>OZ002743.1:151591960-154213871 GCA_963924295.1 Dioctria rufipes | reverse complement strand
CAGAATTCATGAAGCATGAGTAGTAAGTTATTCTAATGAGTGCAAATTTTTTTACATTTCTGCACGCTTCCATTCACTTTATTCATTTAAGGGGAGGTTACCGTCGAGAGGCATGAAAAATGCATGCTTTGTAAATGTTTTTTTTTTTTTAATAAAATAAATACTTTTGGAAATGGGTTTTAACGTATTTTATTCTTCTATCAATGGAGAGTAAATTTTTTGCTTTGACGGACAAAAAACTATTTCTAAATCAATTTTTGACAAAAATAGCTTCCTGATGGCCCTGCAAATTGAATTTCCTTTCAATTGCGCAGAGATTCATGTGAATCGGCTCATCCGTTGAAACTGTAGAGTGCACCGCGCGCTGAAAACTGTTGTTTCCAGAAAAATTCATATAAAGTTTAACGTTATAAAAAATCTTTGACAGCGTACTTCAGCTATACCAGCACCATACAAAGGCCCCTTTTTTTCCTCCAAGAACTGATTGTGCTGAATCGGAAGGTTAACGGTTAACTTTAGATATGAAAGTATCCTTTTACCCACGTGTTCTAAGCACTTTAAGGATGATAATTATGTAAAAAAAAATCGATTTTTTCATTGTCATAAACGGAACAAGTTAGGACACAGAAGAGTTTTCAAATTATTTTAAATTTAAAATGTGCACGCCTAGAAAAGGAAAGAAAGAAGAAAAAATAACAAAAAAATTGAACTTTCGTTAAAACTTTTACGAATAAAGCAAAAAATGTGAAAGGGCAGATTAAGCAGAATGGCAAATGATTCGTTTTCATAAATAAATGAGAAGGGATAGAGTTTTCAGATTACTCTCATAAAATGCTCCAACTCTTTTGTGAAAATAGGTTTTTCTGAAATATTGAGAGAGTTTGTTCCAAAGTTGTTGTTGTAATCGTATGCTGTAATCCTATGATATTTGAAAAGCACGCGCTTTTGTTTACATCCGTTTTTATCTCAAGAGGTTAAGTAGGTGTAACTCACGCTGAATTCTCTGGGGAAAATGGGAAAATGAGAATTTGATTTTATGGATATTTTACATCTCCTTTCAGCACCTTGGCCAAAGCGAAATTTATCTTTTTCTTAAAAATTGAGGTAGTGTGACCCGATGTATATTATTATGAATAGTTTGAAAGGATTTGAAGGTATTCATTAGTTTTTGTGTTTAACCCGTTGTCTCAGTCACACTACTATAGTGCATAGCCAAGTTCTTTTCCCCATTCTTGCAAAAGACGAAAGTATATTACATTATTTGTTTCTTTTTAGAAAGCAAGGAACATTTTCAATTTTGTACGGCTGTATCCTATCGTTTTATTAGGTTATCTTTGACTTAAGTTTCCACTTGTTACTCGTTTTTTTGCCTGCATATCATTTTTCTCGGCATTTTTCATCCTTTGTTATCACTAACTCCTTCAAGCAAAAAAGAGTAATTTTGGATTCACTCATTTACACAAATTTTATATTATACCCACATTCCTGTTTGTTATGTTCCAGGTTTTTCGCCCGATAGTCAATTTTTCATTGAAAATCGTAGAACAATAAATCAGGGCAGTGTGAATAAAAGGTATTCCGATACTTCCAATTTGAATTCTCTATTTCGTATTTATTTTATCAGGCCGGATTGAGAATGAGAATTGTCGCACTTGGTGACATTTTCGAAGGAATTAGTAGATTGAATATCAAAAAATATCGCCCTAATGATCTGCTCCATTGCACTCTGAGTGTACTCTTATGTATGTACATATGGTCTTTTTAAATTCTTCTTCAAGAAATAATAATAATTTGAACATATAATTAGACAAAATTATAAAATTTCCAATTTTTTATCTATCTTATCCAAAAACTAATTTCCTCCTCTTTCAAAACGATACAAACATTCATTCGCTGCTGGCGGTTTTCTTGTGTTCAATTATCAGTAATCAAGGCACCCACCTGGCACTTTCCTGTCGATACTGAACGTGTTCTGTGATGATCTCTTCAGTACTATAATGAGAAGTATCCTCTCTGCGTCTGTTCTCCGGTTTAATCGAATGTCACCCACGCGCTAAATGAAATATTGGGATGTGTTGCCTATGTCGTTTGGTCTCTCGATGCAATTGCGCGATTGTATCAGTGATATCCATGCGGACATTCTCGAATATTTAGCAAAATTTCACGACTACTTGCCTAGATGGATAACCTTTTCGCCCCCCCCCCCCCCTTTGGATTTTAATCGGATTACATTTTTTTAACAATAAAAATTGGATCTCGAATTTCAATTTTGGATAATGACACAGTAGCACCTTCCATTGTTATTAACTGATAACATAAAAATCTAACTGGCAACTCTTTTATAAATCCGTGCAATCTATCTTTTCACTCATCTATTCTTTGGGTCAAATCTAACTCGAGCAATAAAATGCAGAGAAGGTGCAGAAAAGCAATTTTTAATTGCTTTATATTTGAGAAAAAGAAAATGTAATAACAGCGTGCATTTTCTGGACATGTTGATTTTTCTCAAAAGTAGACAAAAGTATGAAATACGCCTGCCCATACAAATATCATCAATGATTAATTAGAATGACACAATAAAGAACGATTGATGAATATATTAAAAACGTTATTAGAAAATTTTAACAGCAAGGAATTTTTTTGTATGAATTTGCTTCTAAATGGGTTTTAAGAATTTGTATAAAATTATGTTGAAAGAACTTAAAAATTTAAGAGAAGTATAACGTCGCTTACTTAAAACAAAGAGAATCTTATTTTCCAATTACGAAGAAACAAAAACCTGCCATCAATAATGCCATTTGCAATTATAAATATAAAATAGAAGTACTGTACATGTAATAAGTGCAGATTAGTTGTTCCACGTAATTCTTAATGTATTCTAATACGTTGTTTAAAATAACCTCACCTGTTGAAAATTTGCAATGCCGTAAAATCCCAACAAAATCAATTATGTTCTTAATAATGAAGTTGAATGTGCTGCTGCTGCTACTCTTATAGTCCGGAAGGTAGCGTTGCATTTTAGGTAGTGTTTTTATGCCGATCGATTGTTATCTTTTTCGATAGATCTGGTATGACAGGCGATAGGTGTAGATGTGGAATTGCGAAAGTGATAAAAATATATTTTTTTTAAGTAAATAGTATGCCGGCTGAAACTTGTTTTATAAACAATTGACATCATAGTGAGTTAAAAAAATCGTCAGCTGCATCGCGGAAGGTGGATTTTGCGTCAGCTGCAAAAACATGTAAAATAAAGTAATAGTAATAGCCAGGGAACGCATCGACGTAAAGAACTCAAATTCGGTAGATGGTGTTTTCATAGCAATAGTAAATGAAATTTCGAAAATGAACTAAATCGAGCAACCATTTCTTGAATTGCCAAATAAAAAATTTGGTTTTTTACGTATAATGTGAAAACAATCTGTCGTAGACGTTTTTATTGTACTGAAAATTTCGTCAGAATATCAAATCCTATGAAATTTGTTATAACAATTTTTGCTGCACGACAAACGGTTCTCGAAATATATGCGAAAAACCACTTCAGCGATAACGGGGCGACAACAGAGCGACAACGACATTCAAATTTGCTTGATAGGTAACCATATTCAATTACATACGGGTATTCATCTCTAGCGTATCATAAGAATTGACCAGACACGGATATTTTTATCATAATACTCGACAATATGAGAGCTCTTTAGAACGATTTAAAAATTGGTTCTGGGAAGATTCGTCAATATTACAATGTTATATGAAGAAGTAAGAAAGCTTGGTCTAAGACCAATTCTTACGATACTCTAGATCGCGAGGCAAATTTTGGTCGACCGTCGATCGCTTGCAATGTCTGGGGTGGAGTTCCGTGTACCATGGACTTTGAAGCGATTGTAGAAGACAAAACTTTCTATAGCCCACGCCTCGAAAAATGAGCTATCAAGGTCACCAGAAGGAAATTTATAAGTTTGTACCACTGGGTATATTCCCAATGATAAAAGAGCTTTCAGAGGGCATTGCCAGTAAAACAAATTAAATTTTGTTATTTTTGAATTATACTATTGTATTTTCTTGTAATATTAATAAATATTTATGTCTTCATATTGTTTTCTTTCTTTCATTCTTGCAAAAAAAAATAAATATTATAAATAAATTTCGACACAGAACTTCTAAAAGTAATTTGTAATTCTAATTTACAACCAGAATCAATATAAATTACTTTGATGCGGCAACATGAAGAATTTCAAAATGGGTTTTGGCTTGTGTCTCAAATTAAATGCGTAATGAGTGACAGTTCAAATATCCTAGAGTATTTCCAGATATACAGTGGGAATATCGACAAATAACTAATTAAAATTTAAATGGTAAAATTACAAAATATTGCTCAAGTTAAATTGGTAAAGTGGCAACCCCAAACTGACCCTGACCTTGATAGCTCATTTTTCGTGGCGCGGACTATAGCAATAGTTTAATGCATTCTGAGAATTTGACAAGGTGACAGGTGTGTTACACTTTTCACCGGATGCAACGCGTGAACGCAACAGTTACGACTCGACTAATCAAAGAACAGTCAGTTAGCTTGAATATTTGGTTGTTTCATACGCTAGCTTCTTTTCTTTTGTATTAACAGTATTATTATTAATCAATATTATTTATCCTCGGAGACCACGTTGAGTTTCACATTTTCTTCTGTTTAAAATGTAAGTACCTTTTCTTTGTTTTAAATTAAATTGCTTTTCTTAGCTATCTATTTACTTGAAAGTGAGCATTCTCAGCAACAGATCTCTAAACTGCGATCATTATACTGAGTGAAAAATAAGGGACAGTATTACAAATATATTGGGAATAACAATAATTCTATTTAAAGTAAGAAGTCAGTATTGTAAACCGTAATAAATATATTCTAACTTTGACATACTTCTTGTAATTTTGAATATATCTATTAGATTTTAATATACTTGTATTGCTGTCCCCGATTGTAATATGCAGTATTGTTATTATTTCTCTCAATGTAACGGAGATAATTGCCGCAGTTCATGAGTTTTTGAATTTTCTAGGAAAATATTTAATTCAATATTTATTCTTTAAATTGTCATTATTTCTTTGCATTATAGTATACCCATGAACATGAGTAGTAAACCGAAAAAATCGAAAACTTTACTTCAATGAAGAATGAGAACTCGATTACTTTTTTACAATTGTTCTTTAATATGCCTTACCTCGGTAGCCAGTGCTAAAAAGGGTAATCTGGAGAGACATTTTTTAGTTTTACGTAACAAGTATCAATCAGATTATCCACGAAATTCTAAACTGAGAAAACATAAAGTTAAGGATCTTAAAACTCAATTAACAATAAATGTAAGCCATTTTCCGATGGTGAATTTGTAAAGAAATTTTTTTTGGAAATGTCAGATTCACTTTTTAACGTTTTTAAGAACAAGAGTTAATTGTTGCTGCAATTCAAGATCTACAATTGCCTCAAAACACAGTGATGCGACGAATTGAAAGGACGAGTGGGAATGTAAAAGAGCAGTTATATAATGATATTCACAGACTTTCTTGTTTTTACCCTAGACACACAGCACGACCTAATGAATCATTTGTACTAACTATTCATTAAAATGCCCTGTGTCACATAGTATACGTCATTATAGCTCAAAAATCAGATGACAATGAAGTACACTAATGAAGTGTTTTCCTCCTTCATTATAGATATAATGAGGAAAAATGTGCTAGATTTGGCATATAATGTAAATATGGAGCTTCGCTGTGCATCTGCAGATTTGAAAAAATAGAAGAAGAAATGCAAATCACAAATTATATTATCAATATATAATGTTTTTCACATTTGCAAATAGTTAAATTGAAAATAAAATAAATGAAAACAAAGTTTATCGCGTTAATTCGATCTACAATGCTTCTTTAATGTGATAAGTTTATCAAAACCCGTTTGACAGAACAACTTAATAAAAGAAATGACTGTGCTTGCAGTTTATAATGAATCATTATAAACTAATGAGTCGTTAGTTATTTCTTCATTAAGAGTGCTGTGTGTCTAGGGCTTTCCCTTCAGTGTGATGAATCGACAGACATAAGTGATACAATACAATTACTTGTTTTCGTTCGTATGGTTTTTAAGGATTTTACATTTAAAGAAGAATTGTTGGGTATGATTTCTTTGAAGGAAAAGACTAGAGGTGTAGACATATTCAAAGCATTTAAAAACTTGCTCAATGATTTGAAAGTATTACTTTTTAAATTAGTCTCAATAACAGCGGATGGCGCAGCTGTATCGATAATTCGCATAAATGGATTTATAGCCCTATGTCAAAATGAAAATGAATTCCCAGCCTTTTTGAGCTACCACTGCATATTTCACCAGCAAGAATTAGCTAGAAAAAGGCTAAACACAAAAGTGGTAATGGACATAGCATTTAAAATTGTTAATTCAATTCGAGGAAGTTCCCTCAAACGGCGTCTCTTCAAACTGTAGCTTGATGAAGGCCAACCTGAATTATTACTGCATACCGATGTGAGATGGCTAAACAAAGGTAAATTTCTGCAGCGATTACGTGATTTATTGCCTGAAATTATAGATTTTCTTCACTAACAAGATGGAAACTGTGAAAATTTAAATTATGAAACTTGGCTTAGTGACATAGAATTTCTAACCGATTTTACTTCAATATTAAGTTATCTAAATTTAGAATTACAAGGTAAAAATAAAACAGTAATTGATATGATCAGCTGCATAGACGCATATAAAACAAAATTTATTTTGCTAATAGAAGATCTGCAACAAAATAATCTGAATCATTTTCCAAATGTGGCGGATAACCTACAAAAACATAAAAATATTAATTATAAGATCGACAAAAACGTCGCGGAAATCCAAAAAGTAGTTGAAGATTTTGAGGTAAGATTCCAGGATTTTGAAAAAATTAAAGAAATTGTGGAATTATATGTTTTCCTTTTAAAAAAGATTTAAGTGCGAAGCGCATTAGCCAACAAAATTCAGACATATTTCATATGGATCAAAAGGCATTAGAAAATGAAATTATAATTTTGCAAGCCGACTTACAAGCTAGAAAATTTGAAGAAGATTTTTGGAAATATGTCAACCGAGAAAAATATCCCAGTATCACCAAATGTAGCGAATATATCTATTCTTGTTTCGGATCTACATACCTGCGAATCGGGATTTTCATCCTTGAAGCTAACGAAGAATAAACAACGTTCTGTCCTAACTGATTCCCACACTGAAGACTCATTATTATTATCTTTGTCAGGATATACATCTAATTATGATTCCTTGGTTAGAGGACATGCAAACTCAGTCTTCCCATTAAGGTTAAGGCAACAAAGTAAATTCTATCTGTCTTTATCTGTAGCTACTTTGAATTTATAAATATTGTTAATAATTATCCATGTTCTTTCAATTCCCCTGAACATGAGTTTTTTGGCCCTTTAAATAATTATTGTTGTTGTTTTTTACGTAGGTAGATAAGCCGTATACATATCTATATTTCAGTACGACGTGTACTCGGCAATCTATTGATAGATTAGCAAAAAGTAAGTCATATTATTCTTTCTTTCATGATAAATTTTCCTGGCCCAAAAAACGCGAAAGTGAAATATTGAAATCAATTTATCAGCCATACTGTGCCTTTTTAAACAACTTTTTCATATTTACGAACAAATAGTACAACAACTTATACATTGCAGTTGATAAAAAAATTAAATTGCATTTTAAGTTAGTAAAAATCTATCTTGAAAAATTGTCGGAAAAACGGAATGCTGCTATCAGAAGTTGGGTCTGGAAATTTATATTCTTCATGAGCCTATATATCGAAAACTTAATAATAAGTGATTTAAAAAATAAAAAATAGTTTTGAACATATATTTTACTTATCTACCCATACCTCGCTGGAATACACCTTATACTGAAACACAGTGTATAAACATAGTATGCATTTCACACCCTTTCTTCCCCCTTAGACTACGCCTATGACAACAAGTCGATCGCGACACACTTTTAAGATAAAAAGTAGATCTTATATACAGAAAAGCTGGCCACCCCTGTTCTAGATGAATGCCCGTACGTAATTTCGTATGGTCACCTCTCTGTGCAAATTTGAATGTTGAAGTGGTTTTTCGCATATATTTCTAGAACGGTTCGTCGCACAGTAAAACTGATTATCAGCGATTTCATAGAATTTCATATTCTGACGAATTGTTCAGTACAGTAAAAACGTCTAGGACTGATTGTTTTTACAGTATACGTAAAAAACCAAAATTTTTATATCTCAACACCAAGAAAAGGTTGCCCGATTTTGTCCATTTTCGAAATTTCATTTACTATTGTTATGAAAACACCAAATACCAAATTCCAGCTCTCTATGTCGACTCGTTCTCAGGCTATTATTATTACTTTATTTTACGTGTTTTTATTTATAAGTTCATGCGAGCAGCTGACATTTTTTTCAACTCACTCACTCAACTGTTTATGAAAAAAAGTTTCAGTCGGCATACTATTACCTAAAAAAGTTTTTTTTTCCACTTTCGCAGCTACCCACCGCTGGCGGTCGGTTCACTGACGAGATCAATTATCAATATCAAAATCAGCCAGCATACTATGATTTTTTCATTTGCAAAGCTACCTCCTGGACTATTAGTGTGATGTTTAAAATAATTAAAATATAAACTATAAAATAACTAAACCATTAAATCTAAAGCAAAAGCAATAAAATAAACTCATAATGTAACTATTGATTTAAGGCCGAAACCAGTCTTCGTATAGCAAGAAAATAACGCTTTTATCACGATTTTGATAGGAAAATGAAAACTTTTTAAAATCACAAAAAAACACAATAATATCATGATTAGGTAACATTAGCCATTACAAGGAGAAAAACTTTAAAAATTGAGCAGGCGGAACTGGTTGCGATTCCTCTAACTGCCCACCAGCTTCTTCTAAACGTGCTTTAAAATCAGGCGATTGATCTACAATACACGGATGGCCGGCAGAAGGCCAAAATAAACAACAACAATATCGGCACAATGATAGGACTTCAGCAAATTGATAATCTTCTCGTACACCATAGGTTTTTCTTAAATCATGATAAATGTTCTTCCAATCCTTAACGTCGCCCATCAATTTACATTTATGTTTGTCTAAAATAAAATTGACTTGCTTTTGATTAAAATGAAAACGAGTCAGTTCACGCCAAACACGCTGCTCAGAAACTAGGGCGGCCATTAGAGTCCAAGCACTTGAAGATGCCTAAAAATATTAAGACGGAAAGGAATTTTAATTACGAAATTAATTTAATGTAAAATTTGTGATTCTTACTTCTAAATCTCTATGATCTGGAATCCTTAAAATTATTTCCCTAATGCATTCTTCAGGTAAATCATGTAATTTTGGACGAATTTCTGGACCAGGCTATTAACAACAAAAATAAAATTGATTAAATTGGAAAAGATTCATGCAGTAAGTAATTATAATTCCTGTGCATCACAAACATACTTACTTCCGTAATTTGAATTTGACTAGCAATCGATTGAATTCTTTGAATTGTCTGAACGTGTCCTTTCCAAAGGCTTTGACTGCCTAGAGGCTTCCCCCAACATTTTTGATTCTCTTGATTCACTATATGCTGGAGTTGAATTGCTAATCCACGTAGGACGTTAATATTTTGTTGACTGTCAGTAACTAAAATTATTTTAGCGGCGTTATGTAGATACACACGAAGCAGAAAAAATATCAAATTTCCTGAAATATTATACTCCACTGACCTTGAGTTGCGACCTCTTCAACCATTTGCAATAATAAGCGTTGGGCACTTCCTGGTAAACTAGCAATTCCCTTACCCGCCACTAGCAGTCTTAAAAGGGCACAAATATAGTGAAATCTCCGACGGTCCCGGACAGCACTGCGGAAATCCAAACGTCGTACAGCTTCACCTAATCCATTAAAGCCAGCAATTTCTCGGGTGCATCTTATGGTTATGTGGCAGTGTGGGGGTATAATTTCATTTTCGTTATCATCTTCCTCTTCTGATGTAGATGGTTGCCTGTGGATGAAATAAGCAGGTTATTGAATCCGAATATGAAATGGGAAATTTTTAAATTAGGTTGCTGTGAAATATTTTTAGATGAAATTTTTATATTGTCATTGAAGGGTGTTTTTTAAGTTTGGATGCTGAAGTTTTGTAGTTGTTGGAGCTTAGCAATTAATTAGATGCAAGATGTAATATGCCATTTTCAGGCGTCAATTTATAAAATTAACGAGCTTAGTAAGCTATACTTTGTGCGAACGTTGGAAAATTGTATTTTTAATTGATATGATACCTACATTTAAAATGCATTTGTTAAATTGCAATTCAATGGTGATTCTTTTATGGCTACCGTATTTATACTTCCTTTGTTCCATATAATTAAGTATGTATGTATGAACCAGCATGTAATAAAGAGACCCTGTTATTTGTTTTTCTTCAAGACCAATTTCAAGAACGCAGATTTTGATGTCAGATTTTAATTCATCAGTTTGTAGTTTATTTTCGTAGATCAATATCTATAGAATATAATCTAATAAAGGCCTAGTCCCCTATACGATCTTGGCCTATTTCTCGAAATAATCGGCTGACAGATTGTGATCAAGGATATATATGCGACCCAGTAAAAATTGCTAACAAGTTCAATATGTATTTTATCGAGAGTATTAGAGAAATTAACGATTCTATTCCCACTGTAGAATATGCTTTAGAATAACAGCTTGTAGATTTAAAATGACATATTGCAATAGGAAGAAAGATTTCAATGGCTTAGATTGTGATATATTCTTCCAATCAATAGGACTACTAGGTCGCGTGTTATTCAAAATTATAAACTTCTCGCTACAGACAGGTATTTTCCTTAAAATTTGGAAGGAATCGATAGTTGTCCCAATTGAGAAGATGTAATAATAATACTACAAGTAATTGTGAAAAATTTCGTCCGATAAATATACTACCCGTGGAAGAAAAAATACTGGAACGACATGTATCTAACAGACTAGTGGAGTACATCGCCTCTAGGAAATTATTAACTGAAGAGCAGTAAGGTTTCAGAGGTGAAAACTCATGTGAAACCGCCTTAATTGGATAATATTTGGCTGAAAGAAGGAACTGGATGCCGGAATTGCTGTTATAGCTATACTCTTCAATTTTAAATGGGCTTTTGAGACGTTTCACCGAAGCTATTAATGTATGAAATAGAGGTGGTCCATAGAGTAGAACAAATGAAAGATTTTATGGCGGGGGGAGAAGTGGGTTCATATTAACTGTTTCGGAGTTACATGTTGATTAAGAAAAATATCTAGTTTTACACAAAATGCCCTGTATCTTAAAAAGTACGGGGTGTACGGTCAGTGTCTAAAGCTGATTGTATGCATAAATTCATGACCTCTTCAAACCCTGCTCAACCAGCCTCGTACTACTCTCCTCTCAGAAGTTATTGTGGTTTAAATTAAAAATTTCGAATTTTCCAAATTTTTTTTTGTTGCAAAAAGGTCGATAACATAAACTTTTTTTATAAAAACTGTAAACTGTGGACACCTATATGTGCTATCTGCAGCCGTTAAGGAGTTATTAGAGCACCCATATCTTTTTTAAATGACGTGTTTTCAGACAAAGGGAACAAATTATCTAGAAAAGTCGATTGAGTTTTACTCTTTCGAGGCCCATATAGAGTCTACAGCCAATTTTTCAACCTACTGCATTAAGCAGAGAATTAAAAGACAAGTACAGAGGTACTGTCAGCTTGTTGGCTTAAAGCCGCATATCAAAATTTCATAAATATATTCTGAGAGTATCCTGTGTGTTTCGATCAGCAGTGCAGGGCAATCTATCAGGACAGCAATGAAACCCTGAAATGTCTTTTAATTCTCTACTTAATGCAGTAGGTTGAAAAACTTCCTGCAGACTCTATATGGGTCTGGAAAGAGTAAAACTCAATCCCCCTTTCTATTTAATTAGAATGAGATGCCCAAAATCATTTTAATTGTGAAGAAAACCCGTTTTCCTTAAAATGATCCATAGTTAGATTTTGCAAAAAATCTTTATATGATTTATTATCAACGTTTGGGCATCTGAGTTCACTGTAGTGCAAACAGCAGGTAGTTCAGAGTTTCCTTACTGTCCTGATGAGATCGCCCTGTACTGCTGATCGCAACACAAAGTATCTTTGAGAATAGTTTTGAGAATAGGTTAAAAGCTAATAACTATTTATCAACTACAGATAGCAGATAGGATGTAATAGGTCAAATTAAACAGGAGAGGTAACAGTTTACAGTTTTTATAAAAAAAATTATGTTAAAGACCTTTTTGAAAAAAAAAGTAAGAAAATCCGAAATTTTTAATTTACACCACAATAACTTCTGAGAGGAGAGGAGTACGAGGCTGGTTGAGCAGTCGTTAGAAAGGTCATGAGAGAGGACCCTAAGCTCCGTACTTTTTAAGATACAAAACTAGATTTTTTCTTAATTGGCCTGTCAATCCGAAACGGTTGATATATACCCCCCTCCATACAATTATTTGTTTGTCTAGGTGAGTACTATTACCTCCTGTTCTATGGACCACCTATGTGGAAACACCCTATATAAGTGGTTTGAATTCTATCTATCAGAGCGATCGCAGAGGTGAATGACATATGTTCCGAGTCATTCGAGGTTAATGTTGGTGTACCACAATGTTCAGTTCTGGCCGTTATTCTATTTCTATATATTAATTATGTTAAAGATATGATTAGTTATAGTAAAATGTCTTTATTCGCGGATAACCCTTTAATATTTATAAGTGGTAAGAGGTTTCACAGTATGTGTACTAATTTCAATGCAGACTTAAAAAGCGTTAACAACTGATTCAAGATGAATAAATTAAAGTTAAATCTTGCAAAGTCTAAATATATGAACTATAATTGTGTTGATAAAATTTGTGTAGGTACGCACAGATGGAATTAATGTTGAATGTGTGTACAGCCTTAAATATCTTGGTATCGTATTAGATAATAAATAAAATTTACTATATAGTAGCAAAATTGAAAAAAAATAAAATCGGGTTATTAAGAAGAATAAGAAGTGTGTTAAGTATGATGAATGCATTTATGTTGTATAATGCATTGGTTTTACCATACTTCCAATATTGTTTAACACTCTTATATGCGAGCTCGAACAAATAAGGGAACGTCTTCAAATATTACAAAACAACATGATTTAAAACTGTAATTTGTACACGCCGCTCCGGAATATGTTGGAGACTCCTCTATAGTGGTTGAATGTAAAGCAGCGATTAACTTAATAATACAATAGTTTTCATTTTTAAAACCAAATATAATCTACTTCTGGCTTACTTAAGTGGAAATGTTGTGTATGTATCGGAAGTGTAGCCGTACAATTTAACACAAAATAATAACTTTAAGCTAGGCATACGGGCAAAATCAATATCATTCGTTCGTAATTGAATTTTTCAAAAACCGCTTTACTTTTGAATTTGAATTATTAACAAGTAAAAAAGCTAGAATTGGTCTAAGACCAATTCTTATGATACCCTAGATGAATGCCCGTATTAAATTTCGTATGGTCACCGATCTATTCAAGTTTGATTTTGAAGTTGTTTTTCGCATATATTTCTAGAACGGTTTGTCGCACAGAAAAAATGATCATAACCAATTTTATAGGATTTCGTATTCTGCAGAAGTTTTTAGTACAATAAAAATGTCTTATACTGATCGTTTTCAAAGTATACGTAAAAAACCTAATTTTTATATGGCAACACCAAGAAGGAGAAGTTTTTAGTACAATAAAAATGTCTTATACTGATCGTTTTCAAAGTATACGTAAAAAACCTAATTTTTATATGGCAACACCAAGAAGGAGTTACCCAATTTAGTCCATTTTTGACATTTTATTTGCTAATGTAGCAAAAACATCATGTACGAAATTTCAGCTCTCTACGTCCGACGCGTTCTCAAGCAGTGTCCAAATATATAGCGGAAAACGAAATTTTTATATGGCAACCCCACGAAGGAGTTGCCCGATTTGTCTCATTTTCGAACTTAATTTTACTTTTTTTTTAAAGTCCGTGCACAAAATTTCAGCTCTCTAAGCATACGCGTTCTCGAGTTATCGTGCGCACGGACGGACATGCAAAAATCAAAATAATGTTTAATATTATGAATGGGTGTCCAATCCATTTTGCCTACCATCATTATTTCGAGGTGTTACAAACGGAATGACAAACTTAGTATACCCCTATGATTTCATGTAGGGTATAAAAATGTGCTGTCAATTACATATTAAAATTGACAGGACTTTAGTTTTAATAACAAATTCAATTACCAATGAATGATCATTGCTTTCGTCCGTCTGCCTAGGGTATTATACTACTGGCAGATGGACAAAATCAATGATCATTCTTTCGTAATTCAATTTTTCAAAAATCGCTTTACCTTTGAATTTTAATTTTAATTATTAAAAATGTGCTATCAATTACATATAAAAATTGACAGGAATTTCGTTTTAATTCACAAAAAAAAAAAATCAATTACGACTGAATGATCATTGACTTTGTCCGTCTGACTAGGGTATTAGACGATGGAACAAAAGCAACACACAAAATTCTTTGATGTATAGGGGACTACAGTACTTAAATATTTTGCCAATCGAATTGAAAGTAGAGCAATACGTTTATTATTTAAGCTAAAACTACCAGAATTTATTAAAAGTAATTATATTTATATTTAATTTTTTATATTAGCGGTCAATTAAATTAAGTCTAAGAACTAAGAATTATGGATAAATGAAATGTTATTTATAAAGTTCTTTGAACTAATAAAACAATACTACTACTACTCAATTTTCCGTTTAGTAACTCGATGGCATCAAAATAAGTGTGGCACGTATCACTGTTTTGTTGAAATCACATTCAATTCAAATCAATATCACGCAATTCTGACCGAAAAAGTTCTTAATCATTCATCTCCGCTAGTTGTAAATACATTTTCTTCCTTTTTTGGAAAAAATAAGGATCGATTATGCCATCAGACTATAATTTATCGTGAATGTAAAGGCTTTTCATGAATCACCTGTAAATTGCTTTCACAACGAAAACAGAAATTTTGCTTATTGACAAAGCCACTCAATCACGAAAGATAATTTTTTGTCAAAATCAGCGTAATTTTCAAGTGCTGTTAATCAGCAAAATCACGCTATTTACGTTCATCAGCAGACTTCAGTTATTGAGTCAATTCAATCTTGATAGCAAGCCCAGATCTTTACGTAGAATAATGACATTCGCGAAATACCAATTGTTGAGAACATCGAGGAAGAGCTACATTTTCATTCTTACAAACACTCAAATCTTCCATCAATTCAAAGAATAGCAAGCTCAGAAGATGGATTATGTTGACAAAAAAAAAATCATGAAGCGAGGAAACAAAACACGAATTTCTATAATAAATTCTTATATTTTGTTCAAGTGCATACCTTCACAAAATGTACTGAATACAAATGTTAATACACTCAATATCAAATCAAGCATTAAAAATCTCTGTGGAGCGTATTCGCGTAAATAAGAAACTTGCAGCTTCCGGATTTCTCTCGGAAAGTACCATGATACGGGGCTTCTGTTTTCTGGAACCATCTGGATTTCATCCGAGAATCCTGTATGTGTTTTTTCTTTAAATATGTCCCAGCCACCATCTAACCCTGCCCGATTTAGTGTTCTATTATAAAGAAGCATTACGATGAATTCTTTTCAATAAAACCGAACAGGCACTGAACTGAATCACAATATGCCAGATCTACACCGAACTAGCCCTGTCCCGAATGAGGACAAGCTGAAAAGAATGCAAGAAAGTAGATTATCCGAAAATGTTCATCTTTTGTAATTTTAATAAAAAAAATAAACAACTTCAATAAAATAATTGTATTTTCACATGTCTACACATACCCACTTTAATTACAAATACTTTAGATTTGACATTTAGATCCTAACCGTTACCCCAAGTTTTCATGGAACAAAAAAGCTCACCGGTGCAGAAACCAAATATAGAACGCTGTGAAAAGAACATACTTGCGAAACCGAACGAGTTACGGTTCAGTTCAGGTGAAAAGAATTCACCATTACCTTGGGAGTATCCAAGTTCAAAGTTAATCTTATGTCGGCGTAGTTGAAGTCATCAACTATTTTTTTTTTCGTTCATTTGAAGTCACATACAGGGTTTTTATTGTTGAGAGGTCAAAAGGGCAGGAGGTGATAGTACTCACACAGCCAAACAATAAATTGTATGGCGGGGGCTATCTCAACCATTTCGGAGTTACGGTTACTAATGCCTAATCTACAATGCATGGTAAAACCACTTCGTCAAAACGATGTCGTTTGCTGAAGAATGCATATACAGTTGCGGTCAAAAAAATAGCACTGTAAAAGTCCTCTGATTGTTTTTGACGATTTTGTTTTTGCATGGACACTTATAGTGTCCGTCACTTTAAAATACCGTTAGACAAGTAATATTCTCTCAGAGCAAACATCAATTCATTCAAATCGACCACGATTACTTTTGATTTTGTTGGTCTTTTATAAATAAGTGGAATTGAGTGCAGTCATAAAAATAGCACCGTTCAAAGTTATCATTGAAAAAACAAATGATTATTCAAACGGATGTCAAAATATTGTTGTGAAAGGTTAAATTGATATATTTAGTGAAGTGAATATGGGACGTGGAAGGCATTGCACACCGGAAAAACGAAAAATTATTAAACAGATGATATCAGAAGGCAAAACGTACACCGAGATCAGAAAAACCCTGAATTGTTCAAATAAAATGATTAGAAATGCAAAATTATTTGAGCA
Source organism: Dioctria rufipes (assembly GCA_963924295.1). Classification (NCBI taxonomy): domain Eukaryota; kingdom Metazoa; phylum Arthropoda; class Insecta; order Diptera; family Asilidae; genus Dioctria; species Dioctria rufipes. The sequence continues at coordinate 154,196,991 of OZ002743.1, read as the reverse complement.
AAAAACCGAAACGCGTGGTCGAAAGAGGGCAATGTCGCCTTTGTTGGTCCACCGACTTATACGGTTAAGCAAAAAGGAACCATTCATGGCAGCCACGCAGCTTAAAAATGAGCTCAATGTGACAGCTAGTGTAGAAACAGTTCGTCGACGATTAAGACAAAATAATCTTAAAGCCCGTAGTCCAAGAAAAGTTCCTCTCTTAACTGCTAAGAACGTTGCACGGCGCGTACGTTTTGCTAACACGCATTTGGACTGGGAAGTGGAGAAGTGGAGAAATATATTTTGGTCTGACGAAAGTAAAATTTTGCTATACGGTGGTAAAGGGTCTCGTAGTTATGTTAGAAGACCCCTCATGCAGAATACGACCCCAGGTTCACTACAAAAACCATAAAACATGGAGGTACTAGCATCATGGTATGGGGATGCTTCCCTTATTACGGTGTTGGCCCAATACATTGGATCAAAACCATCATGGATCAAACCGTTTATGTTGATATACTCCAGAATGTCATGCTGCCGTATTCTTCGGAAGAAATGCCGCTCAGATGGGTCTTCCAACAGGACAATGATCCGAAGCATACCAGCAGAAAAGCGAAAAAATGGTTTGAGGACAACTGCATAGCTTTATTGGAGTGGCCTGCACAGTCACCTGACCTCAACCCAATTGAAAATCTTTGGGCGGATATTAAGAAAAGTATTTCAATTCGCAAACCAACAAATAAAAATGATCTTTGGAGTGCAATTGAAGATTCCTGGAATGCAATATCTGTTGAGAGGTGCCAGCGATTAGTTGATTCCATGCAAGGGCGCTGTGCAGCAGTTATTGCTAACAAAGGACATGCAACCAAATATTAATTTTAATTAAATTTAGTTCTATAATTATAATATCTAGCATTTAACGCAGTAATTCCAAAGAGGTTGTGAAATTTTTAAGTTTTTATATTGATTTGTGTTTATGGTGCTATTATTTTGAACGGCCAAATCCTGATGTTTCTTTAAAAAATATATTTTAATTTTTAAAGGATTGAACTAAAAAAAATTTGATTTGCATATTTTCGTAGGAGAGTACTTTAACTTTAAAAATCTGAAGTGGTTATGTGAAATATTATATTATGAATTACATTTTTTCAATCACGAACATTTCCAGGAGTTTCAGTGCTATTTTTTTGACCGCAGCTGTAAATACACGTAATATGTAAGTAGTGGTAAGCTGCCAAATTAAACAGCTGTTGACCTGCAATTATCATAAATGTAATTGCTTCCTAGATTTCATTATAGGATTACATCAAAGGAAGTATTTGGTCTCAATAATTTATACTATAATATAGCAAACTTAGTAAACATAAAATTGCTTGGGACAAGTCGAATAATATAAAATATTTCTTTCAAGACTGAAAGTATAAGTTCCAGTTGACAGCTGTTTTGTTCTAAATTCCCCTAAATTGTTAAAAATTATACTGAATGGTTTTTGCTGATTAACTACTACGCATAAGCTCGTGCTCATGTCGTCAAATGAATGAAAGAGAGGAGCATTTTTGCAAGCATGAATTTTCAAATGCATGAGGGGGAAGCAAATACAAAAATCCATGTCGTTTTGACGACGTGGTTTTACCATGCATTGTAGATTAGGCATTAGTCCCATGACAGACGATGATACACACTCGAGACTAGACACGACGTAAAACCGGATTTTGTATCGAATGTGTATCAGCCCATGGTACACGTAGTTGCACACAAACCGAATACACGCATACATATGTAATAAAACACTCGTGTATCATCCAAGGTAGCCCTCTGCTCTAAATTGAGGTATACACGAAAATGTTCTAAAATAGTGCTAAGAAAACCAGTTTTTAGTACGGTGTATCGCGTGTGTATCATCGTGTGTCAAATTATTTTTGACCTGAATATGTTAAGAGCTAATGACCCTTTGATGGCTACAGTAGGTGTAATAGGTCAAATTAAAAAGCAGTGATGAATGCCGGCTAGAAGCTATAAGGGGAAGACCGCCAGAGAAATACGAGGAGAGCTGTTTACTGAGAACAATCAAACATCTACCAGTAGTCATGAATTGCAGCTGCATATCAGGAAAAGGTTCGGGTCCTCTTTATTTTGTTATGGGACAAGATCAGCATATATAGTTTTGGATACTGTTCGCTGACCTAATATTGAATATTATAACGTCCAAGGAACATCATATACTTGTATGCAAAATGGCGCTCCCCGCCATACCGCAAAATTACTTTCCTTGTGGGGGAACTCACCGGATTTCAATCCAATAGAGAGCTGCTGTGCTATGCTAAAATCTGAAGTTTTAGCTTTTCAAATCCAACGGTTGAAATATTTAAAAAGAGAACCGAATATATCTGGAAAAACGACAAGGATATTGAATCCATGATTCAGAATGCATTGAAATTATACCCGAATGAATAAATGCCTAGCTAAAATTAAGGGGGATGTAACAAAATATTAATTATAAAGATGTATTTTGTATGCAGATGTTATAAGCTTTAAATAAATATAAATACTTATACTAAAGTACATACAAAAATGGTAATGTAAAATTAATTAATATATTACAATTTCAGAAAGTTTCTAATTCGATGGCTACCTACTGTATGTATATGTGAAGGGTGCTCTAGGAAAAGTACTTAATATACTGAAACTCCTAAAAAATCAGATGATTTGTAATCGAAAATATTTTTTTTTTTACCATGCTATTTTCGAAATTACAGGGATTTTAGTTTTTTTCGAAAATGTGGTTCTTGCAACGCTTTTTTGATTGTAACTAAGTTCGTTTTGCTTACTGAACTACCATTTTGGTCTTACTTTATTCGTATTACTACTGGCTTTTATTTATAATAACTTGTTTTAAAAAAATATTTTTTTTTAGGGTCAAAAATTCTGCACCCACAGCAAATATCTCTAATCTATTACTTTTCAGAAAAAGAGAGCTGTTTACTGAGAACAATCAAACATCTACCAGTAGTCATGAATTGCAGCTGCATATCAGGAAAAGGTTCGGGTCCTCTTTATTTTGTTATGGGACAAGATCAGCATATATAGTTTTGGATACTGTTCGCTGACCTAATATTGAATATTATAACGTCCAAGGAACATCATATACTTTTATGCAAAATGGCGCTCCCCGCCATACCGCAAAATTACTTTCCTTGTGGGGGAACTCACCGGATTTCAATCCAATAGAGAGCTGCTGTGCTATGCTAAAATCTGAAGTTTTAGCTTTTCAAATCCAACGGTTGAAATATTTAAAAAGAGAACCGAATATATCTGGAAAAACGACAAGGATATTGAATCCATGATTCAGAATGCATTGAAATTATACCCGAATGAATAAATGCCTAGCTAAAATTAAGGGGGATGTAACAAAATATTAATTATAAAGATGTATTTTGTATGCAGATGTTATAAGCTTTAAATAAATATAAATACTTATACTAAAGTACATACAAAAATGAGTAATGTAAAATTAATTAATATATTACAATTTCAGAAAGTTTCTAATTCGATGGCTACCTACTGTATGTATATGTGAAGGGTGCTCTAGGAAAAGTACTTAATATACTGAAACTCCTAAAAAATCAGATGATTTGTAATCGAAAATATTTTTTTTTTTACCATGCTATTTTCGAAATTACAGGGATTTTAGTTTTTTTCGAAAATGTGGTTCTTGCAACGCTTTTTTGATTGTAACTAAGTTCGTTTTGCTTACTGAACTACCATTTTGGTCTTACTTTATTCGTATTACTACTGGCTTTTATTTATAATAACTTGTTTTAAAAAAATATTTTTTTTTAGGGTCAAAAATTCTGCACCCACAGCAAATATCTCTAATCTATTACTTTTCAGAAAAATCCAACATTAGGCAGTACAATAATGGACGTTTAACGTAAATAAAGTTATTTGAGTAAGGCGAACGTACTGTTTAAATACAAGTCTGTTTATACCTTAGAGCATATAACTAAAAGAAGCGAAATACTATGTAAAAACCCTATCGGTGTGGGCGAAACTAGGTTTTTGGACGAAGGGCTGGAAAGGCAAGAAGAATTTAACTTGACATTAGTCAATTGTGTCAATTAGAATTAAACGTCGGATTCGTGTTTTTGCGCCGGGTTGTGTGTTATTTAATTAAAAACGTTAAATTGTTCCGTTAATTGTGTTAATTTTAAATAAAAACATTCGATGTGATAATTTAGTGAATAAGACTTGGACTAAAGTTGATAAACATGTGAATATTTGCACAATGAATTGTGCTGCGTGGTGCTGTATAAATAATCGTCGAAATCATCCCGGGAAGGTGTTTTTATGACATTTATCTAGAAAGTTTCTTTTCTTCAAATACATGCAAAACTAATGAAAAAAGTTAAGAGAAACAAAAATATCAAGATTTCAAAATATTTCTTTGCTTACGTTTTTCTGATCCCAACTTTTTTTTTTGTTCGATGTGTCAGTGCGAGCTCACAATTTTGTATTCTATCTATTCTATCTTATTATATTTTATTTTATTTTATCTGATTTTAGTTTCCATATTTCTTTACTTCGTTACGCGGAACTTGAACTTAACTGAACTTGTAATTCCGTGCAACTATGTGTTCGACTAATCACATGGTCAATGGTCTGCATTGATGAACTGTGTTATTGTGTGGTATTGAGTACATTGGATACTTTTACTCTGCTTATCACAGGCCGTCATATCCATCCGTAGTATACTCTCTTATATTCCTTTATACTTCTTTCAAATCTACATTCCCGAACTAGATCGAGCTATTTTAAGTTGAGGCTACATTGACGCATCGATGTATTGACATTTGCCTATGTACTGATGTGCTGATGGGGTTGATTGAGTTATAGGGCGGATACTGATGTCGGTATGGATAATTGTAGATAATTGTTAATATCGATATTAGGGTAATTTAACTACTAATCTAACCACTAATCAGGGCTAGTCTAATCTTAATCTTAGTCCTAGTTAATGACACAATGTAACTAAATGTAATAATAAAGATTTAGATCATAAGACTATATGTGACTGTTTAACATGCTAAACATACTAATTTAAGCTAATCTGAATTAATTCTATTTAATTTAATATTGTTTATTTTGCTATTGATTGATTCATTCATTTATTTATGTAAACTGATTTCTAAACTATGTATCATCGTGGAGCCCAGCGTTATACGTTGCTTTAAGCAGGGGCTTTGAAATAAATATACCTTGATTTCATTTGATTTAAATAATTACGCCAAACCCCTCTTCAAAAATGTTTCCATGAGCATAACGAATACATAAACTGAATTCTATCCCATAGTGGAAAATGCCGTAATTTTTTTTATTGCTTCTGGAAGTGCTGCCGATTTTTTTTTTCAGATTCTTTTTATATTTTTTATATAATGTCCATAAAAGTCTCAAATCTTTAATTAAATCACTTCCATATTTTTTTACCACTTTTTAAAATTGAAAACATTAATTGTCTCTATTACGGAATGCGAAGTCTATTTAGGGCAGAAATTTCAATCATTCGTAAGTAAACCTCAGTCTCGTTCAAATTCGTAAAGTTCTTTACGACCAATGTGGTTCAGTCTATTATTAGTCTAGTTCAAGTACTCCCTAGATACAGGAAAAGATGTCTTGCAACATATGTACATAACTCGCCAATATTGAGTGAAAATATTTCGAAATGCAATTTTTTTTTATAATAGTGGGGGGAAATAAGTACAAGAAATACGAAAATGCTAGTTCTAACTGATTTTATTACCACTTTAAATTAATGAACAAAGCCTAAATGGTACAGATCAATTTCCTGGCATAAAATGAACAAGAATTCTGCATAATACAATTATTGATTGAGTTCAAAGAAAATTTCGCAATTTTAATACATATAGAGATACCTACTATGCATTTTAACTACTTGGTTTCGTGCATATATTTAATTAAACACAAATCATTCGTCGTGAGTAAATAAATACCTGTAGCAATTGATTGCAACGACCTCACAAATAAAAAACCACAACTTCTACAGGAAATAATCTGTGTCTTTTATGCTGTTGGTTGCTTTCAGTGCTCATTACGAGTTTGTTGTGTCATAGTTTCTACTACTACTGCTTAAAACATGTGAAACTGACGCGCGCTGGTAAACTTCCGGATTTTCATTAATTGGAGCCCGGGTATTATGGAAAAGAAATCTTCCAAAGTGAGTGAATTTATTTGAAATCAAAAGTGATTGCATTCACTTCGTCAGCTCTGCGCCTTACATAAAACTTTTCATGTAGTGCTTCATAAAACGCTGAGAAAGATTGACGACTGCTGTGTCGTATTGAGTAGCCTTTTGTATAATTATTTTTTTATGTGATTATGTTTTTTTTCTGTTAATTAAAATACAATAATAATGAAAAGAAAAGGAAGTTGTAATTATGCACGCTTCACAAAATTTAGATTTCAGATTTCTTACCAATAAATATTTTAAATTGCTTAAATTTTAGTATTTCGGTTCGCATAATAATAATAGTTGTATGTAATTCGTTTGCATCCAATTTCGGCGATAGTCTAGTCTAGATGATAAATGCCTATAGACGAGTAAAAAAAGAATGATTGAAATTCATTCATTCTTTAAAAGACAATTTTTAGAGGAATTTTCACCTTCATTAATGAATGAAAGAAAATTCAAGTATTTAGTACAATTTCGATGAACCACGAGTAACAAATGTAAAAGTTCGCTATTGAAGTTTTAAAAGCGGAACAATTTACGGGAATGCGCATAATCTAAGACTGCTAATTACCAAGGAACTGGACCTATTAGAGCCAATGTTTAATTTGATCGTCGTTCCTTGTAGTGCTGGACGTTTCAATTTCCGTTTAGTTCTCTTCTCTTATGCATTTATTTGAAATTCGTTGTTTGTTATGGAAGTATGTGAAGGCGACTTGACCAGGACGTTAAGTCCAAACTGCCAGCATGAGCTGACAGATCGCCTGATGACAACGATAGCACAGGGCGGCATGCTAGCACCTCGGCTAAGGGTGGCGGAGAGTGTGGGGGAGTTCCCGAAAATACCTGCCGCTGTCATCATCCATAATCAAAAAAATTTCATGCCTGCATACAAAAGAGCCGACACACACTCGGTCCTGAAGGGACCCTTACGTCACTTACCTACTTACTGTGGAAGGCGCAGATGTTCTGCCTTCATGGCCTTGCCCCATCCTCCCTATGACTCTGCTCGGCACTATCTGCAAAGTCCCTTTGGCTGACCTGTAGAAGAAATTAGAGCGGACCTATGCGACCTTCATGTGATAGGGCTCCGGGAAGTGAGAGGAGAAATAAAATTATTTACCAATTCATACTACGTTATAAACTGTATATATTCAAGCAATGTGTACTATTATGAAACGAATACGGCAGTTAAAGTATATGATAGTAAGCTTTCCTAACGCCTATCGGTCTACATATCTTGGGCTAAGATTCTATAGTTCTCTATCTCTATATCGAGTACATACGATGAAAATTTTAAGTTCATCTGTTCAGGTAATGTGATCTTACTACATAAATTCAAAGGTATAATAGTCCGCTAATTTATTGCTTATCAGTATAATTGTAATGCGGAAGAAAAAGATACGATCAGCTATATCGAGTATGTATTACTAGGATTTTAAATTCATTAGTTCAGTCATTGCAATGATGAAGTCTGATTATATACGTATACTTTGTATAACAGGAAGCTTAGCTATCGCTCATCAAAATAAAAATAATAAGAGGAAAAATGTGTGATCAAAACTATATCTAATATGTATTGTTAAAGTTTTAACTTCATTTGCGTAGACCATACAATAATAAGGTCTGAGTAGGTACATGTATATTGAATAAGAGGCTTAATTATTACATATCAACATAAATATAATAAGGAGAAAAAAATATTTGATCAAAACTATATCTAAAATGTATTGTTAAAGTTTAAATTCACTTATTTAGGCCATGCAATGCTAAAATTAATTTGATTATGTACATGTAGATTGTATAATGAGACGCGTAACTCTTGCATATCAACATACGTATAAGAAGAAAAATTATGACCAGAGCTATATATATGTTATGTATTATTAAAATTTTGAATTCATTGGTTTAGCCAAGGCAGTAATAAAATTTTTGACTATGTACATGTATACGCCACGATAGGAGGCTTAGTTCTTGCCTATCAACATAAATATAAAACGAAATAAATATGACCACACTATATCCAGTATATACTATTAAGATTTTAAACTCATTCTCTTAATCAATGCAATAATAAGATTTGGTGGTGTAAAATGATTAGGTGACGACAACTTACAATTTTTCCTGTTGATGATGCTCCCTCGCTGAGGCGCCCCAAGAGGTTTCACCATGTCACTGGATTCAATCTTTTTCGTGTACTTATTGAGGCTAACGCAAAAGAAAAGAAATTTAAATGCATGCAAGGTATTATACTCTATCTACATGTCACATTTACATATATCTGTACAGGGTTACCTATTGACACCGAACTACTGCACATTGCTTGTAACTTAATCTGCATAAAACAAAACAATTGACTGGATGAGTTGATTAGTTGATTTCGTCAGCCTGCATTTCCTTAGCGAACTTTTGCACAATTTAAGAGGGGTTTCTTCATTCCGAGTTGCTACGTATCACTTTCAATACCTTAGGTGGTTCAGCGTGTTATCTGGACTATAGATGCCTTGAGGTTATTGCTTGTTCTGTTATTAGGGTACTACGTGACAAGCTATGTACGTATATACTAGATAAGGCTAGAATTTAGCCGACAGTGCTATTGGCCTCGGATACTGCCAAACGACCTGCAATTAGATGTCTCGGAAAATTCCTTTTAGGTGGGCGGAAGGAATGTCGGGAACCAATTGATGGCTAAATTACTGCCTTTTCAGACCCGAGTAGATTCTTCTCGATTGATGGAACCTTCTTTAGCGGCTTCCACATGCGTTTTCTCCTTTTGATTTTCGGAGCGGATCTAATGGATAAATGTTCCTTCTCCAATCACAAGATTTGCGCTTACCAACTCCGTACTCAAATATGAACTTTTTTTCTTGATTTGTTTATCGCGATCCTTTTCGATTTTATTTTTTCGTTTTACCACACACCTTCTCAAAGTCGAGACTTCAAAAAAAAATTCGAGAAGCTTCTTCTTCTTTCTGTCACTGAACATGACACCGAGCTTGAGGAAGCATTTCTCTCGGTCGGGGCGCGTTTTGGTTTCATGCTGTAGTCGACAACAAGCCGGGCATACACGCTTCAGTCCGTGGTGGCATATTGCTATATGCAATATGCTACGACCATAACATGTTCGATGCAATTGTTTTAACCAGAGCGGGAACCAAATGCAGATATTTGTTTGTAATGTTCAAGTGGGAAAGTTTTTTCTCGGATCAAAAAAATAATGTGAAACGTAGAAAACGTACAAGAACATTGAATCACTTCTTTGAGTATTTTTCGTACCTATTCTATTTTGTGTGAAACGAAGAAAAGTGTGGTCGACGGTTCGTTTAACAAAATTGTAATGGAATAGTTTTTAACTCTGCGGAGTTTAATGTTTGCATTTTTTTTATTACTTTTCCTGAATAAATGTTTGGTTCCTCTTCTTCTTTTTCGCATTTTTGGGTACAAACAGACTCATTTTTGCTTAATTAGACACATTGTCGTATTATTATCAACAAGATGGCGCTGCTCAAAGTAAGAAGTGCCGATGATCAAGCTATACCCAGTAATTTTTGAGGATATTGATATCTAGATATCTAGTCTATACCCACTAGTTTTTCTGGGTATATTAGGAGTTTTCGATGACACACATGGTGTATAAACGAGATATCCTGAATATCTAGCCATCGATACCCCATGTCTGTCATAAGCGTTACATTTCTATGATTATACGATTGGTGGTACGATTTCACCAGCAGGGTTGCGAAGGGAATCTGTCAAGGGACGAAAGAACACACACTGCCCAAAGTGAAAAGAATATTCAACATGTACGGGAAAGTATCGAGGAAAACCCACAAACATCAACTAATAGGCGTTCTCTTCAGTTAAACATAACTCGGAGATCGTTGCCGCAAATATTACACACAGCTTTACGATTCTTCCCATACAAAAGAGCTTAAGCCGACAAATCTTCAGCTACACCTAAATTATGCCACAAGCTTTCAAAATGATAAAATGAAGACTTCATCATCCATAATGAGCGATTAAGCTCATTTTCAAATCTTTGTAAACGAACTGCCGACAATGGGGAAGAGAAAATCCAAGGGTTATCTATGCACCAGAAAGAATTACATCCGCTTAGGTGCACAGTATGGTATGCTGTTACATTTTTGCTATGAATTTATTTCACTACCAGGTAAACAAAATTAGAGGACGCTGGTAAGCTTGCCTTGCATCTATAAAAGGGTGTGCACTTATATTTGCAATATTTGGTTGACAAGGTGATTACAGGTAGTCACATCTTAACCACGTTTACTCAGAGAGTGTCTCTGAAGAAGACCAATTCTTTAGGAACCATCGATTCCTAAACTCTCCCAGCGATCCATATCCTATCCCTCCTATCTCCTTCCCACTAACAACTAACTCCAATGAAAGAATGACATCCAGTACGGCTGATATGGCGCAAGGACAACTCTCAACAAGAGGACAAGAGAAGACATAGAACCGAATTGAAGGTTTAAGATGAGTCCCACGGAACAAAGAAGACAATAATGTGAACGTCAAGGGAAACTATGATAATTGTTAGAGGAAAATGGCACAAACGTACTTGACTTGACTTGACTTAGCAAGCCATTAAGTGCAAAGTTCTTGTGTGGTAAAAATAAAAGTCAGCGAAGTATGTCGCAAATGAATTCTTTCAATACATCAGAAAATTCCGAATATGTCTGAAAGAGGCTTAGCTAAAAAGTTGAAACTCCCAAAGACGACTATTCAAAATGTTTTCAGTAAATTTCAGGAATCTGCTATAGTGTCCAGAGAAAGTCAGGGTCAGGAATGAAATCAGGTTCGGTAGACCAAAAATTGGCCAAAGAAGTAGTAAACAACTTTAAACGAAATCCTATCATGTCGTTGAGAGATATGGTTGATAAGGCTGAAAGATCATCTGCTACGGCATACGAAGTTTCCATGTTTACAAAACACAGGACAGAACACCAGACAAGAACCAAGTTGCGAAATCCAGGAGCCGGATTATGTATGAAAATTTCCTAAGGAAATTATGGAAGATGAAACTTATGAACTTCAACCAGTTTTCAGGACAGCAATTGTATGTGGCAAAAAAGAGATCCTAAGTTTAAAAATCGTCGGTGCACCGAATTTTCTCTTAAACTTAATGTGGCAAGCAATATGTACTTGTGGCCTAAAATCATCACATTTCGTGACAACAGCCACAATCAACATGGATATATACGGAGTATCCCCAAAAGCGACTACCTTCATTCTTTAGAAAACATGATCCAATTAGCTTTCTTTTGATTGCATTTCGCAATTTACAATCATGACAGAAAAGCGCCAGATTTTTACGATGCCCAATCTATACCTATAGTACCAAAAGAAGATATTCCTCCGAATTTGGCCATTAACTGGTCTCCTCTTTCGTCAGATTTAACGGTTGGGGATATCTAAAAGAGAGAGTTCATATTAATAAGCTAGCGATCATCCAACATTCAATCTGTAATTGCGGAACTAGCTCCCGATATTTTTGATTATGTCATGGAAAATGCTCTAGAGAGAGTAAGAGTATCTTGGTGAATTATATTTCAGTTCCATGTCGAAATAAATTAATAATTTTAAAACAAAATGTTTGTAAATATTTAACAACCGTCAGCTTATTTTGCACAACTCAGACAGCATACCGCCGGAGGTGTATCTATCTGATGTAAATGCTTATTATCATCCACGGAGAAAATCTTCTCAAATGTAGTTTACATAGATGACATATACATATTAAGGATCATCGTGAAGCATATTAGTCCCCACGCCTTCGCTTTCGTGAGATATGAGAAAGTCTTCGATATGATATGGCAGGAGAAATATTTGAAAGGTGCGGTATATCGCAGAAAATAATCGGGATATTTTAGGGATTCTAGATGCAGGCGTTTACATAATAAAAGATTTAACGACAGCTTTAATGTAAATATAGGAATACGGAAAAGATGGTTGGTTGTTCACCTCTACATATTTCTCTTAGTAATAAAGACGTGACATCACCGTCAATGCTCTTAAAAATAATTTCGCATATTTACAATGGACATTAGTAGAAGGCTTTACCCATCTAGATGTTGCCGATGATATGTGCTTGCTAGGTTCATCGACACCATAATCTTAACACCATGATCAAAATCTTGCAGCAGTAAGTAGTCCATCTGGGTTGCGCAAAAGCCACTGAAATGCGGACTAGCAATAGAAACTCCTCCTAGATCGTCATTGTAAACAACATTACTAAAACTTGCAGTTCAAAGTAGATTCTTGGTAGACAATAGATATAGAACTCTACAGAGATCTCAATCAGAACAAAACTGCGATTGTAAACTATGGAATATCATCCAACCCATAACTAGCCGTTTGAAACTCTTTTGTAAATAATGTATGCCTACGTCGTATTCTAAACAGAATGAGTATTAAGTCAAATACTATGGAGGAACACAGGTCAGGACAGGATCGAGGAAACAAATCAATAAAAGAGAATAGAATTGAACTGACAACAAGGCGAACAACATTTTCAAGCAATCCCTGAATTGCAATCCTTAGAGGCTAGCGTATCAAAACACAAAAAACAAAAACATAAGAGAAGAGTTTCGGAAAGATATTTTGACGCAAAATATTACGAGATCCCGAAGGAAACTGCAAACTATTGCGCAGAACGACACCACTGAGGAGAAATCGTTTATGTCCTATATCCTTCAAGGGAACTAGATATTCTTACGCTCTTTACCATAATGGTTACCTTGATAAATTTCATCATCTTTTTGTGTTAATAACAAATATTACTTTGAACTAACTATTTCATGAGCTTCTCCCAAAAGTCTTGCATGCCTACCTTCAGAACTTGTAGATTATCAAATGCCGATTGTGCATTTGCAGTTGTGGGGAAAGTAAAAACGTAAGTAATCATATTTAGATTTTTCTAAAATATGACTTATTTTAAACCGCCCTAAAAATATTTAAATTTCTACAATAATAAATGTATACCGATATTCCCATAAAACCATCAACACTATAAACTGAATTTGTAATAATTTCTTGTAATAAAATCCAATTTTAATTCCTCTCCCCCCCCCCGACTTTTTCTTAAAAACAAAGTTAAATTTCGATCTTAGCGGTTGGCAACAAACATAAGCACTTTAAATAACGGCAATGAGGGGAACACGGAAGTAAAAAGTATTCGACTCGAGTAAATTTCTTGTTCTGTACGACGATCATAAAAAGAAGACTCCAAATCTATACCGAAAATAGTCTACTCAGGAGAAAAGTTCCAAAATAGATTGGCTCAACCATATTCCAATTCCAGGCACATATGTAGCCGGGCCGAACTTAGTTGACTAAAAAAAAAATGAAAAGATAAATCAGCAATCTGAGAAAATCGTAAAGTATTACCTCCGGGTGCAGAATCAGTCAAAAACTCATTAAAAAGAAAGGAAGGAGATTGATACCCAATTTCCTGTTAGTCTTAATTAAAGAAAAAAATGTTCCTCATCCTCTTCAATTCTGGAACATCGTTGCAAAAACTAATCAAAAGAGAAAAATTTACAAAAGGGATTTTGAGGGGATACATAGGTACGTAAAATTCAATTTAAGGAGAGGAGAATTATAAATCAAACAAAAGTAATTTAGGTGCGCGTAAGAGTCATCAGTTGGTTTTTATGCATTATTAATTTATTAATTTTGTATATCCGTAAAAATTAAGGACTTAGGAGCCACAAATTGGTTCACAATGGGGGTAAAAAAAATCGGTCAAGTTTAAGTCTTGACCTACTTTGCATAGTGTCCTTATTCATTGTGTATCTTGTGGCCTCGTGTAGCGCTTTCCAATTTCACTGAATTACTTTGAAATTGTTATGACCGTATACATTGACGGACAATCTCATGGTTGTAAGAGGAGAAATGTAATCAATAGTCGATTCCGTGCGGTTCTGGTATAATAAGTATTCTTTTAAAATGTAATAATCCTTGAAATTTTTACTTCATCGGGAATAAATAAATCTAGACGAGAAATTGTGAAGAATGATTAAATAAATAACATCGCTGGAGTACTGATCGATGTCGTAATTAAGACAGTGCGATAGTAGATGCCAACCAATAATAGAATTAACGACAGCAGCACCGATTACCTGTAGCCCCTTAATGGATTTAATAAGAATTGTCCAATTTCAAGATATAAAAAAAAAATATGAAAAAAGAAACGGCGCAGAATTTTTCAAGATTTTTCAAATTATTTGTTGATAACAAATTTTCACTGCTTGGTGAATATATGTATGTACCTCGACGCAGAAGTTGTTTGTTTCTTGCGGTACTATCGATAGGATTACTCAAAAGTTGGTGTAGTTATCAGACTAAAAACGAGTAACCTACAAGATAATTCATGAATGGATACCTCTCTTGTTGTTTTGTTTTTATTTCGACAATAAGTGTCCTTCTCATATCTATTGAATCAATTGAACGTTATTAGTTCTTATAGATTCATCCGATATATAATAAAGGGAAGGGAATTAATGCTGTCAACCACAGAATGGCCAGTGTGATAAAACTACGTCTGTTGCAACAACTAAAAACTGTCAGTATGTTACTGGAGAGGGCAATGACTTGAAAAATTGGATTCTTGTATGGATGACGTCGCTTATCACCAAGCCCAGTACCTGGGTATTTATGCAATGTAATACCTCAAATATTTTATGACTATTGATAAAATGATAGTGATCCCGACAAAACAAGCCTAGTACGCATTATCAAAAGACGAAAGTTGAGGAAGCTTTGTCCTTCCATAGGTTTTTATATATATTCTGCACTCTTGTAGTATTCTAGCTAGCGTATTCATAATCATGAACAACGATAATACTAATATCGAAAAGATTTTTCGACTATCAATTTAGAAATATTATTACCGGTTTCATATCGATATTTATTACTATTAGGGCCGTATTCACCAAGCCATTTAAAACAAATTTAATTTTAATTTAATTATTATTGAGGGACCGCAATTAAATTTTTGTAGCTATTCACCAACCTTAATAAAATATACAATTTCGAACATTTCGGACTTCAGCTGCAAAGTTCATGTAATTTAAATATTATTTAAAAAGTTAAAAGAAGTTTTATGTATTATTTATTCTTTGTTAGAGTGCCTTTTGAAAAAAAAATTGTTTGTGGTAAAGTGTTGAGACTATTTGATTTGCAAATTTAGTAACTTTTAATTGTTTTTTGAAGTACCTTTACCAATAAAAAGATTTTAAATAAATATAGCTCAAGACAATTTATAATAATAATCTGAAGATTCATTATCGCCTCTCGATATGGATGGTCTTACTTCTTCTATAGCAGTAATTAAGATTAAATTAATTTGTATGTACTTTTTAATGCACTTGACACTAAAATCCGTGATTTTATTCACTGATATCGTAATACATATATATCTAGACAGTTAAATTCTTGTTTCTTCAAACTTTTAACAGCGCTGTTAAAAATGTGGCATTTGACTGCATGACCCAGCTGATATCGAAATTAATTTTATTTAAGAGAGGGTAATTTTCATTAAATCGACTCGGTAAGTGTGGTTGGTGAATAGCTGTAATTGAATTTTTTTTTTTAATTTTGCTAATACGGCCCTTAGACACCAACCAATACTTATTTAATAATTTTACAATGTGAAAACAAAGTTTTAACTGTCAAAAATGACAAGAGTTTCTAATTTCCTTTACAAAAAGATTTGATACTACATAGCTGAGATTGTTATAAAATAGAAAGAATTAAAAGGTTCGAGATGCAAATTGCAATAGATAATATAAAAAAAAATCTGGATGTAGGATAGAAGATTCCTCCTGATCTTTAAAAATTAAATTACCAAGTAAAAAAGCTAGAATTGGTCTATAAGACCAATTCTTATGATACCCGTATGTAATTTCGTATGGTCTGTGTAAGTTTGATTTTTGAAGTGGTTCTTCGCATATATTTCTAGAACGCTTCGTTGAACAGTAAAAATGATTCTAACCAATTTCATAGAATTCCATATTCTGAAGAGGTTTTCAGTACAATAAAAACGTCTAAGATCATAGTACCTATACGTAAAAAAACTAAACTATGATATGGTAACACCAAGAAGGGTTGCCCGATTCCGCCCATTTTTGAAATTATATTTACTATTTTTATGGAAACGCCGTGTACAGCTCTCTACATGACGCGTTCTTAGACAATGTCTCCAAATAAATAATGAAAAACGAAATTTTTATATGGCAACCCCACGAAGGAGTTACCCGATTTGTCTCATTTTCCAATTTTTTTTTAAAGGCCGTCTGCAAAATTTCAACTCTCTAATTACACGCGTTCTCGAGGAGCTATCGTGAGGACGGACAGACATGCAAAAATCCAAATAACTTTTAATTATGCGTGTGTGTCCAATCCATTTTGCTCTACCAGCACTATTTCTATGCGTTACAAACGGAATAACAAACTTAGTATAAGCGAGCGCGGGACATAATGACGAATGAATATTATTTGTAATTAGCTTTATTCTAAACTCGAGCTATGATACCCGCAATGCAGAGTTAAGTATTGCCAACATATGGTCCACATTTTTTTCATATTAGTCTATGTCTGTTGTACGAAAAGAGCAGACGTATTTTGCAATTAGAACAAGCAAAAGTTTTAGCTTTGCCAAACATTGTATTTGAGGGAATATCTTAGCCGTTTTGATTTGGATGGTGAGAAAGTCTAGTATATTTATGGTATGCAGTTTGTTGAGATAATGATAGATTTCATATTAGTTTTCGATAAATTTTGGAAAACATGTCGGAAAAAGACTAATGTGTGGTGAGGCATAATGACCGCAAACATAATAACTAGGTAACTTTTTACGGGCATAATCATTTTTCAATTTTCACATTCTGCTCAACGAAGAGCGGATTCAAAAGACATAATTTTACATTTCTTTGTCAAGGAAAATGACTCCAACAATTAGTGTGTCTTTCATTTCGCTAACTGTGAATATTTCGGACGTCTATGAATCACTGACTTATAATAAGAATGGACTGAACGTTCCTGCTTCAAAAATGGCACAAATATTGAACAGGCTGTGAAAACACTTTATTTCGTACAATTGCACACCGATTTATAATTAGTTATTATTTGTCGATTGGAAACACTAAAGATGTTTTTAAATAGTATTGCATTAAATGAAAATTGTTTAGGAAGTTAAACTCGTTTTAATTAACACAAAAATTCATTTTTAATATTACTGAAAAATGTGTTCATCTGCAGATTTGATGTCAAATATGCTTTAATTTGTAAGAGATAGACGTATATAAGCAATATATTTGTCTCATTTTTTAAGTCAATTCCGATGTATTCCAATTAATACAGCCGTACTGTTTCCAAAATTGGTTACAGTTCAGTGTAAATTTTGAGCTTGAAAGAGACAAATAGATTTTAGCAAAAATTTGTGCCATTTTTGACTATAGGAATTAGATAGGATGGCTCAGTCCATTCTTATTATATGTCAGTGTGTATGAATACAAAAGAAATTTTGGGATGTCAACCTATTTATCGAAAATTTCCGAAATCCAGGAATTGCTTTAAGGGTAAAATATCACATGTTTTCAGTTTGCAGTTTTCTAATTCGATATACCTAGACAAGAGTACCAGAGTAGCGTGCAAACACAATACAGAGTGAGCTTCATTCAGACTTTCGAAATCCGCTTTACGTGCAACAACAAAATCACGTTGAGCTGCACTGCACCGGTATAGAACTCGTTGAAAAGAATTCGACATAAGAGTCTGCTGAGACATTAGCGACAAAAATAGCAATAACAATGTAGTTAAAAATGTAATTAACATATTTTTTCGATTTCTTTTTCATAAATTATTTATAGGAACATAAAGGTCTATTTCACCAAATTTTTCGAAAAACTCGATTTTTTAAGAGATTGTGAAGCGTCAAATGACATTAAATATAACTCCCATTCTACTTAGCATAGTGTGGAACCTTCTTTTCAAAAGTGTTTCCCTCATTAATTTATTATGCTATATTGTACGAGTGGCTCGTTTCAGAATTGAAGCCCACGTACAATATTACAGAGGTCCAAATACATAATTTTCAAGAAACATGAATTTCTCTATTTACAGAACAAATAAAATAAAATCAAAAAACCTTTAGAGAACTCTGGCGTGAGACCACTTAAATAACAACTATGGTATTTCGATGGGAATATTACATACAGAGATTTAGAAGTTACAATTGAATACATATTCAGAGAGAAAAAGAAATGAAACTATATTGAACTCAATTTCATATTTAAATCAAGGTTACGATTTACGAAAAATAAGATAGTAGTATAAGATTATCTACAAAATTCTAAAACGCCAACTTCACTATAACGAACAGATTACAGATATGTTTTGGAATGATCTGATCCAGCTTAGATCACTTAGAAAAATGCAGCTCATCTACTTTTAGGTATATTTCTACTTTTTTTTACCACGTAATTCTACTACATGTAGTACTTGTCTCAGAAGAAGAAAAATATCTCAAATTATCTATCGACGGACAATAATTAAATTCAACTAGCTGTTGATGTTGTTGTTTTATGTTCGTAAAATTAAATCTTAATTAGTCCTTTTAAATTTAAAAAACATTTATTCATGTATCCTTACTTAGACTACGTACAATATTGGCTACTTTGAAATTTAATGAATGATATTTTTATTATGTTTGAACAGCATAATTATTTTTTTGAAAAAAAAAAAAAAAGATTTTATAAAACAGCGAATCATAATTAGTCCGAAAATTCGAACACAAATTTTATCGCTGCCCTGTTGTTTTATTCTACACAATTCCACAGAACATCGCTCGTTCTATTCTTCATATATTCCTCCTTTATTTATATTTCCGAGCATTGCAAAATTTTCATTTCTTTCTCGCCATTCATTACATTTTTAAAAAAATACTTGTGAATTTTTAAGTAAGTTTACCTTTTACGTTTTCCACATTCAAGAACTTTTAATTTTTCCCATCCTTCTTCAGTTTTTACCCATGCCTCTCCGGGTGACCTCCAATCTTTAGAAATAAAAGGCATTGCTGCGTATTTCTATAACACTATTTCTTTAAAGTTTTCAATTAACACTCGACTTTTACACAAAAATTTTATGACTATTTCTGCTATTAAGAAATTTTGTCTATGAAAACACAAATTCTTTGGTGAAATTTCGTTTAATATCGAACAATTTCAAACGAATGAACTCTCACAAATCAGAGCAACAATTTTCCCCTATTCCTAAATTCTTTGCTTAACCCACAAACAAAACACACAAATTTCAATCCGAAAAGGAACCACTCCACCTGAACTACCGTAATGGACTGAAAACTGTAAAATTGTTTCCTTGTTCCTCCTCTGGAAAAAAAACTTTCTATATAGTTTCTATGCACGACGAGGAAAAGTGAATTTTCCTTGCGGATGCACACACAACGGCTCACACACTACGTCGCAATTTGCCTTGTATGGGAGTGTGTGGTTTTTCATTTTTTCATATGATTTTGTTTTGCTTGGAATAACCAGAATTGAAATTTATAATAAAGACGCAAAATTGACTGAGATAGGTAAACGTCAAGATCCCAGGTCAGATGTGCGAAAATCAGCTGATTTTATGAAAAGTAGGGGAACAATTCGAGTTTTTGATAGGGAGAATGAAAATCAGCTGACAAGGCAGGGGTTGAGTATTCTTCAAATATCGAATAAGGTAGAGACATCTTTTATATAACCGAGAAAATTCTGGAATTGGGTTCGGTTTTCGGAATTGGTTTCCATTTCTTAGTTAGCGAACTAGATGGCGCCAGCAGATTTAGTGTGTTTTGTCAGCTCCACCTATGAACAAGAAAAACCAAAATAATTTCCCTTTTTGCAAGTACAACTTGTTAACTGCTCGCTAGATGGCCCTGGTCGTCATATCTAAGAAACTAGCTGGCACTTCTTGCCCGTTTATTGCTCGCTGCACGCGCATGAGTACTAGCTTTCAGATGGAAAAAATTTGAATAAGCATAAGCATAATTTTGCAAAAAGAATTTTAAGTCCAAAATCTATTATTTTCAATAATAATAATCATTTTGAATAATCAGTTTAATTCTCCTTGTAGCCAAACAGAGAAACTTTTATACGTATAAAAGATTCGTAAAAAGCTTTAAAAATGTGTATATATTTAGTATAACTAACCAGAGTAGGCTGAAGATGTTCTTTATGAACAAATTTTGTGTATTTTCCGCCAGCCTCCTCTCCTAGTTATCTTCATGCGATCGTTAGTTGCTTTTTGGGTGATTACATTGTATGTATGTGTACTATTGTATTTTATTGAACATGATAGTATATGCGTATTGTTACTTTACAAAAACATGCAGGCTTTCTATGGAATTCGCAAATATTTCGATCGGTATATTTAATTAGTTATTCTGGCTAAACGTTATGATAATGGAACTTAGAACTTAAGTTGTATTTCAACTTTTCTGGCGTTTGCGCATTTTGATAGGTTTTTGGTGATTATTAAAATTTTATATTGGGTTGGATTTTCTGACTTTGCTTTTCGATATTACTATTGACTTGGGATTTTCTGGAATTTGTTGACGACTTTGGATTAATTTGGTTTAGTTTGGCTTTGATTTTCGGCTTGGCTATTGAATTGGGATATTCTGGAATTTGTTGGCGACCTTGGATTAATTTGGTTTATTTTGGTCTTGATTTTCTTGCTTTTTTTTATTTAAATTGATATTAACTTTACCTTACGATTTCGCTTTCGATTTAGGACTTTGCATTTTCAAAACTGTTGCATCTGCTGAGTTTGATTTTGATTTTGTATTTTCAATTCGAATTTTTTTTTTTAATTGGGCAGAATGGGCCGGCGTTGCTTTTATATTAATTGCAAAATTACCGATCATGCTTGCTCACGAATCAGTTTTTTTCAACTGCCTTGTGATGAAAGGCGTGATATGTGGATTCTCCACTGTGGCGGAATAAAGTTCCAGGTAAATATTGAAAACATTAAACATGTTTTCATATGTGACAGACACTTCCGCTCGGAAGATATAACTTACAAAGGATCAAGAGCAAGCTTAATAACAACTTCTATACCCCTGCCTTCAGATTCATCGTTTTGTAAGTGCAGTGAATATAATATTAATCCCTTATGTAAGACAGAAGTTCCTTACAAATCTAGGACAGTACACAAAAGAAATTATGTTTCAACAACGCAGGATTATTCAAGTATTCTTCCTGATATAACGGAGACTTATTCTCCCCCTTCACCAGACTTAGTGGTCAATCGCAGTGAAAATGTCAAAAAATATATACGTAATTATAACATACAATTCATCCCTAACAGAAATACTCCATCCCCATCTCAGTTTTTAGAACCACCTGAAAAGAGAGTTCCATCACCAACTGTATTTTGCAATTCAAAGGAAACGAAAGAACTTGAAACTGCAAGTTGCTCATTTAAAGCGTCTCCTTCATGCGAAAAGGAAAATATTAATTAGTTGCTTAAAAATGAAACAAGAGATGTGAAGGCTTTTCTGAGCGTGCAATTATTCCATAAATTTGGTCCGGGAAAAGCATGGTCCTCTGATCAAAAAGACGTGTTTGTAAAGATATACTTTAAATCTCCAACATGTTATAAGGCAATGTAATCAATGGAATTTTCGATGCCACACACTTCAACAATAATGCGCTGGCAAAGTGAAATTATTTTTTCACCGGGTATAAATCAAAGCATTATTAATTTACTGGAACACAAATGTGAGAAATGGAGCACTTTAGAAAATAAATGTATCTTATTATTTGATGAGATGGCTATTAAAAATAAATTAGAGTATAATTCACGTGAAGATCTTATTTATGGATTCACAGATTTCGGGAATGGCGATTGTACAGACACTGTAGTGTCTTCAGCACTTTTATTCATGGTCAGAGGACTAAACTTAAATTGGAAACAATCGATTGCTTATTATTTAGGAGCTATTACTCCACTAAAACTAAAAGAAATTATATTAGAAATTCTAGAGGCTTTATATAATATTGGGTTGAATGTAATTGCTGTTACCTGTGATCAAGGTTCAGTGAATCGAAAAGCCTATGCAGAATTGGGATGTACAGTAGATAAGCCTTACCTAGAAATGGGGAATAGAAGGATAGCTTTATTGCATGATCCTGTACACTCAGTAAAAAGTATCAGGCACTGCTTACTAAAAGCCGACATTGAATGCGAAGAGAAAAAAATTTCTTGGAAAATCGTTGAGACAATTTTTCGAGAGGAAGATAATGATACTATAAAAGCGTGTTTTAAGCTGACGGAAAAACATATTTATCCCGATAGTTTTGATAGGATGAGTGTGAACTTGCTACACAAGTACTTAGTAGGCAAGTTTCTATTGGAATCCAATTAGGTGTTCATTTAAATATATTTCCGCCTGACAAAATTGAAACGGCTATCTACACTGCAGAATCGTTTCAAAAACTAAATGACCTTTTTGATTGTTTTAATAGTGTCACAAGGTATTCTGCAAATCCCCAAAGATGTGCATTATCGGATGATAAAGATTATCAGAATGTTATAGAAACCTTTCACGAATGTCGAACCTGGATTCGTAAGTGGAGACATTTAGGTCGGATGAAAAGACCATATTGCTTTGATGGTATGCTGCAAACAATTAATGGCATTTTTCATGTATGGAAAAACGTAAAAAATTCTCAAAGTTACATCATAACATCACACATTAACCAAGATCCACTAGAAAATAGCATTTCTATATTACGCAGATGTAGAGGTAGCTATGAACGGAATCCTTCAGCCCTCAGATTGTCGAGAAATCTTAGACAAATAGTTTTCCAAAATCTCGCTACCACTACGAATACTTGTTATAACATTGCTACTGAAGAAACTCTTTTAAGTGAGTCTTCAATCTCAACTCTACCCGAAGAAGATATCTCGGTATTTGAAGAGATTTCTGAGGACTTTCAAAATAACGAAATCGAAACCTTTATAGATGAAATTTTTAATGATACGGAGAATGACGATAACCAGGGATTCTCGGAAGTGCAAATGAGGGAACTGGTTAATTTAATAATAATAGAAGATGATTGTGATGAGGAAGAAGAAGAAAAGGAAGAAGTTAACGAGGAAAGAAAAATTAATGAAACATCTTTATTAAATAGTCACGCCGTAGTCTACTTCGCAGGTTATGTAGCAAATAAAATAGTTAATTCTTACAACTGTTCTACTTGTAGAGCATTTATGCTTGGAACTAATGAGGATGAAAAAATTGATGACTACCTTATAAAATTAAAAGCATATAAAGTAAGCGGTAGAAACTCCATCTACGGCAATTTAAAAGTACCTTCCTTAGAATTTATACAATTCATTGAAAATTGAAAATCTATATGAGTTATTTAACGAAAAAATTGGGACCATAAAACATGAGGTCCGAATATCGGAAAAATTTGTAGATATATTTAACAAAGTTATGACTTATCGCTTTTGCTCTGAACATAAACAGAAAATTATTAGCTTTATTGCAAAAGTCTTAATCAGATTTTACACACGTAAAATCAATAAAGCGTTATCCTTAAAATCTAAAAAAGAAGAAGGATCGCATGCAAATTCTAGCAGGAAAATATGCTAACACTTCTGATTAATTTCAGCTCCGAAAAATTAATTTAATTTTGATGACATTTTTATTTGTCAAATATAAAGTACGGGTATTATTACGCCAATACCTGCATTGAAGGAGGCATAAATGACTCAACAATTATTATCCTTTCGGATAGTCAAGCTGCTCTCAAGACTAAAACTCCTTCACTATTAAGTCAAGGATAGTTGGGAGTGTCTGCAACCCTTAAAAATTTCGTACCAACGTACCAAATAAATTAGCATGTATCAAAATGATATAATTTGTAATGACAACGCTGATACGGTGCACCTAATTAATTAAATTAAATAAATATATAAATTAAATAAATTTCTTCTACCTTTGTTGCATTTCAAGTATAAATAGGGCAGTATTCAAAAAAATACATTAAAGATACAACAAAGATAAATTGATTTGCATGAATAAAAATATTATATCTATGAATAATAAAGAAATTCAATATACATATTACAATTCAGCGCTAATCTAAAATTCATTGCTAATAAGAATAAGGTGAACACAAAATTGTATATATATATAAATATCTACTGCAGCAACAATTATGCCTGTTCATATACTCAAATCGCAAATTTAATTCCTTCAAATCAAACCTTTTTCCTGCAAGCTATTTACTTTTTTTATTTACAAAAATCCATTTTGTGCTTTCATCACAACTTTCATGTTTTGTATAAAAGGTGTACTTATTTGTTATTTGACTGGGTTAATGCTATTCTGTTATATTAAGTCGACGTCAGCGCCGTAAGTGAGCAGTTAACAAAACGCTGTAAAAAGCTACTTGCAACTTGGTGAATTCTTTTCACTCGATTCCTAAACCCCAGTTCAGCGCGATACGATACTTGCGATATTTTCGTGTCGTCCTGTTCTTCCTATAGATCTATATCTATTTGCCATTGATTTTTATCGCGCGATATGTTCATAAGGTTGACAGTGGCTACAACTTAATTTGTTTTGGTTTTGTGGTGGCAAGAAGATATTATTGTGTAATTTTATATTGATATATTTACATATTACAGTAAATATCGACATTACTGCGTAACTGTAGCACGCGAGTACAAATGTTAACAAACATAAATGTTGAGGTTTAGGTGAAAATTGCGCCAAACTAAGAGCATTTTTGTATCGCACAAAACGTAGAAAGAGTAAGCATGTTCAGCGACAACCATATTGCTGCAGCCAATCAGAGCTCTATCGCATGCGATAAATCGCGCTCGTGAACAAGCCATAAAGTGTTTTCTTCACTACACTGACACAAAACTGGTTCCGTGCGTAAGTTCTTAGAATATAGAGCAAACAGGAATGGTTGAATAGTAAGTAATAAATTATCGTTTTTGTTAATAGAAGTAAAGATTTATATTAATTAATTATGTGAATTGTTTGAAAATAAAGCAGAAAAAGAACATTTTTTACCACAGACGCTCCGCTCAAAACCTTTGTTTACGTTTTGCAAATTGACAAGTTGCTTAGAATAGGCATGGCGTGTAAAAATGGACTACCAACACAACCAGAAATTCATTACAAAAAATCTGGCTTACCACCATTCCTGTTTGCTCTATATTCTAAGGTCATGAATGACAAATGACAGCTTCTACAGAACGAAGAACTAGCTGGAATCTGAATGTAACCCCTACACTAGCGCCGCCACTTTAGTTCGATACTACAGTACGCTGGCGCCATCTAAGTTCGGCGGAGTTTTATACTACAGTACGCTGGCGCCCTCATTCGAATGAATTTCAGTTATTTTTTCCGGAGCCACACACTACTTTGATGTAACCAAGAACATTTTGGAATTGGGTTCGGAGTTCGGAATTGGTTTTCCATTCGATGAGGGCGCCACTGGTCTTAGTTAGCGAACTAGATGGCGCCAGCAGATTTAGTGTTTAGTGTGTTTTTTACTAATCTTAGCTCCATCTACTAGCGATTAGTGAGTTTAGATGACACTGAACTGCGTTTCAAGGTCAGCTGATTGTTAAACGTTCTATTGACAATTGTCAATTGAAAAATACCATGAGTTTGGTTATTGGTATAGTGCCCTAGAAAATTCAACAATAAACTACTTAAAACAATGACAGTCAAACCTGGAACAGAAGCACAAAAAGTGAAATACGCCGTCGAAGGAAATATCAGCAAAACACAAGTAGATTTTATGCGCTTGATTGAACAACAAAATATTGAACGTGTTCAGAAGTTGAAAAGACTTCGCCGAAACAATATAATCACCGGGTGCTGCTTAGGAGCAGGAGTCATTGGTATTTACGCATATTCTATGTTTAGTGTGAAACAGGAAAGGTTTTTGGACGATTTTGAAGAGCCCAAGAAGATTGAGAAGCCAGTCACCCAGTAAAATTGAAAAACAATGAATAGCATTGCAGTTAGTAGCAGTGGAGTTCGCTTACCTCCACTGCCTACAGTTAGAGATCTTGTTCGATTATATAAACTCCAAGCGATTAAACAATTAAGTCAAAATTTTCTTATGGATGAAAGATTAACGGATAAAATAGTTAAAGCAGCAGGCATGATAAAAAAAGATGATATCGTTTTAGAAGTGGGTCCAGGTCCAGGAGGTATAACTCGGTCCATATTGCGTAAGCAACCATCAAAGCTAATTTTAGTTGAAAAAGATCGTCGGTTTGTCCCAACACTAGAAATTTTAAAAGAGTGCTCTCAAGGTCTTGGAACACAAGTCGAAA
Organism: Dioctria rufipes; assembly: GCA_963924295.1. Lineage (NCBI taxonomy): Eukaryota > Metazoa > Arthropoda > Insecta > Diptera > Asilidae > Dioctria > Dioctria rufipes. The sequence continues at coordinate 154,170,371 of OZ002743.1, read as the reverse complement.
TTCATCGCGCAGATATCATGCGATTTCCAATTGAGCAGGCAGTTTCTAGCGATTCTGAACGTCTCCACCTAATAGGCAATCTTCCATTCGCAATTTCTACTCAACTTTTAATAAACTGGCTTCATGATTTATCTATCCGTAAAGGTGCTTTTCGTCGGATAGATACTACAATGACACTAACTTTTCAGCAGGAAGTCGCTGAGAGAATTTGTGCTGGTCTTGGCCATAAACAAAGATGCCGCTTATCAATTATGTCCCAGATCTGGACCTATCCAAACCATAAATTCACTATTCCTGGAAAAGCTTTTGTTCCAAAACCTGATGTAGATGTTGGCGTAGTGAAATTGATGCCACTTAAACAACCGAAAACTAATTTACCTTTTAAAATTGTAGAAAAGGTTACTCGTCATATATTTTCCATGCGACAAAAGTACTGCAGAAGAGGCTTTGGAACGCTTTTTCCAGAGAAAGATCGAGCTGACATCATAAAGGAACTTTTTCACAATGCAGATGTGGATCCTTTGTTGCGACCTTTTGAGTTATCAGTTGATGAATGTCTCCGATTAACAAATGTTTACTATGATTTCATACAAAATAATCCTGAGATTGCTGCTTATAACTACAGGGGACCGAAGAAAGCAACTGCTGCTCCCATAGAACCAGTATATTAAATTGGGTTAGTGTTAATACTTTCTGTAAAGTATTTATTTAATAAAAAAATGAAAATTTAGAAAATGTCTTTATTAATAACGTTGATGTAGTTTTTGAATAAAAATCCATTTCCTTCCGATTTTTTCAGGATAAGTTTCATCAAGTAGATAAACTCTTTTTCTTCAAAAGCAAGGTAGTTGTACTCAAAAGGATCTGTGTGTAAGGCCAGAGAAAACAAGAAAAAGGGTATCTAATTGGACCAATAATATTATACCCGCAGGTGAAAATAGAGTGAAAAGCCAAAGTTTTATAGGACAACACCAAGAAAGGATTGTCCGATTTAGTCCATTTTGGAAATTTTGTTTACTATTTTTATGAAAACGCTGTGTACAAAATTTCAACCTCTACGTCGACGCAATCTCAGGTAACGCCCAAATATATAGGAATAACGAAATTTTTGTATGATAACCCTACGGTGGAGTTACTAGATATGTCCCATTTTTGAAATTAAATCTACTTTATAAAATAACTATGTTCGGCCTGATGTAGGGAAGCCCTCAATTGTTTCTCAGAAATTTACTGAAAATATATTCTTTAGAATTTTTGGAAACTCTTAGATCCGAAAATAATTCCTGTCTGCCACAAGAATGAATAAAAATTGTGCCATCGAAACATTTTTCTGTAAATTTCTAACAAAAAATTTAATGCTTATTTCTTATCTACGTGTCTAGCTTTGTTATGAAACTATGGAGTGATTGGATTGGACGTGGAGTCCTATCTGCCAGCATGAGCTGACAGATCACTCGGTAGACATCGTTGAAGTGCAGAGCGGCACGCTAGCTCGCCACGGATTTTGGCGGAGAGTGTGGGGGTTCCACGAAAACCTGCTGCTGTCTCCTGCCATATACACAAAAAGATATCGTGCCCCAAAAACAGTCGCGACACATCTGGTCCAGCCAGAAAGGACCATTACACCACTTACCATTACCTACATGAAGGTGCAGATGTTCTGTCTTCACTGCCATTTCCCCATCCACCCATATTACACTGAGAGCAGCAAATTTTCAATGTCTCGATTGATGATCTGAAAGAGAGAAGTGGAGAGCGGACCTACTCAACCTTCATCTGGAAGAGGTCTCCAGGGGAGTGAGAGGGAACAAACAAAGTCTACCAACGCAACATTACGTTATAAAAATTCTTTAATAAAGTAACTAATAATGAGTATAGGAGTTCTACTGCTACTGCTAAAGTAAGTCCTTTACTTGTATGATTCTTTAGTGAGATGGGTTATTGCTGACTTGAAGTGAATACCTGAAGTGTTAGTGTAATCATTCTTCTTAATAGTCAACCAATTTAGATGATCTGCACTACTGTTGTCTTGAGCGGAATACTTGATACGTCAGAGTATTCATTCTTCTTAAAATGCGGTCAATTTAGGTGATATGCACCAATGCTGACTCGGGATGAAAACCAGTAGTCGTTCTTCTTAATATATAGGTCTCGTAGGGCGGCGAGAAACAGGTGTGTTGAAGAACGCCGAGAAATTGTATTTCCAGGATTTCGTTGCTGTGTTGGCAGCAACTGGTCCGTAGATTATCAGTGGTGTCGACCCTCGACGTTAGACAGACTGTCTAATGGCAATTTGGCTGTTCGATTAAATATGTGACGGTGGTAATCAGCGAGCAGGAACAGAGTGATTACCTACAGAATCTTGAACGTTATTGATTATAACGGAAGTTTACTGCTGTTTGCGCTGCACTTGGTTAAGCAACAAATGGTAGTAGGTACGCTATGGGAATTCTGGCGCACTGTTTTAGCTTCCAGGATTTCGCCACAGATGGCGCCACCGCCACTAGGTGGCTTGATGCATACTAAATGTGGGTTTGTGTCTTGACTGGATTGGTTTACGTCTTGGATGTACCATTGAGTCTTGACTGGACACCATTGAGCCTTGACTGGCTTATATCTTGAATGTGTTTTTTGGTTTTCACTGCGCCCTAGCGGCATTAGCTCTGGTACTACGGGTTTCTTGGATGCGTGTGTGTGTGTGGATGTGTCATTTGGTCTTGACTGCGCCCTAGCGGCATTTGCCGATACTACCAGCATGCTCCGGCACTACGGTTTTCTTGGATGTGTGGTGCGCCTAAATGTGGGCTTTTTATTATGATTTTGTATCAGAGATCCTCTACGGGCACGCCCTATCTTGAGTAAGGTTACCTAGCGGCATTAGCAGAAACTATCAGCATGCTTTGGTTTTGCTGTTTTCTTTTATTAGCGGGGAAGTTCTAGATATCACCATGATGTCATCTTGGTTTTGCTGTTTTCAAGTTTTCTTAGCGGGGAGATTGTAGATATCAGCATCGATCGAATTTCACAACACCTTGGCTTGATGTTTTCTTAGCAAATTATTATTGAGTCTAGGGTATGTGTATTGAAAAGTCTTAAGTTTTATAAACATTTGTTTTTATTTCCAATAAAATTTCTTATTACAGAAGTATTTCTTATCGCACATTGTCCAATATGAACTTGGCAAGATGGCGCATTTGTGTAATCCCAATTAGTTTTCCACAGTTGTATTCATCTTCGACGTTGATAATGATTTCACCCTCTTCAACTATCCCTTTACATATATGGTTTTATTTCGAAGCAGTGGTTCAACAACAGTGTACAGCTTGTGATACGGTATGTAGCCATTATCCCAGCGGAAAAATTGTGTTGAAGCCATTTTACTTGTCTTTTTTGCTGAAGTCAAATCTTTGTATCTGAACGGTGGTTGAAATATAAAGTGCTGCATGTGGTTTTCATTGGTTAAAATTTCCAGTTCTTTAGTGATAAATTCATTGAGGTTTGTTTTGAATCCTTGAACGTCTACGATGGCAGCCATCTTCTTAATTTAACTTTCTAACTTCACTGGTCAGCGGACTGTATTCCACTATTCGATCGTGTAGAAGCAGACAATATGCTGTTGTATTAGCCGGTATATTTTCAGATGTCTTGAATTCTAGCCTTATGTCAACAGGTACAGTTTATATTGTCTCATTTTTATGTGAGCAATCAATGACAGCGATTGGAGCATCGGTTTTGAACTTCTCCCATGTGAGGAACGGCTGATACTGATGACCATAGTATGATTGTGTAAACTTTATATATGTACATGTCTTACAGCAATGCGTATTGTTGCGAGCGTGGCTTTTGGTTCGTTATTTAAAACACAAATATTAAATATTTAATATACAAGTTCTTTAATTCACTCTAGTCTTATACAATTCACAAACTCAACTTTAATTATCGCTTAATACTGTACTTTCAATTATCGCAATCTAATTACAACACTTCCGCGTTATTGCTTTCGCTTGTTAACACTGCAACGTCTAAGACAAGACTCTTTCTCTGGCGGTGACAACTGTTATATTTATACCCTAGAAACTCTCCAGATTATTCTAGAGTGTTCTATTCCAGAACCTTCTTAACTTTTCTATTCATTCTATTCCTGAACCTTCCCGAACATTCTGTCATCGATTCTCCGAACCTGAAGTTGTTTACTCTCCATTGCCAGTAGATGTCACCAGTTGTCTATTTCTATTGCACGTAACAGTATCTATTCAGATCAAATTTCAAATTCAAATCATCATAGGGCTATGATTCTGAGTTCAAATGAACCGTAACATCGATAAGTTGGCAGTGATCAAACTTGCTTGCATCTTTGGTTTTATCGTTCCTTCGATTCGTTTGTAATGCTAAGATGATAAATCGAGGTTTCTCCAGTTGAGCGGAAGTCTTGACTCACCAGGTTTGATGCGTGGATTCCGGTAGTACTGGATACTCATATATGTCCCATCTGCGAAATGGTATTTGTATCAGGCGACCTCTCCCGATAATTTTAAATAGTTTCAGCTTTTTATCATCGAATACTGTAACATGCGGTTTGGTAATTTCAATTTTCACCTCATCTGTGGGTGATATAATGGCATTAGCATTTGTCCTGCTCCGGATCAATATGAGTTCATGTTTGGAGTTTATAAGAATTTTCTTGTAATCTTCAGCGAATCCCAATAACTATTTCAGAGGTACACAATAGTTAAACAGTCCATTGGCTGGTATAACGGATGAATATGGTGACCAACTGCCGTTGAGTAGTATCCTGCTTACATTTGCATTTAGCGATTTCTTGTACGGTCGATTTCCACTTCAATTCATAGCATATTTCATCAAAAAGAAATGGTAGAGCGTTGTTAGCTAATTTTGCGGTTACTGAAACGGCTCCATCCAGCTTTGTTAGCGATCCCTCAATGTAAAGAAAACTCCTGCTGCGTAGAAGATTCAAGTACTGATGTTGTACAGAGATATGGATTTCATCGCTGTTTTTAAATGATGTTAGAAATGGTGAATAGGAGTGATGTTCAAATTTAGTAACACTGTTATCAAAGCGAGTGTCTGGTGCAATATCTAGTATTCCTTTATTCATTGTTTCAGCGTTAAGCCTATCGATTGTAAATATGCTGTATTTGCAGGTGTTAATGTAGGACTTGACTGCTTCAAGGTTGTCCGTTGACTAATGATCTTGTTTGCTCCGAACTCGTATTTATCATTATTGTATATCAACATGATGTGGCTTCAAATGTAACCTGATGATTATAGTCTTTCCTCTGAAGTTGATTAAGTCACCGTCTTGGTCAAGGAGCTTCAAGGTTAGAGAACTTATACGTTTGGTGTTCGCAGGCAAATAGATTACATTTTTGGGTACCTCCACTATTTTATACCCAGGCCCCACGTTCGGTGAAAACTCGTGGAGAGTGTGTACTTGTGTGTTGTTGAAGAATGATCCTGATATAATATTACATTCGATGCATATAGTATTTAATTTAATGATATTGACTGGCAACTCTGATGTATGCACTATACTATTAGCAGATAAGTTCCTTTTACTGAAGCAGAGGAGCTATGGATCTCTATTTTTCAAAATGTATTTCTTCAGTTGCCTTAACTTCACTTTTAGCCTTTTCCCTTCTTTATCCAAGTATCCTTGTACATATTTTGCTACATGGTCAATCTCATAGGATCCAACAGGTATCTCAACAACCTCATTCCCTACATGAACCAGATTATTGCTCACATCAGTATTTGGTATAGAGTTGTATGTTTGAAAATTAATTAATCCACAAACATAATTCGTTGCTAGCTCCAGCGGATGAAAGTACTCAGCAGTGAGTAGGGATTAATTTCCCGTGAGAGTAAGTGTTAATGACATGGTGCTTGATAATGAACTGTTCCCAATTTCAATATACAGGGTGATTCAGATCAAGATACCTTCCGGTATACCACGCGATTCCTTGAGGTAAGCTGATCATAAAATTGTTCCACATACCCCCCGCCCCCCTAGAAACCTTCCTTTAGGAGCTGTAGCCAGTTAAAGATTTCGCCAATATTCGTGAGAATAAATGAGCTTAACTTTTGAACCACCCTATAGATTTTGGTTATTGTTAGCTTATTAAATAGCCAAGAATAGTAGCTGTGTATTGCTCTGTATGTTTTAATTAAGCATCTTTAAATTATTCGTAAATATTTCCAAAACATTGATTTTTTTTACACACAAATTTCATAAATACCGTTATTAATTTCAAAAAGTTTTGTGTGTAAAAAAATCAAAATTTTGGAAATATTTGAGAATAATTTAAAGATGCTTACTTAAAAAATACAGAGTAATACACTTCTCGACAGCTACTATTCTTGGCTATTTAATAAGGCAACAATAACCAAAATCTATAGTGTGGTTCAAAAGTTATACTCATTTAGTCCCATCAGGGTTCACGAATATTGGCGAAATCTTCAACTGGCCACAGCTCCAAAAGGAAGGTTTTTAGGGGGGGGGGGGGGGTATGTGGAACAATCTTTTGATCAGCTTACCTCAAGGAATCGCGTGGTATACCGGAAGGTATCTTGTTCTGAATCACCCTGTAAATACATTTTCCAATAAGAGGTGTTATTTTGATATTCAAAGAAAAATGCCATTTTTTGAGATAAATGATCGGATCTTTATTTCATTATAAAGAGGAAGGTATGCCGTTAATAATGGAAAATAACATCAGCCAAATGACCACCACGACCACGCCTACAGGACCATATCCTTTTCATGAAATTTTCCATAACCAAATCGCAAAGTGGCTGCCCTATGTCGTCGATAGCCTCACGAATTCCATCTTTGAGGTCTTGAATCGACGCTGGGCTGCTGGCGTAGACCTTCTCTTTCACGTGGCCCCAAAGGAAGAAGTCGCAAGGTGTTAAGTCACAAGATCTCGGTGGCCAATTGTGATCACCTCTTCGAGAGATAACACGGTCCGGAAACTTTTCCCGTAAGAGATCAATGGTTTCGTTGCTTGTATGGCACGTAGCGCCGTCTTGTTGAAAGTAAACGTTGTCCAGATCAATACCATCCAATTCCGACCATAAAAAATCATTAATCATCTGTCGATAGCGCAATCCATTCACCGTAACTGTTGCTCCAGCCTCATTTTCGAAAAAGTAAGGTCCAGAGACCCCGCGGGACCATAAATCGCACCAAACAGTCACACGTTGAGGATAGAGAGGTTTTTCAACAATAACTCTTGGGTTTTCCGAGCTCCAGATGCGACAATTTTGCTTGTTGACGAAGCCATCGAGGTGAAAATGGGCCTCATCACTCAAGATGAGTTTTCGATGGAATTCCGGATCATTTTCATGCATTTCAAGGACCCAATCAGCAAAGACTCGACGTTGTTGATGATCGGCCGGCTTGAGTTCTTGTGTTAACTGAACTTTATAAGCCTTAAGACCCAAATCTTTATGCAAAATACGGTGTAATGACGTTTGTGGAATGCCTAATTCCAAAGAACGACGAGGAATGGACAAACCTGGGTTTTCTTCAACAGTTTCGGCTACAGCAGCAATATTCTCGGCTGTTCTTGAGCGACGTGCACGGGTTTTATTCTTCACATCACTAAGTTATCCCGACAGCTAGAATTTTTCTACCAATTTCTGTATTGCGGTCCGACAAGGTGCTTCACGACGACCCAAAAATGTTCGAGTTTTACGAACCGTCTCTGCCACATTTTCACCATTTTTATAGTGAATTTTAATAATTTCAGTGCGTTGTTGAATCGTGTATCGTTCCATTTTTATTAATGTCGTAGTTTCTACTTGTCAAATGTCAAAAAATGACAGCTCCAAAAGTGACATCTACCGAAATAGCGGGCTAATTAAAATAACACCTCTTATTGGAAAACCCTTTAGATAATAATTAATGGCTATAACAATTATATAAAAACTCTAAACATAAGTGACCGCAAATTACTGCATCATAGTTCTGATAAGAACTGTAGTTGTACGTTATATTACTACCTAAGTAGTTTATGACCTCCCTTGGTAGTTGGAGATTGCCAAAGTTATCAAAGTATGCGATGTTATCACTTTTTTTGGAGTACGCTACTCAGTGTGTACCTGCACCAATTGAGATGTCCAAGTTAACAATAACGTTTTCTTGCTTCCTAGGCTTTTTAGGTAGATTATAACGCATAAATACTCCTGTGAAGTGGGGCAAGTGTGTGGTATACTTGTGAAGATCCAACTCGTTTAGTGGTCTTTTGGGTATCGACTTTAATAGTTTTTTGGTTGAGGTTGTAGAGAGAGTCCAAGTTCTCTTCTGTACGGTTTCAGGAACAGCCCGTTTCCATCTTTACCAACCGCTATAGTTTCCATTGCTTGGTTATGACGTTTGCTTTCTTCCAATTTTGCCTTTGCAGCGCTGGTATCATGTACTGCTTTAGCTATGTTTGCTGCACCTCTGGATAGTGCTCCAAATGCTGAAAGCCCAGCAAACAACGGGATGAGGAACGGAAGTGCCCCACCAACCTTTGGTACAGGTATCACTCGTGGAGTTTTAATTGATTTCTTCTTTCTTTTCACAATATTTTTAGCTGCACTAAGAGCTACCTTTGTAGCTTCCATCAAGTCTTTTGGTTTTTTGACTTTTAAAACCTTACGTGCATTCGTACTGCTTCTCGGAATGAGTGTTGGCGTTTATTCTTAGCCTTAAAACCCATACCTAGCTTAATTTTAGCCTTCATTGCGTTTGTTATAAGCCAAGCGTTGGCACGTTCACTCAAATTTGCATCCGTAGATTTTGCACGCTGCCAGGCTTTTTCAGCTAATATTTTATCAGCTATATGTCGATCACTTGTATCTTTATGTCGCGAGTATGCTATATGATGTTCCTTGCAGGCTGCGTCAAGTGGACCTCCTCTCGCCAATCTTTGCTGTAACTTTGTTCCTGGTCCACAGTACTAGTATCCCGGTAGATGTAATTCTACAGGTAATTTGTTGATGATTGAATTTAATAGTCCTCTGCCCCCTTTCAAAGCTTTACTGGAGCGTTTCGATTTGTGATCTGGCATCTTATAAGGTTCCGACGATACTGTTGAAATGTAATATAAACAGGTGTATTTATAGGAATCCCGTTAGTCTTCAATATGCGATTTATTAAACAACAACAAGCTTTTCCTGTCCGAAATGCCGATGTAGCTGTTATGAAGGTGAAAAAGAAGCATGGCCTCCTATTGCCTAATAGTATAAGGAGCATCATTGTTGGACCATCTAATTGTGGAAAAACTAATGTTATGATAAGTTTGCTGGAACATCCCAATGGTTTGAGATATGAAAATATTAACATATATTCAAAATCTTTACATCAACCAAAGTATGAATACTTGAAGCGAGTGATGACTCCCATATCATAATTGGGGCATTATACATTCTTAAACAACTGCGACGTTCTACCTCCAGAGGAAGCCAAATCATATTCAGTGTTTATTTTCGATGATGTAGCATGTGAAAAGCAAGATAATGTGCGATCCTATTTTTGCATGGGTCGCCACGAAGATATAGACAGCTTCAAACTCTGTCGCATATACCAAAGTACTTAATACGTGACAATGCTAATTTAATCATCTTATTCAAGCAAGATGACTTGAATTTGAAATATATCTATAATGATCATGTGAATACAGACATGAAGTTTGATAAATTTCGAAGAGCCTGTGCTGCGTGTTGGAAGGATGAATATGGTTTCTTGATGATTGATAAGGATAGCTCATTAAACAGGCGCGCTACCGTAAAGGATTTGATACCTTCATTGTACTATAAAAGGATGAAACATGCGAAATCTTCATAAGTCGAAGTTGTAACTCAGCCAAAAGCACACCGAATCTTGTAGACCTGCTGAGTAGATTAAAACTGTTCACCTGTTATCAGACCTGTTTGAAAAGCTGTTAATCTGTTATCAGAGCTGTTTTAAAAGCTGTTAAGCTGTTATCAGAGCTGTTTAAAAGCTGTTATCAGAGCTGTTTGAAAAGCTGTTAAGCTGTTATCAGAGCTGTTTGGAAAGCTGTTTATCTGTTATCAGAGCTGTTTGAAACGCCGTTATTCAGTTAATATCGAAGATGAATGAAAATCTATTAAAAGAAATCATCAAGACAGAAAATTAGGAAACACTAATTCTGTATTTAGGATTACTTGAACTTAGAAAACGCTAAGTCAAGTATGTAAAAAATCACTCGTACTGAAATGAGGTTTCACTGATTCCAGTACTGGGATAGGATTGGATAGAGGATTTGAGCAGAAGACAACTACAGCCGATTAGATTATAATAAAAACTGACTTCTTTATTCCACAAATGTTCCCTATATATATATATATATAACAAAATTAATAAAAGTAAAACGGAAACAAATAATCAATATTCATTGTCAGCAATAACTGCTGACTTACACATAATTTTTTTACTTTCATTCAATATTGCAACAAGCAACAACAGTCGGGTCACCGTACTACAAAAAATATTAAATTCAACAACAAGTGCAATTGCTTCGTAAGCAAAAACACAAAAGTGAATTTACGGTAATTACGTGTAAGGTGACTGACCGACCAACTGAATTATGATGTCTTATATTAAATTATGATTATTTCTGTTTCTTTTTTTTATGCTTGAACATCCTGGGCCCCCTTGAAGTCTCCAACTTCAAAGCTGTAATCTTGAGCTTCTGGGTTCCTTCTGGGTAGTGGGATTGGTTTACTCTTAAGCATCATGGTCCGGTTGTTCTTACAGTGCGTTAGGCTTAGATAGATGATAATAACACTGATGATTCCTACGGTTACGTATCCTATGGTAAATTGATGTACATCATGTGGTTGGAGATCTTGTAGTTTAGTTTGATGTGCTTTGATGTTCTTGATTTCCTTGATTAAGTTATCAAACTCCTCTCCATGTGTTGTTAACCTTGACCGGTAGAATACTGGTGTTGAATCTCCCTCAAAATTGTCAAGATCATCTGGAGTAATATTAAAATTCGGTTGAAATGACTTCTTATCTGTCCGAGTTTGGAGATCATTAGATGTTTCGATTAGCAACTCATCCTCTTTCATTGCACATCCGTGTTGCATGGATAATATTCCAGTTCCATCTAGAGCTTTATGAATGATACCATTGCCACAGATGAACGTGGGATTGTATTTCTTATCTAGGCAAAATAACCATTGATTTGGTGCAGCTAGTTTAATCCATATATTTGTTGGTTTTGTAATCCTTAATGCGCATGTTCTAGGTAGTGTTCTACGTGTGAATAGTTCTACCTCGCAGATATTTGATGTCGTTGTCTTAATATGAAGTGGACGCCGTTGTTCACATAAATGATAGTTTTTTCCAATGTCAAAACATTGCATTAACTCAAATTTGTTCATCAAATAAAACCGATCTCTGAACAGGCTCGTCATCAGGAACTCTGTTGCCGGCGCTACAGATACAAATGTGTCGTTCACTAATGTTGGCAATGAAATTAGTCGGTGTAACTCAAAGGTTGTGGACCGCACTAATGGTACAATGAGTTCAAAAATAATATAATCGTTCTGAAGTTGGCATTGAATTTTCATTAGTTTATATACTAACGACACACTAATTTGTCCATTGAAGGTAGGTAGCTGGATTCCTGATGGCAAATTGTCCTTGATAATTGATAATTGCATTCGAAGTTGCTCAGGAGATATGACTAAGGGGCTCGATCGTCCATGATGTGTATCTGTAACTACATCAAGAATAGCTTCTTGCATGAACTTGCATTCGTTAACAAGTGAGGCGACTAAAACTGAAAAAGTGTTGAAGGTCTGGATACTTCTCTGCTGCTTTTGTTCTGAACTCATATTGCGCATTTTCTCATATGCAAGGTCCAGTGCTTCTTCTATCCTTTTTGTCTGCTTATATCTGTCTTCTTCAGACTTTTTGATCACATTGACAGTGGTTTCAAGTACTGATGTTTGATTTTTTATTAGTTCATGCAAGTGGTCTTCATTATTTTTTATTCTGTTAATAGTTTCAGTCATTCTCGATGCATATTCATTGTCTAAAACTCCAAATAATTTGTTTGCTATTGTACCAACTAGATCCAATGGTGATCTCTTGGCCCTTGGTTTTGTCGAATTGTTACTCTGGTCCTTCAGTAATACATTATTATTGTTTAATTCTTCAAGTTGATGATAATATTGAGATACTATTTCTATGTAGTAATCATTGTGGGTGATGGTACGAGAGAGACGTTCTAAATGTTTTAGTGCGTCATGAATAATGTTAATAGATGCCCAATAGCCCCTCAGATCATAGTATACTAACAGATTCCAGTTGCTAGCCGTTAATCTTGAAGCTCCTATGTTTTCAAAGTATATCCCGGCGTTGCCGTCAAGTTTGTGTACCTCTACTTGAGTTTCTGACCAAACCGCCTTCGCAGAAAGTGGTAAAAGTAACATTGTTAATAGGATGACCTTTAAAGCATTAATTGGTTTCTGCGATTGCTTTCTTTTCCTTGTATTTCTAGACACTTCCTCTCCATCTACCTCCTCTTCATTCGAGTAATTATTTTGTCCTTCATCAACTTCTATCATTTCTAATTGATTTGATGTATCTGTGTTATCATTTAACTCAACTGGTAGAGGTGCTAGTTGATGTATGGGTCTACGAAATATTCCTGTGGCAGTTCTTACGTCAGCTACACGTATCCTTCCATCTGCACCCTGAATTATTTCCATGATTCTGCCTAATGACCATTTTAAGGGAGGAAGGTTTTCGTCCTTCATGATTACCAATGTCCCTGGCTGAATGTTTGGCTGGTGATCCATCCATTTAGTTCTTTTCTCGAGTTCCGTCAAATATTCGATCGACCAACGTCGCCAAAACTCATTCCGTATATGAGAGACTAGTTCCCATCTGGCCAATAATGACATTTTCTGTTGTTCGATTACTGAATCTACAGTAGATGTCATTGGTTCTCCTATGATGAAATGCGCAGGCGTTAAAGCTACTAAATCATTCGGATCTGATGATAGAGGTGTAAGAGGTCTCGAGTTAAGGATGGCTTCTATTTCCGATGTTACCGTACATAGTTCTTCATATGTAAGAGATGCAGATGCGACTGTTCGTTGCAAAAAATGTTTTGTTGATTTCACAGCCGCCTCCCAAAGCCCTCCGAAATGAGGTGATCGGGGGGGAATAAAATGAAATTGGATCTTTTGGTCTAGGCATCTATCGACAATCTTTGTTCTTGACTTGGTAGTGGATAACATATCACTAATTTCCTTTAATTTATTGTTAGCGCCTACGAAATTCCGGCCATTGTCGCAGTAAATGTGTTCGCATCTTCCTCGTCGGGCTGTGAATCTTCTTAATGCCCCTAAGAAACCTTCTGTTGATAAGTCGGACACGACCTCCAAATGGATTGCCTTCGTGGCGAAACAACAGAAAACAGCAATATAAGTTTTTTGAGGTCTTTTACCTCGAATCTTGTAGTGTGTGTATACTGGGCCGCAGAAGTCCACACCACAGTTAATAAATGGACGTGCCTTTTGAACTCTGTCTTTAGGAAGATTTCCCATTTGTTGATGGCATAATTTCGGTCGGATTCTTGTGCATCGGACGCAATTGTTGACAACGGATCTTGCTAGATTTCTACATTGTAAAATCCAGAACCTTTGCCTTGCAATAGCCTGCAGTGCTTGCGGTCCAGCATGCAAATGTAACGAATGTAAATGATTCATCAGTAACTTCGTAATGAAATGGTCAGCTGGAAGTACTATTGGATGTTTCGTATCATATTCAATGTCTGCATTATCTAATCTTCCCCCTACTCTTATGACTCCTTGTATGTCAATAAATGGAGCTGCATTTTTTAATTTGCTGTTTCTATGTACTTCATTATTTTTATGTAAGCTACGAAGTTCTTCTTGGAAACTGCAGTTTTGCATTTCCTTACAGATGACAATTAAAGCATCTTCGAGTTCTCTTACGGTTAGAAACGATGTGAGTTGTCGCCTACGTTTTCCTTGTTTGAACATTTCTACACCTCTAAGGATATATGCCATGACTCGTTGCAGTTTTCGAAAAGAGTTGCCATGATCTATAACATAAACTAGGTGCTGTTTGCCTTGATCTAGTGCGGTTACAGTTAGTCTTACTGTTTTTTCTTCTTCTTGCAACCTGATGGTTGTAGCTGTTTGCTGAGGCCACTGCATCTTTGATGTACTCAAGAATGCTGGACCCTCGAACCAAAGCTTTGCATTCACTAATTGCCCTGGAGTCAATCCCCTGGACACGATATCAGCAGGGTTGTCCTTTGTATTTACATATCTCCAACTTGTACCTTCTGTTAGTTCTTGAATGGCGACTACTCTATTCGCTACAAAAGTTTTGAGTAATGATGGATCTCCCTTGATCCATGACAAAACTATCTGCGAGTCCATCCAAAAATGTATTTCATCGAATTTTATGTTGATGATGCTTTTTACATGATGTACTAAGTGAGCAGCGAGCTTTGCGGCGCACAATTCTAATCTTGGAATTGTGATCGGCTTGACTGGAGCTACCTTGGATTTTGCGCACAGTAACTTCACTGTCACTTTGCCTGTTTTATCCTTGGATCTGATATATAATACAGTTCCGTATGCCCTTTCGCTGGCATCTGAAAAGGCATGGAGCTCGATGTTGATTGTGGGTTCATTGCTAAACATGTATCTTGGAATTTGAATATCATTGAGTTTCTGTAATTCTGTACGAAATTGCAGCCATGATGATTGAAGTTCACTGGGTATTTCATCGTCCCAGTCTAGTTTTAGTTTCCATAATTTTTGAATAAATATCTTACTCATGACCACTGCTGGATTTACTAACCCCAAAGTGTCGAACATTTGTGACATGTCGGCCAAAATTGTACGCTTTGTGAAATTGTTATAATTTTTAAGACATGTCGTGATTGTAAACCAGTCCATGATAGGATGCCATACTAGGCCTAACGTTTTTATGTGTTCACCTTCCATTTCAGAAAAGTTTAATTTGATCTCTAAATCTTCTCTTGGTATATTTTGGACCAATTTAGGGTGGTTTGCACACCACTTCCTCAACTGAAAACCTCCAGAGCTTAATAGTTGCTTTAATTGTCTCTGAGTGTCTATTGCTTCATCTAAGTCATCACTTCCTGTCAATACGTCGTCAACATAAAAATTCTTCACAGCAGCTGCTCCCAACGGATAATTTCCTGCTTCTTCGTCGGCCAATTTTTGTATGCACTTTACTGCTAAATATGGTGCAGATTTTGTACCATACGTGACTGTACATAGTTGATAATATTTAACTTTATCTGTTGGTTGTTTTCTCCACATGATTAATTGCAAATTTCTATCCTCCTCAGCTACCAAAATTTGTCTGTACATTTTGGCAATGTCAGCAGTGAAGACATATCTTTTGATACGGAACCTCATAATGATTGTACTGATGTCTTCTTGAATTTTGGGTCCATTTAACAATAAGTCATTGAGTGATAAGCTGGTTGTAGTTTTCGCAGAGCCATCGAAAACTACTCTTAGTTTTGTCGTACTACTTGTTGGTTTCAAGACACAGTGGTGCGGAAGGAAGTAGTAAGGCCTTGTCAGCCTTTGCGGGTCTAATTCTCGCATGTGTCCCAACCTGATGTATTCGTCTAAGAATTCATTATATTGTTTCCTTAATTGTGGTTCCTGTGCCAGTTTTCGTTCGATGCTTATTAATCGTTTGAAGGCTAATTGCTTTGATTCACCTAGCAATTTTGGATCGGTCAGAATTGGCAGATTTACAATGAATCGTCCTTCAGCACTTCGACTCACTGTTGATTCAAAATATTCCTCACATTTTTTGTCAGATGATGCCATCATTGGTTTGTTCGGGCACTGTTCTAATTCCCAAAACCGTTGTAGTTGTGTCTCTAGATCAGCATTTGTGATTCCACAAAATGGTGTTATATAATCCACACTTGATACCTTGCCTAGAACTATCCAACCTAATGTGGTGTTTTGTAGCGTTGGCAGGTTTTCATTTATTCTGAATTGACCATTTCTCATTATTTCCCCATACATTTCCGCCCCCAAAAGGATGTCAATCTTTTGCGGTAAATTAAATTGTGGGTCCGCTAAAGACATGTTGCTTGGAATATCCCAACTATCAATATTTATGTGTTGCTGCGGCTGGTTCGTTGAAATCTCCTTGATCACAAAAACTTCCAGTTGAGTTGCATAATCACTGACTTTGGACTTTAACGTAATGTTAAGTCTATTGTTTATTTTAACTCTTGAATCACCAATACCCGATATATTTAAATTCACCTTGTCGTCTGATAATCTTAATTTTTTTCGAAATTTCTCCGAAATAAAATTCAATTGCGATCCGGAATCTAATAACAATCTGCATTGTATTGATTTTCCATCCTTGTCGATGACGTCTGCAAGAGCTGTTCCCAGGAATACGTATCCAGCGTAAGCGTCCCGAGTTTGAGCCGCTAAATTGGTTGCTGTCGTTGCCTGACTACCGGATGGCTTCATAATCTGAGTGCTAGCGTGCTGATTTGTTTGATAATGGAGCAACGTGTTATGCCTTTTGTTGCATTTTTGGCAACCTCTTGACCTGCACTGACTGAAATTGTGACCACTCTTAAGGCGATTTAGGCAAAGATTTAGTTCTTTAGCCTTTTCTTGACGCTCGAATGCTTGCATTCTCAAGAACATTTCGCAGAAGTATATTGGATGATTCTTCTTGCATATAACACATTCAATTTGATTTGTCTTGTTAGTTTGGTTGGTAATGAAGACAGAAGGCTTGCTTGATTTCTGTGGATATTTTGAAATCAATGATTTTTGGCCCAAGGTTTCTAGTGCTTGGAACCGCTTTTCTAGAAAGCTCAGCAATTTTTCTACTGACTGTAAATCTCGTGTCGATGACAATGATTGTTCGAATAATGCATGCGTGTTTTTATCCAATTTTTTCAGTAGCATGTGAATGATGATCGGATCCCAATGCTCCTTTACTGAGAGTCCCATGTTTTGTAGAGTAAGCAGACATTCTTTTGTAGTATCATGCAGATTTTTTAACGCTGACGCAGATTCTGTCGTAATCTGAGGTTGTGCCATTAATTTCTCTAAGAGCGCTGTTACCAACAATCTTTTGTTTTGGTATCTATTCTGTAGCACATCCCATGCAATTTCATAGCTGTCTTCTGTCAATGGAAGATGTCTGATTAATTTTTCAGCTTCACCTGAAAGGTTCATCTTGAGGTACCACATTTTCTGTGAGTTCCCTATTGGTTGATTATGAACCAATTGTGAAAACAGATCAAAAAATTGCTGCCACTTTAAGTAATCCCCATCGAACTTGGGTAGGGTTACTTTCGGAAGTTGTAAGCTCGATTGATTAGTAGGCACGGTCGAGCTTGTATTTACGTTATCTTCTAAATCTTCATTGATTTTGATTAATATCTCATGCACCTTCTCCTGAAGTTGAAAATATTCATTCATATTATATCCGCAACTCGTAATATCATCTGTATTTTCAGTAGTTACGCTATGGCGCCACCAGACCACTTTTTCCATACAAAAAGTGTCCGGAAATTTCAAACTATTTTGCTGGCTCTGGACTGGGTTCTGGGCCACTGAGGGGGATTCCGTCTAGTGGTATACGTCACAGGCTATGCCTGGAGAATTCCTTTCCTACCGTATGGCTGACCAGGAGATGACGCCAACTTTTTGTTTGATCTGGTCTTAGAGGCTACAATTTGACCTTTGACCTTTCCTGTGTCTGGGTGCTGGAGGTTGTCTGAGAGCTTTAGTGACAATATCTGATATCGGGGATGTATACTTGTCAGCTTGAGTTTGTTGTTAGTTGTTTACTTTAGTATGAGTGCCTGTGGTGTGTTCGGCTGGGCTACTTGGTGGCTGAGTCTGGCGCACTTTTTCCATACAAAAAGTGTCCGGAAATTTCAAACTCATTTGCGTCTTCTTCTTCGTCTGGAGGTACGGTGAGCAATTTTGAGGTGGTTCTGAGGCCGCTTTTGTACTGCGAATTAACATTATACTGTGACAGTACCAGATCACTTTTTCCAATCAAAAATTGCAAGGTAGATTCCAACTATTTTGCTGGCTCTGGACTGGGTTCTGGGCAACTGAGGGGGATTCCGTCTGGTGGTATACGTCACAGGGCCTGCCTGGGGGAATTCCTTTCCTACCGTCTGGCTGAAGCTCTAAACATTTGTGAAGGGGTGCGTAGCAACTGAGGGGGATTCCGTCTGGTGGTATACGTCACAGGGCCTGCCTGGGGGAATACCTTTCCTACCG
Organism: Dioctria rufipes; assembly: GCA_963924295.1. Taxonomy (NCBI): domain Eukaryota; kingdom Metazoa; phylum Arthropoda; class Insecta; order Diptera; family Asilidae; genus Dioctria; species Dioctria rufipes. Next base: position 154,152,020 of record OZ002743.1, on the reverse strand, counting down.
TCTGGCTGAAGCTCTAAACATTTGTGAAGGGGTGCGTAGCTTTATTGGTGGAGGTTTCTAGTTAAGTTGATCTGGTCTTGGAGGCTACAATTTGACCTTGAGATGCCCCTCTTGTGTCTGGCTACTGCAGATTTGCTGAGAGCTTTAGTGGGAATATCTGATACTATGACTAGGACTGTCTGGGGCGTGTTGGATTGGGCTACGTTACCTGTACCAAGGCTTGGGTGGAATGTGTGTGTATGTGGCTTAAGTAATGCTGTGAAATGCCCTAAGCGAGCTTATATCGGGGCTGTATACTTGTCAGCTTGAGTTAGTTGTTAGTTGTTTACTTTAGTATGAGTGCCTGTGGTGTGTTGGGCTGGGCTACTTGGTGGCTGAGCAAACGTTACCTAAGGCGTGGATGCATGTGTGCAACTGTGTATTTATGTGGATGAGAAATGTTATGAAATTCCCTAAGTGAATTAGTGTAATTAGTATAAGTAATAATTCAAGTTAATCCTAGAATATTTTTGTTCATACCAATAGATTCTAGAAGGTGTCAGTGGGGGTCTTAGTAATAGGGGTGGACAAATTTTTTATCAGAAATCCTCTACGGGCTATGGGTTTCGAGATATTAGTGATCTTACCTTTTGAGGTATAATTAGTAGTAGTAATAATTCAAGTTAACCCTAGGATATTTTTTGTCCATGCCAATAGTATTAGTACTATGGGGTAAAAATTTTCATCAGAAATCCTCTACGGGCTATGGTTCGAGATATTAGCTATCTTACCTTCTCAGGTGTAATTAATATTAGTAGCTCAAAAACAAACAAAAAACAACAACAACTATAACCTAAGTTGTGGATTAAAAATTTGATGATATTAATCTGTAGGTGCCTTTTATAAACATGATTGCACCATGTAACCATATATCTAAAAATAGATCAGGTGAAGCTGGTTGGGGTGAGTGTAGGTAGATATGTTGACTTAGATATATAATGGAAATTAGTAAATGCTTAATTTTGCTCTTCAGGTGTAATGCTTCTAATTTGATTCCTTGCGTAAACAAATTCGCACAGCAGCTGAGTAAAGTAAACAAATTCGGACAGCGGCCGAGTAAAGTAAACAAATTGAGCGATTTATGACAGATCCCTAATTTCTTTAGTTGAAAACAACAACTGATATTAATCTGTAGGATATGATGTCTTAGATGAGTAGTGGAAGTTATAATTGAATATTTCTTTTGCTAAAAAAAAAAAAACAACAACAACTATAACGTAAGTTGTGAATTAAAAATCTTTTATAAACAAGAGGGAACATGCTATGATATTCGATATCTAAAAATAGATCACGGCTGCTTCGGATGTTAAGAAACAGTAATAGAAATTAAAGCCTTATCAGAAAATTTTCGATGTAGGTGTTTGTATGTGTATGTATTGAAAATTCTTAGCTTATTGTAAAATTGTTTTTTAATTTCAATAAAATTTCTTTTTGGGCAGGTTAAATTTAAAGTTTTGATTACCTATGATATCAATGTGAGGTGATACTAATATAGTATGATAGGTTGACTTAGATGAGTAGTGAAAATTGTATGGGTATAGTAAAAGACTTTTCATCAAATTTATGGTGATAAGGTGTAATGGCATGACCAGTGTTGCAACACGAAATCTTTCTAGAGTACCTTGTTAGCCTAGCCTGAAAGTGATTGAGCAGCCACATCTGAAAAATTGCATATTATCATTAGCTTGAGAGTGGGTTAATTAAAAGCATTAACGAGCTATCATATTAATGTAGAATGATATGCCGACTTAGATGAGTAATATAAATTTTCGGTGACCAGGTGTAATGAGCTTGAAATATAATATAACTTCTTGCGTAGTTAAACAAATACATTCGAATAAAATAAACAAATTGATTTATGTTTTTTTTTTGTGTCTAGGGCTGGTGAGCATAGGGAGCTGGCAGAGTAATTAACCATGATATCATAGTTCACATGAAGCTGATAAGAATATGATAATTTTATCTTCATACTATCAGATTGAGCACATATTTTCTAACCATTACATTGAGCGTGGGTTTAACTAAAAGTTTTGATGAAAGAAGGTGGTATTATGATATTAATGTAGTATGATATGTTGTCTTAGATGAGTAGTGGAAGTTATCAGCAATATCGCTTCATATTTATCTCTCTAAAGCATCATCCGAATGGTGTTGTATGAACGAACAAAAAACTGATAATTCTTCAAGCCTATAGTGAAGACCGTGGTGGAGGTTGAGCGTGGGTACTGTAAGTTGTGTATATATTAATTGTGGTGTATATTAATCTAGTAGGATATGAAAGCTTTAGTGAAGAGCGTGGAAGAGGATAGTATTATGTGTTTACCTTTAAATCTTAAGTTAGGTTGAGAGTGGGTTAAATTAAAAGCATTGATGATAGAAGATAGTGCTATGATATAAGTAATGGAAATTGTATGGGGGCAGTAAAAGAATAATTTTTGGCTGTCAGGTGTAATGGCATGACTTAGCAGGTAATTTGATATTACCTTTTGCCAAGATCGTGGCGGTTGATATTGGGTTAAGCTTAGTGGTGCTCGATGTATATTTTATGGGTGGTGGGTGTGCATAATATAGTAGAAAGCTTTAGTGAATACCATACTTTTCAACCAGCTGACTCTGTCAAAACATCTGTGTCGCTCTAACATAAATCTGTGTTCATATTTTAGGTGGGTATAATAGCTTGAAATTATCTTATGGAAGGCTAGATAAGAACTTGTTAATTTCATCTTGTGGTGAGCATATGAAGGTAGCAGGGTTTTTTTATAAATCAAGCAGTTACGCTGTTATGAGATTTGATTGATATCTATATCTAAAAAATAGTTCACATGAAGATGATAAGAATATGATATTTTTATCTTCATACTATTGGGGCAGGTGCATTGTTTACTTAACATTAAGTTGAGAGTGGGTCAAATTAAAAGCTTTGATAGAAGAACGCTGTGTTATAATATTAATGTGGTATGATATGTTGCCTGAGGTGAGTAGTGGAAGTTGTATGGGAGCTATGAATAAGCAGTAAAATCCTAATCAGCAATCTCGCTGGATATTTGATAATTCTCAAAATTCATAGTGATGCTCGTGGTGGGGGGTTGAGAGTAGGTACTGTAAGCTATGTATTACGTTAAAAGTTTTGATGGATGGTATTTTGTATTTATCTCCTCGAAATAGTGTTGTATGAGTATCAGAAAGGTTGAAAAAAAGTTGATAATGCTAGTGTAGACCCCGATGTTGAAAGTGGGTATTTGGAATGATATAATTCTAGTAGGATATGGAAGTATTATTTATTCATCTTTAAATCTTACCAAGTCTGAAAAAATTACATAATATGATTAAGAAAGCTTCGTGATATATATCAAAAGTGATACCAATGGATTACATAAGGAAAGTAGGTTCACTTCATCTGCAAACAACAAATATGGCTGAAAGCGACACACGGTGTGAGTAATAATCATTCATGCTTCAATTATCACTATTAAGGGATGTGTGCCGCAGAAAATATATTAAGTCTAGCCTAGTCTAAAATATGTATTGTAAATAAAAATTGTATCATGGTTATAATGCCATTTATTGAAATAATTTGTTTTAATTGTATTATAGCTTAAGTCTAAAGTCTTTTTTCTTTAGTTCAGCAAGGCCAAGATTTCATAGATATAGATTGATCCTTATAATGAATATTCCTTATGCCTTTACACCAATGTGGCGTTAAAAGGTTCGTGGTGCACCACTTTCACAAATAACATCTCTCCATCTTTACTTTTTGCGATCTTTGTTGGAATATCCTGATTTTTCGACCTGTTGGTAGGGAACAGTCGACTCGTTTTTGGATGAAAAACTTTCTTCTTTATTTCTGGAAAGCATCGATTTCATAGATGTAGACTGAGCCTTATATGAATATTCTTTACTCCTTTCATCCGTAGGCTTTAGAAGGTTTGTAGTGTCCTTAGAGCTCATGTTGAAATTATTGCGTAATTAGCTTGCCAAGAAACAGTGATCTGTTTGGCTAAAGAGCAAAATATCAATTGCAAAAACAAATTATGAAACTACTATTTATATGGATTTGACACATTGTCTTGACCTCTGACGTCACCTTAACCTTTGAAACCGAAAGTGTCTGCTCTTGGGTTCACTTGGATGATGAGTAGTGCAAGTTGTATGGGAGATTATAATTAGCTGTGAGTAAACTGTAAAGAAGAAGATTTCTGGTAACAGTATGTTCCATACATAATCTTACAGGTGGAAGAAAATTTTATAAGAATCTGGTAACTGCATTTCCTTATAAACCTTATATAAATTCATATGTGACCAAACCGAGCCATAGATTTTTGTTCTAGATGAATGCACATTATATAATATCTGAAAATAGATAGCAGCAAAATGAAAGGCTATACGAATTTGGTTGCAGTATATTCTATACAAAATCTAATAACCATAAGAAAATTTTATAAGAATCTGGTACCATGTTCAGTTCACAATTTAAAAAGTAGAAGAAAATTGTATAAGAATCTGGTAATAGTATGTTCCATACAAAATCTAACAAGCGAAAGAAAATTTTATAAGAATCTGGTAAGAATCCGGTAACAGTATGTTCCATACAAAATTTAACAGGCAGAAGAAAATTTTATTAGAATCTTGTAACAGTATGTTCCAAAGAAGAAGGGAAAATTGCACGAGAGTTTGGTTAGTGGTTAGTGTATTCCCGAATGCTGAACTGTTAAGATGGATATTGAAGAGTCTTTAGGAGAATATAATAACATTTTACTCGATGAGCATAAGAAACAAATTCAAGAATGCTATAACTTTTTAAAATTATATGAAAATATTGAAAAAGTCGAGTCAAAATTTGGTGAACACTTTATAAGCTGCCCTTGGTCAAGAGATGATTCAACGGATGGACCAGATACATGTGAATGTTGTGGTGTTGCTAGATGCCTAAAACAAGCTGTGAAGCTATATAAATTCTACCAAACATTGACAAAAAGTAATTACGAGGCATGCCTTAAAAAGTGCGATTTAACGTAGCACTAAAAATTCTCATTTTGTATACTTGGAGAGCTCATAAAGGATCATGTAAACTTACACTGTATGCAGATGTTGATTTCAACAACAGATTCATCAAACACAGGAAATTTTGATTACATACAGCTCTGTACCATAAGATTATAAGAATTAATACTTTTTAATTTTTAATAAATGATATTTTATATATGGCCTTCTTTTTATTCAATTTCCCATACTAAGTCCGGAACTCCCGAATAATGTTTGACCACTACAACGGGTGGTGGTGGCGGTGGGTGGGTGGTGGTGGGTGGTGGTGGGTGGTGGTGGTGGTTGGTGGTGATTGTGGGTGGTGGTGGGGATGGCGGTGGGGGTGGTGGTGGTATTGGTTGTGGTGGTGGGGTGCCTGGTCTTGGATGGCGCTTGAAACGGATATTTGACGCGTGGCATCAATTTGACGCTGACCTCTGACGTCACCTGGACCTATGAGACCAACCGGAAATGAGGTCAGATAACAGCTTAACAGCTTTTCAAACAGCTCTGATAACAGCTTAACAGCTTATAAAACAGCTCTGATAACAGCTCCAAACAGCTCTGATAACAGCTCCAAACAGCTCTGATAACAGCTCCAAACAGCTCTGATAACAGCTTAACAGCTTTTAAAACAGGTCTGATAACAGCTAAACAGCTTTTAAAACAGCTCAGATAACAGCTTAACAGCTTTTAAACAGCTCTAATAACAGCTTAACAGCTTTTAAAACAGGTCTGATAACAGCTTAACAGCTTTTCAAACAGGTCTGATAACAGCTTAACAGCTCTGATAACAGCTTAACAGCTTATAAAACAGGTCTGATAACAGCTTAACAGCTTTTAAAACAGGTCTGATAACAGCTTAACAGCTTTTCAATCAGCTCTGATAACAGCTTAACAGCTTTTAAAACAGCTCAGATAACAGCTTAACAGCTTTTAAACAGCTCTAATAACAGCTTAACAGCTTTTAAAACAGCTCTGATAACAGCTTAACAGCTTTTCAAACAGCTCTGATAACAGCTTAACAGCTTTTAAAATAGCTCTGATAACAGCTTAACAGCTTTTAAAACAGGTCTGATAACAGCTTAACAGCTTATAAAACAGCTTTTTCAGCTCATCCGCAGATAGAAGGGTCGACCCTAGAGTAGTCAGCGTCAAATTGATGCCACGCGTCAAATATCCGTTTCAAGCGCCATCCAAGACCAGGCACCCCACCAGCACAACCAATACCACCACCACCCCCACCGCCATCCCCACCACCACCCACAATCACCACCAACCACCACCACCACCCACCACCACCCACCACCACCCACCCACCGCCACCACCACCCGTTGTAGTGGTCAAACATTATTCGGGAGTTCCGGACTTAGTATGGGAAATTGAATAAAAAGAAGGCCATATATAAAATATCATTTATTAAAAATTAAAAAGTATTAATTCTTATAATCTTATGGTACAGAGCTGTATGTAATCAAAATTTCCTGTGTTTGATGAATCTGTTGTTGAAATCAACATCTGCATACAGTGTAAGTTTACATGATCCTTTATGAGCTCTCCAAGTATACAAAATGAGAATTTTTAGTGCTACGTTAAATCGCACTTTTTAAGGCATGCCTCGTAATTACTTTTTGTCAATGTTTGGTAGAATTTATATAGCTTCACAGCTTGTTTTAGGCATCTAGCAACACCACAACATTCACATGTATCTGGTCCATCCGTTGAATCATCTCTTGACCAAGGGCAGCTTATAAAGTGTTCACCAAATTTTGACTCGACTTTTTCAATATTTTCATATAATTTTAAAAAGTTATAGCATTCTTGAATTTGTTTCTTATGCTCATCGAGTAAAATGTTATTATATTCTCCTAAAGACTCTTCAATATCCATCTTAACAGTTCAGCATTCGGGAATACACTAACCACTAACCAAACTCTCGTGCAATTTTCCCTTCTTCTTTGGAACATACTGTTACAAGATTCTAATAAAATTTTCTTCTGCCTGTTAAATTTTGTATGGAACATACTGTTACCGGATTCTTACCAGATTCTTATAAAATTTTCTTTCGCTTGTTAGATTTTGTATGGAACATACTATTACCAGATTCTTATACAATTTTCTTCTACTTTTTAAATTGTGAACTGAACATGGTACCAGATTCTTATAAAATTTTCTTATGGTTATTAGATTTTGTATAGAATATACTGCAACCAAATTCGTATAGCCTTTCATTTTGCTGCTATCTATTTTCAGATATTATATAATGTGCATTCATCTAGAACAAAAATCTATGGCTCGGTTTGGTCACATATGAATTTATATAAGGTTTATAAGGAAATGCAGTTACCAGATTCTTATAAAATTTTCTTCCACCTGTAAGATTATGTATGGAACATACTGTTACCAGAAATCTTCTTCTTTACAGTTTACTCACAGCTAATTATAATCTCCCATACAACTTGCACTACTCATCATCCAAGTGAACCCAAGAGCAGACACTTTCGGTTTCAAAGGTTAAGGTGACGTCAGAGGTCAAGACAATGTGTCAAATCCATATAAATAGTAGTTTCATAATTTGTTTTTGCAATTGATATTTTGCTCTTTAGCCAAACAGATCACTGTTTCTTGGCAAGCTAATTACGCAATAATTTCAACATGAGCTCTAAGGACACTACAAACCTTCTAAAGCCTACGGATGAAAGGAGTAAAGAATATTCATATAAGGCTCAGTCTACATCTATGAAATCGATGCTTTCCAGAAATAAAGAAGAAAGTTTTTCATCCAAAAACGAGTCGACTGTTCCCTACCAACAGGTCGAAAAATCAGGATATTCCAACAAAGATCGCAAAAAGTAAAGATGGAGAGATGTTATTTGTGAAAGTGGTGCACCACGAACCTTTTAACGCCACATTGGTGTAAAGGCATAAGGAATATTCATTATAAGGATCAATCTATATCTATGAAATCTTGGCCTTGCTGAACTAAAGAAAAAAGACTTTAGACTTAAGCTATAATACAATTAAAACAAATTATTTCAATAAATGGCATTATAACCATGATACAATTTTTATTTACAATACATATTTTAGACTAGGCTAGACTTAATATATTTTCTGCGGCACACATCCCTTAATAGTGATAATTGAAGCATGAATGATTATTACTCACACCGTGTGTCGCTTTCAGCCATATTTGTTGTTTGCAGATGAAGTGAACCTACTTTCCTTATGTAATCCATTGGTATCACTTTTGATATATATCACGAAGCTTTCTTAATCATATTATGTAATTTTTTCAGACTTGGTAAGATTTAAAGATGAATAAATAATACTTCCATATCCTACTAGAATTATATCATTCCAAATACCCACTTTCAACATCGGGGTCTACACTAGCATTATCAACTTTTTTTCAACCTTTCTGATACTCATACAACACTATTTCGAGGAGATAAATACAAAATACCATCCATCAAAACTTTTAACGTAATACATAGCTTACAGTACCTACTCTCAACCCCCCACCACGAGCATCACTATGAATTTTGAGAATTATCAAATATCCAGCGAGATTGCTGATTAGGATTTTACTGCTTATTCATAGCTCCCATACAACTTCCACTACTCACCTCAGGCAACATATCATACCACATTAATATTATAACACAGCGTTCTTCTATCAAAGCTTTTAATTTGACCCACTCTCAACTTAATGTTAAGTAAACAATGCACCTGCCCCAATAGTATGAAGATAAAAATATCATATTCTTATCATCTTCATGTGAACTATTTTTTAGATATAGATATCAATCAAATCTCATAACAGCGTAACTGCTTGATTTATAAAAAAACCCTGCTACCTTCATATGCTCACCACAAGATGAAATTAACAAGTTCTTATCTAGCCTTCCATAAGATAATTTCAAGCTATTATACCCACCTAAAATATGAACACAGATTTATGTTAGAGCGACACAGATGTTTTGACAGAGTCAGCTGGTTGAAAAGTATGGTATTCACTAAAGCTTTCTACTATATTATGCACACCCACCACCCATAAAATATACATCGAGCACCACTAAGCTTAACCCAATATCAACCGCCACGATCTTGGCAAAAGGTAATATCAAATTACCTGCTAAGTCATGCCATTACACCTGACAGCCAAAAATTATTCTTTTACTGCCCCCATACAATTTCCATTACTTATATCATAGCACTATCTTCTATCATCAATGCTTTTAATTTAACCCACTCTCAACCTAACTTAAGATTTAAAGGTAAACACATAATACTATCCTCTTCCACGCTCTTCACTAAAGCTTTCATATCCTACTAGATTAATATACACCACAATTAATATATACACAACTTACAGTACCCACGCTCAACCTCCACCACGGTCTTCACTATAGGCTTGAAGAATTATCAGTTTTTTGTTCGTTCATACAACACCATTCGGATGATGCTTTAGAGAGATAAATATGAAGCGATATTGCTGATAACTTCCACTACTCATCTAAGACAACATATCATACTACATTAATATCATAATACCACCTTCTTTCATCAAAACTTTTAGTTAAACCCACGCTCAATGTAATGGTTAGAAAATATGTGCTCAATCTGATAGTATGAAGATAAAATTATCATATTCTTATCAGCTTCATGTGAACTATGATATCATGGTTAATTACTCTGCCAGCTCCCTATGCTCACCAGCCCTAGACACAAAAAAAAAACATAAATCAATTTGTTTATTTTATTCGAATGTATTTGTTTAACTACGCAAGAAGTTATATTATATTTCAAGCTCATTACACCTGGTCACCGAAAATTTATATTACTCATCTAAGTCGGCATATCATTCTACATTAATATGATAGCTCGTTAATGCTTTTAATTAACCCACTCTCAAGCTAATGATAATATGCAATTTTTCAGATGTGGCTGCTCAATCACTTTCAGGCTAGGCTAACAAGGTACTCTAGAAAGATTTCGTGTTGCAACACTGGTCATGCCATTACACCTTATCACCATAAATTTGATGAAAAGTCTTTTACTATACCCATACAATTTTCACTACTCATCTAAGTCAACCTATCATACTATATTAGTATCACCTCACATTGATATCATAGGTAATCAAAACTTTAAATTTAACCTGCCCAAAAAGAAATTTTATTGAAATTAAAAAACAATTTTTCAATAAGCTAAGAATTTTCAATACATACACATGCAAACACCTACATCGAAAATTTTCTGATAAGGCTTTAATTTCTATTACTGTTTCTTAACATCCGAAGCAGCCGTGATCTATTTTTAGATATCGAATATCATAGCATGTTCCCTCTTGTTTATAAAAGATTTTTAATTCACAACTTACGTTATAGTTGTTGTTGTTTTTTTTTTTTTTAGCAAAAGAAATATTCAATTATAACTTCCACTACTCATCTAAGACATCATATCCTACAGATTAATATCAGTTGTTGTTTTCAACTAAAGAAATTAGGAATCTGTCATAAATCGCTCAATTTGTTTACTTTACTCGGCCGCTGTCCGAATTTGTTTACTTTACTCAGCTGCTGTGCGAATTTGTTTACGCAAGGAATCAAATTAGAAGCATTACACCTGAAGAGCAAAATTAAGCATTTACTAATTTCCATTACATATCTAAGTCAACATATCTACCTACATTCACCCCAACCAGCTTCACCTGATCTATTTTTAGATATATGGTTACATGGTGCAATCATGTTTATAAAAGGCACCTACAGATTAATATCATCAAATTTTTAATCCACAACTTAGGTTATAGTTGTTGTTGTTTTTTGTTTGTTTTTGAGCTACTAATATTAATTACACCTGAGAAGGTAAGATAGCTAATATCTCGAACCATAGCCCGTAGAGGATTTCTGATGAAAATTTTTACCCCATAGTACTAATACTATTGGCATGGACAAAAAATATCCTAGGGTTAACTTGAATTATTACTACTACTAATTATACCTCAAAAGGTAAGATCACTAATATCTCGAAACCCATAGCCCGTAGAGGATTTCTGATAAAAAATTTGTCCACCCCTATTACTAAGACCCCCACTGACACCTTCTAGAATCTATTGGTATGAACAAAAATATTCTAGGATTAACTTGAATTATTACTTATACTAATTACACTAATTCACTTAGGGAATTTCATAACATTTCTCATCCACATAAATACACAGTTGCACACATGCATCCACGCCTTAGGTAACGTTTGCTCAGCCACCAAGTAGCCCAGCCCAACACACCACAGGCACTCATACTAAAGTAAACAACTAACAACTAACTCAAGCTGACAAGTATACAGCCCCGATATAAGCTCGCTTAGGGCATTTCACATCATTACTTAAGCCACATACACACACATTCCACCCAAGCCTTGGTACAGGTAACGTAGCCCAATCCAACACGCCCCAGACAGTCCTAGTCATAGTATCAGATATTCCCACTAAAGCTCTCAGCAAATCTGCAGTAGCCAGACACAAGAGGGGCATCTCAAGGTCAAATTGTAGCCTCCAAGACCAGATCAACTTAACTAGAAACCTCCACCAATAAAGCTACGCACCCCTTCACAAATGTTTAGAGCTTCAGCCAGACGGTAGGAAAGGAATTCCCCCAGGCAGGCCCTGTGACGTATACCACCAGACGGAATCCCCCTCAGTTGCCCAGAACCCAGTCCAGAGCCAGCAAAATAGTTGGAATCTACCTTGCAATTTTTGTATGGAAAAAGTGATCTGGTACTGTCACAGTATAATGTTAATTCGCAGTACAAAAGCGGCCTCAGAACCACCTCAAAATTGCTCACCGTACCTCCAGACGAAGAAGAAGACGCAAATGAGTTTGAAATTTCCGGACACTTTTTGTATGGAAAAAGTGCGCCAGACTCAGCCACCAAGTAGCCCAGCCGAACACACCACAGGCACTCATACTAAAGTAAACAACTAACAACAAACTCAAGCTGACAAGTATACATCCCCGATATCAGATATTGTCACTAAAGCTCTCAGACAACCTCCAGCACCCAGACACAGGAAAGGTCAAAGGTCAAATTGTAGCCTCTAAGACCAGATCAAACAAAAAGTTGGCGTCATCTCCTGGTCAGCCATACGGTAGGAAAGGAATTCTCCAGGCATACCCTGTGACGTATACCACTAGACGGAATCCCCCTCAGTGGCCCAGAACACAGTCCAGAGCCAGCAAAATAGTTTGAAATTTCCGGACACTTTTTGTATGGAAAAAGTGGTCTGGTGGCGCCATAGCGTAACTACTATTTTCCCAGATGCTTTTATTGTTGTCTTCTATTTGTTCCCAATAATTTGTTATTGTGCTTCTTTTTGGTTTGGTTTGGTTTGATCTTTACTGATTTTAATGCCAGCAATAATATTTGTGAGCGTAATCATTACGCTCTTTTGTCTTCGTAGCAGACGGATAATAACGTCGCCATTTCCTATGTCCGTACAGTCAGTATTGCTATTTGCCCGTGATTTTGGCAAATTATCATGGGTTTTTAGCTTTGAAGTGTGTTTTTCTCCTTGCACGGATTTTGTTGATGCACCTTTGGATGTGCTTGAACTTGCATGATTAATTACTGTTGTTAATTCGGTTTTGAAGTCATCATATCCCTTTTTTACTATTTGATAGTAATCATTAGCAAAATATGGGTGACCGACAGTTGATTCATCGTATTGATCTCTAATTTGATCATCGTTTGCTTCAAATTTGGTCCACAAATCTTCTAATGCTTGAAGTTTAGCTTGAAGGTATTGAAGACTCTTCTTGTCCGGAGATTCGCTTCGGTACTCGTTTGCTAATTTTTCAATGTCTTTCCCAAGTTGTGTTTGATTGACCGCTAAGGCTTCCATGATTAACTCTTAACTTGAAACAAATTTTCGTTTTTCTATTCACTGCACAAGGTAAACACAGTCTTCTTTTGAATAGTGCTCTTTCTTTAACGGGGTCACCAAAAAATTTTCAAAAAATTAGGAAACACTAATTCTGTATTTAGGATTACTTGAACTTAGAAAACGCTAAGTCAAGTATGTAAAAAATCACTCGTACTGAAATGAGGTTTCACTGATTCCAGTACTGGGATAGGATTGAATAGAGGATTTGAGCAGAAGACAACTACAGCCGATTAGATTATAATAAAAACTGACTTCTTTATTCCACAAATGTTGCCTATATATATATATATAACAAAATTAATAAAAGTAAAACGGAAACAAATAATCAATATTCATTGTCAGCAATAACTGCTGACTTACACATAATTTTTTTACTTTCATTCAATATTGCAACAAGCAACAACAGTCGGGTCACCGTACTACAAAAAATATTAAATTCAACAACAAGTGCAATTGCTTCGTAAGCAAAAACACGAAAGTGAATTTACGGTAATTACGTGTAAGGTGACTGACCGACCAACTGCTCGTGAATTATGATGTCTTATATTAAATTATGATTATTTCTGTTTTTTTTTTTATGCTTGAACAGCTGTTATCAGAGCTGTTTGGAAAGCTGTTTATCTGTTATCAGAGCTGTTTGAAACGCCGTTATTCAGTTAATATCGAAGATGAATGAAAATCTATTAAAAGAAATCATCAAGACAAGGAATGCAGTGCGAAGGAAATGTAAAGCTCTAAAGGCGGAAAGGATTGAAGCAGAAGCTCAACTTGAAGAAACTTTCAAGCCAATCACCAAACCCTTAAAAGGGTTTGTTACAAGAGTCCAAAACGAGCCACCAGTCAAATTGGGGCCAAAAGAAGAAAAAGAAGAAGAAGAAGACAACGAAATTGTGGAACCTTTTACTCCTCCAAAACGAAAATATGTAGCACACATATAAATTATGGAGATTATTCCTTAACATCTGAAGAAGAATTCGCAACACTCAAACATTCAAGAACATTGATAGGAAGGTCTCCTGTCACCTCCCCCGATACGTCTGGATACATAGTTTCAAATTATTTAAAGCTATTCACTGATAATAGCCCTAAAATTGATCCAACCTATGGAGTTTACTATGATGACAACGCGTGGAGAATCGGTAATTCAACGTTTGATGTTGATGATGTAGGAAATATTGTTATCAAGGGGAAAAGCTATAAAACAACCTTGGGGTTATGTGATCTGCTATTTATGAAAGATCCTGTAAAAAGCCTATATACTAAAGAGGATTTAACTAATTATGGATCTATTTTGAGAGATACCATGCATATAAACATGACTATGCTGAAGATGGACAAATAAAAGGTACTAGAGCGGCTAAGTATAAAGCTATAATCAGTAAACTTATACAGCATAAAGGCGTCTGCCGAAGGAAAACATTGATCACATTTACTGCGATGATCCAAATGAATTAGTGGATAGACTGCGCCTTCTAATGGCATCAAAGCAGGCTGGAAACACCAGTCACAACAATGAAATTGTATCTATCCTTGAGGAGTTGCGAGAAGCAGATATTATAGTTTAAATACTACTCCATTACCATATCTTGGGAAAGCAGGTGAACGTGGACCAACAGGAGCTCAGGGGCCAGCCGGTGTGCAAGGAATTGAAGGACCAGCTTGTAAACAAGGAGCTCAGGCTCCAGCTGGTGAACAAGGTGTCCGGGGTATTGGATTTAATTTAAGGATAAACGGTGACTACGATCTAAACTCAAAGTGTATAAAATGACTTGGTGAACCCCCTTGAAAATGATAATGCTACTACCAAAGACTATGTTGAAAAGAAAATTAAAATAAGTGTTGAAGAAATAAGAAAAACTATTAATATAGAGGTGACAAATTTAACGCTATATGTCAATGACGAAATCGCAAAGATTGAAAACAATCTGTTTACTTCAGTAATAAATAAGAAAGATTTGCACCAAAAGATGGGGGTATATGAGTAAAAACTCTTGAGAAATCTGTTACATTTATAATTACGACGAGTAAGAGACAAGTGGTAAATGAGCTGCATAAACCAGCGAGAAAAAATTTTAAACGGCGTCGTGTGATCATCAAAGCACTAGATGACTTGTGGCAGGCAGACTTGGTTGAAATGGATTCCTACAAGTATGTGAAAAGGGTTACCGCTATCTACTGACAGTAATTGATACCTTATCCAAATACGCATGGGCAGTTCCAATTAAAAGAAAAACTGGATTAGAAGTAAGAGATGCCATGCAATCTATATTAAGCGAGTGACGAATACCTAAAAACCTGCAGACTGATGATGGAAAGGAATTCTACGACAGCCTGTTTAAAAATCTAATGAAGAAGCATGCAATTAATCATTACTCTCCCTACGTAAAGTTTCCTCAGAGCATCAATAGTGGAACGATTTAACCGAACTCTAAAGGACATGATGTGGAAGGAATTCAGCTTTAATGGAACTTTTCAGTGGATTGGTATGGTAAAGAAACTGCTCACTGAATACATCGAACTACGAAAATGAGACCACGTGATATCAATGCCTCCAATGAGAAACAACTGCTTTCAACTGTATACAATCATATAAAGATTGTTGTTCCTGCAAAGTATAAAGTTGGAGATTTTGTACGCATCAGCAAATACAAGTATATATTTGAGAAAGGCTATACACCAAACTGGACAGCTGAAATCCAATCACAGGAGGCTTTTATGAATTGGAACTGCTGAAAGTTAAACACCCAAACCTATATCTCGTAGAGAAAATCTTAAAGAAGAGTGGAGATAAAGCTTACGTTAAATGGCTCGGATTTTCATCAAAACACAATTCTTGGATTAATAGCAAAGATGTTTTATAATTTCTTGAAAAAAACATTTAACAATTTAAAATTATTTATTTTTTGTTAGAATCGGTCAATGATGGAGAAAGAAGAACTTTAAGAACTTTTATTTTTAATGATTCTAAATCAAATTTACAAATGCAAGAAGAAAAAGCAACCGCCTCGTCCGGGGTTTGAAACCGGGACCTTCCGCTTGCCGGGCGGCTGCTATTACCACTGAACTAATGAGACGATGATTTTACCCTTTGCATTTATCAATTTGTTACTTTTGTCACTAGCCTACTAAGCCACGTTTTGCTTTCAGCTGGCGTTAAACCAGTAACGATGAAAGCGCACAAATAAATTATTGTAAATTCATCGTTATGGGTTTAATGCCAGCTGAAAGCAAAACGTGGCTTAGTAGGCTAGTGACAAAAGTAACAAATTGATAAATGCAAAGGGGAAAATCATCGTCTCGGTAGCTCAGTGTTAAGAGCAGTCGCACGGCAAGCGGAAGGTCCCGGTTTCAAACCCCGGACGAGGCGGTTGTTTTTTCTTCTTGGATTTGTAAATTTGATTTAGAATCATTAAAAATAAAAGTTCTTAAAGTTCTTCTTTCTCCAATTTAAAATTAATTTATAATTATAATACTTTATACATGTAGCTATAATGCAAATACTTTAATAAATGAAACTAAAACTATAATAGATTTATTATTTACACTAGACTTAGATTATTTCTGCGGTTGCCACTTGTTGATCTGATGAAATGGAGTAATGCCCCCATGGCAGAGTATCTGTCGTTCCGCTCATAATATGTCGCTTATTATCATAAGGACTCAATATGATCTTCTTTTGACTGACAGTGTAATCGCTATGGTTATGGGATCGTATGGAGCTCTGATTAGCAGTTAATATTCGCTTGTTATTCAAACATTCGACCTGGTCTTCGAAATTGATATGCCTCTGTACTACATTAGCCTTTACTCCTTTTGTTTTCTTTACAGTTGTACCATCGTTTATACGCAGACTGTACATTTTCGAGAGCAAGCTAACAAATTCGCTCATGATTTTCCCATTCAGCTCATCCTTCATTAGACCAGGAATATTTTTATTCATGAGCGGTTATCTCTGGGTAATCACTTGTATCAAATTTGCTTATATTTTCAGCCATAAACTCATATACATTTTTCTCTTCAAGTTCATATATGAGAGAATCTGTATCTGTATACATGACTTTACATTTATTTCCAAATTCACGTTGCATAAAACTGTACTGGAAATCGTAGAGGCATATCTTTGAAATGTCCATAACTGCCATTCCAATATAGAGAGGCTTATTGAATAAGATTTTGAGTCGCCTTAATTCCACAGCAACTAAGTTCTCATCAGATATCGTTGCACTGTGGAAGTTGGGTCCCGCAATCCAAGCTTTTGCACCATAGCGACCTTCCCACTTTACGCAAAGCTTGATATCGCTGTACTTGCACACATTTTACATGGTCTTACCAAAAGCTACGTTATTTACCTTCTTATAGCTGTCCTTCTCATGATCGCTTGTAGCCTGCATCCGTTTGGTAGTATTTAAGCCAATATATGGTTTAAGCCAAGCTGATTGGTCGAATTGAAGAACCCGGTGCACTTTTTTCAGGATGAGACCATGTGATAAGCATTGCTTCAAATTTCGGTAGTGTACATATAATATATTTAGTTTTTGGAAAAATGAAATGTTGTCAAAAGCTTTTCTAATTTTGCTCCAGGTGGTGCTGCATGCTCAGAGCAAAACGGTAAGTCCGTATGCTTATCATGTAGATATTAAGGATAGTTCAAGTCGACTTCGAATATGTATCCAGTTGGAGAATCATCAGGAATTTCGGAAACGTCTATATTGGGAGCATCAACCCATTTGAATCCTCCGGCTGGTAAATGCTGTGAAATGGCCCATCCATAAAGGTTATTCACATCATAATACATCAAGTATTTCTCTTTTTCCTCAGGCTTAAAATCATCCATATATTTATTATTTGCTTTACTATATCTGTTCGAACATTGACTTATACCACCTCGAATGCCTCTCTCTATGAATAGCAGTATATCTACGTCGGTTATCAGCTCTAATTTCACATTAGTGTATTTTAGCATAGCATCCCATGTTAGGCCTGGCATGGTGTAATAATGTGCTGGATCTAAATTGTAAGTCTTCATGCACACTTCTCGAAAGTTCTCAAACACATCAGCCAAGTTAAGGTATAGATCTGAATATTCACCAAGTGTTTGTATTTCAAATTTTTGCCAGACCTCTTCAGAATGATTGTAGTCCTTAGGAGATATAGAACTGTCAGTCAGTTTATTGTAGAACGCTTCCTGTGTTGACAAGTTCCGGAAATCTAATTTATCCCATTCATCAATAAAATCATATGGGAAGACACCTTTGCGCGTAAGAAGTTTGATAGCGTCATCATCCAATCCCTGCCATACTGCTCTTGTAGTGTTTAATTTATCCATTGGTAGCAATGACGATGGCTTATCTAAAGATTCTGCCATAAAACGGAAGGAATCGATGAATCTGAATTTTATGTAGCTGTCTTCCATGTGCTTGGTGAACGAGATATATCTTTCCTTGTCTATTGGTAAGAGATCAACTTTTCCTGGGAAAGATGTAGCTATATCCTTAATAATGAAGTGGGCATCATATCTAGATAAATTGTGAAAAATGACTGGAACTATGGTGCAATCTTGATACATGAGATTACACGCGTGCGCTGGCCCTCGGTATTTTCCTGTTAAAAGAAATTATGAAAAAATGAATGGAATTATAATTCTCAGTATTTAACAGTTAAGTGACAATGATCCCGGGCTCGTTCCTCATCGGCTTCAAACGTTTTTTCACATATATGGCAGCAAGTAATTTCCATATGTGAACGCTGTTCCTCTTTAGTCAGGGGTTGCATTGGCTTTTCCTGTACAGCTATGGATGCAATTTTTTGCAATTCTAATGCAAACCATTGTTGGCAATTCTTGCCTCGATATGTTCGGTAAAATGAGAGCTTAGCATCATGTTTGCAGTGGAAATAGAATCCTATGCTGTGAACTTCATGTTCCTGGCTTCACTGTGTATTTTGATCGTTTCCCTGAATCGGCTTCGATATTGCTCAAGATCTGCATACACACAGAACGGGACTGGATTCTTATGGTTATAATTCTTGAATTCTATAGCCATTTCTTTTCTTCTGATGGAAACATAATCCTACAGTCGTTTTGTTTCTCACATTTAGGAGTGTGTGATACCTACTAATTTTTCTTCAGAGTAAAAGTAGAGCAAACATCTGTCGCATATATACTGTCTACCATTACACTTCGAAGTTTGTTTCGATACAACGCATGAAAGATCTTTAATCCAACAGAAATGATATCTGCTAGCATCGTTATCGTCATCATCATCCATATGATCATCAGCCTGGTCATAGTTATCTTGCAGCATTAAGAGACTTACATGTCGCTCCATCCTGTGTTTCGTAAGTCTATCTGGAACTGTGGTGAAGAAACGCTCTTTCTCTAGGATGAATACGTTTATTAATAAATCGTTCTGGTCTTCAAATTGTGTAATTTGCTTAAGCGTCATGGGAAATGTTATCCCAATTAAATTAAGTATAGTTGAATAATTTGGATATGATGAGGTCCTATCGGAACTGACAGTTGTAGGATATAATGCTGATGTTACTGCCCTCGCGAAGCATGCTTCATCATTATTTTTCAAATTAATGCAAGCTTTCTTTGATACAATCTCCTTCGGCAGATGTATATAAAATGATCTCCGAATCGGCTCAAACTTGTTGATATGTACCGCTAAATGTATTACAGAATGCAGTGTCCAACCACTATCTTTCTCTTGAAACTCTTCTAGTTGAGTGAGTATTGGGTCGTATATATTTAATTTATACCTCTCATTCAAATTATCCTCCACACTGATTGAGGCAGTTCTTGCTTGGAAATATTTAATGTCTTTAATAACTTCATTATCACCAGTTTCTTTAATAAACTCACCGCAAAACGTTCTAGCAACTTTAATGTGATGTTGTTGTTTTAATGTGTTCTTAATGCGGCGAGCAAGTAATTTGGAAGCATCTTGCATAAATAGCTTAGGATCTAGGTGGCTTATATTCACGATAACACCTGCCCTAATTCTACCTACGAATGCTGTTTTTATTTCCTCCCACTTAACAAAATCACTCCTTATTACTCGTTGATTAATTTCTCCACCTCGATGGGGAGCTTTGATTAACACTCTCAACGATTTAATTTGAGCAATACAGCTGTCCAAATGTCGTTTCATAGCATTCTTATTGCATTTCCGAAATGCTGATTGAAATTTACGAATGTTTCTGTTGCACTCTTTAACAATATTGTTTTTATTCACAAAATTGGCATCACTTAAACACTTCAACAAATCTTCTCGCAATTTTTTTATTAATGAAAAACTTTCATTTACTACTGTGATAGACATTTTTAATTTTTTTTATTAGACACTAAAACTGAGAATCACTTGAGCAACCGTCTCAGTTGTCTCAGTTCAAACCAATCAGCTGATTTACCAATTTTGACATTTATATAATTTTGACCGCAGAATTGGATAGTAATAAATTGAGGAAAGTGTTGTTACTAAACTAAACTAAACATTTAATTAGTAATTAAAATTACAAAACAACGAAACTGAGTCAACTGAGACAAGAAAATTCAGTTTCACTGGTCTCAGTTGCTCAGTGGTTGCGTTCGAATTTTGTAGCTCAATATGGAACTAAGACAATTCACCGAAAGTGCAGTCTCAGTGAGCCAACTGAGAATATCTCACTTGTCTCACTGAGAATGTGCTTGCCGAAAGCGCCTATTGTTTATACATGAATGCATACAAGAAAATGTAAAAATTTGTTTACTTTATGTGAATTCCAATGAAACGTTTCGATCGGTAAAATTCTTAGAACAATAAAATGTTTGGCTGCCTACAGGAAGTGTGGTATCAAATAAACATGAATCATTTGCTGATATTGCTTAAATTTGTTTACAACAGGATGTGAAAATTTGTTTACGAATTCCAATGAAACGTTTCGATCAGTAAAATTCTTGCAATTGGGCTGCTTACAGGTAGTGTGGTATCTAATTACATGAATCATTCAGCTTAATGTGCTGATATTGCAAATTTGATTTAGCAGGATTAAACTTGTTTTGGAATCATGACTAGAAATTGATGAGCTGAATCAGATTTGTAATCAGTTTTATTTTGGAATTCAAGGAAGCAACAACGACTTAGAGTAAAACAATGGCTGGCACAATGGATGAACTAAAGAAACTGGAGCAGTACTCACCAACTGTGAAGATATCCCAAATGGAGCTGGGCCAGGAATACAAGGCTGTTGCAGCAAAGCGATGCAAAACTACATTTAGAGATCGTGTGGTTCTCGAGTTGGAAAACTACCATCTTTTTCTTCCTTCGAGGTACAGCAGAATTTCAGAGGATTCTTTGAATGAAATTAACACCAAGGGAGACTTCTATGTAATCAATAAAGGAGTAATCGGACGTTCATACAAAATTGAATTTGTTCAGCATGATGAAAATTTGTATCCAATTAATTATTATAACCGATAAATAAAAGTTAATAATGTGACACTAGTTTTTATTATTAATATTTCTAAATTATTAGTGATCATGAAAGTTACATTTAGCCCAGAAAAGGACCTTGGGAGACATATGCTCTGGACCGCTTTCGTTTCCAAGATAGGATTCATAAAACTTCACTTATATTGCTACTAATTTTTTAATATAGAACATAGAGAAAAAGTTTATAACTTAAGATTTAGAAATAAATAATTAATTTGATGTGAATAAATATTTAAATTTAATTTGGTTTGACAACATTTTTTTCAGCAAAAGAAATTGTATCAATACACCTCATAGCAACCATATTTTTATACCCTAGATGAAATCTATAGGGTATACTAAGTTTGTCATTCCGTTTGTAATACCTCGAAATAATGATGGTAGAGCAAAATGGATTGGACACCCCACGAATAATATTAAAAGTTATTTTGATTTTTGCATGTCCGTCTGTCCGTCCGTCCGTCTGTGCGCACGATAACTCCAGAACGCGTATACTTAGAGAGCTGAAATTTTGTACACGGACTTTAAAAAAAAATAGTAAAATTAAGTTCGAAAATGAGACAAATCGGGCAACTCCTTCGTGGGGTTGGCATACAAAACTTTCGTTTTCCACTATTTATTTGGACATTGCCTGAGAACGCATTGATATAGAGAGCTGAAATTTGGTACATGGTATTTTCATTGTACTTCGACTAAATCGGGCAACTCTTTCTTGGTGTTGACATAAAAAAATTTAGGTTTTTTACGTATAATGTAAAAACGATCAGTCCAAGACATTTTTATTGTACTTCTTCAGAATACGAAATCCTACAAAATTGGTTATAATCATTTTTTTCTGTCCGACAAACCGTTCTAGAAATATATGCGAAAAACTACTTCAAAAATCAAACTTGCACAGAAGGGTATCATAAGAATTGGTCTTAGACCAATTCTAGCTTTTTTACTTGTTACCTTTAACTTGAAGTTCTCTATTAAATATTTACAGCAAGTGTTGATATTACTTACATTTGTTTATTTTATGAGAATTCCAGTAAAACGCATCACACCACATTACTAATTGCCAATTAGCTAATTACCAACCAAGCTGCTAATTGGCAATTAGTAATTACATAATTGCCAATTAGCTAATTGTTTCAACAAATCTCGCTAATATCTCGAAAACCAAAGCCCGTAGAGGATTTCTGATGAAAATGTCGTAAATTATTATGCCGTAAAGGAAAGAGTCTCATTCAATTTGCTGTCAGCTTTATATGCTGATTCTTTATTAATTAGGCTTATTGTTTTATTATTATTTTTTAGTGTCCTTATCGGTTGACATAAGCAACTACAATACTTAAAGATAATTTTTGTTTTTTACAAATCACAGCAAGAGCCTACCTAGCTCAGACCTTTTTACGTTCGATAAAGTGTTCTGGCCGCAAGATTTTGGGATCAATTTTTGACTAAATTTCAAAGTGGTTAATCAAGCGTTTGAAAATCTGCGACCTGGTAAAGACGCGTCGCCACATAACTCCTCTGCCAGCAAAACCCTAGTTTTTTTTTCTTTTGGTATGAACTGCCAATTTAATTGAATTGGCACCTTTAATGGCTGAATTCTATATGAATAAAATAGAACAAACAATTTTTCATTCAGGCTGTGATTTAGTTAATAATGTATTGTGCTGGTATCGTTATGTTGATGATGTTTTTTGTGTATGGACGGGCTCTGAGCGACAGTTGTATATGTTTTTAAACAAAATTTTAAATACTATTGACGATAATTTACAGTTTACTTTAGAGTATGGTAATGATAATTTTAATTTCCTTGGCCTTACCATTAAAATTATTAATAATAAATTTGAATTTGATATATTTAGGAAACCTACTTCCACAAATGTTGTAATTCCTAATGATTCTCAACATTTTGAATATATAAAAAAATCATCCATTCGATGCTAGACAGATTGCTTAAGATTCCTATGAGTAAAATTAATTTTAAGAGGGAACTCGAGACAATAGTAAAAATTGTTATGAAGAACGGTTATTCAGATAATTTAATTTATAAAATGTTAAGGTCAAAAAACGAAAAATATGCACTTAACCTTGTTTACCCACAAGGGACACAAGATATAAAAATTTGGAAAAAAATCCCATATTTTAAGGAAACTTCGAATAAAATTAAATCCGCGTTAAAACAATATAACCAGCTTTTTATAATAAAAAAACTTTAAAATTTTTTTTCATTAACAACAAACTAAAACCGAAAGTTGATAAAATAGATAAGAGCGGAATTTATAGTATTGAGTGTAGTGACTGCAATGCAGTCTATATTGGTAAAACAAAACGCTCATTAAAAATTAGATACAAATAACACGTATCATCGGCACTCTATAATAGACCAACATCAGGCATAAGCAAGCATTTAGTTGATACTGGTCATACCACATCTTTAAATAAATTACTACTTTTAAAAAACGTGGATGGTGGAAAAGTCCAAGATAAATTCGAGATATATTACATTAATAATGAAAGTCGTAAAGGTTCATTTATGGTAAATGATCAGTTAGATTTCATGAATAATAGCCCCATCTTAAGTATGGATTTATAATGACCGTTACAGTCAAATTCAAATTCTAAAATATTACGATAGTCAGGTTTAGCTAACGATCTGCTTTTCAGTTGCTTGACAATGCCCTAAGAAGGCGAAACGCGTCGCGACTCAAATAAAATAAATTATTGTAGAACAGTATTACATGTATTTTTATTTTTATTTTGAATATTTTTTGAAAAAATTTTTTAAAAAAGATGATCAAGAAACAAAATAATAAATGATAATTCAAAATAAATAAAAAATGATAAAATAATTCCAACCAAAAATAAAAAAAAAGAAAAAAATGTCTCAGCAGATGTTGTTTTTTAATCTGTAAACATAAAAAGTCTATTAGCTCTCTGCTAATAAAAACATATGAATAAGTTAATAGGGCTCACTGCTGCCTATGTAATTTTTGCCGGAATTCAACGACCTTCCGATGTAAGATAAGCTGAAAAAATAAAAATTAATATGCACTTTTTCAGCGTCACTGCTGCTGATCCGTCTTTTGGGAATAAATGATTGAGATTGCAATAATTTATGGGTTCGCAACGCCCAGAGATGTCTTCAACTAAGTCAGATTCAAATCCTGTGATCCGTGTCGGAAGACTGCTAACAACGCAATGAATTTTAGCAATCAATCAATCAAAGTTCTTCACACGCAATTTACGAAACAAAACGAATTATGGCGAAATTGTAAACCGAACCGATATCCTGGGCCTAGGTATCACTTATGCCTTTGATGCACTTTACACTTTAAATTGTTCAAATAATTAGTAACTTTATGCTACGTGATGTCGAAAAATATTAACAGCTTGTTGTGCGACGGCAAGCTGTGTTCTTCTCTATTGTTTTGTAATTATGGGGTGTTTGGTTTAATGAAATTGGGAAGTTGGATGGGTTTCGGGGGTAGCGGAATGTTAGAAATTTCTCTAACTTGTTATGGGATGATGACTGGCGTTTCTTCCTACATGATGAGAAATATCTCGAAAATCCAGAATGGTCCAGCGATGATAAGTCCAACGATGATCGAGCAGCGCCAGGATGGTGGCTTCCAGTACTAGTGAAGGAAGTAAATCTTTCGCCCATGTAATAAATGTTTCTCGTTTCCGAGTGAATAAGGTGAAGCGGTGATAAATAATGGAAGTTTTCAACTTGGAGATGCGTTGAAAGCTGAGTAATGAGGGGGTTTGAGTGTTGAGAGATCTTCTCCAGTTGTTTGAGCGCGAGAGTTAGGAGGTAGTGCTCGATTGGGGGTGATGTTTGCACTGTCGTACAAAAAGGTGTTGGGAAAGTAGTGTCCGTCAGGTTTCCTGTACACTCCTGCACAGGCCAGTAGGATCTTTCTTTCAAGGGTGCTAATTTGCTTCATATATACTGGCGAAATGGTGTGCCAGATGGGGAAGCAATAGAATATAATTGGACGGATAAGCTGTTTATATATAAGCAGCTTTGTATCTTTCGGGAGACCGTTTCTCCTTCTGATAATAGAATTCGGTAGGGAGTAAGCGTGGTTGGCTTTTCTCATGATTTGTTTGGCGCGATTGTTGAATTTCAACAGATTATTGAAGGAGGCATCAAGATATTTAGTGTTCTTTGAAGGCTGAAGCTTTTCGTTATTCACTTCGATTTCGATGTTGTTGGCTCTTGTGGCGACATTGGGTCTTCCCTTTGTGGAGGGGTTATAGATGCAAATCATATCAGGTTTATTTTGATGCCCCACTTTCTGTAGAACGCGTTGAGTTTGTGGACATGCCGCTCCATTTTGGTAGCAGCGAAGTTGGTTGACATGAAGTGGGCGTAGGTAAGGAAGTCATCAATATAGAGCAGTGTGGTGGAATTTGAGTCGTTGGCAGGCTGATCATAGGTGAAAAGAGTGAAGAGAGTTGGTCCGAGGACCGAACCTTGGGAGACACCAGCACTGACTGATGTTGACTGAGATTTGACATTCTCGATTTCTATGTAGAAATTCCGGGATAACAGAAAGCTATGTATAACCCGGATGAGATAAGGCGGGAATGTCTGCTTCCTTTTGTTGAGGGCGTTTGTAGTATCAGAGAGGAATTTGAGCAAAGCGTGAAAAGTGGAGTGCTGGGGCTTGAAGCCGAACTGGGTGTCCTGCCTAATATTTTGGTCAAGGCAGGTATTTTCAATGTGTTTGCCCAGGTTGGATAGAAGACAGATTGGGCGGAACTCATTAAGGTTTTTCGAGTTTCCTTTTTTGAGAATTGGATTAATGCGCGCAGTTTTCCATACAGCAGGAAAGTATGAATTATTGAGGCAATTATCGAAGATAATTGTCAGAAATTCTATGGCGACAGGTGGAAGGTTTTTGATAACTTTGTTGGAAATGTTATTGAGCCGGCGGACTTTTTCCCTCTGATAGTCTTGATTAGGGCGAAAACGTGAGCAGGATTTGAAAAGATGCTTAAATCATCCGGATTTAAGGACGTGTTTGTGGAGTTAAAGATTGTGGTGGAGGATCCCACTGCCTGAGCAGAGAATTAATCAACAGTCCTAAAATTTGCATAGCTTAGAGATGAGTTCTCTTTGAAAGTGGATTGGAAGTATTCCGCGAAAGCGTCGCATTTTTCTTGGGGAATGTTGTATGTGTTCGAGCCGCTTAAAATGGTTTTGAGGAGTCTTGCCTTTCTGTTGCAAGCCCTATTAATGTCTTGAAAGCAGTGTGGACCAGGTCGAATGGAAGCCAGTTTCTTCCTAAACTCTTTACCGAGAAACATGTTTGTTGTTGCTGACAAGCAATTAATTTGCGACAACAGTTCTGTAGTCTGGGTTGTGGCTATTAAGGGTTCGGTGAAAAATACGGTTAACTATTTTTCGAAGTTTCTGCCTATATTTATATAATTTTTGCAGTTGAGATTTTTGTATTTGTAATGTTTGCTCGGCACTACACTGGGAAAGAAGGCGACGTTTCCTTTAATGGCGTTATTATGGAAGTCAATGTGAAAGTCAATTTCCATGTTCATGAGATTCCGTTAAGAGTCAGGGAGATTTCCTGTAAGAAATTGAGAGAGCCTATCTTGACATTGTTGCCAGTCAACGTCTATGAGTACAGTTGAGGCTTGAGGGACAGAAGTAAGGATATTTAAGGGCGCGCTGTGGGTGATTGAAAGTTCAACTGCCAAGTGATCACATTCAGCCATATGCGCTGTGCAGACGTAATTTGAGAATTGGGGTAGGAGATTAATTAGATTAGAGGTTGCGATATAGAAGTCAAGAATTGACCCAGATCGCGGGAGATCGGAGTATCTTGCGAGACAACGACGAAATCATAGGTGGTGTTGAAGAGTAGCCAGTCATGTACTGCCTTGCCTGACTGACTTACGACAGAGTCATTCCACAACGGGTGCCTGGCGTTGAAATCGCGCCACCAAGCACCGTGTAAGTGAAATTGTCCGAGATTTGAGCAATGCTGTTCAAGTTATTCTGGATATCAGCTCCCGTGGCGTGGCATCTATTATATAGCGCGATTAAGAGAAGAAACTCGTTGTCTCGAAGTTTTAATTTGTCAGCAGTGCATTTCATATTGGAAAGGTTACTTATTTTCACCTCTTAGAATTTAAGGTTTTCCTTAATGAGAAGGGCAGTGCCTAGGGTGGTCTCAGATTTGTCCTGGCGGACGAAGCTGTAGTGCTCAAAAGCTAACTTATGTCTTTCAGTGAGGAGAGTTTCAGAGAGGAACATAAATGTGAGTTTATGCTCTATGATAAAGAGATTTAGTGCTGCTCTTTTGCTGTGCTTTACCAGTGAATTGCAGTTAAGTGGCATGATTTTCAGCTTACTTAATTGCCTAGACATAGTCCAAATGCAAATTTAAGGTAAGCTGCTTGTTTTTCCAAGATGGAAGTAAAGGTTGGAGCCAAATAGAGACTTGGTTTCTTTGGTGCAGAAATGGTCAACTTCTGATACTCTGGGTTTTCTAGGAGCTGCCTTGGGGGCAGACCTAGGTGCTGCTTGGGGTTTGGGAGCTATGGGTTTAACAGAGTTATTATTATTAAAGCTGTGTTTAGATATTACCTGGGCGAAAATTTACCTGGCTGCACGTAATTCCTTCACGAAGTCTTCACGTTGGCGACGTTCCTCATTCTTTTTAGCGCGTTATTGTACGACCTCCTTGTACTTTGGGCAACCTCTATACAAAAACAGCTCTTTTCAAATGGATGAAGCTTTTTAGTGAGGGTAGTGAAGACTGCAAAGAGCATGCCAGGGTAGGACGACTGTCGATCAGCCCAGCAGTACCGATGAAAACATCGAAAGAGTGAAATCTCTCTGCTTACCGATAACCGATTCACTGATTGCTGAAGAACTGAATTTTGGAAAATCGTGTGTACACGCCATTCTAACAGAACATTTGGGGTTGAGAGAATTGTGTGCAAAATTGTTCCAAACTTGCTGACACCTGACCAAAAACTGAGAAAGGTCGAATGCTGCACCGACTGGAAAAACTCCACTAAAACATACGGTTTCCATGAAAATGTCATCACTGGGGACGAATCATGGTTCTTTGAGTACGACGTCGATAAAAATGCAAAAATGTTATGCGGGGGCGGAACTTATGCGATGTGGAAACGATAAAACGTGAGACGGGGCAGCTGAAAAACCTGACTTCTGAAGACTTTCAGGGATGGTTTGAACAATGGAAAAGGAGATGGAACAAGTGTATTGCTATAAATGGGGAGTATTTTGAGGGAGAAAAGATTCATGTATCCTAAATTTTGAAAAATAAAGTTTTTATGACCTCAGTTCACGTATTTATTGGACAGACCTCGCTACAAGAACATTTTAACTCCTAGCCCAACTATACCAACTAAGCAAGCCTGTAAAATGTACAGTCAGAATTTTACAACGACCTTCTATTGCAAATATATGGCCCTCCCCGCCTGAATGTTTTTCATCGAAATCATATCCATATCAGTTACTGCTTCAACACTACATACAAGGTTATTCGTGAAAAGATCTTTGCTTTTTCGTTGGATTGTGTGATAAAATCCCTGACGTACATATCTGCCTACGAAATTTCTGGAAGGAGCTTTGTCCAAACAAATGAAAGTTGGTCTTCTTAACCATGATGCAAGTTTTCAGGTCATACGCTGAAGTCGGCATCTTTCGAAAACTATAGCCCCACGTACTCGACAATGGTGCAAAAATGTGAGATTATTGGCAGAGCCATGGAACATACATGCAGACTGATTCTGGATAGGAATTAAATGAAGAAATTGGAGCAGGAGGCGTATTATATAGTGCGCTAGGTTGGATTGCATCCTGATTGAACTCAAAAGGCGTAAGATTCGCCCCGAAAAATTTCTAGGGTTCAATATCATTTCACCTACACAAACAAAAGTTGTCATTGAACGAGTAAATTGTGAGTTTTTTGTGTAAGTACAAAATTTTTTAATTAACCCGTTTGAAGAGGACTAGATCAGGAGCGAGTCTGAACTTCAGAGGAATTCGACATAAATAACAATAAATCATAAATTTTATAGCCAAAGAGAAAATTTTTATTAAATTATTCACATTCTTTCCCAATCCATGACTACAGGTACCTCCTCACATATATCCATATATATGAACACAAATTCTTTAAAATAGCTATCATAAAAAGGGGAGTCTTATTGTTTCTGACAATAACAATTTCTCGCGCGGTTATCAATTTATCAGGTATGTATGACTTGATAAGGGGCTTAATTACGTCCACCTTTCTCTACATATATAATGTATGTAGCACGAACATTGGTATGAAAATACCTCAATCTAATTTGATAAGATTACTCCTAGTTTTATTCGTACTCATACATACCGACATTATATTCGCCCTCATCTGCAGTTGGTGATCCCAAATGTTAAATCAGTTGCAATCAGAAATTCGGGCTGAAAAACTTACGTGTCCATACTAATATATCGAACGGGTCATTCGCGTCATGAAGATAACAGAAAAAGTTAAAATTGATGATAGAAAAGTAAATTAAGAAATTATTATTCATTCGACCTGATTATAGCTTTTATTGCGCAAGAAATATGTGTGGAAAAATTGTTGAAAACCATTAGTCACTCCATTATACAGAGACTAGCCGATAAGATGCTGTCTTTCAAGGATAATCAAGTAGAACTAATCTATCGCAGCAAGTCTTTCAAGGTTCATTTAAGGCAGTAATTTAGCAAACTTTCTTATGGAAAAAATTCCGCAGGCTTTCCAGTTCGTCTGGACTTAAACTTTGAGATAGCAATTCGAGATCACCCCAAGTGGATTACTCACTAGATTCCTGATAGAGCCGAACATCGTGATACATCGCGTGCTATTCATATATATAAATTATATAAATCACAAGTTTCAAAAAAACACTTTTTTCTAAAATTCCGTCAATAGAGAGAGATGATAAAATTCGTGTAAAAAATTTGTGATAACACGACTTATGTACTTACTAGCATCGCTAAGACTTCTCTGTGTGTAAAAAAGTTGATTTACTACTAAGTACCTAGTATCAGTTCCAACTTATGGGATCGAAGTTATCTCGGTTGTTTCGTGAAAAGTAGTGCAATTTTGTGTGTAACTCCTACTATTCCTTCTACTATTGGAAATTTAAAAAATTTGTAAACTTTTATATTCTACACGTAAGTACATATAGTATTTTTGTACATTTAATATTTTAATTATTAGTATATATATAAAAGACAACTATACTACGTACAATCTTCAAATCTTTTCCGAATCAGACCTTTTCTGTTATCTATTTAGTTAAAGCATCTTTTTGTTTATATGAAGAGCTTAAGTGGACGGTTATCAACTTATCATGCCGGAAGAGTTATACATGTACGAATTTATTTAATAAAGTTCATAGTTTTGAATGTGAAGTGTTATAATTTTGTAGCTTAAAATACCCATTTACCTGGCCTTCTAGAAAACATTTTCGATATCACCTTAAGGAATATTATCAAGAGGTTTTCTGGCATTGTAGTTTCTCCTAGGGCTCGTGTACACTATTGTTCTTGACAAGCGCCCTTCACTTGCCTAATATGTATATATTAAATTACTAACAAAATAGTAAAACAGAATTATGTTACTAGGATAGAAAACTTTTAAGGTAGCATGCAGTGTTGTCAATCAAGTGAAGAGAGAGAGAGAGAGAGAGAGAGAGAGAGAGAGTGAAACTTTAAAATATACTATATTACATGTAAGTGATGTGAATGTTTTATAATATGAGATAAGTTCCTATAAAAGTAAAGACGACCGGTTTAAAGCTATACATAAATTATACTAAAAGTCAGAGAAAGTCGATAAAGAACCTAATTGCTCTAACTAATTAAATCTAAAAGGTCGCTAAAGGCTCAAACAATACAAACAAGGAACTAGACAAATGGTATAAGACTACATAAATGCTACATATGGCACACTAAGAATAAAAAAGAATAAAAAACTAAGGTACAAATTTTCACAATAATTTAGAAATAAAATTTTAAGGCCAAAATCGAAGTTATGCTAAAATTAGAAATTGTGCTTATAATATTTATCTACAGATAGGTGACAGTTCCAAGAAAAGTTTCTCATGTAATTATCAAAATAGCTAAAAAGATTTTTTTTAAATATTTTCTTTTCCTTGCAAAGAAATAAAGGAAGTATAAAAGTAAACTAGCTTCAATTTAAACCGACCCATGTCCTTTAATTACTCGTTATATTCGTCAATTAGAAATGCACCAATAAAGAAACTATACAAGGCTGTCCAATTCTTGCCATTCAGCAAACCAATCACTTCGTTACGCGACAGTATATTACTACCCAAAAACTGTGCTCTATAGTCTACATATACTGTTTAAAAATAGGTCAGATCCCGATAAAGTGTACTATGTCTTCTGCTTGTCCCAAGTTACAAATGGAACATAAGGGCGAGCGAACCCACCCTTCTAAACGGATTCGCATTTAATCAGTCCGCCCCTGCATATAAAAATACATCTTATTAAGGCTATACTATTGCCATCGTTGAAATTGGAAATAGTTGCATCAAACGAATGGTTTAGTTCATGATACAAATCATGCCTAACCCGGGGATTACATGAGATAGTACAGCTTGTATGCAAGCCTCCCTTCCAACGCGATTTTTAACTTGACAACAGAAGGCAGTTCGGCAGTTCTTATCATCTTGCATGCAAGTTCATTTAAAAAATGGCATTGAGGCGTAAATTCATGCGTATATTGGACAATTATAGCAATAAAGGAAGTAGCAGAATGATAAATACCAAAGAAAAAGTTAAGAGAAAGGTGTTGGTAAATGATGTAATGGAAATGATCCCAGAAAATATCATTTTTCCAGAATAAATTTATCAAATTCTCTCAAGCATTGCTTTTCCGCCATCTTGAAAACTGCATAATGTCAAATTATTATCAGCTCAGCTGCCATGGTTTGTCATCATGCAAGTTCGCTGAAAGCTGTACTGCCAGCCAGCATGATAGTAGAGGTTACACGTGCAAGAAGTATGGCAGTGCAGATTGCATGCAAGATGTACTTGCAGGTGTAACCCCCGGGTAACACTCAGCCTAGCTTGCTCCAAATAGTTATTTTGGCTAAATTGTGATTCTTTTACCAGAATATCTTCTAGACTGGGGCGCAAAGTTGTAATATTTACGCTCTCGGAATGTTTTTCTGAATTCCCACAGAGCGTGTCATGTCATACCAACCTAATCTATTCCTTATGGGTAAGTTAGCAAGAATGTTGGATAATCTGTTGCTTGGCATTTCACAGATTACTTTCACAATAAACTTGTAATGCATTTTTAAGAACCACAGCAGGATTGAAGGGAGCTTTGTTTTCAAGTGTACCATATAGCATGGAGTCAGGGTGACCGCAAGTGGTTTTCCAATAAGAGGTGTTATTTTGATATTCAAAGGAAAATGCCATTTTTTGAGATAAATGATCGGATCTTTATTTCATTATAAAGAGGAAGGTATGCCGTTAATAATGAAAAATAACATCAGCCAAATGACCACCACGACCACGCCTACAGGACCATATCCTTTTCATGAAATTTTCCATAACCAAATCGCAAAGTGGCTGCCCTATGTCCTCGATAGCCTCACGAATTCCATCTTTGAGGTCTTGAATCGACGCTGGGCTGCTGGCGTAGACCTTCTCTTTCACGTGGCCCCAAAGGAAGAAGTCGCAAGGTGTTAAGTCACAAGATCTCGGTGGCCAATTGTGATCACCTCTTCGAGAGATAACACAGTCCGGAAACTTTTCCCGTAAAAGATCAATGGTTTCGTTGCTTGTATGGCACGTAGCGCCGTCTTGTTGAAAGTAAACGTTGTCCAGATCAATACCATCCAATTCCGGCCATAAAAAATCATTAATCATCTGTCGATAGCGCAATCCATTCACCGTAACTGTTGCTACAGCCTCATTTTCGAAAAAGTAAGGTCCAATGACCCCGCGGGACCATAAACCGCACCAAACAGTCACACGTTGAGGATAGAGAGGTTTTTCAACAATAACTCTGGGTTTTCCGAGCCCCAGATGCGACAATTTTGCTTGTTGACGAAGCCATCGAGGTGGAAATGGGCCTCATCACTCAAGATGAGTTTTCGATGGAATTCCGGATCATTTTCATGTATTTCAAGGACCCAATCAGCAAAGACTCGACGTTGTTGATGATCGGCCGGCTTGAGTTCTTGTGAACTTTATAAGCCTTAAGACCCAAATCTTTATGCAAAATACGGTGTAATGACGTTTGTGGAATGCCTAATTCCAAAGAACGACGAGGAATGGACAAACCTGGGTTTTCTTCAACACTTTCGGCTACAGCAGCAGTATTCTCGGCTGTTTTTGAGCGACGTGCACGGGTTTTATTCTTTACATCACTAATTTGTCCCGACAGCTCGAATTTTTCTACCAATTTCTGTATTGCGGTCCGACAAGGTGCTTCACGACGACCCAAAAATGTTCGAGTTTTACGAACCGTCTCTGCCACATTTTCACCATTTTTATAGTGGATTTTAATAATTTCAATGCGTTGTTGAATCGTGTATCGTCCCATTTTTATTAATGCCGTAGTTTCTACTTGTCTAATGTCAAAAAATGACAGCTCTAAAAGTGACATCTACCGAAATAGCGGGCTAATTAAAATAACACCTCTTATTGGAAAACCCTTACAATCAGCTTGTTTGGGCTACAATGTCACTACCCTCTGAATTGTGCTACGCCCCTGAAAAAATTTTGCTACTCTCTAATTTTATTTTCTAATTTCAGATTCGTTTTTTTTACTTTGACAAGAGAAGTATGGCGATATGGCGTGGTGGCGTTGGATTCTTGGCTGCGTTTCGTTTGGTAGGAGTGGTGAGCGTCCTTTCTCACACTCCCTCCTACGTTCCAGAAAGTAACTCGCTTCACTTCCTTCACTTCATTGTTCATTTCATAAAGCTCGTGTTTCGAGTCTAACACACATTACTTACATTTACAATTCACTCAACACAACTCTAATTTGATTTTCTTGAAGAGGTGTTTTAAGTGATTGTAAATTGTGCAATACAAGGTACACGTACACGCCAAGCACTGAAAAATTCAATTTCGAAATAAAATAAGTGTTTTGTGTTGCTACAACTATATAGCAGAGAATTTCTGTCGAAAAATTCAAGAAAAACCCTAACCTAAGTTTTGTAGTGCTAGCCACCGGCATTCGGCAATCAAGATTGTTCCTAATTTCATTGACTGGAACCTGTTTTAATTCATTGTACAGTACAATACAATGTACAAGCATTGAAAAATTCAATTTGGAAGACATTACTATTTACCATATTCATTTATTATACCCTAGATGAAATCATAGGGGTATACTAAGTTTGTCATTCCGTTTGTAACACCTCGAAATAATGATGGTAGAGCAAAATGGATTGGACACCCATTCATAATATTAAAAGTTATTTCGATTTTTGCATGTCCGTCCGTCCGTCCGTCTGTCCGTCCGTCCGTCCGTCCGTCCGTCTGTGCGCACGATAACTTGAGAACGCGAACACGTAGAGAGCTGAAATTTTGTACACAGACTTTAAAAAAAAAAAGTAAAATTAAGTTCGAAAATGAGCCAAATCGGGCAACTCCTTCGTGGGGTTGCCATATAAAAATTTCGTTTTCCGCTATATATTTGGTCACTGCTTGAGAACGCGTCGACGTAGAGAGCTGAAATTTCGCACATGATGTTTTTACTACATTAGGAAATAAAATGTCAAAAATGGACTAAATCGGGCAACTCTTTCTTGGTGTTGCCATATAAAAATTTCGGTTTTTTACGTATACTTTGAAAACGATCAGTCCAAGACATTTTTATGGTACTAAAAACTTCTGCAGAATACGAAATCCTATAAAATTGGTTATAATCATTTTGTCTGTGCGACAAACCGTTCTAGAAATATATGCGAAAAACAACTTCAAAATCAATACTTGAATAGATCGGTGACCATACGAAATTTAATACGGGCATTCATCTAGGGTATCCTAAGAATTGGTCTTAGACCAATTCTAGCTTTTTTACTTGTTTTATTTTAGTCTTTGTTTCATAAACGAAATAGAGTGTTTTTTTTAAAATTAGTCATCGATCTGAACTTAAATTTTCAATCTGAATCGCCAAAGGATCATATACTGTTACGAGATGTCGCAAGTGGTTTTCGTATTATTTTAAAAAAATTCTTAACCGATAGTTATGTTAGCAATTCTGCTTTACACCTGGCTGATCCAAGAGATAAAAATCATTTTAAGGAACCGAAACAAATTTATTTGGAGCTGATGCCCTAACTTTATTTCAGAAATTACCAGAGAGGAAGTTTTTAAGTTTGCGAAAAATGTATAAAGCTTTTATATAGAATTAACAGTACTGTGTATTGAATGCATTGAAACTTCTTGATCCAGAAAGATAAATCTTTCCCTGAAGTAACAACAGATTTAGCCTTTCTATCTGATTGGTTTAGTCTATACCATACCCGCACCTTCTTCTTGCAAGTATAGCAACTCCTTCGTGTTTTTCGTTGTGGCCTCTTTTCCATGCTGCATATAAAACATGAGCCCGTATGGCCGAATGCGTTTCTTGCGGTGGTGGAAGAAGTAGTAGCAGTAACAGCAGTTACTGGCACAGGAACTAAAGTTGGCAATTCAACGCCATTGTAGCATGTAATACCTGTCCGTGAATTGAACTGCTTCATTACTTGTGGATTTGTGGACCGGATTTCCATAAGTGGCTCCACTAAGCAGCCACTTAGTTCATGCAGAAATTTTCGACGAACGTCACTTTTATTATAAGCAATTCCTTTTGAGTCCATTACCTCCTTTTGTATAATGTGAGCGGCCAAAGCTGAGAGGTCTTAAATATTATAAAAAAAAGCCAAAGGCCAACGTTTGGTTTTACGTTTGCAGCTATAATTCATTAGCATCCTGTCCATAACATCAACGCCCCCCTTGTGCTTATTATAATCTAGTATAGCCTGAGGCTTGTTTTTTTTCCTGCAATAATATCTGGCGTATAATGCTCGCTCGACATCAAAATAACCGCCTTCATTTTTTTTTGGTACGTAGGATATTAACCCGATTTCATCATTATGCCAAGCAAACACAGAACTTTCTACAGGTCTGCTTTTATGAGGAAGCATTTCAGTGGGAATGTATGGCTTATTTTTCCGAATCGTACCAAGGAATGACACCTCATTTCGACGGAGAGTTTCACATCCATTTAGCGTTGTAAAAAAATTATCTGCGACCACTGTACGCCCAGTTCTTTTATATTGTTTTGTTATTCCGGTAAGCACCCGTTCTCCTTGCCCTATTTCCCTTGCAGCTCCAGTTTTTCCTGTGTACAAGATACCGCTTAACGGAAAATTCGTTTTCGCATCCGTCACCCACCAAACTTTAATTCCGTACTTGGCCGGCTTACTGGGGATATATTGAGTAAATTTGGTTTGACCGCGATATGGGTAGAGCTGCTCATCCACAGTTATGGTGTCGTGAGGCTTGTACACATTGGAAAGTCGAGCGTTCAACATCTCCCAAATGTCTTGAATTGCTGCAGCTTTATCGCCTTTCTCTCTTTCAACTCGGGAGTTTCGAATATCAAACCGCACAAAACGATTGATTGTCCAAAACTGTTGCAACGACATAGTAGCTCGGAAAATTGGAAGCGAGCGCGTCCCCCATAATTCTCTGGTATGCACAGAGCCACATCCGGATACTCCTGCTGCCAATAGTAGCCCCAGCCAAGCATTGAATTCCATCGCTGTTATCAATTCATAATTCTTCTTTTTATCTGGATGTTGACTGTTGTACTTTTCGAAAGTGTCTTTCATCTTCCGATTTGATTCCCTTATTATGATGTCACACATTTCATCCGTAAAAATTTCTTTGAATAAGGTGTGTGGTCTAGGAACTATGTCATAATGATGGTTTGGGCCTCCAGTTTGACGTACAAAGCAATGAGTACGTGTGCGGGTGGTGGGAGGTGGAACAGTACTCCATCGAGTACCATCTCGTGCTATTAGCACCGGTGTTTCACGCCGTGGTTGTGCTGCTGTTGATGGCGATGCTATTGCAGCTTCAGCTCTTTCCGCTGCTGCTACTGCTGCAGCTGCTGCTGATCGGTGTCTCATAATTAATTCCTCTTCCACCATCTGTTGTCTTTCATCTTCGTCCATATCCTCATCTTCCTCTTCCTCTTCCTCTTCGCACATTTCAATAAAACCTTCAATTTCTGCATCGGATGCATCTCTATCATAAACGTAATCAGGATCATCTTCATCGCTGCTATAATCTCCAGCATCACTGTCTTCTTCGTCTACTGCAATTGAAGCAGCTAGACGTTCTATGTATGCTATTTGCTGCTCCACAGTCATGCTGAAATAAGCGACAGCAAAACAACAAGAATAATACTCACTATATTATAGTAAAAACACGTAGTAATCTGCAGCAATAACACTTACCGAGAATATCGTGATCCTGCCATCATATCCACTTCATCAATTCCAAATTCCATTTTGAATTGAATAAATTTAGAAAAATTCAACTTCTTTTACACAACAATATATTTATACTATCCAAAACTCAAAATGCAAGTGAAATAACAGCACTAGCAATCTGTATTTATATGGAAACCGAGATGATTTTCATACAAGAACATACACGCTAGCAGATTTCCCGCCCGAGTTGAAGGTAAATCAGCCCATTAGAATCCATAAAAATCTTTGAGCGCGCTAGTATTTACCTACCTATGCGACTATATAAAACAATAGGGAACTAGAAAATTAAACCAGGTGAAACATCTTGGATCCTAATAAAATTCTCAAGAAATGATTTCTACATCTCGATCGAGTTCAGTCTGAAAATGAAAATATTTATGAGGATAGACTATAGGGTTAAAAAGCTTCGAATAGAAAATATTGAGACAAAATTCTCTGAAATGTGCCTTTTATTAGAATTAAATTATCTAACTGAAACCGAATTCACAAGTATACTGTAACTTTTTGGGAATATATAATTAAAATAAAAAAATACTGCTGGTAATAGTATGTTTGCAAATTTGGCTGAGTTCGCCTTCGATTTATTGTCACTTCCTCACAGTAGCGCAGCTGCTGAAAGATGTTTCTCGCATTTAAACGTAATAAAAATAAAGCAAGTAATCGCTATAACTATGACGCTATTAATGCCAAAATGCTGTATAAAGAATATATTAAAGCACATAAAGACACATGTATGGATTTCAATCCTAATAAATTAGCTAACAATATTTTAAATTGTTAATTGAACATTAGTAGGTACCTATCTCAGATCACAAGCTTTATTTGTACCGAGGATAAAACGAAGCAATATTGTAGCTACATTACCATTAACTTCAAAATTTGAATTTGAACCTCAATTCAGTTACGCGGTTATGATATTGCTAGCCTCGCGGTTATGCAGTATCACCGACTATATAACATATCAGTCTTCTATAGTAATATCTATAGCAATACAAATGTGACCAATACAATCTCATCTATGGAAACCTTGCTGGTGCTACTTTCAGAATGTTTTGCTACTGAGTGCTACGCATCTTAAGGTAGTGCTACGCATCTTAAGGTAGTGCTACGCCAATTTGCTACGCTAAGAAATTTCCAAACGGACACCCTGTATGGAGTGTTAGTACGCAGAGTCCAAGCAATTTCTTCACAAAAAATCGTAAAAGCTTATCGGCTTCGTCAAAGGCAATATATCCTAATATTTGTACAGCATACATATGACATGATCTAAAACTCTCGAGAATACTTCACAAGCCATGAAACACCTTACCACATGCGAGGCCCAAAGTAGTCCTTACATTCTAAAATATTTGCAGTGTTCTTATGTAAAACTGACAAAAGTTTGATTTGAATAGCTTCTCCTCCCTAAAGTACTATTCATACAGAAAAATGGTGTTCTGATAATCTTAAGCTTGCTTTCTTATCTTCCGAACCGTAATAAAATTTCATACCTTTCCTAACAAAATTATTTAAAAAATTTATCTGAACCAAATGACTACGATTCCTCAAACAAAGATTCTCAGCTGAGTATCTAATCATTGTAATGTCTCTGTGCCGTCATAGAATGCCGCTGGCTGATGATATCGAATGTAGCTGCCTACAGTTTCGGACTCCGACTGCACATTACACTTGCAATTATCACTCAGCTGAGAACTATGGAGCGTAAAATGGTAAGGTTAGTTTGTAATCAAAACTATTTTATTATTTTGTTAAGTAAAGGTATATAGGAAGTGTAGCCTTCGGGAAGGTAAGGAACCAAGCTTCAAATTACTAGAAGACTATTTTCCTGTATGAATAGTAGTTTAGGCTCTATAGCATATATAAAGTCAATGTTTGGCACTTTTCCATAAGTATCAATTAGAACATTTTAGAAAACGGACTCACAACGCATACATATAGATTTCTGTTTCATGGCTTTTGGGAAGTATTCTCGAGGATTTTGCATGATCGCATTACAGACGGCATTGTACACTTTGAGTTTGTCAGAACTTCTTATGCTGCGCTTTTGAATAAAGCACCTCCATGTGGAAGTTATAATATTCTTTGCAGCAATGAATCTTTCTTGAACATGTCTTTTAAAAGATAGTCTTGGGGTAAAAATCACAGCTAGATATTTATATTCTTTCACTATTTCCATTTCATCGTTTCCGAATAACTTTTTTTTTTCACTTTTAATCCTGACCCCCTTCTTTAGAAAAAATTAATGCCTTAGTCTAAGACAAATTACAAATAAACTCCATAGTTTACAATTCTTTTCTAACCTTCTTCTAATCATGTTTTGTAGAGTAGCGGGATTATCAGATAAAAGTACAACATCATCAGCATACATCAGGAGGCGAACATGGATGCCTTCTACTGTGACTCCATCGCCTAAATATTCGTGTAAATCGTTTAAATATATTGAGAAAAGTAAAGGGCTTAGCCACTGACATATATAAAATAGACTGCTGATACTACTGAAATTGCTTACATTATTTGCCATTATTATGGGATCACTTTTCTTTTCGGTTTAACTACTTTTTTCCGCTGAACTACAAATAATAAGTTCTATACAAAATCCACCATAGTCCAGTTTCAGTTCAGTGGTTTTCCAAATGAATATATGTAAAGAATACAAATAGATGACAATACAATATTTATAATTCTATCTCTGTCCTCCATACCTACTTTTTGGGACTGGCAGACAAAATTGCTTAAATTTCTTTCTTTAACCCTAGAATACTAAACATATGCAAAGATACAGTAATATTAAACATACGTCAATTTGACTCCCTTTAATTTGAAACATATTTATAGGAATATAAACAAAAATATTCTTCCTTTTGCTAATGAAAATTAATAATACATAGAAAAGATTAAATTATACAAAAATTTTGTATATCTGGGAAAAAGTTTTAATAGTATGTTCGCCACATATTTACTTACAGCACTTTGAACAGACCGTTGCTGTCTTTCGCTTGATTTTCGAAGGACAGAATGAATAATATGTCCTCTGATGCAGGTTTTGCGATTGTTCTGGACCCTGTGAAGATAATCCAATAATTTTCTCAGCCGTTTATCACAATAAATATACTATATGAGAAAATTTAATACCCGCACAAAAGTAGCACTATTGCTAAACATACGTATAGCTTCCGGTTATGTAACGTACAAGCAACTAAGAGCTTCAATATTCCATCTACAGTCGCAACAGACTCATTAATGAAGGTACTAAGATGTTGTGGCTACTTCGATAATGTAGACATTGAAATAACGGCAATACTATTTTGCGAGGAGTCAATTTTATTTATTTATTTATTTAGAACTTCATCAATGATCTGATTACTGAGTATACAAAAGTGAAATATAGCAATAAAATAACAAAAGCATACATAACCATAATAACGATAAAAAGTATACATAACAATAATAATGAAAAACAAGTAACATTAACTAAGCTGATCTCTTATTTGACTTTTTGAAAGATGAAAGTCAATGCAATCAAACTGGCGGTTAAAGAGACGAGACATTGATGAAACCGGCTCGTGCATGCCATAGTTTGTACTATGCTGAGGAACAACGAAGAAGTCACAGTTTCTCAAGGAGCGCACGGGAACAGATATATTAAAAGTATTTAAGAGCTCAGGGGAGTTTATCACTCCTTGTATACACTGAAATGCAAAGACAATCCTGGAAGTTTTACGTCTATTCTCAAGAGAATCTAATGGAAAGAGTTTAAGTCTGTCAACATATGGAGGCAGAATAATAGGGTTGTCCCAATGAAGTCCTCGCAGGGCAAATCGGATAAATCTCCGCTGGACAGCCTCTATGCGATTTATATATACAGAATAGAAGGGAGACCAGGCAGGACTGGCATACTCCAAAATGGATCTAACGAATGTGCAGTAGAGCATCTTCGTTATGAATGGATCATTAAACTCTTTTGACCATCTCTTTATAAACCCCAGAGTAGCATTAGCCCTGGCCACGATTGAATTAATATGATGTTCGAAGGAAAGACGAGTATTAAGGAAGACACCCAAATCTTTGGTTTTGTCAAGGCTAGTTAATAAGCATCCATCTAAAGTATAATTAAACTCCAATGGCCTCCTTTTACGAGAAAAGGACATAGTAGTACATTTGCTAATATTAAGAGGAAGACAGTTAATAGCTCACCATTTATGAAAGGTGTCTAAGTCCGAGTTTAAAAATCCGCACTCGTTTTCATTAGAAACAATGCGTAAGATTTTGGCATCGTCGGCGTAGCAAAGAATTCTTGAATCAGCCAAAATCAGAGATACATCGTTGATGTAAATTATAAAAAGGAGTGGTCCAAGATGGCTACCTTGAGGTACGCCGGAAGTATTATTTATTTCGTCAGAAAGGGCTGAGCGGAATATGACTCGCTGCGTACGATCAGATAAATAAGAACGAAGCCAATTAACAAAAACAGTATGAAAACCAAGAACAGTCAACTTGTGAATTAAAATTTTATGATTGATTCGGTCAAAAGCTTTACTGAAATCAGTGAAAATGCAATCCACTTGCTTACCGTTTTCAATAGCAGAAATGCAGAAATTAGTAAACTCCAATAAATTAGTCGTAGTAGATTTCCCCTTCATAAAACCATGCTGAAAAGAGCACAGGAAGGGCTTGCAGTGGAAGTACAAAGCATCACAAACTAGGGCTTCAAATATCTTACCAATACAACTTAAATTAGCGACAGGTCTGTAGTTAGAAACGTCGCTCTTATTGCCCTTCTTGTGCAAAGGAATAATCAAAGAAAGCTTCCACTGTTTCGGAAAAATACCAGAAGTTAAAGATAAATTAAATAAATAACACAAAACAGGAACGATGGACGTAGCACAATGTTTTATGAGTGTGGAAGGAACGCCATCCGGACCGCCAGAAAAACTATCAGCTATGCTAGAAATGTACATAGAGACAGACGCTTCATCGAAAAACAGGTCTTTAGGTTGAAGAGAAGTCAGCGGAAGCTTCGTCAAATGGGTAAAATCATTATAACTAATATCACAGTGGTTATCACAGAATGCAGTTTTAAAGAAGTCACCAAAAAGATT
Source organism: Dioctria rufipes (assembly GCA_963924295.1). NCBI lineage: Eukaryota > Metazoa > Arthropoda > Insecta > Diptera > Asilidae > Dioctria > Dioctria rufipes. The sequence continues at coordinate 154,108,871 of OZ002743.1, read as the reverse complement.
GGCAGTCTCTAACGGATCCACACTGTCTAAGTTACCGAGTCGCAACGATGAAGGGTATCCGTCACAGTTGCGCTTAGAGTTAACAAACCTCCAAAATTGACTCACGTTTAGCATTCTAGGGTTAAAAATCAAGTTTAAAAAATATTTGATGCTGTAGGAGATAAGCTTCCAAGAATAGAAATAATTTCGAATGCATCTGTAATTTGGTGAAATTTGATTATGAATATTAAAGCGAAAGTAAAACTTGAAATTAAGATAATTGGAAAATAAAAATCAGGAAATGCCCCCATAAAAAATTAAAGTAAACAATTTTTAATTAATTGAGTTATTTGAAAAAATTTATTTTTTATTTATATAATTCAACTTCAAAAAATTATACAAAATATTTTTATTCCAAAGCTTATAAAAATAAACATTTATTTCAATGAATATTATTGTATGCATGTGGTGATGTATATGTATAGGCTTTTTTGAGTTTGGGACTCCAACTTTGGTTGATCCAAAATTCTTGAGAAACACTTCCCAAGCCGCGAAACAGACTCCCACATCAGAGCCCTAACTTAGTCCTAACTCCTAACACTCTAAAATATTTGCAGCATTCTTATGTAAAACCACTGACATGTATAATATGAACTGACTACGTTCATAGAAATACACTGCAAAAAGTGGGCTCACTTCTATGAAGCGTTCTCTTTCGGTCTAAGCACCAAGTACTAACTGAGAAAGAACTGTAAACAAGAAATAAATAAGTGGGTTCGTCGAAATAAATGTTTCTAAATTAATTGTTTGAATTAATTAGTGATAAAAAATGTTTTACCGAAGACAATATATTCATAGATACTCAACAGAAATTCGAAAGGTTTTATAAAAATCACTTTTCAACTTCCCCCCAATGTTTTTTTTTCAATATTGGCCCCGACGTAAGAACTATTTTTGAGACAAAAAATTTACCCGCATGAAATAGCATATCGAGCAGTCCATATTATATATTCCAGTGTGTAAAATTGAGAAAAGTTTGGTTTCTATTCTATTAAAACATGACTTTTTGTAAAAAATAATATTAAAATATGACACATCATCCACACCGCATAATGCGGAAACCTTCCTAGTAACTCACTAGTACTGCGGTGGCTAAACTAAGCGACCTACGCGCTGGACAAGTGGTGCACCATTTGATGTTTTTTTTTTTTGCAAAATTTAATTGCAGTAAGATGACCCCCCCCCCCCCCTAATTTCAATGCTAAATCCGCCCCTATCAGACCACGAAGGAAAGTTGTCCCAGTCCAAGTCTTCTCATCAGGAGTTTTAGCACAGGACTTCTTCCTTGAATTGATCACCAATCACTAAATCATTTAGCAACGTTTTGTAGACATCTTTGAAGACATGAAACTGAAATTCTGTTCTCTGGAGTGAAATAAGGAGAAATTGCAGTTTTACGCATTGTTGTTTTGTGTGAAAATTGAACTTAACAAGTTCAGATGAATGAATAAATCATATCATATCACAATGTTTTTTTAAATATTTTTAAACGAAAAACGTCTTGGCTATGGATTGTGGATGAATGAATTGAAGAGACGTTGAGTCCCCGCAGGGAGTGGGGGGGGGGGCTAGTACGTAGGCTACGACAAGGCCCATTGTTCACCCTTCCGGCCCATGACTAATGTTTGTAGGTCCCAACCAGACGCTCTTATTAACCAAGAAACCATAAAATTGGCTCCCAACCGGCCTCATGCAATTCATCCAGAAGGTATGCGCCACGGAATTTATAACGTGTTCCGGAGAGAGCCGGACAGTGATAAAGAGAGTGCGTCACCGTTTCGGATTTCTATCTGAATCCTCTACATATCGCATTATCAACAAGTGCTAACCTATATAGGTGACTCCTGAGAGAACAGTGTCCAGGAAGAATAGACACCAGAGCTCTAATGGTAGGCTTGCACAGTCCTAGCAGCTCTTTTGTGAAACCTAGGCTAGGTGTACCCCGTAGTTCCTTTGTTACTCTACGCGAAGGGTCGTCTAACCAAAGACAACTGTATTGGCAATCAGCCCAAGTCGCAATTGTAGAGACAAGGTGTCCCGGTGCGATCCCAATTGTGAAGGATGGTGCCTCCAAGGTCGCACCAAGACGCGCAAGCTCGTCCACTTTTTCGTTTCTGCCAACATCACTATGACCAGGCAGCCAAAGAATGAGTACCCCCTTACACTGATAGAGGGAATTCAGGATGGTATTACACTCCAGTACTAAGTTGGCGGTTGTGAAGGGCTTTGACAAAGCTTTAACAGCTGCTTGGATGTCCGAGCAGATGGCAATCTCCTTATACTCAGTGTCTGCGCTAAGAAGGTTCCTTCCCCGCTTCAAGAATGGCCTTGACCTCCGCCTGGAAGACCGTAACATGGCTTTCTAGGTGTATGGCAAGTTACAAATGAGGCTCCTCACAGAAGACGCCTGCTCCGGTGTTGTCTTCAGATTTGGAGCCGTTTGTAGTTTGTGTTAGTGCACAGAGTGTGATTTCCATTCATCCCTAGATGGAATTTTCGTTTTAAATTTGCTTGTCAGCTCTCTCTCTTTCTGTCGATGTCAGGTGCGATGGACCGCACAAAATCAAGGATGGACTCATGTGGAACCTTGGTTTTCGAATGGATCCAGCTTTGATTCGATGCAGCCTCAGCCCTGCGATAGAGGCCCCCTTCTTAATGTGTATCTGAACGGCGTGTATATTGAGGATAACCTCAACCGCACGAGTTCTGGTAGACTTGATTGCACCGCTTACACTGAGTAGGCACAATCTTTGAATCTTTTCCAATGTCTTACCATGATTGGCATTCTCCATTGCTTTCCACCAGACCACAGAGCCATAGGTTAACATGGGTCAGATGACGTTCGCGTATATCCACAGGATCATCCGATATTTGAGTCCCCACTTTTTCCCTATAGTTCTGCGGTACATTGCAAATGCTCTAAGAGTTTTGTTCGCTCTATCGTCAAGGTGTGGTCTCCAGCTCTACTTTTTATCTAGTATAATGCCTAGATATTTCACCTTGTACTTAAGCTCTAACCGTGTGAAAAGGTATAGATCAGTTTTCGAAGGATTGATGCACAGTCCGAAATTCGTAGCGCAATCTGCGAATAGTTGGATCGCGCTTTGCACTAGTCCACAGAGCTCCGATTCATAACTTCCGGTGACTAAAATCACCAGGTCATCTGCGTAACATACCGTTTTTTACGCCATCCGGGTGAAAGTTAGCAAGAGATCGTCCATTATGAGCACCCACAATAAAGGTGATATGATACCACCTTTTGGGGTACCCATGTGGATTTCTTTCACTCTACTTACCCCACCCAGACCTGCAAAGACGGTTCTATTGTTCAACATGTGTGCAATCCAGTAGTTAAGAACTGGTTCACGCCATGTTTTGTTAGGGTTTCAGTAAACTTGTGTAAAAGAACATTATTAAAATCTCCTTCTAAATCGATGAAAACAGCTAGCCTAGGTTGTTTAAAGTGGAAGCCCTTTTCAATTGTGTGTGTGACCTCATGCAGGGCCGTCTCAATGGACCTCCCTTTAAGTACGCGAGCTGATTTTGCGACTACCTGCTTCTGGGAATGGTGCACCGCAGTATCCAATCGGAAATGCGTTCTAATGTTTTCAGTAGGAAAGAAGTCAGACTTATTGGTTTATATGGCTTGGCTCATGAGTAATCTACTCGCCCAGCTTTGGGGATAAACACAACACGGACTTCTTGCCACAGCTTCGGTGTGTATCCCCACTCGATGCATGCCTTTAAGAGGAGGGCTAGATTATGTGTCAAAAGGTCTCCAGAGCTTTGGAGAAGGGCCGAAAAAATGCCGTCCTTGCCCGGTGACTTGATTGGTTTGAATGAGTTCACCGCCTATACAAGCGACTCATCCGTTATGAATGCTGTCTCTATCCCCGGAGACAGTTTCACAGCGAAAGCCTTTGGCTCGCAGAGACGAAGAGCCTTTATCAGGACCGTCCGGGAAGGCTCGTTAAGCAAGATTTCCAGGGGATCCCCGAAGCCCATCACTGTTGACCCTTATTGGCTAAGTACATAGCTGCTCATGGTGGTTGCATATTCGTTAGTTACATTTCGATCTTTTTATATATTAAAAATTCTATAGAAATCTATGAATTATGTAAGATAGCTATGATTTTTTTACTTGAGGGTTGTGGTGAGAGGTTTTGTCCACTACGAGATGTGGGTATGTGGGAACTTTGTGTACGATCCAAGATTCACTTTTTAGTTTATCTATTCAAAATAACAACAATTCACATTATAATTTATTTATTTATCTTTCAGTCTCTAACAAATCCGTTTCACTTATTATTTTATTTATCTTGAGCAATTCAAAAACTTATAACTTATTTATTTATCCGGTCGTCAATTTACTTTATAACTAAGACACTTGTAACTTATTTACTTTTCTTGTCTTCAATTTACTTTACAACTCAGAAACCGACCCGACCGGCCACTCTTAAAAAACTGCACTTTTTCTGGTGTGCTAAATATTAATTAGTTCTAGATTCTAGAAATGCAGAATCGGCTACTCATAATTCTGTCCCAGATATTTATTCTTTGCACAATTAAATTGACTTATTTCCTACTTTGCTTTGTTTACCTGCGAAGTAGGTCATTATTGCGAAGTTAAATTGCTCCGCAATAAATTTTGATCAGCCACTAGGTAATTTTTTTATGCTGACCGGGCATTGATCGGTGCACTTAAAATGTTTTTGTTTTCGTATTCTTTTATCTTTGCAATTATTACGATTGCAAAGATAAGATACGTACATATATACATGATGACATAATTATACAACATTCCTTCCCCTGATGTAAAAGAAAAATGATACTAAGAATTAGTATAATTTTTTGTCGAGAGAAGGAGTTAAGTTAAACTAGTAGTAATGGAACATAAGAGAAATTTATGCTGCTGGCACAGATGTTTACGAGTAGCTTGATCATCTGAGTTATTAACAAATATATATTGATTAACATAGAAGAAAATTATAGATATTAATTAATTTATACCCAATAATACATCGGTATAAAAAAAAAAATAGAAAATCCCCAATAATAATTAAAACTAATAGTAGTTAGGTGCTTGAAATTAATCTAGCAATATTACTAATTGTTCCATTTTTTTTTTTAACACAATTTTTCATGCTTGTACTTGTTTATGCTCGTGTTCAAGACTATTTATTTTTTAAATATTAAAAATTTACGCCGAAGTGTTTCTTTATACATTAATCTATTCTATCGAGAATATTTTTATTTATCGCAAGACAATGCTACCTAATAATTCGAGACTGTGTGTGAACCGCTTTCGTTGTTGGATGCGTTCTGGGTGTCTCCATTGAAGAAAACGACGGGAACCTCGTGTGGGATAGCAGTGAGGGTGTTTGATGTTATTATTGGAGAGGATATGCATATTTATCGTAGAGCGTGATTTTGATATTTTGGAGGATTCTTTTTCCTTTCCAATATATATAAATTCCTACGCCTATTAGGAAGGCAGTTATTAACGAGAGAGGCCCGGTGTTAGTATATGTAAAAATTTTATGAGCAGGCTGTACCCTTTCGTGCTTTGCATGCTTTATTTCATTATCTTTCCTTAAAATTTAGAGCAGCTTTTTTAAGTACTTCTTGAAAGTTCGGGTGAGATGAGGTTATGGTTATATTGTTTAATTTGGTTGCATTAAAGATATATAGTCTGAGGGAGGGGTTCTCGAAATTTAATTTGGGGAGGGAGAGATTGCCGTACACGTACGTATTTGATACATTAAAAGAGTTTCCCCTTACGGAAAGCTCCCCGTGTCCTAGAGTAAATTTGCAGGATGCATAAATATCTAAGATGCCTGGCCCGAAGAGGGTCTTTTGAAAAACTCGGCTTGAGGTAACAATTTTACTGGGTAGGTGAGGATTGCTTCATACTGGCTTTTATAAAGGCTGTTGGCACATGATTCCTGTAATTGATGGTCAATAGAATAGGGTTTACTCTGTCTGTAGAGATAGAGTTCAATTTCTCGATATGTAGTGAGAAGGCGACATAAAATATTGAGCTCATTTTGAAACACAATGACGGTCTGCTGGGTAATATTATTTTTGAAAAGGTAATCAACGTCAATATCTAGTAAAGCGTAGACTCCATCAGGTTTCTGAAACGGAAGGAGGTTAATTTTGTTGATATAGAAATCTGGCGATGTACCTACGGGTATAACAATTTTAATAAGTATCTGACCGGGCAGGTAGAGGCTTTGTACCGATATTACCTCATTAATAATCGGTGTTGTTGTAAATCGTTTATAATCGTGAAAATTATCGAAAGGGTGTTTTGTACATGCTGTGACTGAAATAAAATTGTCAGAATAATTTCGTTCAGTTCAGCTGATTCTGATTTTTTGTCATTTCTAGTATTGGCGACAATAGCGATTCAGAATTTGAATTCATTAAAGTGAGTTGTCTTTCCAGAAGATGAATGGATTGATCTTCTTGGTTTACAAACGCGTCGGAGCGACTGTAGATATTGTTGGCATCGTCATTACCCATTGTTCCAAACAAAAACTTGCTCACTTTCCCACCAATATCCAATAACCCTCGTTTTTCGCGATGTCGCGCTAAGAAGGACGTCAATTCAGAAATTTCTTCCTGCACGTCTACTATATTTCTTTTAAATAAACTATCCCAGAAATTGCACCTACCCTCTTTATTTTTACCTCTGAAAATGCACAAGTTTAATAGGTTGCCATCGCAGTACTTCAGAAAATCAATGGTTGTTGTCAAATTAGGCATTTTCATGTGAGTGACCACCGCCTACGTCATAATGGTAAAATACTGCATCAAGATTTCCCTTTCCGACTCCAGTAATTTTAGGTCGAAGGGAGTACTTGTGATCCATTGCCACGTAAGTGTGGTCATTAGCAAGTGGAGTATATTCATGTAAAAGAAAATGCAGCGGTTAGAAAAGATTTTTTCTTTGTATATTTTACTCTAGATAAAGAAAAAGAAGAGAAAAATGAAGAAAAGACAAAAAAAAATAAGAGGAGAGAAAAAGTATTTGTTTGTTTTACTTATTTTCAAAGTTTTAATCTATTATTTCGTTACCGTTATTTCGTTGATATTTAATATACCTACTTATCACAATGTGTTGGTCCTTTGGATGGACTATGCAATTTGCAATGAACATCCCAGAGCTAAATTCTTCCGCTAAGCAATTCAAATCGCCTTCATGCACTGGCACATTAGTAAATTTAGTTAAGGCCCTTGTTTATGTCTAAGATAGTTATTGCCGATCACGGTGGGGTCCGATCGGTGCCGTCAAGTTTCCTGGGTTTTCTTGTTTTTCCTCCCATCGTCTTTTCGTAGCACAATTAAATACTGTATGGCCTTGCCTTTTACAGAAATCGTAAGTGACTATTACCTGTCTTACTTCCTAGGGTCGATCACTTACTCGCCTACAGCTTCTTGCATCGTGACCCAAAGTCTTACACCTTTGACAGTAGATTGAGTTACCGAAGGCTCTGCAATCTCTACTCAAATGACTGTCCAAACTTAAAGCAGGTAATGGAGGCTGAGTTTCGTCTAGGAGCACTATGTGCGGAACATTAAGGATACTGGAAGTCTTCATATCGTATTCGGAATGGATGATATTGTTTCTGGTGTTGATAGTTCTGTGGATATACGGGTACACTTGGACGTTCTGAAAAGTGTGAAACAAGGTCTATGGCTATTAAGCCTATTCCTATTTATTTTGCTTTGGCCAGGGAAGTTATTTACACCACCAAAAGGGAAGTTATTGGAGTTTATACCACCAAGACAGAATTTATTGGGGTTTACACCACCGTAAATTTGATTTCCCATGTCTTCCATAAAGCAAACCTTTTTGATTAATTAAATCTGTAAAGTTTGAACTATTTGACATCCAGGCATATTGCTTAAGCGTCATGCTTAAAAGTTCTCTCCTAAAAACTTACTTGTGTGGCCATATTTGATATTCTTTTATCATTGGTTCTGGATCTGTTCGCATTCTTCTAGACGTTGTTTTACTCGTTGACCAAACTGTCTCACAGTTTCTCCATTAAGTTGTCTACAGCTTTGCATGTCATGGGTGAGATCTGCTAAATTTTTACAGGGAAAGCAATATGCTGTTAAGGTCTCCTGCAACTCCTCCCATGTTTTAAAACTAGTATTCTTTCAAATATCATAAGGAATTTTGCGCAATTTTAGTTTGGGGAGAAAAGATAGGAAAATTGCCGTCCCTTCTTCATTCAAAGAACTGTAATACGCCTGTGAAATATTTAGAAATACATGTAAATTGGATTCTGCTGTTGAAGATGACTCACCGGAAAATATTTTTGTAGGCTGCAGGCTGCTTTATTCCTTGGCAACTTCACTTTTTCCTCGATCTTTGTATTTATATAGGCTGCTGGCTGCTCTATTTCTTAACAGTCTTCACTTTTTTCTCAATCCTTCTATTCCGAAAGGCTGTTGCCGTCTCTATTTTCTGACAAGTTCACTTCTTCCTCGATCCTTGTATTTGGTTAGGCTGCTGGCAATTCTATTTCTCACCAGCTTTCACGTCTTCCTCATTTCTTGTGTGTTTATGGGCTGCTATTTCTTGGCATGTCTCAGATCTTCCTCAATTTTTATATTTTAATAATATGCTGGCACCTCTAATTCTTGTTTACACTGCTTTTACTTCTTTTGTCTTTTGTAGATCGAATATAAACTCGTTCTCGGTTTAAGGTAGGCTTGGATTCGGATATAGCGCCTTTAATACCAGTTAAAGTATTATTAGACGTTTAGAAATTAAATCTATTTCAACGCTTTAATAATAATAATAAATTTATTAACGGCCAATGTACAAAGATTACAATATCTTATATACGTACTTCTAATTTTATGCAATGGTCCCTGGTTCAAAATAAAAACTAACTAAAACACATTAAGGTAACGAAATAATTATTAATAAAAGTAAGAATAAGTAATAAACAAATAAATAAAATAATAAAATAAAATAAAATAATGTAAAACAAGTTGTAAAAAAATATACGAATATATACATAAAAACAAACCGAAACATACCACCATAAAAAAATAAATAAAAGCGAAACAAAAAAAATTTTAATAAAAGTTAATGGAGATAAAAACAAAAATAAAAAAATAAAAAAAATTAAACCTTATAAGAAATAAATAATAAAATAAATAAAACAAGAAAACTAACAACTATAAAAAGTAAGTGCCATTTACGCTCCTAAAAACCTAAATCTTTTAGTAATGAAGAAAAATGCTTGATAGAGCCCGTTCTCTGCATATTGGCAGGAAGACAGTTCCACTTTCGTATTGCCTGAACAAAGTAAGAGCGCTCACCGTATTGAGAGGAAAACCGAGGGGCTAGAAGCTGACAACCCCTTTCCGAATGCAAGAAGTGCAATCGCTCATACAAATACTCCGGAAGCTTGTTATATATCAGTTTGTGCAGAAGAATGAGTTCACGGCGGCCCAAATACGTTTTTAGAGGAGTGCCCAGCAGTGACAATACATACTGAGACACATGAGCATTACGAGGAAGTCTATAAATATAGCGTATTACATCATTGAAAGCAACATCTAACTTTCTCTGGCACCGAGCATCAGGTTTGCTAAAGATGGTACTACAGTAAGCAAAGATTGGAATAAGTAACGTTTTAGCCAATTTTAAGCGCATGCCCACAGAAAGCCAAGCAGACGTTATCCAAAGTTGCCGTAAAGTGCCATAGATTTTCCCTATTAAATTTGAAATGTGACTGCAGCATTTGAAATCAGCACTGAAATAAACTCCAAGATTCCTGACGCAGTCAACGTACTCAAGAACGGAATTATTTAATAAAACAGGAGGGAGTTCTGATTTATCAATCCGGTTCCTATATATAGCTAGGCAGTGTGACTTAGTTGGATTTAACGAAAGTTGATTTAGCAATGACCAGTGATATATGCTACTAAGATCTTCATTAATGCGACAAATACAATCCTCCATCAAACCTATTGGTCTACTCAAATATATCTGAACGTCATCCGCGTAAAGGTGAATAGAGGAATTAGTAACAACATTCGGTAAATCATTTAAATATAAGGTGAAAAGTAGAGGGCCAATAATGGAACCTTGTGGAACACCAGAGCGAAGATATATAAGATCAGAACAAAGTTCTTTCTTAGTTACTCCGAATCTTACCGGATACGCCAAATATGGTGAGACGTTTTGTCCACTACGAGAAAGGGGGATAGGGGGGCTTTGTATAAATAACAACAATTCACATTATAATTTATTTATTTATCTTGCTGTCTCTAACAAATCCGTTTCACTTATTATTTAATTTATCTTGATGCAAAAACTTATAACTTATTTATTTATCCGGTCGTCAATTCACTTGATAACTAAGACACTTGTAACTTATGTCTTTAATTTACTTTACAACTCAGAAACCGACCCGACCGACTACTCTTAAAAAACTGCACTAAGTATTAACCCCTTAATTAGTTCTAGATTCTAGAAATGCAGAATTGGCTACTCATAATTTTGTCCCAGATAATTATTCTTTTCGTAATTAAATTGATTTATTTACTACTTCGCTTTGTTTACCTGCGAAGTAGGTCATTAATGCAAAGTTAAATCGCTCCGCAATAAATTTTGATCAGCCACTAGGTCATTTTTTATTTATGCTGACCGGGCATTGATGATATAATTTTACAACGGTACTTGTTTTTAGTTTTAAGTAATTTTTTTTATCAAAATGATTGAATTATTAAGATTGTAAGATCAAATTACTTAATTAAGGGACAAAAACAAATTAAAAGCAAATTCAATATTATAATATGACGACAAAAAATTCGTAAATCATAAATATTGAAGTTTTGTAAAAGAAATATTAATTCGAATCAGAATTGAAAAAAAAACTCCTGCAACTTCTTTAGTAACAAATATGTGACTGACAAATTTGAGGAAAATACAGAAGGTTTTCGCAATCTAGGGAATTGTATTGTCGCGAGCGTGGCCTTAGTTTGTTATTTAAAAAGCAATATTTCAGATATAATTCGCAAAATCTGTTTTTCACTATACTGTTTACTTGTATAAAATTCACAAGCAATTACCAATCAACTCTGCTTTAATTCAAATTATCGCAATCCAATTAGAGCACTTTCGACTGTTTATTACACCTTCACTTCACTGTCTAAGACAAGACTCGCTCCTGGGGCCGGTTTCTGTAACACGGAGATTTTGGGAATTTGGTGTTGGAAATAATACAACCGTATTTTCATACACGCAAACAATTCTACGGACTATTCGTGCACTGTGTGGTGAGCACACTTACACTGATCCGAACTTGACAAGCGTCAGTCTATTAGCGAATTTGACACGCGCCGGTTGTACTTTGTACTTAATTATAAAAATCATAATAAAGCTCTTGAATTCTTATCTGACTAAACGTGCGTTTCATCTATTTTTTGTTCTAGTTATAAATAATCTGCCATTCCCAACAGGTTATGGGCCCAGGCACAAATAACAAAAAAATAAATAATTAAAAGTGTAAGTGAATCGAAATGAATTCTGCAACAAGAATCGAGTTGCTCAACAAGTAGAACTTCGATACTTGGAAAATCCAAATGCGGGCAATATGTAAACGGTAAGGAAATGAAACTGGAACCAGTCGACGGCGACTTAAATCGTGCCAAGGAAATTTCTACGTGGGAGAAAAATGACGACAAAACAAAGTCGGAAATTATCTTATCAAAATATGCTTCTGAATTAAAGCAAGTAAAGGGGTGCATAACTTCGAAGGAAATGTAGAACGAACTCGAAGGAATTTATCAGTCGAAAGGTCCCGCTAGAAAATCGATGCTTCTAGCACAACTCATACAACTACACATGGAAGAGAACGGTAACGTGCGCGAACACACTACAAGTTCTTTGACACCGTCGATAAACTGACAGAGATGGAAGTAGATTTAAATCAAGACTTGTTGTCAGTGATGTTGTTGTGCACTTTACCACGAAGTTATGAAAACTTTCGGTGTGCGATCAAATCACGTGATGAATTACCGAGTCTAGAAAGCTTACGGGTTAAAATAACAGAGGAAAGTGACTCTCGTGGTAGTGAATGTAGTTCTAAAACTCAAAATGTATTGTTTGTTCAGAAACACGGACTAAAACATAACTACCATCACAAAAACAAAGTGCACACAAGTGAATAAGGGGAAGGTAACTCTAATAAAAACGACAAATTTCCGTTCCAGTGTCATCGTTGTCGAAAGTATGGACACAAAGCCATCGATTGTAAATCTAAAAACGAGAATCAACAATTTGCAAGAAAAACCGAGGATTAAGTTTAGGTGCATCGGAAGCCTTCATCGGGGAATCGGAATCTAGGAAGTGGTATCTAGATAGCGGTGCAACAAGTCATATTTGCAAGGAATTAAAACATTTTGGTGAAACACAAAATGGTTGTGGAAAGTTGAACTTGGCAAATCAGGACTCAACTGAAATTAAAGCAAAAGGTGATGCTTCATTTTTCAATAACTACCTAGGGTCAGAAGTCAAAATTGACCTAAAGGACACACTATACGTTCCCGACTTGAGAACAAACTTACACGGGTATTGTTTTTGTTTGGTTTTGTTTACAAAACATCACGCAAAAGTTATCGATAAAAAGGGCAGAACTAAATTGATCGCGGAAAATGCAGAGGTTTGTACTATTTTAATGAATCTGCAAACTACGTAGGTAACAGTTCGAAATACGGAAACGCGATTAATAATAATAAACTTCTCGAGTGGCATCGGAAGCTTGGTCACCTGAATTTCGCAGTTCAACGAGACATTACAATGAAGGGTTTGAATTTTTCTTGTACAAGCACAAATTTTATTTGCGAGATATATTTACAAACATCATCGGATCGAAGCACAAATTTACTGGAAATAATTCATTCCGATGTTTGCGGTCCAACAAGGACTGAATCACTTGGAGGTGCTAAATACTGTGTTACCTTTATAGACGACCACTCAAGGTGGACGAAAGTTAAATTTATAAGGTCTAAAGATGAAGTATTTAAGCATTTCAAAGAATATAAACAACTTGTTGAAAACCAGAAGGAAAAGAGAATAAAGCAGTCTCAACCGCTAACTATATACGAAATCGAGTACCAACAAGCAGTTTGCAAGGAAGAACGCCATATCAGTTATGTACCGGAAAAGTACTCGATGTGAGACATTTCCACGAATTCGGAAGCAAGGTCTACTGCCTATCGAGGAAACCAGGAATTGGGAAACTGGAACCCCGAGGTCAAGAATGAATTTTCTTGGGTTATGCACAAGAATCTAAAGGCTATAAAATCTGGATACCATCCATAAAACAAGTTGTAATATCGCGAGACATTAGAGTTATTAACACGAAGAAACCTCTTGAGTACTATCAAGCCATCCCTGAAGATTTCTTTAATTCCATAGATGAACGTCTGGAAGTTGAAAAACAAGATCCCCCTATCAAAGTCATAATGGAACGCCCTACGTTGCTGGAAGAGAACATTAACCAACCGGAACAGCAGACGAAGAACGAATCTGACGATCTATTCGGAAGCCATGAAGAAGAGGAAACCAGCCAGGAAAGTGAAAGGCGTGGACCCGGAAGCCCAAGGTTTGAGCGTACTGGAGCGAAGGGGAGGCCCACAAAGGTTTACAACATGATCACAATACAAACGATAAATGCGGCATCGGAATTTGCGTTTCTCTCGGAAGTACCCATCAAAAATGCTGTATATGGAGCAGAATCCCAAGACTGGTACAAAGCTATGGCTTTAGAAATGAAGTCGATTATTAAAAACAACACCTGGGAAACTGTATCTCGACCAGACAACGTCGAAGCAATTGGAAGTCGTTTTGTTCTGAGGAATACGTTCAACTCGGACGGAAGTGTACAGAAGAAGAACGCCAGAATAGTAGCGCAGGGCTTTGTTCAAAAACCAGGTAACAACGCACTTCTTCTTAAAAAATCCCTTTACGGACTGAAGCAATCCGGAAGAAATTGGTATAACACGCTGAAGAAAGCCTTATCTGAGCTGGGCGCTGTTCCCTGTAGTGGAGATCCTTGTAAATATCGCATCGGAAAAGGAAACAATACAACGTTGATTGCAACTTACGTCGACGATATCCTATTACTATCCAAGGATACAGCACAAATGAATTTCATCAAGGAGAAATTATCGAAATATTTTATGTTGAAGGACATGGGTGAATACTGTCTCGGAATTGAGTTTTATGAAATAAGGAAGGCATAACCATGCATCAACAAGGTTACATCAACGAAGTTTTACATCGATTTGGAATGTTTGATGCCAAGCCCTCTATGTCCGAATTCGAAGCTTACAAAGCAAACCTGTAATTCCAAGGAAGAAAAATCCATCGTGCCTTATCGTGAATTAATGGGCTCTCTTATGTATCTTGCGGTATCCACCAGGCCTGACATCGCATTCGCTGTCAGTTATCTGAGTCAACGAGGATCACGATACTACTCATTGGATAGCTGCAAAACGTATACTACGATACCTTAAAGATACTCTCGACCTAGGACTTTCTTTCAAGCGAAGCTCTGCCCCGTTAAAATGCTTCGTGGATGCAGACTGGGCAAACTGTCCTGAGGACAGGAAATCATACACTGGGTATGTTACCATGATCGGAAGTTGCATCATTTCATGGGAAGCTAAAAAGAAGCGAACTGTAGCCCTATCCAGTACCGAGACCGAATACATGGGACTTACAGGGGCTACTAAAGAGGTCATATATTTAAATAATTTCCTCTCAGAATTGGGTTTCAGTGAATTTGCAGATGCAATTATTTTCAATGACAATCTTGGATCGTTAAAGCTGGCTGAAAATCCAATTTATCATGCATGTAGCAAACATATAGACGTGAGGCATCATTTTATTCGGGAATCTCTGCGAGAAAGGAAAATCAGAATCGCTCACATCTACACCGAGGACATGCCTGCTGACGTTCTCACCAAGGCTCTACCGAATCCTAAACGTATATGACCCTAGTGCAAAAAACCCGTTTTTCGGTAGTCAAAGAACAGCTATCACGTTAAAACGATCAAAGACAATGTACACCATTCGATTACTCTCTCCCTCCTCTTTAGTTTGGTATCAAACATGACGTAGTTTGGAAAAACCCCTGCGAAGGTTAGTACGACCCCAACCCCCTTAAACCCTTAATCCATCAGAAAAAAACCCAATATTCTACAGCCCAGCCCTCCCACACAGAGTTAGGCGCCCGTGAATATTGCGACAACAAAATTTACCGCCGAGGCCGCTCAAATCTGCAAATTACCTTTAATCGAAATAAAATATAGCCTAGAATACCCATGCATACCTAATTACCAAAGTGAATTCTTATTTTTTTTTTATTGGGCTTACAGATTCTGAGCTTACCCCTGCGAATTATTGCAGCTCCTGATATTGTCTTTATTTTTTCTTTTAATTTCCGTTAATCAGCTCCCATTTCCACCACGCACTCTCCCCGCCCTTTTGCCTACAACTATCTTGTTCGCCCTGAGCTCCCATTTTTTTTATACCACATACATTCTCCTTCTTCTCTGCATTCTCTTGTTTCTTGTTATCCCGGAAAAACTCGAGAAAACCTACCCTTCTACATCCCTCAAAACCACCCCTACAAAAAAGAAATTTCAATTTATTTCGACAGTGGAAGGTAATAGACCGATGTACCTCAAATATGAAAAAAAGTCCAACACTCTACAACAAAAAGTGATACCCTTAATCGTCCGAGGCGATTCGCACCTTTTCACATTTCTTACGTTTTCCGTAACTCCCCCACCATGTTAGTGAATTGGGATGGAGAATTAGGGAATTAGGAATTCTAAGATAACGAAATTCTCATCTTCCAAATTCCCAAATTCTCCGTTGATTCCGAATCCGGCACCTGTCGATGACAAGTGCTATATTCTACAAATTGTCCAGAGGTTTCCCGAAGATTCCATTCCAGAAACATCGCTTCTCCGAACCTTAAGTTGTTTACTGTCCGAAGCTTACGAGAAGCTCCCATTTCCAGCAGATATCACTTGTCCCTTTTTGTTGCACGTAACAGTATTTTAAATCTAAGTCTATCTTCTAAATAGAATTGCGCCAATTTCATGTTTAATTTAAAATTTCAGGAGAACACTAAAAAAACACAGAATACAAGGAAAATGGTAAATTTATCTTTGTGGAATGTATTAACGCGACGTAAAACACTTACATCAGATCCGGACACAGATACCAAATTCAATCGAGTCTTAAGAACATTTGACCTGACTACACTTGGAGTTGGAGCAACATTGGGTGTTGGTGTTTATGTATTGGCAGGACATGTAGCCAGAGATCAAGCTGGACCATCAGTAATTTTATCATTCGCTATTGCTGCCCTGGCTTCACTCTTTGCTGGTACATATAAAAAATTATTAATATATTTAAAGCATAGTAATTTTTGATTTTGCAACAAAATTCCAGGCATTTGCTATGCAGAATTTGGAGCTCGTGTTCCAAAAGCTGGATCCGCCTATATATACAGTTACGTTTGTATAGGCGAATTTGTAGCTTTTATCATCGGGTGGAATCTCATACTCGAATATATCATCGGATCAGCCAGTGTATCTAGAGGAATCAGTCTCTATCTAGATACACTTATCAATGATACACTCAAAATAACATTTTTGGAGGTGGCTCCCATTGATTGGGGCTTTCTGGGACCATATTTCGATTTTTTCGCTTTTAGTATAGCGTTCATAATTGGAGGTGGGTTGAACAGTAGTATAATATATGTAAATTAAAACAAAAATTATCACTAATAAAAAATATTTTCATTTGAAATTATAGTCTGCCTAGCATTTGGTTTTAGTGCATCGACAATGATCAACAACACGTTCACAATTCTTAATTTAGGAATTGTACTATTTGTAATTATCGCTGGATCATTTAAAGGTGAGTACATAACATACACAATGATTATCTCTTCTATTAGGTATATATATAGTTGACGTAGTTCTCTATAAACGTTGTTCTATGGGAGATTTCAGATCACTATAGGAACGCCATCCAAATTTTTCTAGAATTAGTTTTAAAATTTACCTTCGCTACCTCGTACTTCAAAGCCGATCTAATTTTACTTATTTATGATAGGGCAACACGTAATTAATCTTTAAGGCTGAATAAATTTGTAAGCATTTTGTTCCCCTTTTTATTTTCCACAGTTTTTATGATATTGATTTGAAACCTTCGCCAAAATATTAAAAACAGTTCAGTTCAAATGCTACCGGGCCTAGATTTTTGAAAAAGGTAATGCGTTTTTTTTTTAAATTAAAAACCTCAAAAAACCGTGTTATTTTCCTTTCCCCCCTAAATATTTTTTCATGTGCACATCAATTTTTATTATTTTTCGTACATAGGTCTTCCAAGCATATTTGTAAATGCTACCGGAGCTGTTTTTCCAAATTTGTTAATATTTTTCATGTTATAATTACTTTTATAACATTAAGATTAAGACTCCTGTAACTTGAATAGAATTTATAACTACTCGTTTATTTTAACACAAGAATGAAGATTGAGGTAATTTTATTCAGTAGAGCAAAAACCGGATAAATCCCGTAAGTAGTTTATTTTATAAAAATCAATTTGTAAACCTGAAAAGAAGATCCTCAAAAGCTTTTTGTGGTGACGACAGGATCTAGTAGTCCAAGCAAATACTCGGTTTTGTACATATGTGCATAATTTTGAACAGTACTTTATAGGCATTATTGCTAGGCATTGCTAATGTGATTAGAACAAAAGCCCACGCTACTACTACATAGCCAAAATTTTGGAAGCTCGAAATTGGGAGCTTTATTTTTTGCCATTCAGCCTTAAGTGGAACTGGAACACTCAACTAGACTTTTATAAATGAAACTTCAAATGCGCGCCACTTCCATGCCCTCAGTGCCATCTTTATGCATGAGCCCCTAGCGCCTGCGATAATAGACCACCCAATGACCAATTCTTCAATCAGTACGACAACCTATTACAAGCTAATTTAGCTGTTAGAGGTTGACTACTAAAAGTAGACCGTGGGATTTATTCGAACAACATGATAACAAATTTTCATACAAAATAACGTATAGTGACTGTGTTTGCAGCCCCAGTATTTGTTAAATTTCCAGAATTTTTTCATAGTATACGCGCACTGGAGACCTTTTATCACACAACTTCTTGGTCACTGTCGCCGTGGGTTAGTTTAGTGCGCACCCCACCAAAAAAAACTCATATTTTATATCATCATTCTTCAATATATATTTCGAAAAGGCAGCTGTGATATGAGTATTTGTCATAAGGATATATCAACACTATTCTGTTCTTCCAAATTGGAGTAAAAGATTGCTTAAAGGAAAATTTCACTTAATGTTTGATGAACTGCAATCCTATCCTGAAAAATTCCCTGGATATTTCGGTATTAGTGTTGAAAGTTTTGATAATTCACTATCCGTATCTTGAGACCTGCTATGACTCATCAAAGTACCAATATGCGATCATCAATTGAACCAGAAGAGAGACTTGCTGTAACTCTAAGATCTATAAATATACTTTCGTGGATATTTCTCTCCACATTTTTATCTTCAAATTGCTATCAGAGTATTCCTTCAAATTTTTGTTGTATGTCAAGGCGCGGTGACAGCTTCGTCAACCAAAAGTTGCTAGCCGGAGTAACCAAAAAGTCACGTTGCTGTCACGTCACTTCATGCGCGCATTTACAAAAAAAAAGTCTCCAATGCGCAATAAGCCTTAACATACTTTACGTTGGTATTCCTATTGATAACCCAAAGTATTTTAGAAAATAATTTCTGTTAGGGGGCCTCCATATCCTAAAGTGCCCACGGCTCCACTTGGTTAAAGACTGCCATGCTTACCCTATGGAAGTTTAAGTTCGCCGCGAAACTAAACATAATCCTATTTTCATCAAATTAATTATTATAAATGACTCAAAGTTGTAGTCAAAGAGACGATACTTTACCGAAATCGACGCAATAATACCGTAATTAGTTGGATAATGGACCACCCAGAGAAAACCATGATTTTTGAAAGCATATGCCGGAAAAGAGATGTTAAGTGTAAGTTAAGTTAAGAACTCTTGTTCAGGGAAACTCGTCGTCCCTTGGATGAGCTTATCTAGATAGGGGTCATCATAAGACGGTTGTCCCAGAAAGGGCACGAAGAGCTAGTCTAATAAATCTTCTCTGGAACACCTCAAATTGGTTAATGTGTATAACTTGAAATGGGGCCCACACAGGACTCCTAACCTTCAAAATTCTTCCGACTAAAATGTAATAAAGAAGGTTGATAATATTGTGGGGTCAAAACTATTTAGACTGTTTTTTAATAAAACCCAAAATCATATTAGTCCTGTTAATGATGACATCAATATGATCCAGGAAAAACTGGTATTAGACTAGACCCAAAAGTCGTTTATTTTATTAAGACTATTAAATGAACGTCCGTCGATGGTAAAATTAAAGTGCAAGGGAGTGCTTTTGCGTGAAAAAGGTCCTAATGTACTTCCTTATTAATTAATAGAACATCATTTATGAAAGGCAATTAAATTACAGTAGGGTTCGATTGAAGCAGTACGAAAAATTATCGCATCGCCAGCGTAGCAGAGATTTTCGAATGACACAAGAACAATAACATAAGTAAGAGCCTATCCAATTCGCAAAGGAATGAAACGGATTGAAAGTCAAGAGAGGTCGGCTTGTGAACTAGACCTCTGGGATTAATTGCATCAAAGGGTTTCCTATAGTCGGTAAAATATACTCAACTTGTTTTCCACCTTCAATGATAGATACACACACTGTAAATAAAAAATTCTATCAAGTTTTGGTAGACCTTTCATAAATCTCAAGAATAACTTTCAGGAAAATAGACAATAGCTTAAATTACGGCATCGAAAACCTCCAAACATACAAAACAAAATTTTCAAGATGTATTCCCATATGTCGAACTTATTGTGCCCCTTTTGTGCAAAAAATCAAGAAAATTCAAGGTTTATAAAAGATTGGCAGTTATTCCTAATCTAAACGACGAAAAAGGATGATTTTGTGCTACTGGCGTTTGCGCCTCTAGGGATCTATTTAATTCATTTTTGGTACTTAACAAAGTACTGTTAAGAATTCGGTGGGCCCATTTTTCGGAAGTTTTTGCTTTTAAGAATCTCATTCTACAAGATTTAAAAAAAATTTAAAATCTGTTAATTTTCATTATGTATAATTTTAACAGCACATTTCTAATAATTAAAATTCAAAGGTAAAGCACAATATTTAAAAAATGAAATAATGAATGAACGCTTATTGATATCCACTAAATGTCTAGTCTAGGGTATTACATAACGACAACATTTATCTGTTTTCGGTTTCTGTTCTAAATATTTCATATAAACTGTAGCTATTAAAAACTTTCTTAATTATTTACAAACATATGATCACTCAGACTCCCAGCATCGCCATAAAGTGCTATGATGAGAAATTTATCTGATATTCCTGGAATTTCATTCTAACAATTGCTATAAAATTAGTTATAGAATTTTTACATGGTCTGTGTAACTACATACGTCTTCGTGTAAATCCACTTTGTTCTTCCCACATGTGTTCCTTTATTTTACTTTCTATTCTAAAGATCTAGTACGTTTTTGACAGAATTTGGGTTTCTTCACAGTTCATGAGTTTGACTTTGAATAAATTGCATTCTTATCCATATTTGGCCAGACATCTAAATAGATTTTACTGACAGATTTAGCTGATCCTCAGTATTCTCTTCTTTCACTTTTTAATATATTTCTTACAATTAATATAAATTTGTAAATATATTACGTTTATACTTTATATATACTTTCAGCTGATTTACACAACTGGCAGATCGATCCCTTAGAAGTAACCGAACCGTATTTAGTTGGAAAAGGAGGATTCTTTCCATTTGGCATTGAAGGAACAATAAGAGGAGCTGCAACATGCTTTTTTGGATTTGTTGGATTTGATTGTATAGCAACATCCGGTGAAGAGGTTAAAGATCCTCGTCGAGCTATCCCACGATCAATACTCTTCTCATTATTAATTATATTCCTCTCGTATTTTGGAGTATCAACGGTTTTAACACTTATGTGGCCATATTATTTGCAAGTAAACCTGACCAATCAATATAATCAGATAAACTAACTTACATAGACCAAATTTATTGTTAGGATGAAGATGCTCCCATTCCATTTGTTTTTCAACAAATTAAATGGCCAATAGCTCAGTGGATAGTTACGATTGGAGGAATGATTGGTCTTTTTGCTAGGTATTTTAATCATATGTAACTTTTTTTATATTCTCATGTAGCTAAAAAAACTCGATCTAGTCTTTTTGGGGCCATGTTTCCTCTGCCAAGGATTATATATGCCATGTCACAGGATGGATTGATATTTCGGCAATTGGGCCATATAAATCCAAGATTTAAAACTCCGGTAACAGGAAATATTTGGGCGGCTTTTTTGACTGGTGAGTGAAGTTCACTTGATACATAGCCAAGTTTTCTTAGATAAGTTATTTACTGAAATATTATAATACTATAGGTTTTGATAAATTAAAAGTTTTTAGGATTAATGGCAGGTATATTTGACTTGACCCAGCTGGTAAATATGCTTTCAATAGGTACTCTATTAGCATACACTGTTGTTGCTATATCAATTACTATCTTAAGGTAGGTAACAAAATAAAATATAAATAACATTTTTAACATAATTATTTTCTTTAAGATTCATGCACAGCGATAATTCCCAACACGAACTAGAGTCAGACTTAACTGAGCACACTGTACTCAATGGATCCCGAAGTAGAACAACTTGTAGATCAGTTATGTTACAGTTGTTTAATTTTAAACGCTTATGCATTCCAACACAACTATCTGGAAGAATTGTTGGAATGATTATGCTATTCTATTGTAGGTTTATTAAGCTGGAAGTAGTTAAAAAATTCAAAGTTCTTTTTTCAGCTCTGTGCTGCTTTGGATTGAGTCTGACTTTAATGTATGGATACAATGAAGTAGGAGTTTTAGAACCATGGGCTTTTAGTCTTCTAGGAACGTTTCTGGCTTTCTTACTAATTTTTATCTTAGCGATATCTGTTCAGCCCCGTGAACGAACTACTGGAGTTTTTCGAGTCCCCCTTGTCCCACTAATTCCTGGGATCAGTATTTTCATAAACATTTATCTTATGTTACAGCTGGACCTTTACACTTGGATAAGATTTGGTGTTTGGATGGGAGTAGGTTTGTAAATTGATTTTTTTTAATTATTTATTGATTTTCATTCCATACAATATACACTGGGAATATCCATTTAATATCCATTTTACTTTAATCCAGTAAAGCCTTTTAACTAATGATATACTTACTTATAATTAATCTACCTTCAGTGCGAAAACAACAACTCTCTATTAAGGCACTTTTACATAAAAACAAGAGCCGAAAAAATGTTAACCGTAAAACTCAATTTATTCCACTTTAAAGATTTTTGCTCCAATGATTAATAAAATCATGGTAAAGAGGATAAACTAATAATTTTACTAATAAAATATCTATCTCACAACTTTTATGTTTTATCGGCCGAATTTTCAGCCGAAAAAGTTTTTCGGCCGATAAAATACTATAAAAGTTGTTTTTTTTTTTTTTTACAAATCTGTAAAATCAGTAAAATTCTTAGTTTATCCTATTTTCCTGGATTTTATTAATCATTGGAGCAAAAATGTTGTTTTAAAGTGGAATAAATTGAGCTTTTCGGTTTACATTTTCGGCTCTTGCTTTTGATGTGAAAGTGCCTTTAGTCTGCCTGTACAACAAGCTCCTTGTTTATTATGACGCATTCACAATGCAGATTGGAGTAGAGTAGCGTAAAGTCGCAACTGGCATCCTTTTTTTCGCACGCAGTAGTTCATATGGCTATTTCTGTTTGGCTCCGAGTAGCGCAGAGTGAAGCTGAATGAAATAATTTCATGCTGGAATTTCTGAAGGCTTACAAACTGGAATTTCGAACTACTAGCATGTAGATGGCGTGGAAAAAGCTTCATGATTCTTTTTATCATAACTAACATGTTTTAATGGTACTTCCTGATTTAATATTTTTTATGAATGCTAATAAAAAGAAGATGTATTTTTGCAAACTTCATGATTTAAAAACCAAAAAAAAAAAAAAAACGTTAATTTTTATCTAGTTTCGAGGCAATCTGATGGTGCAACAGACGTCTTCTTTTTCGAAATTATTATTTTGACACATTGAATAAAAAACTAATAAGGAAACGGCATATCGGGTGAAAACCTAAGCCACTCGGCGAAATTTATTAGTGTGCTGTGTTTGTATTCGTTTCGTCATGGCAGTAATGAAGTCCTGACATTCTGAAGGGGAACATTTTTAATAATACAAATTGCTATGTAAAATAAACAAATTTTTAGCGCCCCTTAGTTTCAGATAATATTTCTTGGCGTTGCCTTTGTATGACTGGCATAATTTAGGCACAAATGACAATTTAATTGTAAACAAACAAACCGGCATTGGTAAAATGTTAAATTTTTTGTCATGGCTGTTTATTTTTATAAATATTTCACTTTTATTTTGCTAGAAACACTATAATTAATTAGTAAATCTATTAAAGTTACTTGAAAAATGCTTCCCACGACAATAACTCCATTCGTTCCTGGAGCACAGCAAAGCGCACTTCATTACGGTTATTTAAGACTCCGGAGTCTCTATTACATAAAATATCGTTTAGAAAAGAATATTTTACACTTATTTCACACTACTATTAAGTAAATATCTTGTTAAATTTTTTATTTATTACAATATCACGAATTCATATCCGAGAACTTTTCAAAATTATGAACTGACGCAAAATAGCCACTAGGCCGTCTTGTCATTTTTCCCACCCCGCCCCGGACCATAGGTCATACTGTCATTGAATTGCTTAAACACGTACACTGTATTCGCACGATACTCCGCTTCCTCAATAGTTATTTATTCAATGTTTTGACAACGCCAAGCATGTTGATTTGGCATTGCTATGGCATTTTGTAATATTAATTTCAAAATTCTTTGTTATTTGGCGTTATAGTCAAGACACCCTCGTCCTAGCTATTCTTATTGCATTCGGTCCATACAGTCTTGAGTATTGACCTGACCAATTCCAAGCTTTGTAACAAATTGAGTTAAAAAGTGCATTTTGTCTGAGATCTCACTAGAGTTCCATACCCCGGGATAGCTGGTAAAATGTATATTCAACGACTGCATTATGCGTGGAATTGGTATTGTCTTGGGTAATTATGTTACTGAGAAAAGGGAAGTTCTCTAGTAATTTGAGTTAATCTCTCTATTCTTCTTTTGCTTTTGCTTAATTGAATCTCAAACAGGCTGAACCACTTTCTAATGCTTGAATAATTTTAGTGTCTGTATAAAATAGGAGGGGCAAAAGTAAAGTAGTACATAATTCTTTATAGGAATTAACATTTTCATTATAGTTCACACTTTCACAGTAAGTTAACTTATCTTCAATTGTTGCATTTTTTAAGATCCCACTACTTTAAAATGTTTACTGAAGATTATTCCTCCGATCTCCAGAAAAGGTGTTCATTGCTCTTCCAGGTGTTAGTAGGAAATCGTCTACTATTGAGTGAATCTAACAGTCAGCAACTCGTATAGGATGTTTTTTTATTCCTTCAGCATTAATCATTTATCGTCGAATGCTACACATAAGTTATCTGTAAAGATAGCAATATTGTTTGTACAATCAATTACACCTACAGTTTATCTTGTGCCAGTGTCAATCTCTTTGCTCGTAGCCAATGCTTTCTTTCACCACTAATATTATAGCTCCTTTTCTCATATAGCATGCCTGATAAATTATCGGCATATATTTAGGAATCATTACATGGTCTATAAATAACAATCCTTTGGTATTCACCGGAAAGTTATTCAGTAGCCATAACGAAGTCATGATTACTTCCAATATCCGATCCTTTAAAGCTTAGCTTCTACACCTAGAACTCAGGACTAAGTAGTATATTTGAATTCGGATCCATCAATCGAGTAATATTCAGTTTTACATGTAATTAAATAGAGAGCGGGAATGAGTTTTACTCTTTCAAGAACCATGCAATATGCGAGTGTACAGCCAATTTTCAACCTACTGCATATGAGAAGAGAAAATAAGAGATAAGTAACGAGATACTGTCAGCTTAAAACCGAAAATCAAAATTGCATGAAGAAATTTTAAGAGTATACTATGTATTTCGATCAACAATACAGGGCGATCCCATCAGGACAGCAATAAATCACTGTAGTATAGATAGAAAGGAGTTCAGGGTTTCATTGCTGTCTTGTTGAGATCGCCCTGTCCTCGATACTTGTCTTTTAGTAATTATAAGCCTCAAGTTATGAGAGCTGCAAAATTAAGGAGACATTGGCTGGTGTGAGTTTTTGAATAAACTTTTTTTTATCACTCTTAAAGCATTAAACCAATTCTGTTCTAGGGCAAGACTAGAAAAGGTCGCTAATCTTCTTCTCAATCTCTTCGTGGAGAACCAAGGTCTCCGACATTTAGCTTCACTACAGAATTTGATTACCAAAAGTACCACGAGAAAACCTGTTGAGCACTTACAGAAGTCAGTAAGAGTTGAAACAGTGGGATGTCTACATTTCGAAAGATATCCGACAATAGTGCTCCCTGTTGTCACCCACTCTTCATGATATAAGACAGTCGTAAATTTGGAATTATTTAAAATCATTTATTCTTACTAGTATAGAGTTTTGTGCCAGAATGAGCTCAGCTTCATTTTAGTTAAATATACGTATTTATACGGGGAAAATTAAGGGAAGGAAATGTAAGAAAATATCATAGATTTAAATAATTTGTTTCTAATCTCTGTATATAAAGCTGTATGCTGTAACAATGTGGATACATAATAAAACCCTATACTATACTTTACAGTCAATGAAAGATTCGGAAGTATAGACCTTGTAAATAATAAGTTGGGAACCCTTGGATGCAAATTAGCTCACTGATTAACCATTAAGTCTATCAAGCAAGAAATCCCGAGTGTGCCGTTGTAAAGAAAATAGCTGGAACTGATCTTCAACTGCTCTCAATGCCTACAATGCAGGATATGGTGAGAGGTTGAGATTACTGAATTGAATCATGCCAAAAAGACTGTATGCTGTTGGATGTTTTTAAAAACTTAATTTAATCTACCCTAAATTACTGACTTTTCCTTTTATATCCTATATATCCAAAGGCATTTTCCTTTTATTTCATAAATATTTCGTTGATCATTTTTTTTCATTTTTCAAAGTTCAAATAATCATCATCATCATTTTTTTTTTCATTTTTCAAAGTTCAAATAATCATCATCATCATCATTTTTTTTTTCATTTTTCAAAGTTCAAATAATAGCATGCCTATAACATATTTTTTCCTTCTTTGGCTTTAACTAACAGGGATACCAATGTACCTCATTTGCATTTGCATGTATAGAAGAACTGCTAAAGTACAAAATCTTGATCTAATAACCTCCGAACAAACATCTTTTCAAAATGGAAAAATAACAATTCATACAGAAGATAATCCTCGCATCATAAATGGTACTTTACGAACAGAACATGAAGATTCTTTATCCATTACAATTGAATCAAAAAATTTAGAAGAAATTCGAACTTCAGAAGAAAATATTGAAACAATAGAGAATCATCCAAAAACCCCTTCGCCGAAACAATATTTAGATGAAATAGTTCCAGCAGCAAAAGTAGCTGACTCTCATAAAGAAATAAAAAATTCAAATGGAAAAACATTCTTCATTGAAGATATCTCTTCAAAAGAATCACTAGAATTGCAGGA
The DNA here is from genome assembly GCA_963924295.1 of Dioctria rufipes. Lineage (NCBI taxonomy): Eukaryota > Metazoa > Arthropoda > Insecta > Diptera > Asilidae > Dioctria > Dioctria rufipes. The sequence goes on along the minus strand of OZ002743.1, from coordinate 154,081,901 downwards.
AGAAGAAGATGCAAAATCTGTCATAGCGATGCTTGATAATGTACTGCAAGTTGAAGATTCTATAGAATATCACGATTTCAATAGAAAGGCGTCGATCGACTCGGAATTCATACCTTCTTTTGTAGAGACTTCGACTATCGCAATGGTTCATAATTCTCATGATAGTTTCAAGGAGGAAGAAAATGAAAGTGTTATTGAAATTGTTAATGATAGCGACTATTTAAAATATGCAGATACAATTGAGCACAATGAAGAGAATTTAAAACCTAAAGAAAATGAAGAAATGTTTGAAGAAGATATTGTACAAAGAAATAAATATGAGGAATTAGGTGTTTCTCTGGATAAAAACGAACTAGAAAATAATGAAAAAAACAACTTAGATTTCATTGAAAAAACACCTGAAGAAACTATAGAAAATTCGAATTTAGAAAACACAATAACTAAAATGCAACGACTCTCTTCGAACATTTCAGAAAAATCATATGACGAAAACGTTGTACATTCAGAAACCTTCAAAGAAAAACTAAGTCGTTTATTAGCCCAGGTTACACCATCGAAAACTGTAAGACCAAATCCACCTGAAGCTATTAATAAAATGATTTCAATGTCAGGAACACAAACTCCAATTTTATCGAAAATGAAACCATCAAAAAGTGAACCTGATTTTTCAAATATTATTACTGACGAACATAGCGAAGTCTTATTGAAAACTAACAGTAATCATAAAATTCAAGACAATAAAAGTGAAATTCCTAAGCCTCCAAAATTCGATCCCATTCTTTATAAAACAGTGGGTACTAGACAACATAATCAACCAAAGGAACGACCGAAATTAGATGAATTTTTACAAAATGTTACAAAAGATCCAAGTATTGAAAATTCCTCCACATCAATATTTACAGACACTACAAGTAGTACCCCTAGTCCGGAGCAATCACCTATTCCTTTCAAAAAGCGTTTAGAAAATTTACTTAAAATGGGTCCATCCCATAAAGTTATCAGTAAACTACCAAAACCTATTCTAAAATCTAGTAATCAACAGCCAGTTTCAAATGACTTTACAACAAAGGACAATCAAAATATTACGACAGACACTGAAGTAATTCCGCAGCCAAACATTTCAAGCTCAGAGGAGCAATATAAAGAACAGTTTACTGCCGTCCTAAAATCAATAAGCAAGAAAGAAAATAGCGAAAATATTGTTAGTCAAAAGCCCATCATAACTCACCGTTCAAAAACAATAGAAGAAGCCCGGAAAAACCTCAGACATGTACATGTGAACTGATCATAAACATATACTATAGCTGATTTTAACTATAATAAAAGAGAAAATATTTAATACTCCTTTCTTAACACGCATGACTCCTTGTTTTATACATAATTAAAGTTCAGCAAAGAGTAGACAGACTGACATCCTAAATTGGGGACATTTTCTGATTCATTTCAGGCCTAGTGCTCTACTTTTCCTACGGTATCCGAAATAGTTACAGGCAAATGCACAGAGAACGTATAGGATGGCAAAAACTAGTATATACTAGAAATTTTTAAGGTTAAGATGTTGATTGTTGCTTTTGTTACGATTAGTGTATTGTTAAATTATTTTTATAATAATCAAAAAGAATAAATGTTTATATAATATGTACAATATATCTAAAGATTTTTGTTTAATTTTGGAACTGTTGGTTGGTGGTTAAGCTAAGCTTTTTTACTTTCTATCAAAATTAAGAAGACTAAGTTCTTTATTGATCCTTAAAACATAATTAACAATTCATGTATGTGACTTCATATAGTACTTACTTATGTATATCATAAAAAACATATATATACAATGCTGCCTGACTTTTCTCTTCTTAGCATACAGATTGGATAAGGAGTAAAAAACTTAACTAAAACTGCAATCGCTGAGATGATGACTTATTTCGTATAATTCCGGAAGAAAACGATTGAGATTAAAAGTTGGTACTCAAGTAACTATTTCCTTTTACAATTTTGTAGAAAAAAGTATCCATTCGATTACAGATTAGATGGAACTTCATTCCTAATAACCGCCAAAAGGTAGAGATTTGTACATTGTTGATAGCTCATATCACATTTAACCTCCATCATTACTAGAACTAATTCTGCTCTGGACGACATTTTGAATAAATATATTCTCGTGAATATATCGGCATGTATGGTGTCACCATCGTTAGATCAATTTCCTAAATACTACGTCATGGTTATAAACTCAACACAGCTTACATTTTACTACGCATAATTTAACATCTACAAAGATATGTTGCGTTTTGGATTTGACCCCATGCCTTGCTCTTTCAGCTTCCCTTTATTTTGTTCACATAAAACCAATTGATAGTAGAGACTATGAACGGCTCATAAATAATAACTAAACTTGCCTCTTGGTGAATGGGCTCTATACTCTATATGGACTATGAAACCACATCATAAAAGCTTACTGCTGCTTTTGCTTTTGTCAATAATTCTGCAGGATTTTTCACGAAAGGAATTTGATACAATCAATATTTTTAAAAGAAGTATTATTAAAAACTTCCTATCAAAAAATAAAATTCTAATATTTAGAATTTTTTATCTTTGACTAAACTAATTAAGCTCTTCTTCTCTATGTACATGTAGGAATGAGGAACAACTATGATGATGTAGTGAATGCGCAAATGTACACTTGAAAGGGTTAATCGTAACTTCCGGAATATATAAGCCATGAAGTACTACTTTAATGCAAGCATATTGGACCGGTTAGCCGCCGACGTTACAGACAGTACAGTACAGTTACAGTAGTTTGGATTTCGTTTATATTTTCGATAATTTCCATAAATTTGTTGTAATATGTTATTTTTTTTAACAGTATTAGAAAGAAAACATCTTAGTCTACAGTTTAAACTTAATTTTTCTGTCGCAGCGATAGTTTTAGGCTCTAGGACCTGTTTAAGACGAAATCGTACTTCTTCCTCCATAGGAGTACTTCATGGCTTGTATATTCTGTGGTTAATGCTTAACCTTTATAGAGAGTGCTAGGATCGAGCACATCCGAGAAAACAAAATGAATGTTTTATTTTCATTGATAGTTTGTACCAAATTGATGATTCTTTTAGGGACAAATTTGTAAACTTTGTAAGAATATTGCTCCCGCATCGTGAAAACCGAAAAAATTTAATGTAATTCGTATGCCAAATTCCAGAAAGTCAAAATTAGGTACATTTTGCTTGACTTGAAATTATGTTTAAATTTACACAGCCGGAATTGTCAACAATAATCTTTTTTTTTGTTTTGTTTCTCTGTTCCATTTTCATAGCTGGAGACATGATTCAAGTATACTTGAAGTCAATGGGCGTTCACATGATATTGTGAGTACTTGATCTATACTTGAAGTATACTTCAAATATTCATGTAAACGTACTGTTGGAGATTGTAACAATGACTAGAATTGACTATGCTAAATTTAGGTAATCACTTTCCCTATATTAGCTCTACATACATATATTCTAAAATTCAAGTACTTTGGTTGTTTCAAGCGTATACGCTAAAATTCTTAGAGGGACTGCTAGATATTCGTCTATTTATGTTTGGTATTGTAACGACCTTCTCTACTGTCGCCCCGATGATAGGGGTTGCCGGGAGCTCTACAGTAGTCCAAGGTTTGAATGATTGAGAAGACTTAGTTACAACATAAAATATTTCTTTATTTTTCAGATTTTATCCTATACAGTGTAATATTTTCTTAATCTTATTTATACATAATATCTTCTATTTATTCATATATACATATTGTTGAGTACTGTCTCTAAAAATTCGATATATATTGATAAATTAAATAAGTTAGCCTTTGTTGAACTGTCTAAAAAATAAATCAAATCAAGAACTTTTGCAATTGTGTAAACAAAAGTTTTCCTTTAAAAAAGATAAAAATAATAAAAAATAGATCATTGTGTGAAATCAAGAAGTTTATTTTATTTTATTGAAATCCCACATATATTAAAAGTTGTGAGCACAAGGAGTCATTAAGTGGAAACATACATTTTTTGGTCCTATCGAGCCGGATTTCAATAAATCGAATAAAAAAGAGTGAAAACGTGAATTAAACTAAGGTGCAAAACATTTTTCAGTGAAATAAGAATACTGAAGGTGCATTCTTATTAAAAACTTTGAGCTGAAATTAGGCTATAGTGATTTATTTTAATTGAAATAAATATGAATAGTTCGGTGAAAAAACAAAATTTGGCATTAAAACAATTAGAAAAATATATAATTAATTATGGAAAGGACCCAGACACGCTTCAGACAGTGAATAATATGCAAGTTTATGCTAAAACCTGTAAATCAAATAGGAGCAGGTTTACAAATAAGAACCCACGATTTAATTTCACCAAAAGTTTATTCAACAACTCACAACTTCAATACTTAACTCTAAACACAATTCTATAACAAGTTACTATAAAAATGATATAAATAATATTTTGGCCAATTCACTAATCTCTGGAGAGCAGATATATTTAAAAAGATTTACTTGACGGTCCTAAGCCACGCCAAGCTTACCTTTCAACACAAGGTAGAATATATATGAAAATACTTGACGGTCCAAAGCCACGCCAAGACTACCTTTCAACACAAGGTAGAATATATATGAAAATACTTGACGGTCCAAAGCCACGCCAAGACTACCTTTCAACACAAGGTAGAATATATATGAAAATACTTGACGGTCCAAAGCCACGCCAAGACTACCTTTCAACACAAGGTAGAATATATATGAAAATACTTGACGGTCCAAAGCCACGCCAAGACTACCTTTCAACACAAGGTAGAATATATATGAAAATACTTGACGGTCCAAAGCCACGCCAAGACTACCTCTCAACACAAGGTAGAATATAATAAATATTTAATATTTATTAGTGAAATAATGAGGGTCTTTCCTAGATGGTCGTCTGAGGAATAATGAATTTTACTGTGCTGCTTTCTGCCTTATATACTCTGGAGCTCCGTAACAAGAGTGAGTCATCCCTTCTAGAATATGGCCGACGTCACTGGTAAATTTCCCAAGTTATTTGCTTTATCAGTGTGTCCAACCTTCAGAAGTTAAAGCAAGAGTCCATTTGGTTACAGCGGCTTACAAATTGTGAAATTGAAACCTGAATGTCTGACTGCAGGCCGGTTAATATTATTTAACAGAGTAGATGTCCAGATCTGTCAGATAAGTATTTCTATTAATATTTATTTCATAAATAAATTTTTGTGTTAATAATAAGAATTTTTTCTTTGTAATTTTATTTGTTTTTCTTTCAGCACTTAACTCCATGGCTGAGCTACGTAAGTGAAATAAGAAACAAGTGTGAATAAATACATAGATTAAAATTAACCAGTGTTTGTTGTTGTTTTTATTGTAAAAGGTATGTATGTGTTGCATTGTGCTGCAACATTCTCCGGCCCAGCAAAGAAACGAGAGTGTCCCCAAGAAAGAGAAAAGTGAACGAGGGGAAATTAAGAACACTTATGTTAGAATAATTATATATTTATTTCCATGTTACTCGACCGTCTTTATACATACGAAATTTCACAACCATTCCACTCTCCGTCCTATATCGGAAGCGCCCCTTCTTTGATTTACGCAGCTCTTCATACGGAGTAGGTATGATGCCTTTGAGTGACGGTTTTGGCCATTTACGTCGTCTAATACGAGGTTGACGAGGTCGGCTTCGGATGATATTGCTCTCGACACTGCCGTCGTTGTTTTGTGTATTGTTGTCGGCATTATTAACTTCCTTCGATGTTGATGGAGCTGTATGAGTTGGTGAAGGTGGTTTGCTCTTTATTTCGCCTAATATTTGGTTGAGTAATTCCTCAATTTTCTTTCCCGGGGTTGGTGGGAGACTTGTACTTGGACTTCCTGGTGGTGTAGAAAATGTTGAGTAGTCGTCTACTATTAATATCCTCCATATTTTTTGTTTGTTTCTAATCCAAGGTGTGAACAGAACTAAACATTAATACTATCGTTCTGGCTTATATAGCAGGCAGTCGTAACGGTTTTATTAAAAAGTGCGTGTTAATTTTCGACAGGGTTGGAACAAGGTAGAAGGCATAATTTTGTAATTGATCTTTTTAGAACGCCACTTTTCGTTTTTAAAGAAACGACTCGAACTAACCCATCAGAGCCTGGATGTAATTGTATTATACGACCAAGACTCCATTTAGTGGGAGGGAACCTTTCATCCTTAATGATACATATATCTCCTATTTTTAGATTTTTTTGTTTTGTTTGCCATTTTGGGCGTTGCTGAAGTCTGGACAAAAACTCAGCTGCCCATTTTTTCCAAAAATGTTGTAGCAACTTTTGAATATGTTGCCACCTGGTTAGACAATTTACTTTACTGGATAAAAGTTCTGCTTCTGGAATTGTTAGAGGCGCATTACCCATTAGAAAATGACCCGGTGTTAAATAATCTAGATCTGACAAATCATTAGATAATGGGCACAATGGCCGGGAGTTCAATACAGATTCTATTTGTGCTAGTAATGTTGATAACTCTTCGTATGTAAGATTTGAATTGCCAAGTGTGCGGTTTAAATGATATTTGATAGATTTCACCCCCGCTTCCCACATTCCTCCAAAATGGGGTGAAGCAGGTGGGATGAAATTCCATTGAATTCCGTCGGTTTTAATTTGCTCTGCCACAGATATTGTTGCTTGTTTAATCGCTTTGTCATATTCATTTTTAAGTATTTTACTGGCACCTAGAAAGTTTGTACCACAATCGGAATACAAATTTTGACAAAGCCCTCGGCGTCCTACAAAACGTTTGAGTGCTGCTAAAAAGGCTTCTGAGGTTAGATCTGATACGGCTTCAATATGAATAGCCTTTGTTGTTAAGCAAATAAATATACAAATGTATCCTTTATATGTTTTGCTTCCTCTGTGTTTACTCATACGTAATTCAATTGGCCCTGCAAAATCTACTCCCGTATGTGTAAATGGACGTGAAATGGATAAACGAGCCTTGGGTAAATTTCCCATTAATTGTTGTTGTTCCTTAAAATTGTGTCGAAGACATTTCACACATTTGTGCAAATTGTATCGCACTGCGTTGCGACAGTTAAGGATCCAATATTTAGATCGTAAAACTGACATGACTATTTGAGTGCCTCCGTGAAGCGTAGTTAGATGGGTTTTGGTTATAAGCAGCTGGGTAAAATTACTATGATTTGTGAGTATAATTGGATGTCTTTGGTTAAATGAGAGATTAGCCTTATCAATCCTGCCCCCAACCCGTAGGATTCCTTCCTCACATAAGAATGGATTAAGGTTGTTAAGTTTGCTAGATTTCGGCAGGGTTCGTCCTCGTTGTAAGGCCTTGAGTTCTTCTCCGAAATATTGTTTTTGAATAGCACGTATAAGACATATCTCGGCCTTATTCAATTCTTCCAATAGTAGAGGCCCTCGTTGTTTGATTGTAGTTGCTGCTTTAGCATTTTTACAGAAACGAAGACATAGAGCAATCACATGAATTAATTTTGTAAATGACGAAAAGTTTTTGATAATGTTTACTTCAATATCATTTTTCTCTACTGTGAATACTTTAACTGATTCTATTTCTTCTTTAACCTGGCTATCTACCTTGGTTGTTGGCCAATGATCTTCAGTTAACTGGAGCCAACTAGGCCCATTCCACCATAGTTTATTGTTGATTAGATTTGATGGATATATTCCCCTTGTAGCGCCATCCGCCGGATTTTCCTTTGATGGCACATATCGCCAAACTGATGTTGGTAATTGTTCTTGGATATCTGCAACGCGATTGCATACAAATGACTTCCATTTTTTTGGGTGGTTGTGAATGCAAGCCAGCACAATTTTTGAATCACACCAAGTGAATGTTGGAATATTCTCAAAACCCATGTCCTTTTTCACACGTGTGATTAGTCTTGCTAGTAGAGTAGCACCACATAACTCTAGTCGAGGCAATGTAGTTGGCTTAATAGGAGCTACTCGTGTTTTGGACATGACTAAGTTGACTTGTGCATTGGAGTTTCTATCAAGAATACGAATATATACGCATGCAGCATAGGCTTTTGTAGAGGCGTCACAGAAACCATGAATTTGCACTGATGTATTTTTCGAGGTTCGTAACCAGCGAGGAATTTTCAAATCGATGAGTGCTGAGAATTCTTCCCGCAACATAATCCATTCTTGAGCTAGTTTTCTGGGACAGGGCTCGTCCCATGAACAACCAGAAATCCATAGGCTCTGAATCATGATTTTACCTATTATAATAGATGGCGCAAGCCATCCTAAAGGGTCAAAAAGTTTAGATATGTGTGATAGTATTGTTCTTTTTGTCCACGTTTCTGGGGGAGGACCGAAATTTAATTTAAACGTAAAATAGTCCGTAGTGGGATTCCAGTATATGCCTAAAGCCTTTATTGATTCATTTTCAGACAAGGAACGCGTAGTTTGAAGCTCTCTATGTTCTGGTGGGACTCCTTCTAGAATTTCGGGATGATTACTAGTCCATTTTCTCAAGACAAATTTTCCGGCAGCCAATAACTGGTTTAGTTCCTTTTGCAATATCGTAGCTTCTTGAAGAGTATTTGCACCTGTTAAACAGTCATCCATATAAAAATCTTCTTTAACTATTGCTGCAGCTGTTGGAAACTTTTCGTTTTCATCACTGGCTAGCTGTAAGAGTGTTCTCACAGCTAAATATGGCGCTGATGTTGTGCCAAATGTTACCGTAGTAAGAACATAGTCAGTTACATTTTCATCCTGTCCTTGTCTCCAAACAATTTTTTGAAAGTGTTGATCTTGTGGATGTATGTTAATCTGCCTATACATTTTTTCAATATCGGCAGACATAGCAAACTGGTGTTTCCGAAATCTCATTACTATTGAAAATAAGTCCTGCTGAAGGACAGGCCCTGGTATTAAAAATTGATTTAGCGAGCTTCCATTCGACGACTTACAAGAAGCATCGAACACCACTCGTAGTTTAGTGGTAGTGCTGTCCTTTAGAACGGCATGATGTGGTATATAATAATCGTTGATTGGTTCTGTAGTTCGTATACTCCTGTTTAAAGGAGTCATATGGTTCAAAGTGATGTATTCACTTAAACAATCAGTATAAAGTTTATGAATGTATTCGTCTCGCTTTAATCTCTGTTCCATTTGGTAAAGTCGGCGAATTGCCACAGGTCTTGAGTGTCCTAAAACAGGTGGTAGCTGATTTTTGAAAGGCAATCTAACTTGATAACGTCCTGAATCATCTCTCTTAACTGTTTTCTTGTAGAAGTTTTCACATTGAACGTGTTCTGGGTCTAATGTTCTAGTCATTGACACTTCTTCAATTTCCCAAAACCTTTTTAGATCCTTGTCCAGATTTGCATTATCATCGCATTCAATAGATATTCGATGTGTGTGTACTGAGTTGTCCTCTATGTTACAATCAGTTGGTCCGAAAAGTATCCATCCTAACTCTGTATTTTGGGCCGTGGGGCAACCCTTTGGTCCCTTTCTCATTCCCTCAAGAATAATTGCCGCATATACTTCTGCTCCTAGAAGTATGTCAATTTTTCCAGGTAAGAAATATTTTGAGTCGGCAAGATCTAAATTTGATATATGCTCCCAACTTTTGAGCACACGAGATGGAGGCAGAAAATCTGTAAGCCTTTTGAGTACTAAGGCATTTACGGAAATTGAGAAATTCTGTCGGACACATGAGCTCATTAAAAAGTTAACTTCACTTTGAGTAGATGTGTGGTTTGATTCCCCTACACCTGAAATTCTAACTGATGTTCGCTGGCAGCGAAGCTGTAGTAGTTTGACAGATTTTTCTGTCATGATGGATACTTGCGATCCTGGATCAATGAGAGCTCTCATGGTCATCTCTAAACCTGATTTAGCTCTTACACGTACTAAAGCGGTTGCAAGTAATGCTGATTTTGTCATGGCGGACGGAACCTTACATGTCGAAGTGGTGACTTGTTGTGAGAAAGAACCGATCTGCTTAATATTTCTTTCTTCCGAAGAAACCGAATTGCAAGGCTGAGCTTTAGGCGATTCTGTCTTATTTACGTGTAATAATGTATGATGCAATCCATTGCATTTTTGACATTTAAATTTACTTGTACACTCATTTACATTGTGTTTGGGAGAAAAGCAGTTTAGACATAAACGCCATTTTAAGATATCGGTTTTTCGAAACTTGGGATCTAAATTTTTAAATTTATTGCAGTGTTGCAAGTAGTGACTGCCTTTGCACATTGGGCAGGCGTATTTGCTGCTTGTATGAAATGTTCTTGGCTTTGCTGAGGAACCTGGTATGATTTTATTAGGTTTAGACTCAGCAATTGCTTCCAACGTACGAAAACGCTTTGTGAGGAAGTCAATGAAGGTCTTGAGTGTAGGTAACTCCTTAGAGCCTGAAAGGGACTGTTCCCATAAACGGTGAGTTTCCGAAGGCAACTTCTGTACAAATAAATGGATTAGAATAGGATCCCATCCAACTATAAGTACCTCTAATGCTTCGATTTCGTGCAAACATTCTGAAAGTTTGTCTAATAAGCCTTTTACACCAGATGCAGATTCGTATTGTACGACTTGCAAATTAAAAAGCAGCTTTAGTTGCGTGTTAACAAGAACCCTTTTATTGCTATAACGATCAACGAGCGTATCCCAAGCAATTTTATAGTTCACAGTAGTGATTTGTATATGCTTGAGAAGTTTCTCAGCTTCGCCTGTAAGGGAAGACTTTAGGTAATGCAGTTTTTGTACTGCAGGAAGCTCTGTATTGTCGTGTATAAGCGTTACGAAAATGTCATGAAATGACCTCCATGTATCATAAGCACCCGAAAACTTGGGTAATTGAATTTTTGGTAGATTGATATTCGGAAAAACTTTTTCCCCGTGATCTTGTTTTTGATCACTCTCAATTGACGACGCTTTATTTCCTTTAATCCTGAGGAGTAATTCCCGTAAATCCCCAGTATAAGTTGAGTAAAGTTCTTCGAACACAGAATATGCGTTTTCCTTGAAATAATCTATTTCCTCAAGATCCTCATCATTTAGCTCATTAACCATTTGTATTATTTCGCTATAGTTCTCACTGTGTTTTTCCCTAACTGGTCTTATAGTTTCTAGTCGTTCTAATATATAACCCTCGGTCAATACCTTTTGCTCTGATTTCTCCCATAATTTTTTGAAATTAGCCTTAGCTTGTTGGACTTCACTTACACAAGCCTTTTGTTTAGCAATAAGTCTCTTTAATTTTACATCCATCATTAGATGAGGTTATATAAGTTAATTCAATAATAGAGAAAGTAAAAAAAAAAAATGAAATTGTGACAACAGGCCTTAAATATTGAAACTGTGAATTTCCAAACAACCACTGGTGAAAATATCGGGATCCGGTTCAAAGGACCAATGAATAATATGCAAGTTTATGCTAAAACCTGTAAATCAAATAGGAGCAGGTTTACAAATAAGAACCCACGATTTAATTTCACCAAAAGTTTATTCAACAACTCACAACTTCAATACTTAACTCTAAACACAATTCTATAACAAGTTACTATAAAAATGATATAAATAATATTTTGGCCAATTCACTAATCTCTGGAGAGCAGATATATTTAAAAAGATTTACTTGACGGTCCTAAGCCACGCCAAGCTTACCTTTCAACACAAGGTAGAATATATATGAAAATACTTGACGGTCCAAAGCCACGCCAAGACTACCTTTCAACACAAGGTAGAATATATATGAAAATACTTGACGGTCCAAAGCCACGCCAAGACTACCTTTCAACACAAGGTAGAATATATATGAAAATACTTGACGGTCCAAAGCCACGCCAAGACTACCTTTCAACACAAGGTAGAATATATATGAAAATACTTGACGGTCCAAAGCCACGCCAAGACTACCTTTCAACACAAGGTAGAATATATATGAAAATACTTGACGGTCCAAAGCCACGCCAAGACTACCTCTCAACACAAGGTAGAATATAATAAATATTTAATATTTATTAGTGAAATAATGAGGGTCTTTCCTAGATGGTCGTCTGAGGAATAATGAATTTTACTGTGCTGCTTTCTGCCTTATATACTCTGGAGCTCCGTAACAAGAGTGAGTCATCCCTTCTAGAATATGGCCGACGTCACTGGTAAATTTCCCAAGTTATTTGCTTTATCAGTGTGTCCAACCTTCAGAAGTTAAAGCAAGAGTCCATTTGGTTACAGCGGCTTACAAATTGTGAAATTGAAACCTGAATGTCTGACTGCAGGCCGGTTAATATTATTTAACAGAGTAGATGTCCAGATCTGTCAGATAAGTATTTCTATTAATATTTATTTCATAAATAAATTTTTGTGTTAATAATAAGAATTTTTTCTTTGTAATTTTATTTGTTTTTCTTTCAGCACTTAACTCCATGGCTGAGCTACGTAAGTGAAATAAGAAACAAGTGTGAATAAATACATAGATTAAAATTAACCAGTGTTTGTTGTTGTTTTTATTGTAAAAGGTATGTATGTGTTGCATTGTGCTGCAACAGACAGAAAGATATTACAAAAACAGAATTCAAAATGTGCGGACTTATGCCTAATTACAATGCATGGTAAGACCACGTCGTCAAAACGACATGGATTATTTTGTTTGCTTCCCACTCTAGTATTTGAAAATTCATGCTTGCAAAAATGTTTCTTCTCTTTCATTCATTTGACGACATGAGCACGAGCTTATGTGTAGTAGAGTAGTTAATCATCAAAAATGATGTCGTAATACATCAGGTGTATTCAGCAACCATGTAGGGGAATTTAGAATAAAACAGCTGTAAACTGGAACTTGTACTTTCAGTCGTGAATGCAATATTTTATATTATTCGACTTGTCCCAAACGATTTCTGAGTTTACTATACTATAGTATAAATTATTGATATCAAATACTTTCTTTGATATAATTCTGTAATGAAATCGAGAAACCAATTACATTTATGATAATTGACAGGTCAACAGCTGTTTAATTTGGCAGCTTACCACTACTTACATATTTCGTGTAGTTATTTATATGCATTCTTCAGCAAGATATCGTTTTGACGACGTGGTTTTGATGCAATGTTGGAGAAACCTACTGAATTGGAACAAGTTTATTTTGAGGAAGACAAAAAATATGAAAAATATGATGAATTGTATTTAACTTATATTTCAAAGCTAGAAAACTCTGCAACCGATCCAATAGGAGATCAAAGTAAAGACGAAAGTCAAATGGGAATGCTGCCACGTATTAGTTTGCCAAAATTCTCAGGAACCTATTCATCTTGCACATCACTTCGAGATCTCTTCGAATCGTTAATTCATAATAAAACTTCCTTATCCGAAGCAGAAAAGTTACATTATTTAAAAGCCAGTTTATCTGGAGAGGCGGAACAGTTAGTAAAGAACTTTGCTATAACCGATGCAAATTATGAAATAGCATGGAAAATTCTTAATAATAGATATGAAAACAAACGTATGGTGAATTCACAATTTGAATCTTTATTTAAACAATCAAATTCTAACGAGACACCTGAATCTGTTAAAGGGTTGATTGATAATACCGTCGAATGTGGATAGTCTAAAAATAAATAATTTATGGGACTCTGCATTGGTTTATTTAACAGTACAAAAATTACCTAAGGATACACGACAAATCTGGGAACAGCAGTTAGGTAGCAAACACGATCTGCCTACATTTAACGAATTAAAATCATTTCTAGAAGCTCGTTTCAGGACGCTTGAAGCTTTAGGTAGCTCAATTCCAAAGTCATTTAAACCTGGAGTCTTTCAACACAAATACAAGCCTATGCATCATCAGTCTCTTTTATCTGAACAAAAAATAAGTTGTAGTCAGTGCGGTCAAGATCATGCTTTACGACAATGTCCAAGGTTTTCAATATGAGTTTCACACAAAAAAATGAAGTAATTAAGCAACAAGTTTTGTGTGTCAATTGCTTAGGACGTGGTCACTTATATTCTCAGTGTCCTAGTAAGAGCTCGTACTCTCGTTGCGGCAGGCGCCATATCACACTCTTCTTCATATTTACAAAAGGGATCAAGCGTTTCCCCACAATGTCAATGCTACAAAGCTTCATCCAACCTCATCCTATCAGCAATGTGTTGAAGAAGAAACTCCTACGTATTCCAGTGCAACTCGAGTAAATTCCCTTCATGCATCGCTCAGACAAAGGGAAATCTTGTTAGCAACGGCGCTTGTTACAATAGAAGTTCCACATGGAAATCGTCAAATATTTCGAGCACTTCTATATCAAAGATCTCAAACCACGCTGATTACAGAACATGATGCACAATCCTTACATCTGAAGAAAAATCCCGTCAATGCTACAATTAGTGGAATCGGACAGTTATGCAGGAATGCCGAAAGCAAAGGTTGATTTGAATCTCGTAGCTCTAAATCAAGATAAATCTATAAAGCTACAAGCTTTAGTTTTGAAGAATTTAGCAAGCTAATTGCCATCCATGATAGTTACAAGTCACTGAAGCCATATTGATGGTTTAAAACTAGCTGATCCGACCTTTTGTCAGCCTGGGAAATTGGATTTATTCTTGGGAGCCGATGTGTATGCTAAACTGATACAAGATGGTTTAAAAAGGGGACCAGATGGAGTTCCCATTGCTCAAAAGACAATCCTTGGCTGGATTATATCTGGTGAAATCTCCAACAAACTGAAACAATCTGAAGATTATAAAACGTTTACAATCGCTGTAACAGATAATAAAATAAGCCAAAAACTTCAAAATTTTTGGGAATCAGAGGAAATTCCTACACGTAAGCTTTTAACACAACAGGAAGAAGCTTGTGAAAATCACTTTGTGAAAACCCATACACGCTTAAATAATGGACGATATATGGTTCGCTTACCATTTATTGATGAAGTGCACAAAAATGCACTAGGTTCATCGAGATTTAATGCAGTATTTTGCTAGCAATCCGTTACTTAAAAGAGAATATCACAAATGTCTCAATGAGTACATGGAATTGGGACAAATGCATACAACCACTGAAAGTAATTACAAAACTTGTGAAAAGGAAAATGTCTCGTATCATAGCTACTATTTTCCGCATCACGCGGTATTTAAAGAAAGCACTACAACCAAACTACGTGTGGTCTTCGATGCGTCCAGAAAAACTAATAGAGGACTTTCATTAAATGATATTTTGTTGACAGGCCCAAGCATACAAAATGATTAAATAGCTATTCTACTTCGATGGCGACGATATAAGTTTGCTTTCATAGCGGACATAGAAAAGATGTACCGCCAGGTAAAAAATAAATGACAGTGACAACAATTATCAAAGAATTGTCTGGAGACAAGATTCAAGTGAAGAAGTTAAAGATTATTGCCTCAACACAGTGACCTTCGGGGTGACTTCCGCTCCCTTCCTCGCAATTCGCACACATCACCAGCTGGCGAATGATGACAAGGAAATCGCTTCTTGATGAATTTTATGTCGATGACCTCTTATCAGGAGACAATACAATACATGATGCTATCTCAAAGCAGAACCAACTAAGTACATTATTACAATCAGGTGGATTCAAGTTAAGAAAATGGATTTCCAATGATGAAAGAAGCATGGCGGCTACTCCTAGTGAAGATCGTGAACATCTTAACAGCTTTGATCTAAATCTAGACAAAGGAGTGAAACCTCTCGGAATAATTTGGCATCCAACAACAGATACATTTAGTTACAAATTGAATATCGCATTATCGCGAGTACAAAAAGAGAGCTTTTATCGGATATAGCGAAGATCTATGACCCTCTGGGTTGGATTCTCCCCCTGACAATATCAACAAAAATTTTAATGCAATCTGTTTGGTTTCATGGCTTAGATTGGGATGCACAGCTATCTACAATATTAAAAATCAGATGGGAAGAAATTAAAGCTCATATCTTTACCGTACAAAAACTTCGAATTCCTCGATGGATTGAGACAACAGGCAATAATAAGGAGTATGAGTTACATGCATTCAGTGATGCTTCTCAACAAGCTTACGCTGCAGTCGTATATTTAAAAACTATTGATGAGCAAGGACAAGCAAAACGACGCATAATAATGGCTAAATCGAGAGTAGCACCCATAAAGGCAATTTCAATTCCTAGGTTAGAGCTATGCGGGGCACTATTAGCAGCCAGACTTATTAAATATATAATTGGAGCTCTGGAGCTACCAAAGACGGAAACTTATATGTGGACAGACTCATCTATAGTTTTAGCATGGATTCGAGGTCACCCTAACAAATGGACTACCTTTGTTTCCAACAGGACGAGTAAAATGATTCAGACTGTGGGAAATGTTCCATGGCATCATGTGCCTTCAAATCAGAATCCTGCTGATCTAGCATCGAGAGGCCTACTTGGCAATGATATTGTTGAGAATCAGTTATGGTGGACAGGACCAAACTGGCTGTGTAGACGTAAAATTGAATGGCCAAATACTGTAGAGATTCCTAATACAGATCGAGAGCTTAAGAAAACTGTAAAAGTGTATTTTACTGCCGAGTCATTTGATTTCCTATAAAATTTGGAAAGATTTTCTACATTGGCGAAACTTATTAAAGTCACAGCTTATTCTTACAGACTTATCCGCCGAGCAAAGGGACAAGTGATTCAATACAATTGGCTTACCACAGAAGAATGGGAAAAAAGTTTATTCTCCTGGGTAAAAATTCTTCAAAACATCTTATTCTCGCAAGAAATAGCTAGATTAAAAGAAAAGAAGCCAATTGATCGCAAGAGTAAATTGCTAAACCTCAATCCATTTTTAGACCAACAAGGCTTGTTGCGTGTCGGCGGAAGACTTCAGAGCTCTGGTCTCAACTTTAATGAACGACAACCCGTGATATTACCAAAAACTGGCCATTTAATTCAACTGATACTACAACATTACCATTGCTTGTGTTTACATGGAGGAGTTCAGTTACTGTTGACATTACTTCGGAAAAGATACTGGCTTCTCGACGCTCGGAACACTATTCGACATTTTATACATAGGTGCATTATATGTTATCGTCAAAAGGCCCAGACATGTACCCAAAAAATGGGGTTTGCCAAAAGCAAGAATCAACAGCTATTCACGCATACCGGCGTAGACTATTGTGGAACAATCGAACTGAAATTCAGTAAGGATAGAAAATCTACGACCTTCAAGGGATACATTGCTGTTTTTGTTTGCCTTGTGGTCAAAGCAGTTCATTTAGAAGTTGTCAGCGACTTAACTACATCAGCATTCATTGCTGCCTTTCGCAGATTTGTATCTCGCAGAGGTTTATGCAAGCACGTATTCTGATTGTGGCACCAATTTCATAGGAGCTAATTCTTATTTGAGAGATATCCAAAACCATAACCATGAAATAGAAAGTAAGCTGGCATGTGAAGGCATAACGTGGCATTTTATACCACCATATTCGCCGCACTTTGGCGGCGTTTGGGAGGCAGGTGTAAAATCTGCAAAATTTCATCTGCGACGCATCATAGGTAATTCAGTATTGACCTTCGAAAAACTTACTACAACACTAACTCAAGTTGAGGCATATATGAACTCCAGGCCTTTATATCCACTTACTGCAGATTCATCCGACTTAACAGCTCTAACACCTGGCCACTTTCTCATAGGCGATGCTCTACTGGCACCAGTCAAAATTACTACAGCATTTTTGGAATCGATGGAGTAGTCAATATTTAATACAACTGCAACAACTTTCCAAATGGGCCATTCAACAACCCAATGTGAATAAAGGAGACATGGTTTTAGTAAAAGATGACAAACTTCCCCCATAAGGGGGCATTGGGAAGAATTTTAGATATACACCCTACCCTGGTAACGATGGTTTAGTGCGCGTCGTAAGTATTCGTATAAAAGAAACAATCGTGAAACGACCAATTACAAAAATAACGCGTTTATCCTATTAAAGACAATGAAGTACATAATGGTGTTGAAGCACCTTCAGTGAACACAGAAAAGCAAGACAATCTCAAAATATTTGTTAATCCCAAACCGAAAAATATAACGAATTGTAAACAAAACCTATAGACTTCCTCATTGACCAATATCCATAAGATAATTTCAAGCTATCATGTTCACCTAAAATATAAATACAGATTTATGTTAGAGCGACACAGATGTTTTGGCAGAGTCAGCTGGTTGAAAAGTATGGTATTCACTTAAGCTTTCTACTATATTATGCACACCCACCACCCATAAAATAAACTTCGAGCACCACTAAGCTTAACCCAATCTCAACCGCCACGATCTTGGCAAAAGGTAATATGAAATTACCTGCAAAGTCAGGCCATTACACCTGACAACCAAAAACTATTCTTTTACTGCTCCCATACAATTTCCATTATTAATATGATAGCACTATCTTCTATCATAATTTAACCCACTCTCAACCTAAGCCAAAATGTGTATAGCCTACTGTTCTCATAGCATATAAAGCAATCAACTGATAATACCAAGCTCCAAGCAGGTAAGTATATGACCAAGTCCACCTCAAGCATATGTGTTAGAGAGAGACAGATGATGATCATGTGTTAGAGCGAGATAATTACAAAAGTTATTTTGAACTTCCATAAGAACTAACATGGGATTTTCCTGTCGAACTCTCATCGCCTAACCAGAAAAAAACACTTTGCTAAACACTCTAGAAAGATTTCGTATGGCAACACTGAACATTCCATTATACCAGATCACCAAAAAATCAGGTTTTTGCTTCATCCATACGACTTCCACTACTCATCTAAGCCCGCATATCATACTATATTAATATCATAGCAATATCTTCCTGCAAAGCTTTAAATTGGTAAGATTTTACATTTTCTATAAGGTGTGGCTACGCAAACCACTTTCGGGTTACGCTAAAAAGCTGCTCTAGAAAGATTTCAAGTGGCAACATTGACCATGACGTTACACTTGATCATAAAAAAATTGTTGATAAGGCTTTTACTGCACCCATACAACTACCACTACTCATCTAAGATATTCCTCAAATCAACATATCATACTACCGCCTTCTTTTATTAAACCCTTAAATCCATCCTAATATTACGGCAGCTTAATGTTATTGTCATCGATTCAACATTTTTTTATGAATTTCAGTTATATTTAAACCTTGTATCATGAAGCCGTGAGAATACTTTGCCCCAATCAAATAAACACATATATACCTCGAATCCATTGTACAACATACATCGATTCAATCCCTCATACCGAAACTCCTGAGAGTACTTCCCAAGCCATGAAACCGAAACCTATTTGTGTGCATTGGGAGTCCGCTTTCTAAAATGTTTTATATTGACACTTATGGAAAACTGCCAAACATTGACTTTATATATGCTATAGAGCCTAATTTACTATCCATATAGGAAAATAGTCTTCTAGTAATTTACAGCTTAGTTCCTTACCTTCCCAAAGGCTACACTTACTATATACCTTACTTAACAAAATAATAAAATTGTTTTGATTAAAAATGTAACCTTACCATTTTACGCTTACTAACTCCCAGCTGAATGTGTGTCTATGTGCAACCGCATTGCTGATAAGGTTTTTACTGAGCGGAAGACTTTCTAATAGACACAAAAAATCGCTCAACTCGTTTACTTTTCTCAGCTGTGCGAATTTGTTTGATATAAAATTACCAGTCATGCCATTACACTTGAAGACTAAAAATTTTCTAACAAGGCTGCACCTATACAATTTTCATTACTAATCTAAGTCGCCACATCATCCTACATTAATATTATAGCTCATCAAAGCTTTCAATTTAACCAATTCTCAACTTAATGCTTACAAAAATAGCCTAGACTTGAATTATTAGTAATATGAATTACATCAGAAAATGTATGATCGCTAATATCACGAAAGCCATACCCCGTAGAGGATTTCTGATAAGACTTTTCACTACACGCACACCCCTACACCGAAAATTTTCTAGGCTTTAATTTCCATCCCAAGCAGCCGTGATCTCTTCTTAGATATCGAATATTATGATCACTCTTGTTTATAAAAGATACATACAGACCACAACTTATGTTATAGTTGTTGTTGATTTTTTTATTAGCAAAAGAAATTTTCAATTATAATTTCCACTACTCATCTAAGACAAAATATCAGTTGTTGTTTTTTCAGCTGAAGAAATAGAAAATGTTTCATAAATTTGTTTATTTTACTCGGGTCTGTGCATTATTCGACTAGAATTTTGTTTACATTTTTCGACTGTACGAATTTGTTTACATTACTCGGCTGTCCGAAGATATCTATGCAAGGAACCAAATTATAAGCATTACACCTGCAAAGTCAACATATCTACCTGCATTCACCCCTACCACCTTCACCTGATCTATTTTTAGATATACATATCATCACATAGTGCCATCTTGTTCAAGACTCCTAATATCATCAAATCTTTAATCCACAACTTAGGTTATAGTTGTTGTTGTTGTTTTTTTTCAGCTACTAATATTAATTACACCTAGAAGGTAAGATCACTAATATCTCGAACCGTAGAGGATTTCTGATGAAAATTTTACTCCCTAGTACTGGCATGAACAAAATAT
The DNA here is from genome assembly GCA_963924295.1 of Dioctria rufipes. Lineage (NCBI taxonomy): Eukaryota > Metazoa > Arthropoda > Insecta > Diptera > Asilidae > Dioctria > Dioctria rufipes. The sequence continues at coordinate 154,061,277 of OZ002743.1, read as the reverse complement.
CCTAAGAATTATTATTAATATTAATTAGTGTGAATTTTGTTTACATTATTCGATTTTGTGTACATAGCTCGGCTTTGTGCGAATTTTGTTTACATTATTTGAATTTGATTATCAGCCTGAAGATGGACATATCCGAGTCAACATCCTACCTACATTGGTTGTTGTTGTTGGCTTCAGTATCCTCCTAAAAGAAAACTTCAAGATGATGTCAAATTTTCAGTACAAAAACGGTCTCAGAACCACCCCCTTCCCTCCCCAGAACCCTTAGTGATCCAGAACTATCAAAAAAGTTTGGGAAAAAAGTTGCCACTTTTTGTATGGAAAAAGTGCGCAAGAACTCTCATAGCGTAACTACTCTTTTGGTCCGGGAGAATGTTGAGTACTGTCTCTAAAAATTCGATATATATAGATAAATTAAATAAGTTATCCTTTGTTGAACTGTCTAAAAAATAAATCAAATCCAGAACCTTTGCAATTGTGTAAAACAAAAGTTTTTCTTTAAAAAAGATAAAAATAATAAAAAATAGATCATTGTGTGAAATCAAGAAGTTTATTTTATTTTAGTGAAATCCCACATATATTAAAAGTTGTGAATCCAAGGAGTCATGAAGTGGAAACATACATTTTTTGTGCTCGAAGGATCAAAAAATGTATGTTTCCACTTAATGCCGTATGGCTGTAGCTGTTACCCTACCTGAATATTCCCTCTAGCTGCCGTGCCGTATGGCTGTAACTATGTTCCACTGTTATCGAACTATGTCGAGTGATTGACATCGGACGTGAAGTCCAGACTGCCAGCATGAGCTGACAGATCACTCAGTGGACAGCGTTGACTGCAGGGCGGCACGCTAGCTCGCCTCGGCTTTTGGCGGAGAATATGGGGAGGTTCCACGAAGTCCTGTCGCTGCCGCCAGCCATATACAAAATATTTCATGCCTACAAAGCAAAAGGGCCCGTAGCACACATTCAGTCCTTAAGGGACCCTTACATCACTTACCTACATCCATTGGGAAGACACAGATGTTTGGCCTTCTCTGCTTACCCCAACCACCCAACTAACTCTGAGGGCACATAATTTTCAGAGTCCCTGTGTGGACCTGAAAAGAGAAGAGTAGCGGACCTAGACTACCTTCATGCTAAGAGGGCTCCGGGAGAGTGAAAGGAGAAACAAAGACTTACTGCGTCATTACGTTATAAAATTCATTAAAAAAATCTTGAATTTTTGACAAGGTTAACATCTGTACAACTTATCATATCTTACATCCTGAAATAAGTGCTATCAGGTACGTTTTTCACAGAGAAACGTCCCCTATAAGAATGACACGTCACTAATCAGAAATTTTCGCGAAAACTGCTTTACCGTAATGCTGCGGGTACAACGACTAGGGAAGCGGAGTCCCATTTTCTTACTCTCTCTATGAGTACTGTTCAGATTGCTTAATTGGTTCTGTTACTACTGCATTGAATAATTATCCCACTAGTATCAAACCGTTCTGTCTTGGATTTTAGCTAAAGGTTTCTTTTTCGCGAAATTATATAGATAATAAAAAAATATGCATAGGTACTGTAAGGATATTCGCATATAATACTGAATATAAAAAGCATCAATATATGAAAAATAAAAGAAAAATCACTTACATTTATTATAAGTAAAAAGATTACGTTTGGACTTTTTACCGGGTTAAACTTAATTTTGTTCAAGAAAGAATTGTTTGGGATTCTCCGGTATATAGCAAAAGCTAAAAAATGTTCTAATTTGTAATTTCATCACACAAAAAAAATCTTTCTTGAACAAAATTAAGTTTAACCCGGTAAAAAGTCCAAACGTAATCTTTTTATTTATTTTTCCTCCTGAGCTTGTATAGGAGTGTTTTTTCCTCATATAATTCACACCCAGAATTTATTCTGAGTTTATATGAGAAGAGATCACAGTTTGATCTATTTTCAAGCGTCTGCAGCAGGCAGAAAACCAAGCTGCACCGATGAGTGTAAGGTTTTCTGCTAACACGAAACGCTTCTTCTTCTTCCTTTTCTTCTTTATTTTTCAGCCCACTGCGTGGCGTATACAGGTTCGATTCGCTTCGAACGAATCTGCTTCTTTAAAAATTTTTTAAATTGTTCTAATAAATAAAAAAAAAATTGTTTTTTTCTATTTTTCTTAAACTTTTCATTTTCTTCTTCTTTTTTTAATTTTTTTCATTTGTTTTTCAAATCACCCAATTCCGCTATTTGGGACCTGTTGATGAGTCAAACCAAGACTTGAAACTTGTCACCAAAAATTAATGGGTTGTGTGACAAATTAGAACATTTTTTAGCTTTTGCTATATACCGGAGAGTCCCAAAAATTCTTTCTTGAACAACATTTATTATAAGGTCCACCGCAGAGGCGCCTCCTTGGATGTTCCACTGTATCTCTGTTTAAAATGGTAAGTTCCACTAATGATTGCAAATACCGGATTAATAATCTCAATGCAGGATGATAGCTTCGATTTTAGTAATGTATCTTAGTAAATGACTCGCCTATTTCAGTGGCGTAGCGAAGGCAAGGCAAGGTGGGCATCATGGCCCGGGCGCTACTCACAAAGGGGCGCCAAATTGTCCGCAAAACAAAAATTGCTGGATAATTTTTATTTTTATTATAATTGATTTCTGGAAAATATATTTTATATTTAGTGCCAGCGTAATATAATAAATGTTAATTCGTAAATAAAAAGGAAAAAAAGGAACACTAATAGTCTAAATCAAACCGTAATAATATATTCATAATAGAAATGGCACGTCTCGACTGGCAGGGCTGACTCGACCTGTGTCTGTCAGCACTTCCTTATGGCATCTACGCTGCGTGAGATGAGAGTCAAAGTCTGATGACAGAATGGAATGACTTTATCCATAAGGCGGCACATCGTTTGTGGAGCGTTGTATAAGCCGAATGGCATCACTGTGTACTGATAGAGAGGGTGACCAAGTACAGTGAAAGCGGTCTTCTCCCTGGTGTCTAGTGGGATCTGCCAGAAAGCGTCTTTCAGGTCTAGGCTCGAAATGTAGTTTGCCGGAGGAAGTCGACTCAGAAGCGCGTCTATCTGCGGTAGCCGATAGGCGTCCTTCTTGGTAACGGGGTTGACCTTCCTGGCGTCAAAACAAAGCCGGACCTTTCCAGGCTTCCTCACTAGTACAACTGGAGAGCTCCGTGGCTCTCCTCTATCACACCCAGCGATAGCAACCGTCTTAATTCGGCATCCATCAAACTCTGTTTTGTTTCAATCTTGTAACTGACAAGAGATGTTTTTCCTAAGCCCAACGAGGCGAAAGAAGGAAAGAGTTGTTTGGTCGCTTCTATACGTTGGTGTTCTAGAACAGAAACAACATGGCAATCGGTGTCAGGGGTAGCTATTAGACTTGGTGTCACTCCTGCAACTATACCTAGGACATCTAGAGCCAACCCAAATAGACGCCAGAAGTCGATTCCTAGATATAGTGCCTGTGTGAGCCCAGGAACCACGTAAAGACGCACGTTTTGGGTCTTTCCACGGATAGTGATGTCCACATCCACATGCCCATGAACAGCCGTCATGACACCATTAGCTACTTGTACCTGTGTCCGATACCTCGTCCATTCAACCTCTGCTTCAGCTAACTTCTCTAGAGCTCCGTGGCCTAGAATACTGACAGTGGCGCCACAATCAAGTAATCCAGTCTCAATTCGCCTGAGCAGTCTCACTTCGGCATACCGTTGAATGTCGTCTGGCATCGACACGGAAATGTGTGCCAGTTTCTTTCTTACCTGTCTCATTCGTCGACAGTATTCCCGCCAACGAACGATCGATGTTTCTTTCTTGGCCTAAGGTCCAGGTCAGGATACATAATTTCAGCTAGCTCCGCTACTGAGGAGAAGATGCGCTCTCTTACTGCAGTGCACCTTCAAATCATCCTTGGGAACTCCCCATTCAGATAGAAGAGCGGTCTTTAATTACTCCCATGTTGGCGTGGAGTTTTGTCGGAGCAGTGACCAGTACCATTCCATGGCTGGGCCTTCGAGCAACGTGCTCATATTCCTCACCAGGAGGTCAAAATCTCCTTCAAGAGCTGAGTAGGTGAGGGCCTCAACTCGAAAGACAAACTCGTCCACTGATAGTTTGGAACTATCTCCACTATACGAGATGTTCCATCTTCTGATAGGGCTACCAGAACGTCGTTGCCAGGGATGATTTTGAGCTTGATTGAAGCTCGATCTATCGGGTGGCTCATTCTGATTTGCGAACCCATAATAAGGAAGACGTGCAGCGTAATTAGGTGGCGGAAAATCCATGTTACCACTTAATTACTCTAAGACAGGATAAATCTTGATTCGCATCGGTACACTTCGTATGTAATAAAGATTTCACTATATTTAAAAATTTCAAAATTCAATCAATAACTTAAAGATCTGTAATCTAATCCAATCTCCCTAATGAAAAGTTACAGAAAAACTGAATGGAGTTTGTACAAAAAAAAATCTTCGCCGCCTTGCTAAAGATCGACGCTCCAATTCAGGATTGATAATACTGTATGCACTAGCACAAGTACTCAAAAAAATATAAACTGTAGCCTACAATATAAAAAAAAATTGTTATGAGCTAAACTCAAATTTTTCAAGTCGAACTAAGAATTCAAAAAGATTTCATACACTAAGCTCAACTTTTCGGAAAACGAACTAAGAAAAAAGACTTATCATACAATTCTCCTCCCTCTCTCCAAGAGCTAACTCTCAAAACAAAGACGCTTCAAGCTCACTCTTTCTCCAATCAGGTCAAAAATCATATGATACAGACAAGTGATGTGAATGTATGCATGAAAAGAATTTGGGCTCTCACCGAGATCTGGGAAAAGTAGGGTCGGAGATGTCAAAGACTGAAAATACTACTAAAGATTCTTCAGCCAGGCAGTTAGCAATATGCCAGCTCCTGATCACTGAAGGTCTCCAGCATTACTTTCATCTTGTAAAAACTCTTGTCTTCCTCTTCACCTGATTGCGATATCTAGCTAACCTTCCAGCTGGGCAGAGTCATGAATCTGGTCAACCAGTTAGCTAAAAGCCCAAAAGTCGTCTCACAGATTCGCGACTCTGTCCAGCCAGTTGGCTAGCAGAGACATGCTTCCGTGAGAACACAATCAAACAAATTTTGTGAGGCCACCTACTATTTACTTAGCAGAAAAAAAAAATTAAAAAAACTCGACAATAGTTCCGACTTGAGGCTTGATCAAAGTCAAACCTAAAGTTGAACTTCAACTCAAATCAACGATAGCAAAACTTTAAACTTCATTCATTCCAAAAACTCCAAAATTTACTTTAATTCAAACAAAATTTCAAAAAACAAAATAGCAAACTTTAAAACTTTAACGTTACTACTGACAAAATCTTTAAATCACAAAACCAGTTAGACTCAAGTCCGCATATAACTTCCACTGATTGTGAGATTACCGAGTCAGACAATTTAGCTGATAGCCAAATGTCCATATCTGTAAGCAATCTCAGTCCTCAGCAAAAGTCATACTTACACCGCCGAAGTCTAACTGAGGTGGCCCCACGTTGGGCGCCAATTTTGTTATGGTAGTATGTTGTTGAGTGACTTGACTTGGACGTGTAGTCCAGACTGCCAGCATGAGCTGACAGATCACTCGGTGGACAGCTTTTACTGCAGGGCGGCACGCTAGCTCGCCTCGGCTATTGGCAGAGAGTGTGGGGAGGTTCCACGAAGACCTGCCGCTGCCACCAGCCATATACAAAATATTTCGTGCCTACAAATCAAAAGGGCCCGTAGCACACACTCAGTCCTTAAGGGACCCTTACATCACTTACCTACATCCATTGGGAAGGCGCAGATGTTTGGCCTTCTCTGCTTGCCCCAACCACCCAACTGACTCTGAGGGCAGATAATTTTCAGAGTCCCTGTGTTGACCTGAAAAGAGAAGAGTAGCGGACCTAGACGACCTTCATTCTAAGATGGCTCCGGGAGAGTGAAAGGAGAAACAAATGACTTACAGCGTCATTACGTTGCAAAGTTCATTAAAAAAATCTTGAATTTTTGACAAGGTTAACATCTGTACAACTTATCATATCTTGCATCCTGAAATAAGTGCTATCAGGTACGTTTTTCACAGAGAAACGTCCCCTATAAGAATGACAAATCAATCAATCAATCAAAAATTTTCGCGAAAACTGCTTTACCCCAATGCTGCGGATACAACGACTACGGAAGCGGAGTCCCCTTTTCTTACTCTCTCTATGAGTACTGTTCAGATTGCTTAATTGTTTCTGTTACTACAGCATTGAATAACTATCCCACTAGTATTAAACGGTTCTGTCTTAGATTTTAGATAAAGGTTTTTTTTTCGCGGAATTATATAGATAATAAAAAAATATACATAGGTACTATAAGGATATTCGCATATAATACTGAATATAAAAAGCATCAATATATGAAAAATAAAAGAAAATCACTTACATTTATTATAAGGTCAACCGCAGAGGCGCCTCCTTGGATGTTCCACCTTGCTTCCAAACTTAGAACTTTTAACATAACATAGATATTCTAGCCTTGCGAATTATATAATACATTGTTTGTGTTTATGGATTATGATAAATTATTATATATGCATTTTTATGTTATTTATAAAAATCTTCCAAGCATTAATGGAATAAATAAAATTTCACCACTCCATAAAAAGGGGCAAAAATTCCTCATAAATGGCAATGCCTTCCAGTCCAATATGAAACGTCAGATCAGATACCGTGCCTGTGGAATGTGTCAACTAATTTACACAACAAAACAATTCACTTCACGTCGTTTAGTAGGGGCTATCTCATCTGCATTATTTTCGATAATTTCTTGCCACGTACATAACTCTTGGAACATCCATCTATATTGACCTTCGTCCTGAATAATTTATTTTCTTTAGTTTGATTTGAAGAATATTATAAAATGATTGCCGGTGGGCACGGTGATCCAAACCCTAACACTTCATGGCTAGATTCTAGAGGGATGTGGATGGCTTACGTGCTCGGTGTAACTTTTGCTCATTTAATTATATTGTCTGTACCATTTGTTAGTATTCCAATCGCTTGGACTACAACTAATTTGCTTCATAATGCTGTAAGTATAAAATTCAAATTTACAATTGTTCAGAAACTACTTTCATAATTTGATTCAAAAACACTATTGAAAGAGCCATAGAGTTACGGTAAATTTACAATACAACGTTCAGTTAATATTATTGAAGGTTAGTGAATTACCAGCAAACATTACGATTGACCTGCGAATCGTTTTCTTACAATATCCTATTACCACAACGAGCAACGATAGGGGTAAATATCGCATCGCATATGAATCATGTAAGTAATTCATTTTATGATCGCCATTGCGATAAATATCCTTATTTTTTGCGTTTGCTTTTTCTATTCGACCGCACTTGCAGAAAAAACAATTAATTGCAAATGAACCAATTTCCAAATGGACAGTACTGAAATATTGTCGAAAACTGTAAAATGTCACGCTCTCATCACATCTAGGCAATAAGAAAACGATTCGTAGGCCAATTGTAATGTTTTTAGGAATCTAATTGACTTTAATTCTCAAAACATCGCCATGGTAATAAAATGGCAACACAATTTTTATTGCCACAGCAATTTATCGCCACTATGTTTGCTCGGTTATTATTTGGACCTGTATAGCTGACTACTGCCATTCTAAAAATATATATGAATAGATGGACTGTCCATTAATCCCACTAAAACCCCAGCTATAGTCTATTCCATTCGTCCTTTGAATACAGCTAATTTGTCCGACTGTACTGATCTGCTACTATTTGGTCACAATATTGAGTTTTCCGCTAAGGCGGTACTTAACCTTGATTAACAATATATGATCTTATAGTATTATTATTTTGATGCAATCACCCGCATTAGACTTTTCTCTGTTCTGATTCTATCACATTTATTCTATGCGGATGTGGTACTTTTTCCCATTTCTTGTGGTAACATCAATAAACTGCTTTGTTCATTCAAGGCCTGTGCAAGATACATATTTCTTTGGTTTTAAGCGCGGTTCACATGTGCCCACTTGTCTCCACGAGATGCTTATCCCTTGTCCGCTGGCTACTATGTATGAGCTTAGTGCCCTGATATTGATTTTCAAGGCCAGACACGGTCTACTGCCCTCTTACCTGCTGATTCGTTTCAATTGGAGGACTTTAAACAGGTTTAGAATTGTCCTCCCTAGGGTCTTCTGGCAGTACGGTGGAAGAAGCATTTTCCTGCGTGGGGTAACCATCTGGAATCAAATGACGGATGATGCCACGCGCAGTGACTCCCGGAACTCATTAAGTCAGCGGCTATTCAATTTCTGAAGGCTTTGTAAACTTTGTAAACTTTATACTATTCTGTCTCTTCCACCATTCCTCCTCTTTCATTTCTCCCTACAACTATCCGCTTACTTTTGTTTAATATCAAAATTAAAATAGGATATAATCTAAGTGTAAATATAATTACATATATCAGATTCCTTGCTTGTGTGTGTACACTTGACTTGATCTATAATACTCCTGCACTATTCATTTTTTTATACCCTAGATGAAATGTCATTCCGTTTGTAACACCTCGAAATAATGATGGTAGAGCAAAATGGATTGGACACCCATTCATAATATTAAAAGTTATTTCGATTTTTGCATGTCCGTCCGTCCGTCCGTCTGTGCGCACGATAACTCGAGAACGCGTATACGTAGAGAGCTGAAATTTTGTACACAGACTTAAAAAAAAAAGTAAAATTAAGTTCGAAAATGAGACAAATCGGGCAACTCCTTCGTGGGGTTGCCATATAAAAATTTCGTTTTCCGCTATATATTTGGACACTGCCTGAGAACGCGTCGACGTAGAGAGCTGAAATTTCGCACATGATGTTTTTACTATATTAGCAAATAAAATGTCAAAAATGGACTAAATCGGGCAACTCCTTCTTGGTGTTGCCATATAAAAATTTCAGTTTTTTACGTATACTTTGAAAACGATCAGTCCAAGACATTTTTATTGTACTAAGAACTTCTGCAGAATACGAAATCCTATAAAATTGGTTATTACCATTTTTTCTGTGCGACAAACTGTTCTAGAAATATATGCGAAAAACAACTTCAAAATCAATACTTGAATAGATCGGTGACCATACGAAATTTAATACGGGCATTCATCTAGGGTATCATAAGAATTGGTCTTAGACCAATTCTAGCTTTTTTACTTGTTGTATTTTTGTTTTGTTTTATTTTTATTCTTATCTTATTTTATTTGTCTGTTGCACTGTTCATTCCTTCATTTTCTAATTCCTAAGTATCTCTAGTTTTGTTATTAGATAATCACTTGATTTAATGTGTGCATTCTAAATGTAAGTTTAAGTTTTCATTCATTATATAACTACTGTTTAATTGCCAAGACTCTCTCTTGCGTGCTGCTGTTCTATATCTATTTTTTTACTATAATTCTTATTTTTTTTTTTTTAACTAATAGTATTCCACACCACGGCTGCTCTAAGCCCTCCATGCTCTTATTGTTTATGATTTATTTTTCTATAATATGTATCTGCTATGTAACGGGTATAAATGTTTATGTTATGTTTATATGTTCCAAAGCTCACCGTAATTGACTGCGTATACGTTATTCCTGAATATTTTAAAGCACGCTCGCAGCGACAGCAATTTTATTTATTATTGTATTCAAAATTAGTCCGTTTTTCAGAAAAAAACGGGCTCTTATTGAGGGAGGAAATCTAGCCAATAGATGCAGAACATACGATCCTACTAATGACATTTAACTACATACATGCATAAAGGTTAATCAGCACACTATCTTTTAGAGCGCCTAATTTGAATAGAAATCGAATTCGAGTAAATGAGATTGGGAATAAATTAAATATTTATACGCCTTTGTACGGATAGTAATTCATACACTATACTGGAGTGCGTTCATGAATTAGGCCACAGCCGCACCCAGTCATAGCTGCATGTAGCTGCTCCTGCCTTTATGACCGAATTTAGCCATTGCCAGCTTCAAAAATGTCATCATTTGAGTATGAGTTACATTTCATACACAAAAAACAATTTATTACGTGCTTTATCTATTAAATCAATAAATGAATCCCCAAGCTCATTCATATAAATAGTTACATTTGCCATTATTACAATAATATTTACCTTTCCATAATTTAAAAATAATGTCAAATGTAATGCGTTTGTGTTAGCTATGCTGGATAGCACTCTCAACTCGGTATCGGCTGTAGGCGACTACGAAACCGGCTACTATGATTTTTCGAACGCCAGGAATTGTCATGTAGCCAAATCAAAAATCTGGCTAAGGCATTTCCGAACGACGAGTTACCACAGCCGGCTGCAGCCTACTTCATGAACGCGCTCCCGTTCTCATTGCATAACTCGAGAATTTCGTCACTATTTAGCTGGTGCTAGAATGCTTATATCGAAAGCCGGGTTGCTATGCAGAATATTGCTGGGAGTTATTGCATAATTTTATCTATAATAAGAAATTATATATGATATTACAGAGACCTGTCTCCCGTATTCAGTGCATTTAATGACAATCATGTTAAATAAATGACTCGAAAGCGATGTTTTATAACGAGCTAAAGGCCCCTAATACATTTTCCCTCTCTGCTGTAGAATTCTTCGTAGCGTTTATTTCTGACAGATTTCTTTAGTTGAATGTAACATTAAGAAGCTTTGAAACAGTGATCCGGCTTTATATGGAGATTTTCTTTTCTAGCTATATGTAGTCTGTGGTCCAACACTTCCGAGGAAAAATGAAATTGGTTAGTCTAATAGCTATTGGCTTAGATGGCACAAGAACTAGATGTCGCATACAATAACAGAGCAGAGTATACGAATTTTATATGGCTGGGTGGTGGTCTATTCCGGAATGGACCACAACATTTTAAATGATGGATAGTTCGAGTGATTCAATTTCCTCGGATCTACCGTGTTGCGGTGGTCGATCTAATGTATACATTTGATCTCTGCACGCTCTAAAACATGTTGTGGTCCATTGAGCAATGCACTACCCACTTCACAATCTGTATACTCTGCTTTGGTATAGCATAAGATATTTAGTTCCTGTACCTACGGAAATAGTATCAAACTGGAAGAGGATCTAAGTAGTTGCACTTGCTCGCTTTTCTTTTTAAACATCGACATATCTCGGACGTTTCGCAATAGTATGAGTGTCATATTGTTCGTTGAAATAATATAAAAAAAAGGAAAAATGAAGAAGAATTATAGCTGAATAAATTCTATGAATTTTCGGTATCTGATTTAATTATAGTTACCTATATTAATCTTGACACTAGTAGTGGGGTGGCTAGCCTATATTTTTGAGTTAGAATAGAAGGAGTATTCTTCTGTTTCCGGCTGGTTATGTTTAAACTTTAGATTTTATATAAAGTAAATTAATTCTTTGCTTTTTCCAATTAATAGCTTTCAATATGCATTTCTTTAAAGTAACATCCAATTTTTTCAGGCTCATCTTTACTTTTTACACTCAATCAAAGGTGCTCCATGGATGAGTACTGATAACGGATGTTGTTCACAGTTGACTCATTGGGAGCAAATTGATAACGGTGAACAATTGACTTCAACTCGAAAATTTTTCACAGCGGTGCCAATAATTTTGTAAGTGGTCATTTTATTTATTTATTTTTATTCATTTCTTTCTATCCTTAGGTTTTTACTTACATGCTTATACACTCGAAACGACAGCGATCATTTTGTGGCTAATTTTCTATCATTGATTGTCGTCCTCTTGCCGAAACTTCCACAATTCCATGGCGTTCGATTATTTGGTATAAATAAATATTAATTGGAGATTGAATTCTAATCTCTTATGTAGAAAACTGATGATCAAGATGATATATTAAGAATCTCTCTTTGATTACAAACCGACTTTATAAACTTAGAACTGCTATGTATTTCTTTCCCTTCTGTTGTCTGGGAAATCGAAATAGATGAGTAACTTTACCAGGTGATATTAGAAGTAACGTAAATGCAATTTTTTTTTCTTAAGGTATTTAACAAATTGTAACTGACGAAAATCAATATACTTAATATGATAAACGATTCTACCGAACAATGTGCATTACATTTACTTTTTTTTTAAAACAAAAAACAGGTGAATTCAATACAGTTATCTCATATATTGTGTACTGTTCGTATTACTTATTCTATTTGTATATCTTATATAACTTATTTAGGGGTTTATATTTAAAGAGCAATTGTGATTGAATAAAATCTGTTTTTATTGAAAAATTATTTTGTTTCATTAATTTAATGAGAATTTTCCGTTAGCTTGTAGATGTGTAGATTCCAGGTGAATATCAGAATTTCAATAAACAGCAACCAGAAGATCTCAATTTCATATAGAAATCAGAGCTCCAGTAGGATTTATTAATTTTTTTATTTGCTAAAAACGTGCAATTCAACTTAGTCGTGATGTCTTCGTTAGTGAAGTTTTTAATAGAAAATTTTGTTTAAAATGGTAAGACTACAACTCATATAATGTTCGGGGGATTTTGTTATTATTATTTATTTGCAAAAAACACTTCAAGATTTACAATCTTATAGTAAGTATTTATGTAATAGGGGGGAAAAAATTGGACACATAAAAAACGTAGTTAATCTAAGAACTAAGCCTAAAAATAGAAAAGTAAAAAAGCAGAGTACGTGATCCCGAGTATAACAAATGACTTCTAGAAATTAATAAAGATATTTGATCCATTATTTGAAAAAGAAAAAGAAAATGTAGAAAAGAAAAGTAAGAAAATTAAATAGATCTATGAGATATGTGAATAAGTAAAAAGATGCATACATAAAATCAAAAATCAAATCTAAAACATTGACTAGGTGACGCGAGTCTGGTAAGAAATAAGCAGTCTCCTGAATGCGCCGAACGAGCCCGCCCTATGCAGACTATTGAGCCAAGCCACAGTATATATCATACAGTAGCCCAGCTCTGTCAAAACTGTCAAGTGAGTAGGATGCTTCTATAAAGAGACTATACTTTCTCTTTCAACAGTTTTAACTAACACACTAGTCAATTTTTAATACATGGATTCCTATGTAAATCTAAAGTGGAAGAAAGAGAACTGATGGCATTCTTAAACTTTTACTAGAGGGAAAGAGGCAAAATGACACCACTTTACCGTCAAACAGCTGTTTAGTAATGGAACAATACATTTGTCGCCGATTGCCGATATGTGTACAGACATAAAACTAATACTTCCGTCAACGGTCGTGCAGCTAGCTACTGTTCGCCCATTTATGTCCGTATCATACTTAATAGTTCCCTCTTGTGGGAGAAATTTTAAGGTTATGTTTTTTTAATTGAAATTCTAAAATTCACTTTTCAGTAGTTAGTTCTAAGCTATTCTACTGTATGATATATACTGTGGCCAAGCGTTCCAGATTCGAATGACCTGAACAATGTAAGATCCTTCAAAAACAGAGGTGTAAAATTTGGACAGTCGAAATTTATGTCCCCTACTTGTATTTAAAGGCTGAATCATATTGTACAACTAAGAAGGCTGTGAAGAAAAAGCCAGTTTGTACAGAAACATTAAAATTCGTCGCTCAAAGTAAGTCTTCAGCGAGCATCCCATCACCGAAAAACTAAGATGAGAGATATGATCATACCTTCGTAGTCCAAAGATAAACCTAATGCAGTCATTAAGTGCTACATAAAATTTTCTAAAGCATCGAGAATCAAACTTAGGAAATACAAGACAACCTTGACTAAAATATGGTAAGATCAGCGATTTGACTAGATGGCAACGCAACTTAGGAGAAAGAATTCTAGCAGAGAGCCAAAGACGACGTAAGGTGGAGTAGATTTTAGATAGAGTTAAATCGGAATGGTCGCAACATTTCATGGTAGTGGTAATGACAAAGTGTCAAGTGGACCATGAGAGAAAGCAATGCATTGAGTAAGTCGTTAATGTACAGACTGAAACACAGTGGATTTAGAATAGATCCCCGTGGAACTCCACTGGTGAGATAAAGGAGGTCAGAATGGTTACCATTCTCGAGAATTACTTTTTGAGCTCTCCGTGTAAGAAAGCTCTTCATTAAGTTAACAGCACTATATGAGAAATTATAATAGCTGGATAGTTTATTCAGAAGCTTGTTGTGACAAACGCTATCGAATGCTTTAGAAAAGTCCAGAAGCAACAATATAGCTACCTCTCGCTTGTCGAGTGAAGAGCGAATATCACACTTTTAGGAGAGCCGTTTCACAGCTATATCCAGGCCGAAAGCCTGACTGGAGATTGCTCAAAATTCATTTTCACGTAAGTGCTTCTGGATTTGATAACATAAAAGTTTTTCAAATACCTTCGAAAGGAAACACAACAAGCTAATAGGTCTGAAGTCGGAGGGGGATACAGCGGTAGGTTTTTTAGGTATTGGGACCACGTTAACAATTTTCCATACACTGGGAAATATGGACTTAGTAATACAAGTATTGAAAAGTAGTAGTGGATTGATAATGCACGGAGCAATTATTTTGATAAATTTTGGTGACATACCATCAAAGCCAACAGCCTCCGATTTAATGGAATAAATGGCATTATACACTTCGGTGTAATCAACCGCACGAAAACAGAATCCGGGGAGAAATTCTGGAGCTGGAACCGAGATTTCAGGTGCTAATATGTCACCAGGCGGTAGAGGGCTTTCAACAAAATATGACTTAAGTTCATTCGGATTGATGTGATTTCCAAATTTGTCTTTGCCATAAACGTTGGCGCTACGAAGATTATGCCATAAAGTTTTAATGGGTACACTCAGATCAAACTTATTCTTTAGTATGCTCGCTTAACATTACGAATTTTTAAAATTATTTTATTTCGAAACGTAGTGTATGCGTCTTAAGTCTGCGATAACGAAAAAAAAAAGATATTGTTACGTGCAATAGAAAGAGACAACTGGTGACATCAACTGGCAATGAAGAAGTAAACGACTTTAGGTTCGGAGAATTGATTGTGGTATCTACAGGAAGGTTCAGGAATAGAATGAATAGAATGAATAGAACAGTCAAGAAGCTTCTGGAAAATAGAACACTCGAGAATAATCTGGAGAGTTTCTAGGGTATAAATATAACAGTTGACATAGCCAGAATAAGAGACTTGTCTTAGACGTTGCAGTGTGAACAAGCGAAAGTAATAAACGTGCGAAAGTGTTGTAATTAGATTGCGATAATTGAAAGTACAGTATAATTAAAGTGTAGTTGATTAATTGAAAGTTTATGAATTTTATATGATTAGAGTTAAATAAAGAACTTGTATAATAAGTATTTAATATTGTGTTTTAAATAACGAACCAAAGGCCACGCTCGCAACAACTGGTGTCAGAAGTGAAATAAATTCGCGAAATAAAGTGGTGGCAATTGACTTTAAAATTCAAAGTGTGATTAATTTTGTGAAATTGTGTTAAATTTTGAAAGTTCTGGAAAATAATTTATATTCAACTTAAAGCGAATTACTAAAGTAATGGGGCGAAAATTCGAGGAGCTTCGAACGCAGGATTTGAAAGTGGAGTTAGGGAACCGGTCATTACAAACGACAGGTGCAAAGAAAGTTCTAGTCGAGCGACTCAGACAAGCTTTGATAGAGGAAGGAAAGAATCCTGAAACATTTGTTTTCGAAGATAACTTGGAAGAAACCGAAGTTGAAGAAGAGCCTACAACGAAAATGGAACAGCTTTTGAGTACTTTAATGAGCAAAATGGAAGCCAGTTTTGATGAACAAAAGAATTCTCTCGAGGAACAAAAGAATTCTCTCGAGGAACAAAAGAATTCTCTGGAATTCCGTTTAGATGAGCAGAAGAAATCTATGGACGAACAAAAGAATGCTTTCGTTGAACAAAAGAATTCTCTGGAATCCCGTTTAGATGAGCAAACGAATTCTCTAGAATCCCGGTTAGATGAGCAGAAGAAATCTATGGAAACCCGCTTGGACGAACAAAAGAGTTCTCTGGAGAATTGTCTAGAAATTCGTTTGGAGGAACAGAAGACTTTCCTGAAAAACTCGTTAGACGAACAAAATTTAAAAATTGAAGGAATCGAGCAGGAAGTGGCGGAAGCTCAACAAAAGTTTTAAAGCAGATCTAGAAAGAATAAAGCATCGTCAGTCTCTAAACGTAGCAGCTGAAATATCCAGCACAGGTAGAATGAAACCCCCAATATTTGATGGACAAAATTCGTGGCATATCTTCAAGAGACAATTCGAGGCAGCTTCAGAGGTAAATGGATGGAATGATGAAGACAAAGCTATAGCTCTGGTGTTAGCACTTCGAGCTCCTGCGTCAGAGCTCTTACAAAAGGTACCGATTGAAAAGCAACGTGAATACACTTCATTAGTACAGGCGATAGAATTACGTTACGGAGATGAACACATGCAGCAAGTATATCGCCTACAGTTACGCAACAGGATTCAAAAACATGGCGAATCACTACAACAACTGCAGGCAGATGTAGAAAGATTAGCTCATCTTTCATACTCCAGCGTGAATGCGGATTTTCTCAATGAAGTGGCGACGGAGGCATTTGTGAACGCTATTGCAGATCAAAATTTACAACAAGCGTTAAGGCTAGCAGGAAAGAAATCAACAGCAGAAGCACTAGCCTATGCATTAGCGTATGAATCCGCCAGACAAGCCTCACGGAGTGCAGTACGAGTAAGAGAAATTTCAGTGGAAGAATGTACTTGTAACAGAGTGCAATCATCACAGAGCACGCCCTCACGTGGTGTCCTTCGATGCTGGAATTGTAATAGATCAGGGCACCTTCAAAGAGACTGCAGAAAACGTCGACGAGTGGAATCACATGAAGAAGGGAAAGAAGAATGCCAAAGATGTCGAGCCAGAGAACAAGCTATTCGTGGAGAGATTAGATATCAAGCAGCGACTAGTCGCATCAGCTCTCCTGTTGAGCAGTCGGAAAACTAGTAAAAACCAACTTTGTGGGGCAGAAGTTGGTTGGTGGAATCGGCAGCCCCGAAGTCATCATTCAAGTAGGCCAGTTGCAGAGAAATAATAGCAGTCTTGTTATATATGGAAGTGTAGGAAAAAATGACTGCGCAGTCACTATCGATACTGGAGCTGCAAGATCAATTATTAGAACAGATCTTGCTAAGAACAAATAGCTTCATAATACCACCAAATATCTACTAAGAACAGCAACTGGAGCAGCAGCACGGGTGTTTGAAGAAATAACTTTAGATGTTCAACTAGGCGAACTACTATTTCCTCACACTTTTCTGGTTTCAGACATAATGGATGAATGCATTCTTGGAATAGATTTCATGACCACATACAAAATAAATCTGGATGTCGGAGAGCGGATTCTCAAATATGGGAACATAGAAATTCCTATGAAACTAGGAGAAGGAGCAGATCATCCTGCGAAAGTAAGGTCTGCGAAAATATTACTCTTTCGCCATGCTCCGAGACACTAATATGGACAAAGCTTACTGATGACATCGGGACCTGCCAATTCTATCTGGTGGAGCCTAACCCCACAAAAGTTACATCGAGCACCATTGTTGGCAAAACTTTAGTGAAGGCAGAAGGTGCAACATTAATACCAGTCAGAGTGCTTAACACATCCGAAAATGAGGTACAACTAAAAGAAGGTGCTATAATTAGAAATTGTGAACCCGTTTACCAAATCGTCAATTTGGATAATGGTAGTAATATCAGGGAGACAAAACCTATACCAGCTACTACCCAACAGGTTCAGAAACTTCTTCCGTCCAGTGCCTTAAGTGAACAACAACACAACGATGCCAAAGAGGTGATCGATGAATTTTCGGAATTATTTGCAATGAATGATGATGACTATGGTAAAACAAATCTTGTCCAGCATCGGATCGATACAGGAGATTCCAGGCCCATTCGACAGACACCACGAAGATTGCCATTAGCCAAACAACCAAAAGTTGCAGACATGATGAACTCCATGAAGAAACAAGGCATAATAGAGGAATCTAACAGCCCTTGGACATCGCCGGTTGTTCTGGTTAGGAAAAAGGATGGCAGCACCCGATTCTGCGTAGACTACCGCCAACTAAATAACGTGACGAGAAAAGATAGCTATCCATTACCAAGGATTGATGACACGTTGGATACCCTTTCCGGAGCGCAATAGTTTTCCACATTGGATTTGAAGAGTGGTTACTGGCAAGTGGAAATACATCCCGAGGACCGAGATAAAACTGCTTTCTCAGTTGGCAGTGGCTTATGGCAATTCAAAGTAATGCCATTCGGGTTATGTAATGCTCCAGCCACATTCGAACGACTAATGGAATGTGTTCTACGTGGTTTAACCTGGAAAACATGTCTTGTCTACTTGGATGACATAATAGTTATCGGAAGGACATTCAAGGAACATAAAAACAACTTACGAGACGTACTTCAAAGATTCAAAGATGCAAAATTGAAGCTCAGTGCGAGTAAATGTGCTCTATTCAAAGATGAAGTTAAATATTTAGGGCACATAGTTTCATCACAAGGAGTAAGAACCGATCCAGAGAAGATAGAAGCCGTCAAAAATTGGCCAGTTCCAAAGGACAAACATCAATTACGGAGTTTTCTTGGTTTAGCTACCTACTACAGGCGATTCGTGAAAGGTTTTGCAGATATAGCAAGAAGCCTACATCAACTTACAGAAAAGGGAAGGCCGTTCATATGGTCGGCTAAATGCAACGAAAGTTTTGAAAATTTGAAGCAACAGCTTTGTGAAGCTCCAGTACTTCACTATCCAAAGCCGGGAAAAACATTTATATTAGATACGGATGCCAGCAATGAAGGTACTGGTGCAGTGCTCTCGCAGGAGGAGAATGGTCAAAAAGTTCCAGTAGCTTACTATAGCAAAGCACTTTCAAAGCCAGAGAAAAATTATTGTGCTACAAGAAAAGAGCTACTTGCTATTGTAAGTTCAACAAAACATTTTCATAAATATCTCTACGGGCAGAAATTCATCCTTCGCACCGACCATGCAGCGCTTAAATGGCTTCTGCAGTTTAAGAACCCTGAGGGACAAGTTGCGAGATGGATAGAGCGACTCCAGGCTTATGATCTTGAAATCCAACACCGAAGAGGTCGTATCCATGGAAATGCAGACGCCCTTTGACGACGTCCATGCAAACTTGAATGCAAACATTGCGCCCGGGTGGAAGAAAAAGAAACAACAGCAACTATACAGTTGGTAACCGTGGAACCATCTACAGGTTGGGACAATGAGGACCTGAGAACAGCACAACGGGAAGATCCGGACATTTCACCTATTCTCGCTTGGAAAGAAGACATGGAAAGACCAGACTGGAAGGATATTTCGGAACGAAGCGAGAAGCTGAAAAGTTACTGGGCTCAATGGAACTCTCTTCATGTTGAATGTGGTATATTAAAACGCAAATGGGAAGCACCTAACGGCGAATCATTCCGAATGCAGATAGTCGTGCCAGCATCAAACGTCAAAGATGTTCTAGAAGAAATGCACGGTGGAACCTCTGGAGGATATTTGGGAGTGAACAAAACAATTTCCAAAATACGATGTGGAGGAGTGGTGCCGCAGATGCACTGTCTGTGCTGCTTGCAAAGGGCCGCAACACAGAAGCAGAGGAGAAATGCATAAGTATAATGTCGGAGCCCCCTTTGAAAGGATAGCTGTAGACATCGCTGGACCTTTTCCTGAAACGGATGGCGGTAACCGTTATATTTTAGTTGCCATTGACTATTTCAGTAAATGGCCTGAAGCTTATGCAATCCCTAATCAAGAGGCAGCCACAGTTGCGGAACAAATAATAACGAATTGGGTCAGTAGGTTTGGAGTGCCTCACGAACTTCATTCGGACCAAGGACGGAACTTCGAATCGCGGACTTTCCAGGAGATGTGTAAAATGTTGGGAATAAGAAAAACTAGAACAACTCCTCTACACCCACAATCTGATGGCATGGTAGAGCGCTTCAACAGAACATTGATCGAGCATCTAAAGAAAGTAGTTGACTATCATCAACGCGATTGGGATCGACACATTCCTATATTCCTAATGGCTTATAGATCAGCCATTCATAGTACTACCGGACAAACCCCAGCTAAAGTCATATTCGGAAGAGAGATGCGTTTACCTAGCGACCTCAAATTCGGTACCCCCAGAGGTGAACAAAAGTTACCAGAAGACTACGTATCGGAGCTCAAACAACAATTAGCTGATATGCACGAGGCCACGACGACGAATTTAGCAACAAATACTGATCGGATGAAGACCCGCTATGACCTACGTGCTAATTCCGAAGGATTTAATGAAGGTGATCTTGTTTGGCTCTACAATCCGAGACGACGTAAGGGACGTTCTCCAAAATTGCAACAACACTGGGAAGGACCGTATTCAGTAGTAACTAGAATTAATGACGTGGTATACAGGATTCAGCGTGGCACAAGAGGCAAGCATAAAATTGTTCATTTGGACCGCTTGTGTCAATACTACGAGCATCAAGACCGTGGACCACCTGTTGTTCGGGACGAACAAATTTAAGAAGGGGGCAGTGTTACGTGAAATAGAAAGAGACAACTGGTGACATCTACTGGCAATGAAGAAGTAAACGACTTTAGGTTCGGAGAATTGATTATGGTATCTACAGGAAGGTTCAGGAATAGAATGAATAGAATGAATAGAACAGTCAAGAAGCTTCTGGAAAATAGAACACTCGAGAATAATCTGGAGAGTCTCTAGGGTATAAATATAACAGTTGATATAGCCAGAATAAGAGTCTTGTCTTAGATGTTGCAGTGTGAACAAGCGAAAGTAATAAACGTGCGAAAGTGTTGTAATTAGATTGCGATAACTGAAAGTACAGTATTAAGCGATAATTAAAGTGTTGTTGATTAATTGAAAGTTTATGAATTTTATATGATTAGAGTTAAATAAAGAACATGTATAATACGTATTTAATATTGTGTTTTAAATAACGAGCCAAAGGCCACGCTCGCAACAATATTTTCTCTCGATGATCATTGACTGAATTTCTTGTGTAAACCATGGTCAGGATTTCGGTTTAATAACCTTCTTAAGTAAAGGAACATGTTTATCATGTAAATATGCTATTGAGTCACTGATAAATTTTATTTGGTCATCTACAGAACATA
The DNA here is from genome assembly GCA_963924295.1 of Dioctria rufipes. Taxonomy (NCBI): domain Eukaryota; kingdom Metazoa; phylum Arthropoda; class Insecta; order Diptera; family Asilidae; genus Dioctria; species Dioctria rufipes. Next base: position 154,040,054 of record OZ002743.1, on the reverse strand, counting down.
GTCCGTATACATGGTTCCACGATATCGACTCACAATCAATTAATAGAGAATTCAAATCTATACTATTGAAGTTTCTGAAATAAGTATATTTGGGAATAACATTTAAACGGAGCTTTACATCACAAGACATGAAAATAATATCGTGGTCCAAAATGCTGAGACATAATTGATTAACGAAGAGCACTGAACGAGGGTTGCTAATTAGAAAAAGATCCAAGAGAGAAGGGTTAGTAATATTAAAATACTAAAAATAGAAACAAAAACAAAATTTGCACAGTTTCAAGTTCATGAATTGTAAAAAACAAAAAACAAAAATTGACAAACGACTTTTCAGCACATATTTATCAGCTCCCTTGGCGTAGGAAATCATATGGTAATGATTATCAGTAATAATACTGTTACGTGCAATAGAAAGAGACAACTGGTGACATCTACTGGCAATGAAGAAGTAAACAACTTTAGGTTCGGAGAATTGATTATGGTATCTACAGGAAGGTTCAGGAATAGAATGAATAGAACAGTCAAGAAGCTTCTGGAAAATAGAACACTCGAGAATAATCTGGAGAGTTTCTGGGTATAAATATAACAGTTGTCATAGCCAGAATAAGAGTCTTGTCTTAGACGTTGCAGTGTTAACAAGCGAAAGTAATAACGTGCGGAAGTGTTGTAATTAGATTGCGATAATTGAAAGTACAGTATTAAGCGATAATTAAAGTGTAGTTGATTAATTGAAAGTTTGTGAATTGTTAAGATTAGAGTTAAATAAAGAACTTGTATATTAAATATTTAATATTGTGTTTTAAATAACGAGCCAAAGGCCACGCTCGCAACAATATTTTCTCTCGATGATCATTGACTGAATTTCTTGTGTAAACCATGGTCAGGATTTCGGTTTAATAACCTTCTTAAGTAAAGGAACATGTTTATCATGTAAATATGCTATTGAGTCACTGATAAATTTTATTTGGTCATCTACAGAACATAGTCCGTATACATGGTTCCACGATATCGACTCACAATCAATTAATAGAGAATTCAAATCTATACTATTGAAGTTTCTGAAATAAGTATATTTGGGAATAACATTTAAACGGAGCTTTACATCACAAGACATGAAAATAATATCGTGGTCCAAAATGCTGAGACATAATTGATTAACGAAGAGCACTGAACGAGGGTTGCTAATTAGAAAAAGATCCAAAAGAGAAGGGTTAGTAATATTAAAATACTAAAAATAGAAACAAAAACAAAATTTGCACAGTTTCAAGTTCATGAATTGTAAAAAACAAAAAACAAAAATTGACAAACGACTTTTCAGCACATATTTATCAGCTCCCTTGGCGTAGGAAATCATATGGTAATGATTATCAGTAATAATACTGTTACGTGCAATAGAAAGAGACAACTGGTGACATCTACTGGCAATGAAGAAGTAAACAACTTTAGGTTCGGAGAATTGATTATGGTATCTACAGGAAGGTTCAGGAATAGAATGAATAGAACAGTCAAGAAGCTTCTGGAAAATAGAACACTCGAGAATAATCTGGAGAGTTTCTGGGTATAAATATAACAGTTGTCATAGCCAGAATAAGAGTCTTGTCTTAGACGTTGCAGTGTTAACAAGCGAAAGTAATAACGTGCGGAAGTGTTGTAATTAGATTGCGATAATTGAAAGTACAGTATTAAGCGATAATTAAAGTGTAGTTGATTAATTGAAAGTTTGTGAATTGTTAAGATTAGAGTTAAATAAAGAACTTGTATATTAAATATTTAATATTGTGTTTTAAATAACGAGCCAAAGGCCACGCTCGCAACAATATTTTCTCTCGATGATCATTGACTGAATTTCTTGTGTAAACCATGATCAGGATTTCGGTTTAATAACCTTCTTAAGTAAAGGAACATGTTTATCATGTAAATATGCTATTGAGTCACTGATAAATTTTATTTGGTCATCTACAGAACATAGTCCGTATACATGGTTCCACGATATCGACTCACAATCAATTAATAGAGAATTCAAATCTATAGTATTGAAGTTTCTGAAATAAGTATATTTGGGAATAACATTTAAACGGAGCTTTACATCACAAGACATGAAAATAATATCGTGGTCCAAAATGCTGAGACATAATTGATTAACGAAGAGCACTGAACGAGGGTTGCTAATTAGAAAAAGATCCAAGAGAGAAGGGTTAGTAATATTAAAATACTAAAAATAGAAACAAAAACAAAATTTGCACAGTTTCAAGTTCATGAATTGTAAAAAACAAAAAACAAAAATTGACAAACGACTTTTCAGCACATATTTATCAGCTCCCTTGGCGTAGGAAATCATATGGTAATGATTATCAGTAATAATACTGTTACGTGCAATAGAAAGAGACAACTGGTGACATCTACTGGCAATGAAGAAGTAAACAACTTTAGGTTCGGAGAATTGATTATGGTATCTACAGGAAGGTTCAGGAATAGAATGAATAGAACAGTCAAGAAGCTTCTGGAAAATAGAACACTCGAGAATAATCTGGAGAGTTTCTGGGTATAAATATAACAGTTGTCATAGCCAGAATAAGAGTCTTGTCTTAGACGTTGCAGTGTTAACAAGCGAAAGTAATAACGTGCGGAAGTGTTGTAATTAGATTGCGATAATTGAAAGTACAGTATTAAGCGATAATTAAAGTGTAGTTGATTAATTGAAAGTTTGTGAATTGTTAAGATTAGAGTTAAATAAAGAACTTGTATATTAAATATTTAATATTGTGTTTTAAATAACGAGCCAAAGGCCACGCTCGCAACAATATTTTCTCTCGATGATCATTGACTGAATTTCTTGTGTAAACCATGGTCAGGATTTCGGTTTAATAACCTTCTTAAGTAAAGGAACATGTTTATCATGTAAGTATGCTATTGAGTCACTGATAAATTTTATTTGGTCATCTACAGAACATAGTCCGTATACATGGTTCCACGATATCGACTCACAATCAATTAATAGAGAATTCAAATCTATACTATTGAAGTTTCTGAAATAAGTATATTTGGGAATAACATTTAAACGGAGCTTTACATCACAAGACATGAAAATAATATCGTGGTCCAAAATGCTGAGACATAATTGATTAACGAAGAGCACTGAACGAGGGTTGCTAATTAGAAAAAGATCCAAGAGAGAAGGGTTAGTAATATTAAAATACTAAAAATAGAAACAAAAACAAAATTTGCACAGTTTCAAGTTCATGAATTGTAAAAAACAAAAAACAAAAATTGACAAACGACTTTTCAGCACATATTTATCAGCTCCCTTGGCGTAGGAAATCATATGGTAATGATTATCAGTAATAATACTGTTACGTGCAATAGAAAGAGACAACTGGTGACATCTACTGGCAATGAAGAAGTAAACAACTTTAGGTTCGGAGAATTGATTATGGTATCTACAGGAAGGTTCAGGAATAGAATGAATAGAACAGTCAAGAAGCTTCTGGAAAATAGAACACTCGAGAATAATCTGGAGAGTTTCTGGGTATAAATATAACAGTTGTCATAGCCAGAATAAGAGTCTTGTCTTAGACGTTGCAGTGTTAACAAGCGAAAGTAATAACGTGCGGAAGTGTTGTAATTAGATTGCGATAATTGAAAGTACAGTATTAAGCGATAATTAAAGTGTAGTTGATTAATTGAAAGTTTGTGAATTGTTAAGATTAGAGTTAAATAAAGAACTTGTATATTAAATATTTAATATTGTGTTTTAAATAACGAATCGAAAGGCCACGCTCGCAACAATACGTCACGATACGAGCGCTCCCCTCCCACCTCCTCTTGGCTAACAACTTTTGTTTCAATGTCATCTTTATTCTTCTTGGCATAGAGAATACCATTCCTCGTTCAAGCTGAAAATAACTTCCCCGACTTGCATTGTTTTAGCGCTTCCGCAAGAAGAGAATTATTATGCGAAGTTTGGCTTTCATTTATATAGACTGGACTTGCTGAGGAGAAACCAATTAAATCGGAGAGTTTTTTACCTTTTCTCCTTCAGAAGGCAGATATAAACAGCTTCTGCTCAGAAATGCAAGAAAAGCGAACAATTATTGGAGTATAAGTGCCAGGAGAGTTAGGTTTGATGCGGAAAGCTTCTGTATATGAAGTCAAAGGGTACTCGATCACAGCGGCGATATTCTTGATGACCTGAGTGCACTTTAATTATGCAGGCGAGGTATTCCACTAACAATTGCATCGCTCAGACGCTGAGTCTGCAGAATATTATTTATCTGGGACTTTAACGTGTTGTTATCTTGTAGAAGTATAAACAACCACTCATCGTGCTGCAATTTTGTTGTTGATTGCACTGATTGCAGTTTCAATTTGAGATGTAATGCGGGATTCAGTTTGTTGCAGGACGCTGTTGATCTTGCCTAAGAGACGAGATTCCATGGATTCCAATAATTTCTCCATGACAGAGTCAGGAGATCCAAGGTCATCAGCTAATAATTTGGTTAGGCTGCTCGTTAAAACTTGGTTGCTATCATCTGAGTTAGACGTAGATGGGGTTTTCTCTTTTTTATTGTTCCTGCCTGTCATACTGAGAAACCAAAAACTTAAGAGCGTTTCACAAAACAAAAAAAAAATTCAAAAACACTCTTCAAGTAACAAAAGAGCGGGAGTGACTCACAAAAACCAAAGCAAGTCACCGTTTTACGATCACTCGTTAAGCGACACAATATTTCAATTGAATTTATGGAAATTATTGAAAATAATTCTTCAGTTTAAAACCACCTAAATAAATCGGCACGATTGAGAAAGAAAACTCTTCCCGGGCGATCCAAAGCCAGTGAAACTGCGAGAATATATCACTTAGAATCAAAACTGAGGAAACCGGAGCCGATGAAAATACACGTCTACTCTCTAGCGAACATAGAACTGTCTTATGATGCCTTATGAAGCAATGACTAGCTTTGTCTAAAAAGCAAATATGAGTCATTTCGACGGCGCTCTAGGTATGAATAAATAGCTGTTATTTTTAAATCTCTTTTAGAAGCTTAAAAGTGCTTTCCTGAAAAGTGCCAAGGGCTACTATAGTAGTAAGTACCAGTTCATTTATCAAGGGCAATCGTGGAGTTCCACAAGGATCGATTCTTGGCCCATTGCTTTTTTGCATATACATAAGTGATATCTTTGAATCTATCTCCTATAGTAAGATTCATCTTTATGCTGACAGCGAGCAGTTATTTCTGTACAGACCTCTTGGTGTTATTGAAGATGGCATAAGTTGCATTAACGAAGCTCTGATATGCCTTAATCGATGGGCTTATGCGTAACCATCCTGTTCCGACAAAGGGAATCAATTCAACAAAAATCAATTTCAAGATTCAAGTGTCGAAATGACTATAGCGGTATGTGTAGCGGAAATTGAAAGGAATGCAGGTACAGTAAGAAATAAATGCGAGCGTTACTTCACCTTTGTTCTTTATTGCGTCAAAAGGACAAAATGATTACTACTACAGTATAAACTACAATAATGTGTAAACTACAAACTGTACTACAAATTTTTACAAAAAAAAAATATATAATAATATTATAAATTACAAAGAAAAAAAAAGGAAAAAAAAATTATATATAATATTGTCACGTGCAATAGAAAGAGACAACTGGTGACATCTACTGGCAATGGAGAGTAAACGACTTCAGGTTCGGAGAATTGATTATGGTATCTACAGGACGGTTCAGGAATGGAATGAATAGAACAGTCAAGAAGCTTCTGGAAAATAGAACACTCGAGAATAATCTGGAGAGTTTCTAGGGTATAAATATAACAGTTGTCATAGCCAGAAAAAGAGTCTTGTCTTAGACGTTGCAGTGTTAACAAGCGAAAGTAATAAACGTGCGAAAGTGTTGTAATTATATTGCGATAATTGAAAGTACAGTATTAGCGATAATTAGAGTTGAGTTGATTAATAGAAAGTTTATGAATTTTGTATGATTAGAGTGAAATAAAGAACTTGTATATTCAGTATTTAATATTGTGTTTTAAATAACGAACCGGAAGACCACGCTCGCAACAACTGGTGTCAGAAGTGAAATAAAGTGGTGGCAATTGACTTAAAAATTCAAAGTGTGATCAGTTTTGTGAGATTGTGTTAAAATTTGATAGTTCTGGAAAATAATTTATATTCAACTATAATGAATTACTAAAGTAATGGGGCGCAAAGTCGAGGAGCTTCGAATACCGGATTTGAAAGTAGAGCTAGGGAGCCGGTCATTGCAAACGACAGGTGCAAAGAAAGTGCTAGTCGAGCGACTCAGACAAGCTTTGATAGAGGAAGGAAAGGATCCTGAAACATTTGTTTTTGAAGAGAACTTGGAAGAATCCGAAGCTGAAGAAGAGCCTACGATGAAAATGGAACAGCTTTTGAGTATTTTAATGAGCAAAATGGAAGCCCGTTTTGATGAACAAAAGAATTCTCTCGATGAACAAAAGAAATCTATGGAAGACCGTTTTGATGAACAGAAAAATTCCAATGAGGAACAAAAGAATTCTCTGGAATTCCGTTTAGATGAGCAGAAGAAATCTATGGACGAACAAAAGAATGCTTTCGTTGAACAAAAGAATTCTCTGGAATCCCGTTTAGACGAGCAAAAGAATTATCTAGAATCCCGGTTAGATGAGCAGAAGAAATCTATGGAAACCACGCTCGCAACAATACGTCACGATACGAGCGCTCCCCTCCCACCTCCTCTTGGCTAACAACTTTTGTTTCAATGTCATCTTTATTCTTCTTGGCATAGAGAATACCATTCCTCGTTCAAGCTGAAAATAACTTCCCCGACTTGCATTGTTTTAGCGCTTCCGCAAGAAGAGAATTATGATGCGAAGTTTGGCTTTCATTTATATAGACTGGACTTGCTGAGGAGAAACCAATTAAATCGGAGAGTTTTTTACCTTTTCTCCTTCAGAAGGCAGATATAAACAGCTTCTGCTCAGAAATGCAAGAAAAGCGAACAATTATTGGAGTATAAGTGCCAGGAGAGTTAGGTTTGATGCGGAAAGCTTCTGTATATGAAGACAAAGGGTACTCGATCACAGCGGCGATATTCTTGATGACCTGAGTGCACTTTAATTATGCAGGCGAGGTATTCCACTAACAATTGCATCGCTCAGACGCTGAGTCTGCAGAATATTATTTATCTGGGACTTTAACGTGTTGTTATCTTGTAGAAGTATAAACAACCACTCATCGTGCTGCAATTTTGTTGTTGATTGCACTGATTGCAGTTTCAATTTGAGATGTAATGCGGGATTCAGTTTGTTGCAGGACGCTGTTGATCTTGCCTAAGAGACGAGATTCCATGGATTCCAATAATTTCTCCATGACAGAGTCAGGAGATCCAAGGTCATCAGCTAATAATTTGGTTAGGCTGCTCGTTAAAACTTGGTTGCTATCATCTGAGTTAGACGTAGATGGGGTTTTCTCTTTTTTATTGTTCCTGCCTGTCATACTGAGAAACCAAAAACTTAAGAGCGTTTCACAAAACAAAAAAAAAATTCAAAAACACTCTTCAAGTAACAAAAGAGCGGGAGTGACTCACAAAAACCAAAGCAAGTCACCGTTTTACGATCACTCGTTAAGCGACACAATATTTCAATTGAATTTATGGAAATTATTGAAAATAATTCTTCAGTTTAAAACCACCTAAATAAATCGGCACGATTGAGAAAGAAAACTCTTCCCGGGCGATCCAAAGCCAGTGAAACTGCGAGAATATATCACTTAGAATCAAAACTGAAGAAACCGGAGCCGATGAAAATACACGTCTACTCTCTAGCGAACATAGAACTGTCTTATGATGCCTTATGAAGCAATGACTAGCTTTGTCTAAAAAGCAAATATGAGTCATTTCGACGGCGCTCTAGGTATGAATAAATAGCTGTTATTTTTAAACCTCTTTTAGAAGCTTAAAAGTGCTTTCCTGAAAAGTGCCAAGGGCTACTATAGTAGTAAGTACCAGTTCATTTATCAAGGGCAATCGTGGAGTTCCACAAGGATCGATTCTTGGCCCATTGCTTTTTTGCATATACATAAGTGATATCTTTGAATCTATCTCCTATAGTAAGATTCATCTTTATGCTGACAGCGAGCAGTTATTTCTGTACAGACCTCTTGGTGTTATTGAAGATGGCATAAGTTGCATTAACGAAGCTCTGATATGCCTTAATCGATGGGCTTATGCGTAACCATCCTGTTCCGACAAAGGGAATCAATTCAACAAAAATCAATTTCAAGATTCAAGTGTCGAAATGACTATAGCGGTATGTGTAGCGGAAATTGAAAGGAATGCAGGTACAGTAAGAAATAAATGCGAGCGTTACTTCACCTTTGTTCTTTATTGCGTCAAAAGGACAAAATGATTACTACTACAGTATAAACTACAATAATGTGTAAACTACAAACTGTACTACAAATTTTTACAAAAAAAAAAAATATATAATAATATTATAAATTACAAAGAAAAAAAAAGAAAAAAAAATTATATATAATATTGTCACGTGCAATAGAAAGAGACAACTGGTGACATCTACTGGCAATGGAGAGTAAACGACTTCAGGTTCGGAGAATTGATTATGGTATCTACAGGAAGGTTCAGGAATAGAATGAATAGAACAGTCAAGAAGCTTCTGGAAAATAGAACACTCGAGAATAATCTGGAGAGTTTCTAGGGTATAAATATAACAGTTGTCATAGCCAGAAAAAGAGTCTTGTCTTAGACGTTGCAGTGTTAACAAGCGAAAGTAATAAACGTGCGAAAGTGTTGTAATTAGATTGCGATAATTGAAAGTACAGTATTAGCGATAATTAGAGTTGAGTTGATTAATAGAAAGTTTATGAATTTTGTATGATTAGAGTGAAATAAAGAACTTGTATATTCAGTATTTAATATTGTGTTTTAAATAACGAACCGGAAGACCACGCTCGCAACAACTGGTGTCAGAAGTGAAATAAAGTGGTGGCAATTGACTTAAAAATTCAAAGTGTGATCAGTTTTGTGAGATTGTGTTAAAATTTGATAGTTCTGGAAAATAATTTATATTCAACTATAATGAATTACTAAAGTATGTAATGGGGCGCAAAGTCGAGGAGCTTCGAATACCGGATTTGAAAGTAGAGCTAGGGAGCCGGTCATTGCAAACGACAGGTGCAAAGAAAGTGCTAGTCGAGCGACTCAGACAAGCTTTGATAGAGGAAGGAAAGGATCCTGAAACATTTGTTTTTGAAGAGAACTTGGAAGAATCCGAAGCTGAAGAAGAGCCTACGATGAAAATGGAACAGCTTTTGAGTATTTTAATGAGCAAAATGGAAGCCCGTTTTGATGAACAAAAGAATTCTCTCGATGAACAAAAGAAATCTATGGAAGACCGTTTTGATGAACAGAAAAATTCCAATGAGGAACAAAAGAATTCTCTGGAATTCCGTTTAGATGAGCAGAAGAAATCTATGGACGAACAAAAGAATGCTTTCGTTGAACAAAAGAATTCTCTGGAATCCCGTTTAGACGAGCAAAAGAATTATCTAGAATCCCGGTTAGATGAGCAGAAGAAATCTATGGAAACCCGCTTGGACGAACAAAAGAGTTGTCTAGAAACTCGTTTGGAGGAACAGAAGACTTTCCTGAAAAACTCGTTAGACGAACAAAATTTAAAAATTGAAGGAATCGAGCAGGAAGTGGCGGAAGCTCAACAAAAAGTCACCGTGCAGCTTGACAGTTTTAAAGCAGATCTAGAAAGAATAAAGCATCGTCAGCCTCTAAACGTAGCAGCTGAAATATACAGCACAGGCAGAATGAAACCCCCAATATTTGATGGACAAAATTCGTGGCATATCTTCAAGAGACAATTCGAGGCAGCTTCAGAGGTAAATTGATGGAATGATGAAGACAAAGCTATAGCTCTGGTGTTAGCACTTCGAGGTCCTGCGTCAGAACTCTTACAAACTGTACCGATTGAAAAGCAACGTGATTACACTTCATTAGTACAGGCGATAGAATTACGTTACGGAGATGAACACATGCAGCAAGTATATCGCCTACAGTTGCGCACCAGTATTCAAAAACATGCCGAATCACTACAACAACTCCAGGAAGATGTAGAAAGATTAGCGCATCTTTCATACTCCAGCGTGAATGCGGATTTTCTCAATGAAGTGGCGACGGAAGCATTTGTGAACGCTATTGCAGATCAAAACTTACAACATGCATTAAGGATAGCAGGGATGAAATCAACAGCAGAAGCACTAGCCTATGCATTAGCGTATGAATCCGCCAGACAAGCTTCACGGAGTGCAGTACGAATGAGAGAAATTTCGGTGAACGAATGTACTTGTAATAGAATGCAGTAATCACAGAGCACTCCTTCACGCGGTATTCTGCAATGCTGGAATTGTAATAGACCGGGACACCTCCAAAGGGACTGCAGAAAACGCCGACGAGTGGAATCCCTAGATGAAGAGAGGAGAGTGGAATTGCAAAGATATCGAGCTGGGCAGCAGACTTGCAATAGATTGCAGTTATCACTGAGCAACCCTTCACGTAGTGTTCTTCGATGCTGGGATTGTAATAAATTGGGACACCTTCAAAGCGACTGCAGGAAGCGCCGTCGAAGGGAATCAACAGAAAAGAAAGGAAGAGAAGAATGTCCAAGTTGGCGAACTAGAGAGCAAGCTATTCTTGGAGCGACTAGACTCCAACCTTATGGCTTAGAGATGCAACATAGGAAAGGACTTGCAGAAGCCTTTGTACAACGTCCATGCAAACTTGAATGCAAACATTGCGGCCTGGTGGGAGAAAAAGAAAGAACAGCAACTATACAGTTGGTAACTGTGGAACCATCAACAGGTTGAGACATCGAGAACTTGCGAACAGCGCAACGAGAAGATCCGGACATATCGCCTATTCTTGCTTGGAAAGCAGATATAGAAAAACCAGAATGGAAGGATATTTCAGGGATGAGTGAAAATCTGAAAAGCTACTGGGCTCAATGGAATTCTCTTCATGTTGAATGCGGTATTCTAAAACGCAAATGGGAGGCACCTAACGGTAAATCATTCCGAATGCAAATAGTCTTGCCGGCATCAAAGGTCAACGATGTTCTAGGTAAAATGCATCGTGGAACATCTGGAGAACATTTGGGAGTGAATAAAACAATTTCTAAAATACGAGAAAAGTTTTATTGGCTACATATGCGGGAGGATGTGGAGAAGTGGTGTCGCAGATGCACTGTGTGTGCTTCTTACAAAGGGGCCGCCACATAGCAGCAGAAAGGAAATGTATAAGTGTAAGGTCAGAGCCCCATTGGAAAGAAGAGCTGATGTACAAGAAGCCACGAGGACAAAATTAGCAGTAAATGCCAATCGGATGAGGACCCGCTATGACTTACGTGCGAATTCAGCAGGATTCAATGAAGGTGATCTTGTTTGGCTGTACAACCCGAACCGACGTAAGGGACGTTCTTCAAATTCACAACAACACTGGGAGGAACCGTATTCAGTAGTAACTAGAATAAATCACGTAGTATACAGGATTCAACGTGGTACAAGAGGCAAACGAAAAATTGTTCATTTGGACCGCTTGTGTCAATACTACGAGCATCAAGACCGTGGACCACCTGTTGTTCGGGACGAACAAATTTAAGAAGGGGGCAGTGTTACGTGCAATAGAAAGAGACAACTGGTGACATCTATGTACTGGCAATGGAGAGTAAACGACTTCAGGTTCGGAGAATTGATTATGGTATCTACAGGAAGGTTCAGGAATAGAATGAATAGAACAGTCAAGAAGCTTCTGGAAAATAGAACACTCGAGAATAATCTGGAGAGTTTCTAGGGTATAAATATAACAGTTGTCATAGCCAGAAAAAGAGTCTTGTCTTAGACGTTGCAGTGTTAAAAAGCGAAAGTAATAAACGTGCGAAAGTGTTGTAATTAGATTGCGATAATTGAAAGTACAGTATTAGCGATAATTAGAGTTGAGTTGATTAATAGAAAGTTTATGAATTTTGTATGATTAGAGTGAAATAAAGAACTTGTATATTAAGTATTTAATATTGTGTTTTAAATAACGAACCGGAAGACCACGCTCGCAACAATATATCGCTTAGGAAAAACAAAGATTTTTTTAATTTCGGTTTTCACTAATGGATCTCCTTTGCTGGAAATCAAAAAAAAACTCCCCTTCGTTTGCTGCAATCACATGTTGAGACACGATGCCCTTCTTGGGATCTTGTGTCTCGATGTAGATTGTTTGGCGTAGAAATTATTAAAAATTTGATCACAATGTTTTAAATGTAAATTGCACCAAAAAACACTAAACTCGCTCACCATTCACTTTGCTCAGTCGACATTCAACTTTATTTTCACCAAAGATAATTTTGAATAACACCACTCAGAATTCTAAGATTTGTTTGCACCTCAAAAGAAATTTCCACTGTTGCTCACTACTACTTCTTGATCGTATGCTTGTCGAACGTAAAAGAGATTGATGCTTAGGAGCAGCACTCTTTTATAGGTAATTCCGCCATATTGATTTTATGTTCCACAGTGATAATTTGTGACAAAATTGTAAAATTCATTACCTCAGAGAATGATCATTGTAAATTTATCATGGAATTTACCTGAAGCATTCTCCCTTACATCATTTTGTGAATTTAGTTAACTTCTTCCTGCTGAAAATAGTGTGCAAATTCATTCATTAATATTGCTTGAGCAAACTGACTCTGGTGGTATTTATGGCTCTTTCGGAATATGGAACCTGATATGCTACCGATCTCTTTACTTCCCTTTTTCTCTTTTTCTCCGATGGGATGTATGATAAATTATTATTTATTTAATATCTTTTACTGGGGGTGTTTTTACTAGTTTTTATTACCCCCAGTGTATTCCTCGGGAAAAACACCCCAATTTCGTGTGTCATATGTTGACAGAAATTGGAGAAATGTCAACTCGCGGTTTTTGTGTATTCGTTTACAAAAAGATGGCGGAAACCTCGATGGGAATGGAAGCCAAATTTTTGAGCAAAGTGAATTGGATTACAATTTTAATAGTTTTCATAGTATTTTCATTAATAAAAGGTGATTAAATCATATAGTAAAGTTTTAAGTTCAATAAAGTGGGAGTTATCTCTTTTTAGAGTTCACTCCGGTAAAGCTCACCAATATCACATAAGGTGAAACAAAAGCAGGCGTACCCTAGCAAAGCCGGCGCGTTTAGTGGCGGTCTTATCAAAATCAGATCTCTTTCTAATGAGATCCATAATAGAAAAACAGCAGGAAAACAGTTTAAAAACATTCGAAATATGAAGAGCGTCGGAGATGTCCTCACACAGGAAGACATAGATAAGCTGAGGCAATTCGAGGTTAAGGTGAACGAATCTAACAAAGAAGGCAACAGCAGCCATCTTGCAGACACTTCACCGCATATTCAGTTAAACGAGGAAAACACCTTCTCGACTCCAAATAATATTTCGAAGCCATCACCGCAGATCCAGTTAAATGAGGAAATTACCTCCTCGCCGACAAATAATAATAATATTTTGAAGAAAGCACATAGTGCGCTTACATCGTCCGAGTGGGAAGATAAACTTAAGGTAGCTACACAGGAGTTCGTCACTATTAATTCCAAAAAGAGGAAGAAAAATACAGAAAAGGAAGTTCAAGGTAAGGATGATCTTGCCCAATATAACTATTACAATAAGTTTGCGATATTATCTAACGAAGACGAATCTATGGACACGGATGTGTATGATGTCGCGCCTCACACCGATATTTCAGAAAGCTCGTCGAGAGCACATATTATTAACAATAAGTCAGGCTCAAAGGCACCGGCACCTAAGAGCATTGGTAACGCGAGCCCTTCTAGCAGGGCAGTAGTTTTTTGTCCCCCCATCTTTGTTTTTGGGATTAATATTAAAATTTTAATCGAAGTTATTGAGGCGACAGCCCTAGATTGTATTGTAGATAACAATATATATAAGTTTGTAAATATAGGCTTTAGGCGAACTAAGGTTTTTGTCAGCAACGCAAGGGCCCATAGATTACTTATGGACAGAACGCAGTACACAGGTAGAAGCCTTCTCTATTTGCCCCTAAGGAATCTAAGAAAATCTCTATCTTACTCAGAGGTTTAGAGTGCGACACTCCAGTTGAGGAGATTGCATCAGCACTGAAAGAAAAGGCCCCAAATACTAAGATCGCCAAGGTTTCGGCATTCAGAACGGCTCGCACTAGCGAGCTAGGCTTAAGCCCCAGATTGTTCACAATCCAGCTTGAAGCAGGAGAGAACACTTCTGAATTATTCGCAATTAGGTATATCCTATACCAAGCCATCACTTGGGAAAGGTTTGGACACACGGGTGACTTCTGTGCCTATACTAGTAGATGCGTGATTTGTGGGGAGGGCCTTGATTCCGAAGTCTGCATCAAAGCGAGCGAAAGCAATAGTACTAAACCACCACCCAAGTGCGCTAACTGTGGGACCTCGGGTCACCCGGCCAGCTATGGGGGCTGCCCGGAGTTCAAAAAATACAAAGAAAGAAGAGACACACTGAAACAAAACGCCAGACAGATGGCAAGCAACAGAAGACCCGTAGTTAATCACGCAATAACTAATTACATAAATCCCTCAGTGTCATTCGCAGACACTCTTAGAAATGGCTCCGAGGAGCAGAATCAAGCTAAAGGTGCGCTGAACAGTTTCATGAGCGAATCTCAAAAATTGTTTGACATGCCTTTCAAGGATCTCATTGTACGTATCACCCAATTCTGGCCCAATTACCTGAAATTGCAAAGCAGAGAAGATAAAATGTTTGCATACTTAGATTTCGTTGCTTCCATTGTAGCAAAATGAGCTGTACAAACATTAAATCTCTCGCACTGAATATCAACTCGTTGGTATCCCATGATAAAAGAATGGCGCTCGCAGGTATTCTGAACCAAAACAAAATACAAATAGGTCTGATCTCGGAAACCAGACTCAGAAATAACCACAAACCTAGGTTTGAGGGTTTTAACTTTATTAGAAATGACAGTGGCAGAGGCACAGCAGTGGTGCTAAAAACTAATTTTAAATACTCGCAAATTCCGTTTCACAGTGACCTTATTTCAGTTTGCCTTGCAAGCATAACTTACTCTATCCACTCTAACTCTCCCAAAAAACTCCTTTTAGGTAGCATATACATACCTACGAACTCTGACCCGAACATTGCTAACGAATTAGATAGCCTGCACACCATATCGTATGGATTTGAAGCAGTGATCCTAGGTGGAGATTTGAATGCAAGACATATCAGTTGGGGAGACACGCTAAACAACAGAAACGGTAACACCATTTATAACTGGCTGCACAACGGACCATTCCTCTCACTAGATATACTATCACCAAACAGCCCCACCTACCCGAGATCATCTTCAATCTTGGACCTGTTCCTCATCTCGGCCTCTCTGGCCGCGTCACCAAACAGAGCTCAAGCCCCCTCATGCTTCACAATACCCTCTCCATCTGATCACTTCGGTGTCGTACTGTCACTTCATTTAGAAAATTTTTCTCCTCTTTTACTTACACCAGAGACCTTTACTTCCTTCGAGCACACAGACTGGCGTTCATTCAGGTACGACCTTGACCAAAGACTCAAACACATTAGCATCCCCTCAGAGGAAAACATCTCAAATCAAGAGATTGACAGATACATACCCAGGATTAACAAAGAAATACTTGATTGTACCCAAAGACACTCCGTAACCCGAAACACCACACACCTCAAGTATCATAACATATCTGCCTTGACCAAGAAACTTTTAAAACTTAGAAACAACTGGCTCAGAATTATGAATAGAATATTTCACAAGCACGGGAACAGAGTTAACAGCGGTTACCAGGAAATGCATTCCAGAACCCAATGTCTTAGCAAGATCATTAGGGATAGGGTTAGGATCGAACTTAATATGGCCTTCAAGCAAAGACTTGGTAGAATAGTCCCCTCTCCTCAAGCCTTTAAAGAAATAGACAGAATCACGAACAGAAAATTCTTTGGAACCGACATTAACAAGGATTCCCTCACTTATAATAATCAAGCTCTGGTCAATACTGAGGATAAGTTAGAAGCGTTTAAAGAATACTTCACGCACATCTACTCCGAAAATCGTCCATCACATGATATATCCATGAGCAGGCTCGTGCTTGATAGTGTGCAGAACTTTAACACCACAGCTCTAGGCGATCAGCTAACAGTTTTCTCCTCTGCCAACAAGGCCTCCAACCCAACCGATCAATTAAGATTTACCTCCGCTAGTAAGATTCAAATTTTCAAATTAAACCTTAACAACAAAAAATCGTCCGGACCTGACCTAATCACCAATTTCATTATCCGCAAATGCCCAGCCTCACTTGACTTAATCCTGTCCTCACTATTCAACCACTGTATCAACAACGGTCATTTCCCTGCAGTTTGGAAGGAGTCTAGACTCATCCCAATAGCCAAGAAAGGGAACTCTAAAGATATTAGTGAATTCAGACCTATCTCTCTGATCTCCAATGTCGGTAAACTATTTGAAAGGGTTCTGGCGGAAAAGTTGGAATCTGCCTGCGAGGATTTGAATATCATTCCGGATAACCAATTTGGTTTCAAAAGGGGGCATTCCACGGAACAGGCTATCCGACTTTTGTCCAACAAAATCACTCACAATCTAAGAAGCAAGAAGTGCACAGTTTGCTTAGACATAGACTTAGAAAAAGCCTTCGACTCTGTTTGGCACAAAGGTCTCATTTATAAACTACTACAACTAAATCTCCCAGGTTGGCTGGTAAAAACAATAAATAGCTTTCTAGCAGAGAGGAAAACTAATATTACTATAGGCAATGATTCCACTGGTTCCATCCCTGTACACTCGGGAGTCCCGCAGGGTTCCATACTTGGCCCTCAACTATTTAATATCTTTTTAAATGACTTCCCCATTAAGGACCCCGTAGGTGAGGAGCCGGTGGCAATCTTATACGCCGACGACACAATCATTTTAGCCAGTGATGAACGTCCTCATGCCGCACTAGACAAGCTGAAAAACATAATTCCAACGATTCTCAATTACTACAATATTTGGGGCCTCAAGCTTAACAGTGGTAAATGTGGCTTGATCTGCTTCAGAAACGCTAGTGGAAAGGGTCACCACTTGGCTGTTCGCGAAAGCAAAACCCTCAATCTGAGTATCAATAATTACAACATTCCCCTTAAAACTGAAATAGACTATCTCGGCATTAGACTCTATAACAAGTTCAGATTCAATACACACGCCAGAAAAGCTCTAAATAAAGCCAAAGCAGCCTCGGCTATTCTTAAACCACTACTCAGCTCTCAGAGCCTAACTAAAATCACAAAGATACTGATCTATAAAACTCTCATCAGACCAGTCCTCACTTACGGCTTTACATCTTGGTTCACCATCTCGCCTTGTGTTGCAAAACAGCTGAACCTGTTTGAAAGAAGAGTCCTCCGCTTTTGCTCGGGCAAATATAGAAGAGCCAACCAAAAATGGTTCCCTAACGCAGTCCTTTACAAGGAAACAGGTATAACTCCCCTAACCCTACATTTACTAAAACTAGGTAACAAAGCGTTAGAGCGCATTGCTAACCATCAAAACCCTATTATTAATTCAATATACAACCTTAATCGTTATGACACCTTGGCAGATAATTACTATCTTTCCCCAATAAACATCCTACATGATGACTCTCGTCCCCTTATACAAGTCACTCAGGAAAATCAATTTTCGGTTCCGTTCTATGAGAAGGCTTCGCCCTGTAATTATAGAGGTTAGAATATCGTCACTCACACCCGTGCGGCGTTGACAAAGATCTGGTTTCACCATTAAAAAAAAATAAAAAAATAAAAAATAAAATAAATAAAATAAAAACAACCAATTGTATCGAATCAACCACATTTGTAATTAATTTACCAGTAAAGCTTTGTTAATATGTTTTCATAAACCCAATCTCCAAAGCAGTATTGTCTCCAATAATTTTCAATTTTTTCTTCTTAAGTTTAAACTTAAGCACTAGAATAAGATTGTATGTAGTCTTTCTGGAATAGGCATAGACTTAGGCGTATGAGTAAGAATTTACGCCATTACCTGAACATACCATAGCTTAATAAGATACGTAGGGAAGTAGTTCTACATTAAAAAATAAGAAACTCTTTCACTTCCCTTTATTCATGTATAGAATAATCATTATACCTAGAGGAATTTTTCCTCTTTTCCCACAAAATGTACACCAAGGGATATATTCCCAATGAACTTCCACAGCAAAGACCTGTATTAGAATAAGAAGAAGCAATAAATGTCAGACAAAAAATTTGTAAACCTAGTTGGTTAGTTAAATATAGCTTCTATGTAATCAGACTGAGGTAAGGCATAAGCCAAGCAATAAGTTGTGTGATATTTCCCAAAGTATTGCCCCCCAGGGGGACTTAGTTATTTAGTCTTTAAGTTTATAAGTGTTGTTTGTTGATGTTTTAAGCCCGCAAGAGGCAATGTTGTGAAGGTGTGCCGGGAGCAAGCACACGCAGGTACCACTAACAATGTACAGACCTTCTGTCACAGTAATTAAACACTTGTAAGAGGTAACCAGTCCTCACCTTTGATATTATAAGTGGCCAGACATACGAATAAGTCGGCAATATATTCTTAAGGAGTCGTGAAGACTCGTGTTCAGTTCATGTGTTTTATAGCCTCAATAAAGCTTCTTTATCTTTATCTTTGTATTCTTTACGCGGGTTGTTTACGTCGCGATTTTCGTATGTTTCAGGTGCAAATTCCAGGTGAGTATGTATGTGTTAAATGTGATTGGTGTATTAGGTTCTTGTGAGTTTATGTTTTTTCCTGTGATAAACTGCTTAATTAGTAAAAAATTCTCAACAAAAATTAAAAATTGTGGGTCAAGTGGACATGTTTTTCTTTATTTATATTGAATTTCATGACTAATTGCAACTAATAGCAATTTAACATGTCCACTGACACCTTTGACGTGCTTTTTGTGAATGAAATTGGGGTAAATTACTATAATTTACCAATTTCTATAATTAATCACCCACTACGCGGTAGCTGTCAACAGGTGATCTTGCTTGCGATTTCTACCTGACGAGCTCACGGGAACGCGATTAAATGTAGAAATTAGGTAGCATAAAGTATAAAGGTGATGTTTAGGTAGTTCAAAGTTCAATGTTGTTTTTTTTATTCATTTTTTTATTAAAATATCTACAGGCTCATCTGTTTTTTCTTCATTTCAACCTTTTGCGTGGCACGGATTGACCTGACGCTTTCCCAGGTCCAAGTGTATGATTAGTATCGTTGACCTTTATGCATACGGATCTTATATCTTGTTTTTTATTTCCAGGTGTGGCTGAACACCTCCTAAAACGAATGCCACAGTTGTTTACAGGACAAATCCCGACAAAACAAAGTTACCACAATTACATGGGATGATCATATCAATAGTATCGTACGTAAGATATATTTTGGTCTTAGCTCGTTGGGGGCCTCCAGTCAGTTCACTCCTCTGAGCACACGTTGGCTCCTGGTTTGCTTGTTGCTCTAACCAATAAACATAAACATTTATGGTAAGCTAGACCATCGGAACTTCAATAAATTGTCACTTGCGTTTAACTCTATAATTCGATACATATAAATTCTTCGTAGATCCGGTCACATTTCATCTAATGTAAACACTGCGTTTGAGTGCAACCTTTCCTCTTATTTAGACTTCCGCTCATTGCTAATGTTGATAAAAATCATTAAATTTTGTTGCCCGGGTTATCTTTTTATTGATTTTCAGTTCTGTAGTCTAGAAGAACTCTTAACGTAAGTTTACCAAGATCTCATGGATTGATAATTAAATGCCTGTTCTTCAATCACACTTTTAAGCTTTATAATGCCTTGCTGCATGATATTAAACAATCAATAATGTCGGACTCTTTCGGTGTCATTAAAAGGAATGTATTTAACTTCATTATCTCACGTAATATTACATGACATACTGAAGCGTGTAGGTCGGCTGGCTGCTGTCCGTAGCAGAAAACTTGAACGCACCCCGACCGAGAGAGATGCATTTCCTCAAGCTCGAGATGACATGCGGATGCGAAGAAGAAGAAGAAGACTGATTACATCTGTCTTTTTGGCAAATCGTCCAGCGTACTAATCGGTCCAGGAAAATTTCATCGGCTCATTTTCGCGTCATCGAAGTTTGGAAAATAATTATTCAAGTTTTAATAGTATAGTAATTTTAAAAGAAGTTATCATTCTAATCAATGACGCCATACAGGGGATGCGCTATATGTACATCCATCCACAAATAATTGGTGGTATCATCCTTGAAAATTTATATTGCAAAATTTTTGGGAACTTGCTGTGGTAAACAGGGACAGGCAATACAAAAACATCGTGTTCGTTAATTCTAACTGAAATATCTTTGAGTTCGAGAGGCAAAACATCGGTCCATTAAATTTTCCCGGAGTAAACGTTGCAAATAATACACCTATGACAGCAAAAGAAAATTCGCCACGGTATTTTTCACAAATAAATCGAGAACCTGAAAAATCTGTAAGTTTTCAATCACAATTTCGACTATCATCGATACCATTATCAACAGGATTTTATAATCGAATGGCCCTATCACCAAAATTTAGTAATAGTATAAGTAAAACTGATTCGCAGTTCTTTTGCCTGAAAATTTAAGCAAATTTGAGGCTAGTAGTGCCAACAACAATTTACGTTATAAAACGGATACATCGATAAATGGTTTCAAAAATTCAACAAGTACAATTTATGAGCCAAGAGGCCATAAGCAACAAGAACACCAGCAGGATCCTAAAATCATCAAACAAGATCGGTAATTGATAGCAGTAATTTACATAAAGCAGACGAAGCTGTCAGTTTGTTATGGTCGTAGCGTATTGCATATAGCAATATGCTGCACTGAAAATAACTGAAGCGAGTATGTCCGGCCTGCTGTCGACTACAGCGGAAAAACTGAATGCACCCGACCGAGAGAAATGCACTTCCTCACGCTCAAGTGACATGGTGACGTGACAGAAAGGAGGAAGACACCCTTTTCTGAATGTCAAGATCGAAGCAACGAAAGAGTGGTGAACGTATCCAGGAAAATAGTTAAACATCCGTGTGTAAATAAAATTTGTAAGTAGATTTCGGATAATTTTTAATTCCTATACGGTTATATTTTCAACCAAACTAATTAGATTGACGCGGGAATTAATGAGTGTAAAGCACATTAGTCGCACATCTCGTATATATATATCTCAGTTACCATCAAAAAGGAAGGTGCGGTACTCAATATACATATATAAAGGGGGAAATTCGACAATAGCAAGTTCAGCCCATCACAGAACATGTACACCTCGACTTTCGGACATAAAATTCCCAGTAAGAGATCACACCTCCTGACAAGTTTTTAGTTAGAACACATCCTGTCGAAACGGAAGACATTACAGAAACTCTTTTATTAGGGTTTAAATGGAATTAAATATTGTCGGGAATGTGGTCAAGAGTTTTAACGTCACCGTGAACAAAAAGAAACCTGTAAACAGATGTACCTGTGGCAGTATTTATATGTTTTAACTAGGAAAACTTATCAACAGCACCCGAAATTGAAGCAATCTGTCTGATGTCGATATGTGTTTTGTATGGCGAACGGAAAACGTCTAATAGGATCCAAGGATTGATGCGGTCTTACTTAATTCTACTGAAAGATTATCTCTCGCGCTCAATTTGTGTTAGATCAGTTCAACCGAGTAGCAGCTAAGTTCCTATCTTAAGATGTAAAGAAGCGATATACAGGTTATAAGTAAATTTAAATTCTAACAACTGTGTGGGCCTACGAAGTACTGAATTAGAGCCCAGTGGTATATTGGAACGTCCTGGAAGCGCCTCTACGATGGATCCACAGCATTAACTCCACGTAAGTGTTCCTTTTTGATCTTTTTCTCTTTTTGCAAATTTGTTTGAATATACATATAACGTGTACTTCTCGGCACTTTAAAATTTTTGTTTAGCATATACATGCAGTACTATTGAAGTTTATTTAAGTACCTGTGTAGAGGAAATCCAATGGTTCTTGAATTCCTAAAACGTATGGAGAGGTCGAAAACTACTAGTAGATTAAAACTCGTCGTGTTCGATTTTAACTCTAAATTTTATTCGACTAGTACACTTAATTTATATACAAAAAATGATGACAATTAGAAAATAAATTAAGAATGCATTACAAAAATATTGGAACATGAAAAACAAATTATTAAGAAATTCTCGTAATTAAAGAAATGCATATGCGCATTATGTTGCATCACACTAAATTCATCGCCCATGCTATATGTAGGTTAACAAAGAATGCACGCGGAAATGTAAACAAAAAATGCAATTGATTATTGTGATTGCGAGTAAAGTTTGAATTGCTGACCTTGTTATTGGCATTGGTAAATGAATTTAGCGTGAAATTTTTACATATTGAACTAAAAAATGTAAAAGTTATTGTTCAGCACTGAACATGCTGGGGCCTGCCAGAACGTATGACTTTGTTGAACTGTTGCTGAAGTGACTCATGCTGAACAGCAGGTTCCTCATAGATGGAATTTGGTTTGTCCCCTTTGTGACAGCACTGTAGAAGTGACTTGACCTTGGTCCAGTATCTCCAAACTAGTAGTAATAGGATGAATAGTAATACTGTCGTTGTCGCCGCAACGGTGTGTAGAACAAGAGCCTTCTTGAGTATTATTGGATTAAGATTTGGTTCTACAGTGAATTCCATGAACTGCTTATTGGAGGGAATCAATAGTCCAGGTTGCATCAGAGCAGGAGGCTTGTTGAAGTTTAATTTTATCGAATCTGGTACCACTTCCTTCATATGGCTGGAGACAACTTCTATGTTCTGGTCCAAGTTTGTCTTCAAGATTATTTCCTGTTTTCAGATAGCACTCATCTCGAAGGCGAATAACTCCAGTATTGTTTAATAACAGTTCTCTTCTCGAGCCTTTACAGATAATTGCAGCAACCTTGGTCTCATTGGTTGTGTACAACCAGGTGTTTCTTGTCATTAAGGCCTTCCAGACTATTCCTGTTAAGCTTATCTGGTTCATTTGACATGTTGTTCTTGGATGACGATTATAAATCTCGTCGATTATACATGATGGACTGTCAGCAATGCTATAGACGATGGCTGGCGTGCAGAGATAAGTCTTTTGTTGGCTGATTGCGCAGGCCTTCAGCTGTGTTTCTTCTAGAGAAAAGTAAGTTTGGTGGTCAAAACTTACGGCCAGTGTATTTAGTTTTACGTCAGCTATAGCAAATGTGTTGATTGTAGTCATGAAAGGAGTGGGTGTTACATGAATTAAGTCGTACCTGTTTGTTTCGACAATATTCAGATACCCGAACAAGATTATGCTATCATTTACTTGTTTCACATCAAGTTGTACTTGTGGTGTTGATAGTATTTGGAGATTGGTTCCAATATTATGCGAGACATTTTGAATTAAAAGACCAATGTCATGTGGGCTGACAAAATCAAATAAATGTCCGTGGTTATGGAGTGCGTTTAACCAGGTTTGATATTTTTCTTGTAGGTCGCTGTAGTAATCTTCAGTACTGATAAATGTAGCGAGTACTTCAATGGCGATTCTGTTATGATCTGCGGTGGAATACCAGGTAGCCATTTCTTTAACAGAAGAAATTACTTGAGTTAATCGGGCGTCAAAGTTTCTTAGTTTCTCAGATATGAGAAATGCTGATTGATTAATTTTCGTGGATAAAAGAAGCATCTGTTGATTGGTTGAATGCAAAAGATTGTGCTGATTCTCTTGCAAAAGCTCAATATCAGTATATACTTGATCATTTACTCCAAAGATGCTGGTTAAAAGACTGCCAAGTATACCCCTCTTAGATCTGCCCTTCGGCTCCGTTGTACTGATAACTTCTTTTAAGGTCTTAAAGAGATGATTTCTTCTTGAGGATACACGTTCAAACAGTGTTTGGCAGTGCGTCATTTTTGTGAGCTCTCTTGTTTGTTCACACATATCTTTTATCTGGTTCCAAGTATTATCAATGTTTTTCTGATCAGTGATTATTTCTGCTTTAGAAAGTGCGACCTGTAGGCGAAGGTTCCCACGTTTAATTTGTGCATGCCCCAAGTTCTCCAGAAAGAGCCCCGGCTTGGGCTGGAATATTTCATAGTCTTGGGCGAAAACTATCGTTAACCAATAAAGTAGAGACAAGGTTGTAAGCAGCAGGTTCTGTGCCCAGGTGCAAGGCGCAATGGTGGGTTTCCTTTTCCTTTTTGGTTCTGTGGATGAAATTTTATCGAAATGATTGGGCTGTGACCACAATTTTGGCTCTGACTGCAGAATGGAGCAGGATTTTCGTTTCTTGTTATTTTTATTTGGAGCAGACTCAAGACTTCTTGACACTGTATTTATTCTCGCCTCTGATTTAGTTACTAAAGTAGTCATTGTCGTGATTGAATTTTGAGCTTCGCTTGTGTCTTCTGAATTTAGTATGGAAATAGGTAGTTGACAGATCTTGTGAATAGGCCGTTTCTTAATACAGTTTTTGTATTGCACCGAAACAATTCGAACTACGCCATCATCTCCCGGATGTATATGGGTAATTCGCCCTAGTGGCCACCTCTGTGGTGGTAAAGTATCTTCTTTTACCAAGACCAATTCTCCGATCACTGGATTTTTCCCCAACGTCTTCCATTTGCTTCTCTGCTGAAGCAACGATAGGTATTCTTGAGACCAGCGCTTCCAGATATCTTGATGCAGTTTCGTGACTAACTTCCATCTCTGATGAAGTTCTTGTGTAGCTACTTCAGATTGTGGTGGTGCTATGAGCGGTCGTCCAATCAGAAAGTGCCCTGGCGTCAACGGTTCCAAGTCTGTGGGATCGCTGGAATGTTGCCCTATTGGTCGTGAATTCAAGCAGGCTTCTACTTGGCACAGTACCGTGCTGAATTCTTCATACGTTAGCAGCGTTTCTCCTAGAACTCTTTTTAGATGTCGCTTCACTGATTTTACTCCAGCCTCCCATAATCCTCCAATATGAGGACTAGCTGCGGGAATAAACTTCCAGTCAGTGCCATCATTAGCTGTGGTCTCTGCCGCTTGCTTTGTAGATCGGTTGATTGCTAATTGTAGCTCCTTATCCATCTTGTTTCTGGCACCGACGAAGTTGGTGCCATTGTCACTAAATATTTGCTTGCAGGTTCCCCGGCGAGAAAGAAACCTTTTATAAGCCGCTAAAAATGCATCAGTGGTGAGGTCGGTGACTAATTCCAGGTGGACTGCCTTTGTTACTAAACAAATGAACAAGGCAATGTATCCTTTATTGGTTTTAATTCCTCTGCCTTTTGATGCTTTTGTGAGAAATGGACCAGCATAATCGATACCACAGTGGGAAAATGGCGGCGACGGAATGATTCGGGCTTGCGGTAAGCTACCCATGAGTGGAGTATTACTGTTTTGACGAAATCTTGCACACCTTATGCACTTATGATTCCTTCCTTGGACTACTCTTTTCCCATCAATGATCCAGAAGTTCATCCTTATGTAATTTAATGTTAATTGTGTACCACCGTGTAACGTTTGCTGATTTGCATGATCTATAATTATATTTGTTATATGGTGTTTTTGTGGTAAAAGTATTTGGTGCTTGGCATCCATTGGCAGTAGAGAATTCTTTATTCTGCCGCCTACTCGCAAAATTCCCTCATTATCAAAAAATGGATTAAGCGAAAGAAGTTTACTTGTCTTTCTTATTGGTTTGTTTTTGCTCATTGCTTCTACTTCATCCGAAAATTCCTGCAACTGCACAATTTTGATGATGCGATTCTTGGCTTCAAGGAGTTCATCAGAAGATAGATGTGCAAGATTTCTTTGTGTTATGGACTTCTTACAATTTTTGATGAACCTGAGACTATAAGCTATAATCCTTATTTGTTTTGTGTATGTTGAGCAGGTAAAGATTTCTTCTGTCTGAATTCTTGCTTTTAATGCCATGACTTGCGTTTTCACTTCTTTATCAGTAACTATATTTAGCTTGTTGGATGGCCATGCATTGGGTGTTTGACTGAGCCAGAGTGGCCCTCTCCACAAAAGATCTCGAATTACGAGCTTGGTTGGGCTAATTCCCCTCGAGGCAATGTCCGCAGGATTTTGATCTGATCTCACATGTCTCCATATGGCCTTGTCAAAGTTATTATGTATTTCGGAAACCCTGTTTGCTACAAACTGCTGCCAGGTATTCGGATTCTTTGCAATCCATGCCAATGTGATTTCAGAATCGCACCAAGCGAATACTTCCGGTGATTCGATATCCAAAGATGTGATGGTTGATTTTAACAATTGTGTTAACAGGACAGCACCACAGAGCTCTAGTTGTGGTATTGTAACTTTTAGTTTTAAGGGCGCCACCTTGGTTCGTGCTGCTAGTAGCGTTATATGCACCTTCCCCAGAGAATCTGTTATTCGGGAGTATACTACGGCCGCATATGCTTTTTCGGAGGCGTCGCAGAAGCCGTGGAGCTGAATATGTTGCCCAGGTTGGTATTTGATCCACCGCGGAATTCTAATTTGTTGTAAATTTTTTAGATCTGCTTCGAGTTGCCTCCAAGAGTTTGTTATTTCTGTGGGTGGAATTTGGTCCCAGTCTATCCCAGCCTTCCATAATGATTGCATGAGGAGTTTAGCTGTTATTGTTACTGGTGAAAGGTACCCGAGGGGGTCAAATATTGCTGCAATTTTTGATAGTAAAGTCCGTTTGGTTAGTTTTGTAACCTCTTCCTCTGTTTTCAGCTGGAAGAAAAGTTCATCCTTTTTGGGATTCCAGTGTATTCCCAGTGTTTTTATGGCATTTTCTTCACCAATTTCTAGAATTCCCTTTTCGATAATCTCCTCAGGAATGTTTCTTAATAATTCCTCATTGTTTGAGGTCCACTTCCGAAGATTGAATCCTCCTTTGTTTAGGAGCACAATTATTTGACTTTGAAGTTCCTTGGCTTCTGATACAGTATTCGCTCCTGACAGCATGTCGTCTACATAAAAATCTGTCATTAGCACTCTTTTTCCGACGGGAAGTTGTTCGCCTTCATCTTGAGCAAGCTGCATTAGGACCTTGACTGCAAGATATGTGGCGGGAGCTGTTCCATAAGTAACGGTGTTTAAGACAAACTCTTGAATGCGTTCGTCAGGATTTTTTCGCCATAATATGCGTTGGTAATTTCGGTCTTCTTTTGCCACCATAATCTGCCTGAACATTTTTTCAATGTCTGCAGTAAAAACAAAACGATGCTTCCTCCATCTTAACAGGATTTGGCTTAGATCTTGCTGAAGCTTTTTTCCGGTATGAAGGAGATCATTAAGGCTTGACCCAGAATCTGTCTTGCTGGATCCATTAAACACTACCCGTAGTTTTGTAGTTGTACTGTCTCCTTTGAATACTGCGTGATGTGGCAAGTAATACACTTTTCTCTCAGTGTCTTTATAGCTTGTTGTGGGGCTCATGTGTCCCAAGGTTAAATATTCTGTGAGAAATTTGTTGTATTCTGCCATGTCATTAGGATTTTTGCTCAACCTTTTTTCCATTTGTAGCAGGTAAGCAACAGCCTTGTTTTTTGAAAAACCTAATGTCCCTAAATTTTTCCTGAAAGGTAGTCGTACTATATACCGTCCATGTTGGGTTCTTTTATGCGTTTTTTCAAAGTGCTGCGTACAATCATCGTTTTCCTGACTGGGTGTGGTATTCTCTATTTCCCAAAATTGTTCCAGTTTCTGGTCTATCTCACTAATTGACAGAAAACTTGAGATTTTGTTAGTTTCCTGAGAGGGATTGGGAATATTTCCAAAGAGGATCCAGCCCAGTTTTGTATTTTGTGCAGTTGGTTGGCCTTGTATAACACCATCCAAAATTATATTTGCATAAACATCAGCTCCAAGAATCAAGTCAACTGGACCTGGTTTATTGAAGTTGGGGTCTGCTAAGACCATACTTCCGTACTTGGTTGAATCAACTTCTGGTATTATTCCATCTGGGAGAAATGAACATAGATTTTCTAACACCAGTGCTTCTATTCGAAGTAGGGAGTTATTCTTGTATGGCAGTAGTATTTTAATGCTCACTTTGCTGGTGGCTTTTGCAGTTTTCGCATTGTTGACACCCATAATTGTTGTTCTGATTCGCTCTTTAGGTAGTCTTAAATTTTGGACAGATTCCTCAGTGATTAAGGATGCCTGTGATCCAGGATCAATCAGCGCTCTTAGAAGCTCTGTTTGGCCAAATCCATTTGATACTCTTACCATTGCAGTTGGGAGCAATACGCTAGGGATTTTAATCTTGTTGTGTAAAGTTGTAATATCCTCATTTTGCAAACTGAACTGTCTCGTGAGCTCACAAGTTTTCTCTGAGACTGCTGGTTCAGCCTTAAATTTGTTTTTGGCAGTATTATCATTGGCATTGTGCAAGAGCGTATGATGTTTTTTATTGCAATAGAAGCAGGTTTTGCTGGTTCTGCACCTTTCAAATTTCTTGTGTGATAAACAATTTGTGCATAAACCCTTTTTGTTTATAAATGAATTTCTATCTTGCACATTTAATTTTTTGAACTCTACACATTGGAATACACTGTGATCTTTACTGCAGAAAGCACATATATTTTTTGATATAGTAGAAGAGTAGAAAGACTTCTTCTTGTTATAATTTATAGCTTCTGACTTTTGTTTTGAACTTTTTATACAGTCTAGGATCTGGAAACGTTTTTCAAGGAAGTTAAGTAGCTCTGTTGTAGTTGGCATTTCCCTGGGATTGGAGAGACTCTCTTCAAACAAACGCAAGCTTTCTGGATCTAATTTCTTCATGGTGATGCAGACAATAATTGGACCCCATTCTCCTGTCCTACAGTTCAAATTATTCAATGCTTCTAAACACTCTTTTAGGGTGTCATGAAGCATTATGATGTCTTCTTGGCACCTGTGCTCTACCCTTTTTAGGTCCATAATGGTGTTTATATAGGTAGTAATAATTTTTCTGTTGTTATTATACCTTGCTTGAATAAGTTGTAGAGCGGTTTTGTAGTTATTATTGCTTAACTGAAGGTGGCTTATAACCTTCCTGGCTTCACCTTCTAGATGGTAAAGAAGGTACTGCATCTTTTCCACTTCGCTTAAGCAGGGGTTTATATGAATGATATTGTTAAACATGTCAATAAACGGTTTCCAAGTTTTATAGTCTCCGTTGAACTTTGGAATCTTCATCGGAGGTAGTTTTGGAAGGTTATTGAGTCTGGCAGCTTCCAAATATGGTAGAGAATGAGTAGTATCCCGAAGACTTGTTTGATTGGGGATTTCTTTAACTGTATCTGAAGTAACGGATGCTGCAATTGTTGGAGGCGGCAGCGATATGTTTGGAAAATTGGCCTTACTGTACTCATTAAGTGCCTGTTGCGCTGTTTGAAAAAATTTTTGCGTTTTCGTGTAAAGATCTTTTATAAAGTAGGAATGTTCTTTATTGAGGGAGATCTTTAATTGCTCGTGGTTCTTATTAAATTCTTCCCAATATGTGTTTAAAGCATCGTTTTTGGAAGTTAGATATTCTGGAGTCTTTCGTGAGGAGCCGTCTTTTGGAATATTTATCGATAGTTTCTCGATATTGTCGGCCAGTTGTTTTTGTAGCTCTAGTAAGTCTTCTGGAGTCATGACTACTGATGGATTAGGCGATAATTACAGGAGATGTCTGGTGCTGTATGGTGTATCCCACAAATACTCAAACTTAATTTGAGTCTGGCTGCTTGAAGTTGAGTGATAGCTCGAGAAGATGTCTGGAACTGTTTGGAGTATATCACAAGCACTCAAACTTAATTTGAGCCTTGATGGTTTTATTTTAGTGCTATTCTGAAGAAACTTCTTGATCGCTGGCTTGCTATAGCTTCCTCAAAGTGTTCTTTGAGACGCTATGTATAAGTATGTAGTAGAATATTCTGATGATGAACAAAGTTCTTGATCGCTGGCTGGCTATAGCTCCCTCAAAGTGTTCTTTGAGACGCTATATAGTAGTATACAGTAGAATTTTTCTGATGATGAACAAAGTTCTTGATCGCTGGCTGGCTATAGCTCCCTCAAAGTGTTCTTTGAGACGCTATATAGTAGTATACAAACTTTGATTTAATGGCTCGAAGGACCATGTGTAGAGGAAATCCAATGGTTCTTGAATTCCTACAACGTATGGAGAGGTCGAAAACTACTAGTAGATTAAAACTCGTCGTGTTCGATTTTAACTCTAAATTTTATTCGACTAGTACACTTAATTTATATACAAAAAATGATGACAATTAGAAAATAAATTAAGAATGCATTACAAAAATATTGGAACATGAAAAACAAATTATTAAGAAATTCTCGTAATTAAAGAATGCATATGCGCATTATGTTGCATCACACTAAATTCATCGCCCATGCTATATGTAGGTTAACAAAGAATGCACGCGGAAATGTAAACAAAAAATGCAATTGATTATTGTGATTGCGAGTAAAGTTTGAATTGCTGACCTTGTTATTGGCACTGGTAAATGAATTTAGCGTGAAATTTTTACATATTGAACTAAAAAATGTAAAAGTTATTGTTCAGCACTGAACAGTACCTAAAGTATACTTCTTAATACTTTAAGGAGAAAATTTTCGTTTAGTATAGACATATAGTACTATTGAAATTTATTTAACTACATAAAGTATACGTCTTAATACTTTAAGGAGAAAATTTTTGTTTAGCATATACATGCAGCACTATTGAAATTTATTTAATTACATAAAGTGAGACTTCCTACTATTTTGAGAAGAAATTTTAGTTTGACATACACAATCAGTAGGGGTGAAACTTAGTTAAGTACATAATGTAGACACATCAGAGTTTTGATTGCCTAATTAGTCTGAATACATAGGACTTCACCTACTAGAATTAATAGATCGGGGAATCGCGTTTTTTTCTTTGTTTTTTATCAGCGACATCGACCCCATTGGGCGTGATGATTCCAGCAAACTTTAAATAATAGAATTAGGTCAGTCAATGCCTAGAGGCGTATTATTTAGAGTAAAGTTGGTCTTAATGTATAGGAAATTTTGAATGAATTGAAGCTGCGCCTAAGACAGCTTAATGTTTTTTTTTTAAGTTCGATCTCATATGATATTTAAAGGAAAGCTCGCAATTGTTTTTCCCATGTAATTATACTAGATATGTATATACTTACCTCTAACATACCATAGAATCCATAGAGAGATAATCTTACCCTTTTACTAAATTTTACAGCTGCAGTTTTTTTCCATTTCAAAATATGTCTGTAGCTTGCTCAAAAGTTAAGCTTATAATAAAGGGAGTTTCTGTTGTAACGATTATGACGTGCTGATTTTCGAATTAATTTCTTCCTTCACTATCCCCTGTCTCTGTTGGCCAACTGGCTGGACAGAGTTATGAATCTGCGAGACGACTGTTTGGCTTCCAGCTAATTAGTTGACCAGACGCATGACTCTGCCCAGCTAGTGAACCAGGTGGACATGATAATCCGGTGAAGAGGAGACAGAGAGTCATCGGAGGATGGGATTGATGCTGGAGACCTTCAGTAATCAGGAGTTGGCATGCTGCTAACTGCCTGACTGAAGAATCTCTAGTAACATTCTCAGTCTTTGATACCTCCGACTTTACTTTTCCCAGATTCTGCAAGAGCTCAGATTTTTTTTCAACGCACACACTCACGTCACTTGCTAGTATATCTGGCCTGTAAGGAGAGAGAGCGACCTGAAGACCTCTTATGTTGAGAGTTGGCTTCGGGAAGTGAGGGAGAAATGTTTTGGTAGAATTTTTTTTACGCGAAATTGAACGTTTGATCTCGTTGATTTTTCACAGTTTTTTTGAAACGCTGAACTGAACTGCTAGAAAGGAAACATTATTCAATGAGTTGCTACCGTTTCTGAACTTGGGTTATTGTCATTAGCATTTAAATTGTCTCGATTCGAGAATACTCAGCGAACTTTTCGAAGCTTTGATTTTTTTTAAATTTTTGCAACTTTTTCGAACGGTTTGGAAAATTTTTGTTTCCATTGTAGTATCTCGTCCCAAGCTTTGAAAATTTTTCTTGATATTTCGTTATCTTCATCTTGAAGAGCCTGTTAGGTTTCGCACTTTCAAATTTTTTTGGATTTTTGACATCTCTTTCAACTCCTTGGGTTGAAAATTTTCTTTTCCTGACTTACGACAAGTTGCAATGGCTACACAGAGGACACCACCTCCTGGGCAGAACGGTGTGACTATGTTGCGTGAGCCATGCACGATCTGTAGAGACATAAGTTGGTCAGCTGAACAGAAACCAGTCATAACCACGTGTGGACATGTCTTTCATGAGGCATGTATCCAGACCTGGATAGGCGAGCATTCCAGTTGTCCTAACTGTAGACGTCACCTCACGCCACAGGACCTCACGGGTTATACTGGGGCCTTACCAAAAAAACCGAAAAAGATAAAGCCCGCGAAGCCGTCCAGGCGCGACTCATTGCCGACCTTTGAACCGCCTAACTTTGACTTATCACCTTCGAATCGACGATCCTTGTCTCCAGGAATGCCTGACGTGCATTCAAGGACCTTTTTGAACCCGGGTACTAGAAAAGACAGTCCGAGGCGTACAGCTCAAGACCACAACACTTCAGCTGCTACTGATGCGCTGATAGCAGGCTTGAGCATAAAAATGGAGGACCTGATAAACAAAGGTCTCAACCAGGGCTTAAATGTTTTGCGGTCTGAGATAGGAGATAGTATCCGATAACAAGTAGTGGCAGCAATGCCGCCGTCTAGGAGCAATCAGGGGCCTTCGAACGATTTCCCCAATCGGAGCAGGCAATCGTTTCCAAGACCATTACCACCTTTTGGTCAGCCTTTTGGTCAGCCTACCAATCAGCCCAGACCGAACTTTATACCACCTCAACCACCTCAACGTCTGGACTTTACGTCCAAGCCAGTCACTCTTCATAATTCCATAACAAGGTTTGTTCATTACTTATTTTTTGCTTGTGTTGTTTTTTATTTTGTGTTCACAAATTAATGTAGTGCTTATTTACATTACCAGTCGAAATTACATGATCAAATAATTAGTCAGCTATTTGCTCTCCACCGTGAAACTGTAAGAGCTTTTCTTCACTCTGCTGGTGTGAATTTTTGATTTCAATTTAGAATTGTTGCATCATTTATCTGCTATCTGATCCTAGTGGCAATACAGCTTTTGCATTCCATGTTTTCCCTGAGCCAAAAAGCTGTCATACATAAATCTATGGCAGTTCTTGAGAGCATTTCTGGAGAAGACAGTCCAACTAATGTGACCTTCAATTTTGGAAAAAGTATAAATAGTTCAATTCTTTTCCAAATATTAGAAATATTTTGATTCTAATATCGTGTGATGAAGGATGAATTGAACATTGGCTATTCGCAAAATTGAGCAGGAAATATCTAGTCCAGATATGTTCGCACAAAAGTATCTTTTTAAACTTTAAATTAAAATCTAGAAAAATTGCATTCTCTTGCGATGGTTATTGTTCAAACAATTAAAATTCAGTAAATTCTAATACCGTTAAAAGTTACATCGTAGCTGAAAAGTAATTATATATCAACTGTCATAAAGATCACTTGCTAAAGCAGGTGTGTTTTGTTCTTGGTGACTTTTTTCGCTGCTTAATATCTTGTATTAGTCCCGGAATTAAATTAAAGATCAGATCTGAATTAAATTAAAAAAAAAAGCGTATACCTTAATAAAACCCTGAAAAAATATTTGACACAATTTTGGAAATATAAGAAATTTCGCTCACACTTTTCCTACAGTTTCAGTATACAATTTGAATATACCTATATTGGCGAACCGTGCAGAGTCAATTTGATGTCATACGAGCAGCTTCAATTCAAGTATACAATTGGCAATATTATTTACCATGCATCCATAAGTGATCATATACGTCAAATGGTGTAACATAAAACATTTTCCCATTCATGTTATCATAAAAAATGTAGGAAGTTTAAAAATCTGATGAGTTAGATTTTAAATTAAAAACAAAATATTCATAACAACTTCGACATACATACATATATAGCTTTATTATGATTTGACATAAATTCTTTATGCATTTTCAATAAATATAATCTGTATATAACTCTGTGAGAAATATTTGTTACGTTTCTCTTTTATGTTAGTCGTATATTATTATTTGATAAACTTAAATTTATACATAGTAACTCCACAGCATTTATCTATTGTATGCTGCGGAGCTGGCTTAGCCAGCGAAAAGAAATCGAATCCTTTTCTGCCAATAAATTTAAAAAAATAGTTTTAGTAAGAATTATAAAATAAAACTACTAAAAGTTTTCAATGTTATTATTTTACTAAAGCCACAAAAATACAGTAACAAAAATCAATTCTCGGTTGAACTGTTATATATGTACTATATTCTAGATATACCCAGTAGTACTTCAAGCGATATGAAGTGTTCTCTAAGTTCCCTAAGGAAAAATACTAATAGTTTATTAAATCATTAACAATTCTCAATGTCTACGAGATATTGCTGTTATTACATTGTAACAGAAATACATATGTATCACTATGTTCATATATACATATTTTATTTAATAAAAAATATTCTGCTCTTTTTAGTTTCAAGATATCATCAGATCCGTTTAATTGTGTGTTCTCAATGTTTGTTTGTCGGCCCAATTTTTAATTTCCTTAATATATTTGAGAAACGATTGGGTACAGACATACGTCTTATAACATAAGTATTTAATTTTAATACTTCCACGGTCAACGAACACACTTAAAAGTAAATTATAATTAAATTTTATATTATTTATCTCACTATCACGTAAATATAATTTAAATAAGTGTGACCTTTTCCCAGTATGTCGCTTACAGGAGTACTGCAATTTATATTAAATTGAATGGTAAATATGGTCCTAGGTGTGACAATTATAACAAAATACATTACGGTTTCCTCGTTACAATCTTTAGGGCTGGACAAAGATTAATAGCGAAGAAAACAGTAAACATATGGCAGGAAAAGATCCGATAAAAAATTTTCTTAGAACACTAATGTTTCTTGGCACTATAGCCATCACAAACGAAACAAGATTAAATTGACATTTTTAATAAACAACAAATTAAGGAAAATCATTCATTTCAATTGTATATGATTTGATGAGCGATTCGTTTATTTTTATAAAACAATGGAATTATTTTCTCAGCACTAATTAAAGCTAAACTAGTTATCATAAATTTAATGTTAGATGAAATACATATTTTAGAGTATAATCTTTGGGCCAAGCTTAAGAGCTCTGTAACAGTAAATTTCATATTTTCGAATAACGGGAACATAAATGTAGAGTGAAGTGTAAAAAAAATAAATGTTTTGATGCCATTCAGTGGATGAAAAGAACTCTTAGTTTCTCTCCAAAGGGTTGATATTAAAACAGGAGAAAATCTTATTATTTCTTCCAGTTAAAAACTGTTGATGCAGGTTCGAAAAAGGGGCGAAATCGGGAAACTTTTTCGGGCAGTTGTCTTAAAAAAATTAGAAATTTGAAAATTGGTTTTGAATGTATTGACTTAGCATTTTGTAAAAAATAGTAGAGTCGATTTCGAAAATAAACTGAAATTGGTCAATTTCTTGATAAGGAAGCCAAACACCTATATAAAAATATATATTTTCCGCGTAGTTACAGTACTAAAGATTAATTCAAGCAAACAAATAAATAGATAAGTTTGGCGAATATTGTTCAGGTCAAGCATCTTTTCAAACAATGGTTTTTGCGATTGTTTATCTTGTATCATTGATCAGCAGCAATAACTATCATTCCATATTACCAGGACTTAAGAAACAAAATACTATTTAAAATAATAATAAAATTATAACTGAGGCGGAAATATCCGGATTTATGTTAGATTGAAAAGCTAACAAAATTTCGTCCATAATTTAATTGTGGTTCAGAGAAGACGAAAACATGCTTACAAAATGCCAAGCTTGTTAAGTAAATTCGAAGGCTCATAGACCAATAAAAAATGCATGTAAAATATCGAATATCACTTGGGTTTTAGGTGGGAACGGTATTTTGCAAAGGTCAACAGAACGAAAAATTTAAAATGCTCCTTACTTAAAAGTTATTTACAGTAAAAGTTCAAGCTTTGCAACTAATGGTCAACATTTCCCCTCAAGATCCCCCTTAAGATCCACATGTTAACTTCGAGAAATTGGGATCTTTTTTTTTACGGGAAAGAGAACGCTGCAGATGATTTTCTCATTAATTCTGATTAGCTATGGTATTTGACACATAGTTACATGCAGTCGTACTGTACGCACCCAACCCACTTGGTGAGAGTTCTCTGCAGTTATATCAAACGCCGAAGGCTGCGAGTAGGCAAAGACAAAACACCATCACCACTGGGTAAACAAAATTTTAACTTCATATTATTATTTGTTGTTGGAATATGTCCAATCCGCTGACAACAAGAACTGATAAATGAAAAGCTTTTCTATTTTAATATTTTGCACACTTATAATGTACAATGTGAAAGTATTTAGATCAGAGACATTTTCTACACTTCCTGTTTGTTTTTTTTTACTGTACTATTTCTTGCAAAATCCTCTAAAACTTGGACCACTGATTGTTACTCATTGTCCTGTTAGGAATCTTGAATTGATATTAAATCCTCTGTGCACTTTCTATCCGAAAGTTACATAACTATGCAGTTATCATCTGTTCGCAATATACATATAACTGTGTAGCACGAATCACACACCATCTTAACAAAAGAAAAAGAGATAAACAAAAGTGATAAAACACTAAAGTTAATTATTGCCTCATAATTCGGTTGCCAACAATATCTATGGATCTTCCTCTTCTTCTTCAACAATAGGTTTTTTATCATCAGCTTTTTTCCCAGTAATTTTCTGTATGGCAGATTTTGCAGCAGAAGCTGTAGAGCCCCAATGCCCTTTGGTCGCTTCAGAAGAAGTCATCAGCATAGAATACGATGTTCCAGCATCACCCTCTTTACTGTGATGAATTCCGTACAAAAAGTATACAAGCATCCCAATAGAAACCCAAATGAAAAATCTTAACCAAGTAAGCACGTTTAAGTGAACCATTAGTTCAATGTTACAGAAAATACTTAAAGCCGGAATGTAAGGGACCAAGGGCACCTTAAAGTTTAAGCCACGCGTATTCTGATGGTGAACTGCAATAACGGCAACGCAAGCACCAATGCAGAAGATCAAGAAGCCATATAATATTAGAGCCCACCAGGTACCTTCGTAAAGTTCATTCCAAGACATCTCAAGTTGAAAACATATGGCAAAACTCAAAACAACAAATAGTAGGACAGAAGCAGATACAGCAACTCCGGCTTCAAAGCGCCCTAATAATGGTTCCAACCAACGGAATTGTGGTCTTAATCGTCCCGCCAAGGCGACTTCAATTAAATCACTTGTTGGAGATGCAGTATCAATACTGGACTGTGAAGTATTGTCCTCTTCATCTTCAGGAGTATCTGGAGCATAAATGACATTTTCTTCAACAGGTGGTGGTCGATAGCGTAGAATTATTACACTGGCACTGACAATAGTGTAAGCTAGAAGAGTTCCAATAGACATAAACTCAACAAGTTTCTCAAGATCAAAGAGTAGAGCCAGTAAAGCACTGCATAATCCAGAAACAGCTAAGTTTAGTAAAGGGACTTGTGTAGTTGCATTCACTTTTCCAAAAAATGAAAAGAGTAATCCATCCGATGCCATTGCATAGAGACATCGTGGAAGAGCAAATAGTGATCCCAATAATGTTGTGGTCATTCCACAAAGAGCTCCAATTGAAATAACATATTTAGCCCATGGAAGATCCAGAGATCCAAAGGCATCCGGAAGAGAAGCTGCCGGATTTATATCACTTATAGGAATCATTAAAGTTAGAGCAGCGCTTACAAGAACGTATCCAATAGTCACGGCGCACAGGGATAAAATTGTTGCCAATGGAATAGATGTTGCTGGACTCTTAGCTTCCTCGCCAGATGTTGCAATACTATCAAATCCAACGAATGCATAGAAACAAGTGGCTGCACCTGCGATTACACCACCAAAACCATATGGTAAAAATCCTCCTTCCTCTTCAGACCAATTCTTGGGATTGGCATACCAAAAACCAAGAAAAACTACAAGAATCATCACAAGAATATTAATAAGCGTTAAAAATCCGTTAAAAACAGCTGTCGCCTTCACACCAATACCGAGAGCAGCTGCATATATTAGGCACACTGTAAATGCTAGAAAATCTGGATATTTGGCAAATAATTGCTCATGTAATTCACCCGTTACAGAAATTGTAGCGTTTGCAATCCAACCACCTAGCATTGAGTCAACATATCCGCTCCAAGCTCTTGATACAGAAGCTGCTCCTAACATATGCTCCAGAATTATGTTCCAACCGATAACAAATGCCCAAAATTCTCCTATAGAAATATACGTATATACATAGGCCGATCCCGCCTTAGGAACCCTTGCACCAAATTCAGCATAACACAATGCAGCTAGCATTGAAACAAATCCAGCAAGAATAAATGAAAGTACAATACCAGGTCCAGCGATTTCCTTGGCTACTGTTCCAGTGAGGACGTATATTCCGGCACCGACCATGTGACCAATCCCTGTAAAATTAAAAAAAATTACTAGAAATTCTCCTTTTATCATTTGTCCTCCATACCTAGCAAGGTTATATCAAACGTATTTAAACACCTGCTCAAGGGTGTTTCCATAACATCAGCGGGCACCTGTTTTGTACGATTCATTTTGGAGCAAAGTCCGGACATAACATGACCAAGTATTAAACGCCTTGTGCTGGGCATTTTTGAGCAAATTTTGGATTTTTGCTTGAAGGCAGAACTATCCAACACCTTGAAAAAACCAAACCATCTTCAATATAATAAAACGATTTAATACTTATGAAAATTTCATTTCATCGGCATATAGTTACTGATAAATTCAATAATTCTGATGAATTCATCCATTTTACTTTATAAAATTTAGATACCTGCACTCGGTGCTGAGTTTCTTGAAAGTCGTTTTCACTGTTTTCTTATCTTTCACCTTTGATTTCACCACCCACACAACTAGTTAAATGTCAAAGTTATCGATAAATTTATGAGGAAAGCAAAAGGAACTGAGGCAATGATACTCTGTACGCAGGCGTCAAATAAATCAGATAGGGGCGTTTTATTGGATTATTACTTGTTGAATGTTTTGCCCACCGGAACCCATATAGGAAACACGTGTACGTGATGGCAAGTTTCGCTGCCTACATAAATATTGTCTATATGATAGAACATAGCCAAAAGATACTTCCCTCTCGCTAATTACGAGATACATGTTACAAGTGCAATTTATTGTAGGGTAGACAACAACAACAATAATCAAGTATGAAACTTTTATGTATCCTCATATGAAGGGATCCACATTTGCTTAACTTGTTAATTAAAGTTAAATTTATATACATACATACTATGTGGTTGGTAGTAATACATTTACCATACAAAATAAGTGGAAATTGTTATTATTATTATTAAAATTGGGAATGCCGACATAAATTCTGCCTTCATCTAGTCACTACGCCTTGTAAGATCTTTTGTGACATCAGCCCTAAGCACTAAGGCGCACATTCGAACTTGACGTATTTTACAAAACATATAATGTTCTTGGAGGTCAACTTTCCAACATCATCCGGCAATTGGAATGCCTTTTATAGATGTTTTAGCCTTATGGGACCAAGAGCTTCACAGTCACATCGGACGTATTTAGCTGTTAATCTAACCCATCTTCTTGAAATAATA
Organism: Dioctria rufipes; assembly: GCA_963924295.1. Lineage (NCBI taxonomy): Eukaryota > Metazoa > Arthropoda > Insecta > Diptera > Asilidae > Dioctria > Dioctria rufipes. Next base: position 154,000,080 of record OZ002743.1, on the reverse strand, counting down.
TCTAAAAAGACAATGTTCAGTACGTAGGCCTGTTATGAGCCTTAATTCTTTCCTCTGAAGCGTGAGGAATATTTTTGTTATCTGTTGCGAAAAAGTAATGAATTTATTTGCTTGTATCAGCCCTGGTATGTTTTCCCAGTGTACTAATTTAATTCTGTCTTCCCAAAGCCTGAGATGTGCCGAAAGGTGACTCTTTTGATGGTCAAAAACAATTTCAGCGCCAATAAACAGAGATCTGGCTCCTTCCTTTGCAAGAAGGTCCGCAATCTCGTTGCTCTTAATGCCTTGGCTTCCAAATCAGCGTAACCTTATTTCGGTTAGCTACTTCAAAACAGTAAGACAGTCCCAGACCAGCACACAATTAAAAGTAAACGAATTTAACGCTTTGAGTGCTACTGTCACTAACCAACCAGAATTTGACTACGCTAAATTTGGCTTATCACACTTCCTGTACTCTATATTCTAAGGGCTGACCCGGAGTGCATTCCAAAACATAGCCGCAGTTGACTATAGCTGACTTCATAACGCACAAACGTTAACTCAGCTAACATATTTCAGTTGACTAATGGGCTTTGAAACGATTGAAGTCAGCTGTAGTCAATTGTAGCTATGTTTTGGAACGCACTCCAGATTGCTTGTGCTCAGAAGATTACCGCTCTGCAGTCTTATTGCGCTGAGGATGGCCTTCTTTTTAACATGCAGATGCAGAGGAAGCATGTCTAGAATAGCCTGTAGGGCTACAATTGGGCAGATACGCATGTCATCGGTTACTCGAGCCCTTGTAGTTTTTGTAAACTAGCTTGAGCTGTCTTTTGATTAAATTTTGGTCACCAGATAAGTGAAGCGTATGTGACCATGGGTTTTTATAATGGATATACATATATAACCATGGGTTATTTTTGGTTTAAGACCCCAGGTCCTGCCAAAAAGTCTGCGGCATGTCAATGTTGCCGCTGTGGCCTTCTCCAAGACTCTTTTTAGGAGAGAGTTCCAAGTTAGTCTCCTATCCAGGGTAATGCCTAGATACTTGACTTCAATTGTGAATTCCACTACGGTTTCCTCGGGAGATGGTGCTTGTAAATAAAGCTCCCTTTTCTCGTGAATGGAACGATTACTGTTTTTCCAGGATTATCACGAAGTCCCAATGTCTGGCACTAGTTGTGATCTATGTTAAGTGGAGGTTACAGGATCAAAAGTTTTATTCCAATCTGCTATTTAGCACCAGAATATCCAATTTTACACTTTTTATACCTACGTTTTTTTCTCTGTACCAAAGCGATTTTTTGCTCTTATATAAACTGGTAATCAGATTCCTGGAGTGAATCTTCATACTGCATTGCTTTTCAGCCGAAAAGAGTTAAGAGTACGGGATAACATAAAAACTTCGGAAACCACGGAAGACTATAGCAACTCAAAAGAAAAATCCACTTGAAGCTTTTCAGACTAAGTTGCAGTCTTTATCGAATTAATACTATTTTAGAAATTATGTACATAACTTTGAATATAAGGTTTTGCAAAAGATGGATTACATTACAATATTCTATATTTCCGTTAAAATCTGCAAATATTAAGCGCGTTACGTCTAGTCTATCATCAATAATTGAAGCATATCAACCAACCAGAGAACTGTTATCACTCCGTATCCGAAACGTAGTAGTCTTATCAATGACAGTTGTACGTTTTTCAGGTTACATATTAGCTCTGTTTCATGAGCTAGTAAAAAGTTTAGAGCAGCTCGGAGAAGAGCAGAGCAAGGCATTTCAGTTTACATTAACTGTCAAATTAAAAGTAGAACAGAAAACAGCAGAAAGGAGCAGGAGGCTCATGAAACACACTTTTCTACAATTTCTGAAAGATTAATGTTTTTAACATGAAAAAAACAAATTTTTTTAATTAATCCAAGATAAATGTCACAAATCACAAATATTTAAATTATTTCAAGGAATTTATTTTTTTGAATTATTTTTCAGAAATATCAACACATTTACAGTTGTCCAATTTATACTCTAAGTTGCTCCTTCGAAAAAGTTAACAGTAAAAAATCTTGCTCTAGGTCACTCCAGTTTACTTTAGAGCATACTCATGAAACACAGTTCAGTTCACATTAGAGCAGTGCGCTAAATTCATGAAACACGATTTTTTACTCTTTTCTGCTCTAGAGTCACCTATAGAAGCTCATTAAACACAGTTCAGTTCACATTAGAGTACTTTAGAGCAATGCGCTGAATTCATGAAACACGATTATGTACTCGTTTCCGCTCTAGAGTAACATTAGACTGACCTACTGCATCGCTTATACAAAGCCCTTGTCTAAATCATCGGCTAACGCCTCGAGTGAAACTCAACTGCTCGCAGATTCTAGAACTGCAACATGTGATTTAAGTACTATATATCGTTTAGTTTTAAATAATTTATTATAAAACAAAATTTGAATTTGTTGATCACAAAAAAGTATTGTTTCGGCATATGTAAGCAACCTACATTAATACCGTCGATATGTTTACAGGAACAGGAACTCCAATGCTACAATTTAGGGGGTAATATTCGTCTTCATTGCGACATCCAATAACCAACCCCAGTAGTGCGGTTAAATGTCAAGGACTGTAATCCTCCAAAACAAGGTTTGAACTGAAACTTAGCGACCTCATTTTGCAAAAAATCACTAAGTACTACAAATCGATTCCTCGAACTTGAGCTAATTTAACTCAGACGACATTGCATTACATAGACTAAAAGACTGATCAAAACTAGACATAATGCTGAACAACATACATATATGTTCAAGTTGAAAATATAATAAAAAATTGAATAAAACGAACGGAAATCAAAAATCCCTTGCACCAACATTGTCAAAAACTCGAAAAGCCATTATTAAAGGTACCAATTTATCAGAACCTAGTGCAGGATTTTAACTAAGTATCACGTGGTGCTCAGTGATCAGACTCCTGCAGATCCGATAAAATGCATAACAAATTTAAAATTTTAATTTTAAAAACATTTAAGGACTTCTATGTTAACGCGTCATAGGAAAGATTCGTGTTAAAAAAGATATGGCAAGCAGCAAGAGAGCTTTGGAAAATTTCTAATACATTTAATTGAAATCATTAGGAATATTTTTCTGTGCAGCTTGCTCTAGAATACATATATATTTTAGAGAACATCTTTATCTATGGTTTGAAAGGAAATATCTGTTACGTTCGCTTCATTTAACTTCTCTATAAAAATCTGTGATAGTTTTTTAAATTTTTAGACTGTAAGTTGGTAAAACTCAATAGCAAATGGAAATACATAATTAGTTATAAAACAAAATCAGTAACAATAACAAAAATACAAAGAAAATCTGTTTTTTTTTATCCATTGTTAGTAATCTTCTCACAGTGTGCTACCTGCTAAACGAACCAATTTCAGTGAAAATAGCTTACCCAAATCACTATGAACAATACTACGATAGAAAAAGTATCTGCAAATTCTATTTAAATCTTACCTTAAATTAATCCAACTGTACGGAAATGAAAAAGAGCTGGCAATGAAACATACATATATAATAAAATTCAGATAAGGGTCAGAAGTATAATCACTCCACAGATATAGATAAAACCGGCAGATGGAGTGAGGAAAGGCCAAAAACCACATCGAGAAGGATGAAAATCAAAATAATGGCCCCAAAAGAATGAAATACTAAGTAGAGGCGCTATGCTATCAATGGGTTTGAAGAAAAAAATAAGGGAAGATATTGTTCACTCTGCTGCTTATCTCAAGTCAATGTTTTATCAGCGAGAATATTATTTTTCGACAGAACAGATAAATTGTGACGAAATGTATTAGAAACATACAGGGTGTATCCTGCATAGTGGACCATAGAGCGGGAGGTAATAGTACTCATATAGACAAACAAAAACTTGTATGGCAGGGGGCGGCCATATCAACCGTTTCGGTATTACAGGGTGATTAAGAAATTATGCTAGGTTATCACAAAACACCCTGCATCTTAAACAGGGTGTACGGTCACCGTCTTAGGCTGATTGTATGCAGAACTTCTTAGCCTTTCCAACGACTGCTCAACCAGCCCCGTACTCCTCTCCCAGGAGTTATTGTCTTCTAAACTAAAAATTACGGATCTTCTTACCTTTTTTTAATTTGACGTTTAGGTCGTTAACATAACTTTTTTTTATAAAAACTGTAATCATATTAAACCCATTGTGCTATCTATCATTCTTAATCACCCTGTAATTCCGAAACGGTTGATATGCTCCCCTCCCCCTGCCAATCAAGTTTTTGTTTGCCACCTGCTCTATGAACCGCCAAGGAGGAAGCACCCTGTATATATTAGATGAATGGTTTTGCGTCAGAATAATATTATACAATTTTATTCTTTTGTGGTTTAAACTCAAATGTGGTGCCAACTTTTGGCTCTCAGCAGATACGTGCTGCGTGTGATAATGATTTTAATCACTTTAACAGCCTTTTCGTGGAGAGCATAACTTCCAAACAAGTCAAAGAAACTTGAGATTCAACTGCATCTCCAATTTGATTGAGTGTTTCACAATTGAATCGCATTTCGCTGGAAATTAGCGACAACTTCTTGATGGATTGATGGTTTAGCGACTGCCCTCCTCAACGGATGAATCATTTGTAGTTATTTTACATTTCTGACGCATTTATTTACTATTATTGAAATAAAATACTGATAATGAAATCGGAAATTATGTAATTTAAATACTATTTAGCAAATTCAACTAATAAAAAATTATATTATTTCGACAACAATTTATTTTTAGTATGTACATTTCAAATATCACAAAAATTCAAAAAATAACAGTTTTTTCTAAACTCTTTTAGCTAACGCCATTGCTTGCGCTACCTTATTTATTACTTTAATATCTTTCGCTTTTTTGCCGATTCTTAAGAATACTTGTAATAAAAAATTCTCCTGCCTTGTAGGAACTTCTTACAAGAGGACCACTTGCGGTGTACAGAAAACCAAGTTGATTGCCTCTCTCTTCCCAGTGCTTAAACTTTTCTGGAGTAACATATTCATTTACTTTTAAGTGTCGTTTTGTTGGTTGCATATATTGCCCTAAAGTTACACAATCTACTTCGGCTTCTCGCAAATCTTTCATCGTTTGTTCGATTTGTTCGTCAGTTTCACCAAGCCCTAGCATTATCGAGCTTTTTGTAATCAAAGTTGGATTTATTCTCTTTGCTTCCGATAAAACAGATAAAGTTTGTCTATATTTTGCACGTCGGTCTCGCACAAATGGTGTTAAAGCCTCCACAGTTTCTATATTATGAGCATATACATCTAATCCAGAAAGTGCAATTGTTTTTACAGATTCAACATTGCCGCGAAAATCGGGTACTAAGCACTCGACGAATATTTTAGAGTTTCTAAAAATATATATTTATGTATATGTTTACTTGTGATTTTCAACAGTGTTAATAGTTCCTTACCTATTCTTTATTTCTTGGACAGTTTTCGCAATATGAGCTGCTCCACCATCTAACAAATCTAATGAATAATTTAAAATGTATTAAGAATAAAAGATCAGATTCACCAAATCTTAATAACTAAAATGAAATGGCTTACTGTGGAATGAAGAGATAAAATGCGTGATAATTGATTGCTAAAAATAATTACGATATAAAAAAATAAATAAAATAAAGCAAGACAGCGAAGCACATAATGTTAAATACGACAATAGTCAAAATAATAATTTTATAAACCATAATTTAAGATTCTCTTTTGTTTGAAAGACAATTTGCATAACAGTAGTCATTACGACCTCTTATGTTGAGTTACACACATAATTTTAATAGCTTAAGATCACTGAGTCTCTTGACTGAGCTAAGTTTGACCTTATAAGTATAACAAATAAAAATTTTGTAGTAGTTCATTTATTAGCAATTATAAATCACAAAATTTTATTATATTTTGACATGAACTTTAAAAAAATTAATTAATTTCGAAAAATTTTAGTTTGTGCGCTTTTCTGGAAAGAAAGCATCCGAAAATATGTCAGTATTCCAGCGATTTGAATTTCACGGTCAGTATACGTGATCTACTTCAAGTAAGATTCATGCCTCCATCACTGACATATATAAAATGAACTGCTGACACTACTGAAACTGCTTACATTATTTGACATTATTATGGGATCACTTTTCTATAGTTTAGCTACTTTATTCCGCTGAAGTTCAAATAATAAGTTCTATACAAAAACCACCCTAGTCCAGTTTCATTTCAGTGGTTTTTCAAATGAATACATATATAGAACAGAAATAGATGGCAATACAATATTTGTAATCCTTTATCTGTCCCCCATACCTACTTTTAGGGAGCTTCCAAGAATAGAAATAATTTCGAATGCATCTGCAATTTGCTGAACTTTTTATATGAATATTACAGCTAGAGTAAAACTTGAAATTAAGATAATTGTCACACCCCTGCCAAAAAAAGTTAACCCATATGAAATAGAAAATCAGGCAGTACATATGTCAGTGGCATGCATATAATCCGAGTTTATACAAATAATAGTCCAACTAAAATAATAATTTCTAAAATATATAGAGATTATAATATATTGCACCTGCAATGGTGTTTTAAAATTAAAACGTTCCATAATTTGTCATTAAATGAAGGTGATATCCTGCTGTAGCTGGTCCAAGTTTCATCAACATTTGTGTAGTCTTCCTGGATAATTAAAGTCAAGCCTTTTCTAATTACCTCGGAGAGATTGTGATCAATATTAGAATAATTAAGAATTTTTCTTCGTGAAATTTTAACTTTGGAATACCCTTTCTCGGTGGAATTCAACATTGCCGAATATGGTGATTTCAATGTTATACTCGGAAAGGCAAAAAAAAATGTCTCTTACTTGTAAGGTTTTGTGTATGGCTGTATTGTCCATAATAAACTAATTACCGACCCGATCATTAGTTTCATCGATAAGTTCCTTTAAAAATTCACAAAATTTATCTGAATTGCATGTTCCTCTTATGATAATATTGTGGTAAATAATGCCTTGGTTGTTCATAGCAGCAATAGTGCAATATATTATAATCTCTATATATTTTAGAAATTGTTATTTTAGTTGGACTAGAGTTTATTTGAAATGAGTTACTGTTTAATTTAATTTACTAAAAGTCTGTTATATTTGAAGTAAGGTTGACTCTCTTTGGCTTAAGGTTGAATTTCTTTGGCAAAGTTCCATTCCGTCACGTAAAGCTGTCAAATTTGAGCTTACCCATTGCTATGTAATTGCTCACATTGTAAGAAACGAATCGGAACGGGACGGAGAAATTAAGCAAATTTCAATTTCGACGGTAAACATAGCCTCCAAGATTCGTAATTTGTTTGTTTGCAATTGAGGACCGTTTTTTTCAAAAGCCAACAATCGCCATTCAACCTAAAAATGAGTTATGCATATCAAACTTCATGAAGATATTGCGGATCGAATGGTGTATAAACATTTTGCAAAGCTTGAAAAAAGGCTTGCTAATATTCCTCTACATTTGCAGTGTTTTTTCAAACTTCAACAAAAGCCAGAATGTTATCTCAAACCGCAACAGTGGCCAATGCTGGGGATTGCGCGAATTTTTTCCATATTTTCCGTTTCTGTTTATTCACGTACGAAATTATTATGTGTGGTATATAGTTGAATCTTCTGAGCCAGTTGCATTCAAACTTTCTTAGAGTAAACGTCCTTTTTGCACGCGGAAATTCCTTTGTATGCAATTACTTGATCTTAAAATGGATGGCGAATATAATACTCAAGTTAAAAGAATTCCTCAAGGAACAAAGAGAGGAGTGGTGAAAAGACTTCCCAAAAAATCGATATAATCTTTAAAAGCACAAGAGCTACGTATTAAGTGCATACATTTGGAAAATAAGGACAGGGAACGCAAAAAGTGCACAGGATGATACGTTATATTTTCATCAATTTTGTTGTTCTTTTTAGAATGTATAATTTTTAATAGAATTTGTCCACCACCTTAAATCGCAAAATACAAAAAAGGAGGAAGATATTTTTTTTTACTTAAATATATGAACGTACGTTATCCGAAGGGTAAAAGCAATTCTTTTAATAAAAAGCCTCGTATGACAAGCATATATTATTTTATGAGAAACTACTATATACTACGAATAGTGAAGTTCCTGTTTGCGTTAAATTTTTTAAAAATATAACCTGCGCAAAAACTAATCGACTCGTTTTGATAGGAAGGTATACTGATAAATCTTTGCTATTATGCAGCAAAATAACTTGAATCCTCAGAGGTCATATTGAAGCACAGCAGTTCATTTAAATGTCGTGAAACCCATTATTTTATTCTCGCGCCAAACTACAAAGAAATTATTTGCCGGCTGAGTTGAATTTGAATAAAATGTTTGAAATGTTCATAATGTTCATAAAAGAACAAACAACTAAAGGAGAAGGTCACTTTCAAATATATAAGAAACAAATTTATTCAGAGTTTAATTTTGGATTTGGAAACCCGCAAAGTTATACATATTCTACATGTAAATTCTATGATACTAAGATCAAAGCAGGCGGTACGACTTCAGAAAAGTTGCAAGAACTCCGCACAAGAAAATGCTCACTCCATCATAAAAAAAAACCACTGGCTAATACTATAGACATCGTTTTCGATTTAAAATAGAATCAACCACTACCTAAATTATCGATCGGGGAAGTATTTTATTCGCGGCAAGTATGGCTATACAATCTGGGAATAGTAGCGCATGGTAAAAAGCAAGAAAAGATATTACATTTTACACTTGGCTTGAAACTGAAGCGGGAAGAGAATCAAATGAAATTACTTCAGCTTTGGTAGATTTTCTTAAAAATTTTGAAGAGAGATTTAAAATAAATGTAGATCACCTGACGACAAAAGTTAGACTTCTGTGTTGCTCAAAATAAAAACACAATCCTAAAGACTTCACTGGTTCACTTTTTAGAAAACAGTGAAATCTACTCGGAAATAAGACACTGTTTTCCTATCAAAGGTCATAGTTATATGCCACCAGATCGTGTCTTCGGTCGGATTGAAAAGCAGTATCGGAAAAAGGAAGAAAAACTAGCGCCTCAAGAATACTATGACCTGTTAGAACAACATGGAACGGTAAAAAAGCTCTATTCTGATTGGACTATATTCGATTATAAAGAAGCATCAAAACTGTTACGAAAGAAATTACCTTTTAAAATAAGCACATCAAGAGTTATTTGCTACAGTAAACGAGATGCAAGTATATTAATTTGCGTAAGCAACAACGAATTTCAAGTTATACCGACTAGAAATATGGTATCAACAAAAAAGAGGGACGATGTGAAGAAACTTATGCAATTTTTTACCGTGCCCGAAAGCGCCAAGGGCTTTTACTTCCAAATTCTGGAAGGAAATAGTGATGAACCTTCTGAAAGTTTTGCAAAAGTTTATAACAAAGTAGAAGATACTCTTTGAATACTGGTACTTTGAATTTTACTGTTATTTGAAGTAGAAGATATTACTTGAGTTAATACTTTGAATTGTTACTTTTATTTGTTTGTTCTTATTTCTAATTTAAAAATAGTGAGTTTATTGTATGGTTTTTCAATTAAAAAATATGTTAATAATCATTGCCTTTTAATTATAAAACATATTTCCATTAATATATTCCAGAATAATATGACAAGTTTTTGCAAAACGAAACAACGTCAGTAAATGTTTCAATTTTGAAAAAACTACCATATATGAAATCGATAAATACTGGCTTTCTTTCATGTTTTATTGAACTTCCATAGATTTACATATGTGATATTATCGACACTTTCAAAAACCCATTACTGTTTTGAAAATTGTGTTTTCCTTCCTGAAATATCTACAAAAACCTGCCTCCTGAACATTTTTAAAAAAGTCGATTGTTTTATTTTGAAAAAACGGTCTTCAATTGCAAACTGTGGTGCTACTTGATTGAATATCTACAAAAACCTGCCTCCTGAAGATTTTTAAAAAAGTCGATTGTTTTATTTTGAAAAAACGGTCTTCAATTGCAAACTGTGGTGCTACTTGATTGAATTTAAATTAAATAACTTAATATAACTTAATTTAAAAGTGAGTATATACATATATAAAATGGACCAAATGGGTAATATATCTAGTATGATATTTCTGACGGTGCTATTGCCCATTTTAAAGCTCGATGATAAAAATTAGTCCTCACACCTTGGGATAAAATGTTGTAAAACGATAGCGCAAGTCTTCATTCGAAATCTTTGTAGGCCGAATTGAGACATTTGTTAATTGTGACTTTTGTTTTCTTCATCCTTTGGTATGTTGCTACGAAATACCCAGAAATATCCCTTTCCATTTTTAGTGGTTTTCCACCGCCTTCTCCTTCTGACACTCCAAAACATTTTATGTTCAATGTCGAAATTGAAATAAGTCAAATAAATTCTCCATTTAGCTGATACCATTTCACAAACTTCTTTAAAAACAAAGTGAATATAACAGTCAAATAACTGACGGCCCGGGGCGTTGTGATCACTTCATAGTTGAGTCGAAACGGGCCGAAACGGAATGTAACGGAACGGACGCTATGTAATCAGCACTTTAAGGTTGCATTTTATTGACTTAAAGTTTAATTTATGTGACGAAAGGTTTAATTCCATTGGTCAAAAGTTGAATTATGGTATATTATGATTTGGTCTATCACCCGATTCCGGCTTGACGTCGACTTACGGGACACCCTGTATATGAACATTCAAGGGTTACTTAAGGTATGTTCGCGTACTAGCTTGAAAGTACAAACTTGTAAAACTTTTTGTAAGTTTTTACTCGAAGGCGTTCGCGTACTCGAAAATTGAGAGAGAAATTGTTTAAAAACTTCGAAAGTGTCGGTTTTGACAGATCGTCGCCGGTTTTCAGTTATTTTTAAAGTTTTCAGTTATTTTTCAAGTTTTTAGTTTAAAAAAAAATGGAAAAACCTGTTACTCCTCCACCAGTAGAGGTAGAATGTTCTCCAAGAACATTTCAACGTATTCAAAGTGGGAAATTAAATATTGTTTATTGTACTATGAGCTAGGAAAATTTCACGTCGTTATTACAGATCTCGAATATTTGCAAGTTTTTACTCGAAGCCGTTCGCGTACTTTGTGAGTGTCACTCTCAATTTCTCTCTTTATCATACATTTTAACGTTTTTCATGTTTTTACTTGAAAAAGTACGCGAATAGACCTTTAATAACTTTGCAGACCTAACAGCTGCGATAAGCACTGATATAGATTGTAACATACTATGAAAAACCCATACAGTGCAAGATATTAATGATTCCGAAATAAAAATTACAGGTTTTCGGGATATCCGATGTGATTCAAATTCCAGACACACGGGTGGTGTTATTATTTATATTAAGGAGCAAATTAACTGTGAAATAATATCAAATACTAAAGTGGACTATTTTAACCGTAATTAAAATATATTGGTACAATGAACAGCTACATATTGGAGTAGGATATAGATTACCCAGTTCATTAGTTACTCGGCAACCCAAATAGACTTGGTGTATACCAACATTATAAGCGTTAAAGCAATAGCTGTTCCTTCGCTAAACATAAGTGACCACGAATCGATAGTAGTTACCTTTGACATAACAACTAATTACAGTAAACAGAAAGTTATAACATATGTTAAGTATGATAAGGAACGTTTATTAAATAATTTAAGTGATGTAAACTGGTCTAAAATAATGCAACTACGGAGTGTTGATTCAATAAGTGATGCACTAAAAAATGTATTAACAAATATCGGACAAAGCTTCAAAAAACAAAAGCAAATAAGAGTGGATCTGAATAATTCATGGTTTAATAGATATTTACAAACGTTAAAAAATGAGAAGATAAATGCATATGAAAGAGCAAAAATAACAAATTCTGAAGTACAGTGGTTTCAATATATGCGAAAGGAGACCAAAAAGGAATGTGGAAAATTTTGAAAGAACAAAATGATATTAGGGAACTTATATATAAAGATAAAGTCATTAAAGAACCTGATGTATATGTGAAAAATTAAATATTTTTTTCGTGGAAAGTATCGCTGAAATTCAAAATAAAATAAATAACATACCGTACTACACCCAGTTCAAATCTAAACTAGTTGAGTGATTAATAAATGTCTAAATGTTGAAAGATGCTGAGCAATATCTATGTACTATCATAGAAAAGTCACTCACTGAGGCAGTTTTTCCATGTAACTTGAAAGAATCCTTGATTACGCCTGTACCAAAAATCAGGGGAACAAATAAATGTGAAAATATATGTACGCCCAATAAACATTATGCCGATTATTGAGAAATGTATAGAGAAAGTACTGCAAATGCAATTAGAAGCATATTTGGAGGTAAACAAAATTATTAATAAGCATCAATCCGGGTTTAGCAAGCAGCACTCTTGTGAAACGCAATTAAATTACAAAATTATGGAATGGATAACCTTGATATATGATGGTAATACAATAGTGGTTGTTTTTCTTGATTTAAAGAGTGCGTGTGAAACAATCAGCAGGGAAATACTCATAAAAAAACTAAGAAAGTACGAAGTCAGAGGAACCCAAAGCAATTGGTTTATGCAACCTTATCGATTGCGCAACTTGGAAGACTTCAGAGTGGAGCGACTGAGAACGAGTAGGGCTCAAAATACAGTAATGTATAAAGGACTTCAATTATATAATAGTATACCAAGTGATTGCAAAAATGAGACCAATTTTATGTTTTTTAAAAAGAAAATCGTAGAATTTATACGCAAACGTTATCCGGTTCGATAGTATAATAAGAGTATAAAATAAGAAAGAAAGGTACATTATTAATATTAGTATTATCATAAAGCAAGATTTATTGCTAATAAAGATTATTATTTATTTATTTATTTATTTATTTATGTGACCGCACTCAGATCACAAAATTAGATAAGAATAAATCAAAATAGCTTAGCGTTAACATAAGGAATACGACATGGTACAATTTTATCCACCATTCTCTTTATACTATATATAAATAATTTGCCAAATACTCTCAAAAATGCAAAGATAGTATTATTCGCAGACGTCACACTATTGTACGTAGCTGGGAAGGACATTCAACAATGCAAGAGAAACTAAACGGAGTAACGCAATGGATAGACATGAATAAACTAAGCCTAAGTGTGTCGAAAACAATATGTATGGTGCTAAATAATATTAACAGGATAAGACTAACATTAAATGACGAAGTTATTACTGTTGTATATGTAAACAGCAATCCATATACAACGCCCTATCGATTGACTAAATAATCTGAGAAGGGGACATAGACGTAATTAATAAATTTTCATACATAGTTGAAGAGATTACATCAGCAATTTCTTCGCCATCCTGACATCAAATTCCCACAAAACGACTTGGGAAGAATAAAAGTTTCAGTTTCACCCAAGTCGTTTTGTAAAAAAAAAAAAGAATAAAACTCCCACGACAAATTTTGCCTTCAGCAAATTAAATTACCTTCAGTAAGATTTGTCGAGAAAAATACAATATGAATGTACAGTACATACGTACATACTATTACGAAAAAAGCTTTCGCAATAAGAAATGCGCGAACAAATGCATTTCATGTATAGGCGCGAGCGATTTCAAACGACGAGATGGTGGCTGATGTTTATTAAAGGATAGAATTAATGAAATTATGCACCATAAAAACAGGAACATCTCAATAACGGTAGCATTTAGGTAGGTACATGCGCATAGTCAAATTAAAGGTAACATTCCGGGGTCTTTAAATCTTGTCATAAAACTGTATAGTTATCATGCATTTCGGCGGGAAAATCGTTAAAATTGAAAAATAAATTGCAAAATTATCCAATTTTTTGACTTTGACATCCTATAACTGCCGACAGAAAGGGAGTAGAGGCGTGGTTGGGCATTTGTTGGAAACCGTAGAGGGTTTACTATCACCTGAGATGCAAATCACCTTCATAGGCTGTATAACAAGAAAGTTACATGGTATTAGGATAAAAAAGCACCAAAAATCACAAAACCCCCCTACCACCCACACCGTGTATTTCCCGGCTCTCCTCCCATACAATTTATTTCTCGAAATTGAGTAATGAATCCGTGGTATAAAGGAAATGCGGTACGTACGGGACACCCTGTATTACTAATTAAAGTACTAAAAATGTATAATGAATTACGATATATACAAGAACGAAACAAATATGATTAGATTTAAGAAAAGCATCATAGATACAGTGAAAAATAAATATTAAACAGTTATTGTAATATATACAAGGATTTTACCCAATAAATTTCAATTTCGATAGAAATATTGTCGCAAAACCCTGGTGCGTATAACAAAGCAACTCTCCGTTTATTACTTTTTTATTATTTATTATTTAAAAAATAATAATACATATGTAGTAAATAGGGGTACTTTCGCGGGTCAAGAGAACTATTACCTAGTAGAGTTATAGGGGTTGAATATTTCTCACTAATTTTTTATGTCACACCATATATCTTAAAATCTTAATCTGAGGACTGTGAAGAGAAAACGAAACCTCTAAAAGCGAAAACTCCGGGGCTCCTTTGCGCGCTATCCTGACCTCTAAAAGGGAAAACTCCGGGGCTCCTTTCGCAGATCCCTCCAGTATCCGCATAGACCCTCTGGACCGTCATTTTACCAATAGATGATTAACCCAGATGACGAAAAATGTAGTGATCAGATAGTTTGTGCGGATACTGGATACGTACCAGGAAGTCCTTATACAAATACGCTTTCCGTATTTTGCGCGCTATCCTGACGATCATTTAATTTATCAACAGGATAACACTATGATCCACATAAGCAACTCTAAAAAAATCTGTTTCTTGAGGCACAATATCAATCTCTTCGACTAGCCATTCCATTCTTCTAATACTAACCCTATGGGTCATGGTTAGTTCAAACATTTTATAAAGATAATTTAACTCAATCAGTGAGCTTAAAGATGCTATCGAAGCTGCTTGGCTAAACTTGGCTCGAAGCCCTACGTAGAATCTTTCTGGGCATTAATGATATTAAAAGTTTAATTAAGTTCAGTAAAGTGGCGTTGTTTACTGACGATATTTTAATATATATAGGTGGAAGGGATATGAAAATTATGTGTGAACAGTTGAAAACATGAGTAAATGGTTGAAAGCGAAAAAATTAAAATTAAATTTATCTAAGACCAAGTGTATGAAGTTCAACTTCGTGGACAATATCTCAGTGTGTATTGATGGCACAAGTATTGAGTGCGTGGAAAGCCTTAAATATCTCGGGGTATTAATAGATAGTAAACTAAAGTTTAAAGAGCATTCGGACTATATTTGCAAAAAAAAAATAGCTAAAAAAACAGGATTCCTGAAAAGAATACGACCGGCTCTAAATTTAAAAAATGCCTTAATGTTATATAACGCATTAGTCTTGCCACATTTTTCATATTGCTCGACCCTCCTGTATGCAAGTTTGAACGAGATAAAGGATCTCCTTCAACTCTTACAAAATAAAGGGATGTGGGTGGTTCTGAGAGGCAACATATATACTCCGATTCGAGTTATGCTGGATACCTTACAGTGGATGGATGTTAGACAACGTCTTACGTACGAACCAATGATGTGTATTTTTAAAATAAAGCATAATATACTACCCGAATATCTGCGAGAAAATCTTGTAACTGTTGCAGAGTCCCAACCATATAACTTGCGTCACAATCAGAATTTTAGACTCGCCAGATGGAATAGAAGCAGCACCCAGAATTTTTTATGTACAAGGGATTGCAATTTTACAATAACTTACCACCAGAATTAAAATTGGAAACAAGAATTCGAGTTTTTAAGTATAAATTAATACAATTCATTCGCATAAACGATAATTAAAATAGTATAGAGAAGTAGTCAAATGAATTATAATTATTATTATTATTAAGTTCACAAATGTATAGAAAAGTTTTTTAAAACTATTAATTAAATACAATCAGTGGTGGAGCTACTGATTACTAATAACAAATTTTTATTTATTCTTGTGCTGTCTCAAAATAAAGTTATATGCGCCTATAATAATGCAACTCATTTTGCATATTTCCGCAACTTTTTATCGAATTTTACTTAAAACTGTATTTTAACAGTAAGCATCACACATTTCTCTCTTTCTTGCTACAGAGATAGGCTACCGCACTGATATACTAATATCAAAAGCCAAGTTCCCGTTTTTATTGCTCTAGCATAGGTTAAACACTAATCATACCGTATTTAGTCATCGATATGGAAATGTATCGACAAAATACCTAATTTCTATATGCTTCACATTCTACTTTTTACTTTACGCTAACTAGGAAAAAAATAGAAAATATATTGATAAATGAATTTTCCAGGGAAATATTATATATACATTCTTCTTCTAAGTTATATTTCTATTTACTATATGCTTAATGGTTTCAGCATGAAAAATAAATGTATAACATTCATAGGAAGGTATATGTACTACTTCTATACCAGGTTAAACATAAATATTGTATTTTACTTGTCAGCTGCAGATGATTGAAATTAAAGCAAAATAAAATTACATACCATCACGATCCACTGACGTCAAAACAATGTAATCCAAACCCCATGATGCAATAGCAGCAGCAGTATTCACAGGTTCATCTGGATTTAGAGCAGCAGGATTTTTTGCTGTTTTAACAGAACAAAAACGACAGCCTCTTGTACATGTATCACCCATAAGCTGCAAAAAAAAGTTATCTAGAGGTTATCAAAGTTCAAATATTGTTTACCATTATCGTAGCAGTTTGAGTGCCATGCTTGCCGCCACCCCAACATTCTCCAATATTAGGACAACGTGCTTCTTCACAAACAGTAGCTAAATTTAATTCTCTTAATTGTTTTTTAATTTTGTTAAAATTTTCGCCTATAGGAATTGTAGTTTTAAGCCATGGCGGGAGTCGTAGTCGACCAGATTCTCCTTTTTCCCTCTTCAATTTTCCTTCATATTCTTCCCAATGTTCTTTGGTATAATCCGGGTTTTGCACGAAATCTTGAAAATTTGGTCCACTTGATAATCTTTCGCGAATTTCTTCCAACTTATTAGCACTAGAGGTGTGCTGACCTCGAAGGGCATACTGTCGACATAAAAAAAAATTACTTTTTTTAAAATAGCATAGATAAAATAATTACACAATGTACTGAAGATTTTTTTAAACTGCGTCTTAACATTTTATATTCTTTATAAAATCAAAACCTCCACAGAGTTATTTAATATACATTTATTAGTATATTTGCAACAAGGGAAGTACAAAACCACTCTCATCCAACCAAACTTCAAGTAATGACATTTCGCAATTGAATTGCCAAATTTTTAGATTTGCCCTACACAATAATCTGGAAAACTCACCACTTCTGTAAGTGAAAGATTTTACAAAAAGAGTAGAGTTTGAAAAAATGTTTACCTATTTTGGAAAGCCTGCAAAATAAGAAAAAAAAATTTTGTAGCTTAAGTTATTTAAAAGGTTAATTAACAAAAGTACATATATTTGTGTACTATAAAATAAAATCAAAATTATTTCTCCATAAAATGGACAAATCTTGACGTTAGGACATGTTAAAGACAATATGTAATATATCAGTTAAATGAAATAAACAAGTATTTTTCATGATATTACCGCGATATATTTTTTTAATTTGTAATTATTTATCAACTTGCCAGCGGGGAAAAAACTACAAAAGGTATATTAAATTAAATAAAAAAATATATATATATACACATCGTATGTGTAAACGTAGCTGTATAGCAACTGTGGTGAATATGTTGAATTCATAAAATTTTTGTTGATGTGTTACAAGAATGTGTCTGGCTGTCAAAATTTATTTTTATTATGTTAATAGCTGTAACAATTGACTCTATAAATTAATTTTAGATATTTGGCAGAAATATAGCAATTGCAAAATTACTTGTGAACAAGTCTTACCTAAAAATAAGATCGCTTAAAAATAAATTGTGACTTTGTTGTTTGGAACGGTCGTGTAGTTTAGTAAACAGTTTTTTTTTTATTTTGGGTGTTTGTTTACATTAAACCTTTAATGAGAAATGGGTAAGTGTAGCATATTGTGTATGATAAAAACAAACTGTGATAAGATAATAATTTAATAAATTGCTGATAAGATAACTCTACTTTTTTATCTATAAATTGCACTAAATAAGGTGGGGCCAGTGGTCATCTGTATTGTTGTCTCCGTTGTACCTGAGTATTTGTTATTAAGGTGTGAATGGGATATAATATATATTCCCACAAAACTTATTTGGGTTCTCGTCCCATCGAGTTCCTAACTTTTTTACAAACCTTTCTCTTTGAAAAAAAAAAAAAGAAAAAAAAAATTATTGAAAGTAATACGTTAATTAACTTGTAGGGCTACGGCTGATGATTTTCAGTATATAATTGCTTTCAGCATTAAAAAGAAGAAGATCCTACTTGGCTCTTAGCCCTCGGAACAACTAATTATTGTTAATTGCTCGTAGATCAAAGTGATTCACTGCATTAATTGAAAGTTGAAATCTATTAGCCTTTGCTCAGTAGTAGATAGTCGCGTCAAGCTACCACATGACGCTGCCGTATAATTTTTTGTTTTCCGTAATTTGGTTGGAATGTTATACATGTGTAACTAAAAAATTGAAGTGAAAATGAATTCAAGAAATATTAATCGTGATCGTGTCCGTGATCCTAGGGAAGAAAATCTACTCGAAACAAATTTCGATGACGACGGAATTTTAACCAGATCCTACAGCAATCATCAGCCCAACCGAAGGCGTAGTGCTTATAGATCCGATACTTCTTTAGACAGATATTCTGATCATACATTACACGGCATAAGAAGAAAAGGTACTTTTTATTAAATAATTACTAAGTATACTGTATATTAGGAGTCTAGTGAATATTATGATAAATCCAGTTTTGTGCGTATATTCCTTTTTTTTTAATTACACACATTCTCATAATCCATTAATGTACGTAAACATATCGTATCGCCAATCTTATATTACTTTTTCATTCCGACCATATATTCTAGTGCAATAGTGTATTGGCTATTATATGGATGAAATGAAGCACAAATTTCTTCAAAGTAACAAATTGTCATGCGAGTTTCTCGTTCCGATAATTTATTACAGTCATTGCTTCAAAACTTAAATATGTTTTCTAAGTAATCCCAGCTTAAAAGCTAAGTTGGACATTAATAAGTAGGGTATGCATAAATTTTTATTGTAAGAATTACATATAAGGATCACCATTTTCGGAGTATACACCGTGGCAGAATAAATAAATTGTTTAAAAAATTTGTCTCCTAATAATTATTTATTTATTGACTGTAAATTAATGATAAAACATAATGTTGCACAGAATTTGTGAATTTGATCAAATTCTAAACAAACATTACACGCAAGATCTATCTTATTCCTTTTAGGCAGAAGCTAGCTCTTAAATTATTATCACTTCAGATTATTCCAGTGGGAAAAATAATCCTTGCAAAATTTGTGGCAGTTTTTGCTATAAAAAATTTATTGAACACATATTGTATACCGGGTGTTTCCGTCTAGGTGGTCCGTAGAGGGGGGGGGGGGGGCACATCAACGGTTTGGAAGATACAGGGTGATTAAGAAATTATGCTAATCTGCTGTTCAATCAGCCCCGTACTCCTCACGTCTCAGGAGTTCTGGTGGTCTAAAGTAAGAATTTTGGATTTGCGTATCATTTTTTTTATATAACTTTGTTTTATAAAAACTAAACTGGATTCTTTGCTTTAATTTGACCTATTACACCCTATGTGCTATCTTTAGCCGAAGAGTTATTAGCTCATAACCTATTCAGGGAATACCGAAATTAGACGATTTTTATTTTAATTACAATTTTCGTCACTAAAGGCCGTATTCACTAAGCCATTTAATTGAAATTTAATTTAATTTCTGTTTTAGTACTTCTATAAGAGAGGGTTAGGGCACACCTAAAATTAAATAAAAATTTAATTTGGGTTATTTTATGTTATAATAACGCATATATAACTTTAAAACAGGGACCGAACCAGTTATGACTTTTTACGAAAAAAGCCAACTTTACCTGTTATTCCTGACCGATAATAATTTGAAGTCAAAAAAACCAAACTGGAAAGGCTTTTTCTTTTATCTGGCCAGCTTGACTTTTTATTTTATCTGGCAAAAATGTAAAGCCAGTGGCTTTTATTTTATCTGGCAAAATTATAAAGCCAGCTTAGCTTTTTATTTTTTCCTTGTCTAGAAAAAAAAAATAGCTGGGCTCGCTTTTTATATTTTTACTGAAAAAAATATCAAGCCGTTGCGCTTGCTTTTCTAGCTTCAAAACTATTACCGGCCAGGAATAACAAGTAAATTAAGCTTTTTTCGTAAAAATTCATAACTGATTCGGTCCCTGAAAATAAGAAGCCAGCTTGGCTTTTTATACTTCCGGCATCAAAACTTGTTACTTCCAGTTCGCAAAAAAAGCCAAAGCTGGCTTTTTATTTTTGCCAGATAAAATAAAGTTTTTTTGTTTTTTCCAGCTTTTTTTGTTTAAAATTTTCAAAACCAGTTATTTTCGGTCCCTGCTTTAAACTTAATTCAAGTGGGCCCTAACCCTCTCTAACACGAGTACTAAATCACAAATTAAATTAAATTTCAATTAAATGGCTTGGTGAATAGGCTATGAGCTAATAACTCTTTAACGACAACAAATAGCACATAGGGTGTAATAGGTTGCATTAAAGAGGAGAGTGAACAGTTAACAGTTTTTATAAAAAAAATTTTTTTGTAAAAAAAAAAAAATTCAAAGTGTAATGATCGCCGCCAAACAAATCCCATTCATTTGGCACGATCATTATGGGACCCTAAGATATTCCCAAGGTTAAGAAATCATCTTGACGACACGGCGATAAACCGACAGTGCAGGTAGTTACAGCTAAGTATAGGAAATGTAAAATATTTACGAAAGGGTAATAAGAAAGATCAAATTCTCGCAATATCTGAGAATATTGAACCAGGTGTACTAAATGCCGGCTTCAGAATTATCATAGTGGTAGACAGTAGCATTTTAGGATTTAGCTGAATTTAATTATTATTATTTAGGATCTTCAAGCTGTGTGAATCTAAAGGAAAAGATTCAATTCTCTGACAAAATTCAAGTGTGGGGTAGAACTTTTGCGATTCGTCGTGCGTTTAATATTTTTAAATATTAAAAGAAAGTTTATGATAGTGACATTTCTGTGGGTACTTATACAGTGAACATCGTATATACGTCAATAAAACAGTGGATAGTGGTAATATGAAAATTATCCTAGTACAGCATATAAACTATCAATTAAAATAGTTAGTGAAGATAGTGTGAAAATGGAGAAAAATTCCAAGTTAAGGGGGCAGAGCCTGAAAAGGAAAGGTAGTCAAAGGGTTAAAAATGCGAATAAAAAAGAAAAGAATCATCCGGAGATCAGAGAAGTGATGCCTAGTGATATAAATGAAGTGATAAGCTCATTAAGGAAAGAAGTAGAGATATTGAGAAAGAGAATGGTGCTTTAGTAAAGA
This sequence comes from Dioctria rufipes, assembly GCA_963924295.1. Taxonomy (NCBI): domain Eukaryota; kingdom Metazoa; phylum Arthropoda; class Insecta; order Diptera; family Asilidae; genus Dioctria; species Dioctria rufipes. The sequence continues at coordinate 153,978,488 of OZ002743.1, read as the reverse complement.
GGGTGGAAACTTCACAAGATTCAAGTGAAAGTGGAAGTACGTCAACAGAATTTGAAGTTAACGGTGAAAGTGTATCGTCGTCCATCAGAATGGGAATAGGCGAGATAAAAGAAGTGATAGAAGTTTTCGACCCAGCTAATGATACAAAGATTACGGCGGCAGAATGGACTAGAAGTATCGACTCCCTAAAAGAAATATACTTATGGAATGAAAATACAACTTTATTCTATGCCTCACTTCGTTTACAAGGAGCAGCAAAGTTTTGGCACCAGAGCAAGGAAAATTGAAGGCATGGAATAAGTTCAAGGTAGACTTTGTAAAGAACTTTTCGGGTGATCGGGACGACTCCTCTGTTATAATGGAAATAATAACCAGAAAAAGGAAACAAGAAGAATGTGTTGGCTAAAAGGATTATGTTATCGGAGGAGGCTACAATGGACTACATAATCTCTGGATTAGGAGACCGAAATCTAATAAATGCTCTAACTGCTACAAAATGTGAGTCCTTAACACAACTCTTAGAGCAAATAGAACGATTTGAGAAGATCTATGGACAAGAGCAACGCGCCGCGATGCCTTATCCAACAACCAACTAACCATCAAAGCCCAGCTATATGGAGCAACAACTAGAATGGGCTCAGACTATTGCCAGCATGAAGAAAATCGCGGAAGATGCAGGCTAATCTGTAACGGAAAAACGACGGTTCGAATCGAGTGATAGGTAGAGATATCAAGAATGCCGAAAAAAGTGGAATAGGTCATCTTGCTCGGGTATGACTCTCTCGTTCAGATCAATAGGGACACTGAACAAAATAACTGCTGCCCTCAGTATCATTGGGAGGATATGGGACAATGCAGCTAAAGGCCTAGCATCTGCGCCTTCACGAAGGTAATGGTAAGTGGTGTAAGGATCCCTTCAGGACCGGGTGTGTGCTTCTTTTTTGTATGAAAGGCACGAATTATTTTTTTTTATTTATGGCCGGTGACAACGGCAGGTATTCATGGAACTCCCACACACTTCGCCAATAGCTGAGCGGACTAGCGTGCCGCCCTGCACTTCAACGCTGTCTATCGAATGATCTGTCAGCTCATGCTGGCAGTTGGGACTTAACGTCCAATTCAAACACTCACCAATAGTTCCATAACATTGTTAAAGTGGTTTTTCGCATCTATTTCTAGAATGGCTCGTCGGGCAGTATTATAACCAATTTCATAGCATTTTATATTCTGAAGAACTTTGCAGTACAATAAAAACATCTGGCACATATCCTTTTCAATTTTTACCGATTTAGTCGATTTTTGAAATTTTATTTACTATTAAAAGTGCCGTGTGCGAAATTTCACCACTCATAAGTAAATGAGTTTTCGAGTTATCGTGCGCAGACGGACGGACATGCAAAAGTCAAAATAACTTCTAATAAAATGCGTGGGTATCCATTTTGTATTACAAACGAAATGACAAATTTAGTATACCCTATGATTTCACCATCTAGACTTTAGGGTATAAGAATAATTTTTAGATGTACTTTTAACTTGATGTGCTTAAACCAATAACAAAAAAACGGTTAAAAACCACTAAATCGTGCCTATATTGTTCCACATGGAATTAAAATTCCAAAAACAAAAAAATACAAAAGCTCATTCCAAAGCCTGAGCCTAAGAATGATATTTTAAGGGTATTGCAATAAGTACCTACGAAATCAAGATGACTGGAAGGCTTCTGTGCCTACACGACTGTTGCACAATATGCAGGCTGTTAGTCCCCATAAACCAGATTTTTCGAGATTTTAGAAAATATCTTTTTTTAATTGACCATTGTGAAGAATTAAATTAGTTTTTTATTTAACACGTTCGCTGTACATCACATTACATCTTCTTCGTAAATAGTTCATCACGCGCCAATACGTGATAAACTTATGGTATAGGTTGGATATGATGAAGTGGTCTGTCATATCAGATGAGAAGCGAACGTGCTATGTCCACCGTCTTAAGAATCTTAAAGAGTAACTACATTTGCAAGATGTGTATAATTTAAAAAAAAAATATGTATATTTCTATTTTACAGGAGATTGCTGCCAATCATGTTTAACGCGAATACCATATGCCACTCTCATAGCCACACTTATGTGCCTTTTGGGTGTTGGGATATTTTGCGGAACAATGTATAGAGGGGCTTCGTTGACGATAATTATGCTTGACCAAGTATTCTCCCTTAGATTATTATGGTATATATTTAAATTTTATTTATAAAATATATTTCATGAAAACCGTTTCAGGATTGAAGCTGTTCAAATGGTTTTCGTTATAATTGCAGGCTCAATGGCTGCTCTGGGGTTCATGATTTTATTTGTTGGTTTTCTAGCAACAGGTGCTACAAGACACAAAGTTTATCGTGCTTGGAGATCTCGAGTGGGCGGTCGGATATCATGTGCTGTGGTATGTTTTCATTTTATTTTTTATAACTAGTTTTTGTTAATATCCGTGATTAATTATAACAAAATTCTTTGAAAAATTGCAGCTAATGGGTATAACTTATCTTCTTAATTTTATTTGGACGCTGATGCTGTGTTTTTTGGTGATTATAACATTTGTCTACACCATTTTTTGGAATATGTGCGAAAGCGGAAAGAAATCAAAAACATGCATAGAGCTTGAACAATTTCGTAAGTTTTGTTTTATCTCTTTTAAGTTATATGAATAACGCCGTTAATTCGTTTAAGTTTATAAGAATGAGTTTTTTGTTAGATTCAGAGTTAGATTAGATTAGATTTGTGACATTCCCAGAGTATCCCTGATTTGACAGTGTAGGACTTTAAGGCCTTGAGGGCAGCTTGACTGTTCTATGGCCAGTACCTCGGCTTGGAATATGGTAGGGTAGAACCTAGAGTCTTTGATATATGGCATTTGGGGCCGTATACACCCAGTCCGACACACTATTCGTTTTTGAACCGTCTGTATACCACACCATCGATCCTTGTTGGAAGGACGGTTTAGTGGAACGCCATTATTGTCGGTCTCCAAGAACCACTTGGAATGGTCTTACAAAATCCACCTTGGGTATGATTATATCAGATATTGTAGTCATTTGCTCGAAGCATATCTGTTAGATACTTAAATGACCAACCAGATCCCCTGGATTTAACTGTTTCTCCTTTTGTACTCTAATAGCACTGGAGACCGCTTCCTTTTTCACCTACAAATGTAGGGGTGGAAGGTTTAATAAGGCTTCCATGCAGGACAACAATCGTGGTGTACATCCAGTACATCATTTTTGGCTTCAGACCCCATGTTCTGTCAATGAAGTAACGACACGTGTAGAGAGATCGCACCGCTCTATCAGTCACTCTGGACAGATGCGAATTCCAGGTAAATTTCTTATCTAGAGTTACACCTAGATATTTGACTTCGTCTGAAAATATCAATTCCGTGTTATCAAGAAGAGGAGCTGTTAGTGAAAGCTTCGATCTTCTTGTGAACGGAACGATAACCGTTTTGTTTGGCTATTTGCATGAGGTCGGATATGACTTGATCATGCTTGCCCCGTATTGTGATTGCTAGGTCATCCGCGTAACCTTGAACATTGAAACCCGAACTGGTCGAGCGCTTTTTCGAGGTCTTTGATTAATGTGTGAATGGCAGTCTCGGTAGACTTGCCAGCTTGATAAGCGAACTGCTTAAAATGAAGTGGTGAATTTCACTGCGAATGTGTAAGTCTAGGATTTTTTCCATGGACTTAAGTAAGAATGAGGAGAGGCTGATATGATTTGGCTAGAGATCTAGGTCTTTTTCCTGCTTTGGGTATAAATACCACCCTGACGTCTCTCCAGCATTGGGGAACGTACCCTATAGCGTAACTGGCTCGAAAAATTGTTTGTAGTGAAAAGAGTATTTCTTCAACACCTTGCTGTAGTAAGGCGGGTAAGATGCTGTCTCCTCCAGCAGATTTAAAGGGCTTAAATGTGCCAATGGCCCATCTAATCTGTTAATGCTATCACCGGGAGAGTCAACTACAGCCTTAAGGTGTTGTCGATAGAGTTCCGAGTTAGTTAATTTAGGAACTCGGTACTCTTGACATGTGTTGAATGTGGCATCTATATCGAACCTGATGTGTCTGTGATCTGACATGCGTTCGATACATGCCACCTGCTTACTTTTGTACTTATGAACATACTGGCAAGTGTTAGGTCCAGGACGTCTTGTCTAATAATGTTCATAAAGGTTGGCTTATTACCTCGATTTAGTATCTCTAAATAGTTAGACAATATAAAATCGTAAAGGTACTCAACGCTGGCGTTGGTATCCGTGCTGCCCATAGCGTATGGTGTGCGTTTGCATTGAATCCAACGATGAATTGCTTTCCTCTACGTTTACAGTAGTTGATGAGCGGTTTTGGCTCTGGGAGAGGTCATGTATCCGCTACTCCGGGAAAGTAGGCTGATGTAACTACTACCTCGTGGCTACCTCCCGAGGTTGGTACCTCGACAACTGCTGTAACTACGTTCCTCGAGATGAACTGTGAAAACGGAATAAAGTTTAAATTAGTGTTGAGTAGTAATGCTGCCCTAGGATATTCATGTTCATTACTATATATTAACTTACCTGATTTTGTGGGAAGTCCTTTGATATGGCCTTGATATACCTAGGGCTCATGAATGAGCGCCAGACTAAGTTTCTCCGAGATAAATCTCCTGCTAAACACGTCTGATGCCGCTTTAGCATGATGGAGATTTATCTGAATCCAACTTAGATGATCACTGGCCATGACTAAGATGGCCTTTTTTTGCCGCTGTCAGCCTTGGTAGTGGATCCCTTAGGATCTTTGCTTTTGCCTTGACCAAGAGATTAGGCCTGCTGACTCCTGATGTCGAAGGCTGAAGACCGCCAGCTAGAGTTTTATTCTGACTTGGGCCATCCCCAGCTTCCGACACAGGCTTTACTGCTCCACCCTTGGGTCTAAGTTGGACAGAGCCGAACTTGTACCCAATTGCGAATTGAGACTTCTGTAGCTCCTCCATGGACACATGGTCCACGGTGAAATTCAGCTCTGTGACTGAGGGTTTTTGGACCTTGCGCAACACTATCCATTCAGACACCTTTAACCCCCGAGTTCTGACCCTCGATGTAATCGAGAATCAAATCCGTAGGGTCCTCAGCGCTGTTTGGAAAGTATCTCAAAAGGACTTGTGGGAGAGGAATTTCACTTTCCTCGACCATCACAAGGTTGGCTCCTTCCCAGGGCTTTAGCTAACCAACTACACATTTCAGCCACGTCAGGGTGTCTTGATTGGAGCAGTTAAGAACCAGCCGCCCTGGTCTAAATGTGGAGGCCAGGAATCTTGGCTTTAGGGGGCTTTGCTTTCTTCCCGCGATTTCTCTCAAGTTAGCACCCTGTACGGACTTCAATTGATCCGCGTTGTGTGTCACCTCAGGATAACCGACGGGAAGAATACCCACCCGAACGCTCTGTGCAACCTCCTTATAGGAAGGCTGCTTAAGCGAAGGCAGGAAGACGTGCTTCTTTGAAGGATTCTCCGTTGCTCCCTTACTGCGTTTAGCACTAGGTTGCTCCACTTTAGGAGAAGAATCGTCAGAGCGAGTCCGTTTTTCGAGACTCTTCTCATTCCGCTGATCTATCTGAAGTGCAGCAATCCTTCTAGCCTCTCCTTCTGTGTGATCGAATTTTAAAAGCCATTAAAAGCTCTTTGCAAGTGGGTGCTTCAGTATTCCCGCTGTCCTGTTGGCTATGTTCTGGAGACCTAATAAGGTCCTCCTCGTCTAGGGGGAGTGTATCTATCGCATCAGATGAAGGACTTGTAATATCCTGGATGGGTTTTTGGTACATTTAGAGGTGTACCTCCCTCAGAATTGACGGGCTTTTCAATTTTGTTCCCACGAGTATGCTCGGAAAGATTGGTCCATCTCAGCAGAGCCGCCATGCCGAGATAAGGCTAGGGTTGAAACCGGAGGTCGCCTGGTATCCGGACTCCATTGTTATAAGACACACTCACGCAGTGCCATTCATCCCATAGGCACGATTGTTTACACCTGGGATTGTGGGTTTTATCGAGCTTTCCTCTCTAGATCCGCCGTATTCAGTCAGGCAACCAGTTGCACTCCAAGGGATACCTACCAGCTGCCTGTGCAGGAGCACCTCGGGCAGGATGTGACTCTTCATCACGTAAGGACGGTCTTGGGCAAATCTCTCCCCTGATGTGGCGTTAACGTAATTGAGCACCTTATACTCCAGATTCAGATTCTTAGGGAGAATTTCAACAAAAAAAAATGGCTCATATAGCCTCATATATGACTACTTATCTATCTACCCGAAACGTACTATGGCTCTGGATTTTCTGAACTAGGCCTATATTACTCTATAAATGTTTACTCTATCAACTCCACACCTTGTCGCATACAACAAAAACTACTTGAGCAAGACCACAAGAGACTAAAATAAAGGTACAAGAATAAATGAAAAATAGCTACATATTGCTAGTTGAAAGACACTTGGACATATAGATTCGGAATACACCAAAGTCACAATTCTACAATTACTACTTTTTGTACGACATGGTCGACATGAAAAGGTTGATTCAATTTACTGATACGCCATGTATATGGCTGGTTGATAGCCTAGTCTCCTTCCAAAATATTAATATAAATATGCTAATACAAGGATGTGAGTTTACACACATTCGTTCTGACTGCTGACGTTATGACTATTGATCTTATTTCTATCGATAGGTATATAGGTATGACCTCTCAGATCTACGATAATTTTTCAATATAAGTGGTCTGGAGATACACCTGCCCACAGTTTCAATTAAATTTAATCCAAGCAAAAAGATATTTCAACATTATTGACTAATTTATAGCAAATTACATATAATTCAAAGCATATACACACTCTGCATATGTGTTTTAGTATTACTTAACCAATCTCATACCCACCTACCAGTGGGGCAACCCAAAAGAAATATTTAGATATTCATACTATAGTTAGATTTTAAAGTATTTACATTCAATGCTCTCCGACATGTGAAGCGCTCCAAGTGCCGGCGAGGACCTGTATGAACGAAACAAAAGTTGATTTTCTCGGGACAATGAATCGGACGCCCTGAACCGAGTTTAGTGCCAGATTGACTAATGAGTAATATTTGGAACTAGAGGCAGAGGCACAAGTGTCCCACTAAAGCCTTATTGACTAATATTTGATAAAATTTTTCTGCATTTCATTAATAATTAATTCACTAAAAAAATTCTTGCCATAACAATATAATAAATAATCCGTGTAGCTCTCCTAAAGTTATCATTCAGCACTGGAGAAGAATGGATACTTCTGGAGCTCTAATGCAAAACTTACAGTCTAGACTTTCTGGTAAAAGCGACCGCGAGGGTCTTCGGTCAAGGCTTCGCGCCGAATCTAAAGCCCGGTATTGTGTTCATTTAACGGATAAATATTTAGCAGCAATCGAACAGGGACCTTTTTTACGGCTAAAATTGTTCATTGTTTTGAACTATAGGTGGCTGCTTTAGACAATCAGCTGTCGTGACTTTGTGATATTATTTCGTGTTCTTTTAGATTGCTATTGCAATTATCCAATCTCGAAATAGTAAGGAAAATTATATTTATACTTACTATTTCAATTTCTTTTCAAAAGAATTGTCTAAATGAAGACGGAATTTTTTTATCAGAAAAAAATAAGAAAAATACACTGACACTCTTGTATTCCAATTTCTTTCAACTTCAAACGTCAAAATTTTAGCGTGGAAAAAAGGTATTGAGCCGATAAGTCTGATGCTAAATATATGTTTGTGAAAATTACTGCCATCTACTTGTCAAAACTAAACAAACTTTTAGCTGATAACACACAATACCACTTTCGTCAGCGATTTGTCTAAATATTTCGCAACTAAATTTCACGGCTAAATTTCCATACAAAGTTTATCCGCGAAATGAACACAATATTAGGCTTAACGCCATGTTTATCAAGATAATGCGCTTCCTATGCTCAGTTTAACCTAAACGCCTTCTGCATGTCTACATGAATAGAATCTACTTGTGAACCGTGATTTACAGATCTGCGAAGATTGCCTAAATTTGCGAGATTTACTCTAACCAAACAAATGTCTTTCTTATACTAAGGACTAATCTGACCTTAAAGTTTATTTGCTCTTATTTTCCGTATCTTGTAGCTTCGCTTGGGTGGGGACTATCTCTTGTTGAAAAATTCGCCTTTTGAATTTTGGAAGCATAGACTTTTCTGCCGAAACAAGTTTTTGTTCAGGCACTTCCTCTTAGCTCATCTCATTCTCCATCACTTGGTCCTGATGCCTAAAAAATTCCTGCCGCTACTTCTGCTCCAGCAACAGTGCACCACTTTGACTATTCACGTGGATTTTTTTTTTTTTTTTTAGTTTTTATCACTTTTTTCTTTTTCTTATCCTCTGCTATTTCTGAAAACTCTATTCGCCTGATGCTGAGGTGCACAGTCTTACGATTTCTCCATCCGATGAATTTTTCTTCTGGATTCTGTGATTATTATCGGAATCCTATCCAATATCGGCTTGTTGTTCCTTTTAATCGCGTAGTTATGCGTCTTCACTTTAAATTTTTCCGTTTTTATTTCCCTTCTTCTAACTTTTATTCTGAGGGATTCACAGAACTTGCCTTTTGCTTTTCAAAATCACACTTGACAACCCTCTGCGATTCTTCCTCTTCTTTTTCTCTTCTCCTTTTTTCAGGCACTTGTCCTAGTCCTTTTGGTCGTATGATCGAGTCTCGTTGACAACACATTTGCCGTATGGCCCTCGCTGTGTGCTGCTGATAGCCGCCGGGTGGGCCACTCGACTTTTTATTGTTGAATGATCGAATAAGGGCGGCTAGATGAAGCGGGCTAGCGAATATTTGCCGGTCATTTGGATTTTCAGCTAGGTTTTCAAGGCTAAATTCTTCCATTGGTGAGGTGTTTTGTGCCTCAAAATTCACCACTTCAGTTAGGACTTGCCTATGAAAGTTAGGGAGATGAGTTGCAGGGGAGCTTTTGAAGGTTGATTCAAAGTAATTGGCGAAGGCGCTACTTTTCGCGTTAGGAGAATTTAAACAGTTGTTGCCATCGAGCAGTTTTTCAGGGACTTGGGCTTTCCTGCTACATACTTTGTTGATTTCGCTAAAAGCTCGCGGACCCGACTTAATAGCTTCCAACCTCTCGCGTAATTGTTCATCGACGAAGTTATGGGTTTGCTCATCAATGATTGTCGACCGACACCTAATTTGAGAGAGCAAGTTTTCTTGAGCTTTAGTCTGTATTTGTACAGCTCTTGAATTCTGAGCTGAAGGTTCTTATACCTGTAGTTATTTGGCTGGTGCGTAGTGGAGAAGAACGCTATGTTGTCCTGAAGAGAAGTCGTCAGCAACTCTACAAAGAAGTCAATTTCTGTATTACACATATTTATTTCTATTCTGATCTGGCAAGAAATTAGGGAGTAGGCGATTCAGTCTGTCCTGCAACTGTAGCCAGTCAACGTTAATCAGGGACGAAATTGCTGGAACAATAAGTGTGCTCGCAGAAAATTCCTTCTGCAGAGCTATTTTTAGTTCAACTGATAAATGGTCAGAATCAGAGATATAGGTTTTGCAGGTAACATTCTTAATTTGGGGGAGAATGTTTACGAGGTTGTCAGATACGAGGAAGAAATCTAAGAAGGAGTTACCTCTGAGAAAGGTTGCAATATCCTGGGAGACGGTGACGAATTGTGGTTGTAGAGATTATCCTCCAACCATTTAGCCATGGTTGTTCCAACTAAGTTGGTCGAGGGATCGTTCTACAGGCTATGTTTAGCATTAAAATCGCCTCCAACAAGCGTATATATGAATTGTTGGGAAAAGGCGTTTAACACATTCAGATCGCTACGTACTCGTTGGGCTGGGGTATGGCACGGAATATACAGTGAAACCAGAAGAAGAGTTTCGCCGGAATCAAGCTTTATTTTCAGAGATGTACTCTCGAAATTAGAGAAGTTGATCTGGGTGGGCTCGAAGTGGAGATTTTTCTTAACGAGAATAGCGGTGCCCCGCTTACCCTCACCTGCGTCATTTCTGAGCAGAGAATATTTTTCCAAAGACACTCTGTGTCTTGCATTTAAATTTTCTCTGAAAGAAACATGAAATGAGGACGATGTTTCTCCAGAAAGAGATTTAGGGAGACATGTTTTCCGTGAGAAACAAGGGAGTTGACATTGAGGGCAATCGCCTTCAATTCGCTTAATTTCTGCCTCCACATAACGAAAACGCAAATTGTTGATAAGCGCTTTGTCTCTCCGGAATGGAGGTCAGCTTCCTATAGCTAGGTAGAAAGCATTGATTTTGGCCATAAGGCCGAATAAGTCACAACCAAAGAGTGACTTAGCCTCTTGATTGCAGAGCGCGTCTGCTCCTAAGGCATTGGCTGTGGAGGGTTTTGGCTTGGCTATAGCCTGGGGTTTGGAAGCTTCCTGGGCCTTACTCCCCTTGTGCGTACCTGAAATATTATTTGAAAGAATTTGGCCAAAGGACTTACCGGGCTGTACATAGTTCCATGCTGACTCCCGGTAGAGCTCTTCTCTCTGCTTCTTCTTCTGCACTGCTGCTTTCTTCCTGTCGATGAGTTCCTTATACCTGGGGCAGCCTCTATAATTTTCCGTATGTCCTTCCTGCATGTTTTTCTTCTTTTTTTTTTTTTTTTTTTTTCTTTTTCTTCCTAGCTAATAAGCCTGTCTACCTTATTCTAAACCTACATTTTTTCTCTTGGCTAATGTGTTGTTGCTGCAGCGTTTTAGTTCAACGAGGCCCCCTTTCTCTTCATTGCTTTCCTTTCGTAGGCACGTTTGCCATCTAGCAATAGTTCGTTATTCACCGGAAGAGCTCCTCTCCACTTTTTCCTCGTGATCACCCATATGGATGAATTCAGCTACATTACATTGGACAGCCTTAGCCTTAGCGAATGCTTGTGTAGTTTTATAGTGCATGGGTTGCACCAATTGTTATCGTGTCGTTCGTAAACTCGGTGATTCTCGATATTATTTTACCAATATTGTTTTTATTTAATCAGGCTCTTGAACCTCTTTCTGTGTTATTAAAATTTTACATTTTTCCTTTTACCTTAGAAATCCTATTAACTAATTACATCTTGATTTAGCTACCATACTTTAACATATACTTTGATTATTTTTTAACCTTTCAAACCTATAGCTGATCATTTCAATTTAGACAGAGTTCATTGCGTTCTGTATTTGTTTTTTATATTTATTGTTTAGCTTTAGAGAATTGAATTTAAGGCAACTCTAGTTTCTTTTTGTTCCCTAGCTTATTTCTTACTATGGCATCAAATTTTCGTCTCTATTATTGTTAGAACAACGAAAGGTTGTTATAAACTTCAGCTACTACCTTTGTGTCGAAGCTCCACAGTACTCCCTTTAAAACTAGGGATAGCTTCCTATCGTCCTTTGGTGTAAAGGTGAAGCAATCAATCTTGATTGCCTTCACAATGTCAAAAAGGGTCTTCTTCGGTGGCTGCTTTGATCGTGTTTTTCGATCGGTTATTATTCTTAAGAAAGAATTTTGGTCGTAATGGGAGTTTCTCCAACTTCTCATAGAAGTGAGCCACATTTAAATTGTAGCATATTATCGGTAGTGGCCTCGGAGCTCTCTTCTCTGGTGGTGTTTGTGTTGCCTCCCTACTAATATTTGGTTTCTCCGACTGCTGAATAAGCTTGTAATAGTTTTCCTCTATTACCTCGTGCTGTTTCGACTTTTCCTAGATATGCTGCTTACCCTTTTTGTCGGAATTTCCTGTCAGTTGAAAACGCGGTCGTCTTTTGTTTTCAACTACTTGATAGCTTTCGTCAGATGATGCCCCGCTTCCAGTCATGTCGATGTGCCTAATTCGTGTTCCTGGTGGTCTCCATCGTCAAGAGTCTCTGCACCCATGATCTCCACTGGCTCGCTTTCCTCGGTATATTTTCTCGGTTGAGGTTCTCTGTAAACTTTCAATTCATTGAGAAAAGTTTTCTCAATAGTCTTTGTAAGCTTATCTTCGGATAGTTCCTTCGGGTTACATGTCTGTCTGAATCGACGTACGAAAGCCCTTGAGAGGATTTTAAGTTCCATGTCGAAACTAACATTCTCATTCAAGCTTTCCTGTAACAGTGACATCTTCCGCCAATCTTCACACTTTTCTTCCGTTTTGACACGATTTTCATTCCTTCTCACTATCCTTTTTCCTTCCACTGTATCTTTATTAAGTTTTGTCTTTTTATTTCCTCGCACTTTGAATTATTTCGCCCCTTTATTTGAGTCCTTTCTCATTATTTAACACCTTCACTAAGCTTGTGTTTGCACTTAAGTACATCTATTTATACTCGTAAAATTCACGGCACAAGTACGAAACAATGACATAATAGTTATTGTCCATAAGCCTGTCGGCAAATAAAAATTTACCTCCAGCCCTCGTTAAGACGAAAACCCGTCGGCACTTTGTGATTTTATGATAACTACCTGAAAATTTTATACGGATCACTGTGTATAGGTATGCCTGATAATATAACCATCCACTCTCAATGAATCTGTCACACTGATCCTTGGAGACCATTTCTACTAGATTCTTATTCCTGATCACCGCGTGAATTGTGTCGCCACCGAATACTCTTTGAAAAACCGTAAAATATAATAGTTTAAATTTCTTAATAGAGGACTAGAGATGTTCAAATGGAACATTAATATTATTTTCTCTAAATAATATATTTTTTTTTTAGGTTTATGATGAGCCCGTGGCACTTGCTCTTGTTGTTCCTCCATAAATCTCTATGATTTTACAACAGAGATAATATCGAGCATATCCAATAGCTCTGCAAACGATATTGGTTCTCAACAAGTAATCATTTTTTCAAAAAAATTATTATCCTTGAACTTCAATGAACTAGCTAATTTGAATACAAACGAGGTAGAGCAAAATACATACAACCTAAAAGCTAACTATAAAGCACTTAGCGCCTATTAGTATCATACAAGTATTATTTGTTTTCATTGTACATGTGGTTTTAAGAAGAAAAAAAATATTATGACCCTAGCATGTTTAAAAGGCATCCAAATGAGACAAAAAGATTTGGGAATAAGATCTACCGCACATAGTAATAGATAATCGATTATACATAATTTTATAGGAAAGGCGGCATCGCATATGACCGACAACAGTCGCCTAGTCAGTATATGTTGAATGCCTGCCACAATAGAATTGCAATTTATCTCCAGCATTCAAAGACAGCTCAGAATTTTTATTAAAGCAAACTCAAATCTCCCTCGGATAACATCTAAGTTACTGTGGGACTGAAGGTTGTCCGTGGATGAGCTGTGTATCCACAACAAAGTTTCCCTTCAGTGGGTTCCTGGTCATATGGGGATCATGGAGAATGAAAGGGCTGACCTACTATCCAGGTTTGGCTTTGTTTCTCTCTTCCTTGGACCGTAACCCGCTGTAGGCATTGCCACCACGGTTATCGGGCCTCTCATAAAAGCGGATGTTCGTATGAAGCATAAACAGAGATGTGCAAACCTGAGCACTTGCAGGTGTATAAAATTTTTTCTTGAATTTCTCTGATTTTATTTTGGAGCATGGACAAAACAATGCAAAACTATGGTTGACATCATCACCGGCCACAGCTCGCTTCACGCTCATCTAACAAGGATGAGAGTTGTTGACACAGAGTGTCTGTGTCTGCCTGCATGGAGATCCTGCGACAACCGATCACTCTCTGTGTGCTTGTCCGGCCTTTACCTGGAGCAGGCTGGATACGCTTGGTTCTGCCCTCCTATCAGTGGATGAGCTGAAAGGCTTACCCCACAAGACTTGATGCGCTTCATTAAGAGGACAGGAAGGTTTTGGTGAGGGGGTTTCTAGCAGGTTGGCAAATGGGCCGCCTTGGCCTCCATGTTTGATATTTTTCATCCCCTGCCAAAAAAAAATAAAAACAAATCTGGCAAAGTGCAGGCACGTAGTACTTTCAACTTAATTACAAAATTGTTCGTCTTGTAAGAGCCCACACTTGAATACAGAAACAGGATCGATCCCTATCTATACCATCGTAGGTGAATTACCGATATCGAGTGGCTATACGTTTAGGTGGAAAGATTTAACACGTCGCATCATTTTGTCGACTATTTCTTTCAAACGACTGTGAATGTTTCCTTGTAAAAATCTATGATAAGCATTCTTACCGAGACAGTAAATTTTCTATCTCTGTTTGTCTTATGTTATGTGGGATTTGGGACATTATACTAGCTTCATTCCTGTTTCTTTTGATGAAGAATTAATTTCCGATTCACCGTTAATAAGAATTCTTTATATTTCTCCTTATTTCAAATTAAATCAAAATTAATGTTTCATCCTATATTCTAATATTAAACTTTAATTAAAATATAAATAAGTGAACTTTAAAAAAATATGCCTTACTAAGCAAATTATTTTCTTTTTTAGATTTCATGTTTCCAGCCAATACAAATCCAGAGCTCATGAAAGTATGTGACGATCATAAAATAAAAGCATTTTGTAAAGATGCTGTAGAAAATGCTGAAGCTATGTTTATTTTAGCAACATTAGCTGCTCTTTTAGTTATTCTTAGTCTTGTACATTATTTAATGTGCCTATCAGCAAACTATGCACATATTCGAGATCAAGAAAAATTTCAAGAGCTACAAGAAATTCACAATTTAAATGAACTAGAATTTAGTGCATCTTCGAAAGATAGATTCTAGGACACGTCCCAGAAGATCTATTTTGAGCAAAAATTATAAATTACTATTTTTGAATTGTTTTTATGAAACCCAATTACTGCCAGGTATTTGTTTTAATTTTTATTTTAAGTTTTTTTCTGATCAAATTAAATATTTATTAGGTAGAAAGTTTACATTCCCAAGAAGCAATTAATGCATACCCATTTTTTTACATTCCGTCCATTCCGTTGTTTCTCTCAATTTATTTATAAAATTTATCAGATTCACAATATTTATCCCCTCCATTCCAAGACTTAATCATTCCTTTCCTCTTTAACTTGCTTAAAATGGATCTTCTGATAAACACATAATCGGTCCTATGGAACCAACGATATAATTAATTACACTATAAAAATGAAAGTTGATTGAAAGTATTTTTGTAACAATCCAATGTTTGACTGCACAAGTTATACAAATTTTGAATTAATTATATTAAATTAATCAAATTTAGATGTAAGTATTTTGCTTAATTTTTTATATTGCTATGTATATATAAGATCAAAAGGTAATTAGCAGGACCATTCTGCAAAGAAAGAATAGCAGTACACTTTTTGTACTACTGATATGTAGTAGTATAGTAACTCTCAAGGACCATTTGGAAATGTACAAACCGTGAGCGATTGATCTTCTAGTTAGAGAAAAATCATATAAAATTTTCAATATTACTCACATTTTATGCGCAGGATTTTGAAAAAGTAGAATGGGTGCAACCATAGATAAACTAAGTAAACAGATGACACAGGTTAAAGTATTGAATTAAAGCAAGACAAGTGGGATATTTTTCTTAACACCGTTAACGAACCGTTATTGTAAAATATCCATGCAATAACTTTGCAAGGTGGTTCGCAAAGTCATTGCTCTTAATACCTTCATGTTTTGTCACACAAATCAGCGTGACTTTTTTGTTTCGGCTAGTTGCCTTCAAGACAGTGAGACAGTTCTAGGCCAGCTAAGATTCAAAGATATACAAATTTAACGCTTTAAATCTTACTTGTCTTACTGTCTGATATTATGTATATCTATACTCGACGCATATTCTTATGTTTTCTCGAGCGCGAAGTTTTATGGTGTGAATCTCTGTTTGAAAAATGGTAAGTGAGGTCGCTAGTGCCTCAGCGAGTCGTATATATGCCCCCGCCTGCTTTGCCTTCCATTTTGGATCCATCCGCGTGCAATTTAGGAGATTATTTTTCAAAGTTTAGATCATCACAATATGGACGATCTGTTAAGATCACCATGAATGAGATAAAGTTAACCTCTATGAATTCTAAAGAACTTTCAGGTGGTCGACCATATTACCTGTTTTAAGGAGATATTTCTTCTGCAGTTTTATTGCTCTAAGAATGGGCCCCTCTTAACATGCAGATGAAATCGACCAGTCCAGTATAGCCTCTATGGGTGCAGTCGAGCAGGACGCATGGTACCAGTTACTCTTATACATGAAAGCCATTGTAGTTTTTGTAAACTAGCTTGAGCTGTCCTTTGTTTAGTTTTTGACCACCGAACGAATTAAGCGTCTTATATTGGATTTACATGACCACATTTGAGCCTCTAAGTCCTGCCAAAAAGCCTACGACAGGCATATCCATGTTGCCTTGTTTAAATTTAACGGATCAAAATATGGATTCTCCTATTTCAGCATACTTTTGAAGTCTATGATTTTATATCTATATTAGGGCATAACCTAAGAGTACCAATAGGTATAAAATTTCTATCAAAACTTTAAGAACACCGATGAAAAACTCCATAGTGAATGAATTTAAATTCCGATCCAGTTCATTAGAAACTTGAACGGCTCCTATTTTAATCAATCTTAATTTCCTTCATAACTAAAAAATACTATACAGCAAATTGTCCAAATTTCACACTTCTATTTTTGACATTGTATATTCAGGGTTTTGTTTTGGCCTTAAGTTCACTTCATCTTGTTTTTGTCCCCTTTTAAAACATTATTAAACTTTTTTAACTTTTCTGTTCGGTTACCTTTGTTTTATACAGCTTCACGCGCGACACTAAGCTGTTATTGTGGTGTTTTTCATATGCACGTGCTTAGGTGGGTGTGTTGGGATTGGTTCGGGGAGTTTGGTGAGCTCTGGAGCTTAGAAAGTTTTCTTGTGGAGTCTTCTTTCCCAGGTCTGTATTTCATGAAGCGTCCTGTGATGTTGTTGATAGCTCCTGCTCGAAAGATCTATCTGCGACGATATGTTCAAATGAAAGTAAATGTTCCTACTTTCGGGATCACTAAGTTGAAAAAATGAGATATCCATAAATTCTGTAGGAGGAGTGTGTGCAGGCAAGTTGAATATGAGGGGGTTTGGGGAATTTTCTCATCTAATGTTGGGTTTGAGCCACACAGTACTTGTCAAACCCCTTTGTTAGGATGTTTGTTCTCTTACAAACGCCAATACAAGTACGAAATATTTTCCTTTCGAAAGTAAGTGATCGAATCAATTGTTTTTAAAATTGGAGCTGGGTGAAACTGAGAGTACAATTGGGGTGCTGAGTAGTGGACTCGAAGAAACTATAGGCAGCGCCTGTTTTTCGCAAAGTAATTTTTGTCTAATTATCCCTGCATCCATTAATTAAAGTAACTAGAAAAAATAAGATGGTAATAAAATTGCGCATCCCACAACAAAATTTTCTGAATTCAAATAAGCAAGGCCCATTTCAGGATATTTCTCCTCCTCCAATGCCTTTTATTCGGCCAGGTGCAGGAAATTTTCATATTTTAAGCAATTTACTATGGACAGTGGAAGACCCAATTAAGTAAATACATTGCATTGAGAGATAGTTTAACTCAATGATATTTGTCACTTTTTGCAATAACAGAAGCATCGTTAAGCTCAAAAAAGTAATTTTGTAGTTTCTTTTGAATACCTACAACGAATCGAAATTTCTGTTTTAATTGCATGAAAAAAAAGCTAAGTAACTTTACACTCACAAAATTGAACTTTCACTTCACCAGTTGTACACAACACAAGACAAGACACAGTTTGAAAATGCAAGAAACAACAATAAAAAGCTGTTTCCTAATACATATTGTAATAACACCTTGGTATTTTATGCGGTCTTTGTAAATTTTGCGATATTGGTTCATTATGCTGTTGCAAAAAAATATCACTTGTAAGGGGACTTTATTTTGCTTTAATTTTGTTCATTGGATTTTACAATTTGCTTATTTAGCCTATCTATTATGGAAGGAAAGTATATTATGTAAATTTTTGCACTGAAATTTATTCGTACTTTTATATATTAGAATTATCATTAAGTAACCCATTTTTTGAAGTTAAATTGACTGTTATATGAATTTATATATTATGTATGTAGTATGTATGCGCTCAACGTTACTGTTTTATTTTTTCGAATTGTTTTATGATCTAGATTAGAAATATTTCCCCAGCTATGACAATTTAATTGCAAAAATCCTATTTAAGGTTAGTTAATAAGACTTTATCGTATATTTATACAGCGAAATAATATAAGAATTTTTACAATTTGTAAATTTATTTTCTTTACCTACTTATTATTGCCAAATTTAATTTAATTTTCCCATTAGTGTGATGCAGACTGAAGTTAAGCAATATTTTACTTACAAAATAGCTCATTCTGGGTGTTTGTAAAACATTTGCTTGTAGATACTATGTTTTGATCCTCAAAACATTTGAATGATTACACATTTTAAATTAAAAGACAAAAATTAAGATCGATACAATTTAATAATGAATTCACTCCATGTGTTATTGCGCAGCGCAGTCTCTGAAAGTACCCATTTGACTGAACCTTTGTACAAAAAACTATTTTTAGTATTACGGAATGCATTCCATATTGAAAACGCCCACGTTATCTTTAAACGGATAATACACACGTCACAGACGCCTACGTAGTTTCTGACATCAACTGTCATTCATGGCCAGTAGAAGTGTCTTCTCAGGCGTTCCAGTGTTTTCCCTATACCTCCGTGAGAAGCTAGTGGCGGATCATGCGCTCTTGAAATAACGTTGTAGACAAGCAATCGTAGAATCCAAAGCTTCCAAGCTTCTTCTTCCTGAATCGGATCGCCTCTTCTCGGAACAGTCCGAATATAAACGAAGCCATCCCTGACGCAAAGATCGTTTTAACTTCTCAGTTCAAAGTCAACTTCCGGGCCAGGATCTTCAGGTGTGGACAAGCTGTCGGCTTCCTTTTCGGTGCTCGATGGTGAAGTCGCTTGAAGCTTCAAACTCCACCGAGCAAGTCTACCGCTGAGGTCCTTTTGGGACATCAGCCATTTCAAGCTCTCATGATCAGTCACTACCTTAAACGGCATAAGTTCTATGAAGGACCGGAACTTCTGTACACTTAGTCTCCTTATTGCAAAACTTACTCTTCTCTACGTTGATAGTGAGGCCAGCTTTCCTCAAACAATCCGCTACACGGGCTAGTAATGTGAGATGAGAGTCAAAGTCTGAGGACAGAATCAATAAATCGTCCAAGTAGACGAGAACATTTTCACGAAGATCGAAAGGAATGACCTTATCCATGAGGCGGCACATAGTTTGTGGAGCATTGCAAAGGTCGAATGGCATCACGGCGTACTGATAGAGAGGATAACCAGGTACTGTAAACGCGGTCGTCTCTCTAGACTCAGTGTCTAGTGGGATCTGCCAGAAAGCGTCTTTGAGATCCAAGCTTGTGATGTAGTTTGCCGGAGGAAGTCACTCAGGAGTGCATCTATCTGCGGCAGCGGTTGGCGTCCTTCTTAGTAACGGAGTTGACCTCCTGGCGTCAAAACAAAGCCGAACCTTCCCAGGCTTCCGCACTAGTACAACTGGAGAGCTCCAAGGGCTCTGGCTCTCCTCACTCTCCTCACTCCCAATGATAGCATTCGTCGCAATTCAGCATCCATCAAACTCTGTACTGCCGGTGAAATCGGATAAAACCTCTGTTTTATTGGAGTCGCGTCATTCGTTTCAATCTTGTGACTGACAAGAGATGTTTTTCCTAAGCCTAAAGTGGCGAAGGAAGGGAAAAGCTGTAGCTTCTAAACGTTGTTGATTTAGACTGGAAAGAATATGGCAATCGGTGTCAGAGGTAGTTATTAGACTTGAAGTCACTTCTGCAACTATACCCAGGACATCTGGAGCCAACCCAAATAGACGCCAGAAGTCTATTCCTAGATATAGTGCCTGTGTGAGCCCAGGAACCACGTAAAAACGCACGTTTTGGGTCTTATCGCAGAAAGTGATATCCAAGTTCATATGACCATGTTCTGTAACTATGAGTGATTGACGACTGGACGTTAAGTCCCGACTGCCAGCATGAGCTGACAGATCACTCGGCGGACAGCGTTGACTGCAAAACCAAAAACGCCGGCACACATTCGGTCCTGAAGGGACCCTTACATGGCTTACCTACATCCCGTGGGAAGGCGCATATTGAACAGTATCCCTTGTATACCTGAAAATAGAGAGCGTAGTGGACCTAGACGACCTTCATGTGAGAGGGCTCCAGGAAGGTGGAAGGAGAAATAAAAGCGTTCAGCACTTCATTTTTACGTTATAATTCAGAGTCCTAGACTACCTTTCTTGCTTCTGATTTTAATACTTTTATAACTTTCTACAACAATTCAATTTTTAGGTATATGCACTTGCAAAAGTTCACAATATTGCTATTATTATTATTCTAACCTATTCATTGTTAGATTTTCCTTTCTATGCTTCATGTCCGTATTATTATTAACTAATGTAAATAAATCTTTGTTTTTTCTCTTTTTTTGTTGCTACCACTGATATATCGATATATCGCCCAGCTTTTCAATGTAAGCGAAAGTTTCAGAATAAAAATGTTTAATGTATGGGCGGCAGGTATGAACCCAATTTCCGTAAATTCTTAACTTTAAAAAAAAAACATCATTTTCAATTTCGGATGAAACATGCACAAATCTTGAGAAAATTAATAGTTCATGCATCAAAATTTGATTCATGTATATAACCTATCGTAATAAACTAATTAAAAAGAATTTCAAATGAATAATTATCCAACTAGTTCTCAAAATAACGTCTTCATGAACAACTTTTGCAATATATTCAGTTCTCGTGCATACACGTCAAAATCTTGTAACATTCGTATGTTCCACATAAAACCTTCTTAAAAATATTGCGAAATGTAATTATTAGAAATATGTGTATAATATAATATATATATTTGTAGATTAGACTTTCACTAAACACATCTGGATAAAAATTAAAATGAGCTTAAAACATTTTGACGTGACTAGTTCTATTATTTAGCAACTGTTGACGTAACTAGTTCTGTTATTTAGCAACTGTTGACGTCTGATTGATGGCTTGTTCCTCATCTGTAGACAGAGAAACTCTAAACTACTATTTATATCACCGATAGTGTTCTTGGAACTCTTATTTCTAATCTGATTGAAGAAGCTACACTACTAATGCTAGTTAAATTAGAATTTGTACTACTAACCGTGCGGGTTGATATGGCCGCTACTGAATTTCCACTGGGAATATCAGCTCTATTCCAGAAAGTTCTTCTGCTACTACTACGGTTCCAGTTGGTAATTTCTGGATTGATGAAACTGTTGTGGACATAGGCACTGATGATTTCGTTAAACGTAATCTATGTTTCCCGTCCACAATATTACTGGGACCACTACTGTTGTTTCCGTTTTTTTATGTACATGAACAACTGTTATTGTTATTTTTTTGTAACATAAATATTACATGCTGCGATTGTTGTGGATTTGATAAGATTCCAATCAAATTATTGGAGTGCCTATGGTGCCGATATTGAAGTTGTTGCAACTGTTGTTGTTGCAGTAGCAGTTATCGCAATTGTTGCTGGCCTATTTTCCCAGCATTAGAGAAATGTGGATACGAGGAACTTTTATATTGTTGGCAGGAGTTATTATTATATTGGGAAGGCTATCGCAGTCGTTTGAGGGACTTGCTGCTGCTGGAATTTTGCTATTTCCCTTTTTTCTCCGGATTTCTTGAGCTAATGAGGAGAATATTTTTACTAAGTGAAAATATGCTATTAGTAGAATTAAATATTCTTTTGAACTTACATGAGGGGTTGATTTGTTTGCCGATGTCTTTGGAAAATTATAGCTTCACTTTTCGATGTCTACACTGCGTGAAGGTTTGACAAGACAGAGACAATTGTCTTCTTCTTCCTTTTCTCAATTTTTTTTTGCTCTTGTCCCAGTCAGACTGGAAACGTGTGGTCGAGTGTCGACAATCGCACGTTCGTCGTGTGGCTCACGCTAGGTGCTGCTGCTAGCCGTCGTGTAGCATACTGCTGTATGCAGTATGCTACGACCATAACAAGATCTTCTCCTGAATCTCAGGCAGTAGATTGGACTTGAAGATTTCCAAGAATTCTATGTCTAGCATGGAGTTCTGCAATTGGTCTCGCAGCAGTACTAGGTGATGATGGTACATAGAAAATGATTCTACGGACTTTTGCTTTCTTGACATCAGCTGCACTCGGATTTTCAAGTCATCCTTGGGCACTCCCCATTCAACAGACAATCCAGTCTTGACAAATTCCCAAGTTGGAAAAGGGTTATGCCTTAATACAGATTAGTATCAATCCTTCGCTGGTCCTGTCAATAACGTGAGCATGTTCCTTACGAAGAGTTCAAAATCTCCTTCCAGAGCGGAGTAAGTGACTGCTTCGACTCGAAAAATAAACTCATCCACTGATAGATGATGATACGACAGGTTCCATCGTCGGATAGGACTGTCTGATCGTCTGTGCCAAGAATTGTTTTGAGTTGGTTGCCTTGGAGGTGGAGGTGCCTGAGGAACGTAAGGTGCAGCCGGTGGAAATGAAGGTCTGTGTTGCCCAGCTGAGGACGAGTGTCGACTGCGCGGGTCTCTCTGATTTCCCAAAAAAAAAATCTGGGCGTTTGAGCCCGCTCCCCAAAGGGTGGTGGTGGTGGAGGTGGACGAGAAACATCCGCCTGCTGGATCACAGCAGAGATCTGACGTCGGTGATCTCGTTACGCAGAGCATTCATGCTTTGGGTAATCTCTGCATGTACCAAAGTCTGTAACTGGGTTCGAAGACTAGATATAATTAGATCTGTGTCTAAGGGGCCCTGCCCCGAAGGTACAGGTGATAGACTATTTCTTCTCGAGCTGTTATGCGATTGAGGGACTGAACATGGCCCAGGGGACAGGAACTCGTGACCTGATGGTGGAATTGTTGGTTGAGGTACTTCAGGATGTAAGGACTGCTGCGGAAAAGCTTCCTTCGCCTGACGAGTGTGGTACCTCTTCGGGATCCCACCGGTATACGCAATGAAGTCTTGCTGTGTGAGTGCGCATCGACAATTGGGACAATTAGATTGCTCTCCTATCCATGCTCGCAAACACGCTGTGTGAAAGCCATGACCACAGATAGTAGTCACAGGCTTTCGTCTGGCGGACCAGTCTCCGTCTTGACAGATGGAGCACTGTTCTGGCATCTGTAGTGGGACTTCATTCGTAGGAGGTGGCGTTCGCATAGTAGCCATCTCAATTATTGCAACTCAACAGAACAGAAGTAGTATTACGAAAACTTGAACTAGAGCCCAAGCAAATCACGACAAGTATTCAGAGTGGAAAATTTAACAATGATCAATGTCTACCAACTGGTAGCAGAAACAAGATCTTCAAAACTAAATTAAATGTAATTCGCCATATCAAAATTATACTATAAACAAATTCAAAAAAAAATTTATGAGCTAAACTCATACTTTTCGGGAAACAAAATACAAATTCAAAAAGATTGTTATGAGCTAAACTCAGCATAAAAATCTCCCCTCTCTCTCCAAGAACTAATCTCAACACAAAAGTCTTTCAGGTCCACCCTCTCTCTAATCAGATCAGAACTATGCGGTAAGGACAAGTAGTGTGAGTGTGTGCATGAAAAAAGAATCTTGAGTCCTCACAGAAATCTAGGAAGAGTCGGGTTGGAGAAGCTAGAGACTGAAAATGATACTAGGGATTCTTCAGCCAGGCAGTTAGCAGTATGCCAACTCCTGATTACTGAAGGTCTCCAGCATCACTTCCATCCTCCAACAACTCTTCTCTTCCTCTTCACCTGATAGTCATATCCAGCTAACCTTCCAACTGGACAGAGTCATGAATCTGGTCAACTGGTTAGCTACAAACCAAAAAGTCGTCTCACAGATTCACGACTCTGTCCAGCCAGTTGGCCAACAGAGACATGTCTCCGTGAGAACACAATCAAAAGTTTGTGAGGCCACCTACTATTTCCATAGCAGAAGGCCAGCGGGAAAGATCGATTCAAAAAACTTCAAAAAGACTTACAACTGCTCAGACTTGAGGCTTGACCAAGGTCAAACCTAAACTCGAACTTACAAACTTTCAAAAACATTTTCAAAAAGACATTACTTTACTCTACAAAACTTTTCAACAAAAACCAATTAGAACCAGGTCTGCATATAACTTCCACTGGATACGAGACTTGAGGTCAATCAACTAGCAGATACCAGATGATCATATCACTCAAAGTCCCAGTCCCCAGTAAAATTTATACTTAGACCACCGAAGTCTAACGGAGGTGGCCCCACGTTGGGTGCCATTTTTGTGATGGTACTATGTTGAGAGTGGTTTCTTTTGGACGTCCAGTCCCAGCTGTCAGCATGAGCTGACAGATCACTTGGTGGACAGCGTTGACTGCAGGGTGGTACGCTAGCACCTCGGCTATTGCGGGAGAAATATAAGGGGGGTTAACCAAAATCCTGTCGCTGCCACCTGCCATAATCAAAAAAATCATCGTGCCTGACAAAAAACTGTAGAACACACTCCAGCCCTGAAGGGGCGC
Organism: Dioctria rufipes; assembly: GCA_963924295.1. Classification (NCBI taxonomy): domain Eukaryota; kingdom Metazoa; phylum Arthropoda; class Insecta; order Diptera; family Asilidae; genus Dioctria; species Dioctria rufipes. The sequence continues at coordinate 153,953,852 of OZ002743.1, read as the reverse complement.
TTACACGACTTACCACTACTTATTGAAGGCGCAGATGAACTGCCTTCTGCTGCGTGCCCCATCCTCCCAACGACACTGAGGGCAGATTTTTTTTTACAGTGTCCCTATGTTGACCTGAAAAGGAAAGAGAGCAGCGGACCTAGACAACCTTCATGCTAGGGAGCTCCAGGAAAGTGAGAGATCAAAACTTTATTGATTCATATCGTTATAAAAATTTATAAAAATCACGTTTATTCAAGTCATTATTCAAAATAGGAACCAGCATTCGTCTGGATACCATCCGATTACAATCGCTAAAGCTCTTACCCTTAACTAAAAGACATCAGGTGAACAATAGTTCAAGGCTTACTGAACCGTGAATTGACAAGCTAATCGGCCACCGGATGGGTATCGTATAATTAAACTATCTCACCTCATTGATCTGGCTGATTGCAAAAAAAACATAGGCTACTTATGTATATACCTCCACTGGTACTACTATGCTGCTAACAAAACAGCGAGGCAACAATATAATGTAAATATAGAAATTATACTCAATACAAACTTACGTGAGGACTCTCGTACACTCTAAGGAGCTCCCTGGAGGCGAACTGGTCTCATTATATGAAAAGTAAAAAGTAACCCTAATAACTGGTTGCCCCTTGTAATTGTTTCACTTATGGATTACAAGTTGAAATGGAGCCGTTAGAGGTGGTTCCTTCAACCTCAATGTCTTGTTCACTTGATTTTAGCGCTAGATTTTAGTTATGTCATTCTAATTTTAACTATTATAAATGTAATAATTCAAGTTCCAAGTCTCTAATCCTACCAAAAATAGTTCTAGCTTCAATTGACTTCACCATTGTAATCAAAAATCGAATAAAATATGTGTTAGTTCCTAGGCAATCAAAATAGAATTCAAAATGTAAAATTATCTTAAACGTACGTACTGACTGTACTACATACATGTATACATATATACATATATTCCTAATAATATAATAATATAATTTACTAATATATGACCTTAGTTAATGTTGACCGCCGACTCCATTGTTGTGGTATAATGTAAATTTTAATCGTGGAATGATATTTATTCTGATGTAGTCGTAATTAATGTGAGTCTCCGACTAGGCGAGTATGTTGATTATATCAACACGTTTGATTGGCAGCCATGCAACCCTGCGATTATTTGCGAAATAAGCTGAATGGTTCTGAAAAGCCTCCAGAAATTTGACAGCAGCTTGTACTACGTCATTCTCAAGTAGTGTATGAGACGATTTTTCACTTCATATCGATTCCACCTATCTAGACTAAATAAGATTACCTGTACATCGCGTAAAAGATATTTCTTGCCCTGTGAGATCTTTCGTTTTCCCCTTTTTCCCAGGTACAATGTCGACGACTTCGGTGTTGTTATTTGACTGGGTAGCTCAGACTCCAGTGTAGATGTCAACAATGCCAGCGGAGCCCTAGATTACCATCAGCTAGGTTACGTACACAGCTTTATTTTTTTCAGGTTAGTGGCTAAACACCAGGACTCGATATGGCCTTCGTGATGCCGTGTTGGCGTAGCGCTGCAGGTACTTCCAGTAACGAATTTATCACTAAAGAACGTGACTAACTTTTAGTCACTCGTGGATGAACACTTGAGAGGATTATTAAACCTCAGATTGCGATGATGAATTTGGAATTTTCGCAGTACTGCAGTCGGCAAGGTGCCTTCTTCTTCCCTTCCTTATTTCTCGCAGTTCTACGATGTACCCTTCGATCCCTCACCAAATTTTTCCGGATAAGGTTGCAAGTATACTTTGCCGACACTTTTCCACTCGATTGTGAATCAATTAGACTTTTTTAATCACAACGAAACTAATTTTTTTTCGAGCTATCAAAATGGCTGCAGCTGACCCTCGTTCTTTTTCCTATTAACCGAAAAAAAAAAATGACGCTCTTCTTGTCGGTTTTGGGCACGTTCGGTGCACACAGGCGCGCCGTCCATATTGAGGACTGTTCGCGTCCACTTCATGCTGCTACGGGTCGCTTAGACATGTATTTAGCTCAGTGTAGCATATTGCTATATACACTACGCTACGAGCATAACAAAAGTCCCTTCCGACCGACCATGGAATCATATTACAGAGAAAAAAAGTCAAGCTAAATTAAATTATACGAATCTTTTTCATTCGAATCGTTCAAAAGATACAAGATTTTTCCTGTAGAATACTTTTATCAAAAATTTCAGCAGTTTCCATTCAAGCGAATAAGATCGACTTCATACTGGAGTATTTCATAATTATTATCGATTTAGGGCACGTCAGAACAAGAAAATTATTTGTGTAACACTCGGGTTTGCTATTATGCTATTAGTGTAGCTTTGTTTCAATTGGAGCAATAGGTAAAGGTCAGTCATATGTTCCTGTAATGAATATTAAATAGTGCTAAAACACAACACAACTTCCGGGATGGAGGACAGCTTCCTGTACTTCGCCAAGCATTGATTTTGGCAATATGCCCGAAATGATCACAGTCGTAGTGGGACTTAGCGTCCTGATTGCGGAATGTATCTATACTAATATGAGATTATTATTATTATTATTGTCACGGAGAGCGGACGTCGGATTGAGCTCTAGCACTCTAAATACAAATCTGACCGGGGTTTTTGTTAAAAAAATGAATAAGTGAAGGAATAATACCTGCAACAGCCACTTGTGCCTAATAATAAAGTGAAGTGTAGTGTTACCGGCGGTACCACCTTTGAGAAAGTGTCGTCTACCGTGAAATTTTTTGCCAAAAAAGTTGTAAAAAAATGTGAATAACGAAAAATTTGGTGACATTTCCACAAATTAATTGCATTTCGGCCGTTGCCATGGCAACATGGCAACCGTAAAAAATTTTTAGTTTCGAAGCTCACAAATAATAAAATTGTAATATAATAAATTAAAGTAAAAGAAAAAATAATAAAAATTAAATTTATCAAACATTATATACTTACTAAAATAAAATAAAAAGTATAAAAACTTCTCTGCTTCACTCTAAATGAGTGAGAACAGCAGTGATTCTGGGGGGACGGATAATCCCCTCAAATCAAAAGCAAGGAGGAAGAAGAGCAGAAATGAGTCTTCTTCTTCAATAACAGACCCACAAGACTGAAAAGGCTATTAAGAGCCCAAATCAAGAGGCAAAAAAAAAGTATGTTTAGCCAAGTTCCTTGGCGAAGATTGTAACCAGGGCGGCGGATGCTGTCCAAGACATGCCTGGGACGTCAGCTGCTACAATGGCTGCAATCCCAGTAGCACCTGTAAAAAAAGGGCAACATCTGAAACTATCAGATGTAGTCGCAAAGTCTTCGGCTTCTGCGCCAAAGCCCAGCGGAATCATTATGATGCCATCACTGTCTTCAGCGAAGTCAGCTGGCCAGAGAAAGAAGCTAGTAGCAGCAGCCGGACCGGCAGCAGCACCACGTTCCCCGGCTTTAATGGTAGGGACTTCCTATGCTCAGCAGGTAAGTGGCAGTCCACAATCGAAATTATAGCTCAGGGCATCACTCCTCGTCCAGCCCCATTGGACGCAGGTACGCCTCGACCCAAGATCGGTGCGGGTCTACAGGGCTTTTTTCGACGGTATGCAGCTTGAGCCCATCAGAGGATGTCCTCAGACTGCATACCTGAAGGCAATCTTCCGCGTCATTTCCTGTGAGCAGCTATTCTCCATGGGGATAATAGGTGGGGGAATGGTTGAGGTGTATACCACAACCCTCGAAAGCACTACCAATCTTATGCTTGAGGGCATCGAGGTGGAGGGAAGACACCTTCTGCCGTTCCCACTCAGGTAAAAGCTCACGAAGGTCGTGTTAAGCCCAACACGAAGACCTCTCGAATTTCCTTGGGAGATTCGGAAAGGTTCATGGAAAGGTTCGCGCCACTCCCATTAAAATTGGGTCGAGGGTCTCGGGCGAGGTTACTTCAGTACCAGCCGGGAAGCGTCCATCACTTTAAATAAGGGGTGCATGCTTCCAGAAGGCTTTTACTTGAGCTTATCCGGCTCGAGATACTGGATAGACGTGGGCACCGAAGCGAAATGCCATGCTTGCCATTAAGTAGGGCATTTTATTGCTAACTGCCCCAAGAGAAGTGGAAAGAGGGCTGAACAGAAGGCTCCCTCGAAGGAAACCACTGCTACAGTAGTGGCTCCGGAGAAGCAACTTTCTGCCAGCACTCAACCTGCTATCTTGGAGCAGCCAGTGGCTAAGGTGCCTGAAATCATCCCAGAGGCAAAAACAATTACGGCTGTAAACGGCGCCACGTCGGCACGTGAAAACACGGCTACTTCCGACGAGGAGTCGAGTAGCCAAGTAGGTAAGAAAAGGAGGACGAGGAGGAAGTCGAAGCTGGACCGAGCGATGCTGCCTCCTCCAGAGCCAGCAAAGCCAGTCGCTCCAAAACGGCCCCACTCGCAGGAGGACGATAATGGAGCCTGCGGTTCGAAGGTTGTTGTGAGAGAGGCGGAAGCATCTCTTGAACAGCTTTCGGACTGCGAAATGACCGGTTTGGATGAGACTGGTCTCTCGAGCTTCAGTGGCTACGAGTCGTGTGGTAGCACCATTTCGACTGGTAGCCAATTCGAGGTCTCGCTCGAAGGGGATGGAAAAGCTTCCTAGGAAGAAGATCTCCGAAATTCTTGCTCAGCTCCAGTACAAGAAGAATTCAGATAAAATCTGGAGTATTCTTGTAAAGGAGCTGGAGAGGCCAGAGTTGTTACTTCCTCAGCTTCAACTCCTACAACAGGAGTGCAAGAAGAAGAGGAAGTACAACGATGTAGCTCGGTTAGAACGACTTCATAGGAAGGTGGAGGGGCTGATTCAAGAGCATTGTTTAGCCGATTCTCCTCGTCAGTAGACGTCGCACATTCCTCGTTTGAGCTTTTCATATCTTTGAATGTGCAAGATAGCCTATATCAACACCGAGGGTTCAAGTGTTCATACAAGACTACACAGTACCATCGAACATGTCAAAATGTTCGATATAGACATTAAACTTCTGCAGGAGACGAATTTCACCCAAGACACTTATACACAACATGAGCGCTATGCTTATTTACACTCTGGCTATGCAATGTTTGCCATATCTGCGCCTTGCCGAGGCTCAGGGGTGGCAATCATTGTATCCAACAAATTTACACTATCGTCTCCTATCTATACAGATACCTTCCCAGGCTTCGCTTCTTCCTTGGACTTTGTCGTTCAAGACAAACATATCAAGGTAGTAAACGTGTACCTTTCTCATGACCAGGACATTACAAGACAAGTTCTTGATAGTGTTCAATCCAGTCTGGTGAACTTTAGCGGCGAAACTATCCTCGGAAGTGATTTCAACTGCACGCTGAATCCCTCAATAGATCGGCATTCCGGAGTTGAATTCAACTCGGTCAATGCTACTCAATTGAGGAATTTTGTCCGTGTTTTCAGACTCGTGGATATCTATCGTTGGATGCATCCTACGATTAGATCATACACGAGGGTCTCGCGAAATATCCATGGAAGTCTCGCAGGCTCCAGAATCGACAGACTTTATGTCTCACCTGGAATACTAGAACATTTCGTTGGTGTCACTCATGAAGTGTGTTCCGTTAGCGATCATCTTCTTGTAGTGGCAACCAGCACTCTAGCTGAAAGAAGAACTACTTACTGGATATTTAACAACTATTTGTTGAATTCCGAGCAGTGAGTTGAGTTCATTGAATTCTGGCACGATTGGCGAGAGAGGAAAGCTTTCCTTTTCTTAGTCAATGGTGGGATGTTGGAAAGCTCCAAATTCGATCTTTTATCGAAACGAATTTCAATCGAATTGGGTATCAAGCTTCTAGCTTGTCGGCCGAAGTATCCCGGGTGGCGGCTCTTCTCCCAACTCAGCCGGAGTTGATTCTTTATTTTAACAGAATAAAGGAACGCTTGGCAACACAAACTTACAAGTACAACTTGGAGTTTGTGCTGCGCAGGCAATCACTCTGGCTGAGGGAAGGCGATTCTCCAACCGAGTATTTCTTTCAGGCAACTAGACGACGTACTGCTTCTTGTGAAGTCGAATCGGTAGTTGATGTATCTGGACAAGTCCTCAACGGACAACAGCTATCAGAATATATTCGAGACTACTACAGTAGTCTCTACTCTGAATCGACGTCGACAACATCCTCGACCACTCATGAATTTCTTTAGAATATTCCCACTTTCTCTGAAGACAGTAAGGAGCTCCTGGATACAGTAATCACATTGGAGGATATGATCGCTGCGACAAAGGATCTAAGGCGACACACTTCACCGGGTTATGACGGCTTGACTCCAGAATTCTTCATACGTTTCAGGGATTTATTAATTCCTGACCTTTTGAAAGTCTTCAATTCGGCGATTGAGATACATTCAGACTTTCCTTCTAGTTGGAGGAGGTCTGTTATGCGATTGATTCCAAATAGGGGAGATTTGTAGAGGATGGGGAACTGGAAGCCATTAACCCTATATATTTACTACAAAATCGTCTGCAAAGCGTTATGGCGATACTCCGCTCAGTGATTGCTTCGGTAATTCACCCGGAACAGTCCTATTGTGTACCTAATCGTAGCATCTACGACAACATCGCGGTATCCAAACATTTGTTTGCCTACCATGAACAGACAGGTACACAAATGGCCATGATTTCACTAGACCAACAAAAGGCTTTTGATAGCGTCTCGCACGAATATCTCTTGACTGCTCCCGAGGCATTTGGGTTTCCGCCCAGGTGGTTCGATATCGTCGGGAAACTGTATAGAGATTCAGCGATTTTAATTAAGCATCAAGGACAAGTTCTGGCTTCTATCTCGTTTCATCGAGGCATCAGACAGGGCTATCCATTGTCAGGTATGCTTTATGATCTTTCGTTGGAGCCGCTACTGGTGAATCTTCGTCGAATGCTTGGGCAATATTCAGTTCATCTACCATATACCAATGTGAGGCCACTTATGTTGGCATATGCGGATGACATTTCTATTTTCGTGACAAGAGATGAAGCTTGAACAGTACGAGCGTATAGCGGTCGCTAAAATCAACCTTAATAAGAGTCAAGGCTTGTGGTGTGTAAGGTGGAGAGATCGTACAGATGCTCCATTGAACATCCAATGGACTAATACTTCCCTGAAGTATTTAGGTGTCTATATCGAACGCGAGAGTAAATCAAATAATAGCCGCATCGCTCTTGAGAAACTCTCTAGAGCTGTAAACTCATGGCGTAGTCGACTGTTTCCATTATCCTTAATGGAAAGATCAGTCGTCATAAACTATTTGATTACCTCGTCCATCGTTCATCTGCTAAAGTCTGAGAGGTTTGATGAAGGCTTCGTAGGTCTTCTTCAAGCAAAAGCGATAGACGCCTTTTGGTGCGGAAAACGATGGATTGCTGAAAGCACGCTCTGTCTGCCAGTCAGGATAGGTGGATTAGGTCTCACTAACTTGGTTATGAAATCAAGGTGTCTCCAAATGCGTGCATTCCAACGAGTGTTTTGCCAGAGAGACACCTTGATTTCTCAGCTGTGGGTGAATGTACTGGGAGGGATCGGCACAGGGGAGTATTACTACCTGCTCTCTGTTCGACCACCCTATCCTCGTGACTGGCTGCAGGATCTAATCTCAACGATTCAGACCTGGGGCAGAATCAGGTAAGCATTTCACCTTAAGTGGAATGCTCTACGGTACACGCAATTCGCGTGGATTCCAATTAGGTTTAATCCTGAATTAATAGATTCAGTGTTCAGTAATGCTCGGGGTTTTGAAGCTGCCACCCATACACTGACAGTTCTCGGAGATATTATTGATATCTCTGGAAACTGTCGAATAAACACTAACACTCCACAACTACACGACCTGGCTGCTTCTGCGCGGGAGAGATTTCGCCAACTTGGGAAAAGTGACCCTGGCACTAGGTTGAAAGATGCTTTCGTTCTGAACAGACCACCTCACACACCTTTCAGCACACTTACAACAGTGTGCTCCGTGACGTGCTTATGTCAATAAGACCTCCGGAGTACACAGGATACAACAGATGGCTAACACACCTCGGGGTGAATATGGGCGTGATGGGAGGGATAAGTCTACCGTTATACTTCTAGTTACAAAGATGCTGATGTAGCATTCAAATTGCTGCATCCTAATCAGTTGTCACATATTGACCGGCGAGTTCAGAGAATCTGCACAGTTTGTGCTGGTGAAGGCACTCTGGTTCACAGGTTCTTCACTTGCCCAGCTTTGCAAAATCTAATGGAACTCGTGCGCGATATGTGTCAGTTGATCCACCCGATTTTCGGCATTACTAGGACATCGTTTCTATGGGGACCAAAGGTTAGTAGTCGGGTGAACTGTTTGATTAGCTTTGTGTTGACACTGGCGAAATCTACAATTCACTTGTACTACATGAGAGTCGGAGATGGGAATCAGAACACTGACCCACAACACCACGCACAAGCAATTAAGCGCCACTTCGTTGACAGATTGAAGAGACGTTTACGTCTTGAATATCTGGCAACCCAGAGCTGGGCAATACTTAAGTAAAAAAGGACTTAAGTACTACTTGAAGTACATTTTCGTTACTTAAGACTTAGTACTGAGTACTTTTTGAAATGCCGTACTTAGTACTTGAACGTAAGTACTTGCTTCGATTTACTTGTACTTAAGACTTAGTTTTGTACTTAAGTACCAAGATTTTTTCATAAATATTTCTAAGTCTATTAAGTATCTACCTACCTACAAAAAAATATCTAACTCGTTAAAAAGCAAGCACAATCTCTTGCGCAGTTCCTTTTTGTTGAGTTTGAAAGAACGCAAAGAACTGTCAAAGCATGTGCCCGCATCTGCGTGTCAAAGCAGAACTCTAGACAAACTATAGGCTGAACCACAATAGAAGTAAACGTGTAACGGCTATAATCTCTCTATTAGGAAGAAAATATCTATTTTTTTTTCGTGGGAGTTAATCATTCATCTTTGGTCAGTCTCATTTTAATCCACACTTTGATTAAACGATTAATTTGTTTTCTTAATGAAAAGAAAGAAGAGAGAAACTAATTTCATTTTCGCATCGAAAGGCGAAATAATTGAGTTCAAGCGGAAATTAAATTTAAAACTCAACAAAAAAAAAAAAAAAATAAAAAAATATGTATTTTTCTGTCCCTCAGAAATCACGCATTAAATTGGCTTTGTTAAGAAAAACTGCGCTTAACAAAGTGCAATTCGAGAGGCATTTCCTATCACCCAACAAAAGGTGCTGATCGATAAAGTGCAATGCACTTTAGAACATTTACCTCGTATCGCTTCTTTGGGGAATCAAGACATGCGACGATCGAGATCCTCACATTGTAAAGTGAGTCGTTGGAAGTAAGAACTTCCCCGGGAACAACTCAAGCCTCTGAATTTGGGGTTTTTTTTTTTAATTGTCGCTCATCTAAACCTGGCACGCGGCTAGCAATTTTTTGTGTTTTTGTGTCTTTGAGTTAAAATTATCAAAGATAAAATAGTGAAGTGAAGGTACTAAAATCGCACAAAGTACCAGAATAAATTCGGTTGTGGTTTTGAATAAATATCGGAACTCGGGCTTCTGTGCGTGTGTATAAAGGTTACAAGACTTCCAGTAATAGTAGACGACACGGGAAGTTCACTAAAATCAATTTGTTTGTGGTTGCACCCAACTATCACCAAGCGTGATATAAGCTTTCTTTCTGAACTATAAGGTGAGGTGAAATTACTTTTCTGTCGAGAGTGTAATTCCCCAGTGAAGTTTTTTTTTAACTATATACATATACCAGGTGACAGAGTCTGGACCAGTATTGTGGGAATCCAAGAAAGCAAAATCGGCAGTGAAGTGCGCCGGAACTTACCTGAGACCAGATCTCGCACCCACCTCCCTGAGCATTCAAGTCTTCTCGGATTTATTTCTCTCCACGGATCAACCGATCTGTTAATCACCGTCGCGGGAAGATAGGGGATCAGTTAGGGAACGAGAAGAAAAAGAAGAAGGAAGGGAAGGGCAACAATAACAACCCGAATATTCCCTTTGGTTTTTTTTTTATTTTTTTTTCAGCAATATTCACCAGGTCGCTGAAGCGCTTCATCGCCGGGGAGATTGTTATGTAAGTACGCACTTATCATTTGTGTAATAAGAGAATAGTCGGTTGTTTTTTTTTTGTTTTTCTCTTTTCTTGTCTTCGAAGAGCATATATAGGCTACAATAGTGAAATTTTCTTTCTGAGTTTTTTTTGCTTTATTTATGATATGTAACCTGTATATGTACTGTCGTATAGCATAATGTTTTCAGTTTTAAGTTGATTTGTCTTTGAATATTCGTGTATGGAGTTAATAGTGTAGTGTAAAGTTTCTTTTATTCCTGAATTTAGTCTATATGATAGCATAATTTTTTTATGGGTTTATTTTGTAATAGTGTAAAGATTTTTTTTTAGTAGTGTAAGTGATTTTATTCTTTCCTAAATTATTTTTTTTTCCTCTATTTCTTTGATATATAGATATGTAACCCGAATAGCAGAAAAATTTTATCTTTGATATATAGGTATGTAACCCGAATAGCAGAAAAATTTTAATATCGAGATACATATGGATCTACAATTCTGTATATCGTAGCGTAACTTGTTACCTTATTATTTTTTTTTGTGGTTTTTCTTGTCTTTGAGTTCTAAATAAAATAACATGGCAATAGGCTAAATATTAGTTTTCGTTTGGTGCTGGGTCCAGTTGGGGTTTTGGGAGGATCGAGATGCCAGGAGGCGGATGTAGTTGGCAATCTATCCTATGAGTTTGGTGAGTGGGGCGGTGTGATGGGTTTCAAGTAATAGAGAGGGTCCTATCATTCAGAGTGGGGTCCGTATTCCTATATTTCAGTTTTTTTTTTCTTTTTTCATCTTGTTTTCTTTCTATTTTAATCACTCCTCTAGAGCGGTACAGTAATAGGTGGTTGAACAGCGAGCAAGAACTTACCCCAGCCCTGAGCTTGAGCCGGCAAGAAGCCTGTACCGTGCTCGCCTAAAGATCAACCTCCATTGTCCCACAACAACCTTAAAAGGGACATAAAGTAGCCATGATCAGTCATCTGTCTCGTTGAGTTTAGTGGTCGAGAAGCGGTCACGCTGAGAGATAGATATGACTGGCCGGAAGGTTACAAATATGGCGCCCAAGCAAGCATAATTTTCTGCAGCTTACAAACGAATGTTTTTTTTTGTTGCTGTTTATTTTTACGAGTTAAGATATCAACTGAATATGGTTGCGCTATAATCACAGCGTCAATCTATTAGGTTTGTTCGTTTATAGATTAACTCTGGCTTCTTTAACACTTTTGCATTCTTAAGTGCTCGTGTCAATGCTTTCGCTAAGTGGTTAGGATATTCCTCACTGCAGGTTTCGCCCTTAGGTTCGATTGGTATTAGCGACTCTTAGTGATTTTGTAAAAACCTCGTTAGAGAGTTATTTTTCATGTATTACACCTTTTTTTTCTATTTTGATTGTCGAAAACATTTCCGTCAAGTAGTTGATACGTGGCCTTTGAAGGTTTCCCTGCTTGATGTTTGATATGTGTTGTCATTTGTTAAATAATTATTTCTGTAAAAATTATCGCTTACTCCGCATGGCGGGCTGTTAGATTGAGCAGATTAGTATTCTCTATTAGCCCCGTTGGTGGAGATGATAGCGATTATAGAATCTTTTTACTTACATGGGAGAAACCTAGGACCACTCGCCACTGACTCATCAAACCCTTAAGACCTGAACTAAATGAACCGAGTCACCAAACGAAGAAATATTAACCACAATTCAATTCAAGAAATCTACTTTTTTTTTATTATCGAATTTTCTTTATATACATATAAATATATATAAATATACCAGTACACGTTTTGTTGGAAGCTGAAGAGCCAGGACTCCTATTTTATTGGCTCAGAATCTGCAGTCATAATTCTATTATTTTACAATATACTGGTACATTTTTATCTCTAATTAACTGTACTTATTTTCGCATTTCTATTGAACTTTAATTTTTCCTCTAAATTATTTGATTGTTTTGATTTGTTTAATAGTACTATTTTTTTTTGTTGCCTTTCGTTCAACGCACTAATATATCTCTTTTCCTACCCGTAGTTAAGCCGAAGCTCACTCTGCTGGCGTTCTAAGCATTATATTCCTTTTTGTTTGTTTCTTTATAGGTATCTCTTTAGTCTTTATTGGTTATTCGGTATAGTTATAGTGTTCTCGTTCCTGTATGGTAACAAGATTAGACAATCTTTATACAGTCGAAAACAACGAATACCTTATTGTATTTTTATCTTACTTCTACTGGTTTTATTTTAGTATACACATATATATAATTTTTTTTCCTCCATTGTCTTCAATTGCATTCCTTGATAACCTAAATATCTCATATTCACCTCATATTTTAATATAGATATTTATATCCGTAACTCGTTTACCTTTCGCATTTACTAATAATGGATCCCAAATTCCTATTAGAGGACGAACGCAATGTTGAGTATAAGGTCAGGGGCCTAGATATAACTGATCCCGAAGCCTCTACCAAACTTAGAGAATTATTGGATTTAGAGGCATCGTTTCCTGGTCGAGCACCCACGGTTATGCACGATCCTTCCGAGGCGGGGAGTGAGCTTGAGATTTGTAAAGAAAAGCTCGCCTTGCTAACTCAGCTAATTAAAGAGAATAAAGTCCAAACGCATGACGACTATCAACGCGTGCGATGTCGGTTGAGTCACCTAAGTGGGCGTGCTATACGCTTAGCTAGCTCATCGACAGATCATACAGAAGAGGCCGCTGAACAAGTATCGGCCCTATCCGAGCTTATTAAGGAATTCATGAAAATTAAGATTCCTCCTCGTAGGGATGCCTCTGAAAGCCAAAAGCTCCAAGCCGCTGCAGGAGCAACTAGTACTCCGGCACCAACTAACCTTGAGACAAATGTTGAAGGAGCTGTGGCCGCTAATGTTGGTACAGGCGCACCACGTCGACGTATTCAGTTTCCTAAAAGTTTGACACTTCCATCTCTGTCGATAATTGGGAATACAGCTGGGGATCTAGGAAGGTCTCCTAATCAGTTTTTTAGCACAACCACGAATCCATTAAACTATACAACCCTGACGCCGCGTCTGGGCAATCAGAGTGATCCCTTGTCAACAACTCCTTTCCCTACTGAACACAATCGCGGAAGCAACCCTAGCGGGAATCAACCCAGTGGTAATTTTCAGTACGGTACAGAACAAAATCGCGGAAGCAACCCTAGCGGGAATCAACCCAGTGGCCATTTTCAGTACAGTGGCCGCCCAGAAACTTCAAGCTTTCCTCATTGGCAGCCAAGGCTACCAAAATGGAAGATATCTTTTAACGGGTCCCCAGACGGACTTGACGTCACCGAATTTGTCTTCCGTCTAGAAATGCTTTCCAAAGACGATAACTATCCGCTGGATCGTTTAATTGGCATTTTGCCTAATTTCCTCTCAGGTACGGCTGAAAGCTGGTTCTGGGTTTACAAGCGGAAATATCCCGATACGAGTTGGCAGGGTATGAAGACAGCCCTACTCGAGCGATTCGGGAGCTATGTCTCAGAAAGAGAAACGCGAAGGGCCATTGAAACAAGAAGACAAGGCCCGAAAGAAACGTTCAATAATTTCCTGCTGGACGTAGAACGGCTTAACGGTCGGCTTCGAAGACCATTTCCTGACAGAGAGCTACTCGAAATTGTCCGAGAAAATATGGACCCGGCTCTGCAGAGTGCCACTACCACGACAATATTCAGATCAACGGAAGAGGTGAGAATTATCTGCCAGAGGCTAGAAAAATTGTGGGCTAGATCTGGGCACGATCCTCGTCAGCTGACTATGGCTCGCACTTTCCGAAATAGAGCTCAAGTCGAAGAGCTAGAGGAGGTAATACCCTTGTCAGACTACGTTGATAATGACATTGACCCACAAGTAGCAGCCCTTACCCCAGTGATAAGGAGAAACACTGCTAACCGCGCTTCGTTGGATATATGTTGGAACTGCCGAGACTTAGGCCACAGATATCAAGACTGTACAAAGGGTCATCTTGGGATATTCTGTTACGGTTGCGGACGCCCTGGCGTGCTGAAGCCAAACTGTGGGACCTGTTTAGGCCGTGCGGTAAACAAGACCCCGAACGCAGAAAGAGCTGGGGTCATGCGTTCGGGCCATACGACCAGTTACCCCAGTGCCAGGAGAGTAGAAGCAGCCACCAATACCGAGCCTGCAACCCATCGTTAGAGAATGAGCACACTTTACCAACATTGCTACCCACTTCATCCCTTTCCCACTTAGCATCAACCCAATCAACACAAACTCCCCAATCTTACATAGACACATCCAAAACAACTTCGGAGGAATCCATTCGCTCTCGATATATCGCTTCAAGTCGAGGTCGGCGGCGTCAGCTTAGATCTCGGAAGTACTGGAAATCCAAAAGGCTGCTTCGTAAAGCAGTATCCGCCGCTATTCAGCGTGATGTAGAAGACCATCGTCCATACGTCACAGTAAAAATAGCTGAAGAAAATATAGTTGGTTTGCTCGACAGTGGAGCTTCTGTAAGCACATTGGGAAAACACTCTCTAGAATTTCTGCGTAAGAATAATCTTAGTTACAACCAGAGTCATTCATATGTTCGTACAGCGGATGGCTCACGGAACTCTATCATTGGTCACATAAAGTTGCCCGTCCGTTATGCTGAGAAAACAGAAACCATCCATTTTCACTTAGTGCCCAGCTTACAACAGGAACTTTACTTAGGAATTGATTTTTGGGATGCTTTTGGCATTAACCCTGCTGTAATAGACTCCCTGGATATTGATAAAACCACAAAGATCCATCCTCCGCAACACACCCTCACACCAGAGCAAAATGCCCAACTGGAAGATCTCAAACATCAATTTCCTTCCTTTTCAAAGCATGGCCTCGGCCGTACAAAACTGTTGGAACACAACATCGACGTAGGAGTTACTCCACCAATAAAGCAACGTCACTATCCGGTATCCCCAGCAGTTCAAAAGTTGTTATATGAAGAACTGGACCGAATGTTAGCCATGGACGTTATCGAAGAGAGTCAGAGCTCCTGGAGCTCGCCAGTGGTTCTCGTGAAAAAATCTAATGGGAAGGTGCGACTATGTTTAGATTCTCGCAAGGTAAATTCTGTTACCAAGAAAGATGCTTATCCACTACCATTGATAGATGGACTCTTAGGTCGCCTTCGAGAAACCAGATATATCTCAAGCTTAGATCTGAAAGACGCATTCTGGCAGATACCACTCGCAGAGTCCGCTCGTGATAAGACTGCATTCACAGTTCCTGGAAGGCCTTTATATCAATTTAAGGTCATGCCGTTTGGTCTGTGCAATGCTCCACAAACTATGTGTCGCCTTATGGACCGGGTCGTGCCTCATCAATTCCACGATCGAGTATTTGTCTACTTAGATGACTTAGTCATTACTTCCACTACGTTCGAGGAACATTTGGACTTACTGAGGGAAGTCGCTTCCCTACTTCGTCAGGCAGGACTGACCATAAATGTTGGGAAGAGTAAGTTCGTTCTTCGAGAAATTAAATACCTTGGCTATGTGGTTGGTGAAGGAGGTCTGAGGGTCGATCCTGAAAAGGTGTCTGCAATTGTAAATTTTCCTAGCCCATCAACAGTTCGGCAAACACGCAGACTACTGGGCATGGCTGGATGGTACAGGAGATTTATCCCAAACTTTTCGAGCATCGCTGCTCCGATCACAGAGCTTCTGAAGAAGGGTGCGAAGTTTCAGTGGACTTCGGAGGCTCAAGAAGCCTTTAAACAACTAAAAGAACACTTATGTTCGGCCCCACTGCTAGCTAATCCAGATTATACGAAGCCTTTCTATATAAGATGTGATGCCAGCACTATGGGAGTAGGCAGTGTCTTATTTCAAAAGTCGGAGGATGATTCCGAAAGGCCAATTGCATTTATGTCCCAAAAGTTGAATCCGGCCCAGAGGAATTATAGTATCACTGAACTAGAATGCTTCGCTGCGGTACTGAGCGTAAAGAAGTTTAGAGCATACATCGAAGGCTTCCACTTTACAATCATCACCGACCACCAGAGTTTGAAATGGCTAATGACTCAAAAGGAACTTACGGGGCGACTTGCGCGATGGAGCTTAAAACTACAGTCTTTCGACTTCGAGATCGAGCACGTAAAAGGAAGTCAAAATGTAGTGCCGGATGCATTATCTCGAATGTATCTTGATTCGGCTGAGGCGACTATCTCTGACCTTAGCAAGCTAGATTACCTGGTAGACCTGAAATCAGCATACTTCTCTGACCCTGCTTACGTAGGTTGGAAAGACAAAATCTCTGCTACACCAGCTCAGTATCCTAATCTGCAAGTCACTGAACTGCACATTTTCATTCGTATTGAGGGCGGTGGTGATAACGATCTATCCGATATCCCCAGTTGGAAACTCTGGATTCCTCAAGGGCTCACCAAAGAGTTAATTAGAAGGGAACACGAGAGCTCCACTGCAGCTCATGGTGGAATCCATAAAACCCTCGATAGACTGCAAAGATATTATTTTTGGCCAGGCATGCGCCAACAAGTCCGCGCATATATTTTACAATGCGATGTCTGCAAACAAACCAAAGCTCCAAATTGCAGGCTAAGGCCCAAAATGGGAAACCAGATTGCAGTAGAAAGGCCATGGCAGAGATTGCATATTGACTATATTGGACCCCTCCCAAGAAGTAAACGCGGGAATACTACCATCCTAGTCATTGTAGACCAGTTTACCAAATTTGTCCTACTAAAGGCTTTTCCCCAAGCTAAAACTAAGCAACTCATAGAATATCTGGAGGAAAATATATTCCACTGTTACGGGGTACCCGAAATTATACATACTGATAATGGGCCACAATTTATCTCAACAGAGTTTGCTCGCATGATAGAACGTTTCGGCATTCGCCACACAAAGACTGCAGGATATTCGCCACAGTCCAATGCTGCAGAGAGAGTTAATCGCTCCATCGTAGCAGCAATTAGGTCGTATGTGCAAGAGGAACATACCAACTGGGATTCCCAGCTAAGTGATGTGGCTTGCGCTTTGCGTAACGCAACACACCAGTCGACCAAATTTTCCCCTTATTTCTTACTTTACGGATACCACATGATCTTACATGGAGGTACATACAATCTTCTCCGCCAGATTGATGGCTTGGCAGAAGGTAACTTCGAAGTATTACCAAGTAACTACAGAATTCCACTGGTACATGAGCGAGTCAAAGACCATCTCCGGGAAGCTTACGATAGAAACGCTCACACCTATAACCTTCGCGCGCGGCAGATAACGTATAAACCAGGACAAATTGTCTATGTCCGGAATTTCGTACAGAGCAAGGCCGCAGACAAGTTCGCGGCCAAACTTGCCAACAAGTTCATCAAGGCTCGCATACGGAAAAAGAATGGTAACGTGAACTATGAAGTAGAAAATATGGATGGTAAGTTTATTGGCGTCTATCACGCAAGCAATATTCGCCAGTAAGATTCTAAATTCTAAATCATAATTAAATATTCTAAATCATTCTATAAATTATATATCGGTATTCAACTCGCAAAAGAAAGGAGTAATATATATAGAGTAGCTAGACCATAACTGAATTTCCCGATAAGTAAAAAGTTAAATACTTTCTTACAATACCTTTGATACATTTGTGTTTACTTCGTCTCTTAAATAAAAATTCAGTAATAGCTTCCTAAGATTTTCTAGCAAAAACCTATTTTTCTATATCTTACAGGGTATCCATATCATCTTTCGTAGACTTATGCCCGGCTAGCTCAGTCGGTAGAGCATGAGACTCTTTGATCTCAGGGTGTGGGGCGTCCCCGCGTTGGGCCTTATATATAGGGTGAAATCACAGCCGTAGTCTTCCCTCAGCCTCGGAGAATTCCTCTTTGGAATGGGAACTTCCGAACCTGACCTGTAACGGCTATAATCTCTCTATTAGGAAGAAAATATCTATTTTTTTTTCGTGGGAGTTAATCATTCATCTTTGGTCAGTCTCATTTTAATCCACACTTTGATTAAACGACTAATTTGTTTTCTTAATGAAAAGAAAGAAGAGAGAAACTAATTTCATTTTCGCATCGAAAGGCGAAATAATTGAGTTCAAGCGGAAATTAAATTTAAAACTCAACAAAAAAAAAATAAATAAAAAAATATGTATTTTTCTGTCCCTCAGAAATCACGCATTAAATTGGCTTTGTTAAGAAAAACTGCGCTTAACAAAGTGCAATTCGAGAGGCATTTCCTATCACCCAACAAAAGGTGCTGATCGATAAAGTGCAATGCACTTTAGAACATTTACCTCGTATCGCTTCTTTGGGGAATCAAGACATGCGACGATCGAGATCCTCACATTGTAAAGTGAGTCGTTGGAAGTAAGAACTTCCCCGGGAACAACTCAAGCCTCTGAATTTGGGGTTTTTTTTTTTTTAATTGTCGCTCATCTAAACCTGGCACGCGGCTAGCAATTTTTTTGTGTTTTTGTGTCTTTGAGTTAAAATTATCAAAGATAAAATAGTGAAGTGAAGGTACTAAAATCGCACAAAGTACCAGAATAAATTCGGTTGTGGTTTTGAATAAATATCGGAACTCGGGCTTCTGTGCGTGTGTATAAAGGTTACAAGACTTCCAGTAATAGTAGACGACACGGGAAGTTCACTAAAACCAATTTGTTTGTGGTTGCACCCAACTATCACCAAGCGTGATATAAGCTTTCTTTCTGAACTATAAGGTGAGGTGAAATTACTTTTCTGTCGAGAGTGTAATTCCCCAGTGAAGTTTTTTTTTAACTATATACATATACCAGGTGACAGAGTCTGGACCAGTATTGTGGGAATCCAAGAAAGCAAAATCGGCAGTGAAGTGCGCCGGAACTTACCTGAGACCAGATCTCGCACCCACCTCCCTGAGCATTCAAGTCTTCTCGGATTTATTTCTCTCCACGGATCAACCGATCTGTTAATCACCGTCGCGGGAAGATAGGGGATCAGTTAGGGAACGAGAAGAAAAAGAAGAAGGAAGGGAAGGGCAACAATAACAACCCGAATATTCCCTTTGGTTTTTTTTTTATTTTTTTTTCAGCAATATTCACCAGGTCGCTGAAGCGCTTCATCGCCGGGGAGATTGTTATGTAAGTACGCACTTATCATTTGTGTAATAAGAGAATAGTCGGTTGTTTTTTTTTTTGTTTTTCTCTTTTCTTGTCTTCGAAGAGCATATATAGGCTACAATAGTGAAATTTTCTTTCTGAGTTTTTTTTTGCTTTATTTATGATATGTAACCTGTATATGTACTGTCGTATAGCATAATGTTTTCAGTTTTAAGTTGATTTGTCTTTGAATATTCGTGTATGGAGTTAATAGTGTAGTGTAAAGTTTCTTTTATTCCTGAATTTAGTCTATATGATAGCATAATTTTTTTATGGGTTTATTTTGTAATAGTGTAAAGATTTTTTTTTTAGTAGTGTAAGTGATTTTATTCTTTCCTAAATTATTTTTTTTTCCTCTATTTCTTTGATATATAGATATGTAACCCGAATAGCAGAAAAATTTTATCTTTGATATATAGGTATGTAACCCGAATAGCAGAAAAATTTTAATATCGAGATACATATGGATCTACAATTCTGTATATCGTAGCGTAACTTGTTACCTTATTATTTTTTTTTTGTGGTTTTTCTTGTCTTTGAGTTCTAAATAAAATAACATGGCAATAGGCTAAATATTAGTTTTCGTTTGGTGCTGGGTCCAGTTGGGGTTTTGGGAGGATCGAGATGCCAGGAGGCGGATGTAGTTGGCAATCTATCCTATGAGTTTGGTGAGTGGGGCGGTGTGATGGGTTTCAAGTAATAGAGAGGGTCCTATCATTCAGAGTGGGGTCCGTATTCCTATATTTCAGTTTTTTTTTTTCTTTTTTCATCTTGTTTTCTTTCTATTTTAATCACTCCTCTAGAGCGGTACAGTAATAGGTGGTTGAACAGCGAGCAAGAACTTACCCCAGCCCTGAGCTTGAGCCGGCAAGAAGCCTGTACCGTGCTCGCCTAAAGATCAACCTCCATTGTCCCACAACAACCTTAAAAGGGACATAAAGTAGCCATGATCAGTCATCTGTCTCGTTGAGTTTAGTGGTCGAGAAGCGGTCACGCTGAGAGATAGATATGACTGGCCGGAAGGTTACAAACGTAAGTACATTTACTTACGTAAAGCGAACGCGCTCTTTAATTTAACAGGCGTACACAAATTAACTTTAACTCGAATGAGGGGAACTTTCGTTAAATTTAAAAGTCAAATTGCAGTCAGTAAAGGTGCGGTAAGAATCGCTCATTCCGTAAGAAAATGAAGTATCAAACAGTTAAATTATAACTAAATGATTAAAAGTGCAATGTAAAACTTAAAATGGAATAAAAATGGTACTGTGAATTAATAGAAAGCACAAATCTTCAATTAAATCAACTTCCAATTGTTAATTTTTTCACTTTTAACACTTTTTAAAATTTAACACATAAAATGTCATTCGGGCAATGCGAATTAATAGAAAGTACAAATCTTCAATTACATCAACTTCCATTTGTTAATTTTTTCACTTTTAACACTTTTCAAAATTGAAAACATTAAATATCAAGATAATAACTCTTACGGAATGTGATATAAATTTAGGCTAAAAGTATCAATTTTTTGTAAGTAAACCTCAGTCTCGTTTAATTTCGTAAAGTTATTTACTTCTATTGTGGTTCAGCCTTATAATATATAAGCAAGGTTGGGCAAGTATGTAGAACCAAACCCAGTAAACGCCTTGCTCGTATATAAAACCAACAATATTTCGACTTGATGATGTAACCAAGGGTAAGCTAGCAATGCATCGCTCCAACATAAAATCAACAGTTCATCGACCTGATGTATGGAAAGCCTCAAATTTTTCTAAGAAATTTACTGGAAATTTTTTGTTTAGAATTTTTATACATTATTGGAGGCGGCAATGGGTACTTGGACTCTAACAGTTTTTATGACCGTAGTATTCATTTCTTCTTAGAAATTTACAGAAATGATTTGGAAGCATTTTTATTCACTTTGGTGGCCAACTGGAGTTATATTTTCATGTGTGCTGTTGTCGGCCTCCGCACATAATAAATATTCTAAAGAAAAAAATTCCAGTAAATTTCTATGAAAAAATTGAGTGCTTCTGCACATCAGGTTGAGGCGGTTGTGTATTTTTTTGTTAGTGAATAGTTTTTAGTATGCAGAGAAGACCACTGGAACCGAAAATAGTTTTAAGGTAATTCCTTTTAAACTTCAGATAATGAGTACTGACACCGACTCGATAGGACTTGATAATCCATTTGTTACTGATTCAGAGGAGGACTTTGAATACACACGATCTAAGGAAAAAAAACTAAAACCAAGGACTTTTGTGGATTACATGCAAGCACAAAAAAGTCATTCAATACTCAAAACATTACATCTACTTCCACTGGAACTACACATGACAAAAGTAACAGGAGCGGGAGGGTGTCGGAATTATCAACAGATGGGGAAGAGGAAGAGTCAAGTAAATATCCAGAAATTTTCAATGGTACGTATTTTAAAGTTCGGATTTGCCGCAATGACAAAGTGGAAGCTCAGTGTATGATATGTATTCCTGCTAGCAAATTTATAAAAGGAGCGCTTAATGTCACTACTAATTTTGTGAAACATTTAAAAAAGCAACACCCGAACGATTATGAAAAATATTTGGGAATGAAAAAGGTTGGTCATAGTTTAAAAAGAAAGAGTTGCAACACTTTAGCGGATTTTGCAAAAAAGAAAGATACGCAGCAAACTGATATCAGGTTATGTGCTTTTGTATCGCAGGAATCTTTTGATCGCAAAGTTCTATCTTTTATAACAGATACTATGTCGCCGATTAATATTATTGAAAATAGTCATTTTATATCTTTATTCGAAGGGACAAAATACACCATAATGAGCAGACGAACTGCATCTCGTAAGCTAAATCAAGCATTTACAGAAAATTTATCCATTATAAGAAAAGTTTTGTCCGAAGCAGAATTTGTTTGTACAACCGCTAATATATGGTCTGCGAAACGTCGCAGTTTTCTTGGTGTTACATGTCATTACATAGATAAAGACCTTAAGCGGAATTCAGTGGCATTATCCTGCAAACGTTTTGCAGGAACGCATTCTTACGAAAATATTGCATTATTGCTAACTAATATTCATTCTCAATATAAACTGGACAACAATAAAATTGTATGTTTTAAGGAATTTGGGGTTCAATGTCGGTGTATTGATGCTGATAACGAGATTTATGAGTCAGAAGATGAATAATTAGCCTATTTTGATGAACTGCCATGTGGTGTTCCAGAAACTCCAACATATTCTTTGCCCCGCACGTAAGGTGTTTTTCGCATACTTTGAACCTTATTGCTACAACAGACATAAACAAGGCTGTCAATGCAAATTCTATTTTGCGATCACGCCACATCAATGTTATGGCGAAATGCAATGAACTTTGGAATAAGGCACACAAACCTAAAAGCGCGGAAATCATTCAAGAAATAGTCGGTCATACATTTAGCTATCCTTGTATTACCAGGTGGAACTCCTTATTTGATGCAGTGAAAAGTATACTTTCTGCAAAAGATAAAATTACTGATATTTCTGAAAGACTTGAAATTAAAAATCGATTGAATGATTTAGATCTTGAATACTTGGAAGAATATTGCCTAATAATGCATCAACCCTTGACCTTTTACAAGGTGAACAAAATACATATTTCGGATTTGTACTACCATCTTTAATTTCTTTGAAGGTAAAATACGAAAAATTGAGGAAAAACAATTCTTTGAAAAATACAAATTTTTTATTAAATGCTTGTATTGAAGGACTTAATCAGCGGTTTCTTTCCTATTATAAACTTTCACCTGAAGTCAATGAAGCCATAATTGCTGCAGTTACTCTACCTTGCTTCAAATTAATATGGTTTAATGGCATTAAAGATGAAGTTGATAATATGCTATTAAAAGATATTGTTACGTGCAATAGAAAGAGCAAACTGGTGACATCTCCTGGCAATGGAGAGTAAACAACTTCAGGTTCGGAGAATCGATGATAGAATCTTCGGGAAGGTTCAAGAATAGATTGAATAGAATAGTTAAGAGGATTCTCGAATAGAACACTCCAGAATAATCTGGAGAGTTTCTAGGGTATAAATATAACAGATGTCACCGCCAGAGCAAGAGTCTTGTCTTAGACGTAGCAGTGTTAACAAGCGAAAGTAATAAACGTGCGAAAGTGTTGTAATTAAATTGCGATAATTGAAAGTACAGTATTAAGAGATAATTAAAGTTGAGTTGATTAATTGAAAGTTTGTGAATAATATAAGATTAGAGTGAAATAAAGAACTTGTATTTTACATATTTAATATTGTGTTTTAAATAACGAACCAAAAGTCCACGCTCGCAACAACTGGTGTCAGAAGTGAAATAAATTCGCGAAATAAAGTGGTGGCAATTGACTTAAAAATTCAAAGTGTGATCAGTTTTGTGAAATTGTGTTAAATTTTGATAGTTCTGGAAAATAATTTATATTCAACTTAAAGTGAATTACTAAAGTAATGGGGCGCAAAGTCGAGGAGCTTCGAATACCGGATTTGAAAGTAGAGCTAGGGAGCCGGTCATTACAAACGACAGGTGCAAAGAAAGTGCTAGTCGAGCGACTCAGACAAGCTTTGATAGAGGAAGGAAAGGATCCTGAAACATTTCTTTTTGAAGAGAACTTGGAAGAAACCGAAGGTGAAGAAGAGCCTGCGATGAAAATGGAACAGCTTTTGAGTACTTTAATGAGCAAAATGGAAGCCCGTTTTGATGAACAAAAGAATTCTCTCGACGAACAAAAGAATTCTCTGGAATTCCGTTTAGATGAGCAGAAGAAATCTATGGAATCCCGTTTGGACGAGCAAAGGAATGCTTTTGAGGAACAAAAGAATTCTCTCGAGGAACAAAAGAATTCTCTGGAATCCCGTTTAGATGAGCAAAAGAATGCTTTTGAGGAACAAAAGAATTCTCTCGAGGAGCAAAAGAATTCTCTGGAATCCCGTTTAGATAAGCAAAAAAAATCTATGGGAACCCATCTGGACGAGCAAAAGAATGCTTTTGGGGAACAAAAGAATTCTCTGCAGAATTTTCTAGAAACTTGTATGAAGGAACAGAAGAATTTTCTGAAAAGTTCATTAGACGAACAAAACGTGAAAATTGACGAAATCCAGCAGGAATTGTTGGAAGTTCGACAACAAGTATCTGGAGTACAACAAAATGTCACGGAACAGCTTGATAACATTAAAGCAGATCTGGAAAGAATAAAGAATCGTAAGCCTCCAAACGTAGCAGATGAAATATCCGGTGCAGTTAGAATGAAGCCTCCAATATTTGATGGACAAAATTCGTGGCATATATTCAAGAGACAATTCGAGGCAGCTTCAGAGGTAAATGGATGGAATGATAAAGACAAAGCTATAGCTCTGGTGTTAGCACTTCGAGGTCCTGCGTCAGAACTCTTACAAACTGTACCGATTGAAAATCAACGTAATTACTCTTCATTAATACAGGCGATAGAATTACGTTACGGAGATGAGAACATGCAACAAGTATATCGTCTACAGTTGCGCAACAGGATTCAAAAACATGGCGAATCACTACAATAACTGCAGGCAGATGTACAAAGATTAGCGCATCTTTCATACTCCAGCGTGAATGCGAATTTTTTCAATGAAGTGGCGACGGAGGCATTTGTGAACGCTATTGCGGATCAAAATTTACAACAAGCGTTAAGGCTAGCAGGAAAGAAATCAACAGCAGAAGCACTAGCCTATGCATTAGCGTATGAATCCGCCAGACAAGCTTCACGGAGTGCAGTACGAATAAGAGAAATTTCAGTGGAAGAATGTACTTGTAACAGAGTGCAATCATCACAGAGCACGCCTTCACGTGGTGTCCTTCGATGCTGGAATTGTAATAGATCAGGGCACCTTCAAAGAGACTGCAGAAAACGTCGACGATTGGAATCACCTGAAGAAGAAGGGAAAGAAGAATGCCAAAGATGTCGAGCCAGGGAACAAGCTATTCGTGGAGAGACTAGATATCAAGCAGCGACTAGACGCATCAGCTCTCCTGTTGAGCAGTCGGAAAACTAGTAAAAACCAACTTTGTGGGGCACACAAAGTTGGTTGGTGGAATCGACAGCCCTGAAGTCATCATTCAAGTAGGTCAGTTACAGAGAAATAATAGCAGTCTTGTTATATATGGAAATGTAGGAAAAAATGACTGCGCAGTCACTATCGATACTGAAGCTTCAAGATCAATTATTAGAGCAGATCTTGTTAAGAACAAATGGCTTCACAGCACCACCAAATATCTACTAAGAACAGCAACTGGAGCAGCAGCACAGGTGTTTGGAGAAATAACTTTAGATGTTCAACTAGGCGAACTACTATTTTGTCACACTTTCCTGGTTTCAGACATAATGGATGAATGCATTCTTGGAATAGACTTCATAACCACATACAAAATAAATCTGGATATCGGAGAGCGGATTCTCAATTATGGGAACATAGAAATTCCTATGAAACTAGAAGAGGGAGCAGATCATCCTGCGAAAGTAAGGACGATGGTCTGCGAAAATATTACTCTTTCGCCATGCTCCGAGACACTAGTATGGACAAAGCTTACTGATGACATCGGGACCTGCCGATTCTATCTGGTGGAGCCTAACCCCACAAAAGTTACATCGAGAATCATTGTTGGCAAGACTTTAGTGAAAGCAGAAGGTGCAACATTAATACCAGTCAGAGTGCTTAACACATCCGAAAATGAAGTAAAACTAAAAGAAGGTGCTATAATTGGAAATTGTGAACCCGTTTACCAAATCGTCAATTTGGATAATGGTAATAATGTCAAGGAGACAAAAACTATACCAGCTGTTCCCCAACAGGTTCAGAAACTTCTTTCGTCCAGTGCCTTAAGTGAACAACAACACAACGATGCCAAAGTGGTGATCGATGAATTTTCGGAATTATTTGCAATGAATGATGATGACTATAGTAAAACAAATCTTGTCCAGTATCGGATCGATACAGGAGATTCCAGGCCCATTCGACAGACACCACGAAGATTGCCATTAGCCAAACAACCAGAAGTGTCAGACATGATGAAATCCATGAAGAAACAAGGAATAATAGAGGAATCTAACAGCCCTTGGACATCGCCGGTTGTTCTGGTTAGGAAAAAGGATGGCAGAACCCGATTCTGTGTAGACTACCGCCAACTAAATAACGTGACGAGAAAAGATAGCTATCCATTACCAAGGATTGATGACACATTGGATACCCTTTCCGGAGCGCAATGGTTTTCCACGCTGGATTTAAAGAGTGGTTACTGGCAAGTGGAAATACATCCCGAGGACCGAGAGAAAACTGCTTTCTCAGTTGGCAGTGGCTTGTGGCAATTCAAAGTAATGCCATTCGGGTTATGTAATGCTCCAGCCACATTCGAACGACTAATGGAATGTGTTCTACGTGGTTTAACCTGGAAAACATGTCTTGTCTACTTGGATGACATAATAGTAATCGGAAGGACATTCAAGGAACATAAAAACAACTTACGGGACGTACTTCAAAGACTCAAAGATGCAAAATTGAAGCTCAGTGCGAGTAAATGTGCTCTATTCAAAAATGAACTTAAATATTTAGGGCACATAGTTTCATCACAAGGAGTAAGAACCGATCCAGAGAAGATAGAAGCCGTCAAAAATTGGCCAGTTCCAAAGGACAAACATCAATTACGGAGTTTTCTTGGTTTAACTACCTACTACAGGCGATTCGTGAAAGGTTTTGCAGATATAGCAAGAAGCCTACATCAACTTACAGAAAAGGGAAGGCCTTTCATATGGTCGGATAAATGCAACGAAAGTTTTGAAAATTTGAAGCAACAGCTCTGTGAAGCTCCAGTACTTCACTATCCAAAGCTGGGAAAAACATTTATATTAGATACGGATGCCAGCAATGAAGGTATTGGTGCAGTGCTTTCGCAGGAGGAGAATGGTCAAGAAGTTCCAGTAGCTTACTATAGCAAAGCACTTTCAAAGTCAGAGAAAAATTATTGTGCTACAAGAAAAGAGCTACTTGCCATTGTAAGTTCAACGAAACATTTTCATAAATATCTCTACGGGCAGAAATTCATCCTTCGCATCGACCATGCAGCGCTTAAATGGCTTCTGCAGTTTAAGAACCCTGAGGGACAAGTGGCGAGATGGATAGAGCGACTCCAGTCTTATGATTTTGAGATCCAACACCGAAGAGGTCGTATCCATGGAAATGCAGACGCCCTTTCACGACGTCCATGTAAACTTGAATGCAAACATTGCGCACGGGTGGAAGAAAAAGAAACAACAGCAACTATACAGTTGGTAACCGTGGAACCATCTACAGGTTGGGACAACGAGAGCCTGAGAACAGCACAACGAGAAGATCCGGACATTTAATCTATTCTCCCTTGGAAAGAAGACATGGAAAGACCAGACTGGAAGGATATTTCGGAACGGAGCGAGAAGCTGAAAAGTTACTGGGCTCAATGGAACTCTCTTCATGTTGAATATGGTATATTAAAACGCAAATGGGAAGCACCTAACGGCGAATCATTCCGAATGCAGATAGTCGTGCCAGCATCAAACTTCGAAGATGTTCTAGAAAAAATGCACGGTGGAACCTCTGGAGGACATTTGGGAGTGAACAAAACAATTTCCAAAATACGGGAGAGGTTTTATTGGCTACATATGCGAGAAGATGTGGAGGAGTGGTACCGCAGATGCACTGTCTGTGCTGCTTGCAAAGGGCCGCAACACAGAACCAGAGGAGAAATGCATAAGTATAATGTCGGAGCCCCCTTTGAAAGGATAGCTGTAGACATCGCTGGACCTTTTCCAGAAACAGATGGCGGTAACCGTTATATATTAGTTGCCATTGACTATTTCAGTAAATGGCCTGAAGCTTATGCAATCCGTAATCAAGAGGCAACCACAGTTGCGGAACAAATAATAACGAATTGGGTCAGTAGGTTTGGAGTGCCTGACGAACTTCATTCGGACCAAGGACGGAACTTCGAATCGCAAACTTTCCAGGAGATGTGTAAAATGTTGGGAATAATAAAATCCAGAACAACTCCTCTACACCCACAATCTGATGGCATGGTAGAGCGCTTCAAAAGAATATTGATCGAGCATCTAAAGAAAGTAGTTGACTATCTTCAACGCGATTGGGATCGACATCTTCCTATATTCCTAATGGCTTATAGATCAGCCATTCATAACACTACCGGACAAACCCCAGCTAAGGTCATATTTGGAAGAGAGATGCGTTTACCTAGCGACCTCAAATTTGGTACCCCCAGAGGTGAAGAAAAGTTACCAGAAGACTACGTATCGGAGCTCAAACAACAATTAGCTGATGTGCACGAGGCCACGAGAACGAAATTAGCAGCAAATACTGATCGGATGAAGACCCGCTATGACTTTCGTGCTAATTCCTCAGGATTTAACGAAGGTGATCTTGTTTGGCTGTACAATTCGAAACGACATAAGGGACGTTCTCCAAAACTACAACAACAATGGGAGGGACCGTATTCGGTAGTAACTAGAATTAATGACGTGGCATAAGAGGCAAGCGTAAAATTGTTCATTTGGACCGCTTGTGTCAGTACTGCGAGCATCAAGACCGTGGACCACCTGTTGTTCGGAACAAACAAATTTAAGAAGGGGGCAGTGTTACGTGCAATAGAAAGAGCAAACTGGTGACATCTACTGGCAATGGAGAGTAAACAACTTCAGGTTCGGAGAATCGATGATGGAATCTTCGGGAAGGTTCAAGAATAGATTGAATAGAATAGTTAAGAGGATTCTCGAATAGAACACTCCAGAATAATCTGGAGAGTTTCTAGGGTATAAATATAACAGATGTCACCGCCAGAGCAAGAGTCTTGTCTTAGACGTAGCAGTGTTAACAAGCGAAAGTAATAAACGTGCGAAAGTGTTGTAATTAAATTGCGATAATTGAAAGTACAGTATTAAGAGATAATTAAAGTTGAGTTGATTAATTGAAAGTTTGTGAATAATATAATATTATGTATTAAATAACGAACCAAAAGGCCACGCTCGCAACAATATTCATCAAATAATTAAAAGGACAGCTGAACTCGAATTCAAAACTTCAATACAGAGAGAAAATTTAATAAAGAAGGACAGACCAAGCTCGGAAACTAATCAGTTAAGTACACTCTTCGACTTTAATTATAATGTTACGTGCAATAGAAAGAGACAACTGGTGACATCTCCTGGCAATGGAGAGTAAACGACTTCAGGTTCGGAGAATTGATTATGGAATCTACAGGAAGGTTCAGGAATAGAATGAATAGAACAGTCGAGAAGCTTCTGAAATAGAACACTCGAGAATAATCTGGAGAGTTTCTAGGGTATAAATATGACAGCTGTCATAGCCAGAAAAAGAGTCTTGTCTTAGACGTTGCAGTGTTAACAAGCGAAAGTAATAAACGTGCGAAAGTGTTGTAATTAAATTGCGATAATTGAAAGTACAGTATTAGCGATAATTAAAGTTGAGTTGATTAATTGATAGTTTGTGAATTATTAAGATTAGAGTGTAATAAAGAACTTTTATATTAATTATTAAATATTGTGTTTTAAATAACGAACCTAAAGGCCACGCTCGCAACAACTGGTGTCAGAAGTGAAATAAATTCGCGAAATAAAGTGGTGGCAATTGACTTAAAAATTCAAAGTGTGATCAGTTTTGTGAAATTGTGTTAAATTTTGATAGTTCTGGAAAATAATTTATATTCAACTATAAGTGAATTACTAAAGTAATGGGGCGCAAAGTCGAGGAGCTTCGAACACCGGATTTGAAAGTAGAGCTAGGGAGCCGGTCATTACAAACGACAGGTGCAAAGAAAGTGTTAGTCGAGCGACTCAGACAAGCTCTGATAGAGGAAGGAAAAGATCCTGAAACATTTGTTTTTGAAGAGAACTTGGAAGAAACCGAAGTTGAAGAAGAGCCTGCGATGAAAATGGAACAGCTTTTAAGTACTTTAATGAGCAAAATGGAAGCCCGTTTTGATGTACAAAAGAATACTCTCGAGGAACAAAAGAATTCTCTCGAGGAACAAAAGTAATCTATGGAAACCCGTCTGGACGAGCAAAAAGATGCTTTTGAGCAACAAAAGAATGCTTTTGAGTAGTTACGCTAGGACAGTTCTGGATCACTTTTTCCATACAAAAAGTGTCCGGAAATTTCAAACTATTTTGCTGGCTCTGGACTGGGTTCTGGGCCACTGAGGGGGATTCCGTCTAGTGGTATACGTCACAGGGTATGCCTGGAGAATTCCTTTCCTACCGTCTGGCTGACCAGGAGCTGACATTAACTTTTTAGTAATAATTTAAGTTTTATTGTTTTTGCCCATGGTGTGCTGTGCCTAAATGTAGGCTTTTTATTATGATTTTGGTGTTTTCAATGTTGCACCTTAATGTAGGCTTTTGGTTTTGAACTAATATTAGTAATAATTAAAGTTAATAGTAGGACATTTTTGTTCATGCCAATGGATTCTAGAGCGTTAGGGCGGGGATATTAAGGGGGATAAAATTTTCATCAGAAATCCTCTACGAGCTCTGGTTTTCGAGATATTAGCGATTTGACCTTTTCAGATATAGTTAATATTATTAATAATTCAAGCTACCTAGGATAGTTTTGTTGATGCCAATAGATTCTAGAAGGTGTTAGAGGGGTAGGAGGTTAGAGGGGGAATAAAATTTTTGTTAGAAATCCTCTACGGGCTATGGTTTTCGAGATATTAGTGATTTTACCTTTTTAGATATAGTTAATGTTAGTAATAATTCAAGTTTATTTTGCTCATGGGGCGCTGCACCTAAATATAGGCTTTTGGTTTTGAACTAATATTAGTAATAATTAAAGTTAATAGTAGGACATTTTTGTTCATGCCAATGGATTCTAGAGCGTTGGGGCGGGGATATTAAGGGGGATAAAATTTTCATCAGAAATCCTCTACGAGCTCTGGTTTTCGAGATATTAGCGATTTGACCTTTTCAGATATAGTTAATATTATTAATAATTCAAGCTACCTAGGATAGTTTTGTTGATGCCAATAGATTCTAGAAGGTGTTAGAGGGGTAGGAGGTTAGAGGGGGAATAAAATTTTTGTTAGAAATCCTCTACGGGCTATGGTTTTCGAGATATTAGTGATTTTACCTTTTTAGATATAGTTAATGTTAGTAATAATTCAAGTTTATTTTGCTCATGGGGCGCTGCACCTAAATATAGGCTTTTTATTATGATTTTTTCTTGAGCGTCTAAATGCAGGCTTTTGGTTTTGAACTAATATTAGTAATAATTAAAGTTAATAGTAGGACATTTTTGTTCATGCCAATGGATTCTAGAGCGTTGGGGTGGGGATATTAAGGGGGATAAAATTTTCATCAGAAATCCTCTACGAGCTCTGGTTTTCGAGATATTAGCGATTTAACCTTTTCAGATATAGTTAATATTATTAATAATTCAAGCTACCTAGGATAGTTTTGTTGATGCCAATAGATTCTAGAAGGTGTTAGAGGGGTAGGAGGTTAGAGGGGGAATAAAATTTTTGTTAGAAATCCTCTACGGGCTATAGTTTTCGAGATATTAGCGATTTGGTTTTGAATTAATATTACTAATAATTCAAGTTACCCTGGGGGAGTTGTAGATATCAGCATGACGTCATCTTGGATTTGCTGTTTTCTTACTTGAATATTTCTTAGAGAGGAATTTGTAGATATCAAAAGTTCCGGATCACTTTCTATGTGGGTTCTGGGGCAGTGATATTCTGGGTATCAAATATTAAATGTTTACCAAACATTAGGCATGCTCCCCTGTTTATGATGTAATTTGATATCACCGCTGTAAACAAATTCGCATTTAAGCTGAATAGTTCATACACACCTGTGTAAACTTCCTGTTTAAAAAATTCGCATTTTAGCTGAATGAGTCATGCACACCTGTGTAAACAAATTTAAGCAATATCAGCACATTTATTCTTTTCACGTAATTTGATACCACACTTAGTGTAGGCAGCCAAAAATTTTATTGTTCCAAGAATTTTACCGATCGAAACGTTTCATTGGAATTCACATAAAGTAAACAAATTTCCACTTTTTCTTTTTATCTTGAAATGCATTCATGTAAACAATCTCATTCGATATTTGGAATTTCAACCAGCAGAATAAAGTAATCAAATTAATTTGGATGATTCATGTTTTTTTTTGTGTTGTATTGTTTATGCGATATCATCTCAGCCTGTAAGCAAATTCGTTGGAATTCATCCTGTACAATGATTATTGCAGCAACAGGATCATTCATGTTCACAAACTGTTGCTATAAAAGCCCAAGCAAAGTCTTGGGGAGCATCAGTCAGTTTTAGTAAGTCTCAGTGTTAGTTTAAAATATAAAAAAAATTAAAAATGTCTTCGGTGTTAGTAAATAAAAGTTTTTCAATAATTGACAATTTGCGAAAAGATGTGATGGAGTGTTTAAAAAATTCAGTGAATAAAGACTATATTGTTAAAAAGTGCAATAGAAACATACATAAATTTCAAGTTGCATTTCGGAAGTGCAATAAGAGTTCTAGGAAACGACATTTCGAGAGCTGTCTCGAGCAAATTAAAGCATTGAGAGCACTATTGAGAACTCCCCGTCGAGGTGGAGGAATTACCCGTGTAAGAAGAAGTGATTTTGTAAAGTGGGAGGAAATAAAGACAGCGTTCGACAAGGTGTTATTGCAAATTTAAAACATATCGATCCGAAGCTATTTATGCAAGATGCCTCCAAATTATTTACGCGTCGTGTTAAAAATACCTTAAAACATTATTTTAATATTAAAGTTTCTACAACGTTTTGTGGTGAATTTGTTAAAGAAACTGGCGACAATGAAATTATAAAAGACATTAAATATTTCCAAGCGAGAACTGCTGCAATTAGTACAGATGATAACTTAGAGGACTGGTTTAAATCAAACATTTTGGATCCAATACACACTCAGCTGGAAGAATTCCAGGAAAAAGACAGCGGCTGGGCACTGCACTCTATAATACATCTAGCAGTACACATCAACAAGTTTGAACAGCTTCGAGGATCTTCATATATACCTCTACCGAAGGAGATTGCATCAAAGAAAGCTTGCATTAATTTGAAAAATAATGATGAAGCATGCTTCGCATGGGCCGTAACATCAGCGCTATATCCTGTAAATATTAACACCAATAGGATCTCATCATATGCACATTATTCAACTGTGCTAAATTTAACTGGAATAACATTTCCCATGACACTTAAGCAAATTACGCAATTTGAAGCCCAGAACGAGATATCAGTAAACGTATTCATCCTAGAGAAAGAGCGTTTCTTCACCACAGTTCCAGTTAGACTTACGAAACATAGGATGGAGCGACATGTAAATCTCTTAATGCTACAAGATGACTATGACCAGGATGAAGATCATATGGATGTTGATGATGATGATGGCAGATATCATTTCTGCTGGATCAAAGATCTTTCACGCCTTGTATCGAAACAAACTTCGAAACATGATGGTAGAAAGTATATATGCGATAGATGTTTGCTCTACTTTCGCTCTGCTGAAAAATTAACATCACACACTCCTGAATGCGAGAAACAAAACGACTGTAGGATTATGTTTCCCTCAGAGGAAAAGAAATGGTTGGAATATAAGAATTATAACCATAAGAATCCAGTCCCGTTTTGTGTGTATGCTGATCTTGAATCAATATTGAAGCCGATTCAGGGAAACGAACAAAATACACAGCGAATCCAGGAACATGAAGTTCACAGCATCGGATTCTATTTCCACTGCAAACATGATGCTAAGCTCTCATATTACAGAGCATATCGAGGCAAGGACTGTCAACAATGGTTTGCATTAGAATTGCAAAAAATTGCCTCCATAGCTGCACAGGAAAAGCTGAACATCAGGCCAATGCAGCCCCTGACTAAAGAGGAACGGCGTTCACATATGGAAAATACTTGCTGCCATATATGTGAAAAAACGTTTGCAGCCGATGAGGAACGAGTCCGAGACCATTGCCACTTAACAGGTAAATACTGAGAATCATAATTCAATTCATTTTTTCATAAATTCTTTTAACAGGAAAATACCGAGGGCCAGCGCACAATGCATGCAATCTGATGTATCAAGATTGTCCCATAGTTCCAGTCATTTTTCACAACTTATCCGGATATGATGCTCACTTCATTATTAAGGATATAGCTACATCTATTCCTGGGAAAGTGGATCTCCTACCAATAAATAAAGAAAGATACATTTCGTTCACCAAGCACGTTGAAGGCAGTCATATCAAATTCAGATTCATCGATTCCTTCCGTTTTATGGCAGAATCCTTAGATAAGCTATCATCATTGCTGCCAATGGATAAATTAAATATTACAAGAACTGTATGGCAAGAATTGGATGATGATGATTTTAAACTACTTACGCGCAAAGGAGTCTTCCCATACGACTTCGTTGACGATTGGGCTAAATTGGATTTCCAATACTTACCGGCACAGGAGCAATTCTATAATAAAATGACTGACAGTGATATATCCGCTGAGGACTACAATCATGCTGAAAAGGTCTGGCGGACATTTGAAATACAGACACTTGGCGAATATTCCGATCTATACCTGAAAACTGATGTCCTCCTATTGGCTGATGTCTTCGAGAACTTTCGAGAAGTATGTATGAAGACGTACAATTTGGATCCAGCACATTATTACACCATGCCAGGTCTAACATGGGATGCTATGCTAAAATACACCAAAGTGAAACTAGAGCTGATAACCGACGTAGATATACTGCTTTTCATAGAGAGAGGTATTCGAGGCGGTATAAGTCAATGCTCGAACAGATATAGCAAAGCAAATAATAAATATATGGATGATTTTAAGCCTGACGAGAAAGAGAAATACCTGATGTATTATGACGTAAATAACCTTTATGGATGGGCCATGTCACAGCATTTACCAACAGGAGGATTCAAATGGGTTGATGCTCCCAATATCAACGTTTTCGAGATTCCTGATGATTCACCAATTGGATACATATTCGAAGTCGACTTGGACTATCCTCAACATCTACATGATACACATAAGGATTTACCGTTTTGCTCTGAGCATGCAGCACCACCTGGAGCAAAATTAGAAAAGCTTTTGACAACATTACATCCTAAAACTAAATATGTTATACACTACCGAAATTTGAAGCAATGCTTATCACATGGTCTCATCCTAAAAAAAGTGCACCGGGTTCTTCAATTCAACCAGTCAGCTTGGCTTAAACCATATATTGACTTAAATACTACCAAACGGAAACAGGCTACCAGCGATCATGAGAAGGACAGCTATAAGAAGATGAATAATGCAGCTTTTGGTAAAACCATGGAAAATGTTCGCAAGTATAGCGATATAAAGCTTTGCGTAAAGTGGGAAGGTCGCTATGGTGCAAAAGCTCGGATTGCGGCACCCAACTTCCACAGTGCAACGATATTTGATGAGAATTTAGTTGCTGTGGAATTAAGGCGACTCAAAATCTTATTCAATAAGCCTCTCTATATTGGAATGGCAGTTTTGGAAATTTCAAAGATATGCCTCTATGATTTCCACTACAGTTTTATGCAGCGTGAATTTGGAGATAAATGTAAAGTCATGTATACAGATACAGATTCTCTAATATATGAACTTGAAGAGAAAAATGTATATGAGTTTATGGCTGAAAATATAAACAAATTTGATACAAGTGATTACCCAGAAGATAATCAATTCAATTTACCGCTCGTGAATAAAAAGATTCCTGGTCTAATGAAGGATGAGCTGAATGGGAAAATCATGAGCGAATTTGCAGGCTTGCGCTCGAAAATGTACAGTCTACGTATAAACGATGGTAAAACTGTGAAGAAAGCAAAAGGTGTAAAGACTAATGTAGTCCAGAGGCATATCAATTTCGAAGACTACGTCGAATGTTTGAATAACAAGCGAGTATTAACTGCTAATCAGAGCTCCATACGATCGCATAACCATAATGTCTACACGATCAGCCAAAAGAAGATTGCATTGAATCCATATGATAACAAGCGGTATATTATGAGTGGGACAACGGATACTCTACCATGGGGACATTACTCTATTCAATCAGAACAGCAAGGAGCAGATGCAGAAAACACATAATCTAAGGCTAGTGTAAGATATGTATTGTAAATAAAAAATTGTATTATAGCTAAAATACCATTTAATGAAATAGTCTAAGATGATATACATTATTGTAAAATGAAGGAAAATATTATAATTATAGGGTAACCGAATTAAGGCAGCCTAATATAGAATGATACCTTAAGAATTAAATGTTAATCTAGAATGATACCTTAAGAATTAAATGTTAATATTTTTTCAATTTATAATAAATCAATAATAATATTTTATATATGGTATTCTTTTTTATTCAATTTCCCTACTAAGTTCAGAGCTCCCGAAGGTATTCTTTATAAATATTTGCCCACTACAGCAAGCACCTAATCGGGCGGTTGAGCGTTTTACTCAGAATGCTAGGATGGCTTGGGAAAAAACATTTACATGGGGGGGCTCGAACTTGACCCCTGACATCACCTTTGAAACCGGAAGGACATCAGGTCCTTGACCTTCATCCGAAAGTGTGTCTTGGAGGCTACAACCTTGATTCTCTATAGAAAAGCTGTTAAGCTGTTATCAGACCTGTTTTAAAAGCTGTTAAGCTGTTATCAGAGCTGTTTAAAAGCTGTTAAGCTGTTATCAGAGCTGTTTGAAAAGCTGTTAAGCTGTTATCAGACCTGTTTGAAAAGCTGTTAAGCTGTTATCAGACCTGTTTTAAAAGCTGTTAAGCTGTTATCAGACCTGTTTTAAAAGCTGTTAAGCTGTTATCAGAGCTGTTTTAAAAGCTGTTAAGCTGTTATCAGACCTGTTTTAAAAGCTGTTAAGCTGTTATCAGAGCTGTTTTAAAAGCTGTTAAGCTGTTATCAGACCTGTTTTAAAAGCTGTTAAGCTGTTATCAGACCTGTTTTAAAAGCTGTTAAGCTGTTATCAGACCTGTTTTAAAAGCTGTTAAGCTGTTATCAGACCTGTTTTAAAAGCTGTTAAGCTGTTATCAGAGCTGTTTTAAAAGCTGTTAAGCTGTTATCAGACCTGTTTTAAAAGCTGTTAAGCTGCTTTTCAAACAGCTCTGATAACAGCTTAACAGCTTTTAAAACAGGTCTGATAACAGCTTAACAGCTTTTAAAACAGCTCTGATAACAGCTTAACAGCTTTTAAAACAGGTCTGATAACAGCTTAACAGCTTTTAAAACAGGTCTGATAACAGCTTAACAGCTTTTAAAACAGGTCTGATAACAGCTTAACAGCTTTTAAAACAGGTCTGATAACAGCTTAACAGCTTTTAAACAGCTCTGATAACAGCTTAACAGCTTTTAAAACAGGTCTGATAACAGCTTAACAGCTTTTCTATAGAGAATCAAGGTTGTAGCCTCCAAGACACACTTTCGGATGAAGGTCAAGGACCTGATGTCCTTCCGGTTTCAAAGGTGATGTCAG
The DNA here is from genome assembly GCA_963924295.1 of Dioctria rufipes. Classification (NCBI taxonomy): domain Eukaryota; kingdom Metazoa; phylum Arthropoda; class Insecta; order Diptera; family Asilidae; genus Dioctria; species Dioctria rufipes. The sequence goes on along the minus strand of OZ002743.1, from coordinate 153,916,035 downwards.
GGGTCAAGTTCGAGCCCCCATGTAAATGTTTTTTCCCAAGCCATCCTAGCATTCTGAGTAAAACGCTCAACCGCCCGATTAGGTGCTTGCTGTAGTGGGCAAATATTTATAAAGAATACCTTCGGGAGCTCTGAACTTAGTAGGGAAATTGAATAAAAAAGAATACCATATATAAAATATTATTATTGATTTATTATAAATTGAAAAAATATTAACATTTAATTCTTAAGGTATCATTCTAGATTAACATTTAATTCTTAAGGTATCATTCTATATTAGGCTGCCTTAATTCGGTTACCCTATAATTATAATATTTTCCTTCATTTTACAATAATGTATATCATCTTAGACTATTTCATTAAATGGTATTTTAGCTATAATACAATTTTTTATTTACAATACATATCTTACACTAGCCTTAGATTATGTGTTTTCTGCATCTGCTCCTTGCTGTTCTGATTGAATAGAGTAATGTCCCCATGGTAGAGTATCCGTTGTCCCACTCATAATATACCGCTTGTTATCATATGGATTCAATGCAATCTTCTTTTGGCTGATCGTGTAGACATTATGGTTATGCGATCGTATGGAGCTCTGATTAGCAGTTAATACTCGCTTGTTATTCAAACATTCGACGTAGTCTTCGAAATTGATATGCCTCTGGACTACATTAGTCTTTACACCTTTTGCTTTCTTCACAGTTTTACCATCGTTTATACGTAGACTGTACATTTTCGAGCGCAAGCCTGCAAATTCGCTCATGATTTTCCCATTCAGCTCATCCTTCATTAGACCAGGAATCTTTTTATTCACGAGCGGTAAATTGAATTGATTATCTTCTGGGTAATCACTTGTATCAAATTTGTTTATATTTTCAGCCATAAACTCATATACATTTTTCTCTTCAAGTTCATATATTAGAGAATCTGTATCTGTATACATGACTTTACATTTATCTCCAAATTCACGCTGCATAAAACTGTAGTGGAAATCATAGAGGCATATCTTTGAAATTTCCAAAACTGCCATTCCAATATAGAGAGGCTTATTGAATAAGATTTTGAGTCGCCTTAATTCCACAGCAACTAAATTCTCATCAAATATCGTTGCACTGTGGAAGTTGGGTGCCGCAATCCGAGCTTTTGCACCATAGCGACCTTCCCACTTTACGCAAAGCTTTATATCGCTATACTTGCGAACATTTTCCATGGTTTTACCAAAAGCTGCATTATTCATCTTCTTATAGCTGTCCTTCTCATGATCGCTGGTAGCCTGTTTCCGTTTGGTAGTATTTAAGTCAATATATGGTTTAAGCCAAGCTGACTGGTTGAATTGAAGAACCCGGTGCACTTTTTTTAGGATGAGACCATGTGATAAGCATTGCTTCAAATTTCGGTAGTGTATAACATATTTAGTTTTAGGATGTAATGTTGTCAAAAGCTTTTCTAATTTTGCTCCAGGTGGTGCTGCATGCTCAGAGCAAAACGGTAAATCCTTATGTGTATCATGTAGATGTTGAGGATAGTCCAAGTCGACTTCGAATATGTATCCAATTGGTGAATCATCAGGAATCTCGAAAACGTTGATATTGGGAGCATCAACCCATTTGAATCCTCCTGTTGGTAAATGCTGTGACATGGCCCATCCATAAAGGTTATTTACGTCATAATACATCAGGTATTTCTCTTTCTCGTCAGGCTTAAAATCATCCATATATTTATTATTTGCTTTGCTATATCTGTTCGAGCATTGACTTATACCGCCTCGAATACCTCTCTCTATGAAAAGCAGTATATCTACGTCGGTTATCAGCTCTAGTTTCACTTTGGTGTATTTTAGCATAGCATCCCATGTTAGACCTGGCATGGTGTAATAATGTGCTGGATCCAAATTGTACGTCTTCATACATACTTCTCGAAAGTTCTCGAAGACATCAGCCAATAGGAGGACATCAGTTTTCAGGTATAGATCGGAATATTCGCCAAGTGTCTGTATTTCAAATGTCCGCCAGACCTTTTCAGCATGATTGTAGTCCTCAGCGGATATATCACTGTCAGTCATTTTATTATAGAATTGCTCCTGTGCCGGTAAGTATTGGAAATCCAATTTAGCCCAATCGTCAACGAAGTCGTATGGGAAGACTCCTTTGCGCGTAAGTAGTTTAAAATCATCATCATCCAATTCTTGCCATACAGTTCTTGTAATATTTAATTTATCCATTGGCAGCAATGATGATAGCTTATCTAAGGATTCTGCCATAAAACGGAAGGAATCGATGAATCTGAATTTGATATGACTGCCTTCAACGTGCTTGGTGAACGAAATGTATCTTTCTTTATTTATTGGTAGGAGATCCACTTTCCCAGGAATAGATGTAGCTATATCCTTAATAATGAAGTGAGCATCATATCCGGATAAGTTGTGAAAAATGACTGGAACTATGGGACAATCTTGATACATCAGATTGCATGCATTGTGCGCTGGCCCTCGGTATTTTCCTGTTAAAAGAATTTATGAAAAAATGAATTGAATTATGATTCTCAGTATTTACCTGTTAAGTGGCAATGGTCTCGGACTCGTTCCTCATCGGCTGCAAACGTTTTTTCACATATATGGCAGCAAGTATTTTCCATATGTGAACGCCGTTCCTCTTTAGTCAGGGGCTGCATTGGCCTGATGTTCAGCTTTTCCTGTGCAGCTATGGAGGCAATTTTTTGCAATTCTAATGCAAACCATTGTTGACAGTCCTTGCCTCGATATGCTCTGTAATATGAGAGCTTAGCATCATGTTTGCAGTGGAAATAGAATCCGATGCTGTGAACTTCATGTTCCTGGATTCGCTGTGTATTTTGTTCGTTTCCCTGAATCGGCTTCAATATTGATTCAAGATCAGCATACACACAAAACGGGACTGGATTCTTATGGTTATAATTCTTATATTCCAACCATTTCTTTTCCTCTGAGGGAAACATAATCCTACAGTCGTTTTGTTTCTCGCATTCAGGAGTGTGTGATGTTAATTTTTCAGCAGAGCGAAAGTAGAGCAAACATCTATCGCATATATACTTTCTACCATCATGTTTCGAAGTTTGTTTCGATACAAGGCGTGAAAGATCTTTGATCCAGCAGAAATGATATCTGCCATCATCATCATCAACATCCATATGATCTTCATCCTGGTCATAGTCATCTTGTAGCATTAAGAGATTTACATGTCGCTCCATCCTATGTTTCGTAAGTCTAACTGGAACTGTGGTGAAGAAACGCTCTTTCTCTAGGATGAATACGTTTACTGATATCTCGTTCTGGGCTTCAAATTGCGTAATTTGCTTAAGTGTCATGGGAAATGTTATTCCAGTTAAATTTAGCACAGTTGAATAATGTGCATATGATGAGATCCTATTGGTGTTAATATTTACAGGATATAGCGCTGATGTTACGGCCCATGCGAAGCATGCTTCATCATTATTTTTCAAATTAATGCAAGCTTTCTTTGATGCAATCTCCTTCGGTAGAGGTATATATGAAGATCCTCGAAGCTGTTCAAACTTGTTGATGTGTACTGCTAGATGTATTATAGAGTGCAGTGCCCAGCCGCTGTCTTTTTCCTGGAATTCTTCCAGCTGAGTGTGTATTGGATCCAAAATGTTTGATTTAAACCAGTCCTCTAAGTTATCATCTGTACTAATTGCAGCAGTTCTCGCTTGGAAATATTTAATGTCTTTTATAATTTCATTGTCGCCAGTTTCTTTAACAAATTCACCACAAAACGTTGTAGAAACTTTAATATTAAAATAATGTTTTAAGGTATTTTTAACACGACGCGTAAATAATTTGGAGGCATCTTGCATAAATAGCTTCGGATCGATATGTTTTAAATTTGCAATAACACCTTGTCGAACGCTGTCTTTATTTCCTCCCACTTTACAAAATCACTTCTTCTTACACGGGTAATTCCTCCACCTCGACGGGGAGTTCTCAATAGTGCTCTCAATGCTTTAATTTGCTCGAGACAGCTCTCGAAATGTCGTTTCCTAGAACTCTTATTGCACTTCCGAAATGCAACTTGAAATTTATGTATGTTTCTATTGCACTTTTTAACAATATAGTCTTTATTCACTGAATTTTTTAAACACTCCATCACATCTTTTCGCAAATTGTCAATTATTGAAAAACTTTTATTTACTAACACCGAAGACATTTTTAATTTTTTTTATATTTTAAACTAACACTGAGACTTACTAAAACTGACTGATGCTCCCCAAGACTTTGCTTGGGCTTTTATAGCAACAGTTTGTGAACATGAATGATCCTGTTGCTGCAATAATCATTGTACAGGATGAATTCCAACGAATTTGCTTACAGGCTGAGATGATATCGCATAAACAATACAACACAAAAAAAAACATGAATCATCCAAATTAATTTGATTACTTTATTCTGCTGGTTGAAATTCCAAATATCGAATGAGATTGTTTACATGAATGCATTTCAAGATAAAAAGAAAAAGTGGAAATTTGTTTACTTTATGTGAATTCCAATGAAACGTTTCGATCGGTAAAATTCTTGGAACAATAAAATTTTTGGCTGCCTACACTAAGTGTGGTATCAAATTACGTGAAAAGAATAAATGTGCTGATATTGCTTAAATTTGTTTACACAGGTGTGCATGACTCATTCAGCTAAAATGCGAATTTTTTAAACAGGAAGTTTACACAGGTGTGTATGAACTATTCAGCTTAAATGCGAATTTGTTTACAGCGGTGATATCAAATTACATCATAAACAGGGGAGCATGCCTAATGTTTGGTAAACATTTAATATTTGATACCCAGAATATCACTGCCCCAGAACCCACATAGAAAGTGATCCGGAACTTTTGATATCTACAAATTCCTCTCTAAGAAATATTCAAGTAAGAAAACAGCAAATCCAAGATGACGTCATGCTGATATCTACAACTCCCCCAGGGTAACTTGAATTATTAGTAATATTAATTCAAAACCAAATCGCTAATATCTCGAAAACTATAGCCCGTAGAGGATTTCTAACAAAAATTTTATTCCCCCTCTAACCTCCTACCCCTCTAACACCTTCTAGAATCTATTGGCATCAACAAAACTATCCTAGGTAGCTTGAATTATTAATAATATTAACTATATCTGAAAAGGTTAAATCGCTAATATCTCGAAAACCAGAGCTCGTAGAGGATTTCTGATGAAAATTTTATCCCCCTTAATATCCCCACCCCAACGCTCTAGAATCCATTGGCATGAACAAAAATGTCCTACTATTAACTTTAATTATTACTAATATTAGTTCAAAACCAAAAGCCTGCATTTAGACGCTCAAGAAAAAATCATAATAAAAAGCCTATATTTAGGTGCAGCGCCCCATGAGCAAAATAAACTTGAATTATTACTAACATTAACTATATCTAAAAAGGTAAAATCACTAATATCTCGAAAACCATAGCCCGTAGAGGATTTCTAACAAAAATTTTATTCCCCCTCTAACCTCCTACCCCTCTAACACCTTCTAGAATCTATTGGCATCAACAAAACTATCCTAGGTAGCTTGAATTATTAATAATATTAACTATATCTGAAAAGGTCAAATCGCTAATATCTCGAAAACCAGAGCTCGTAGAGGATTTCTGATGAAAATTTTATCCCCCTTAATATCCCCGCCCCAACGCTCTAGAATCCATTGGCATGAACAAAAATGTCCTACTATTAACTTTAATTATTACTAATATTAGTTCAAAACCAAAAGCCTATATTTAGGTGCAGCGCCCCATGAGCAAAATAAACTTGAATTATTACTAACATTAACTATATCTAAAAAGGTAAAATCACTAATATCTCGAAAACCATAGCCCGTAGAGGATTTCTAACAAAAATTTTATTCCCCCTCTAACCTCCTACCCCTCTAACACCTTCTAGAATCTATTGGCATCAACAAAACTATCCTAGGTAGCTTGAATTATTAATAATATTAACTATATCTGAAAAGGTCAAATCGCTAATATCTCGAAAACCAGAGCTCGTAGAGGATTTCTGATGAAAATTTTATCCCCCTTAATATCCCCGCCCTAACGCTCTAGAATCCATTGGCATGAACAAAAATGTCCTACTATTAACTTTAATTATTACTAATATTAGTTCAAAACCAAAAGCCTACATTAAGGTGCAACATTGAAAACACCAAAATCATAATAAAAAGCCTACATTTAGGCACAGCACACCATGGGCAAAAACAATAAAACTTAAATTATTACTAAAAAGTTAATGTCAGCTCCTGGTCAGCCAGACGGTAGGAAAGGAATTCTCCAGGCATACCCTGTGACGTATACCACTAGACGGAATCCCCCTCAGTGGCCCAGAACCCAGTCCAGAGCCAGCAAAATAGTTTGAAATTTCCGGACACTTTTTGTATGGAAAAAGTGATCCAGAACTGTCCTAGCGTAACTACTCTTTTGAAGAACAAAAGAATTCTTTGGAATCTCGGTTAGATGAGCAGAAGAAATCTATGGAAATCCGCTTGGACGAACAAAAGATCTCTCTGGAGAATTGTCTAGAAACTCGTTTGGAGGAACAGAAGACTTTTCTGAAAAACTCGTTAGACGAACAGAATTTGAAAATTGAAGGAATGGAGCAGGAAGTGGCGGAAGCTCAACAAAAAGTCACCAAGCAGCTTTACAGTTTTAAAGCAGATCTGGAAAGAATAAGGCATCGTCAGCCTCTAAACGTAGCAGCTGAAATATCTGGCGCAGGTAGAATGAAACCTCCAATATTTGATGGACAAAATTCATGGCATATCTTCAAGAGACAATTCGAGGCAGCTTCAGAGGTAAATGGATGGAATGATGAAGACAAAGCTATAGCTCTGGTGTTAGCACTTCGAGCTCCTGCGTCAGAACTCTTACAAACTGTACCGATTGAAAAGCAACGTGAATACACTTTATTAGTACAGGCGATAGAATTACGTCACGGAGATGAACACATGCAGCAAGTATATCGCCTACAGTTGCGCAACAGGATTCAAAGGCACGGCGAATCACTACAACAATTGCAGGCTGATGTGGAAAGATTAGCGCATCTTTCATACTCCAGCGTAAATGCGGATTTCCTTAATGAAGTGGCGACGGAGGCATTTGTGAACGCTATTGCAGATCAAAATTTACAACACGCGCTAAGGCTAGCAGGAAAGAAATCAACAGCAGAAGCACTAGCCTATGCATTAGCGTATGAATCCGCCAGACAAGCTTCACGGAGTGCAGTACGAATAAGAGAAATTTCAGTGGAAGAATGTACTTGTAACAGAATGCAATCATCACAGAGCACGCCTTCACGTGGTGTCCTTCGATGCTGGAATTGTAATAGATCAGGGCACCTTCAAAGAGACTACAGAAAACGTCGACGATTGGAATCACCTGAAGAAGAAGGGAAAGAAGAATGCCAAAGATGTCGAGCCAGGGAACAAGCTATTCGTGGAGAGACTAGATATCAAGCAGCGACTAGACGCATCAGCTCTCCTGTTGAGCAGTCGGAAAACTAGTAAAAACCAACTTTGTGGGGCACACAAAGTTGGTTGGTGGAATCGACAGCCCTGAAGTCATCATTCAAGTAGGTCAGTTACAGAGAAATAATAGCAGTCTTGTTATATATGGAAATGTAGGAAAAAATGACTGCACAGTCACTATCGATACTGGAGCTTCAAGATCAATTATTAGAGCAGATCTTGTTAAGAACAAATATATATATATAGAACAAATATTTACTAAGAACAGCAACTGGAGCAGCAGCACAGGTGTTTGGAGAAATAACTTTAGATGTTCAACTAGGTGAGCTACTCTTTCCTCACACTTTCCTGGTTTCAGAGATAACTGATGAAGACCCGCTATGACTTACGTGCTAATTCCGCAGGATTTAACGAAGGGATCTTGTTTGGCTCTACAACCCGAGACGACGTAAGGGACGTTCTCCAAAATTGCAAAAACAGTGGGAAGGACCGTATTCAGTAGTAACTAGAATTAATGACGTGGTGTACAGGATTCAGAGTGGCACAAGAGGCAAGCATAAAATTGTTCATTTGGACCGCTTGTGTCAATAGTACGAGCATCAAGACCGTGGACCACCTGTTGTTCGGGACGAACAAATTTAAGAAGGGGGCAATGGTACGTGCAATAGAAAGAGACAACTGGTGACATCTACCGGCAATGGAGGGTAAACGACTTCAGGTTCGGAGAATTGATTATGGAATCTACAGGAAGATTCAGGAATAGAATGAATAGAACAGTCAAGAAGCTTCTGGAATAGAACACTCGAGAATAATCTGGAGAGTTTCTAGGGTATAAATATAACAGTTGTCATAGCCAGAAAAAGAGTCTTGTCTTAGACGTTGCAGTATTAGCAAGCGAAAGTAATAAACGTGCCAAAGTGTTGTAATTAGATTGCGATAATTGAAAGTACAGTATTAGCGATAATTAAAGTTGAGTTTATGAATTTTATATGATTAGAGTGTAATAAAGAACTTGTATATCAATTATTAAATATTGTGTTTTAAATAACGAACCTAAAGGCCACGCTCGCAACAATAAAGATGATGGCAGCAGCATTGTGAACGATACAACTGCACAATGGCAGTCTACATTTGAGGTGGAGTATCTGCAATACTTGAAGGACGGAAGAGTGAGCATAACTATGCTAAACGACTATCCTATAGTGAAAAGGCTTTTCATAAATTATAACACTTGTCTTCCATAGTCAGCTCCTGTGGAACGCTTGTTCTCTTTCGACACTATCATAAACTCTCCAAGAAGAAATGCGCTAAGTGATAAAAACTTTGAAAATCTTGTAGTATTAAAAGCAAATAAAGTATTTTTGAAATAATTATTGAACTGTCTAATGTTTTTTAAATGAATTCCGATGAAGTTGCTTATTTAGTGTTTTTTATATCACGTTCTATAGAAAAAGAGAAGTGAAAGTTTTAATCTACGTGTAGCGCCGTTGGCTAATAATAAGTAAATAGCTTTTGAAAACTATAATATAATAACTACTAGTTACTACATTATAATTTTCAAAATATATTTATTTATGCATACTAACTAAACTCTATAAACTTTATTATATTACTGCCAACGTACAAATATTCTAAAAAAGTATTTAAAAAAGTACTTCAAAAAGTACTCAGTACTTTTTATAAACTTAGTGCTTAGTTGCGCTTTTCATACGTGCGGTACTTATACTTACGCTGAAGTACTCAGGTCTTCGGTACTTGTACTTAAGTACTTTTTCTTTGGTACTTGCCCAGCTCTGCAACGAACGCAGACACATTCAACTGCACATGGCAACCACTATCATTGTCGGTGCAGGACGGAGCTCTTGTCTTTCGCTGGTGATAGCAGGCCACAGCATTTGCAACACTAGTCCACGGGGCTTCTCTCCGCTTAGAAATCGTTGCATGTACTGTGGGAAGGACAAGCACTCTGCTAGAGATGATGAGGGCAGTTTGTAGAGGTCTATGATACTACAGGCTGCCCTCGCGGGACTCTATAACGGTATCGCGTAAGTTTTTTCGTTCATTCGGCTATTAAGTTTTTAATTCGGTTTCGGTCTCGGTGCTAAATTGCAAATTTTTTTTTGAAATTCGCTCGTTTAGGTCATTATTTTTATTAGATCATTTTGGAATTTTGGAACTACTTGGAACTGCCACTTACCTAATTGTCAAAATTGGGACTTGTTTTAAATTTTTGGTTATAAATTAGATCTTTTTTAAAATTCATGTGACCGTTTTTAGACTCTTTTGAGAATTTTGTTTGAATGTGTTTAACTTTGTGTGTCATTTTGTTTTAGTTTTGTGTCATTTGATTAGTTTAATTGTTTTACTTGTCCCTATTGACTTTATAACTTTAGTTTAGCTAATGCCTTTTTACCCTTTGTAGAGCCTTTTGCCAACTATTTTTAAGACATTTTGAAAAGAAATGTAAATATTCAAGGCTTGGTAATCTATATAATCATGATAATTGTTCAGTATTCACTTAATTAATATTCATAACAAATTCTATACATTTTTTTTATAATAATTCCATCTTGTTTCATTTTTTATATCACTGGGAAGCTCATTGAAGAGTAGAAAGCCTCTGTATATCAGTGAGTTCTGACCAGCTCGTGTGTTACATCTCGGCAGTCTTATATCATTGTTTCTTCTTAGTTCTAATGGTTGGATATCCCCCACATATTGTATAAGTTCATTTAGGTATCTCGATAGTTTTTGATTCTTCACTTTGTAAATAAATAGAAGCATATTCAACTGCAGTCTCTGTCGGACATTCAACCACTTTAAAGTATCGAGCATACATTGTATTGGTGTATATCTGTTGCATCTTAAAATTATCCTCATTGCTTTATTCTGCAGCTTTTGTAAACGCTCAATCATTCCTTGTGCACCTAAGAATAGTATCGTTGAGCAATATTCGAAATGAGGTTTTATAATCACATTATATATGTCAATTTCGCTTTTCATTGATATATTTTTCCTGATTCTTCTAAAGAATCCCAACTTTTTACCGATTTTTTTAAAAATATACTCTATATGGTTTTTAAAGTTTAAATCTCTATCCACTACCACTCCTAAATATTTCACATCAGTCACATTTTTAATCGTCTCATTGTTAATTTTTATATCTAAATCTTGCCTGTAATTAATGGTCATAAATTTTGTTTTACTCACATTCAATTTAAGTTTGTTAATTTCAAACCACTTGTTGAGGTTTTTTAAATCTTGCTCTAATTTTTCCTTACAGTCTTGCACATTTATCCCAACAATATATATAAGCGCGTCATCTGCGAAGAGCTTAATCTCACCATATACCACTGCATCTTTAATATCATTTATATATATCAAGAAAAGCAGAGTTCCCAATACCGAAGCCTGCGGCACACCTAGTCTGTTATACATTAATTCCGACAAGATATTATCAACTCTTATTCTTTGACAGCGATCACAATCAACAAACCATTTTAACTCTTTATTGTTAACTCCATATTTGTTTAGTTTATTTTGTAATATACATGGTTTAACCGTCTCAAAAGCTCGCTTTAAGTTCACATCCTTTCCGTTCAATTTTAGATTCTTAACTCAAAGTGAACGGAATAGATGTCTTTCCGGTATGAGGCTACAGTATTTGAATTTGTTTTCTTAAAACGAAACATTTTGGGTATAAATTAGAATTATTCATAAGTTTCCAAAATAAGTTTACAAATCACAATATAAGAAGTTTATTAATTATCCAGCCGGACGAACTTTTGAAGTCTAAGGCTGGGCAACTCACATGGATCGTAGGAATCGCGAAGATATCGTATCGTATGATCTGTTCTGCATAAGATTAAAACCTATGCAAATATAATTAACTTTTTATATTTTACCATACACTGCACTGGTGCGAATTTCTACAATTTCTAACAAAAATATGTATGGCGATGGACATTTTAGTCTTTAATTAAAACTATTTTCACACAACAAATGTTAATTGACGAATGTCATTTTCATAAAATGTGTCAAAATACATTTAAAATGTGCTGCTTAGGTTCTTTTATGTTATGCTCCATAACAGGAAATATTTTATTTGCCATCTTAAAAAAAGATAATAAAAAATACTACTTGTTTTTTTTCCACAACGTGTTGTAGTATTTTTTTATCTTAAAAAAAAATAATAAAAAATACTACTTGTTTTTTTTCCACAACGTGTTGTGGAAAAAAAACAAGTAGTATTTTTTATTATCTTTTTTTAAGATGGCAATTAAAATAAACTTATTCCACCAAGTGTTATCCATAAAATCAGTGAAAATATTTTATGTTACGATGCATAAAATAAAATAAAATTTCTGGTACAGAATAGGATTTTAGGTGTTATGGTCGTAGCTATTGCATATAGCAATATGCTAAATGTAAAATGCTGATGCATGTACGCTGGCCTTAAAGTAAACCGCATACAGAACGCACCCGACCTAGAGTAATGCTTCCTCGAGCTCAGAGTTGTACGCTGAGGTGATGGAGAGGAAGAAGAAACGGAGATTTGTCAAGAGTGAAACACAGGAAGGAAGCCATTACAGATTGTCTAAGAAAAGTTTTATTTTATCAACCGGACAGCGCTGCTGTGAATGTTCAAGCAAGAGTGCCTAGGGTGCAAGCATAAGGCACGTGAGCCCAGCAGTTTCCATCGTTGGCATTATTTGGCCATCGAATTTTATTTCACCAAATTGGTAGTGATCAGCGTAAAGTAATATACGGAGGAAAACGTATTTACAAAAAAACAAAAAGGTTGAAGAAGCCGCACTCACCAGAACTCAACTCCTGCTCCTACAACAAATTGCCTCTTAAGGGGCTCCTGTACATTCAGTTAGCTGTCCAGGCATTAAGGACAACACCCGTTACATTGGGATTAAGCCTCGAGGAAAAGAAAAGGTGAAAACGACGTGGTGTCAGGTTTACCTACGGTTTAGTCGCAGTGAAATTGCCACAGTCACGGCACAGCAAGGAATAACAAAAAGGAATCATTGTCACGTCACGAAAGTCAGTATTTAATAATTATTAAATTGTCATTTTTCTTAAAATTAGTGGAGAAACCATAGATTGGATGGAAATATCTAGAATATGATCGCACGGCTCACATTTTTGTTTCTTTTCTCAATGGAGAGTGGCAGAGAATCTATGTCACATGTTAAACTCGCCACATTTATTAGATTTAGACAGATTATCTTACTATACTAAAGTGAATTGAGCTATTAGACTTAGAGAAACTATTTTACTATATAAAGAAAAGTTATTTACTACATTTAGCCAAACTATATTATTATGTTAAAACCATATTACTATATTGAAACTATATTATTATATTGAAATCATATTACTATATTAGAAAACTATTTTACTATATTAAAAAATTTAATAATTAGATTCCGAGAGACTATATTATCATATTGAACCAATCATTTGCTAGATTTAGGGAAGCTATATTGATATAGTGAACGAAAAGGATTGAATAGATTTATAGATTAAAGAATCCATTCAGGATTTGCATGAAATAGTTTCATGTATACAGATCGAAATAAAGTCATAATAGACAAGGGCTATAGCCCGAAAGTATTGTCGCACTTGAGAGCTGACGGCGCGCTCAGTAGTATTGAGTACTGATAATTATAAGTTGTTGGTATTGAATTTAATGGTTCTAATAATACGAATTGAAATTGACAAGTTTATTCAAATGTTGAATTAAGAGAATAGAACCAGGATCAGTCAATGAATAACGCCCGGGATTGGGAACAGGAGATGTAATCCAGAATTTATTGTGCTGCATTTTGAACGAATTTGATAACTAAAATTTTTTATTGAAAACTGTAATTTGAAATTAACATATGAAATAGAAACGATAGGTGACTGATAGTCCACGCATAATCATACACATGGATCCATGTTAGATAAATAGTGTAGTGTTAGATAAACAGTGTAGTTATCTTTTTAACTCAGCCACGGCTCGAATACTACTTTACCACTTTCCTGGATCACCTAGGGTTCATTCATTCATACTTCCGGTTAAATCCCGCACGTTGAGGTGCTTTAATGATCTCACGCGGTAGTACAGTTCGGTATCACGTACGACAATGCTATCATCATATTTGCTAGAAGTACAATCGTAGTTTCGCCAGGTAAAGCGTCTGTAAATAAAATCAAAGAGCGCAATTTAATGTATCCCGCTAAAATTATATGAGAAGGAATGTATTAAACCAGTTTTGATTTTCTTTGAATGTCTTCACTATGTACAGTGGAACTCTGGACTAGTTACTAGAGATGTATTATCTCCATGTTTGATATTAGGACTTGTAGATTACAAAAAAAGGGAAAGAAAAATGTCATCATATGTTAAGTAAATTAGAGAATTTTATAACGTAATAATGCTGTGAGCTCTTTTATTTTCTCCCTCCTCTTCCTGAAGCCCTCTGCATGAAGGTCATCTAGGTTCGCCTAGTCTGCTCTGGTATCTCTTTACAGGTCAACAAAGGGACTTTGGAAAACAGTGCCACCCAAAGTCAATGGGAGAATGGGGCTTGGCAAGGAAGGCATGCCATCTGCGCCTTCAGTGGAACGTAGGTAAGTGACGTAAAGGTCCCTTCAGGACTGAGTGAGTGCTAGGCTTTTGTATGTAGGAATGAAGAACTTTTTTTTGATTATGGTTGGTGACAGCGGCAGGTATTTTTGGGAACCCCCCTCACACTCTCCGCCACATAGCCGAGGTGCTAGCATGCCGCCCTGTGTCAACGCTGTTACCGAGTGATCTGTCAGCTCAGGCTGGCAGTTTGGACTTCACGTCCTAACCAATCACTCTCTTTACATACACCATAACAAAATGGCGCCCAACGTGGGGCCACCTCAGTTGGACTTCGGTGGTCTGACTATGACTTTTGCTGAGGACTGAGATTACTTCGAGATATGGACATTTGGCTGTCAGCTAAATTGTCTGACTCGGTAATCTCACAATCAGTAGAAGTTATATGAGGACCAGAGTCCAATTGGTTTTTGTTAATAAAAGTTTGTAAAGTAAAGTTAGAGTTTTTGAAATTCTGAAAGTAAAGTAAAGTTTTTGACATTTTTTTGATTTGGATAATTAAAGTAACGTAATGTTTGAAAGTTTTTGGAATTTGTTTGAAGTTGAAGTTCGGCTTTAGGTGTGACCTTGGTCAAGCCTCAAGCCTGAACAATTAGTTGATTTTTTTTTTGAAATTTTTGAATTTTTTTTTTGATTTTGTTTGAATTGATCTTTCCCGCTGGCCTTCTGTCATGGAAATGGTAGGTGGCCTCACAAAATTATTTGTGTGAGCTCTCACGGAGACATGTCTCTGTTGGCTAACTGGCTGGAGAGAGTTATGAATCTGTGAGACGACTTTTTGGCTTTCAGCTAATTAGTCGACCAGATTCATGACTTTGCCCAGTTGGGTTAGCTGGACATGAGGATCAGGTGAATAGGAAGGAAGGAGTTGTTGGAGGATGGAAGTGATGCT
Organism: Dioctria rufipes; assembly: GCA_963924295.1. Lineage (NCBI taxonomy): Eukaryota > Metazoa > Arthropoda > Insecta > Diptera > Asilidae > Dioctria > Dioctria rufipes. The sequence continues at coordinate 153,900,976 of OZ002743.1, read as the reverse complement.
GGAGACCTTCAGTAATCAGGAGTTGGCATACTGCTAACTGCCTGGCTGAAGAATCTCTAGTATCATTCTCAGTCTCTAGCTTCTCCAACCCGACTCTTCCCAGATTTCTGTGGGAACTCCACATTCTTTTTCAACGCATACTCACGTCACTTGCCTGTATCCTGTTTCCGGCCTTTAAAGAGAGAGAGCGACCTGAAGACTTCTTATGGTGGGAGTTAGCTTCGGGAAGTGAGGGAGAAATTGTATGATCTTTGTTAAAAAATTTTTTTTTGAAACGCTTGAATTGTTTTCGTGATATTTTTGGATCCTTCGTAATTTTCAGAATTTTTTTGAAGATTTTTATTCGACGAGGTTGTTAACGCTTCCCGACATTGGTTTTTTGTTTTGGAATTCATTCTTTACACTATCTCGGTTTGAGAAGCCTTAATTAACTTTTTGAATCCTTGTTTTTCTAAATTTTTTTCAATTTCTTCAAACGTTTGGGAAAACTTTTCTCTGAATTTGAGTATCTCGCCCAAAGCCTTCGATTTTAAAATAGTATTTAGCCATTATCACATTGTCTCTTCCAAACGTGCAAACTTCTTGAATTTTTTTGGGATAACCATCCTAAACCCTGATTTGACAATGTTTACCTGACTTACGTCTAAATTTATTATGGCTACAGTGAGGACACCACCTCCAGCGACAAACAGTATGACAATGCTGCCTGAACCATGTTGTATCTGCCGGGACGCAAGCTGGTCAGTCGATCGGAAGCCGGTCATGACTGTATGCGAGCATATTTTCCACCAGGCATGCCTGCAGCATTGGATAGGTGAACATTCTAGTTGTCCTAACTGCCGACATCACATTACGCAACAGGACTTCAGTGAATATTCTGGTGCAATCCCAAAGAGACCGAAGAAGGTGAAGCCCGCGAAATCGACAAGGCGCGACTCATTGCCAACCTTTGATTTGCCTAACTTTGACTTACCACCTTCGAATCGACGATCCTTGTCTCCAGGAATGCCTGACTTGCATTCAAGAACCTTCGTGAACCCGAGTACTAGACAAGACAGTCCGGGGCAAACAGCTCAAGACCACAACACCTCAGCTGCTACGGATGCGCTGCTAGCAGGCTTGAGCATAAAGATGGAAGACCTAATAAACAGAGGTCTCCATCAGGGTCTAAATGCTTTGCGGTCTGAGTTAGGAGACAGTATCAGACAGCAAGTAGCAGCAGCAATGCCGCCAGTAGACTTCACACGACCTCCTTCGTCCAGGAGCAATCAGAGGCTGTCAAACGATTTCCCTACACGGGGAAGGCAATCATTTAGGAGACCATTACCACCATTTGGTCAAAATTTTGGTCAACCTTTTGGTCAACCTTCTGGTCAGCCTTTTGGTCATCCTTTTGGTCAACCTTTTGGTCAGCCTACAAATCAGTCCAGACCGAACTTTATACCACCTCAACCACACCTCAACCCCCTCCACCACCTATGCGTGTTCCTGCAAATGTGGGATACCGACGATCAGGCAGTCCCATCAGGAGATGGAACCTGACCTATAATGGGAATAACGCAGAACTATCAGTTGACGAATTCATCTTCAGAGTCGAAGCGCTTACGCACTCCGCTCTAGAAGGGGATTTTGGGTTGTTAGTAAGAAATATGCTTACACTACTGACAGGACCAACGAAGGACTGGTATTGGTCACTATTACGTCAAAATACATTTCCAACTTGCGAAGTTATCAAGATGGGATTGTACACCGAATGGGGAACGCCCAAGGACGATTTGAAAACGAGATTTCAGCTGATGTCCAGAAAGCAAAAGCCTGGTGGACTGTTCGCTATGTATCACCATCATTTGGGGTTGCTGCGCGATAGTCTACAGAACGCTATGCCAGACCAAGAGTTTCTGGAGATTGTCAAGTCGAATCTCTTGCCGGAGATTCAGGAAAAAATCTGTTTGCATCACACGGATACGATAGGACAGCTGAGATCGCTAGTCACGCGTATCCAAGCTACGCAGACACGAATTGCGACAGCTGGTAGTTGGAACCTTTACCGGAACCAACGAGTGCATGAAGTTGACAATCTTCTGACCTTAGATTCTGAACTGGCAGTAGCAACAGGCAGTGACAACAGGTGACATATCGAGTGTTTCGGCCAAACACCCCATTATATGCTGGAATTGTGACCAGTCCGGTCATTTTTATCAGGACTGCAGGCAGGAGAGACAAGTTGTGTTCTGCTATGGATGCGGACGCAAGAATGTCTTCAAGCCTGATTGCCGCTATTGCAGACAGAAAAACGAGAGACGGGTCGGGAATACCACCACCTCTTTCCGACCAACGTCAACGTCGCAAGCAGCAACTGCAACGAACCCTCCAGTTCAAGCCTTGAACAAGGAGGAAGGTCCGCTCCATTAGCAGACACTAGCGATAATTCTCCGATATGCCCTCTGATATCATTCAGTGATTCTGGCGATATCAGCAAACACCTGATAGTACGAATATTGCACCGATAGAGGCGGAGAACTTAATAGACTTCTCCGCAGATCTTCGAGCTCCCATTTCCACTTCTAGGGAGCCCATGACCTTGTTAGACACTTCTCTAGATTTTCGATGTCCTGTTGACACCTATAGCACGCGTAGCTGACAAAGTTACTGAGCAGAAGATTTGGCCTCCTGTCATTTCGGTTTTAAAATTTCCACCAAGCTCTGATATGACGAGTTGGCGTGAGCCAGTTTTACATCCGCTGACGACGTATCATATGAAACTAGAAAGAAAAAAACTGGCGCAGATTTCCGTGTCAATGCCAGACGACATTCGACCGTACGCCGAAGTAAAGCTGCTCGGGCGAACTAAGACTGGATTACTTGATAGTGGTGTCACTGTCAGTATTCTGGGCCAGGGAGCTCTAGAGAAGCTTGCAGAAGCAGACGTCGAATGGAAGGGGTATCGGACACAGGTTCAAGTAGCGAATGGTGCCATGACGACTGTGCATGGTCATGTGGACTTGGACGTCACTTTCCGTGATAAGACCCAAAACGTGCGTTTTTACGTGGTTCCTGGGCTCACACAAGCACTATATCTGGGAATAGACTTCTGGCGTCTATTTGGGTTGGCTCCAGAAGTCCTGGGTATAGTCGCAGAAGGGAATCCAAGTGGAATAGCTACCTCTGACACCGACTGCCACATTCTTTCTCGATCACCAACGCTTAGAAGCCACCAAACAGCTTTTCCCCTCTTTCGCCTCTCTAGGCCTGGGAAAAACATCATTGGTCACTCACAAGATTGAAACGAATGACGCGGCCCCGATAAAACCGCGCTTTTATCCGATATCGCCGGCAGTACAAAGTTTGATGGATGCTGAATTATAACGAATGCTATCGCTGGGTGTGATAGAGGAGAGCCAGAGTCCTTGGAGCTCTCCAGTTGTTCTGGTAAGGAAGCCTAGAAAGGTCCGGCTTTATTTTGATGCCAGGAAGGTCAACTCTGTTACGAAGAAGGATGCCTATCCGCTTCCGCAGATAGACGCACTTCTGAGTCGACTTCCTCCGGCAAACTACATAACGAGCCTGGACCTGAAAGACGCTTTCTGGCAGATCCCACTAGACACTGATTCCCGAGAGAAGACCGCTTTTACAGTGCCTGGTCATCCTCTCTATCAGTACACAGTGATGCCATTCGGCCTATGCAACGCTCCACAAACGATGTGCCGCCTCATGGATAAAGTCATTCCTTTCGATCTTCGTGAGAACGTTCTCGTCTATCTAGACGATTTGTTAATTCTGTCATCAGACTTTGACTCGCACCTCACGTTGCTATCCCGTGTAGCGGATTGTTTGAGGAAAGCTGGCCTCACTATCAACGTCGAGAAGAGCAAGTTTTGTATCAAAGAGACCAAATACTTGGGTTTTATTGTCGGAAAGGGAGGTATGAGAACTGACCCTGACAAAATTTCAGCTATAGTTGACTATCCGTCACCTAGAACTGTTCGGCAGGCCCGACGCCTACTAGGTATGGCGGGATGGTATAGACGGTTCATCCCAAACTATGCTGACTTAACTGCCTCCATTACAGACACCTTGAAAAACCCTAGTCAGTTCAAATGGACACCTGAAGCCCAGACGTCTCTTGATCTTTTAAACAAAAACTTACTTCTGCTCCGTTGCTAGTGAGCCCAGACTTCACCAAACTATTCGTTATCCAGTGCGATGCGAGCCAGCAAGGTATTGGACGAGTGCTGCTTCAACTAAATGACGATGGCCACGAGAAGCCAATAGCATATGTGTCGAAAAAGTTGAACTCAGCACAAAGAAATTACACCGTCACAGAGCAAGGATGCTTAGCTGCAATCTTGAGCGTACAGAAGTTCCGGCCCTTCATAGAACTCATGCCGTTTAAGATAGTGACTGATCATGCGAGCTTGAAATGTCTGATGTCTCAAAAGGACCTCAGCGGTAGACTTGCGCTGTGGAGTTTGAAGCTTCAGGGCTTCGACTTCACTATTGAGCACAGAAAAGGAAGCCTGAACGTCGTCCCTGATGCGCTGTCACGCATTCATTGTGCCAGCCTGTCCACAAACGAGGATCCTGGCCCGGACGTTGACCTTAGTTCGCCATATTTCAACTCGTTGGAATATGAGGAACTGAGGCATAAGGTCAAAATGACTTCTGGTAAACTGCCAGATCTTTGCGTCAGGGATGGCTTCGTTTACATTCGGACTGTTCCGAGAACAGGCGATCCAATTCAGGAGGAAGAAGCTTGGAAGCTTTGGATTCCACGAGGGCTTGTCACCGACGTCATTTCAAGGGCTCATGATCCGCCACTAGCTTCACACGGAGGTATAGGGAAAACACTGGAACGTCTGCGAAGACATCTGTACTGGCCACGAATGACAGTTGATGTCAGAAACTACGTAGGCGCCTGTGACGTGTGTAAGGAAACGAAAGCTCCCAATACTATTTTACGACCACCTATAAGAGTCCAGTCTGTGACAGAAAGACCATGGCAAAAGTTGTACATTGATTTTCTAGGTCCATATCCTCGGTCAGTGAAAGGAAATGTCTGCATCTTAATAGTTCTTGACCACTTTTCAAAATTTCCGATTCTCAAACCTATGAGGAAAGCGTCTTCACTCAATGTGAAGTGTTCCACGTGTTTGGAGTCCCGGAAATGATCGTCTCTGACAATGGAGTCCAGTTTTGCTCGACTCAGTTCACCAGATTACTGGAAAAGTATGGAGTGAAGCACATGCGAACGGCAGTCTACTCGCTGCAAGCAAACGCCTCAGAGCGAGTAAATAGGTCCCTACTGTCGGGGATTAGAGCATATATCAAGAAGGAACACACGAGATGGGATGAGAAACTAAGCCAAGTAGCTAGTTCCCTCAGGAGCTCTTTCCATCAAGCTACTGGTTTCTCTCCTTATCGAACACTCTTCGGTCAGCAAATGATAGAACATGGCAGCTCCTATTCCATCTTGAGGAGCCTTGGAACTCTTAGTGAGCCATTGAGAGTAGACGCAGAAGATAAAACGAGATTGATCCGTGCGAGAATGCAGGAAAATTTACAGCATGCATTCGAACAGGGTTCACGAGCCTACAATCTCAGGGCGAAACCTGTCGAGTTCAAAGTGGGTCAAGAGGTATTTAGACGAAATTTTTCCCAAAGCAATTTCCAACAGCAGACTAGTGCTAAATTGGGACGGAAATTTGTCAAATGTCGGGTTAAAGCCAAGAAAGGAAACTCCCTATACGAGCTTGAAGATCTGCAGGGGAAACTGTTAGGAGTCTATCACGCCAAAGACATCAGGCAGTGATAATCATTCTGGAAATGTCATCTATCTATTCTCACGTTAGATCCTGGTAGCCCTAAGAAGGCATCCAGCCAGCCTCACTGGTAAACTATAGGATATCGCGCAGCCCTCCTATTGCCCCGTCAATGGTGGGTGATATACCTGTTGTAATTCAATCTCACCAGCACACCTCTACCTCTTATGAGTAGATAACCTTTTATAGTCCCTTCCGGATCGGCCTCATTAGGAGGATTTTTTTTTCCGTCCGTCTACAACCTCTCGTTAATCGACAACCGTCGGACATAGCAGTACTAAATCTAGATCCTGGTAGCCCTAAGAAGGCATCCAGCCAGCCTCACTGGTAAACTATAGGATATCGCGAAGCCCTCCTATTGCCCCGTCAATGGTGGGTGATATACCTGTTGGAATCCATTCCTGTTCGGCAGTCAGCATGTCACTACTTCGACGACGCCTTGGAGGAACACCCTTGAACAATCGCGGTCTGAGATCAGAGCGAGATGTTGCGCCGGGAAAGCTTAGCGATCAGTTCTTTGGGTTGCAGATCGCAAGGCTTCCTCAGCATCTCGGTGAGGAAAGGCACAGCGGCATCGACCGGCTGGATTTTTTGGGTTACCAGCTTGTCGAGGTGGCTTAGGCTTCCCACACAGAGAATGATGTCGAGGTCTGGTCACAGACTGACGAAACTTCGGGGATGTGTCTTCGATGCGTCATCGGACAAGTAGAATCCGAGTGATGAGGAATGCACATTGGGTCGTGGGTCGCGACACACATTGAGCGCCCGCAGTGATGAGGCCTATGTTTAAGACCGGCTAGCTCAGCCGACCATTTTTCAGCGTCGTCTGAGCCACGGGTGGTGTAGACCACTCTGTATTGTTATGGTCGTAGCTATTGCATATAGCAATATGCTACATGTAAAATGCTGATGCATGTACGCCGGCCTTAAAGTAAACCGCATACAAAACGCACCCGACCGAGAGTAATGCTTCCTCGAGCAGAGGAACCGAGATTTGTCAAGAGTGAAACACAGGAAGGAAGCCATTACAGATTGTCTAAGAAAAGTTTTATTTTATCAACCGGACAGCGCTGCTGTGAATGTTCAAGCAAGAGTGCCTAGGGTTCAAGCATAAGGCTCGTGAGCCCAGCAGTTTCCATCGTTGGCATATTTGGCCATCGAATTTTATTTCACCAAATTGGTAGTGATCAGCGTAAAGTAATATACGGCGGAAAACGTATTTACAAAAAAACAAAAAGGTTGAAGAATCCGCACTAACCAGAACTCAACTCCTGCTCCTACAACAAATAGCCTCTTAAGGGGGCTCCTGTACATTCAGTTAGCTGTCCAGGCATTAAGGACAACACCCGTTACATTGGGATTAAGCCTCGAGGAAAAGAAAAGGTGAAAACGACGTGGTGTCAGGTTTACCTACGGTTTAGTCGCAGTGAAATTCCCACAGTCACGGCACAGCAAGGAATAACAAAAAGGAATCATTGTCACGTCACGAAAGTCGGTATTTAATAATTATTAAATTGTCATTTATCTTAAAATTAGTGGAGAAACCATAGATTGGATGGAAATATCTAGAATATGATCGCACGGCTCACATTTTTGTTTCTTTTCTCAATGGAGAGTGGCAGAGAATCTATGTCACATGTTAAACTCGCCACATTTATTAGATTTAGACAGATTATCTTACTATACTAAAGTGAATTGAGCTATTAGACTTAGAGAAACTATTTTACTATATAAAGAAAAGTTATTTACTAGATTTAGCCAAACTATATTATTATGTTAAAACCATATTACTATATTGAAACTATATTATTATATTGAAATCATATTACTATATTAGAAAACTATTTTACTATATTAAAAAATTTAATGATTAGATTCCGAGAGACTATATTATCATATTGAACCAATCATTTGCTAGATTTAGGGAAGCTATATTGATATAGTGAACGAAAAGGATTGAATAGATTTATAGATTAAAGAATCCATTCAGGATTTGCATGAAATAGTTTCATGTATACAGATCGAAATAAAGTCATAATAGACAAGGGCTATAGCCCGAAAGTATTGTCGCACTTGAGAGCTGACGGCGCGCTCAGTAGTATTGAGTACTGATAATTATAAGTTGTTGGTATTGAATTTAATGGTTCTAATAATACGAATTGAAATTGACAAGTTTATTCAAATGTTGAATTAAGAGAATAGAACCAGGATCAGTCAATGAATAACGCCCGGGATTGGGAACAGGAGATGTAATCCAGAATTTATTGTGCTGCATTTTGAACGAATTTGATAACTAAAATTTTTTATTGAAAACTGTAATTTGAAATTAACATATGAAATAGAAACGATAGGTGACTGATAGTCCACGCATAATCATACACATGGATCCATGTTAGATAAATAGTGTAGTGTTAGATAAACAGTGTAGTTGTCTTTTTAACTCAGCCACGGCTCGAATACTACTTTACCACTTTCCTGGATCACCTAGGGTTCATTCATTCATACTTCCGGTTAAATCCCGCACGTTGAGGTGCTTTAGTTGTTTTCACGATTTATACCGGTTCTTCTAACCACCCATTAGAGTGAGGGTGATCTACTCAACTGTCATAGTCAACTTATCCTTCGACATATGTCGCACATCACGAATTGTGTTCAGCAAAAATGTCCACTTCACGAAATCATTCGAGGTGTTGATAATGGTGATGCGTTAGAATTTTTATTTATGTTCGTTTCTGAATAAATTCATTATTTATAACTGGAGCACTGGTGTTTGCTTTATCTCATTATTACCGAAATTAAATTAAACATCATCATGATGAAAGTGAACTGATTATTGGAGTTCTCTGATCATTTTTAAACCTTACGAGTCGAACTGCAAAATAATATGTAGCGATCATAGCAGATATACTGAGCAAACAACTCAAACACGATAAGCCAAACATCATGAACGTTGCAAGCAACTGTTTTTGTGCAAAACGAGACACAGTTTTCCTCCTAGCTGAATGTGTTCTTTTTTCATAACCTGTTCCTGTACAGTATTTTAGTTTTTTTTTTTTTTTTTGTCCACAGAAGAGAGATTGCTTAATTTTTTTGCCACCAAGTCGCTACAATACTGTAATCGGAGGATAATTGTGGAATATAATACAAACTGCTCTTCGAAATTGAATCCGATGGAGAGCCACAACTGTCTGTCTATGATTCGTGAGTAGATTCATTCAGATTCAATAATAAAAGTGTGTGATACCTTTCCAATAACTTTCCTTAAAAGATAACAGGGCAGCTCCAAAGATTTCAATTTTTTATTTACATAAATATTACTTATAAATAAAACTTCTTAGAAAATTGCGTAATATACAATATTATATTTACTATCAGTCGCATTTGCTATATTTTGTCTTTAAAATCTCTACTACCGCATATATCTCATATTTGAACTTCGCTGATTTAAATCGCTATTGTGATTTTTCCCTAGATTTCGTGTATCCGACGTCAAATATTTAACAACGGTAGGAATCAATGTTAATCGCTCCCGCACAATATTTGGTAGATCATCATCTTCGCTAAAATGTGTGGAAGAGCCACCGGGGCGACTGAAGGTAATACCTCCTCCTTGATCTTCTGGTATTACTGACATGTGTGATCCATCATGGAATTGAACATGAATAACTCCTTGGGATAACTAACAAACAAACAAAAAACTGTTAAAAATATTATCTATAATATATAAATTCTAGTAACATGCCTCTGTTGCAATACCAATTCCAGGAACATTTATCCTCTTTATAGGGATATTGGACTGACTTGATGATCGAGATTGATACGATGGAGATCTCGTTGATGAAAGAGAACCCAGAGAAAAGTTTATTGTCGGAAGCTATCAACGAATTTTTTTAAATAATGTTTAAAAATATTGAAAATAAACTAAAAACCTGCTGAGATCTTGGCGTAGAGTATTTACTGTTTGTAGTATCCTTTAATGATCCTCTTTGTCCAATCAAATTCGTGATAGGTCTTCTTCCGATAATTACAGGAAAACAAGTTCCATCAGTCTGTATTTCTGACAAAGTCTTTTCAATCAATATGCAATGCTTATAAGATTCTTCAAAGTGCTCCCATAAATTTCTTAAGGATCCCGTTAATGATTCCGTAGAATCTCTAATTGAACGGCCGTTTTCATCAATAATCTTTATACCCTCAGATAGTGATTTTGTAATTTTTGCTCCATTATAAAAGAAGCCTTCAAAGTCTTCTAGACTTTCCATTAATTGTGACTTAGCTTGTGTACTATAGTAAGTAACTTTAGGTGTTTTACCTTTTACTAAATTTACAAATCTAGCCGCATAAATATATTTTTTCCAATATTTTTGTGGAAGATTTTCATAGCTACAAATACTATCTGCACCAGTAACAGGAATTTCAGCCGGTTCATCACGAATGGGAATTCCACTAAAGACAAAAAAAAATTGTGATAAAATTTGAAATACTGAAAACATTTTGAAAATCTATTTACCGCCCTTCATCTGGTTGGTAAATGATAATTCGTTGTCCATCATTAGAAACTCTGCAAACCTCTACAATACGTTCCTCATTGAATCGAGCCTTGAATTTAATAAACTCGATTATAACTTCGCCCGACTTAAGAATACTCATAATAGCGTTTTTCGTTTTATGTCTTGTTGGTAAAAGGCGTTCAGTACATAACGGTGGAACCCCGATCTTTTCTTTACTTTGTGGACGATTATTTTCCGGAACTGACAATGGCATCATTGCAGATGAAATTGGTTCATGATTTTGTTGATCATAAAAGTTTTCTTGAGTATTATACGGTGGCTGATTCTGAAAAAATAAGAAGTGTTAATTAATAATCATTCACCGCTTGCGTTCTACTAATTACTTAAAAAGCCCTACCCTCCCATATTTGTACTCATGAAGTCTACTACATGTAAATTGTTCATTCCATTTAAACAATTCGCCGAAGATTATATAAAAACATTTGCTAAGACTAATTCTTACGATACCCTAGATGTCCATATGTAATTTGGTATGGTCACTCTCTGTGCAAATATGATTGTTAAAGTGTTTCTAGAACGGTTCGTCGGACAGTAAAAATGATTATAACCAATTTCATACAATTTTATATTCTGAAGAACTTTTCTAAACAAGAAAAAACGTCTAGGATGATCGTTTTCACAGTACACGTAGAAAAATTAAATTTTTTTGTGGCAACACGAAAAAGCGATTGCCCGATTTAGCCTATTTTTGAAATTGTATTTACTATTTTTATGAAAACGCGTGTACAAAATTTCAGGACTATACGACGATGCGTACTTAGGGAATGGCGAAATACATATTGAAAAACAAAATTCTTGAATGATCCTATAAAAGAGTTACCCGATCTGTCCCCCTTTCGAACTTATATCTACATTTTTTTTTAAATGCTCTCTAAGTGAACTCATTCTCGAATTATTGAAATGAGAGACGAAAAAACGGACATGCAAAAATCAAAATAATTCTTAATATTATTCGTAGGTGTTCAATCCATCTTGCTCTACAAACGGAATGGCAAACTTAGTATACCCTATGATCTTATCATAATTTCAACTTCCAAGAATAAAGGCTTGCCAGGAGTAAGGTAACGAAACTAAAAAGTTTTTGGCTGGAAGAAGCTAAACATTACCATCCAACCTTGAAAGTATTTTTTTTATACTTTATGCACATACACTTCAAATCATTGTTAACAAACTTTATCTGATCTTAAAAGCCTTCAAGAAAGGTAATGGTAAGAGTTTGCTGTTTTTTTTATTACTATGAAAATATTATAAGAAAAAGATTTTCACTTCAATATCTCGCAGCACAAATACCATACACACAAGAAGAGGCGTTAACACTGGACATTATTTTTTTTTATTACAGGCCATGACGTTTAAAATGCACATGTATGAAAAACGTGTCGTTTGAAAGCTTTTAACATTGCGCAATGATGGGGGTCTCCTGTTTAAAAATTTATCCTGAATAAACCACACAAATCAAAATACTTACGCTTAGAAAAGTGAAAGTAATTGTAAGTATGTATTTCAACAAAACAATTAATTGTTTAATTAGATTAAAGAGATTGAGATAATAGTGATTCAAGGAAAAAGAAAAGAAAAAAAGTAGGTTATCATTACTTAATCCGCTTGAATGATGTAACACTAACACTATGTATCCCAATCTGCAGCGATAATGGACAGTAATTAGAGGCTTGGGATACTAATATAAAAGCTGACAGTTAAGCTTGTTAATGCATAAATAGTATCCAGTCCTGAATCAGACGTTAGAATCAATACAAACATAAGCTCACATTATGAAGGGTGATCTGTATAAATTCTGCACTAATGGAAGATTTGATAGATGTCGAGAGGAACATGATATTTTGTGAGATAGAAGTATGGAGGTGAGAAAACGAGGGGGAAAAAGTTAAAAAAACCATTGGTAAGTTCCGAGAGCTATCTATCCAATAAATTATCAGGATAGGAAGCAGGTGAGTTTAAGGTGATTAATAAGATGCAAAGGAAAAATCTTTTATACCTCCTTCTCTTTCATACTATACATATTTTTATTTTTTTAACTTAATGTTTATGTGGTCCTTCCAATCGACCAGAAAAATACAGGCTATCTGTGGATAAATGCAGACGGGATGTTTTATATTCCAGCATTTTACCAAATGAATAACAAATTTAGTTGCATTGATCCAGATCACCCTGTTTCTTTCTTTTAGAGCAACGTAGTATTGCTAGTTCAGCAAAATAGAATGCTAAGCAAAGAGTTTAACAACAAGTTTTATTATATTTATTAAGCTATAAATCAATAGGCTCCACGAGTACATGTAGAAAACGATATCATTATGTTTTGACTTTCATAAATAAAAAAAAAACTTAAATATGTGAAGAAGTGAAAAAATAAACCCTTACCATTTCTATATATGATGTTCGATTGATGAAAACATTATGATTTTCTTGATTATCTCGACTTTTTGGTAATAAATGAGACTGTGGAACTTCGCCCTGTGGATAGTTTATTCTACCTCCACCACCAGGATCTTCAGGTCTACACCGACCATTTTCATAAGCAAAATTCGCTTTATTTGCTTCATATTTAATATCAAAAAGGATTTCATTTCCTTCATTAGTCGAGCATTCATAACGATTTCTACTACCGCAGTCTTGTTGAGTGTTAAAATTAGAGCTCTGTTGATCGAATATATTAAAGTGATTTTTAGTTTGCCAGCAATCTCCAGTTTCCTCTATTTCCATATTAGTGAACGGTTGCTTGGTGTGTCCACTGGTTTGCGTGTGAAAAGATGAACTCTTAAAATCACCAAGAGAAGATGTGTACTTTGAATGTGTATAGCCAGATTCACTTATTTGTTCAAGAGGTGGTTGGAACTTATCAACAGATCTCGAACGTTTAAGGCATTCATTGGACATTTGGATAGATTCACCTATATATGAAGTTTAATTATTTTATTTATATATACATATATATTTATCTTGACAATTACCACTTGATATGGTCATAATCCCACTATCGACTGAAGCAAGTGTATTATTTGCAAATCTTGAAACATTTTGACTGGCAAACTTTACTAGAAAAGGATGATTCAACACATCTTCTAAGCGAATACGTTCATTTGGATTTTTCTTAAGAAATTTATCGATTAAATCCTTTGCTTCATATGATAATTGTGAGGGTAAGTAATAGTCGGCCATTACAACTTTTGTCAGGGTTGATTTAACTCCATCTGTGTCGAATGGTGGTTTTCCCACTAAAAGTGTGTAGAACATACATCCTAGTCCCCATATATCTGCTGGTAAACCATAGGACGCTCGGGATGCTACTTCTGGAGAAATATAATTCGGTGTCCCTAAGAAGTACATAAATTTTTCGCTAAAAGTACTTAAGATATTTAAAAGGTATCAAACTTACCACACATTGTCATATGTTTTTCATCTGGCCTTGTTAGTTGTGTTGCTAGTCCAAAATCACCAATTCTAACATGCATATCTTTCGTCAAAAGTAGATTTGACAAGGATATGTCTCTATGGACGATTTGGTGCGAATGCAAATACAGAAGACCAGAAACAACTTGTTTTAAAATACTGGCAGCTTCCGGTTCTGTCAAAGTTTTCTTTTGTTCTCTCAAATACCTTTGTAGTTCTCCATTGTGCGCTAATTCTAGTACTAGATAAACATAATTGGCGTCCTCGAAAAATGTATACAGCTCCAGAATGGACGGATGTTTTAAACGTGAATGTATTGCAACTTCTTGGCGAACACGATTAACCATACCAGCAGCTTGCATTAATTTTTTATCAATCTATAAGAAATAAAAATTATTTAAAGAGCTAGTAATACTATAAAATAATGTTTTTAGGAGGATGCAAATGTGTTCTTGAATGCTGATATAGACTGCAATTCTCGTGGTGGATCTTGGTAACCAATGTTTATGTTGGACTAAAGGTTAGTGACCTTCTTCCAAAAAAAACTTAACTGTTACGAACATGCGCGTACTTCTGAACATAACTAACCCAACTTTTACATCAATTTTTGAAGGTTACATAAAACCATATAATTTCAGAGGAGCTGACGTTAAATTCCGTTTGAATCTACAAAGAAATACTAGGTTGCAGAATTCGCTGTTATATAAGAGGTACAAAGGTTTAACGCGTTACCAACAGAGTTAAAGCAAGAAACAAGATTCAATAATTTTAAAAGATATAAAGAGTAATATGTAAATAAGTAAATATAGTGTATCTGAAGAGGTTTAAACTAATTAAGTATTATTATTATTACTATATGAAAAGGCCTTCTTGTACTCTGGTAAGGACACAACGGAAACAAGTAGAGATTATATGTTGACGTAAAGAAACTGATTGTTTTATTATCTGAAATGTTTTATTACTATCTGCACATGACTATGTGCAATACTAAAGAAAATTTCTACATGCAACTAAAAAAGTGTACGGTTCTGAGAGGACATCATCTTCTGAGTGATTTAAATTCATTTTGAAACCCTAACGACTGGGGAGCAAATCAGCAATATTGTTTGTTTTGTTAAATTACAATCCTACAGGTCGAAGTGCTCAACGCTGTACGTAGCTTAAGCAGAGGGTTTTTGAATACAGATATGTTACCTCAAGACATATAAAAAAAGTTCTTTAAAAATTCAGCCTCATTGCACTATGCTGACAAGAACATGATACGATGAATTTTGCATTGATGCTTTCGAAATTACCTTTATTTCAAGTTTACTAAGCTAAAAACTACAACTAGATATTTAATTTTTGGTAACACCAACGTACATACGTGCGGCACCTATGAAAGAAATAGACATTTATATATATATATATTTATAGCATTTTTCATTTATAGAAAACTTAAAGAAATTATAGAGATATGTAGATACGACTGACTTATAACAATGGACTGAGCGATTTGCTATTTTATATGGTACAGATATTGTGTTTCTGTATATCACCGTTAGAGCACCCTTTAAAGCTTTAACTACATAAAAAACATATAAAACTCAACCAATCAGATGAAATTTTACACCCGAAAATCGAATTAAATTAAAAAAGTATATTTTCTTGTGTCCAAGTGATATTTTAATCGCTTATAAGGAATTAAACTCATTCCAACTTTAAATTTTCAAAAGGCTATTTCTAACTGAATCCTGCGTATGGACATCTTTACCTTATTCTTTCTGCCGTGATTGCATCTGCAGCCAACATAAAAATATCAAATGGCATAAGAATTATTTTGTGTTGGTAGCTCCAACTCTGCCATAGGGCGAAAGAGAAAACTGTAAAACTTGTGCCATTCTTTCCTATAGGAAAATGCCAATACGCTCAAGTCTTTTCTATTCTATTCTATTTTATTTATAGCGAAAGGAAGGAAAAATTTCTAAAAGGTAAACATTTGTATATGAAGCACAGGACCAAGAATGAGGTGGAAATCGAGACCCCTGGGTTGTAAGTCAGCGCGCTTACCAACTGAGCTACCGAGCCTGTTAAGTATGAAAAGTTTCAAACCATGCAAAACCCCATCCGGTGAGGCCATCTATTTAATCCTTTACAGAGGGAAGAGATGAATAAAATGGACTTTTAATGGTAGCTACGAACTAGGCTATATTCCTCAAAAACAGAGAATATGGAAGACTTAAACGGCCCATACACACTTTAATTAATTTATCAACTTATCAACTAGCACATACACGTCCAAACTTGGCATCAACTTTTAAGTTCTTTCTGAATGAAATTGCCTTAACAGTTATACAATTGTCGCGCACACGCAGTGATAAATTGACGCCAACCATAAGTTTTTGTGCAAGCCTACCATCAATTTGCAGTTCAACTTCTTCAACTGCCACATACACGTTTCAATTTATCGTACCAACGTTAAATTGAAGCAAAGTTGGTCAACTAATTGAAGCAGCTTTAGTCTACTTACTGTCTCTAGTGGCTTTATACTTTCAAGAAAATTAAAATCTCAAGTTTTTTTTCTCCTTGTAACTTCTATTGTAATCTAAGGCAATTTATATAAGATTCAAGCGTTGTCATATTCTGTAAAAATCTTAATAATAGGAATATATTCTCTCATATATTTTAAATAGGATAGAATAGAATAGAAAAATATTTATGGAAGAACCTCAGCTTACGCTACGTTACAACGTTAGGTACATCGAGTAAGTAATAGCTAGTTGGTACAAGCAGTAGAATCATGTTTTAAGAAAGGAGCAACGAACAGACTCATTCCAGTAGAAACTAATATTAGAATTATACATTAAGTTATAAAGCTATAGACAAGATAATGCAATAAAATGAAATAAAATAAAATATATACAATAATAAAGATAATAATGACAGCAACAGAAACATGAAAGCATTATTCAAAGCTTAGAAGAAAATAACATACAAGATCAGCAGTGAGAATGAATGATTATACAGTGATACTATGTTATAATGTGAATCATCACATGTAAAATGTGATGTAAAAGATTCGATGTTCAAATAAGTATTACTAAATACTAGATACTAAAGTAAGCCTTAGTTAAATAGTTAATAAGATAAAATTTGAAGTTAAAAATTAAACTTTGGAGCTTGGAGTTTGTAATAGGGAGTCCACAGGCTAGGAATCGTTAGAAACCACTACAGCGCAGAGCGCCACAGAAAGTACCAATATGCCGACGAGGTACTCATTAACGTGCATTGGTGTCCATAAGGTGAAGTAATGCAAGTTCCTTGAACTGCTTGCATGAGCAGATCTTCCTAACCTCCTCAGGAAGTGTGTTCCACAGACAGACTCCCTGTCCAAAAACGTCGTTGGACCAAAATCGAGTTTGTGTTCTTTGAAGGACAAGTCTAGTGTTGTTAAGACTGCTCCATGAGAGCAATTGACTTATGTAAACTGGGAGGGAGCCACATCTAGCTTTATGAATGAAACATAGAGCTCTGAGCTCTAGTTGTTTATCGAGGGGTTCCGGCATAAACTGGACTAACGGGGAGATATGAGCATATCGCCTGAGGCGAAAAATGTATCTCACGCAGGCCCTAAGTGCTCTGTTTAATTTAGCCATTTCAGAGGCCATCAGGGGGTACATGGCAACATCGGCATAGAAAAAATGTGGAATTATCAGGGAGGTTACCAGGGATTGTCTGATGTGCCGGTCAAGATGGTGCGAGACTGCATATAGAGAGCGAAGGCCGTGATATATTCGTGAACACATTATGCCGATCTGAGGCCGCCACGTGAGATGATGATAGTGAGTTCCAAAATGTGAACGATGCAAAGCATTCAACCATGAAATATCCAATCTTCCGCAAAAAATATAAACATATACATACCATTTTTATAGCTACTAGGAAATTAGTTTTCAAGCATCTGGCTTTATAAACACAAGCAAAACCTCCCTTTCCAAGTATGTTGAGGATTTCATAGTCCTAGAAATGAGGAATGTAGCGATATAAATTAGAAAATATCTCTAGTTTACTTTACCTCAATCCGTTCACTAAAAGTGTCACTTACGGAGGATATATTTTCTTTGAACATATTTGTAAAAAGTTAAACAGAAAAGATTAAAGAATAAAATCCTAAATTATTTAGCTTTTTGTAATTAAAAAACTTAAAAAATACAAAAACATTTTGAACGCCAACAACCGTCACTGTCAGTTATGTTTGTATGAACCATGGTATCAACTATCAACTCGGTCGGTAAACCTGCATTATCGTAGGTCTGTTCGATGAAAACACTGGCATAACCCGGGGGTTACACAAAATAGTACTGTTTGCATTGAGGCCTTCCCACACGAGATTTTTAGGGAAGGAAGTAATTTCTTTCTCTTGTGCTAAGACGTGCAAACATAATAATGTTGCTCCGCGTAGTTCCTTATATGATTACCGAAATTAATTGTGCGCGTGTTTTTTATATAAATAATAACTGTATCACAAATTCACAACACGTAATGATTATTAAATTAATATTTATTATCTCCTCAAATCGTAAGTAAACATCCACCGTCCGATCAGAAATTTCACAATTTCAAAATGGCCTGATCTAATGTGGCCTCGGTAGCTCAGTTGGTAAGCGCGCTAGGGTCCTGGGGTTGTACCTCCACTTGGTTCCGTGCTTCTCCTTCCACCTAGTTTCCTTTCTGTATTATTCCTTAACCCTTGCTATTAATTAATTCTTCAATCGACATTTAATTGTGTTTTCTAAGCATATATTCTATATAACTTTGTAATTGACGTGTGCCTATGTATTGTTATGGTCGTAGCATATTGCATGCAGCAGTATGCTACACTGAGGTTAGCTGCGTCATGTAAACGCGGACTGCTTTCTGTACGCACCGAATGCCACCTAATTGACAGGGCATCGATTCCAGATAGAACGAGTTTGACGAGAAAAAAAGAAGAATAAGGAGAGTCTGATAGAAGGACAGCAAAAAAGGGTGGGATTGTAAAAAGTGACAGAAAATCCAAAAGTATCGCGAGTGAAATATACCGAAAAAGGAGTAGAAATCAACGCGGTAGACAAGTTTAGTTGCGTGTATTTTATCCGCTCTGTTAAAGTGGGAAATAGCTAGAAGAAAACACCACGAACTTTCAGAAATGCTCTGCAAATTGGGCGCATGTCAATAAAAGCGGATGTGGAGTTCCCTAAAGCAAATTTCAGCAACTGAAAAGAGCCTACCTTGGGTTGAAAATGCAGTAACTTGCTCATCAAATGATCCGCCACCTTCATTTCGTCCAGCTAAAAGGTATTGTTATGGAACTATGAAGAGTGATGGCTTTGGACGTAAAGTCCAGACTGTCAGCAGGAGCTGACAGATCACTCTTCATAGTTCCATAACTGTATTCAGATATTTCGGGCTTAATTGCGTTGTATACAGACCCGCAAAGTAAATAGCAGTATTATAAGGCTGAAGAATTAATAACTGCAAGAAATTTGCCGACGGACTTAACTGCGGTTATTTGGCATTACGTGGGCCCAGTAGCATTGTCGGCTAAGTTCTAGCATTATATATGTTCTGATTACGAATAATGCTCAAATTCAAAAAGTATTTATCTACAAACCCTTCCTTAGGGCAACATAAAACGTTGGAATCTAATACATTAAATAGTTTGGCACCTAGTACAACGATAGCAATGTAGGAGATCATATCTCATTATAGAACTACGTACAGCATTTAAATTATATACAAAGAAACCAGATAATAAGCTGGACCATACACCGTATTGAGACTAGATAGGTAGTAACTAGAGATAAAGAAACAACTCTTGCATATGGCAAAAGCTCGAAGATACGCACCATGCGGTAACATCTACAGATTCAGTCAATTGTCTTGTATGCAGATTTTGTTTGATTAAGTTACAAACAATGCAAGTAAATTTTTACAATTGCAACTGTGACGTAGGTATGGTATATTACTTTGCATAAATTTAATTTTCGTTTTTGAATGCATTAGTACCAAAAATCTACAGTATGAAATAGAATCCAGTGGCATAGTGGAACTACTCGGGGGCGCCTCGGCGAGGAATCCTCATAAACAAAATTTATGTAAGTAGCTGTCACCCAATTATTTACCTAATCAGTTTTTATTATTACATTGTTTGAATGATTACCTTTGGAATCTTGCTAGTACGTATTCAATCTAGCTTTATGTAGTGTTTTTTTCTCCTAATATTGAAACGGATACGCAAGAATATGGTTTACTATTATATAAACTAACTAACTTAATCAGTTCTTAGTATTACATTGTTTGAATGATTTTGCTGGTACGTACTCAATATAGCTTTCTCATAGTGCATTTTCTCCCAATATATAAACGGATAAGCAAGAATCAGGCTTACTATTATATAATCTAATGGCCGGTTTCACAGTCCAGGCTTAAGCCAGAGCTTAGTTAAGCCACGGGTGTGGCTTAAGCCCAGAACTTAAGCCTACTCGGTTTCACAGTACTCAGTTAGCTGAGGCTTAGTTAAGCCGCGGATGAAAATTTTTAAGTTGTCAGCACTGCGGTAATTGTGAATTTTTTTAAAGGAAAATTGCCATTGTGGATTTTAAGCGAAAAGAAGAAGATCTTTTTATTTACCAGTTTGTTGTGGTTTTTTTTCTGGAAGGATATCCAAAATCATTGTTGCAGAATGTTTCGGCAACGTAAACCATCAAAGCCGAATGTATCTACAACCGGAACCGAGAATAAAAATTAACGTCATCCCATTTCTCGAAATGTTGCGGGCGACTCTTTATAATTTTTTCACGGGTCTTGGAAAATTTCAATTTAGTTTTAAAATATAACTTTTGAAATATGCACGTTCATTTAATAACAAAAATTATAATATTTAGACAAAATATATATTTATCAATAATTTCTTATGTGTTTCACAGCAAAATCTGAGGCTTAAGCCTTCGAGATGACGGGCTTAAGTTAAGCTTTCCTTAAGCCAGTGATTTCACTTAAGCCTTGACTGTGAAACGGAAATATTTATTAAGCCTTGGCTTAAGCCATCGCTGTGGCTTAAGCCTTGACTGTGAAACCGGCCATAACTGACTTAAATTACCTTGATTTGACAAATGAATTTTATAACGTAATGGTGAATTAAGTTTTTGATTTTCCTTTCACTCTCCCGGAGCCCTCTCAGGATGATGGTTGAATAGGTCCGCTCCTCTAACGTTTCAGATATCAGATACACAGGGACACTGGAAATACTCCATCCTCAGTGTCGATTGGGTGGATGGGGCGACGGCAGCAGAAGACAGAACATCTGCGCCTTCACATGGTTAATTGTAAGTAGTGTAAAGGTCCCTTCAGCACGGATGTGTGTGACGGCATTTGGTTTGTCAGGCACGATTTTTTTTTTTGTAAATGGATGGTGGCAGCTGCAGGTATTCGTGGAACCTCCCCACACTCTCCGCCAATAGCCGAGGCGAGTTAGCGTACCGCTCTGCAGTCAACGCTGTTCACCGGCTGATCTGTCAGCTCATGTTGACAGTCTGGACTTCATGTCCGATGTCCATCACTCTACATACTATCATAACAGTACATTTCTAAGGAAAACAGTTAGCTATTAATTAATGTATCTGTAATAATTTCTATAATTAATGATTCCTCAAGTATAATGATGTCTATGATTATGTTAATAAAGATATTTAATGATTCTATGATGAGGTTTATGATTGTTTCCAATGCTTGCCTAATGTATACAAAGCTTATGTGTTATGTAAATATGTAATATTTACTGTCTGTAAGATTGATAAAAAAATCAGTAGACTGATTAAATTGTTATTATTATTAATTTGCTGATATGCTGCCCGTACTCCCGATCGAAACTTGGTAGCACGGAATATTTCGTACCCCCGAATACTTCTCACCCGTAAGTACTGCCACTAAACTACACGTGTGGGCTACTGCTTGCATGCAAGCCTCCCTTCCAACGTGATTTAAACTTGATAGCAGAAGGCAGTTCAGTTGATGTCTTATCATCTTGCATGCAAGTTCATTTAAAAAATGGCATTGAGACTAAAGTCTTGCGTAAATTGGAAAATTATAGCATTAAGGGAAATAGCAAAATGATAAAAATCCAAGAAAAAATGAAAAGGAAGGAGTTGACAAAAATGAATCATTCAAATTCAAAATTTATTTATTATAAACCCCGGCATGAACGCCACGCAAATAAGCGTTGGGTATAGCGAATTATGTAATGCAAATGATCCCAGGAAATCTCATTTTCCTAGTATAAATTTATCAATTTCTATCAAAAATTTCTTTTCCACCATGTTGAAAACTGTCACACTACTATCACCTCAGCTGCCATGATTTTTCATCATGGCCATAGCCCACACGCGGAAGTTTTTAGGCAGTTTACGGGTGAGAAGTATTCGGGGGTAGGAAAAATTCCGTGCTACCAAGTTTCGATCGGGAATACGGGCAGCATACTAATACTACTGCAAGCAAGTTAGCTGCAGCCATTTTGAAATTGCGAAATTTCTGAAATTTCTGATCGAACGGCTGTACAGTTGTAAAGTGACACTTCCATATAAATTTTGCCGCTGGTAAAATCCAATGATAAAATTTTCTGAGCTCTAGTACGGAGCTCACTGGAAACATGTGCTCTTTTCTCTATTATTAGGTAGATGGTATTATGGTCATAGCATACTGCATGCACCAGTATGCTACTGTAATATAGTAGAAATCTACGCCTTAAAATTATATGAAACGACTCAATTTATTATCAAATATCAAATTCTTAACTCGATAAAAGACGCAGAGCTTGCATTATTTGCACAAGAACATCCGCACACGGGTTTTTGTCGACTGGGGGGAAATTCGCACCCCATAGTGCGAATTTCCCTCACACGCCTAGTAACCCCACGGTTACACCTGCAAGTACAGCTTGCATGCAAGCCTCCCTTCCAACACGATTTTTAACTTGACAGCGGAAGGCAGTTCGGTTGATGTCTTATCAGCTTGCATGCAAGTTCATTTAAAAAATGGCATTGAGACGTAAACTCTTGCGTATATTGGAAAATTATGGCAATAAAGGAAGCATCACAATGATAAAAACCCAAGAAAAAAGGAAAATGAAGGTGTTGGTAAATGATGTATTGCAAATAATCCCAGAAAATTTCATTTTCCCGGTATAAATTTATGAATTTCTCTCAATCATTTCGTTTCCGCCATTTTGAAAACTGTATAAATCTCAAATTACTATCTCCCAGCTGCCATGGTTTTTCAGCATGCAAGTTCGCTGAAAGCTGTACTGCCAGCATGGCAGTAGAGGTTACACGTGCAAGAAGTATGGCAGTGCAAGTTGCATGCAAGCTGTACTTGCAGGTGTAACCTCGGGGTAAAAGTAAAATTTGCACCCAAGCGAATTTCACCCAGCCTGGTATTGTGTTCATTTCCCGGATAAATTTTGTATGGAAATTTAGCGGTGAAATTTAGTTGTGAAATATAAGGTTTTCCAATAAGAGTTAATTAGCCCGCTATTTCGGTAAATGTAACTTTTGGAGCTGTCATTTTTTGACATTTGACAAGTAGAAACTAAGAAACTACGCCATTAATAAAAATGGAACGATACACGATTCAACAACGCATTAAAATTATTTAAATTCACTATAAAAATGGTGAAAATGTGGCAGAGACGGTTCGTAAAACTCGAACATTTTTGGGTCGTCGTGAAGCGCCTTGTCGGGCCGCAATACAGAAATTGGTAGAAAAATTCGAGCTGTCGGGACAAGTTAGTGATGTGAAGAATAAAACCCGTGCACGTCGCTCAAGAACAGCAGAGAATATTGCTGCTGTAGCTGAAAGTGTTGAAGAAAACCGAGGTTTGTCCATTCCTCGTCGTTCTTTGGAATTAGGCATTCCACAAACGTCATTACACCGTATTTTGCATAAAGATTTGGGTTTTAAGGCTTATAAAGTTCAGTTAACACAAGAACTCAAGCCGGCCGATCATCAACAACGTCGAGTCTTTGCTGATTGGGTCCTTGAAATGCATGAAAATGATCCGGAATTCCACCGAAAACTCATCTTGAGTGATGAGGCCCATTTCCACCTCGATGGCTTCGTCAACAAGCAAAATTGTCGCATCTCGGGCTCGGAAAATCCAAAAGTTATTGTTGAAAAGCCTCTCTATCCTCAACGTGTGACTGTTTGGTGCGTTTTTGGTCCCGCGGGGTCATTGGACCTTACTTTTTCGAAAATGAGGCTGGAGCAACAGTTACGGTGAATGGATTGCGCTATCGACAGATGATTAATGATTTTTTATGTCCGCAATTGGATGGTATTGATCTGGACAACGTTTATTTTCAACAAGACGGCGCTACGTTCCATACAAGCAACGAAACCATTGATCTTTTACGGGAAAAGTTTCCGGACCGTGTTATCTCTCGAAGAGGTGATCACAATTGGCCACCGAGATCTTGTGACTTAACACCTTGCGACTTCTTCCTTTGGGGTCACGTGAAAGAGAAGGTCTACGCCAACAGCCCAGCGTCGATTCAAGACCTCAAAGATGGAATTCGTGAGGCTATCGAGGACATAGGGCAGAAACTTTGCGATTTGGTTATCGAAAATTTCATGAAAAGGATATGGTCCTGTAGGCGTGGTCGTGGTGGTCATTTGGCTGATGTTATTTTTCATTATTACCGGCATACCTTCCTCTTTATAATGAAATAAAGATCCGATCATTTATCTCAAAAAATGGCATTTTTCTTTGAATATTAAAATAACACCTCTTATTGGAAAACCCGTTATATACGTTATAGGACGAAATACGTCACAGGCCTAGTACAAAATTTTTAATGAGAAGACTTGTCTTCTATATACCTTGGGCTTAGCCCACTTGAAAAGATATTGGAACTTTCGATCGGGAGTACGGGCAGCATAGCAATACTACCGCAACCGGGCATTTTGAAATTGCGAAATCTCTGAAATTTCTCATCGGACGGCTGCACAGATGTTTAGTTGCGATTTGAGGTGACAATATAATAATTTAATAATCATTACGTGTTGTGAATTTGTGATATAATAATTGTTTATATCAAAAACCGGGCCTTAATTGAACACACACACAATTAATTTCGGTAATTATATAAGGAACTTCGCGAAGCACATTATTGTTTTGGCACGTCTAAGCCAAGGGAAGGAAGGAAAAGTTCTCGTCTGGGCTGTGCCTTATAGGTAATGAAAAGGTAACAGAAAATTTCCCATTAGAATTCATATAGAATTTTCGTATTTATACCATTCTAGTACAAAATCTGTCAAAATCAAACCTCACAGAACTACAATATTTCGCCATCTTGAACTAAAAATGCCAATTTCATTCAACAGAGAAGGAATGAAGGAACTATCCGAGGTCATACAAAGATCAGACGTCTCTGTCTTTCGTACAATGAAGATTCGTCTGTTCCTGCTGTAAAAAAAGTACGAAAACGACACGGAGAAAGAATTTTCAATAAAAATTTCCGTCGTACATCGTAGCTTAAATAATCTGATGAAATATGCACCATCGCGATGAATTAATATCACTTAAATGATTATTTGATGAATTTACAGTCGAATTAAAACTAATATAGAAAAATTTCTACGTTTTCTTGAGCGAGAGAAAAAATATTTGACACAAAAAGAAATATGAAGAAGAGAACTATCAAAAAGTTTTAAAATCATTTATGTACTCTGTTAAATTTTATACAATTTATGTGTTCTCGGGAAATATTAAACTCACTAAAATTCGGAATAATATCGACTAAAATAGTTGCGTTATGTCGGGACGAACAATTAAAACAATTTCGCCGTGGTTATCCAGTGAATTTTGAGATCACTACTTTAGTTTTACAGTGAAATAAGATTTGTGAAAACAGTTGCAAGTGAAATGCTGAAAATTTCATGAAGTTAAAAAGTGTTAAAAAAGTGACTTGAATAACTACAAAAATAAAGAAAAAAAATTCATCATAAGCACGGGAAAATTTTATTCTCGTTGACAACTTGCTCCCCATTTGACTGGTGTGCGTGCGTTCCTGAGGCAGTGTTGCGGCTGACGGCTGTTCCTCAATCGCGGACGCCCCAACTTGCGACTTCCGAAGGAGGTAGGTACGTACCAGCTGTTTGTGACACAATTTTTACGAAAAATTATTAAATCCTTTTCGGTGATTGAATATTAAGTTAATTTTTGACGTGATAACTAGTTTTCCGAGGTCAAAGTTTACTCGTTTTTGGACATAAAAATTTACAGTTACTTGTGTGTGTTTGTTCGCCGTTCAGTGGAGTAACATAAATAAATTTTCTGAAGTGATCTTGCAAACACTTTCTTACTAGAAGGAGAGCAATTAAAATGGAACCTTTTGAAATTAGTACTAGTGCGATTTTAATATCCAGCGCATTTGGTAAAAGAAATGTTAATTATGTCATTGAAATTATGTGACTCATAGAAGATCTTGTGATAAAAGTGCGTTTCCTTCTTAGACTATGGTTTTTAGGGTTAAGCCCATGACATCTAATATAAGCAGGAATATACAAGGATGATGATAATAACGCTCCGAATTTATCCTTCTTTAATTCGCTGTTTGATTTCAGTTTTACTTGGCAAGTATGTCTAAAAATTGCGTATTTGATTTTTTAAATTGAGTTTGGTTGTACGATACATTACAATATATTTTTGGTTTATGGAATTTTTTAAACATATCGGTATCAGGGTTTTCAGGATCTTACTTCATAAAGTGTTACAACTCAAAAGGTTTTATTCGAGAAGTACATCCTAAACGAATCAGACCCACAATGAATGACAGAATCAAGCAATATTGCTTACTCAAAATCATACGTTCTGGTGTAATGGATAGTACATGTCCATGTTTCCAAGAATCTGGGTTTGTGTTCTATGGCGCCCAAACGTAACAAAGTCAAGATATTTGATGTGTTCAAACTTTGGACTGAGACCAATTAAAGCCATTTACGGTAAAGTAGTTAAATGTAAAATAAACAACGATTTTTATTGTCGGCTAGCTGGGATACTAGGACACACCCCTGGCAGGTACACCATGGGTCGAGGTATTATGCTGGTAACAGAATTCTTAATAAAAATTCAATGCTTCAGTTTCTTGTCTAGAGTTGAACTTATTTGTCTAGACCACATATCTCACGAGGGATGTGGAGAAAAGAAAAATGATTCATAGATAAAGTTTCTGTAGACATCCTTTAAAATTCCAGCGGTCGTCCATCTAATAGTTTTAACTTGTGATCTTCATAAATTTGGTTTAATTTATTTATATTCTAGCCATTTACAGATACAGTGCGGCTCAAACGACTTTGGGGAATACGTCTCAGATAAATGAGAAGAACTAAACGCATCAATGAGAGGTGATTATTATGTAAATTAAATCGAAACGACTTCCCATAGCTGAAACATGGAATTCAGCTATACATATTCATTTTTACTTGATTTTTTTTTATTTGTTATTATAATCTCAAGTAAAGCGAAAAACCAAGTAATTCATTGTTGCAATTATTTAACTTTTAACGGATTTTAAGGAGTGCATCAACCGAGGAAAGGAAGCCTAAACTGCACATTTACGTTAAAAGATCAACTAGAAAGTTTACGAGTCTCTTGTAGTGTTGATCTGCTCTGCTAATAGAGCTTGATCAAATGGATTAAAAAGCACGTCCGACAGCGACTGACCCAGTTTTTCAATTCAAAATTGACACCATACCAATCCCACATTATAAAATTTTAATTTGAAATCGAAAGTATGCTGCAGTGTGTAAGCTCAAATGTAATGGGCATATGCAAGTATGACTGGAAGACGAACAAGTAATTTTATATGGGGTGGGAGGGCTTGCAGTGTGAGTGGGCAAACTTTCGTTTAATTTGTGTTCAGTTCGTTAAGTTTGAGCAAAAATTTTGGTAGACGAATACAGGAGAATGACTACGGAATGGCAATTAACAAGGTATACTTATTTTTTTCACATGTGTTATTTAAATCATAAACAATGGACACTTTTTCTTGATCACTTTACAAAGCAAACTTAACTTTCAGAGAAAATCTTGTCATTTTGACATCACGTTCACTTTGTGAATTGAACATCTCGTATCTAATTTTTAAAAAATTTATATTTCCATAATGCATATTTAATTCATATATAGTAAATAGGGAATCAGTATTGTTGTGATTATAGGTATGTTTAATGAGCTGCTCTAGGTTATTCTAGAGCAGTAAAAAGAAGAAATCGTGTTCCATTAACCTAGACTAAAGCACTGCTCTAACGTACTTTATTGTGTATTGAACTGCGTTTCCTGAGTCATTTTGCTCGGAGAATTGCAGCTACACGTGACGTGAGACTCACTTTGTTTTTTGTTTTTTTGCAATAGAACCAAACCAAAATCGGCTACCACTGGCAGTTTTGCAAAAGGCTAACAGACAGATTGAGTTTTTATACAGACTTTAATAAAGCGTTCGATAAGTTATCTCACTATTTGATACTGTTTATGTGCTATTTAGATACTAAAACATACCAAATCTTATTCCAACATTCCACCTCTAGAGTTTTCGTCCGGCGGACCTCAAGGCACTTGAGCGCGTTGTTTTGTTCTATCTATTGACGACATTGTCTCTGTTGTGAGGCACTGCAAAGCTTTGATTTATATAAACTATATGGTATCAAAGAGTAGTTCCATGCTGGCTTTATAAAACGCTGGTGCCGAGAGTTTTCGCATGCCACCATAGAATTTTGTTTGCACACTTGCGTTGTGAGACCACTTCTTGAATAAGCAAGCCCAGTCTAGTCTCCTATTTACGGTATACACATCGATCGTATGGAGTCTGTTGAGTGGAGTTTCCTACGCTTCGATCTTAGCCACCTACCCTGGAATAATTCATTGATATACCCTGGAATAATTCATTGATATACCCTGGAATAATTCATTGATTCTTCCACCTTTTAAATATGTACTATGTTTCCATGAGCCAGAGTTGAGTTAGGATTGAGTTAGCGTGAAGTTTTGCTGGTTGAGTTAATTCGATGCTGTTTCCATGAGCGGCTTAGTTGAGCTGACAGATGAAATATTTCGTACGAAGTAGCAGGACTTGTGTTGGATAAAACACCTATTCGCACTATTCTAATTAATGCTTATACAAAACTCAACTCAACTTGACTGGTTTCGTGGAGTTAACATGGATTGAATGAAACACAACTCAATTCTCGTGTCCATGAGCACTAATTCGAATTCAATTCGGATTGAACTCAGCATGGAAACATAGTAATGCACCCGCTTGAAAAACGTCGCATGGTTGCCGAAGTAACTTTTGCGCATCAACTGTGAATGTTGATTCTCCGCTGCTACTTAACAAAATTTCTTTCCGTGATAGTGGGCACAATTTGAGAAGCATACCTCTGTTGGATGTTAACTTTGCATGGTATAACTTGAGCATGTACGCACCCATTAATAGCATTTGAATTGCTGTTAATATAAAGGCTGAGCATTTTGTCGTTGACGTTTCTAAGCATGTTTTAGTAGTAGTACTTTATAAATAAATAAATAAATTTTATTTGCTTATATAAAAGCATACATTTCCAATGATTTGCTTTATTAGTAATTCATTATATATTTGCAAACCTTGATACATATTATTCTTAATTTTAATTATAGTTATTAGCACACTTAAACAAACCCGTTGCCTTACACTTAACATTTTAGTGCATCCAGCCAAGATATTATTTTATTACATATTGTTACATAATGAAATCCTCTTTCGATACTATAAAAATTATCGCAGTACGGTATTCGAAATGAGTTTTGATTATTATATTATATATTTTGATAGCAATTATTACTTACTGTCGAAATGTTGTTTCTGATTCTTTTGAAGAATGAGATCTTTTTAGTCACTTTTTTGCAAATATAATCTATAAATTTATTAAATTTTAATTTATAATCCATAAGTACCCCTACATGCTGTATTTCGTTAACTAGTTTAATATTTTCGTTATTCATTTCCATATACAAGTCTATATCTTTATTAATATACATGCACTTCGTTTTATCTATATTTAAATTCATCTTTTTTATCTTTAACCATTCACAAATGTGCCTTTAAGTCTTCTTTAGCTTATGTTTTCAAAAAACGTCTATATCTATATAATAAGGACTGTTTCAGAAAAAAAACCGACCATCCCTTCTCATTACTCATCACCAGACCATATTAGGGAACATCTATAAAAAGGTGTGTACTTATAATAATTGCAAGCCATTAAGTGCAAAGTTCTTATGCAATGAAAATGTCATGATTGTTTCCACACAATGGAAAATCTGAATATGTCTCGAAGAGGTTGAACTAAAAAGTTGAAAATCCCTAAGATGACAATCTAGTTTTCAGTAAATTACAGGAATCTTGTAGTATCCAGAGAAAGTCCGGGTCAAGAAGCAAATCAGGTTCGGTAGACCAATAATTGGCCAAAGAAGTGGTAGATAACTAAACGAAATCTCAACATGTCGTTGAGAGATATTCTGATAAGGCTGTAATACCATCTGCTACAGTTCAAAAGAAGAGAAGGCCTTCCGAAGTTTCCAAGTTCAGAAAAAACCGGACAGAACATCAGAAAAGAGCTAAGTTGCAAAATCCAGGAGTTTGATTTTGTTTGAAAATTTCCTAACGAAACCCGGCTACAGCATTATGGATGATGAAACTTACGTGAAAGCGGACTTGAAACAGCTTCCAGGACAGGAATGTTATGTGGTAAAAAGAGAGGTGACGCAGATCCCAAGTTTAAGAATCGTTAGTCCACCGTTAAATACTTAATTTGGCAAGCAAATATGGTCGTGTGGCCAGAAATCATTACCTTTCGTGATAAACAGGCACAATCAACACTGATGTATATGTCAAGGAATATCGCCAGAAGCGTCTACTTCCATTTTTTTTAGAAAGCTGATCATAGCTTTCTTTTGACTAGATTTAGGAATTTACCACTACGGCAGAAAAGCGAGAGATTTCTACCATGCCCAATCCATACCTTTAGTACCAAAAGAAGGAAATCCTCCAAATTGATCAGAACTAAGGTCAATCAAAAAATATTGGAACTCTAAAATAGACATTTTTAATAGGCAGTATAATAGAGGGTCCCATATATTAAATACTGGATTTTTCTTGTTGATTTCATCATTCATAGGTGGTCGGTTTTTTTCTGAAACAGTCCTTATTTACTTTTTCTGTTTATATGTCGCATTGCATGTTCATCCGTTGTTTGGTTTATAATTAGTTTAACATACTAATACTGACTAAGTGATGAAAAGCATGTATTGTTGACCGCTTATTTATTAAAAGCGTCACTACAGCGAGCTTGTGTGTTAATCTGGCTCTGATAGTCAAAAGGAGAAAGTGTTTTGTGTTTATTTTAGATGACTCTCAGGTCAAGAATAAACAAGTTTGTATTAATTTCGGAGAGATTATTTCATTCAATTATTGCCCGGTGCTGTTACCGATGGTAGCTGTTCATGTTCAAGTTAAACTTGGAGTTGAACTTCAACCATCAGGTATCTACAGGGTATTTCGTGGTGAGAGGTCCAAAGCGATAACGTCCTTTTCTACTGACCTATGGAATCAATAAATTCTATCATGGGTGGGGGCATATCAACAGTTTCGGACTTACAGGATGATTAAGAAAATATGCTATTTTTTCACGAAATATCCTGTGTTCTAAAAGGTATAGGGTGTACGATCACCGTTGTAGGTTGAGAACTAATAATTCTTACAGGGCTGGTTTATCAGTCGTTGAGAAAGCCATGGAGGTTTTTTTAAAATAAAAGTAAAGCCTACCTTTCTTCGCCTTTTAGAAACTGTAAGTCCGTGCGTCAAACAACTGCAAACTGTCCACTTTACTTGAGGCAGTAAATCTTTTCTGCCAAAATACTATCATAGAGAATTGTCTTAGTTTAAAAAAAAAAATATACATACAATACGGGCGAGTCAGATCTTTTCTGGAAACTCCACCCAGATAAAATTTTTATATACTCCAAGGAAGCATCTGACGTCTACATCGAGCGCAAGCCTGATAAGCATAGTATAACATTCCTTGCTTGTTTGTACTAATTCAACAGGGTCACACACCACTTGTGATTGGTAGCTCATCAAAGTTGTTTCGTAGCTTGTGTACAAGACCATAAAATCTAGTTTTAGGCAGTGTCCTACCTTCATTAATTATCAAAAAAAGCGCTATTACTACACAGGACTCTCATGAATTGTAGTACAAAAAAGTTTGCTTTTTTTTTTTTTTTTGCAAAATTACTCACAAAGAAGGTCACTGAAAACTACAGGGAAAAAGTTATGTTCCTATCTGATGAGCTCTTTCGAATGATGATGGATGACATTCAGTTAAATGAAATTCGTCCCAAAATTTTAGACAAGGTGCGACTAGAAATTTTTTCTCCATGCTATTTTCTCACGATGGGTTGACAACGCAAGTGAAATA
This sequence comes from Dioctria rufipes, assembly GCA_963924295.1. Classification (NCBI taxonomy): domain Eukaryota; kingdom Metazoa; phylum Arthropoda; class Insecta; order Diptera; family Asilidae; genus Dioctria; species Dioctria rufipes. The sequence goes on along the minus strand of OZ002743.1, from coordinate 153,868,656 downwards.
GGTTGTTATAGTAGATGTTTCTGGTATTAGAAAACTACAGGGAAACCGTTATGTTCCTATCTGATGAGCTCTTTCGAATGATATTGGATGACATTCAGTTAAATGAAATTCGTCCCAAAACTTTAGACAAGGTGCGACTAGAAATTTTTTCTCCATGCTATTTTCTCACGATGGGTTGACAACGCAAGTGAAATAGGTTGTTATGGTAGATGTTTCTGGTATTAGAGCGTACTGTATTTGGAAACCGGACGAGAGCGAGCTGAAAACACTGCCACAGACTTTTAATGTTGAGACCAGTAATTATAATATGTACAATTGCAGGTGTATTTTCAAAAATGAACTAAATCGCTCAACCATTATGCCGGTTGCCATATAAAAATTCTGATTTTTCAAGTACCTTGGGACGTTTTCAATGTATCTGCATAATACTGAAGAGTATTGTGGAATGTAAAAATCTACCATTATTTTTAAACGATCTAAAAAGGATATTTTCAGAATAGAGGGATGGCTATATTTAAAATCATTCATCTAGCACGTCCTCAAAATTGATCTTAGACCAACCCATAGAGACTAAATTAGTTTTCTTTAAAAAGGTATTCCAACTTTTGTTGCCCTAAACGAGGTAACGTCATACTTGAATTAAAAACTGATACTAGATTCCAAATTAAACTGGTGGCTAAATGTGGCTGAGCGCGACAAATATCTGGTCGGCCTTGTCTGCATAAGAAATCTGTTAGCAAAATATGGTCTCCACATGCATCATGCATCAAATGTACACAACTATTGTTCGATCCATAATCCCATATAGAATCTTGATTTCGTAAAGGGCTCTAGAGCTAATGACTATGTTTCGTCTCCTTTCCCTTGACATTCATAGCAAACGTGTACTAGTTGCAAGGATTACCTTAAGCCTAAGCGATTCAGTCACTGCAGAATAATGAAAATATGTTACCTGTCCCCATGGCTTGACTTTTTAGAAAGACCTCCCAACTAGCACTCCTAATTTAGAGAAATAGAATAATCACGTAGCAGATGCGACGGATTTGTACATGGTGTCTTCATGTCGTTCGAAAATGGGTTTTATCATTTACCAGACTATATACTGCTGTGTCTTCCAAGCGGAGGCTTTATACATAAAAAACACAGTAAGGCTAGAAATAATACGTAACATACCAAGTAATCAGAATATAAGAATTTGAATTGTCAACCTATTCCAAACAGAGCTCTGGTTTCAAGTTGCCTAGTCCAGCAATGTTGCAACAATTTCGGAAGTTAGGTGCGAATCATAAAATTGTTCTCTGCTAAGTACCTAGCCACAGTATCCACTGACATATATAACATGGACTGCCTGATTTTCTATTTCATATGGGTCAACTTTTTTTGGCAGGGTGTGACAATTGTCTTAATTTCAAGTTTTACTTTCGTTTTAATATTCATATTAAAAGTTCAACAAATTACAGATGCATTCGAAATTATTTTTATTCTTGGAAGCTTATCTCATACAACATCAAATGTTTTTTAAACTTGATTTTTAAAGAAATAAAATTAAGCAATTTCTGTCTACCTGCCCCTAAAAGTAGCTATGGGGGACAGAGAAAGGATTACAATTATTGTATTGCCATCTATTTCTATTCTATATATTCATTGGGAAAACCACTGAACTGAAACTGGACTATGGTGTATTTTGTATAGAACTTATTGTTTGTAGTTCCGCGGAATAAAGTAGTTAAACTAAAACGAGACAACTACAAAAAAGTGATCCCATAATAATGTCAAATAATGTAAGCAATTTTTGTAGCGTCAGCAGTCCATTGTATATATGTCAGTGACAGTATCTGGGAATATGGCAGTTTTGAAATTGTCCAGTTCAGTTGTATGTAGTAGTAGTAGTAGTAGTAGTTAATTTATTCAATCATATATGCTTTGTAAATTACAGAATTTCTTTACATTTTTATTATAGAATAGGACGCTTATCTCTTATATATTCTATTATATGCTTTTTAATATGATAGCGAGTATATATATAAATTTAATAATATAAAAATATCAAACCACAATTCAATAAATTATAAAAAGTAATACTGAAAGTAAATTAAAATAATAGAAAAAATATTGTTGCAATTAACGTTGAACTTATCAGCTCAATGTTTGGCAGTGGATTCACTTGGCTTTCTATTTAATTGAGGTCGATACCCACAGAAAGAATCTTTATTGCAGTCGATACCCACAATAAGAATCTTTATTAAAGTCGATACCCGGAATAAAGTGTTTGCATTAGTAATTTTCTTATTACAGTCGATATCCGCAATAAGAATATTTATTACAGTCGATACCAGCAATAAAGTGTTTCTGTTAGTAATTTTCTTATTACACACGATACCCGCAATGAGAATCTTTATTACAGTCGATACCCGCAATAAAGTGTTGTGTGTTTGTAATTTTCCTATTGCCGTCGATACCCGCAAAAAAGTGTTGTGTTAGTACCTATCCTATTACAGTCGAATAAGAATCTTTATTACAGTCGATGGATACCAGCAATAAGGTGCGTTGTATAAGTAATAAATTCTTCTTGCAGTCCATACCCAGAATAAAAATATTTATTTTATTTGTCAACCAAATAAAGTATTTTATTTGTTAAAATAAAATATAACACTAGGAAATAGGCTAATAAGGACATAGTTACCAAGTTTATTGTTGCACCTTGCCAAACTAAAAAAAAAAAAAGTCCAGTCAGTCATCGGTTTGCGCATGGCACCAAAGAACGGTATTCAAAGGTACATGACAACAATAACATAGCAACTGCATCTCATCATTTGCTTTCGAAGTGTTACTGTTACATATAAAATTGTTTGTAAATTAATTTTGCGTAATTACAAATTTTTTGCCTGTTCAATTTTTCCTAAATTTATAATAAATTTTAATTTACAAATATTTTAAGTACATCAATAATTTTTCAGCTTAAAAGTAATTATTATGTGCGGATGTAGTATAGAGTTGTTACAATTTAGACCTCTGGTACATTTTTTTCTTTAGGTCGGTATATACATACATGTGTTGACGTGCAATTTTTTGTTTGCTTTGCTAATATCAGGACTCTTTTGAATCCTGAACTACAAGATTTAATTTAATTTCTCATTTTACCTAGATCTCAATAACAAAATTTGATTGAAGACCTTAACAAACGTAAAAATACTATATTCAAAAACTTATTTTTTCATTCAACTAGCTGTGCGAATGGCAAAACGTCCGACATCTTTTGCAAGTTTATCCTATTTTATCCTAATCAGTTTTTAATATAGCGAGCTACCGTCCGTACTACTGAACTTGAAATCTGTACTGACATATACATATATAATTTGGGACGCTTGTAATTCTATTCCACGTGGGCATAATTTTGTATGTTAAAAAGAGTGCAAAATCACTTTTCGAGCTGCGCGCTAACTTTTTCAACTTTTCCCGCCAATGATTTTTCAATGGTAGCACCAACGTAAGCCCTTTTTTTTTTTTTTTTTTATATATAAGCAATTGTGTCCACATGAAATAGAAAGTTAAGCAGTCCATATTATATATGTGGGTGTGCGTATCTGATGAGAATATATTGGCTTTGAAAAAACACATCATCAGTAATACTATAAATGATTATTTTAAAAACATTTATTTCATTGAAAGCATTCATTTATCTGTTCTGTTTACATATAAATCTGAGTTCTCTCTCAGTTGGTACCGCCAGAATGCCAATTAACTAAATAAAAAACTGGTAAAAAAAGTGTAACCCCTTCAATGAAATTGTAAAAACGAAAACATTTATTCCTGGAATTGATCATGATACAAAGATATAATTGGGTGGTTAAGTAATTTGGAGACAAATGTCACAAATTTGTTTGTCTCAATTTCAATTGTTCCTTACCAAAGTGAAAAAATTTTCTAATTGGAAATTTCTTTGCTTTTCCACCAGCCCATAACTATTTTTCCCGAAGAGATATACACAAAGGAACTGTTTTTATTAATTATTTATTTGTCTATAATAAGCAACTTAAAGCTGTGGGCCCATTATATAGGGTGTCCCGTAAGTCGACGACAAGCCGGAATCGGGTGATACACCAAATCATAATTATAAATATTGTAGCAAGCATTTTAGATGCCTCATTAAATGCGTCAACTTTTAAAGTTACTTGCCAAACTGGCGTAGTACATTTTGTTTTCATTACAGTCAGTTCAATTTGTGTAAAATATTAATTTTCTATTCTTGGTTCGGCAAAATGTGACATTTTCTTCCAAGCTGGAACAGTTGGCTTAGAATTTAAGCAACAGGTTACATAAGCACTATTCGGGATTACATAAGAAAAATAAAATTGAAAAAAAGTAAAGATTTGTAGCAACATGAGCTAAAAAACCATCACAGGGTGTACATTTTCTCGAAAACAAAAGAAATGTCTATAATTTGAAAAATACATGACTTAGATTTTTTTTTATATTTTTCTGGTAACTGTTATGATTTGGTCTATCACCCGATTCCGGCTTGACGTCGACTTACGGGACACCCTGTATATAGAAACACTGTTAATTGAGTAACTAATAGGAGTGGCAGAGTGAACAAAAAATAAAAAAATATGTACTAAAATTAACTTAATTAGGTAATTATTAAAATTCTAACTATGCTGACGAAATGAATGTCGGTTGAAATCCATCCCCTGCTGTCCGAAAAGATTATTCGAGAAAAAGAGAACTTATACAGAAATGAGAACTGAGGGTATAGGTAGGTGCACTACCTATTATCACACCGAGGAATGCGAGGTAAGTGTATCAGAGTGCGAAGTATGTAATACGAAGAGTATAAACATAGATGAGTACTTGGCCTAACGAAGAGCGAGACCAGCGTGACATCCAGTTAAGAAAGCGATCAGAGATAACCATACCGATGAGACCTCTCTGATCGCTGGGTCGAAAAGTTCAATCATTCTTTTGCACTTAAATGCATTTTTGTAAATTTATTGAAATTATTTTCAATAAATTTCAGTCTGTTAGACGAGAAAGTCAAGAAGGCACGATTTAAATGTCAATAAACTAAGCGAAGAATGAGCAAGATTCAATCAGTTCGAAATAGGCATAATACGAACCAGAAAAGAATTTTTCAGAACATTTATTGCATCGTCAGAGATAACTAGATTAAGCAGAAACGTAGGGACCAAACAAACTCAAATCTAGAAAATAAATATTGTGGTGTAAGAGTGCAAATTAATTTAAACAGAAAGATGAGAATTCTGAGTATAAAGGTACCTGTCGAAGGTCGTATTAAGAAAATCCACGCAAATTATGTACCCGCCCTGAAAGACGGTACAATACTTGGCAACTGAATTAAAGGAAGTGCGTAGTTTGTCAATGTTACCTGCGGAAATTCCAGTATATATTTCCACACCATAGATGAAGTGGGAAAATAATAAGGCATGCGCCAGCTTCTTCTCTATAAACGTCAGCAGATACGTATTAATACTGTACAGTTCGCGAAGATCAAAACCTGCCCTGTCGATTAAAGTATTGATATGAGGCGATAACGATGGGGTATCATCTAGAATAAAATCAAGTCTGGATACTCTGTCACAAAAAGGTATGGTAATCCCATTATGGAAGATTGGATCAAGGAGGTGTTTAATTGGATGGCAGAAAAAGGCAATTAATTGAGACTCTGCTGGATTTAGAGTAATTTTTGTCAGTCGCCCAGGAAAAGATAAAGGATAGGTCAACATTAATATCTGTAACACATTGACTCATAGATGACAGCGGTGCAGAAAAAAGTAATTGCATATCATCTGTAAGAATATGGACCATAGGGAATCTAACTGCAGTCGGGAATCATTTATAAACAAATTAAATAAAAATTGGCCCAGATTAGATCCGTGCAGAACACCTTTGTACAGATCCAATAGATCTGATTCATGTTTCCCTAAAATGACACGTTGGCGTCGCAATTAATTATTTAACCGTGTGTTGCTTTTGAAACTTAACAATGCAAAATTCAAAATGTCTTTGAGTCAATATAAAACGAAGAACTCAAGACAAATTCGCTAGAACAATTGTTCCAAATGACGTTGCAACACAACAAGTACCTCTCGAATCGGCATACCTTTGTAATCGTTCTATTACACTAGGAAATAAGGTCATATGATGTTATTTCTCAATTGCAAAGGGAGAATAGCTCAAATTTTGTGTGTGACTTTATTTCGCATATGAATAAGACATTATTTCGCAAGTATTCAACAAATGTAGGTATCCGCCTTTTGCAGAAATCTTATTTCGCTGTTGAAATAAAGTAATATGATATTATTTCAATCTTTGGTTTGATTTTATTTCTCAACTGCAGAGCGAAATGAGTTTATAAATGAAAAAAAAAAAAAAGTTCATATGACTTTTATTCCGATGACATTATTTTATTTCACGTCACCAAATAGGACGTTATTGCCTTGAAGCCTCAAAAATTGCCAGAGACTAGAGAAAGAAAACAAAATTTTTTTGAGTATAATTTACTTAAATAATCTCATTGTAGGTACCATCTAATACCCTAGGCAGACGGGCAAAATCAATAATCATTCGTTCGTAATTGAATTTTTCAAAAATCGATTTACCATTGAATTTTAATTTTAATTGACAGGACTTTCGTTTTAATCAACAAAACCTTGGTTAACTAGATTTTTGAAAAATCAATTACGAATGAAAGATCATTGAGTTTGTCCGTCTGCCTAGGGTATAAGACATCCTGAAAAACAAGGGGCACACGATGAAGAAAGTTAAACATTGTGGTGGAAACATATGCCGTGAGCAATTTTTGTTTGGTGTAAAGTTGGGCCAGTATTTTGGATTAAGGACACCATGACTGAGGATGTGTAAACGAATATCCTCTACTACCTTATACCAAAGAAGAAATTTCTATTTTATATTGATTCCAACAAGGGCATGACCCCTGGCACATAATTTGTTCCAAGGATATAAAGTCCACTATTGAATTGGCCGGCCCAATTGCTGGACCCTTAGTATAGTATCTAATAGTAACTTTCGACGTGAGGTAAAATCCAGAATTGTCGGTCAAAAGCTTAGAAATAACACTACATATATAAAATATAAACTATAAAATACACCGTTAGCCCTCCCTTCCAACTTCAGTCACTAGAAAAAAATTATGAAATAAGTGATTATTAATATTTAACTGATATACTCACACTCCTTCTTACCTCTCATTTCGATCTAATTGATTTGAAATTTATAAAAATAAATTTTGTTTCAGATTTTAATATGTCGATATAACTGCAATCTTCGAATTAATGTTTCCAATTGATGCTTACTACTCTGCACTTATAGCTTGGCTATAAAAGGAGTAAAACTCTTTCAAAACTGATCTGGAATCAAATAATGGACAAAGATCGTAGCCCAAAATTTAGCAGTAGTAACCGAAAGCATTCAAAAAAGAGTAGCAAAAAATCAAAAAGAAAGAAACATTCACGTGATTCATCATCTGCAGAGCCCCGTACTCAAGTTAGGCCATCAATTGTTGAATATTCTGATGTAAGCTCAGAAGATTTTTCTGCACCAGAGGCTGGAGAAATAAATACAGAAGAAAGTGCTTCAATTGGGGATACAGTTGATCAGAATCGTATTGATTCAATAAGAAAATTAAAATTAGCCTCAAATGATGAGGATGATGAAGAGCAAGACGAAACTCTTGAGGTTGAACGTAGAATTGCCAAAATGTCACCCGGTCAGGTGAGAAGAATGATTATCGGATCGCCGAGAAATTCATCTTCAAATTCATCGATACCAATGTCAAGCACACGAAGTACTAAAGGAAATGATAATAGTCAAGGAATAGAACTTGTATCATCAGAAGACTCATTAGGCAATGAAAGTGGTGAAGTTATTCGAAAACGAAAGAAAAGTAAAAAAGACAAAAAACACAAAAAGAATAAAAAATCAAAAAAGAGAAAAAAGAAACGCCAAAAGTCCGTTTCAAGTATTGAAAGTATTTCCGATAATGATTCAATATTAGACGAAACGAATTTTACACCACCGATAAATAAAATAGAATCACCACACGATTGGAATCGAACGTATACACCCCTAAAAGAAACAAGTCCAGTATCCATAGGAACACCACCCCTGAGACCAAATAGCAGGGCAAGTTTGTATTCAGAAACAAATCGTCGTCGTACTCCAACGTCACATCATCGGACACCACCGATGAGGACGATCATTCCTTCAACTAGTAGCGGTAATAAAAATCGTGGCAATTATGTGGCATCACCTCATACGCCTCCATTAGTTCTAAGTCATTCTAAATCAAAACCGAACTATCAAAGTCCGGCTAATGATGATGTTGTTATAGAAAGGCACCACCATCACATGTCTTCGTCATCGAGCCACTCACATCATCATCATGGTCACCATCATTACCATCATCATCATTCTCACAGTTCCCAGATAGAAAGCTCAAATCGAAGGACAACTTTGTCACCAGGTAAATTTTTATTTTTCAAAAGTACGCATATAGATTTTTACACATTTTTAAATTGTAGATCGTCGCTTAAGCTATCACCATGGCTCATCTCCTCCACATAAACGGAGAAAAACTCGTGAGAAATCATATGAAAGGGAGAATAAACACCATCATGCGGTGAGACGAGAAAAAGAATATAGAGATAGGGAATTTCGGGAAAAGGAGTATCGAGACTATGAAAGGCATAAAGAACAAAGATATTCAACTAGAAAATATTCAAGGTAAGTGAAGATTTTCTTATTTTACTGTTATAGAAATTGCTAATTGAGCATTACTATACCAAAATCATACAACGTTGTTTTCCAAGCCCAGGTTTTTTTTTCTATAATTTTGTAGAGCTCAAGCGCCCCCCACTTCATGCAATTTTACATCCTTTAGTATTCGATCGCCTAGTAATCAAGAATAAACAAACAAAAAATATATATCTTTATCTAGTTTCTACTAATCTGATAGAAATAAATAATCTAATTACAATTTCAAAAAGTTTATACAATTTTAATAAATATGGCCCCAAATGTGCACAAGCCTTGCATGAAATATGTAACTTTTCAATATTTATAAGATGTTATCTTAGTTAACAGTGCCGGGTAATTAGACCAGCTAGTATACTAACATCTTTTTATAATGGCTAAAGAGCTAATTTTTTTTCTAGAGAAGGAGCCCCCATGATGCTCCTCCATACGTTTTGATTCTTGAGATGACCACGTAATCGAACCTTGCTTAGCAAAGTTTGCCGCCTTTTATCTATTAAAAACAGCCCCAAAAAATATTTTCAAATGAAATATAGGTTATAGACGACTGCTTTTGACTACGATATCGTATAAGGTATTACCACAAAATTCAGAAAACTAGGAGCAATGGCTGAGAGAAAAGTTTTGTCTTATGTTTTGAATATCACATAAATCAAGAAGTGCTGGGGTTCACTGGTATTATCATATTTTGCAATTTAGTTTGAACAATTTTTTCGGCACACATTTATATTATGCAACATGACAAAATTTGTGTTTGTGAATTTACGTGTATACGACGATACTCGTTAGACGATTTGAGGAGATCCAACCGAAAAAGCTATATTTCCATCATAGAAGAAATTTGAGGAAATGTAAAATTTATTATGACTGTCATATGTTTTGATGTGCACGCCCAACTTTATCCAGGGATTACTAAAGATATGTTACAACTTAGGCTTATATTTACTGTCATCTCACTTCTAATGACACAACTATGTAAAATTCATAGGATCGAAAGGAAGCAAAGAAGAATAGACAGATATTAACTGAAAAAATTCTGAGAATCGAATGAGAATTGTAGATAAGAAAAAGCAAGTGGCAAATGTCGAGAGCTTACCTATCATTTCTCTCAGTTTTCGCTGCTGTTGTTGATTTTTATTTCGTTTTTAGGTATACGCATGAATTGCATACAGTCGTGTCACTGGTAGTGAGGTGGGCTTTAGATTTTAGCCGTTATGATGCGATCCAATCGATAACAATCTTTTTTTAAATGGACTGGGGATGGCCTAATTTTTTTCAGTCAATTCAAAGCTCGATGAAATTCTCATACCAGTCTACACTTTGTTATAGACGAAGCAATAGTAATTAAAGTTGCTTGAATATGATAGTATAAAATAAGCCAGAAATACTGTGATGTATTTAATCATTAAATTGTTGGTTGGTTAATATTTCTGTTCACAGTGTATAAAGTTTTGAAGATGAGTAGAATTTGTTATTGTTTTGAAGTCGCTCCCGATCAGCAGTAATATTTTGGGTTTTTTACAATCCACTTACGTCGTATGCGTGAGAAATTAGATCAACTGTGACCTCTTGACTACCGTTGCCGAGCAAATATTGAATTAGTGAAATGTGTGACCCCTGTTAATCGTCGTGCCTCATCGGTGTGTTATATCTTTTTTTCGTCGAATTACAACACTCCTTTTCAACTAACCTAATCTAATTTTGTTATATTTTAAATTGTAGTCTCAACACTTCCCCCCCCCCTTTTTTTTTAACCTAGTTTTTATTTTTAACTAATCTATTCGAAAGTCACATCGCAGAAAACTTTCTTTTTGATAAAAAGCATGAAGCGACCCCGATCGTGATTTTAAATAAACTTCTTGAGCTTTGATTAATTAGATAGGTGCCCGAGTACCGAATGTGTCGGCCGAAAGGGCTTATCATGTACTTTCGACCCTAAGAAACTTTTTGTTTGGCCCACTGATATGTATAACTAAGACTGCTTGATTTTCTATTTCATTTAGGTCAACTTTTGTTAGCAGGGGTGTGACAATTATCTTAATTTCAAGTTTCATTTTCGATTTAAAATTCGTATTTCAAGTTCAACAAATTCCTAATATATTCCAAATTATTCCTTCCATTGGCATCTTATCCACTGGACAGAAATTGAACTATGGTGGATTTTGTATAGAATTTATTATTTGAAATAGAGCGGAATAAAGTAGTTAAACCAAAAAGAGACAACTAATAGAAAGCAATTTCAGTAGTGTCAGTGGTCCATTTTATACATGTCAGTGGTTTGGATGTGTAAAAAAAAAAAAAAATTCGTTGGACCATGGCTTGAATATTATGCAATTCAATCTCTTGCTATTTATCGCAAGCCATTGCGAAGTGGCTTGTATGCGGCTTATATGCTGTGAAAAATCACTGATAAAAGCTTTTTTCGGTGAAGACTCGATCATTTCAATCTTCATCGTGTAAAATTTATATGCCCAAGCTGTATATGTATACCAGGGATGGCCAAACTTTCGAAGTACGGGGTCTACATTATAATTCAAAATATCGTAGTGGTCTACCGTCAGCAACGGCTTTAAATAAAACGCAAAAACTTTATTTCAAAAAATCTGTAGGTACTTGCGAAAGCTCCAGATTTTTCTTCCCGAATTCCAAAAACTTCTTTCGAGCTCCTCGTGTGAATTCTCCAACTGTTCGGCGAAACTTTGTAATTCCCGATTTAAATTATGTGTACTCTTGCTTCAGGTTTTTGGTAATTCTTCAATTCGTCTATTCTTAGTTGGGATGCATGCACCTGAATCTTTCCTTTGAATGTTTTAACTGAACTTTTTTTAACAATCAAAGTATTCTCTCCTTGCAGACTTAGGCGTGAAATGACAGTGTTTTATGGCAGTGAAATGCCGTTGATTTACAAAAGAATTTCCTTTTTATTTTTACCATACTAAATTTCGCTGCTTTTGATTTTGTGCCTGGCTTCGTAAATAAAATTTCTGTGCGCCAGTTTTTAACTCACGTACCTACACTGTAAAAAATATTAGGACTATTGCCTAAAATTTAGGGAAGAAAACCTATATTTTAGGGTATATTCCTCCAAATGTAGGGAATATTCCCTACATTTTCATTAAAATATAGGGAACAGTTCATACATTTTATGGAATATTTCTTACATTTTAGGGAATATTCCCTAATCAAAAAATGTAAGCTTTGTGGCAACAATTTGTGCAGAGAGAGAGAGAGAGAAAGAGAGAAAGAGAGGGAGATAGAGAGAGAGAGAGAGAGAGCAAGAAAGTTCGATGGGTAAGTTGGGCGTAGAAATATCGCCATGTTGGCGGAGGTGGGTTACCCGTCACTCACGCCACGTGAGGCGGCGCAATTATCTGAAAATGGCATTTTATTGTAATTTTTGTTTAATTAATTTTACTCTCGCGGGCTACCAAAAACGTCGATAGACCGGTCGACCGCGGTCGCCGTCTTGGCCACCCCTGATATATACAATGTACATACGTGTATTTTAAGGGGTAATGCTACTGTAACGGCTAAACAAAAAGGTTTTTTCACGAATTTTTTTTTCGCGAAATAAAAGGTGTTTGAAAAAAACCTTTTAAGGGTATTATCGGGCATACATTGAACTTTATTGATAAATTTTTTGACAGCGAAAAAAAAAAAAAAAACAAAATGGCGGCTCCACAGCCATCTTCCCGGGACATGTTTTGCTTGCAGGGTTCCGCGGCACGCAGCACCAATGGTGCACATTTGAATCTAGACCAAAACAAAAAAAAATCATTAATCTAGTGGCTTATAGCTAGACAATGCCGTACGGATTTTTAAAAATATTAATTTTTGTAGATTTGGCGCGCGTTTAAAAAAAAAAGTTTGATTTTTGACGAAAAAACCGGCAGGTCTTTTGTTAATATAAAATTAACAAATAAAGTTATTGAAAATCCCGTACGACATTCTTTAGATAATATTAATGTTCACATCTGGTCAAAATTTCAAGTCGAAAATATGAAAATTATTCGAGTTATGCTGCGTGCCATTTTGAAAAAGCGTGTTTCGAGAAAAACGCGTTTAAAGTTTTGAGAATAGTTTTTTATTGGAAAAAATAAAAAACATGAAGGTAAAAAATAAAAGTTTTCCGATAAACAAGTTAAAGTTGCAAATGTCAAAAAGGTCAGTTGTGTTTAATTCGGCTTTTTCAGTCAGCTTTAGAAGAAAGCTGGCGATAAAGCTGGCTGAAAAGCTCCAATTGTGTTTCAGGCTTCAGGTAGTCGTTTCGGAGCAAGTTTGACTCGCTTGGTGGCGTCCTCCATATTCAAGGAAAATTTTTTTTTTCTGGCACGGGACCTTTTTTTTTTTATTCTAGTGGGTTTAAACTATTTTTTAAGCCAATAAAAACAAAATCAATTTTTCAAAAAATTTCAGTGGCCGTTACCTTTAATAGCAAATCTTACTGAAAGTAAGATTTTTCGTGAGCTTTGTTTTCTGTCACAGTGACTTTGGATGTAACTTCAAATTTTGTTTTCCCATGTCATTATTTTTTTTCATTGTATAAAAACATGTTACTTTGGCAAACAAAATGAGTGGCAGAGTAATAAAATAAACACGAAAAAAAAAATACTAAGATTAACTAATATGAAATTCTAAATATGCCGACAAAACGCACTCGATCGATATCCATCCCCCGCTGTCCAGAAAGATATTACGTAGAAAGAACTTGTACAGAAATGAGAACTGAGGGTGCAGGTGCAATACCTTTTGTCAAGCCGAAGAGTGGAAAAGTGAGTAAATGAATGCGCGAAAAAGGGACATAGTACGAAGAGCATAAAACATTAGATTAGATTAAATTAGAAGTACGAAGAGCATAAAACATTAGATTAGATTAAATTGGAATAGAATCAATTAAATTAAATAGATTAGAATAGGAATAGAATCAATTAAATTAAATAGATTAGAATAGGGTAGAATAGAATAGAAGAGCATAGGCTACCAAAAGGCAAGACGAACACGACCAGTTAAGACTTCCAATTGAGTAACATTCAAAAAATCAAGAAGGCGCGATCTAAATGCGATCAAACTAGGCGAGGAGTGAGCGAAATTAAATATGTTCCAAGTGGGAATAACGCGAACAAAGAAGGCATTTTTCAGAACGTTGGATGAATGACGTGGGATAATTAAGTTAAATGGGAACCGTGGGGACCTAACAAACTCCAATCTGGAAAACAAATATTGAGGAGTGTGAAATCGAATTAATTTGAACAAAGAGATGAGGTTGCGGAGTATAAGATACCTGTCAAAGGTAGTATTAAGAAAATCCACCGTGTAACCGCGCAAATCATGCACCCGCCGTGGAAGACCGTACACATACCTGATAATTGAATTGAAGGACGTGCATAGTCTATCAATATTTCCTGCGGAAGTTCCAGTATATATATCTCCGCTCCATAAACGAAGTGGGAAAACAAGAGGGCGTGGCAAAGCTTCTTCCTTACATATGTTGTCAGGTACGTGTTAATATTATAGAGTTTTCTAAGACCAAAACCTACCCTGCCGATTAAGGTATTAATGTGGGGTGAAAAGGATAGGGCCTCATCTAACATGAAGCCGAGGCACCCTGTTACAATAGGGTATAATAACCCTATTAAGGGAGATGGAATCGAGGAGGTGCTTGATTGGATGACCAAAGAAGGCAATCGATGGGACTTGGCTGAGTTTAGGGTTAATTTGTTGCACAAAGCCCCAGATGAGACAGAGGAAAGGTCGGCGTTGATATCTGCAGCACATTGACCCATAGATCCCAGTGGTGCAGAATAAAGTAGCTGCACATCGTCTGCAAAGATATGAACGACAGGGCACCTAACTGCAGCTGGGAGGTCATTGATAAATAGGGAAAATAATAGTGGGCCTAAGATAGACCCACAAGATCAGATGTACAATCCCCTGACGTGACACACTAGCGTCTTAAGCTCAAATAAGAGATCAGGTTGCAGGCAGACCGGGAAAAGCGGAAAAGGCTCTGCAACTTATAGCAAAGGATAGTATGATCTAGAGTCTAGACTATCTAAGGCTTTACTTAAGTCGAGTAATAAGAGTATGCTAGCCAGCTTGCGCTCCATGATGAGCCTTACCGTCTCAGTAATGTCCAGAATGGCACTGAGGCACTATGACCTTTTCGGCAGCGAGATTGCTTGGGGTATATAAAATAGGGGACAGCAGATGACAAAGTTATTTTATTCCTGATAAAAATTTCTCAAACCTTGGAGAGTGCGGGTAAAATGGTTACAGGCCTAAAATCCGAGGGCTCTGAAGGATTGGAGCACTTTGGAACAGGAATTACCTTGCCTGATTTCCAAACAGTAGGGAAGGTTGAAATGGTGATGATGATGTTAAAGAGGTGAAGAATATGAGCAGAGAGGGCAGGAAAAACTAGCTTCAAAAATTTTAAGGGAATGCCATCCAGACCAACTGTATCCGATTTGACACACGAAAAGGGCGTATAAGACTTCAGAGATATCTACGTTGGAAAAGGAAAAGGAGTCCTCGTGATCGGCGATGTTATTATTATTACTCGATGGAGAAGTAGATGTGAGATCAGTTTGCAGTGAAGCAAAGAAGCTGTTCATTTCGTCAGGATCCATGTCATGCTGCATGGAGTTAGATTCGGAAAGCACACCAAGGTTATGAACTTTCCTCCAAAAAGCCTTGGTAGAAAGCGATGCGCCAAATATTGCTATTCCCTGAGCCGCCTTGGCTTTACGCACCTCCTTTCGATACCTATTCCAAAGCTTCGTAAATAGTCCCCATCTCTCGGGCGTACATTGGTCAGAGTAAGCCCTAAAGCCCCAAAGAGCCTTAGCTCTCCTGATGGCTGGGGTATGATAACAGTTGGATACAGTCGGTCTTTTCGAAAATGTTTTGAGAGGAACGTGCTGATTAAAAAGTTGAAGGACGCAGCTGTTGAAAACCGATAGCTGCAAGTCTACATTATTAGTTAGATACATATCAGAGAAGTTTGCTGACAACGCACAACCCAAGAGGGCTTCCACGTTGACGACTTTGTAATCACGATAGGAAAATTCTTCGATGACCTGGGAAACGGGAATGTCGAATGAAGTATAAATGAAGGCATATCTTGAGATGGCCGGCACCTGAAACGATTCTGAAACATAACCTGTACGGTCGAGCACAACAGAAAAAAGTCTAATAAGGACTAACTAGAATGGAAAACATCAAATTGAGTAGGCGCATTATTATGAATGATATATAGGCTATGAGCAGCACAGAAATCCCAGCCGCGGCATGCGAATCAAGGAAATTATTATTGAAGTCCCCCCCAATAATGATCGCGGCGAAATACCAGATAGGACATCATCCATTTTTGTAAGATCACCATCAGGAAGATAACTGACACCAACAAGCGCCTTGGCTGACCCAATTGCAAGCTCGCAAAAGATGTATTCACTACCATTAGTGAGATAACTTGATTTTTCAACTAGCCGTGATCCTTCCCGAGATATAAATACCAACACCTCCACCCCTGATGGGAGGTCTGTCGTTCCTAAAAAGCCTATAACCGGAATCTCAATCGACTTAGAGGAAACATAGGGTTTGAGCCAAGTCTCACTCATACCAACAACATCGAGATAGCCGTCGTCAAGAATACACTTAACTTCATCGAATTTTGCTGTTCGACAGCCTGGTCTAATGGTGTGTCCAATAAAATGACCGAAATTTAAAAAATTAGAAAAGTTAGTAAGAGTTGATCTAAGGAGTGAGTTATCACCTGCAACCTGTCCCAAATCATCAAGAGAACTCATACTGAGGATTCCAAGAATTCAAAACAGCAGGCGATGGATAATCGACTGAGATGATTTCGCCAAACTTATGTATACATAACCAACTAAACATTGAGAAATCCATATACAATCACATAAGGCAGCACCACTGACATGTATATAAATGGACTGCTTGTTGAACCAAAAATGTATGAAAGCAAATGGCACCACTTTCATATTCCTGCCTCTTTCCGTGAGAGCATACTTTCCTACTGAACTGTAACTATTGGGAACGAGAAATTGCTTGTAAAAATCCTTATAAAAAACACTTCTTTCGACACATAATTAAAATTTAACAATACAAATAGTTCCAAATACTTTTGTGGTAAGTTTGGTAAATCCCACGGACATGCATATAAGTAAATTCCCAAATAATTTAAATATAGCGCCAGTTTACGACAGGTGGTAGCATTGACAGTGAGAGCATACTTGCTGAAATCAAAACTGGTGCCACATGAAACGGTTGATCAGTCAGTCCATTTATATACATGTCAGTGGGCAGAATCTAATAAAGAATAAGAACTGTAATTAAAAAGCATAAAGTCCCAAAGAAAACTAAAATTAAAGGTAGTTCAAAATCCTAAAGTATAATAATACAATACAATACTACAAGCAGCATTAAAGTTTACATCACAAGTTGCGGCAACTTCATAGGCAAAACGCAGGACATCGGAAACATCAGGGGGATACCAGTTACAATCAGGTCACTACGTCTCAAAATCCGCTGCAGTCTGAAATTTAGGGCCTCTAAGGCGTCACATCGAGCAGGGCGTCGAACCTCTTGTCGATGTCAACCTTCAAGACGTCGAATCGATGGTTGAAACCAGTGTCAAGTTCCGAGATGGCAGCAAGAATATTGTTCACTTTGTTGGACGGCATAGAAGCAGATTTAAGCTTGAGCTTGATTCCAGCAGACTCCCCCATCAGAAGAAGTAATGTAGCAAGAACTATGCCAAAGGCCGATGCCACTACGGAGACCAGGAAAAGAGCACTATCAGAAATAGGTTATGTATCTACGTCTCTCACGTGGGAGAGAAAGACTCTGCGCCCATATGCAGACCAAGCCGCCAAAATGTGTGGTGGCCAATTAAGGCTACACAGCAACGAGCAGTTGAAGACGGATTTATTACAGGCAGCCACGTGCATCAGACACCATCAGCCAAAGTAGAAAAAAAAGCAAAAAGCGAATCAAATCCAGTGCACAATGGAAGAAAATTGCTAGCACGATACGAAATTATAATAAAAAGAACCAAATTTAGCAATAAAAGCAGGATAAAAAGGTAAAAGCACTGCTAACACCGAATATCACTGACACTTCCGTCATCTTGAATTGTTGGAAATTTGAAGAAATTGCTGATGCAATTTCTTCGAGTTCTTAAAAAATAAGCTAATCATGTTTTAATCATGATTAGCTTATATATGTATATTTATTGTTTTTTATTGGGTCTTATCAAAGAACATATAACAGAAAGAATGCGCACCTCGTATATTGAAAAGTTTTATATGGCGGGTCGTGATATTACGATACGCTCTCACAAATTTTGCGAACACTCTGCTTTTCTAGGGAAGGGGTAAAAGAAGCAAAGATAACAGGCAATACAATGGGGGTGTTGATTTGTCAGGGTACAATATCGTGACACTGATAAAATTGATGCTTAGGTATATCTATGCATCCAGCTAAAACGGTGTAGGGAAAATTAAAAACGCACTATTCAACTTGAATTATTTTACACCTCTGACCTCATCGGGGTTCAGTTTATTGTTCATATACATTATACAGCCATTACACAGGTATGATGACCATATTCCCACACTCAAAAAAGAGTTGGGAACAAAACAGGAAATTATATAAATTTTCATATTTTTAATTCATATTTTTACGTACGAGCAAAAATTTTCACCTGCGTAAGCATTTGTTGTTTTTAATGCAGAAATTTTCTCACCGCGAGTCGGGCGGCTCCGATAACAAAACTTTTGCAGGTAAAAATTGTATGCAGCAAATTTTATTATTATGTGTGAATTGCTTATGTTTGACTATCGTAAATATTTTTAATTATGAAAATTGTATGATTTGTTAACATATATCTCCGGCTATCGATGATGAGTCTAAACATCCTCCCCTCGTTGGACTATTAGTTCAACCATCATCTTCGTTTATGCTGATTGTAAACATCTGAGCGGTTGTTTGACGCGGTCTAGGAGTTTTTCTACATATTTATAGCGGTTGAGTCTTTTCTTCACATATCTGTATAGTATGCTGACTCCAATAATGGTTCCCAGAATTAGGGCTACGTATCCTAAGGCGAATTGATGAATATCTGTTGATTTTAAATCCTTTGGTAGCCTTCGGGTCTCATTTAGTTCGGTGATCCTTTGCTGTAATTGGGTAAATTGAATTGATGTGTAGGTCCGCCAGTTGATCGGATGACATGAAATCCGTGAGATTTACAGTTGGCATGAATGAGGCTCGAAGTGTGCTGGGGTAGACATTGTGCGATTGGAGAGTAACAAGTTCTTGCTTCACTGCGCAGTTGGCTTGAATTTTCAAAATTCCGGAACCTGCCAGGATTTGTTGAATTACATCTGTTCCACAGACTACGTTTATGGTGGTTCTATTCTTCATTGCGTAAATCCATTGATTAGGATTATATAGTTGAATCCACTTGGGTATATTTTCAGCATTCATTGTTCGACAGCTAGGGGATGGTGGTAGATGATTCATGATGCTCATTTCGCAGGATGTGATATTTTCCCCCTTTCAGTAGATTGGATGTTTCTGTTTGTATATGTGGGAAACTTCGCCAAAACTTACGCAAGTGTTCAACTCTTGTTCGCTGAGTGGGTAGATTGTTCGCGGTGCAAGTTAACTACCATGAAATCAGTTGAAGGCTTGATAGCCACAATGGTGTTGTTTACTGCTACGGGAACGGGAATGATGCGGAATAGTTCGAATTCTTCAAACGCGAACAATGGTAATTTTATTCTAAATATAGCATATCTTGAAGTCATCCGGCCTTCTACTGACATCAGGCTATAGAGTTTGAGCAGATTGTCACGTTGTCCAGGTAATCTGAGGCTGGATGGAAAATGATCTTTTACCGTAGTCAAAGCTTCCTTTAATTGCTTCGGAGTAAGAAGTTGAGGGTTGATTTTTCCGTGGTCGGTATCCATCAATACATCAACAATGGCAGTCTTTGCGTATCGAAATCTTGAAGACATTAAAGTTATCTGTAAAGCTAGTGATGTGAAAAGCTCAGATAATTTCTGCTGATGTAGCGCTTCGGTGTTATTTGATCACGATGAGCGTCTACTTCTTTAAATT
Organism: Dioctria rufipes; assembly: GCA_963924295.1. Lineage (NCBI taxonomy): Eukaryota > Metazoa > Arthropoda > Insecta > Diptera > Asilidae > Dioctria > Dioctria rufipes. The sequence goes on along the minus strand of OZ002743.1, from coordinate 153,848,715 downwards.
GATTTTGGAAACTGTCCCCATCTCTTTTCAGTATGTTTGTAGTTGAATTAATTATGGAAGTCTAATTTTTGACTAAGTTTAACAGATGTTAATTCTAATTTTGTCAATAGTGAGAGCCACTTTTTCCGCATATTCGGAGTCAAGTACCCCGAAAAGAGAGCTAGGCGAATTACACATTATAGTTAACGGTGCTCGTGCAATTCTTTTCCAAGGTGCTGATGAAATCTTCTCTTGAGCTTCACTGGGATATAATATGTCTTCGAGCTCATCGATTCGGTTTCTTGCTTCCACAAAATTGGTGGCGTGATCACAGTACAGATCCTTGGAATAGCCTCGTCAGGCGATGAAGCGTTTAAGCGCGCTAAGAAACCCATCCGTGGTTAAGTCACTGACAACTTCAAGATGAGTTGCTTTTGTGAGAAAGCAGCAGAACACTGCCAAATAAGTCTGCCAATAAGTCTTTTGTTTTCCCCTTAACTTGTAATGTGTCCAAATTGTACCACAGAAGTCTACATACTCCAGATCTTATGAACGGTGTTGCGGGTTGGACCCGGGCTGAAGGAAGGTTTCCCATGAGCTGGGTCAGTAGCTTAGGTTTCACTCTGTTGCAGCGAATGCAATTCTGTACAATTGATGTAGCAATTGGCTTTCCCTTGACTGGCCAGTACCTTTGTCGGGTGATTGCAAGTAGTGTTTGTGGACCAGCATGTAGATTGTTGATGTGGATGTCTGTCATTATTAACTTAGTTAAATGATGAGAATAAGGCAGCAGCATAGGATATTTTGGATCGTACGACAAGCTGGAGTGCTCTAATCTGCCGCCTACTCTGATGATTCCGGTTTCGTCGTCAAGAAAAGGGGCTTCCATTATTCACGGTTCCAGTTTGATTCAATTGACTCAGGTCTTCTGTGAACCCTTTATGTTGTATTTCCTTCAGAATGATGGTGAGTGCTCTCATTTATCGTTCACGTTGTCTTCCATTATGAGCGAATCTCAGAGTATATCCGATCACCCTTTGGAGCCTTTTGATTTTTGAATGAATTACCATGATTGATAGTACTAATGAGTGGTGACCATATGTTGCTTGTAGTGAGTACTACTTTGGACCTTTTTCTCTCTACAAATGCCACATGTTAATGTATTTGGGGATTCCCGTCAACCTTGCCAGATACCACCCATCCAAACACTGTATTCTGTAAGGTTGGTAAGTTGTCTGCCAACCTTATTTGACCAATTGACATGATTTGACAATATATTTCTGCTCCGATCAGAAAATCGACTCGACTTGGTCGGTGGAACTGCGGATCGGCTAATGTCACATTGCAGGGAATCGGCCAATCTGTAGTGTCTACTACTTGCGTTGGTTGATGAGAGGTGATCCTAGGCAAAACAAAGGCTTCCAGCCTGCTAGAAAATCCATTTGTTCTTGACTGTAATAGAACATTGACTCGTTTTTGTATGTGTTGCTTGCTTTGTCCAACACCTTGAATTTGCATGAGCTCAGGCGTTTCGTTTAATCCAAGCTCTTTAACCAATTTCTCTGTCACGAAATTTAGCTGCGAGTCCAGAATGGCTCTACATTCCACGGTTTTGCCCTCATGATTTACAAGTTTGATAAGTACAGCGCCCAAGATGACGTAACCTCTCTTTTGGCGAGTGCCGTATATTGACAATGTGGTTGCAATCTCTTTCAATATGGGCATAGTCTCTTGAGGCGAATTGACGACTGCTTCTTTGACCTTCAATTGTGTATTTGTGTATGATGGCTGGCTCTTCTTAGGAACTGGAGTTGACACTTTCTCTAGGTGCACCAAAGTGTTATGCATTTTTGAGCACTTAAAACATCCTCTTGAAGTACATTGCGATGCACAATGTCCAGGCTTGAGACAGTTCGTGCACAAATTTATCTTTCTAAGGAAGGTCAGTCGACGGTATGGCTGTATTCGTAGAAATTCTTGACACGCTAACAGCGAATGATTCCTCTTGCAAAACATATACATTGTTGAGTAACCTTGGCGATTGAAATAAGTGATTTAGCTGATAGTCTCCCTTGATACTTTTCGGGGTTTCTGGCTTTACTTTCCAAAGCCTCTAGTGATTGAAAACGTGTTTCCAAAAAATCTAGAAACTCCTTTATGGGCTGCAGCTTTTTAGGATGGGACAACGACTGCTCATATAATCCATGAGTGGTTTTATCCAACTTTCTAGTTAACAGATAAAACAGCAAAGAATTCGAATTGGTGGTATTGATTCCAAGATTTCCTAGTCCCAATAGGCATTCTTGGGTGGTGTCATGAAGTGATTTTGAATGCAGCTGAACTTTCGGACATTATGTTCTGTTGAGACAGTAGTTTATTCAATAATGCTGTAACTAACAGCGTATGGTTGTCATAGCGGTCTTTTAACATTGTCCAGGCAGCGGCGTAATTTTCATCAGACAAGCTTAGATGGCGAACAAGTTTCTCAGCTTCCCCGGTTAAATGTGATTTCAAATACCACATTTTTTGACAAGCCCCTATGGCTTGATTATGGACCATTTGATTAAAAAGGTCATAGAATTCCCGTCATTTTTAATAGTCCCCATCGAAATTGATGTAGAGATTCGATTATTGTTTTCTGCTTCTTTACAACCTTAGCTACATCTTCTGCTGCATTAATATTATTTTGAGATGGTTGAGATTCAGAATTGTTCTCTTTCCCCGTTTTGCCACTAGATTCTGGCCATTTTTCTAATCGTTCCATTATTTTTCTTAAGAACGTTAGATATTGTACTTGAACCTTCTCAAAGTAATTTTTAGAGAAGTAGGGATTATCCTTGTTCTCAGCTTGCGATTCGCTGAGTTGATTGTCGTTCTTGACAAACTGGGTCCATTGCTCGTCAAGATTCAGCTTATACTTGTCTGTGACTTCAGGTGCTCTGCGAGCTATCTTTTTTTTTTGCCGAAGTTGTCGAAAAGCTGCTGAATGGCTTTTCCTATGCTGCCTTGGGTTGCCACTAATTTATCTATTGTAGTAGCTTCTTCATGAAGATCGGATAATTTTCCTTAAAATGATTCGAATACCTTTCAAAAATCGCTCTTATGGCTTCGTAGTAGTCTTTGGTGAAATATCCATGCTGTAGTTGGTCTCCATGTTGCTGTCTAATGTCACTGTCTGTTTCCTCGAAGGAATCCCAGGCTTGTTCCACCAACCCTAGCTTCTGCTGGTAATACGCAGAATTCTTGAGACTGGGAGGATCATTTCTTTAACTTTCGATGATTGCCTGAATTTGTTTTCCAGTTTGCTCTTGTTGAGCGGGCAACTCCTCCATTGAGACGACTATTGACTCTATTCTGGATTCAATACAGTGCTGATAAGCAAATCGCCTAGATCACGCCTCCTTAGTTAGAGGATCGGACTTTTTGTGCAATAATTGTTGATTAGATTTACGTATCACAAGCGTATCGCCTGGATCACTTCTCTTCAGCGTGAAACGACTGAAGCCTTGATGCTATTGAGTGAACGTATCACAAGCGTATCGCCTGGAATTAGTTTACACTTCTGACCCCATCGGGGTTCAGTTTATTGTTTATATACATTATACAGCCATCACACAGGTATGATGACCATATTCCCACAGTAAAAAAACAGGAAATTATATAATATTTTAATATTTTTAATTCACATTTTTACGTACGAGCACAAATTTTCACCTGCGTAAGCATTTGTTGTTTTTAATGCAGAAATTTTCTCACCGCGAGTCGGGCGGCTCCGATAACAAAAGCTTTTGCAGGTATGCTCGTAATTAGATCTATGGAAAAACAAAGTTTCAGCAGAATTTTATTTTTTTGTGTGAATTGCTTATATTTCACTATCGTAAATATTTTTAATTATGAAAATTGTATGATTTCTTAAAATATATCTCCGGCTATCGAAGATGAGTCTAAACAAGCATGATGCGGATGCGCTCACCATTAGTGAACGGCGTGTTGTCATCGTCATAGCACCACAGAACCAGCGCTTTGACGATGACGTCCCGCCACTCACCAGCATCATCCACATCATGCTCATGCATTGCATTGCGTGTTCTGTTTGCTTCTTTTACCTCTTCCCCAGAAAATTGGTTTGCAGTTTTGCATGCATCAAGAATATTCGTGTGGGATGGCCCGTTTGCAATAATATTTTGTTAGCGAGAATTTTCATTTACATTGTATTGCTATAGAACAGAGATAAAATAGTAAGATGAACGGATGGGGATAAAAATTGGTGGCCGACAAGCAGTCTAGTCACAGTCAGTTGCATTGATTCGTGTGCTTGGGCAAAAATCTTCATGAACGTAGGCCGCTGCGTCGGCGTGTAAACGTGTGTACAGCTGTGGGTGTCGGGTGGCGGAGAACAGAGAAAACAGAGTAGTACTCCCTCAGTCTCAAATCTTTGCTTCTTCCCGTGTGTTACCTTCCGACCGCTTCTCCAATTAAGCATACGGCTTGTACATTTTGAGAGGCCAGATGAAGCTTCTTGTTAAGTTTTATGTTCTTTGGTTTTTTAGGTATATAACAAGAGTATATACTCTGTTTCAAAGTTTAGTCTAAAGCTTGTTTTGAGAACGGCTTGTCGGTCCCTTTTACTCCAAAGCAAACTTGCTCGAAAAGTGCTTTCAATCCTTGGTGGGTGTCGTTAAACTTAATAAAATGTTCATGGTAGTTATCCAGCCACCTTGCGTAGTTTGGATGTGTATGATGTTCAAATGTTTCGCTCTTTATCGTTGCTGCCAGGATTTTTCTTCTGCCCTGTCGTAGCCTTTATGAAATCACGTTTTTCAACTTCCCTTCCCAACAGTCCCGCCACGTCCTCCATTACTGGAAGTCGGGTAGATTTCTAAATCCATTATCAACGATGTTAAGAGAGTATGATAAGATGGAAAATTTTGTATATGAAATGACGTAAGTATATTTGTCACTAGTCTGTAAGGTTTACCATTCAAAAACATGCAATTACCCGATGAGTTATAACGGGTCTTATACTTATTCTTTTTTAATTCCTCAATTGTCATAATGTGTACTGCTATGAGAGTTAAAAAACCATGTTTCAATCTTAATACATATATTAAACAGGAATGCATAATTTTTTTTCCCCTGTAATTACTAATCCTATCCGAACAGCATTCATTGAGTTGCGTTCCTTTCCTACTAGATTTTAAGAAGCTTTCTACATTTGATATTCACTCTCAGAGTATCTGTTATTGCTCAGAGCTAGGATGGTGTAACTTATGAAGTCATAATTAGTAGTACCAGAATAAATTAAGAGAAAATTGCTATCTTTCTATTCAGTCCCTTCTAGGTACTAGGTGTTGGGATGTTTGTTAACGGAAGCCTCGCTATGGTCAGCTATGTCAAATACTTTATAAAATCAGCAACAGGTGTTTTGATATATAAGCGCGTAGCGTAGAATCACATCCAATAATGCCTTCATTGACCTCTTGACTCAGAAAAATATATCACGATTATATCATAATTAGCAAAGGCCAGATATACACAAACAGTATTTTATAATTTGTTCCATAATGCTCCGTAAGGTGTTTATGCGGTCACTGCAGGAGTGGTCATGTATTTTAATCTAGCCGGTTGTCTTCTGATTGTTTGATTGCCCCAGACTCCAGCCAGTTATTCCCCTTTGCCTTTTTTTTAATTTTAACTATATACATTTTGCCCTCATTTGAGGACGTTACATGCGATCTATGTTTGTTTTATTGGTAGGAAACGTTACATATTCTTGCACCCATTTCCAGCAAATCGGATACGATATTTTTTATTTCTACAGCTGTACCATTGACCAGCAATTTAATAGAAGTTATTTGTTCCGCTTTACATGGTGCTTCAATATAAATTCATCTACATACAGTTTTCATATTCTCATTATTGATAATTTCCGTTTAGAGCGTTAACTAAAATCCTCTTATATTTGGTGGGCTGTTCCTTTTCGTCTGTTAGCAACCTACCATCCTAGTTCTTTATTGCATATGTATTCGTTCGATGAATTACTGATAGCTGCTTAGTTCTTGGTATGGAATTTTTCTGCTTCTTAAGTATTGCAATATCAGTTTTTCAATCTGGTATGCCGGCGTGCTGTAACAATTCGGTTGTACGCATAACTTGTGACAGCCCAGAAACGGTGAAAAAAATTACCTTTTTTCGATTTTTTTGCGAATATCTTCATTCCTATCGCTATCGGCTATAAGGTATCAAAACGAAAGAGCGAGAAATTCTCTACATATAAAAAGGTGGAATAAAGTTTATTGATAACACTAATAGTTCTCCCGTAATCTGGCATTGAAACTCCAATATAAGTTTTGTATGGAAATCAAGGTATCTGTGCGGTATCTTCCCGTTTTGACATTCTTATATACATTCCGTAATAAATAATAATATATTCAAGTATATAAAATTAACGCTCCTGTTTTTGGTCTTCTTTTTCTATCATTATGTAGATGTTAAGCAAGATTACTATGATTTATTACAGAGTAAACTTTATACTTATTTAGGAAAAGCGAAAAAGATTTTTATTTGTTATTCCATCACACAACCCATTTGATTTTGGGTGGCAAGATTCAAGTCTTGGTTTTGACTCATCAACAGGACCCAAATAGCGAAATTAAAGAGACTGGAAAACAAATGAAATTGAGAAAAATAGAAGAAAAAAAACTTTATTTAAAAAAATTGAAAATATCAGATTAAACTGACCTGTTGGTGAGTCAAAACCAAGACTTGAAACTTGCCACCAAAAATCAAATGCCGGAGAATCCAAAAAAAAATGGCTTCTTTAAGGCCACCTTCCTCCAAAAAACGTGATTTTTTCCAATAAATTTTATTCATAGTACAAAACACGTTGAGTAATCAATTTTTTTTACATATGAAAGCACATATATGAAATACCTGAAAATATAGTTTTTTTTTTTTTTTTAAAATGGCGGTTTTGAAAATGGCTGCTGAAACTCATCCGATTAGTAGATGGATGACATCATTTCTTCGAAGCGAATTATCTAAAAGCAAAAAACGAAACGGTTTCATGTTCTGTATCTAATTGGCTATGGCCTCAAGCAGAATGAAACATTTTCAATGAAAAAAAACAAAATGGCGGACTTTGGAATTTTTTCACCCTTTTTTTCACTTTTAATTGCTTATCACTTTTTTTAAATAATGATGAATATTTCTGATTCTGCTTGTGGCCATAGCCAGATATCTAAAGAGTAAAATGCCGTTTGGTTCATATCGATAAGTGCAATAGTTTTGAAATGAGAGTGTCATCCATGCGAAAAAACGTGGTTCGGAGAAAAATCAGTTTAAAGTTTTTATTCGTGAAGCGAACAACCATCACCAACGAAAATTTCACTTGTATTGCCGTATTTAGAGACGCGGTAGAGTCTTGACGCCAAGTTATTATATACGAAGGACGCTCTCTAATTGTAAAGGACAGAATATTTTCGAGAAATAGAGGGGAACATAACAATAAGACGATCCGAAGGCACGCAGCAGCTGCCGCTACCGAAGGCGTTCGAGCGGCCGGATTTACCGCACCGCTCCCCACTCTTTTATACCTGCTTCTCGGTCTTGCTGACGTTCGGGACTAATTCTATACTATTTCTACGAGTATACAGTAGCAATTTATGACAAAAAAAAAATTTCGATTTTTTCAAAATTGTTTGGAGGAAGGTGGCCTTAACAAGTATAGATGTTAAGGACTACAGTATAAAAAATAGTATATTCAAGTGTGCAATATTAACGTTCCTGTTTTTGATTTTCTTATTCTAACATTATAAAGATGTAAAGAAATTAGGATTGGCAGGTAAGGTATGTATAATCTAATCTTTTTCTTCGAGAATATTTAGAAATATGTATAATCTAATCTTTTTCTTCGAGAATATTTAGAAATACATAACTTCATAAAATTAAGTTTGTTTATGTAACTAATTTCTGACAGCTTATTCTCGTTCAGTTTCATCCTCTTCTTTCTCGAATTGTTCTTGATTTTCAATAGAATGGGCATCTAGGTCATCGATATCGTTTCTTTTTTCTATGGAATCTTCGATTGGGGCAGCATTCAGGTAAGATGTCCCATGACAATTGCCCCAAACTCTGAAACATTGGAAGCCCAAGTTTCGACAGCCGCACAATACTCCGCAGCCTTTCGAACAATTACATAAAATCATGTTCAAAAGACGCTCCGGAGCAAGAGGTTGTGATGTTTTCATTGGCTCCAATATGCCGTTTTTGAATACCCATCTACAATCTTGCGGGTTCAGCTGATTTCCTAACCAATACTGCACCTGGTAGTAAACACGATACAGGTGCTCTTTAGCTGCTTAGTTCTTGGGGGTAATAAACTCAAATTTACCGACTTGTTTTTACCTATAGCTTTTATAAAGCACAGATAACGGTATGCGTTCAACTCATCTTCTTTAACTGAAGCTGTGTATGTCACATCTAAAAATATTCGAGTTTCATCGAAAGACAATGATTCTCGAAAAGCATCACTCTGGTTGAAAATTTGTGCTGCAGCATGTGGGTCTTGAGGTTTTGCGAAAATTTTCAGAGCTGCACTTTTCCCTTTATGAAAAAGAACAGACGTTGTGTCACATCAAGTTAAAGCATGTAGAAGTAGAAGATGATCCCTGAATGTCTTCCTGATCATTGAAACTTCAGAAACAGTAAGGTTTTCGTTCGACTTTTTCCTTGCCCGGTTTGCGGAAGAAGATCTCTTCATCAATTGGAGTACGAGCAACCAAAATTACCAGGAGATCCACGTCTTCTCCAACAACAACCGTTCTATTTGTCGTGAACATTCCAAAGCTGTTTAAATTACTAAAACGTCAGAAGATACTACACAGAAACCTCGATTACATGGAATTAAATATCCATACAAAATTTATATTAGTTTCAATGCCAGATTACGGGAGAACTATTAGTGTTATCAATAAAATTTATTCCACCTTTTTTGTAGAGCATTTTTCACCCTTTTTTTTTTTATAAGTATACCTTATAGCCGTAAGACCGACAGGAACGAAGATATTCGCAAAAAACCCAAAAAAGTAATTTTTTTCACAGTTTCTGGGCTATCAAGCTATGCGTACAACCAAATTCCGGTGATTTTTCACACCTTGTTTGGAGAGCTAAAAGGTAAGTGTATACTAATTTTTTAGCTTGGTTGGACTTTTTCCGCAGATGAGCCCATTATTTGTCTTAAGTTCCTGGACTATAAGATTGAAGGCAATAAAGCTGATGGCACTAATTTGATCTCTTCCACATTTTATCAATTTGCCTATCGCATAGCACATTTTTCCTCTATTGTCGTGTATACCTCTGCTAGTCAATATATAACCATATTTTTATGTTTATTGTTAAGTATTGCAACTGAAATCAATATTTTTTATTCGATATCAGTAGTAAATGGTAATTGATCTTCATTACAATTTTTTCGTAACCTTTTAAAAGGTTTCCTTTATAATGAAATTATAAACTTAAAAGGTAAAAGAGCAAGTTTGTAAATATTTACATTTTAAATAAATAGGAGCCCCAGCAGTCCCAGTGTGTCTTCGCATCGAAGACGATCACATTCTCGATCATATAAGCGACATATCATTAGTCCATCCTCCCCTGATCGATCGCGATCCTCGAAGCGGTTGTCGCGTAGCAGATCACCAAAAGCGAAAAATTATCTTTCATCTTCGCCTGGACGATATCGAAGATCACGTAGTGGATCATCTCCTTCGCCATCACCAGAAATGAAAAGGAAACGGCTCGATTATAATAAGAAAATCTCTGAAACAAGCTTGTTTGCCGAATTAGTCAAGGATAAACACAAACGAGAAAAGGCTCTTCAGGTAACATTTTAGTTTTAGTAAAAATTAGACTATTTTGTTTTAATTATGTTTCTCTGTTATTCAGGAAATTTTGCAAAAACAAGAAGAAAGCAATGGTGCACTGATTAATGAAAATAGCATGTCTAATGATGCCATCTCAGATTCATCGAAAACATTATCAGATCAACCACTGGCGAATGGCGTTAAATTAGGGAACAGTGAAAATTCTGTTGATTTAGTTAACATTCCCATGCCAATGGTGGAAACATCAAATTCGTCAAGCTGTAAAGATTTAACAGACGGATCTGCAACTTTTCCGCCTCAGCCAAGTATTGGTGATGAAGCGCCAGTAAATAATAGCATAAGTTCTAATAGTAAAGAAGATGAAGCTGAAGCTGATGCAGAAAGTAGTAAGACCAAAGTTAATTTTACTATAAGTAAACCGAAAAGCCTTACAAAGTTGCCAATGCCGCCTGGAGTTAATGTAGCTGAACTTGTGAATGAACCTACACCCAGTCCACCACATGCCGAAGAAGAAATAGCTTCGCCTGAACTGTTATTATTACCACCATTAAAAGATGGCAAAGATGATTTTGCAATAAAAATTAGTCAGCAAATTAGTGCAAATAATAATAGCAATTCATCATCATCGTGTATGTCAACAGCTAAGAAAAGCCTATTGAATTTACCAATGCCGCCTATGGTACCGGGTAGCGAAGAACTTAGTGGTGATGAAGATATCATTGGAAGTCCTTCAGACATTTCTCCAACAAAATCTATTAATAGTGTTGGGAGTAATGATGTAAATAGTACAAAAGGTTTGACAACTAAGAGAAGAAGGCCTAGAATTTTGAATCGGCGCAGTTCACGGAGTACAAATCGAGATTGGGGAGAAAGATGTGTGGACGTTTTTGAAGTTATTGCTCAAATCGGTGAAGGTACTTATGGTCAGGTAAGTCAAAAATTTAGGTAGAAATAAGAAGTTGTTTACATATATTATATTTCTTTATTTCGATAAAAACGCTCAGGTATAATATACTTTTCGGGCGATTTATAAAGATGTTTCGTATCCTTGACACATGAAAAAAAAACTTTAAACCAGAGGAACCAGAGGGTGGTAGACCTTACTATCTTATATGATTTAAATGCCATTATAGATGTAAAACACTTTGCAAACCTAAAATGTTTCCTGTTGCTATCTGCTTCAAATTACTGTATTTCTTATTTTTAGTAGCCAGAAAAATTTTCAGCAAAGAGCTTAATTGCATATTTTAAAGGAACCAGTAGTAAATTCATATATGACTTTTCCCTCCTTGCTTAAATTTATATTATATTAGGCAAAGTTGCGTCTTAAATTTTAACATTTGCAACACATACATGTAGGTTTGAGCCATAACAACAGTAGTACTAGTATAGAGAAATTTAAATGGTGATGTTTAAGTCTTGCCACACAAAAAGATTTAATTTGAAACTGAATTGTCTGTTATTTCTAATAAAATCAAAATTATAGTTGGGTTGACTTATTCTGGAGTTTCTAGTTGTCTATCTGCGTGTGTGATTTCGCACATTAATTCATAATTAAAATTTCAGCCTGATCAGAATCTCATTGTATTCCCTTGCATCCCCGATCTTGTACGGTTAGTGGAGACGTCATTGACAATAATTAGAAAAAATAACATTGATGGGAGAATGCAGCTCTGCTGTTTGAGTTGTTTTGATAAAATATGGTACTCTTCGGGTCCTAGTTATTTATTTATTTATTTTATCGGTATAAGAAACATAAATGCTTACATAAACCTACCTTAAGATTTTTAGTACTGTTTCCAGTTTACACCCTGTAAATTTCTTGATATACACCCTATCAAGACGAGATTCATCTCAAATGATAGCAAATCGTCTAAGCTTTGCAACGAGTGCACAACCAGCCTTATCGCTTTCCATCGTCAGTTGTAGGACATCAAATTCAGAAAATTGGGGAAAAAATCCTAATTTTTTTCAAATTTTAATGATTTACTCGCCAAAATGCATGATAACTATATAGCTTATTTACAAGTTAGAAACCTCGGAATGTTACCTTTAATTAGACTATGTACATGTACCTACTTAAATGCAACCGTTTTTGAGATTTTTCCGTTTCTATGATTCATAATTTCATTAATTATGTTAATTTGTGTGGAATTCCATGAAATTAGGCGCGATTTCTAGTGTAAATACTGTATAGTTATTAGCATTTTGGTGGGAAAATTGTTAAAATTTGAAAAAATTAGGATTTTTTTTCTCAATTTTTGGACTTTGACGTACTACAACTTAAGATTGAAGACGACAGTAGGCCTGGTTGAGCATTCATTACAAAGCTTAATTTTGCTAATAACAATAGAAATCGCGCCTAATTTTATGCCATTCCCCGCAAATTAGCAAAATTCATGAAATTATGAATCATAGAAGCGGGAATCCACATTATGTGGTGTTGATGAATTTCACGGTGTTTCGTACCACTTGAATGAATTTTTGTAGCTTCCAGAATTGCAATGAGTTCCGCTAGTTGTACTGGTGTATCAGGATGTAGTCTGGCTGAAAAAATTTGTTGCCATGTCCCCTCGTGTTGTCTGACAATGGCTACTCCTACGCCGTCTATTGAGCAGTTAGCGTCCGTAAACCAGAATTCTTCATTTTGGTGTTTTTCTTTCATCTCTAAGAACCTTTTTCTGTAGACTTCAGCAGGTGTCTTCTTCTTTCTGTCTCTGTACATGTTCAGTCTGAAATGTCTGTGTAGGGGATAGTGATAAGGGATAAAGATTGGTTTCTTTGTCCGGGGGACGGGATGGGGATACCTATCTCTAAAGCTCGTGAGATGCATTTAGCTAGGATGGAAGGGGTGTGTGTAGGTGGGTTATGCAACTTAGATATAATTTTATTGTACAGAGGCTTCTAGGGTCCGTGGTTTCTTTGGCGAAAAGATTAAGAGCTCCTTTTGCTGCTCACTTTTGTAGGTTTGTGAAGCCTTCTTCAATAAACAGAGCTTCAATTAGAGATGTTCTGTAGGCTCCCATTGTTGTGCGGATTTTGTTATCGCAGGAGGTCTGAACCTTCTGAACAAGCGATTTTGCTGCGTGTCCATATAGGGTGATACCGTAGTCCACTTTTCCGTGCATTGGAGATTTGTTATACGAGGGAGGGACTCCGCGGTTTCTGGTTGCCAAGGTTCTGGCCAGGTTGTTAGTTTTTTTCCAGCCCCTGAGCCGTAATTCGTGCCTGAGCATTCCATTTTAAATTTCGCGAGAATGAATCCCTAGTATTCGCATGTTGTTTTTGCCGTTACCTGGTATTCGTCGATCTTACATCTGCTTGTATGGCAGTTATGTTTTCTACAGACGTGCAGTAGCTCAAGTTTGTTGCTGGGGAATCTTGCTCCGTTTTGTTCGGCCCAAATGTTGGCTTTGTTAAAGGCCTGTTCCACCCATCTGTTCGCCTCGTTGTCTTTGCTGTGACCTGTAAGGAGAAGGTTGTCTGCATAAATCAGGGTATTAATGTTGGTTATCGGCTCAAGAATGGAGCACAGTGAGTTAATGTAAATTTTAAAAATGCTCGTAGATAACGGGGAACCTTGCTGAACTCCGATATTCAAACGGTGGAGTGGAAAAATGAATCCATTGATCTTGAACCTCATTTTTCTGTTAGTAAGGAAGTTTGTGGTGAGCCGAATGACCCAGACACATATACCATTAGCCACAATGTGTCTGCCCACCCGCTCGTAAGCTTACTCTAAGTCTGCCGACAGAACCACTGAATGGCGTTTTGATGATAGGCCCTCTGTTAGCTCGTCTTCCAGTTGGTGGAATAGGGAAGGACTCCCTCGTCCTGGTCTGAAAGCGTGCTGTATGTCCGAGAGTGTCACCTCTAGGATCGAGTTGAGCCTTCGTGTAAGTATCTTTTCCAGAATTTTTGATAGGGATGTCAGTAAGGAGATAGGTCTGAAGTCGTTCATGGTGTTAGCTGAATTGGATCTCTTAGGGATGGGGACAATCGTGGCAATATTCCAATCCTGAGGGAAGATTCCCTTGTCCAAGATATTGTTCATGAGTGAGATGTATCTCCTCTTTAAAGAGATAGGGGATTCCCTTACCATGCGATATGAAATCCTATCGTGACCGGGGGTTTTGCCTTTGAGAAGACTCAAAGTGTCATTGAGTTCTTCAAAGTTTATCGGGTAGGTTGGGTTTCTTGTTGGATCAGGAGCATAGGGTAGGTTAGATTGGGAGAAGTGTTCTTCGTCGAAAATAAAGTCTTGAGAGAAATTAGTGTTTTACGAGTAGCCCGACCATGTTCGAGCAAACTCACAGGCAATTTCCATGGAGCTGATGTTTCAGTTTGGTGTCGTCAGTTGGCGATGAGGTTTGGGCGCCTATTACCGGAGATGGAAATGACTTTCCTCCATGCGTCGGCGAGATCAACGGTGGGATTAATGGTATTTGCGAAAAGAACCCAGGATTTTTTTTTCCTCTTTGATCTGTTTCTTGGTGCTTGCCGCCTCCATACGATAGGTCTGCAGGGTCTCTGTCGTAGGATGCCTTTGGAATATTTTCTATGCCCTATTTTTGGCTCTTATTAAACAGAGGATGTCCTCATTCATCCAGTAGGCTTGGGTTTTCGGTTTTGGATTTTTTTAAGTTTGGTTGACATTTTGGCTTTGAAGGAATTTTTCCAGTTCCCTTTTGGAAATTTTTGGAAACTGTCCCAGTTCGCTTCCTGTTCATAGAATCTTTGGGTAGATTTAAAGTTTCCGGTCTAGAGGTAGTGATCACTATGGGGAAGTAATAACTACCTTCTAGCTGTTTATATGTACTTCAGAAGAAAAGAGGGGCTAGGTTCAGGGTAATGAGTGTCAAGTCAATCGCCTGCCACAATCGAGTATCCTGACCTATGGGTGATCAGTTTTCTTAGGGTTTCAGGTTGGAGATAGTTATCGTTTTCCAAATATATATTGCTGATGGTGATCTGTGGATTGAATGGATGGTTATGGAAAGGAAAAGGTTGTTAGGATCCGCGGAAATTTCTGAAAAGGAAAGTGAATTGAGGACTAGAGTAGCTACTCCTCTTCTTTTGGTCTCGTACGTTCTATTATGATATAAGCATTTGTATTGTCGTAGTCTGTCTGCTCCGTCAGCGGCAATAAGTTTCGTCTCCTGTAATGGTATGATGTGAGGTGAGTAGCTGTGTTTAAGCATTTGGAGGTGGTGAAGCCTATTGTAGAATCCTTGAATATTCCAGGAGGATGGTTAGCCCTCTGGTGGAGCTTGCAGGGAAGAGCGGCAGTTTTGGGTTGTTGAATGTTGGAATGTGGATATTGGATAAAGAGCTTCATCAGGGGAGGCCATTATCATTAAAATTCGTGTGATAATTGATTCAGTTTCAGGCTGATTATGGTCTGAGATTAAGTGTATGGGTTAATCAGAGGCATCTGAACTACCCACATCTATATTTAAAATTGAGTCTATAGCTTCAAAGGTGTCTTCTTGGTAGTCTGTAGCGATCAGTGTCTTATCAGGCAATAGTTGCTTAATATAGTCTTCCAATTTTTGGGTAAAATGGAGAGTTTGCTTGTTTTTAGCTAGCGAGGCTTTGTCTTTTTGGAGTTGTATGTGTTTGTGCGGATGTTGTTTTGTTAGTAGGGGATTCGGGTTTAGCTTGTGGTGTAAGTAGGATTTTAGAAGTTATGGTGATTTGGAGCTAGTTAGTTGTTTGTTAGCCTGTGGAAGTGGAGGAGGTGATTGGTTGGTGAAGCGAGTGTTACTTGGAGGAGTTATTGAGGGTTTGTTGGTTAGTGTTAGTTTTTAGGTTGGTTTTCGTTGCAGTGTGAGTAGTATGAGCGAATTTTTTAACTAAGCTGGGTTACGTGTCTTTTGCTCTAGAGATTGGAAGGTTATTGGAGATTGCATGACCGCACCATAAGTCTGCTGGATCGTCCTTGCGCTGGATATAGGGCGGCTTACAAAGTATATTTTTTTAGCTTCATATTTCGAGCATTTCTTCTGCGACCTAATACGCAGGATATCTTTCTCCTGGGCATACATGGGGCAATTTTTGTCGATGGAAGCGTGTCACTGTACTTTGCAGTTTACACATACTGGAATGTCATTTGCGTCCTGGCCTATTTCTTGGAGGTCCTGAGCACAAAAAGAGCATATCTCCTTTTCTTCTGACCACCATTTACTGGTGTGCCCAAGTCTTTGACATTTCCTACACCTCATTGGATTAGTGATGTATTCCCTCACTTCCGTCATTTCAAAGCCTACTGAGGTTTTGTGGGTCAGAGGGAAACCAACAAAGGATATGATCACGAAGCCCGATTTCTTTTTCCTCTAAGGATATTAAAGACGAGTTATAGATAATCCCTTTGGTTTTATTGAGGGAGTCGTGAAAATTCCATTTTATGGGAATGTCTCCTGAAAGCTTCGTTTTACATATGAATCGTTCTGCAACACTCTTGTTATTGCAGAGAAGAAGTAGACTACCATCCCTGAGGAAGGAAGATGATGTGAATCTCGTCAATCTCAAGACATATGGGTTTACCTCTTTGAGAGTCTTATTTGGGTAGTGGTTTGTATCACAATGACCTTGGCTTGATCATCCGGATTGCAAGTTTTTTCCACTAAGCTTGGGAAGTGTTCCGTGGAAGCTTCAAGGGCTCCTCTACGCTTTTTGCTACCTCTACTATTGGGGACTTGCTTAAAGCTACCCAATAGATGAAAGGGGTTTTGATTACTTGGCCCGGAGCCCATGTTGCCTAGGGTATCCCCTGACTAATGCTATGAAAAATTACCTAGACCGACACGGGTATGTTTACCTATTTAAATGGAAAATTTAATTAGAAAAGTACTTCCTTTAGTTGCTTGGTCCGCCCCTGTTGGGAAAGTTTGATTGCTTCAACCTTGATTTGGATCACTGGTTTCGGAGTTGGTATGTGTCACTATAGTGGTAAGGTTTAGATCTCCAACTGGTCGACAAAATGTCCAACGCACACTATTCTACTAGTTAGAAGTTCAACCCTATCTTCTTTCATCCCACCACGTGTTTTCCGTGGGGGGCTGTCACACTAATGCTAATGGTCACTGATATGAATTTCACTTCACTCACTGTTTTATTGTTAATTTGTAGCTTGTCTTAATAATCTGTACACTTCTCGTGCCACTCACTAACATTGTTAATAACTCCTTGCTTAGAAAAGCCCAGAAAAAAGGGAATTTGCCAGGGTCACCTTCAAGTCAACTTGTCGATTTGAGGTCTTGCCGATGACTGTCCTAGTTATGTGATTTAATAATTTCCACAAATTTCGTAGGAATACCACTCTTTTAATAAATTTTCTAAATACCACCTGCCCCCGCTCCAGTATTACTGAAATGTCTTTTCACATTTTAAACTAACTTCATAACCACGGCAAGAAAAGACAAAATAATTCCTCTTCAATTATTATTATTATAGAGACAGATATTACCATTTTTTGTTAAATATTAGTAGGTATATGAAATCTTCTTTCACTTGCTACATTTGCTTAACCTTATAAGCAAAAATCATATAACAAGATATCGCATGCTGAACAAATTCCATTTATATACAAGAAAAAATGTTCATGGGATGTAGCAGTACAACCCAAGCAACGCATTTCAACGCAAACAAATATTTCCATGAATCCATTCTCATCACATGAAGGCATTGCCACTATAAAGATTGGTCACACCATACCGCACTCCACATACCGCAGTTCAGTATAGTCAGAGAATCTATCTTGACACCTTGGTCAAAGATAACCTAAGAACCAATTTTTCGTGTTTTCAAGAAAGAAAGAAATATATGTCATATACTTTCGTCTTTTCCATGAATTAAAGAAAAGAACTGGGCTATGCATTATTGTAGTGCAACTGAGACAACGAGTTAAAAACAAAAATTGAAAAAACCCAAATGGTAAAATCTTCTGGATACCTTGAAAATCCTTTCAAACTATTCATATTAATGTACATCAGGTCACACTACCTCAATTTTTTAAGAAAACGATAAATTTCGCTTTGGCCAAGATGCTCAAACGAGATGTCAAATTTCTGCCAAATAAAATTCGCATTTTTTCCCGGAAATATCA
Source organism: Dioctria rufipes (assembly GCA_963924295.1). Lineage (NCBI taxonomy): Eukaryota > Metazoa > Arthropoda > Insecta > Diptera > Asilidae > Dioctria > Dioctria rufipes. The sequence goes on along the minus strand of OZ002743.1, from coordinate 153,830,748 downwards.
GAGAAGTCTGTTATGGTACATACTTCCGAGTGAGTATTCTTGGAAGTGAAGATCATCCTGTCAGCATGAGCTGACAGCTCACTCCCGTGATCAGCGATAGCACAGGGCGACACGCTAGCACCTCGACTAGTGCGGGAAAGATTACGATCCATAATACAAAAGCAATTCATGCCTGACCTAAACAAACTAGGTACACATCCAACCCTGAAGGGGCCATTACACCACTTACCTTAACCTTACTGACGGCGCCGATGACATGCTTTCATACCGTTGCCCCACCCACCCTTTGGCATTGTGGGAATGATTTACAATGTCCCTATTTGACCTGAAAAGTTGAGGAGCGGAGTAGTGAACCTCAGTCTATCATTATCACGAGAGGGGCTTCTGGAGAGTGATGAAAGAAATAAAAAGACCTAACAGATTCATTTTGTTATAAACAATAGGACTTTCTTTCGTTAACTGGCATGGAACAACGTTACAGATACTATAATTAATCGGCTACCGAGCATACAAGTTAGATACAGACGAAAATTGCCTCAAGGTGTTCATGCTTTAAGAATTTTAGTTGCCTTCACTTAAACTACATTTCCCTCTCTCGTATTTTTCTACCAAATTAACTGCAAGTACGTCAAAATTGAAAAATATAATGAATATAGATACGATTTTGTCACTGCTTCCAACCTATGCCAACTTCATCGCTTAAGAATTTTGTTGCTTTAAAAAAACATCATAACCATAGACCTCATCATAGAATCATTATTAAACATAATCATAGATATCATTATACTTGAGGAATCATTAATTATAAAAATTATTATAGATACATATTAATAGCTAACGACACATGTCAATTACAAAGTTATATAGAATTACAAAGTTATAGATTATATCCTTAGAAAACACAATTAAATGTCGATTGAAGAATTAATTATCTATCATATCATGTCATATCATTTATTCCAGTCGTACACAAGATTAGACATCTTTTTTTGTACAATGAGTAGTAAATACGGTTCTAAATACATAATTTATGGCGAAAAAAATTAAAGATTATAAACTAAACTATGCTAATTCAGAAGAAAACAGAAAAAAAAGAAAGAAATATATTTCAAACTATCAAGATTACAGAATCTTTGTAAGTGCGCTAAGAAAGGTCAACTAGAATTTACTTTCAGCTGCTAAGAAGATAAGTAGAAAAATATGGCAAAAATTTAATGCAACGAATATCAACAACTATATTATTTGTAAAATAATGAGCATCTTGAATGCGATCAAGGAGTTGGCAGTGTGGATATTCATAGGAAGATTATTCCATAGTCGTGAGATCTGGACAAGATAAGAATTTTCCATAATATTCTTATAAAAACGAGGAGTTATTATATTCCTATTGCGTTCAGATGTTGCGAAACAGAAAAGTTCTCTGGGATACTCTGGTTTGCCTGACTTTAAAAGATTAAAGGAGAATATCAATGACCTACGCTGAAGGTAAGAAGTCAGAGGACGACCAAGCAATCTTGTCCGAAAAGGGGAAACATGATCAAACCTGCGAAGACCAAAAACAAATCGAACGCAATCATTAAAGGCAACCTCCACTTTAGAAAAAGAAACATAAGATGCTTATAGGGCGAAAGTCGGCAGGGGCTCGAGACATCTTTTCTTCGGTATTGGGAGTACTATCGCAGATTTCCAGTCTGAAGGAAACGTTGATGTCGTTAAGCATGAATTGATCACATGAAGAATGTATTTACCATAAAATGGATACAATAACCTGATAAATCGTGGAGACAAACCATCGGGTCCAATGGCATCAGATTTGATTGAGTTAATGGAAATTGACGTTCATTCAGGTCAACAGAATGCAGAATGCAGAATGCATTATGATTGGCCAAGGGTGCGACCTCGCTCAATGAACCTCCATGAGGAACTTCGAGCGTTCCAGCTTGATTTACCATTGAACTTTGGTTAAGTGATATAAAAGATGGATTAAGTTCATCGGGATTGATCCACAATCGACTTCAGCTTTCCCATACACACCAGCCTGTCGTAGGTTGCGCCATAAAACTTTGGGTTGTAGATGGCAGTTCAATTTAGAACTAAAATACTGGCGCTTAGCGCGACGTATGGCCGCAGTTGCTTTATTGCGTGCCGTTTGGTATAATACACGGGCACCAGAGGTGTTAGATCGTTTGTAACGACGATATAAGTACACGCGTTCAGCAATTAGCGACAGAACTCGAGATGAAAACCAAGGACAGCCATTAGGGGTTATATATTTATATCTAACGTGGACACATTTATCGTATAAGTGAGTGATCAACTTGGCAGTTAACAGAAGAAGAATTATTGATTGACTCCCATGGCAAGCGTACGCATTCCTCAAATAAAGCATTTACATCAATATTATTAAAATCATGATATGAATAAAAGGTGGGGAGACGTACTGACTCAACAGACATATCATAAGAAAGATAAAGTCATGATCCAAGATACTAGGAGGGCTCAATTGGTTATGCGAGATCACTTTACTTGCATCTGTTGTAAGAAACAAATCGAATAATGAGGGATTAGCTGCATTAAAATATGTTGGAAAATTATTGATTACATTTAAATGTAGTGTATGAAGGACATGCAAGAACAAATTGACTGTAAGATCCTACCAAAGAAGGTTAACATTAAAATCACCTTCTACAATGACATTCGAATACTGCTGAGAAATACGTGATAACGTGTCTTCAAACTCCTACACTATGGCGCAGTTGAAGCTATTTGGAGGACAGTACACTGCTGATAAAATACACTTGTCATAGCTAGAGGTAATTTCGACGCCTATAAATTCCATTGCATCTCCTTTCGAGGAAAATATATGCTTGGCCTTGAAGCAATCGCGGACATATATCGCAACACCGCCTCCTATACGATTTTTGCGTTCATGAAAAATGTTGTAGCCAGGAATTGCGAGGGATGCAAAGAGAATACTGTACTTCAACCATGTTTCACTGATTATAATAGCGTGTAAGTCGGACTGGCAGAATATGTATCGAAATTTGTCGATTTTGTTGCGAATGTTTCTAGCATTTAACGCACATACTTTTAATCCACGGGAATGATCACATAAGATTTTCAACATCATTCTTACCTTGTCCAGATCATAATTATTCAAATTCATGAAAAACTACTATCTCGCCACCCAAATCGTCAATTAATAGCAAGGGTTAAGGAATAATGCAGGAAATGGAAGGAAACATAGGTGGAAGAAGAAGCACAGGAACAAGTCGAGGTGAGAATCAAAGCCACGCCCCAGGGATGGTAGCCAGCGCGCTTACCAACTGAGCTACCGAGGCCAGTAATATGACATCCTTAAGGTCACGCCTTATTATATAAAAATCAAGCAAAGGAATACATATAGCCAATGTGTACTCTACAATCTATAAATTAGGTAATAATAATATTAAAGAAAGTTATGTATTACATTATGAATTCATGCAATGGAATACATATAGCCTTATGTGTGCTTTACATCTATTGATTAGGTAATAATATTATTAAAGTTATGTATTAAGAAATGAAATATATCAAAAAACGGCAACAACTTACATTTCCTTGTTGTGGGGTCCACCGCAGAGGTGCCTCTTTGTGTGTTCCGCTGTGCCATAATTCAATTAATAAAATTAAAAGAAATTTACGCACTCACTGGGTTACATTACACTATACAAAAATTTAAAAAATGCCGGTTGGTCTAGTATGCTACTTATCTACTATCGTTGCGAATCCAGTGAGTTTATTCGTTGTAATGCTAATAATCGTCAACAAATATTGTTTGTTTGTGTCGGGGCAGTAATGCTCCAGCGGAAGTTGGACCCAAAACGCTTTACTCCTGACAGGTTTTCTATACAATATCAGCGCTGAACTAATCAGCGGATTTAGTTTTACCAAAGGATATATATTCCAGGAATATACTTGATGCATCCAGTGTCAGAAGATATTTTGAACTCAAAAATCTACTTAACGTGCGATATGTTATGTAGGCCATATCAGTTCTGAAACACTAAGCGGATTTCGTTGTACAAACTTCTATATTCCAGAAGATATTTTGAACCCAAAAAACAACAACAACAAAAAATGTGTTTCGCTTTTGATATTTTATGTAGACGACCCCAACTATAGGTTAATCAGAGGATTCAATGAAAATTACTCTCTACTTAAACAAAACACGAGCTCTTATCCCTCAGATGCAGCTAAATTATAATTGATTCCTTTTCAGCTATCTCTTCCCAGACTAACAGACCTTTTCACCACCTCAAACACTTCTTCTTTTTCCTCGACTCCTAGCGAATGGACCGCCGTCAGATGTCAATCGTCCCCCCTTGAAGAAAAATCGCAGCACAATCGCAGTGTGCGCGGGAAATCAGCACCGTCAGTGTGTAGGTGCAGTATACTGCCTCATGTATCACACTGCGACCATAACAATCCAGAATGATTACACTCACTAATCTCTTCAGAGCAAAACGAATGTAAACAGAAGCACGTGCGTTCAAATATCATAGGATTACAGGAAAAACTTTGGAACAGACTCTCTCAATATTTCAGAAAAACGTGTTTTCACAAAAGCGCGGGATCATTTTGTGAGAGTAAAATCTGAATACTCTGACCCTTCTCATTTATTTACGAAAATGAATCATTTGCCATTTTATTTCGTTATTGTGCACTTTCACATTTTTTGGCTTTAGTCGTAAAAGTAAAGTAAAGAGCTAGATATTTTTTTAATTTTTTTTCTTTCGGAAATCTCGCCTGATTCTCAACTTGTTGTGTTAAGTTAAGTTTGCCTTTCACCTTTCACCAACCGACAAACAATCTTCTAAACGGAGCATATCAGAATAGTACCTAAGGAGGCGGCAGCGATATTCAAGTTGGCTTGACTATTTGTGTGTTGTATCATGCGGCTGCCTGAGCGACTTGGTTGACTGACTGTGTTGACATACGTTGTTTGGGATGTATTTCTACATCCAATGAAAACCTTTTCTTGTACATGGAATTTGTTCGGCATGCGATATCTTAATAAGTTATGTGATTTTTGTTATATATATAAGTTTTTGCGAACGGACAGTGATTGTTTAATGTGGTACCCTTAGAATATAGAGAGAACAAGCAGTGTTTATACCTATTAATATATATATATATTGAAAAAAGAGGTATCTCATGAATAATGTATGTTCAGCTGCTTGATTCGTTTACAGCTGAGGAACTAATGAGGTTCTGGTGTAGTGACAGCGACAGTGGGAGCAAGCGCAATATTTTCATATATCTTGCTGCCCCGCTCTCTTCATTGATTCATACTACACGCCTGTATTGAGCTTCCACTACAGCGAGAACAGATTCTAACACAACCAGAATTTGACTGTGCTAAATTTGGCTTATCACTCTTCCTTCTAAGGGTGAACCTCTGCTTGTCTGCTCTATCATGCGTAATCCTCCTCAAAGCGCTTGAAAGGTGGAAGATAAATTTTATATGTGTATTGGAGTAATTCAATATTAAAAATTCGTCTAATAAACCCCGAATTTTTAGAATAGAAGAATTACTAGGACTTGGCTATTTTTTATTTTATTTAGAGTAGGGGACGAGAATAACTCCAAGCACGAAGACCAAGCCGGCCTATTGTACTGAGCTCTGGATATTGGCATAGTTGGCAGAAGAATTAGATGTTGCATGCAATACCAGAGCAGAATAAAATTTATATGGCTTGTGGTACATTCTGTAATGCATTTTCTCGCATCTGCCCTGCCGTGTTGAGGGGCCGGCACATACACACAATCTATATACATACTTCTCTCTGGTATACCATGCGATATCTAGTTCATGTGCCATCTATGCTATTAGTAATCAGAGCAATTCTTATCTCATTACAAAGAAGGGAGTAAACGAACTTCCGAAATAATTTATTTTCAATTTTGGCTAAATTGAATGCATGTGACAGACTCGAAAGTCATAAATGATTAAAAAGAGTCATCGATTTTTTTTTTCTTTTAATAAACATAAAAATCAACTATTAACAGAAAACTGTTATTTATTTATTTTCAGGTATATAAGGCTCGTGACAATCACACAAATGAGTACGTTGCCTTGAAAAAGGTACGTCTCGAAAATGAAAAAGAAGGTTTCCCAATTACAGCTGTTCGTGAGATAAAAATTCTTCGACAATTAAATCACAAAAATATTGTAAATCTTAGAGAGATAGTTACGGATAAACAAGATGCCTTAGAATTTCGAAAGGATAAAGGTTCCTTTTACTTAGTTTTTGAATATATGGACCACGATCTTATGGGACTTCTTGAGTCTGGTATGGTCGATTTTAATGAAGAAAATAATGCAAGCATTATGAAACAATTACTTGATGGGCTCAACTACTGCCACAAAAAGAATTTTCTCCATAGGGATATAAAATGTTCGAACATTTTAATGAATAACAAGTAAGTGTTCGGGGCGAAGGGGAGATTTCATTCATGTGCTTGAGGATTATTTTCTAAGTAAATTGTTTTTTGTTCTTTTTCCCCAGGGGTCAAGTTAAGTTAGCTGATTTCGGTTTGGCACGATTATATAATGCTGAAGATCGTGAAAGACCTTATACAAATAAAGTTATCACTCTTTGGTATCGTCCGCCGGAACTTTTACTAGGGGAAGAACGTTATGGACCCGCAATTGATGTATGGAGTTGTGGTTGTATTTTGGGTGAACTATTTCTAAAAAGGCCATTGTTTCAAGCAAACGCTGACATGGCACAACTTGACACAATTTCACGATTATGTGGCAGTCCAGTACCTGCTGTTTGGCCATCAGTTATCAAATTACCACTTTTCCATACGTTAAAACAAAAAAAGCAACATCGTAGGCGACTGAGAGAAGATTTTGATTTTATGCCTACACCAGCATTGGATCTTCTTGATAAAATGCTTGAATTAGATCCAGATAAACGAATAACGGCAGAAGATGCTCTTACGTCGCTTTGGTTAAAGAATGTTAATCCGGAGGAGTAAGTTTTTCGTTATTTTTAAATTTAGCTTTCTTATGAATAAAAATTTCATTTTTATAATTAGAATGGCCATACCGAAATTACCAACTTGGCAGGATTGTCATGAATTGTGGAGTAAAAAAAGGCGACGGCTTCTGCGTGAGCAACAAGAAGCAGCACTAAACTTACCACCCGGTAAACCTAATGTAAAATTGATCGAAAGTGATATTGTTCAATAAACAAATATTTTACATGATTTAATACTAATTTTACAATAATTATTTATAATATATAAAAAAAGCTTAATGAAAGCAAAAAAAACTTCAATAAAGTTCATCGTTGCTGGTTTCCTCTTTTTGTAATTTTATAATAATTTAGAACTCGAAGAAAAAAATGCTGAAAAATATTTTTCTCTTGTTTTAAATAATATTGTATTTTTTAAAAGTTGTTTTTCTTGTTTTCTAATCCTACTTGAACAATAGTATATAATGAAAGTATAAAATAGCAGAAAAAAATGTTGTCCAATTTAATTAAGGTCATGAAAAACATCTCCGTGTAAAAATTTTATGAAACCTACGAAATGAAAAAAAAAAAAAAAAATATATTAAATATGTTTCTACATATATACACACTCATATATATATATATATATATATATATATATATATACACAGAAAAACACACGTGAATTGGGTGCAGGAGAGACTGAGAATTAAAAGAGAAATAAAAAATTAAGAGTTTAAGAGAAAACGCGCTAAGAAACACGTTTTAATAAAATTAAGCTTAATGGGACATAACAAATGTAATGAAATTTATATATATATATGTATATACATATACATATATAATATAAAAATATATTTTTAGTTGAATGCTACATAATAATAATTAGTGATTCTGTTGTAAAAAAAATGTAATTATTCTTAAAGAAAACAGTGGTAAATTAACAATAAAATTTTTTTAATTATTGTGTATGGAACAAGCAATAGAATAAAAATAATCTGAACATTAGAAAAAAATTATATAATCGGATTATGATATTCTATTAGTAATAAAACAAAGTTATAAATACAAAGGAATTCATGTTTTGCTTTTATTTATTTTCACTGGGGTTTACCTTCGAAATCTTCCTAAGCATAAAACTTCCAGAGAATCGTGCATGTTGGAATTTCGAGTATGAAGATTTGATTGAGAATTTCAAAAATTTGATGTAAGTACTGATTACTAATAAAAACGTGCGCTGTTCCACAAAACTTTAGAATAATTTGCTATCCTTTGCATTATCCAGAGCAATGATAAGGATGTGATGGTTTTTTCATGGTTTCTTTTAAGCTAATATTTATCTTGTTGTTTTTGAATGTAGTGAGATTTACTTGGATTGAGAGTCAGATGGTTTGATTGTGCTCATTGATGTATCTTATTTGGATAACTATTTACTCGAGCAAAGTAATCCTCGGTCCGATCAATTGGTCTGTTGAAGTAAATCTGCATACAGGCCAATATTAACATCCTCTTCAGTTTCACTATTTATGAAGATACTGAAAAACAAGGGTCCCAGTATGATCACTGCGGAACACCACAACACAGTGGAAGGATGCCTACGAAAGTAACGTTTCCCTTTACTTGATGGTATCTGTCTGGCAATAACCTTTGAATAAACTGATCATCGGTAGAGGAGAATCCAAAGCAGGTAGATAATTTCTGTAAAAGCATAATGTGATGGACGCCGTTCAAGGCCCTGGAAAAGTCCAGAAGGGACAAGATACTGATGATACCGACATCGTGAGCAGCTCGCAAGTCTTTCGTGACTTTTAGCAAAACTCTGGTACAGCTGTGTTTGGAGCGGGATCCCGATTGTGATTTGGTTAAAAGTGTATTGCCTTCTAAGAATTTAGACATCTGGGTATACATAGCAGCTTTTCCAGAACTTTGGAGAGAAAGGACAGAATGTTTATCGGACGGAAACCATTCATATAGGTAGGAGAAGGTTTTTTTGGTAGTGCAGCGAGTTAAACACGACTTAGAAAAATAAGGGAGATTAATTTTAAGAGAGCGAGGTTGTATTTTGTCAGAACCCACTGATTCGGAACGTATAGATCGAATAGCACAGATGAGTTGATTTGAGCTAACGCACCGGAAAGAGAATAAAGATGTTGAGATTGATCTATTTGATTCGACTGTACCATCAGTGTAATCCTCCGCTGGTACTATTTCTTGTCCTTGCTGTAAAAAGTCACTAGTTCATGAGGGTCAAAATCGGGATAGTTGAAATTTTTCGCTTTACCGCAGCGGTCAAGTTTCCTCAAACTATTCCAGATTGTTTTTGACGAACGAATAAGATTTAACGTTACCATAAAATATCTTTTGGCTTTCCATTTATTTATTTATTTAGAACTTCATCAAAGATCTGATTACTGAGTTTACAAAAGTGAAATGCACCTAATTCTCTTTACACAAATTTGATTTAAGTGTGTGTTGAGTGTTGAAAAGAAAAGACGTTTAGTTGTTGTGTTGTTGATATTAAAAAAGTTTTAAGTAAAATAAAGTTAGTGCTTATAGATTTATTAACGCAATAAAAGGCAAGTTTTAAATAATTTTCAAATCATTGCATTATTAATATGAAATATATTTTGGTAGCTTTAAAACAATGTAACATAATTCACCTGTAATAAAAACGAAGAGGATGTGATCAGTTTAGATACTAAAATTAAAATTTTAGATCAACTTGCAGTAGGACAAGGTGCAACGGCTCTGGAAAAGCATTATTAACGATGCTACCATAAGAACGCTTAAGAAAAAAGAAACTTTGATCAGAAAATCGATATGTTCTGAGACAAAAATAAGTGCTAAAAAACTGAGATGTTGTCAAAGAGAAGATGGAAAAAGCTTTGCTAATGTGGATTGAAGATAAATAACAAAAATAGAATATCAGTAGATGGAATTACTATCAATCAAACAGAATATATAAACGTATTAAAGAAATTTTAGCCAATGAGTCACTTCATCTCAGTCATAACAACCTGAATTTTCTGCAAGTACAGGCTGGATGGTTTTCTTAAACGACATGCTTTCCATAATATAAAAATTAAGGGAGAAACTGCGTCTGCAGATGAATTGGCTGCCAAAGAATTTCCTCAAAAACTTGGAAAAATTATTGAAGATGGAGGATACACCCCAGATCATGTTTGGAATGTAGATAAAAGTGACCTTTTTTTTGGAAAAACAATGCCTAGTAGGATGTAGATTGCAAAATCGCAGAATACTGTCGGTGGTTTTAAAGTAGCAAAGGACCGTGTAACATTGTTGTTTTGCTCCAATGCTTCAGGAGAACATATTTTAAAAACTGCTAGTTAATCGTGCCTTAAGGCTGAATGGCAGAAAATAAAGCTTTCGATTCCGAGTTTCCATTTAACTATGTAGTAGTAGCGTGAGCTTTCCTAAAAATTGGTGTGTACATGAAAAAGTTATTTGGGGGGCAGAAAAATTAGACGGTTTTTTTTAGGTTTTTGATATAAAAAAAAAACCCCAACATCCTTTTCAACAATCTAGGCCCGGTAGCATTTGAACTGAAGAGTTTCTAATATTTTGTCGAAGGTTTCAAAACAATATCATAAAAATTGTGGAAAATAAAAAGGGGGAAAAAATGCTTACAAATTTATTCAGCGTTAAGACAATACTCGAGGAAAGGTGTAGATTTCAATAAATTACCAATTCACTGGATAGCAAACAAAAAGGCGTGACCCAGAGCAATCTTTAAAGAATGGTTTCAGAAATACTTTACTCCAGAAGTTAGAAGTTACATGAATGCAAAATGTTAGATTTTAAAGTTCTTTTAATTCTAGACAATGCACCCATCCGGTCTTGGAGCACCCACATGTCCAATTTTGTTTTCTAAATCAAATCCAAATCACGGGCATGTACACAAATCATTATGTACTAATAATAATTGAGTTTAGGCTAGCAAATTTACGTTTGTATAAATATCTGCTTGTTAAGCTTCTCACTACAGACGTACTACGTAAAACGTTTATTCTAATAAGACAAACTAGACCAATGAGGATTTAACAGTCATTGCAGTGTGGAAATTTTTTTTCTATTATGGACTGCATTAATCAAGTTCAGTTAGCTTTAGCTGACTTAAAGCCATCAACCTTGAATTCATGTTCGAAAAATATTTGGCCAGCATGTGTCAAAAGTAAAGATCCTGATCCTGTTATCCATAACAGCGCTCGTACATAAAATTGGTGGAGATAAATTCGATGATCTATCATTTGCCAATATAGAGGAATTATTAGTTGATAAAAGCTCGAGTGAAAATGTAATTATAGACCTCACCCTGTAACGCAAGGGTTGGCTCGAAGCGCCCTGTGCACATTAATCGGACGTTGGAACTGACAATATTAGCTTGGCGGCAAGTATACTAACGAGCTGGGTGCTAAGTGCATTGAGCGCCAGGTTCCGTGAGGGTCTATCCATCTCGTGCTTAAGTGTGACGCGTGCAACATGCTGCCCAATCAGTATAACGCTGCACACTTCGCCTACAAGGACCATTATTATAGAACAGGACTGACATAAGCTTCCTATCGCGATGCCCCTGTTATGGTAATATGTTGAGTGATTGGCTTGGACGTGAAGTCCGAACTGCCAGCATGAGCTGACAGATCACTCGATGACAGCGATAGCACAGGGCGGCACGCTAGCACCTCGGCTAAGGGTGGCGGAGAGTGTGGGGGAGTTCCCGAAATAACCTGCCGCTTGTCATCACCCATAATCAAAAAAAGTTTCGTGCCTTCAACAAACAAGCCAGCACACACTCGGTCCTGAAGGGACCCTTACGTCACTTACCTGTAGTTTGGGTGGAAGGCGTAGGTGTTATTACCTTCCTTTGCCAGCCCCATCCTCCCAATTGACCTTGGGTGGCACTGTTTTCCAAAGTCCCTTGGCTGTCTTCTTTCAGAATACAATCGCTTCGATAGCCACAAAATGGAAAAAAAATATAGACAAATTGATTGCTTCGCCCGACCTCTCAAAGAGACATGTGGCCCCAGGTCGTACCTAACCTACTAGTTGCATGCGTCTTACTCGCAATCGTTTTTACATTTCATCCGTTATCGTCTTTTTTGATTTATACTAATTTGACTACTTTCCAAACGGGATAATGGTATTAAAAGAATACTCCCTTGAAATTCCAGAGGGAATTAATATCCTTCCTTTGCCGCGTGTCGGACTTTCTTCCTTTTCAATCTAGTCTTTTTGGTAACCTTTTTTCTCCTTTTAAACTTGTACTAGGTCTCTTTTCTTTGATTTTTTTGCCTGCTGGTAAGGGAAATAATCTTATTATGTGAAAGTATAATTCTACTAGAGACAAAAATCTCTTGGACTTACGTGCTGAATAGTTTATCCGTCCGATGTTTAAAGACTTAAAGACTTTCCTCGTTTCTCACTTTTATACACGTACCTATCGTGTGAAGTGGTTGACAGCGGAAAGAGACGAGTTCTTCTTCTTTTCAGTCATAATCTGTCGTCCCCGCATGTCACGCGAGCTTGATGAAGCATTGCTTCGTCGGGGTGCGCTCAGTACGTGGTTCTACTTGAGGGCCGACGTACATGCTGCAGTATTTCCGTGTAGCATATTGCTATATGCAATACGCTACGACCATAACACCCCGATCTTTCTCAATCTCCTACACAAGGTGCCGGCTATAGCTCGTCGATGGTCGTGGGCTGAAGACCGGCGCTGCGACATAACTCGTGGCTAAAACCACTCCAGACATACTCCATTTTCACAGGCATTTTGTTCTTTATTCATCCTACTGCGGCACAAAACGACCCGAGATCAGATGCGGTGCACTATTGCTTGGCTTACTCCATCCCTAACGTTAAAACTCTTCAGTGATCGAATTGACAAGCACTGTCATTAACACCTCTTATTAGCTTCTAGCGTCTAATCTAAGCAAAAGCAGGACTCAATTAATCAGAACCCTCAACAGGGTACGGAAGCTATCCTAGGCCTAATAGCACTCTACCAATTTCAACCATGGAAGATACATAAACTAGTTGTGCGATACTTCCTTAAAGATTTGAAGTAGGTACCCCGTGGGACCTCATGCAACTACAACTTCACTCGAATGGGTAAGTACATATATAAGACTCTAATTCACTCTGATCAAGGTATATTTATATTAACGCTACACTTCAATTCACTTAGATCTAAGTAAAAGCACTTTATAGTAATTATCACTCTGATCTTGCTTAGTATGTAATTACTTAACTAAGTTAATTGAGAGCGAATCATATATATATCTATATGTATGTATGCATACGGGGAGCCCTTCAAATTCAACTTGGAGGGTTTTCCTTTCCGTTTCTTCCCTTGCGACTGCGTGTATACATATATATGTATATAGATACACTGGCTCAATGGAGCTCTGCTAAAGTTCAGATTTTATCACTAGTATTGTATTGCTCTACAAAATTCCTGCTGACTAGCACGGAATCACCTCATGACTGAGAATTGAATTATTCCAATCTTATCACCTATATTATAATGGCCCGAGGCACTTTACAATTCGCAATCCTCACAAAAAAAAATGTTAGGAAGAATTATTGATCCGCTTATCTATGTATATCTATATATATATATATATATGTGGCTAATTGCCAAACTCTCAACTAGGATAGGAAATTCTAATTTCAGGTATTCGTGGGTTCAATCTCCGTCACTTACAACTAGGTATGTATATATATATGTTATAATAATAATAAAGGTTATAAAAATTAAAGTTTGGTTTCAACAATTAATTTACGTACCGAGCGGGGATCCTCAAATGCGCACTTGATGATGCCACCGATCTTCTGCTAAATAAATTATGATTAAATATTCTTAAATTAACACATCTTGACTGTTTTCGAATTCGTCTCGTCATTATAAATTTCCCTTCTTCTAATAGGGTTTTTATTCCTCTTATAACTAAGTTTTTCTCTCTTGAGTTTCTTGGTTCTTGTCGTGTCGAGACGAGGCTGAGTTAGGTGAGTCTCCACTCCTACTCCATACCCTTTGGGCTTTGAAGCAATTCTGAGTTCCGGCCGTGAGGCGTTAGCGGCCTGGTGGTTTATTGTGTTGTCGGAGGTGCGCCTTAAAAAGCCGCGCCATCCCCGACTCCTAAGCTACAATAATACCTTTAAATTTCTCTTTGGATGACAACTTTGGCATTTAATGCTTACCTTATTGGATCCTAAGTGACTTCTACTTCTACTCCGCAGTGTTACTGATTCCCCCTTCTCAATTTGGGTTTCAACCTGTACTTCCCTTACGAAATCGTTTTCGGTCTAATTATATTGGTGTTTGCCTCCCTTTTCTTGGGTTCTTGTTTTGGTGTCTAACTCGGCCCATTCGGCTAAGTAACTTTATTGCTATTTTGGCTTTTAAATTTTTATTTTAGATATTAATTATACTTTCTCTTTGAACTTTGGCCTTCAATGCACTAATTTTAGCCCTTTATGCGGGAACAACTCCACGAGTCTTGTATAAGAACAACTTGACTTGTTATAGCCTTCTAGGTTCTTTAATATTCTATTTGGTTAAAGTCGACTGTACGTTCAGCGTTCACTTATGAAAAGGAGACTGAGTACGTTGTATCGCTATGCAGTTCCCGTTAATTCGAAACAGAGTCGCGCCTATCTAGGTTTGCTGCACAGCACCGTGAAATTTACAATTTCAACATGGTGAAACAACAAATAGAGGATTTTGCTAAGGCTTCAGTGAAGAGTGGTGCAACTAACCCACATCTAAGTGCATATCTACTTACCGTAAATGATGATTCAGTACACAAACTCATTCAAAGGGCATTAGATATGGAAAGATTGCAACAAGGACTCTTTAATATCCCACAACCCCCTAATTACATTCCTAATACCACAAATTATTTTCCAATGGACAACTTTTTAAGGCATAATCCTACAAATTATGCTAATGCTTATAATCTCCCTATTCACGAAAGTGTTGCTCCATACCCTTACGCCAATGAGATGAGCAAACCCAATATAAAAACGGAATTCAATATACCTCCCATACCGGAGCCTCTAAAGGTGCCATCAGTGTCTTTTGATACTGATGGGAACCGAACAAACAAGTGGCATCCCACTCAAACCAGTTTTAAATGAAAACCGTTTGGAAGCCCACTTCTAAGCCAAAATACTTTCTCTCGACATACAGGAGAAAAAATATTGGACAAAGAAAAATTACTTTTGAATAAAATCACCTGCAGCTACTGCAACTACAAGGGCCACATGTATGACGAATGTATAAAACCGAAAATACTCCTTTCTGCATAAACTGCAGAATAAAGGGCTATGATGCCCAACATTGCAAGCAAAATACTAAGGCACCACGCGAACATGCAAACAGTAACAACAATGCTCGGAGTGGCTCTGCAAATCGGGAACAAAGAATAAACCACATACAAAATATGTGCGATTTTTGTGGCAGAAGAAGCCATACCGTGTCCACTTGTCAGCAGAAACAACGATGGGAGGCCACACATTCGGGAAATGGGACACTGCGTAAAAAATACGGAAAGTTTCAACTCCAATCCACATTCAATAAACGTAAACCATATTTCAAATTACAGTCCAGATAGGTTAGTGGCTTTACGTAAAGAATCGCTGTTGGATATAAATCTAAATCAAGAAGAAGATAATTTAATTCTCGAGCTATGCTATAAGTACAACGACCTTTCCTACCTAAAGGGAAACAAACTAACATGCACAAATACAATAAAACATACCATACCCATAGTAAAAAATCAACCCCCCATAAATCAGAAAATGTATAGACTCCCAGAAACGCATCGAGCAGTCATAAATGAACAAATCAAAGAAATGTTGGAGAATGACATAATTCAACTAAGTAAAAGCCCGTGGAACTCTCCGTTGCTTGTAGTCCCCAAGAAAGCTGGACCTGACGGCAAAAAACGTTGGCGAGTAGTAGTAGATTTCCGTAAAATTAATGAGAAATCTATAGGAGATGCTTTCCCATTACCCAGGATAGAGGATATACTGGATCAACTTGAGTATTCGCGATATTTCACTACGCTTGACCTTGCAAGCGGATATCATCAAGTACTTCTTGACCCAAGGGATAGACCCAAAACTGCGTTCAGTACCGCATATGGGCCATTTGGACTGAAAGGCGCACCTGCGACCTTCCAACGCCTGATGAATTACATTCTAACGGGTCTCCAAGGATTAGAATGCTTTGTCTATCTCGATGATATTGTAATATATGGAACAAATTTACAAGATCACAACGAGAAATTGACTAAGGTATTCGACAGACTTGAGCCTGTTAGACAAACTCAATCGTTCCTTGGGTTTGCTAACTACTACCGAAAGTTCATCCCGAATTTTTCAAAAATAGTCAGACCACTAACAAATCTTTTACGCAAAGACGTTAAATTTACTTGGACGCATAAGTGCCAAGACTCTTTCGAGGAAATTAAAAAGTCGCTTGTAAATCCTCCTCTTCTCACATATCCTGATTTTACTGAACCCTTCAATTTGACAACAGATGCTAGCAACGAGGCATTGGGAGCTGTCTTATCTCAAGGGAAAATAGGCGAAGACAAGCCAATAGCATATGCAAGTAGAAGTTTAAATAAGGCGGAACAAAAATACTCCACAATAGAAAAAGAGTTACCCGCTATTGTATGGGTCGCCAGGAACTTCAGATGTTATTTACAGGGCAGAAATTTCACGGTCTACACAGACCACAAGCCCTTTAAAGGCGTATTCAATGTGAAAGACCCAAAATCGAGATTAGTCAGGTTTCACCATAAACTCTCGGAATTTGACTACAAAATTGAATATAAGCCTGGAAAATATAACACTAATGCAGATGCGCTTAGTCGAATACCTGCCCAGCTAAACCAGACAAACTCCAATTCGTTCATTGTGGAAGCCCAGATACATCACCGAGCCGATACCGACATAGACGAAAATGAGTTTAGTTCTCCGCAACCCTCAAAGCTTAAACAAGCACATTGTCATGTAGTTACAAGAGCTCAAACAAGGGAGTCAGAAATGAAAGACGTAACTCAAAAAACTCCCGATAAAATTCAAAAACATTCTCAGAACTTCGTAAAAGACTCAGTTGAAATTGGCTCAACTGAGAACAGCCAATCTGAAAACGTGGCACCTGAATACAGCAAATTACCTGCAAAGAATAATTTTATAGATTCCTAGGATAAATTGCCGCAAACTATCACGGGCCCGGAGGAAACCCAAATAAATTTAAAGGACTACCACGATTCTGCATTCGGTGGTCACCAAGGTGTAATCAAAACCTATAAAAGAATAAAAAGAAAGCATAAATAGAAAAACATGCTCAGTTCGATTAGAAAATATGTCCGCAAATGTCCGAAATGTCAGAAAATGAAGGCTAGCCCAGAGTATCGTATGCCAATGGTCATAACGGATATTGCCCTGAGGCCATTCGAAAAAGTATATCTGAACATCGTAGGTCCTCTTGAGAAAACACACTCAGGAAACAAATATATTTTGACTTTTCAAGACAATCTAACGAAATTCGTAGATTGTTAAGCCTTGCCAAATGGCGAAGCCGAAACGGTAGCACGAATATTTTTCGACGAAATAATTACTCGCTACCGCATTCCGAAAAAATTAGTAACTGATCAGGGCTCTAATTTCTTAAGCGATCTCTTCAAACGAGTTTGTAAGCTCTTAAAAATTAAAAAACTGCAAACATCCGCTTATCACCCACAATCCAACGGTGCACTTGAACGAACCCACAGACCGCTAGTGGAGTATTTAAGAGCTATTGTATCCGAAAATCCAAAGGCTTGGGATCGACTCCTGAGAACCGCGGCTTTTGTATATAATAATAGTCCTCATGAAGACACTAAGCTCACTCCAATGGACTGTCTGTTTGGATTTACAGCGGATGTACCCACAAATCTAAGAAGATAGGCAGAGCCAATGTACAATCACGAAAGTTACTATCATATTCTTAGGTACAAATTACAGAAAACCTATGCTATCGCCAGGAAAATTTTACTTAACGCTGAGGAAAAGTCAAAACATCACTACGTTAAGCACTCACGACCAGTAACTTTCCAACCAGGAGATAAAGTATTACTGAAAAACGTAGCTAAAAAACACAAACTCTCCCAAGTATGGCTTTGACCATATCAGGTGATTAAAGTTCGCAATTCAGTGAATACCGAAATCCAAATTGGTAGGAGTGTCGTAGTCCACAATAATAGATTAAAACCTTTCTATGAATAAAAGTCTAAAAACAAAAAAATATATATATATATATATTTCCCCAAACATGGCACAACTATCAGGTCAGCATTACCTACCCGCTAAAGATGCTACTAACATCCAACACGGTTAAGATCACCTTTCTCTTTAAATGGTAATTATAATAAAAGCAGAAGATGCCATTGAAAATTCTTACTCTTTAGATCAATTAGAAGAGCAAATAAAGACTCTGGAAAACAAAAGAAAAGAGCGAAATGAAATACAAATGATTCAAATAAGTTCCTTATCTATGAGTTCATTGGTAATTTTATTACTCAGCATAATCGGAATACTGAAGTTATGTAAAACTATAAGGTCGCTTTCGCAGTAGCAAGCGGTGAGCGGTGAGCGATGAGCTGTGAGAAGTAAAACACCGCTTAGCCAGGCCGGCGCTACGACAATTTTCACAATGAAGAGCATTGAGCGGTGAGCGTTTAGCTGTGTCACCGAGTGGTGTTTTCACAGCTCAGCTGAACTGAGCGGTGAGCGGTGGTAGTGCGTGTTGCCCATTAGTTGTAGGTAATTTGGACTTATTGGCTTTTTGAAGTTTATCTGTTTTTTCTGCAGACGATTTGTAAGTTTTATTAAAATGTAATAGACAGTTTTAATTGGCATTCATAAAATCGTAAAAATTCAAAGAATTGCTCACTTTCTGGGAAGATCTTCATATAATATGTCAAATTCACAACTCCAACTGGTTTTATTTATTTTAAAAATTGCTAGTCTTTTTCGTTTTCTTGCTAAAATCAATCTCTTTAACCGTAAATTATCGAGTAATACCATTTTCTCATAAGCCTTGACACCGTTATGCACTAAAAGTTACGCGCACCGCTCAACGCTCACCGCTCGCCAATCTGTGGGCGGCCTAAGAAACAAGAAAAAGAAAAGCATCGTGGAAACACCCAAAGTAGTAATCGTCAGTAATCCAAAATCTCAGTTAGATGCTGAGGCACCTCTACAACATAAAGTAGAAATTCCGGGTAACTTAAATACCAAACGCAAAGAAGATGTCAAATCTGATTCTCATACTCCAACCCATGAAAAGATATCGACAAACAAAGTGAAACAAATTTCCCAAAATTTCCAATCAGAGATCTCCAAAGCTCACAAGGCGAGAGTAAAACCCTTAACCAATGTACCAGAAGCGGCGGCAGCAAATAAGCAACGCACGGCTTCTCAGGCCGTTCATTCAGAATCAAAAGGCACAGACAAATAAGAGGCAACATTTACCAATACCGCCACCACCACCACTTCCACCATCTTTAACCCATGTTAGACTAGATTCAAGTACACGCCTCCGTCATTTGCAAGTTGTTTAGTTACTTTTCAAATCCTAGATAACCAAAATTAATTACAAATATCTGCCTTGTTTAAAATATAAATATTAACAAAAAAAAAAAAAAAAAGAGAAAGAGATATGTATGCAAAAATATATAGATGAGGGTAAGCAAATAAATAAATAAATAAATAATTAAAAAAAGTAAAAATATGTATACACACATCTATATTACGATAAATGCATCAAAAATTTAAAAATATAAGGAAAACATACGTTTACACACATATGTATATTCCTGTAAATGCATAAAAAATTAAAATTGCAATGAAAACATATGTATACACACATATATTACGATAAACGGACCAAAAATTAAAATTATAAGGAAAACATATAGGTATTACTGTAAATGCGTAAAAAATTAAGATTATAATAAAAAATTGCAATAAAAGCATAAAGAATTAAAATAGTAAAAATAAAAAAAAAAAATAATAAAAAAAAAAAATGTGCATACATACATATATAGTATTGCAAAGCCATTAAAGGTTAAATTGTAAATTGATATATACAGATATATTAACGCAAAAAAAAGAGACATATACATATTTATACTTGCATAAGAGAAAAAATTTCTTTTTACTGTAACTAATTAATCTAAAACAAAATAAATTATAAAAATAGGGTAGAAATAATTCACGATATTGTACACATAGATAAGTTAGCTTCATCAACCTAACTAAGTAATCGTCTCAGCGCTCGGCATTATGTATATACATATATGTATCAACTTGTAATTTTTTTTAAGCTATCAAAGCCATATCCAATGCACTAATGCGTTATTCCTCTTCTAAGAATAACACATTTTTTTTAAAGAGGTAGGTTTGTTACGTACATCCCTTACCAAAAGAAAGAAAATTGAGATTTATTATATAGGTATATATACATGCGTACATACGTACATTTAAATTATCGAAGTAATGTAGCAAGCATGAGCAAGTAATGAATATACATACGTATACATTTCAATTGCCAGGCATGAACAAACATATCTACGTTGTTTAAGTTCATCATAATTTCACTCATTACTGACCTACACCACTTACTTAATCGTTTGAGGAAATAAGTGAATGTAGATCAAGTGACGCAATACCCCTGCGCGCAAGAATTCACACACTGCAATATGATAACCTTGCCTTGCGCCAGCGGTGAAGCACAGGTGACCAAATTGATGGTTCACGGTTTGAGTACGGTGTAAATAATAACAAGACCAAATGAATATTTACGGATGTACGTATGACAACGATGAATGACGTGATGCAATGATAGCCAGCTGCAAGCGTCGAGAATAGAAGTGCTGTGAGGAAATATATTAAGAACTTTAGCTTTACTTCCTATAAGCAGTTAAGGTTAAATTTTACTATAAATATTATAACGATTTAATTAATAAGATCAGTTGCAATCGTAACTCGAGACACACCACAAGTTGTTTTTCATTAGGAGCAAAGCTGTTTAGCTACTCCACTACACCACACTAGGAGCAAAGCTACATTAGCTACACCACTACACCACACTAGGAGCAAAGCTATATTAGCTACTCCACTACACTACATATAGGAGCAAAGTTACAATAGCAAGGCTACAATAGCTACTCCACTCATTAAACACAAGAATAAAGCTGTTTAGCTAAATCAACGTACCTACAACCATCGTGCCGTTATGAAGAAGAGCTAGTAAGGTATAGCATCAGTCAGCCGGAGGCCCACCGGAAGAATGTCAGAAATAACTAGAGATGCTCTTAGAGGATGACATTATAGAGTGATAGTCCCTTTCTTAATTTTCTGGTATTATTAATACCAAAATACCAAAGAAAGGGAAGAATGAAGCATTGAATCGGAAGTATAGGTTATGTGTAGATTTTCGGGAGTTGAACAAATTTTGCGTCCCCTTTTCGTATCCTCTGCCATGGACATTTTAGATCAATTGAGTCACTCTAGATATTTCTCTACCATAGATTTAGCCAATGGTTACCATCAGGTGTTAATCGACCCAGCTGATAGGGAAAAGATAGCTTTTAGCACGAACTTCAGCCATTTCCAATACAAACGATTACCCTTTGGATTGAATACCGCACCTCCATTATTTCAGTCTCAGATTCCATAAGAAATTATCTGAGTACGATTTCGAGATTATCTATAGATACCAGAAGGGAAAGGAGAACCGGTAGGCGGATGCCCTGAGCACGATACCGCGGGTGGATGGCCCCAGTGAAGGGAAAGAATCTCGTTGTCTCGCGGGCACACGAGCACAAGCCAAGCAAAGGAAAACAGAGACTGAAGAGCATAAAACCACAGAGCCCGAGGGTGAATGGGAAGATATAGAGGAAGCCAACATAAGGGAAGAGAAATCGCTAGACAATTCAACACCACAATATGTGGCCGACCCAGAGGATATCCAGGTAATATTGAAAGATTGTCATGATTCCCGGTTTGGACGACATTTAGGTGGAAACTGGGATGAATTTCTGACAACTGCGGCAAACGCATACAATAACACCGTATATGCGAGCACTAAGCTTACCCATGGAAACTCCGTTTGGGCTCGTGGCAGAAATTCCTAGCCATTTAATGCCTAAACCGGAACCACTTTATAATGCCGACAGATATCATTCAGTGTTGCGATTCAAGTTAGAGAAGTCTTTTGAAGTAGCACGGAATAATCTACGGGAAAATAAAGAGAGGTCAAAAAGGTACTACGATAAGTCAGCTAGAGATCAACTTTTTCATGTGGGAGCTAAAGTTTTGGTTTGGGACTTAGCTAGGGCGGAGAAATCGTCATCGATTTTTAAAGGACCCTACGAGGTTATACACATACACAACCCCAAAAACCTAACAATACTTCAAAGAAGGAGGTTAAAAAGTTTACACGTCAATCGACTGAAAAAATTTGAACAGTGATTGATTAACAGTTCGGGCGAGTATTTATATACTAATCATTTCCAACTTTTCAGGCAAATAATTCTGAACCTAAGCCATACTTGTCACTGGGACGTACTGATCGTTTTTGCATTTCAGAGAAAGATACAAATATCAACAGAAGGACGCAGAAACCGTGGACAGAGGAAGAGTCTCACTGCAAAGAAAGAAGGAAGGAAAGATAAACCTTTTATTTTTTGTGAAAGGGTAAGATAAAAAGGTTATAAAGGTAGCAGGAAAAAGATAGAGCAATAAGGGGTAAATAAGAAACGAGGAATTAAAAGAAAGATAAAAGGAAGACAATAAAGAATATAGGTAAAAAAAAATTAAAGGAGAAAAAAAAGTAAGAAAAGAAAATTTGAGAAACAAGTAAGTGTTTTAAATATAACGGGTTTTCCAATAAGAGGTGTTATTTTGATATTCAAAGCAAAATGCCATTTTTTGAGATAAATTATCGGATCTTTATTTCATTATAAAGAGGAAGGTATGCCGTTAATAATGGAAAATAACATCAGCCAAATGACCACCACGACCACGCCTACAGGACCATATCCTTTTCATGAAATTTTCCATAACCAAATCGCAAAGTGGCTGCCCTATGTCCTCGATAGCCTCACGAATTCCATCTTTGAGGTCTTGAATCGACGCTGGGCTGTTGGCGTAGACCTTCTCTTTCACGTGGCCCCAAAGGAAGAAGTCGCAAGGTGTTACGTCACAAGATCTCGGTGGCCAATTATGATCACCTCTTCGAGAGATAACACGGTCCGGAAACTTTTCCCGTAAAAGATCAATGGTTTCGTTGCTTGTATGGCACGTAGCGCCGTCTTGTTGAAAGTAAACGTTGTCCAGATCAATACCATCCAATTTCGGCCTTAAAAAATCATTAATCATCTGTCGATAGCGCAATCCATTCACCGTAACTGTTGCTTCAGCCTCATTTTCGAAAAAGTAAGGTCTAATGACCCCGCGGGACCATAAACCGCACCAAACAGTCACACGTTGAGGATAGAGAGGCTTTTCAACAATAACTCTTGGGTTTTTCGAGCCCCAGATGCGACAATTTTGCTTGTTGACGAAGCCATCGAGGTGGAAATGGGCCTCATCACTCAAGATGAATTTTCGATGGAATTCCCAATCAGCAAAGACTCGACGTTGTTGATGATCGGCCGAATTGAGTTCTTGTGTTAACTGAACTTTATAAGCCTTAAGACCCAAATCTTTATGCAAAATATGGTGTAATGACGTTTGTGGAATGCCTAATTCCAAAGAACGACGAGGAATGGACAAACCTCGGTTTTCTTCAACACTTTCGGCTACAGCAGCAATATTCTCGGCTGTTCTTGAGCGACGTGCACGGGTTTTATTCTTCACATCACTAACTTGTCCCGACAGCTCGAATTTTTCTACCAATTTCTGTATTGCGGTCCGACAAGGTGCTTCACGATGACCCAAAAATGTTCGAGTTTTACGAACCGTCTCTGCCACATTTTCACCATTTTTATAGTGAATTTTAATAATTTCATTGCGTCGTTGAATCGTGTATCGTTCCATTTTCATTAATGGCGTCGTTTCAACTTGTCAAATGTCAAAAAATGACAGCTCCAAAAGTGACATCTACCGCAATACTATAAGCATAGAAAAGTTGCCTGTTTAAAATAGGTTAGTTAAGTATACGTAAAGGCAATAGAATGAAGGCGATAGCGATGGTGTTCCTGGTAGTAGGATCGGTGGTATGCGTAGAGCAGAGCGTGTTGAGTCCACATACATAATCCGCTTCCTGATGACAATTCTTCCCCAGTACGAGCCACCTAAAAATACAAAAGATACCAGAAAGTATCATGTCATTAATAAATAAAAAAACGTATAATACTTATCTAATTAAAAGCAAGATGAGTCCCATTCCTGCCTACAACCAACCTGTGTACCATTGTATCTAAAACAAACAAAAAACTCATTAATAATTAGAGCAATATACTAATAATCTCGCAAACTTACCAATTCGCACGTACATGACGTCAAAGTTCAATGGAATACAACTTTGAGAACAAGCGTTGCCAAACGTAGCGGTTCACGGCAGCTATAAAAAGGCGATGGGCCACAGAAGAAGCACCTCATTATTGATTCAGAATCTACTCTGAACACATCCTCCACCAGAATTTAATCTGTTTCCTATCCTCTGCAAAAAATCTAATTTGTGCTTCCATTATATAGAAGTTTAATTCTATAATCATAGAAATTTAATTCTGTGAAACCTTTATCCCACACCTAAGTAGGAATTTACTCCTACTGCAGTAATTTACTTCTGCTTTAATTCCATCCTTCGCCTAAGCAGGAATTTACTCCTACTGTAGAAATTTACTTCTGCTTCACCTTTATCTCACATCTAAGCAGGAATTTACTCCCGCTGCAGAAATTTACTTCTGCTTTAATTTCATCCGACACCTAAGTAGGTATTTACTCCCTACCACAGAAATTTACTTCTGCTTAATTCCATCCTTCACCTAAGTAGGAATTTACTCCTAATGCAGAAATTTACCGTTTATCGCACATCTAAGCAGGAATTTGCACCACTGAAGAAATTTACTTCTGCTTCACGCCCACCCTACATCTAAGCAGGAACTTACTCCTGCTGCAGAAATTTACTTCTTCTTCATTCTATCCTTTATTAAGCACAAATTTACGTCTGCTGCAGAAATGTACTTTTGCCTAGTTATTTAATTTTATTACTGCTACCGGGTTTATACGTGCAGCACAGACAAAAACGTATATTTTGTTTTGAATTAATTCACGAATTTAATTGTGGCATTTTTTTTCTAAAATTAAACAATGGACAACATTTACAATGGCAGCATTGAATTTTTTATTGGATAAATTAAGTTTTTAGTTTGAATTATTATTTATTTTTTTTTTTTGGTTTTGGGTTCTTTAGAATATTTTGGATTTTAGTTTAAGGAATTGAATTGTGATATTAGTTTTAAGCAAAATTTTATATTTGAATTTTTCAAAAGTTGAGTTATCTTTTGCCAACCGGAACCCCCCTTACGCTGAGCTCAGATCTCACATTGGTCCTTCGAGCCGGATAACTCAGCTAATCAAATATAGAATTGATATATATATTGCTTATCACATCACAGTGAGAAAAACTAAGTCTCTCCATTCAAAAAGCCTAAAAATGGCGATTTCAGTTCTTCGTATGATGGTGATGAAACCATTGACTCTATGTCAGAGTTAATTAAGTCCCAGCTCGAAACCAAAGAATTAATGGAAGGCATTCGAGTGAAGGCTAAAAGAAAACTATCAGATCTACAGAAAAACATTTGCAAACGTTTACCGAGTACTAGAAGGAATTCCAAACTCGACATCGATCAATAAAAAGGATAATGAAAAAAGAAGATCTCCAGTTAGAATATTTCACCAACAAGATATTCAGCTAGGTTCAGGAGTATTATATAGAAAAGGCAGCAAGTATGGGAGAGGATATAGACAAACGAACACCAACATCTATCAGCAATCCTCCTCATACTCATACAACATATGCTAGCACAAATTCATGTAATAGTGAAGGACTCCCTAGAATCAAGGTGTCCACATTTAATGGAGAGTACTCTACGTGGATTTCATTCCACGACTTATTAAATTCAGTTATTCACAACAACAATAATTTAAGACACGTTGACAAATTATACTTTCTAAAGACAAATCTAATAAGAGCGACTGAAAAATTGCTCAGGCTTTACGAAGTATGCGATGCAAATTATCAGCCAGCTTGGCAGCTCCTAAAAGAACGCTATTCAAACAAGCGAATATTAGCCAACGTACAATTAAATAAATTATTGTCTCTCCCAACCGTACAACATGACACCGCCGATAATATTAAAAGACTACTAGACAACATAACTGAAGCGTTATTAGAATTACAAAACTTATTAGTAGAAACAAAGAACTGGGATCCACTGATCATATACTTGACAGTGCAAAAACTACACAGAGATACACACCAATTATGGGAGCAAAGTTTACAGAGTAGCACAGATATACTTGAACTAAAAACTTTAACCAAATTTCTAGAGTCTCGCTTCCGAACTCTAGAAATGATAAAAAACAAAAGTACGTCATCCAATATGACACAGAGAAAACCATTCTCAACTAAACCAACTTATGGACTATTCAACAAAACTAAGAGTTCAGCACCAAATCATCCACCTACAAAAAAATCCTCTTGCATCCATTGCAAGGGCGATCATATCATATTTCACTGTCCAACCTTTAGAAATATGAGCATCCGACAACATCATGAAGTTGTCACAAATAGGCGTAAAAAGTGTAATCAATCCTCCCAAATTCCAATATGGTAGCTGAACAAAGCACTCCCAACTATGAAAATGATGAACAACAAGTTCAAAATTTTCTAACCTCAAACCTGAAAAAAGCTCTTCTTTCCACAGCTCTAACTATTATCACGGCACCATCGGGGTTTACAATGACATTCCGAGAACTAATAGACTCTGGGTCACAAGTGTCCATTATGACAGAAAAGGCCTTTAAGCTAATGCAACTTAAAGGATCTCCAACCACCTAAGAATTAATTGGACTTGGTACAACTCCCACAAATATAGCTGTACAGCAAGCTACAGTCACAATTAATTCTTTACACACAAATTTTGAAGTAGCAAGCAACATGCTCGTGATCAGAAAAATCACAGATATGATGCCAAATAATACAATTGAAGTGTGAAACTGGAGACACATTAATAACCTCCCGCTAGAAGATCCTACCTTCTCAATTCCAGGAGAAATCGACATTCTTCTTGGAGCGGAAGTCTACGCCGCCATTATTAAAAATGGTATAAAGAGAGGATCTAGCAACTCTCCAACAGCCAAAAATACAGAATTGGGTTGGAGTCTGGTCGGAGGAGTAGCAGAAGTAAAACGCATGACTATGACTGTGCTATCCACCTACACCACAACATTCACCAATGCGCCAACAGTATCACCTAAAAACTTTACACAAAAACAAGAAAACACCTACACCTCGAAAAATATGAAAATGTATCCATCAAAACTCATAATACACTTTAATACCAAGAGTACCAGAGAAAAGGTTGGAGGAATGTGCCAAGTAAAGTAACAAAACACTACGCCTTAAGCACACTCTCCTCCAACATTAGTACAAAAAGGAGAAATACATCAAAATTATCTCCATCTGGATCAGGTTCAGCTACTTCACAGCCTTCACAAACTGAACTCGATCGAAGACTGACTCAGAACTATAGTGGTGCCATCTATAGCCCAAAACCTTCTCACTCTGTACCGTTTATGCAAGAGAATACTAATTCCCCAGCGACACAAACTGAAGCAAAATATCTCCATACTTTGCATAAAAAACACGAGTGGAAATATGAGCAAGAAAAACCAAAAAAAAAAAAGGTTACTCTCGGTCCAATTAAAGAATATCAAAATGTGTCCTCTCCCTTTAACGTAGACGTCTCAAAAATATTTTAAAATCACTCCTCTCAAAAAATATTTCAAAAATCCCCGCCAATAGCACTTCTCTTTGACAGCACTAAGTTTCAAAACTTGCCGTTATATTTGAATATAAACAAGCTCAAAATCCGCCAAAATTCACTATAGTTTTGAAATTTGTCAAGTAGAGATCAAGTGCGGTTTAATTTTTCGTTTCCATTTTTTGTTTTTTTCTGTTTTACTTTTATTTTTCTATCATGAGGGAACATTTTGTTATGGAACTATGTTGAGTGATTGGCTTGGACGTAAAGTCCAGACTGCTAGCATGAGCTGACAGATCACTCGACGGACAGCGTTGACTGCACGGCGGCACGCTAGCTAGCCTCGGCTCATTGGCGGAGAGTGTGGGGAGGTTCCACGAAAAACCTGCCGCTGCCGTCGTGCCTACTAAACAAAAGCCGGCACACATTCGGTCCTGAAGGGACCCTTACGTCACTTACCTATATCCATCGTCGAAGGCGCGGATGATCTGCCCTCTTGCCTGCCCCAGCCACCCATCTGACTCTGAGGGCAAGATTATTGACCTGTAGAGAGAGAGAGAGAGACTAGGCGAGATAGTAAAGGAAGAACTAAAACTTTCAAAATTTCATAGTTACGTTATAATTTCAGTGTATTCAAAGGGAACATACTATAACTTAAATAACATTACTTTAAGATTAGACCATATATTAATGAAATTATGATCTTTGCTACAAAACCCTTAATAGTAAAATATTAAAAAGGGAAAACAATTTAAGTGAAATATCGTAATATCAACAAATCAATAGTTTTCATCTTAAACAACTTCTTCATTCACTACATAATTATAAGTCATTATCTATTTTGCATTGATTTCTGGTATTTCTAACTACTGTAGATAAATGTATTCAAGTCATGCCAGAGGATTGAAAATAAGATTTTGCAGAAACAAAAACAAAAATCTTAATAACCAGTTATTTATGTATAATAAAATTTGTCAACAACAAAAAAAATGGGCTTTGAATTTCCATTTAAAAGTAAATTCCATGAAGACCCAATCACAGACCATGAGATAAATTTCTTAATGTCTTTTTCCTGAATATGAAGATATTATTTTCGTTAATGGGGATTTCTAGATTCTAAAAAAAAAATTCCAGTGGTATTTAATATTAAATCCGATTTTCTCGTTACGTTGATAATTCTGATGAAAATAAAAATTTCTTTAAAAGATACTTTTCTTTTGTGTAATTAGGAATGACACCTCTACGTAACAAAAGCGTTTTTAAATTCTTACAAAAGTTGAAGAATTTGAATAATTAAGATAGGAGCTTGTACTTTACAAAACAATATTATTTTACACTTAATTTCCTTCGAAAACTTTACTTTGCAATAATTTAGTGATTGAAGATTTTTATTCACTCATACTTCAGGCTTACTATGTATATGCATATCTTCCAGTTCAAAACTATACACTTAAATCTAACTAGAAAAATTGCTTTTGATCTAATTTTCCGTTCGGTACTTTCGGTAATGTGTAGTATTCAACAAATTAACTATAGCTAGTTATATATAAAGCATTAAATCAAAAAAATTCAAATAGGTCAGAATTCCAATATACATGTGTAGGTAAGTATACCATGAAATCAGACATATATATGTGCAAGTATAGCTTTAAATTGAAACTATGTAAATATATGAAAAAAATATCAATGACGAAATAGTCCTACAGTGCAAGTCGCTACAAAAGTCGGAGTATATACATGTGTCAAAGGAAAAGTGCAATATATCAATAATACTCACAGTTAAACTTCCACGGCCTGATGAAGCGCTTCAGCATCCGCCATCTAGTTAAAAATTAAATTAGAATTTAATGCTTCGACTTGCTGTCTGTAGGCTCTATCACAAACTAATTTGTTGAGTTGAAATAATATTGCCCAGCGGCACTTGTATCTACACTTATATCTTGAACGAAATTAAATAAGAAAGTGCGGAACGTAATTATAATAAAAATTAAAATTTAAAACAATTCATTTTATAGTTGACGACTGTATCTACTTTGTGCAATCCCATCGAAAACGCTCTCAACTGAACTGCTTGACTATTTTGTATGAAAACAGCTTCAGTTTCGTTCCACGCTTCAGGCACTTCGCAGTCTCGCAATGTGTGGATGAGTATATCCAAAGTACAAATGCAATCTAAAAGTGGCAAATAGCTAACAGTTGCAGAGATTTGTCTCATTACATCCCGAATCTCCTGTTGGATACGCTTCAACTCCTTATTAGATATTGGGTTCTTCGGATCACCAGAACTTTTGTCGCCCGGTTTTGTCTGCACTTTAAAATCCCACCACTCCAGAACTTCTTTGGTGTGAACATGTGTAATAATCATGAATATTTTCTCAAGAAGATTTTTAGACAACCATTCTTGAATTCAAGAATTCTTCGATTTTACTATCCTTTCACATTAGAATTGCTAATCCATATTGCTGCGTGTTCACAAAACGATCAGGAGGATATATTCCCCTTTGAAAAAGTATTGAGTTTATACCATATTTTAAGTATTCCGCCACTATAACTGTATTAAATCAGCACTATGTTGAAACTCTTGTGGGGCATATGAAGTTTTACTTTCTGAATTGAAATTCGCTAACCATGGTTTAAAATGTAAACTTTTAACACGATAATACAGAGTTCAAATAACGTGGTGTATTAGCAACGCTGACGGATATTTATTCCGTAACTTACCCTTAGGCCAACAATAATGTTCAGCACCCTTTGTAAATTCCTTTTTGGGCAAGATGTCGATGAGAATTTTCGATGATTACTTTTTTCTGGACTTCTTTCACGCGCGTACTTTTCGAGAAGTAAGACAGATTGATTGATTGCCTTCTTCTTCTTTGCCCACTGTCAACTCAACATGTCACCTCGCTAGAGGAAGCGCATTTGTCTCGGTCGGGGTGCGTTCAAGCTTTCCGCTATGGACAGCAGCCGACATACACGCTGCAGTACGAGTAGCATATTGCTATATGCAATACGCTGTGACCATAACAAACTCTTAAAGGGCTTCAGATTGCACATTGGGTGTAATAGTTCAACTTAAAGAGGAGAGTCTATAGTTTACAGTTCTTATAAAAAAAAGTTATGTTAATGACCTTTTTGCAAAAATAATAGAGGTTAAATTAAAAAAAAAAGGTAAGAAAATCCGACATTTTTAGTTTAGACAACCATAATTATTGATAGGATAGGGGTATGGGGCTGATTGAGCAGTCGTTGGAAAAGACCATGAAGTTCTGCATATAATACACCCCTAACTATGACCACACAGGACGTAGTTTTTAAGATACACGGTGTTTTGTGAAAAACTAGCTTTTTTTCTTAATGACCCTGTAACTCCTAAACGGTTGATATGGCCCCCCCCCCTGCCATACAATTTTTGGTTCGTCTAAGTGAGTACTCTCATCCCCCGCTTTATTGACCTCCTAGTGGAAACACCCTGTATACAGTAGCCGTTTCACTGTGGCAGACATTCGACACCTTAGTTTTAATCAGATCTACCTGTGTTCACCACCTAAGTGCTAATGTAGCTTGATCTGTCTAGTAGTAGGTGCCGCTTTTCTTAGCCTAATAACTAATTTAAATCGCGATTTCTGGACCGTTTGACTCCTATATTATTTATGGGTCGGTAGGATTTCTTTTCATTGGTAGATCTTGTTACGTGCTAGACTGGGTTACTGCGACAACATCTTTAATTTTCTTTGTTTTTTATTTTTTTCTGTTCTTCCGTTCATTTTGTCTTATCTCCTTAATATTCCTTTTCTTTACTTTATGCTTCACGAGTCGTGTATTATTTTGGTGCTTGCTAGTGCTAGAAGAACTATAGGGTATACTAAGTTTGTCATTCCGTTTGTAACGCACACAAATAATAATGGTAGAGCAAAATAGATTGGACACTCACGCATAATATTAAAAGTTATTTTGATTTTTGGATGTCTGTCTGTCCGTAGGTCTGTCCGTCCATCCGTCCATGCGCACGATAACTCAAGAACGCGTGTACTTAAAGAGCTGAAATTTTGTACACGGACTTTAAAAAAAAGCAAAATTAAGTTCGGAAATGAGACAAATCGGGCAACTCCTTCGTAGGGTTGCTATACAAAAATTTCGTTTTCCACTATATATTAGGACACTGCCTGAGAATGCGTTAAAATAGAGATCTTAAATTTGGAATATGGTGTTTTTATAGTAATAGCAAATAAAATTTCAAAAATGGAATGAATCGGGCAACCCCTTCTTGGTGTTGCCATATATGTAAAAATTTGGGGTTTTGACGGAAACTGAGAAAACGGTCAGTCCTAGACATTTTTATTGTACTAAAAACTTCTTCAAGTCCTATAAAATTGGTTATAATCAGGTTATAATCATTCTTTCTGTCCGACGAACCGTTCTAGAAATATATACGAAAAACCACTGCAAAAATCAAAATTGCTCAAATGGATGACCATACCAAATTTCATACGAGCATTCATCTAGGGTATCATAAGAATGGGTCTTAGACCAATCCTATTTTTTTTTTTTTTACTAGTTAAATTAGAGAAAAAGCCAATATAAAAGGCTACTTTTTTAGTTTCTGTACATATAATGTAAATTTGAATTATTGACTATGCTAAATTTAAACTTTAAAAGGGGATGAGTTATATGCTTTACTGTTTTCATATGTAACTTATAGTAGGTAAGAAAATGAACTAAACGTATTGTACCAGCAAAGCAAGCGCACGTATTGCGCCCAACTTGTGTTAATAAAGTAATATAATCGTAGATAAATAACTGAGTATTTATTTAATTATCTTTACCTAACAAGATTGTGGTAGATAATTTTAAAATAAAAAGGTTTTGAACTTCTTAACTTCGATATGAAAAGCTGATGTTGATGATGTGTTTTTTTGAAGAATAAATGATGACTTTCTTCAACCATAACTTCGCAAAGCAATGGTTGCGGTGGATGGGGAGAGAGAGTGAGAGAACAATTATTTATATATTACATTTTTCTGAAAATCATTATCATAGGGTGAATAATCAGTAATTAGAAGGTCATTCGTAAGATGAGAAAGAAAAATTTTTGATCCTCAAATTTTCACTCTCTCTTTAGAACAATTTGTTGCGCTTATTTTGATATCTACTCCAACTATCAACCTGTGGAAGATTAGTCTCTCTATTTGTGAAAGCTTGTATTTCTTTGTTTTATATAAAATATAAAATGAAAGTAAATAAAAACATATCAACACAACAATAATATTTTCTTATCAAATACCGACAATGTAAGAAAAAAAATTAAAAACCTAAAGAGCACA
Organism: Dioctria rufipes; assembly: GCA_963924295.1. Lineage (NCBI taxonomy): Eukaryota > Metazoa > Arthropoda > Insecta > Diptera > Asilidae > Dioctria > Dioctria rufipes. The sequence goes on along the minus strand of OZ002743.1, from coordinate 153,797,346 downwards.
GAGATTTTGGTAATAAGGACTTTTCATTTGTCAGAATAGACGCCGGCATCAATAAAGTCATGTAAAACTCTCATGGATCTCTTCGGTAACAGTCGCACAAATTTCTCTAAATAAAGGAAATGTTTCGGCGATGTAACCTCTTCTATTCCACTTCTTTGTGCATTTATAAGTAACTCAGCTACTTCTTCCGGTTTTATTAATTTCATTAAGTTTGGGAATCTCATATGCGGATTTTTGCATAGACCTGTGTCTACTATGTATGGACATACTGTTGTAAATTTAATCTGTAAATAAAATAAGAAATAGTATGAGGTATGAGGGTTTGCTTATTTATATAAATATTATGTAAAGGTATTTACATTCAGGTTTCTGCTATCCAGTCTTATTTCTTCACATAAAGCTTGCATCAATCCTCGTACGGCAAATTTACTTCCACAGTATGGTACTAGGTTTTTTGTTCCTAGTAGACCAGCACATGAAGATAACGCTACAATGTGTCCGCTTTTTCTCTCAATCATATCTGGAAGGAAGGCTTGGAAGATCTAGTGTTTTGAAAAATTGTATTTTAGTAATATATTTAAAATTAATTGTATCTCTTCTTATACCCAGAAGTGAGCTAAAACGTTAATATCGAAAATATTTCGAATTTCGGTTTCCGTATGCTCCACAAATGGATGGCATGGCATAATTCCTGCATTATTTACTATAATGTCGACACTTCCAACTTCTTTTTTCACTTTTTCAGCAACTTGTAGGATATTTTCACGACTTAGAACATTACAACTGTATACGTGTGTAGAGAAATCAGAGTAATTATAGTACATACTCAAAACGAGTTTTAATGTCGAATTTTTCTTACACATAATGATTGGCTTTGCCTCCCCCTCTTTTAATATCTTCAACAACTTGCAAATTGCCTTTTTCATTTATGTCACAACACACTACTCGGGAACCCAAAGCAGCATATTGCATTGCTATTTCTCTACCTATTCCGTGTGCGGTTCCAGTTACCTGAAATTAAATAAAATTAGTTTTTTTTAAGTTGTACAGAAATAAATTATTTTTATAGTACCTACCAGAACAATTTTATTAATTACCTCAGTCTTTTCAGCTGGGAATATGGTAAGATAAAGCGCTTCAAAAATGTAATAGATCATCTTAATTAATGTTACAATTATGTCGAGTATGAGAATTAGCAAATTGTAGAGCCGAATAGTTACACTATTCTCGTCTATGTGTGATTTACCGCTGAAAGGATGAAAATTGTATTGTATTGTCTTGAATTTCAAGTTTTATCTGCTAAAATCTCAAAATGGACATAAATCCACTGTTTTTTTTTTATCTTCAATAAAGTAATCATAATTTCATAAACAATTAAAAAGAAACCTATAAAGGTGCATCCACACATAATACAAATTGATAAAAAAACATTTGTTAAACATTTATAGGCAAACATATAGGCAATTGACAAATGTTTGATAAATATTTGTCATATTTTTATCACATGTTTATCAAAGATTTTCCAAACATCTGATAAGATCTAAGGTGGACAGAAGATTTTTGTCCCCATTTCTCATTCATGATTAAGACTTTAAAAAATTCCAAAATGAACTTTCACTATCCACAGCTGTTGAAAACTTACTGAAACTTTAGCAAACATCTAATGTTTTCCATTTCATTTGGATTAGATTGAAACTTTTTTAAGAATTCATTACTATGCGTCCACACCCATCAAACATTCCACAAATGCTTGACAAATGTTTGTGAAGTGGTTGTTATGTGTGGACGTATCTTAAGACCATACAATTTTACTGACAGAAAATTTACAAAATAACCTTCCTACTGGTATACCGTACATTTCCCTACTTGCAATTTTAATGCAGTTTCAATGAAATTTTTACCTCAATAAATCTTTTATTATATCTAAAACATTTTTTTTGCGAGAAACAATATCTTTCGATTATACTTTTTGTTATATTTTGCAATTTTTCTTAAATACGGAATTCAAAAAAGTCAAAATCTAATTTGTTCGTATGGGCGAACAGTGGGCGCGTTTAGGGGTAGATACCAAACCAGCTTTCGCACACTGGTTTAGTATGCATAAGGTTTCGGTTTATCCGGTCCAGTAGCATAACCTCAAATTAAAAAGGCCACAACTGTCAATAACCAGGATGGATCTTGACAAGTTTTTGAAATTTAATTTAATTAAACACGTTAAATTGAGAAAAAGAAAGATATTTCTCAAATGTCTAAGGTGAGAAATTCCAATGCATTTTTTCTGTATGCCTTGTTGATTAATATCTATTTCTATTTTAGTGAAATAAATAAGAAAAAGATCATTAAAGATGTATAATGCTGTGCATCAAGTAGGTATGCTACAAAAAATAATGTTTCAAGACAAACTTTTGTCAGAACGTAATAGACATTCATTAGGGATGATACCCGAGTGGATAATTATTATATTCCAAAAGTATTCAAAAGATGAGTGGATGTCTGCTTTCGGGTTTCCAAAGAAACGTTCGTAAGGCTTTTATCAGTGAAGCGAGTAGCAATAGCTCTATTTATATTAGGTACATGCGCCGAATATAGAATAATTGGGGAAGACCTCAGGCATGTCCGCAAAGACAAGTGCTTCAATACTGCTCTTAAGAAGCGCTCTAATGATGGCGAAGAAGTTTTTTAAATGTATTTTTTCGAAAGCTTTAATGAGTCTTGGATAATCGTCGCAGTGCTTCTTCTTTAATCTCATAAGAGGACTTCTAGAGTGCTTCCTGAGAACAGCATTGAAGCGCTTGCGCTTGCTTGTGATTATTTGTGGTATTAAATTTTATGACGTTGATTAAATATATTATATATATATGTCGTAGACATTTGACGTAACTCAGCATTTCACGAAAAGTCTAGACACTTCATGGAAAGTAGGCAAATAATGTAACGGTTTGGACTCATTTAGTCATTTCATTAAATGCTAAAAGCGCTTACGCCGATACTGTAATACCACCCTATATAACCAAATACTAGTAGTGGGAGATGGGTGGTGGAGGGGGAGGTCGCACCCAGGCCTGCGACACACATACCCACACACCACACATACACACACACCCAAATACACTCATATACACTCATACACACACATACTCGCGTGGTTCTATAGAGTGGTATTACAGTATCGGCGTAAACGCTTTTAGCATTTAATGAAATGACTAAAAATTTCAGACACATAATGTAAAAAGGAGCTAAGTCAAAACCGTTACATTATTTGCCTACTTTCCATGAAGTGTCTAGACTTTTCGTGAAATGCTGAGTTACGTCAAATGTCTACGACATATACATATGTATTATAAGCCAATATTCTCCCGTACTGAAATTATTGTAGATTTTGGCAACAGAAAGAATTCCTTTTGAAAAACTACCGCTAAGTTTAAAAACACATTTAGATCTAGAAATTTTGACAGCACAGAAAGTACGATAATTTTGGTTTTGTTTTTTTCATTTATTATATAATATTATATTAATTATAATAATAACTCACTTTTATTACCTAACAAAAATAAACACTTCACTCCACACGAAATTTATACTCAAAATGAGAATTGCGTTTCTTAGTGGAAAAGTCCACAGTTTAAATTCGTGGAAAATTATTTGTAATCACCCCCGTCCCCCTGTTCCTTGTTGCACTTCTGCTGGAGCTCATCAAATAATCTTCTATAGAGCTTCCAAGCGATGGCTCTAGAAGCACTTGAATTACTTACTTGTGCCTGGATAAATCAGTGAATATGCTTCTAAAAAACTCCCAAATGATTGCTAGAGAAGCGCTTAAATTGTGCTCATTTCAGAAGCGCTGGTTTTTCGTCCCAATGGGAATAAACTATATAAAAGGATTAAAAATGCATTTTGTAACCACAAAAGAATAGACACTCACCTCATTATTAATGCTCTAAAACTTCTCAACAAATTAACAGACAACCCAATACTAGAACAATATGCGTCTGAACTGGAACATAATAACAGAGAAGTGCCAAAACACAAATATTTCCACATTATAAAATAGGTTATAAGATAAAAACATGCTTGATACCAACTCAAAATTAAACTACTATAACAAAACCTATAGAGACAATAGAATGGTCTACAACACAGACCAATTAACCTGAACCGTAATCGACGTCAGTGCAACAACTCATTGTACTTACTTACATTAGTAGAGCATAATTATTGTAACCAATTATACTACAGTATAGCATTATTTCATAGTTTTAATTATTAAATATAAGAATGGTCTGCAACAGAGGCTAACTAACCTAAGTCTAACATTATTCATCACCACCAACTATTTTTAGAATATAATTATTAATTGATTATAATATATATATGTGTTATGCAATATAACACTAATATACGTTTTCGTAGTTTTTAAGCTTTAAACATAAGAATGGTCTGTCAGATCGGCCAATTTTAGTTGCCACAATCTTTTTAGTATTTAATTATTATAGTATACCATTAGTAAAAGTTTTCGTAGTTTTAAATATCAAATATAAGAATGATCCGCAACACCGGCCATTAAATTTTTTTTATTTATTTTTTACAGAGCTATCCTCCTTCTACCACTCTCTCCATCTCTCTAGTCAGACTAAACTTTTCCACAACATCTCCACAGACAGTATTAGTGACGAGCAAGAGCTAGCCAACTAACTAATTAACTAACATAAATCTTAGTCACCACCATTTATTCTTAGGGTAATTATTTATAATTAATTGTAATATAAAATAGCATCAATAAATGTTTTGATAGTTTTAAGGCTAAAGTTTTTATTTTAGTGAAATTTTCTAGGAATGATAAACACTCTCGTTTTTTAAAGACACTATAAAATAAGCTAGAAATAGAAAAAATCAAACTACAATAAATTACTGGTAAAGGACTTAATAGACTGTTGCAATTATCTAACTAATAACTAATGACTAATATAAAATATTGTTTCGCAAAAATATTCTAATTAGTTTTTAATTAATTTATTTGCTCATAGCTCCGCATACAGCCTCTCTATTACAACTTATAAAGAAAATAATTTCAAATAGCATGGAATGAGATATTTGTAAGGCCGAGCGCCCACTGGAGTGGTGTGTGAGCAATGTGGCAGTGACGTGGCGATTAAATGGTAAGTGAAAAAATTTAGTCCCGTAAAAACAAATAGAATAGCGCACATTGAAATAGAGTGGCGATGGCGTGGTATTTGACAAGTGGCATGGCACCACTTTATTGCCACTAGTCTCCGACAAGTTTAATTTTCGAGTGGTAAGTGGCAATGGATGCCACTTCTCCTTAGTTATTACTTAAAAGCATTTTGAATAAAAAATTATGTTGAATTACTTACTCGATACGCTGCTTGCCATTTTAATGCGGGCTTAATAATTTTAATACCAATTCGCCACCATTCCACTGCCACACCACTTTGTTGCCACATTGCACGCCAAAACCACGCCACTGCCACATTGCTCACACACCACTCCAGTGAGCGCCCGGCCTAAGACGGCGTATATCCTTCACGGGACAGTAATTGAAGGGTTGTAAGTCTATAGGGTCTAAGTGCCAAAAAATTAAAAGTCAAGATTTTTACAAAAATTCCATCTAAGTGCAAATCCTAATAATATCCAAATAGATTCAATTGCCTCTTTCTTTTAAAATTTTACTCACGCACAGGTAAAGTTGTGGCGGGGTCTAATTGCCAACGAGTTTTCGCTCAAAAGGGTCTGTGCCTGTTTGCCTGCGGGATGAGCTCAAAGATAACCTAATAAGAAAATAGGAAGCAGCCGAGCAAAATTGAAAAGTTTTCGTGTTTTTAGAAAGAAACAAATAAGGTCATATATTTTCGTCTTTTGTACGAATGGAGGAAAAGAACTTGGATATGCATTATTGTACTAAAATCCCTTCAGACTTTTCTAGAGAAAAAGAAGAGTGGAGAAAATATTTATAAAGACAACCGTGAATCAGGAAAAAAGCCGAGAAAATTTACTCTCGATGTAAAAAATCTTGTAATAGAACACATAAAATCATTCCCATATCAGGGAAGTCATTACAGTCGGCATGATACTCAAAAGTTCTATCAGCCCTGACTTGAATATTAGCCATTTATTCATGACATTTAAAGAAAAATACCCAGATTCTCCTGTAAACTACAGATATTACTATTCAACCTTCAAAGATAAGTTTCCTAATTTGAAGTTTGGACGTCTTAGAACAGACACTTGTCCAAAGTGCGATTTGTTGCACTCAAAAGTAAAAAGCTCGGATGAAACACATAAAACGAAATATACTGTAGAGCTAGAAATACATCATCGTAAAGCTGAGAGTGCACAAGGAGCAATAAAAGCTGATTCAATAGAATCTCAGTGTCCTCTGGGATGAGTCATATGCGGGAAGAGGTGGTAACGAGGTCGGCTCTTCCATATTAAAGGTACTAAACAAGATGTCATCTAGAACTTTAAAAAAGCATGCAGTTATTTGGAGTGTTAACAAGAAGAATGGTCCTCCTTGCCTTGGTTTATTTAGTAGCTAATGGCATTTGTGATACTATTGATCATAAATATTTGTCAGTGGTCACTCTTTTATGCCCTGCGATCGAGATTTCGCTCAAATTGGAAAAAGCAAGAAAGTAGTTAAATGTTTTGAACCAGAGCATGTGGAAAAAATGATATGAGAATCTTGTCCCAAAAATCCATTTAAAGTGGTTAATTTTGACCAAAATTATTTTAAAGACCTCAATAAGACTTCCAAGGACTTTTCAAATACTACAAAATTAAAAATATCAACTATTTCTTGGATCCGCATAGACAAGGATAAGTTACCTCGTGCTGATTTAATGGAATCGCACAATGACTCAATACCGTGGTACAGTGTCAACATTTTCAAAAAAGGCAAGTCTCCAAACCAATTAAAAAACTATACTTTGTCAGCATTAGAAGCTCGAAATATTATGTCAAAAGAAAAATTGAAAGATCCCAAGGACATGCTACCATATATACCCACCGAAAATAAGGCATTCTACGAACATTTGATTAATCAAACCGAAACCTGAGAACTTTTTTAATATCTGTTATAAAGGCACTTGGCCCATTTTCAATATTAATTCATAAGGCCCTTAAGACATTCTTAAATAATGAATATTTATTGTGTATTACTTCCTTGGATTCCTATTCTTTTAGATTTTTAACGACTTCCTGTATTTATAAGATATCTGCTTAATTGATTTAAGTAAAATTGAATAATTATTTCATTGAATTGTTTATTTTATTACGTTTTTTTGTTATATCTTTAAATAATAAAATTGGCACTTAGACCCTTTAGCCTTTCAACCCTTCAATTATATTTCACGATTAAAAAACACATTTTTAATTAGGTAACTTTTTTAGTTAATTTTAAAACTCATCACAAAACTTTTTAAGGATAATTTGTTGAGAGTAATTTATTTTAATAGATTACAAAAAAAAAAACAACCATTTTTATGCACTCACAGTTTGTTTCCCGTCATGATGCACTCAATAATTTTAGAACAATTTTCTTTGAATATCGAAGCAAACTGGACTTGTGTATCTACTACTATATCTCCGTTTTAGAACCGCACGTGATAATGCTTATACTTGAAATGAAGCTTGCATATATATATCGCTAGCTATATAGTAATCTAGAGTGCGTTATTAGTACTTCGACTCATTTGGATTATGGAAGCTTTCAGCTACAGGTAGTAAATTTTTTATCTATATTATATCATATAATATTCTGGAATGATAACAAATACTTTTTAATACAACAATCAGTGTTGCCGCCGAGCTTAATTATTTTGTATCCACAATTTCGGAAAAATGTATCTACTTTTACTTTTATGATATAGTAGGGTAAAAGCCCTAATATCCGGACAGTTATCTAAATTTTTTGCTTCAAAATACCACAAACTTTTTATTTGAGATCATATATTAGCAAACCAGTCAGTTTCTGACCTATTATTTTATCTAGTTTAACTTTTAATGTTTAATTATGTAAAGTAATTGCTATTTGATTAAAAGACTAAGTTTAAATAAAAATATACCTTTTCCTCCAGTTTCGGGACAGTAAAAATCAATATTCGGATAGATTTTATCCAATTGTCGGACAGTGAATTAATCACAGTTATATTAAATAAAAACGGTTTTTTATTTCAGAAAATAGGTATATTGCAAAATAAGCAAATCAAAATAAAAAAAAAATTCCATTTATTTAACAAAACTAAAAATTAAATCACAGTTCTAGAAAAAATAGCCTCTTTTTCTAGTAATTTATTTGAAAAATAATTTCAAATTTACATTTTTTGTAACTTATTATTATTTAATTTGGAAGACAAAATTGACAGACAAATATATTATCAGTAGCTTCCCGATATGTATTCAATTCTGTACATTTGAGGTGGTACCACCTTGGGCAACCATCATAGCCAACATTCATCAGACATTCATCTTCTACATGATGAGCATTGTATATTTTTGGATTGGGTGTCCTCATTTAACTTTTTCTCATATTAAATAAAATTTTTCCCCTTTTTATACCCTAGATGAAATCTATAGGGTATACAAAATTTGTCATTCCGTGTGTAACACCTCGAAATCATGATGGTAGAGCAAAATGGATTGGACACCCATTCATAATATTAAAAGTTATTTTGATTTTTGCATGTCCGTCCGTCCGTCCGTCCGTCTGTGCGCACGATAACTCGAGAACGCGTATACTTAGAGAGCTGAAATTTTGTACACGGATTTTAAAAAAAGAAGTAAAATTAAGTTCGAAAATGAGACAAATCGGGCAACTCCTTTGTGGGGTTGCCATATAAAAATTTCGTTTTCCGCACTGTCTGAGAACGCGTCGACGTAGAAAGCTGAAATTTCGTACATTATGTTTTTACTACATTAGCAAATAAAATTTCAAAAACGGATTAAATCGGGCAACTCCTTCTTGGTGTTGCCATATAAAAATTTAGGTCTTTTACGTATACTTTGAAAACGATCAGTCCAAGACATTTTTATTGTACGAAAAACTTCTGCAGAATACGAAATCCTATAAAATTGGTTATAATAATTTTTTCTGTGCGACAAACCGTTCTAGAAATATATGCGAAAAAAAACTTCAAAATCAAACTTGAATAGATCGGTGACCACACGAAATTTGATACGGGCATTCATCTAGGGTATCATAAGAATTGGTCTTAGACCAATTCTAGCTTTTTTACTTGTTCGTTTCGAAATCACTTTTTCTCTTCTAACGCTCTTCTTTCCGCATTTTAACGGCATTAATTTTTTCCTTTTTGTCTCTTTCTTTTTTAATTTGAATATTTCGCCAAAGCTCTGATGATATCGTTCTTGGGGCGATATAGGTAGGTAGGTAATCTTAGATTTTTATCTAGACTTGCGGAGCATGAGGAACTTGGTCTTGATGTAGGCGTGGAGCAGTTTGATGACGCTTCAGAAATCCTTCTACCAGCAATGCTTCTTATTCCAGAAGTACTTGGTTGGGGCTGAACATTTTCAATATCACTGTTGGATTCCAAATGAGTTGGCGCTTGATCTAACGGCAAATTTTTTGAAGTAATGTTTTCTGTTTCATTTTCAGGTAGAACCTGTTGGTTGTAGTCAATTGATTTGATAAGCGAACCGTTTACTAAGTCATATATACCAGGCTCCAAATCATTTAAATTTATGTTGCTCATAAACTCAATATCTGACTGGTTTAAATCAGCTAAATTAGTATTTTGTTTATCCTTTTCTTTCAATATTTCCTCAATGACCGTCGTTGGGCTTATTCCTTTTTCAATTAATTTAGAGCGTATTTTTTCTATAACGGTATTCGCTATAACATAAGAGCTGCTTTGTGGGCTCACAGAAATCGGTTACTCCTGCTGAAAGTTTTCAATAGTATTCTTATTACACTTTGAAAAATCAATACTTTCCGGATTAAATGGGTAGAGTCCGTATTTCCTGAATCCATTTTTTATACTTTCAGGCAGATTTTCCATTTTTAAAACTGAGTTCAACAATGGACAAAATGTTGTTTTAGTGACGCAAGCGTTAATATTCTTTGGATTTCGTTGCCAGTCTATTAATATTTTTTTCCACTCGGATTTGACTGGCTTAAAACACTCACGTCAGCGGGTTGTATTAAATGTGTGGTATTTGGTGGTAAGGCGTACAGAAATATTTGGTTATTGGAGCAAAACTCACTTAACTCTAAGATCAAATGGAACTTGTGCCCATCTACAAATAGAAGTACTGGCCTAGGGATGTTTTTGTCTTTTAATCATAAGTGGAACCCATTCGCGATGTACTCGAAGAATATATTGACGACAGTCCTTGTTGAACGTATGTAGGGAAAAACTACCATTGGTACGACTAGAAGGACTGTAATAATTTCCTTTTCATTCGCATTGTTTACTATGTAAACAATCTTATATCCCTTCGGAGCGAGAACTTTTCCAGTTTTCGGACAAAGGCTAAATCCTGTCTCATCCCCATTTAATACTCTTCTAGGGTCATTCAAAATACTCTCTGCGTTTATTTCTTTCAAATGCTCTTTAAAATCCCGAAACCACTTTAAAATGCCTTCTTTCGTAACTTGTGTGCGTCCTTTCGAAATTCCCTCAGTTTCTTTAAAGACTATTTGGGGATTACGACGAAGGAACAGAGCTAACCATTTTTTGCCTGGACGCCCAAGTTGAAAAGGAGTGCTTCTTCCATCATCTAAAATTATTTGTTTGACAGTGTCCAATAACTGATCTCGTTTTATGGGAAAACCACATTTAGTCATTGATGTGCACCATTCAACGATCTTGTTCTCCTCAACTGTAGGAAGTACAGAAGCTAGACCTCTCTTTCCAAGCTTTTCAGGAAATTTTGCTACAATCTTGTCATGTAATGTCGACTTGGGAATAGACTGTTTTTCAGTCGATTTCATAATAGAAATACTATTTTCTCTTATCTCTCGCAAGGCCCTTTGTAGTCTGTCGTTATTATATCGCATGGAATACATTTCAAACCTAATATGGAATTGTAAGTAAAATCTCATTCAGTATCAATAAGCCCTAAGTTGTTGATTTCTTAGTAAATAGCAGGTATAATTTAAAAAAAAATAATAATAATAAAAATATATTCAAATAAATTTCTTGAACGTTTTTGATTGCTAAAATGTAAAAACTGTCTGTCCGATAACTGGAAATGAGTGAAAAAAGGAGAACATGAATCCGGACATACATGTCCGGAAAATGTAACAATCAGACGGTTTTGGCATCAATATCCGGACACCCTATTATTATTATTTATATTAAATTTTAGCGCTACTTTACATGAAATTATAATAACTAAATTTTTTAGGGAGTTAAACTTGTTTTAATTAACTCAAAAATTAATATTTAATACTGAAAATGTGCTCCTCTGCAAATTTGTTGTCAAATTTCATTGAGTTTGTAAGAGATAGACGTATATAAACAATATATTTGTCTGAATTTTTATGTCAATTCCAATGCATTCCAATTAATACAGTCGTACTGTTTCCAAAATTGGTTATAGTTTAGTGTACATTTTGAGCTTGAAAGAGACAAATAGATTTTAGTCAAAATTTGTGCCATTTTTGACTATAGGAATTAGATAGGATGGCTCAGTCCATTCTTATTATATGTATGTTATACACTAGACACACAGCACGATCTAATGAATAATTAGTACTAACTATTCATTAAAATGCCGTGTATCACACAGTATACGTCATTATGGCTCGAAATTCAGATGATAATGAAGTACACTAATGAAGTGTTTTCTTCCTTCATTATAGCTATAATGATGAAAAATGTACTAGATTTAGCATATAATTTAAGTATGGAGCTCCGCTGTGCATCTGCTGATTTGAAAAATAATAAGAAGAAATGCAAAGCACAAAGTAATTATGTCAAAATATTTTTTAATAAAATGGTTTTTTTCATTTCACAATCATTAAATGAAATAAAATAAAAATAAATAAAATTTAAAATTAATAAAAACAAAGTTTTTGCGTTAATTCGATCCATATTGCTTTTTTAATGTGATAAGTTTATCCAAGCCAGTTTGACAGATCAACTTAATTAAAAAATGGCTGTGTGTCTGCAGTTTATAATGAATCATTATACACTAATGAGTCGTTAGTTATTTCTTCATTAAGAGTGCTGTGTGTCTAGGGCATTAGTGACGGCTGTATTAATTGGAATGCATTGGAATTGACATAAAAATTCAGACAAATTTATTGTTTATGTCTATATCTTACAAGCTCAATTAAATTTGACAGCAAATCTGCAGAAGAGCACATTTTTCAGTAATACTAAAAATTAATTTTTGTGTTAATTAAAACAAGTATGACTTCCTAAATAATTTTAATTTAATGCAATAAAAAAAAATAAAAATATTCCATTTTTGCATGCAATAAGAAGAATTTTACCTGAAAATTTTGCATAGAACGAAATTTCTAGAGTTGTAGTGCCTTGTGTCATCAATTATAGAGGCATAGAAAGGAGACATGAATTCCGCGACTTAGCGCATATGGTGTTTTTTTACGGGTATTGTCATGGAAATGCACGTACAGCTAGGATGGAATATATAGATTCCATGGGAGACCCGATCTTTCTTCAAGGATTTTTTTCTATTCTTTGCAATAGATTAATGGGATTCTTCCCCTGGTCACTCGAAGGGAAATTTCAGACAGGCCTAAACGGTAAGTAAAATTTTTATCTTCAAATTAAAATTTCTCATAAATAGAGTTTTACTTTTAGAGAGTGGAGGACACACTGATATGTATAATTTGGACTGCTTAATCTCTCTGCTTGATCTTAATATCTTAATTTCGAGTTTCATTTTCGCTTTAACATTCCTATTACAAGCTCAACAAATTCCAAATATATTCAAAATTATTATTTTTATTGTCTCCTATAACATCAAATATTCCTTAAACTCGATTAGTAAGGAAATCAAATTAAGTAAGTTTTGGTTGCCTATCCTAAAAATTAGTAATGGGGAACAGAGGAAAGGTTACAAATGTAGTATTGTTATTTAGTTCTATCCTATATGTATATATTCATTTGGAAAACCCACTGAACTGAAACTTAACTATGGTGGATTTCGTATAGAATCTTTATTTGAATTTCTGTGGAATACAGTACTTAAACCAAACAGAGACAACTATAGAAAACTGATCCCCTGATAATGTAAGCGATTTCAGTAGTGTCAGCGGTCTATGTTATACTGTTATGGTCCTAGCGTGCTGCATGCAGCAGCATGCTACATGTATGAAGGCGATAGATGTAGCATAGCAGTGTTCACAGTGTCACACAGCGAATATGCTGCCATGAGTGACAGAACGACACGATTAAGTTCTAGTTGGGACTGAACCCCAATTTTTTTTCGGGCGTGAAAGAAGAAGAAGCGAGGAAAGAAAGTTTGCTTGACTGGATATAATTGGGTAGATTCGATTTTATCTCGAGAACGGAATCAAAGAATTTTTCTTGTAATCGGGAGGTCAGTCAAAAAATTTATGGCGTAAACAAGCTGTATGTGCATCCTGGCCATTGAATATTAATCAACGAACAGAAATTATAGCTAGGACCTTGAGCGAATAATTGTAATCACACGTAAGTCTAAATGCTGGGATATACTCATTTTAAACGCGTACACCTAAAACTAGCAACGAAACGATACATATTTTGACGAAGCTGAACATTAGCCTACCCCCAGCAAACATTTAGAAGAAAAATCTTCAGGGCAATATGTGGATGATATCGCCAAAATATCTTCCACACGAAACTAAAGCAAATACTGTGAAGTGATTTCTTCCTTGTCTTGCGTAGACGAAAAGAAGATGAAATCACAAACAATTTTGTTTTCTAATTTAAAATGTGGAAGCAAGAAGACAATAGTTTCGCTTATTTGTCATCTCTATGATAGACAAATTTATCATTTGGAAGAACGCGTCATTAGACTCCATGACAGTAATTAATTTGTGAGTTTTCTAGTGATTTTAATTCCATCAATCCATAAACAAATATCTTCTTTATTCCCGTACTTCAAATTCCAAAGGATTTATTTCGACGATTCTTGAGCGATTTGCTTAGACGATAAGAAAGCGAAACATCTTGAAGAAACGAATACGTTTCATATTCATGATATGAAAATAACTCGCCAGGAAGAGATGTTAACAAATTACTTTAATGTATCGCGTGGAAGATACGTATTCGTTTCTTCAAGATGTTTTGCCTTCGGGGTAACAGTTTCTCCAGTTGGAAGTTAAGAATGCAATACGAATATGATTATCATCCACGAGATATTTTATCGTCCAGGTAATAAGAAAGTGAACCTGCGTTTCGCCATGTTTGCTGGGCCGGAATCAACTGTAGTACTGAAGAAGTAGTTTCTCGAGACATGTATGTATAGGTATAAGTGGTGGACTTTATGTTAATGACAGCAACCGGAATTTTATAACTATTAGAATACCAAATTTATTAACAGAAGCTTAGCAGCACATCCACGGAGGCGCCTCTGCGGGGGATCCCAGTCAAATGAATTACGTGAGTTCTTGTTTTATTGATTATATAATTATATTTCCTATTTCTATAGGAGGGAGGAGGGAAAGAGGGAGTAATAAACGGAACTCACCTCTATCTAGCCCTTCTGGCTCAGATTACTCTATGCATCTATATTTTAAATTATTGTACAGACTACTCTAATTTTTAAAGATTAAATTCGCTTTACAATTAATGTCTAAAATGAATTAATCGTGTTGCTGGTCAGAATGAAATATACATAATCTTAGGTGTTAGGACGGGGACTTTATTTCGAGGAGGCAGGAAAACAGAAAATATAATTCACGGGATAGAATATTTACAGTTCATTCTGGTTAACGTTCATAAATAGTTCATCGGAACTTGTCAGACTATAATTACTATTTTTTGTTAAAGTTCCTTCCTTCCTTCTTATTTCTTGTGTGAGGTCATATTGATTTTTATTGTGGTAGAATATTATTTCGAGTATAATTTATATTTAGTGAGAAATGATGAACCATAAGTTGCCTTAACGAAATCTTCACCCCACTTATTGGTGGTGTATTTGTATATTCTTGGTAGTCATATGAATTTCTTGGTAATAAAGCAGAATACCTTTTATTATAACGTGATGAAGCTCTAAGGCTTTTTATTTTCCTCCTCCACTACCCTCGAACCCTTCTCTAGACCCAATGGCTGAATAGGTCCGCTACTCCGTTTTCTTTCAGGTCTAGAAGGACATTGCTTAATCTTGCCGCAATGTCAAAAGGTGGATTGGGGCAATGACATTGAAGGTAGGTCATCTGCACCTTCATCATAAAGGCGAAAACCCAATGAACATCGCAGGCGTCGAGTTGCTTTGACAGTTCAATAGAATATACGAGCTTAAGTTCGTGCTGCGCTTGCCGGATTCGATGCGAAAGTAGAGCAACGTTCTACTTTTAACGCACGGCAGACACTTTGATAGTTCTTTTGATTGATTTTAAACTGTTTATATGCTTGGTAAGCAAGAACTGCCACATCTAATAACTCTAATATATCCACTATTTCACTTTTAAATAAAAACTCAAGCCTTTCTATCACTTTTCCTTTATATAAATAAATCTTAAGAGTACCAACGCGACACTTCCATTGGGGCTTGCTCAAATCCTACACGCGTCTGCCGCGGAGAACTGTCGAGACGCGACACCTGCCGCGATCATTGGGTTTTCATCATAAGGTAAGGTAAGTGGTGTAAGGACCCTTCAGGGCTGGATGTGTGTTCCGTTTGGTTGTGACAGGCACGATATCTTTTATTAATGGTGATGTGACAGTGGCAGGTTTTTCGTGAAACCCCCCACACTCGCCGCCAATAGTCGAGGCGAACTAGCGTGCCGCTCTGTAGCAACGTTGTTACCGAGTGATCTTTCAGCTCATGCTGGCAGTCTAGACTTCACGTCCTAACTAATCGCTAATTTCATAGATACATAACAATTCTGGGAGAACATTGAAAACATTATGGACAGGATTCGGCAAGATAACTCTTTAAGTACTAAGCTCTGGCAGTAGAACTTAATTTAGATAGCACGTTTATGTGGTAGAATTCGTGCAATGAACGTTTTCATCCCTATCATGCGACATCCGTACATCAAATTCTGTCAATGGACCTTTGACCGCTTTGACTTCTGCAGGCTAATGTTAGAAAATGATAGGACTGATCCCCGTTTTTAAAGAATGTGCTGTGGACTGACGAGTCCAACTTTACAAAGGATGCAGTGGTCAACTTCCACAATATAAATACATAGATGAGCTGAAAGTAACCCTCATGAAAGCAGGGAGTCCACACTCCCAACATAGATTCATGCTGAATGTTGTGGCAGGAATCATGGGTTAGAATTTCATTGTGCTGTCTTATATCTATCGCCATAATTTATCAGGAGAGAATTATCTCAATTTGGATAATGTGTTACCGAAATTGTTACGTGCCTTTGAGCATAAGGCGGAATATGATTTTTCAACATTATGGAACACCTCCTCACTCTAATCGAACGGTGCAGCAGTGGCTGAATGAGAACTTTGATGACAGATGGATAGGCCGAGGTGGACCAGGCCGAGGTGGACCAGACTGAGATCACCAGACCTTACTCCGATGGACTACTTCATATGGACTATTTCATTGAAGGAGCAAGTTTATTCGGCTGTAATGGACAACGAGGACATTTTAAGGCAGCGTATAGAAGAAGCGTGTTTGAAAGTAAGAGACAGATTGAGAGAAATTCATATACCAGTAAGTGTTAGACGTAGATTATTTATTTAGAGTATGGGCAATTGTTGTGAACAAATAAATTTCTTAAATATGTAAAAGGCTATTTTACTCAGGGTCGCCATGTAATGATTGTCCTCTATTACGGACGATTGCAAGAGGCAATAGTGCCGATATTTAGCTTCTCAGGCTATGACGCCAACTTTGCTTTAAGCTATTACGCTGATTTAATTTTTAAGGCTATTACGTCGACTTCTAGAGAATAAAAATGCTCTTGTTCAAGCTTGACTTTATTCTAATTCTCTTCGATCACTTACGCTAAATTTATACACAAAATTTTCACTTACTTAGCAATTATGACTATCGATCATATATTACAAAAATCAGAACAATTCAGAACAATAAAATTGGTTTAGTTATTTACAAATTATGTCATATTCACACATAACATGAATCACACCTTTGAATTTTACGTTCACTCATTGTTATGAGTGATCGGTCAGTACATGATGTAATTTGACTCATGCTTTCTTTATTTCATTCATCGCGAGCAACGATTTGACCCATTAACATACCTACTTTTGTTGGCATGTTTTTCATGGTTATTGTTTTGATGATTAATTACGTGATTCAATTTATTTAGTAGTACATCTTAATTTGGGTTAAGATGTATTACACCCAACATTCTAAAATATTTAAGTTTGATTTGAATAGCTCCTGCACCCTAAACTACTATTCATGCAGAAAAATGGTCTTATGCTGATCTTAAGCTTACTTTCTTATCTTCCTAAAATTTTTATATCTTTCCTAACAAAATTATTTAATTATTTTATCTTAATTAAATGACTACGAATCCCCAAACAAAAACTCTCAATTGAGTAATAATTGCATATGGGCATATGCCATGGTCCGATAAATTCGAATCAATCTGCCTACAGATTCAGACTACGGCCGAACATACACTATTGTAACTATTCCCAGCTAAGAGTTATTGAGCGTAAAATGGTAAGGTTACTTCTTAATAAAAACTACGTTAATACTTTGTTAACTAAGGTATAAAGTAAGTGCAGCCTTTGGGAATGTAAGGAGCCAATCTTAAGATTACTGGAAGACTATTTTCCTGTATGGATAGGCTTAATATCATATAAAAAAGCAACGTCTATACACTTTTCCATAAGAATCAATATAAAATATTTTAGAGAGTTAAACTAGCACGCACATATATAGATTTCTGTTTCATGGCTTGGGTAGTATTTCTCGTTGGTTTTGCCTCATCAGAAAACTTATTTTATATCACCAAAACTTAGGGCAAGTAACCGTAATATAAGCCAGTCAAATAAAACCCATAATGAACAAGTAAGACAGCTAGAATTGGTCTAAGAACCAATTCTTATGATACCCTAGGTGAATGGTGATCAATCTGTTGAAGTTTGATTTTTGCAGTGGTTTTTCGTTTTTTATTTATAGAACGGTACGTCGGACAGCAAATGATTGTAACAAATTTGAAGAAGATTTTAGTACAATAAAAATGTCTAGGACAGTTTATGTAAAAAGTCTAAATTTTTATATGGCAACACCAAAAAGGCGTTGCCCGATTTAGTCCATTTTTGAAATTTAATTTAATTTGTTATGAAAATACCATGTAATAAACTTATTTAATTTAAATTTAGGTTTTTTTAACAATTGGTCGTTTCTCTCCGGGTGTGTTTTTGAAAGGTTCCTTTTTGTCCTTCTTGGGAAACTCCGGTTAAACAAAACAAAAAATTAAAAAACGATGTCTCTTTTCATGTTTTTTGTCTCTTATTTAAATGGGCAATGTTTCGAACCTAGATTTGGTCCACCATCAGGCCATAAGTCAAAAATCAAAAAACATTGTAAATACTAAGCACGTCAAAAATATATAAATGAAAACACGAAACTAATAGTCGCAATTAACAATTATAATAACCGGACAAGTGCGAATCGGACTCGCGCACGAAGGGTTCCGTACTATCGTACAAAATTTAACACTATGTACTTTTTATTTATTAATGCTGTCATTTGAAAAAATAATAATAATGCTGTCATTTAAAAATAAAATGCCTACTTATGATAATAATAATGAATGAGAATAAAACGAGCAAAAAACGTCGAAAAAATCACGTTTCTTGTATGGGTGCCCGCTTTAATTTTTAATTTAATTTAATTTTTATTATTTGTTGTAATATCGCCAACAGAAATACACAGTCTGTGAAAATTTCAACTGTCTACCTGGTGACGGACGGACGGACAGCGAAGTCTTAGTAATTGGGTTCCCGTTGTTACCCTTTGGGTACCGAACCCTAATAAAAACGATGAATATGATAAAAACCAATAAACTAAAAGGCAAGGAAAGTCAAAATGCTATCACTAAGAGTAATTTATAAAGTTTATAAATTTTATAAATTACTCCTAGTGATAGCATTGTGACTTCGCCTTTTAGTTTATTGGTTCTTTACCGTTTTTATCGTTTTTATCGTTTTTATCATTTTTATAATTGGTAATTGTGACTATTAATTTCATGTTCTCATCTATTTATTTATTTATATATTTTTGACGTGCTTAGTGTCTACAATGTTTCTTGATTTATGGCCTGATGATGGACCAAATCTAGGTCCGAAACGTTGCTCATTTAAAAAAAAAGACAAAAAATGAAAAGAGACACCGTACTTTAATTCTTTGTTTTGTTTATCCAGAGTTTTTTTTAAAAAAAGCCCGTATGCAAAATTTCAGCTCTCTAAGTAACTGCATTCCCGAGTTATCGTGAAGACAGACCACTGGACGGACGGACGGACGGACATGTAAAAATCAAAATCATTTTTTATATTTTGTGTGGGTTTCCAATTTATTTTGCTCTACATCAATCATCATTATTTTTGTACGTTACAAATGGAATGATAAACCTAGTATATCCTATAGATTTCATCTAGGGTATAATACTTAACTTTTGGTAGTATGAATCCTGGTTGAATGATTATTAGATATTATTTTACTAAAACCTTCTAAATATATCATTGAGTTATATATCATTAGAAAGGTAATCGCATAAGCTACCAAAAAAATAAAAAAAAAAATACAAAATTTATTAAAAATTTTGAATAAAAAGCTTTCAAAATAAGAAATTTGTAAAACATAAGACACAAATTTCATTTTGTGACATTTTACTATTTCGAAAGTATCGATGCTGTATGAATGGGCAATTTACTGTTTTTAAATGAAAGATATTGTAAAATTTATTTAAACTTTCTAGTCTATTTACTTTCGGAGCTATTCATTAAAATTCAAAAATTCCGTGTTGCCTGCATAACTCGGAAACAATGCAATGTGGAACCCAACTCTATAACAAGTTTTTTCTTTACTTGGTCTCAGCTATATAAATCTAGCATATGTCATCATACTTTTGTAATACCCTGTATAGAGATGCCTCAGTAGTAAATTACTATGCTTCCATGAGCCAGAGTTGAGTTAGAGTTGAGCTACTGTTAAGTATTGTTGGATGAGTTAACTCGATTCTATTTCCTGAACGGCTTCTGAATTGAGTGCACAGCAGAAATATTTGTATAAAGTAGCCGAAGTAGCTCTCATCCTCTATGTCTATATAAGAAATACTTAAAGAAAACCCAACTCAACTCGACTGGTCCTTTTAACAAATACTTAAACAAAACCCAACTCAAATCGACTGGTTTCGTGAAGTTAACATGGATTCAACGGAAACTCAACTCCACTCCGTTTCCATGAGCACTAACTCGGGCTCAACTCGAGTTGAACTTTGGACGGAAAAATAGTAAGTGAGTAGAAAATGGGCTTGCCTCTCAACCATAATTAAACGGAATAGAATTGCCGCTGATGTTATAACTTTATGTTTTCATAAAATAATATGCTTTTTAACATCATTTCATTGTTATAAGGATTTGTAATAAGCTAAGAATATATCCATTGACAAAAAAAAAAAAAAAAGTATCTATGTATCCAAAATGAAAATTCTGAAAAAAAAAATGTATCCAAATTTGGATCCAAGTGGTAGCACTGACTAAAATTTGAAAAAATTATTTAATGAAGAAAAAACTGTTTATGAAGGACACAACTTTGAGTAAAATGTTCAAAAAATAGAACCCTAAATGAATAGATCAAATATTGATCCAAATCATGGTGTGGATTATTACGATCTCTAAAATGTCTTCAGCATTCTTCTACAAAAGGAAGCTTAATACATGCGACAGCTAACCTCTCAGAAAGGAGAAAGTTACCTATACTGTATGGTATGGATGGAAGTGCATATGTAGGCTGCGATAAAGTATTTTCTAAATTTACAAGAACATTATGTAAGAAGATTGGTACAAACATTTTCAGAACCTGGACATTTGGTTATTACATCCTGTAATTGACAGATTTCTAAAAAATACCAATTGATTATAAAACGTTTAGTATATTTGCTGAAAAACTAAAATATACTGATACACCCTTTCCAAAAATTAGAGTGTAAATCACAACCATTTATAATAAGATTCACCAGAAATCCTTTAGGAACTTCATCTGATTTATTTTTTTTCTAGACTTCTATTAACCAGCAAAAAGCCGTAATATCTAAGAAACGGAAAAACGATATATGTAAAGGATCTTTTACCCTTTATCCCCAGCCTAGATAAAGAATATTTCAAAGTTGTATTGATTTAAATTTAAATACAATGGGTTTATTCCATATCATATCGATAAGTGCAACCAAGCTATAAAAGCGAAAGAGTCTGCTTTTCGCGCCTATCAAGTGCATCCTTGTCCAGAACTGAAAGGAATCTACAAGACTGCACGGAGCACCTGCAAGTCCATTATCCAGAGAGAAAAATTTCTTTTTGACCAGAATGTTAGACATAGAATCTTGGCAAGCCGCAAAGGTAGTAAAGGTTTCTGGTCCCTGGTCAAAACCATCAGGAACAACTTCAGCAGTTCCTCTATACCTTCAATACTTAATAATGATGAAGTGGTTGTTGACTCCCTGGATAAAGTTAATATTTTGGCTGCTAGATTCGCATCAAATTCTTTTCTTCCACCCACTTCACAGGCACCTGTCGTGCATCCCCCGTGCGGATGTGTACAAGAGCCAATACACATCCGTACGAGGGATGTGTTCAAGGTCCTTAAAGGAATCAACGTCTCTAAAGCCGCAGGCCTCATCCTTGGCTAAACCTCTGCGCAAACTATTCTACCTGTCCTACTCGACAGTAAAATTTCCAACTGCTTGGAAACTAGCTCACGTTCAGCCTATTCCCAAGGAAGGAGAGGGTAGCGATCCCTCAAATTATCGACCAATTGCAATCACTTCGATTCTTTCAAAGGTTTTTGAATCTATCATTAACTCCAAATTAATGAAGTATCTGGAAACCAATCAGCTCATCAACGATCGCCAATACGGCTTCCGGCACGGACGCTCATCTGGAGACTTGCTGACTTTTCTTACGGAACGTTGGAATCGTAGTCTTCACAATTTTGGTGAGTCCAAAATCGTTGCTCTAGATATTTCAAAGGCCTTTGATAGAGTCTGGCATTCAGCCCTTTTAGCCAAACTCAAAGCACTTGGTCTTTCCCCTCCTCTTCTATTATGGATTGAAAGTTTTTTATCTAGTCGCCAAATACGAGTTGTATTAGATGGCGTTATATCTGATCCTCATCCTATTAATGCCGGTGTCCCCCAGGGCTCTGTTATTTCTCCGACTCTATTTTTAATCTTCATTAATGATCTGCTTTCCCTTACTTTCAATCCTATCCATAGCTTTGCTGATGACAGTACCCTTGATTTCGCATACTCCTTTGATACCCTTACGGATTCCAGAGGGAACGCCGCATGTGTTAAACGAGACTGCATGATTAGATCATTAGATAACTATCTTGACAATATTCTCGCTTGGGGCAAAGTGAATCGCGTCGAATTCAATGCATCTAAGACCCAAAGCTGTCTCATCTCATTAAAACTAGACCATCACTTAACCACTCCCGTTTCGTTTGATGGTGCATTAATTTCTGAATCACCGTCACTAAGAATTCTTGGCATTAATATTTCCAGTAAGTTAAGCTGGACAGATCACATCTTCTCGGTTGCCAAAGAAGCATCCAAATGTCTTGGTTTTTTGAAAAGGTGTAAGAAATATTTCAGCCCATCAAATATAGCGCTCGTCTACAAGTCCTACATCAGACCCAGAATGGAATACAATTCCCATATCTGGGCCGTGGCTGGTCGCACAGCCTTAGCTTCATTGGATATTGTCCAAAAGAGAGCCTGCAAGCTCATTGGCGATGTGGCAATTACTCGTCATATCGCTCGCTCGAGCACCGTCGCAATGTTGGATGCCTTTCGCTCCTTTATCGCTATATGCATGGCCAATGTTCTGATGAAATATCTAGTCTGATCCTTTGTAGAATAGTTCCTGCACGCAATACCCGCGCTGCATCCCGCGCTCATCCTTTTACCCTTCAAATTACCTTCTTCCGTACACTTAAATTCCGTGATGCTTTCTTATCCCGAACTGTGCGAATGTGGAACAGTCTACCATCTTCTGTCTTTCCTCCGGCATACAACCTGCAAAAGTTTAAGGGCGACATACATTGGCACCTCCGCCGCTCTCCTCATATCCCTTAATCCTTTCCCTGTCTCCTTCCTGCCACGCTGTGCTTTGCATCATAGGGTATCCCCTGAGCTTGGCTTAATAATATAAAAAAAAAAAAAAAAATCAAATAGGCAACATGTGTAATATGACCATCACCAATTTTGTTGAAACTTTTGCATACTTGGAGGGTTTGTGAAAAAATTTCTCCATATACTACAATGAGTATTTCACAAGTTATGGCATTTTCAAAATTTCGCAACAATGCTGTCCTGGTCTTTTTTAAAAATTCGTATATATTTTTCTAGTTATGCTAAGACAGTGAAATATGGCTCATTGCAAAGATAGGATTTTAAACTCTCTGAGAAAAATAGTATCTTAAAAATATATGTGAAAAGGGACATGCGGAATAAGGATTTTATCCTTTAAGCATATTTAGCGAAAAAGGCTTAAAAAGCTCATTCTCAAATGAAAATTGCCTGCTTTCTGACATTGAACTTTATCGCTGGATATGTATACAAAAAAATGGAAAAAACTCAAAAAGGGTTACATTTTGAGTATAGAGTGTCAAGGTAATTCTAAAGGGAAGCTTTTGAGCTTCTTAAATCCAATATGAAAACTTGGTGTTAAGGACGTGATTTTGATAAAAATAGTAGGTAAAAAAAAACCGAGTTAAAATTCCGAATTTTTAATTTTGTTTAGCCATATCTTCAAAACGGAAAGGAGGAGGGAAAAAATTTAATATTATTGGAAAGGTCCATCTATTATCAATCTAACAAATTTCAAATCATTATCATAGGATGTAACGTTCAGAAGTTATAGGGTGATCTATAAAAACATACCCAAATATCTTAAAGTCCTGTTAGCTCGGAAACCGTTAGAATTTTCCCCACCACTTATACAATTTTTTGCTTGTTTAAGCATGACATATGTAAAGGTTTCAGATGCAAGAGCACATACGGGACGTCCTGTATAAAAACAAATATTTTTTATTTGTAGGTAGTTATAGATGTATTTTGGCGAAACTTTATTATTTTTTATTTATTTTTTACTCCTTGATTCCGCTGAGATCCCAAGTTAAAATTTTAATATGTTTTAGTAGAAAATATAAGCTAAACAATACAAAAATAAAAAGAATAAAATCAAAATTACGTCTTTCATGATATTCAAAGATAAAGGATAAAATCCTTACTCTTTATGTTCTTTTCCGTATATATATGTAAGATGCTATTTTTTTACCTAACTTGAAGTCCTATCTTTCAAATGGGCTATATGTTCTTATTCTAACATGAATAGTAAAAATATATACTCGCGAAATACGCATTTTATAGGGAAAATTTTTAATTTAAATTTTCGTTTTCACAAACCCTCCAAGTATGTAAAATTTCAAGAAAATTGGTGATGGTCATGCCACACTTTCTGTGATTTTTGGTCGATTTGCTATGGAATGTCCCAATGGTAATAGAAAAATTAATTTTATATTTCTTTTCGTTTATTTTCTTTACTGCCAACAATTTTTGCTACAACAAAAGTATCTATAAAATGAATCAAGAGTAGCAATTTCCAAAAATTGCATTTTTTTGAAAATTATGGACCAATTTTGAAACATTTCAGCGGATCTAGTTAAATATCAGGATTAATAATAATGTACCTGCGGCACGGCAAGTAAAGCACACTTAATTTTAAAATGATATAAATCAAGTACTTGTTGATATAGAACAACAAAAGCAAGCTTTATTTATTTGCGTAATTTAAAAAATAGAAAAACTATAACAGAAGTGAGTATTTGAAACAATAATTCAGTTTTATAAAACCTTTTACATGGGCCTTATTAAACTACCACAGTGTAATAAGGCCCAAAGCAAAATCTAACTTTTTCAAAATCTAATCAGCGGAATGATTTCCTTTAAACTTGATTAACAACGAAGAAAATCTACAAAATTTGGTTATTTTTAATAATTTTCAATAAAAAAGAAAAAAAAACAGTCATTGAGTTCGGGCTTCCTCCTTTGAGGAATCTTTGAAAATATTGTTAGATTAACACTTCCATCAAGGTCTATATCACATTTCTTCATCAATGAAATCCGAACCTTTTCGTGTTGAAACCGTTTTCGGGGATGGAGACATAGCTTTCATAACGGAGGAGTCGGTAAGATGGGCAGTCGATTTATTCAAACCATTCCCACCATTTCTCTTCAAGGCATGTATCAAAATTGGATACACACCGACGCTGTGGCAAGAAGTCCGCGTTGTGTTTATTCCCAAGGCAGGTCGGGTAAACTACTCAACTGCCAAGGTATATAGGCCAATAAGCTGGACTTCTTTCCTACACAAAACACTAGAACGCACCTGCTACTGTGAATTGCTCCATTCCCAGAAACAGATTGTCGCAACACCAGCACGCATACTTAAAGGGAAGGTCAGTTGAGGCGGCCGATGTATAAGGTGTCTTCAATAATGTTCTTCTATATAAGTACACTGAAACGCTAACAAAACATGGAAACCAATCCCTAAAACACTGGTTCGCACTCATATTGAATAGAATTGTCTTTGCTGAACTGGACGGGGTAAGCATAGCAAAGAGTCCAGAGGGCACCCCTCAAGGCGACATTCTATCACCTTTGCTGTGGGTACTCTTATGGATGATCTTCTGCGTACACTCACCCGGATGGGGTACAAAGCGTTTATGTTGAGCAGACAACCTGGTGATCTTGGCCACCGGTAGCTATGAATCTGAACTGTGCTGACTGAAGCAGAACATCATCCGACTAGTCATAGACTGGGCTACCGACATCGGACTCTGCATCAACCCGTTAAAAACAGATCGATGCCTCTTTACCAAGAAAAGGAACAATCCCAGTTTAAGCCTGCCCCTTATCGGTTCGACACTATGGAACTACACTAGCATCATTCGACTAATATTAACCTATGGTTCTGTGGTGTGGTGGAAGGCAATGGAGTTCGTCAATCATCGTAAGATATGGGAGAAAATTCAAAGATCGTGCCTCCTTACTGTAAGCGGCGCTCTCAAATCAACCAGCTCTGGGTAATTCTTGAGGTTATCCAGAATATACAACACATGCATATACACGTTAAGAATGGGACGTCAGTCGCTGTGCTGCGGCTGCATCTCAATCAGATCTAGATTCATGCTGATAAAAGAGTTCCACGTGAGTCCATCCTTGAATTCGTGCAGTCTATCGTACCTGACAGACACAGAAACAGCGATCAGCTTATCTAGACTATGCTGAAAAGCAATTTTAACATAAAAATTCCAGATAAGGTAAATGGGAGTCAATTTCCGTGCTTCAGCCATTAACAAACCCTATCATATATACAGACGGCTCCTAATCGGGAGAAAATACCGGAGTCTCGGATGAAAATTGCCATACATCTTGAAAGCTATGTCACGGTTGTCAAGGTAGAAGTTAAGGCCATTCTTGAAGCGAGAAGACATCTCCTTGACTCAGACACTGAGGATAAGGAAACTGAAATCTGCTTGGACAGCCAGCAAGCTGTAAAGGCCTTGTCAAAACCCTTTACAAACTCCAAACTTGTATTGGAATGTAAAACCACCTTGAACTCCCTTTCTCGGAACAACAGGGTACTGGTACTTTGGCTGCCAGGTCATAACGGCACTACTGGAAATGAAAAGGCGCATGAACTTGCTCGTCTTGGTGCAACTTCAGAGATATCCTCCTCCACAATTGGGATCGCACCAAAACACCTTATTTCTAATATCTCGGCTTGGGCTAACTGCCAACACAGTCGCCTTTGGTTAGGTGATCCTTCAGGTAGAACCGCAAAGGAACTGTGAGCCCTGATATCAGTTCTCACTGGGCACTCTCGTCTCAGGGGTCACCTACACAGGATGGGGTTTATTGCTGACCATATATATAGGGCGCGCGGGAAGGAACTAGAGACAGTGCCTCACTTTATTTGTCATTGTCCAGCTCTCTCGGGAAAGCGTTACAAATTTCTTGGCTCACACCGCCTGGAAGAGCTGCACGAAGCCGGAAAGGAGGACTGGGAGCCAATAGTTGAATTCGTAAGAGCGTCCAGCTGGGACCTATGATCAATTGCTCATAAGTCTGGAGGGTGAAAATGGGCCTTTTATGGCCTACGTCCTAGAGCTCCCGAAAGGGACCCCAACCTCAAATTTCAATCAATCAATCAATCAATCAAAATTGTGTGTGGAAAAGTATGCAATACTAAAACCCTTAAAATATGAGATGATGTGAAATCGAAAATGTTTTAAGTACCTATTAATTTTTTTCGAATTCATGTTATTTTCGAAATTACCTCTGAAATACATAAAAAGATGTCTTGCAAAATACCTCGCCCATACTTGACCGAAATTATGTCGAAATTAATTTTTTTTTTTGAGTAAGAAAACCGAGTGAAACATACTTAATAATTTGAGGATTTACGTTTAAGACTGTTAATAATATATTTTGCATAATTAACTTTAATCTGTCGTTATTAAATAAAACAATGTGATGTCGAACCTCACCTGTAAGTGGCCAATAGCCGATCCTAGAAACGTGAAATGTGAAACAGGTAAATCATAATGAAGACAAAACAAAGCGCCTCTTAGTTCAGTTATCGCACCAAAATTAGAAGATCAACCATGGTTCAAAACATATTAGTTTCTGTTTGTCAAACCAGAATGGCGGTTCAGTAAGCATATCAAACTTAACTAGTTACAGTCAAAAAAGGGTTGCAAGGACCTAATTTTCGCAAAAAATCGGAAATACTATTTAATTTCAAAAATAACATTAATTCGAAGGAATAGAAGAATATTTTGGATTATTTTTATTGCTAACGATTCTAAATCAAATCATAAATATAAGAGCGAAAAAGCCGGTAGGTGCCTTGAGTTAACGAGACAGATGCTTTTTCCTCTCGAATTTCTTAATTTATCTAACCTATTAAACCACGGTTGCTTTCAGCTGGCGTTAACCAGTAACGATAAAAGCGCACAAATATATTGTCAATTCCTGAAATTTTATTTATTTTTATATTGTTCCATAGGTAGTTACTCACAACTTTTCGAATCAGTCATAGATGGAATAAATGAGTTTTTTTGAGAACTTTTATTTTTAACAATTCTAAATTAAATCATAAATATAAGAGAAAAATCTGCCTCGTTAGCTCAAGGTCTCGCTTAAAAACCGGATGAGGCGGCTGTTTTTTCCCTTGTATTTAAGATTTAATTTAGAATCGTTTAAAATAAACATAATCAAAAATATTCTTCTAATACAAATAATTAAAATTTTGATGATATCAATAACACTTGACTCTACATTTTCTTTTTCCTACAATTATTTTACCTGTTTCGTTCACTTCAATTCTATTTTATCTTTTGTTAATACTAAGATAAAAAAAAATATACCTGTATATTACTTTTCATTTCAGTTATAATATTTTCATGGTACTTCGCTTTAAATGTAGGTACCTACTTAGTTATGGAATTTTAATCAGTTTATGTTCGGACTTCGGCTTAACATGCATGTTTGTTATAGGTTCCATTACGTGAACACAGGCCGGTCAAAATATTTTTTTTTTTCGGATTTGATTGGTTTTCACACACCTTTCAATTCTAAAAAATAAATTCCATTCATTAAAGCGTGTGCGTATTCGTAAACTCTGGATCAGAGTCATTAAAAATCTTAAGATGGTATTTTTTTATAGTTTGTTGTTTGTTGTTGATTAATCGACAAATTAAAGGTAATCTTTAGGAAGACGTAATTTTAGTTGGATAATTAGTAAGTTTTATTACATCACGTGATTTCAATCAACTTTAAATCTATGGATCTCACAAACAGTAATAATTACCTCCTATAAAAAACATCTCAAATTCTATGTTTCCAATGAGACATTATTCTTAATAATATCTTTATAATACATATACATGTAATCTTCTAGCACGTCTGGAGCTTTTTTGCAGATCTGTGAAACTTTTTATATTTCAAAGTAGCTTTCATCATTCAAAACAACTACGCAGGTATCATGAATTC
This sequence comes from Dioctria rufipes, assembly GCA_963924295.1. Taxonomy (NCBI): domain Eukaryota; kingdom Metazoa; phylum Arthropoda; class Insecta; order Diptera; family Asilidae; genus Dioctria; species Dioctria rufipes. The sequence goes on along the minus strand of OZ002743.1, from coordinate 153,767,903 downwards.
ATTTCATTCCCTTAGTATTAATAGTGGTAGCCGTAGATCGATTACATTAGATGCATATCTTATTAGATAAAAATTCAGAGTCACTGTGTTTGTACACGCTAATCTCCGAAACCGCCAACCGATTTAAATGAAATTTTTTGAATGTGTTTGGTTGGTTCCAGCTTGAGAGTTAGGATAGTTTTGGACACGATATATGGCGCTGTTGGCGAGACGTAAATAACTGCCTGACAACGCGTAGATGTGGAAAGCTGAAATTTTGTACACATGTAAACCGAAAAACTTAATTAATTCCACTTTAAAACAAGATTTTTGTTCTAATGATTAATAAAATCAAGGGAAATAGGATAAACTAAGTATTTTACTTATTATTTCAGATTTTTAAGAAAAACACAACTTTCATATTTTATCGGCCGAAAAACTTTTTCAGTTGAAGAATTCGATCGACAAAACATTAAAGTTTGTGTTTTTCTTAAAAATCCGAGATAAATATCCTATTTTATTAGTAAACTTCGTAGTTTATCCTATTTCCAATGATTTTTTTAATCATTGGAACAAAAATCTTGTTTTAAAGTGGAATAAATTGAGTTTTTCGGTTTACATTTTTTTGGTTCTTGTGTTTGATGTGAAAGTGTCTTAAATGTTAATTTTTAGTCAAAGCAATTCCTTTTTTTTTTTAAAGCTGATGAATGCTTTTTAATCATGTTAAGTTGTCAAAATGGATATAAATCTTGTAGCTTGCAGCGCTCATTGTAGCAGATAGCGCTTCATGACGCCGAAATACCTTGCAGCTTGTAGCGTATATCTTTCGATGTAGCTTTTGTTTGGGCCTTACAAAGTAGTTTTTTGTGATTTGGAAACCACCTGAACCCGATTATCGCAGAATTTAATATAAAGACTGATGACAGCTTGTAAAAAGTGTAGGCAGCATAAAATATGCTTCTCATGTTGCGAGCGATTTGTGCTGCCACAAAGTAAGAAAAATATTTACAGAAGGGAAATTGTGTTGACGGAGCAATTGAAATGCCCAATTGCTGACGTAGAATAGAAAAGTACTGTCAAGCAGTGGCAGCCCGTTGTTGTGGTTAAGAATGGACAGCAATATGGCAACCCTCATAAAGATCTCATTTTAAAGAAATATACTCAGTCTTGTCGGGTAGTTGGTCTCAGGTAATGAGTGTGGGCAGTACCTTGAGATCCTTTTAATATTTAAGAGCCAACACATTGCACTCGAGTACCGAGATTCAGCTAATTTGCGAATGATTCACTTCAGTCACTTCTTTCACTCACTTCATTCACTCACTTTTGAAAATAAAATGATTCCTTTAAAAAAGTGAAGTGAGTATTTTCGAATATTACTTCGAATGTCATTTTCACATCCTTTTGGCTTTTTTATGTGTGAAAATGAACACGGCTGCGAAATATTATCCTCCAAACATTTTATGCAGATAATAAGGAGGAATACTATATAATATAACATATTCAAAGAATTTAATTTTTCAGCTCTTTTCTCCCGTGCATTAGGGTCCCTGTGCACTAACAAGCATCCCCTCTAATACATTATAACTTTATTGTAGTCCATCAATTAGAGCTTTCTAGTATGCAAATGGCGAGTTGCAATTTATTAGTGATAATTAATTACTATACGTACTTACCATTTCTAAAATAAAATCGCTGATTTCACTCCCAACTATCCGCAAAATTGAAGGTGAGTGAAGTGAGTGAGTGAATTTCTTAGCAGAATCAAATTTGCAGAAAAGTGACTCACGTCAATCACTTTTTGCCAATTTCGACGTAGCTGAATCTCGGTACAGGTCTTGACAAAGGGCGCAACAACGGGTTAGTCTAGCTAGGGCAGCACAATAGCCTAAGTGTAGCGTGTTGAGATATTTAAAATATGTTAGTGAGTTAACATTAATCAGAAGTGAGATCACCTGAGCCTTGAGGACTACCAGCTGTGTTCAACAAAGGAAGATAAGTAACAAAGATTCAAAGAATTCTAAAAAAAACAAATGATAACAAAATACGAATCCTTTTTGTTGTTCTGTCTCCAATATCAAATTTTCTAAGAAATATGTACAGCTAATATTCAGTTTATTACACCAAAGAAAACGAATGGACGGAGACGAACTATTCACATTGCCTGTATGTTTATGCGAAGGGCTGAGATCAAGGTGCGGTTCCCTCTAAAAGGATCATAAAAATAAATTGCACAGTAGATAGTCTCATTGCTCATAATTACATTTTGCGCCGGGCAAGTCCTACTGACAATATTAAGATTATTGCTCTAGAGACTAAGTGCCTAGCAAAAAAAATAAATTAATAAAGTGGTAATTAAGAAACTTCAACAAATCTAAAGTATAGTTTACACAAACGAAGTTACTGTCCCAAGTAACCTCGATTTCAGTCCCCCACCTCCTCTTGACATACCCACCAATTTACAGAGATGGGCGCTTTTGCATTACCACTAAAATGGCAGCAAAATTTTAATGATAGTTAAAATATAGGTTGCACTATCACTAAATGATTAGTGGTAGTGCAAATTTTTTATCACTATCACTAAACGAATAGTGGTAATGCATAGTCTATTGCATTATCACTAAATGATTAGTGGTAGTGCAGAGTCTATTACATTATCACTAAACGATTAGTGGTAGTGCAGAGTATATTGCATTATCACTAAACGATTAGTGGTAGTGCAAATACTTTTCACTATCAATGAGTGATAATGAATTCCTGCATTGGTAGTGCAAACATCTTTCACTAGCACTGAACTAGTAACGAGCGAACATACAGAATAAAAAACCTTCCGTTCAGTTTTCTGTTTTGCGGAGATGGAGATGATTCATTAACAATTAACACCAATTTTGATCGAACGAGCTACGCGTAGTGCTGCATATGCATACCATTAAATTGTCGTTCAGTGCTAGTGAAAGATGTTTGCAATGCAATGCACGAATTCATTATCACTCATTGATAGTGAAAAGTATTTGCACTACCACTAATCGTTTAGTGATAATGCAATATACTCTGCACTACCACTAATATTTTAGTAATAATGCAATAGACTCTGCACTACCACTAATCGTTTAGTGATAATGCAATAGACTATGCATTACCACTATTCGTTTAGTGATAGCGATAAAAAATTTGCACTACCACTAAACATTTAGTGATAGTGCAACCTGGCTTTTAACTATCATAGAGGCCTCTAGTGCTAATGAAATAATTAATGCACTGAAAATTTAATGCACTACGCCCATCTCTGCCAATTTACTTGCGCCAGTACGAAAACGAGTTCCACTTACTTCAACTTTTTAGCGAAGTGGAACCTGAGAAATAGTCAAATTGAGTGTATTTTCTGTAATTGGTACACGTTTTGATGTGTGTAGTCATTTATAATATCATCTGGCGTGGAACCTGTGAAATGTGAAGATATATATTTTTAAGAGAAAATGAAATTACATATTGAAAATGTCATTATTTCTGCAGCAATGTAATTAAGGGCAATTTCGGAGGAAAAATACTAAGAAAAAAGAAAGTGCGAGTACGTTCCTGGCATATTGATTGCTAAGGAATAATATTTTTGCTTACGTAATTATCTTTAAAATTTACGAAATTTCTTACTGAAAAATAAAAAGCACTCCTTTATATAAAAGTGCAAACACAAATGTGTTGACATTTTACAAGTTCCACACCAGCTGATATTAATAAACACTACTTAAATCAAAAAATGTACCAGTTGCAGAAAATGTACTCAATTTGATTATTTCCCAGGTTCCACTTCGCTAAAAAGTTGAAGTGAGTGGAACTCGTTTTCGTACTGGCGCAAGTAAACTGGTGGGTATGTCAAGAGGAGGTGAGGGACTGAAATCGAGGTTACTTGGGACAGTAACTTCGCTTGTGTAAACTATACTTTAGTAATGAATTACGGTTCTTTTTTTTTTAATTATCTTAAAAATATTTTGTGTGCATGGGTCAATAATATAGATGGAAGCTTATGGACAGCTGTAAGGAGTACCGCAGCGAAAGTGAGGTAAAATAAGGTGAGTTACACAAATTTTTATTCTTCATTTAAGTATTCGATTTGTTGTGGAAAATATCTCCGTATTCGGCATAACGTGTTCTTTTGAATTAAATTGATCAAGTGAGTACAGTCAAAGTGCAAATATAGAATATACAAATTATATTGAAAAAAAAAAAAGTCGAAATACAAACATTATATATAGTGTGAAGTGTAAAGTGACAATTACTTATTACTACGTGTCGTGATATTATTTATCAATAAAAATGGCCAGGAAAACTAGTAGGGTAGCTCTTTTAAGAGAATTACCAGAAAATACAAGTGAAATTGAACAGTTACGTTTAGAGTTAAGTAGAAGTGCATGGCAGTGAAAATGAACTATATCAAAATGTCGAAATTGACGGACAGATTTTGTTAGCATACATCAATTTAGGTAGTGAGTGTTGCACAATCAAAGAAAAAGAGTGTCTATTGAGAAACTGGTCATTTTCGGACGCATCAGCTATTTTAATAGGTTTTTCCGGCGGTAAGTGTATCTCTCAAGGAAAACTCGATAAATTTACAAAAATTGGTGAAGTGGAACTAATGGTAGAACTAATAGTTGTAGCAGAAACGTTCAAGATACTCCTATCATAATTGGACAAAGTTTTTTAAATTATCCGGGAGTAAAAGTGATCAAGAGTTGGAGGAAATTGCAAGTAATAAAAAATGATGATTACGAAACTTCTTCGTACAGTAAATCTACTGATGTTCATCAGGAAAAACCGGTAATGAAAATTTCCTTAAAACCTTTATCATTAGAAGAAATAAATTTTGGTAAAATCAGTGATAATTGGAAAGAAGTATTACAAACCATATCGCGTTGCATACCACCAAGCTAAAGACATGAGAAATATAATAAAAGATTTAAGGGACTCCAATATAATTGAAGACTCCACTTCGGAATATGCTAGCCCCGCAATTTTGGTAAAAAAAAAATAATGACTCACTACGAATGTGCGTAGACCACCGACGAATAAATAGCATAACTAAAAGGGAGTGTTTTCCAATACCCAATATCGAGGACTAGCTTAATAAGATGTCAGGAAGTAAATTCTTTTGTAGTTTAGACTTAATGAGCAGATGTCATCAGGTAGAAATTGATCCGAAATCAAGGCAATATACAGCATTTGTGACAGCCTATGGACACTATCAATTTCGAAGAATGCCCTTTGGGCTTACAAATGCCCCATCCGTTTTTATGCGATTAATGCAGATAGTCAAAGAAAAAGTCAATGATTCAAAGGTTTTAAATTATATGGACGATATTATAATTTTAAACGATTCTGAAGAAAAAGTAGTAGCATCACTGAAAAAACTCCTTGAGGTATTAAGGGAAGCAAAACTAACACTGAATTTAAAAAAATGTACTTTTATTTGTGATACAGTATCTTATCTGGGCCATAGATTTGGTAACTATGGAATTAGGCCAGGTGAGCAAAAGGTAGAGACAATAAAATAGTATCCAGTTCCTGAAAATGTGAAGCAAGTCAGACAGTTTCTGGGTCTCACGGGGTATTTTAGACGTTTTATTCCTCGATATGCAAATATTTCTTTAGTGTTTAACATTCTGCTGAAGAAAAGTCCTGTTTTTAAATGGAGTAAAGACCAACAAAATGCCTTTGAGGAGCTTAAGGAACGTCTGGTGAAGGAACCAATACTTAGTATCTACGATCCCGACAAAGATCACGAAGTTCACACAGACGCTTGTTCAACAGGATTAGCTGGTATATTACTGCAAATTTCAGATGATGGAGAGAAATATGCTGTGAGCTATTATAGCCGAACAACTACATCATTGGAAAACAGATATCACAGCTATGAACTAGAGGCCTTGGCAGTAGTGGAGTCATTGGAAATATTTCGTTACTATTTACTTGGAAAAAAGTTTCGCGTAATCACAGATTGCAATTCATTGAAACTAACTCATGCAAAATGAGATTTAGTGCCAAGGATAGCTCGCTGGTGGCTTCGCATACAGGAATTTGATTTGGACATCGATTACCGATCCTGCACAAAATTGTCTCACGTAGACGCTCTTAGTAGAGCTACTACAATGGAGGAAAATGAAATTGAAGAAGTGGGTAACAAAGCTATGGTTGTTGGAACAACTGAAACTGATTGGGTTGCTCAACTACAAATGCAGGATGAGTCTCTACAAGACATCAAAAAAACTTTGGAAGGCACGGAAAGTAAAGAAAAAAAATAGCAAACCTTACGGGAAGGAGTATCAAATAAAAGGACGACGTATTTTCAACATAACCCCACAGTGCCTCAGATTTTTAAGAATCGATTAAGTTAGTTAGACTATGTAATAGTGAACTTACATAATTCTTGCTTATTCGTTTAAATATTATGACAGAAAAATAATCTAATAAATCTATATTGAGTACATACTAGTAAAATTTCAAATCTAATCATTCAAGCAATGTAATAATACGAACTGATTAAGAAAATAATTACGTGACAACAACTTACATATATTTTGTTGAAGTGGATCCCTCGCCGAGGTGCCTCCGAGAGGTTCCGCTATGCCACTGGATTCTAGCTTAAAAGTTTTGAGATTAGTGAAATATTATTAAGTTGACAGAACAAGCTCCTTTAACTTCGGATGGCCTTCCGTAGTTAAGCCGAGAGGCATAAACAAATGTTTTGTTTTGTGGTGTGGTTAGTTCCCACTAGTCTAAGTAATTCCAAAAGCCTGAACTTCTAGTTATTTGTGTGAGCCCTAGGTATACTAATAAAAATTTATCTTGATTCTATTGGCAGTACATATCACCACTTTGGTAAAATTAAACCGTATACATCATCACTCTTGCCTCGCTTTGAAAGAAAGGACTCTTCCCTGTTGTCGACTTTCACAGGCAACTGTCATAATTTTCTGGTTCTCGATAAATTAAACACCAATCTCTATATCCTTGTTCACACCGCATTTCTGAGGTGAAAGAAATCTTTTGTGACAAAGCAATAGTACCAACACCAGGTAATCTAGTTCCAATGACACTTCTGATGACCGACACAAAGGAGTCTACGACGAATCGAAAACTTGTTCTTTAATAACCTTCCTGTAATATGCTCCTCTTATTCAACAAAGTCTTCACAGAGAAGTAATTAAATACTTTGAACTCTGCCGTTTATAGATTACTGGAATGTTTTTATTTTTCCAATATTCTCAGGTGTGCAAATCAATTCTTTAGGGCTGTTGCTTGCCTTACAAATTCTCTGTTGAATTTATAATGCCTTGCAATTAACTATCTAAACATAGGTTACAGACTCCTGCGATGCCGCGAAGAATTAACATATTGTTGCCGATTTTACATATTCAAAAACATTCAATACGGCACTATTTCTCAAGAAAATATAATTTATCGGATTATAAGAAGAATGTGTTAAATGTGCAGATACTTGTTTCTACGCTTCCACATTAGCTGTCGTGTGAAATTTTCCCACTCAATGTGTGATGTATTCCTCGCGACGTATTCCCCAACAGGTGGTTTGCTTTATAGATGTTCTAGTGTATTCCACTGAATGTATCCACTGTGAGGATTTTTGTTCTTTTTCCTGTTCCCTTTTCCGCGATATTTTTAGATTCGATTTTTGACTTTGTTTCGGATTCGATTTTTGACTTTGTTTCGACTACTGTCTCTGCTGTCTTTTTTATCCGACTCTTCTTCTTCTTCTTCTTCTTCTTCTTCTTCTTCTTCTTCTTCTTCTTCTTCTTCTTCTTCTTCTTCTTCTTCTTCTTCTTCTTCTTCTTTTCTTCTTCTTCTTTTCTTCTTCGTCTTCTTCTTCTTCTTCTTTTTCTTCTTCTTCTTCTTCTCTTTTCATCAAACTCGTTATATCTGGAAGCGCTGCCCTGTCAATTAAGTGGCGTTCGGTGCGTATAGACGCTCCATCTATACAGAAAGCAGTCCGCGCATACATGACGCAGCTAGCCTCAGTATAGCATACTGCTGCATGCAATATGCTACGACCATATCAGGGCAGGGTAGTCTAGACCACCTGTGGTCCAGACGACGCTGAAAAATGGTCGACTGAGCTATCCGGTCTTAAAACATAGGCCTCATCGCTGTGGGCGCACAATGTGTGACTCGACGCACGACCCATGAAAGCATTTCCTGTTAGTACTGCCAGGTGAACGAGAAGGATTGTCCAGGCCACTTTGATCTACTTGAATTGTGACTAATCGGAGGCACATCCCTGAAGTCCCGTCAGTCTTTGATCAGACTTCGACATCATCTCTATGCTGGAAACCAGAGGTGCACCGGCAAGCTGGTAACCTAAAAAAGTCCAGTCGGTCAGTACCCCTCTGCCTTCCTTCACCGAGATGAGCCGAGGGAACCCCGCGGTCAGTAACCTAAGCAACTGATCGCAAAGTTCCCAAGCCCTAACGTCTCACTCTGGTCTCCTACCGACCTAAGCGGTAACTTGGCATCATCTAGTTTAACAGTTATGCTAGCTGGATGCTTTATTAGGGCTACCAGGATTGAAATTTTCAATAGCCAGATAACGTTCCAGAGACTATAGACATCACGGCCTGATGTCCTTGGCGTGATAGACTCCTAACGTTCTTCCCTGAAGATCTTCAAGCTCATATAAGGAGTTTCCTTGCTTTGACTTAACCCGACACTTCACAAATTTACGTCCTAATTTAGCACTGGTCTGCTGCTGGAAATTTCTTTGGGCAAAATCCCATCTGTACACTTCTTGACACACTTTGAAACTAACAGGCTTCGCTCTAAGATTGTAAGCTTTTAAACCTTGTTCAAATGCGATGTTCAAATTCTCCTGCACTCTCGCACGGATCAATCTTAATTAGTCTTCAGCATCTCCTCTTAGAGGCTCATAAGAGTTTCAAGAGGAATTGACACACATTAAGAGTAGATGCCTTTCTCATCGGTTTAGAATCGGGAATTTAGAAAAGTGGTCAAGAATTATCAGTATGCAGACATTTCCTTTCGCTGACCGGGGATATGGACCTAGAAAGTCGACGTACAGCTTTTTCCATGGTCTTTCTGTCACAGACTGAGCTTCCATCGGTGGTCTAAGAGTGCTATTGGGGGCCTTGGTTTCCTTATACACGTCACAGGCGTCTACGTAGTTTCTGACATCAACTGTCATTCGTGGCAAGTATAAGTGTGTTCTTAATCGTTCCAGTGTTTTCCCTATATCTCCGTGAGAGCTAAGGTCAACTTCCGAGCCAGGATCTTCAGATGGTGAGAAGCTGTCACAGTGGATTCGCGTCAGAGCATCCGGGACGACGTTCAGGCTTCCTCTTCTGTGTACGATGGTGAAGTCGAAACCTTGAAGCTTTAAACTCCACCGAGCAAGGCTACCGCTGAGATCCTTTTGAGACATCAGCCACTTCAAGCTCGCATGATCGGTCACTATCTTAAACGGCATAAGTTCTATAAAGGGCGGAACTTCTGTACACTTAAGATGGCTGCTAAGCATTCCTGCTCTTTGAATGTGTAATTTCGCTGTGCTGAATTCAACTTTTTCGAGACGTAAGCTATCGGCTTCTCGTGACCATCGTCATCTAGTTGTAACAGCACTCCACCAATATATTGTTGGCTCGCATCACACTGGTTAACGAACGGTTTGGTGAAATCTGGGCTCACTAACAACGGAGCAGAGGTAAGTTTCTGTTTAAACATTCCTAGAGACGTCTGGGCGTCAAGTGTCCATTGGAACAGACTGGGATTTTTCAGAGTGTCTGTAATAGAGGCAGTTAGATCAGCATAGTTCGGAACGAATCGTTGATACCATCCCGCCATACCTAGTAGGCGTTGGGCCTGCCGAACAGTTTTGTGTGACGGATAGTCAACTATGGCGGAAATCTTGTCAAGGTCAGTTCGTATTCCTCCTTTTCCGACAATAAAACCCAAGTATTTAGTCTCTTTAATGCAGAACTGACTCTTTTCAACGTTGATAGTGAGGCCAGTGAGATGAGAGTAAAAGTCTGATGACAGCATTAGCAAATCGTCTAAGTAGACGAGAACATTTTCACGAAGATCCAACGGAATGAGTTTTTCCATAAGGTGGCACATGGTTTGTTGAGCGTTGCATAAGCCGAATGGCATCACGGTGTACTGATATAGAGGATGACCATGTACAGTAAACGCGGTCTTCTCTCTGGAATCAGCATCTATTGGGATCTGCCAGAAAACGTAGGCCCTGGCTTAAAATGTAGTCGACTCAGAAGTGCGTCTATCTGCGGCAGCGGTAACGGAGTTGACTTTCCTGGCGTCAAAACAAAGGCGGACCCTTCCAGCATGCGTCTGAGCTCAGCATCCATCAAACTCTACACTGCCGGTGAAATCGGATAAAACCTTTGTTTTATCGGAGTCATTCCTCTCGATCTTGTGAGTGAGATGCTTTTCCCAGGCCTAAAGAAGTGAAAGAAGGAAAAATCTGTTTTATGGCTTCTAGACGTTGGTGATCTAGAACAGAAAGAACATGACAGTCCGTATCAGAGGTAGTTATTAGGCTTGGTGTCACTTCTACAGCTCTACCCAGGACATGTGGAGCCAATCCAAATGGACGCCAGAAGTCTATTCCTAGATATAGTACCTGTTTGAGCCCAGGAACCACGTTAAGACGTACGTTTTGGGTCTTACCATGGAAAGTGATGTCCAAGTCCACATGACCATGAACAGTCGTCATGGCACCATTAGTCACTTGTACCTGTGTACGATACCTCCTCCATTCAACATCTGCTTCAGCTAGCTTCTCTGGGGCTCCCTGGCTTAGGATACTGACAGTGGCACCACTATAAAGTAATCCAGTCTTAGTTTGCCCGAGCAGTCCTTCTTCGACGAATGGATATAAAACAGGCTCACGCCCAATTGTCATAGCAGATTAGCTTAGTGGCAGTTTTAATATTGACAGGAGACCGAACCTCCTGCTCAACAACATTGCCAGAAGAAAGTGCTTTTGGTTTTAATGGGACGTTAGAAACTAAGACTCTTTCAAGGAAGTGCCTATCAGTGTCGTGGGCTCCCTACAGGTGGAAACGGTAGCTTGAAAATCTGCAGAGAAATCAATCAGGTTCTCTGCTTCCATCAAGGAGCTATCATTATCATTGAGACTGTCTAAGGGAGTGTTACTATCACCAGTATCACTGAGTGATATTAACGGACTGTCTAATGTCTGTTCGATCCGGCCATTCGAGATGTCACAATCGGTCGAGAAAAGGTGTTGTGATTCCCGACCCGCTTCGAGTTTTCTGTACACACTGTCTGCAGTTTGGCTTGAATACATCCTTGCGTCCACATCCGTAACAGAATATCTGCTGCCGTTCTTGCAAACAGTGTTGATTAAAGTGACCTTGCTGAATACAATTCCAACAGACAGCTTTTGGTTGTGCTGAAATAGCAGATACTGCTGCTGCTTCCTCACTGTATTCAGGCGATATGGGCTGATCTGGACACTTCGGCCGATAATCCTCTATCTCGCTAACTCTTGGTTTACGGTAGGTGTTCCAGCTGCATGCAGTCGCGATTCGCTGCTGTGTAGCCTGTATTTGAGTTACGAGACATCGCAATTGCGCTATTTTTCTGTTGAATGTCTGGCAACAGGTATGATTTTACTATCTCCAGAAACTCTACATCTGGCAATTGGTTCTGTAATTGGTGACGCAAATGTACCAGGTGTTGATGATACATAGCGAATGATTCACCTGATTTCTGCTTTCTGGACATCAGCTGTACTTTGACCTTAAGGTCATCTTTTGGTAATCCTCATTCAGTTAACAAAGCTGCTTTTGCGTACTCCCACGAAGGCGTGGAGTTTTGTCTCAGGAGAGACCAGTACCAGTCCATAGCTGGACCAGAAAGCAAGGTTGTCATATGTCGGACCAAGAGATCAAAGTCTCCGTCCAAGGCCGAGTATGTGAGTGCTTCCACTAAAAAGACAAATGCATCTACCGAAAGTTTGGAACTGTCGCCGCTATATGAGATGTACCATCAGCGTATCGGACTTCCTGATCGTCGAGACCACGAATTTCGTTGAGGTCTAGCATTCTGTTATGCTTCTGCCTGCGGAATGTCATTATTAGGCATGTGAGCTATCTGGTCTTTGTTGTACTCTAGGCGCATCCAGAGGTGGTGGTGGTCTAGTAGTATCTACTGGCGGAATGGGCGCAGGAGGAGATTGCCGAGTAAAATTATTAAAGAGTTCATCTCGCAGTGTACTCATACCCTTTGAGATTTCTTCTCGTATCAGGTCTTGCATCTGTATTCTTAAGCCAGCCATCATTCGTAGCACGCATTGAACTATTCATACGTAAACTAATATGAGACATGTTTACTGACTGTAAGCCAGGCGATAAGGATCTACGAATTGGTGGTAGAATTAGAGGTGGAGCTGTCGGTGGTGCTACATGCAATATGCTACGACCATAACATAATGACATTTTATGTGTTAAATTTTAAAAAGTGGTAAAAGTGAAAAAACTAACAAGGAATTTGATTTAATCGAAGATTTGTGCTTTCTATTAATTCGCACTACCATTTTTATTTCATTTTTGATTTTTACATTGCACTTTTAATCATTTAGTAATAATTTAATTGTTTGACACATCGCATTCTAACGGAATGAACGATTCTTACCGCACTTTTACTGACTGTAATTTGACTTTTAAACTTAACGAAAATTCCCCTAACACGAGTTAAAGTTTAATTTATGTATTGTATGTATTTTAGTTCAGCATTGTAGTTCAGCCTTATATTATTGAAGTCTGGGCCGAACACTGACATATATAATATGAACTGACTACGTTCATAGAATTGCACTGCAAAAAGTGGGCTCACTTCTATATTGCTGACTTTTTCGATCTGAGAGAGAACTGTAACCAACAAATAAATAACTGGGTTCGTCGAAATAAATGTTTTTAAATTAATTATTGGGGTTAATTAGTGATAAAAGTGTTTTACCAAAGACAATATATATTCATAGATACTCAACAGAAATTCAAAAGGTTTTATTATAATCGCTTTTCCAGCTGCACGCTCATTTTTTCAACTGCCCGCCAATGATTTTATTCAATGTTGTCGTAAGAACTTTTTTTGACATTAGCAATTGAGCCCACATGAAATAGAAAGTTAATCAGTCCATATTATATATGTTAGTGGTGCCGACTACTAAGATCAATACAGTCGTTCATTTTAATCAGGCATATGCTGTGACAAAAGTGTGGCCATGTCGCCGCAGGTTTATAAATTCCGTATAATCTATGGTAGTAATTGTATCCTGCTTTTCTCTCTCCCCTCTCTATGTCCCTCTCTCCATCTCTCTTTCTTTCTCCTTTCCTCTATCTAAATATGTCCTTCTCTTTCTCTCTCTCTCTCTCTCTCTCTCTCTCTCTTATGGTTTGCTTTGATTAAAATGCATGACCTAAATATTTAGAGGATAATGAACATGTCCCATTCTACGCACAAACATTTATTGAAAAGATACCTATGTAGATATGTTGAGAATGAGATTGACATCGGCTTGATTATAGGCAGCATATGGCCTGGCCACGATCATCGGGTGGGGAATGCGAACTGAGTCTCCACTAAAAGCAAGTAGGACTTTTGTTTCTCTCTTTCAGATTGTTTTGTGATTTAAAAGTCGTTTTGCTATTCAACATGTTTGTATTTCAGTTTAAATAAAGATGAGTCTTGTCCGACCGTCCATATCATTAAAACTAATTTAATTTATATGAATATAGTTATCTACCACCTTAAGCCCTGTATACTAGAGCCAAGGAATTTTTACTTGCTATACAAAAACTATGTGCAAAAAAGTCATGGAATGCTCAATGAATTTTTTTCTTTGCCGATTCCTTGAAGTAATATGCTAGAGACAAGATATTCGAACAGAAAAACTCTCGTCGTCGTTCTTGTCGAAAAATCCATTTATATCAATATTTCTTGAAGAAATAAATACCGCTACACTTATTTCTGTAAGGACTTTCGACGTTGGTGGAATAATTGAAAAATTGAACGAAGGAACGGCGATTTTGCACTAGATTTGATGCTCTTATTATCAATTGCAGTTTTCCGAAATAAATTATTCCGCAATGAGCAAATTATATACAATTGGGAATTATCTATTATCATTTTCTTTATTATTTTTATATTTATTTTGAGATATCTAAACACAATTGACAAAAATTTCTTGACCAAATGTCAATTTTTCTTCAAGAAATAAGTACATAAATTCCTTGACCTAATTCCTTGGCTCTAGCATACCGCTCTTTAGGCAAGAGCTTTCCCAGGCAACTGCTATGAACTAATAATTGCTAAAATAATAAATAAACAAATTTGTTTTACCCTGTCATATATGGAACTCAAACTCTCAATTTTTAGAATTGGTAAGTAATAGATTTTATTGTTAAAGATTCTAAATTAAATAATAAATACAATTGAAAAAAAAAACAACTGCCTCGTCAGGGTTTTGAAGCCGGTACCTTGAGTTAACGAGACAGATGCTTTTTCCTCTCGAATTTCTTAATTTATCTAACCTATTAAGCTTTCAGCTGACGTTAACCAGTAACGATAAAAGCGCGCAAATATATTGTCAATTCCCGAAATTTTATTTATTTTTATATTGTTTCGAATCGGTCATAGATGGAATAGATGAATTTTTTTGAGAACTTTTGTTTGGAGCAATTTTAAATTAAATCATAAATACAAGAGGAAAAATCTATCTCGTTAGCTCAAGGTCTCGCTTAAAAACCGGATAAGGCGGTTGTTTTTCCCTCCCTTGTATTTAAGATTTAATTTAGAATCATTTAAAATAAGCATAATCAAAAATATTCTTCTAATCCAAATAAATGAAATTTGGATGAAATCAATAACATTTGATTCTACGTTTTCTTTTTCCTACAATTATTTTACCTGTTTGTTTCACTTCAATTCTATTTTATCTTTTGTTAATACTAAGATAAAATAATACACCTGTATATTACTTTTAATTTCAGTTATAATATTTTCATGGTACTTCGCTTTAAATGTGCCAACTTATTTATGGAATTTTAATCAGTTTATGTGCGGACTTCGGCCTAACATTTAATGCATGTTGGTTCCACTATGTGAACACAGGCCGGTAAAAAAATTTTTTTTTTTTCGGATTTGATTGGTGTTTACACACCTTTCAATTAATTCTAAACAATAAATTCCATTCATCAAAGCGTGTGCGCATACTTGTAAACTCTGGATCAGAGTCATTAAAAATCTTAAGATGGTATTTTTTTAAAGTTTGTTGTTTGTTGTTGATTAATCGACAAATTAATATACCATAGGAAGACGTAATTTTAGTTGGATAATTAGTAAGTTTTATTACATCACGTGATTTCAATCAACTTTAAATCTATGGATCTCACAAACAGTAATAATTACCTCCTATAAAAAACATCTCAAATTCTATGTTTCCACTGAGACATTATTCTTAAGAATATCTTTATAATACATATACATGTAATCTTCTAGCATGTCTGGAGATTTTTTGCAGATCTGTGCAACTTTTTATATTTTAAAGTAGATTTCATCATTCAAAACAACTACGCAGGTATCATGAATTCATTTCATTTCTTTAGTATTGATAGTGGTAGCCATCGAATGCGCAAAACTGCAGCCATATTGAACTAAAAAGAAAACATTCAAAGCAAAAATCATCATATCTCGGCTTGCTTTGCACAACCAGCCAAAATTCTAAGAAAAATTCAAAAATGTTCCAAGTACGTCACCACAGCAAAACATGAGCGCAAATATTGCTCAACATATAATCCGATAACTTTCTTAACTCCCCCCGTTTTTCCATTCCATCCATGAAAAATTCACGCTTCTTTTGGTTGCTAGCTCTTGAACGAAAATGTTGCAGAATTGAAGTAATCGGACACATGTTAGTGTATCTAGCGATGTGTCCACCCTTAGCATCTTTCGGTTTTCCTGTCGCGCCCTTACGAGATAGGGGTTGGCCACCATAGACTTTTTTATTTAGAATCATATTCTGAATAATATAGCATTTTTAATTTTTTCAAAAATTTTACTTCTTCCAAACCGCACGCACGGCAAATAGATTGTCACGTGTTCGGGGGTGTTTTTATTATCTTTCACCCCTTTTTTTGGCCCTGCGAGGCTGCATTTTTGACACAATACTCCCAGGACCACCCTACACCAACCCTAAAAATTGCAGCCTGAAACAAATTAAATGCGATCTTTAGCATTTTTTCGGCTTATTTGACTGGACTATTATACCATTAGATGTTTTTATATTTGCTGCAGATGCAATCCCATACGCAGGATTCAGTTAAGAATAACTTTTGAAAATTAAAGTCGGAATGAGTTTAATTTCTTATAAGCGATTAAAATATCACTTGGACACAAGAAAATATATATTTTTAATTTAATTCGATTTTCGGGTGTAAAATTTCATATGATTGGTTGAGTTTTACATGTTTTTTATGTAGTAAAAGTTTTAAAGGGTGCTCTAACGGTGATATATGTACAGAAACATAATATTTGTGTCACATGAAATAGCAAATCGCTCAGTCCGTTGTTATAAGTCAGTGGTCGACATCGAGTCTAAGACATTAGCGGAAGCCTTCACGACAACAATAGTTTGTTGACAAGGTATTCCAGAAAGTATCGTCACAGATCAAGGTTCCAACCTCATAAGTGGCATGTTCGCCGAGGAATAAAACGGCTTAAAACTACTCCATATCACCCTCAAACGAATGGTGGATTGCGGGGAAGTAACAGAACCTTAGCAGAATATCTCCGATCTTATGTAGCGAAAGATCCACAAGACTGGGATACATGGATTCCTTATGCCATGTTTGTCTACAATACCACTCCTCATTCCAGCACTAATTATACTCCACGCGAACTCCTTAACAGATTCCCAGCCGAAATCCCAAACAATTTGAAATCTTCTCCAACCGTTTGCTAGAATTATGACAATTATGCAAACGAGTTAAAAGCACGTCTGCAACATAGTTTTAAAATCGCTATGGCCAATAAAGAAAAATTGAAACTTCAATACGATAAGAACACAGACCAAAAATTATTCAATATTAGAGATAAAGACTTGCTTAAAAGCAGGGTTAAAGATAACAAGTTCTCACCACTATGGTCACGCCCGTATGAGATCATGGAGATTAATTCAGCCGAAAATTCTACTAACAAAATTAATAATAAAAACAAAAGAGTCCATAATAACGACTTAAAACTTTTCTCACAATAATATTAGCATCTTCATCTTCTTCAAGAATCTTTCCAAATGATTAACATAATATCATATTCCAGGTTCCAAAAATGATGCAAATTACATTCCTTCTAATTTGCATCCCTTTCGACTACGGGTCAGGAATAGAGATAAATCAGCTAAATGAGAGTGCAGGCATTTATTTCGAGGTAATTGGCAGAGCCATTTCTACACCAACGAGTGGAAACTAGTGACATTTTACGACCTGAGTTCAGGAATATTCAGTTCATAGCACAGCAAGTTGCCAGAAACTTAGTAGAAATTCAGCTATGGCCCACACTTGTAACGGTACATTGTTGCAAATTAATCTGATATTAGCAAATATAGAATATAAGAACATGTTACTAGTGTCTCAGAAATGATCAATGTGATAGGGTCAATTTCTAAAGCTATTTTCGGCAGAAGATGATGCCAAGCTATAATATGAGCAGATTCATAACCTTACTTTGAACCAAAACTCCCTCTTATAACTAATAAAAATCCAAACTGCGATAGTCGAAGCAACCGCAAACATTTTTAATAAAACAAAAGCCGCAATTGACAAGGAATTTCTGATTATAAATAAAAAGTTTATATCAATACAGATAGCTACCTCATTAATGGAAAACAGATTGTTGGATACCAAAAAATCCCTAATCTCGCTAGTCTCATTAATGGCATTTAGATATCAAAATACCCAGATGGAACTAATGGATCTTCCAACAGATTCAAGGCATGGAAAATTTCATCCCATGCTTATTTCGCCTAGAAAAATTGGAGAACTTTTATTGAACATCAGGCAGGAATTGCCAAATTCATTGATGCTTCCCATAAATTCCAGATAAAATATAATTACACAAATATATAAATTAAGTACAATTTCGGCAAATATTTTCAATAATAAGATAATTATTGAGCTCCGAATCCCACTTCCACTCAAGGAACCATACCAAATATTCAAAGCAATACCGTTACGGACACTGCTTAACGGATCGTTCGTGTATATTAATCCATCAAAGGAATATATTCTGATAGACTACAACAGTGAACACTATATTGAATTAATACTTATTTCTATTTCGCAGGCTACTTTTAAAGACGCAACCACGATCTTGTGGGAGAGGTCAGTAGAAGGAAGGTTGAAGAGATTAGTTCTCTCGTCCCTCTACCTTCCCTTCGACTCGGATCAACCACCCTCATCCTTGGAAATGGAAAGCGTCGTGGGCTTCACGAACATGCATGTACTTAACAAAGGCAATGAACCAACCTTTTTAACACGTAGTCGAAGGGAGGTCTTAGATCTAAGTCTCGCAACTAGTCATCTAACGTCGTATGTTCTCAACTGGAGGGTTTCGGAAGAGGTCTTACTCTCCGACCACCGTTACATACGCTTCGAGTTAGATATAATAATAATAATTTTTTTTTTTTTTTATGTAAATAAGTCTCTTTTATTTTTGGCTCTCTGGCTCTTTTAAAAATGTCTTAAAAATAGGTGGCAAAATGCTCTACAAATGGTAAAAAAGGCACTAGCTAAACTAAAGTTATAAAGTCAATAGGGACAAGTAAAACAATTAAACTAAAAAATGACGCAAAACTAAAACAAAATGAAACACTTCATGTTTGTATTTCACGTGCTTGTGAGAAGCTTCCCAATGAAATAGAGGAGCTAGCAAAGGGAGTATATTATTTTTTGAAAAATAGCCCCAAAATGCAAAATGAATTAAAAGTTTTCCAGAAGTATTTTAATATTACACAAAATAAAATTAAAAAAATGATTCCTACTCGATGGTTATCCTTTGGGGCAGTTGTCCAATGTCTTTTGGAGAATTAAAATGTACTGAAACATTATTTTTTAGTTGCGACTTTTGAAGATAAATCTAATAATGCAGGAAAGCTCATTAAAAAGTTCGGTGATCTTGTGATCAAATTGTATTTTCACTTTTTAGATTATATTTGCCAATCATAGAAAAGCTAAATTTATATTTTCAAGCAGAATCTTCCAGAATCAGTACACTTCTTTCACATATAAGTAGCTCTTACAAAGTGATTTTAAAAAATTTCGTAAATGAAGAGTGTGTTGAACAGGAAACCGATTTAAGTAAAATTACGTTTTTCCTGAAAATTTGAAGCCATTAAACGATATTTATTTTGGTTTGAAAGGTGCGGATTTAATTAATGATTTGGCAGTAGAGGAGAAAGGTAAATTTTTAACGAATGTGCAGAATTTCTATATTTTTGTCGAATTAAAAGAAAATTTGAATTTGGTGATCCAATTTTAAATGCAATGCAAATTACTGATCCTAATTTTTTCAGATTAAATAAATCTCTAACCGAAGTTTTATCACATTTTAAAGTTTTAATTGAAAGATTTTTTCGGAACTTCGCGAGGTTATGGAATTTAATTTTGAAGAGCAATCTTATGAAAAAGACTCCACAAAATTGTGGGCTACTGCACAAAGTTTGAAAAACAGAATGAATCAGCCAGTATTTGCAAATATTGCACAATTTTTTCTGCATCTTTTAAGCCTTCCTCATAGTAGTGCCGTAGTGCTTCTGCAGAGAGAGTGTTTTCTACCTTAAATAATATTAAGACTGACAATAAAAATCGTTTATCTTACAAAGTAATAAAAGCTTTAATGGCCTATAAAGAAATTATTAAACCTAGTATTTGCTGTCATTTCTTTCTACCGAATGAATTAATTAAGGATTTAATGTAAATTTCTACTTTGGTTGGTTCCAAATCAATTTTTAAACATTCCACCGAAGGAATTGAATTTATTATGTTGAATAATTTTATAAGATGCTGAACGGCATAAGCACTGGATTGAAATTTATATTTTAGCTGGTTGCAAATCAATTTTTAACATTGCTGCAATATATTTCCACCGAAGGAATTGAATTTATGTTGAATAATTTTATAAGATGCTGAATACGGCTTAAGCATTGGATTTAAATTTATATTATAGTTGGTTTTAATCAATTTTTTAACCTTGTATTTGCTGCAATATATTTATACCGAAGAAATTAATATATGATTTATGTTGAATTATTGTTGCTATAATAAAGAAGATACGTCTACTTGATAATTTTTATTAAACTTTGTTCATCTACCTATACATAACTATCTATTTCTTACACGAGTAAGTGTGCTGTACTGTCTAATGTAGCTCTTTTAATTTTAATGGATGTGTACTTTTTGGCTCATTTGGTACTTTTTCGTATAGTATGTGGTACACGATGAAATTTTTTTGAGGCAACGCTCATGCATGGTGGGAAAAGACAGCCCACTCGAATAAAGTATCATATCGCTCAAATAAGATTTTAAATTATCCGAAAGTAGGAAAGCCCAAACATTTCGCAGAAGTGTGTCGCGAGGTCACTTGGTCGATGCAGGTCGAACGTCACATTGTTAAAAGTGAAGTAAGGGTTTTCCAATAAGAGGTGTTATTTTAATTAGCCCGCTATTTCGGTAGATCTCACTTTTGGAGCTGTCATTTTTTGACGATTGACAAGTAGAAACTACGCCATTAATAAAAATGGAGCGATACACGATTCAACAACGCATTGAAATTATTAAAATTCACTATAAAAATGGTGAAAATGTGGCAGAGACGGTTCGTAAAACTCGAACATTTTTGGGTCGTCGTGAAGCACCTTGTCGGGCCGCAATACAGAAATTGGTAGAAAAATTCGAGCTGTCGGGACAAGTTAGTGATGTGAAGAATAAAACCCGTGCACGTCGCTCAAGAACAGCCGAGAATATTGCTGCTGTAGCTGAAAGTGTTGAAGAAAACCGAGGTTTGTCCATTCCTCGTCGTTCTTTGGAATTAGGCATTCCACAAACGTCATTACACCGTATTTCGCATAAAGATTTGGGTCTTAAGGCTTATAAAGTTCAATTAACACAAGAACTCAAGCCGGCCGATCATCAACAACGTCGAGTCTTTGCTGATTGGGTCCTTGAAATACATGAAAATGATCCGGAGTTCCATCGAAAACTCATCTTGAGTGATGAGGCCCATTTCCACCTCGATGGCTTCGCCAACAAGCAAAATTGTCGCATCTGGGGCTCGGAAAACCCAAGAGTTATTGTTGAAAAGCCTCTCTATCCTCAACGTGTGACTGTTTGGTGCGGTTTATGGTCCCGCGGGGTCATTGGACCTTACTTTTTCGAAAATGAGGCTGGAGCAACAGTTACGGTGAATGGATTGCGCTATCGACAGATGATTAATGATTTTTTATGGCCGGAATTGGATGGTATTGATCTGGACAACGTTTACTTTCAACAAGACGGCGCTACGTGCCATACAAGCAACGAAACCATTGATCTTTTACGGGAAAAGTTTCCGGACCGTTTTATCTCTCGAAGAAGTGATCACAATTGGCCACCGAGATCTTGTGACTTCTTCCTTTGGGGTCACGTGAAAGAGAAGGTCTACGCCAACAGCCCAGCGTCGATTCAAGACCGCAAAGATGGAATTCGTGAGGCTATCGAGGACATAGGGCAGCCACTTTGCGATTTGGTTACGGAAAATTTCATGAAAAGGATATGGTCCTGTAGGCGTGGTCGTGGTGGTCATTTGGCTTATGTTATTTTCCATTATTAACGGCTTACCTTCCTCTTTATAATGAAATAAAGATCCGATCATTTATCTCAAAAAATGGCATTTTTCTTTGAATATCAAAATAACACCTCTTATTGGAAAACCCTACTTCAACGCCCGCACATTTTCATTTTATGAGAAGTTTTGGAAAAGTTGTTGCCCATTGGTCGACTATATCGCTTTTGTGGTACCCGCTGCTATAAGCAAGTTGACGCACAATTTTCTGCACATATAAAGAAAATACACGAGATAAACCAACTGGAAAATCTTACGAGTGACAGCAAAGAAGTACCTAGGGAACTCGCCAATTTAGTCGACGAAACCAATATTGCCCCAGGGATCCTGCGCGCTAGGCGCGCATGAAAACTATCGGCTCATTGCCAGTAGAGGAGAAACTGCAGCAGGGCATGCTGGAATGCAATATTAAGACAATTGTCAGTACCGCAATAATCAAAATTATTAGATTTTCTACATCTATACATATGTCCACAGTGTTAAACATATCGTATTAAAATTATAAGTCTTTAGCAGACGTAAGGCAATAATTAGAAGGCTCTAGCCTATAGTCCGTATGGAATTTTAATTGAATTATTAAAGAAAAAGGGTGGGAAGAAGCCCTAGAATGCTTACATTAATTACTCACAGCTTCATAGTATATATGTAGAGTAGGGATCCGTCTATTTGCAATCATGTAATATTTACCGAAATTAATTATCTCCTTTTCGACGCAGGCGGGACTAACGCAAGAAGCGTGTTAGAAAAATTATATTTGATTCTTGTAAAGACTTATTTTTACTAGATATGTACTTACTTAGTAGTCTTTCAGTATTACTGGGAATGATATCCTGATTTGTAAAGTAGATTTGTTCAGAAGCTCAGATTGTAATGTTACTTCATAGGTTGAGTATATGTACCAGGTAGACATAGGGCCTTCAGCCCGTGTAATAGTATTGATTTTTGTAACTTTAGTCTGGAAACGAATTGTCATGATATTACGTATAGGAATCTCGGGCAGACTTTTCAAATTGTTTTTTTTTTTCCAATTTTATATAAAGGACTACAGTTGCTCCAGAAGGCCTTCGTGGAGGACAAATTTTGCAAAGGTACTAACAAGTAACGCTGTCTGGGGTTTGCTTCCAGGATTTTCTATCTTTTGGCCCGATTGCCTTTTATTTAGTGCAAATTCAGGTAGGAAATTAAACCATTATAATGCGACGGGGGTGAAAATAAGATTTAACAATAAAAAAAAATCTCTTATTAAAACGTAATAAAGTTCTAGAGTTTATTCTTTCTCCTTCACTCTCCTGGAGTCCTCTCTCGATAGCAGTGGTCAACTAGGTCTACTCCTCCGCTCTCTTTTAGATCAATAGGGACACTGAAAAATACTCTGCCCTCAGTGTCGTTGGGTGGATGGGGCAAGCAGAAAGAAGACAGAACATCTTCGCCTTCACAGGAGGTAATGGTAAGTGATGTAAAGGTCCCTTCTGGACCGGGTTTACTATTTGATTCCAATTTCGGAAAATCGCCCAATTTTACTAACTTTGATTGAAGTTTGCCGAAATAACAGTTTGATTCGGTTAACTTTTTTACCCCTAAGATTTGCTGTCTACTCTTAGTCTATGCTATACTATTATGTCACGTAGTGTATTCTGCGCACAGTTAAGGTGAGGTTGATAGCGTGCATGAGCATTGAAAGTAGGTATAAGACAAAGTACGAAGGAGTAAAGACCATTTAAAGATAGGGATATAAAATATTTGGAGTAAAAAAACTCGAATAAATTAAAAACAAAACTAACATACAGGACTACCGGGGAATTCCATTCGATCTAGATTCGATCGAACCGAATCTTTCCATGTAGCATAGTAAAATTAATCGCACGAAATAGTCTTCAACGGCAGTCGAAAATAACCGACAATTACTTTTTATTAAATTTGCAAAATCTTCGATCCAATTGTATTAAACCGTGGAAAATGTTCCTTGAAAAAATTCAATTCGATCGAATCTAGATAGAATCGAATTTCCCGGTAGGCCTGATAACTTAGTAATTCCAAATATTCTATCATTTTCAGGGTTCTATGATCATAAAAAAAATGACTTTGGGTCCGCCTGAATAAAAAGCGACAACTCATCCAAAATTTCGTTAGCTTTAAACTGCTCTCATTTCCCTTACCTTTTCAGTCAGAGACGTATAATCTGAAATTTCTACAATTTAAATACCAAGCGAAATATATTTTCCATTTGTTGTAAACATGCTCTTAGTGGTCACTTAGACCACTGTCTTGTCCATTGTGCTCCATAGATATATTAGAATCCGTCCTTCTGTTCACATTGCCCTACATCCACCATATTTCCCTAAGGAATACCTAAGGTCTGCACCTTGCTGCTCTTCCAGCACCGAGCAGTAGCTACCATGTAGTCGCCTTTTCTATTTGTTAGAGCAAGACACACGCAGTTAGAAAAATCCCTTAGTTCAAGTTTAAGGAAAAATTATGTAGATTTAATAAAAAATCAATTTTTCACAGATTAAAGAAAACATTTAATTATTCACGAAAAAAAAAAAACAAGAACAAATAATCTTAAGAGTTACTTTGTTCCAGCTGTTCTAAAAAGTTCTGTGCGAATGCTGCTCGTATTACTTCAATTTCGGAATCATCCTCAGCACCTTTATTTATCATTTCAGACTCTGGTTGATCGGAATATTCTAAATCTGGATTAAAAACGGCGTCCTCATACTCGTAACTTTCTTTCATAAGGAAATTGTGCAATGCGAAACAAGCCTGTAGGACACTTTGCATTGGTTCCTTTTTCACACTTAGAGTTTTTGTAATTTTAAAATAATTTGAAAAAAGTGCAAATGTCCGTAATATAACATCTCTGGCATCATTAATGCGTGAATTAAATACTTTCTTTTTTTTATCGTCTACTGTTTCTGATATTGGATATGGAACCAAAACACGTTCATGTAATGGAATATTTCTATCAGAAATGAACATATAAGGAAAATTTTCTACATCTCCAAGTTTTGTATTTGGTGGAAAAGATGCTGTTGAATTTTCAAGAATTTCTTTCAATTTACTGCGCTCAAAGAAACTTGTTTCATTTGTTTGTCCACTGCAGTCCATTTCGACGTAAATAAATTTGAAATCGGCATCTGTTACAGCTAGAATTGTGGTGCTCGCTATATTGCTAATTGACATATCATCGATTCTGGTTGGTCGATAGAGAATCTTTTTTTCATAGATGGCACCCAAACATAAGGGGAAATCAAAACGATCTAGAAATAAATCAGCGATTTCAAGCCATTCTTTGGCTGTTGAAGGGAACTGAAATAAGAAAACTTAGTTTTTATAGGGTTTTTTTAAATTTATTTGTTGTAAACCGAAATTATATTTATTACTAGAATTATCTAAAAATGTAATATACTACAATGAATATCCTGCTTAAATATAATAGAGCACAGATAATATGTGATTAACCGACAACAAATCTTCAGTTAGCAATGATTGAAATCACTACCTAATAAATGTTATACTTTAACTATAAGACTTAGGTTTCCACAGCTACTTCAATTGTTCTTTTTTATGTTAACCAGTGCCACCTCTGCTCACCATATATCCGCATGTTATGGCCCAATATACGGAGGATTCTTCCAGCAGCCAAAGGCATCACAGCGAAATAATCAACAATTGCTAAACAATAACCTCGCATGGTATTGTGCTGAAACTGCCGGTTGTTTTGCTGATTAGCCCAACAGCTGGCTGCGATGAGCGGTTATTGGAGCAATCGACGATTACGATAATAATTTACCTCGCATGGTAATTATTATGTAAGGCGATTGTTTACTACCATGCGACTCAGGTGCTGCAACCGGTAGAACAAACGACAAGGTTGTTGTCGTTTGTTTACATCCGCGTTGTGTGTAAAGTTTACTTCCGAATATTGGGGCATAAAAGACCAATGACTGGTCTGGCGAGTGCCTTATTATTATTAGTCATCGCAGTAACATGTTTCAGTTCGGGTTAGTTATATTATAGTTAAGATAGGTCAGGGAAAGTAATAAAGTGTAAAGAGTTTTCAATTATTTCGAGCGTTCTTATTTATTCGCAAGCTAACTGAGAGTTTGAATGATACAATTGCATTGGGACACGACAAGCAGTAATCCTCTCTTAATTGAAACGTTGAAGGCTCTGGTTAAAGCCCAAAAATGGTGTTGATATAATCCGTACAAAACAAGCTACGTACAACCAAATTAGTTGGCCCACTAAATTTGCAATATACTAATTTCAAATGCGCTAATGATGAGTTAGATACGCGACAGAAGGGAATTTTCGATGTTATTCAACAAGGGACAGAGAATACATATAAGGAAAATATGCAAATAACCGCTGTGAAATCGCTGCTCAATGATAAAGCTGCTGGAATAAAAAACATTCCATAAGCGTTTATGAATCCAAACAGAAAAACAGACCGCGGATCACAGCTTGGTGGGGGGTGTAAATGAATTGTAACTGTAATCTTGAATCGTCATTCATCAAATGAATGATCTAAGCTGATCCTTTGTACATAGATTAATATCTGTTCTACAAACGTTTATCCGTTACCCTTTAAACAATTTTCGGCGCACAAAATTTCGAGATTGTTAAATATAGAAGAATACCGCAGCGTTTGAAAGGGAAGAAAAAGTCTGTGTACCATTCTCAAATACAGGAATTTAACAAGACATTGCCAATTCTTTAGCTCTTACTTCGTAGATTAGAACAGCATTTTGGAGTTTTCTAGGCAGAACAAGACAGTACTGGTACGCCTTTCAATGCCTACTATCATAGATGGCATAAGAACTAGATGTCGCATGGCATACTAGAGCAGCGTATACAGATTATAAAATGGGTAATGCATTCTGGAATGGAAAATAACATGTTTCAGAACGTGCCGAAAGCAAATGCACTTCAGATACGAAAAAATATGAATCACTCAACGTATTCATCATTTCAAATGTTGTGGTCCATTCCGGAATGGTCCAACCACGCATACAAATTTTGTATACTTTTTTTGGTACTGCATGCAACATATAGTTCTTGTGCCATCTATGCTACTATATAACCAGACAGCGACTAACATACGCATATATACCTGTTTATGCTACTATGAACTCACTATGTACAATAAATAACTATATGCAATTGATATATACCTTTAAGTACTTTTCCTTCAAATTTTCGTAAATGGCTTCACAAATCGCCGGGATATTATTGGAAAAGAAAGGTGTAGATAGATTAGTAACATTTTCCAATCGTCTGTAAGATTCCCCAGCTGCTAAAAATCGTAATGTTAACTCTAATCTGCCCTTTGCAGGAATTGCCATTCTCATAGCAGTATTTTTCTTAGTGATATCCTTCTCAACGTAATTCAAAAGCAATTGAAAGTCATCGGGGCCCATTGCAAGATTTTTCCTGTAGTGTAATTCTCTCTTATCATCATCAAAATCAATATAGTCAACATTGTCTCTTTTCTTTATCCAACACCTACGCTTTTTTCTTTTTTTAATTGTAACATTTTTCTTTCTTAAATATTTTGATGAAGCCAACAAATATCCGGCTGCTACAGCCAAAATCAAAGCGGCAACCTTTTTCTTAGTGCTTGGCATTGCTTCTGAAATTTAGAAAAATCGTTGTTTAAAATTGTACTATTTTATTTCTTTGATTAACAATCATGTTTAAATCATTTTAATTTAGAAATTTGAATATAACACGTAATAAGTTATACTATTACCCCTGAATTTGAATAGTTTTAGCTGCAAGTCCTTTAGTTCCTCCGCAGAATTGTTTACTTTTTTGACGTATGAAATATTTTTTCGATTAATCGAATCGAACTCAAAATATGTCTAGTCGAAAAATAAAGTTATCTACTTTGTGTGAATTACTTAAGGTAAGGACACATCAGTTTTAGACCAACTGCAACCGCCCAGCAGGAAAAGTGGTCATGTGCTTCGACTATTTACGCTACTGGCAACAGAATATACAAAATGAGCATGCATAGTATGGCAACCATGCATGCTAAAGATTTTAAAAAGATAAGAAGAAGTAAGCCGTCAGGTAGTCTTGAAAAATTGTAAAAGGCGCGTAGTCCATACCAGAGGAAAAGAAAAGTAACTGTTTAATCAGTATTCTCTATGCTATAAATTTTACTCGACTAAAATAATAAAATAATAATACAGTCGCCCAATTGAAGGGATGGCTGCGTGCAATAGGGCTTAACACAGCAGGAAAGAAGAGTGTACTGATGTTGCAATTAATGGAGGTGCCAGCGAAGCACCGTGGTGGGCCTCCTGATAACATTGTGTCATCGGAATCTGATATCGACAAATTGCATCTCGAAACACCCGAGATACAGGACACAAGTGAAAGTACAAAATAAAAATGACGCCGATAGCGGCAACAACAACATCGGGGAATACAGCTGTGACACAGTTGATGCAAGTGCAAATGGCAGTAAGGGCTTGTTCACGAGCGCGATTTATCGCATGCGACGGAGCGCTGATTGGCTGCAGCAATATAGTTGTCGCTGTACATGCTTACTCTTTCTACGTTTCGTGCGATACAAAAATTAATCGCAGCAATGCTATTAGTTTGGTGCGATTTTCACCTTAACCTCAACATTTTTGTGTGTTTACATTTATTATTTTCACCTTAACCTCAAGGTTTTTGTTTGTTTACATTTGCAATCGGGTGATATAGCTCCACAAGAATGTCGAAGTTTACTATAATATGTAAGCTTTCGATGTGGAAAGCTCCAGGAGATTTTGTTTTTTTAAAGTAGTACTAATAGTGCTGCTTTTAATTCCATCTGTCTAAAAACTTATTTCACAATAATATTTACTTTAATCCACAAAACCAAAACATATTAAATTGTAGCTGTCAATTTTAAAAACCTCTGTCAACCTTATGAACGTATCCCGCGATAAAAACCAGTCGCAAATAGAGATAGATCTATAGAAAGAGCAGGACGTCACCAAAATATCGCACGTATCGTATCGCGCTCGTGAACAGGGGTTAAAGTTCAAGATGTTGATACGACGAGTGGTGGAAAAAAGGATAATTATGAGCTGAAACTGATGAGAAAGGAAGTAAAGCTGATGGAAAAAGAAATGGAACTACAGAAGCAAGAATACGAGATATTTTTAAAAGAAAATGAATTAATGAAGAAAGTAACCCAAAACGAGGAAAATACGAGTGCTAGTAACATAAACCGGAACAATTCAAGTGTGAGGCAAACGCTCAGATTTTTTTTAAATTTTGTCCACATGATCCAAATTACTTACAAATCACGAATATCGAATTTATTTTCAACGGAAACTTATAGTTTCCGAGATATTTAACTTTAAAATCTCGAACTTTATCACGGAAGATTATGATAGATTATCGCCACATTTAATAAATAAACTCACACCCACGCACACATGCACACACACACACACACACAAAGGCAGTCTGGCAGGGGCACACACACGCGCGCGGAGCGAAGCGGGATTTTAAAGTTAAATATCTCGGAAACTATAAGTTTCCGTTGAAAATAAATTCGATATTCGTGATTTGTAAGTAATTTGGATCATGTGGACAAAATTTAAAAAAATCTGAGCGTTTTCCTTACACTTGACTTGTTCCAAATGAAGATGGAATTTTTTTATCAGAAAAAAATAATAAAAGTACATTGGCACTCTTACATTCCAATTTCTTTTAACTTCCAACGTCAAATTTTTGCGTGGAAAAAAGGTATTGAGCGGATAAATCTGATGCTAATTATATGTTTGTTGAAATTACTGCCATCTGCTTGTCAAAACTAGACAAAGTTTTAACTGATAAAGCACAATACCACTTTCTTCAGCGAATTGGCTAAATATTTCGCAACTAAATTTCACCGCTAAATTTCCATACAAAATTTATCCGCGAAATGAACACAATACCAGACTTTTGATAATAGACACTTGCCGGCGGAATTTTTCCTCCCCCCGGGTGTAACTCATTTACGATAAGTGAAGCTTACTGCAGAGTGTAATCTTTAGCATAAATTGTAGCATTCTTGATGGTACAATTGTACCAAGAACGACATGAGCCCATGAGCCCTGACCTGATACCAGCACTGGCGTGGCCGAAGAAGCCGACGATAGCCGACAGTTTATTATCATGGGAAAATGGCCATGTAGATATCTGTCATAACAAAACCTTGATGTGATTTAATTTTTAAACTTTATGTGAAAATTGAAACGAAAATGTCAAAATATTATTTACGCAAAGAATATGAAAATGTTTTGTAACGTTTGGTGATCGGATATAGTCTCGACCTTTCCACAAACAGAATGTATTCCGACGGCTATAAATATTGGTTGGCATATAAAAATGATAGTACAAGGTACCCATATTTACTGATTTATTTGATTAATATGTTTTATACTTATTAATAATTTCCGTATTTATTAAATTGTCCCAGCCGAAACAACGCTAATAAACAGTGGGTACATACAATTTAAGTGATAGAATAGAAAAATCATTTGAAGATGATTAATATCGACTTTAATGAGCAATATAATTAATTCTATAACATTGTTAAAAATATATTTTTTTACATAAATGGTAGAAAATATTTTGATGAGTACCTGAAAGCAAACTAAATTTAGAATAGAATAGAAAATTTGTTTATTTTCCATCCCGGCCACTTAGCTACGTCCTAGGACGTTAGGTGTTACGATGTTACAAAGATTTGCATTTAACGATTCTTAATTATACTGAATACAAAACAAATGGTATGATTAAACGATATCATATAGAATAAGATTTTTGTTGTGTGAAAAGATGTACGATCAATTGAATCGCTGCTAAATCGCCTTATATCCAGAGCATAATCAAGGGGGAAAATGGGCACTATGCTTACAATACAGTATACATACATTAATGAAGATAAATTTATCTATTTATAAGTATCTATTATATTATTTGCTAATCAATTATGTAGAATCGAAAGCCTAGTACAATCGAAATGCTCATCATATCATGACTTAGCTCTTGGTGGGGTATTATTCCTCATTCACAGAGTTAGGTGGAACATCCTTCCAAAGTACATCAATGAGTTGCTCTCATGGGGCACACTCGACGCCTTTAGGCTGGTCTCTCATCGTACGCGTACCTGTTTTGGATCATAGGGTTTATTTGGTTAGGGTACCACCCTCTAGATCTCCTTGCCTGAATCCATCCGAAATACGTACTCCACTAAAAAGTTCAAGGAACTTGCGCTGGTGCATCTTATGAACCCCTAGCACTCCTATCACCCTATGCCTTACATTTAAGTATTATCGCCAGTAAGCCTTTTGCTTATTATTTAGGTTTAAGTCCATAGAATCCCTTACTAGGTGTCTGCATTTGATTGCTTGCAGGCTATCAGGTTTGTTACTGAGCAGTCTCAATTCCTACCGGTGCTATTTCTATGTTCATCCAGCATCATTTGATTATTTGAATCATTTTGCGACCCTACATAACGTAGACTCAGTTTCATTACTTGCTTACCCCCACTCTAAGTGTCATTGAGGTGTAAGCTCTTGTTTGTCTATAGCTATTTTTCAAGTTATTTATAAAAAGAAAAGAAAAGAGAAAGGAAGAAAAAAATGGAAAAGGAGGAAAAAAGAGGAAAACAAATTATAAAATGTCTTTCCTTAATATCTGAGCATTTTGAAGGTTGCTCGTAATTGTAACGTGCTCTTCAATATGCAGTATTACCATTTCATAACATTTTATTTTTTACCAAATTCATTAAACCTATTATTATGCTTGGAATTAGCCTTACGTTAGTCACAAAGACCCCTGATGGGATCACTCCAGACTTCTTTAAGTCGTGCTGCCTTGCCCTGGCAACTCCACTGAAAATATTATTTCCAAAAATTGCTCGATAGTGGTTGTTTCTCTCAGCTATGGAAAAACTTTTATCATGCCTATCCACAAAAAAGGTAGTAAAAATGTAATTTTTAACTATAGGCTTATTGCAAAATTATTTCCTGCTCTACAAACCAACATAACATGGGTTTATTTAGGGAAGATCTACAACCATTAACTTGTTAGAATTTGTCTCAGATACCATTCACGGGTTTGTAATAGGCTACCAGACGGATTGTATTTACACAGATTTCAGTAAAGCCTTCGACAAGTTATCTCACTCCGTGATATTGTTTAAAATGAAAAAGTTTGGGCCTTCCCGACCTTTATAAAATGGACGGAGTCTTATTTAGATATTAGAGAGATAATAGAGAGCTGAAATTTTGTACGCGGACTTAAAAAAAAAAGTAAAAATAAATTCGAAAATGAGCCAAATCGGGAAACTCCTTCGTGGGGTTGCCATACAAAAAATTCGTGTTTCACTATATATTTGAGAACACGTTGACATAGAGAGCTGAAATTTGCTACATAATGTTTTTATAGTAATAGCAAATAATGTTTATAAAATGGAATAAATCGGGCACCCACTCTTGCTGTTGTCATATAAAAATTTAGGTTTTTTACGGATACTGCGATCAGTTCTAAACCTTTCTATTGTACTAAAAACTTCTTCAGAATATAAAATCCTATAAAATTGGTTATGATCATTTTTTCTGTCCGACGAACCGTCCTAGAAATATATGCGAAAAACCACTGCAAAAATCAAAATTGCTCAAATGGGTGATCATACGAAATTTCATACGGGCATTCATCTAGAGTATCATAAGAATTGGTCTTAGACCAATTTTAGCTTTTTTACTTGTTCTAGCTCTTTACGACATTGTTTCTGTTGTGAGGCACTGCAAAGTATTGATTATGCTGACGACATTAAACTTTTCGCTCAGATTAAATCTTTTGACGATTTTGAACAGGTGCAAGGGGACCTTCACAAATTTTACGTTTCGTGCAAAACCAATAATTTCAATATCAACAAATGTGAGTTTATGACTTTCAACAGAATTAGCAACGAATCACCTATGATTATGTGTTTTCGGATTCCTCGATTCGCCGTTATGTCTGGGACTTGGGTGTCAAATGTGACCAAAGATTGAATTTTATCTCCCACATAAACTACATGGTATCAAAGAGTAGCTCTATGCTGGGCTTTATAAAACGTTGGTCCCGATAGCTCTCGATTTCCATTATAACATTGCGTTTGTCCGCTTGCTTTGTGAGGTTTCTTGAATACGCTAGCCAGGTCTGGTCTCCATTTTACGGTACACACATCGACCGCATCGAGTCTGTTTAGGTACCTATCTTGTTTTAATTCACTGATTCTTCCATATAATGAGGATCGCTTGAAGCTTTTGAATATGCACTCGGTTGAGAGACGTTACATGGTTGCCGATTTACCGTTTGTGCATCAATTCTTAAACGTTAATGTTGATTCTACGCTGCCGCTTAACAAAATCTCTTTCCGCGATAGTGGGCACAATTTGAGAAGACTACCTGTGTTGCATGTTAACTTCGCAAGGTCCAAATTGCATGTACGAACCCATTAATCGCATGTGCATTACTGTTTATTAAGGCTGAGCATTTTGACGTTGACGTTTTTAAGCATGTTCTAAAAAAATCTATATAATACTTAATTTTCCGTTTCCTTGTCGCATTGGATATCATTTCATCCGTTGTTTGGGCTTAACATACTTGTTAAATCGTGCATGTTCATAACAGATGAATCTAATTCTATCTTAATTCTATATAAAGAAATTTAATTAGAATTGTAAGAAAACAAGATATATATATGTATATACCATTAATTCATAATTTCATATGTAGGCCAGGCATGAATAAAGATTCATGTTATCATTGTAATAGGAAACCTAATTTCATTCACCTGGCGCGAATTTCATTCACCTCGCTTCATGCAAAAATAAATTCTTCGTCATTATAATCTAAAAGAAAGTTGACACTCAGCAATAACTGAGGAATTTATTTTGCATGAAACTTGCAATTTCGCTAGATAAGCAGTATCGGAAATTCTTAATTGAATATTGCTTTCTTTTGTAGAATAAGTGGTAATGTTAGCAAAATTTTAATATAAATTCACTGCGAGTAATGAATAAATTATCAGTTGTTAATAAAATTTAGAGCGTTTTATTCAGTATCGCGTAACCATTCTAGTTTTTTCAGGCTTTTGGTATTCGGTTAAAGTGCCGTTTATACCATCATCAATAACACCTAGCAAGCCAGGCAACTGTATTTAGCCTTGGTATATCGGTTCAAGTGCCGTTTATACCATCTGCGTTTTAAGGCTAAGGAAATATAGGCAAGACAAAAGAGCCTTGTCTCAACATTTGGTGACCCCGACGTGATACAAGTGAAACATTTGTATCACGTATTGAATCAAGTGGAATTAAATCAAATAAAAATGGCAAACGTATTTGAAAAATTAGCAGCGGAACAAACCTGCAATGGAAAAGAGATCCAAAGAATCATCGCAAACTACAGAAAGGACTCGATTGACAGAAAGGTCACTAAAGAGTATTATGCAGATCGCCTTCACCTATTGGAGGAGGCATGGGCACTATTTGAAACAACGGATAATAAGATGAGAATGATTCCTGATCTTCCTCGGAGTCATTCTTACTTTACGACAGATTACTACAATACAATCATGGCACTGTATAGCCAATATCAGGTTTATTTTGCTGAGAAGGTAGAGCAGTTCACTCATCAAGAGGCAGAGACATCCTCCAAGGCTTCAACTGTTGAAAGCGAAGGCGCTGAAGGACCTGGTCCAAAATCACCAGACATAATGAAACAAGCTAGTGCTACAGGAGCAGTACCAAGGGCACCCAAAATTCCTAAATTCGAGGAGAAAAATGGTCATCTACCTCCTTCTGAAACTCAGCTACGACAATTAGCTGGAATCATAAGAAGACAAAGACGAATTATTGGTGTGCTAAGGAATGTACTTTACGTAATCGAGACTGATGGTGAAGATCATTCAAGACAATACTACGAACTAAAACTGAGGTCAATTTGTTATGGAAGTATGTGAAGGCGACTTGACCAGGACGTTAAGTCCAAACTGCCAGCATGGGCTGACAGATCGCCTGATGACAACGATAGCACAGGGCGGCATGCTAGCACCTCGGCTAAGGGTGGCGGAGAGTGTGGGGGAGTTCCCGAAAATACCTGCCGCTGTCATCATCCATAATCAAAAAAATTTCATGCCTGCATACAAAAGAGCCGACACACACTCGGTCCTGAAGGGACCCTTACGTCACTTACCTACTTACTGTGGAAGGCGCAGATGTTCTGCCTTCATGGCCTTGCCCCATCCTCCCTATGACTCTGCTCGGCACGATCTGCAAAGTCCCTTTGGCTGACCTGTGGAAGATATTAGAGCGGACCTATGCGACCTTCATGCGAGAGGGCTCCAGGAAAGCGAAAGGAGAAAATAAAAGCTCTTAGAACATCATTACGTTATAATAGTTCATTATTGTTACTCAAAATTTCCATTCCTATTAAATTTTTCTCTTACAATTCACTCCTACTTCATTATAATGTACCCTGTACAATATTATTCTTCGCTTACCTATCAGGCACAGTACTACCTATTATATTAAAATATAAAATCTAACTTAGACTTAAGATGTTATAGTAAAATGATAAAATATTTTGATGACCTACAATTATTTGTGGGAATATTATATTTGCGATATTATGTATGAGACGTTGAATCAAATCATGGAAATTTCAGTTAAATTAAATTTTAATTTAATATCCCAATAAATAAAATCAACTTACTTCCCTTTAATTTTATGGTACATATAAAGTGATTATTGTACTCAGGATATGAAAAAGTATAATATAAAGATCTTATCAAGGCTATAATATTTCGGCCATAATTCAGTTAAATAGAATAAAATTTAAGCGTTTCCTCAAAGTAAGAATACAAAGAAGAAAATATTATAAAATTGGACAGTATTATATAATTAGAAAGTATGAGTCATATAATTCTTTAATTAACAGTATCCTTTAAGGGCAAACAATAAATTCAGAAGTTCAATGAGCCGAGATAGATAGGAAATTTTATACTAATGACAGTGAAATAAATAGAAATTGTGAAATCTTTCTGACCTAAGTTTCCAAAAATAGTTGTAAAACTGTCTAAAATTTGTAGACGAATTAAAGTTTATAGCTTTACATAAAAGAGGACTGATATACTATGCGAAAAATCCTAATATTGTTGTCAATTGTCAATATTTTGAGAATTTTCGATTTAGTTTTCACGGGTTACTTACTAGACCTGAATGAAAGTCGAGTA
The DNA here is from genome assembly GCA_963924295.1 of Dioctria rufipes. Classification (NCBI taxonomy): domain Eukaryota; kingdom Metazoa; phylum Arthropoda; class Insecta; order Diptera; family Asilidae; genus Dioctria; species Dioctria rufipes. The sequence goes on along the minus strand of OZ002743.1, from coordinate 153,731,713 downwards.
AATTAATTTTACTCTAGTCTAGAAAGATCATCGGAATATTGTAACAATATTTCACAGAAAGGTACAAGTAAGAATCATCATAAGGTAAAAGCAAACATATCATAATCGCGTGCTTGAAAGACTAGTGCGATTTAGACTAAACAGAGTGTTAATCGCCGCCATAAAATTCAAACTGATTCTATAACATCGATCGTTCCATTTATTATGAATTAGCTTCGTACCAACTATATACCGGACGAGAATGCCTAATTGGAATATGTCACAACCTGATCACGGACCTTGCGAAAAACTAATGCTCCCTAAATTCATATAAGCAAGTCGTATACTATTTATTTCAACATCCTTTAAGGTCTAAACAAAACAAAATGAAGTGTCCAGTACGCCCAAATAAAAACACAAACGCCCAAGGCACAATACTACACACGTCTACGGATCCTGGCTCATTGTCTGCTGCCTACTTACAATTCGCTGAGTAGATTTTTACAGGTTTTTATTTACTCGTCACTTAATGGTTTGAAACAACTACCATAGATCGCTATTAACTAAAGTATTTCGTGGTATTTACTTGACAAACTGACAAGTCACATTGCAATGTTCATATGTTAAAAGAAAAATCGTACACTTTTGGTATTACTCTTATACGACACATGCGATACTCAAAAACTTCAATCGATACACCGAATTATAGCAGACTTGAACTTATCAGATCAGTGAATATAGATATTTATAGTCACAAGACAAATTATATAACGAATGGATTGAAAAGAAAATAATTAATTCCTTATTTCATATGATTTGATTGTCAGTCTCAGGAAGGTTTTTTTTTCCTTGTTTTTTTCTCACCAAAGAAAGAACACATTTTCAGTAAACATAAATCACGGGAAGTGTAAGAATCTGAAAATTGATTTTATAACTTCAAAAAGGATTATTTCCTTATTGCTACTAAGAAAAAGCGAATCTAAGCTATACATTAACTAAAGGGTTTTTCCCTTGTTTCTTAAATTAAATATTCTGAATATAAAAATGTATTTTTTTTTTTAAGAGAAATGTGATTACCTAAACTATATCAGCTAATATGTACAGCATTCTTATTCAAAAAAATATAGGATGATATATGCCATCAAATTTTATCTTCGATTATTATGTGACACTGAGAAGCTCCTACAAAATGTCTGAATGTGGCATCTACTTACATAATGGTTAAGTAGGAATCTTATGTAGATAACTCCATGTCAAATTTACCTCAAACATTTGCTTTTCATACGTCTCTCTTTTCGAGGTTTTTCCCGACGTACGCCACACCAGATTCGAACTCCAACAGATCCCTTTTCTCACCTCACAAATGGGGCTCCGGAGGGAGACGCCAAGTTTTATGGGGTGCCGTTGGCGGATTAATCTTTGGTTACTGTGCGAATAAAGTACCAGGTGGGGATGTAAATTTATTAATAACTATAAGTATTCTTCGAACTTACGTGAGGATTTTGTTTTCTTCGTCGGATTGCGGCGAGAAATATTTGATTTTGCGGGATTTTAATTTTAACGACCTTACTTTCCTGCTAGCAAACTATGACAGACCGATATCGATGGTCTTCTTCTTCTTTCTGTCACTGAACATGACACCGAGCTTGAGGAAGCATTTCTCTCGGTCGGGGCGCGTTTTGGTTTCATGCTGTAGTCGACAACAAGCCGGGCATACACGCTTCAGTCCGTGGTGGCATATTGCTATATGCAATATGCTACGACCATAACAAATTAATCAGTACTGGTCACAAATCGAAGAGTGTGATCATAAAATATGGGAACTGACTGAGGACCCAATCAAGGAGGGCTGTGATGCAGAAGAATTCATGAAGATGCAAGAGGAAGTGGATAACTGCTTAATATTATTAGCAACCAAACGTGACAGCCTTAATGCAACAACAATACAGTCATCCCAGTTCTCAAACGTCGACTCAAGTGCAATACTAAAACTGCCCAAGTTAACACTCCCACGATTCGATGGTGATTACTTGAAGTGGACCCAGTTTCACGACTTGTTCACTCATATGGTGCACAATCAACCAATGCCAAATTGTCAGAAGTTATGGTATCTAAAGGCCAACTTAGCTGGAGAAGCAGAAAGATTAATAAGGCACTTTACGGCCTCAGAAGAAAACTACACAGCTGCTTGGCAGACCTTAAAGGATCGTTATGACAATCGCAGACTGTTGGTAACAGCACTCATTAACAAGTTATCATCTCAGTCAGCACATGTGAACGATAACCCTTCAGCTGCTACAATAAAATCGCTACATGATACTACACAAGAGTGTCTGTTAGGATTGCAGAATTTAGGCGTTTCAACGGCAGATTGGGATCCACTCTTGCTTCATATCTTAACAAAGAAGCTTGACAGAAGCACGTACACTCTATATGAGCAATCACTATCAAAGCCTAGAGAAATACAGAGTATAAAGGTATTTCTATCATTTCTGGAAACCAGATTTCAAGCACTCGAAGCACTCGGCACTAAGTATAAAATTGACGATTACCAAAGAAGACATGGCAGCTCCAAGGCACTAACTTCGATAATATCATCCACTTCAAATCGGGCATCATGTATGTCATGTAAAGGGAACCATCCTCTTTTTGCATGCCCCCAGTTTTTGAAATTGACACCAGCCAGTCGACTGAGCTTTGTACGCAGTCATAACTTGTGTTTTAATTGCCTCAAGCCTGGTCACAGCAGCAACCAGTGCATACTTCGAGGATGTACAAAATGCACCAAAAAACACAACACGCTTGTACATCTAGAACTATCAGGGAAGGTAGAAAAATCTGATGTCAAATCACCAAGAAGCTCATCTTCAGTAGATGTACTGTTACAAAAGGCTGATACACCAGGTTATCAACCAGCCATAGTAGCAACACTCACAAACCAAAAACCAAGAGGTTATGTTCTCCTGGGCACAGCCATTGTCAAACTCATATCTGACAAGGGAGACACAATAGAATGTAGAGCCATTCTTGATTCAGGCTCTCAAGTTAATATAATAACAGAAAGGGTTATGAAGAAACTAAACTTGACACCAAATTCAGAAAGAATTACCATACATGGTGTCGGAAATAAGAAAGGAAGAATCCAACATAAGGTTAATTTCCGGTTAGAGTCCACAATGAACAAATATGCAACAAGAGTAGAAGCCTTTGTGCTGCCAAAAATAATCGCGCCACAACCAACGCAGTCATTTGACATCTCTGAGTGGGACATACCTAAAAATATCAGACTTGCCGATTCTAAATTCAACATAACCGACTCAATTGATTTGCTTTTGGGAGCAGAGTTTTATTACAACCTACTGTCCATTGGACAAATCAAGTTAGCAAATAATCTTCCAATGCTACAAAATACTGTTCTTGGATGGGTATTGACAGGCAAGATCGATCAGATTGAAACATCTGCCGCTACATGTGGCATATGTTCAGAGGACGAACAAACAGATCAACTTGTTCAAAGATTTTGGAAACTTGAAGAAGTTGCTGCAGCAAAGGACAAATTCACTCAAGAAGAAAGGCGATGTGAAACCCACTTCACGCAAACAGTCCGTAGAGATGACAGCGGACGATTTATAGTTAATTTACCATTTCGTGAGGAATCAACAAAATTGGGCGAGTCCAGAAGCATGGCATTGAACAGATTTCTCGCTTTAGAAAGAAGATTGGCCAAAGATGCTGCCTTAAGGTCTCAGTATGTGGAATTCATAACAGAGTATATTGATCTCGGACACATGAAGGAAATAAATGGCGTTAGCATCCAATCGCCCCATTACTTCCTTCCGCACCATTGTGTTCTAAAACCCGATAGTAGCACCACTAAATTAAGAGTGGTGTTCGATGCATCGATGAAGACGTCATCTCAATTGTCTTTAAATGATATCTTGTGCGCAGGACCAACAGTTCAAAGTGACTTATTTTCACTACTGCTGCGGTTTCGGCTACCACGATTCGTATTCACTGCAGACATTCAAAAGATGTACCGACAGATACTGCTGGACGAAGCCGACCAGAAATATCAGCTAATTTTCTGGAGAAATGACCCAAGAGAATCATTAAAAATTTACCGACTATGTACAGTCACATATGGTACTCGACCGGCACCTTATCTGGCAACAAAATGCCTTCAGAAATTGGCTCAAGAAAATACCGTTAGATATCCATATGGTGCCGAGATCCTGAAAAATGACTTCTATGTGGATGATTGCATTACAGGATCAGACAGTTTGCCGACAGCCATAATAATGCAGAAGGAACTTACAAAACTTCTACAAGGCGCAGGTTTTCGGTTGAGAAAATGGTGTGCCAATCACGCCCAATTGTTGCAAGGCGTTCCACCAGAGGATCAAGAAATAGACCTTGACTTCGAAAACAGCACAGAAGAAAAGATAAAGACGTTAGGACTAACATGGCTGCCCAAGTCAGATCAATTCAGAATTAAAGCAGTCTCTAACCAAGGATCCAGGATCACTAAAAGAATAGTCACTTCTGACATCGCCAAACTTTTCGACCCCTTAGGTGTATTGGCACCAGTAGTCGTCACCGCTAAGATCTTCACCCAACAACTTTGGCAACTAAAAATTGACTGGGATGCAGCCTTACCAATGGAACTTCATACAAGATGGCTTAATTTCAGGACCACTCTGTCAACCTTAAACAACGTCACATTTCCCAGGCACGTATTTGCAAAGGAAGTTCCAAGGCATATGCAAGTCCATGTGTTCTCAGATGCCTCAGAAAAGGCCTATGGCGCTGCACTTTATATCCGATCGATCAGTAAAGATGGCAGAATTATTGTGAGACTATTATGCGCTAAATCTCGCGTAGCACCACTACAAAAACAAACTGTTCCTCGTTTGGAACTATGTGCAGCTCTAGTAGCAGCCGAACTTGCAAACCGTGTAAGGAAGGAACTGAAGTGGGAAGAAGTACCAACCTATTTCTGGTCAGATTCGGAAATAGTGTTATCATGGATAACTTCATCATCCACATCATATCAAACATTTGTTGCTAATCGGATTGGTGCAATTCAAGAATTAACCATAGCGGCACAATGGCATCATGTGAGATCAAAGGATAATCCAGCCGATGTACTCTCCAGAGGGCTGGAGCCAGACAAATTAGAAACATGTCATCTTTGGTTCTACGGGCCAACATTCCTGCACGGAAGTGAAACCGTATGGCCTACAGCTTATCAAACCAAGATTGAGTGTCAGTTAGAAAGAAAGCGTACAGCCTTGCCCGCAATAACTACAGCAGAAGATATATCTAGTGTGATATACAAAATCAATCATGAGGGATCATTTCGGAAGCTTCAACGCATCATTGCTTATATGATTCGATTTGTAAGGAATGCCAAAATTCCAGTCAAATCACGGCCAAACCATCGCTTCATCACTTGTCGAGAATTAAATGAAGCCTTGTACATCATAATAAGAGCCGTACAAGAAGATGAGTTCAAGGAAGAAATAAAACAATTAAAGAAAGATCATGAATTAAACAAGGGAAGTTGTCTAAAAGGTCTTACACCATTTGTCGATGACAAAGGCATCATCAGAGTGGGCGGTCGTTTAAAGGAATCAGTACTAGAATATGATGCAAAATATCCTATGATCTTGCCCTATTCAGATCCGTTAACAAAACTATTGATGTTAACAATTCATAAGGAGAATCTGCACTCTGGCCCGCAAGCCTTGCTGGCCGATACAAGACAACGCTTCTGGCCAATAAAGGGAAAGTCAATCGCGAGATCAATTGTTCAGCATTGTGTAACATGTGCAAGAGCCAAACCAAAAATGTTGACACAGATCATGGGCAATTTGCCTCCCGCAAGAGTTCAACCAGCACGACCATTCGTTAACTCCGGTGTTGACTTTTGTGGGCCAACCTGGGTGCATTACAAAATTCGAGGAAAGAGACCCTACAAGGCATACATCGCTGTTTTCTGCTGTTTTGCAACAAAGGCCGTCCACTTAGAAATAGTCAGCGACTTGTCAACAGAAGCCTTTATTGGGGCATTAAGGCGATTTATGGGCCGCAGAGGAAATTGTAGGAACTTATACTGCGACAACGCAACCAATTTCGTTGGCGCAAGAAACCAACTACGCGAATTGTCTGAGGCCATCCATTCTGAAGCAGCGAGGGAAACCATAGCAGGAACTTGCAGTAAAAGAGGAATCGATTTCCACTTCATTCCTCCGAGGGCACCACACTTCGGTGGGCTATGGGAAGCTGCTGTAAAATCCGCAAAGCATTTACTTATAAAGACAACTTCAGCCGGATCTCTAGCTTATGAGGAGCTGGAGACACTAATGATCGAAATAGAAGCAATTTTGAACTCTAGGCCACTAACACAGATGTCAAATGACCCTAATGACCTGACTGCTATCACTCCTGGTCATTTCCTGGTAGGTGAACCATTAACGGCACCCATAGATGCAAGTGCCAAGCAATTGAAAACTAGTCTGCTAGCTAGATGGAGGCTAGTGTCTGATATGAAACACGAATTTTGGAGACGATGGTCCCGAGAATATTTAAATGAACTGCAATATCGACTCAAGTGGAAAGAGCGCTGCCAGAACATAGATCCTGGCACTATAGTGGTTATACAAGATGATAATCTTCCAGTCATGAAATGGCCACTAGGGAGAATTCTTCAAACACATAAGGGAAACGATGGTTATGTTAGAGTTGCTGACGTAAAAACAGCTAAAGGTATACTTCGCAGACCTATTCACAAGCTGTCACCATTGCCGTGTGAGGAGGTAGATCATAACGAGACTCCAATGAACAATAATGATATGGCCGAAGAAACTACAGGAACAGAAGAGTCGCCTCAAGGGACAAGCAATGTCGACAAGGATCAAGTGCCCAAGAAACGACGGCGACAGTCTTATGGCACTGCAATTGCAACACTATTATTGGCTTGTTTGGTTCTACCGCCCGGACTTGGAGCAAACATCGATATCGAGAGCTTCGATCCTAAACCGGGGATATATTTCGAAAATATCGGCAAAATAAATTTCATATCAACCGAATGGAATTTAATAGTTTATTACGATTTGAAACCATATTGGATGGAGCTTTCGGTATTATCAAATGGGACGAGGGCATTACATAACTTGTGCCAGCAGAGTAAAACAAGGAGCACATGCATCCAGATAGTGACACAACTTCAGCAGATTGAAGAAGAGTTACATGCCGACAACATACTCCTGTCCACCAGAAGACAAAAACGAGGTGCTATTGACATTGTCGGAAACCTGGCCAATTCACTTTTTGGGGTCCTTGACTCTGAATATGCAAAAAAAATGTCTGAAACCATAGATACCATCAATGAAAACGAAGAACATCTTCTAACGCTACTGAAAAATCAGACGTCAATAATTGACGCAACGGTTAACGTCTTGAAAAAGGAGCAACTAGCTGCAGAAAAGAAATTTAAGGAATTAGACGTCCAAATCACCCACTTGATAAACCACATAAACCACACCGGAGAAGAAACGTATGAGCTAAAAATCAGCCAATTATTTACAACCCTATCCATCCAAATGATGTTCATAGTATCCCATCTTCAGAGAATGCAGTCTTCAATAATCGACGTGTTAACAGACATACACCACGGCAGAATCAGTCCATTACTTGTGACGCCCCAACAATTACGTAACGAACTCATCATGGTCAAGAATCACCTACCACCAGGATTGCAATTACCCGCAGATCAGAATGATATTGTGGAACTATACAAAACCATGTCCGCAGAATCAGGAGTAACCAATAACCACGTAATAGTTAAAATCAGAATGCCGCTGGTCACTCTGGAAAGGTTTGACTTGTTCCAGATGATACCGATACCTGTATCAACTAATGAAGTGCTTGTAGCTGTACGGCCTTGCGCTACATACATCGCTCTCAGTCCACACAGAGATCAATATTACCCAATGACAAAACAGGAACTGTCATCCTGTATGTCGACGGAGGAGCTCAATCATGTATGCCCTCTGAACCATCCTATATATCACAAGGGGGCGGCCGCTTGCTCCTGCGAAGTGAATCTGTTTAACAATTCAACATATAGAAAATGTGAAATGGAAAAAATAGAGAACAGTCCTGCTTGGATTCAGCTCAATAATCCAAACCAATGGATCTACGCAGTCAAGGAACCCACCACTGCAAATGCTTGGTGTAACGAGGAAACCATCCCGCTGACTTTAACAGGTTCTGGTCTTTTAAAGATGATGCCAGATTGCGTTATCAAGCATGACTTACTGACAATTCGAGGAATACATACATATCCTAGCAGCATTAGAACATCCTACAAGAGGTTAAGTGAGTTAAGCAAAATCACCACACCAGAACAGCTACATCCAGTCATCGGTAACCTAACTCCCTACGAAGCCCAAGAAGAACAACTGGAAGAATTGATGAGATTGGTCTCATCACAGCTCCAAGAGGAAACAATGAAGAAGACTCATTCCCACAATATACATCAATTTACCATTGGATATCTTTCGCTCGGACTAATTTTATTCTTCATCGCCATCCTGATATTCAAGAATCGAGATGATTGTAGGCACAAATCAAAACGGCCTAAGCCCGCACCCAGGCAATCTACGGAATTTGACTTCAGTATCAACGTTTAGTCATTTGAATCTTCGAACGAAGGTTCAACGCGGGGAGAATGTTAAATCGTGCATGTTCATAACAGATGAATCTAATTCTATCTTAATTCTATATAAAGAAATTTAATTAGAATTGTAAGAAAACAAGATATATATATGTATATACCATTAATTCATAATTTCATATGTAGGCCAGGCATGAATAAAGATTCATGTTATCATTGTAATAGGAAACCTAATTTCATTCACCTGGCGCGAATTTCATTCACCTCGCTTCATGCAAAAATAAATTCTTCGTCATTATAATCTAAAAGAAAGTTGACACTCAGCAATAACTGAGGAATTTATTTTGCATGAAACTTGCAATTTCGCTAGATAAGCAGTATCGGAAATTCTTAATTGAATATTGCTTTCTTTTGTAGAATAAGTGGTAATGTTAGCAAAATTTTAATATAAATTCACTGCGAGTAATGAATAAATTATCAGTTGTTAATAAAATTTAGAGCGTTTTATTCAGTATCGCGTAACCATTCTAGTTTTTTCAGGCTTTTGGTATTCGGTTAAAGTGCCGTTTATACCATCATCAATAACACCTAGCAAGCCAGGCAACTGTATTTAGCCTTGGTATATCGGTTCAAGTGCCGTTTATACCATCTGCGTTTTAAGGCTAAGGAAATATAGGCAAGACAAAAGAGCCTTGTCTCAACAATACTAAACTAACACAGACTAAGTGATAAAAAGCATGTATTATTGACCGTTTATTTATTAAATGTATTACTGCAGCGAGCTTGTGTTAAGCTGGTTCTGATAGTCAGTATTTTTTAACTCACTCAATACTGTAGCCGTAACCTTTTTGATGTTCAATAAAGTTTTAAGCAATTTTGATATGCATAATGTTGCCCTACTTTCTGTAATTACTCTAAGTTACCTCATGTTAATTTATTTTATTTTGTGTTTATTGTTTTGTTTCATTCTCTTGTAAACTCATTTTACTTTACCTTACATTGGCCATCTAATGTTAACCACCTCATTATTAATTTTACTGCTTATGTTGCGATGTATTAGCGGGGGTAAGATTAAGACAAAAAGAATTCTAATTTTAATTAATTAAACCAAACTTTTATTTAAATAATAAGCGACGTGACAGATAATTGTTTTCTCTACGGCTACTCTTTTAGAATAATACGAACAGTGAAAAGAAGTCAGAAGTGCATTCTCTAGGCTTACTAGATTTACTGGTTTTATGGCGATATATGGCGAGTTATTGCGGCTGCAACATTCCGCCCGCCTTGGAGTAAATGCGAATTTAGTTCAAAATTACAATTCAATAAATTACAAATTTAATAAGCAAAATTTACGTTACTAGTAATAAACTTATCGTGAAGAGACGTCATCAGAAAGTGGAAGCAAGCATAATTTCACTAACGGTCGCGAAAGCTCTCCTTCAGCTGTTCTTACGGTCGCAACTCGAATTTTTCCATTTTGTCCAGGATGTACCTTAGTAATACGCCCCATTTTCCATCTTGTTGGAGGAAATCTTTCGTCGCGAATGATGGCCAAATCCTTAGCTTGAAAATCTCGAGCCGGTTGAATCCACTTGGTACGTCTTTGGAGGCTGATTAAAGTACTCTCCGCTCCATCTTTGCCAAAAGTATTGTCGTATCTGTGACAGGGATTGCTATCGATTCAGCAAAGTTCCCTTGAAACGCACCATGTCAGGTTCTGGAAGTGCCTTGAGCGGCTCCCCAATGAGAAGGTGTCCTGGCGTGAGCACCTGTAAATCATCAGTCTCGCTGGGTAATTGACATAACGGGCGAGAGTTTACGCATGCTTCAATATCAGCCAGAAGCGTGATGAATTCTTCGTAGGTAAGCGTGATGTTCAAACAAGCAAGAGCACGGCGCAAGTGGAATTTAACACGTTTTACAGCTGCCTCCCAGTAGCCGCCCATGTGAGGAGAAGCAGGTGGATTAATAGAGATGCTTGAGAAAGTAGAGCCCTAAGTTCTTTCTCCGCTCCAACGAAGTTGGTTCCATTATCGCTGTAAAGTTCCTTGCAGTGTCCCCGTCTTGCGATGAATCTTTTATAAACGGCGATAAAAGTAGCAGTTGACAAGTCGCTAGATAGTTCTAGATGCATTGCACCTGAAGCCATGCAGATAAATATGGCTATGTAGCCTTTCGTAGCCTTAGCTCCTCGTCCCTTGGAATAACAAATTGCAAAAGGACCTGCAAAATCAACTCCGCTGCGTAAAAAGCGCCTAGCAGGTTCTACTCGAGCCTTAGGCAAATCTCCCATTAACTGAAGATGCTGAGTATGTCTGAAACGGCAGCATGTAACACAACCGTGAGCTATTTTACGAAGAATCCCTCGGGCGCTTAGTACCCAAAAGCGTGTTAGAAGTACAGTTTGCATGAGTTGAGGTCCAGCGTGAAGCGTAATGGAGTGAATTTCCGTACAGACCAGTTTAATGAGTGTTGATTTAGCTGGTAATAGAATTGGGTATTTGACGTCCGTTCGTAATGGAGCCTGCTGGAGGCGTCCTCCCACTCGGAGCACTCTTTTGCTATCCATAAAAGGGCGGAGTTTGATAAGCTTACTCCTAGTTGAGAGTGGTTTCTTGTCCTGCAAATTGTTGATATCTTCTGAGAAGTGATGAGCTTGAACGCTTCTTACCCAAAATTCGAAAGCAAAATTGAGTACATGTCGAGAAGATCCCATGGCTGCACAGTAATTTGGGTTTGTAGTACTGCCTGGGTGTTGAAGCATATATCCAACTCTGTGTCGTACGATGTATGCTGATGAAATTTCCAGGAATGTTCTGGTTCGCTAAGCCTTGGCGTTCCAGTCCACCATAAAGGATGATATATAAGTTTCTCAGGATGCGCAGTCAGCGGGGTTGTCTGCTGAGCTCGCATGTCTCCAACTTCCTGGGGGCAGAACCTTTTGAATTTGTGCAACTCGGTTTGCCACGAAAGTCATCCATTTGCTGGGGTGCCCATGAATCCAGGTCAAAGTAATTGTGGAGTCTGTCCAGCCATAAGTGCACCGAAAATGATTACTGATTGATAAATGCACATGTTCCAAGAGTTTATCTAGTAAGCCGGCGGCACACAATTCTAAGCGAGGTAAATTGGTTACATCTAGAGGAGCCACCTTGCTCTTAGCGGTGACTAGCTTCGCAACGATTGATCCGTCAGCGAAAATTGTGCGAGCATAAATTACAGCCGCATAAGCGGCCTGCGAGGCATCTGCAAAATAATGTAAGTCAGTAACAGCACCAGCTTGCCCCATTCCTAGCCATCTCGGAATTCGAAGATTAGATAGGCAATCCAAACTACGTCTGTAGTGAAGCCATTGTCTTAAAGTGTGGTCAAGAACTTCATCATCCCAATCTAGCTTTGGTCTCCATAGCTGTTGAAACATCTTTTTAGCGAAGACAAGGCGATAAAAATCCTGGGGGATCGAAAAGTTTAGCAGAATCGGATAATAACGAGCGCTTGGTTACTGGCAACTTGACTTCTGGTAAATGGACAGCGAAACTAAGATAGTCATATGCTGGATTCCACTGGAGGCCTAGAGCCTTTACTGTACCTTCATCAGCCAGTGAATGAGAGGCCTTGTTTTCACGCAGCTCAATTGGTATTGCTTTAAGAACTGCTTCGGAATTAGAAACCCACTTACGTAGCTCGAAACAGCTTCGCTGTAGTAGCACACAAATTTGAGAGCGAAGTATGTTGAGATCAGCCTCGTTATTACATTCAGTAAACAGATCGTCCATGTAAAAGTCAGTGAATACGACTGCTGCAGCGATTGGAAGATCCTTTCCCTCATCTATAGCCACTTGTTGCAGACATTTGACTGCGAGATGCGGAGCGGAAGCGACGCCATAAGTTACAGTCAGTAACACGTAATGCTTGATAGGATCATCATAAGATTCACGCCAAACAATTCTCTGGTGCTCGCAATGTTCCTTGGCAACATTGATTTGTCGGTACATTTTAGCCACGTCGGCTGTCATTGCGAAGCGGTGGGTGCAAAAACGGAACAATATCGTTGCTAAAGCTGGTTGCAACTGAAGGCCAATCATCTGAGTGTCATTGAGGGAAATTCCACTCGATGCATTGAACACTACCCTGAGCTTGGTTGTAGTGCTCGATTCTTTTATAACAGCTCGATGAGGCATGTAATATGATTTCTCAGAAGGATTAATTAGGAGGCGCTTCCTCCATGTGGCCTAAGTCCATGAATTCTTTTATAAATGCCTTGTATTGATCATGTAGACTTTGGTTTCTCTTGAATTGGGCTTCCACACGATGTAAAGCTTTGATAGCACCGTTACGTGAATTTCCAAGCGGTAGTTCTGGTAATTCAACTACATTCCTTCCACTGTGAAGTCTACAGTGAGTGTCCGCAAATATCTTCTCACAGGCTTGCTCCTCCTCTGTCCGATGTTTGGTCATTGGGATGTCTTCCAGTTCCCAAAATTTGGAAACAGCTTCCGTGAGCTTTGCGTTTGCGTGCAGAGACACTCTAGCGACATTAGATGTCGAAGTATCTACTGTCAGAACTTGACCCAAAAGTACCCAGCCAAAAGCGGAGTTTTGTGCAACTGGTGATCCAATGGGGCCCTTGACAAGGCCTTCTAATAGAAAAGCGCCTAATTCATCTGCTCATAGTAAGATATCGATAGACGCAGACCTGAAAAACTGTAGATCTGCTAGCTGCAGATGGCTCAAATGAGGCCACAGTATCCTATTGAATCCTGTACTAGGGATCTCATTAGTAATTGAGAAGTCGCTTACCAGTGAAGATAATAACAATGATACTGATCCTTTGGACTGGCCTGCAGGAGAGGCACCTATGCCTGTGATAGAGATAGCATGAGAATATCGGCTTACCTTAAGACATTGCACACAGGCCTCCGCAACAAAGAATACATGAGAGCCAGTGTCGAACAGAACACGAGCTGGCTGCTGACACCCAGAGGAGTCCAAAATATTCACGATAGCAGTAGCGAGCAATACTTGTTGACGAATGTTGGCGCAGTTTACAGATATGGTTCCATCCGTACGCAAGAGCGTGTGATGACGTTGATCACAAATGCGGCACGAGTGTAGGCTGCGGCAAGAGCCAGACTGATGACCATTGCTCAAACAATTGAGGCATAGGTTCTTAGACCTTACTGCATTAGATCTAGCTGTATAAGCTAGGGATTTAAACTGTTGACACGCGTATATAATATGGAGGGAATCGCAACTGTGCTTAGCTTTTGAGTTCTTAGATGCTTGCGTTCGTGCGGTATGTGACTCTAAGGCTGATAGTTAGCGACATCTTTTCTCTAGGAACTGCGTCAGGTCATCGAACAATGGTACCGTTGATGTTGTTAGAGACATTTCCCATTTCTTGCGACTTTCAGCATCAAGTTTGTTGACAGTCAAGTGTACTAGCCAATCATCCCATTGATCAGCGGGGCGGTTAAGAGCTTTGAGTGCCCGAAAATGTGTCAGAACAGTGTCTAACAGTGCCTTGACGGCAGTAGCGGACTCATCTTTTACCTTAGGAATAACGAATAAGGCTGCTAAATGTGAGTCAACAATTACCCTCAGGACATCGTATCGATTATCATCTGTAATGACTGAATGACCGAATTACATTAAGTTGCTCACCTTGAAAACTATTGCGTAAATAATGCAACTTTTGACTTCCTGTTACTGTCTCATTGTTATGAACTAGTGACACAAATCTATCATGAAACGATTTCCATTTGTAAGGCACACCATCGAATGTAGGTAGCGTAATAGGCGGTAGTTTAAATGCGGATCGTGGTGCTGCTGCTGCGGAAATGTTCATCGAAGGATGTGTTGTTATTGGTGTTGCTTGTTCACTTAGTTTAAACACTGATAGTAGTCGGTAAAAATTACTTAATGCTATACCACTCTTCAACTTGAATAAACTCATCTTCTTGCGTTGATATAGTGGCTTGTCCACAGGATTCCAATAATAGATCATGAGCTAGTTAAAAGGCGTTCCATTGGTTGTCTAATAACTTGATGAAAGCTTCAATGCTGCTTTGATCGTGGGTGCCTGCTGCCTGTTTACTTGCAGCTAAGGAACGCTTTATAGCGTTATTTGCGGTGTCACGTTTGCTTACTGCAGACATCGTGGGAATACAATTTTACGTAATAAGTTTCAGATTAAGTCACGTACTTCCCTTTCTCCTGCTTGTATATTCACGCTAGTATGTGACGTGTAAGAAATAACAAGGCTTGAAAATGATAAGTGTCGTCGCTTGCGTTTTCTTCACCTCTTGAAAATGCTGGATATTGAAATTTCAGCGAGAAATGAATAGAATCGATTCCGTGGCTGGTTTATCTTTTTTTTCTCAATCCAGGTTCAAAGGACCAAAAATATGTTGCGATGTATTAGCGGGGGTAAAATTCAGACAAAAAGAATACTAATTTTAATTAATTAAACCAGATAATTGTTTTCTCTACGACTACTCTTTTAGAATAATACGAACAGTGAAAAGAAGTCAGAAGTGCATTCTCTAGGCTTACTAGATTTACTGGTTTTGATGGCGATTTATGGCTAGTCATTGCGGCTGCAACAGCTTATATAGTTCCTACTGCAATGAATCTGTTTGTTGCACCTTTGTTAGTATTCTAAACGTTTATACTCAATCGATTTAATTCAATTTTCCACCTTCTACTCGATGTACTTAACGTTGTAACGTAGCGGAAGCAGAGGTTCTTTAATAAATGTTTTTCTATTCTATTCTAATAACGACTCGAATTCGACTCCAAAAAATAAATGCATTAAACAAACAATATATCTACAAAATATAAAATTAAGAAGCACCAGATCATTGAATGTCTCTAGAGCTCTAGAATCCTTTGTTACATTAGCAAAAGCATTACAGATTGGTATACTCAAAGACATAGGAGGAATAATACTAAACCAATCCTCGAGGCTAAAGGCAAACTTTTCACATATTTAACCAGGTCCGGTAGTATACCATGCTTGTAAAATAAAGCTAATTACTTTTGATTTGAATAACTTGGAGAGAGAACCAAACAGAAGCACACCTGCATACCTGTTTTGTCTGTAAATATATCTAATGCAAGCATTAATCGTGCTGAACATGGCAGTAACTTGCTGGATACACAACATGTAGTACAAAATAAAGTCAAATGACTTTTCACTACTTAGTTTACCTAGCTTCATCAGTTGCCCAAGATTCAATTATTGTGGCCTTAAAGAAGGAGGTGCAGAATATGTAGAGGCAAATGTGTATTTTCAAGTGTATTTAGAACTGTAATCAGGGCTGAGGTGTTTTCATTTGATGCGTCTGCAAAAACATGCAGATCATCAGGATAGGGATGAAAACAAGCATAGCATACATCGTTAATGAAGAGTGAGGGAAGGAGAGGGGCTAAAAAACCTGTGGAACCTGTATTTTAATTAACTTAAAAGTGGACAACACTAAGAAGAAAGGGAATACAAGTGTAGAGGTCTACGAGGAAAAGTCAAACTGATTGTAAATCTTAAGGAGGTCATGCAGAATTGACTCAAAAACTTTCTTAAAATCCAAGAGAATATGAAAAGAACCAATGTCTAATGCTATCGAGACAAGAGAGTACACGAAGAGCGGTTATACTTGAAGGTTGATTGGAATTTAGATAAAAGATTATTAGCACTAATATGTTGCATAAATTGTGCATTTAAAAGATTCATACTCCGTAGAGAAAGCAAAGAACACTATGCATCCAATAAACTAGTGCATTCGGTGAGAAGTTTTTAATTAATTAATTTATTTATTTAAAAAATATTAAAAGGTCTCACATAGCTTAAGACTACTAGGCCATCTGGGCAACCTCAGTGGTTAAGTATAAGAATATGTTTTGTACAGATTTTTTTTTCTTGTGAGTTTCACAGTATATATTCTGAGGTGGTGCAGGTGCTTATGGCTATACCTGGCTCATCTATGCTTATAAACTAGATGACATTCTAATCCAGTATTTACAATTGTGAACTCATGGATCTAGTTTGAGTCATCTTTACTTAAATCTAGCTGGTGCACACTTATCAGCATGGGGTCTTTAAAGGGATAAACCTAAGGGAAATTTTCCTTACATATAAGTTTCTTAAACTAAGCCTAATTCATTTCTCTATGTAGTAAAAAAAAATATATAATCGAGTACGATTATAAAAATGTTCCTACTACGTGTATTTGTTGATTCAATGTGTAAATAAAATTGGAAAGATTGAAAATTAGTTTTAAGTTAAGTGTAAGTTTAAGTTGTAATTCATTTGTTCTTATTTAATAAAAAACCTATATTTTATATACAGGGTGTCCCGTATGTGGTCTGGCAGCCGAAGGCTACGGATAGGTCATGCTTAGATGAACAAGACGAACAAAAAATTGTATGGTGGGGGATCGTAACGGTTTCCGAGATAACGGGACTTTAAGATATCTGGATATGTTTTTATAGCACCCTGTAACTTCTGAACGTTACATCCTATGATGAGATTTAAACTTGGTAGATAGATAATCATTGGACTTTTCCAATGGTCCATAAATTTTTTCCGCCACCCTTTCCGATTTGAAGTTATGGCTCAACAAAGTTAAAATTTCGGAATTTTTAGTTTTTTTTTTTATTTATCTACTATTTTTATCAAAAAACACGTCTTCAATATGAATTTTTCATATTGAATTTAAAAAGCCCAAAAGCTTAGCTTTAAAATGACCTATCACTATATCTGTACCCGAAATGTAACCCTTTCTGCGTTTTGTGCACTTTTTCTTAAGCATCTCCAGCGAAAATGGCTGAAAAAGTTCAATAAGTGTCAGAAAGTATGCAATTATCTTTTGGAAATGACCTTTTTCAGCCATTTTCGCTGGAGATGCTTAAGAAAAAAGTGCATAAAACGCAGAAAGGGTTACATTTCGGGTACAGATATAGTGATAGGTAGAAAGGGTTACATTTTCCATATTGCAGTTCTGTAAGTAGGTCTTCAGTGCAGCAAGAAGTAAGTCTGTGTCCTCCTTAGTGTAGGTAAGGAGCTCTGTAGGTGTATTTGTGGTCCCTACTTCGTTTAGTAGTCTTTGTAGTTCGCTACACTGCTGGAATAAGTGCGCTGCCGTTGTTGCAATAAGCGTAAGGGGGACATGGTTGTTTCAAGAACAGGTGTTTTTTACTGGTCGGAAATGGCCCAATCTTAGTCTGGCCACGGAGACCATCCTTTGTTTTGGCATGTAATAAAGTGCGATGTTTTTCGCCATTGGATTGTAATTTGTTTTGTTCTTTATCGCTTTTAGAGACAGCCGTAAACTCTGCGGTGAAAATATCAGACCACGTAGGGAGCTTGAAAGTGAGGGAGTATTCTTCGTCTGCATTTGCGCTGCAGATAGAGATGCCCACCTCTTCGCCGTCATTTGAGGCGTCTGTATAGATTTGTCTGTGTGCCTTAATATGTCTATAGGTGTCTGTTGATTTTGCTGTTGCTATCGAAGTGTTTGTAGTTGTGTTCGTTCGTGATCACTTTTTCTATCATCACTCTCCAAGGCGGAACGACTTCCACCGGATTGCGGAGTTCGGGATTGAAAGGAATAGTTTTTAGGGACTCGGAGATATCCGCCACTGCATTAGTTAGGCTAGAGCAGGTGCGTCTAGTCCGCATGTTGTTTGTAAAAACAATATCTAGAATTAGTGAGCGGAGTAGGAATTTAGGATGGTGTAGGGTCTTGTGCGTGGGTTGGCAATCCTGCTTCTATAATGATGCTAGAGATTGGGGTGGTGCATAGGGTTCCGAGAGAAATTCAGCGATGTTTGAATTTTTCAGGTATTTTTCTTGTTAGTATAGCTGTAGATGCTCAAGCAGCAGTCAATCTTTCCCAGAACTAGTTGTTTCGCTATTTTAATTGTGGTTTCAAAAGGTGGGCCCCAGTTCATGTCGGCCCAAACTGAAATGGCTCTTATGCTCAACAGAGCAATAATGGTTTACGAACGGGACCTCGCCTGAGGCGTGACAGATATATTGTCTGTATATATGTAAAAGAAGAGATTCGGGATTTTGTCCAGGATTTCAGACAGCGAATGGATATACGTGTTGAAGAGTTGGACCGGAATTGGCGATCCTTGCGGAAGTCCGGTCTGAAGGTTGTGGGTGGTCGAGAAATGTCCTCCAACTCTTACCTTAATCTTTCTATTTGAGAGAAATGAATTTATTGTATCCATTTATTGAGTTGTCGAAGGAGAGATCTATCGAACGACTTTTCTAGATCGATTGACAGCACAATAGTATGCATTCGCCTAGAGAATGCGCATGCCAGGTTATGCTCCCGCTCCTGAAGGAGGGATTGGGTTCCTTTTCCAGGTCTGTAGCTTGTAACTGATGGCAGCAGCACCTGGTCTAGTATCCAAGACAGCCTATTGGCCATCAACTTTTCCAGGATTTTGGATGTAGTGAGGAGGAGTGAGATCGATCTGGTGTCGAAGGGGTGTGGAATTTTAGTGATGCGCTTTGATATAGGTCTGATCTCAGCAAGTTTCCCAGCTTGTGGAAATCTGCCGAGACTAACGACTGCATTATACTGTCGCTTAGCTCTATCTAACCAGGCTGGAGGAGCCTGTTTAAGCATACCAAAGGTGATATTATCCAGACCTGGAGTGGTTCCATGGGAGGAATTAAGGGTTTCCTTAATTTCCTGGAGGAAAAGGGGATCTTCTAGGGGACTGGTTTTGGGAATTACTCTTTTTCTGGGACTAATCTTATCGTATGCTTCTGTTATAGTGTTACGAGATTGGTCGTGATTACCACTGCTCGAGTATCCAGCTATGTGAGAGGCTAGGTTTTCTGAGCTTCGGGTCCTGAACTACTTGGTTACCAATCATTTCGCCTGTTATGTCTGCCTTGAGGGACGCCCGCAAATAGCTCTGATTTTCCGCCAATTTTCTCCCATTGGGGTGTCTGAATTAATACTACTTGCAAAATCCTGCCATGCCTGTTTTTTTGCTAATTTACTTTCTCTATGCATCCGAGCGTTTTCTCTTCGGTATGCAATGGAGTTACAGCTGTTTGGCGTTTCCTTAAGTTTCTTTCAGGCTGAGTCTTTATGTTCTCCGAGTTGTAGAAGTGTGTCGTCAGCCATGGTGGCTGGATTTTTGTGGCTGCTTTGTTGAGCGGGATGCTCAGATTTGCTGCAAAGCTTCACGACTTTGCGTGTCATCCTTTTTATGGTCGTAGCGTATTGCATATAGCCATATGCTACATGACATCCTGAAGCGTGTAGGCCGGCTGGCTGCTGTCCATAGCAGAAAACTTGAACGCACCCCGACCGAGAGAGATGCATTTCCTCAAGCTCGAGATGACATGCGGATGCGACGGAGAAGAAGAAGACTGATTACATCTGTCTTTTTGGCAAATCGTCCAGCGTACTGATCGGTCCAGGAAAATTTCATCGGCTCATTTTCGCGTCATCGAAGTTTGGAAAATAATTATTCACGTAAGTTTTAATAGTATAGTAATTTTAAAAGAAGTTATCATTCTAATTAATGACCTATTCACGCCATAGAGGGGATGCGCTATATGTACATCCATCCACAAATTATTGGTGGTATCATCCTTGTAAATTTATATTGCAAAATTTTTGGGAACTTGCTGTGGTAAATAGGGACTCTGAATAATTATGCCCCTCAGAGTCAGATGGGAGGATGGGGCCGGCAAAGAAGGCAAAACATCTGCGCCTTCCACAAGGTATGCAGGTAACTGACGTAAGGGTCCCTTCAGGACCGAATGTGTGCCGGCTTTTGTTGGATAGGCACGAAATTTGTTTTGATTATGGCTGACGGCAGCGGCAGGTTTTTCGTGGAACCTCCCCACACTCTCCGCCAATGAGCGAGGCGAGCAAGCGTGCCGCCCTGCAGTTAACGCTGTCCATCGAGTGATCTGTCAGCTCATGCTGACAGTCTGGACTTTACGTCTAAGCCAGTCACTCAGCATAGTTCCATAACATCCTTGCGCCATGCGAATCTTTTCTGTATCGTTTCAATTTTAGTATATGTTCTGCGGAAGCCAGAACAGAACATTTTAGTAAGAATAAGTAATAAATTTGTTGAAAAGCTCAATTAATATATTTAGAGTGTAAAGTTTGATTAGTTTAAATAACTTAATAGCTAGTGAGTCAAGAACTGTAGCTAAGGATCGGGCATGACGAGTGGGCGCATTACTATTGAGCAAAAATGCAAGTTAACGGAAGAGATATAGAAGTATGTATGGCACTAGAGCCAGCAACAATTCCAACATCTATGTTAAAGTCACTCTACCGCAATACCATTCAATATATTCAGATGAGTGGATCCATGCTAAAAAAAAAAAAACAACGATATTTTAATACATGTTTGCTTAGAATAAACATTTTCAAATATTGTATAACAGTTCTTAACTATAATTAAAATATTTCACACAGTTACTACCGTTGTTGCCGTTATATTTCAACAAAATGTCCTGGACGTTGTCTCAGTGAAAATGGTAAGGTGCAGATTACAACAGATCACAATCATTCAGCAGAACCAAATCGGGCTTTGGTCGAAAAGTTTCGAAAAACATTAACTCATCGTGCAGCTACAGAAAATACTGAACTATATGTTATATACTGTGATGAAGCCACCTCTAGGCATGCTGAGGCAGCACTTCTATATCCTTTTACGTCGGCAGAATCAGCTATGAGGAAAGCACGAAGGAAACAGCTTCCATCAACACCGAAATCCATAGGCGAAGTAATAGAAGTACTGAATAAAGCGGATTTTTTTCGAGTTAATAGTGGATCTGATAAGGAACCTATATATCAGAAGACTATAACAGTGGAAGACTCAGTTTTAATGATTTTCATGCACAGGAAAACATTTGAGCTATTTGCAAGAATCGAAGAGCTTCATTTGGATGCTTCATTTGAGTTCATATCTCAAACACAACCGGCCTACTACATGGTAACTGCCCACTCTGTTCAAGGAAATATTGTAAGATTAGAAACGTGTACTTGAGTTGAGAAATTATTAATTATTTTTGTTTTTCGTTGCAGACTGCTCCTATAGTTTATGCCATTTTTACTGCAAAAACACAATCCGCCTATACTGAATTTTTTAGATATATTCGAGAAGAACTTAAGCTTGTTCCCAATATGATTGTATCGGATTTTGATCAAATAATGCAAGCGTCGTTAGCTTATGTATTTCCAGAGTCAATAATTAAAGGATGTTGGTTTCATTACACCGACGCTGTTCTTACTTATATGAAGAATCTTGGATTACAAAAAGAAACTGCCAAGGGAATAGGTTCTAGTGCTCTTCGTATGCTTCTAGTACTTCCACTTCTTCCACCAGAATATATGTCTCCGGGGCTTGAAGCGCTAAAAAAATGGATGAAAGAAAAAAATATTTTATCAAAATCATTTTCCGATTTATGTGATTATGTTGAACATGCCTGGCTGCGATCAGTTGGAGCACAGAAAATGTCAATTTTTGGTGCTACGCGAATCATGTCCAATCACTTAAAGAAATTCAATAAGGAACTTGCTAGTATTATTAGTATACAAAATCCTGTTATCTGGATTATATTAGGTAGGGAGAAAGTAAAGTTTATTTAATTTGAAACTAATTGCTCTTCATTTTCAGATTCCATTACACAATTAGCAACTAAAATATTTGTAAGGGTTAATAAACGAATAAAAGCGACGAAATCAGCAGAATCAAATATTAATGGCAATACTACAGTCAATTCTGTTGGGAAAGCACAAAAGAAAAGCGAATTGATCGCTGATACGATTATCTCAAATTCTACTCAGCTATGGATTAAAACACCAGTTCATTTGCGCAATACATTACAATTCTTACAATTGACCAGCCATTTTATAAATGACACCATGCTCTTAAGTTATTTATCGGATTTAAAAGAAACTAATTACTTATCAACCCCACAACTTGTGCCATCTGTAAATGTAATACCATCAGCGCCAGCAATGCGATCGATATCGTCTACAGCTGTGTCAGACTATCAACAAGATAATTGGGTTCACCAATCGACACAAGTACAGCAGACCCTTGATTATATACATCAAGGAACTCATCATATTCCTCAGAATAACTACGGTGATGTAACTGATCAGCAACATCACCAATTTATGCAATCACAGAATCAATTGGAATTGCAACAAGGCTCTTTCAACCATTGTTATATGCAAGATCAATTTTCCAATTTGAATATTGGTCCAAACCATAATGACCATCATCAGCATCATCAGCATCATCATCAACATCATCATCAACAACAACAACACCAGGAGCAGCTCCAGCAGCAACAATATTTGGGACAACATTCACAATCTAATGTTTATTCACACGACCAGCATTCACAGCAACAGTATTTGGAACAGCAACAGCAAGAACAATTTCCACAACAAAATCACCCAGCTGCTATGTATCAGCACCAGCATCATCAACAGCAACCACTTTTACCTCGTCATCCACACCACCATTCCGCCCAGACGCAACAGCACCATTTGCAAAATCAACAGCAACAACAACCTCCTCACCAACAGCATATCCAGCAACAGTCAGATATACACCAACAGCAGCATTTACAGCAGCAGCATCAACATCAATGCAGTTCTCACAGAATACATTCACAGCGTATACCATCAGAGCCTCCTCCTCTGAGAATGCTACCGCAAGCTAATCGTTTTCCGTGTAAAAGGAGATTACCATTGCTATCAGAGCTTCCACCATTGGTTCCTATAAGTTCGAAACGTATAAGCAAGCCGGCATGAAAAATAAAAAAAAATATTACGAATAATGCAAGCTTGTTTCATTTCTTCGGGCTAATGGACTAAAGTTTTAATCAATCCAATTGGGATTCCCAACCCACCTAACTAGAATAATTTGTAGTTTCCTACCGTCACGGAAATTTTATGTAGAAGTCTGCAAAGTTTCATTCTTGATCCGATTCTATTCCGCCTATAAATCTCAAATTAACCTCTACCCAAATGACTTCTTATCTTAAAGGATATAAAATTACTTTGTACAAAAGCGACAATAGGTAATGTTCGAAATCCCTCCTCTTGTGTCGTGATAGTCGAAGCATAGAATTCGACATGAATGGTAAAATTAAACCGGGCGACATGTTATAACTTCGCATCGAAAGCGATCATCGAAGCAAGATTTCGCTCTGGCGGTATGTTAAGATTTTCGTTCGACACCCGATTTTGCTTGTTTCGAAATTATTTCCGAATTTTTTCCCCTAGCACAAATGACATTTATAGATTCTTTTTCTAGTTGTTGATAAATTTTAATAATAATAAAATTGGAATTTATGAATTTTTCAAGCGCAGTGACTTTATTTGTGGAGGATAATGAAAATGACGAAGAAATAATTAATTACTGGGACAAAAGAAAATTTTTAAGGTAGCGGTATTATGTTATGGATATGCCCAACAAAATGTACTACTTTATTGATTTTTGAATTCAAGAAATATTCTTACAAGTTTTATAACTTCAAGCTTGAAGAATCTATATAATTAATATATAAAATCATTTAAATTGAATAAATTAAAAAAATGTAACATTTAAATCTAATTTCTTAAACTTTATATACATTTCTTATTCTTCGCTTGTCCTATCACTCTCAGCAAAACTCAGTGATATTCTATCGAAATTATCGCCTGTCGAAAGTGTTACAACATACCGACTATCGATAAACATCGATAGCGTCGAATCTTTCGAAGTTATAACATCTTGCCCCCGGTCAGAGCGCCAAATATTTTGGGGTCATCCTACACGTATTCATAGAGAGATAAAGTTGTTTAATCATAAATCGTCTACTTTCATTTTCTTTCATTAAATTATTAAAGGTGATTAATTTATCTAATTTCATACATACATGTATCAGTTTGCATTTCGCAGAACATTCACCTTCTTTCAAAAGCATAAAGGCATTTGCTGACAACACACAAATTGGCTTGCGACATAAGAGAAATGAAGTGCCAGCAAAGGTCATTCGCATTCATTATTTCTGAATGCGACTAATTTGTGCTTGTCAGCAATGCATTTGCTTTACCTAATTTGTGTGAGTAATGTTATTGACCCTAGTTGTA
The DNA here is from genome assembly GCA_963924295.1 of Dioctria rufipes. NCBI lineage: Eukaryota > Metazoa > Arthropoda > Insecta > Diptera > Asilidae > Dioctria > Dioctria rufipes. Next base: position 153,706,909 of record OZ002743.1, on the reverse strand, counting down.
AGTATAACTTTATTAGTGTAATATATGTAATTCTTTTATATATAAATGACTGCAAGAATCAATAAATCGTTCAGTTCAATTATAAATTTCAATTAACAGGTGTTTTCATTCTGCATTTTATACAGTGGTATTGTATCGGTACAATCACAACTAGCTTATTTTACACGCATCGTAAGCGCAATCATCGTACAGTCATCTTCATTACGACAGTCAAAATCTATGTACTGTGTCGGTAGAAAAACCAGACACAGCCTAAACAAGCTCAATCACGATACAGATATCGTGAACTACCTCTATATTGGAATAAAGGATTCCGATTTACATTTGGTGACCCCGACGTGATCATTTAATTTGATTATGAGTGTAGAAGACCGTATAACTTCGCAGAAGAAGATTGGAGGCGAAATTCAAAGGATAATCGCCAACTATAAGACGGATCCCGCGGACAAGAAAATTTTAGATTATCTAAAGTCAAGATCGAATGCCCTAAATGCTTGCTGGAATGAATTTTCTTCAACGGACGAAGTCATTATGAAGCAATCGGGAGACATATCAGATCAACCATACCTCTCAACTGGTTATTATGAAGCGATAAAGAAGGTGTATGAGTAGATAATCCAAGATATGAATGAAAAGATTGAGGCAATTAAAAAATCACTCAACCCTTAGAAGAGAAGCGGATAAGGCATTAGAAGACATTAATAGTGAATATAATATAGCAACAACGCAATCCACCCATACAGAAAATAAGAATGAGAATTTTGGTGCAAGCATCTCCGGAATTTTACATAAACAACGATCTGTTTTAGCTGTATTGCGTAAAACAGTAGCAGGATTAGCTACAATCAAGGAAAATTATACAGAGCAATTCTGCCAGCTTAAGATCAAAACAATAGAACAATACTTACATGATGTTCAAAGGCTCCACTACAAAATCTGGAATAGTATCGATGATCCCACAACAATAAGTTATGATGCAGAGGAATACTTCAGTTTAGTGAGAGAAGTTCAAAATACTTCGGCACAACTATACAATTATGTGGGTAGTAAGAGCCATGACCACAAAGCAGATGTGAGTACAAATTCTGTGATGAAACTGCCTAAAATTGTTCTGCAACGTTTTGATGGCGATTACTTGAAATGGCGGCAATTTCATGATCTTTTCACTGAAGTAGTGCACAAGCAGACAATGTCGGAGTGCCAGAAGATGTGGTATCTCAAAAGCAGCTTATCAGGCGAAGCCGAGAAATTAGTGCGACATCTTACTAATTCTGAATTACTCTGCTGCGTGGAAGATTATCACCGAAAGGTACGAGAACCCTAGGTTATTGGTAACTGCACTACTAAACAGACTGCTGTCGTAGACCAGTATAACCAACGAAAGTTCTTCTGTCATAAAGGCCCTGCATGACACAACCCCGGAATGCCTACTTGGCTTGGGAATAAACATCAGCCATTGGGATCCACTTTTATATCATCTATTAATAAAGAGACTGGACCGCACTACACACACGCTTTATGAGCAATCTTTGGCCCAGCACAGAGCACTGCAATCTATGAAGAGCTTCTTAGTGTTTTTAGAAACACGCTTCCAGTCATTAGAGACCCTAGGAAACAAAGGTAAACCCACTGAAGATTATAGCCGTAGAATAGGTGTTTCAAGGGCTTTACTTCAACAGTGACCAACGGATCAGTTTGCACAATGTGCAAAGGTAATCATCAGCTGTTTGCATGTCGGAGATTTCAAGAATTAACTCCACTCAAGCGCATTGCTCATGTGAAAGGAGTCAATGTGTGCCTCAACTCGCTCAATGCAGGTCACCGGGTCGATACTTGTACAGCCCGAGCATGTACGAAGTGTTCAAAAAGACATAACACTTTATTGCATACTGATAACGCTTTTTTCTAAATCAGGATCATCATATACGCAAAGCAAAAATATTCAGAGTCAAGTAACTGCTGCACACCCAGCAAGCAACAAATTATCATCAACACATTTCAATCAGGCACACGAGCAATCAATATCGTTGACAACGAAAACAGCTCAATCATTGAAGGGCTATGTTCTCTTCAGCACAGTAGTCGTTAATCTAATTAACAACAGAGGTAAAAAAGTGGAATGTAGAGCCATCTTAGACTCAGGCTCTCAGTTGAACTTCATAACCGAGAAGATGGCGAAACAATTAGAATTAACAGAGATTCCAGAGCAATTACACATTGAGGGCATTGGTCCGCGGAGACAACAATCCCATAGTCGAGTGAACGTACTGCTGCAATCTAGAATAAATAATTTTACTACAAGACTGGAAGCCCATGTGCTATCAAAAATCATTTCAGTTCAACCCACTAAGTCAATAGATACTTCAGCTTAGCCGCTACCCCAAAACATCGCGTTAGCTTTTCCAACCTTCGATCGACTTGGGTCTATTGATCTTTTGATTGGTGCAGAGATTTACTATTCACTCTTGTCAATTGGCCAGATAAAGTTGGGGGAAATGTTACCAACACTTCAGAACACTGTTTTTTGTTGGACTGTGGCAGGGAAGATCAATAATATGTCTCAATCTGACGCAATCTGTGGAATATGCAGCAAAGATGAAAGATTAGATCAGCAAATTGAGCGTTTTTGGAAGTTGGAAGAGACTGAAGGGTCTTCCACGAAACGGTGTGAGATACACTTCAATCAAAATACAAGAAGAAGTTTAAGTGGACGTTTTATCGTAAGTCTCCCATTTCTAGTTCAGCCTACTAGATTAGGGGAATCGAAAGTTGGAATAAGATGGTTAAAACACTATGTGGAATTTATGGAGGAGTATCTTCGCTTGGGTCATATGCGGGAAGTCAACATCAACATCATTAAGGCACCATACTATTTCTTGCCTCATCATTGTGTCAGCAAAAACATCTAAGAACATATCCTTAAATGAAATACTATGCACGGGTCCAACAATACAGGATGACGTCTTTTCCATTCTTTTACGTTTTCGATTACCACGATTCGTATTTACTGCTGATATCGAGAAAATGTATCGGCAAATAGAAGTTGAAGAATCCGATAGTAAATATCAACTAATTTAGTGGTGGCCTGATCCAAGTGAATCCCTTAAGGTCTATCAACTGTCAACAGTAACATACGGAACGACGTGTGCGCCATACTTAGCCACTAAATGTCTTCAAAGATTGGCAGAGGATCAAGCTCAGACTTATCCTGTGGGGTCGGAAGTACTCAAACGTGACTTGTACATGGATGATGCTCTCACCGGTGCAGACACCTTATCAGCAGCTCTTGACATCCAAACTCAGCTCCAATCGATACTTAGCACATCTGGCTTTAAATTAAGAAAATGGTGTGCAAATCACCAGCGCCTGCTGCAGAGCATACCTCCAATAGATCAAGAGCTCCAACTAGATTTCAACAATAAATTGGACGAGCACATTAAAACGGGCGTTCTGATCTGGCTTCCTAAGACTGACTCTTTCCGTGTAAAGACTGCACAAATTGAATCATGTAAGGTGACAAAGCGAACAACGTATTCGGATATTGCTCACCTATACGACCCAGTAGGTATTATGCCTCCAATTGTGGTGAATGCTAAATTATTTCTTCAAAGGCTGTGGACACTCAAATTTGATTGGGATGCAGCGTTACCCCAAGAATTATATACGTCATGGATTAAATTTCGATCGGGTCTAAAGTTACTGAGCAACATAAATTTTCCAAGGCATGTATTTTCTCATAGAATTCCCAAAGTAGTGCAAATTCATGTCTTTGCAGATGATTCAAAGAAAGCATACGGTGCAGTTGCATATATAAGATCCATAGATAAGGACAACATTATTGTAGTGCGCCTATTATGCGCTAAGTCTAGGATAGCTCCAATGAAACAAACCACATTACCTCGACTAGAGCTTTGTGCAGCTAAATTGGCGGCGGAACTGGCTAATCGCATCCAAAGGGACTTACGATTGAGCAAAGACCTTGTATTCCTATGGTCTGATTCCGAAATAGTCTAGCATGGCTAAATTCTTCATCATCACACTTTTATACTTTCGTTGCAAATAGAGTGTCAAGTATCCAGGACGTAAGCGTTCCCACGCAATGGCGCCACGTGGGTTCTAAGGACAACCCTGCTGACATTCTTTCCCGAGGCATCGAGCCCGAAAAACTCGAAGGTTCCACACTTTGGTTTTACGGCCCCACCTTTTTACATGGCACTGAAGGCCTTTGGCCACCACCATACCTGAAAACAGAAGAATGCAAGTTAGAGAAAAAGGGGCTCACGTTATCAGCCTCAGCAGCCGAAGATTCAACATACATAATCAATAAAATCGATCATGGAAATTCGTTCAGGAAGTTACGTAATACGCTCGCTTATATTGCACGCTTCATAAATATCATGAGACTTCGCAATCAACAACAAGCAAGTACGGGTAAATCACTCTCCATACACGAAATCAATGAAGCTCAAGTAGCTATAATAAGGCGCATACAAGAGCAAGAGTTCAAAGCTGATCTCATCCATCTAAAAAGCTTTGCAGAAGTTAACAAAAACAGCTCTCTTAGTAGTCTCACCCCATTCATAGACGCTCAAGGACTCATCAGAGTTAGAGGCCTTCTTGAAGCCTCAAATCTTTCATATGACGCCAAACATCAAATATTGTTGCCATACACACATCCTTTCACAAAATTACTGCTAAGCGAGCTACATAAAGATAACTATCATGTGGGACCTCAGGCGCTGTTGTCAATCGCGAGACAAAAATTTTGGCCAATAAAAGGGAAACTCTGGTGCGATCCATAGTAAAGAATTGTGTACGATGTGCAAAGGCAGAGCCCAAACTACTTTCACAGTTAATGGGCAATTTGCCTGCAGATAGAGTTCAGCCAGAAAGACCGTTCGTCAATTCAGGAGTAGACTTTTGCGGACCAGTATGGACCCACTACAAGATCAGAGGAAAAAGGCCACAGAAGTCTTACATAGCAGTATTCTGTTGTTTTGCTACCAAGGCAACTCACCTCGAACTAGTCACCGATTTAACAACACAAGGCTTCCTTGGGGCACTTAAACGCTTATGGGTAGACGAGGTCACTGCGAAAACATTTACTGTGATAATGCGACAAACTTTGTGGGTGCCAAAAACCAGAAGAAGTAAAGGACAAGATTGGATCGGAAACTACAATAAAAAAGATAACAAGAATACGTAGTACGAAGAACATCGATTTTCACTTCATTCCCCCTCGAGCACCGCATTTTGGAGGGCTCTGGGAAGCTGTGGTAGAGTCAGCTAAACATCTTCTCCAACGCACGTTAGCAGCCGCTTCACTAACATATGAAGAACTCGAAACAGCTATTGTCGAAGTTGAGGCAGTCTTAAATTCCAGACCAATCACACCAATGTCCTCTGACCCTAACGATCTCAACGCCTTGATTCCTGGACACTTCCTCATCGGAGAACCCCTTGTTGGTATGATAGATGCCGACACCAAACCACTAAATATAAACCTTATTAAACGATGGAAACTCGTTACACATATCAAAAATGAGCTCTGGAGAAGGTGGTCTGGCGAATATTTGAATCAGTTGCAACATAGATATATGTACATGGAAGGAACGCTGCCAAAATGTTCAACCTGGCACTATGGCACTTATAAAAGAAGACAATATACGGCATTAAAATGGACTTTAGGTCGAATAATTAAAATCCACCATGGAAATGATGGGCTGGTTCGAGTAGCTGATATTAGAACCTCCAGTGGAGTGTTACGTCGGCCCATACATAAGCTTGCGCCATTACCTATCGAAAGGGACTACGATTTAGACGAAGCCACAGAACTGTTGTCCAACGTCAAAAACCAGCACAGTACTAAATTGAAGAACCTAGATCACTACAAATTGACAAGTACCCATAAACGACAACAACAAACTATATCTACTTCAAAGCATACCGATGGCAATTATCGGTCACCAGACACATACTCTTCCCCGAAGAAAAAGGCTCGCCAGTCACCAGGCTCAGCGGTAACCACATTACTACTAACGTGCCTTTTATTACCACTGACACATGGTAGTCTCGTTGAATTGAGTCCATTCCACTCACAGCCGGGAATATACTTTGAAAATTTGTGTGTTACAAACATTATCTGAAGTGAGTGGAATGTAATTGCTTACTACGACACCCAGCACTATTGGAATGAGTTCGAGATACTTGCAAATTCGACACAGACATTAAATTACATCTGTCATTTGATGACAGACAGGGACAGCTGTTTACGTACAGTCGACTACTTTCGAAACCTCATCGAAGATATATCAAAGACCAATGAGCTACTTCAGCCCAAAGGTACCGCCCCCACCAGAGTAAAAAGAGGAGCCTTGAATTTTGTGGGCAATATCGCAAGTGCACTTTTCGGAGTATTGGATTCGAACTACGCAGATAAAATGTCCGATACCATTGAAGGCATAGAGCAAAATGAAGGCCACCTGATAGCTTTGATAAGGAACCAAACATCGCTGATAGATACCACATTAAATGTGATGAAAAAGATCAGGACATAATAGATAAGCATTTCCAAAACTTAGGGGGGCATATCACTAGTCTCGCAAGAAAGGTCAACGGTCTAACACAAGCATTCATATCTTTGACAATGCAGGCTACCTTATCCGCCATACGCTTCCAGCAAACTCAAGCCTCGATTGTAGGTGTACTCGTCGACACTCACCATGGAAAAATCAGTCCACAGCTCATCTCACCACCTCAATTAAGACGAGAGCTTACAACTATTAAGGAACACGTTCCATCGTCTTTACGGCTTCCAGTAACCCAGGATGAAGTATTAAAATTCTACAACTTGATGACAATCGAAGCAAGAATAGCAACAAGGCACTTGATATTCCGCCTCAGCATGCCATTACTGACCCTTGAAGACTTTGAATTATTCAAACTTGTCTCGGTACCAGTATTGGTCAACAACACCTTCTTCACCATTCAGCCATCAACCCCATATTTGGCAATAAATATGCATCGGGATCAATATTATCCGATAACGGAATACGAACTTCAATCTTGCCCCATCATAGCTGAAGGTCAGCACCTCTGCAAACAAAAACACCCAATATATCGAAGAGGGTCAAACATCAGTTCCTGTGAAGTCGATCTAATTAACCACCTGCCGCAATCACCCTCCTGTCAGTCTCAAGGGTTGGAGACGGACCCCACTGGATACAGTTGAATCATCCAAATGAATGGATCTATGCTCTTAAGTCCAAAACCACACTTAACGTAGTTTGTGGAAACAACATCACGCAAACAATTCTGGAGAAAACAGGATGAAGAATCTCTAGTATCATTTTCAGTCTCTAGCTTCTTCAACCCGACTCTTCCCAGATTTCTGTGAGAACTCAAACATTTTTCATGCACACATTCACGTCACTTGGTTACATCATTACTTCTGACCTGATTAGAGAGAGTGGCCTGGAGACTCTCATGTTTGGAGAGTTAGCTCCTGGAGAGTGGGGGAGAAATGTTATGAATTTCTTTCTTGCGGATTTTTTTTTTGAGCGTCTGAGCTAAGATTTTTGTAGTTCTTCAAATACAGTTGGCACTTATATCTTTTTCAAATACAGCTAGCACTTATATTTTTTTTTGACTGCGCGACTGTGGTAGTACCAGTAGAGAAATCTGAGGTTAGACAACTCCCAGTCCTCCCAGACTTGAGACTTTGGTAACTACGATTAGAGTTTCTCCGATCTTTTGGTGACCTTTTCTGGAAATTTCGGCACTTCTTCCAAACCCTTGGAATAGCTTTGAAATCTTGACTGTACGATTGAAAGATTGCATCATGGTGGGGACCGTGAGAACACCCCCTTCCACGACAGACAGTGTGACCTGAACAGTGCTCTATCTGTCAAGATAGAGACTGGTCATTCGAACGAGCCTGTTAAGACTGTATGTGGACACGTGTTCCACAAAGCATGTTTGCGCACGTGGATAGGCGAACAGGCAAATTGTCCAAACTGTCGGCTTCACCTTACCCAATATGATTTTACCGAATAAAGGGGAGCCGTTTCAAAGAAACCAAAGACGAAACCTGTCAATAACGAGCATAACCAGCCCGCACCGCTATTCGAGTTACCACCTCCATTGACTATGCCACCAGGTAGCCGAAGATCTCTATCGCCTGGAATGTCAAATCCGCATTCCACGACCTTTTCCCATCCTAACTCGCGACGAAATAGCCCACTGCCTTCTGGCATTGGACAGAACTCAGCAGCGACTGAAGCCCTGCTGGCAGGTCTACGCATACAGCTGCAGGACTTGGTTCGCGAAGGCGTTGAGTAGAGCTTAAATACCTTACGAGCTGAACTGGAAACTAGCGTTAGGTAGCAAATATCAGCTGCAATTCCACCAGTTGATTTCTCACGGCCACCTCCTTCTATGGGTGAACCGATACCGCCGCACGATTTTAACGACACGCATAGGCATTCGTTTAACAGACCATTATCCCCTCTTGGTCAGCCTAGTGGTCAGCCTAGACCGGATTTTAACCGGCCTCCACCAGCTCCATCTCATCGTATCCCGTCAGACATAGGACCGCGACGTTCTGATAGTCCCATCCGGAGATGGAATATATCCTATAGTGGCGACAGCTTTCGACTTACTGTCGCCGAATTCGTGTTCAGAGTAGAAGCAGTGACTTACTCGGCAGTAGACGGAGACTTTGAACTCTTGGTAAGACATATGACCACTCTGCTTTCTGAACCAGCAATGGATTGGTACTGGTCACTCCTGAGACAAAATTCCACACCCTCGTGGGAATATGTAAAATCAGATCTTCTAGCTGAATGGGGAGTACCTAAAGACGACCTCAAGGTCAAAGTCCAATTGATGCTGAAGAAACAGAAAGCAGGGGAGTCATTTGCCATGTACCACCAACACCTGGTATACCTACGGGACCAATTGCAAAACCCTTTGCCAGATGTTGAATTTCTGGAAATAGTCAAGTCCAACCTATTGCCGGAGATCCAAAATAAAATTTTCTTGCATCCCACAAACACCATCCACCAACTAAGGAGTCTTGTGACTCAAATACAAGCTACACAGCCGCGAATCGCGACAGCAGGCAGCTGGAATACATATCGTAGCCCAAGAGTCAGCGAGGTGGATGAGTGTCGTCCAACTGATGGTGAACAGCACATGTCACATGAACGCAGTGAGGAAGCAGTGGTACTAGCTGCTCTTGCAGCACCATAGAACGTTATCTGTTGGAACTGTGACCAGCCCGGTCACTTTTACCAAGACTGCCGGCAGGAAAGACAAGCCGTGTTCTGCTATGGCTGCGGCCGCAAAAATATCTTCAAGCCCGACTGCAGTCATTGTCGACAGAAAAACCTAAGACGGGTCGGGAATACCACCACCTTTTCTCGACCAGTGTCAACGTCACGAACACTAACTGCAACGAACACTCCAGTTCAAGCCTTGAACAAGGAGGAAGGTCCGCTCCATTAGCAGACCTTAACGACGAATCCCTGAATTGTCCACTGATATCATTCAGTGATTCTGATGATATTAGTAAACCCCCTGATAGTACAAATATTGCGTTGATAGAGACAGAGTACCTGATAGATTTCTCCGCCGATCTTCAAGCTCCCATTTCCACTTCTGGGGAGCCCATGACACTATTAGACACTTCTTTGGAAGAGTCTTTAATTTTCGATGTCCCGGATAACACCAACAGCACCTTTAGCTGACAAGGTTACTGAGCAGGAGATTTGGCCTCATGACGATTGGGCGTGAGCCTGTTTTACAACCGCTGACACGGTATCACACGCGTCTGGAGAATTATAATGCAGTAAGAGACCGAATTTCCTCCTCAGTAGCGGAGTTAGCTGACATTATGTATCCTGACCTGGATATTAGACCAAGAAAGAAAAGATCTACCGTTCGTTGGCGGGAATACTGTCGACGGATGAGACTGGAAAGAAAAAAAAATGGCACAGTTTTCCGTGTCGATGCCAGACGACATTCGACCGTATGCCGAAGTGAAGCTGCTCGGGCGAACTGAGACTGGATTACTTGAGAGTGGTGCCACTGTCAGTATTCTAGGCCAGGGAGCTCTAGAGGAGCTTGCGGAAGCAGAGGTTGAATGGAAGAGGTATCGGACACAGGTACAAGTAGCGAATGGTGCCATGACGACTGTGCATGGTCATGTGAACTTGGACATCACTTTCCGTGGTAAGACCCAACACGTGCGTTTTTACGTGGTTCCTGGGCTAATACAGGCACTATATCTAGGAATAGACTTCAGGCGTCTATTTGGGTTAGCTCCAGATATCCTAGGTATAGTTGCAGAAGTGACACCAAGTTTACTAGCTATTCCTGACACCGACCGCCATGTTCTTTAAAGTCTAGATCAACAGCGTCTAGAAGCTACTAAATAGCTTTTCCCTTCTTTCGCCTCTTTAGCCCTGGGAAAAACATCCCTTGTCAGTCACAAGATTGAGACGAATGGCGCAGCTCCGATAAAACAACGCTTTTATCCGATTTCACAGGCAGTACAGAATTTGATGGATGCTGAATTAGAGCGAATGCTATCACTGGGTGTGATAGAGGAGAGTCAGAGTCCTTGGAGCTCTCCAGTTGTACTAGTGCGGAAGCCTGGGAAGGTTCGGCTTAGTTTTGACGCCAGGAAGGTCCGTTACGAAGAAGGACGCCTATCCGCTGCCGCAGATAGATGCGCTTCTGAGTCGACTTCCACCGGCAAACTACATTACAAACCTGGACCTGAAAGACGCATTCTGGCAGATCCCACTAGACGCTGATTCCAGAGAGAAGACCGCTTTTACTGTACCTGGTCATCCTCTCTATCAGTACACGGTGATGCCATTCGGCCTATGCAACGCTCCACAAACGATGTGCCACCTCATGGATAAAGTCATTCCTTTCGATCTTCGTGAAAATGTACTCGTCTACTTGGACGATTTACTGATTCTGTCATCAGACTTTGACTCTCATCTCACATTGCTATCCCGTGTAGCGGATTGTTTGAGGAAATCTGGCCTCACTATCAACGTTGAGAAGAGTAAGTCTTGCATTAAGGAGACTAAATACTTGGGTTTTATAGTCGGGAAAGGAGGAATCAGGACTGACCCAGATAAGATCTCAGCCATAGTTGACTATCCGTCACCTAAAACTGTTCGGCAAGCCCGACGCCTACTATGGCGGGATGGTATAGACGTTTCATACCGAACTACGCTGATTTAACTGCTTGCATAACTGACACCTTGAAGAACCCTAGTCAGTTCAAGTGGACACCTGAAGCCCAGACGTCTAAAACAAAAACTTACCTCTGCTCCGTTGTTAGTGAGTCCAGATTTCACCAAGCCGTGCGATGCGAGCCAACAAGGTATTGGTGGGGTGCTGATTCAACTAGATGACGATGGCCACGAGAAGCCAATAGCCTACTTCTCGAAAAAGTTGAACTCAGCACAAAGAAATTATACCGTCACAGAGCAGGAGTGCCTAGCTGTAATCTTAAGTGTACAGAAGTTCCGGCCCTTCATAGAACTTATGCCGTTTAAGATAGTGACTGATCATGCGAGCTTGAAATGGTTGATGTCTTAAAAGGACCTCAGCGGTAGACTTGCTCGGTGGAGTTTGAAGCTTCAGGGTTTCGACTTCTCTATTGAGCACCGAAAAGGAAGCCTGAATGTTGTCCCTGATGCGCTGTCACACATTCATTGCGACATCTTGTCCACAAACGAAGATCCTGTCCCGGAAGTTGACCTTAGTTCGCCATATTTGAGCTCGTTGGAATATGAGGACCTGAGGCATAAAGTTAAGACGACTTCTGGCAAACTACCAGGTCTTTGCGTCAGGGATGGCTACGTTTACATTCGGACTGTTCCGAGAACAGGGGAACCGTTCAGGAAGAAGAAGCTTGGAAGCTTTGGATTCCACGAGGGCTTGTCTCCGACGTTATTTCCAGAGCTCATGATCTGCCACTAGCTTCTCACGGAGGTATAGGGAAAACACTGGAACGTCTGAGAAGATACTTGTACTGGCCAGTTGATGTCAGAAACTACGTAGGCGCCTGTGACGTGTGTAAAGAGACCAAGGCCCCCAATACTATTCTGAGACCACCTATGAGAGTCCAGTCTGTGACAGAACGACCATGGCAAAAGCTGTATATTGATTTTCTGGGTCCATATCCTCGGTCAGTGAAAGGAAATGTCTGCATCTTAATAGTTCTTGACCACTTTTCAAAGTTCCCGATTCTCAAACCTATGAGAAAAGCATCTACACTCAATGTGTGCCAATTCATCGAAATGTAAGTGTTCCATGTGTTCGGAGTGCCGGAAACGATTATCTCTGACAATGGAGCCTAGTTTTGCTCGGCTCAGTTTACCAGATTACTGGACAAGTATGGAGTGAAGCACTTGCGAACGGCAATTTACTCGCCGCAAGCAAACGCCTCAGAGCAAGTAAACAGGTCTGTCAGGGATTAGAGCATATATTCGGAAGGAACACACAAGATGGGATGAGAAGCTGAGCCAGATAGCTAGTTCCCTCTGGAGCTCTTTCCACCAAGCAACTGGTTTCTCTCCTTATCGAACACTTTTCGGTCTGCAAATGATTGAACATGGCAGCTCCTATTCCATCTTGAGGAGTCTTGGGACTGTTAATGAGCCTTTGAGAGTAGATGCTGAAGACAAAATGAGATTGATCAGTGCGAGAGTGCAGGAGAACTTACACCATGCGTTCGAACAGGGTTTAAGGGCCTATAATCTCAGGGTGAAGCCTGTTGATTTCAAAGTGGGTCAAGAAGTATTCAGACGGAATTTTGCTCAAAGCAACTTCCAACAGCAGACTAGTGCTAAACTGGGAAAATTTGTCAAGTGTCGGGTTAGAGCCAAGAAAGGAAACTCCTTATACGAGCTTGAAGATCTGCAGGGGAAACCCTTAGGAGTCTAACACGGCAAAGACATCAGGCAGTGATAACCATTCTAGAAGCGTCATCTATCTACTGTCACGTTTATTCCTGGTAGCCCTAAGAAGGCATCCAGCCAGCTTCACTGGTAAACTATAGGATATCGCGAAAATCTCCTATTGCCCCATCAATGGTGGGTGATATACCTGTTGGAATTCAAGTAATGATGAATGCTCACATTGGGCGCCCGCAGCGATGAGGCCTATGTTTAAGACCGGCTAGTTCAGTCGACCATTTTTCAGCGTTGTCTGAACCACGGGTGGTCTAGACCACTCTGCCCTGTTATGGTCGTAGCGTACTGCATATATCAGCATGATACACTGAGAATTACTGAAACATGTATACCGGCCGACTGCCATGCCGACAGTCACACGCACCCTAGCTCGGAGAATTCTTGCTTGTCGTTGATGGAGAAGAAGAAGACAAATTTTCTCTTCTTGTCAAATCGTCCAGTCAGCAACAGCGCAGAGTGAATAAAGGAAAAGATTTCGTAGACATCGGCGAGAAAATAAATCCTGATTATTTTCATCTACCCCGCACAAAATCAGCCAGCCTTAAAGTCGATTATGAATTCGATAACTCAACAACTTATCAACGCAGTGAAGGTGGAATCGTAGTACATTTAGGATTTCTGCAAATAAATCACAAATACACCATAGATTTAAGATTGCCTATTTCGTTATTGGGAGAATTACTGAATTACTTGTTCTTGTACCTGACGTTTCGTCTGTTTCTAACCTACACTGCAGAATAGCTGAATTTTCAGGCATTCAATGCGATCATGAAGGTCTTCCATATTGTGAGACTCATTATCATGACAAGCGTGGATCACTCTGTGCTGGGCGTTCGAAACCAATAATATAGCAATATAGCAGCCATGTATAAACAAATCCATCCAGAACATTTCGTTTGGGCTTTTTGCATTAAACAATTGAGCAAAGGAACATTCATGGAACAGAACGATGAGTTAAGAAGTAGTTAAGACTAATACCAAAATCACCCGTCTCGGTGCATCAAGAGTAACTTCAAAACTGAATTATCAAAAAAGGGAAGAAAAAGGAAAGGTTCATATCTCCAATCGACAAATTGACGAGATAGTAAACGAGAAAACCCAGAAAAAATCGGTACACACACGCTCAGTTAGATTTCGAATTAACTCAGAAACAGATAAATAGGTCGAAATCGAGATACATACATACATACGTGCACGTGATTTTTTTTAAAGGAATTATTACGTATATTTTTCCCTTTATTTTATGTCTTAAATATCCATGGAAAATAATGATTTACTAAAATCGGTTCGGAACTGATCACACATTTTATTCAATTTTAAGACGAATTGGGTCATTAAGTTGGAACGAAAGTAACCACGAATTAACCAAAAATTACTTTTTCTCTTTAACTATAATTAATTATTGTGTAGTAAGGGTGATGCTTTTGAACGTTACTTTATTCTTTTTTTCGCTCTGTTAATATTTATTTTATAAGTTTTCACTATATTCTGATGGAGATGAGAGTTCGACTTGATTTATAGTGTTAGAAAAAACTATGAAAGAGAAAAAAAAAACTAATACGGTTGCCACATAAAGTGAATTAGGAGGAGATATTTGTATGCAAGGACTGTTGTCAATTTTTAACAAGAAACGAATAATACTAAGGAAATTGTGTACCACGTCGGTCGTATACATTGGCTATATTTTGGATTTAAGTTTTCAATATAAATCATATGAGCCGATACATTGGTTGTTGGCTGCTTTTATACTGTTTCATTTAGCGCATAAACAGTGGCATGCGGATCGTCACGGAGGCGCCTCGGCGATGGGATCCACAGCAATGAATTACATGTAAGTTGTTGCCACTTGGTTCTTTGTACATTTAAATTAAGTCAAAAAAATTTGATCTATTACATATACATATCCACAAATTATATAATTTGTCATACATAATATGTATGGTAATAAATTCTTCCGCTTAGGCTGACATTCTATTTTCGGTTCATTTAGAAATTCTTATGTCTCGTAATACTATCTTTGAATTGTGCTTAAAATTTTCTTTATTTTGGCATTCGAATCAGCTTTTTGTTTGAAATTCACAATTTAGAGCAACTTAAGTAACATTTGAAAACGTTTCGAACAACGAAAAAGTTAGTTAATAAAGTTTTGTTTATAACGTAATGGAAATTTAAGCTTTTGGTATTTCTCCTTCACTATCCCGGAGCCCTCTCACATGAAGGTCGTCTAGGTCCGCTCGTTAGTCTCCCTTTACAGGTTTAACAGGGACTCTGAAAATACCTGCCCTCAGAGTCAGTTGGCTGGTTGGGTCATGCAATGAAGGCATACCATCTGCGCCTTCAATGTGGATGTAGGTAAGTGACGTAAAGGTCCCTTCAGGACTGAATGTGTGCCGGCGTTTTAGTAAATAGGCACGAATTTTTTTTTTTGATTATGGCAGGCGGCAGCGGCAGGTTTTTCGTGGAACCTCCCCACACTCTCCGCCAATAGCCAAGGCGAGCTAGCCTGCCGCCCTGCAGTCAACACTGTCCGCCGAGTGATCTGTCAGCTCTTGCTGGCAGTCTGGACTTCACGTCCGATGTCAGGTCACTCCACATACTACCATAACAGTCTTCAGAGGACCTGGGAGATCGGAAGCCTTCAGACCTTTTTCGTCATATGCAAAATATGGCAGGTTCCATAACAGTAATTAGTAATTAACAACGGGTCAGAACGTCCGAAAAGAAACTAGAGTTAACTGACAAGGTTTGGAAGTGACCCAGCCATTAAGAATAAGTAGTATAAGCGCACAGTCAAATGTTCAGGTACCAAATGATCCTAGTTATCATAAACTTGAGAAGATCTTTAAACAAACAAGTGCGAAATATCTGAGTTACGGGCTGCGATAAAAAACATATCTTACCAACGAAAAGGGCGAAATGAAATTAAGGCGCGGAGAAGAAGCCATAATAGGAATCGTTTAGGAAATAATGCACAACATCCCAGAAATACGAAAATATGTTGGTATCACAAACGACATGGAGAAAACGCAATTCGATGCGTAGCACCATGATCTTTCGGAAGAGTATTAAACAAAAAAAATTCGACGGTGGTCGTAAAGGCCAACTGTCGGTCTCTGCATCAACGCCGCTTATGCATTAAGTGCAAAATCACAAAACTACCGAAGTGTCAGTAATTTACCCAATCCTGTCTGACTACTGCCAACGGTGAGATAAAAACTTTTCGTACTAAATTACTGAAAGTAGGTAGATCTGGGACTTTGACGTTCGTTCGTTTATCCATTTACAATCGCAGCAGTCAATAGCCCAATCATAGGCGCTGATTTTCTTTCGAAGCACGACCTCATCGTCGATATCAAACTTAAAAGCGTACTAGACCCACTAACTAGCATGAAAATAAAAGGGAAAACGGTCGCTATAAATACCGATACACCAAAACTATTTTCTTTAGAAGGCGATTATGGTAATTTACTAAGAGGGTATGTAAACATCACGGCTGCACCCAACGATTCAGCACGTTTGAAACACAGAGTTGTACTTCATATCCTCACAGACGGACACCTACCTCTCTCGCGTCCGCGAAAATTGGATCCGGAAAAATTTTAAATTCCGACAATGCAATTCGAACATATGTAGCAATTGGGAATTGGTCGCCCTTAATCTTCACCGACATCTTCGCCGCTTTATCTAGTACCTAAGAAGGATCCTACCGATTGGCGTCTTTGCGGCGACTACAGAAGATTAAATGCAGTGACAATTACTGGGGGCCTATTCTTGAATTACGAATGGTTTTTACGAATTCGTTATATAACGAATCAAATACCCCGTTCGTATTCTTGAACCTCATCGTTATAAAGTCTAAGTGGTGAGAAAGTTGTTCAACATAACGAGTGTGGTCGGATTAAATCTGTCAATTTACAAATTGAATATTGTCAACTGTTTCATGTTTTAAAATATAATTTGTAAAAATAGCTAGTTTCAGTGAATTGTTATTATTATTTGCATCTGAAATTGTTGAAGAATTTATCGAAAATGAATTACGTCAATCGTCAATCAGTTCCTGCACCCTTACTTCATCGCTGAATAGGAAAAATTTTTCAGGAGGACATCCACCAATGCCATGCAAATATTTTTTTGCCACTGCTGATTTTCCTTTCACCATACATTTTAAATCCTAATAACTCTGGAAATTTTCTATTAGCTCTGTTTTGAATATAATATCATAAAAACAATTAATATGAATTTATGTACATTCCTTTCTCCAACTTTTCCAGTCTTTTTGCGCTCCGGGTATGTAATTTAATACTGATACTAGCTTTTGCCACAATTCCTTGGCATCTTTTGAACTGAAAGAATTATCATATTTGCCAAGTTTCAGTTTCGGGTTTTCCTCTAAAAACTCAATTATTTTAGTTTTTTGAGCATATGACATTTTCGCACATCTTTTATCTTCCATTATCTTCCGTAAAATAGCAGCTGATTCACTCTTCGTTCGGCATAACGAATGGTTGAACCCACTCGTTAATTATTTAATAATTATTTAATAACGAAGGTTTTGCGTTCGGTATATAACGAATGCAGATTTCAGGAATACCACTTGTGTCGATTCCGAATGGTTTTGACAGTATAACGAATACGGAATGTGCCTTCGTTACACAAGAATAGGCCCCCTGGTCGCTACCCAGTTCCGACAATTCAGTCATTTTCTTTACAATTGCAAGGATGCACGGTGTTTTCAAAGATAGACCTAATCACGGCGTACCACCATATTCTGATCGCTGAAGAAGATGTCCACAAGCTATTTACAATGTAGGATGTTAAGCGAGTAGGTTGTCTCTGGTCTCTGTGAACAAATTTATAGTCTGTACAGTTTTCAATTATTTCTGTTTGCTTATTTCGGTGCTAACTCGATCTGATTTTGCTATAGTGTTGCTCATTTGATGTGATTAATTTTTTGTGCACGATTAGCACTATTTTCTTTGAATAATCTTCTGAATTAATATAATTAAATCAATATGGGCCCACCGGTTGTAACAACTCGTGCTAAATCTGGATCTTCATCGGAGTGTCCAGTTACATTGAAAAGCATTGCTGCATTGATTAAATCAAGTGAAAGTTCTATATTAAAAGAAGTATCTGCTAAAATTGGACTTTTGAAC
This sequence comes from Dioctria rufipes, assembly GCA_963924295.1. Lineage (NCBI taxonomy): Eukaryota > Metazoa > Arthropoda > Insecta > Diptera > Asilidae > Dioctria > Dioctria rufipes. Next base: position 153,688,752 of record OZ002743.1, on the reverse strand, counting down.
GAATAGCATAGTAGTGTATTACAAAAACTAGATAAATTTACATCTAAAATAAATCTACAAGTTGATGCCAACAGAAGTGCTATCGATGATGTAGAAAACTTGTTAGAAAAAAAAATTCTTGCATATGACGTTATCATCACTGGAATACCAATGCTACCTCATGAAAACTGTTCTTCTATTATTCAATCACTTATTGCCGTCATGAAATGTTAGGTTCAGCAGCAGCCGTCCAGCTTCAGGCCGCGCATATCACATAACAACAAAAATAGGCTGCCAATAATTATTGTTAAGTTCCTCAGTCTAACTGATAAAATTTCCTTCATCAGCAGTATAAAGAAAGCAAAACCGAAGCTGACTGATATTGGTCTTACTGGGAATACTGGTATTTACGCCGCTGAGAGTCTTACTATTTTTGCGAATGCTATGCAACTGAAAAGAAATGGTAAACTTTCTTCTGTCTTCACAAAGTTTGGAACTGTTTTTATAAAAAAAACATGGTGATAATGACAGTATTAAAGTGTTGAGTGTAAACGATCTAAAATCCATTAATTATATTACACCTTATCATTTTTTAGCTCGTAGCATTGCATTAATCTTTTGTAGATTTAAATTTGAAAACTAATTTTGGTTGAATTGTTAAATTAGGTGCTTATTATTGTTCACAGTATAGACATTATGATTTTATTTAGACTTGAATTATTATTATGTTTTACTTTACTTTCCTTTTTCTATTTTCAGTTTTGTTTCAGTTAATTTTTTCAGATGATATAATTTTTTCTTTTGTATTAGATTTGTATGTTTATTTATTTTTGTTCTTTCAATTTGTGGTTGCGAGTATTTTCAAGTGGTATGACACATTTTAGTGGTAGGAGTTTGTGATCATCTTTTGAGGAGTTTAAATACATTTTTATGAAAAGTGGCCTTGATTCTATATGTATTTCTGAAACGTGGCTACACCCCAGTATTAGTTGCTGTGAGTTTGATTTTCCTGGGTTTTCCTTGTTTCGTAATGACAGGCAGTATGCTGTAGGTGGGGGTGTTGCTATTTATCTAAGAAATAATCTTAAAGCAAAAATTATTTGTGAATCTAATAGCCTTTACTTAGGCCCTGAGTATTTGATCATTGAAGTAGCTTCCAACACTACTAAATTATTACTCACATGTGTATGCAAACCTCCTTCTGTTAGAAGTCTTGACTGCTTGTTCGAGGTATTTGCGCAACTTTGTCCAACTTATCAAATCAATATTATCTGCGGTGATTTCAACATAAATTTGCTAAAGAAAGACTCACTACAGGATAATTTTATTAATAAATTAAAAGCATTGAACCTCAACATAATCAATACTCTTCCAACCCGTATTCACCAAAATGGTGAATCTCTGTTGGACCTTTTTATATCTGATGGTTTGGACTTAGTTGCTTCGCAGACTACAGTGGCTCTTCCTGGTATCTCGGATCGCTTTGCGGTTCTGGTTTCGTTCGCGATTGAGTTTTTGAAAAATCGCACAAATGATACTTATTTTTATAGAAATTATAGTAGACTAAACGTTGACGGCCTTTATGCCGCTTTAAATAGTACTTACTTTGATCATATATATTTAACTAATAACATAGGCGCCGGTATTTCAAAATTTGCGTGGGGGCTCATCAGAGTAAAGTAATAAAACTGCAAGCGAAGCGAGCAAAATAGCGGCGCAGGCGAAATTTTTTCATAATAATAATGGTAATAATAATAATAAGTATATTTACCAATCAAACTGACCCATTAGAGCAAAGTTAACGAAAATTGGGGCACCAAATTTGACAATTCCATTACCTAATAGATATACATATATAAATATATATATATATATTTTTTTGTGAATTTCTTTCAACCTCGATGTTATGTTTAACCCAATTCCAGTAAATATGTATATAAATTGTAGAGGGATGATGAGCAAGAAATAAATAGAACGCATCTTTTTATTTGAAAAAGTACCTATCACAAAAAAGATTTATTGCTGTTCTAAAAAAATTCTACATTCCTAGATACTACGGCGACCAAAAGTTTGGAAACTCTTTGAGCATAATGCCTCCCTTTTCCCAAAACACTGCTGTCCCAAAATTCCAAAGTGAGTGTTACACTCACTAACATGAATAACAGTAGTGACACTGACAATAAAAACCAGGGAAGTAAAAAAAAGCAAAGGAGTCAAAAAACGCATGTAGGTAACGTACTATATTATATTGTTTGAAACTTGAAATGTTTTTATTAAAAAAAAAATACATAGTGAGAAATGAACCAAAATATATCTCTTCTAGGAATAACAAACAGTCAAACACTAATCTAAAAATATTGAAGGAAACATAACTCATAAGATTACAAAACAGCCGCCCATAGGTACCACACTAATTTTTGGCAACGGCGAATGTATTCATTCTTTGGCTTTGTCTTTTTATAAATTTATCCGCAATTTCATTACAGTTGACGGATTGGGCTATGTCACGGTGGCAGTTCAAAATAGTTATGCTATTCAATCTTTTTTGAGACATAGTACTGCGGAGATACGATTTCAGTCGTCTGTTGTAGGTATCGTCATGTACAATTTTAGAGCTTTCACGTACTCGTGCAGCATATTTTTCAATGGTTCATTTTTCTGAAAGAAATGTACTATATCTGGCACAGTTTGGAGTTTCACATTTTGGGTGGAGCATATGTCGAAAAACATTTCCGTATGAAGAGTGAGTCTGTCAGCATCAAAATCATCTTGGTACTGCTGTCCCAAAATTCCAAAAGACGCATTTTTTTCAAGCAAAAATGATTCAAATGTTTTAATTTTATCAATGTTTTCTGTTTGAAAACGCCTAGTGAGGGTTCCGATGCTTGTGTCTAGAGATTCGTAATATAAAATTCTGTAAAACTCTTTGGGGTCCTTTGGAACGTTTTCCTTGTCTGACCCACCAAATCTTGCAGGAATTTTCCTTTGCTTTGGGAGCTGTGGCTCGCCCACTTCAATAATCTGTTTGCTTTTCTATATCGAAGTTGCCCATACAAGATCAAATTTGCTTTCTTGTCGGTAGCTTATGAGTACATCTTTTAAGTTGTAAACAATCTTCAACATACATACCGTCAAACATGGTTTTTGAATTTTGTAGTCCGGCATTAGCAATTTCCATTTTTTCAAAAATAAATATTGTAATATTCAAAAGGAAGTAGACGTCAAAACTGCACAAATTTTTACAAAAACCATTGGCTTTCACACCGCTTCAGTCTTTTCTTTGCTTATTTTAAACATGAATTGCAATAGGGGGTTATAATTTTCCAATAAACTTTTCAGCGAGATAACTCTCAAGCACCATCTTGTAGGGCACAGTGGCTTTATAAGTTTTGAAGATGGTTCGGTGTCATGTTTGAGGTTTTTGAAGATTTCTAGCCTTTTGGGCAAATCTCTAACAAAATTGATGAGATCTTTCACCAACAGTATAAAATCACGGATTTTCGACACGTTATTGAATGAGTCTTGAACAACAAGATTGAGAGAGTGAGCAAGACAGTGCACAAAAGTTGCTCGGGGCTCATCAACAGCTAAACGCGTTTGTAGACCACTAATGGCCCGCTAACATTGGCTGCTCCGTCGTAACACTGACCACGGCAAAACTTCAACTCAATTAGAGAAACAAGAAGAATGTCTTTGATAACCTTATATAGCGTTGCAGAATCGGTGAACGGGGTTTCATAAAGACCAAGGAAATGTTCATTGACAACAAGCCTTCATCTACAATTCTAAAACACAGACATTTGCTCTTTAGACGATACGTCCGTTGTTTCATCCGCAATTATTGCAAAATGAGAACCTTTGATTTTTTTCAAAAGAACATCTCTAACTTTACCCGCAAGCAAGTCCAAAATTTCATTTATAATGTCACGAGAAAACCATCGATGTTTAGTTCGACTTAGCCAACTCTTCAACTCAGGTACATCTTCAGATCTTAGGTTCAATAACTGAATGAAATTGGAATTCTCCTCAGTGTGTCCGCGCAAAGGTAATCCTTGAATACCAAGAAATTTAATGGAACTTATAATTTTCAATAGGGCGACTCTTGCTAGTTTCATTTCTGCCTCCTTGGATTTGCTTAGCGCGGACTTTACATTGACTCGATTATCATAGGCCACAAGTGCTTCCAAAGCATTTCGATGAAAATCTGATTTTTCATGAGTTGATAACCTTTCCAATGCTTTCTTCCAATTTGAAAAACCTTCAGTAATGAAGGCTTTGTACGACTGCGTCCACTCTTTCGTGTTCAAGACAGGTATTTTTCTTTTTATGTATGCCGTCTGGCACACTTCACAGAACACTTTGTTAAGGTGCTCATTGAAAATTATCCACCCATACTTCTCTTTCCAAGATTGTTGAAATTGGCGACCACCACTTGCACTTCCACTTGTTTTGTTCATCGTCGGTGTCGGCGATATAGTTGAAGTCTGAGGTTGCGAGGGAGGTTGAGAAGTAGTTGGATGAATATCAGTAATATCAGGATCTTCACAAGCGTCTGTCGAATCAGTGCCTTCAGTATTTGGGTTTTGTATAGTGGCTTCATCAGCTTTCACAACATTTGAAACTGTTGGTAGTGGTAGATTTTGATCACCTCCGCTTTTAGCAACAGGCTTTTTCAAGAAAAAGCTTTCCAACTTTCGCTGCATTTTTGCGTCTCTTGGCCTAAAAACATCGAAAACGTAAGGTACGTAACGGGTGTTGATTTTTAGAATACTCATTAACAAGAATCTGAAAAGTGAAAATTAAAAATTGTTCTTACCTTTCCAATAAACACAAATGACATATGACTTTGAAAACGGCTTTTTAAGTTACACCCTTACTACGCAAATATTAAAGCTCTAGGTCGTACTGCTTCAGCCGTCAGTTATGATAAAAATACAAATTGATAATTATTGTTCGGTAGGTAAGTAGTGGAAGATTATCCCTAAAAAACTATAAATCAAGCCTTCTAAATGGCGGCCGCATAGGATTTATACATTTTGTCGCGAGTCGACAAAGAGGCAGATAGGCGGTAGGCGGAGAGCAACGCCTTTATTGTTTTACCGTGAACCGCCTGTTTTCTGCTTAATCAGCTTGCGTTGCTCTCCGCCTGATGTCATCAGTTTTCAGTATTAATCGAGAACGAGCTAAAGCCTTTATTGTTTTACCGTGAACCGCTTGCTTTCTGCTTAATCAGCTTGCGTTGCTCTCCGCCTGATGTCATCAGTTTTCAGTATTAATCGAGAACGAGCTAAAGCCTTTATTGTTTTACCGTGAACCGCCTGCTTTCTGCTTAATCAGCTTGCGTTGCTCTCCGCCTGATGTCATCAGTTTTCAGTATTAATCGAGAACGAGCTAAAGCCTTTATTGTTTTACAGTGAACCGCCGGCTTTCTGCTTAATCAGCTTGCGTTGCTCTCCGCCTGCCGCCTATCGGTCTCTTTGTCGACTCGCGACAAACTACAGGGTGCGCCAGGTATTTGAGAACAATAATATAATTTTAGGAAAATTAATATATTTCATACAAAAATAAACATATTTATATAAAATTTTGTGAAAATATTTTTACATCGTTACTTTAAATATTTATTCAATGAAACCGCCTTCAGCTTCGATGACGGCTTCGATGCGGCTGCGATAGCGGCTACATGCCCGGACAAGATGTTTCTGTTTGGTTTTGGCCATAACATCTACTATGGAAACCTTTAACGAACCTGGGTATGGTGGGGTCGCTGATTGGTCTCCCTCTCAACTACGCCCCAGACGTAGTAGTCTAGGGGATTTAAATCTGGGGAGCTAGGGGGCCACATGTTTGGCTCTTCAGGGTGCTTGAGCTTGTTCAGCAAACGCTTTGATCGGATCACACGATTCTCCCGAGTACTATCAGACATAAACTGCCCTCTCCTCATAACATAGGATTTGTACCGTATGTCATCATGCACCACACGTCTGATTGTGGACTCTGCGACGTGGAGTTGTCGGGCAATGGCACTCATCGATTTGCTGGGGCTGTCATTGATGATGTCCTGAACCTGCTGGACAAACTCGGGCGTTTTGAGAGTGTCTGACCGTTGCGAGTGCTTCTTCCTCTTGGCTACAGTTGCCACATCTCTCTCAGATTCCAAAAGCTCCCTTCTTATCTTAAACACGAATGACCGGGCCACATTAAAAAAAGTCGCAATCTCATAATCGCTGTGGTTGGCGGATAAGGCAACGAGAACGGCATGCCTTTTCATTTCCTGTGTCAAGCTAAATGATGCCATGCTCGGATTAAGACTAGAAGATATGATATAGCTATATTATTAAACTAAAATTAAGGTTAGTCACTTATGTACGTACGTTGTAGAGCATCTACGAATGAATGAAGTTTGTTCTCAAATACCTGGCGCACCCTGTATATACATCCTATGCGGCCGCCGCAGCGCCGCACTGTGTTGTAAGAGTTTCTACGATCTACGACACGACTTCTTGTTTTCAAATTTCAATAGTTAAAAACGTGATGATTGACGCAAAATTTGTATGTGAAATAGTTTTTAATACATACCCTACTCAAGTTTTTGAAACACTTAGAAACTTACAAGTCTTACAACATAACTAGATATTGAGCAGTGAGCTAGATAATATGTACACACTTCATCATTATTTGATGTCGATTGTCGAACATAATAAATTGGAAATTGCTCAAAATTTGAAACGTGATTCAAAATTTGGGCTTTATTATTCCAAGAGAATATATTGGACTGAATTTGAACAAGAAATAGTCCGTGGGAGCGGTGCCCCCACAGACTAGAATTCCCTGGGGGCTCGCGCTCCGGAGCCCCCACGGTTCCGGCGCCAGTGACTAATAATGTCGACATGCAAGTATCCATGATTACAAATACAATCAATTCACTCTATGACTTCTTTGTTTCACAAAAAAGGATTAAAGTTCGTGCTGAATGCCCTTGGATGAACTCTTGTATGCTAAAACTAATCGCGGAATGAAATTTTGCTTACTCGCAATGGAAACGTTTTGGTGGAGACTATCTATGGATTAATTATAAAAAGTTGCGCAATATTACCTCTTCTGTCATTCGTAAGACTATGAACGAATTTATGCGAAAGAGACTTGACACTTCTCTTACAGCTCGTAAATTATGGCAAAATATTCGCAACTTAGGCTTAACCAAAAATAATGTCAGTTGTGATGTTGATCCTGATCACCTCAACGCACATTTTATTGGAAATTTTCCGTCTTCCGCCTTTAGTACTATATTGCCTTTTTCTATGCCTGAACTAGTTGACCATGATGTGGATCTCGATATGCCAACCTTTTCTTTTCATTTTATCTCGATAGTTGATGTTATTATAGCATTTAAAAGTGTTAAGTCTAATGCCATTGGTTTTGATGGTGTTGATCCAAGATTCATTAGAATTATTTTGGCATTCATTATAAAACCTGTAACTCATATTTTTAATACTATTTTTACCACTTCCAACTTCCCTTCCGTATGGAAGACCAGCCGCGTTACTCCTATTCCAAAGGTACGTAGACCTTCTGTGCCTGCCGATTATAGACCAATTAGTATTTTACCTTTCTTTTCCAAGGTGCTGGAGAAAATTATGTCAACACAGATTACCAGTTTTATTGAGAAGAACAAACTCCTGTCAGACTTCCAATCGGGTTTTCGGGCAAAACATAACACTGTATCCTCCCTTCTATACCTTGCTGAAAGAATTCGTCGTGGCATTGAAAATAAAGAAGTAACGATACTTGCACTGTTTGACTTCTCGAAAGCTTTTGACTCCGTAGACTTTAATATACTCTTGGATAAGCTTATTTCTCGTCATCAATTTAGCTTGGTGGCTGTTAAGTTAATTCATAATTACTTAATAAATCGTAATCAGACCGTAGTGTGTGAATCTCGTCATTCTGCTGCTCTAAAGATAACATCAGGCTCTATCCTTGGGCCCCACAAGACTCTATCCTTGGGCCCCTACTTTTCGCCCTATATGTTAATGACCTACAGACATGTACCTCTGAATGCCATACCCAACTTTATGCTGATGATGTGCAGATTTCCCTTTCTGTTCCCGTTTCACTTATCTCTATGGGCATTGAGAAACTAAATATAGATCTTGCAGCAATTGGTTATTGGGCTTCATTGAATAAATTTAACTTAAATCCTGCCAAATCTCAAGTCATGGTAGTGTACCATCGTAATATAGACACCTCTGTTCTTCCTCCAGTGATTATCAATAGTACAGTAATTCCTTTTTCCTCTAAGGTTAAGAATTTGGGTATCATATTTAATTCTACAATGACTTGGGCTGATCATATCTCAAGTTTAATTGGTAAGGTTTATGCTTCTTTAAAGGCTCTTTGGGGTCACGCAGCATACACGTCTTTCAAAATTCGGCTTAGACTCGTTAAAACGATTATACTCCCACTGATTATTTATGGTGACGTAGCTTTTAATTCATGTGCTCGGTACATATTTCTTTTGAAAAGATATGATCACATATCACAGCATGTTTCGAAAATCTTAGGATGTTCCTTGGATATATATTTACAATATCGTATTTGCTTAATGATCCATAAAGTGATCCATGGCCGATGTCCGGATTACTTATTAAATTATTTTCAGTCTTTATCATCTAGTAGAACCAGACAACTATTGATTCCTACCCACAAGTTACTGCTTAGCTCGATATCTTTCCCTGTTCTTGGTGTTAGAGTATGGAATGTTTTACCTGTAGATATTCGCCTCATTGTGAATGCTCGCAACTTCAAATCCAAGTGTTACATGTCCTTTCAATCGAATAATATATAATTATGCAAATCTTTATCTTTTTGATTTTACTATTGTTATCATCTCTGTTTTCTTTCTTTTTATTTGCTTAGATTTTCTTTCATTTTCTCATATCATTTATAATTTTTAATTGTCACTAATATTTTTTCTTTTTTTCTTTCACTGTAAAATTTTGTTTTTTATTTATGAATTTGATTAGGCACACATAAAAGAGTATTATGTAACTCACTTGTGCTTGTTAATAAAGAATTATTATTATTGTTATTATCTGAAGAGAGCGGACGTGTCAGATTTAGCTCCAAGGAAGGATATAATTATTCGTACAAATAGTGCCCAAAAAGTGCAGAATTATGTAGAAGTGTGGTCGACAATATTAGTTTTGCAATAATATTGCATTTAATTTATTTTATTTATTTCGAAATTGCCATGACAACGTGGGTATCGTAAAATTTTAAAAACAGTTTGATCAGAGACTTAAAAATTTTTGTGAAGTGAAAAAATTCAATTAAATTAGTTAAAAAAAAATCGTATAAAAAGATAAATTCACGCTGCCTCACTCAAAATGAGTGAGAGCAGTAGCGATTCTGTGGGGACTGACTATCCCCTCAAATCAAGTGGAAGGAGGAAGAAGAACTTAAACGCTTCTTCTTCTTCACAAAAAATTCTTAAAGGGCCCAATGAAAAGGCTACGAAGGTCCCTAATCAAGAGGCCACAGAAAAGAAGGTTGAGTCAAGCCTCTTGGAGAAGATTGCAACTAGGGCAGCGGATACTGTCCGAGAAGTTTCTGGGACGTCAGTTGCTACAATGGCTATTACCCCAGTGGCACCTTTAGGAAAAGAAAAACTTTCGAAATTATCGGAACTAGTAATGAAGGCTTCGGCTTCGGCGCCAAAGCCAAACGGAGTCATAATGAGGCCACCACTGACCACACTGGCCAGAGCAAGAAGCCAGTAGCAACAACAGGACCAGCAGCAGAACCACGATCCCCGGCGTTAGTTCCAGGGATATCTTACGCACAGGTAAGTCGCAGTTCCAAGAGTCAGTCATCTATTGAAATTATGGGAAAGGGCATCACTCCTCGTCCAGCCCCATTGGACGCGGGTAAGCCTCGACCCAAGACCAGTGCGGGTCTCCAGGGCTTCTTCGACGGGAAATGGCAGGATGAGAGCTGCCTCCTCCAGAGCCAGCAAAGCCAGTCGCACCCAAGCGGCTCCACTCGGAGGAGGTGATAGTGGTGCCCGCGGTTCGAAGGTTGTTGTGAGAGAGGCGGAAGCATCTCTCGAATAGCTTTCGGACTGCGACATAACCGGTTTGGATGAGACTGGTCTCTCCAGCTTCAGTGGCTACGAGTCGTGTGGTAGCACCATGTCGATTGGTAGCGAATTTGAAGTCTCGGAGGGTATGGAAACCCTTCCTAGGGAGAAGATCTCCAAGAAGAATTCAGATAAAATCTGGAGTATTCTTGTGGAGGAGCTGGGGAGGCCAGAGTTGCTATTTCCTCACCTTCTACTCCTACAAGAGGAGTGCAAGAAGAGGGGGAAGTACAACGATGCATCTCGGCTAGATCGACTCCATAGTAGGGTGGAGCAGCTAATTCAGGAGCATTGCTTGGCCGATTCTCCTCGTCAGTAGATGTCGCACATTCATCTTTTGAGCTTTTCATCTCTTTGAATGTGCAAGATAGCTTCTATCAACACCGGGGGTTTAAGTGCACATACAAGGTTACACAGCACTATCGAATATGTCAAAATGATCGATATAGACATCGCGCTTCTACAGGAGCCGAATTTTACACAAGACACATATACACAACTTGACGAGGCTCAGGTGTGGCAATCATTGTATCCAACAAATTCACACTATCGTCTCCTGTCTATACAGATATCTTCCCAGGCTTCGCTTCTTCCTTGGACTTTGTCGTTCAAGACAAACATATGAAGGTAGTAAACGTGTACCTTCCTCATGACCAGGACATTACAAGACAAGTTCTTGATAGTGTTCAATCCTGTCTGGTGAATTTTAGTGGCGAAACTATCCTCGGAGGTGATTTCAACTGCACGCTGAATCCCTCAATGGATCGGCATTCCGGAGTTGAGTTCAACTCTGTCAATGCTACTCGGTTGAGGAATTTTGTCTGTGTTTTCAGACTCGTGGATATCTATCGTTGGATGCATCCTACGACTAGATCATACACGAGGGTCTCGCGAAATATCCATGGAAGTCTCGCAGGCGCCAGAATCGATAGACTTTACGTCTCACCTGGAATACTAGAACATTTCGTTGGTGTCACTCATGAAGTGTGTTCCGTTAGCGACCACCTTCTTGTAGTGGCAACCAGCACTCTAGTTGAAAGAAGAACTGCATACTGGATATTCAATTCCGAGTAGTTCATCAATGAATTCACTGAATTCTGGCACGATTGGCAAGAGAGGAAAGGTGACTTTCCTCTTCTTAGTCAATGGTGGGATGTTGGAAAGCTCCAAATTCGATCTTTTATCGAAGCAAATTTCAATCGAAGTGGGTATCAAGCTTCTAGCTTGTCGGCCGAAGTATCTCGGGTGGCAGCTCTTCTCCCAACTCAGCCGGAGTTGATTCTTTATTTTAACAGAATAAAGGAACGCTTGGCAACACAAACTTACAAGCACAGCTTGGAGTTGAAGGTGATTCTCCAACTGAGTACTTCTTTCAGGCAACTAGACGACGTACTGCTTCTTGTGATGTCGATGAATCTGGACAAGTCCTCAACGGACAACAGCTACAAGAGTTTATTCGAGACTACTACAGTAGTCTCTACTCTGAATTGACGTCGACAACATCCTCGACCACTCATGAATTTCTTGAGAATATTCCCACTTTCTCTGAAGACAGCAAGGAGCTCCTGGATACAGTAATCACATTCGAGGCGACACACTTCACTTGGTTATGACGGCTTGACTCCAGAATTATTCATACGTTTCAGGGATTTATTAATTCCTGACCTTTTGGAAGTCTTCAATTCGGCGGTTGAGACACATTCAGACTTTCCTTCTAGTTGGAGGAGGTCTGTTATGCGATTGATTCCAAAGAAAGGAGATTTGCATAGGATGGGTAACTGGAGGCCAGTAACCCTATGCAATGTGGACTACAAAATCGTCTGCAAAACATTAGGGGCGATACTCCGCTCAGTGATTGCTTCGGTAATACACCCGGAACAGTCCTATTGTGTTCCTGGTCGTAGTAACTACGACAACATCGCGGTAGCCAAACACCTGTTTGCCTACCATGAACAGACAGGTACACAAATGGCCATGATTTCACTTGACCAGTAAAAGGCTTTTGATAGCGTCTCGCACGAGTATCTCCTGACTGCTCTCGAGGCAATTGGGTTCCCGCCCAGGTGGCTCGATATCATCGGGAAACTGTATAGAGATTCAGCAATTTTGATTAAGCATCAAGGACAAGTTCTGGCTTCTATCTCGTTTCATCGAGGTATCAGACAGGGTTGTCCATTGTCAGGTATGCTTTATGATTTTTCGTTGGAGCCGCTACTGGTGAATCTTCGTCGAATGCTCGGACAATATTCAGTGCATCTACCATATACCAATGTGAGGCCTCTTATGTTGGCATATGCGGATGACCTTTCTATTTTCGTGACAAGAGATGAAGCTTTTCCGGTCGTTCGTGCTGTTCTCGAACAGTACGAACGTATAGCGGGCGCTAAAATCAACCTTAGCAAGAGTCAAGGCTTGTGGTGTGGAAGGTGGAGAGATCGTACAGATACTCCACTGAACATCCAATGGACTAATACTTGCCTGAAGTATTTAGGTGTGTATATCGGACGAGAGAGTAAATCAAATAATAGCCGCATCGCTCTTGAGAAACTCTCTAGAGCTGTAAACTCATGGCGTAGTCGACTGTTTCCTTTATCCTTAATGGGAAGCTCAGTCGTGATAAACTATTTGATTACCTCGTCCATCGTTCATCTGCTAAAGTCTGAGACGTTTGATGAAGGCTTCGTAGGTCTTCTTCAAGCAAAAGCGATAGACGCCTTTTGGTGCGGAAGGCGATGGGTTGCTGAAAGCACGGTCTGTCTGCCAGTCAAGATAGGTGGATTAGGTCTCACTAACTTGGTTGTGAAATCAAGGTGTCTCCAAGTGCGTGCATTCCAACGACTGTTTTGCCAGAGAGACACCTTAAATTCACAACTGTGGGTGAATGTACTGGGAGGGATCGGCATAGGGGAGTACTACTACCTGCTCTCTGTTCGACCACCCTATCCTCGTGACTGGCCGCAGGATCTAATCTCAACGATTCAGACCTGGGGCAGAATCAGGCCAGCATTTCACCTTAAGTGGAATGCTCTACGGTACACGCAATTCGCGTCGATTCCAATCAGGTTTAATCCTGAATTAATAGATTCAGTGTTCAGTAATGCTCGAGGTTTTGAAGCTGACACGCATACACTGACAGTTCTCGGAGATATTATTGATATCTTTGGAAACTGTCGAATAAACACGAACACTCCACAGCTACACGAACTGGTGGCTTCTGCGCGGGAGAGATTTCGCCAACTTGGGAGCAGTGACCCTTGCACTAAGTTGGAAGATGCTTTTGTTCTGGACAGACCGCCTCACACACCTTTCAGCACACTTACAACAGGTGTGCTCCGTGATGTGCTTATGTCAATAATACCTCCGGAGTATACTGGATACAACAGATGGCGAACACACCTCGGGGTGAATATGGGAGTGATGGGAGGGATAACTTGCAGAGTAGTCTACAGTTATCCTTCTAGTTACAAAGATGCTGATGTAGCATTCAAATTGCTGCATCACAGTCTTATGCATCCTAATCAGTTGTCACATATCGACCGGCGGGTTCAGAGGATCTGCACAGTTTGTTCTGGTGAAGGCACCTTGTTTCATAGGTTCTTCACTTGTTCAGCTTTGCAGAGTCTGATGGAACTGGTGCGCGATATGTGTCAATTGATCCACCCGAATTTCAGCATTACTAGGACATCGTTTCTATGGGGGACCAAAGGTTTGTAGTCGGGTGAACTGTTTGATTAGCTTTGTGTTGACACTAGCTAAATCTACAATTCACTTTTACTACATGAGAGCCGGAGATGGGAATCAGAACAATGACCCACAACACCACGCACAAGCACTTAAGCGCCACTTCGTTGACAGATTGAAGAGACGTTTACGTCTTGAATATCTGGCAACGAACGCAGACACATTCAACTGCACATGGCAACCACTATCGTCGGTGCAGGACGGAGCTCTTGTCTTTCGCTGGTGATAGCAGACCACAGCATTTGCAACACTAGTCCACGGGGCTTCTCCCCGCTTAGGAATCGTTTCACGTGCTGTGGGAAGGACAAGTACTCTGTTAGAGATGCTAAGCTGGAGGGATGATGAGGGCAGTTTGTAGAGGTCTATGATACTACAGGCTGCCCTCGCGGGACTCTATAACGGTATCGGGTAAATTTTTTCGTTCGTTCGTTCGGCTATTAAATTTTTAATTCGGTTTCGGTCTCGGTAATAAGTTGCAAAATTTTTATGTTGAAAAATCGTTCGTTTTAGGTATACATTATTTATTAGATTGTTACGGAAATTTTTAAAATCTTGGAACTGCCACTTACCCAATTGTCAAAATTGGGACAAATACTAAATTTTTTTTTTTCATCTTTTAGGCATTTTTCAAAATTTGATCTCCGAAACCCAGCGCAGACATTCCAGCGTTTCATGAACGAAGTCACTCGAGGTCTAAACTTCATTTTCGTCTACGTAGATGACATTTTAGTGGCTAGCAGAAATCATGACGAGCATAAAGAGCATCTCAAGGAACTGTTCAAACAATTAAATGATCACGATCTGAGAATTAAGACATCCAAGTGTATTTTCAGCGTCAACGGATTAGATTTCCTAGGACATAAAGTATGCGCAAAGGGCATCTTACCATCCGACTCACGAGTAAAAGCCATTGTAGAATTTCCAGTACCAAAATCACTGCGGCACCTTCAACGATTCGTTTGGGATGATCAATGTTTATCATCGATTTATCCCGAAGCTCGCTGAAATTTTAACTCCATTGCATCAGTACATAAAAATTCAGTCTAATATCAAGAAGTCAGCCAGAAATTTTAACTGGTCAGAAGAATGTAATAAACCGTACACGCAAACAAAGACAGCTTTGGCACAAGCAACACTATTGGCACACCCAGCTGATAAGGCAAAATTGCGATTAACCGTAGACGCGTCTAGTATCGCGATTGGCGGGGTCCTGGAACAGCTAAGAGATGAACAGT
Source organism: Dioctria rufipes (assembly GCA_963924295.1). Classification (NCBI taxonomy): domain Eukaryota; kingdom Metazoa; phylum Arthropoda; class Insecta; order Diptera; family Asilidae; genus Dioctria; species Dioctria rufipes. The sequence continues at coordinate 153,673,656 of OZ002743.1, read as the reverse complement.
GGATACCACTGGCATTTTATTCAAAGAAGTTGTTGCCAGCGGAAACTAAATACTCGGCGTTCGACTGGAAGCTTCTGCCAATCTATTCAACAATACGACGTTATAGAGAATTTTTAGAGGGTCGAACCTTTACAGTATTTACTGATCACAAACCGCTTACCAGAGCACTATTCGGAACGTAGTCTTCGGCAAAGTCGACACCTTGACTACATCGCACAATTTACATCGATTATCGGACACATACAAGGGCGCATTAATGTGTCACGATTCGTGGATGACATCGTTTCCATTACCACACCAGTATTTGATGCGGATCAATTGCTAACAGCCCAGAATAATGACAAAGAACTGGCCTATCTTTTAACAAGAAAAACAATACTAGGATCAAAAGTGAAACTAAAGAATTGCGAAATTCCGTTATCAAAAGATTTTGTATGGTGCGAGATAAGTCACGGGATCCAACCGTTCACCTTTAGAATTACGCAGCTCCATTTTTCGAACACTGCATGGATTATCATACCCTGGAACTCGAGGATCACGAAAATTGGTTACAGACAGATATTTTTGGCCAAGAATGAATACGGACATTAAGAAACGGGCTCAAGCGTGCATTGTATGACAACGGGCTAAAGTTAATCGTCATACGAAAGCACCATTAGAACGCTTTGATTTACCTAAGACGCGATTCCAGCACATACATATGGATATAGTCGGACCATTAGAGATGTCCAACAGCTATTCATGCATACTGACAGTAATAGATAGATTTACCAGATGGCCAGAAACGTTTCCTATAAAGGACATATCAGCAGCAACAGTAGCGGAAACCCTTATACGAGAATTTATAAGCAGGTATCGCATTACAATGGTAATAACTACAGATCAGGGCTCACAATTTGAATCGAAGTTATTCTATGAACTCACCAAAACATTAGGAACGCGCCGAATTTGGACAACAGCGTATCACTCATAAGTATACGGACTTGTAGAAAGATTTCATCGGCAGCTCAAGACATCACTAAAATGTCGACAAAATAACAGATGAACCGAAGAACTGCCGATAGTACTTTTAGGATTATGAGCCACTGAAAAAACCGATTTAGATTGCTCACCAGCAGAACTACCTTATGGTCATTAAGCCATTAAGATTACCTTCAGAATTTTTTAATTTAGAAAATCCAGCAAACGACGAAAATCGTATTGATTTTGTCCAGAAACTGAGACCGCATGAGTAAACTTAAACCTGCAGATACACGGGTTACTACAACTCCATCTTATATTCCGAAAACCCTAGAAAACTTCCAACAAGTCTTTATCAAGCGTGACGGCTACAAGCGGTCCTTACCAGCAACATATCAGGGGCCATATAAAGTGATAAGAAGGTTAAGGAAATCCTTTGTTCTGGAATAGTTAGTCCGTGAGTTTCTGAATTCTCATCATAATATACAAAGGAAAAAATAAGTGGCTCCCATACATATAATTTCCGGTAAAAGATCCCCGCCGATCTTCACAGAGCTATCAGAGGGACTCCCGTTAGCCTCCGTTACTATGTCGCTAGGACATTGCATAATTTTTGGCCTCTAATATGGGGCATTTTCATCTAAAAATAAAAATTATTTAAATAATAAAATTTTTAAAAAGGGCTGAGTAGAATCGTATCGCAATTATCCAAGAGTAAGATTCGCAAGATTTTAATTACTCCTATTATATTACGTAAGTATCGCTTCGAATTGCTTGGCTTCACCGATCTTGAGTGTTATTTTTTGTTGTTGATTCTCTATATTCAGTGCATTAGTAAATTTCAAGGTCAGAGCAAATTTCATGCAGAAATATATTGCTACTTGAACTTTTGTCTCCAATAAATCGAAACAAATTGATTTGCATACCAATTTCATTATCAGCCTCAGTGTTGAAAATTTAGGTTTCAGTGGCAAATTTACTGATGACTTTTATGAATTTGGAAATTGTTTGGATTTTTTTTTCTATAGTGCCTAGACTACAAGATATCTAATTGCTCACGGTGTTCTTATGTTTAAATGTGTGACCTTAAAAATTATACTAAGTGAACGCAGAAATTTACGCGTTATTTTAATACGCAATAGGGATTTTTTTTACCCTGGTAATTCTCGAGTAAATTCATTATTGAGTTAATCCAAAGATAAAAGTTTGATAAATAAAAATCGGTTAAGAGCGAGTCTGGCTTGCGCAATTAGGTTCCGCACCAGAACTTCATGAATTCATCTATTTCATATTTTTAAACATACTGTATTGTCAAATTTCAATAATATTACATATCGACGCAAGAGTGATGCTATAAGAGTTGGTCTTATTAGAAATAATTAGTTTTCCTGTTGTCTTTGATTCAAAACCTACTATTCTAATAATATCAAAATTTCAGCTTTAGAAATCTGGAATATCAGGGAAGAACTATGCTTTTTTCGCACATTTTGAGATATATTGTTACGAGCGTGGCCTTAGCTCGTTATTTAAAACACAATATTTCAGATATAACTCGCAAGCTCTTTATTTATTTAACTACATATACTATTTACTTTTACAAACTCACAAGCGAAATTATCGCTAGTACTGTACTTCCAAATTATTGCAATCCAAATACTTAGTTTAATACGCTCATTTCACTATCTGTTTGAGAAAAGACTGAAATAAAACAGCGCCTATTGCGTAATTACTAGCGTCTGTTGTGAGTACAAATGGTTTGGAAAAATCCGGATACTGAAGTATTGGATCATTGCAATCTTCAAAAGTTTTAGCATAACGTTCATTCAGCTCAATTTTCGTTCCTTTCTTGAGGCATGCCCCGTTAATTTCGCGAAGTCTTTGATAAACTTCCGATAGTAGCCTAGAAGACCTAGAAGGGATCTTATTTCTTTAGATGTTCGTCAAATTAGGAATTCCTTGATAGCTTTTATTTTATCTAGGTTCGGCTTTATCCCATCTGTGGTCGCAATGTGTCCCAAAAAAGCTATTTCTTTACGCAGAAATTCCGATTTGTCTAATTGGATTTTTAAGTTGGCTTTTTGTAGCCTATGAAGATAATAATATCACCAAGATAAACTAGGCATATTTTCCCTACGAGATTTTTCAAGACGTTATCCATTACTCGCTGGAAAGTTGCGGGTGCATTTTTGAGATCGAAGGACATAATGTCCTCCTTCGACAGTAAATGCGATCTTTTTGACATCCTCTGAGTTCATCTCAATTTGATGGAACCAACTCGCAAGGTCTATCGGTAAGAAGAATATGCATTTTTCTAATTTGTCTAGAATTTCATCTATGCATATTAGGCAATGGATATTTCTCGCTTATCGCCTTCTCGTTCAACTTGCGGTAGTCTATGACTAGCCGCTATTTTTGCTTTCCGCTGGCGTCCTTTTTCTTAGGGACGATCCGGACTGCAGCATATCATTTATTTGTCGTTGGACTACTTCTTTGTGTATATGAGGATATCTATTTTATTTCAGGTAGATCGGATTCAAAGATTGGAATTTGATGTTTTATTTGATTCGTGAAAGTGAGTTTTTGACCCTCACTAAAGAAAATGCCCTCATAATCGCGACATATTTTAAGGATTGCTTTTTTCACTTGCCATTGTTATTGTAATATCTATCTAAATTTGTTTGGTAAAAATCATTTGTGTAAACCTCATTGTTTTCAGAACTAGTTTGGGGGTCCAATTCACAAAAATTAAACAGTTCTTTACTGGTAAAATTTGGTTGTCTATTGAAATTTGCAAAATTATTTGTGTTAGGTTTAGAAGCCAGATAACGAGTTTGTTGTTAAAGATGAGTATTCCCGGAATTGGTATCCATCGGCTCTGGTTTGGGGAGATTTGGACGGTTAAATGCATTTGATAACAAGGGTCTGGGTTGTTGATTAATTTGCATAGGTTGTCGTTGCTGGAAATTGAATGATTACACAAATGGTTGTTTGAATGTTTGATGAGGTTGGTTATAATATTGCCGTACTTGGAATGACCGTTGTTGTAGAGGAGGAGAATTAACTTGTTGCCTTACAGGTGGTTGGGGAAATTTGGAGATTCTTTGTTTGTGGTTGTAATTTGCTTGGTCTAATTTGGAATAAGAAATATTTTGTTCCTTAATACACTAGGCGAACGCAACTGGTAGGGATTTAGGTTGCATCGCACGGATGGTGAAACCTTAATCCTTTTAATCCAGATAAAGATATATTTAAACACATTCCCGAAAACAAATCCTTTTTTGCATGTATTACGTTTGAGTTTTTTTCATGTATCTGCATATGGTTGTACATGGCTGCTTGAATTTCAATAATTTCACTGTAAAACTTTTCCACAGATTTACTGACTTGTTTGAGATTATGCGAATCTCTGATAAAAGACGTTTCATTCCTCTTATCCGAGTAGTGAAGAATAAGATTGGATTTTATTTGTTCCCATTCTAATGGAGTCCCATACGTATTCAGAATTCATTAGCTTCATCTTCTATCTTATTCCTAATGACACGAAGAAGAATTTTTCCGTAGAGAGAACCATCAACTGCAGCCACTAAGGATAAGATCTCTTCGACGTTATTAATGAACACGTGTAACAGTCTGGGGTTTCCATTAAATTTTGGCAAATCTTTTACAGCATCGGGGATTCGGAGGGAATTGAAAACCTGTATCGCTGTGTTAGCGTTAGTTGCTGTAGAAGTTTGGAAGGCATTAGAACCTTGAGCATTTGTTCTTAAATTTGGGTCTACTGTTGCGATACTTGTATTTCCTAATACGGACAATTGAAGGGAATTAAAAACTTGTGCATTTATATTTTAATCTGTTGCCATGTCTGAATTTTCTTGTGCTATGGGATTAAAATTATTTATATTATTTATGTTAATTACGTTCGCGTATTCACAGTTTGCACCTATATTTTTTTTTTTTTTATATTATTAAGCCAAGCTCAGGGGATACCTATGATGCAAAGCACAGCGTGGCAGGAAGGAGATAGGGAAAGGATTAAGGGATATGAGGAAAGCGGCGGAGGTGCCGATGTATGTCGCCCTTAAAGTTTTGCAGGTTGTATGCCGGAGGAAAGACAAAAGATGGTAGACTGTTCCACATTCGTACAGTTCGGGATAAGAAAGCATCACGGAATTTTAGTGTACGGCCGAAGGTAATTTGAAGGGTTTATCGCGATTAACCGTCGTTTTTTATCTCGCGAAACTTTAATTTTTATCGTGCTAAACTAGGATCGTTATCTGGATCCTATCGACTGCGCCACTTACGTACATCGGAATTCGGAAATTATGCAGGAAAAAAAATATAATTAAAAATAAAAACTCAATTAGACTTTGGAAAATATTTTATTGGAAAGAAGCGACTTGTTAACTACACGGATTACAGCTGAACTCCTCACCTGAGTTCATTTTACCTTTGATTGTGCTGACGAGGCATTTACAGTCTGTCTTTATATTGAAAACGAATTTATGTTGGCACGTTTTTACTTGTTTACTAAAATGTGACTTATTTCTATGGAATTAGTCTGACAATTTTTACTAAAATGATGAAAATGCAATTTTGGCGATTAAGAATTTTATGCTTATTAATTTAGAATGAAATGTATGTAAGAATAAATGTAAAGGTAAGTATGTGTAGCATGCAAAATTCGCGCGGTTAAACCCTCGCCAGACGAAGTTAAAGAACTGAAAATTTTAAATTTTCCAATAATCTATACTATAACCACATTAAATTCGGCTCAGAAAAAGAGCTACTATCCCTCAGCACAAATATGCAGGTCCAAGACGTGTTGCGCGCGGCTAACCCCTTGCCAGATGTATTAAAGTATTGTAAATTTCGATTTGCCCATAATCCATATTACAAATAGTAAACCGTTCCAAGAATTGTTGAAATACCAAAAAACAAATAACGCGAATACTTGAAGTATACTTCAAGTAGATATCAAGTAATCATAACATCATGTAAAAATCCATTGACTTCAAGTATACTTGAGTCAAGTAAATCACAAAAATTTTTTCGATTTACTTGAAAAAATTCATGTAAACGCAACTTCAGTGCTTGAACATTTTTCATTTCTGCTAGTATAAAAACGGCAAAGAGGAACAAGAAGAAGATCATTGTTGATGATTCAGATTGCAATTTTTAGCACATTTCTCAAGATATTTATCTAAAAATCAGTACCTATGTATTGAACTTAATGCAGAGTTGTCAAAGGTAAAATATAACTTCAAGTAAATTTCAAGAAAATTTCAAGTCAAGTAATTGGAATTTATTCAACCAAAAGCCCTACTAGAGTTTCAAGTGGATTTAAAGTCAAGTACTCAAGAATTCATGTAAACGTACTGTATGCGCAGGAGCGTATTTTACAACTAAAAGAGGTACATTTATTTGCCCATGGTGTTAGCACAGTAATTCATACAGTAGAACAGCTCTGTCAAAACTGTCACATGAGTAGGATGCTTCTATAATGTAACTTTACTTTCTCTTTCAACATATAACTAACACGCCAGTCAATTTTTAATACAAAGGTTCCTATGTATATCTAAAGTGGACGAAAGAGAACTTACAGCATGTAAACTTGTACTAGAGGAAAAGGGCAAAATGACAAACAAAAATATTACTGCAAAAAAAAAGCTAATAACAATTTGTTCCTCTTCTCGTGCCATTCTGCTTGGTAGAACCTGAGACAACTTACAACTACATAAGAAAATCTCCATATATAAACCCGGATCACTTTTTGAAAGCTCTTTAACTTTTTATTCAACCACAGAAAGCTGTCATTGCGAAGAACTTATGTGGCATAATACAGCAAGAGAGAGAGAGAGAGAGAATGTATAGAGCTTTCTATTAGAAGGCCATTAGCTCGTTTAGAACTGTCAAATTGTCACAAACATTACACTGTCCATGGCATCTTTATGAACTAACACCACTTTACAGTCAAACAACTGTTTAGTAATGGAACAATTACATTTGTAAGTAGATTTGACGAGAAGTGCACTTACATTAAACTAATATTTCTTCCCATAGATTGTGCAACTAGCTACTATTCGCCCATTTACTTTCGTATCATACTTAAGGGAAAAATTTTGAGTTTTGTTTTGTAATTAAAATCACTTTCAGTCCCACAATTCACGGAGTTTGAGATATATTCACCCACTGAGTTAAAATGCAAATTAAAAGCTGTGGCTATATCTACAGGATTATTTGATATGGATACATTTGTTTTTATTTCCCTTACAGTGTTATCACGTTTACTCTTGTAAGTTAATTCATTGATTTTAGCCCATAACTTCTTAGGGTCATCTAAGACTTTCCCTATTTCCGCTCTATAATAAATTTCTCTTGAAGCTTTAATTATAAAATTTAGTTTATTCCTATATTTCTTAAATTGCAAGCCAGCGTTGTTGTTAAAGGGTTGTCTACGTACCTTCTTTGCAAGCTTATTTCTACGATTTACAGATGCCAATATTCCTCTTGTAATCCATGGTTTATCAGACTTAAGTTTAGGGGTAGTAAGTGCATATTTCTTAACTGTAGAAGGTTTTATGTGGTCATTTAAGATATTATAGAACACATTCATGCTCTGTTCGGCCGATTGGCAATTAAACACCTCAAACCAATCTTCATGCTCAATCCTTTGGATAAGACACGGATAATTTACAAATGGGATGTAGTTTTGCTCATGCTCGCAATCATTTACAGGTCTATCGTTATCAAATTCAATCTTCGCCAAAGTAGCAAAATGATCCGTGATATAGGTCTCAAGAATTGCAGGTGAAAATATCATGCCTTCGTTACCTTTATAAAAAATATGGTCCAAGCAAGAAGAGTTACCAGCTGTAGCTCTCGTTACACCTTTTAATGATCTATTAAAGCCATACTTATATAGTGCATCAAGGTAATCATTTGAAAATGCAGATATGTTATTATCTAAAATATTAATATTTATGTCGCCAATTATTAAGTGATTTTTTAGAGAAATATTTTCCAGTAAGAAGTCATCGAGCGAATTAATAAAGTTATCTGGAAAGAAACTCGGGGATCTATAAATGACGGTGAGATCAATTTTTTCACGATTTGATAAAGTCAATTCTAAATGCAGACAATTAGACTCGAGTAAAATGTGGTCAATAACACGGAACATAAAACGGTTATTCACGAAAACAACCACACCATCACATTTATTATGCAAATTAGGCTTGTTAATCATTTCGTATCCATCTAGATTAAAACAATCAGTTTCCTTCAGCCAGGTTTCCGTAAACACTATTATATCAAAATTTATCCCCAGATCCTGAAACAGTACAATAGTTTCTTCAAAATGTTTGGAGAGACTTCTAATATTCATGTGGAATATTTTTAAATCATTATTTTTAAAAAAATTTTGGCAATCTAGTTTATTATGTAATATATCAGTGTTACTGCTACTTTCTATATCTAAAGATCTTATCAAATCATCCATTGAATTAGTTTATTACAAAAAAGAAAAGAAAGGGGGAGAAACTGAAGAAAATTTAATCGCTATTGATCCAAGAGACTATCCAAATCAGCATTATTTCTTACATGAAACGGTCTACTGCTATCTGTCCTTCTAACAAAAATCCGTCCTTCGTTTACCCAGATGTATTTGAAATTTTTATTCTTTAACGTACCCTTTACCTGCTTCAGCAAGGCTGCCGTTGGAGCCGTTAGATACTCTCCAATGAAAAAGCGCCCATCACCCAGAGTTCTGTTTACTAATTCGGCTCGAATACCAGGCCCATTGTTATGCATCTTAACAGCTGTTCTGAATGCTCGTATCCAATCATCTCCAATGACCCTGCGAGTGAACTTTGCAACTATTATTCCAGCTGATGATGGTGTTGTTTGTCTGTGCTGGCGATAACAATGACTCAGATCTTTTTCATTAAAATCAAGGTTAATGACACTTGCTATGGCTTTCATGATATTTATCGGATTCTCATTTGGTGTAGTTTTGAGACCGCTAATTGAAATGCATTCCCTTCTGAGTTCTAGTTGCAGCAGATTATTTTGAGTTTTTAGATTTCCAATTTCGTTTTTTAAAGTAGAATTTTCTTCTTTTAGAGAGTGTACTTCTTTCAAAAGATTATTTAGTTATCCATTGCACTCGTCGAATTTCACTGACATGAACTGAATAGCAGTTTTTATTTCACTGACTTCATCTTTCGCTTTTTTAATTTCACCACAAATCTCGCTTTTGAACTTTTCAAGTACACTATTTATGAGAGTTTCAATATTTGAAGCAGATTTATCCGTTTTGCACATATCACATTTCCACTGTTCACGTTTTTGGCCGAGTTTACGCAGATTTTCAAGATTTTTTAGATTACAGCAACCAGAGTGATAGTAGTTATTACAAGAGACGCACATTATAACGTCTTTAGGATTATTAAAAGTTTGATCACAAGTAAAACACTTACTAGCCATTTTATGCAAAGGTAGATGAGCTTACTGTTACTGAATATATCGCTGTGAAGAATTTGCCAGTGTACACGATTTAAAAAATTCACCGGGAGGGAAACTGTACACTTTTGAATTTTAAGTTTAGTTATAAGAAATGAGTTTCAATTAATTCACTAGTATTAAGGCGACTATGGCTTAGAGAAAGGTAAAATAAATAACGTAACAAATAAATTTGAAATGACCGCTTGACAAAAGCTCAAAGGTACCTATTTAAACCAAAATTGCTGAGAGAAAATATAAGTAAAGTGTACACAATTTTGACAGAAAAACTCATTTTTATTTTCGCGGAATCGGGACAAGGTGGTGTACACAAAATTTTGTGTACCCGAGTAAACTCATAGTTGCGGAATCCAGCCCCAGTATCTCTCAACCGTTCGCAGCTTGAGTTGATGGAACTGCTGTACTGCTAGGTCATTCCATATCAAATAGGCAACATGTGTGACACGACCATCACCAATTTTGTTGAAATTTTACATATTTGGAGGGTTTGTGAAAAATAAAATACAAATTAAAAAATTTTCCTATATAATGCGTATTTCGCGAGTTATGGTATTTTAAAATTTTTGCAAAAATTCTGTCCTGGTCTTTTTTAAAAATTCATATATATTGTTCTCTTCATGCTAGGACAGTAGAGTATAGCATTTGAAAGATAGGATTTCAAGCTATCTAAGAAAAATAGAATCTTAAAAATATATGCGAAAAAGCACATCAAGGATAAGGATTTTACCCTTTATCCTTGAATATCCTCGAAAAACACGTCATCAACACCAATTTTTCATATTGGATTTAAGAAACCTAAAGGCTTCTCTTTAAAATGACCTATGACAATCTTCATCCAAAATGTAACCCGTTGTGTGTTTTTTTATGTATGTCCAGCGAAGAAGTTCAATGCCAGAAAGTAGGCAATTATCTTTTGGGAATGAGCTTTTTAAGCCATTTTTGCTGGATATGTTCAAGATTAAGCGCAAAAAACGCAAAAATGGTTACATTTTGTGTGAAGAGTGTCATACGTCATTCTAAAGGGAAGCTTTTGGCCTTCTTAAATCCTATCCTAAAACTTTGTTGATCCATAACTTCAAAACTTGGAGGAGTGGAAAAATTTAATATCGTTGAAAATGTCCAACTATTATCGATCTAACAAATTTTAAATCATCATCATAAGATGTAACCTTCATCCTGAATAAGAACATTTTTTTTTATTTGTAGGTAGTTATAGATGTATTTTGGTGAAATTTTCTTTATTTTTACTCCTTGATCCCGTTAAGATCCCAAGTTAAAATTTTAACATATTTTAGTAGATAATACAAAGTAAAAAATAAAAAAATAATGAATAGTCTTCCAGGATAAAATCCTTATTCTTGATGTCCTTTTCCGCATATATTTTTTAGATAACTTAAATCCTATCTTTCAAACGAGCCAAACTTTACTGTCCTAGCATGAATAGAAAAATATATATGAATTTTTAAAAAGACCAGGATAGAATTTTTGCAAAATTTTGAAAATGCGATTACTCGCGAAATACATATTGTATAGAGAAATTTCTTAATACGTATTTTTGTTTTCACAAACCGTCCAAGTATGCAAAATTTCAACAAAATTGGTAATGATCATGTCACATTTTCTGTGTTTTTTGGTCGATTTGCTATGGAATGACACAGCTGCTATCCCAGTGAGTATTCTGCGCAAGGCACTCATTATTGTTTACAGCCGTTGCTTTATTTTGGAGACATTATCGCGGGCGACAAAAGATTTGCTTGCCTTAATGCTATTGCGAGATTCTTCTGCTCGTGGATTGTTTCCAGTTGGCTTCTCTTGGGTCTCTTTTTTGTAATTTGAAGTCATAGTTGACAACAAGTCTTGATGTCTTCTCCTGTGTCGTTCTGCTGAACTGTGAGCTCATCTATCACGTCGGGGTCACCACTGTTGTTCTTGCCTTTTTTTGGCTCGATATGTGTTGCGAAGAACTTAGGGTATTATACAGTAAGCTATTTTGTGGGTGCAGCGGCTCTTAAACCAGTACACCAGAATTTTGCTGGAGTTACAGTGCCTCAAGCAGACTCACTTAAGGAAAAATGAAAAGTCTTGGTTCACTGTATCGTGGCAATTAAAAATTCCCTATTCATGTTTGATTTATATAATATAAAAATGCTTATTTTGAAAAAAAAAAAAAAAAACAAATATTTCCAAAATGCGCAACATACTTATCACTGACTTATGGAATTTCGCAAGCCGCAAAGTTCTCACGAACATTCCTTCAAATATCTCAGCGGTGTTGAATTTCATCTGGCTCTATCAGTTTCAGTTTAAATAATTTTGCTGAAATGCAAAAAGATATGCAAGGTGGAACCATACGAAAATATTAGAACATGAAGTCAGCGAAATTCTTGCAGTGATAAGTTGGTTGAGTATGATTAAAATATGTATCTACGTACTATCTAATTGTTTTTTAAATGTTATGCTAATTACAGATATGTAATGATGAACACAATGCAAGTAATCATGGTTTGTGTTGGCGCGGTTAAATCTTAGTTGACATTACACGCTGATGCAAAAGTTAAGCTCGTTTGACTTTTTCGATGCTGGTAAAATCAGCACGTGTGAAGTGCTGATACTATCAGAATTGATGTTAACATTGTGCTTAGGATGCGCTAATTCTAGCTGCTGATGCACCAGCACTGGTCAATCAGCAGAATATCAACTAGGCTTACCCCTGGAGCAAAATGCAACGTAGCCACCACGCAGGTAGAGCACTGATAGGAATGAATTCATATAATTTAAAATAATATTAGTTTGTCAATCTAGATTTGTTCGTTTCAAATACAACACAACTATAATTGTAAGAAACAGTCAGCGCCATAAGTAACTGTATTTATCAACAACATTGCCGGATGAAACTATTAAATAACATTTTATATAAACGGAATAAACGAATTCTTGCCGTAGACAAATATTTTATTAATATTCATAATTATTCCTCTCAATAAAATCTAGGTGACTGAAGATTTATTGGATGATCAACCCAGGTCTACGCCTTGACTTTCTTATCTCAAGAGACGTCAACAGTTGGATTATAGGCTATATTCAAAGGGGGATCAATCTTAGCTCCACAAATAGCATTGACTACACAAGCTATCACTCCTGCTACCGTGAGTACGTTCATAAAGTAGGCTGCAGCCGGCTATGGTAGCTATCGTCGTTTGGAAATGCAATAGGCAGTTTTTTGACTTGGATGAATAACAGATTCTGGCGTTCGGAAAATCATAGTAGCCGGCTGTAGCCGGTACTGACTTGAGAGTGCTACCCAGCATAGTTAACTAACACAAACGCATTACGTTTGACATTTTTATTTCTTGATATTTTTAAATTACAGAAAAGAAATATTATTGTAATAATGGAAAATGTAACCATTTATATGAATGAGCGTAGGGAGCCATTTATTGATTTAATAGACGAAGCAGCTAATAAATTGTTTTTTATATATTTATTTCCGAAGCTGGTAATGGCTAAAATCATTCATAAAGTCAGGAGCAGCTACACGCAGCTATGCCTGGTTATTAGATTGCTATGACTGGCTGCGGCCGACTTCCGTACAACCCGAGTAATTACCTTCAGCTTGATGCTGTATCCTGCATGTAGCTCTTGGTCATTTTGCACGACGTTATCAAGGAAATCGAATTTTGACCGCAGTCAAATAGTTTTGTTCTATTCTACTACATTTATTTATTACACAGGGATTACGATGTATACATATGAAAAGGTCATTTTTGGAAAATAATTATTTCTTTATTATTAAAAAGTCTGAAATACCTAAGTGAATTGTCAACTTTCGCATACTAGATAAAATTTACAGTTTAAATTTATACACAAAAAATAAGAAAAACTTACTAACTGAATTTCGGGAGAGCGTTCTTAGAATCACTTGAAACGATTTGAATAAAACTTATCGACTAGGATAACATAATCAACCGTTCAATATTAGGCAACAGGCTCCGCTTGGTAACAGTAAAGTAAAAGTAAAAATCGTGTGAAAAAATTACTGATTGAACTCCCTCCCATAGTGATGATTACGATGATGATGCTGATGATGATTGGTTGTAGAATTATTTCGTCTTCATTGCAATCGCCCGTTTCGTTACCCGGCCGAAAAACATTCCAATTATAAACACCATTCCGACAAATGAGAGAGCAACGACTAGGAAGAATTTTTTAGCTGGTGAGGATACCACTTGTGATACAAGTTGTTCCATATTTTCTGGAGGTGATGCTAGCAGCTGAAAGATTTTAATTTTGTTTTGTAAAATTTGTGAAGATTTCGCAAAAAATTACTTACCGTCTCTGCATTTCTAAACATTTCGATGCGTTTTAGCAATTTATTTTTACAGTCTTCCTCCATTGCTTTAGATTCATCTTGTAAAATTGTTTGAAGACATTTTAATTCTGAAAAATAAGCAAATTTTAGTATTCTACAACATATTAACACAAATAAGTCAAAATACAGATGAAGAACGCATATCAGAAAATGAAAACAATCATCAATTCTGGTAACCAAGTTAGTTACCTACGACGAAAATTGTAGCTAAGAAATGTTGTTATTAACAGAAAATGCTCCTAATCTTAAGACAGACACCCAAGTTTCTATCTTTTACCAGAACAAGGCAGAAATGCTTTAATCATAGGGGCTAGTTTAGACGGTGTAGTTTTTGCGCGCCGCGCACTAGAAGGGTTGCAGAGCGTGATGAGGGAAGATTGGGGACGGGGGCGGGGGGGGGGGGGGGGGGGGGGTGACATGCACAGATCAGCGACTGCATCGCGCACGAACATGAAGTTTTTATCAATTCCTTTTTCACTTGCTTTCTATGAGTTCGGGAGAGTTAAGCAAAAATTTTTATTTGTATCAATTTCGCTTTCACTTGTTTTTGCATAAGTGTATTTAAATTGACATTTTAATTTAAAAATTTTGCGTAGGAAAAGTCTAAAATGAGTTTAAGGTGGAACTGCTAATTAGTTGAAAGCTGTTATGTTATCAAGGGTTTGAGAACTTGTGCAATACAAAACATAAAGACTAAATAAGAAGAAGAGACAAGAGAGAAAAATCTCTTAAAGTACTTTGGAGTGAACTACAAAAAAGTAATAGCGCAATTACTGTGCAGCACATACGTAATAAAATTCAAGTATTGCGTACATAATATTTGAAAAAATTAGATTAATTGCAGCATCTAAGAAAAATGGTTCTCTGCTCTTAATTCGCGAGCTAAAAATTTAAATGAACCATTGATATTTCTTCGCTTTTTCCACCGTTACACCCAAAACGTCCTTTTTCTTTTTGTATCTGCAAGTTGTAGATGGGCCCGTAACAATTAAATTATCTTCACTATCGCTGTTTGAAGAAGCATTTAAAGCAACCCTGGCATTTCCTTAACTCAAAGCCATTTAAATATCTTCTTCAGCTAGAACTCATATTAATGCCTAAAATGGAAATGATATTTTCGTAATTTGAGTGTTGGAAGCTATTATTACATATATGCTAATAACCATAGTTTTTAAAACGCGCAAGATAATCAATAAAAATATTAGCAGTCCAAATAATTTTCAGTTAACGTGAACGCCACCCAGAGTAGAATGTCCTAAACAACAAAATAAGTTACTAAAGAACTGCTCTTATTTTCGTGCGCGCCGTGCAAAAACTATACCGTGTTAACGCACAGAAGTTTTTGCCTCCAGCCCATAAGCAATGGCATACAAAGACTGGGCAAGTAGACCTGAATCAGTAACGCTTTTCTCGAATATAAAATCGACGATAATGATGTAAGCCAACAATGCCTCGCTCCAATATAAAATCAACGATGCCTCGACCCGATGAACGCAAGGCCACAATTTTTTCTTAGAAATTTACTGGAAATTTCTTCCTTCAAATTTTTATGCATTGGTCGAGGCCGACAGCAATGCCTCGCAACATGTATCTTACTTCTGGTTTCCACTTTCTTATTCGATTCGTTATCTGTATTTTACTTATTTGTGTATTATTTTTAATAACTATAAAACAGATCTTACGCCTTCCATTTCCGCTCTTAACATTTAAACAATATTTCAAAAGATCAACACTGCACGCTCGCTGTAACAATGGATCTACATGAATGTCAGCCTTAGCTTCTTGAATAAGGGTAGCCACTTCGATTTTACATTCTTTGCTTACGATTCTTTGGTTAAGGAATGCATTTTTTAAACACTCTTCAACTTCTCCATGTTCTTCAATTTCATCTCCAGGTTTACATAAGACTTGAATTTCTGATTTACAAAAATTCTGTAGGAGTGGATTTAATTTATAGTTGAGAGCTTGTTCCTGTAGAATTTCAATCATTTTTTGTTCGCAGGTATGATCGAGTTTTGCTTCCCGGAATCTTGCCTTTAGGCAGTTGATTACCTGAAAATAATATAAAAAGAAAAATTACTACTAATTATGTGTTTTAAAATATAGACATTAATTAAAATTAGAATAGGATGTATTTAACCTAGATTCTTTCATGGGATCGAGCATATGAAAATTATAAGGCGAAAGGTGTTTCACACCCTCCACTTAAACTTTGTGACGCATACCGAACAAAGTTTGGCATTGTCATGTAGAAGCAAAATGCAGTTTGCTAGTGAGTGATCTTAGAAGTAAAATCTAATCCAAAAGTGATGGAATTGCTGCGGACTCCTCTAAAAGATAGTATAACTATAATATTTAGATAGTTTTTAAGAGGTTCCCGAGATAAGTCGAGGCCATTAATCTTGGGAAAATATTGACAGCACTAACCCGCAAAAGAAATATCAGAAAAAAATACACATAAGCAAAGCACTCTATATCGATTCCGAATCTACAATTATTCAATAACAATAACACTTAAATCCAGAGTGAAGCAGATATTCTCAATAACCACCCGAACCTTTTACTGTCAATTTAAAAAAAATAATGATGAGAATAGGTAACACAACACCAAAATAAATTAGTTGCACACACTAAAAATACGATTGAAAGACCATGGGTACGCAGATAACATCGTCCTACTAGTCCTTATTCAACGACATGCGAAACAAAATCAACATTCAAAAGTACGTGCACGAAAGCCCTAGAATAAATACATGAGAATCAACACGACAAACACCAGCCAGATAACCATCAACAAAACTACGAAGAGTACCTCAGAAAATTAAACTCCTGCATAGATTTTGAGAATTCTAAGGATTCTCTAGAACTCAAGACCCATTGTTCACCTTCCAGACTTATAAGCTATTGCTCATAAGTCCCAGCCGGACGCTCTAATAAAGTTTGAAACCCAACCCTACCTTCCGGCTTTATGGAGTTCATCTGGAAGGTGTGAGTTAAGGAAGTGACAGAGAAAGGGTTATGGTCGCAGCTACACAGGGCAGTATGCTGCTGCGGTTCCTCTGACTATGCCACTGGCAGTGGCTGACGGTGCAATAGTCGCGGCCATACAATGCAAGATGCTGCCGTTCCGTCAGACTGTGCGAAGGACATCGGATTGACAAAAGAGGGCTCGTTCAACGCTAAGGAAAAAGTAGAAGGAAGACCTGAGCTTGCTAGTTTTTTGGGGATTTCCTGTCAGAAAGTTCATGAAATTTGGGGGGGGGGGGGGGGAATAGATTGACTTGACGAGTTGCGATGGACAGGCGCATAAGGTAGAAAAAAAGTTAAGAGAGTTAGGCAGAAAAATAATGTGGGCAACCAGAGAAAAAAAAGTTTTGAATATAACAAAGTAAGAATTGTTGCAAAGGCGGACCTTAAAAAGAAGGAAACAAAGAGGTGGGAAAAGTTTACATGAGACTCCAGACAATCTCAGAGATCCTGAAAAATCTCCACCATCATCGAGATTACAGTGACATCCAGTCACCAAATTCTAACATTTTTTTTTCATCTTTAAGATTACAGTGACATCCCGTCACCAATTCTAATGTATTTTGTGACATCAAGCCTCAAATTCTAAAACTTTGACAAAAAGGTTCATTTTTAAGATTACAGGGCTGGAAGTCACGGCGCGACCTACAAATTTTATAAATTGTTAATCGTCAATCAGTAAAGCAACATCCAGTCACCAATTCTAATCTATTCTAAAAAATGAAAATTCTAAAATTTTGGTAAAAAGGTTCTTTCAAGGGATATTGCACAAAATTTGATGCCCGCCATTTCATCGGGTGGCAGGGGATGTAGCATTAGAGGACATGTCACTGGTATTTATGATCAGGCATAAGTTTCTTTTTGTAAATAGTGTGTGACCACCAATAGCCGAGGAGCGTTAGCGTGCCGCTCTGCATCTTCAACGCTGATCACAGAGTGAGCGATCAGTTTCGGCTAATAGCCCGGACTTCACGTCCAAACCACTCGCTCACCCTGCTACCATAACAAAAGTGTATCTCCTTTTCGCTTGCCTTTCCACATCCTCTGTATACACTATTCTCAACAAGTTCTGAGAAATGAGTGTTCAATAAAAATTGACAAAAGGGTTCTCATGGTTGGCTTGGTAAGTCCCACTAGCTTTTCCGGTGAGCTTGGCTGGGGTCATTTAACCAAAGACGACTGTGTTGACAGTTCACCAAGCTAAGATATGAGAGATGATGTGTTTTGGTGCGATACCGATTGTAGAGGCGGAGGTCTCTGAAACCGGTCCAAGACGAGCAACTGCTTTTCGTTTCTGTTTATATATTGCTGGAACCTGCTCCGCATAGGACGAGTACCTCATTATATTGCGAAAAATAATTTCAGGTGGTTGTACAATCCAGTAAAACATTTGGAGGCTGCAAAGTCGCATGGTTGCCCGGGCAGACAGAAATCTTTTTGTTCTCAGTATCTGAGTTTAGAATATACATTCCCGCTTTTAAGATGGCCTTATTTCCATCTGTAAAGCCGTGACTTGAAGTGTACGTCCATTTACACACGAGGCTCCTCACAAAAAACGGTCGCTCTGGTGATTTTCTCCAATTTGGAACTATCTGTGTAAAAAATAGGATGGGTCAAGGATTGAAGCACATAGAGAATATGATAGCTATTCCTGTTAATGTCAAGTACGACCGATTGCACAAATTCGAAGATGGATTCGTGTGGAACTCTTGTTCCGGTGAATCCAGCTCTGGTTAAGATACAGTCCTAGCGCAGAGAGTTTTTCCCCCTTCTAGATATAAATTCTCCAGAGGTGAATGTTAAGGATTACCTCAAGGACATAAGTAGTAGTTGACTTGAGGGAGCCACTTACACTAAGTAGGTACATACAACATTCGTCAGGCTTAGATTGGGATACATAAGGAAAAAGAAATGTCGGAATACCAAAAAATACATGGAGAAGGACGGCTAATAAAATGAAGAAATAAATGAAAGTGAAAAACCACTGACATATATAAAATGGACACGGTATACATACTAACAAGGTATGACTATCCGGCCCCATAGATTCGCCATTTTCGGTGTTAATCGATTCGCATGACACGTTTGTTAAAAAGTAAATAATATAAAGTTTAATATTTATGTAAATTTATTCAACTGGATCCATTTAAAATATTAAAATAAGTATCATTTTACTTTCTAAACAGAACGATAAATTGAAGGAAGATTATTAGAATTGTATTCCACGCATTTTTTATCGATAAAACTTTCGTGGCACTTTGTTTAGATCCGCACTGATTTCCCTGAAATGAGCTTTAAACTAACAAATTCCAGGTATATTTATGTTAAGAAACTCTATATTTATTCCAACCTTTTTTAATGGATCCAGTGGAATAAATTTACATAAATATTAGCACTTTATTTTTCCAGTTTTAAGAGTCGATTCGTGTGACGTCACACGCACTTGACAGCCCGGACAATCATACCCACTGACATATAACAATGGACTGCTGACGCTACAAAAATTGCTTACATTATTTGACATTATTATGGGATCACTTTTCTATAGTCGTCTCTTTTTGGTTTAACTACTTTTTTTCGCTGAACTATAAATCATAAGTTCTATACAAAATTCACCATAGTCCAGTTTCAGTTCAGTGGTTTTCTAAATGAATATATAGAATAGAAATAGATGGCAATACAGTATTTGTAATCCTTTCTCTGTCCCCCATACCTACTTTTAGGGACAGGCAGACAAAAATTGCAAAAAATTATTTCTTTAAAACTCAAGTTTTAAAAATATTTGATGTTGTAGAAGATAAGCTTCCAAGAATAGAAATAATTTCGAATTCATCTGTAATTTGCTGAACTTTTAATATGAATATTAAAACGAAAGTAAAACTTGAAATTAAGATAACTCTCACACTCTGCCAAAAAAAATTTACACATATGAAATAGAAAATCAGGCAGTCCATGTTATATATGTCAGTGATCATACCTTGTTACTCTGTATATCGTGTAAAATGGACTGCTGATACTACTGAAATTGCTTACATTATTTGACATTATTATGGGATCACTTTTCTATAGTTGTCTCTTTTTGGTTTAATTTCTTTATTCCGCGGAACTACAAATAATAAGTCTATACAAAGTCCACCATAATCCAGTTTCAGTTCAGTGGTTTTCCAAATGAATATATAGAATAGAAATAGATGACAATACAATATATATGTCAGTGTGAAAAACAAGCCGGACAAAAGTCAAAAGGAATATATGGGTTGTGTTCAACTTTTGGGTAGAGCCGGCTAGAGCTGGCTATAGCCAGAATGGCTGGAGCTAGGGCTCTTATTTGTGTGAGTAAATGTCAAACTTCCATAAATTTTTTTAATTTCATTGTAGGAATTATGTCGAGTAATAAAAGTATATTAGTTGCTATAGCAACTATAATAAAAGATTGGATTAATTTCGTATAAAATTAGTGAAACCTATATTAATAAATAATTTAATCACAGCGCAAATGTTCAACATTACCGTCCTTATCTGTTAATAATGGCACATTATTTTCGTATATAATTTCACCTTGGTATCCACACAGTAATAAAATTGAGACATTTTTTTTTGTTTACTTGACATCAACAATTAAATAAACAACCGTCAAGCTACTTTGGCTTCACCTCCAGAGCACTAACCAATTTGGCTATAGCCGGCTACAGCCAAGAGTTGAACAATAAATTCTGACAATTGAGCTCACATATACATATATGATTTTTCATCATTAATAGCTCTTATTTTTGGCTCAAAATTGGCTATAGCCAACAACTGAACGACCTCATTCTGGCTATAGTCAGCTTTAGCCGGCTCTAGCCAAAAGTTGAACACAGCTATGGTCAGTATGGTATCGATAAGAATTTCTTAAGCAAATATTTCCAAGAATAAGATTTCATTATCAGTATCAAAACCTATGAATATTGCTTATGAGAGAAAGTTACTATAGATTCTACAAAAAAAAAAAAAAGTTTCATTCAAAGAATAGCTGAAAGCATTCCAACCAGATGCATTTTTTAAAGTAAACATATCTGAAATGATTCAGGTGAAGGTCCGATGACATCTGTTTAATATTTCAATTCTTCTCAAAAATTCAACAGCCATAAATTAAAGACAGTAACACTGTAGAGCACGAAAATTGTCTATGCTGCTGAGCATGTCATGTTCATTTTGAAGCAATTGTGAGTGTCGGGAAAAGTCGTGATCGAATTGACATTTATAAAATTTACATAGATACATCGTACATACCTTTAATTTTGTGTAATATTTTCTATGACAGTAACACAATACCAGAAATGTTTATGTCTACTTTCTTTCTCAAAATGCATTCCATTCATTGGTTAATTTTGCTAAGCATCTTACATATTACTTTTGTGCATACAAAACCGTTTATTTCATTATCAACACTTGGATCATTGGAAGGTTCAACAACAAAAACTGCTTGGAGTAAAAAAGTTGTATATCAATTCTTGGGTGTACCATATGCAGAAGCACCATCTAAAAATTTACGGTTCAAGGTATGTATACAAACGTCCAAAATTTCCTTTGGTAGTTTACAATGTTTGAACATTATTCTATTAGCCTCCCGTACCACGTTCTAAATGGCATGGAATAAGAGATGCAACAAAATTTGGAATTCCATGTCCATCTCTAAAAACAATACAAGCACCAAATCAAGAAGGAGGTGATCCCGAGGATTGTCTTAATTTGTCTATCTACACAAAAGATGTTTGTATCTCTTTCACTCGTTTACATTATCTCTATTTAAAAAAAAAATTCTAGTTACAAGCGAAGAATGCTGTAATGGTTTACATTCATGGTGGCAGTTTTATTACAGGCTCATCTGCTGAGTTCAATTCAAATTATTTACTAGAAAAGGATATTGTTTTAGTTGTTCCACAATATCGTTTAGGAATTCTTGGATTTCTAACAACAGGAACTGCAGATATCCCTGGAAATATGGCGATTTTAGATATAAAGTTAGCACTAGAATGGGTTCAGCAGTATATTACGAAATTTGGAGGAGATCCGAAACGTGTAACACTTTTCGGACAGTCAGCAGGAGCTGCTATCGTTTCCGGATTAATGATAAGTCCAGCGATACCAAAAACTTTGTTTAATAGGACTATTGTGCAATCTGCTGCAATATTAGCAGGATGGAGTAGTACTGTAGAATCCAGAAAAGAGGCACAGTTTATTTGCAAAAAGCTTGGTTGTCGTAATTGTGAACATACTGATGCTATACATAAGTGCTTGACAGAAACGTCAGTGTCTAAACTTGTGGAAGTTTCCAGCAACGAGGTAATTTTATGGGCTTACAATGATCAAATACTAATGTTGCATATTGTATAGATTGATCTTATGACATTTTCCATTACAATTGAAGACTATAATAACATCTTTCCAACAACACCAGATTTATTGGCTCAAAATGGTACAAGCTATCCAATGATTACAGGTGTAACAAAACATGAGGGATCATTTCTATTGGCAAGTAAGATAATTTTTATTTTTTTATATTATTTTAAAATTTGGCTTGTACAATTCTTGACAAATTTTGTATCAAGATATCAATTGCCACCGTCTTTTCCAAATTACCTTGTAAATTCAGAAATTTTTAGATTAGGATAACTAAAACTGTCGGAACGAAATTATTATAATTTTAACCGATTTTTTCTGTTTCCTTTTGAAATAACATTGAACTAGGCCCCTTTTGTTGCGCATGCGATATTCTTTCCTATTACTATGTATCTGTGAGGAAAAAATATTTGTCTGTTTGTCGTAGACAATCGCAATTTATGAGTTTGAGATGTGGCTACACCAAGGCTCAGTATTTGTGGTGTTTTGCGTGAAAATAGCGCGAAACGTTGTTAAAGAATCTTTCCCTAAGCTTTTAATTCATTGGTAACATATGTATTTTTATACTCAAAATCTCTCAACTATGAATCTTTTAATAACAGCAAATACTGATTCCGTTATTTTAATAAATGTGGGTGCTGATTCTGATCTCTTGTCGTATCAAAATGTCACAATATACATATGACAAATTGGTTTTAATTGGTTTGAAGAGAGGTTGAGGCCCCGAAATTGGGGACTCTGGAACGTAAGCCATAACAAGGGCCCATTGTTTACCCTCTTAGACTTTGAGAAATTGCTCATAAATCCCAGCTAGGCGATCTTACAAACTTCAGTATTGGCCCCAGCTCTTCTTGTTCTTCTTCATGCAGTTCGTCTAGGAGGTGTGAACCAAGGAATCTGTAAGGCTTCCCTGATGGAGCCGGACAGTGAGAAATAAAGTGAGTCACCATATTGGATTCCTCTACGCATCCTCTGCATCCTCTGCCGGATCATCAAAAAGCCTCATCCTGTGCAAATGACCCCTGAGGAAACAGTGTCTAGTAAGAGTTGACAGTAAAGTTTTCAGGGTTGGCTTGTTTAATCCCAATAACTTTTTCGTTAGCTTAGGGTTTGGCTTACCCCACAGCTCCTTTGTAGTTCTACCCGATGGGTCATCTAACCAAAGACGACTGTGTTGGCAGTCTGCTCAAGACAAAATATTGGGGGTAAGGTATTTTTGTGCTATCCCTATTGTGGAGGAGTATGCCTCCGAGGCTGCACCAAGACGGGCCAGTTCATCCGCCCCGTCCCATTAAGATCGCTGTGGCCCAGCACCCAGAGAATGAGTACCCTGTTACACCGCGCGAGCGAATTCAGGGTAGTTTTACACTCCAATACCAGTTTGGAGGTTGTAAAGGGTTTTGACAAGGCCTTGACAGCTGCCTGGCTGTCCGAGCAGATGGAAATTTCCTTGTTCTCAATGTCTGAGTTGCAAAGATACCTTCCCGCTTCCGAAATGGCCTTGATCTCCGCCTGGAAACCCGTGATATTGTTTTCCGAGGTGTGTGGCACTTTCCATGTAAGGCTCCTTGCAGAAAACTCCTGGTCCGGTGTTTTTTTTTCAGATTTGGAGCCGTTTGTAAAAGGTTTGTCAGTGGCTGAAACACAGTGTTCCAGTATGATTCCAGTTATGCCCGAGGTGCAGCCGCAGCGCTACAATTAATACCCTCTTCATGATATATATTTGTATGGAATATATGTTGAGGATGACCTCAAGAGCCCTAGTGTTGGTTGACTTAAGAGTGCCACTTACACTATGGAGGAATAGTCTTTGAATCTTTTCCAATATCTTATAATAATTGGTGAAATCCATTGCTTTCCACCACACCAAAAAGCCATAGGTTAACATTGGTCGGATAACGCTTAGTGTATATTCATAGTATCATCCGCGGTTTGAGTCCCCACTCTAAGAGCTTTAGTCACTCTGTCCTTCAGGTGAGGTTTCCAGTTTAGCTTTTTATTTAGTATGATGCCTAGATTATTTACTCTGTCCTTTAGAGCCAAACGTGTAGAGCCAATAGAGAGCAAGTTCAGTCTACGAATGTTCCTCTTCCTGGTAAAGAGGCATAGATCAGTTTTTAGTGTATTGAAACAAATTGAAATGAATTATTCTTCTACTTCTTTTGTGCTTTTATTCAGCTCAGCAAGTCTGAAAATCACACTTTACATTACTAATTTAATAATATTTGAATTTAAGTATGCACTTGTAATGCTCTAAGTAAGCGTAGAACATTCAATTACCATAATTCAAAACTTTTGCCACCAAAACCTCGAGAGCAGTTGATAAATTTATAGTACTTTTTGGTGTATATTTTGAGTTTATTCACTTTAAATCCGTTTTAGTTAATGTTGTGGTAAATGAAAATGAATTATGATGAAAATCAAAGTACTTCAACAAAATTGTGGTGAAATATACGACAAAAAGTACGATAAAAGTTCAGATTCAACACCCAGGTTGCCCACCTGACAATTTTGACCATGATTTCATATGTATGACATAATTTTTCAGTAAATTCCGTTCCTCTAGCTAATTCCTTCACAATTACTTAGTATTTTAGCTTTGGTTTTAACTGTCTTAATGCACATGAGAATGAGGTCTGTCTCATTGTGGATCTCAATATATGTACTATAAATGAGATTTTTCTATTCTAATACGGCATTATATTTATAATTTAATCGCTGAGGAAAATGTCTGATCCCGAAATCGCAGCTAGTGATATGATCTGGATTCTGATGACCGAAATAAATTTCTCACTTCTATTGTGTATTGAAAGTGATTCTCTCAACCTGATTGACATTAATTAGCAAGCTAAACTAAATTAAATTCTTCTTGCCTTTCCATCTTTTCGCCAAAGAACCGAGATACCCTCACACCGACAGGGTTTTTACATGATATTTAGCTTCCTTTAGTTATAATGCTCTAAGGTGTGTCCTTCTATTTTTACAAGGATCATAGCTTAAAGCAAATAAAGTGAACCAATCCGGCCATCTAATCGTATGTCCTTATTATATACTCGTAAAACCTGCTCTGAAGTACGAAAAAGTACTATTTTCAGTACGCTGTAATTTTATTTTATTAAAATTAATGCTATATTGTTTTTTTTTTTTTTTTTTCAAACCAGTGGCATATGATTTTATGAAAAAAATCAATGGAAATGAGAAAATTCCTGCTCGGAGATTTATTGAACTACTAATTTGGGCAGTAAAGGAAAGAGATCCAAGCGGAATAATTGCAAACATGGCCACAAAATTATTTTTCAAATCAAAATATTTAGATAGAAAAGATTATTCAAAAATGATCCCAGGATTAATTGATGTAAGTTCAGTGTGTAGGGATATTGTTTTTAAAATTTCATATATTTTTATATACAATTTTTAGTTAGCAGGAATGATTACAATAAAATCACCTGTATTCCGGTTTGCACAACTCAACACAAGACATAATGCGAATACGAATTATTTATATACATTCGATTATAAAGGAGAATATACTTCTTTTGGGTACGGTTCGAATACTGATCAGTATCCATTCAATGGTGGTGTTCATCATTCAGATGAAAATATTTATTTATTCGCTTTACACGAACTTAACGAAAAAGATACAAAAATGGCAAAAATTATGATTGATCTATGGACATCGTTTGCAATAAATGGATCACCAGAAACATCGAGTTGTCCAAAATGGGAGACTTTTTCAGGTAGGTATTTGAATTTTGTTTTTTTTTTATGCAAAATTCTGTTTTCTTTTTTAGGTTTAAGTGGGCCATATTTGCATATAAATGAAAAATCTTCGATAGGAACAGATTTTATAGATGAATTTTTTGTAACTATAAACGATCGATCAGGAAGTATGATCCGAAGCAGTTGAATTCTACGAAAATTTACATTTATAGTGTGGGAATTATAATTGTTAATCATTATTTTTACATATATGTATATACTACATTACATATAAGAGCATTTAATAATTCTGTTGATTTCTTGTATAAATTGCACTCAATTTGTTTTTGTGAACTAAATGAATATTTCGCAAAGGGTAAGCACATTGAGATTTTTTGTAATTTAATAAACGAAATGTAGAAGATCTTGTAGCCTGACAATCCTATATTATAGATAAGTATATGGCCGTCTCTAGTCACGTTGGGCCCTGTACCCTTTCGGTTACGGAGGACGTTTCATGAAAACAGTGACATAGTATTATGTTAAAATGGACCACACTAAAAAAAATTTCCTCTGATTACCAAATAGAGTTTGGCTACTTTCTAGTAGACTATGAAAAAATGCGGGAAATTTAAAAAATACTGGGGCTACTAACATTGTAACTATACAATGGCAATGACGTTTTATATATGAAAATTTGTTGCCATATATAAGTCCCAAATAATTCTCATGGTCTACTTTCAGTAGCCAAAGTCTAACAGCTAAACTAACTTGTAATAGGTTGAAAAATTGATCGTCAGTTGGTCTACTATCGCCTGGGGTAGGGGCCCCATGGATCGCGGGGCTCTGCGTAAAGATGGTACTGGATAAGCATAACGATCCTGCAAGAGTAAACATATTCACACGCAAAATTGGTGTGAGCTCTTACATTCTAGACAGAGACTGCCTCCAAAATGACTTAATTTTTAATTAAATGGGGTCAAAAGTGCAGTGTGTCACACAAATTAGTTACATTAAGGGGACCCGTTTGCAATATTTCGGTTATATTTCAAATGGAGCAAATTTACTTCATAGAAGTGAAATTGTAGTAAAAGTGTCACCTACCATTTATTAAAATGAACTGAATAATATGTGAATAATTGTGAATTTTTTCAAAGGAAAATTGCCATTGCGAAAAAAGCACTTTGTCGTGGTTTTTATCTGGGAGGATATCAAATTCAAAATCATTGTTGCAGAATGTTTCGACAACCTAAACCGAGTATAAAGATCGCCATCATCCCATGCATCGAAATATTGTCTTTTTAGAATTTTCTCTCGCCTGACATTAAATTGTGCATTTCCTCGTCACTCATGTCTTCTGCATCAGATAAATATTTTATGTCACTTTCTTCCTAAAATCTTGGAAATAAAAACAAACTTTACAATATTATGTAATGTCAACAATCAGTAACTAGATAACTGAAGCTTAAGCCCCCCAAGATACATGAATAAAGTTAAGCTTGACTTAAGCGATTTATGTAGCTTAAGCCTTGACTGTGAAACAGTAGAAAAATCTAAGCCTTGGTTTAAGCCATAACTATGCTCATTAGCTCCTTGGGAAGAGATAAGATTTCGAACTAAGGTTATGCAACTTCTCGTGGAAGACTCATGATCACGATATGGAGCCTAGTAATTTCCTGTAATTTCTTTCTTTATTTTTGTAATGCTATACCTGAGAGAACTTACAACTAGATAAGAAAATCTCCATATAAACCCGGATCACTTCTTGAAAGCTCTTTAACTTTTTATTCAACCAAAGAAAGCTATCATGCTATCATTGCAAAGAATGGCATACTACAGCACGAGAGAGAGAGAACTTGTACAGCTTTCTATTAGAGGGCCATTAGCTCGTTTTAGTTGGACCGCGTTTTTGTGAGGTTTTGCACATCTAGATGTAAGTTGTGTCAGGCTATACTATACAATAATAAAGCAAAAAAATTCTTAGTGTAACATTCCTATTGGTTGATTGTGGAAATTCCTCCAATTTTTCACAATCAAATGTAGATACGTCCATGCGTATATATTCGTAAAACCGTTATCAGTCTCTTCGGAGATCATCATAGAAATGATGAAATTCACCAAAATCACTTCTCTTAAAGTTAATTTCATGAATGTCTTTTTTAAGAATTTTTAAGAAATTCCACTTACTAACTTCACACAAAAATTCGTCCTCTTCAGAGGAACTGCAACTAGAGTGTTGAATTCTGCCCATACTCTTTAACTGTGACTGCACCTTCGCAAAATCTTAACTAACTTCAGAAATGAAATATTTGAGGTTGTTTTAGGACAATGTGCAGTGCTTCGCTGTGGCCATTAATTTCGCCATCCGCGATGTGCTAGAAAATGATTGGTCTTGTGCTGTGCTATGTGCGGTGCGGTGTTATGGCAATGCACTAAGGGCATGGCCACAATTTTCTTCTGTGGAGTACTTTGGTAACATTTATAGCGAGTAAATTCAGTAGATTTATATGACAGTAAAATATGGATCCTCATTGTCCTGCTTTCTTCGATGCGGAAAAAGAAAATCTGCAACACCCTACGCGAAAGGAAAATACTCTCAAGATGCGGATGGAGAAAGATGTAGACGACAACATCACATTTTTTATAGCTTGCTAATATGTTAGATCATTAGCTCCTTGGCAAAAGATAAGACTTCGAACTAAAGTTATGCAGAATTTCATGATCACGATATGGAGCCTAGTAGCCACCCCTGGATCTTGTCATTCAGGCAAATGCCAAGAGGGCCGTGCGCAGATTGCGCTCATGGGGAGGACTGCCGGACTGGCTCTTCTCATTGCTCTCTGACGCATGGGCTGGACTTGGAAAACCATCTGGTCAGTATGCCACGTGATGCGATGGTACCTGAGCTTCGTTTTGGGCGTCGCTTATCTGTGACCTTTCCTGTAAGAGAATCGTGGACTGAGGGAAGTACCTTATCAAGCCTTTCCCGGTTCGCTTTAAAAATTTTCACTGACGACTCTCTCACTAATCAGGGAGTTGGGGCAGATGTCTACTTTCTTGAACCTGACATTGGGATGGAGTACTCACTTACAAGACACACCACTGTCTTCCAAGCTGAAGCCTTCGCAATTTCAATTTCAGCGAAGATAGCCCTTGATATGGAGATCACGGGAAAGGACATTGCTATCCTTTCGGATAGTCAGGCAGCCTCGATGGCTCTGAGTGGCTGTCCGATAATATCTAAGTTACTGGGGATTACAGGTCGTCTGTGGAAAAGTTGTATATCGACAACAAGGTATACCTTCTGTGGGTTCCTGTTCATATGGGGATAATGGGGAATGAAAGGGCTGACATTTTAGCCAGGGCTGGCTGATTCTCCGTTCCTCCGACCGGAGCCCGGCGTAGGCGATGCCACCTCGAGTATCGGGTCTCTCATCACAGCGGATTTTCATAGGAAGCATCAGCAGAGATGGAAGAACCTGAGTACTTCTTGATGGGACCAATATGAATACCTCCAATTTTCTTATGGGGCTCGGAAGAAAACAATGCAGAACTGTGGTTGGCGTCATCACCGACTTCACGCTCATCTAACAAGGGTAGGAGCTGTCGACAGCCCTGAGTGTCTTTCCTGTCTAGAAGGAGAGCCTGTGACAACGAAACACTTTTTGTGTGCTTGTCCGGCATTCGCCCGGTGTAGGATATTCTAGGGTCTGCCCTTTTATCTGTAGATGAGCTGAAATACCTTACCTTCCTCACCATGACCTGATGTGCTTCATTAAGAGGACAGGAAGGTTTTGGTGAATGGGCTTCTAGCAGGACAGCACAATGGGCCGCCATGGTCTCCGTGCTTGGGATGGGTTCTCCTGTCCCCCTGACTTAAAAAAAAGGAAGAATTTTCAGAGATTTTTCCATGCAGAATGTGTAAAAGTCTGAATATGCATTCGAACATCCAATAACTGTAATTTTTTATTTTTTGTAATGCTATACTATACAATAATAAAAAAAAAATCTCAGAGTAACGTGATCATTAACGTTTCTATTATACCTATTGGTTGATTGTGGAAATTCCTCCAATTTCTCACAATTTGTTCGTGAATCTTGTCTAAAATGTAATCAAATGTAGATACGTCCATTCGCATATATTTGTAAAACCGTTATCGGTCTCTTCGGAGATCTTTATATGAAATTCATGAAATTCACCCAAATTCCTTCTCTTAAAGTTAATTTCGTGAATGCAGTTCGTGTTTTATAAATTTTTTTTAAGGAATTCCACTTACTAACTTCACACAAAATGTCGTCCTCTTCAGATGAACTGCAACTAGAGTGTTGAATTCTGTCTATACTCTTTAAAGAAAACTGGACTGCGCTTTCACAATATCTTAATATACTTCAGAAGTCAAATATTCGAGGTCGCTTTAGGCAATGTACAGTGCTTCACTGTGACTATTAAAGCAGCGATGTGCAAGGAGCGATGTGAGTGGTCTTGTGCTGTGCTATGTGCGCCGCTAGGTGCGGTCCGGCGTTGTGGTCATTCAAGCCTGTCCATGTTCTCCACACTGACATATATAACATGGACTGCCTGATTTTCTATTTCATATGGGTCCACTTTTGTTGGCAGGGTGTGACAATTATCTTAATTTGAAGTCTTACTTTCGTTTTAATATTCATATTAAAAGTTTAGCAAATTACAGCTGAATTCGAAATTATTTCTATTCTTGGAAGCTTATCTTCTACAACATCAAATATTTTTTAAACTTGAGTTTTAAATAAATAAATTTACGCAATTTTTTTCTGCCTGTCCCTAAAAGTAGGTATGGGGGACAGAGAAAGGATTACAAATACTGTATTGCCATCTATTTCTATTATATCACTGACATATATATAAATGGACTGCTTGATCTCCTGTTTCATGTGGCACCAATTTTGATTTCAGAAAGTATGCTCTCACTGTCAATGCTACCAACTGTCGTAAACTGACGTTATATTTAAATTATTTGGGAATTTACGTATATGGATATCAATGGGATTTACCGAGTTTTCCACAAAGGTATTTGGGACTATTTGTATCGTTAAATTTTAGTTATGAGTCGAAAGAAGTGTTTTTTATAAGGATTTTTACAAACAATTTCTCGTTCTTAATCGTTACAGTTCAGTGGGAAAGTATGCTCTCACGGAAAGAGACAGGAATATGAAAGTGGTGCCATTTGCTTTCATGCAATTTTGATTCAACAAGCAGTCCATTTATATACATGTCAGTGTATTATATATATTCATTTGGAAAACCACTGAACTGAAACTGGACTATGGTGGATTTTGTATAGAACTTATTACTTTTAGTTCAGCGAAAAAAAGTAGTTAAACCAAAAAGAGAGAACTATAGAAAAGTGATCCCATAATAATATCAAATAATGTAAGCAATTTTTGTAGCGTCAGCAGTCCATTGTATATATGTCAGTGGTTCTCCATTGCTAGAAAAAGTGGACCACAGCTGAAAAAAGCGATTTGGTTCTATCAAAAACGCTATTATTTTCAATGCGTCTTCGATATTAACGTCAATTTGACAGTCGATTTTTATTAATCAATATATTTTTATTATCAAAATAAATCGGAGAAATATTGCAAAAATATGCAATACTATTATCTAATTTTTATTTTTATAGTTTCGTTGTTTTTACGAAAGTTCCATGCAACAGATATTGATGACAGCTATATAAGTAAGAAAATTAACATTCCCGAACAAGGATTCATTCAAGGGTCGGTAGATGCACAGACGGCTTGGACTGGAAAGAGTATTTATCAATTTCTTGGTATTCCATATGCAGAATCACCCAGCAAGCAATTGCGATTTAAGGTAAACCACTAACGGTTCAAACTTTGTGAGTGTGGACAAATATTTTTTTCTATTTGGAAATTTTAGCCACCCGTAGAAAGATCTAAATGGGATCACATATTGAATGTTTCAGAATTTGGTAAAATATGTCCAACATGGGGGTCGTATATGCCATCGCCTAATGTTGATTACGAAGACTGCTTATCTCTATGCGTTTATACTACAAATGTAATCATAATTTCTGGATAAATATTCATAAAACTATATTTTTCATATATAAATTTAGTTTAGTGCCAGTAGACCTGTTATGGTATATATTCATGGTGGAGGTTTTTATAATGGATCTTCAAAAAAAATTAGACCAGATTTTCTTTTAGAAAAAGACATAGTTCTTGTAGCTCCGCAGTATCGTCTTGGAGTTCTTGGTTTTTTGTCAACTGGAACTGAAGATATCCCAGGAAATATGGCAATATTAGATCTTATAATGGCGTTAAAATGGGTACAAAAATATATTAAATATTTTGGAGGTGATTCAACTTGTGTAACAATTTTTGGTCAATCTGCTGGGGCAGCATTAGTCACTGGCTTAATGATTACGCCAGTTGTATCAAAAGGATTATTTCATCGAGCAATTGCTCAGTCTGGTAGTATAATGGCTGCTTGGGCAGAAGAACCAGATTCACTGAAAGTAGCACAAGAGATTTGTATGAAAGCAAAATGTTTGTACTGTACAAATGCCAAGCAAATAAACGAATGTATACTATCAATGGACTTAAAAAAACTTCTTTATGTTTCTACAGGTAAATGGGTGAGTGTTTAAGATTACTAGATTTTGAAATTGATATACATATTTATCTTTTTAGCTAAGAATTACAGATAAATATAGAATGATTTCTAAAGATTATAACAATGTATTTCCTGCCAGACCATATGAGCTCCTCCAAAATAGCACCAAGTATCCCATGATTACTGGAGTTACAAAACATGATGGTACATTTTTATTAGCAGGTAAGTAGCCCTGCCAAGTATTTCAAATAACAAAAAAAAACATTTTTGAAATTGCATTTTCTTATTCGAATTGCTCTATAAAATCATGTTAGAATTTATACATAGTATGACTATCAGAACTAGATTAACACAAGCTGTAGTGGCACGTTTAATAAATAAACGGTCAACAATACATGCTTTTCATCACTTATTCGGTGTTAGTATTAGTATGTTAAACTAAACATAAACCAAATATCAGATGAAATGACATACAATGTGACAAGGAAACAGAAAATTAAGTTTATGTCGATTTCCATTGATATTTTACAAAAATGTGCACGTCAATGATTGACAAACGAGTTCAATAGAACAACTTTTACCACGATGAGAGTGTAATTTGTCAGATTGACATTTTCCGAAAAAACCACATCGGGGGGATGTATGGCACATTATAATTATAAGCGCAGAAATTAAAATTTTAACATGATTTTCCATTTGTTTTGACATTTCTCAAGAGAAATTTTTCAGATGTGTGCGTATTCCGGTGTAACACCGCCGATTTTTCGAGTGTAGCACCAGAGTCATTATGACGTACACTTTTTGTAGCAGTTCAGGTTAATGGAACAATTTCAGTGTAGAATTGCCTGAAAAGTGTAACAATTCTGCTAGAAAATATGATTACTGGAAACATAGCTGGGCAATACTTAAGTAAAGAAAGACTTAAGTACTAGGTACTTAAAGTACATTTTCGTTACTTAAGACTTATTACTCAATACTTTTGAAATTCCCCTACTTAGTACTTGAACATAAGTACTAGCGTCTATTTACTTGTACTTAAGTACCAAGATTTTTTTTAAAGTATTTCTGAGTCTATTGAGTATCTACAAATATCTAACTCTTCGTAGAAAAGAAAACACAATCTCTAACGAAACTCCTTTTTTGTTGAGTTTTAAAGCACGCAAAGAACTGTCAAAGCATGTGCCGCACTCACGCGTCAAGACAGAACCTTAGACAAACTAATAACATACAAACAAGACTGGGCAAAAACCAGTAACGTCTCGCTCGAATATAAAATCGACGATGCCTCGACTTGATGAAATAACCACTGACATGTATAATATGGACTGACACTTCTATATTGCTGACTCTTTCGGTCGAAGCACCTAGTACCAACTGAGAGAGAACTGAAAACAAATAAAATAGTGGATTCGTCGAAATACATGATTTTAAATTAATCATTTAGGGTTATTACTAATAAAAACTGTTTTATCAAAGACAATATATTCATTAGATACGCAGAAGAAATTCTAAATGTTTTATTAAAAATCACCTTCCGAGTTGCGTGTACACTTTTTCAACTTCCCGCTAATGATTTTTTTGAATGTTGGCACCGACGTACGAACTCTTTTTGACACAAGCAATTGTGCCCACGTAAAATAGAAAAATAAGCAGTCCATATTATATAAGTCAGTGGACATAACCAAGGGTAAGCAAGCAATGCCTCGCTCTAATATAAAATCAACGATGCCTCGACCTGATGTAGGCAAGGCCTCAAGTTTTTCTTAGAAATTTACTGGAAAATTTTTTCTTTGAATTGTTATGCATTATTGGAGGCGATAATGGGTGTGCTTGGGCGGACCTCTAATTGTTTTTATGAGTGTAGCATTGAGAGGTGAAAGTTTTACTCTACCTGCAGCGTCGAAAACTATAAAAAACTATAAATAGTAGCCACTGGTTACTATACATATTATACATAGTTTTCAAATGGTATTTATTTATTAATATCTATTAACTGAACTCGACAAACTTCATTATAATACTGCCAACGTACAATGATTCTAAAAAAGTACTTTAAAAAGTAATTCAAAAAGTACTCAGTACTTTTTATAGACTTAGTACTTAGTTACAAGTTTTCATACATGCGGTACTTGTACTTACGCTGAAGTACTCAAGCCTTCGGTACTTGTACTTAAGTACTCTTTCTTTGGTACTTGCCCAGCTCTGAATGGAAATCGGTATTATATAAACGTTTTTTTAGAACATGCCTGGAAATGTCAACGACAAAATACTCAGCCTTAATATTAACAGTAATGCACATGCGATTAATGGGTTCGTATATGCTAAAGTTGGACCTTGCGAAGTTAACATGCAACACAGGTAGTGTTCTCAAATTGTGCCCACTATCGCGGAAAGAGATTTTGTTAAGCAGCAGCGTAGAATCAACATTAACGTTTAATAGTTAATGCACAAACGTTACATCGGCAAGCATGCGACCTTTTTCAAGCGAGTGCATATTTAAAAGCTTCAAGCGATCCTCGTAAGATGGTAGAATCAATGAAACATTCCAAGGTAGGTGCCGCGAAGCGCAGGAAGTTCCGTTGAACAGACTCGATACGGTCGATGTGTGTACCAGAACTCTCGGGACCAACGTTTTATAAAGCCCAGCATAGAACTACTCTTTGATACTATATAGTTTATGTGAGAACCCATAATCACAAGTGATTGGTTTTTGATTCCTGTAGAAGGCCATAACCTCACATTTGTCTATATTGAGTACGAAATTATTTTTGCACCAATCGTAACATTTTACGAGGTCAACCTGTTCACAATTGTTAACAGATTTAATCTGAGAGAAAAGCTTAACGTCGTCAGCATAAATCAAGACTTTGCTGCAATGTATCACAACAGAGACAATGTCGTCAATAGATAGATTAAAGAACAACGGTTCCAAGTTACGCCTGACGAAGCCCACAAGATTTCAGAGATGGAATGACAGAACTAGATTTGGTATTGTTACGTGCAACAGAAAGATACAACTGGTGACATTTATTGGAAAAGGAGAATAAACAACTTCAGGTTCGGAGAATCCATGATGGAATCTTCGGGAAGGCTCAGGAATAGAATAGTCAAGACGATTTTGGAATAGAACACTCAAGAAGAAACTGGAGAGTTTCTAGGGTATAAATATAACAGTTGTCACCGCCAAGAAAAGAGTCTTGTCTTGTCTTAGACGTTGCAGGGCTAACAAGCGAAAGTAATAAAGAATATTATGTTTTAAATAACGAACCAAAGGCCACGCTCGCAACAACTGGTGTCAGAAGTGAAATAAATTCGCGAAATAAAGTGGTGGCAATTGACTTAAAAATTCAAAGTAAGATTAATTTTGAGAAATTGTGTTAAATTGTGAAAGTTCTGGAAAATAATTTATATTCAACTGTAAGTGAATTACTAAAGTAATGGCGCGCAAAGTGGATGAGCTTCAAATACAGGATTTGAAAGTGGAGTTAGGGAACCCGTCATTACAAACGACAGGTGCAAAGAAAGTTCTAGTCGAGCGACTGATATAAGCTTTGATAGAGGAAGGAAAGAATCCTGAAACATTTGTTTTCGAAGAGAACTTGGAAGACACCGAAGCTGAAGAGGAGCCTACGATGAAAATGGAACAGTTTTAGAGAACTTTAATGAGCAAAATGGAAGCCCGTTTTGATGAACAAAAGAATTCTCTCGACGTACACAAGAAATCTATGGAAACTCGTCTGGACGAGCAAAAGCATTGTTTTGGGGAGCAAAACAATTTTCTCGTGGAACAAAAGAATTCTCTGGAATCCCGTTTAGATGAGCAGAAGAAATCTATGGAAACCCACTTGGACGAACAAAAGAGTTCTTTGGAGAATTGTCTAGAAACTCGTTTGGAGGAACAGAAAAGTTTTCTTAAAAACTCGTTAGATGAACAAAATTTGACAATTGAAGAAATCGAGCAGGAGCAACAAAAATTTACTGAGCAGTTTCACAATAGAAGGAATTGAAATATCTGGTGCAGGTAGAATGAAACCACCAATATTTGATGGACAAAACTCGTGGCATATCTTCAAGAGACAATTCGAGGCATCTTCAGAGGTAAATGGATAGAATGATGAAGACAAAGCTATAGCTCTTGAGCTAGCACTTCGAGGTCCTGCGTCACAGCTCTTACAAACTGTACCGATTGAAAATCAACGTGATTACACTTCATTAGTACAGGCGATAGAATTACGTTACGGAGATGAACACATGCAGCAAGTATATCGCCTACAGTTACGCAACAGGATTCAAAAGCATGGCGAATCACTACAACAGCTGCAGTCTGATATGGAAAGGTTAGCGCATCTTGCGGCAGAAGCACTTGCCTATGCATTAGCGTATGAATCCGCCAGACGAGTGAGAGAAATTTCAGTAGAAGAATGTACTTTCAACAGAGTGCAATCATCACAGAGCCCGCCTTCATGTGGTGTCCTTCGATGCTGGAATTGTAATAGATCCGGGCACCTTCAAAGAGACTGCAGAAAACGTCGACGAGTGGAATCGTCAGAAGAAGAGGGGAAAGAAGAATGCCAAAGATGTCGAGGCAGGGAACAAGCTATTCGTGGAGAGACTAGATATCAAGCAGCGACTAGTCGCATCACCTCTCCTGTTGAGCAGTCGGAAAACAAGTAAAAACCAACTTTGTGGGGCAGAAGTTGGTTGGTGGAATCGACAGCCCGGAAGTCATCATTCAAGTAGGGCAGTTGCAGAGAAATAATAGCAGTCTTGTTATATATGGAAGTGTAGGAAAAAATCACTGCACGGTTACTATCGATACTGGAGCTTCGAGATCAATTATTAGAGCAGATCTTGTTAAGAACAAATGGCTTCACAACACCACCAAATATCTACTTAGAATAGCAACTGGAGCAGTAGCACAGGTGTTTGGAGAAATAACTTTAGATGTTCAACTACCCGAACTACTATTTCCTCACACTTTCCTGGTTTCAGACATAATGGATGAATGCATTCTTGGAATAGACTTCATGACCACATACAAAATAAATCTGGATATCGGAGAGCGGATTCTCAATTATGGGAACATAGAAATTCCTATGAAACTAGGAGAGGGAGCAGATCATCCTGCGAAAGTAAGGACGATGGTCTGCGAAAATATTACTCTTTCGCCATGCTCCGAGACACTAGTATGGACAAAGCTTACTGATGATATCGGGACCTGCCGATTCTATCTGGTGGAGCCTAACCCCACAAAAGTTACATCGAGCATCATTGTTGGCAAGACTTTAGTGAAAGCAGAAGGTGCAACATTAATACCAGTCAGAGTGCTTAACACATCCGAAAATGAGGTACAACTAAAAGAAGGTGCTATAATTGGAAATTGTGAACCCGTTTACCAAATCGTCAATTTGGATAATGGTAGTAATGTCAAGGAAACAAAACCTATACCAGTTACTACCCAACAGGTTCAGAAACTTCTTTGGTCCTGTGCCTTAAGTGAGCAACAATACAACGATGCCAAAGAGGTGTACGATGAATTTTCGGAATTATTTGCAATGAATGATGATTATGGTAAAACAAATCTTGTTCAGCATCGGATCGATACAGGAGATTCCAGGCCCATTCGACAGACACCACGAGATTGCCATTAGCCAAACAACCACAAGTTGCAGATATGATGAACTCCATGAAGAAACAAGGCATAATAGAGGAATCTAACAGCCCTTGGACATCGCCGGTTGTTCTATCGCCAACTAAATAATGGGACGAGCAAGGATAGCTATCCATTACCATGGATTGATGACACATTGGATACCCTTTCCGGAGCGCAATGGTTTTCCATGCTGAATTTGAAGAGTGGTTACTGGCAAGTGGAAATACATCCCGAGGACCGAGAGAAGACTGCTTTCTCAGTTGGCAGTAGCTTGTAGCAATTCAAAGTAATGCCATTCGGGTTATGTAATGCTCCAGCCACATTCGAACGACTAATGAAATGTGTTCTACGTGGTTTGACCTGGAAAACTGTGTTGTCTACTTGGATGACATAATAGTAATCGGAAGGACATTCAAGGATCATAAAAACAACTTACGGGACGTACTTCGAAGACTCAAGGATGCGAAGTTGAAGCTCAGTGCAAGTAAATGTACTCTATTCAAAAATGAAGTTAAATATTTAGGGCACATAGTAAGAACAGATCCAGAGAAGATAGAATCCGTCAAAAATTGGCCAGTTCCAAAGGACAAACATCAATTACGGAGTTTTCTTGGTTTAGCTACCTACTATAGGCGATTTGTGAAAGATTTTGCAGATATAGCAAGGAGCCTACATCAACTTACAGAAAAACGAAAGCCGTTCATATGGTCGGATAAATGCAACGAAAGCTTTGAAAATTTGAAGCAACAGTTCTGTGAAGCTCCAGTCACTATCCAAAGCTGGGAAAAACATTTATATTAGACACGGATGCCAGCAATGAAAGTATTGGTGCAGTGCTTTCGCAGTAGGGGAAGGGTCAAGAAGTTCCAGTAGTTTACTAGAGCAAAGCACTTTCAAAGTCAGAGAAAAATTATTGTGCTACAAGAAAAGAACTACTTGCCATTGTTAGTTCAACAAAGCATTTTCATAAATATCTCTACGGGCAGAAATTAATCCTTCGAAGAAAAAGAAACAACAGCAACTATACAGTTGGTAACCGTAGAACCATCTACAGGTTGGGACAACGAGGACCTGCGAACAGCACAACGAGAAGATCTGGACATTTCACCTATTCTTGCTTGGAAAGAAGACATGGAAAGACCAGACTGGAAGGATATTTCGGAACGGAGTGAGAAGCTAAAAAGTTAATGGGGCCAATGGAACTCTCTTCATGTTGAATGT
The DNA here is from genome assembly GCA_963924295.1 of Dioctria rufipes. Taxonomy (NCBI): domain Eukaryota; kingdom Metazoa; phylum Arthropoda; class Insecta; order Diptera; family Asilidae; genus Dioctria; species Dioctria rufipes. The sequence goes on along the minus strand of OZ002743.1, from coordinate 153,634,212 downwards.
GGTATATTAAAACGCAAATGGGAAGCACCTAACGGCGAATCATTCCGAATGCAGATAGTCGTGCCAGCATCAAAGATATTCTAGAGGAAATGTACGGTGGAACTTCTGAAGGACATTTGGGAGTGAGCAAAACAATTTCCAAAATACGAGAAAGGTTTTATTGGCTACATATGCGAGAAGATGTGGAGGAGTGGTGCCGCAGATGCACTGTCTGTGCTCCTTTGAAAGGATAGCTGTAGACATTGCTGGACCTTTTCCAGAAACGGATGGCGGTAACCGTTATATATTAGTTGCCATTGACTATTTCAGTAAATCGCCTGAAGCATGTGCAATCCCTAATCAAGAGGCAACCACAGAAACAAATAATAACGAATTGGGTCAGTAGGTTTGGTGTGCCTCTCGAACTTCATTCGGATCAAGGACGGAGCTTCGAATCAGGGACTTTCCAGGAGATGTGTAAAATGTTGGGAATAAGAAAAACCAGAACAACTCCTCTACACCCACAATCTGATGGCATGGTAGAGTGCTTCAACAGAACATTGATCGAGCATCTAAAGAAAGTAGTTGACTATCATCAACGCGATTGGGATCGACATATTCCTATATTCCTAATGGCTTATAGATCAGCCGTTCATAACACTACGGACAAACCCCAGCTAAGGTCATATTCGGAAGGGAGATGCGTTTACCTAGCGACCTCAAATTTGGTACCCCCAGAGGTGAACTAAAATTACCAGAAGAGTACATATCGGAGCTTAAACAACAATTAGCTGATGTGTACGAGGCCATGAGATCGAAATTAGCAGCAAATACTGATCGGATGAAGACCCGCTATGACTTACGTGCTAATTCCTCAGGATTTAACGAAGGTGTTTGGTTTGGTTGTACAACCCGAAACGACATAAGGGACGTTCTCCAAAACTACAACAACACTGGGAGGGACCGTATTCAGTAGTAACTAGAATTAATGACATGGTATACAGGATTGAGCATGGCCAAAGAGGCAAGCGTAAAATTGTTCATTTGGACCGCTTGTGTCAATACTACGAGCATCAGGACCGTGGACCACCTATTGTTCGGGACGAACAATTTTAAGAAGGGGCAGTGTTACGTGCAACAGAAAGAGACAACTGGTGACATTTATTGGAAAAGGAGAGTAAACAACTTCAGGTTCGGAGAATCCATGATGAATTCTTCGGGAAGGTTCAGGAATAGAATAGTCAAGACGATTTTGGAATAGAACACTCAAGAAGAATCTGGAGAGTTTCTAGGGTATAAATATAACAGTTGTCACCGCCAAGAAAAGAGTCTTGTCTTGTCTTAGACGTTGCAGTGTTAACAAGCGAAAGTAATAAAGAAGCGAAAGTGTTGTAATTGGATTGCGATAATTGAAAGTACAGTATTAGCGATAATTAGAGTTGAGTTGATTAATTGAAGGTTTTTGAATTTTATATGATTATAGTGAAATAAAGAACTTGTATATTAAATATTTAATATTGTGTTTTAAATAACGAACCAAAAGCCACGCTCGCAACAGTATGTTATTATCTAAATAAGAATTTCGTCCATTTTAGAAATGTTGAGGGAAACCCATACTTTTCCGTTTTAAACAGAATCGCGGAGTGAGATAACTTATCCAAGGCTTTACCAAAGTCTGTATAAATACAATCTGGCTGGTAGCCTTTTGCAAATCCACTAATGGTACCCGAGACAAATTCCATCAAGTTAGTGGCTGTTGACCTTCCCGAAATAAGCCCGTGTTGATTTGAAGAGAGCAAATTTTTGCAGGAAATTGATAGCTGAGAGTAAATGATAGATTCGAATAATTTGAGCATAGAATTTTGCAATAGGCCTACAGTTAGAAATTTCATTTTTCTACTTTTTTTGATAGGTATGATAAAAGAATTTTCCACAGTTGCGGCAAACAACCACTATGGAGCGATTTTTGGGGATTGTGAATGAAATGTTATGAATGTCGTTCGTATGACTTAAGTTGTTATTTCGAGGTTGGAAATTTGACGCCGCAAACGTACTGTCAAGAAATGAAGTAAACATATTACAAATTTCATACGAATCGTCACTAAAAGAATCTTTACTCCTCATGGCATTGAGGTAGATGTCCGTTATTTTCTTCATATTAATAAACTTTAAAAATGCGTGCACTGTAAAAAATGTGCACAAAACTTGGTATTTTTCTCTGAAATGTAGGGAATAACCCCTACATTTTTAGGACTATTCTCTACATTTTAACGAATACTCCCAACTTTTTGGGGACAAATACTTAAGCTTTGAGGCAATAATTGTGCATATTTTTTACAGTATGGATCACTAAATAATTTCGCTCATTATAGATTGTGAAGAAATTGTTGTGACTTGTCCTTGCCCCTCATATAACAACTTTTCCGCAGTTCATTCTTTTTATTTTTAAGACTTTTTAGTTCTTTGTTGTACCATGGCGGAGGTGTTTTAGACAACCGCTGACGTTCGCGGGGAGAATGAAATGAAAATAAATCGAAAAGATTGTGTAAAACTTCATCAACACTATTGCAAGACAGAAATGTGTTGAAATCAATCGAGCTAAGTCTACTGGAAAGTTCCGAAAAGTCAGCTTTTCTAAAATTAAAAAGTGTTGTGTTTCGTCACAATTTGTAAAGTTTCCGGATTCATGGCAATATGTAATTAGTATAGGGCGGATGCATGCTTGTTGAAAAAGTTGACAATATCGCAATGCTATTATAAGCTTTAATTGATAAAACTGATATTTTTTAGGCACTCGGTAGAACACTTTGGTAATCATGTTTTTTAAGTTTCAACTAACTTAAGAGTAATAAGAACACAATTTTGAAAATAAAAAGTCGAGTAACGAACAATATTATTTTCGATTTTTCTCTAACTTTAGGCAAAGTTTTTACTGTCGGATTTTTTTATTAAAATTTATTTATTTAGTTGTTGTCCCATTGAATATTTAAAAAATTTGAACGGATTAAACTATAGAGCATTTTCAATTAAAACACTTTCTTGCTGTAATTGGTCTAAACGACCAATAATATTATACCCTGGATGACATAATGAATAAAAGTCAAATAAAAACCCTAAGTTTTATATGGAAACACAAAGAAAGAGTTGCCCAATTTAGTTCATTTTAGAAATTCTATTTAGTATTTTTATGAAAACGTCGTGTACAAAATTTAAGCTCTCTACATCGACGCGTTTTCAGACAATGTCTAAATATATAGTGAGAAACGAAATCATTGATTGGCAACCCAACGAAGGAGTTATTCGATTTGTCCCATTTTCAAACTTAAATTTACATTTTTTTGAAAAAAGGCCGTATGCAAACTTTCAGCTCTACTATCATTACTTCTATGCCTTATAAACGGAATGACAAACTTAATATACCTATAGATTTCATCTAGGATAAAAAAATTTCGAAATCGAACTTTTTCGAAGTTATGAGAGAAAATCGAAATTTCCTCAATTTTCAGTAATTTTTGCTTTTATTGGTTTTGTAACTTGGTTCAGTCTGTTTACTGTATGGCCGTTCGTTATCATGTTATTTTCTTCCGAGTATTACTAGATTTCGTTGTATATAACTTAAATTTTGGAAATTTTTGCGATAGTAATCCGAAGTGAGTTCTCGCTGTTGTTCCCTATGTCAATGAGTCGGATCCTTTTCCAATCAACTCGTTGACCCGCACTTCTCTGTCTACTTCTTTTCTTCTTCTTGAGTGTCATTGCCATAAAGCACGTAATTAATATGAGGTGTCTGATTCAGAAACACTCGGAGAAAATACACCCGGTCCGTTCTTGTGCAGAGCAAGATCGTAACTGACATTATATTGACCATATTATTGAATAGTGTGAGGGACACCCTTTTTTGTAATATATTTCTTCAATTTTATTTACCGTATAAGGCAGGCCTAAAGCTAAAAGATAATTAATTGTTTTTATCTATGCTCATTGCCTGTGAATTATTGGAAATTATAGTTGAATAGTAAATTATAATGTTCCGGCTTGTACCCGAGGGTTCAAGTGGAATCGGGTACCCGGGTACTCGATTCCAAGATTTTCGATTACAAGTTTACTCCGATACCCGGGTATCCAGATATAATCGATTCTCGATTCCGAATATCCGGGTATCGGGGTACAATCGGATCTTAATTTTTTAATATTCCGGTACATTACTAAATTCGTGAATTCAGTCATAATAAAAAAAAATTATTTCTGCTACCCGAATCGCGCTCTGCTTGATTTTCCATATTAATTAACAAAATTAATTTTTCAATACCCAATTCCGAGGAATCGATTCTTCACTACCCGATTCCAAAGCATCGATTCCTAACAACCCGATTCCAAAGAATCTGGTACCCGGGTTTGTTGACTCTTACTCGAAACTCGAAAACCCGGGATTTAAGGAACATTAGTATATCCTTCAAGATCTCCTAATAAAATTTAAAAAAAAAACAAATATATATATTTTTATTAAGCTGTGTATGATTACCTTGGGGAAGACTTTAAGAAAAGTGGTCCACAAGCAGTTGTAGACGCTATACTTCATAATGCGGGAGAAGAAGATCCCAGAGGGCTTTTAAGAAATTTACTTTTGAAATTCATTTTCAAACCTCAAGATGTAAAAAACGGGGACTTTTACAGCATGATGCCAGGATTGATTGATGTATGTAGACATATGTATATGTAAAAAGCACTATTAATATTGCAATTAACATTCTTAATTTTCAGTTATCTGGTATTGTTGCGATGAAGTCAAGTATATTAAATTTTGCCATGTTAAATGTCAAAGATAATCCTCATCCAACATATTTGTACTCATTTGAATATAAAGGGGAAAGAACTTTATTTGGTTATGGAATCGATACTCATCATTATCCTTTTGATGGCGGAGTACATCATTCTAATGATTATCTTTATACTCACGCTGTTTATCGTCTTTATACCAATGAAGATGTAGAAATGGCGGAAAATATGATAGATTTGTGGACATCATTTGCTTCAGAAGGCATACCAAAATCGGAATATTCACCAACATGGAAGCCGTTAAATAATTTTGCAATGGGTCCTTATTTACATATAAACAGAAAATGTTCTTTAGGTGATAATTTTTTAAATGAATTGATATTAAGTCGATGCAAATTGAAAAGATGCTCAAATTTTTATCAATTATTTGCTTTGAGTGCGCTGCTTGTAGTATTCAATTCATCATAGGTTACGTTATTAAATAAATTATTGTTGTAAATTGGGTGTTAATAAATTCTTTATGTTTTTCAGACATTTTAGAATTGCCAACTTAAATAAGCATAGAGAGGAGCTCATAAATTTCAATATCGTGGGTCACAAAGAGAAAATTCTCCTTTTGGTTAAAAATATTTATATTTTTTTGATTTCTAATATTATCAGTGGTATAAAATAAAAAATCAAGCCATAGAATTCAATGAACGAATTGATTCTTTAAGAACTTCGTATTGGGAGCTACAATATTCAAGAAGAAGACACACAATTTATTTGGACATTTTTTTTAACGGTGACTACTATTGTATCATAGAATAAAAGTAGTCACCGTTAAAGAAAAGTCAAAATAAATTGTATGTCTTCTTCTTGATTTAAGATAATGTTTGTCTCTATTGGACATATCCAGTGACGTACACAGGATTATGTTAATAATAAAATACAGAAGTTGTGGCGTTATTAGCTAACTCGTCACAAGCATTTCAACAGTTGATATTCATGCGAGTATGATGTAGGCGAGTTATACATCTGGATAGTGATTCCTAGCTATTCATTGCAGTATTCAAACAGTATTTGTTAGAAAAAAAAGTTTTACTGATTGAACTGCTTGTTGACAACACTCAATTGGGATTATTTAAGTAGCTGTGATTGTTAAAAAAAGCACTTTGATACGTTATAACCTTTATTTGTATACACTTTGATTTGACAATTATATGAACTATCCGACATAGGTAAATCTCACGATCACGACCAAACGAACATTGAATTCCCTTTTTTCGGTCCAAATTATTCTTCCTTCTTGCTGGTACGTGGAGGTAGAGAGAAACTAAATACTGCACGTGTTGTCGCATGGGTTTTTCCTTGAGAAAAAGAACGAAGGTTGAAATTTTTGAATAATAGAAATGAGGAAGCGAGTTCGCATTAATCAGTTAATTGGAAGTATTTATGACACTCTTGCCGAGATGCTGTTGGTAGTGCAATTAAGGGTGGCTAGGTTCAGCCGACAAGTTTGCAAAGTGCTGGTTGAGCCGCAAAACGATATTTCGGCTGTAATGCCTAATCTACAATGCATGGTAAAACCACGTCGTCAAACGATATCGTTTGCTGAAGAATGCATATAAATACACGAAATATCTAAGTAGTGGTAAGCTGCTAAATTAAACAGCTGTTGAACTGTCAATTATCATAAATGTAATTGCTTTCTCGATTGCATCGCAGAATTACATCAAAGAAAATATTTGGTCTCAATAATTTATATTATAGTATAGCAAACTAAGAAATTGCTTGGGACAAGTCAAATAATATAAAATATTGCTTTAAAGACTGAAAGTCCAAGTCCCAGTATACAGCTGTTTTGTTCTAAGTTCCCCTACATGGTTCTAAATTAGCTGAATACAGCTGAGGTATTACTATATCGTTTTTGCTGATTAACTACTAACCATAAGCTCGTGCTCATGTCGTCAAATGAATGAAAGAGAAGAGACATTTTTGCACGCATGAATTTTCAAAGGCAAGAGTGTGAAGCAAACACAAAAATCCATGTCGTTTTGACGACGTGGTTCTACCATGCATTGCAGATTAGGTCGTGCTCATGTCGTCAAATGAATGAAAGAGAAGAGACATTTTTGAAAGCATGAATTTTCAAATACAAGAGTGGGAAGCAAACAAATAAATCCATGTCGTTTTGACGACGTGATTTAACCATGCATTGTAGATTAGGCATAATGCTCGACTGCATTTTACGACAGCATTATGAAAAACGATTGGCCACCGTTTCTTTGTTGTGTGTTTTATGTTATGAGCATCGATGCCCAAATTTTCCAAGAAATGCAACTACATGCACTTCTTGTTTGTTGTATAAATTGTGCATGAATCCAAACAAATGCAACCATATGCATTTTATGCTAATATTTTGAGTTTCAATTTCATGCCTTAACACCATTCGTAAATCTCGAACAAATAGAAACAATATATATTAATCTAAGAAATAATTTTTAAATTAATTTATTAAATATTGTTATTATAAATATGAAAAGATTTCCTTATTATAGAAAGTTTTCGCTTTCTTTTCCGTTACAGAAGCTTTTCTGTATAATCAAGAGCCTATAAATCCTTGCTAAGTAAAAAATTGGCTATACACGGAAACTTTTATGAATTTCTTGATTTTATCTTAAATGAAGATTTATCAAAATCGGTTTTAGTAAAGAATGCAATCTCTATGAAACATTTGAATAGCCGTGGTAAAAATAATGTGAAAATGCAGCATTTAGTTCAAAAGTTGAAATTGAAACATTTATCATTAATCGAATTGTTTAATCAAACTAGTAATTTTAACAATAAATTGATATCATCATATAACATTCCAAATATTAGTGATGATTTGAATACATTGAATTCATCTGGAGTCAGAAATAGACGAATTAGAAGACGTAACAGGACAAGAAACCGGCAGCTTAAAATGTATACTATGTTTTAAAAATCAAAGAGAAATATTTTACATTTCAAATTATGTACAAAACCATTAATAAACAAGTAAAAAAGCTAATATTGGTCTAAGACCAATTCTTATGATACCCTCTAGATGAATGTCCGTATGAAATTTCGTATGAGCAATTTTGATTTTTGCAGTGGTTTTTCGCATATATTTCTAGAACGGTTCGTCGGACAGAAAAAATGATTATAACCAATTTTATATGATTTCATATTCTGAACAAGTTTTTAGTACAATAGAAATGTTTAGGACTGATCGTTTTCACACTATCCGTAAAAAAAATAAATTTTTATATGGCAACACCAAGAATGAGTTGCCCGATTTATTCCATTTTTTAAATTTTATTTGCTATTACTATGAAAAAACTATGTACCAAATTTCAGCTCTCTATGTCAACGCGTTCTCAGGCAGTGTCCAAATATATAGTGGAAAACGAAATTTTTGTATGGCAACCCCACGAAGGAGTTGGCCGATTTGTCTCATTTTCGAACTTAATTTTACTTTTTTTTAAAAGTCCGTGTACATAATTTCAGCTCTATAAGTATACGCGTTCTCGAGTTATCGTGTGCACAGACGGACGGACGGACATGCAAAAATCAAAATTACTTTTAATATTATGCGTGGGTGTCCAATTTTGCTCTACCATCATTATTTCGAGGTGTTACAAACGGAATGACAAATGTAGTATATCCTTTAGATTTCATCTAGGGTATAAAAATTCATAAAACGCAAATATCAAATACTAGCTAAAATTGCCCATTCTTAGATCGCGACTTTCTTAAGTTCATATTTTTTATTCCTTTAATTTTTTTTCTTTTGTAATTTTTTAAAATTTTGCTTTTAATATTTTTTTTTAATTATTATCTTACTTAAAAAACAGCATGGTGCATTTGTTCGCGTTACAGATAGAGTAGGGACATTTCTTATATGTATTTATGTGTTTTCTTTAATTATGCAAATGCAGCTATTTTGAATCCTTTAAAAAAATGGACAAAATGTCCACCAAGAAAGATATTGTGTTCATAGACATATCATCATTGTATTATCTCAAAAACTCACTAAGAATCTAGGAAGAAAAAATTCGTAAACCGTCTTCTTAAATATTGTACCTCCCGCAAAGAAAGGTATGCAGAACCGACCACCTGTGTTTTCGATATAGATCAGAGTTAAAATGCTCATTGCAGTCGTCAAGAAGACCAATAGGTCTACTTAAATATCTGGACATCATCGACATACATGTGTACCTTCACATTCTCTACTACCAAAGGAAGGTAATTAATAAAAAGACTAAATAGACTAAATAATAATGGCCAATCAACCCTGCAAAACAACACAAGGCACAGGCAAAGCATTTGAAAATTCTTTACCAACCTTAACCTGCTGGGAACGACCACCGATAAACATCCTAACCAGGGAGGTAGCTAATACACTGTAGCTGGGGTGTCCACAATATGCTTTGCTGTGAGTCCCCACTACCTAGATCCCGTAAAACACTCCGATTTCTTCTAACTAATATTTAGTGCACAAATTACAAATATCCAACTTTAATATATACATATATGCTTCATTCTGGCGAGCAGTAATGAAGAGAAGCTTACTGATGCGACGACGCTTTGCTAATCAAAAGGTAGACGAGTGGAGACTGGCTCATTGCTATTTGTTATACTGAGTTATCTGTCCTACGTGACAGTCAGAGCCCCACTCGAATAGTGCTACCAATGTGTGTTGTTTATTGTCGAATATAGGATTATGTCTAAGCGTGTTTTAGTTTTGTTTTGTATGGTCAGCACTATCGAAGGCCTTAGAAAAGTCCAAGACAACTAAAATGCCAACATCATTATCATTCATGGCAGCCCTGATATTACCTGGTGTAACATTTAATACTGCAGTTTCACAACTGCGAAAAGCGCGAGATCCAGATTGCCAAGAAGTTAGAAATCTGTTCACTTCCACCCAACCAAGGAACTGATTATACACGAGTTTTTCCAGCACCTTAGATAAAAAAGATAAGATACTTATGGGGCGAAAGTCAATAGGTGATTTGACTTTAGTTCTCTTTGAGATCGGCAGAACAGTAGCACTCTTCTAAATGTTGGGAAAAATTGATGATGTTAGACAGATATTCAAAATATGAAGTTATACTTAACAATTACAGGTAACAGTATTTTTATTAGGCGTGGTGGGAGGGAGTCTGGCCCAATCCAGATCTACTCCGCAAAAATAAAAATAATATCTGAGAAGGAATGCAGAGGTAGACCATGAATATCATGGAAAATGTTAATGTAGAAGGAATCGAATTGGTTCTTTGAGACAGAAAATCTCTGTGAGGAACATATATTTATGTAAAATTTTCTTGACATGACATCTCTATATACTGATTAATGCTAAAGCCTTCAATGCAAGAAATATGTTATACAGGATTACCTAGAATACGACCTTGAAGGAAAATAATTTTAATAGAGCAGTATAAATTTGAGATCACGGAGTGAGAAATAATAGTAATAGTAAGTACCATTTTTAACCTTAACAAATTCATACGATATGCGACCACATTCCAGTGGGTTAGAATATAATTATGAAGTAAAGATTTTAGAACTTTTACAAGTAGACTGGTTGGAATTGTTATTACTATTATCAAGGAGAGCATAGTATAAAGCAGGAATCTAACATGGTCCAATACACTCTTCTGATTCCTTCATTCACTAAAATTTTCGTATCATTTTATTGGTGTATACTGAGGAATGTTTTTAATTGGTCTTCTGGCAGAAGATAAGATCGAAAAATATTATTCTTATAATTGGTGTAGGCCGAATAAAATGAGGTGGCAAATTCATGGAAACGTTTTCAAACATAATTGATATTAGCATTAGTTGCGTAAACAATATTCTATGATAATTCACTTCCTTTAAGGTCATACTTTCTATTTATATTTTCTGGGGTTTCTCCCATCACATCGTACCCAACAAATAATGGTTTCAAGCTTTCAGACTTCTTTTCGTTCTTGCACATTTTTCATTCATGGTGTCAGAGTCTGAAATAGTCTTCCTCTGAATGATATGATATGATATGATTTCTCGTCCTGGGGGCTTCATATTGAATCTTCGATGAATGCTCGGATTATATTCAGTTCGTCTACCATTTATCAATGTGACTCCTCTTATGTTGGCATATGCAGATGACCTATTTATTTTCTTGATAAGAGATGAAGCTTTTTCGGTCGCTCGTGCTGTTTTCGGACAGTACTACGTTCGTAAGAATCAAGGCTTGAGGTGTGGAAGGTGGAGAGGTCGTATCCACTGAACATCCAATGAGCTAATACTTGCCTGCAGTATTTAGATGTGTACGAGTATATCGGACGCGAGATTAAATCAAATAATAGCCGGTTCGCTCTGGGGAAATTGTCTAGAGCTGTAAAGTCCTGGCGAAGTCAACTATTTCCATATCCTTAATGGAAAGGACAGTCGTAATAAATTATTTGATTACCTCGTGCATCGTCCATCTGCTAACGTCTGAGATGTTTGATGCAGGCTTTGTAGGACTTCTTTAAGCAAAAGCGATACACGCCTTTTGGTGCGAAGGACGATGGGTTGTTTTAAGCAAACTCTGTCTGCCAGCCAAGATAGGAGTGTTGTTAGGTCTCACTACCTTGGTTGTGAAATCAAGGTGTCTCCAAGTGCGTGCATTCCAAAGGGTGTTTTGCCAAAGACAGACGTCTTGTTTTCTCAACTCTGGGTTAATGTAATGAGAGCGATCGACATAAGAGCGCGTTACCTGATCCCTATTCGACCACTTTATCCTCCTGACTGGCCACCGGATCTTATCTCAACGAATCAGACTTGGGGCACAATCAGGCCAGCATTTCACCTTAAGTGGAATGCTCCACGGTACCCACAGTTCGCGTCGATTCCGACCAAATTCAATCCTGATTTAACAGAATCAGTGTTCAGTAATGCTCGAGGTTTTGCAGCTGACACACATCCACTGACGGTTCTCGGAGATATTAACGATATCTCCGGAAACTGTCGAATACACATGAACACTCTACAACTACACAAACTGGCTGCTTCTGTGTGGGAGAGATTTCGCCGACTTGGGACCAGTGACCTTGGGACTGAGTTGAAAGATGCTTTCGTTTTGGACAGACCACCTCACACAGATTTCAATACACTTACAACACATGTGCTCAGTGACGTGCTTATGTCAATAAGACCTCCAGAGTATACAGGAAAAAACAAATAGCGAATATACCAAAGGGCAAATATGAGCGCGATGGGAGGAATAATTTGCAGAGTACTCTACAGTTATCCTTCTAATTACAAAAATGGCATTGTGGCATTCAAATTGTTTCATCACAGTCTTATGTATCCTAATCAGTCGTCACATACTGACCGGTGAGTTCAGAGGATCTGCACAGTTTGTGCTGGTGAAAGCACCCCGTTTCACAGGTTCTTCACTTGCCCGGCTTTGCAAAATCTAATAGAGCTCGTGAGAGATATATGTCAGTTTGATCCATTTGAATTTCGGCATTACTAGAACATCGTTTCTATGGGGACCAGAAGCTTGTAGTCAAGTGAAAGCTTTGTGTTGACATTAGACAAATCTACAATTCATTTGTACTACATGCGAGTCGAAGACGGCAGTCAGAGCACTGACCCAAAACACCTCGCACAAGCACTTAAAAGGTACTTCGTCGCTAGATTGAAGAGACGTTTACGTCTTAAATATCTGGCAACGAAAGCAGATACATTTAACTGCACATGACAGACACTATCGTCGGTGCAGGACGGAGCTCTTGTCTTTCGCTGGTGATAACAGACAACAGCATTTGCAACTCTAGTCTACGAAGCTTCTCCTCGCTTTGAAACCATTGCATGTACTGTGGGAAGGACAAACACTCTGTTAGAGATTTTGAGCTGGACGGATGATGAGGGCAGTTTGTAGAGATCTATGATACTACAAGCTGCTCTCGAGGGACTCTATGACAGTAACGGTGGCACTTGAAATTATTCTTCATTATTACTATTCACTCAAAATTTTTAAATTTTTCTTTCCATCGCTTTGCAAAATTCTTGTCACACTTAAGTTTAGGAATAGCCATTTTTTATTCTGGCTTGAATTCTTATTTCAAAATTATTGTGTAAAATTTAACTCTCTCCTTAAAGATATTTTTTTTAGTGCGTCCTATTTAGTCTTTTACCTTTTGTTTAGTTCTAGTTCGTTCTATTGTTTGAGCATTTTGCGTCCCTCTTTTACTTTTAGATAGAGGCATTTTTTTTAGAACCACTTTTTCTTGCTTTTGGATCTTAAGTTACTTTTTATGACGTTTTGAATTAAAAAACATATATAAAAAAAAATTATAATTATTGTTTGTATTATATTTTTTATTGGTGATTTTAACATTTGGTTTGATTATTTGATTTATTTCCATTTATTTAGTTGCTTTGCTTAAATTTCCGGAGTAAGTACACACATAAAGTTACAACTGTTGCATTTTTTTAATCAGAGTTTGTGCAAGAATTGTATTCTCAATGCTCTTAATAAAGAATTATTGTATTATATTATACCTATAAAAAGAATGTGAATGTTTTTTAAACAATTCTAGTAATCATAAGGCGCTCATGATAATCGAAGAAATCACTCTATATATGTATGTAGATATGTTGTTTAATATAATCTAATTTCACTGACTGAAGTCATTCATTCATTATCGAATTTGTTTTCAATAGAAATAGTTTTTCATGCGGTTGTAATAAAGTAAATAACAGATAAGCTAAGTGAGTAGCATTTTTTTCTAAATCTTGTATGAATGTACATTATGTATTAAAAAAAAAAAGACTTTCAAAGTAATAAAAGTTTTGATTTATAATGTCACTTGTTTATATACATACAAATATGTGATAAGCCCATTCTTGTTTAAATAAAACTTATTGCACTTCTTGTGCCGTAATTTAGTATGACTACGCTATCGGAATTTATACATACGTTAAATTTTATAATAAAGTTCGTCTGAATGTTTTCATTTTTTGGTAAAATCTCATGGAGAGTTGATCAGTTGTAGGACTATCTATCTATCTAGCATAGTCTGGATTTGAAACCCTATCAAAGTTATTACAAAATAGAAATGACAAATTTCTGTAAAAAAATCAATATGGTGCATAGTTGGAAAATAATATTGTTTGTGTTGTTTTGTATTTTGGCCTTAATTACGGCTATTTTATTTGAAAAGAAGAACACTATTCACTTGCCAGGTTTAGGGAAGATTCATGGATCGACTACGTTAACAGCTTGGACTAATAGAACTATTTATCAATTTCTTGGAATACCATTTGCTGAATCGCCAAGTGGAAAGTTGCGTTTTAAGGTGAAATAATTTTTTGTAGTGTGTTAAGAGAGCTGGATTTTATTATTTTTTTACTTAAATAACAAAAAACATTTTAATAATTTATGCTCGTGTTGAATACACAACACAGTTAATTTGCAACTGTTACAAAACATTACATATCGAACGTCGGCAACGAGAGTGTTACAACACAAAAAATTTTGTTTTTGGAAAATCGCATTTTATTATTTTTTATATCAGAAAATCTAATTTAAAATTTACTGAGATGACATCGCACATCGGCAACGATAGTGTCACAACACAAAATAATACGAAACTGACATAGTCATGGAAAAGTAAAGATAAGTATATTTAATTTGATTATTCAATTCATGTCAGTTTCGTGAGTATTTATGCAAAGAAATCAGCTAAAGGATTTTTTCAAGACATGACTGTTGGGGAATGATAATGTTGAATATTACTTCTAATAGCTATCTGTTATTGCTGATTACTTGGGACAGTTTATACAACTCTTTGTAAGTATGTATGTATGTATATCGTTCGTTCGTCATCATATATTCAAAAAGTTCAAATCTTACTGACAAATTGGAAAGTGTTAAAAATGCATAGATGACTTCATTGATTGAAAAAATACTTCATTTCATGGTATCCTAATCCTACATGTTGAAGGAGGAAACGATTCTTTTTTCTTCGAAAAATATCAACACCACTTTTTCTAATCGAACTTAAGTAGACACTACGCCCAAAATGCAAACATTTTTGCGTTTTCGCACCTATTGTAGAATTTATATGAACTTCGAATGAGCCTCAATTAACACGAAGACTGGTTGGTGTTAAATATTTTATGAGCGTGCGAATTTATATAGCCTAAATATTTTTTCTGAGAAAGATACGTTATTCTCTACGCGACAAAGATGGCTGAAGAACAGCAATTAAATTAGACTAAGGATGTTAAATGTGTTATTCTCCCTATTGCTAAATCTGAATATAACGACACCACAGATAGATATTATATCTCGATTGATCTGGCTAACGAATTAGGTGGAAGGTGAGTCCAAAAACAAGGCAGACATAAATATTTCGTAAATCTACATAATTTGTATACAGTGGTGTTTCACCCGAAGGCTATGGATAGATCATTCTTAGACGAAATCCTAACGG
Source organism: Dioctria rufipes (assembly GCA_963924295.1). Classification (NCBI taxonomy): domain Eukaryota; kingdom Metazoa; phylum Arthropoda; class Insecta; order Diptera; family Asilidae; genus Dioctria; species Dioctria rufipes. Next base: position 153,618,976 of record OZ002743.1, on the reverse strand, counting down.
TTTCAGAGATAACGGGGTTAAAGATAATTGGGTATATTTTAATATTCACCCTGTAAATTCTGAACGTTACACTCTATGATGAGGGTTTAAAATTTGTTGGATCCATTGTTGCAGTCAGAAGAACAATTCTCCCAGCTGGAAATAGAAGCAACGCGTGCAAAGGGAATGGCATCCACACTATAGTCAGAAAATTTCTTTACCAAAGCGCTCTCTTAAATATTCAAAGAAATCTTTGCGAAAGCAGAGCTCTTCACTGATTTTGGGGTTATTCATAAAAATATGACTCATATGCATCTGAAAGGAGAAGATGCATATAAGTCATATTTTCTTTCAGTTGTATAGTCAGAGTCAGTTAAAATGTTTGGTTTCGTTTGATTAATAATTTTTTTTTCTCTCTTTGTTTATCAACATGCCCTTGCAATTCGTATACATAGCTTTACAATCAAACGGAGCGCCGCCCCTCAGAACCCATAGAAAAAACTGAAATGTTGACTAAAGCTTTCTCTTGATTTCCTCTGCACTCTCTATAAGAATCTAGAATCTCCAAGTGAGCACTGCCCTTTGAAAATATGCAAGTTAAAAAGATATGAACGAGGATACGGTGGAAGAGTTCTTGCATTCATTCGTCTTTGCGTGCTTCTATTTCTCGTGAGCATTGAGACGAAAGGAAGCTCTATAGAAGAATATTTATTGATACATACAGAAATATAACAGAGACGCAAGTAACTGAAAAGCTTCCTTAGCCATCACTTGGAAGCTCTATAGAAGATTATTCGCTGAGATACTTTCCTCTGTCCCAGCTCATTGTCTCATATCCATGTTTGAACAGGCAACGCTTTACTACTGTTCTCAGGAAGATAAAGAATAAATAACTGATGATTATTTAAGAAGTAAAAAGACTGGAATTGACTTAAGAGCAATTCTTACGATACCCTAGATGAATGTCCGTATATAAGGATGATCGTTAAAGTGGTTCTTGGCATCTCGTTAAAGAGCGGTTCGGAGGAGAGTAAATTCATACAATTTTATATTCTGAAGAACTTTTCAGTACAATAAAAATGTCTAGGACTGATCATTTTCAAAGTACATATATGTAAAAAATCGGCCAAGTGCGAGGCGGACTCGAGCACGAAGGGCTCCGTACCATCGTACAAAATTTAACACCATGTACTTTTTATTTATTTTTTCAAATGAGAGTAGACGTCATTTGAAAAAATAATACTGTCATTTAAAAAATAATAATAATGCTGTCATTTGAAAAAATTATGCCTACTTATAATAATAATGAATGAGAATAAAACGAGGAAAAAAACGCCGAAAAAATCACGTTTCTTGTATGGGGCACCTTTTAATTTATTTTTATTTTTATTATTTGTTGTTATAGCGGCAATAGAAAAACACACTCTGTGAAATTTTCAACTGTCTACCTGTTACGGTTCATGATATACAGCCCGGTGACAGACAGATGGACGGACATCGTTTTTGCCCTTTCGGTACGGAAACCTAAAAAGCCCAATTTTTGTATGGCAACACCAAGAAGGGATTGCCTGATTTAGTAAACAACGAATTTTTGTATAGCAACCCTATGAAGGAGTTTCTCGATATGTGTCATTTTCGAACTTAAATCTAAAATTTTTTTAATGCCAGTGTGCAAAATTTCAGGTCTTTAAGTGAACGCGTTCTCGAGTTATCGTGCAGACGGGCAGACAGACGGACATGCAAAAATCAAAATAACTTGCTTGCTTCTGCGGACATGCCTATGTAAAAAGGCAATGAACTGGTATAGAGAAAAGAATCGCTGAAAGCTTCAAGGGAAGCGCTTCGGACAATTTCTTAGAAGGCTTTTTCCAATGGGAACGTCAGTCGTCGCAACTAAAGGTCTGTTACTTTATATTAAGAAATTGATATTCTTGAATTGTCCTTATTTATCCCACATTTTAGAAGTTATTTGAATTGTTTTTAAATTTTCTACAAAACCAATTTTAATCAAATAAGCTGTTAAAAAATGCCATTTTGGCAGTACTGTAGCAGATTTCTGAAATGAAACGAATGCGTTATAATTCCCTAGACCTAGAGTAAAGGAACATATTTATTGCTCTTTTTAAGTGGTACTTTCATTTCTCTTTTGGAACCATCAAAATTTACTTTTACTTTTGAAAATATTACAAAATGGCAATTAGCAGTTGTAATGTAGCAAAATATAATAGGCTCACCAACTACCAGAAACAAAATCACTAGCTCATATAGGGCAGCGATAAGCATAGGTGGACAGATAAAGATGTATGTAGACGAACTAGCAAGGACAATTATCAACTATCATTGGTAGTGCCCCAAAGAACGGAAAAATGTTTCATTTTAACATCAGAAATTAGCTACTGAATAAGTTTTGCAGTCTGTATAACCGCTGTAGACTGTAACTAAATAAATAATTTAAAAAATAACACTCAAAATGATCAGACGATAACTTTTTCAATACAAATACGAAAAAGCGAAAATCTATCGATTTGCAAAACTCAACTGGTGGCCATCAAGTACATGGTTAAAAAAAAGTTGTTAAATTTTCATCTAAAAACGATTAAAACGATTATAACCTATTTTCTAGTAATGTTTTAATTTAAAATCAAATAGTATAAATATATTTTATACTTAGGCACCTGTAGAACGTTCTAAATGGACTGGTGTACTGGATGCAACCAAGCAAGGTCGAAGATGTCCAGTAATAGGCCTGTACTATTCAAATCCTTACGAAGATATAGAAGATTGTCTAAATTTGAACATCTACACAGCAAATGTAATGACAAAATTCAGTAACACACAAAAATAATAAAATTTTTTATATTTTTAGTGTATTGCACGTAATCCAGTAATGATATACATCCATGGCGGAGGGTTTTACAATGGTTCATCAGCTAAATTTAAACCAGACTTTCTCTTAGAGAAAGATATTGTCTTAGTAATTCCACAATATCGATTAGGATTGCTTGGATTTTTAGCTACAAACAGCGCAGAAATTCCAGGAAATATGGCTCTTCTAGATGTTATGCTAGCCCTAAAATGGGTGCAAAAGTATATCTCATATTTTGGAGGTGATGCAAATCGTGTTACACTTTTCGGGCAATCAGCAGGTGGAGCAATAGTTTCTGCACTAATGATAAGTCCAGCTGTACCAAAAGGATTATTTCATCAAACAATTATTCAATCAGGAACAATATTATCAAACTGGGCAGTTCAACCATATTCAATTCATAAAGCCGCTTTTATTTGTTTAAGAGCTGGATGTACTAAGTGCATAGACATTAAAGATATAAATGAATGCTTAATTGGTATAGATATATTTAAACTTCTAAAAGTTAACACAAGTAATGTAAGTTTTTTTTTTTTTGTAAAATTGCGTAAGTGACATTTTTGTCAAAATTTTCTTTCTTTTAGTTACAAGTAACTGATAGCTTTGCTTTAGTTATTGGTGACTACAACAATATTCTTCCTGAATGGCCTCGAGAATTGATAGAGAGTTCGACAAAATATCCAATGATAGCTGGAGTTACAAAAAATGATGGAAGTTTTGTTCTAGCAGGTAAGAATGTTGATTCTAAATGGTAACCTCACTGAAATTATATTACCATAATAGTAAAGCTGTGCATGATGTTAGAAGGTCATGATGTTATCGGCGGTCTAATATTAACATCAATAGCAGTATTCAAAACCACTCAAAGAAGCTGGCACTAGAGGTATAAAGGCATCAAAACGACTTTGAAGAATATATGCATATAGAATTGAAGAAAAAACAGAAGCGAGATCGTGCAATTTGATGTTTTGGTTTATATGCCTTTTTCAAATTCAGAAATTGAAGTCGTGTATGTCTTTTTATATCATAGTTAAGGCTGAGTACATAGTCTATGATGCAATCCATAGCATTCAATATAAATAATATAACAAGAGGCGATTGCTGCAGATATCAGTATATATTTCACCTACTTAAAAAGAACATATTCGGACAAAAGAGAAAGGAAAACAAGTAAAAAAGCTAGAATTGATGTAAGACCAATTCTTATGGTAGCAGATGAACGCTCATATGTAATTATTTCGTATGGTCACCATTCTGTGCATGTTTGATTTTTGAAGTGATTTTTCGCATATATTTCTAAAACGGTTTGTCGGAAAATAAAAATGGGTATAACCAAATTCATAGGATTTCCTGTTCTGGAGAACTTTTCAGTACAATAAAAATGTCCAGGATTGATCGTTTGGATAGTATACGTAAAAAACCAAAAATTTTGTATGGTAACACCAAAAAAAGGAGTCCCTGATTTAGTTCATTTTTGAGCTTGTATTTACAATTTTTAAGGAAATACCGTGTACAAAATTTGAGCTCTCCACGTCGACGCGTACTCAGGCCGTGTCTAAACCAAATACATATATAATGAAAAACCAGAGTTTTGTATGGCAAGACCAAGAAGGGGTTGCCTGATTTAGTACAATTCTGAAATTTTATTTACTATTATTATGAAAACTCCATGTAGCAAATTTCAGCTTTCTACGTCAACGTGTTCTCGGGCAGTACCCAAATACATATATAGTTAAAAATGAATGAGTTGCCCGATTGGTCCCATTTTCGAACTTACCTTTTTTTAATGCCAGTGTGCAAAATTTTAGCTCTCTAAGTAAACGCGTTCTCGATTTATCGTAAGGACGGACGGACGTGCAAAAATCAAAATGACTTTTAATATTATGCTTGGGTGTCCAATCCATTTTGCTCTACCATTATTATTTCTATGTGTTACAAACGGAATGAAAAACTTAGTATACTCTATGATCTCATAATCTTTCTAGGGTATAAAAACACAAGAAAGCATCACAAAACTGCAAGAAGAGGTCGAAATGACTTTGAAGAGTGAAAGGATATACTATGTATTTTGTTGCAACGGAAAGTATGTGATCCATGTAGTTTAAATTACAAGCAGGAAATTTTGATTTCATTGATTGATTTTCGTAGGAATTACACGCATTGTTGGATGGACACATATCATATATGGATTTGAAGGTTGTTGTGTACCTTTTTTGTATGGGTGTCGAGTATGCCTAGTCATACAATTCATGGCTTAGTAGGCTAGTTACAAATTAAGAAATGCAAGAGGGAAAATCATCTCTCTCGTTAGCTCAGTGATAAGAGCAGTCGCCCGGCAAGCGGAAGGTCCCGGTTTCAAACCCCGGACGAGGCGTTGTTTTTTCCTCTTGTATTTATGATTTGATTTAGAATCATTAAAAATAAAAGTTCTTAAAATTCTTCTATTATTCACAATAACTGTTGTTATAATAAATAATAATAATATTTTCATAAATTCATTAGTACAGAAGATCTGCAGTCTTATATAAGTACTTCTAATTTAGAGGGTCTTTAAATATAATTGCGGCTGCGCATTTAAACAATATTAACACATTGCTTGCGAGCAATCTCACATGTGGCCTGGTGCCTGACGCGGGCGACATCTTAGCCACCGCGTAAAAAATTAGACATTTTTAAAAATGGTGATTCGTATAACGCATTAAATAACAAATACTACTTTTAACACGTATGTGTGTTGTGGAAGTGTCACCGACTTCCACCAGCAAACAATGAAAATCGTATTATTACGTGTCCCGCAAACTGCAGTCTAATGAAAACATATTTATACGTGTCCCAACAACAATGTGTTAAGCTAAAAATAAACTAAGCCGGGAAATTACACAGTGTATTAGACTAAAAGCTAGATTTTATGAACAATAGTCCACTTTTAAATCCAAAAAAATTCTGTAACCGGCGGGAATATTCAGTCGATAGCCTGATGATGCCTCGATAGGGCGAAACGCGTCGCACTCATAAAAAGACTTTTTTAATAAATAGTTTAAAAGTTAACAAGTGTTTTCAATTAATCATAAAAGCGTATAGACACATATAAAACCTTAAGAAAAAAAAGAGAGAAAAAATAAAAAGAGAAAAAGTTAATTAAAAACGTACAAAATACCAAACTTATTCTAATTCATTCATTCATTCATTTTAGATATTTACTGGTAAACTATTCCACAAACGAATTATCTGAACAAAATAAGAACATTTATATGCACCTGTACGGAAATGGAGAATATTCGAGTTTCTAGAAGAACGTATACATTGTATACTATGTGAAAACAAATAGCTAGGTGCTTTTGATTCTCTCAGATTATATAAAAAAATCAATAAATTGAATTCAATATATTTAAACATTGAGAAACCGAGCAAACGATAACTGAGTGGAGAGACGTGGTCAAGCCGATATATACGATGATAAGTTTATGGGAGCGGGTGCTGTCCAATGTTGGATATATCATATTTTCAAATGTGAAATGAGGTAGCAGAAGAGTTCTCACCAATTTTTACTTTATCCCTCCAAACATAATCGTGGCCACAGTTACCTGAGCCCCCCATAGACCTTAACAAGGATTGAGCTTATATAATCACAACATTTCAGGGATAAACATATATGTAGTTATTCCTGGATTTTTAACAGAGCTAACCAAAGACTAAGGAGAATTGTTTAGTAGAATATCAGGGAATTCAGTAATATTCAGCTTGCTGTCTTTGATAATCATGTAGTGAGATTTACTTGGATTGAGAGTTAGATGGCTTCATTGTGCCCAATTCACTCGAGGAAAGTAATCCTCAATCAAGACCAATTGGTCTACTGAAGTAAATCTGCACGTCATCAGTACACAAGTAAATATTAACATTCTCTACAGTTTCATCCAGATCATTTATAAAGAGATTGAAATGCAGGGGCCTCAATATTGATCCCTGCGGAGCACCTCAAAACACGGAAAGGTGACCTGAGAAGTATCGTTTACCTTTCCTTATTGATATCTGTCTGTCAAGAAACATTGGATTAGCTGAAAAACAGTAGAGGAGAACCCAAAGTAGGTAAACATTTCTGTAGAAAATTCATCTGACCCGCTGTTATCAGAGAAACTCGTAAGTCATTAGTAATTTTTAACAGGGTTGTGGTACAGCTATGTTTGGGACGGAATCCCAATTGCCATTTAGTTAAAAGTGCATTGTCTTCAAATTAAGACATCTGGGTGTACATTAGCCTTTCTAGAACTTTGGAGAGAAATGCCAATCGACCGAAAACTATTCATATCTGTAGGAGAAAACTTTTCCGATGTAGTAGTATTATGAGCTAACGCACCGGAAAGAGAATAAAACCGTTGAGGTTAATCTATTTTATATATTTCATTCGACTCTGGTGTCCTCCCCAGATATTATTCTTGTCCTTGCGGTAATAAGTGACAATTTAGTTCATCACGGTCAAAATCAGGATAGTTAATTTTTTTCCATTTTCTGCAGCAGCCAAATTTCCTTAAACTATTTCATTGCTTTTGACGAAACTAATTTTTTGATATTTTCCCATTTAAAATGCTGATGAAGGCGATAGAAATACTCTCGTTTTGAAATTGAAGCAGATATGGCAGCAGTAATAAGATGAAAACTTAGATTTCGTTGCAATAGGATCCATTCCAACATTAATTTATATCTGAATCGGCCTGTAACTACGTATTCCAGGATGAATATTTTGTAGATAATTTGTCAATTCCATATATTTTTTAACTTTTTGATATCTACATATATATAGCTGCTGTTTTTCCGTGAATGCAGTAGCAATGAACTATCAGGAGCGATAACTAATTAATAATTAATTCAAATTGCAGTCGGAATATCGATTAAAATTCATCACTCGGTCTTAACAATTTGTGTTTATTAGTACATACCTTAGCCATGGCATAAGCAAACAGGTTCTTGGAGTTAAGAAAGATGATGGTTCTTTCGCCTTTGTTAATACATAGTTGTTTGATGTTTTCCTGCTTCCAAGAAAACTTTGAAATTATCAAAAAAATCTAAAAACTGAATTTTTTTTCTTTCCAGAAGTTTACGATAAATTGAAAACGAAATTTGGAGATATTAGAAAAATAAATCCCCGGAAATTCATAAGAGAACTAATTCGTGCAACTAAAGAGAAAGATGTAAGTGGTACAATTGAAAATATGGCCACAAAGTTTCTATTTCAAAAGGAGCATTTAGATAAAAGCGACTACAAAATGATGATACCAGGATTAATAGACGTAATTAATGAAATAAATATATAACAGCTAACAAATAATTCTTATTATTACAGTTAGCAAGTATTATAGTTATGAAATCACCTACTCTAAGTCTTGCTACGTTGAATAATGAAAATAACCCGTATTCAACATATTTATATACATTTGACTATAAAGGGGAAAATTCTTATTTTGGATATGGCACAAATACCAGTCACTATCCTTTCAACGGAGGAATACACCATTCTGATGATTATATATATCTTTTCAGTACTTTTACACTTAACAAAGAAGATACTGAATTTGCAAAAAATATGGTTGATTTATGGACAACCTTTGCAATAAATGGAAAGCCAATCGGCAGCAGTTTACGAGGCGACGAGTGGAGACCCATAAATGGTATGCATTCATTAATTTTGTTATTTTATATATTTTATTTATAACAGTACGCCTTTCAGAAACTGGTCCTTATTTACATATAAATAAGATTAACGCAAAAGGAAGTGAATTTTCAGATGAGTTTTTAGTGGCGATTAATGATAAAACAAATAGCATAATTAGAAAAAATACAGACTTTTAATACATAAATCCTACCATTTGTTTTTTGTTCGCAATAATTTTAGTTCCAGTTCAGTGGAAGACTCTTCTCGCTAAGGATCATACCAATGGTATTGTCCTTCTACAGAAAGTTGATGGCGGCAACACAAGCAGCCGGGAAGAAACAATAAGTTTTTTATTGAAGTTCATTAATCAATAATAATGCAAGATAATGATGAGGTCTCTGAAGAGCTAAAATCTGAAAGCTTCTCTGGCAGAATCGTCACCTCCAAAGAAAGTTAAATAGACCGTCAGCTCCTTTAAGCCATTCAAATCGCCTGGAGCTGATGTCATCTTTCGAGCCCTTCTTCAACAAGGGCTAGAAGAATTACTGCCAAATCTTATCAAGACCTTCAGAGCAAGCTCTACTCTAGGGATATCATGGATGTGGAGGGATGTTAACGTAGCATTTATACCTAAGGGAGAAAGCGGTCACCTGTACTACCCAAGTCCTACCGTCCTATCAGTGTAACTTCGTTTCTTCTTAAAACAATGGAGAAAATGTTAGACAACCACATTAGGAGCGGTGTACTCAAACGGTCACCACACTAACATGCTTACCAAGCTGGAAAGTCTACTACAACTGCCATACATAGTCTTGTTTTAAGACTAGAAAAGGCGGTGGAGGATAAAGAGACAGCCCTATCCGCATTCCTAGACATCGAAGGAGCATTTGATAATACGAAGCCATTGAGAATGCAGCTACCAAAAAAAGAATCGAACCTTCCTTGATAAAATGGATAAAAGCTATACCTACTTGAAAGCCGGAGAATTACAGCCAACTTGGGGAAGGCTCGAATACAGTAGTGGCAGCCAAAGGATATCCATAAGATAATAATTTCAATAAGTTTACAAAATGTTATTTTAAGTGCAAAAAATTGATTGAACTTTTCGACCCTGCTATCTACAAATTCAAAATGTTGAAAACAGTAACAAACGCATTTAGTTATAAGTAAAGAAGCGCTTTAACCCTAGAATACTAAACATGTGTAAAAAAACAGTAATACTAAACATACGTCAATTTGACTCTCTTTAATTCGAAACATATTTATAGTAAAATAAAGAACAATACATATTATTCCTTTTATTAATGAAAGTTAATAATGCGATCAGAGATGTCTCATCAATATGGTTATCTTTGATCGCCTACTATAGAAGTTCAATGATGGAGGCACACCAATTGCCCATATAAATACTTTTTATAAAAAGTAAGAGTGAATTATATGGTGGCAAGATTACTCATTGCATCGAAAAGTTCAATCATTTTTTCTCACTTAAAATGCATTTTGTAAATTTATTGAAATTATTTTCAATAAATTTCAGTCTGTTAAGACGAGAAATCTCCTTCATATAATTTCTACTTGCTTTATTCATATGCCGCCTGGCAAAAAAGGGGGAACAATCACCCAATTTAAAAGTGTAATGAGAAATCTTGCCACCTACTTTTTATAAAAAGTATTTATATGGGCAAATGGTGTGTCTCCATCATTGAACTTCTATGGCAGGCGATCAGGGATAACCATAATGATGAGACCTCTCTGATAACTGTTCCTTTCGGGAGAAAAAGCAACCACCATTTCTTGAGGAAATAGTATGGAATTCTCGAAGGAGGTCAAGTATCTAGGCATTACCCTAGATATCAGACTAACCTGGAACTGCCACTTAAAAAAAGTACAGAAGAATGTCATAGTGGCAATATGGACATGCTGCAGGCTTTTTGGCAGAACTTGGGGTCTTAAACCAAAAATGATTCTATGGTCACATACATCTTTATAAGACCCATGATCACATACGCTTCATTCGTTTGGTGGCGAAAAACAGAAAAAGACAGTTCAAGCTAGTTTAAAAAAACTACAACGGCTTGTATGTTTAGGAATAAATGGTTCCATGCGCACCTGCCCAACTGCAGCCTTAGAGGCTATGCTGGACCTCCCCCTTTACATTTGCATGTTAGGAAGGAGACCATCCTCAGTGCAATTAAGCTGTAGAGGGCAAATCTCATTATGAGTACAAACAATCTGGTTGACCACCTGAAAATCCTCCAAGAATTCCTAGAGGAGCCGATGGCCAACCCAATTTTAGACGTTATGCCGAAATGCCATAACTTTGAAACACCATTTAAGGTTATCTTAGGACACCGTCAACAGTGGCCCACTGAGGACCTACATTTTGAAAAAGATCTCTTACATGATACACGGATGGGTCCAAAATGGAAGGTAGAGCACACATGGGCATATATGGCCTCACCAACCCTTTTCAGGCAGAAATACACGCCATAGAACTCTGCGCTCAAGAAATAATTCACAAGAACATGCGTGAAGCTAAAATATACATAATACCAGACAGCCAAGCAGCAGGTAAGCTCGTTTACCTTTGAGTCTAAGCTAGTTTGGGACTGTCTTACTGTCTTGAAGCAACTGGCCGAAGTAAACAAAATGACGCTGATTTGTGTGCCAGTACATGAAGGCATTAAGAGCAACAAGTTTGCGGGCTACCTTGCAAAAGAAGGAGCCAGATCTCCGTTTATTGGAACCTAGCCCATCTTTGGACACACAAAAAGTATCCTCTCTACTCAGATCAGGCTTTAGAGGAGGACAGAATTAAAAAGCCATACTCGAAAAATATCCCGGGGCTGAACAAGCGAAGAAGTTTGTAGAGTGCTCATAACAAAGTACAAAATTATTCCTCACGCTCAGCAGAAAAGAATTAAGGCTCATAAAGGACATATTTACTGGGCATTGCCTTACTTAGATGTAATCTTAAAATGATGGGTAAGGTGGAAGATGAGACCTGTCGCTTCTGTATGGAAGACGATGAAACCGCTGAACACGCTCTGTGTGACTGAGGCTCTGTGCCGCATAAGACTAAAACATCATAGAAAGGCATTCCTACCGCCGATAGTGTTGCAAATATGGTCCCACAAGGTCGTCATAGGCTTGGTAAGAGCCCTTAAATTTGAATGGGTGCGCTGGGGTATTTAGGGGTATTGTCACAAAATATCATATAGGACGCGGTGACTAGATGATCTCGATGCACAAAGAAGTTGATTTGATACTAGACATGGAGGGCAGGTTGAGGGCAATTTCAAACTCAATAGCTTTCAAACTCGATCAAAAGGATGCGAAGAATCAATTTGGGATTTCTCATGTAAATTATTTTATATACAAGGAAAAATTAATTTACAGACCTTCCATCTAAATTAGCTGCCTTTTAAGAACAATACGACGATTTTCAACGTAATCGAAGATTCTCGGAGATTATTTTACTTGAAATACTAGTTAAACAACAACTTACATAAAGTTTTAATTGAATTCGTAACTAAGGCATTCAGCTATATCGTATGATGAAGCCTTTTGTAAGAGATCGCACCTTAGAAAAATTATACAAGATAGCAATCAAAAATTCACCCTCCCATGATAGTATAATAGTTAAATTACATAGTTATCTTTGCTATTATATTATTATTATTTTTTTATTCTTGCTATGCATATAATTTTCTTTTTTGCTGACTTTCAAAACCGTAATTGCCGATTTACTAATTGATATGGTAGCCCCGAAGACTGAAGTATGTATTGAATGTACTTGGTGTTGAGTACCTTGGATAATAGGTAATAAAAACCGCAGTTGTAAGACCAAAGCACGAGGGTGAACGTAAGGGACGATCTTTTAACTGTAATAACACTGAATATGCGCATCTCACTGGTCTATACTGGAGCCTTGTATTTTCAGTTTATACACACTAATGATCTAATTTTATCTGTTGAATATTTCAAGCATGTGCAGATGAACCTGAACAGTAGAATAGTCTCAATGGAAGACTTTAATGAGCATATTACCATAGATCTACAAGGCATATTGAATTGATCACTAAATAAAATAAAATCTTTATAAACCCGTCAAACTTGTAAGCGATGGTTGTAAATAACTTTGACATTGAAATCGTTCGTTGTAAAAGTATGAGCAAAGTAAAAATGTTGGCACACTAATAACAAATGCTGGAATAATATGTCTGCACAGTTTACAAAACAGTATATTATAAAATTTATGTTTATGGAAGCCTATACGCGGGTATCCTATTAAATATATTTACTTGGATACTCATCTGAAGCGGAGAGTGTTGAAGTCTCTTACTTTTCATGTACTCGCATATCATATCTTTCCTTTCATTTTCCATATTTATCTATATCATCAAAATTACAAATTTACTATAATGCAAATTTTTGTGTGTATTTCATTAGGAAAATACATGAGCGCATTCACAACAAGCAGGTTGGTTTCAAGCGCTTATATCTGCTTAACTATAAGCAGTTTTAAAGCACTTTTATTTCCCTAGAGACATATTAATTCAATTTTTATTGATAATTGAGTTTATGGAAAGGATTAGAGCAGCGTTTATGCATATTCGATACATTGACATATGTATATAAAATACGGGACTGACTAGACTACGTTCATAGAAGTGCTCTGCAGAAAATCGGCTAACTTTTATAGAAAATAAAAATCAATCAGTCCATGTTATATATGTCAGGAATTTTAATTAATTACTAATAAGCAATTACAATTTTATGACTGGTGCAGCTCCAATATATTATTATAATACTCTAGATGAAATGTACGGTATAGATCCGTCTCTGCTATATACAAAATCAAAATGTTGAAAACAGTAACAAACGCATTTAGTTATAAGTAAAGAAGCGCTTTAACCCTAGAATACTAAACATGTGTAAAAAAACAGTAATACTAAACATACGTCAATTTGACTCTCTTTAATTCGAAACATATTTATAGTAAAATAAAGAACAATACATATTCTTCCTTTTATTAATGAAAGTTAATAATGCATAGAATATATTAAATTATAGAGTACTTTGAACAGACCATTGCTGTATTTCGTTGGATTTTCGAAGGGCAGCAGGAACAATATGTCCTCTGATGCAGTTTTTGTGACGATTCCGGATCCTGTGAAGATAATCCAATATCTTTCTCAATCATTTACCACAATAAATACACTAGTTGAGAAAATTTAATACCCGCATAAAAGTAACACTATTGCTAAACATACGCCATTTTGACTCCTATAGCTACCCGTTATGTAACGAACAAGCACCTAAGAGCTTCAATATTCCATCTACAGTCGCAGAAGCCTCATTAATGAAGGTACTGAGAAGTTGTGACTACTTCGATATGTAGGCATTGAAATAACGGCAATATTATTTGGCAAGGAGTCAATTTGACTCACGTTTAGCATTCTAGGGTTAAAGAAGTGAAGAAAGAAGATAGAATGGGCCTTTCTGGAAGCACTCTGTAAGTGTATTAAGGAAGTGAGGAAAGAGTGCGTTTCTTAAACCTTTATGTTGAAAGCAATATATATTATTATATTATGTATATATATTATTTCATGAAAAATAATATCAAAAATAATATTGTACTTTTATCCATTCATCAAACACCATTAGATTGGCATACTTTCCAAAAATCAAAAGATTTCATAACTGTACAATAAATGAAAAGATAGCAGGTTTCAATATTTTGAAGTGTTCAAAACTAAAGCTACTTTCGGAAGAAGTCGTCAACGGGATTCAAGATTGGTCCGGACAATCAAGAGCTTGAACCCTATTCTTATTAATCTATTCCTTTTATACGTACACTACTCATTTCCTTAAATTAAATTTAGACTAATAATTGAAAAGGAGTTATTAATGGGCAAATTCACATGTGCTCCTGCAAGGTCCAACCTAACAGTAGATCAGTTTCTTAGTTACCATTGACTTTTTGGCTGGTCTATAGCTTTTTAACTTGTTCTCCAAAGCGCGCCTCCGGACTGTACTAGCAATTTTGCTTAAATTTAACGTTTTACAATTTTCCTCCTTCTTAATAAGCCGCCAAATTATGGAAGGTCAGTTACAGTATTCTTCAATTATATTTGACCTGAAACTTATTACATGTCATAACGAAAAGTAAAAATTTACAGCGATCTTATGAAGAACAATGAGTAGAAATTAGCAATATCTGCTTTTAGCAATGCCCTTGCATAAATGTGCAAGAGTTGCTTAGAAAGAATCCCGTTAGCTGAAGATGGTTGTAAAGTTGCTTTAGTTTTGCACACTTCAAAATATTGAAGCCTGCTATTTTTCCATTTATTTTACAGTTATGAAATCTTTTGTTTTTTGGAAAGTATGCGAATTTATTGGTTATGGATGAGTGGATGAAAGTACAATATTATTTTTGTTAGAAGCCAATTAAAATTAAGAAAATATAAATAAATAAATTCTTCTTTTATTGAAACAGTTTCCTTTGTTTTGCACAACATTGTACCTTTTTCAAATTAAGGTCAATAGATTTCATTTATTTTAAGATTTCTAAAAATTTAAAAAATAATTCAACGATTTTCACAAATCGATCAGCAAATTTTAAATAAAATTCAACGGATTTTACAAAATTATGTTAAGAGTTTTTGAATTTAATACAAAATTTCATCCAGATGAATTACAACATATTTTACAATATTAATTAATAGATTGAAATATTTTAAGCCAAAAACCCAATTTCTGAAATAAAATTTTAGATTTTTCGGTTAATATCTTCTCTTAAAGAAATGTGGTATTTTCAAAACTGTTGTTTTAATTTTGAAAAACCCGTTGAATTTTATTTAAAATTTGCTGATTGATTTTTGAAAATCGTTGATTTTTTTTTTAAATATTATTGAAATTCTTTTGAAATCAGCTTAAAATAAATGAAATCTGTTGAATTTAATCTGAAAAAGATATAAATAAGCTTTTTGAAAGTTATATAGAAGCACTTTCTTTTTGTGGACAAGAGCATCTTTAAACGCGTTTTGAAGCGTTGTATTTCCTAATGGGATATGATTTAAAATATCATTTCATATTATGATAAGAGCGCTTTTAAGCACGTTTTGAAGCGTATTATTTCCTAATGGGATATGATTAAAATATTTTGAGTACATTACAACAATGAATATTTGCATTCCAATATAAATTGCTAATGAAAATGCGTTACATCACATGAAACCTTCTGCTCGTAAATATCGCATGAAAAGTATTATAGTTAACACCGGTTCCAGCATCAGCTTACTGAAATATAGTAGAATTATGCCGGACAGATATTGGAACAAAAAAAAAAACTGTAATAAATTACATTAACTGTAGCTAAGGCAAAAATTTGGGAGAATTTATGGAATTACTGAAAATATGTCGACCTTTACAATCCAAATGTCATTTATGTACACAGTTACAGAATCGAAAAAAAAACAGTACTCCATGACATTCTTTGGAGAGGGCCTAGCTATCGAGTATGTATATGATATATTTTCCCAACACCGAAGCACAACTCACATTTTTTTCTAATGCCAGGCATACTAAATTAGCTAAATAAAAAAGGATGAAAAATTCTAATATTTTTATAGAGCTCAAGCTTTTCCTCAGATTAACACTCATCTTCATATCTATTTGTTCAATTTTGCACATTTTTTTAAAAAAATTGTATACTTTTTAAAAATATTCGTTTAAATAAGATCATTGATCACTCTCAACGTTTGACTATTCAGTATATTGGTTTTCATATTTTAATAAATTTGATATGTAGTATTTACTAATTATAAATAAAAACAAACACTTACCTTTCCATTCAATTCTTCATTCAATTTCGCCGTTGCCACAATATGTGAGCAATATTGATCGATATTTTTTCCACAGGCACTTTGTAATTCGGGATTAAAACGAAAATCTGTATTTTGTTCGATCATACGATTTACGATAACTAAATGACATCTAGGATCGAAAACTGGTTCATCTTTGTAAACTTTTAGGCAATCTAACAATTTTGATGGTTCTCTATTTTGACAATACTTGTAGATCATTTCTTTACAAGTATTGACTAGAGTATAATCTGTTGAACTGTCGTCTAATTCTGATTTTTTAACAGAAAAAATTGCGTGTCGGCACGAGTCTCCAAGTCGGGCAGTGTTTGATTGAAGACATTCCAGAGCCTATTGATAAAGGAATTAATACAATTTTTTAAATTACAAGACAACATAAGTTTTCAAAAATAAAAAAATAAAAACACATGTAATATATATATATATAAAATAACAAACAAAAAATGACGGCACACTTGCATTTTTTTTATTCACCTGGCCTGGTCCTAAAGCTTCTGCACACAATTCCAAAATCTCCTTTTTGCAGGCATTTTTCAATTTTGGATCAAAAACTAAATTCTCCCTTTGCTGATATAATTGTGATTTGACTTGTTGTCTACATTCTTTTGGTATGGTATGACGCTGTCCTCTAATCGTGTCATTTCGCATGACTTCACTAAGGCAGGCAACAACATCATATTTAGTTGTACTTGAAGAACAGAAACGTGTTACATAAGGACGACAGGCTTCTTTAAATTTATAAGTGAAATGATAATTTTTTAATGAAATTATCTGGAAATGCTCAATAGCAGCTCTGCATTTTAAATCCTGACGTAAATCAGCATCATTCTTATGAGAAATGAGACAATCCATCATGTCACCTGAAGGAAATAATTTCTTTTAATATTTAATAAATGTATTAAATAGAAATAAGTTAGTGGCAGAAAAAAAACACCAGTAGAAGTTAGAACACAAATATAATTTTGCACTCAGTGGAAATAATAAGAAAATAATAACAAAGCAGACCCTCAGGGTCTGAGAACTTTTATGATTAACTATTCTAAATTAAATTATAAATACAAAAGAAAAAAGAACCGCCTCGTCCGGTTATTAAAGCCAGGACCTTCCGCTTTAAGGGCGGCTGCTCTTAAATGCAGCTAACAAAACATATGCCTTTCTCTCTTGTATGTCTTAATTTATCTAGCCTGTTAAGTTGCAATCAGCTGGAATTAACAAGTAAAGATGACAACGCACAAAAAAAAACTGTCAACTTTTTGCATAATTCTTCGAATCGGTTATAGATGGAATAGAAGAATTTTTTAGAACTTTTATCTTTAACAATTTTAAATTACATTTTATCTACAAGAGATTAGTTCAGGGACTCGAAGAAAGCTTTCAGTCATCAACCAATATTTGAACCCAGATTCTCTTGCATGATAGATTTGATGGTTAACCAATGAGCCATCGAAACCCACAATAAAGTACTTGCAGAACAAATTATAAGGCCCTAAATAGTTACCTTAATTTCGATTTGTTTAACAGGAACCGACGGTATCACTAGTTCAGTGAGAAAACTAAGGCAGACAAAATTCTTATGATATGAATACCAATAAAACGTACGTGAAAAATACCCTGGCCTCAATCATTCAATTCCTTCTCTCAATTTTACACTTCAATTACTTTTCCCAATTCCATGTATATAATTACTAAGTTATTGGAATGCAAAATTTTATTTTTTAGTATTGGTAGTGGTGTTTTTTTTTAAATTGGAATAATGTAGTACACAATATACGGATTTATTTAGCAGACTTGGGGTGAAATGGACTATAAATAAGCAACGATAAAAAATAAAGGGGCAAACACTTTAAAGAAGACATAACATATAATCAATAAGAAACTAAGAATACTATACAGTAACTTAAGAAATAAACTAGGGCAAGTAGTTATAATGAAAGACGTAGAAAATATGGACATTGTGGTAACAGTGAAAATCTGAATTAAAATGACTATCAGAACCAGCTTAACACAAGCTCGCTGCATGGACACGTTTAATAAAATAAACGGTCAACAATACATGCGTTTCATCACTTAGTCGGTGTTAGTATTAGTATGATAAACTAAACATAGCCCAAACACCGAATGAGATGACATGCAATGCGACATGGAAATAGAAAATCAAGTATTAAATAGACGTTTTTTTAAAACATGCTTGGATATGCCAACGTCAAAATGCTCAGCCTTAATATTAACAACAATACACATGCGATTGATGGGTTCATACATACTAAAGTTGGATCTTGCGGAGTTAACATGCAACAGAGGTAACCTTCTCAGATTGTGCCCGCTATCGCGCAAAGAGATTTTGCTAAGTAGTACGGGAGAATCAATATTCGCGTTTAAGACTTGATGCACAAAAGTTACATCGGCAACCATGCGACGTTTTTCAAGGGAGTGCATATTCAAAAGCTTCAAGCGATCCTCATAAGGTGGAAGAATTAATTAATTATTCCAGGGTAGGTGCCTAAGAGCGAAGCGCAGGAAGTTCCGCTGAACAGACTCGATGCGGTCGATGTGTGTACCGTAAAATGGAGACCAGACCTGGCTAGCGTATTCAAGGAGAGGTCTTACAAAACAAGTGTACAAACGCAATGTTATGGTGGGATTCGAGAATTCTCGAGACCAACGTTTGATAAAGCCCAGCATAGAGTTACTCTTAGATACCATGTAGTTAATGTGATAAAATTCAATCTATGGTCACATTTGACACCCAAGTCACAAACAGCACCCTCGCGACGGCGAATCGTGAATTAAGCAAGAAATATATATATGTATATATATCTATAATCTGTATGAATTTATACGATAAATTAACCGATTATGATTGATGACAAAAATAGATTATGGATATATAGTATCTTATTTACATAAAAAAAAAATTATCACAAGGATGAAACAATTTTCATGCTACTTGAATCCATCAATGACAGGGAGAGAAAATATAATAATTACATATTACAGACACACAACGCTATTCAGAAATATATATCTAAATTTGCTGCATAATCAACCGAAACGATTCATTTAAAACAATGGTAAGGTTGATAAAAAAACATTGAAAGAAAAGTAGCATTATAGATACCATGACTGATGTCATAACTGGAGTAAAATGCTCGTAATTATCGGAATATCGTGTTGCTCGAGTATTTTATTTTATTATTAGATACAAGCGTGGACTTAAACATCTTGAAATAAAGTTCAGATTGTAAAAAGGACCAGTAGACAGTAGCAGTGCTGAATAATATAAAAAAATATAAACAAATGATAGTTTTATACCTTGTTCCTGGCTTCTTTTCAAAATGTGATCACAGTGCCTTTCCATAGCATCATGACAAACATTCATAATAATTGGATTGAGTTCTACATGTGCTGCTTCTTCTTCTGTATAACTGGTTACAGCTTCCTTGCATTCTGGTTGCAACTTTTCTAGATTATCCTGCAAACATTGCATTTCTGCTCCTTTTTCAGTTTTATCATAGCACAAATTAGCCAAATTTTCCAGACATTTATCCTCAACTTCTGGTATCAGATCTACAGATATAGCACGTTGTCGCATTACTCGCTTCACTTCTTGGAAACATTCTTTCTTCAATTCTATATTTTTTTCGTTACTATATGCGATTCTATGCAGACATGGAAGAATTAAGGGACCTCGTTCAGGATCCATTTGTTCTGTATTAGTGTCATCCCAGGATTTTTTAGCTTTACAATATTTAATAGCATCACTTCTGCAACTTCTATATAACTGAGGGTCCAATTTAAAGTCCCTAGCGATAAAGTATTGAATCAGCATAAGAGCAGACTCACAGTTGGAAGTCATTACTTGAGTTCCGATATGTTCCATTAAACATGACATAACTCTCGCATCTCCTCCCTCTGTATCATGGCATGCAACATCTACTACGGGCTTACAGGATCGTCGTAAAACTGGATCAACACGCCAATCCTCACCAGCGTCTGAGACTTTGATTAGCTGTTCAATAGCTCGTTGGCACGTTGAAGTTACTCTACGCTCACGCTTACGTTTTGGTCGAGCATGCTCCATTAAACAATGAATAATTCCTCCACCTGCAACATTCTGAGCATCCAGGTCTCCACAGAATTTTGGAATATCATCAGCACACCCGGTTAAAATTTCTGGTGATAGTTGGTAGTCCATCATTAGCATTCGTCGATGATCATTTATTTCCAAGCGACACTCTTCACTAATTTTTGTTCCGTTTTTGGCTATAGATTCCAAGCAAAGCAAAATTTGTGCCAATCGGACATCCTTATCCTCAGAAACTCCACGACGGCAGTGGTTTACTCGAATATCCTCCCGACAAGCACGAGCAAAACCCCTACTGATTCTGTAGTCGTGTGCAAGAAGTTTGTCACGTCGGACAATCTGATCTCTACAATTAGCGGTTAGATCAAGACTATTTTTGTGCTTAACTAGACATTTAAAAATTTCACCAGTTCCTGGTCTTTCATTAGGACAAAACCTAGCAGAATCTCTTTCGCACGCTGTGAAGAACAGGTGGTCTAGTTTCAAATTTTCTGCTTGCTGTTGAGATATACGTAAAATACGTTTCCTACAAACAGGCTTTAGTGCATCCACATTTTCTTGAAGGCAAGCAATAGTTTCGCCTTGAGAAATTTTCTCCCTTTCGGGGTTTAATCGGCCACATCGCAGAGAGTCTATATCTGTCTTGCAATCATTCATAAAATTTCCTATTAATCGAAAGTCTGTAAACGCTACACCTTCTAATCGTTGGATTACTGCTCGACATAAGCCGACATCATTGATTTCATCTAACTTTTCTGTAAGACATGCCAAATAAGTTCCAGCTTGCTCTGTCGTTGTACATTTCACAAAGGTTTGACTATGTTTAGCGCATGGTTTCTTTATCATTTGTGCCACATTTTCATCCTTAAGAATATCTCGAGTATGTAGCCAGATGACATGTTGGCATTGCTCAGACAAAGCTTCAAGCTGAGATGATGGAAATGCTTGAATACATTCGAGGACAGTCAAATCATCATCTGATTTAATGTGATCACCACAGAGGGTTTTAAGCTCTCCACATTCAATTATAAGTTTTTTCTTGCTAGGTATAAGAGCAGCCCGAGGAAACCTTAACTCTGTGGATCTTGAAATTGTCTCAATGGCTCCGGTAAATTTAAAGGTTATGTTTAAAATAATGTAAATATACAATAATATATTCATTTTAATACTATAAACAGCTATCTTTCCGTTACATAAACATCATCGATGAATACAAAAAGGCTTAATAAAGGATATGAACTATGTAATTTAAAAAAAAAACTTGCTTATTTCGTACTTGTTTTGCTAAATTCTACCCGCTTACAAACTTCTTCTGACAAACACTTGACATGTGTCAGCATCGTTCGTTGTTGACAAAACGATGACAAATCACCACAGGGTGATGTGTATGTTTTGAACAAAATGACAATTCAAATGTGGTGAATTTCTTGAAATGGTTAAAATCATCATAAATTTAAAATAGGATATTGTTTTTTGTAATTTTTAATTTATTAATATACATTTTTAATTGCTGAATACGTTTTGCAATCTATTCGCTCCCACATTGAGTTATGTCTTTTGCCGTTTCTATAAATTAATGAAAGTTCAATTGTGTGTGAAGAGAAGTTGCAAGTGAATTGGCTTCCTTAATAACAGAAAAAGAAAATTGCAATTTCAAAATAACAAAGTCAATTCCAATTATTTGAACATGTAAAATAATAAGCAAATGACAATATTCCTTTCGATGTGAAACAAATATCTTGGAATTTGAATATTACATATGTACTTCGAAAACAGTTTAGTGGCAGTACAATCAGAGCTGAGTATATGTCATGTAAATTATAGGGACTAGTTGTTAAAATACAGGAAGTTAAATTTTTTCTTTTATATTTAAATAAAAAAACATTTGCATTAACTTAAGCTCTGGTCCACACGCATTAATGATTCAAGTCTTTTCGTTGTTGATACACACTCGGGGGAAGGGATTTTTCCTCTCTCCACTTGTCTGCCAACTACGAAAAGACTTAAAGACTTGTTTTTATTCAGTTCAGCAAGCTTTGCCTTACGTAGAATGAACTGATAATGACACTTCACATTAAAAATTTCAAAATAATATTTCGAATTTAAGCACATGTATTGCTCTAATTAGGTGCAGAATATACATTTACCCAGTGTAAAATTTTTGTCACAACCTCAGAAGTAGTTGACTAATTTGTCGTACTTTTAGGCGTATATTCTGACATTAGTTCATTGCAAATTCATTTTGGTTTATTTTATGGTAGATGAAAAGGATAAATCAAAATGAATATGGTGAAAATAAAAGTACGACAAATTTGAGGTGAAATGTCAAAATATGTGACAAAAATATACGCCTAAGCTACGACAAAGAGATCGGAATCACCCCTCAGGTTGGAAAAGCCAGCATTGTGTTTCACGCTTCATGCATGCTGCAAACAATCTGCTGGCCAATTCATAACCGGCGTAGCAAGCATCTTAGCAGTAAGCAGTATAGGAAACTTTGCAATGCTAACCTTTTTTATAGTTCACATTTATTTACAAACATAACACCTTAATACCCATGTTTTGCTTTTGTGCATAATTTTAATTTAGTCGTTTTTCTTTTAAAAAAATAGATTCGGAGGAAATAGTTATGAGGGAATAATAAGATGTGAAATTTATTTTTTACCTCAGTAGGTTGGCAGAACTGTTGCAGCATGCATCAAAATTTGAAATTTTCATTGTTTATTGTAGATACTTCAGAGACTTTCCGCTTTATTTCTTGTCGTAGAGATTTCGATTTCAGCCTTCGAAACTTCTGTTTAACTAATTTGTCAGCTCTATAGTTGAGAGTCTGTTTTTTTAAAAAAAATTGTTCTGTTCATCTAAAAAGGTTTTTAGAAAATTTTCCAAAAAGTATCTGGCCTTTCTAGAGAATTCTTTTGCTGACAGAAACGAATTTGTAAATGATTCTCCAAACAGTTCGTTGTGTCTACTCATAATAGTTCTATTTTACTTATTAAAACAAACTAAAGCTTTCCTTATATAAAACGATAAATCCGCAAAAGACGATTTCTATTCATGCCTAATATGATCAAGTAATCTTCTATTTAATGCAGATTGCCCTGAACATAGTCCATAACTGGTGCCAGGCAATGGAACTTCATGCCAATCCTGGCAAAATAATAATCGTTCAATTAGTCAAATATTCCATGCATTGGGATGGAAGTTTGCGACGAAAACCTCAAAGCACCGCACCTCCAATATAAGCGTTCAGAGTCAAACGATGGTGTTCCCGGCAGAAACATGAAGAATTCACAGGCAAGTTAAATGTTGCATTCTTCTTTCAACTATTCCAAATAGATCTTCCGTAAAATATGAAACTGTAAATTGAGGGATATAGAAATAAAACTCGCCATGTCCAATTTAAGCGTTCTTGAATGAAAGTTCCTACACCAGTAACGGGAAATTAATTTTTTATTGGACATGGATGGGTTTTGAAATGACACAAGATTTCAAACTGGATTTACTTTAGGATAAAATTATTTCTGAGATTTCACATCAAACACATGTGCTAAGAGACGATTACGTGATTTAATTCCAATGCTAACTCAATTTTGGCAAAATATGGATATAGCGAGTCTTGTTTCTGTACCGCTCAATTAAAGATCAACAATCGATCTTATCTCGTTGTCTAATAACTCAAATTAGAACTAAAAGTCTTTAAATCGTTGGGGGCGCTTAACATTATTAGTTATGGCGACCTTCCTCTGTATCCTTCTTGTAGTTTTTTATAATGTTTTGGATCTCCAGTCCATTAGTCGTCTGCAGTTTCATTAAAGCGTCGAATGTTTTCATCTTGCTCGATCGATGATAATACATAGTGTATTCAGTTATAGTTCACCTTAAAAATGTTTTCCTTAAAGTGAGTGGCAACAATTTGTATCACTAAGCTTAGGTATTTTTTCATAAGATTAGGGAAACCTCCACCTTGGAAAAAGTGGAGTAAGTTTTTATCCCTAAAATGTAGATACTTCCAAATGTAGAATAATACCTAGTTTATGTGTTGTTGTGTTGTTTATTTTACGTACTATATACGTTTCATACATCCACTGAATATTCCGTCGATTTCGGGAAATTAAACTGAATATCCTTTATATCAGAGAAAATGACATTTATTTTTAGGAAGTAGTTAACGTTATTGAATGTGGTAGTACAAGACCTGATAAAATGATAAAACATTCCAAAATGCATTATTTTGGGAACTGAATAGTTCACTGTTTTTTTTTTTGTCTTAGTGGTAATATTTATCGTTTTTACGTACATTATATTTGATATAGTTTTGCACTCGAGTTGCGGGTGAATAAAGTCATCTGTGGTAAGGGTGGTACACCGTGAACACCTATATAAAGCTTGATTACAAAAAAACCTTTCATCAGAATCGTTATTATATGCAATACATAATATTCATAACGATTATAATGAGTTGGTTTAACTGTTCAAATGTGAATTGTTACTTTTCTACATTGAGAACGGAAAAAATGTTTTTTTTCTGAGTACATTTTTACATGAAAATTATTAAGTTTCAGAGGACAACATAGAATTGATAATTTGTGATTTTAAAAAGAAATTATTACCAACGTTGGGCTTAAGTTTCCTGCAAACGCAAAAAGGATTAATTTCTTAGAACTAATAACAAATTGTTTGATACAGAATATTCTGTACTTCTGCTTGTTCCAATAACAGAAGATGAATAAACTTTCTCCATGTCTTCAACTTTTTCTGACAAACAAAAGTTGATCTTATTTCAGATGCAAACTTGTTCATTACTTCTTTTGTTCCCAAGGTTAATTGATGAAGCAGCTGGCACTATTTCCAGACAAAATCCCGTGGCTTCCATCTGTAAGGTTTTGTTGGCCTATTTTGATCGAGATTTCAAAAGAAACTTCCGAGAAAACTAGAGTTGGGTAATATTCAAAGCGAAATTGACAATTTATATCAATCTTTGATTAATAGTGGTGAAGGAGTACAGGTCAAACATAAACTTTTCCTAACAATGATAGACGAAAAAGTGGCTAAGGTATTAACTGACACTGATTCAGGATCCACATGAACTATATGTGATGCTACTCCAGGTCTAATGAACAATTTAGAGAAAATCACTGCCAGGCCAGAAGACGAAAATTGTTTCCAGAATGGATTATGAACATTGCATGCCTGGATTAGGTACATGGAGATGATTTTACATATATATATATATATATATCTTTCCGTTGAAAAAAGGTCGAGAAGGAATGAAGAAAACAAACCGTTAAAACAAGAAAAGAAAATCTTAGAAAGCTAAATTGGTTTAAAAGACCAATCCTTATGATACCCAGAAGCAGGGTTTGAAATGCTCGAGCTTTTTAATTGCTCTTGCTTTTGCTCTTACTTTGCTCTTAATTGAAACAAAGTAAAATTACTTTGCTTTGCTCCGCTTTGAAAAAATCCTTAAGCATTCTTCATTACTTTGCTTTGCTCTGAAGACAACTCTGCTCTAAATGATTTGCTTCAAAAAACTTTTTGCTCTGACAATTTTTGCTTTGCTTTGCTGTTAAATGCTTAAAATACTTTGCTCCGCTCTCATGTTTTTGCAAAGAATAGAGAATAGAGGTATAACTTGTCGTCACTTCAAACTCACTTTTCTAAATTGGAAAACGGAAATTCAAAAATTTGGTTTTTACACGCACGTAACTCGCTTGATAACTCAAGAAAGAATAATTGAGAACAAAACAGAGTGAAAGTTATCTTAATAATAAGTTAAGAAAGAAGCAGGCGATATTTCCAAGTGTTTTAGATTTAAAATGTACACGGCAAGAGATGGAAGAAATAAAAAAAAAATTTAAAAAAAATCGAACTCTCTTTAAAACTTTTATGAATAGAAGTAAAAAATGTGAAAGGTTTTTCGAATATACATATTTCTAGAAAGGTTCGTCGGACAATAAAAATGGTTATGACCAATTTCATAAGATTCCATATTTTGAAGAAATTTTCAGTAAAAAACATCTAGGACTGGTTGTTTTCACAGTATACGTAAAAACCTTAAATTTTTATATGGCAACACCAAGAACGGGTTGTCCGATTTCCAGATTTTTGAAATTTTATGTATTATTACTATGAAAAGGCCAGGTACAAAGTTAATTTCAGGTCTGTACGTTCACGCGTTCTCAATCAGCAAAAAACAAAATTTTTGTATGGCAACCCTACGATTGGTCCCATTTTCAGACTTAAATTTTCTTTTTTTTTTTTAAATAGCAATGGTATGCAAAATTTCAAGTCTATATCTTCAAAAATAACAAAACTAATTTTTGATCATCAACTGATTCATATATTCCATAGTGCGTGTCGGGGCACCAAAAATAAGAACAAGGCTCTTTTTTATTATTCCTTTTCAACATCTCCACTTCACTTTAAATCTAAGATGGAACATATTTTCTTGGCTGGTGTATTTATTTCAAAAGCCATAAGAAATAAAGAAAATGAAAATTATCTTAGATCTTTAATTGCTGAAATAAATGTCCTGAAAAATGAGGAAATTAAAATAAAATGCAATTCAGGCGAAAAATTTGTAAAATTTAAATTAGGGCTTTTGCTAGGAGACAATTTGGGGCAAAATAGTATATTGGGTTTTGTAAAATCTTTCAGTTCGCAATACTACTGTACATTCTATATCTTACCAACTAGTCGAAGTCAGTCAATGCTAGTAGAAGGTACTACCAGTTTACGAACTATAAAAAACTATACAAATTCAGTCGGAGAATTCGGAATGGTGAGAGCTCGGTCTTCAATTGTGTATCTTGCTTTTATGTGGTGAACAATAGGGCGGTAGATGTTATGCATGACATCTTCGACGATATTGCTCACTATAATTTATGCCACGTAATTAATAGTTTGCTCGCAAAAAAATATTTTGATTTAGAGAAGTTGAATTCAGCAAAACAAGGATTTAAATATAATGAAAGTGAAATCGGAAACAAGCCTCCGCCTATTGCTATTAACTATTTGAAATGCAAAAAATTTAAAATGAAGGCCCGCGAAATGTTGACTTTTCTATATTTTTTACCGATTACATTGCATAATAGGTGATTTAGTTCCTGAGGACGATGTAACATGGTTATTCTTCTTAAACCTCCTCACCATAGTTGACATATTTTTAAGTGATGATTTTGAAGAACAATAAACTCTAATTAGTAACATATCTTCAAGGATCAATGTTCCCATTTGACTTTTCTTTAAATATTTATATGAATTCGCATTTAATATATTGAATTTTAAAAATACGATCCACAAAAGTTTTATCGATCTTGACTGTAATCGTGTTTCAATAGATATTTTAAGTTTTTGTGGAACTACACATAGGTATATAAAAAACAAATATTGTCTTGTAACCGAAGATTATTCCAAGATGCAGATGTATAAAATCATTGAAATTATTCAATCATAGATTTTTGTGTTTGGACAAGAATTTAAATTTTTTTTTAAAAATCGTAATATATTAAGATATATTATTCCAAGCAAAGAGAATAATGTTTCGATAAAAAATTTAGAAGATATACGGAAACGTCCTATCCATATATGTAGCTTACCTAATCGAGAACAAGCAGTCAGGATAACGAATTCATTTTAAAACAAACACTTTTAATTTTTAAACTTTTTGTAACTAATACTTTTGGTATCTAATAAATTTATTTAAAAAATGTTGCTTTATTTATTTATATAATTACTGTAGTATTAGCAGCATCATATAGTATACTAAGGATCTCTTTTTTAAATAATCACCCCCTTAATCGAATTTTTTCAAGGAACAGTTATTGTTAGGTAAATCAATCGACTTGAAAATATATATCTTAGTTTTAATCGCAAATAATATACATAGATAACAATTTTCACTGATATCATTTAATTTTTCAAGATTATAAATCATTAATGGGAAATAGTAGTATTCATATTGCATAATATGCGGAAGAAGGAGCTGCAGGTAATAAATATTGATGGAAACATATTTTTTATACCCTGGATGAAATCTATGTATAAGGTATACTAAGTTTGTCATTCCGTTTGTAACGCACAGAAATAATGATGGTAGAGCAAAATGGATTGGACACGCAGGCATAATATTATAAGTTATTTTGATTTTTG
The DNA here is from genome assembly GCA_963924295.1 of Dioctria rufipes. Taxonomy (NCBI): domain Eukaryota; kingdom Metazoa; phylum Arthropoda; class Insecta; order Diptera; family Asilidae; genus Dioctria; species Dioctria rufipes. The sequence continues at coordinate 153,590,357 of OZ002743.1, read as the reverse complement.
CATGTTTCCGTTTGTCAGTCCGTCTGTGCGCTCGATAACTCGAGAACGCGTTCACTTAGAAAGCTGAGTTTTTGTACACTGACTTTAAAAAAAAGTAAAATTAAGTTCGAAAATGAGACATATCGGGCAACTCCTTCGTGGGGTTGCTATACAAAAATCTCGTTTTCCACTATATATTTGGACACTGCCTGAGAACGCGTCGACATAGAGAGCTAAAATTTGGTACATGGTGTTTTTGTAATAATAATAAATAAAATTTCAAAAAGGGACTAAATCGGGCAACGCTTTCTTGGTGTTGCCATTTAAAATTTAGGTAGTATATGTACTGTGAAAACGATCAGTCCTAGATATTTTTGTTGTATTAAAAACTTCTTCAGAATACGAAATCCTATAAAATTGGGTATAATAATTTTTTCTGTCCGACGAACCGTTCTAGAAATATATGCGAAAAAGCACTTCACAAAACAAACTTTCATAGATCGGTGACCATCCGAAATTTTAAACGGGTATTCATCTAGGGTATAAAAGAATTGGTCTTAGACCAATTCTAACTTTCTTACGTGTTTAAATTGTAAGAAAGGTTTAAAAGGTCTTTCTAATTAAACTAAAAAAAAACTGTCATAAATTTAATTACAAATGGCGAAGCTCTTATGAGAGTTTTTCCTTTGACCTTTGGAGAAAATTCTTGAAATCTATGAAATTTATTTCATTTATTCGATAAACTATGCCTATTTTTTCGTTAGATTTATGTAATTTTACTTTGATATTTCAAAATATTTTTCTGGTAGATATTCCAAGGATAATGCAGTTGCTAGATCTGGCTACTACTAATTGAAAAACAAATCTCCAAATAATAATTAATCGTAACAATATTGATTAGCCAGCAAATTTGCAAGTCGCGTGTAAAATATATTCTCCAGCTCTTAACTGAGTTTCAAATTTCTTTATAGGTTTGCACAAAAATGAAATTACGTCAATGGGGTTGCCATATAAAAATTTCGTTTTCCGCTATATATTTGGACACTGTCTGAGAACGCGTCGACGTAGAGAGCTGAAATTTCGTACATGATATTTTTACTACATTAGCAAATAAAATTTCAAAAACGGATTAAATCGGGCATACGAAATTTAATACGGGGATTCATCTAGGGTATCATAAGAATTGGTCTTAGACCAATTCTAGCTCTTTTACCTGTCGAACTTAATTTTACTTTTTTTTTAAAGGCCATATGCATAATTTCAGCTCTCTAGGTACACGCATTCTCGAGTTATCGTACGGACGGGCAGACGGACGGACGGACATGCAAAAATCAAAATAACTTTAAATTTTATGCATGGGTGTCTAATCCATTTTGCTCTACCATCATTATTTCTAGTTGTTATAAACGGAATGACAAACTTACTATACCCTTTAGATTTGATCTAGGGTATAAAAGGAAAAACTACAATGATAATTCGACGAACGTCTTAAAAATGCAGATACTAATAGAGAATTTCTCTTCTAGACGCACATTCTATTTGCTTAAATATTTCTTTGATGAAGCCCTGATCTTCGAATAAAAAAAAAAAATTAAGAAAGTGCCCCGAATTTTACCCTTTTCGATTTATCGCTCCTTGAAGCCGTTTCTTTTCTCATGATAACTCGGGTAATCAACCTCAACATGAGTGAACGTAGGATAGCGACATCATAGAAATAATTTGGACTAAGGAAGATCGACAATAACGATAAACGGATAAACCGAAAATTGATCATTGATCTTTATCAGTTATCAAAAGTAATTTAAGTCCAAATCCATTTTTACAAATATATTGCCAATCTTTTGACACTTTCTACTTTTTTCTTATACTATCGATTGCACCAGTTATCAGACTCTAGCAGTCTACCGCTGCTGCTGGCAGCATTCCTCTGAAATTAATTTAAAAAGATTTTTTCTCTCAGTGCTTGTAGTCGGCATCACCTCTTGCTATCCCTTTGTACTTTTCCCGTTTTCGTATTACTTCCTCCTTTGACGCTGTCCTGTATATGTGCATACATATGTAATACATAACTGAGACCTTGGAGGTAAAAAAATGCACCTGTCTTAACGATGCGATCCACGGATAAACATAAGACCGAAAAAAAAGTCTTCTGTACCGCAGGTCTTTAAAACTATGTACAATAGCAACAACAAGAGTCTTGAATCTCACATTGAATTGAAATGAACAAGTTTTTTTTCTGCAGTATCTTCCTTGGGGTCTCCTTCATTATTCTTCTTGGGTGTTTTCTTTCGTTCCAATGACTTAAGACGCGTGCGCAAACACGTGCCATGCACACCTTGCGCTTACTCCCTGTGTTTTGTTTATTTACTTAGTTTTAATTATTAATCATTCGGCTCGAACGTTGGCGCGAAATTTAATAAAAGGAATTAATCAAGCATTGTCCATATATAATTGTAAGATTTATAATTTTAGTCAAATATAACTTACAGATTTTTTTTTTATTATAATTCTTACTTCTTTCCGGGGATTGTATGTAGTTCTGCCGTTATGAAACAAAAAAATAATTGATTCCGTTACACCACAGTAAGAATTATTGTTGGGATTTAAACATGGGTATGCGAGAATAATAAAATTCTTGACAGCGGTTGTAATCAAACCAATAACCTGAAGTGGTCTCTGAACCACCGTCATACATATCACTCAAATTTTGACAACTCAATTACTATTATCATAGACAAGTAATAATAATATATATAAATCAATAAAAAAATAATAAAGTAAAAATTATTACTTGTCAGTGCTTCAAAGTCTTGCAAAAAGATCCCCTAATACTCTCGGATTATTAGAAAAAGATGATGGTAGCTAAACGGGGGGTGATTCTGATCTATTTGTCGTAGCTTAGGCGTATATTTTAGTCACATATTTTGACATTTCACCTCAAATTTGTCGTACTTTTATATTCACTATATTCATTTTGATTTATCCTTTGAGGATTGGATGAACTTTTACCAATCTTAATTAAGACTTTCAGAGCAAGTTTGCATGTGAATACATGCCCAAAGCATGGAGGAAGGTAAAGGTGAAGATGAAGTCAAATAAGAATCCCAGCCCATAAGCCTAACTTCTTTTGTTCTTCAGGTATATTAGAGACAGAGAAATAAAGGAACATCCACTAAGTCTAAATCAGTTTGCCTACCAAAAAGGAGAATCAACAGAGCTAGCTTTACTAAAGCTGACAGCAGAGCAATAGCCCTATGTTCTTTTTTAGACATTAAAGGCGCGTTTGATAGCACCTTTGTTAAGTCAATAATGCCTGCATTGGTCAGGCATGGAGTGAATCCAACATACAACAAATGGATTCAGGCAATGCTTTCCAACAGGATAATCAGGGCGCAGTTGTTTGGTGAGACACTGCAAGCTCACACCAGCAGCAAGTGAGGATCCAGACATTTGTTCTAGGGGGGGGGGAGATCGCCACCATCGCCCCCTATAACTACACTTGTCTTCAGTTGTGGACCGCTCTTTCTCTTTTCGTACACGAATTTGTCTGTCTGTATATTTATATATTTCTTTTTTATTATTTTCGACACTCTCGTAGACCCACTTTTCGTCATCACAGCGAGCTGAAATTTAGCACACAAGTTCATATCGCCTGACAATTGAATCTCCATGGAAAACACGGAAAATCGAGAAAAATAATTTGAAAATTTGGTACAAATTTGATTAGTGATAAATCCGTTTCAGGAAAAATGCAGTTTCCCGATTTTTCCGAAAAAAATTTCCGGATTTTTCCGACTTTTCCGGAAAATTTTGCTGTAAAAAAGTTTTCTAAATTATGCAGGATCAAGTTCCCTATCAACTGGTATCATTACTTTCTCTCCGACAATGGTGAAAACTTGCAGAAAAAATCGAGGAAAATTCATGTAAAACGCTTTTCCGGAGTTTTTCCGACCAAGGAAGTGTTAGAGCGTTTTGCAACCTAGGACAAAGTTGTAGAGCGAAATGAGTTGCATAAAGTTGCTCTTGTGGAAAACTCCATGGAAAACCCGGAAAAGCGTGAAAATCATCGGAAAAATTTTCATCGATATGATTAGTGATAAATGTGTTTCAGGAAAAATGCAGAACTTTCCAATTTTTCTGGAAAATTTTCCGAAAATTTCCGGAATTTTCTGACTTTTCTGGAAAATTTTCGGACAAAAAAGTTTTATAAGCTATGCGGAATCATTTTTTTTTTCGTCCTACTGGAATCAATACTTTCTCTTCAACAATCATGAAAACTTGCATGCAAAATTTTTAAAAAAATTTCATAGTAATAGGAAAAGTCTGTGGAAATCATAGAAAATCGGAAAAATTCATGTTAAATGGGATCAAGTTGGAATACAGCTAAAAAGCGCTGTTTAAAACATAATTTGAATTTCAGAAAACCGTTGCAGTACTTCAACGATTTGCTACTCGAAATATTTTTGTTTTCGGATCGGCACCATACATGACTTAAAATGTCGGTAATGATAAGCTGAACAAAAACTTCCAGGTAACCACGTCCCAATCGCCTCATCGTAACTGTCTTCAAAATTTCAAATTTTTCGAAACCTCGGTAAACCGTAGTCCGAGTTATCGAAACTGTTCGGATTGTGTTCGAAGTACGGTCAGTCGATTGGAAACTCTCGAGTCGTATGGACGCAAAAAAATGTCACTGCGAATATTCAAAACTTGACTCAAAATAAAGAAGAAAGAAAGAAATATAAGGATAAAAATAAGAAAAATTAAAGGAAAACGGAAAATTAAAAAGAAAGTAAGAAACCAAATTAGAATTAAGTAAAAATATAATTAAGATCGGTTAAATTGATATTAGCACAATTTAGTTAACGTGAAAAAGGCAGAAAATAAAATAAGTAAAAAACGAGTTTTCAAACAAAACTGAGACCAAGCCGCATGAAAAAGTAGAAAATAAACTTTTCTTCACATACAGAGGAGGACGCTTCTTCTTCTTCCTTTTCTTCTTTATTTTTCAGCCCACTGCGTGGCGTATACCGGTTCGATTCGCTTCGAATGAATCTGTTTCTTTAAAAACTTGTTTTTTTCTATTTTTCTCAAACTTTTCATTTCTTTCTTCTTTTTTTCATTTTTTCATTTGTTTTTCAAATCACCCAATTTCGCTATTTGGGACCTGTTGATGAGTCAAACCAAGCCTTGAAACTTGTCACCACAAATTAGTGGGTTGTGTGATGAAATAACAAATTAGAACATTTTGTAGCTTTTGCTATATACCGGAGAATCAAAAAAAAAAAAATTCTTTCTTGAACAAAATTAAGTTTAACCCGGTAAAAGTCCAAAAGAGTAATCTTTTTATTTATTTTTCCTCCTGGGCTTGTATAGGAGTGTTTTTTCCTCATATAATTCACACCCAGAATTTATTCTGAGTTTATATGAGAAGAGATCAGTTTGATCTATTTTTAAGCGTTTGCAGCAGGCAAAAAACCAAGCTGCACCGATGAGTGTAAGGTTTTCTGCTGACACGAAACGCTTCTTCTTCTTCTTCCTTTTCTTCTTTATTTTTCAACCCATTGCGTGGCGTGAACACTACCCATTTTTCTTCTAATGTCATTTTAAAATTAATTAATCCATTTTAAATTGAACAATTCCTCTATTCTTTAGTATTTAACAAACGTCAACTGATGCAGTGTGCAGTGTTTTAGAAATTAACCTAAACGATGCAGTGCAGTGTTTTGTGAATTGCCCCATGTTAATACATGAGTTCTAAATTTCAATGCAGTGCAGTGCACTGCACTGCATCGTATTGTGTTTCAGGCTTTACTCTCATAAATTCAGTTCGTGGAATGCAAAGAATGACAGTGCGTATGTACTTAAATACAGCAAAAGAACGAATAATTGCAAGAACTCTCAGCAATTTCGGCCTACCTCCCTGACTAGGCGTGAAATATGAAAATAAATATGAGAATTATTTACGTCGCTGGTAGAGAAAGAGACTATCACTACACCGATGTCAACAGAAAACGGAGTCGTAAAATGAATAACTTAAGATAAGCAGAGTCATTACTATACACGGAATATTCAGCAAACTAAATTAAAGGAAATTGGCTGTTTAATTCGACGGAGAACAATGCAATAAAATTCCGGAACATATCAGGAAAATCCCGCAAAGGAAATCCTGAAAATTAAACTTTGCCAGAAAGAATTTTATGTGGTTCCAGAGTACAAAATTCCATACATCTCGAAATAAAAGTTTTGAAACAATAAGCTCCGAAGTACAAGATCCCAGAAGTATTTTGATTTACCGTTAAATTTTTGGGTAGGATGTTTTCGAGGATTTTATAAACAAAACTTTCTTGTTCTTCCAGAATAGTGCAGCATTTGATTTAAATTTTAAAGTGTAATAATGTTGGGTTTAAAAAAAGTTTCAATTATAAATGAATTTTGGGCGGGCACGCCAATGTTGCTAAGAACCGTAGATCTATTGCAACAGAGTATGCAGTTTGTTATAAGGAGTGGTCTAGAGAAAATTGACCCATTAAGTTATTTTTATACCTGCAAAATTACACTAATCCACGTCTGGATTAGTTTTTGTTCAAATATACCATAAATACTGAACTCTGAGTTTATATGAATCATTTGTGTATTGGAAGTGAAATAGTTAAAATTTCTCGAAGCAAAAAAGTAGTGTGTGAAATTATTTTGTCTAAATATTTGGAAAATCCCACGATTTTATTTTTAAAAATTTCAAAAGGCCTGAATAAAAGTTATTCCACGGTAAAAAGAACAATAGCCAAGCATAGGCAAGGCTTGTCAATAGAAAGGATACGTAGGTCAGATAGAAATCTAGGGCCATCCCGTCCAGACGAATAAAAAAAAAAACAGATGAAGGATAGGAACTTATTCTCGGAAACCGGGAACTTCGGCAAGAGACATTCGGCGACATTGGTATTGGCAGGAACAGCAAAGTTTACAGTGCACATATATAAAAACATCTGTGCCGCTGAGGAAGGAAAAAGAAAGAAAAAGAAAAAAGAAGAAGAAGAGCGAGAAAACTTTATGAGAACTACCTGACCAAATACAATTGTGTCGTTATGGACGATGAAACCTATTGCAAAGCAGACTTCGCAGATGACGAATTTTTTACTGCAAAAAGTGGAAGCGGAGTATCCAGAAAATTTTCAACAAAAGGAATGACCAAATTTCGAGAAGTACATGATCTGTTCTTGCGGTCTACGAAGCAGTGAATTTATCATAAAAGGAATAATAAACTCAAATGTGTACATCAATGAGTGTCTTCAAAAAAGAGTTCTACCTTTTATTCAACAGCATGAAGGGTCTGCTATTTTCTGGGTAGATTTGGCCATTACTCAAAAGCGATGAAGTAATGGCATAGAGCCAATGAGGTCCATATCGTATCAAGGGAAGTCAATCAAGTAAACTGCCCCCAACTTCGTCCAGTAGACATGTACCGACCATTAATGAAAAACGGGCTTAGAAAAACAAAGAAATTTGCCAAAAATTAGTTTGATTTCAGAAATAAATGGAAAAGAGCATATAGAAATGTTACAATATAACTGTTCTAAATCTAATGCGTGGCTTGAATAACAAAGTTAAAGCATTCTTCCAAAACAAATAATGTATTAGAAATAACTTTTGTATTTTAAATTTTAAGTTACAAGAAACAAAATATAGAAATTTGATTAAAAAACTGCAATTAGTTTTTTTCTGCAAACATAAATAAATTGGTAAATTTTTTCTGGACCAGTCATTAGTTTCGGTCTCAACAGGAGCGATAGAAATAAACATACCGCTTAACCGCTAATGATAATTCCAGGAGCGTAGCCAGTATTTACTTCTCTAATATTGAATAGAGAACTGTTTTGATGTTGCACTGCTGTTGAACAGAAATTATTCTGATGAATTAAGTCAACTATCCCCGGTAGCGACGTCTCCTAATATCTTCGTAAACAGTGCCAATGGGGGATAGCCAGCTCGAATTCCCGTAGTTGTCTCGGCACTGAAGTTAATCCGAAAAGTAATCAGATCGATATATTCTGAGGTCGAGTTCGAGTACCTCAGAAAGATAGCGGTCAGATTGTCCCAATGACTACCTGCCTAATTAGTTTGTCTTACAGCAGACAATAGCGATGGTATGCTGTATCAAGATGCATGCAGACAATAGCTTGAGCTCCTGAGAATAAGATTATTTGGTGTATCAAGGAGTCTTCGAGAGGATGATTTCAGACCAGGGTGACCATAAGTGCTACGATGGTAGAAAAATGCTACAATCAGAATGTTTGTGCTAATATATCACTACCTTCTGAATTGTACTACGCCCCTGAAAAAACTGTGCTACTGTCCTATCTGTAATCTGAACCGCCAAAGGATCATACTGCTACGAGATGCAGCAAAGTGGTTTTCGTATTATTTAAAATTTTTTTTAACCGATAGTTAGATCGAGACTTAACTTCACAGAGTAATCTTGGATCAAACGACCGAAAAATCTAGTACCTCAGTTCGAATAGAAAAATGTTCTTCTGCTTTATACTTGATTGATCCAAGAGATAAAAACCATTTTGAGGAACCGTACATAGCTTTTAAATGGAATTAGCAGTACAAATCCATAAGCGCCTAAATTTTAATGATCATGTATTGAATGCATTGAAACTTGTTGATCCAGAATATTTAAAAGCTAAATCTTTCCCTTAAGTAACGACAAATTTTGCCTCTCTATGTGATCGGTTTAAAAAGCTTCGAATAGAAATTATTGAGAGAATATTCTCTGAAATTCGTCTTTTATTAGAATTAAATTTGCTAATTGAAACCAAATTTACAAGTAAATACTATAACTTTTTGGGAATACATAATTAAAATAAAAAAATACCGCTGAAAAATGTTTCTCAAATTTATGTGTAATAAAAAATAAACAAGTAATCGCTATAACTATGACGCTATTAATGCCAAAATGCTGTATTTAAAATATATTAAAGTAAATAAATTAGCGAACAATATTTTAAATTGTTTATTTAACATTAGTATCTCAGATCAGAAGCTTTTTGTACTATACCAATACTTAGTTTGAAAAACAAAAATTATGTATATTGTGCTTTTCTTGACTTTTTGGATTAAATGTTTTTTATTTTAGGTATATATGTTTGAAACCCTATTACTAAGCCTCCGATGTCCATCCGTCTGTCTGTCACCGGGCTGTATCTCATGAAGCGTAATAGGTAGGCAGTTGAAATTTTCACAGAATGTGTATTTCTATTGCCATAACAACAAATAATAAAAATAAAAAAAAAAAGGGGGGGGGGCCCATACAACAAACCTGATTTTTCGGCGTTTTTTTCATCGTTTTATTCTCATTTATTACTATTATCATAAGTAGAAATTTTTTCAACACGTTATTTATTTTTCAAATGACGCCTATTCATATGTGAAAATATAAATAAAAAGTACAAAATTTTGTACGATATGGTATGCAACCCTTCCTGTGCGAGTCCGACTCGCGCTTAGTCGCATTTTATTATTTTTTTGTTAAGGTTTTTGTTTAACTTTTAATAAAAATTTAAAAATGGAATTAGTACCTACTTCTGAATGACTGTAAAATAAACACGTAGTAATCTACATATAGCATATCAGTCTTCTATAGTAAAAGTAGATATTTAGTATTAGTATATTTATATTGAAGTTTTATATTGAGCTCTTTATATTCTTTGCTATATCTATAGTAATGCAATCTACTAAGATCTTGCTAGTGCTACTTTCAGAATGTTTTGCTAGTGAGTGCTACGCACCTTAAGGTAGTGCCGCGCCAATTTGTTACGCTAAGAAATTTCCAAATGGTCACCCTGATCCAGTCTGTCCCCATAACAGTCTGTGAAAAGATTTAGCAGAATTTCTGGAATGCTGATGTTTGTCTGGATGGCAGTTGGCTTGAACCAGCAGTCTAGACTCTACTTATGTCAATCTGTTTGCGATTAAACCAGTAGTGCTGTTCGTATGGACGGTTTCCAATATCGCTTGCTTGTCAGCCCGGCTACAAGTGAACTAAATTGGGGTTTGGTCTTTGCAAGAGATGGTTAATTTTTTTATGATCTGGTTATCAGCATATACCTGATTATTATAATAGCCGGAATCGGTCAGCTCTTGTAGGTGATCATCAGCAACTAGCAGGAGGATCACCCCTGTCCTGAGTGAGAGACCATTCCTTGGTGACCATCATTGTTAACGATTCTTTTCCTAAATTAGCTGGGATTCTTGGACTACTAAGCATTGCTTCTACCCATTTTACCAGTGAGGGTTCAACTCAGCTTTTGGTAGCTGTATTCTCTATGTAGGTATTGTTAAATGTTCCTTCGATATCCAGGAATGCTGCGATTTAGATTATGCAGCTGACAGCCATACACCTTTAGGTATAAATGCTAACTTCACATCTTTCCTCAGTATATAATCAAAGTTAGCTCGTTCTACAAGTTTTGATTAGATTCGTCAGAAATTTTTCTAGCTCTTTTTGAAGCAGAACTGGAAGGATGTCGTCAGTTCCAGGCTTCCAGGCGATTTTAATCACTTGAGGGAGTTGATGGCTTAATCTTCCTTGTAGTAAAGCCAGATAGGGTTTTCACCCTGTTTGAAGGCCTGTATTTCAGTTTTTACTCTTCTCGGTCCTAATATTGATTATGAAACTTATTGTAATTTACTTACTTACTATATGTATGTCGGATCTGACTGATCATTATAAGGACTGTTCGACTACGCGTAATGCGTCTAATGAGCTGAAAGTTTGTGAACTTCAAACGCAACTGAGATGGATACCATATTCATCGCTGAGATTTGGTAACAGAGACAACGTTGATCCCTCAGACACTGACAATATTTTTGATGATTTCTCTTCTAATATGGACTTGTTATCTGACGAAACGTCATTTTCTAAGTATATCTCAGCCATCTCATGATGGTAGGTATCCCTTCTACGTTATAAAACGCTTGTGTTTTGTGTTATTTATTTCTTTGTACATATCTTTTAATTTATTTCAATCTGTATACTTCTCGACAAATTTTAATTAATATACCTAATTCTTGTAATTCGCCCTTGATATAATTAATACCCATGGACGATTCAAGCTATACCTGTAGTCTAAGTGCTACACCATTCCAAATCAATTTCTATTCAAAATTCACTGCAAATCGCTGCAACAACCTACGATGCCTAGAACATATACTATATATAGGTATTGGCTTGGAAGTGATATTGTGCAAGTCAAGCCCAAAAATTCCTCGGCAGATCCTTCATAACGGACAAATTCACTTCACTTCACCCTCATCCCGTGCACTGTGTTTGATCAAAAAAAGTAAGAACATTGAAGGAAAAACAAATTACAATGGGGGTGCTCGTGCTGTTGCTTTCCTTGCCGTTGCACAGCCTGAGGAGGGTTTGCTGATGGCTGCTCATTTTAAAATGCCAGAGCAAAACAATGCACCCGAGCCAAACAACTGACTTGAATCGAGAAGGGGTCGCCGGCCGCTGCCGTACTCTGCGCACACTCCAACAACTTGACTCTAGCATAAAATTGCCCGGCTGTTCTCCAATAAATTTTTTGTGAACGTCTTCAGGTCTAAATCGAGGTCTCGGCCGGTTTTCAGGAGGGCAACTCTGCTGTTCCGGAGATTGCATACGCGTGCCGGCTGTCGTGCCTAAGATAAAAAGGGCCCCTTAGCTCGCTTAACTAGGGGCGAAAAGGGATTGAAGAAGTGATGAGCAAAAACGAATCGAAAGGTAAAAGTGCAATGACAGGCGGCTTTTGCCCAATTGTATGACCAAAGGGATTTGATGCGAATAACGGTTCCGCAAAAGTGAATGCGCTCTTGAAATTAGACTCGAAGAGTCCTCTTTTTCAGCCCTTTTCTTAGCGAGGGCGATGCGTCTTGTCAGCAAACTTCATTTGTTTAACTTGTAACATTCGTTGGGCTTACCTTCATAACTACATACATCGGAGCCCTGTAGCGAAATCGTTTTCCGTCTATCAAAATTTTAATGAAGCGCAAACTAAAGTAGGCCACTACAATATAACCATCCTTGGAAAGATTCACCCTTCGGTGGAGGGAGAATAGACTTGCCGTGCCGGTTACTAGCGAGCTGTGCTATCGATGGGTTCATGTGATAAAACAAATGAACTTCGATATCTGGGGTGGAAATGCAGAGTGTGGTGCAGCGTTATAAAGACAAAGAGCCGCCCTTGAACGTTAATAAAATGTCCAATGCGATCGGATCCTCAGTGCGCCAGAAAATATTGCAAGAACATGTGTTTGATGGCTCTCCCTCTGCGACCGTCTGCCTGGATTGATGCCAGTTTGGATGGTTTGCATTTGATACACTTTGAAACTAGTCTGATCAAGACTCCATGGAACTGAGTTATGATTATGGCTTTGATCGCTTTAATCAGACTGAAGTGTGGAATGTTGTTTATCGATCAGAACGAATTTTGAGAGAGTTGTTGAAATTTTCAATTCAGGTTTAAAGAACTGACGAATTTACGTATTCCTTCGTGATAGAAGGGAAATATGTAATTTGAATTAATTAAGCATTTTTGGAGTAATAGTTTTGTTTATGCATATGTAAAAGAAGTATTTACCATAAGCAAGACTGCGGTCAGTTAAAGCGACTATAAAAGCATAATTATATCGAATCATTGTCTTGAGAAAATATTTTTCCAGTCACTTATCCATCTTAAAAATCTCAAAACACATAGAATAAATATTTTTAACTTACAAGTTGTAGGTGGACAATTTCTTATCTCTATAGACTGAAATTCATTGAAAATAATTTCAAAGAATTTCTATAATGCATTAAACTATGAACGTGAATTATCGAATTTCTTTAGATCTTAAGACGAACCGAAATTGATGTTAAAACGTTAGTGGTGGTTAGTGGTGTTATATATTTCTTATATATTAAGAGAAGCGAGCTATTCTCGTGTCGTAAGTGATTCGCGCAGAGCCGTGGAAATGGACATTTATTCATTTTAAGTGGAAAATTAGGTCTGTGAATATCATTGTCGTGACCACTTTATCGAAAATTTAATTATATCACTTATCAGATAAACACTAGATATTTTAGCACATGCCACTAAACAGAAAAATTATTTTTGTTTTGAACATTATCAATAAGTGACGAGTCATTTGAATCTTACTCAGAGAAACGAAGGAATCTCGCAGTAAATTCGAAGCATAGAAGCATCGTAGTCTCATTTCGTTGTAATTCCGAAATCAGAGAAATGGAGAAATCTCGGGCAAAAAGCGGAATTGTCATACTGAGCTCACTATTTTCCTCTCATTCGTAACAGAATCAGAGAAACGAAGGAATCTCGGGAGAGGCTCGAAATTCACATTTCTTGCTCAAATTCGAGATTACTTCGGGAAAGCAAGCTCTTCGCTAAAATGTTTGCAGGGCTGCTATACTATATGCCTGCAACACCATTGTATTATAGAATCTTTGCTAGGGGCACAATGGACCCTCTGGCTAGCTATCGCAAGATAGAAACTGTTAATATGGAACTAGAATGATGTGCGTAACCTTACTACAGTTATCAGGAAATCCTGCTCTTTAGAAGATACGCAGAATGCATTAAAGCTCCATACATGATTCTGTTTCTAAGCGGAAATTAGCAATGGATTTTTACTTTTCTGTTAGATATATTTGTAATTGCGTAGAATGTAGATATGACTGATTATATATATATTATTGATTTGTATGTACACATAGTTCCAGTATAAATTCAGCGTCCCTGCCCTGTTATAGTCACCTCTAGAACTATCCTTAAATAGTTAGTTAGTGGCCCTCCTAGGGAATAATACTGTAATACTTGGAAATATAGCTAAGCTTATATCTGGTAACTATGAAAAAATAAATAGAGCAACGAAATATGTGGAGGGACGAAGTAAGCATGTTATCCATTGGCTTTTAATCCAGTCCACTCTTCCATAAGTAGCTAGCTTCTCTTATTGACAATCTATATTGACTATCAGAACCAGCTTAACATAAGCTCGCTGCATGGACACGTTTAATAAATAAACGGTTAACAATATATGCGTTTTATCACTTAGTCGATGTTGGTATTATTATGTTAAACTAAACATAAATCAAACACCGGATGAAATTTTATGCAATGCACACAAACATTAAACAAAAAAGATTAAATATTATATACGTTTTTTTTTTAAAACATGCTTAGAACCGTCAACAACAAAATACTCAGCCATATTATTAACAGTAATACACATGCGATTATCAGGTTCATACATGCTAAGGTTAGACCTTGGGGAGTTAACATGCAACAGAGGTAGCCTTCTCAAATTGTGCCTACTATCATGGAAAGAGATTCTGTGAAGTAATAACGGACAATCAGTATTCCCGTTTACGAGTTGATGCACAAAAGTTACATCGGCAACCATGCGACGTTTCTCAAGCGAGTGCATATTTAAAAGCTTCAAGTGATCCTCATAGGGTGGAAGCAATAATGAATTATTCCAGGGTAGGTACCTGAGAGCAAATCGTAAAAAGTTTCTCTGAATAGAATACGGTCGATGTGTGTACCGTAAAATAAAGACCAGACCTGGCTAGCGTATTCAAGAAGTGGTATCACAAAGTAAGTTTACAAACGCAATGTTATGGAAGGATTCGAAAACTCTCGGGACCAAAGTTTTATAAAATCTAGCATAGAAATACTCTTTGATACTATTTATAGTTTATATGGGAGATGAAATTCAATCTGTGTTTACATTTGATACCCAAGTCACAGAGAGAGTCCACACGGCGAATCGAGAAATCCTAGAACTCATAATCATAAGTGATTGGTGTCTGATTCCTATGGAAAGTTATAACTTCACATTTGTAGATATTGAGTACCAAATTGTTGGTCTTGCACCAATTGTAAAATTTTTGAAGGTCACCCTATACCTGTTCACAATCGTTAACAAATTTAATCTGAGCGAAAAGCTTAACCTTGTCAGCATAAATCAAGACCTTACAGTACCTCACAACAGAGACAATGTCGTCAATAGACAGAATAAAAAAAACTCCCTTGAGGTACGCCAGATGAAGCCTTCAAGACTCTAGAGATGGAATGGCGGAAAAATATTTGGTATGTTCTCTTATCTAAATAAGACTTTGTCCATTTTAGAAATGTTGGGGAAACCCATACTTTTCCTTTTGAAAGAGTATCACGGAGTGAGATAAATTGTCGAAATCTTTACTAAAGTCTGTATAAATAGCCTTTTGCCAACCCGCCAATGATATCTGAGACAAATTGAAACAAGTTAGTGGTTATAGACCTGCCCGAAATGAGCCCATGTTGGTTTGAAGAGTGCAAATTCTTACAGGAAGTTGATAGTTAACAGTAAATGATAGGTTCCAATAATTTAGGCATGCAACATAATTTTACAATAGGTCTATACTTAGAAATTTAATCATTTCTATTCATTTTTTTTTGTGGATAGGTATGTTAAAAGAATTCTTCCACAGCTGCGGAAAACAGCCACTATCGAGCGATTTTTGGAAAATAAATCTCAGCGGGACTGCTATGGAGATGCAATATTACTTAAGAAAGGCTGGAGGAATCCCATTAAGACCAGTTATGAAGTCATTTGGAAACCCATTAATACGATGGTATATATACTCTTTTAAAATTGAAGGGATAGTGAATAAAACGTTATGAGAGTCGTTCATATGACTGAAGTTGCTATTTTCAGGTTGAAAATTTTACGAGGCAAGGCATTGTCAAAAAAAGAAGCAAACATATCGCAAATTTTAGACGAATTATCAGTAGCAGAATCCTTGTACTTCATGGTATTGGAATAGTTGTCCGTTCTTTCCTTCATATTAATAAACTTAAAAAAGATGCTTGGGCCACTAAATAATTTCGTATGCATGCTGTGAACATGCTCATCATAAAGTGTAGAGGAAAGTTCGTTGAACTCATTATATGATATGAGGAAGGTGTTGTGACTTATACTGTCCTTATCCCTCATAAAACTTTTCCACAATTTATGCTATTTTTAAGACGCTTCAGTTCTTTATTGAACCATGGTAGAGATGTTTTAGAGAGCCGCTGATGGTCGTGGGGAACGTGGGAAGAAAATTAATCGAAAAGAATTATGTAAAGTTTAGACAATAATGTGATGAAGTCAATAGATGTAAGTCTACTGGAAAGTTCCGAAAAGTTACATAGTCTTTCTAAAATTGAAAAAGTATTCTGGTTCGTCACAATTTGTTGAGTTTTCGGTTTCATAGTAATATGTAATTAGTAGGGCGGGTGGGGGGAGGGTGATATTTGTCAAGAAGATATTCTCACTGGGCTAGTTAAACTATTAAGTTACCCGCGTCAGTAGAAAATACCAGGTCTAACTGTCTACCAATGTCATTCTTATCATTACTGATTTGCCTGAGACCAAGAGATGAAATAGTGTCAACGAAAAGTGATTCCCTTGTTGTCAAGTTATTAAGTGGAAGATAGTGATCGTCATTTTCATTTAGTACCCATTGAGTATTGGGTAAGTTAAAATCATCAATTAGTAGTAATTCGTCAAGAGGATCCATCTTATCATGGATAAAATTAGATGTTGAAATGAGTAGATCGTAAATGTTCTGACCTTTGTCATCAACAATATTTATGGAGTCTGGAGGAATATAGCAACAAATAATATATAAGTCGGATTTTAAAAGAGATAACTTAAGAGCAATAAGTTCGATGTCAAGAGTGTTGGAGATACTGGGAAGCTCAACCTGGTCCCTGGCTTCAATTAAACTGATTTTTACAGACGATGAGTACACCGCCACCTCGAGCTACAGACTCAGTATGTCGATCTCTTCAAAAATTTGATACGAATTGCCAAAGATTTTAGCATCGCGAAAGCCATGATACAGATAAGTTTCAGTGAAAGCAACTAAACAAGTCGCAGCAGAGGCTTTGAAAATTTGTGCAGTTTTTGTACGAATTCCACTTACATTTTGATAGTAAAGGGAGAGCGATTTTCGTTTTTTGGAATATCGCTGCTTATCGATGCATTTCTAGGTTGGCGCCCGGAAGGTACAAACAATTTAGTAAATGTGCCAGAGGGCCAAAACGTGGGATCCAATAACTTGTCCCGCACATCTTTTGAAACGGTTAAAACATAGTATGCAACCAGTTTAGAACTCTTATTAATCTTACGACAAGAAATACCATCAGCTGCGATATTTTTAAACTACAGATTCTTCAATATGTCCTCACACAACATTTCTGGCGAGAAACGGGTAACGAAAACACTCGAAGGTTTTGGTACTGTTCTCAAAGGGACAACAATACCATTACCTAGAGACGACACAAATGAAGTATTATTCAATACCGTGGAAACAGTTTCAGGTCTTAGAATGATGTTATCAGAGCATTGATTCCCAGCGTTACCTAAGGCCACAACAGCTGAGATACTCGCACTAGGAGTAGTAGCGGACAGGTGCAAATTACATCGCTTCCTCCGAGGCTAATGACAGCTTACTGATGAGCAACCTACTTTGTTCAACTGACAGTATCCTCTCCACTTGCCTTACACTCTACACACATAATTACGTCTCTGGACATTTATAACTGCTTTGTTATGAACTATTTTAAATCGGTAGGTATATTCAGAAAATATCTTTCTTCTCCTCCAGATTATTCTGTTTCTATTACTATTCTTCAAAGTTATTCATCACAAGGCATATAAACTGTCCTTCAAGATCTTCATATAAGTAAAAACATTGGGCATGAAACTATACTAAACATCTGCTTAAAAAGAAATCTTTGATTGAGTCCATTTAAGGAAATACCATCCTTACAAAAAGGGTTTTTAGTAGAATTTACTTAATGTCGATGTTTAAACTTTTGTGGTACAATAGTAAGCTGAACATTTATCTTTTACTTTAAATTAAAAACTCAAAACATTTATCTAGTTTGCATAATAATTGAAATTGTATGCGAAAATCACCAGTTTGCATCCAGTCTAAGCCACCAAGGTGCCAATTCGCGTCCTGTTTTTATATGAGGGTATCAAATAAATTAAATAGATGTCGTTTTGAAAGCTAAGACTTTATTACGTTTTCGTTATTCCTGATTTGAAAAGCCAGTAAATAATAACAAGTTCTGATAAAATTCACAGTAACATAATATTCTTCAGATTAAAACTAATTCAATTCAAATTGTGTTGTTTCACATAACAGCATCTTTTAAATTTTATAAAATTAAATTATAAGTTCATTAAATATTTTTAAAAATATGAAAAGCGAAATCAAGGTACTGTCATCGGCAAAACTATGGATGGGATTGAAAGTAAGGAAAAGCAGACCATTGAAAATTAAGAGGAAAGACGAATAGATAAAAGAGCCCTGAGGCACACCGTAATAGATAAACACATGAAATTTTCAAAGAGTGAGTAATGCAATAGCTGCTATAACAACAAATAATGAAAATAAAAAGATAATAATAAAATAAAAAGCACATAGTGTTAAATCTTGCACGATGATACGGAGCGCTTCGTGTGCGAGTCCGACTCGCACTTAGCCGCTTTATTTTAAACTGTGCTTAAAAGGCTATCAGGACTTAATGGAAACCCATATTGGGTTACGACTCACATAGTTTTTTCTTCGGTTTTCGTTAAAATACTTCATGATCCACACTTTTCAACGCCTTCAGAATATCTTTCAGATAATTTATCCTAAAATGATGTTTTTTGGAATATTTTATTTAATGCTAGCTGTTCTAATAGAAAATTTTCCTTGCCGAAAATCCGACAAAATTTTATTTAGTGTTGTAGCAGTATATCCTTCCATATTACTTTATATGCAAATGCAATGCATTAAATCAGACTAAATAATGCAGAGCTGCGATGTAGGCTGCAATTTGGGGCAAGGTAAAAAATGCAGCTCTAATTTGTGGCCACTAGTAAACGCGAATAGGCTCACGATAGTAATCATTGATCCATTTCCCGGTCACTAAAATTAAAGTGGTTAGTCCGAAAATTAACTTAAATTTCAAACAATATTATATTTATTTGAAACTTTCTTACAAAATAAAAATGGCATGAAAAACTCAGTCTCTTACATTTAAAGCATTTATAGCATTACGTTAAAAAAATACGTCTTCTTGCATTTTCGCATTATTTACATACGGACTCCTAATGAACTAAGCTCTGACGACTCAGATTTAACTCAACCATCCCATTACTCCACTTTAGGGGTAGCAGACATATAAACGAACATGAGGATATAGAAATATCGGCATTTAAGGAAAATACGTCGTCTTATGGCATGTAATAAAGTGAAGTGGACGCAAATTGGTGCATTTACCCTATATCCTCGAAGAGATGTTTCAAGAAAAGACTGTAAGTTAAATCTGAAAAAAGTATAAAATTTTGGGTTCCACATTATTTCTCGCATATCGTTAGTTATATCACGAAATCATGAAAATTAAGTCTATAAACAGAGAATCTCATTACACGTAATTAAAAAAAAAATAAACTGTCACTCAAAGAATGTCAGTGGACTATAAACGAAGAAATTCCAAAATATAATCATCATCGTGCAGTCTCAAAAAAATTGCTCCATGTTATAATCAAATATATTTTTTATAACTTTATTGTAGTTAGAGCTGTAAAAAAGTAGTACCATTGCAAAAACATTAAAAATATTGCAAGTAACAACATTACCTACCTACTATAAGTAATTTTCCATTATTTCGAATTAACTGCTGCACATTAAATACTGCTACTTATCACATTTCTTTGCAGAAAGGTGAAATCTGATTAACTATATGCTTTAGCCTCCATTTCATACAATTTTTCACTCCGAATTTATGTATAGGTATAGGTACTAATGGACGTCATATTTATATCCAAATCTATAGACCCCTGAAATTTACATTCCACGCGAACAGAATTGGTACTAGGCGCAACATGTCAGCTGAAATCCCATCTTATCAGCTTAGTTGGTTAAGGCACTGAGTGAGAAGACGACCGACAAATGAAAGGTTTCGAATTCGAATTTCGAATGATGTCCGGTGATCTTTTTCTTCCCTTTATAATATAGAATCATCATGCCAAGTGTTAATTTTAAAAGTATATTCAGTATTTATTCAAATTGTGCTTTTTTATGGCTGACAACCTGAAGCATTCAAAATAATTTTTTAATATTAAGGTTTTCATGATTTTTCGTGGATTTGCAAATCTGAGTTTTGTCACATTACAATATCCCAGTATTTAGTATTTACCCATGTACAAAGATAACAAGGTATGGCCGACTCGAGAGGAATATTTTGTGTTGCTACGTCATGAGGTGACAAAGTCATTTCCAGCGAATTTGTTTAGAGTTTTTCGTATTTTATTAACTAAAATACGTTTTTAATACACTAAAATATTTAATAAAACATTAGTTTCTTCATTTAAATCACTTCGGGAAAAGTAATTATGTGCTAGTGGAAAAGCGAAGAAATTTCCAAATAGAAATTTTTTTCACTTTGATAAGGACGATTGAAACTGAGACGAACAAATTTATGATAATTGTCGACAAATGAGGCAAGCAACCAATTGACAGATGATTCGGCCATATACTTTGTTAATCTTTGTATTATGATATTTGGCATCCATTTGACGATACAAGCTATACTTCTATCTTCGATTTTGATCGAATAAAATAGTATTGTCGAGGGAACCTTGTTTATCCATGAAGGAGCATACCAAGACCTTCTTGCCCGGTGGGGTTTTCTCGATAGTCTCTACAAGACTGCTGATAGCCACCTCTGTGGATTTTTCAGATTGGTAGACACGTGGATTGACATGAAACGGACAACAACAATGGTTTTATCTACAGCTGGCAGATCTGAAGTATTTTCGGAAACCACATCTTCCAAGTACAATATCTTCGTCATTTTCATCATCCGCAAAATGTAATTCTAATTCCTCAAATTCTATGCCAGTAACTCGCCACAGTTAGCAAGTTCACCATCCAAAACATAAGACCCGTTAGCTTCAAAATCCTCCACCATGAACTACTGGAACTGAATGCAAAGAAGTGGCAACTACTTAACTGCCAGATGCCCAAATTTGAATATGCGTGTTTAATCTTACCACAAAGTCGTATCTGCATAACTTGATCAACGTTCTGTGTCCCATGAGCCTATATGAGCATAGAGAATGAGAATATAGCAGTTACAACTTTATTGCACCAAGGTGGTATACGTTAGTGGTTAGCATAGAAATAAAACTAGACAGCATGAAATATCTCCTAAACCGTTAGAAATATAACTTTGGATTGGAGACCATTTTAATCGAAAAGCATGGTCGAATTAGTATGACCACCATATAGGTATATATAGCTTAATTTGTTAAAAAATGTCAGTTAGAACTGGGGTGTTCCGAGGTCGCGATATTGTGGATTGTCTGATTTTAAAACCATTTTAATAGACTTTCTTCTATGCATCAGTGTTGGAAAGAAAGAATTATATATCTTTTAATTGCCTGATTCTTCTTTACTACCTCTAAATTTAAAGTTTTATTTTCTTAGTAAAAAGCTATCGCCTTCCCGCCGAGGGTGTAATCACCATTTTGTTCATATTTATACACTGAATATGTATTTGTGGTTAAACCTTAAAAAAATCAAAAATGAAAGTAGGAACAACCATATATCTACTTTACCTAGGTATATATTCCTCATTAGTTGGTATCTAAGATTGAAGCTCTTTAATTCCAAAAACAAGTAAAAAAGCTAGAATTGGTCTAAGACCAATTCTTATGATACCCTAGATGAATGCCCGTATTAAATTTCGTATGGTCACCGATCTATTCAAGTATTGATTTTGTAGTTGTTTTTCGCATATATTTCTAGAACAGTTTGTCGCACAGAAAAAATGGTTATAACTAATGTTATAGGATTTCGTATTCTGCAGAAGTTTTTAGTACAATAAAAATGTCTTGGACTGATCGTTTTCAAAGTATACGTAAAAAACCGAAATTTTTATATGGCAACACCAAGAAGGAGTTGCCCGATTTAGTCAATTTTTGACATTTTATTTGCTAATGTAGTACAAACATCATGTACGAAATTTCAGCTCTCTACCTCGATGCGTTCTCAGGCAGTGTCCAAATATATAGCGGAAAACGAAATGTTTATATGGCAACCCCACGAAGGAGTTGCCCTATTTGTCTCATTTTCGAACTTAATTTTACTTTTTTTTGTAAAGTCCGTGTACAAAATTTCACCTCTCTAAGTGTACGCGTTCTCGAGTTATCGTGCGCACAGACGGACGGACGGACGGACGGACATGCAAAATTCGAAATAACTTTTAATATTATGAATGGGTGTCCAATCCATTTTGCTCTACCATCATTATTTCGAGGTGGTACAAACGGAATGACAAACTTAGTATACCCCTATGATTTCATCTAGGGTATAATAAGACTCCCTAGACCCTATCTGTAATTGTACCTGTATTTCGCAATAATTGTATAAACACTGAGGTAAAAGTGAAAACAACAGCAAACTGAAAATGCTCATAGTTCAGATTCTTTGCACTGAACTGATACGGTCGGTAATTCCCCGAAATATGAAATAAGGATTTAAAATTTCCGAGGATTTGATCCTTATAACTGAACTACTTTTCTGACAAAGGATAAATAATGAATCCGCTAAAAAATATTGGTACCATCTATAACTACCATCACGGCTTCGAACAATTTCAAACAAGTTTTATCTCCTCACATTGCGATAATGCAACCAATCCTTACAAATTACACCTCATCCAACATGTTCTCAATAAGCGCGTGCCAACAATTACGGCAGTGGCTGCCGTCACACCATACAACTACGGACGGCAACAGCAGTGTCCAATATACCAACCAGAAAAGAAAACAAAACCACGTGTGCCTGCCCGGTAGCTGAGCACGAGCCACCCAGCAGCAGAACACTCTTCTTGTGCCGCTTGTACTTGCTGAAGCGAAACGAGACGAGGCATCTGCATGACTCCGCCCGCTTTGATTGCCGTTTCCTTCTCCCAGGTAAAAATCAAATATCTCATGCGAGACCTCAGTCCATTCAGGTATTATTAGATTTGGCTCGCTTTCGCTTTGTCGTGTGGATGAAGAAACTATTGAGGCAATCCGAGTAGGGCGAGTGAGTGGGATTTTGTTTTTGTAATTCAGTGCGCAACACACGCGACACGCGCTCAGCGGACATTTTCCCGCCGATTTTGAATCCACCTGGGTGGGTGGAGCTTATTGGCAGATTTTGTATTGAATTTTACCTCGGGTAAAGAAATTTATAAGGAGAATGATATTGTTTTACACTTTTTGGTTCGTTACTA
This sequence comes from Dioctria rufipes, assembly GCA_963924295.1. Lineage (NCBI taxonomy): Eukaryota > Metazoa > Arthropoda > Insecta > Diptera > Asilidae > Dioctria > Dioctria rufipes. The sequence continues at coordinate 153,567,021 of OZ002743.1, read as the reverse complement.
AATTCTAATCATAGAAGAGAAATCTTTAAAACTAGAGGAAGATTCAGAGGGAATTCGTTGAGCGACATACGGTGAATCCGTTAAAAATTTTTATTGTTCGTGGGGTACATAGGTACCCTTCCCTAGTTCTCGAAGCGAAACGAATTTAATTTCTCTGCTTTTAATTTTTGAACGTTGACAATTTTTTTTTTTTAATTTCTGTAGATAAGGTAGGTGATGGTATCTAGTGATGAATAAAATTGAAATTTTTAGAAATAATAATTTCAATTTGTTACAGAAGGGTGGCAGGTATTGGTATTGTGTTCTGGACATGTATCTACATACATAGCTGTCCATTAGAGCATTCCAAATTAATTTCAGAATTTTATTGACTTTTTTATTTGCTGTGCTCTGGAAAAGTTAGGTTTATATATCTATGGTGGTTAGTGAAAAGTAGAAGACATGGGTAAAACGACACATTGGACTTTGTACGAAATCTAAGTGTCCGATGCATTCCTAATAGTATTGGTCGTGTTTTTCAGTTCTTTTGCAGCCAACAACGAGAATTGCAGTGTCCAAAATTATCTAGGGGCGAATTAGAGGAGCAAAAACCATAAAATGAACGCTGAAGTATTTTTTACAGTGATTAGTATTGTGCTTTCTCGGTATAAAGAATTGATTTTATTTAACCCTTAAGTAGGCGCACTAGCAAAAGCACACAATAGGGCGCAGGGGGTCAGCAGTGACCCCAATTTCTTTCTAGAAATTTAAGAAAACCACAAAATATTCAAAAACAAACACAATGCAGTTTGATAACTAAATCTTATTGCGTTAACAAAAACTGAAAAAAAAAATAACTTCTATTTAAGTTAACACAAAAATAAAATAACAATTATTTTATATTACATACTGAGCAACTTCTCCTCGCCACTCTTTATAGAAAAGTAAAAAAATAACGACCACAATTCGGAGTAGACTAGAATAGCTACAGCATTCACTCAAAACTACAATCTCAACATATGTTTTATTTATTTTCGCTAGAGCTCACCCGAAAATATTATAAAATGTTGAAATTTCTAAAGACTTACCTCACGTAAAAAAAATACTCAAGTGGGCGCAGGGGGTCGCACTTTACTACAGTATAAAATCATGTGTACGTTGCTCAAGTATACGACGATTTTCATAATAGTGTTCTAGGATGAAAATCTACTGGAAGATGCAAGGTCGAGAGAGAATCTGCTCTAAATTTTGTTCATGGTGCTCTGACCCCTTGCGCATACTTAAGGGTTTAAGGCCGGAATACAATGTGGCGCGGTAACTCGTAGCTGGCGCGGTAGCTGGTGCTGGCGCGCGCCATGTAGCTAACATTGGTTACAATGATTCAGCTTGTAGCCAATGGTATGGACGGTGAAATACCTCATTATTTACTTTTACTTTGATCTATGGAATTTGAAAATAGTATTTAATATGGAAGAATTACAAGAATTGGAATTTTTAGAATGTGTAGTGCAATTGTGCTTTTTCACTTATAAATATTTAAAGACAAAAAACGCAGAAAGTGGTGGGTTAGACCTCTATATCAACAGAGGATGAGTTCAATATTCTACGAAAAAACATTTAAATATATTAAAGGAGAATGATGACGAACTTTTGAATAAAAATATTAATTTCCAACGACTGTCAAATTTGGCACGCGCCAAAAATTAAAATTTGGCAAAAATGAGCTACAGCGCCAGCGCCAGCTACACATTGGAACGCCATCATAGTCTTTCCGTGCTTTCAAATTTTGACAGGTCTGGCTACCGCGCCAGCTATGAGCTACCGCGTCACATTGTGTTCCGGCCTTTAAATGTTATTTTTGACGGATTGCTCCTTATTCTAAAAAAGCAATTGATGTAACATTCGTAGATAAGTGATGAATAATAATATTATTCTAATTATTTTATTTCACTCTGGGCCATTTGGGTCAAATGACATACCTTGGTCAAGGGCACATTGACATACCTTACTGAAGGGCAAAAATTATATTATTTTCAGAGGTTGGGCAATTCAAAAGAAATATATTATAAGCATACAGAAGTTTAAAAAAAAGCCAAAATTCATAACCAAATTTCTTTTGAACCACTATTGCGTTTTATTCAATTTACATGGATAACCTAAAATGACACAGAGTATGTAGTTTTATACATACGCCGACAAAATAACACATTAAGATTTTTATTTTTTAAATGAAAAAAAAAAAAGAATATCTTGTCTTGGTTTTGATGTCTCACATTCTTCAAAACATGAAAGCAAATACTTTTAAGCTCCTAAATGTGTACCTAAAGGGCTCTAAAGGGTTAAGATCCACAAGGTAAAATGTTAATGATGTGTCATTATAGGTCACCTTCCCCTACATATCTCCAAAAATTTACTTTGCACTACCTTTTTTGCTGTTATGCATTTTGGACTTATCATTTTAATGATTTTGAAGGGAGATGCAGTTAGTATGTAGTTTGTACAGAACGAAACAGTTTTTTTTTTCAAACACTTTTATATTTATACCTCCATAACGCCATTTTTGCAGATATGTACTTTTGGCTAAACACCATAGATATAGGGTCGTTTCCTCAGTGGTCGAACACTTAACGAAAAGTTTTAGTTTTCATTATATATTTTGGTTCCTATTGCAGTAATTTTAAATTAACTAACAAAAGTAGAAATTTTTAAGGACGCTTTAGAAATATATATTTAGAAATTGAAGTCACAATTTGTAACTTCTCAGGTATAGTCGATGCTCTATTTTAAATATCACAAAAAATTCATAAGTGAGAGCAAAAAGTAGTAGGTATATAGGTATATAGGTAAGTATGGACATATTCATGTATTAATACATACATATATATTGTACCTATATATAAATCTTCTCTGATGAAAAATAAAGTAAGGTGTAAAATTTGGTATTTATTATAACAATTATTATTTTATCTGATAGATAATATTATAAATAATATATAGTTTGAATTTTATCAAAATCGTGTTTTTGGGGAAAAACCCGAAAGAAAAAACAACTACTCTTACATATAATTGCTATAACTTCGAAGATAATTTGAATTTTGAAATGTTTAAACGCATAAAATATTCTTCAAAGTATAAACAATTTATCCAGTAAAATAAAAACATTTAGATTTTTTGGAAATTTCAAGGTGGTGTAACCCCTCAAGCAATATGCATTAATTTTTTTTTTTAGAAAATTACAGAAAATGTTTCTGCAGAATATTTTTTCACTCTTGATTCTCGACGAGGAGTTATTTTCAAATTCTGTGTCGGTCTCCAATAATATGTATAAATATTCTAAAGAAAAAATTTCCAGGGAATTCTTGAGAAAAAATTGGGGGCTGCTCTGCATCAGGTCGAAGTATGGTTAATTTTATATTGGAATTGAAGCATACATTTATGTATTTATATAAAGGGTTTTCCAATAAGAGATGTTATTTTAATTAGCCCGCTATTTCGGTAGATGTCACTTTTGGAGCTGTCATTTTTCGACATTTGACAAGTAGAAACTACGCCATTAATAAAAATGGAACGATACACGATTCAACAATGCACTGAAATTATTAAAATTCACTATAAAAATGGTGAAAATGTGGCAGAGACGGTTCGTAAAACTCGAACATTTTTGGGTCGTCGTGAAGCACCTTGTCGGACCGCAATACAGAAATTGGTAGAAAAATTCGAGCTGTCGGGACAAGTTAGTGATGTGAAGAATAAAACCCGTGCACGTCGATTCAAGACCTCAAAGATGGAATTCGTAAGGCTATCGAGGACATAGGGCAGCCACTTTGCGATTTGGTTATGGAAAATTTCATGAAAAGGATATGGTCCTGTAGGTGTGGTCGTGGTGGTCATTTGGCTGATGTTATTTTCCATTACTAACGGCATACCTTCCTCTTTATAATGCATCTCAAAAAATGGCATTTTTCTTTGAATATCAAAATAAAACCTCTTATTGGAAAACGCTTTATTATACCTACTCCATACGTATTATACCACCCACAAAAACTATCCAATGTAAAAAATTCAAGCAAAGTTGTTTTTTTCTTATTAAAGGATATTTTAAGCAAAACTAAATAAAATCTTTAGAGAAATTATAAACAGAGAGCGATGTGTGGCGTTGTTAATACTTTCGTTGAAAGGGTTCTGCTAACAAATCGCAGGAAGCAATATTCTGGTAGATACAACCCAAGCCACGCGATATCCTTATATTATATTATTTTTGGTAAAATGCTTTAATACTTTGAAAATTTTAGTTACAGTTTTGGGCCCTTAAATTTCAGGGAGCCCCTCCTGGTGGGGTATGCGGATGCCTTATCTACGCCACTATTTGTGATATAATATAGTTTTTTCTATAAGAATAAATTGGAGTAAGGCACCTGCGGCAATGCCCAATCTGAAAATGCAATAAATCAAGTATTTGAACTATAAAAACAACCCAGCAAACAATTTGGCGACGTTTTGCCAAAAGTAAGGAATGAGCAATAGTTGTGTGAAACTGGGACAGCATTATGGCAATATAGTGTGTATATGATTGCCTCTCTTTCAACTATTGCCTATTTCTCACTTTTAGCAAGCCTCGTGGAAAATCAATTCTAGAAATGGAAAGACGAAGAAAACATAAGCTTTATAAAAGTTTTTGTTTCTGTTTGTTTATTTTACAGCTACGAAAGTGCAGTCCAAAAACACAATCGTAATTAAAAGAAGAAAAATTATAATAACATATTGTGGAAATATATAAAAAGGATTGACCTTACGTTTATGAATTACAAAATATCAATCCAGACACATTAAAAATAAGTTGAAATAGGTAAATTAAAAGTAATTTACACAACCCTCTCAGTTGGCAAGTATAGAAAATATATATACAGCAGGGCCTCGATAATCCGAACTCCAGTTAATCCGAATTCCTCTATAATCCGAACGACCCCTTTACGCTGCGCAACTCTGCCGTTTATAAGTAACACGCAGTGCCACGTAGCGTCTATTTTTATCAAAATATCAGTAGTTATACCAACGGAATGAAAATTGGGACTGAAAATTTCTCTGTATGTAAATATATCAAAACTCGGATAGAACAAATTAATTTTTATTCATAACATTAAACTATCATGTCATACATTTTAGGTGCTACACATAATAATTTTCGTCTGACGAGCACTGTTCCGCCATTTTGTTTTATCTACTACTGTAGCGTAGCATTTGAGCAGTTTTTGTGCGTTTTAAGTCATAGCCTCAACATCGAAGAAAAGAAAATACGTGACGTTGAAATTTTCACAAAAGTGCGAGATTTTGGACAATATTAAGGCAGACATCTCGTTGTTAGCAATTCTTGCACAGCATTACAATCTTGGAAAGTCCACTATTTTTGATATTAAAAGCAAGGAGGCAAAAATAAGATCATTTGTAATGAATACAGAAAAGGGTCCAGGCGCCAGAAAAATCTTGAAAACTTCTGAAAATTCCATGCTTGAAGATGCTTTATTTACGTGGTTTTTAGAGCAATGAAGAAAGAACATCCCTTTGCACCTTTGAAATACTGATGGAAAATGCTAAATATTTCCATGAAAGACTTGGAAGAGGAGACTTTGTTGCTGGTAGAGGATGGATTAATTATTTTAAGAAAAGGCATGGTATACGCCAACTTAAATTAACCGGTGAGAAGCTGTCGTATGATGAAGCAGCTGTAAAGCTAAATTTATGGACATTGTTAGGAAAAACGATCTGACTGCAGAACAAATCTATAATGCTGATGAATCAAGCTCGTACTGGAAAATGATACCAGATTAAGCGTTGGCTTCTGCGTTAGAAATTAAGGCCCCATATTCTAAAGTATCTAGGGAAAGGATCACGTTTATGATATTTGCAAACGCAACCGGAATGCACAAACTGCTCTTGCTAGTTATTGGCAAAGACAAAAGTCACATGCATTTTCAACAATCAAAAAGTTACCAGTTCAATACATAGGTAAACGTAATGCTTGGGTTACAAGACTAATATTTTTAGAGTGGCCGAAGGGACATTTTACCGTTCTGTACATGCCACCCAATTGTACATCCTTAATTCAACCCATGGACCAAAATGTGATCCAGAATATCAACGTAAATTACAAAAAAAAAAACTCCTGTTGCAAGTTTTTGCCCAGCAAGAAGCTGATCCAGAACGCACAGTATGAAATCCTTAAAAAACCCACAATGAAAGATGTAGTGTTTTCATTGACCCAAAGTTGGCAGGAATTGTCTTCAAATCTGATTAAAAAGTTTTGGAAGCCACTTTGGCCCTTGTTATTCGAATGAGAGGAAATTACTGACCAAGATGTGGAAGATTTTGATCCAGAAGAAGACTGACCATTAAGCATTTTTCGTAACAGAGAATTTTCAGAAATGGAGATTAACAATTTCTTGATAAGCAATGATGATGTTGATTGTCAGGAGTCCCTAAGTGATGAAGACATAGTAAGACAAATAATAAATAAGCATGACAATGAAAACGAAGAAGAATTGGTGTCATCGGAAGTATTGGAACCAGTTGTTACGATTTGACATATACTGAAGATGCATACTTGCTTGGAATGGGCGGATGAAGTCGATATTTCGATTCCAGAAAAAATGCTCTTTTGGACTTTGAATTACAAAAAACGTTGTTTTATTTTGTAAAATGCCTTTCAAAATATCTATGTATGCATATGTATACATCCTATAATCCGAACGCTTCGTAAATCCGAGCAGTGTATAAATTTTGGGTGTTCGGAGTATCGAGGTCCCCCTGTACTTGCTTTTGGTAAGGAAAAGGCGAATTACTTGTAAACTAAAATTTTTGTAGCTTGCTTTCTTATGTTCATTTATGCTTGCCCATGGCAAGTTACTTTTGAATTATTTTCGATTCATTTGTTTGCTGGGAAGTTTTCCGTGAAGTTTATATATTTTCACAACTAAAAAAATAAAAAACCTAACACAGAAATTAGTATTTTAAAAATGCTTCAGTTTTATAAAGCTCTTTCCGTGGGCTATATTAAACTACCACAGTAAAATAAGGCCTTATAGAGAAAATTAAATTTTTCAAAAACTAATTAGCGGAATGGTTGCTCCTTTAAGCTTGCTTAAAATAAGAAAATCAACAAAATTAGCTTATGTTATAAGTAAACTTCCACTATTTAATTTATGGATAGTATATCAGAGCTGGTATAGAAGCAGCTACAAAAATGTCTACTATATATTGCTCCAAACTGGAACTAATACTAGGAAAAATATTTCATATAAAAATGTACATATATGGGACTTAGTTATCATTTACTATTTCTGTTGAGCAGTCTGCACCACTACCAACAGAGTTTCACCAGCTCTGAATGGGATTTTCTGTATTCCCGAATGAATGGTAACGTTTCTTCGTACCAAAGCCATGTGCATTAAAGGGTCATTCATTGGTACTGTGACTATCATTTTCTTTTCTTTACAAAAGAATAAATTCACAACGTATGAACACCAAGTTTTATAGGAATTTACATTTTCCAATAACTTGAGGGTGCCCCAAACTTTTGAACAATTAGGTATACTCAAAATATGCCATTATTAGTCGAGTGTCAAGAACATCTTTGGAGACAATCAGGCCCAAAACACATATTAAGAGATATTCAGAAGTCAAGTTCCATTCAGAGAAGTAAATAACAGCATCAACTTATGATGCAACTTAAAATTTTGCTTTCTCATAGAAATTTAAATTGTTTTGGTTCGTAGTATTGTTGGTACTACTAAGGATTCAGACATCAAAATTAGAAATTTGTCAAAAATGAGCCTACAAAAACCATTTAATGCCGGCTGTAGTAAATGTTGCCTTCTCCACAAATGCGGCAGCCCTCACCAGTTTTCACATTGTTTTAAATATGGATTTATTTCCCGAAACATGTTTCCAGATGCTTGATTCTCTGAATCTGTTCATACATTGAAACTATGATAATATTCGACATGGAAATACAAAAGAAAAAATTGAATTCGATATACCTATACCCAATAATCAAAACCAGGCCCCTTGAGTCGAACACAGAAGAAATTCTTTGCCCGAATTGAGATCAGAGTCAATATCATTTGGAGAAAAACAAAAACCTCATTGACAGCAGCAGCAAAAGCATTAATTAGAGGCTAAAACAAAAATTTCACATTGTACCGACCCAAAAAGAGAGTAACCATTTCTGTCTTACATCACCCAAAGTGAGAATTACATAGGTAAATAAATGCAAAACCTTTATTTTTTAGTTATCTGCGTGTGAGTAGAGTATGTAAATCAAGTACAGTATACATATAACGCAAGCAGTTGGAATCAATATCTCCATAACTTTAGTAAATTTGAACTCTTCGCATTAGGCATCATGATCTTTTAGCTAAACTTAGGGAATTAGGTCTATACCCTCTTTTATAAAAATGGATTAAAAGTTTCATTTCCCGCCGTTCAAGCCAAGTTAGGGAATTACTTCTGACCGTTTTATAATCCATGCTGTTGTACCGCATGACTCTGATCTCTCTCCTACTTTTTTTATCATTTTTAATAATGATATGCCAGCTCTCACCTTCAATCCTATTCATATTTTGCAGACGACAGCAGCTTTGACTTCATGTATTCGTACGACTCTATAGATGAGTCTTGCGTTAATGCTATAGTTGACAAATGAATCCATATGTTAACTTTACTAAACAATGACCTTACAACAATACATACTCGCTTTGGGCAGAGCGAATCAGGCCTTGTTTAATGTTTCCAAAACGCAATGTCGTCTGTTATCACTCAAATGTACCCCAACACCAGCTCAACCCATTTTAGTGTAGTAATCTCGAGCGTGACATCCCTAAACATCTTAGGCATTGAAATATCCAACAATATTAGTTGGTCTGACCATATTTTGGTATTGCTAAAAGCACGATGAAATGCCTGGGCTTCTTCCAAAGATGCAAGAAAAATGTTACTCCATCAGACTTGGCGCAATCGACAACTCTTATATCAGACCTAGATTAGCAAATAATTATCCTATTATTACAGATGCTGGACGCACTGTATTGTTCGGATTAGACAAATTCCAACAGAAGGCCTTCCGGCTTATTAGCGATGTCATATTAATAGCCACTACTGATTCCTTGGAGCACCGGCGGATGTAATGTCGGATGTCAATCTCTCTTTTATCGCTACTTCTCTCTACACGGTTAGAAATCTTCGTGTAAATATTATACATGAATAATATATATATAAATCCTTACAAAAGTTAATATAAACTTTATACTTTTGCTTGTTATAGATTTCTATATCAATACAGTATAAAATTAATACCATGAATTATAGGCGGAACTAATCCATTTTATATATTACTTTTATATGTAATTCCCTATTATCTTCATCCATTATGTTTTATATAAATTTAATAATAAGTGGTATTCAATTAAGTTATATATTTTGTAGATAAAGTTTATACTAATTTTTTAATGCAGTTTATTGCAGATTATTGTCATATGAGATATTAAAAAATGTAATTTAAATGATAAATCTAATTCTTTCAGTATTGACAGGTATGATATGTCCATTCAGTATAATCATATATTGCGTTATATATGACTTAGAACTCCCTTCAGCCGCTATATATGGTACTCTGGCCTCTATACAGTTGGTATACTCCTCAGGTGAAATCCTTGGCTAATAAACTAATTTTAAATATGATAAAATCAAAAGACAAAATAAATTAGAAACCTGTTTAGCTTATCAATGTCGTTGAAAATCCTTTCTGAAGGGGCCTTTTCTGTTTGCGTATTTGTCGGCATATCCTTGTTGTCTTCTTCAGTGCTCTTATCAAGCTTCCTTTTCTTTGCACTGCCGTCTTTTAATTTAATTTGCAAAAATCTATTATACTGGATATATGATTTAAAACCGTCCATGTGTTTCCACTTCACTTTTTCATTAGTTTAAATAGGATGTTTTCAGAACAGCGGTTAAAACTCACTGACTGATGAGTTAATAACGAAATAGCATAAAGAATATATTACCAAAGAAAAAACCGTTATTTCTTTCAAAGAAATGATACACACTTGTAAATTTTGAAGAATTTTTGCCAGATATATAGTCTAGATAGTATAACATTTATTCCAAAGAACACGTCGAAATCCTAACAGAATATGATATTTATAACGAAATCATATAAAGTATATACCATCAAAATATAAATAAAGTAAGTTATATGCGTATTTGATAGAGTTTATAGTTTCGAATATAAATTCTATAATATTTTCGGATACATTTTATCTTATATGCGTACAGAAACGGTTTTTATATGAAATTTCGTATTAACGTTAGACTGACATTGTATACAAATGATGTATATCTACATTCGACTTTATCACTTTCTATGAAAAGTTTGGAATAGAAAGAGTTAATATTAAAAAATATATACATTATTTTTATCTTTTACACCAAGATTTCTAACCGTGTATGAGCCACAAACACAAGCACACCGGCATCTCTTTAACGCAACCCAATAATCTTTAATTTCCTGTCTTTGCTACGACATCGGTATCCCCTGCCAATATCATAATAATAATAATAAAAAAAATGAAGTAAGTAATCAGTTAATTATTTTCCAATCATAGCTAATCCGAATCTTTTTTCCCCAAACGTATCCAACATGTAGACGGATCACGATAAATCCGCACGCGAAATTTTTTAAACAAAAGAGCTTAACGCATATCGATAATTTCATTCCAGCTATCCGTTTTACACAGGACAATCGGGTCTGATATTTAAGCTATGATTTGTAATTTCGCTCTATCCACTAATCTAAATTTCTCAGCAAATCAAGGAGGTTATCTTTTCACCTTCTCAGGTAAGCCCAACATTACCACGTAGAATACGAAAAAACAACAACAACAACAACACAGTTTTTTTTCTACACACTTAACTTAACTCTCCAAGTCAATTTACGTTTTTTTTTTAGCTTCAAATTCACCTCAACCCTGCTTAATTTTCCCAGGTAAGACAAAGTTGATCCCAATCGATTGAGGTGAGGTCCCCCCTTCTTAATTCCGATATTGCTTTTGTTCTTCGCTGGCCAGTGGGCTCGTTGTTTGTCTTTCTTCCTCTACAAAAGTCTTCTGACCGCCATCAGAGGTTAGCCAGATTAAGCTGGCTAGCTAGTGAGGTGAAATTTCTTATGTCACAGGTAAAAATGACGGTTGGCGCGTGTTGACGATTCTGTATTGGTCGACGACCGGTTGTTGCTGCTCGAACAAATTCGTCCGGCCACCAGGTATTTTATTAGCTGAGTTCAATCCCGCATCGTTGTCTTCTAGAATGGAGTTATCATCGCTATGAAGTCAGTCAGGTGCTAAGCACCGCAACAAACGGTTGTTGTTCGTTCGTTGATTTTGTTACTGATTTTTCAAATGAAATTCAGATTATTTTTGTATTAAGATTCAGTTCAGTGGATGGATAAATTTGGATATATTATTTATTTTGTTGGAAAGTTTGAAACGATTTTGGAACAGTGATTAGAAGAAACGTGGTTTTTCGTTTTTTTTTTGGGTAAAGTTATAGGAACTATTCCTTTTCGTGGTTTTACGTTTTTTTTTAAAAGTAGATAAACTGACGAATTTATGTATAAAAGTTGGCTCTACTTTAGGATACTTTTCAAAGTGGTCCAATTTATCTGGATTTTTTAAAAGGATATACGAATACCCGCCTAAGCTGACGTTACCGTTCAGTGAAATAGTGTTAAAATTTATAACCTAAGAATATTTCAGTTTTAATTAATGTTCAAATTTGGATTAAGTGCATTTTGTGAATATCTTTGGATATAATTTATAAAAAAAAAAAAGGTAAGTGAAAACTGCGAGCTTTTTTGAAAAGAATTCTCCTGAGATTCTCTTATCGTTTAACTGTTTCCTATGCTAAAATTTCACTAATAATCGGTGCAAGAATTCATCTAGAAGGTTTTTTATACGAAATTGAAAGTTTTCTTCTTGAATATTGGGAGTTACACCTACCGAAGTTCGCTTTGAATAGATTGATTTTATCCTCATATTCATACCAGAAAAATTTGGAAAATTTTTGAGTTTGAAAAAGAATCTTCCTGTGTGATTTACAGTATTCATGAAGATTGAGGATTGTCTACAAGTTTTACTTTTTCGTTCCATTGACTGTTTTAGAATGCATTTTTGTGACGAAACTTTTGCGATCATATTAAATCTGTAATTAGATTGATTATAACATCAGTAGTGGGAAAAATAGGTAGGCCTTCCTATGGGAAGGTATCTGGAAGAAATAAGGATTTGGGGATAAAATAAATTATCGCACTGACAATCATTTCAGTTTGGATTAGAAACGAATTTTCCTTGGCTTTGCGTCGTGTTTGCGTTAAGTTAGAAAAATAATTCCTTTCTCATTCCTAAAGATGATTTTCACGATCCTCTCAAGACACTTAAAAGCCATTCATTCTAGCGTTGAAAAATCAGAACAAATCTATGTGGAGATCAGTAGTAAGAGATCAGAAGCTCCAGTAGTGAAGATCATATGAAAGCTTACGAAATTTAGAGCCTCAATTTTTTTTCAATTTGGAAAATGTTCAGTAGTGCTACGTCCCATTATTAAATACTGTGATTCAAACGTCTAATTTATGTATGTACTGTAATTATTTTTCCTTCTATATTTAGGTAAAGAACTCCCCCATGCCTATATAATAGCGGGGCCGTTCTCACAACTTGGCTGATTATTATTTATAGTAATTGACTCTCATTGTATAGGTGGAAAGATGTTGCTCCTTATCTTTTTACACGTATTGTTGCTGTTATTCGTCGTGCCATAGGAGAATGTCCAGCATTCTCCTTCACCTTGAAATTATTTAATTTCGTCTGCTCCGACATTTTCTTAACAAAGGACTTCAGGATGGTCCATTTGTTGAGTATAGAGATCACTGCTTGCATTCAATGAAAAAATCTTGTGCCGCGAAGGAAAGGAAGAAAACTAATTGGAATAGCAATTCATGGATTTACAGAGTATTAACAAATTTTTACATGTGTAAGGTAATGATCAATTAAAAAACAAATATCCGCGATAATGTTTCATATGAAAAGTGTTCAAATTTAGAAGATTAATATTTTCGTTTGTTTTTTTAACTGAGGACATATTTAGACAGCAAAAATAGTTTTGTTATGGCGTGATTGAATTCGCCGATATGAATTGTAATCGTAACGACTCTAATGAGTTGCTCCTATTCCTTATGAGTCTAAGTAACCCCATTTAAAGCCCATTTGTACAAGGAAGGCTCTAAAATATTTAATTGGGACGATATCCCCGATGTTGAAGTCAGCCATGATCTTGGGCCTCGTTGGATACTACTGCAACCTAGAAATGTATTCCCGACTCCAAAAATCCTGTTTTAATCGTTGAACCAGATTCCTTCTACTATGAGAGTAAGTTATTTTGGAGGATGTGAATTTTCCTCTGTTGGTGCTATAACACCTTTTCTGGTTAAAAGAAAAATGCATGGCTGATAATATTTACATCGTTGCTGAGATGATAACGGAAGTATTCAAGCACGCTTTACAAGAGTGGAAATTTCCTTAAATGTTAGAAACTGTGCCAAATATTCATCTTAACTGAAATTTACCCCTCTAAAATGACACTGTATTCCTTGCAAGCTTGGTTGATGACCGGCTTCTCGATTTGCATTAACCAATGCGGTTTTTAGTTTATGATCAAATGTATATACATATTATGTGCTCAAATGAAATCCGTATTAATATAACTATAGAGATTGCAACGAGCAATAAAATGCTTAAAAACAGCCAAAATACATTCGTTGTTAGACCACCCACACCTTCTATATGGATTGGATCGCCTTTTGTGCAGAGGCATACGAAGATTGCGAGGTAGGTAGGCTTTAAAACTACATTATTAGAGAATGGGCGTCAATTGTAAATTCGTGGAGTTGAAAGGGTATACTCATTAGTTGGGTTTATATTTGTGTTGAATGCATAAAACAAATAACTTATTTCCTGAGAGTCCTTCCAACTGTGTATAAGAAAGTATTTAAAAGAACCAATGACAAGCTAGACCTTGGTTATTCTGCTGGACCCGATGGGTAACCCCCTATTATTAAAGAACTGAAGTGGAGAACACTTTCTTATCCATAAATATTTTTTTAAGTCTATCACTACGTCTCAGTAATTTTTCTAAGTGATGGAAAACGTATTGTCCCAATTTTTAAGTCCGATAAAACGGAGTTCTTACAAACTATCGTCCTATTTTTAAATTGTTTTATATTCCCAAACTGTTTGATACTTGAAACTATTGATATTCTTGTATTTTCATTGTAGTAAATCTCTTAATCCTGATCAGCATGATTTTATGAAGGGAAGTTAAACAACAACAATTCTGTGCTCTAGCTTACATCTACCGGAATCATTTGAGCGTAGTTGTAGTCATTGTATTTGTACAGACTTTAGCAAATCTTTTGACAAGCTTCCTCATTCTCTTTTGCTATTTAAATTGAGATCTTTAGTTTTTCCAATTTATCTGTGAAATTGGTTATAATTCTATCTTAAGGATAGCAAATTTAGGATGGGTACAGTTCTTTTCTGCTCTTTCTGAAGAAATAACGACTTTCTCCAGTGTTCCACAGGGTAGTTCCTTAGGGCCTTTTCTCTTCATATTGTTCATAAATGATGTTTCTTTTGTATTTACCATATCTGATTTGTTAATTTATGCAGATGATTTCTATCGATTCATATTGCGATTGTTTCAAATTGCAGGATGACCCGGATAAACTTATTGAATTGTGTACAAAGAGTTCTCTCTTCTTAAACGTTGATAAATGTAGGGCAACCATTTTCTCTCGTAAGCGACATTCGAAGGTTTTTTATGTTTCGAATTGTTAATTGTTACTTCTTGTTACTTTCAAAAGTTGATTTGATAAAATATGTGACTTTGGGTTATTGTTTAACTCCGAACTCACCTTTAACTTTCACATAGTTCACATCGTTACTAGGGCGAGCAAAAGAACTATATAGTAGGTATCTACATTATTAAACCTCCTTTTACCACTTTTGTTAGCCCCATTTTGAAATATGCCTGTCTCTGTCTGGTCTCCCTCTTACAAAAATCACTCCGATCGTATTAAGAGCGCGAAAAGGAGATTCTTAGTTTTTTCCCAAGAGATCTCGAATGGAGGGATAGACTTCATCTTCCTCTTTATAACGAAAGATTAAATTTAATACACCTTCTTAATTTTGAAACTACGCTTAGGATAATATGTGACATAGTACCAACTATGGACACCTTGAGCATATGTCTAGAATGTGCTGAACTTTTAATTTGAATTTCCATTCGATTGATTTTCATATTAATAAGTCCCAATTAAGATGTATACTATAGCTTTCATTTAAGTATTGTGTTCAAAGATCATTGTAGCTAGAATTCATTGAATTAAATAAATAAATGTCAATGTTGATTTCGTTACTACTAAATTTCCTTTCCGTACAAATATGTAACTACAAACAAAATGTAGCGAATTTTGAATAGTGACGGTAAACAGAACTCGCATTTCCTTCAGGATTCAGAGATGTATTCAAAATTGGACCAAATTTGTCTTCCCCAAAAGGGATATTTAACTCATAAAAACTTTGTCAATTTCAGCAGTGTTTTATTTTCAGTTGGAGAAAAAAATGGTGCTTTTCCAGTTTTCATATGGATCTTGAATTCACAATTTTTTGCTATCAAGCTCCGTACCTGGGCCTGGGTTGTTTTTGAGCCCAGCTTAGTAAAGATTATTTTTATAATCACAACAAATATAGAATAAAATAATTGAGCAAAAATTACTCATACTTATATTTGGTGCAAAATGTTTAAGTGCTTTATCGAAAAAAAAACCTCTTTTTGAATCCAGTTTTGGGGTTTGATAACATCTTTCCATTCATATTACAAAATATCTTTGGAATCCAATCATATTTATTTCTTTAGTGGTCTTGCCACCCTCATCTACCATTACTCCCTTCTTTTCTTTACATCGATGAATGCCTTTCACGATTTATTATCTTCAGGCCTACTGTCTTTCTGGTTCCGTTTAATTCGGGTCGACATTTTCTATAAAATATTCATCATTGGACTTAACGTGTAAAGAATACTGGTTTTTCTCGGGGCCTTACTGATTTGACCTTGATTGAAGGAGAAGTCTCGACGTTTGAAGGAAATTTAACGTCTACGTTCCTTCCAGCAGAAATATTGAAGTTCTTTTTATTCTTTTTGATAAGGGTACCGTTATAGACTCAGGCTTAGATTCCAAATGTTTTATTTCTATAAATGATGCAACAACAAATCTCATTAGTATAATTCCCTTCTAGTATTGTTGAAGTCAATCCGTTTACATCACATGGGTTATACCCCGCATTTTGGGAAATCATTATGCAGTTTTATATATAAATTTGACAACATTAATGGGAAAAACTTGTTTTGTATTTGTCACATTCATTTTTAATTCCTTCTGCAAATTCTTTCCATTCGATTAGAATTTTCCCCCATTCACTTTGTCTTAGAGATAAATGTGATGCAAAATTGTTGCCAATGAGTACTTTTTGTCCATCCTATATATAGATCTCTATAGATTTGAAAAAACTGTAAATAACTTCTCGTCTTTTCCATCGATGGAATCACAATGAAACGCTTTGCATGGTTGTGCTCAGTGATGATTCATCAATATATACTGTGAGTTTATAAGACTTTTCGCTACCAATAAAGTTTTCATGCCCCAGTATCTACATAGATCATGCTTACTTAATTATATCTATTCGTTTCGTCATATTCATCAAGAGCTCTTTAACATTTTCACATGAGCTTTGATTTCATTGTTAAGAGCTCTTCTTAGACTTTCATAGGCATATAAGTAGTATGGCATAAACATGGTCCAATAATAACCGGAAGTCATCCATCCTGGATGAAATTTGGCAATATTTCTCACACATTGAATTTCCATTGGGATTTTTGTTTAACAAAAATAAGACCATTGAATCCTTCAGCATAGATTCCTTTGTTATGAAATGGTCATTCATAAATTAAATAATGATTTAATGATTTTTAGTACCCCAATAATGGATATTCTGACTATTGTTGTCGTTCCCACTGATAAAGCTCAGTCATTGGAAAAAAAAAATAAGAATCATATATTTTTTTTATATTATTAAGCCAATCTCAGAGGATACCCTATCATGCAAAGCACAACATGGTAGGAAGGTGATAAGGAAAGGAATAGGGGATAAGAGGAGAGTGTTGGTGGTACTGATGTGTGTCACTCTTGATTAAAGAGAATCTTTGCAGATTGCAAGTATGAAGAAAGACAAGAGATGGTAGACTGTTCCATATTCGCACAGTTGTACAGCGCACATCGTATTTGGTGCAAAGGGATCAGACTAGATTGGTGGTAAAATGATGATCTTGTTTTAAAGAAATGAGACAGCTTCGGGTCTTAAACGCATTGAACTCGACCCGATTCTGTTTGCCTTAAGCGAGGATATTGAGAAGGCTGTTATTCAATTATCTATTCGTGATGCCGTGTCATTTGACACATGCGGCATTCTCTCTAGAGTTCGCGAAGAGTGTCAAAGGCAAGCAAAATCAAGGGTATTACCATCGACATAATTGGTCTTGATTTATTCTGAAATGAGATTATAAATTAAATGCTGATAACTTTGTTCGATTCCTACGTCAATTGGTTATTCAGACCAGATTTATGAAGAGATCTTGATGTGTTTGCATTGAGTAGTAAAACAGATAAGTACCGCAAATGTGGAGAACAAATAAGGGTGAAAGAGTAATACGTGTTCTTCTGAGAATTAACGGAATAATTTGTATGATAAATTTTGATAGTCATTGTACATACATACGTAGGCCTACTTTCACAGAAAAATCACTGGTTTCGATGCATTCGATTAAATTTCTCAAGATCATAATTTACTTTTGTGTAGGTATATTTTCCCATAGTCATACTTACCATTCAATCAAGAAATCAAAAACGTTATTCAGAAGTCATAAAAAAAAAACAGTTTTAAAATGTAATGAAGATACATGAACAGGGTTGAAAATTTACATGAACATTCCTAAGTACATATATTCGTACGAGAACTGAAAGTATCCCGATAATTTGGTAATCTGGGTATCTGGATGATTCGTATCCTAGTATCCGGATCCAACTATTCGGATTCAGATCCAAACTATCCGGATTCGAGCTATTCGGCTCGAGACTAAGCATAAAATGTTCAAAACTTCCTTCAGATTGCATTATTTCGTTGCAAAAATGGAAATAACGTGAAATTTATATTTCTCCAATGAAGCAATGCAATCTGGATGAAATTTTGAGCCTCTTTTTCTTAGTATGGATCTGGATAGTTCGGATCCGGATTTTAGGAATCGGATAGTTTGCCAATCCGGATATTAGCTAATCCGGATCCAATTTTCAGCTCTAATTGGCACATTATGATATTAAACATAGCGGATTCCTGCATTTTTGGGAACTCAAATATTGAATAGAACATACATAACTAAATTTCGCTTTGGATTTTTCGTTTCTTTCTCAGGTTAGTGTCTACCATTCCATTAGCGTACTCTATTTTGTGGAAAAAAGGTTTCAAAAAGATATTTAAACTTTGAATACATTTAAGGAGAACAAAATATTGTCCTTGTGGCTATCTGGTTTTAGACTGGGACACACCATCTGTGATTTTGTGAAAATTCCCTGCGTTTAATTTTATGACTTGTAATCCAAAGTGTTTTGTTTTCAAACTATTATATCTTGGAAGGTTTGAGACTCCTATACAAAATTCGCTACAATGTTTTAAAATTCTGTGCCTTTCACTAGATAGCTCGCCAATTTAGTGTTAAATTTCAGCTTATCCTTAATATCTTGGAAATAAAATGTTGACAGAACTTCTTCCATTATCCCTTCCAATTTTCCTACTGGAATATCTTTTATCTTTTAAGTACTTGCAGCCAATATCCTCCGTAGTCAGAATTTTTTTATTTCCTATTTATTGTTAAGCTGTCTCGCTATTTGGTCACTAGTTTTATTCAAAATTCATTTCTTTCTAAAGCATGCAAAATTTCTCTCCGATTTCCAAACAAAAATAATTTTATTATCTTCATAATGTAAACATGATAGTTTAGTTTAAGCTTTGTCATACAGAAGGGACGTTTTTAGAAATAAAATTGTAGCCAAAATACGAAAGTTGACCTAAGAGTATTTTTTTTTACAATCTATATACTTCTTCATAAGGTGGAATCAGTTCTGGAAGTACTGGATTCTGCTGATATAAAGGCACATCAGGAAAATGTAAACCACGCAGTGTAAAAAAGAAATTACGGTACTAAGTGGGTACTTTAGAGGAGATTACTTAAAAACTCATTTGTTTGCAATGATGTATGGGAAAGTAGGCTGTCATGATGAGGAATAATTCGCGATCGAGGTTGTGTTATTAAAATTTTTACAAGACCAAAGCAGAAAAGAAATAATTTTATCAATTTTTTTATCAACGCCTCGCTGTGGTTGGTTTTGCTTCAACACACCAGGAAAAATTCATTGAGCCAACTGACGTTTACGTTTCGTCACTTGTGTATGATTTTGGAAACCAAATTTGACCGCCCTTGTTTGAACCTTTTGAGTATTTTCTTTCACCAACCCATATGAGTCTTTTTTGTTCTGCCAACAAAGCTTTTCCACATTCAAGTGATCATGCAAGATAGTTTAGACTTGT
This sequence comes from Dioctria rufipes, assembly GCA_963924295.1. Classification (NCBI taxonomy): domain Eukaryota; kingdom Metazoa; phylum Arthropoda; class Insecta; order Diptera; family Asilidae; genus Dioctria; species Dioctria rufipes. The sequence continues at coordinate 153,547,243 of OZ002743.1, read as the reverse complement.
TTCGTCTGTACGGTCAAAGACGCCATAATTCCGTGGTACGTCATTCGATTGTTTTTCGTTATCATATTACGCATAGAATTGATTTTTTTGCAGACGATAGCAGCGGAAAGGCGACCTTTACCAAACTCGTTACTAAAAGAAGTACGTCCTCGGAGAAATATTGCAAGCCATCTGTAAACAGTGCTTACGTGTGGTGCTTCATTTCCAAATGTTTGCTGATGAATCTGGTGTGTCTTTTGTGCTGACCATGATAGCTTGAAATTGGCCAAATTATGGCTAACATCGATTTTTTCAAATGCGTATGGAAACTAAACTGTTCCATCAGCATTATTTATCTCCTAAAAAGTGGAGTTTTAATAATATAAATATAATAATGAAGTTAGTGTCATTTCATTGAGGCGTGATTTGCATTCGCATTAAAACTTTTAGAGTCATCCTAGATACTGTCTACTGCTAGACGTAATCTATAACATAATCCTGTTGTGGACTATTCTCCCACTTTATTTCCTGATCGGAAAAAGCTGTGCATGTCCGGACTTCACACCGGATGTATGTAATTTCAGCACGCAAACAAAACTTCGATTGTGGGTGAGGCGAGAAGAGTAACATAATTTAGTACATACACGAGCCCCTCAAGAAGTAGCAATTATGGGGTAAGTTGCTGATTTTATCGGGCATTTTCCTAATTTGTTGTAATGTTTCAATTACGGGGGAGAGTGAGAAATTGATTGTGACTGAAAGTGGTTTACTCGGAATTTGGTTGTTTATATGCCAGTGTTGAATAAGTTTTCAACTCTAAGTGCGCACCCTCTTCAAAGGCTATGAGGATGACATTTTAATTTTATTATGTTTATGGGTGAATATAACTGGGGGGTCTATACTAGAATATAGCATAGAAATGTATTTGTATAAGTAGGGGATGTAAAAATTATAATTGTGGGAATTGAGATTGCATAGTTGTAGGCCATCAAGTTTATTAAACATGATCTCAGTGGATGATTTGGCCTTGGGAAATTTTTTTGAGGCCTTGATTTTATCTTTTAATTAAAAAGAAAATGAGTATCTAGTCAGTATAAAAATTGAGTAAAGTAAATCTTAACGGAATGTAATGCAAACAACATTCCCTCAATTCATTGCATTCACAATAAACAGTTGAAGCTTGTCGTTATCTGTTCTAAAGTCCCCTTAAGGTAGGTCAATGAGAGTGTTTGCATTTCGATCTGCCTTCTAGCTTGTATTTTAAATTTTATGATGCAGTTTGATTGCTTTTATTTTGAATATTTTTGAGTGAGTTATGATTTGAGGTGTCACAGTGATATTATTATCACAGATTTTACCAAACTGACTAGACTTCCGTAAATATCTACACAATTCAAAAACACCGTATTTAATGACCATATTCTATTAGATTAGATATTCTATTAGATATCGATTATTCTATTCATTTTTCCATCTTCCGGTGATTTCGGAAGATAATCCTGTGGCTATTCCTCTTAACAAATAAATGCCTCTCTAAATATCTCGAATTAAAGACCCATTGTACTCTTGTACTTGATTTGCAAGACTTTACACCTAAACACCCTTATGATCGATCTTTTTGGCATGTCTTACAAAATAATACGACTACAATAAACCTGTTTTTAAATTACTATACGCTTATTTGCTATTAAAGCTGGAAAATAAGTTGACTATATTTTCATTAAGACTGTTTTTTTTTCTTTGAAAAATAGGGGAACAGAAGAAACCCATCCCATGCACGGAGGCCATAGCGGCCCATTGTACTATCCTGAATCCCATTCACCAAAACCTCCCTGTCCTCTTAATGAAGCGCATCAGGCCTTGGTGAGGAAGGTTTTTTAGCTCATCCACAGATAGACGGGCAGACCCTAGAGTATCCAGTCTGCTCTGGGCGAAGGCCGGACACTCACACAAAAAGTGTTCGGTTGTCTCAGGCTCTCCCCCCAGGCAGGACAGTCACTCAGGGCCGTCAACAACTCCTACATCCTGTCTTTTTAGCGAAACTTAAAGGATTTGGTCTCTCCCTTTCTCTCCTATTTATTATCGATTTCCATTATACCGAAACTTAGTATTCTAATAAATCCATTAAATTTTGGATTTCTGGAAAAAAGAAATATTTTATCCCATCACACCTATAATGGAATTGAATACAATTCTCATATTTTGGCCGGGGCTGCTTGCAAAGTATTAACAGCACAAGGTACTATCTAAAAGAGGGTGATTTAAGCTCATTGCACATGTAATAATAACTGATCATATTGACTCTCTCGTATACCGCTATTATGTTGATAGCTTTTCGCTCTTTTATTGCTATACAGACGGCCAGTACTACGAAGGAATATCTAGTCTGTTCTAATGTAAATTAATTCGTGCACCACAAACCTGGCTTAATTTTTTACCTTTCAAAATAGTTTCGACTATACAGAAAAAATCGTAGATACTTTTTTACTTGGATCTTGTGAATGTATTTCCTTGGGACTATAATCTGCAAATGGCTAAAAATGACAGAAAATGGCACCTTTGCCACTCTTCTCATGACCACGAATCCTTTTTCCATCTCTTTTTGGAAATTTTGAACTGTATATCATAAAGACTTGGGTGTGTAGTCTCATGAATGTTCTTCCTTTGAAGAGGGCATCGACACCATTTTTACAAGGACAAATACGTAATTAGGTTTGCCAGAAGATGATTTAAACTCAATTTGACTGCTCTTACCTCACAAAATTCTTCCATGTTGTACCTTTGTTAGACCAATTTTCAAGTATTTAAGTTTGATATCTATTTTATGTGGTGAACATTACATTATCGATGCTGTTTAGGTTTCTTAGATTGATTCATCCCGGTCTTCCTTAGAACTATTAAAATTATTTAACTTTTATTTATTAAAACACGAAATTGGTCGAAATAATTGGGTTCTTTATTCCAATAGTCTTAGATAAATACTTGAGAAGAGCTTTTTAGTCTACAAGAGAATACGTGACAATCAGCTGACTGCAAAAATATTACTTCATCTACATACATAGGTACATATACATACACATATGCCATCCAGTGGAAACACTTAAGCTGTAGCGATTCAAATTGAATGTTTGAGGTAGAAGAAAAAAAAAAACTTGTTTATTGGTTTCGCGATGTCATATTATTCGGAGAAAACTGGGATGTATTAATTTCTAACATGGCGGGTGATCATCTGAATTTAGTTTTGGTACACTAATCTCAAATCTCTATTCAAAAACCTCCTATGAATCGGTTCAACTATTGTCTAACCCCTAAATAGTCTACTAATAGTTTTGGAAGAGTTATGAACTGATAAAGAAAAAAACAGTCAGGGTGGGTATATTATGTTGAAAACAGAATATCTAGTATCTCGGTGGTTCGAAATTTATTCAAATTATAGGTTCAATAACAGATTATATTAGAAAAAAGATAAACTGTTCTAAGCTAATGATATAATTCCTTACATGAAAAAGAGATTTCTCTATATTGCTCATGACTCTACAATTAGTGCAGGTGGTAAGATCCGGCCGTTTTCGCTTTTTTTTTCTTGAAGAACAATGTTGCTGATAAAATTGAATCCATCTTCAGCAAATGGGCGATGGAACGTCATTTTTCCAAATGATACTTCCAACAATATTATAACCTTCAAAATGTTAGTTAGGTTCTTGTTTGGTCAGTTGTGACATTTGTTTACGTAGTTGACTTGATCTGATATCAGATTGCTGACGAAATGCCCAGACTCTGTCTGTAACGCATTCGAGTCGCAGCGCTTGTTTTTTAATGCAAAAAAAAAAAACTTAAGACAGAATCCCGTTCTAAGAACGGACGACTCTAGCTAGTTTTTAATACTTTCTCTGATCCAAGTATTTTAACACAAGATTACCCCGTAAATTCGCTTTCAAAACACGAGCGTATACTAAGAAAAGAAATCTCTTAAACAGCTGTTCAATAGAAAGAGATTAGATTTAAGCAAATTGAACATGTGTGTGACAGAGAGAAATATACTTGATTTTTTCTGAAGGAGAAATGTTTACATTTTTCAATAACCAAGCACGTTGTTTTTTTATCCATTGGCGAATAAAGGCCAAAACACAGTGAAAGCGACACAACAATGTTGGCAACTTAGTTGGCGATAATGTCGCGACTCGACAAATGTTTTTGACAGCTGTCTCTGTTTTATTTATTCTAAAAGAAATGGCAAAAAGGAAAAAAATTAAGGAAAATCGCTAGTACAGCTTATGCGGCTTATTTTAAATTGCAAAGCATAAAGAAAAATCGAAAAAGAAGACTAAAAAGAGATTTATATATATGAGATGACGTTTTTTGCACAACATAACTTTTCCCTCTTTTCTCTATTAATTCCTCCTCAAAACCCATAGTTTGTCAAACTAATAAATGAAATAAATTTTATACAAGTTTTTAATAACTAGTTTATTTACTGTTATCTTTTAAGTTGCTATGTTTCATAAAAATATCAAAATCCACATAACATGAATGTCAATTATTCACTGTCCACACAGAAATGTCAATTATGTTGGCGACTAATTTAGAGATTTTTCCAAACTTTTTGTTGGCAACTTATCGCGTCGCCCTCATTATGTTAAGTATATGGGACTTCCATATATTCGAATCTTTGACAGCAACCAATTTACGGCGTCTTTGTTGTGTCGTCCTCACTGTGATTTGGCCTTAAGGGTGTAATAGAATATTTTACTTACACACTGTAGTTTTTGCACGTATTTATGACAAAAGCCTACTTTTGTTTTGAATGGCTTTGTGTTACAAAACTAAAAAGATATCGCAGAAAATATTGGGAATGGCATTTTAATTTAATTAACACAAACAATTTAAAAATAAACACAATTGAAATGAAAGAAAGTGGAGAGTAACTATAATTCATTTCATTTTCTTTATCGTTGTTTTAATCTTTTAATCTATCTTTGATCTTAAATTTATTCAAAACACATATGCCATAATACCCTAGGCAGACGGACAAAATCAATGATCATTCATTCGTAATTGGTTTTTTCAAAAATCAAGTTATCCAAGATTTTGCGAATTAAAACGAAAATCTTGTCAATTTTTATATGAAATTGACATCACATTTGTAATAATTAAAATTCAAATTCAAAGGTAAAGCGATTTTTGAAAAATTCAATTACGAACGAATGATCATTGATTTTGTCCATCTGTGTAGGGTATAATTCTACAGGGTGGGTCATAAATAAATTACGTATTTATAAATTCAATTAAGATTTCGTTAATTAGCTATTTTTTGGTTTAATTGTTTTTTAAATAATATGTATATATATGTATATACGTAGAAAACTTCTTTTATGTAACAGTACAATAACCACGATATATGTATATCGTCTTTATTACAAAAATATCAATGTAAAAAAATATTGATTTTTTAAATAGATAGGTACATTATTAGTGATCCACCCTGTATTTAAGAATTTTTATAATTCTTAGGTATCTCTTTTTTACGCACTAGTGGCAGATAATATTATTTTCATTTTGTTAGACAGAATTATTTTTATGTGATCTGGTTTTGTCATTCATCATTCATATCAGAAGCCCATTTCAAGGTCAACAATAGTTTTTTATTGCCTAGTACGAAGGGTTTTCTCTTGTTAGTATACGCTCCCCGCTTTCAATATGACCTTTCTCTTCAGTAGCTGCCCAAATCGCAGTAATTCCTCTATCGGCGTACGAGTCAGTTTCTCTCCGGGCATAGTTTGTGAGTTTCGTATTACTGTACGGTATCATATTGAGGTTACGTCACCAATAATGCCTTTGTTTTCCGTGAAGTTTAGATCTACTGCTAGACTTCAGACTAAAGAATTCAATTTATTATATTTATAGAAGGCTATACCTACCTGGAAGATATTATTTCAGTTTATCTTAACTATGCGGGTTTGTTTAATAAAAATTATATTAATACTCCTTGTAGATGGTGTGCCATAAGAATCGATACTAAGTCAATTCGTTTTTGATTTATTGTAATGCATCCAGATATACAATCATTCACAAAATTATTTGTGCACAGTAGTTTCGAGACTGTTGCTGTACAGACATCTGTAATTTTTAACGTATATATGCTTCCTAAAAAATAAAAAAAAAACTAATCGATATTTGTAAAGCTTTTATTTACATGATTCAGTTAAAAAAATTAAAAAAATTTATCATTCAACAAATAAATAGAACAAAAAGTTTTTTCACAAAATTATTTGTGCATCCAATTTTCTTCACAAAATTATTTGTGCACACATAAAAAACAATTTTTACAGCGTTGTAACTATGTTAATGTTATACAGGGTGGCCCGAATGTGGTGTTACACTTGAATGCAAAGAATTGTATGGGTGGGGGAGGGAAATCCTAACGGTTTCCGAGATAACGGGATTTAAAATATATATGTGTATGTTTTTATAGATTACCCTGCCACGTTCACCCTATGATGATGCTCTAAAATTTGTTAGATTCACAATCGTTGGATCTTTTCTTCTTTTAGATCTGATATGAAAAGTTGTTGTTGATGACGTGTTTATTGATAATAATAGTAGTTCAATAAAAGAACACCGAATTAAAAGTCCGAAATTTTAGCTTTGTTGAGCCATAACTATTTGAAAAATACGCAGCAAAAAAAAAAAGTGCGGCATTGACCATATAACAATCTTCCAGTGGTATTGTAGGCACGTGAACCATACGTTCGAAGAATGCGCCAGCCATTTCCCTGTTAATTCTCCCGTGCATAAATTGAACCTATCCCCTATGAATAAGGTTCAGGATCCATTTGAAAGTTGCTCTGGAGTGTGAGCTTGAAATCGAGAACTAAAAGACCTATCCCCAATGGATAAGGTTTGGACTTCCTGGACTGGTGCTCCAGAAATCCAAAGGCTTGATAACAGGATTTGTTTCCTGTAGGTCCAGGTCCATTAAAAGCAGAAGAAGAACAATACTGGCTCAGATTTTTGGACGAAGCAACACAGTTAAACTTTGATTTATTATCTCTGCCAGAAAATCCAGTTCAAAACCTAGATATGGTTTTGAGGTCTATTGGGAAGAAAATAGAATATTATGTAGTGGGGGTTTTTTTTAAACATTGATTTGGAACGTTTGTTCATCTGCCTAGACTGACTGTTGACAATATTTCCTTTGTAAAATCCTTCTACAGCGAACTAAAGCAGACTGACTTACAAAGTAGCATTATTTAAAATTACTCATTTTCATACCTACGTAGTAATACCTACAAACAATAGCTAACACTGCACCAAGTAGAATTTGAGAACTGGGAGTATTTGGAAATGTTCTTAATACTTAAGTCAATACAGTGGTTAAAATTAGAATAAAGTTCAGGTTCATTAAAAAGTGCACTCATCGATGCCTGGGAAGATCTACTGCTATGATTTTCTCTTCCTGTTTAGATTCATAGCAGTAAGTCCAACTTCCGTTAGATGTCACAATGTTAAATACTGTTGTTGAACTTTTCTGATAATTTTTTCTTCAGTCAACTCGCGTCTGCTTTTTAGACCTAAGTAAAATTTTGCTATATACATTGAGCACAAAATCTTTCTTATATGACGGAAAGAAGTTCATGCAGGATATTTCTGTTTGAGTCATGGATATGCCCAGTATGGGACAATGGACAACAAGAGTTAAATAACCGTTTTAGTTATTGTGACCATTGTTGTCGAATGAAGCCTTCTTTAAAATCATATAAAATTATGGATCAAAATTTTTCTCGTGCTAATTCCATTTTGTAACGAAATGCTTTTTCTTTTTGATCGCGTGGATAAAAACAACAACGAATATATTTTTTGAACTGTTAAAATTGCCTAAAAAATAAAAACGTATAAAATTGATCTCTATAGTGTTCGTGAAGAGTTCAATAATAACAAGCAGTTTTTCATATCAAACCATCATCATCATCAGGCCAGTGTTGACACTAGAAATATTTCTATCTTAGCTTTTTAGTTAGTTCGAAAGGGGTTTGAGTAGCCATACATGAAAAAATTATAGAAAACTTAAAATCTTATATAAATATAACTCTATAGAGTATTTAAATTTAACTATAAATTTTCCTTAAAATAATTATTTTTCATAATTTATCTGTATAAAAATTGTTTACAAATATTTCAGTGGGGTCGAAATTTAATAGAAAGAAATTATTAATCATATCAAAAAGTAATCGAATCTTTTTCCATTTTCTTTGAAGAGAAAAAAATCGTGAACTGCTATGGGGTAGTACTGGTAAATTTAAAGCCAAAGCACTGAATAAGCTAAAGTTGACATTTCCCTAAACATGTAATTTCCCTACTTATATTTTTTTGTTATACAAATGAGCCCAGAATTGTAATTAACTTTCAAATCGCTATTCGGTGGGTTCAGTCAGCATAAATAATGATGGGTACTAAACTTACAGTGCCACAGTGCTGCAAATGAAAAAAAAAAAAAAAAAAAAAAAAATGGAAATATTTTGGTCACGTATTCAACAATTCTCTGTGTAGCCAAAATTTTAGGGGGGTTTTCCAAAGTCTCAGTTTGGTATTTTATTGACTAAAACTTGCATCATCTATGACACATTTTTGTATCAGTTTGATAAAAAGGTTTTAATGTAATAGACCAAGAGAATCAAAAGATAATATTGATTCACTAGGGCTATGACTGTAGTTTCACTAAGCTTTTGATATGGGTGCTAAATTCGAGTATTATAGAAGCCATTCTGCAATGGTTTTTGTGCTACTTCTTTTTGACTATTATCAATACCATGCAATACTACATATATATGTACATGTCATCAAATCTCATATTTTCTCAGAGCAATTGTATCCACTTTTTTCAATTATTTTAAACTTTTTATCAAAATAAAATTAAAATTGTTTTTTCTTTTTCTTAAGGAAGCATGGAACATTTATCACCGCCACCGTCTCCGCAATCAACCCATCACCAGCAGCAATTTTCACAAATTTCACAATTCAATTCACTTGACATGAGCTTATCGTCGCCGAAATTTTTTATGCAACGAGCATCTGCATTTAACTCAGTTTTAGCATCAGCTGGACAAAAATTAAATGGCCAAGGTATAAAACACATTGTTTTTGTTTTTTTTTCTTTCAAAAATTGTGCATTAAATTTTTCGCAAAAACAAACTACACTTTTTCATGGCTTTTTTTTTCAGATCTGCCACTACTTTACAATCCGCTACTGTATTCAAGTGCATTGCTATGGCCTCAATTTTTTTTCCCTTCAACATCAGGAATTAGTACACCATCAACTCCTGCAACACCCCGATCTCCTGTACATTCAGGTAGTCGTGATTATACTTTAACGCCCGAAAAGGAAGATCCGATCGATGAAGATATGCCGCTTAATCTTTCGACAAAACCAACATCCAACAATCCGGAAATTAACTCCAGTAGTAACAGCAGTGCACCAGATGATGATCAATTACGATCAACACCGACATCTCCTCAACCCTTGCATAAAAATTCCATTTCAATTCAAAATGATACGACGACACCACTCTCCACTAGTCGATCACATTCGGCAATCATATGGTCACCGGCGAGTATGTGCGAAAAGGAGACCTCATCCCTACAGATCGATCCAATAGTGAAAAAGTTCAAATACGAACGACGATCGAGTTACCATAATCGATCCGAGAACGATCATAACTCCACGTCTAATGTTTCGTTTACGTCGGCAACATATGGTAGCCAAATTCATTCGAAGCATGCACACCATCCTCATCATCATCATCTGCATCCGCAACATCAACGTGAGCTGGAGTTGCTGTCACAGTTGTCTCAGAAACATCGTGACATGGAGATTTTGAAACAGAACAGAACTGATGTGTACGTTATGCATAGCAATAATAATAGTAGTAAAGTTAATAACAATTTGTGCCGTGATATCAATAATAGTTGTAGTAGTAGTAGTAGTGTTAGTGTTAAGCGAGAAAAGGAAATGGCCCGACCAGATTCAACGGCTGTTATTATCCATAGTGAACTAGGAACATCTGTTAAATGCAGTGACGATGATAAGCGACGGGAAAGAAATTTTCAGGTGAGTTTTTATAACGCATATATTTTGTGTTTTTGCTTTTCAGGAATTTTTTTTTATATATGTACATATATATATTTGTGTATGTAGAGAAGTGTGTGGATGCTAGACAGAATTTCTTATTGGTGTTATTAAACTTGTCTGTTGTAAAATCTGCAGTAGCCGATGTTACTTTTGTCTGCTGGAGCTGAAAGATAAAAAAATGTCTGATCGAGCTCTTTTGTTTTGTGATGCAAAAGCATCTGAATAGTCCTGGCAGATTGATTCTGTGATTATTCATTTTGTTATTTACGAATCATTGCTCATTGTTTGATCTGTTTCATTGCATTTTTGTTAAAACGTTTATTTGCTTACTTGTCACATTGTGGATTTTTTGTTTACACTTAAGTATTATGGAGAGAAATAAAGTCAACAGTGCCTGTAAGTTGAATTCAATTTCATAATAATTCTTCTCAGTAGAACATTCTACGATAATTATTTGAGAAGTAACAAGATTTGTTGGATTATACCTACTTACTAACCAATAACGATATCAGTGATAGTTCGCGGGTTGAAAAAAAAGCGAGCAATTTATTATTGTATTAATTTGAATCATTTTTTTACGGTATTTCCACATACTTTTTTTTCTCGAAATAATTAGGGAGGAGGTATTAGATGTGACATTCTTGGACCACCGCTGGATCTTTGAATTAAACCACCCACCCGATCCTCCTAAATCGTTCCGAAAACCCAGGCTGGAATAAATTTAGTAATATCGTAGGGGGAAATTAAATGCTCCTGAATATGAGATATTACCTTGTTCGTCATCAGTAGATAACGCGATCAAGAATATAATTGATGCCTTTAATACCACCTTTGTTGACGCTTGCCCTCTGCATAAACCTTCAAGGAAGTCCTACCAACCTTGGTGGAATAAGGACTTAAGTGTCGTCCTAAGGAAGAGCGCTCGGAAACTATTCAACAAAGTGAAAGTGTTCAGAATCAGGAAGACTAGGACCAGTTTAAGGCAGGTTTCAGAGACTACAGATGCTCGAACAAAAACGCTAAGTTTTCTTCATGTAGGATTTACTGTCAATCCATAGAGAACACAAGTGAATTCGCCAGAATTAAGAAGGCCTTAACCAAGGACCATAGTGTTCTCTTCCTTCTGAAAAGGGAGGACGACACCTGGACCGAGGCTGGTGAGGAAACTTTAAACCTGTAGTAAACATTTCCTTGGGAACTCTATCGGCTTCAGACACTTATAATAATAATAATAACGAGTATGCTGGTACTCTAAGCTTTGAGGTTATATGGAACATAGTCACCAATGTAGAGCGTATGCAAGCTCCATTCAATGACTTCTACAGAACCTGTATGGACGAGAAAAAGGTTGAGAGCGTTCATCACCTGCTGTGGGAGTGCCCTAACCTTAATACGCGTAGGAGGAATACGCTTGGAAGCTACTTTTAATGCGAACCCGGGAGAATTAACAGAAAAGAGTTGGGGGACTTCATCAACTCTTGTAGCAGGTTTCATCGAACCCCCTAGCTCTTACATGGTTTTTACGATGGCCGCCACTCTAACCTAATTTAACCTAAACTTTTTTGTTTTGAATTTTAATGTGAACAGTTTTGTACTCAACTGTGCTTTTGGATATGTCTTATCAAAACATTATAATTTATTAAATATTTTATCTGGCCTTCTTTAATTTTGACAATAAAGTAGTATCATGCTCTTCGTCATTCAATTAAATAATTTAATATTTATGGGTTAATATATTTTATATTTATATTTATTAAATTGTACACAAGATATTCATCTTATTAAAGTACATTCCTTTAAATTATTTATGACAAAAACTATTTTTGAAAAATTAATAATTATTATAATTTATACTATAAGAGTGAATTAATATATTTAATTGAAAAGAAAATAGCTAAAACGGGAAGACATTGAGAAACATAAAAAAAAGAAAACGGAAATCAATAAGTTGTGTGATGAAATAACGAATATATTTTTTTTTGCTATTGTACCGGCGAAACCCAAAAAGTAACCATTTTAAAAAAAATAAATTATATCTATATTACTACTATTTTTGTTCAAGAAGGCATTTTTGGATTCTCAAAAAAAAAAAAACCGTCTTGAAGAAGTATAAAGTTTACCCAGTAATAAATCATAATAATCTTGCTTACTATTATTAAAAAAACAAATTTTGTTCGGTATTACTGTATTTTTTGTTGTTAAAAATATAAGACATTTAGCTTCATTTGACATATGGATTACAAAAAGTCAGTTGCTCTATTCTCGAGATATGATTTTTGGAAAATGAAAAAAGACGTTTCATTGTAAAATCACGAAATTTGGAAAGAGAACTAGGTATTTTCGTATTCTATACCAACTCTAAAATTTCCATCCAAAGCGGAGATGGTCGGATTTCAAAGTAATCGGTGTTGTGTGGATTGGATATATATATAGACATATAACTTAAGACTATGTCTACACCGATTTCAGTAAGCCATTTGACAAAATCAATTACCGTATTCTGAATATCAAGCTCCCCAATCTTGGGTTTTCTCCTCCTCTTCATTACATGATTATGGTCATACTTGTCTGATCGTAATTGTGTGTTCTTTTTCGGAGAAAAATTTCTACTGCATATACATTTACCTCTGATGTTCCGCAAGGTAGCCAATTCGGTCTGGTCCTATTCATTATTGATATTAATAATGTGGGCTCAATTCTGACATACGCTGTTATGCTGATGATGCCAAAATTTTTCGTATAACTTCTGATGAAAATGACAATGCATTTTTCACGGTGGTTGATGTTCTCCTAATTTTCTAACTTTGAATATTAGTAAGTGTACTACTATATTCGTTTCTAGAAAAAAGCGTCCTCTGTATTTTGATTGCACTGTACTTTGTCTACAAATCATATTATGTCGGTAGATGGAAATTTATTGATTACACTTGACGAAACTAAAGATTTGGTAATCACTTTTAACTCTTGTTTCTCTTTCGAGTATTATATTGACTCCATCGAGATAAGGCTAAAGTTACTATTTTAGGTTTTATAAGAAGATGGTCTAAGGTATTCGTCGATCCTTATGTTGGCAAATCTCTCTAATGTGCATTTGTCAAACCTATCTTGGAGTACGCTTGTCTTAACTGGAACTATTTTTTACGCGATCCATTGCTCTGCCTCCACACTCGCAATAGCTTAATATACTTTCTTTAAATACCCTAGATAAAAGACGTAACTGCTCTAGAGTAGCTTCCGCTTTGATATTTTACAGAGCGTTTTTAACACCCCTCAACTCAAGTTGGCACTTAGCATTTAAACTCTTGTCGCTCTCGCAGCACTAATTTCGGGATGCCTGAGTCGATATCTGTGATGTCTCGTCGTTTTAATATCCGCTTACTTCGAAAGCTTTGATTTTAATTTGACTAAAACCCAAACCAAGAGTTAGTTAAGAAAGATTTCATGATTTTTTCACTGTTATATTTATTTCATACTTTATTATACAGGGTGTCCCGTAAGTCGACGTCAAGCCGGAACCGGGTGATAGACCAAATCGTAACAGTTCCCAGAAAAATATAAAAAAAAATCTAAGTCATGTATTTTTTAAATTATAGGCATTTCTTTTGTTTTCGAGAAAATGTACACCCTATGACGGTTTTTTAGCTCCTGTTGCTACAAATCTTTACTTTTTTTCAATTTTATTTTTCTTATGTAATCTTGAATAGTGCTTATGTAACCTGTTGCTTTAAATTCTAAGCCAACTGTTCCAGCTTGGAAGAAAATGTCACATTTTGCCGAACCAAGGATAGAAAATTAATATTTTACCCAAATTTAACAGACTGTAATGAAAACAAAATGTACTACGCCAGTTTGGCAAGTAACTATAAAAGTTGACGCATTTAATAAGGATTCTGAAATGGTACAACACTTGCTACAATATTTCTTAGATTATGGAAAAAAAAGATTTTTTCTTCAAGAAATCCAGTTTCGAAAAATTTCTTTTCACCTACTAAAAATAATTCTAGTGTACCCAAAGCTTGCCGGAAAACAGTAATTTTAAGATTCTCATTTGAGTGAGACACAAAGTCATTGCATGAAATATGACTGAGCAAGATAGTGGCGCTAGCTCGTCAAATCATTGAATTTTTACAAATGTGCATCGTCTACTCTCCACAGCGGGAAAACTTCCAAACCAAGTACATGGTGAAGGAAGAGTTCCTTACCTTACAAGGACGTAGTACTTCAAGCAGTTGAAGAAGACCCAAGTACTTCGAAACGTGCAATCCAGAAAAGCACAGGAGTGTCTAAAAGTATAGCTCACCGCATTTTACAAAAACATGAGCTCCAGAGTTACGGAAGCAGTTGAATTTGTCAACAATGGAAGATTTGCCCGTCTGATAACCCGATCTTTTTTAAGAAGATGTCGAACTTGTATTGCAGCTGAAGGAAGCCAGTTTGAACATCTTTTGTAAATAAGAAATCTTAGTATCCAAATAATTGGTGTTTAATTTTAAACTTAAAGAAAATTTGTCCTAAATTCAACAAAAAGTTAGGATCTCTAACTTGAAAGCGTCACTATCTTACTCACTCACATTTCACGCAATGACTCTCCATCTCACTCAAACTAGAATCTTGAAGTTACGGTTTTCCGGCAAGCTTTGGGTACACTAGCATCATTTTTAGTAGGTGGAAAGAAATTTTTCAAAACTGAATTTCTTGAAGAAACATTTGTTTTTCCGTAATCTAAGAAATATTCTAGCAAGTGTTGTACCATTTCAGAATCCTTATTAAATGCGTCAACTTTTAAAGTTACTTGCCAAACTGGCGTAGTACATTTTTTTTTTCAGTACAGTCAGTTAAATTTGGGTGAAATATTAATTTTCTATCCTTGGTTCGGCAAAATGTGACATTTTCTTCCAAGCTGGAACAGTTGGCTTAGAATTTAAAGCAACAGGTTACATAAGCACTATTCAAGATTACATAAGAAAAATAAAATTGAAAAAAAGTAAAGATTTGTAGCAACAGGAGCTAAAAAACCATCATAGGGTGTACATTTTCTCGAAAACGAAAGAAATGCCTATAATTTGAAAAATATATGACTTAGATTTTTTTTTATATTTTTCTGGTAACTATTATGATTTGGTCTATCATCCGATTCCGGCTTGACGACGACTCACGGGACACCCTGTATATATTTGTATATATACTAGTTATTATTATTATTTCTAAGAATTATTTTATGGTTATGTAGTAATCAGTCTTTGGTGAACGTGAAGTGAATAAATGAAGTCTGCAATTATTTGTCGACATTTATTCCACAGTAAATGTTTCTATGATGGCAAAAATCCTAAACGGAATTTTCATGCGTGTATATTAGCTTTAATTTTGAACCAAAAAAAAATCTAAAAAAGGGAAAGTTTGACTTCTGCAAATCTTCTGCGTACGTGACAAATTTTTGGTGAATTTGAATAAAAATGTAAAAATACACGTGCATAGACCTATTATTTTTGAAGGAATTTCAATAGAGAAAAATAATACGAATAATTTCTTAAAACTATTTTTATTCAATCAAATAAATCCTATATACGAAATTTTAATAAAAAATCAAGCACGTACCAAACCAAGTCATATCTGTTCACAAAACATCGAGATTTTCCGTATGAAAACAGCTTTTTTGCCTTGAGATAATAAATCGCAAGAAACTCAAAATGCAAATAAGTAGTCAGAACTAAGTAATTAGAATATTGGAGACAAACATCTGCGACATATGTATGAGCTGGTATGTGTGATATGTGAATGCGGCTAATTAAGTCAAAGAGTCAACAGTAAAGGAATGAAATGAATAATACGCAAAAAAAAAATGAAACCATGACTACATTATACTAAGGGTAATCGGAAGTGGTGCTAGATGTATAGTAAGGAATGATTGTGATATAGGATGCGTCTTTCTAAATGAAATATCGCCGCATATTGTATTCTAGAATATGCATGTTGTCTATTTTTTTTTTTTTATTTTATTAAGATCATTGCAGTAAGTGACAACGGACCAAGATTGTTAGGTAAAACCTCACCTGATAATGTAAACATCTAATCAGTAAAACGATTCTTTAAATGTTTGTTATTGAAACAACTGTGCTGAATTGTACGCTTGCTTCAATCAATCGGTCGCGGTGTTGATTTGTTTAACCACAAAACTATGACAGTGTCTGCAGTAACGAAGATAGATTCTTGTTTGTTAGCTTAGCCACAATTGTTTCATATAAGGCGGCTGGATGGAGAATTCTTGATGTGACATAATGAGATTTTCAATAAAATCAGCATCTCGTCAAATTTAGACTATGGCACTACTATACTTATATGTTTTTTATGAATGTATTTGTGGTATTGACACAAGTGTTCTACCTTCGACTTTTTTACTATACTTAGTATATATTTATGTAGAGTATATGGAGTTTTCAAATAAAGGAAAATCATCTAAACGCCAAGGAAGGCTCATCTAAAATATAGTGTCAACATTGGCCTGCCATATAAGTTAACATCCTTCGCCATCCCATTAATCACTTAATCAACTGCATTAATGCGGTGGCGGTTTGTTCAATTCGAAAGTGGATGGCACCGAGGACGATGACATGTGGATAATGAAAGAATCTTTTATTTGTAGTTTTGAGAAATGGTCCATGGACCAACAATAGTGGAACCTCTCCTCACCGGAGGCATTATTATGTTTTGTAAACTTTTCTCAGAGGAGGAAGTCTCTCTGTGTAGCATAATTGTACTTGGCAGTAATGTAATTGCCGACAAAAAGCGTAACAAACAACCTACAAGCAGTTTGCTTGGGTTGCTGGTGGAGGTGATCTACTTGGGATTCCCATTTCTTTTTATTTTGTCACCATTTTTTGTCATGTCCCTACTGTGGTTTGTATCTATGGGCGTATGTAATTGTACATATGTATATACATTAGCGGGTTACTGTTTGACATACGTTGCACTGACTGCATGTCTAATTAGCCAACAAAGAGCAGGAAATCGGAAGTTTGTTGTCTGGCTTTTGGTTAGAGACTTTTCGAAAGTGAAAATTTTGTTTTTTTTTTTGAGTTTGTGATTTTGTACAAAATGTTGCAGACAATAATGGTGTTATTGACGGAAAGGTGTTTTGCAATAACAAAAATTATGTAAAATTATGAAATTATAGGAAATTAGGTACTTCTTGCTTTGGTATTTCCTATCAGGTATTCATATTCAAAATAGGTATGCCCCAGTTATTTAAGTCTATTAGATTTCATATATGTAGGTATGTGGTTTATAATATTAGCATAGTAACGATTTTTTCATCCATGATCGGATCCTGTCTTCAATGCCTTCGAGTGAATATAGAAGTCTTTTTGATTGACAGATATATATGTCGTAGACACATGATGTAACTCAACACTTCATGCAAAGCCTAGGCACTTCATGAAATGTAGGCAGATAGTGTAACAGTTTTCGTTTAATGAGTTTTTACACGAAGTGTCTGAAATTTTCAGTCAAACTTGTATCTACCAAGATTGATTTAAATTAATTTTAAGTATTTTTGCATTGTCTTTCAAAAGCCGATTAAACCACAAGATTTCGACGTCATTCCAGAATGAAGATGAAACTTGCGGGGTAGCAGTGGTGTTCGGGACGACAAGCTTGAAAAATATGTTAAAGCACAATTCGATCAGTTTTTGTGTAATTTGGCCACCTATGGCGATTTTCTTAAAACTTTAACGTCCTGTCTGTCTTCACGTATTGATTTTTTCCCTGTCTATTCTTGCATCTGCCTCATTATTCCAAAAACTCTTTCCATTTCTGATTACAAATCCAAATCTTGCTACAAGTCTAGCTCAGGCGACAAGAGATTCAAATTTTTCTCTCTTCAGAGCTATAAATCGATCCAGGGGGACTTGTACTTTTATGAAATAAATTTTTCTATACACTTGCCATAAATTACTTTTCGTCTCCTGCGGCCTCTAGCGTAAATAACTTAAACTAAATAAACTAACTGTCCGATTCTAGATAAAAGTTAAGAGCTCTTAGTCTCTTAACTTGGCTGTCAAAGTTCGTTAGGAGAAATTGGTATTCTGCTGCGTCAAGAATTAAGAGATGTCAGAACTCAGCTGATCGCTTAACTTTTGTGGAGACGTTTTGTTAAGGGGTTTGGTATTCTAGCAAACAAAACTAGATGTCAAATATTACTTAACATAAAAGTACCTGACTGAGGTACGCTTAAATCTCTCATCGTGGTAATCACAGAAATTGTTTTATTCCAAATACCAACATTTTGGATTAAAATGCTGTCAAGTAAGGACATGTTTATATAATATATACGTAAGCTTGTGAAATATACAATAACTAATCAATTTGACATTGTCAGACAGTCAGGAACATGAGGGATAACTTGGAACTGTATGCTATTTCTGAAGCTGTATTCATAAAGAATTTCAGAATGACGAAATTCCTGGCGTTTAAATTGATTGAAATGATACGACGTACATAATCTTTATTACTGTTTTTGAAGTTTTGACAACAATTAACAAGGAACGGGTCATTGTAGATCTCGGATTCTATCATACTTTAGGATGCACACATATTGCATCATCGTCTCGCCAAAAACATTATTTCCTCTCCTTCTTTCTTTTAAAGTGAATTGTCTTTAACAACTGGGTTAACTGAAAGGGGAGTGTTCAGATCCTCCAAAACCCTTAAAGTTAAGATTTCTAAATAAAATTTATCTAGAATATTTATTCTGCTAAAATCTCTTGTTGTCTAAGTTTGAGAGGTTAAGAAATCTCTTTTTGGAATCTTTTTTATGAAATTGAGGCCAATGAGCAAACGTAATTTAAAGTATTTATATTTAAACTAGCAAAATTAAGGTTAGTTAGAAGTTTGCTTAAAAAAACTCCTTGACCCTTAATACATTTATCATGACTAGTCGTAAAATATCCAATATAAAGTAAAACGATTTCCACAATGCCAATCAAATAATTCTTTTTGAAAGTTTTGCGTGTTATTTCTTCCAGTAAATATTACTTAATCAGTAATCATCATCAATTGAAAAGGGTTAGAATGTCCCAGACCCAACCCTCTCTTGATATTGACTGTTTCAATCTTCCATAAAATCCCGTGTAAAGGTTTCGTGTCATCTGCGATTGTTCGTTTTCAAATCGGTCATCAATGTCCACCAAAGTATTTCCGTTAAATGCTGGTAATAATTTACTTTCAAGCGGTCAAGTCGTCGGCGGGACAAACAATACAAAAATATCGTTTAATTAATTTACAAAAATTGTTCATAACACGAATATTTTTAGGGAAATTAGAGGGTAGACAATACAAATTATTTCATGGAAACCTCTTTTTCCCTTTGGTTTTCGTTTTTTTTTTAAGGAAGGCTTAAGTCTCGTGAGGTTGAATATGAAATTATTAGGATATCCACGTTATTTTTAAAGAGGATTTTTTTATTGATTTTCTATTTAATTAAGTAATGAGAGTAGTAGTATATATTATGTGCGTATTTTGAAATAAAAATGAAGACTTTGTTTTGTAGAAAATCTAAGCTTTCAGAAAAATTACTTCTTCGTATTTTTGCCAATTAATTAATAACGGTTTTTTTATTTTTCTATCTTTTTTCAGTGTAAACAATGTGGTAAGACCTTTAAAAGGTCGAGTACGTTATCAACGCACCTTCTAATTCATAGTGATACACGACCATATCCATGTCAGTATTGTGGGAAACGGTTTCATCAAAAGTCTGATATGAAAAAACACACCTACATACATACAGGTAAGTTCAACCCTTAATGTCAACAGATAAAAAATTTATATCAATCTAGGGTGGAATATGTGTTATGTTGAAACACAACTCACGATAATTACCACAATTGAATCACTTCCAATCGGGTCGACGGGGTTCGGCAGCGATTTTAATTAGTCTATCATTTTCTGAGAAAGGTTTATATGTAATTATATTAGTTGCGACAGCAGGACGGAGGGGTGGTTTATTTTAAGTTTGTACTGATTTTAATTTTAGTTTTTATATGGTAAGGTACTAATTACGGATTTTATGATATGAGGGAGGACGTTCATAAAAAGTTTATTTGCAAAATCGACCTTGGGTCTGTTTTAAGATACTTAAATTGTCAATCAGATCACCAGGCTTAAACTGTTTCTCCTTTTGCAATCCGATAACATTGGAGATCGCTTTCTTTTTCACCTGTAAATGCAGAGGTGGAAGGTTTAAGAAGATTTCAATGGCTGCTGTAGGACAGGTACTCAAGGCACTAGATATTCCAAGACAGGCAAGCTGCTGGATTTTTTGAAAAAGATACTCGATTTTCTCTTGATTAGTTTTTGGTCACTATGCGAGGGCCACATATGTGACCATAACAGTGGTGTACATCCAATACATCATTCTTGTCTTCTTCTAATAAAACGACGATACGTGTAGATCCTATTGCTCTTTCCATCGGGGGGGGGGGAAAGTAGTCTGTGAAGCGCAATGCTGAACAAGGTGAAGGCTGTATAAGAGGAAAGCATGCATACTTGATAGATGAAATTTGTTGGTTTATTTTGGTGTTTTGAAGTTTTTGCAGATCGCTTTGGCATCTCCCAAGAGAGTGCGTACAGTAGTGTGGTATAGTTAGTTGAGTGCTATGGACACGAATTGGCACTTCTCAAGGCGAGGTAAATTTACCTTAGTGACATTGAAATTGAGATTTTTGGCTGTGTGGGTACTGTAGTAGATGCTAGGCAGATGGCCCACGATGCAATCGAAGTTATGTACTCATGTAAGTCAGAATAATAAAATCTCAAACATAGATGTGAGAGGAGAAAGACTGACATAGCCTTGCCCCTGGGCGAATGGATGTCTTAGTTGGTGTATGGATAGGTTGACATAAAACGGAAATCAGGTATGTATGTTAGTAGTGCTTATATGGTTAGTATGCATGGACAGCTATAAGATCCAAATGGTGAATCTCGAAGCCACTCCAGACTGAATCGGGCACATCTTAACCTTCACGCGGTCCCCTCTGCCAGCGCCATAAGGATTGTATTACCTGTATAGGCCAAGTACAATTCTTTTGACGTTGCTAATAAGATCTAGGCCCGAACGGAGTTACCAGTACCGTTTAAAAAAGTATATCTTGCATGAAGATATGAAACTGGGAGTATTCATGATCTGTTGATTATGCTTTACGAAAGCCATACCAAATGGGCGGCCCGACATTGGCTAACTTGGTACTACGGGAATGAGGAGCCCCAAATTGAGCTGCATTTAGTAGCGATATTTGCCTCGTCATGGGAAGGCCCCCTTGTGGGAGCATCGTAGTGGCTGTGGTAGCCCATATGCGGGCAGAGAGAGATTGTCTGGGTCTGCGTGACTATGCGAACTTTCTTCTCTAAACAGAGTAGTTTGTTCTCTTGACAAAATTGCATACTGCGTCCGTGAATTTGAAGGATGGTCGCTTGTTATTGTATGCTTAGAGGATTGGCTCTCGGCGTGGAGTTGCGCTAAATCAACCGGGTGCCGTGACCCACAGATCGGAAGAGATTTTAGATAGGTCTCGCTTCTACCAGTAAGTCCAATGTCAAGCATGCACTGACATAAACTGGTACTCTTGAAACAGAATATAATATATTCTGCCTCTTGAGGGCGTTGATTGTCGCTTGTCTACTAATCCGTGCATTTGGTGCCGTGAGATTAAGCTATAATTAGCAGGAGCTTACGTAAAACCATATGACTTTCTGCTCTTTCCATCGCTCTGGGCAGGTACGAATTCCAGGTAAGTTTCTTACCCCAGAAATTTGATTTCATCCGAAAACGTCCGTAGTATCAAGAAGTAGAGCCATTGGATATAGCCTCATTTTTCTCGTGAACCAAACCATAGTCGTTAGGCCAAGGCCTTTGTTCAAACAACACGTGCGGACTTTTGAAAGGACTTTTTGCATTAGGTCGGATGTGACTTGATCATGCTTGCCCCGTATAGTGTCCACAAGGTCATCTGCGTAGCCATGTACATTAAATCCCGAACTGGTTAATTTCACTAGGAGATCTTCAATTGCAATCGACTACAAGTGACTAAACACTTACTTAGAGTTGTGGTTATCCTACTGCTTTTAAACATGGAATTTATCCAGTTAACCGTGGAGAGCTCCAAACCCTATTCCTCAGCAGCAAATTGAATTGAATCGAAGGAGGTGATTTTAAAGGCTCCTTCTATATCTATAAATGCACACTTACGCGTCCTTTGCTTCTAGAGGTTTTGCGAGGCCTTTGACTAATGTGTGAATGTCAGTCTCAATAGACTTGCCATCTTTATAACCAAATTGCTAAAGTGGTGATTTAATCAAAATTTCACTTCGAATGCGGTCTAAAATTTTTTCCATGGACTTAAGTAGAAATGAGGAAAGGCTGTTGGTTCGGAACGATTTGGCTAGAGAACTAGCTCTTTTCCCTACTTTGGGTATAAACACCACTCTGACGTCTCTTCTACATTGGGGAATAAGCCCCAGTGCGTAACTGGAGCGAACAAGTTTTTGTAGTTGAAGGAGTATTTCTTCAACACTGCTATAGTAAAGCCCTTCTTTCTAATCCGATAGATTCGTTAAGTTGGCAACACTGGTCATAACTCAAGATTTAGACTTACAGTTATAGACCACACTGTATACAATCATTTCCGTAATATTCTGCAATTTTTAATTGAAGGCTTATCCATCTATTAAAAAGCAGTAAATTTTTATAAAAATAGTCATCATGAGGTGTACTGAATATTTCATATTCAAACCATTCTACTGTATGTAAGTTGTATGATGTGACGACAGACGTGAAACTAGTGAGAGTCTCATGAGTTCTAATTAATATTATTAATTTAACTTATAACTGTGTTGATTTAGCATTTGCTTTCAATATTAATTTGTAATTTCAATCTGGAGTCAGTTGACCCCTCTGCAACTATGCTGCGGCTTTAGACAAATGAGTTTTCGACGAATTCAATATGAATTAAATTTTTTTTCACGCAAAGTTTCAAAATTGAAATCCTTCTTTGAATTATTTGAGGCATGATAAATTTTAAAATTATCATAAATGTTATTTATAAGCTTGGCAATGTTTTTTTGTTTTTGAATAAAATAGTTTTTTATGACAGCCTAAATGAAAGTATGATTTCTATTTCAAGAACTTATGTAAAATTTAAACGTCAAATGATTTAATTTTAATTTAATTTCGCCAACATATAGCTGATTTATACATTTATACATTTATACATAATGAATAAATTAATGAAAAAAACATTTTTGCAATAAATTAGAAATCCTCTCAAAGAATCAAATTTCTAATGGCTTTTATATCAATATTAAAATCTAAAGAATTTGAAAATTTGTTGTAAATTCTACACATAGTATACTGAAGGACTCATAAAATCTATAAATTGTTCGATGACTCTCGAAATTCTACTGTGAACATTTAACGAAATAAATTTAAGAATTTGAGCAGAATCTATTAATTCAGTTAAAACTTAATGAATAAAAACACACAAGATAAATTCACGCCTCTTATGGAGCGATGTCATATTAATTAAAACTAGACGATCAGAATAAGGTGGAAGCTCAAACCTATTATTCCATAGAACGTGACGAAGGGGTCAAAACGTAAAAACCTTTTCTGCATAGCTTCAATCCTATTAATATGTACACTGTCATAAAGATTCCACATTTGACAACCTTATTCCAGTATAGACGAAACAAATGAATTATACAAGGAACTCATAGCGTACGAGTCATTAAATTCTTTAGCCCAACGCATAACAATCCCAAGCATTGAAAAGGCTCTTATAATTTATATATAATAAAGTGGGGGCAAAAAGTAAGTCTTGAGTCATAGATAATCCTCCGATCCTTACTTCCGTTTACTACATTTATAGGAATATAGGATACTGGTATGCAAAAGCAGAAACCTTACGACTAAGGGCAATAAGATTACATTTGAGAATATTTAGAAATAACTTAATATGTTTACATCAATTCAAAGCACATACATGATTCTGTAACAGTGCACAATCATTCAGTGAATGAATCTGTTTAAAGATCTTAACTTTGTCATCATATATTAAAATTGCGGAGAATTTTATCACAGATAGGAGGTCATTAATAAATAAGATAAACAATAAGGGACCAAGATGGCTTCCCTGAGGAACTCCAGCCTGCGTACATACCCCTGCTGAAGATGGCTACCACTTAAATAAGATGAAATCCAACGACTGGTTGCCTTTGCGTGTTTAGGGAAAAATGTAAACCCTTTAAAGTCTCGTAACTGATACCGATCCTTCATTGGTGTTGAAAAAAAAAAACAATTTGGTCTTGTAGTAAAAATGACGACAGATAAGAATATTTGATAACTTCGTTTATCCTAGACCTTTAACACATAATTTTAGTATTAATTCGTTGAATCCCTTCCAATGTCAATTACATTAATTTATACAGAAGTAGAATAAAAAACAAATACCCTCCCCCCTTCTGTTTGTAGTAATAAAATCTTTTAATTTTCATTCTAATTAAATCGCTAAAAATCACAAGTATACTAATAGATAAATTATAAAATGATAATAATTACCACAATTTCCCCCTTTTAATTTCGCTAAATAAGAACAATACCCGGTCAACAGGTGTGTGCGTGATGCAATCAAATAATAATCAAAATGATATTACCGGCACAGCAAATTTGTATTTGCATGGTATGTATGCTAGTGCAATACTCTTTCGGAGTATGTTTATGCGCCCGCAATAACCACAATAAATAATACCTGTCGGCTTAATCAGATTTAATTAGTTTAATTGCATCACAGTTGATTGAGTCCACACTACCCACCCTCCACGTCTAGCCATCAACAACTCTTCCGTTCAGCATGTCTACTTTGATTGACAACGCCTTCTACGATTGCATCGCGCTAGAGTAAAAAAAAATGAAAACATTTTTATCTAATTATTGTAAATTTATTGCTAATTTATTAATTATTTTCATTTTTTTTTCTAACCATTTTCAGGTGAAAAACCACACAAGTGTACCGTCTGCTTGAAAGCATTTAGCCAAAGTTCGAATCTCATCACACATATGAGAAAGCACACTGGGTACAAACCCTTCGCATGTGGACTATGCGATCAATCGTTCCAGAGAAAAGTTGATTTGAGACGACATCGTGAAAGTCGACATAACGAAGACAACTTTTCAGGTGTTAAAATTGAGGTGACAAGTAGTTGTTAAGGTGCGCCTTTTAGGTAAATGATAATTTTGTGCCTTTTAAAAAGGATCTATCTAGATGTACAGTTATTGGTATATATTAATTTATAGTTTGGTAAATATTGAAGAAGCAGCTCAGCTGATGGATTGAATAGCGTCGTTGGGGAATTGTTAAAACATTTAAATTTTATTGACATCAAGTTTTTTTTGTCAGCTTTTATCGATTGCACTAACAAGGATTTCGTTTGTTGAAAAAAAAAAAAAGCTAAGCGGACTCTGAAACAAAGTAGTTCAAAAAACTGTACGCGCAAGTAAATCGATTCGTACGTCTTTAAGGTTTTGTTTCTTTTCATACTAGTGCGGTTGCGCTTGCGATTACAATTTCGGTGGCAATGATTGAGTTGCGATTGTAATTTATCGCAGTACGTACAACATTAATGGCTCACATGGAAACATAGGAATTTTTCCAATGAACACTTTTCACTTTATTAATTAGGGTCATGGGAAGTACTCACAGTTTTTTTTCAATAAAATTTCGTGTTTTATACCAGTTTTAACAGCTATAAAAAAAGTTTACAATATCAATTTGGGTAAACTGTATATTTAATTTATAAAAAATAATATTATATTTAGGTTTGTGTATTTGCAATTTGTATATAGACAATATAAACAGAAGTTCCATATAATTAGTGCCTCTTATAGTAATCTCACTTTATTGGCGATAATATCCGGCAATTTCTATAGGATGTCTGTTTTACAATTCTTATTTGATGTAATTTTAGCAAAACTTTTGATTCCATAATTGACGTAAATTTTATGGCAACCTTTCTGATTGATTTCTATTCTTTTAGTCTGTTATTAGGTTAACAAAAAATAGCTTTATAAGTGCATTGTCAGATTGCTCGTATCAAAGTTAGGAGTTCAGAGATTCAGATCTTCATGTATGGTGTACCCCAGGGGTGCATACTGGGACCTCTCTTTATAATTTCCCGATCCCGAGGTCAATATGGTTAGCGTCTTGTTTTCAATTAGTAACTTTGAAGTGTAACTGTTTTCATGCAATATTCTGCGTATTTTTTGCACCAGAAACATTTTCATTCAAATTATATTATTGGTATACTTTACAGCTTTAGTTTTGGAGAAATTAATTTTGATAGATAAAAAA
Organism: Dioctria rufipes; assembly: GCA_963924295.1. NCBI lineage: Eukaryota > Metazoa > Arthropoda > Insecta > Diptera > Asilidae > Dioctria > Dioctria rufipes. The sequence continues at coordinate 153,520,744 of OZ002743.1, read as the reverse complement.
ATTATATTCACCTCATTTTTGATCAATATTTTTTTTAATAACTAAGCAAATTAAAAGTGGTCACATAAAGTTTAACTAAGTTTCTACTAAGACACATTCTTAGAGTTTTAACTAAATTAGTTTTATATGTAAACTAATTTAGTTTTCACGTATCTTTACAAAACTATTTCCGAATCTAAATTGTTTCATAAGGGATCTAAAAACGGTGTTTCAAACTAGAGGCTGTAATAGCACACCATTTTCGTTTGTCTTATGTTTAGTCCTTTTTTTTTATTTGGAATTGGAACTAGTAGAACATTGACATTTACGAATATGCTGTGTTAAGTGCCAAACACAATTTCGACGTTTCGATCCGATTATATCCAAGCCATTTCGATCTAACGGATGCATGAGTACAATTGTTCCGTTTGGTTTCAAGCACTTGACTTTAAAATTTTGCCAGATTTTGTCTTTCCGCTTTATATTCATCCATGAAAACATTCTTTTTTTTTATCATATAATTAATGTCATTTTTTATTTCCTCAACAAAAGCCTTTTCATGCATCTTTGAGTATAAATAAATCTTTACAGATGATTTTTCTAGGTTATGTCATCCGTAAAAGTTGAAATTTGCTCAACTTCTGCGTTTCGATTCGATCCATTTCTATCCATTTCGGTGTATGTGTCCAATGGCACATATGTCTCATATAAGCAAATTTGACATTTGTACGAATCGGATCGAAACGGTGGAATTCTGTTTCCCCCTTTACACTTTAGAAAAATGTTTTGTTAATACTAAAGACCCATTACAAAAAATTTTACAGTGGCAATAGGGAAGTTAAGTGTTATATCGGAAGAAGAATGACTGTGGGAATTTCATTGTAGTCTCCGTTAAAATAAATGCCTCATGTTCAATTAAAATACATGGCAATCCACTTTCGTAGAATAGTTGCTAGAGCAGCGAATGGAAATTCACTACTTGTTATAAGTTTTCTCAGATCAGATTTTGTAAAAATTCCAGTATTAATTTCACGGCCATATATTTTATTTGTTGTTGTTTTAATTAAACTTAACAATTACCAATTTTCTTATCTATATCTTCCTCATGCTCCAAAAAAGTTCCTGTTCAAAACTCATTCGATAACTATTAAAATTAATATCTTGCGACTTCACTCACGACTGAAATATTGTTTCCTTGAAAACCACACGGGACGACATTGAACGATAACGCATTTGCGCTGATTTATTTGGAAAGCGTAGTTTAATTATGAGAAAAATCATATGCGTGTACACGTAGTACTAATAAAATGGTACGACCTCCAATATCGGACTCGAAACGATGACATTATTGTAAACGAAGCTCCCAAGTTGTATCTGCTGTGGTTTTGGGGAGACTAAAATTGGTTTGCGATTCAGCCCCTTTGGACTTCTTCCTCTGGAGGTAAGATCTATGTAAAGTACACTGAGGCGATTGAAAAAGTCAAAAAAGAATAATTCAGCCGGCTTTCTTACAGAACGTCTTTCAAAATTGCGTTGTCAAAGGGGTACGTACTTGCAAGCAGAGCTACGGTGGTCATTTGGTTTACATTTTGTATCATTTGTAATGGCAGATATTTATATTTTACACATAAAAAAATTTTAAGGTATTTCATCTAAATACTCTATTCTTTCTATTTTAAAACTTAAGTTCTAGTTGAGATACCCTAATTATAAAAATAACTGTTTTATAAGCTCGGCAAGCTTGCTCTGTACCATCTCAAAAAAGTATTTTGTATCGGAACCAAACATATGTACCTCTTTAAAATATATTTTTTTGAAATCCAGCCTATCTCCTATCTTTGTTAGTATAATGGGCCCTGAATTTTTCCTTCAGTAGAGAGAAAACAGTTATTCCTACAATTATCGGAGGCCGTTAATTACAATTTTTTTTGGAAGGTATTTGGACAATAGAGATGATGGTGCTCCACACTATTTTACCATTGACCATTAAAAGGGAACTTCGAAGAAATTCACAGAGTTCGGATTCTGTAATATGGAGAGATTAAAACTCCCTAACGCTCCATTCGCAATTGTAATATACTTGGGGAGTTAGGAAAAACGTGAGAAGTGTGAAAAAGTGCGAATTGCCGGGGTCGATGGTTGAATTTTTTATACTGGAGGTTCGACCTTTCAAGGTCGAGATGAAATGATTTCTTTTTATGAGGGTAGAGATGTATGAGACTAGGTTCTTTCGAGTTTCTTCCGTGTAATAGGAGAATGGAGAGTAGGAGAGGAATGCAATAAAATAAAAATGAGAGCTCTGGGCGAATATGATGGAGGAAATTGGGTGGGAAGGTTGTGGGTATAGAAATGGGAGCAGATTGACGAAAATTAAAAAAAAAGGTAAAAAACAAAGAATTCAGGAGTAGCAATAAGTCGCAGGGGTAAGCTCCGGATCTGTTAGCCTAATACAAAAACTGAGAAATCACTTTAGTAATTGGGTGTTATAGGCTATATTTTATTTCGTTTAACGGTAATTTGCAGATTTGATTGGCCTCGGTGGTAAATTTTTTTTTTTTTTCGAAATATTAATGGATGCCTAAATCTGTGTGGGAAGGGTAGGTGGGGGGGGGGGGGGTTGTAGACCATTGGGGTCATTTTTTTCGAGTCGAGAATATAAAAATATAGATGAACAACTTTTGGAGGAGGGGAGGGAGTCGTACCACACTCCATAGGGGGTTGCCCAAAATACGTCATGTTTGATATCAAAGTAAATAAGGAGGAGAGTGTAATCGAATGGTATAGTGTGTTTTTGCATTTGCTTAACCTTTTAAACGTCATAACTGATTTTTTACTGCCGAAAGCGGTTTTTTTGTATTTCGGTCATATACACTCCAGTTCCTATATTTTATACATATTTGTTCCGTTCTTTTTTGTGCATCCATTATTGTTCTGTTGTGAGCATTTTTCTAATAGAAAGTGAATTTCCACGACTTACCAGTTTTCATAATGATGAGTTGAAAATATGTCCATTTTTGTACAAAAAAAAAAAAAAACAGTAATTTTTTCACCTTAAAAAGGACTGATTTCCTTCTTTGGCAGTTATCTCCAAAACTATTTATCGGATTCAAAAACTAATTACATAAGTAATTAGGGGACAAATTTTAAATACGATCTCATCCTACATAATTATTCTTCGCCTTACTTTAATTAAAAATATTATAGGATTTATTTTGTACTGGAATCCAACCAAATTGACCATTTTCGCTTGATTTAAAATTTTTAGCGGGTACCTTGAGACACCAAATCCAATATTTCTCTGTAAATATTTTATGGATTTCCATAAATAGTTTTTTTTTAACAGCCAGGATATGCGGTGAATACAAAATTTAATTTAAAAATAGACAATACTGTCTCATTTGGGAAATCTTCTTCTTAATTCTCCACAAGTAAAACAGCCGAGAGTTTTGCGAGGGGAATAGATAGTTTAGTAATGTTCAATACAAATTCCCCGGCATACAGAATTTCGAGGGAGAGTTAAGTGTCAAAAGAACTCTCATCTCCACAGCTCCACAACTCTTCGTGTTAGTGAATTTGGCTCCAGCAAGTGAAGAAACATGAGGCAATCTATTCAATCCATAAATGAATCTATAATAGTATCGTAAATTACATTTACAACATGCGCAATAATTTTGATAGTCCATTCGCTTCGAATAAGTGCCTTATTAAAGTTTCAAATTTAATTGACAAAAGAAACAGAAATTTCTCTTCGAAAATATTATTCTTTTATAAAGACGAAATAGAAAAAAAAAAATTCTGCAACAATTATACCCATCCATAATTAAATTAAACTTTGATACAGAAATTAATGCTTTTTCAGTATTTACCTTACTTTAGTCTTTAAAGCCAAAGCGATTTTGACAAAATTTTGTACATAGTCAAAAATTTTGAATTTATTGGAAGTAGTGTAGCGGGGTTTAATTATATTAAAATTAAGTGATATTAGATCGGAGCTATAATTATATTTATCTCACATTTGTATTATATATCTAACTATTTCACATTTTTTTCTAAGAAAATACCTACATCATGATTTGAAAGACTGTAAATAGTTTACATCGATAAATTTCATTTATGTTATATCAATTTTTATATTAAGTTAGTATCTAGTTAATTATTGTAATTTTTTTCATTTACTTGGCGCAAATATGTAGTTATTAATTTTTAGAAAAAAACTAAAGCGCTCGATATTGATTTCATCACACAAGTATTAAATATGTAATGGTATAGCTATGCATACATATATTGTATAAAAAAAATTATGTTTTTTTTTCTTTAATTAAGTACTAATTGAGTGTCTAGTCTTACGTAAAAACTTAGAATACTTTCAATTCCTTAGGAAAGTTAATTATAATTAATTTATATATACTATATAATAACAAAGAAATGAATTTCACAAATTTCCTGTACCTACATTATATACATAAACTTTTGTTACCTAAATATTGTATTTTGTTTGTATAAATTCTAAAAATGTACAAATTTATTTACTGTCAATCTCTTTTTTTTCTTTTTTTTTGTCGTAATTTCTTAGAAACAAAAAGAGAAAATTGTTAAATAGAAAAGAACAGCTAAAAATACCAAAGATTGTTGCACTTACCTGACATAATGAAAATTGAAATTTTGTAAATTTTAACACTATGAAATAAATATTATTTTATTGAAATTTTTGTAATTAGAAAAATTGAAAATTATTGAATGCTCTTTTCTTAGAAAATTTTCAGTAACCACTATTTATTCTTATATAGGAGAATATTTTTAAGTTTAAGTTTTCTTTTGTTCAATTTAATTTAATAAAAAAAGCAAAAATTACATAATAATGTAGAAAATTTACTTTGCCCTTATTATTGTTTTGTTCCATTACTACAAGCTCCGGACCTTAAATTCTTCGTGTTACACATGGCAATGATAGATTCTTAAATTCCCATTTATTTTTGGTTAAGATACCAGAAGATTACAATCCTTGAGGGAGTTACTAGAAGAGCAAATTGGAAACGTACACTACATACTCAGAAGGTTAATTGATTCACCTACGTGAAAAATTAAATTAAAATCAATTAAAAATTTAATTGAATTAAATTATGAAAGCGAACATTATCAAATGAGATTACTGTAGAAGACAATTATTAAAAGTTTTCTGAATGTGCCGATAGTGTGGGATGGCCCAATATCATCACGCAACAGATTCCGCAGATGTATTAGAACAACACGACCCGGGAGAAAATTATGTGTTCATTATGTTTTAATTATGCGCTAAATAGTAAAATTTTGAGCTCGAAAATTTAATAGTTTTTGAAATATTCAAAATGAGACGACGCCAAGCTGTACCCAGCCCTAGTAGTAACTCTACCAACAAAGTTTTGATTCGAACACATTTTTATGTGCTAATTCTCTCCCTAATTGAAAATGTAATACCCAAAAATTTAATGGGGCTTTTAAGCAACCAAAATTGGGATAAAGGACAACCTCATGCGCCACGTTGCCCTAGTAAGAATGCTATCAAAAAATGTTGATCCAATGCACTCAGGATTTATTTATGTGCTAATTATGTAGGCATTGTCGTCAGAGTTGGCCTGTCGTTTAGGTCGGCCAACTGCATTTTTGTTAGTTTTGACCACAGGTCCACCAATATGCGAGTGGGGAAAAACTTCTTTCACTGGCAGCGAACTTTTAAAGTCTGTGTTGTGCACTCAGTGGTTTAAAATTAAAAAAATTTTTTTTTTTAGCTGCAGTGAATACGGAAAGTGAGGAGAAAATATGTAATCGGCAAGGTAAGCATTGTGCACGTGTTGTGCAAAAAACAGAAAAATGCAGCAAATTCGGCTTTTTATTTCATTCAACTAATTTTTTCAGGTCATTTCAGCACATATTTCGTCGATTGGCCAACCTACACATCATTGGCCGACCTAGACAGCAGATGGATTGAACAAATTCTTCCTTAAAAGGAAGTGAAATTATGGACAAAAGTCAAAAAAGGTGGCCAACCCTGACATTCCACTAGGTACTAATAAGGCTGTGTTCAACTTTTGGCTAGAGCCGGTTAGAGCTGGCTATAGCCAGAATGGCTGTAGCTAGGGCTCTTATTTGTGTGAGTAAATGCCAAACTTCCATAAATTGTTTCAATTTCATTGTAAGAATTATGTCGAGTAATAAAAGTATATTAGTTGCAATAGCAACTGTAATAAAAGATTGGATTGATTTCCAATAAAATAAGTGAAACCTATATTAATAAATAATTTAATCACATTGCAAATGTTCAACATTACCGTTCTTGTCTGTTAATAATGGCACATTATTTTCGTATATAATTTCACCTTTGGTATCCACACAGTAATAAAATTGAGACATTTCTTTGTTTACTTGACATCAACAACTAAACAAACAAACGTCAAGCTACTTTGGCTTCACCTCCAGAGCACTAACCAATTTGGCTATAGCCGGCTACAGCCAAGAGTTGAACAATAAATTCTGACAATTGAGCTCACATATACATATATGATTTTTCATCATTTATAGATCTTACTTTTGGCTCAAAATTGGCTATAGCCAACAACTGAACGACCTCATTCTGGCTATAGCCAGCTCTAGCCGGCTCTAGCCAAAAGTTGAACACAGCATAATTATTTCCTTGATTTAAAATTTTTGTATTCAAAAATTTAATGGTGTTTTTATCATGGCATTCTATGATATTTTGTCTGGAGGCACGTCTTTTCTATGGCTAACCACGATATGAGGGTACGATATGGTTTCACCATATATTTTAATGTAAAAGTATATGTATGTAAAAACTCTTTTTACACCAAACTTTATATTTATCGTGAAAAAAGTTCAAATTTTCGAACTTTCAGCGACAAAATCTGTAGAATTTTCGAGCACAAAATTTTGTTGGCTAGACGGAGCCCCTGGTTGAGGGCAGAAAGCGGACCAAACTATTACTAATAAGGCTGGGAGGCAACCAATAGATTTTAGAAGAGAAATAAGGCCGCAAATTTCAAATAAATGCCGACTCAACAACCAAGTAGCGTGAATTGAAGATGGGATACATGATCATCGGCATATAGTCCAAATAAAGGGTTTTCCAATAAGAGGTGTTATTTTGATATTCAAAGAAAAATGCCATTTTTTGCGATAAATGATCGGACCTTTATTTCATTATAAAGAGGAAGGTATGCCGTTAATAATGGAAAATAACGTCAGCCAAATGACCACCACGACCACGCCTACAGGACCATATCCTTTTCATGATATTTTTCATAACCAAATCGCAAAGTGGCTGCCCTATGTCCGCGATAGCCTCACGAATTCCATCTTTGAGGTCTTGAATCGACGCTGGGCTGATGGCGTAGACCTTCTCTTTCACGTGGCCCCAAAGGAAGAAGTCGCAAGGTGTTAAGTCACAAGATCTTGGTGGCCAATTGTGATCACCTCTTCGAGAGATAACACGGTCCGGAAACTTTTCCCGTAAAAGATCAATGGTTTCGTTACATGTATGGCACGTAGCGCCGTCTTGTTGAAAGTAAACGTTGTCCAGATCAATACCATCCAATTCCGGCCATAAAAAATCATTAATCATCTGTCGATAGCGCAATCCATTCACCGTAACTGTTGCTCCAGGCTCATTTTCGAAAAAGTAAGGTCCAATGACCCCGCGGGACCATAAACAGCACCAAACAGTCACACGTTGAGGATAGAGAGGCTTTTCAACAATAACTCTTGGGTTTTCCGAGCCCCAGATGCGACAATTTTGCTTGTTGACGAAGCCATCGAGGTGGAAATGGGCCTCATCACTCAAGATGAGTTTTCGATGAAATTCCGGATCATTTTCATGCATTTCAAGGACCCAATCAGCAAAGACTCGACGTTGTTGATGATCGGCCGGCTTGAGTTCTTGTGTTAACTGAACTTTATAAGCCTTAAGACCCAAACCTGGGTTTTCTTCAACACTTTCGGCTACAGCAGCAATACTCTCGGCTGTTCTTGAGCGACGTGCACGGGTTTTATTCTTCACATCACTAACTTGTCCCGACAGCTCGAATTTTTCTACCAATTTCTGTATTGCGGTCCGACAAGGTGCTTCACGACGACCCAGAAATGTTCGAGTTTTAGGAACCGTCTCTGCCACATTTTCACCATTTTTATAGTGAATTTTAATAATTTCAATGCATTGTTGAATCGTGTATCGTTCAATTTTTCTTAATGGCGTAGTTTCTACTTGTCAAATGTCAAAAAACTACAGCTCCAAAAGTGACATCTACCGAAATAGCGGGCTAATTAAAATAACACCTCTTATTGGAAAACCCTTTATTAATCGAACATTGTCATTAATATTTAACTTTCTACCCCAGCACAGGTCAAGTTCTGAAAAGACGAGGGAACCATATGTGTAGTGGTGTAATACTATAGAAATTTAATTAACAATGCAAATGCGGCGAAAGCATGCTAGAAGACGACAACCGAAGATTGGTATAAATTAGATTAGTTCTAAGCTAAGAGTTGAGTTGAGTTAACAGTAATACCTGAATTGCGAACTTTGTTCTTATTGGGAAGTCACTGCTCAAACAAGAGAAAGTTATACATTTTGATTTGCTTGTGTTAAGTTTCCCTTACAACAGATATAGATTTCATTCAAATCATCATTCCCTCTGGCCACACAATTTTCAATAAGTCCTATTGGACGACTTAAATAGACCTGTACATCGTCAGAGTAAATATGAATATCTACAATACGTACCACCTGAGATAAATTATTGGTGCACAGATTAAAAACCAAAGGTCCCAGAATAGATCCCTGTGGGACACCGCTGCTAAGAGGGGAGCAAAAATTCTGAATGCTATTACTATCCACCACTACATTCTGGAAATGTCGACTTGATTCAGAAAGTCTGCCAATAGACGTGTTACATCTCTAGAGAAATCAAAGCGGTAGATTGTTTTTCGAGCAAGCTCTTATGGCATATATCCGAACAGCCTGAGAAAAAAGTCTAGGAGGGCTAGAATATATATTTGTCTCTTATCGAATGCAGCGCTATTATCGTTTGCCACCTTTAACAACAGTAGTTTCACAACTATACCTGGCCCGGAATTTAGCCTGCCAGTAACTCAATAAGTTATTTTCAACGAAATAGGATTAATTACTATCCAAGAAGTTTTGTCTTTGAATCCAGCCTTTTCTTCCTACCTACTTTTTTTTCGAATTTTATAGGTCTACAGCTTTTTCTACTTAGCAGATTAGAATAATGGATTTGTGCCTTGACTTTCGTGCTTGGAATTTTACGTTTACATATGCATGATACATAGGAATGATAAGATATGGTCGTTTCGAACTGTCTGTGAATTAGGTACTTACATCACATGGTGACAGATTTGTTCGTTTCAATTTCCATTATTCCATTCGTTTGAATTTCAATCATTCATTCCTGGAGCGAAAAAAGACTAATTGGGTTCCAGTGCTTAATTAATTTTCTCGAAGTGATTTACACTAAGAAACTAATGTTTTTATTAGATATTTAACAGTTTGTTGTTTTTGCACTTAATTTAACATTGCACAATTAAAAATATCTTACAGTCGTTATAATTAATATGAAAAACGCAAAATAAATTCGCTGGTAAAAATCTGTTATCAAAATGATGTACCAATGGCGCCGGTAGGCCATACTTGTTAATCTTTGTAACATGTCCAGTGGCGGATCCAGGATTATTGTGCAGGGGGTGGGGGACGCAACTATGCTTTAAAAATGGTATATGCTGAACACTGAACAAAAGTATGAAGACACTCGCCACAACGTCAAATGCACAAAATTTATCAACGAGTCGAGCAGATTAGCAAGTGGTTACCATTCGCAACGAAGAAAGTTTCTCAACGTTCTTTGCCACTCCCGAAAGTCAAAGGAGATGTTAGATTATACATTTTGTTTGTAAATAGTGGAAGTGTAAAACTTCCCAATCATACATTTTATTTAGTAAAACTGGGGAAATGTATTTTATTCAAAATTCATGAATCATTATAAATTTTATCTTTGTAAAATACAGCAGTCACAGAACAGATGCAATCCATACCTTGTACGTATATAACTTCGTCGGCAAGTTAAGAAAGTGTGACTTCTTTTGTTTTTTATATTATTAAGCCAAGCTCAGGAGATATCCTATGAACTATGATACAAGCCACAGCATGGCAAGAGGTGATAAAGAAAGGAATTAGGGAACGTGAGGAGAGTGGCGAAGGTGCTGATGTAGACGGAGATAAAAATGTTGGTAGATTTGACAATTTCAAATTGTCAAACGTAAATTATATCCAAATTCTGACCTTGAAACCCATTTAACAATTTAAATTATTAAAACTATTACTTTTCGGTAAAATAAATCAATAAAATTGTTGAATCTACTCAAAATGTGAGAAAAGTAAGATTGTACATTTGAAAATTTCATTTTAACTTTTCTCCCATTCATGCAAAAGGTATAAATGTACGTGTATGACATTATTATTGCTATCGCTATGTTCACTCAGTTTCAGTTCTAGTTCAGTGACTTCAAGGAACTCGGAGGTAGCAAAATTTAGTAAAACTAGATTGTGTCTAACAAATTAGTCTTATAGATTGATGTCGACATCAAAAATATTTACGTAAAGGACTCCCGCAACCTACTCACAAATTGGGGTATCTACAAGCCAAAAATTATTGAGAACGGTGTTTTTAAAGAAAAAAAAAAAAAAAAATTCCAATTGATGTAACCGAAGATGGTATGTTAATTTCTTTTTCATTATTTTTAACAATGCTCATAATTACGTTTTAGTTTACAGATTCTATAAATCTAAAAGGTTTCCTGCTTTTGCATCAGCTATTGCCACCTGCATCAAGGTACAAAATAAAACGCCCAAATGGACCCCAGTTTTGGAAAACCGTACATTCAAGATTCGGTAAATGGAATGTTTCTATTTGCAGAAGATGAAAGTACAATTCGTAATGATATCATTAAGTTTAGTAGTGAGTGTAAACATAAGAATTCTTCATTTCAACCTTTAGTTGTAATTTTAATGAAGGAAGAGCGTCCGAGAAAAATTTTGTAAGCGTAGATGAAATTCTTTACATACAACATTCTGTATTGAGCTCTGTTGATTTATTTTACAAAGTATATAATGTCCTTAACCGTTGTTATCCATGTGAGTGCTGTAATGTTTGGTATTTTATTCAAATTAAATTAAGCCAAGTGTCTATGACGTATATATACTATATGGTGTAATAGTTTTAAAATATATAGTGTTGCAAATTTAAAGCTTAACTTCTTTGCAATGACAATGAAGCCAACTTTTTGTGTACCAAATTAATATCTTTGTAGTAGGTATGTACATTCTGTTTTATTGCTTAATTTCTCCTTTTAATACTAAAAATAATAAATTTGGGATTATTCAATTCCATCTATTTTTACTTTTAAATTTTTTCGCTACCCCAAATCCAGTAACCAAAATGCCCGCAAACAAACATTTTTGTTGACATGAATGCAGACAGTAAAATTTAAAATTTAATTTTTATTTTATACTGCAAAACGTTCAGTTTTACCAGCGTTAGGCATTTATTTAACATTTTATTTGTAATTTGAACAATTTAATATTCCCTTTTATCAGATGATATTATTGTATTTTTATTTTAACAATAAAATTGTTGTTTCGACAATCGATACTTTTTGATGTAACAATATTTGAAATTGGGAAGCAGAAAATATTTTTGTTAATCCAACAATTATTATTTATTGTGATTTTAACAAATTAACTTTTGGCTGAAAATCAAAGCACTTTTTTGAAGAATTTACAATGATTTTGGTTGAATCAACAACTTTTTTCTCTCCGTGTATGTCATCCTTAAACTTTCGCAGATTGCATGCCAAAGAAAAGACAGAAGATGGTAGACTGTTTTCCATATTCGCACAGCTCGGGATAAAAAATCATCACGGAATTTTACTTTACGGCCGAAAGTATTTTGAAGGGCAAAACGATGTGCGCTGCTTGCAGTGCGAGCATTACATGCAGGAATCAGGGATCAGACTAGACATTTCATCAGAACATTGACCATGCGTGTAGCAATATAGGAGCGAAAGGCAACCAACATTGAGGTGGTTGTCAAGTGAGTCCATATGACAAGTCTTTGCCACATCGCCAATGAGCTGAAGGCCTTATTTTGGACAATATCCAATGAAGCTAAGGTTCTGCGAGCAGCCCCGATCTACAAATCTAAATTATATTCCATTCTTGGTGGTCTGTTGGAGGACTTGTAGAGGAGCGCTAAAATCGATGGGCTGAACTATTTCTTACGCCTTTTCAGAAATCCAAGATATTTCGATGCTTTTTTGGCAACAGAGAAGATGTGATCTGTTCTGCTTAACTTACTGCAAATATTAATGGATGGGATTGAAAGTAAGGGAAAGCAGATCATTAATGAATATTTAGAAGAGAAATGGAGAGATAACAAAGCCCTGAGGTACCCCGGCATTTATTGGCTGAGATTCAGATGTAACGCCATCTAATATAATCCGTATTAAGCAACCAGATAAAACACTTTACATCCATAATAGAAGAGGACAGGAGAGGCCTAGTGCTTTAAGTTTGGCTAAAAGCGTTGAATACCAGTCAATATCAAAGGCCATTGAAATATGTAGGGAAACGATTTTGGACTCACCAAAATTGTGAAAACTGCGGCTTCAACGTTCCATAAAAAAAGTCAGAAAAAGAAAATCCATATTGTCGATCGTTGAGGTTTTGATTAGTTTCTAGATACTTCAATAATTTGGAGCTAATGATAGATTTAAAAACCTTTGAAAGAATCGAAGTGGTTGCAATCGCTACCCTTTCCTTTCTTAGGAATAGACTTAACGTAAGCTAGTTTCCAAGCAATTGGAAATTTTCCTGTAGAATAAGACAAATAGAATAGTTTTCGCAGAGCTTTAGCCAAGAATTAGGCACAGCTTTTATTTAACGGGGGCTTGAAACTATCAGGATCTGCAGCGCTATGGAGACGTTGATCTCCTTAATAGGAGAATTTGAACTGAATCTAACAGACAAAATACTAGTTTTATTCAGGGAGTCAACAATCACTTCATTTTAAAGTAGTAAAGGAATAGAGGAACTGCTGAAGTTGCTCCTGATGGTTTTGACCAGGGACCAGGAACCTTTGTTGCCTTTGCCTCATGCCAAGATTAACATTCTGGTCAAAAAGAAATTTTTCTCTTTGGATGGTGTTTCAGCTCTGGACATAGATGCAATTGATAGATGAGAAAAGCCGATTATTTCCTGTTTTTTTTTTTTTGTTTGGCTGCACTTATCATTAAACCTAGAGCGATTTTGTTAAGATCTTATGAATAAATACTGAATGTATTCACGCATGCCTAGACTTAGAATTGTACTAAATTCAAATGTGCTTTCATCAACATCCCTTGAAGCAAAACAGACCGAACAATCAAATTCTCTAGAATACTGATTGAGACTTTCCTAATCTGCAGATTTATTTTGTTTTTATTTAACGTTTACGTTTTACGAAAAATAATAAAAAAAGAAAAATATTTAAAAATTAATCTCTCGCTTTAAATGTAATAACACTCACTACAACAATGCACAATGACTTGTTCGCCGTTGTGTGGTTTCGCTGAATTTCTTCACTTACGAGTTATAATTGTTTCTTTAAATGCTTGTTTTGCCAGCCGCCCCGATAATATTTTAAGAAGTCGTCTTTACATGGAAGGCTTACTAAAGACCTTTTGGCAGCTGTTTTCAATTAAAACAAAGTTTCCATCACGTTTACATGAATTGGCTCTGTCCTACTTCAAACACCCCGAGCAAAGCGACGCTCATGTACAGATATCCGCGCTTCCTGTTTTCTCTATAGGCGTCAACAACCACGACCTAAATTGGAGCAAAGGCCAAGGTTCTAGCTAGGGTCTGCGTTCCTAAATGTATCAATTGAACGCTTGTTACGTGTTTTTAGAAAAGGCGCAGTAGAATATATTTACTGATCAGTGAATCATTTTGCTAGGAAAAATTCAGAAGATCTGCTGCAATTTTTTTCAGTGGTCTTCAGGGGCGGGTGGGGGGGCGCTCCCTTGCTGGATACGCCCCTGACTATGATACATATGTATCTATCCCAATAGCTTTTTCAGATCTTGTTGTCAACTGAATACGTCAATAACCATGGTATATAAATTAACAAGTATGGACTTTCCACGTTGTCAGTTGACAGCCACGTCATATGGTTGACATTTTGAACGTTACAATCGCAGTATTCGTACCATAGTTAAAATAGTGATTTATACTTAGGAAGTGGGAAGAAGTAATGTCTTTAATTGGGTGTTGCTTTGGACTGAACATTTCACAAAATTCTTTCAAACAATATAATACAACAAAACTGAATGCAAATTTGCTTGTAAAAAAGTCCACCACCAAACGATGGGTAATACCCGTTATACGTTATAGACAGGGCCGGACTGGGTCTTCAAATCGGCCCGGGCTTATAATAACAAACCAACCCCAAAGGGTCTTCAAAAATTACATTTTTATAAAAGGCAAACAACCCAAATTATTAGGCTGATTTCCTACTGAATATTCTTTGAATATTGAATGCACAGAATATGTGTAAGAGCTGTTGGTCCTTTCACACTTAAATATATAAACCTAAAATAGTATCCGAGATACCAACAATTTTACTTACACATCTGTAACAAGAGTAAGGCAAGTGAGGCAGACGTGGAAGCGGAGAAGCGCTGCCCGTTGAGGAAAAAAATTATTGCGGGCGAACAAAATAGTATTATCACCTTTGACAAATATAAATTATTTTTGATTCTGAACTGTTAAATAAATTTTTTGTTCTCAATTTGATTTTATCCGCTTGACAAGGCTGAGGTTGGTTCGTAATCCTAATATGGAAGAAATTTTTGCCAGTGTTACAAAATTTCCTCAATATAAAAGAAACGAGAAAAAAGAAGCGTATCGAATTTTTTAAATCACAAAATAATGAGTGATCTCAATATTGCCAAAAAACAAAAGCTTCGTACACCAATTATTAAATTGATTGATGTTCTTTTATTCTAACTAACGAGGAGGTACGAAATGTTGGAACAAGTGTCAGAAGATTTTCGATTCCTTTCTGACAATCTTTTTAGCAAAATGTACGCCGATAGTCTGAGAAAAGCCGCTTTTGGATTTGCTTTAATCAATTCACGACTATAACCTTCAAGAATCATATCAAAATGTTTAAATCGCGCTTCGACTTTTTCTGACATTGCCAATGACGATAGCTTCATGTGAACGAAGTTTCAGAAAATTGAAATTAATAAAAAATTACATTTGATCTACAATGGGTCAAGAAAGATTGTCGAATGTGGCTGTTTTGGCAGCCGAAAAAGAAATGACAAGCACTTCGAATTTCGAAAATAAGATCTTGCAAATATTTCTATCAAACTTATTCCCTAAATGTTTTTAAAAGTATACAGCAAAAAATTAATATCAACTAATATGTTTATGTGCAATAAATATTATTTACTATTCTTCTCATCATCAATTGTTGCTCAACTTTGTTCAGTCAGTTGATAAACCACGTCAGAATAGTTAAAGTTAAATGAGGTTATGTTATGTTATTTATACGTTTGCTTCAGGCATAAAAACGAGTTGTTATGGTGCTGCGTGAAGAAACTGAAGAAAGAAGTGAACTCTTAACTCCTTCTTCTATACTTTTTCTTTTTGGAATCGTTTGGTAATCGCTTAGAAATTTAATCGTTCCTAATATTTTCTAATGTTTATGTACTTTCTAACACTGGAAATTTGTCATTTAAGTCAAAACTGACCATGACCATGCATATACTCTACTTCAAAATTGATTTATAGTACATGAAATAAAATTACCTTTTTTTTTTTAAGATTAGAAAATAAATACAAAATTTAAAAATTGTTTTTATATTTGTTCTTCAATTTCGAATTTGTTTTAAAAGTACACATAGGCGTAGCACACTTTTGAAAGCCTTGTTGAACCCTCCTGGTAAAAACCACATTTTCCGTGGGTTTTTCGAATTAAAAATGATATGATGCATAAAATAATAAAAAATGTTTTACAAAAAAGTGAATGATTTTGAAGCCACGAGAATGCCAAATTTGCCATACATGATGCTATCTTGGCAACATCCACTAGGCTCCGCGTCCTGTCAGTGTTTATAAGTTGTGAGACATTTCTGAGTATTTTTAACTCATAACTCTCCTCTTCCCAGATGGCCTCGTGGCTGTGGGCCAATTAGCTGCATTGTATTAGGCTTTTAGGTTATGCAATATAGTACTTTTTCAATTTCAATTCATTTTCATAGCTTTCCTCCCACCGCACCCGTAACATTCGTCCAGAGTACATGATAAATGCGGGTGGTCGCGTTAACATGGAGAGCATCGGCCCAACGAACACGGGCCCATCGGGCTAGCGCCCGATCGCCAGTACTGCCAGTCCGGCCTTGATTATAGACGAAATTGAGAATTTCGACGTTGTCTCAATTCCAACTTCTATTTCGAACTGTCCGTTCATCAAACATAAAATTCAAACAAAGTTGAAAAGTTATGTCAATTATTGAGAAGTAGTTTGAATGGCGTCAGCAGTGATAAAGAATAATATCTCTACAATATTCGAGGAGTTTTCATTAAAAATGTTCTGATTTTGTTAATATTTTGTACTTTGTATGCATTTTTCTTTTACATAAGTATTAGGAATTGAAAAAGTGGTAATTTTTGATTGTTTCTCCTGAGTATCGTTTTTTATTTCATTATTGAAAAAATATTCAATGTTGTTCAAAGACTTTTGTACCTTATCTAGAACGTCCGTTGTTGTTTCAATTGCAGACTGCAAAATATACCTACACTGAAAATCCATAAAAAATTAGCTAAGAGAATACAAAGACAAAAAAATCAAGAATTAGAGATGGGCGAATAGTAAGATAAGCCCAAGGCTTCTGAAAATTAGTTCGACTTAAATATATAAAATTTCGAGTTAAGTTAAGTGCAAGAAATTCAATTTAAAGGGAAATTTGAGGAAGAGGAAATTTGCCTTAAATAGGTTTGACTGTACGTTATAATTCAGAACCTCATAACTGCAAAACAATTTGTTACATCACATATTGATTTCAATAGGAAAATGAAGCTGATGGTATTCAAATATCCAAAAATGACACAGGATGTTTTTTTATGTAAGGGCACAATTTTGTTTTTGGATAGCTTTTGAATAAAACAAGCGGATGACTTTTTTCATTATATGCATTGGTCGGTTTATTCAAGGATTGCTAATTATGTCGGTTTTATGGGAACCTCTGGTGGGGCACAAGTCCTGTCTATTTTAATAAAATTGTTCAACAAATTTGAGTTTGAGTTATTTGGATATTTGACGAATATTGTCTTATTAATGGATTAGCGTAATTTTTTTGCTTTAAGTGGTCTAGCTCTGACCAATTGGCACCGAACGATTAAGAGATTATTCGACAGATAAATTCACCTTCAGAATTTTGTTCGTTCAACGAGTTATTGTTGTGATGCCACCCTATTGAAATTATATGTACTGTAGAGTTTAAAAAAAAAACAGAAATACAATACTGCCACTCAATGAGAGTGTAGGGCTCGTTTATGAATAAATCTCGGATCCTCCGTTGCTCAAAACCAACTATTGTGGTCATTTACGTATCCAAATTAGTTTCGACATTCAAGATTAATTATTAAGAATTCGTGATTGTCATTCGAGAATTGTAGGATGTTTGCGTACCACTCGCGAGGACAGGACAATGATAATTTTCTTGATGTTATTGTGTGAGTTGAATTTGTATCCAAAGAAATGCAAATATTTTCGTAAAATTTTCCATAAAGAAGCTGCAGAAACAGCAACTGTTTGGGTATGATGTATAACTATAACCAGTCGGGTTAGCATAGGACGTTGGAAAAATTCCCGTCAGCAATTTTATTTTTCTAACCTTTAGGCGGGCGGGGGGGGGGGGGGGTTATCACTGGTAGTCTAAATTCAAAATGGTGACAAAATTCCATTGGTGTGTTACCCGCCATCCTGAATTTAATCGGAATTGTTTTTGCTCAATATCTCGAGCATTTTCAACAAAAATGGTACGAACTTAACTTGTTGTCAATTTGATTTTCTACAACTTTAGTCCTTATAATTTTTTTCGTGTGCTCGATATTTTTCGATCTAAGCGGGGAAAAGTGGTAAGGTACCGAATTATCTCGGTTCGTTATTAATGAATGTACTGGAACAAGTTGTACCTATAGAGCTACGTTTCCTACAATTTCGATCTCTACGACTTTTTTTCTAGAACCAAAAAGTGAGATCCTACGCTTGCGATAGCGGCACAGAGCAACGTAAAAATACTATTTTGGGAACTCCTTACCGCGCCACCACAGGGGTAGAGTTCCAGACGTAGTTTATTTTTACCTGGCAACATCAGCAACACGCAAAGTCTTTTGAAAAGGTCGATAAGCCTGGCCTTATTCTTGAAACTTCACAAAAATTGACGTTGCGTTGACAACGATGTCTTCGCGTCTAATATCTCTTCCCGACATTGTTTCACTGATTTTGAGGTTATGGCGACTTAGTCAAGCATTCTAATGGCGCTCTGGGTGTGTATAAAATAAAAATATCAATATTTTACTGCAGTAGTAAATCCTGTTTTAGCATAAGACGATCGCAAGCATCTCCACCTTTAATACGCTCGATCTCTCTGGCAGTCAATATGACTTTCATATTTTGAGTGCTTCAGAAAATATTGCACCATCTACATCACATTCCATCTTAGAACAGTATGGTATGATGGGTTTTGGTAAGGTCACTACTTTCTTATTCACTCTAGGTAGGAATCTTGACAGTGAAGCCTTTTTAAAGACTAATTAAGGTGTAAGTCACATATCAGTAATCTCTCCCGTTAGCAAGCTGAAGATGTTGCTGAGCGTATAGGGCCTGGAGTTCTACATCTGGTATCCTTGAGTCCGACGATACTAAGCCTCATGATGATGGATGTGTAAATCTGGAGGAAGAAGATGAAAAATTATATTTAGGGTATCTGTTGAAGTTATTCTCAGAGCATCTGTGATACCTATGCAATACAGGCAGTCCTATCAACCTATTCTATCCAACCTATCCTATCCAGCTTAGAGTCATTGTAGCTAGTTCCAAATACTGGAGCTATCGCTGCATAGGAAAAAATGGTCGTACTGCGGTTGTATAAATTCAAGAACCTTTCTATGTCGAAGACACAATTTCTTATCGAAGATTCCATTACAGACATAAAATGTTAATCTGCTCTTCTATTTTAGTAAATACCATCCAGTTTGGTCTTGGATTCACCAGTCTTTATAGTTTATTTGTTATTGAAAACGAAAAGTTGGATACAATTAAAATTTGGGTTTGTCCTATAATATACTGTCTTGCAAAAAAAAATTAATTGAAGAAATTTCAGAAATCTATTATCAGTGTTTTATGTTTACCTTCAAAACATGGAAATTTCCATAAAAACTCTGACGCATCATAGATAATTTCTTATTCTAGCTATTAACTAAAAAGTTTTGCAAAGATTGTCTTGTCATCTTTTGTAAAAGTCTATTTAAGACCAATTTATCTGAAGAAATTCATACCTAACTTTATAAGTTTTTGAGAAAATCCAGAAAACTCGTTTGAATACTTTTTTTTTGTCAGACCCTGTATGTATGTGAGGAAATTAAATGTTTTGAATTGAATCTCAATTTTGGTCTTGCAAATCATTTAGCTTCAGTTGATATACACCTTACAATTAGTAGAACCACATACAATTATTCTATTATACTTCCTGCTATACATTGAGAAATTTCCAAGAGTCTAAGCGCATTATTTAAAAAACTTACCATAATTAACTCCATCTGTCATTAAATCAGTGCAGCCAAGGATGTTTAAATTTTTTCTTAGCCTTATTTTGTGTAGTGCTGTAAATAAAGATAAAAACCTCAAAATCATCATTAAAACGGCAAAGCCGCAAAACTGATGCCACAAAAAATCGTTTGGCACTTGCCAGGAAGATAAAAAGTCCCCAATTACACTAAAGGGAAGGCAACAACTCCAACAACAACAACAAAAACATCAGCAGCACCTAAAAGAAGTTAATGAAGAAAATTTGAAAACGATCTCGAACTAACTCTGATCTTCGTCTGTTCGATCGTTTCAGGCTATTCTTGTCTGCTGGGGATGATATCAGCTAAAGAAAATACCTTGAAACGAGTTCCCTGAGTTCCTTAAAGACGCATACGGCGGACAGTATTCGACCACCATACTCTTTAGCGTTTATAATGCACCTGTCGACGTTTCAATGACCCAATTTTTTACCGTCGCTCAATCTTATTCGGCATGCCTTGTCGGGTCGGGCCGTTCAAATTTTTCGGGAAGCAGTTAATCGATTAATGCGATTGAAGACGAGTGCTTTTCGCGATGATTCAGGGATCCAGAGATTTTATTACAAGATAATAAAAGGATGTAACGCCTCCTTCCTTATAGGAGACAGGAGATTACTCTTGAATGTTTTA
The DNA here is from genome assembly GCA_963924295.1 of Dioctria rufipes. Lineage (NCBI taxonomy): Eukaryota > Metazoa > Arthropoda > Insecta > Diptera > Asilidae > Dioctria > Dioctria rufipes. Next base: position 153,500,178 of record OZ002743.1, on the reverse strand, counting down.
GGATATTTGTTTTGGATTTAATTAAAATGTGGAAGCATTTGTTCTGGTGAGCTTTCTTCTCACTGCAGTTTTGAAATTGGATGCTATTTTTTTGTGTGGGTAGCTGAAGTTGAAAAGAATGGTTACCTAAAATGGTTCTTGCTTATGGATGATTGCACAGAGAACGAAATAACTGTGATTTGGTAACAATTTCAGACTGGGCGTAAAGTAGTGCAATGTATTCGGGTAACATGTAGACAACAGATCTGCCGATCATAAGACTTAATGATAAGAATGATAAGAGGTTGTCAGATTAGGTGTTGCCCTAAGCTCGCAATTTACTTGTTGTGACTATTACACAGGGCGATTTTAAATTGGTGGTCACAATCAAACTGGTGATAGGTTGAAGTGTTAGAAACAAGCGGGGGAGGGGAGGAAATGCTAAATTGTTTACTGTTTTCCAGATACAGGGTGATTCACGTCTTGAGGTTTTTCAGGTAACTCAAAGATTGTTTTTACTTGTATTTACGGTATTCCGTAACCTTTTAACTTGAAACAAGTTTCGTGTAATAAGTAAGAAAACTATCTTCTTGGATTTTACTCGAATTGATTTTTTTTTATTTGTGGAAGTAGCCACACATTGCACTTGGGCCTTTATTCAGTGAGTTAATATTAAATCTGGGTATTCTCATCCGATGAATATAAAGCTGTATCGGTTGCAAATATCGAGATATTGCAATTTATCAAGAATGAAAAATCTATACAGAATTCCCATCTTTACGCTTGGGCTCGCTAGGCCAGGGCCCCGCGATACTTTGGGCCTCCTAGCACCCGCGATAGTAGTCCAACTGATTAACAATTCTTCAGCCAGTAAGATAACCTATTATAAATTAGTTTGGCTCTTAGAGTTTGGCTACTGAAAGTAGACCATGGGGACAAATTTTCATACAAAGTGTAGAGTGTTTGCAGCCTCAAAATTTTTAAAATTTCCTCCATTTATTCGTGGTATGCTTTCAGTAGCCAAACTCAAATTATTTGGTAAACAGCGAAAACTTTTATACTGTTGGTTCATGTTAGGCCTAACGCCCATTTAGGACATTGCCACGCAACAGTTTGGTCACTACCGCCCTGTTGTCGTGGTCTAACTCACACAGTGAGTACTGTCACCCCAAAAATTCATATTCTATATCACCAGTAATCAATATAAATTTCGAGGAGGCCGCTGTGATATGTGTATTTGAATGATATCAAAAATATCAACGACTATCAATTGAATTGGAAGAGAGACTTGCTGTAACTCTAAGGTCTACAAACACATTCATGGATATTACTCCCCACATCTTTATCTTCAAATTACTATCAGAGTATTCCTTTAAATTGTTGTATAGGGGTGGTCTAATTTGTACTTGTTGTATTAATGCTTCATTATTTATATCTTCCTCTCACACTATCGTGATGCGTAAGTTACTTCCAAGCTCTAGAATGTGTCTCAAAACAATAGCAGTCAAGCGGCGACAAATATGTATGTTACCAGTGCCTGCACATACGTGTAAACGTGAAGGTGCGGTGATAATTTCGGCACACAAAAGTTGCTAGCCGAAGGAACCAAAAAGTCACCTTACTGACACATCACTTCATGCGCGCATTTACATTAGAGCCTATGAAATTGACGGTGGTGACAAGACAGTTACGTGACAAAAAGTCTCCAGTGCGCAATGGGCCTTAACATACTTACATACATATGTTATTATTCCTTTTGATAACCCAAACCATTTTAGAAAATAATTTCTCTTAGTGGGCCTCTATATCCTAAAATGCCCAGGGCCCCCACTTAGCAAAAGACGGCCATGGTTGTACTATAACTAATTCAGTAGACACCTTTTTGGAAATTTTATTATAAATGTGCTGGGTTATTCTTGCTACAGTGTGTATGGTGTAGTAGTGGTTTGTGAATCCAAATTGACTGTATACAGTCATTTTCCAGAGCTGCTGTATTTCAATTTTTAATGATCTTCTCATATATGTTTTTCTAATGTACCTACTTAGTAGGATTGTCTATAGGCTTTCCAAGTTTTATAATAGGTTCTGTTTTGGATACTTTCAGAGAAACAAAATTGTTTTATGCAAATGTTTTAGCAAATAGATCAGATCTTTCCTTTCTTTTGATATTTGTATTTCTTACCTGATGCGTGTCTTAAAGCTGGGATTGGAAGATTGTTGATTTTGATAAGTTTTGTGTATTCCAGAATAGGTTGGAGGATTTCTCTAACTTTTTAAGATGCCTGTTCTACCTTTCATTTCTTAATTTCGCATTTTCATAGCTAATGTACCTATTTCAGGTATGCATGCATTTGTAATCTATACAAATGTATTCTAGAACGTTGCCATAATATGGATGTTCAGTTACGCGGTTTATTCATTCTTTTAATAAAATTAAGATCTGGAATTCACTGCCTATCAGTATTTCCGGCTCCGGAACTGTGGGCGGGTTCCGGGACAGGCTTGCGGACATACTTCATAAATTAAAAATGTCTTTTAGGAATGCTGTTGGTTTGTGCACGCAACGTTTACTTCTTTTATTTACTTTCCTTATTATTGTTATTTCTATATTTTTTTTTCTTGCTCTTTATGACATTCTTTGTTCTCTTTTTACCCCATCTAGCAACCTAATTTTTTCTCTTTTTTTTACATAAGTTCATATAGTTTTATAGTCTTTTGAATTCCTTTTATTGCGGTTATTATTTTGTTATTTTTATACTTTCTGAATTTTATGGTATGTACTTTTTAAAAGGCTATGCCTTACTATGACAAATTTTTCCATTAAATAAATTTGAATTTGAATTTGAAAAACACCAAGACACCAATCACTTCAATTACTGAGAGCTCCACGTTTGGTGAAAAGAAATATTTTAAACTTTTGTCAATTATTATGACAACTCCAACTCCCCTAGAGTTTTCCGTATCAAGACTTTGACAATTATGACATAGTGGGTTATTAAGTTTAATTGGATGAACTCTTTAATGATTGTATCAGGTTCGCTTAAGGGCTGTATGCGGTTGAAGATTTTTCTATGTACGGGGACTATTTAAGGCCTTCAACCAAAACCAGCACATCTTAAGCTTGGTTTAATAAAAATTAGCATAGATAAATTTATGCACTGCTAATGTTTCCAATTGTACATGTTTTGTTGCTTTGTTTCAGTTTTAACATTTTTTAAGGTTTGTAACTCTGCAGTTGTTCGAAGTATCAATTAATTTTCGGTCTACTATTGCTATATCCTTTGAAGCATATGAGCCGTTTATTTTTAAAGTGGCATGAGTCACTTTTAGCGAAACTGAATGAAAAGTTATTTGCGAATGCATTATAATATACAGAAAGTCCAAATTTGTATATATATCATTACTTGCAAATAGTAAGTAAACTTAAAGGAATTGATTAAATGTAAAAAAAATTATGCAACTTTTTATTCACTTTCAAAATAAACTGCTCATATAGCGGCAATAATAAAATTTTTAATTTTTAATTCAAGCATTATAGTTTTTGGACATTCATTATGGATTTGCTGTTATTTTTAAGTGCCAAAAATAATTAATGAAAAGATATTCATGCTTTGTAATCGCCAGCACAGATCCCTCTAGTGTGACACAATTTTTCCATCAACATGTTACACACCAGCTACATTTGTATGAACAAAATGAATTTGTTAATTTACAGGATCTTGTAGTGTGAAATACAATTTATTTCCGTTTCTCTAAATTAGATTAATAAATATAATTAACAAATAGTAGTACAATTTTAGTTTCACGTCGAGTCTCTTCAAATATTGGAATCAAAAGGCCAAAATCGTTGAAATCCTCCCGTTTATATAGGGAAGTCCTGATATCCAAGCTTGTGAATTTTTGGTGAAAAAGCCGTTACATTACCATTATACATAATGTATTATATACAAAAAATGTATATGGATATATATATATGTACATTCGTACGTGCAGGTGCAGGCCATAGTTTTCGGGCGCTGACAATATTAGGCGTTGTTGCGTTGCTATTAGAAATGAGTCGAGTTCACTGACTTATAACAATGGACTGAGCGTACTGCCATTTTACTATAGGAAAGAATGGCACAAGTTTTACAGTTCTCTCTTTCGCCCTATGGCAGAGTTGGAGCTACCAACACAAATTATTGCTTACTGAACGTTTACTTATGCCATTTGATGTTTTTATGTTGGCTGCAGATGCAATCACAGCAGAAAGAATAAGGTAAAGATAGTGTTTACCATGCGCCGTCTCTCTTGCCCTTACGCAGGATTCAGTTAAGAATAACTTTTGAAAATTAAAGTCGGAATTAGTTTAATTTCTTATAAGAGTGCTTATAAGCGATTAAAATATCACTTGGACAAAAGAAAATATCTATTTTTTAATTTAATTCGATTTACGGGTTTAAAATTTCATCTGATTGGTTGAGTTTTACATATTTTTATGTAGTAAACGTTTTAAAGGGTGCTCTATCGGTGATATACAGAAACACAATATTTTTTGTGCCACATGAAATAGCAAATCGCTCAGTCCATTGTTATAAGTCAGTGGTCGAGTTGAATTGAGTTGTTGTTGTTGAAGGAAGAAGCGTGGGAATTGTTTCGAGAATTGGATTAAATATAGCGTGGGAAGATTCTTTCGTTGTGCTTGACTTTTGTTCTAGCACACTTATGTAGGTCGTGCTACAAAATTCATATTAGGAACCAAAAGATACTAAGAACTAAGAAATTTTGGAACGACTGTATCCTAAAGCTATGGAAGTTTAACTACTGAATGAGTAAGGCCCTTTCCAAAGTAGAGCTACTAAACAAATCAAAAAGTGGAAAAATTAAATTTACCTGGGGAAACAGTACGGCCTGACAAGAGGAAAAATACTAAATGTCCGAAGTGAACGTCGAACTTCAAAACCGCAGAAGAAAATGCAAAATCTGATAGTATTGTCAGTTATGTTAATGGAGTAAGCTACATACCTGAAAATTCTTACTAAAATACAGGGAGCTAACTGTCTAGATATTGCAGTAATGCAGATTATACTCCGGCTCTTGCCCCTTCATATCCATGAGAAATGTATAGCTGTAAAAAGGGCACTAAGCCTGAAAGAATTAAGCTGCTGGATAACAACATAACTTGATCACAGCAGAATCTCTCCTGGGGACTGTATACGGGCAGCTACTTATTATATTGTCTCTAGACTAGACTTTAAGAAAGTACTGATATATGTGTCTTTACAGATGGTTCGAAAATGGATGTGGAAGTGGGGGCCGGAGTCTACTCAGTATTCCCTCAAGTATAGGAATCTACGACCTACCAGACTACTGTAGTGCGTTCCAAGCGGAGGTTCTGGTTATTAAAAAAGCAGCAAGGCTACTGGAAACAACTTCTCATGTACCCAGCGATCGAGTTATCACGATTTGTTTTGACAGCCAAGGTGCAATCAAAGCTCTGGACTCTAGTACCTTTAGATTTCGCCTAGTGCACGGTATCGCTGTAAGCTCGGGAAAGTGGGTGCTAACCATAGCGCTCTTCTCTGCTGGGTGTTGGTCATAGTGACATTCCTCGCAACGAGGTAGTTAATGTTCTGTCTAGCGGAGGAAGCTATGGGTCGGCCCCTAGAATCCGTGAAAAGGTTGCTAGATGTAAAGGCCTGTAAGCTTGCAAATCGTAGATGGGAAGAACTGACCACACGCACGATTTCTGTGGCTCGATATGTCCTGGAAGGACTGAATCTCTTCTGTAGAGAAGCCGGAATCATGTGCATAATCTTATTGCAGTTTGACGGTATTGCCTCTTTGAAAACGCCATACAATCACTTCTGTAGAAGCTGTAAGGACGAGGAAGAGGTTGAGATCGTTCAGAACCTGTAGATTCTGTAACTTTTCTAAGTGTAGAAAGCTAGTTTTTCTGAGAATTGGGGAATTATCAGACAAAGAGTTGGGCACCTGGTCAGGTTAATTAACTCTTGTGGCTGGTTTCAGCGCATCCTCTAAATATGAGTAAACTTTCCCAAGTAGGGTCCTATAAAGGTGGATTCACAATAGACCATAGATCATTTAAGTGTGGGTGATCGTGTATGCTTTTACCATGGCCCCAATCTAACCTAATTTAACCAATGCTAACAGTGAAAATAGCGTAGGGCTTCCAGCGTTTTTATTAATCCAACACCCAAAATAATGTGGATATGAACCTGGCAACCCATCCTATATGTCAACCCCCTCAAATCTTTCAAACTACCCCACTTTTGAGATAAGTTGTCATAGTTTGAGGAAGCAACTTTAAGCACTTTTAATAGGCAATGTATTAGAAATTCAAAAATGATCGTTTAGGGATACTTACCCAAGAGTTGCTGGTTTATAGATAATTTTTATGCCAATTAGCCCTGGTCTACCCTACGTGAAAATTAGTCCACGAAAAAATTGCTTCATGAAAAAATTGCCCCCGATAAAATTGATCCGAGTGAGATTAGCCAAACTAAAGTAAGTTATAAGCATCCTGTCATTATTATAATTTGTTTTTTATAAATTGTAAAGGATTTCAAAAAATTTGAAGAAAGCGACCAATAATTCTGCTACTTTGACAGTTTTTCATGTCATTAAATTCTCTGTGAGAAAACCTCCCAAAAGTGATTTTCTCTCATTAAATATGTTCTTGAAAAATCTGTAAAAATGTGTTGACGGGTTGACACCCGTGGTTAAAATATACAAAAAAAAAAAAAAAACAATTAACTTGTTATATTTATCTGATTTGCATAACAAAATTCCTCAAGAGCCATCGCTTAAAGGCACCAATTATAAATGACCTTCGATTGAATTCGATAAAAACTGGATACCGTAGTGCTGGATAAATGATCGAAAATGCAGAGCATGTGACATGCTGGACACATGTCATTTGGACGTGATTGAATCTCTCGATCGATTGGAATTTCTGTTCTCGTTGTATGCCACCACCCATCAACGGAACTCGTCGATCACCAAATTATCGATCACCTCGATCAAAAATCCGAATGAAGCTGTAACTCATCAATGAAATATTTTTCCAAACGCCGGTCAGACGAAGGCAACGACGACGTCAGAGTGTGGTCAATTAGGAAATCGGTCAAGATGGCCAGCCAAGTCCAGGATAATGTAAGATGGTTGTTAATACTTTTCTTATACATACCTTTAATTGTGCCAAGAAAACGAGCATTGTGTGCTCACTGCCTAAACGGCAAAGGTGCCATCAGATCAGTAGTAACTGGGCGAATCGATCCAATCGGCAAATGTTAACCTACTCGCGCAGCTCGTGCGCTTTCTTTTAACTTCTTGGCCAATTAATTCTCAGGTAAGTATAGGATGGGCATGTGGTGAACTCCCGGTGTACTGCACCTCTTGTAAGCAGCAAGTGCACAATTGCAAATTGATCGATTATCAGACGATAATGATCGGGTGGTCTGGTGGTATCACTTGCACAAACCGACACAAGCTATGTGATGAATTTACGGCAGCCGACGAGACTGAACGAACGGTAGCACCTGAAGAATTGAAAGGTGTGCAAGCGCAAGTAATTTTAGTTTACGCACATACACATTCGTAGTTATTCATAGCAGATTGTCACTTAGTCCTTGAGAGGATATTATTAATTAAGAATTCATCATCTAGATGCGCTGAAAATAAGACAATCAGTAGCACTTAAGGTGCGCGCGACACATTTATTAATGATTTTTTTTTTTTTTTGTAGCCAAGTTAATTGGTATTAAGCGGCTGCAACGTAATTATATACAATCAGCTGCGGCACGCGCTTAAAACAAGGTCGCAAGTATATCCGATGGAATTCATTAAACTCTCTTCACATAATACACTCTTTCAATTCGAGGAGCATTTTCAATCTGGCTATTTTCATTAAACAAATAAAACTGAAACCGCTTAACTTGATGATCCTGCGGGAGCATGAAAAACTGGTAAATATTTGTGCATTTCCACTGTTGGATGTCGGCAATTTATCTTGAGATAAAAGTGATTTTTGAACGTTTGTAAAAAGTAAATTCGGCAAATTTAGTACTTAGTGAAATTGCTTGAAAGTGCTCAATTTGTTCTGTCGCGAGGGATAATTGGTTTGCTGCGAATTTGAACGGTATTGAGACGGGTATTGGTGGATGAATGTAAGGTAAGAAGAAGGAAAAATGGAGGATCAAAATAAACTTCACATCAATCGCGCAGCGGCTGGTTTTCTGATTTTTTTTTGTTTTTTTACAAAAGGGTCTCTCATTACTTAAGATCGCGAACGTGCAAAAATCTGGATCGATTATTTGGCAAAAACATTGAAGCGGTCTTTGATTCGATTTCTTCTGATGTATGCCTTTCTTTAGGTTTTTGTTTTATTTTACAAAAGTGAATTGGAGGAATTTTTGGAAGTATCAATGAAAACAATTTTAAGAAATTTATGGACAACTTACTTGATGGCAAAATATGGGGAGAAATATTTACAGGATAGTTATTGGAGTGTTGAATCTTTAAAGAATCTGTGATTTGAAAGTTTGTAATTGGCCTAGGTCAATTATTACATTCGGAAGTTAGAAACGGGATTTCATGTGGAATATATCGAGACGATCAACATGCTACAAGTTGTGTAATTTAATAGCATTTAAATAAGGGTGTAGGATTCCATTTTCACCCTGCCAGGGTCGGACTGGGCCTTCAGGTGGTACATGCAAATGATGACAATCCAAGCCCTTAGGGTTTTCAAAAATAACGTTTTATAAGAGGCAAGCAGCCCGAATTATTAGGCTGATTTCCTACTGAACCAAGCACAAGGAGAGCAAGACAGCGTTTTCTATTCGTAAATAATTTTTACATTCGGTATACGTCTAGCTCAAATGGAACCTTTCCCGCTGAATCGAGTAAAACAAAGTTAAAATGTTTACAAATGTTTTCTCACAAACGAGTAATTCTATATTTCAAACAAGGACTGCTAGATTTCATGCTAAATAAAGAACCACTAATCATAAATAATAGATAAAATTGGATTTTTTTCAAGAATTTGCAAGATTTAATAAAGAAGAGGAAGCGAGAAATTTATATAAATACAGAAAAACATGTATATATTAGAGGGATTGGTCCTTGCATCCTTAAAATTAAAACTAAAATAGGGTATTCTGTGTTCTCGATTTGAATTTACCAGCTTGACAAGGTTGAGGTTGGCTCATTATTTTAACATGGGAGAAATTATTAACAGTTCTACAAAATTTGCTGAAGATTTATATATATCTACTAGCAAACGTTAAAGACATAAGAACAAAAAAAGAAGCGACTCGAACTTTTTGAATCACAGTATGTAAACAAAACAAAATCTTCGTACAACATTTTTTGAATCGATTGATGTTCTTTCAATCTAACTGTCGTGGAGGTACGAAATGTTGGAACAAGTTTCCAAAGATTTTGCATTCTTTTCTAGCGATCTTTTTTAGCAAAATCGTCGCCGATAAACTGAGAAAAGCCGCTGTTACACTTGCTTCTGTCAATAACGATTATAGCTTCCAAGCTAAATGTTGAAATCAGGCTTCGAGTTTTTCTGATATTACCAATGACAACAGCTTCATGTGAACGATGTTTCAGCAAATTGAAGTTAATAAAAAGCAAGTAAAAATGCTAGAATTGGTCTAAGACCAATTCTTAAGATACCCGTGTTTTTAAAAGTCCGTATGCGAAATTTCAGTACTCTAAGTGTTCTAAGTTCTCGAGTTATTGACTATTTGAGGCATTCAAAAATCAAAATAACTTTTAATATTATGCGTGGGTGTCCAATCCATTTTGCACCATCAAACGGAGTGACAAACTTAGCATAACCTATGATTTCATCATCTCTGATCTACAATGGGTCAAGAAAGATTGTCGAATGTGGCTATTTTGTCAACCGAAAAAGAAATTGCAAGCATTACGAATTTCGAAAGTATCTCAAACTAGCTCGCAGCCAAAAAAGCTAGAAAAGTCCATCTATAGAATCTTGCAAATATTTCTATCGAACGGATTTACATTAATATTGTGCAATGTACAATAAATATTATTTATTGTTTTTTTATTTTGTTGTTTTTTTATCATTATCAATTGTTGCTTAACTCTTTTGTTTCAGCTGATAGGATAGGATAGGATAGGTAAAGTTAAATTAGGTTATGTAATATTTTAGATCAGAGACGTAAGTTTATATGTTTACCTTAGGCGACAAAACGAGTCGTTACGGCTGTTGTGGGTGAAAGAACTGAGGAAAGCGGTCAGCTCTTAATCACTTGTGCCTTACTCTTTGTTTTTGCAAATTTTTCGTTACCGCTTAGAAATTCAATCGCTCTTTCACTTACTTATATGGTCCAATATAATAACAAAAAAACAATGCCAGTGCCTCACCAAATGCGGAAAAAATCAGCCTTTTCTAATATTTGGGTACTATCTGTAGTTATGGTAAGCTGTCACTCTGGCAGTAAAGTTAACGTTAACAGTAAAGTTAACGTTAACAGTACTTACTAAAGGACGACAGTGCCAATTTTAATGAACAAATTAAAAGTATTTTGATTGCTGCCAGTCATAATATTAGTTTTGTAGCCAATACTGACAATAAGACCAATAATATTACACCCTAAATGAATAGAAAAGTAAAATAGAAAAGTAAAATAAAGTGAAAACCCAAAGTTCTATATGGCCACACTGAGAAGGGGTTGCGCGAATTACTTCATTTCTTATATTTGCTATTTTTATGAAAACGCCGTATACAAAAATTCTTCGGTTCTCTACGTCGACGAGCTCTCACTGAAAACCGAAAGTTTTGTTTAGCAACAGAGTTGCCCGTTTTGCCCTAATTTCGAACCTAAACCTATTTGTAGAAACGGAACCCTTATAAGATCGCTGGTATGTCCGTCTGTCTGTCACGTTTTCTCGAAAACTATGTTGTCGAGGAATTTGAAATTTGCCAAAATATTAGATATTTGTGACGCGCACATACTTCGACAGTCAAAGATTATGATTTTTTTCTTGTATTTTTAATGAGGTGGGTTGGGCTCCCTCAAAACATGTTTTTTCTTCGTTTCGTGAGGGGTATCGTTCGAAAGGGCTATTCTTTCAAGGATTTAAAAAAAAAATTCACCATTTATGGTGAATTGGTTACAAAGATAAAATGTAAAATGCACGAAATATACCGTTCCATTCCAATGACCATCTAGGTTTCTAAAGTTAAAATTATTCTTATATTATCAAGGTAAGTAGGAGTCATAGATAACAGGAAAACTACAGCTTTTTCGTTAGTCTGATAGTTGCCGGAAAAAATGTTTTGTGTTAATTTATAAGAAATTTTTTTATTAATAAGATCAACTCTTATAAAATTACTTTTGCATCCGGCTGTTTAAATATTATTCACTTATTTTAAGAAAATTTTGATTGTTCGTTGATAAAGTTCTGGTACGGAACCCTCATTTTGCGAGCCCGACTCGGTCTTGACAGAATTTTTGAAATTGTATTTACTATTTTTATGAAAATGCTGTGTACACAACTTTTTCAGCGATCTACGTTGGCGCGTTCTCAGACACAAATATACAGTGAAAAATGAATGTTTTGTATGGGAACCCTACGAAGGAGTTACCTTCGAACTTAAATCTAGCTCTCTAAGTAAACGAGCTCTTGAGGACGGACAATCCATTTTGCTATACCAGCATTTTTTGTATAAATGGAATGGGTAAAGATGAAATAGAAGAATTTTTGAGTTTTTTATTTTTACGATTCTAAATTAAATATATGACTGATTCTAGAAAGTTATGAGTTTGATTCTCGTATGGGGCAGGCTAAATTGAAATGGAAGACATGGTATACTAGATTTATTTCGTGTAGGGTATAAAACAGAGTTAGTTGAGCGCACACTTTGATATAATAATAACAACAAAATTTGAAAATAAATCCTTGATTAATCGTTAAAAAATTTCCGTAGAAAAATATGTAGGAAAAATTAAAGGATAACTATTTTAAAACAGGCTGCATCATCAACTAGGGTTTCCACCTTTTGTACTTCAAAGAATTATAGAAGATTAAAAATTTTAGATTCTAGAATTGACAAGAAAACGCGTACTGAAATGGAACCGTTTGAATATTACGCAGACATATTTCATAGGTCTATGCTTGTATTATTGTATTATATTTATTTATTATGTAGGTTTGTAATGCACAACGCTATTTTCTTGGCAAAGGTTTGCGCTATTACATAATGTCAGAGATTTAGCTCTTGATATTAGGATCAAAGAATTTCAGTATTCTCTAAGATGATAACCTATAAAGTAAGTTGAGGACTATGGGCGATGTGTAACGCCACTCAACAGAGTTTGAAAGAGCTTTAATTTTAATACCCCAACACCTTTCATATTTACAGTAATGGATTGAAGCGTTTATGCGGGAGGGAAATGGAGATTTATCACAAATAAGTGAACTTTTATTTATGATTTGTTTCCCCATCTCTCCGCTTGCAAGAAATATTCTATTTTTCTTTAAATTATTAAATTTACAAATTTCGGGTAGGTCTCAGTTGTCTACAAATTACTATGAAGAGTTAAGAATACTGTATTATTGCCTTGTATCCGCAAACTTATATATATATATATATATATATATTATTTTTATCTCGTCTCATAAGAGATTTGACCTTATAATTTTTAGAATCGATCATAGATGAAATAGAAGACATTTAGATTAGATTTCAGATAACTTATTATTTTTACTATTCTAAATTAAAAATTCCGTGGAAGGTCTCGTCTCCAAACCTGGGACGAGGCGGTTGTTTTAACTCCTGAATTTATTAATTTAATTTAGAGTCCTAAAACTAAAAAAAATCTTCTATTCCATATACATATACACATGTACATGCATATCCTGAAATTTTTTAGGCAACATTCGAAAATGGGCAAAATTCGGCAGCTCCTTCATAGGTTTGCCAAATTTTTTTTTAATATTTACACGTATACTGGGAAAACGGCCAGTAACAAATATTTTAATCTACTCAAACTCTTCAAAGGTCTATGAAATCGCTTATAACCATTTTTAATATTCTAATAAGAAATGCGAAATGCTTATATTGAAAACAGGGGTGGCTCTTAGAACATTCATATAACTTAAGGAAATGCAATAAATCCAAAAAATTACGGCATTTTCCACTATGTAGTAGAACTCTGTAAATGTATTTCTTATGCTCATGGAAGTAGTAAATCTGATATGTATTTGAAGGGTAGTTTGACGCAAATGTTTAAAATTCAAACAAAATTGTGAACTGCTACTGATCATTAAAGAAACAAAAAGTTGAGAACATAAAAATGTAAACAAAGAAATATTTTCAACAATTTTCTTGATATTTTTGTTTTCTTATTTTTTTAACATTTTTTGCATGCATTTATAGAAAATTAGCTTTCTAATTTAATTTCACGACTGCAACTTTCCTTACAAACGCCTTTCCGGGATTATTTCGGTAGTTCTTGCAACAGCATAGCACAGCACAATTCACTATTAAAATGTTCACACATTTATTAATTTATGTCCAAAATTGTCACTTCAAATATTTTTAACAAAAATTTAGTGATTTAGTGATCAATTTAAAGATTTTTATTGAATAAAACTCACAAAATACAAAAACCTTCAAAAACATGATCCTGACGTTTAATTCTAATTGACATTAGCAAGTTAACATAAGTTAAATTCTTCCCGTCTTTCCACCCCTTCGCCGAAGAATGAAGATTCCTCACACCAACAGGACTTTTACACGATATTTCGCTTCCTTTAGTTATATACTGTAAGGGCTGGGCTGGCTATATTTACCTCAATTCATCGGGGGTATTATTGGTTTTAGAGACCAATTGTAGTTCTTTCATAGCTTAAGTTTTAATTTAGATCGCTGTTAATTATTGGTTGTCTCAACTCAACTGTCGAGTGCTTAAGCTGGAATAATTCAATTTAAGTAAATTTATCCTTTCAGAAAAGTCGCTGGAATTAATGTAATTGATCTCTATCCAAAAATATAATATTACCTTGAACATTCATTATATTATTTCCTTTTCATTAATTAAGTCTGAACGACGAAGGAATGAGTCAAATACAGCGACTAAAGGTGATATAAAATCAGATCGGACCAGCAGGTGTCTGTTCTTAATAGTTGACCGCCTGAATCCTTGAAAAAAATCGGAAAAAACGTAAACGTGATTATTAAGGATAGGTGAAAATGCCGGGAAGAGGATCGCTGTTGGGCGCTAATCTAATCTCTACGTTGAGGTTACTTTAGTCCCCATCCTGAAGGTTGGTCAGCACAAAATATTATATCTATTGCCGATTGATAGTGGCAATCACACAATCATACTAATAACATGTTTTTGTGTGTGTAATTATTGTATTATATGCGTTTTTAAGGCGATAAAATTCAGTTCACCTGTCTTCGAAAGAAAAAAAAAAAACGTCACAAACATGAGGTTGAGTGATCCTTTTTCATTGCAGAGCAACGCAGACTGAAATGCCAGCCCCAGACTGAGGCGACGAGACAGTTCAGGAATTATTGAGCAAGGTCTGGTCGGTTTTCTTATGCAAATTGAGAACAAATTTTTCTTTGTGCAACAATTTCTGGATTTTATTAACTTCCTTTACATGTCCTAAAGGCGGGTAATTATGCCCTATAGGGGCATATAAAAGTTCGTTAACAAAAACCTTTACGAATTTTTGTTGTTTGTGTCTTTAACGGAAATTAAGAGTTTTATAGTGGTTGAGGTATACCTATATATGTAACCAGGATCAGGATATGAGTTGTCAGAACGCAGGAATCATTAATATAGTGAAGAAAACTTAGCACTCTATGAAAGGTGATAAGCGTTCGTTAAAAATCACACCTGACACGCATATTGCCGTATAGTTTCATAAAAACGCGGAAAACATTTTTCTAAGTCTTCTCATCCCGTATTTGAGGAAAGGTAATTTATTCAGAACTGCTAGAAGAACGTGTATAAAAATGTAAAAGGGAACAATACGGGCGCCAACCTTTCTTCGTAGAATTTGTAGAATAGAATCCCCTAATCGGGAAGTACATACAACATAGAATTGCGGATCAGGGTAAGCAGGAATTCCTTCGTGCAGGTGTTAAAAGGAACCAATTCAGTATTCTGTGACTGGGTTCAAGGGAAGAAGAGTTTTAGATGTAATTTGTCCTTTTGAAAGATATTAATTGCAAGGATAAATTTAATTTATACCATTTTGCCATGTCATGTAGGTAGATATATAAATATATAAACACTAAAAACAAAAATTATATCTCTAACAGACACAAAAGGATGCAGATATAAATATTTAGTAAAATAACTGAAACTTATATAATATATTAGGTGGAGCTATTTTATTTCTTATTATTCATAAATGTTTATAGTTACAAAATATAAAATATACCTGTTGGAGGCAATGTTAACACACCCGGTACAGATAAATCTTACCTCAAATAGAGTTAAATTTAGCTATCGTAACTATAAAACTATTTCTTTATAAATACTTCATGAAGATATTTTATAATTGCTATATCAAAACTATAGGTGCAAGCTCTGTTTAGAGTGTCAAGCATTTATTTAAAAGCTCCCAGAGCTAATAAATAAATATTGAATACCCTTAAAAAAATCACCAGGCCCATACTCTAAGTATCATATCTTGATGTTAAGAAAATAACATTAAAACAAGAAAAAAAGTTGTAATTAGTCTAATACCAATAATATTATATTATACCCTAAATGAAAATAAAAGTTAGGCAAAGTGAAAACTTATAGTGTTGTATGGCAGCATTAAAAAGGCTTGCCCGTTTTGGTCCATATCTAAACTTATATTTGCAATTTTTATGAAAACGCCGTGTACAAAATTTCAGCTCTCCATGTCGCGTTGACAGGCAGTTTCCAAATATGAAAATCTATAGTTTTGTCGGTGTCGGCCGATTCAGTCTATTTTCAAAATTTTATTTACTATTGCAATAAAAACATCATATAACAATTTTCAGGTCTCTATATTATCACGTTCTCAGACAGTGCCAAAATATATAGTGAAAAACGAAATTTTTGTATGGCAGCCCCACTTTTGAACTCAATTTTCCTTTTTTTTTAAAAAACCTGTGAGCAAAATTTCAGCAATATAAGTGAACGCGATGGACAGGCAGACAGAAAAACAAACGGACTGATAGACGGACGGACAGACGAACTTGCAAAAATCAAAATGAGTTTTAATATTATGGGCGGGTGTTCAACCAATTTTGCTCTACAAGTTCGGGTGGAGGGAAGGGACTCTCGAAGGGTGGTGGATTTAATACGGCATGTTGAATATCAAATTAAAGGGCCCTTCGAGAGCTATCGGGTGGTGTACTTTTTTACTGATTCCAGAAACTTTCTTAGGACGTTTTTGTCGCCAGAAAACCCATTTTCATACATTTGGGTCAGATACACCGCAGTTACCACCCTAAAAGTATCCTGAGAGAAAAATTCTTCTACGAATTGTAGCTAGTAATGAGCTGAGGTGAACAGTGAACAGTGCGGCGCGAAAGATGTAGTACCTCAGTTCGAATAGATTATAGACTTAGAACGTTTTGAACCGCGATTTTAGGTATGATGCCATAGAGATATCTCAATAAAATTTACATGGTAAATAGCCAATGAAATGAGGAAATTTCCAAAATAGGTTTAGGTGAAAAAAATTGTGTGACTTTTTGTTTTAAATCGCCCTCAAAGATTTTGCTACATTTTATTATTTTGAACTTTATGAAATTTAAAAATTTCTCTTGGTGCAATGGTTTGATCTATGGAAGATTCAGCTATATTAAAAAAAATTAGCAATTTATCTCAATTATTCAAGTCACTATGACCAAAAATGTGTTCGAATTTATAGTTTGGTGAAAATCACATAACTCGATAGCTACGCAAAATCGCAGAGCATACATAGGGCTGATTCAGATAACTCCCAATATGAGGCACTTAAATTTAACCTTTGGATGTCACTTCTCCGGCGACCCTGTATATATTGAAACATATTAATTTCGATTCCGAATTAACACATCGAAAATAAACTTAAATGCCGCTTGGAAAAAATACAACCGTCTCTGTCTCTGTCCGAAACTCTGGAAAAAAGGTATTATACACGGAAGCGGAAAGAGAAAGAACCTTACAAAATACAGCAAATGTAGTACTTGCTGTGGATTTAGTTTTTAAGTTAAATTTTATATTTAATATCAATATGATGTAAATCTTCGGTTGGTTTTGGCAAATATTCAAAATATCATATACAATATAGAAAGTGGTCCCATATCACAAACTGTAAAAGATATCCATATGAATATAAAACGACTCACTAAAATTTTAATGAAAAGAAGATCCAGAGAAAAATAAACAATAAAATATTTCTGTTAATTGTGAAATTCTGAAACGTCCTAAATTTCAGCAATTTAGAAGCATTTGAAATTAGTGCATTTTCAGTTCAGCATTTAGAGTTCATATTTTTATTTAGGATGTATATCAAATAAAAAATGTTATGCTACTTTTAATACATACTCTGAAGTTGGTATAAATTTTACTGACAGACGTTGTCCTGTCCAAATTTCAATGAATTTGTTTATGATCGTTTTGTGAATTTGTGAATAGCTATTAAAAATTTTTAAACCAAGTAAAAATGAGAAAAAACATATTTCTGAATGATCATTATATTTATTAACGATTTTGGTCATGGATATTCAATATGAGGAGGATATACATTGCAATGTTTTTGAATATTCGACATTTTTTGTTTTGTTGTCTGGCGCGTAAACAAGCAAAGCTGATGGTTTTTCGGCACTCGAACAGGAGACATACATACCATAACAGAGGGAAGCGTGGATTTCAAGGTTAATGCCGAAAACACTCAATTACTGCCCTTGTTATTTGTTTATTGTTATTCCGAATTCAAGCGGCACCGGAAACTGCAAACCTTTAAAGCCGAATGGCATCTCGCTCGGAATCATTGGGATGCGTAGTATCAAGACTTTTTCGCCTTTGTATACTTTCCTTTAAGCATTGTTGTTTCGATGACGTCAGTATCTTCACCGCGGGTGCCATTACAAAGACGTGGTTGGTTGATATTTTGCAACATTATGATAACCGATTCGACTTAAAAGTTCGGTTGGATAGTTAACGACATCATCTTACCTAGTAACGGAATGCACCGATTTGTATATCAACAATTCGCCAGCAATTTCACTTTGAATTTTGAAATTCAATTCGTCGCCATCAATATTTTTCACAGCCGTGCTATTATTGATTCAACCAAACATGATTTTTGTAATTTTGAGTAATGTTTGGGAACACCTTTCGGATGAGTGCGGTCTTTGATTCTATGAACTGGCAAAAATTGACGAAGAATGTAATTCAACAACGACTTCAAACATGTGTTAAATTCATCGGCTGGCATTGACCGTGGAATTACTGGCAATTTTTTTCCTGCAACTTATATGATAACACCAAGAATGGGTAGCCCGATTTAGTCTATTTTTGAGCTTGTATTTGCAGTTTTTACGAAAATGCCGTGTACAAAATTTAAGCTCTCCATGTCAACGTGCTCTTAGGAAGTTTTTAAATACATATAGTGAAAAACAAAAGTTTGGTATGGAAACACCAGGAATATTCGGACTATTATGAACATAAAAAAAAATTAGCCAAATCGGTCCATCCGTTCTCAAGTGTTTCGATTACCAAGGAACAACATTTCATTTTTATTTATATATATTATGCAAATTATTATTTTTGTTATACCTAATGTCTATTTTTTCTTTAATGTGATACGACATTCGTATTGTTCATTATTGCCGATATCCTTTGGTTACTTTCTTCCAACTTTAGTAGTATTGCTTCTACATTCTCTATTTCGTCAACTGTCTCCTACAAATCTTGAAATATTTTATCGGTTTTTTTCTGTTGTGATTTCTGCTTCTGCAGCTTGTGTTTTTATTCTTTTATTAGTTTTTCGCTGAAATTAGGGGGGTCATCTTATAAATTCAATCGAGCAAGCGGTGTGGATGATGTGTCATTTTTTAGTATACTTTTTTTTACAAAAACTTTTTATTAATAGAATAGGGTGCAAACTGCAGGAGTCATTCAAGCCAAACTTTTCTCAGTTTTACACACTGGCATATATAATATGGACTGCTCGATATGCTATTTCATGCGGGTACAATTTTTTGTGTCAAAAATAGTTCATACGTCGGTGCCAACATTGCAAAATCCATTGGCGGAAAGTTGAAAAGTGAAACCTCTCGAATTTCTATTAACCCAAATAATTAATTTAAAAACATTTATTTCGACAAACCCACTTATTTATTTATTGTTTACAGCCCTTTCTCAGTTCGCACGTTACATAGAAAAGTGACCGAACTCAAAAAATGCAACTTTTCAGGACAGCGAAAAAACGAAAAGCTGTACATAGAATTAATTCTAGCTTAAAGTAGTAATAGTTTGCTAAAAATAGTCTGAACTCTTAAATTTGTTAGTAAATTTATTTCTGAAGATTTATATAAAAGAAATTTTAAGTTTTTGTTACCGCAGTTGGCGAGGTTAGCTGTTAATCCCGCATCCTCTTAAGTTGTGTCGCTTTTCTTTGTTGCGAAATAAATATTTTTACAAGTTTTTTTAAGTGGCACAACTCAAAATACGATTTTTAAGAATTAAATTCCGTCTTTGAACTTTGTGGAAAAATGTCATAACTCATAATAAAATTTGTAAGAAATAAATGCTGATTTGTGGAAAAGTGACACAATTTAAAATAATACTGTTAAAATATCGAAAACATATTTACGTTTGTTATGAAGATCGTCACAACTCAAAAAGTGACACTGACACACTGTTCTATGAAGAATATCACTGTTCTTAAGTAACAGAAAACAAAAACGACAAATTTTGAGTTAGGTCACATTTCTATGTGACGTGCGAATTAGTAGTTGGTGCTTAGACCGAAAGAGAACACTATATAGAATTGAGCCCACTTTCTGCAGTGTATTTCTATAGACGTAGTCAGTCCATATTTTAAATATCAGTCGTTTTACATAAGAACGCTGCAAATATTTTAGAATGTTAGGAGTGTTACATGCCAAAATTACCTGAAAAGGGGCTTATCTCTCTTTAAGGCGAAGAAATTGCCATCAGCAATTGATTCAAATTCTTCAGTTAAAAACAAAAAGTATTTCCCATAGAACGACTTGGGACAAATAAAAGTTTTAAATTTCAACCCAAGTCGTTTCAATAGAAAAAAGCCCCACGACAAATCTTACCTTCAGTAAGATTTGTCGAAAATAAAAATACGATATGTATGTACATATATACCTACATACATATCGGGCGCATAAAATTTACTCGGTGAAGATTTAAACGATCAAGTCTTCACCAAAAAGCCTCCTTTCAGCAAATTGTCGCGAGCGGCATACTTTGTGGGTGCAACAATGTATGCACGATAGCAAGACGATGCTTTGATATTTATGAAAATATCAAATTTCATTTCAACCATTGTCCGCCGCGGTAGGCTGAACACTAATTGTGAACAGGTAAAGAAATTAGAAGTTGCGATAAGAAATAAAAAAAAATAAACGTTTTGTGAAAATAACCATAAGAGGAAGTTTGTGAAAGAAAAAGCTTGTGAACAAAGCAAAAGTAAAAAAATATATATCTAAATAAAATAAAAGTGTGCGAGTTGTCTTAATCATAGCTTCCTGAAACGGCGTAGAGTGATTGCCTTCGGCTAAGGTAAGCCCCGAAATATAACAGGAGTCAGGACTAAGTTAAGTTAGCGCTCTGATGTGGTAGTGAGGGAGTCTGTTTCGTGGCTTAGGAAGTGTTTCTCTTGGATCACCCAAAGCTGAGGTCCGAAACCCAAATTTCGAGAAAAACCTATACACAAACATCACATGCATACAATATCATTCATTGAAATAAATTTTTATTTTTTTAAGTTTTGGAATAAAATTTTTTTTAAGTTGAATTATATAAACAAAAAAAGTATAAAATAAAAAATATGTTTTTTCAAATCACTCAATTAATTAAAAAAATTTTCTTCAAATTTAGGGGGTCTGACCCCCACGACCCCGCCCCCCCCCCCCTCTGGATCCGCCACTGGTTTTTCGTAGTACCTTTGCTGACCTTCGCAGTGAATTTTTCTTGCGTTTTCTTCACTTTCTCTTACTTTCAACATTGCTGTTTCTAGTAGTTTCCTTTGTTTTGCTTTTCTTTTTTTTTGCCTTTGGATAACTCTTTCTTATGTGTTTTGTTGAGCTAATAAGACTTTTTCTTTGCGTGTTAAGTGATTTTCTTCCTTTCGGATTGTCAGCGATTATCTCTTTCTCCATTTTCTCATTATGAAATCTTCGAAAGTGATATGAAGATATTTGGCGTTTTCGTTTTTGCTTCGGGGTTAACTCCTGCCCTTTTAAGAAGCAAGCATGTGTTCGAGTTTGAGGTGCTAGCCCTGGAGTCACGCCACTGTTAACCTTTGGTGCGAGCTCTGCTAGCCCCAGCTCAGATGAGGATCAGCTGTAGCCCTAATAACATCATGTAATTATTGTAAATATATGAATGGCTGACATGTCATTTTGAAATTGTGTGTCGCAATTGTTTTCACAAAATCGATACAGATCTGAAATATGTTTTTAATTTTTTAATTTAATTTATAATTTTTGCAAACGGAAACAGCAATTTGCAACCAATTATATATAGAAGTTCCAGCAATTGATCCCAATGGACACTTTTGCTTTCTACTAGGTGAAACCACTGACATGTATATAAATGGACTGACTGATCTCCTGTTTCATCAGTTTTTATTTCAAAAAGTATCCTTTGACTGGCGCTGTTTTGGTTGGAAATACCGCTGTATCGTTACAGTTCAGTGGGCAAATTATGCTCTCAGGAGACAGGAACATGAAATTTGCGTTCATGCATTTTTAGTTCAACGAGCAGTCCATCTTCAATAAGGTTATTATTTTCCTCAAAATATTCTATTTCCTCACGGTAATGCTCTAATAAATTGAAAACTGCAAAGATTGCCAGTTTTTTATGTCTCGTTATTACTGTTGACATTTTGAATGATAGATTATAACACCAATAACCTCGAACACGGAGCTTAGCACTTGAAGTAAATGACACTTCGATGCAGGGTTACGGTAGTCCCAGTTGTCCCCAGTGATATGCTTCGGTAGCAAAAACGAAAACACGGATTATATAAGACCGTATTTGCTTTTCTTGATTGTGAAGTCGTTGTGGGTAGTGATGGGAAAAATCGTTACATTTCAGCAAGGGCGGATCCAGACGTTTTCTCTAGGGGGGGGGGGGGCGATCGCCCCCATCGCCTCCTATAACCGCACTTGTATAGCTTTCTCATTTCGTTTTGGCATGAAAATTTCATTAGCATTCAGATATCGCCAGAGTTCTTTTATCTATATAATACAAGTTTTTGATCCCGTAAGCATAGTAAAATTTAATCCCACATAAAATACACATTATACACTTCTTGCTTGCGCTACTGGTGTTTTTCATACATAGGTGGCTTGCATTTCGCTCAAACACCATAATTTCTTGGGTTGGACCGCAATTTCTTGCAACTTAAATGGTGGAAGAAATTTTCGAGGAATGCTAATTAGGTAGGGTTAATATATATATTATCCTATTTGCCTTAAATTAAATATTTGCAGGACAACTGAATCTGAGATTAATTACCTCGGCTATGATAATTTCCCCAACATACTACTTTTCGATCACAAAAAAGTGCAACAATGCTTCTACTGAAAATTCATTAGTGATATAATTTTACATTTTTTGAGAATTTTTTATGACTAAAAAGGAAAAAAAAAAAACAATAAATATCAAATATCAAATAACTATCTAGAGTTTGCCATTTAATCAAATTACATTTGTATAAAAAATGTTAAATTTTCATGGTACACAAAGAAACATATTCAAAGGAAAGTAATTTAATTAAGTATTTTGATAAACATTAGGAGTTCCAAATTTAAATTTCGGGAAATTGTTATTCACTGTAGTGTAATTTGAGCTGTCCAGATCTTGTTTTCTCTGTATACCTTGAAAATTTTAAAATTTATATACAAATGTAATATAATTTAAAAATTTAATTAAATGCAAAATGAAAGGAAACTCTGGAGAAATGAAGGGAGAAATTATTTCCTATTTTTTTAACGCTGGTTTAGAAACGGTTTTTTTAAAATTTTTTTTTTTTGTATTTTCTATTTCATTGGATTAGAATATAAATTTTGATTTATTATTATTAGAGCTCTAGCGGGGCGATCGCCCTGATCGCCCCCCGCTGTATCCGCCACTGCATTTCAGTACCTGCAACTATTCGTTATATGGGAAGCATATACTCGTTACTTTGCAATCGGTACTCGGTACTTTCCATACTGCTTTCAGAATTTTGATATTAATTGATTCGTTCTAACACCTTAGTTCATTTTATGTATTTTTACGCTGGTAGTTTTATATGATATAGGTATTAGGTACTTACGTTACTAATGCTGTTCTGATTCCGTCCTCTTCCGTTTCAGATTTCGATTTGGAACATGATAGCGTTCAAAATAATAATATTTTATTGAATATAAAGAGAAAAATAAGTTGTATTTTTAATAAGAATTAAAGAAAAATTATATTGTGTTATATACAACAGCACCACCTATCGTGTCCAAAACTATACTATCTTCCAAGCTGAAACCATCCATATACATTCCCAAAAATTTAATTTAAATCGATTGGGCGGCTTCGGAGATTAGCGTGTACGAACACAGTGACGCGTGGTTTTTACATATTAAGATATTTTACATTCATTGTTATAAAATGTTTACAATCGAATATATAAATATCAATACAAATAAAGTTTCTGATTCAAACCAAATTTATTTTATTTTGTTTTATTCTAAGAGCGAATGATTTGCATATAATTTTCTTTTTAAAAATTTCACTTACGAAATCTATATATACGTGGTATTCCAACATCATGTTGGTATATACATATATATACAAATTTATACTTTGTGAAAGTATGCATTCAATACCGTATTTTGAATGGATTTCTATGGATACTATTAAAATATAAAGTTTACTCAAAGATTTTCTCCTGCGTACAAGAGTTTTTTAAGGTCCAACCCAAGTTCTCTACCAACCCAACATTTTAGCACAGACTTTAAATCCAATGCTAAGAATGGGAAATTCCGTTCCTACAACTGTTATTCCATTTCAGGGAAACCTTACTAAAAAAGCGTGAATTTGTGTCTAAAGTGAAATTTTTTTAAACTATTAGTGGGTGAGAGTGATGACAAACATTAAAAAAAAAATCAAAATCGAAAAAATGAACTGAATTGTAAATATGCACAAATAATTTGATAAGAAGAAAAAACAGGAACGAAATTGTAAAGAAAGTAAGAAGCCCATTAAATCCTCGGAGTTATAAATTTAAAAGATGCCCATAAAACAAGGCAGAAGTATAATACACGTTGGCTCTTCTTGGCTCGTGTCATGTGTGCACCACCGGCAACAGACTTTTTATTGACGTTTTTTTTATGCACATCACTGCTGCCACCTCGATAATCGGACATCGAGGAGAAAGAGATCTCCCTGGGCAGGTAATACACATTCATACAGCCGGGATACACCTGTCGCAAAGCTGCGCTTAAACTCTATAATAGGCCAGTGGTGTAGGTAAGTACTGTATAGAGAGCGTTTCGTCTCGTAAGCACGGGCTCCCTTTAATCGTAAAAATTTCGATTTATGGGTCCCAAAGATTCTTGATCTTTTTTGTTTTTTACCGTAAACCTGGTCCTTGGTTTTTCGTATCCTCGCCTTCTGCTGTCTTCATCGTATTTTCGACGTAAGTGCGCCCCGTTAATGCCGGTGCCGGCCGGCAATGTCCTCAACCACATTCTCATTAAAATCTTTGATTGAATACATAATCGGTGGAAAGGTGCACCGAAAACCTGACTCGTGCTGCTGACCCACTACTTACTTTGTGTACCCCGGACCAGGCATAATGGAGGAGGCATCGTCGCGGCACAATCGGCTCGAGCCCCTTAAATCCTCTCTTTCACCTGACGAATTCTTTTATAATGCGATGTCTTTAGCCCACGGAATTAGATCGTCAGATGCTTTAGTAAATTGGGCTATTACGATTTGTTCTTGCATATGTATTTCTTGGAGTGCTAAATTAGCACGTACTCGGTACGTCTACGCCGTAATAAATGTACCTGATTAAGGTGATATTGTGCGCTATCTTGATTTAATTAAAATTATTATTAACGAATTTTACCTAAGTGAGTGGTAATTAAGTGCAGTAACATTTGAAGATTTTTTTTTTTTTTTTTTTTTTTAATATTTTCATGTTATGTTTGATAATAATGTCAATAGAAAGAATTTTATTGATTGTTAGGTTAAATTAATTCATAATTATGCCATGTAATTCCAATACGTCATATAAAAATAAAAGTGACAATATTTCCATTTATGTAGATTGAAAGAGGACATCTTTGTCAACCGAAACTATGAGATTTAGACCTAAATTTAAATGGATTGAAAACTGCAGAGTGATAGGTATAATAAGCTTAGAAGATGCTTACTATGACAATATTCCAATGCTTCTTCATGTTGGCAATATAATTCTTCAATCATTAATGGATATCCGTGAGACTTAATCTACTGAACAAAGAAAGCAAGGTATGCTACCCAGGAAATAATAGCTGATATTTTCATTGGCGTACCTAGGATTTTTGTCTTGGGTGGCCAGGTCCC
This sequence comes from Dioctria rufipes, assembly GCA_963924295.1. Lineage (NCBI taxonomy): Eukaryota > Metazoa > Arthropoda > Insecta > Diptera > Asilidae > Dioctria > Dioctria rufipes. Next base: position 153,474,379 of record OZ002743.1, on the reverse strand, counting down.
CCACCTTTCGTACATAGGCATTTTGCTGGCGAAATATACCCGCTAATGGGTATTCGCAGCTATTGACCGATATTTTTTATCTATTGCTAATAATACCTAGAGACAATGAAATTGCATAGATTAAAAAATCTTAAAGTTTCTGAGAGTCTATAAGTTACAGAACCCGAAAGAAACATAATCTAAATTCTAAAATATAATTTCCGCTAAAGTAAATCTGAACACAAAAATTTCATAAAATAATTCGCACTTTACAAGTCGCAGAGATCGCGTCAGTACATTTTTAATATGTTGTCTGCCTACGTGAAACATTATCTCCGTTCCTAAGAAAGCAAAAAGACTAGATTAGCACTTTTAATCCGCTGCAAAAGTAGATACGTGTGTGCGTTCGGGGCGATTTTAATAAGAAAAGCTTTTAAAATAGGGCCGCCTTTGTCGTTCTGTTTTCTTCACGGTAATTTTATGCAGAGAAATAACTTATCTTGCCGGAGGTTCATCTAAATTCATCTCAACAATCTCAACAAATTGTTTCATATGAAAATAATCATTTCGAGGCATCGATGTTAGAGAATAGTACCTACATAATGTAATTGGCGAATTGAGTGAAAGTGCATTCTTTTCTTTAATTTCAGTGAACCCAAGCGACACTCATATGAGCTGAACAGTCTACTTCAAACATCTCATGCTATTTTATTTTGTTCAAATCATAGGAAGAAAAGGAAAAGAAAGTGGTATCGTTTAATTAACAGACATTTTTGTTTTCCACTTCCTCTACTTTCCTTCTCTCACGTATTAAAGAGAATAAATCAGATCCTCAGTACCAGGACCTGAACTTAAAATCCTTTAAGTACAATTATAAGTCCCAGTACTGGTACTTAAAAATTTTCAAGTACAAATCGGCACTTGTAATGGTACGTACAAGTCCTCATACTGGTACTTATAAGTGCCACATATCATTAAGTACCTCATAAGTACCTAAGTACCGTCAAGCACATACTTAAGTTGTTTTTAATTATTTAAGTACGCTTTCTAATAATAGAGGCTCAAGAGCTTTTGAAAATTCAAATCAGAAATTTTGAACAATCTAACCAGAAGTTATTTATACAAAACCTGCAAATGAAAATAAACGCTCCTCTGTCCTAATGTCAATCATATATTTCGCGAATTTTCTTTCTATTGTATTTTACCGAAGGCGGTAAGATTTCTTGAGGTACTGTAAAGATCCACATAGCCTCTATTATTAGGAGGCGCATTAAAATAATTTACAAGAGCTGAAGTACTTCTCGTTATGGCGGTATTTGTAGTAACTGCATATTTTGGTACTTATAGGATACTTAAGCTTATATTTGGAACTTATGAGTACCAATACCCGCACCTGGACATATATTTAAACATTTATAAGTACTAGTATCGGGAAATGTACTTGTACCTAAAAAAAATTTAAGTCCACATATTGGTACTTGTACTAGTAATTAAGTACTAATGCATGTATGTAAAAATAAATTTAGATGCACATTTTAGAACAATTATTATTCACGTTTTTATTAAGCACTAATAAAGAGATACCTATAGTTCTACATTAATTTTGCTTCAGCCTGTAAGTTGGAAAAATCTATATTGAAAACATTTCTATAATTTTCTACGAATGCCTCGCTATGTGTGAGGTCCAAGCTTGTAAATAAGTCAACTGACTGGTATATTTTCAAACTTATTTTTAAAGTTAGTCATAACGTTGTCCTTCACTTGGTTGTAAATATATGTCTTCTTTAATATTCGGAAGACCTTATATGTGATGGCGAGTCCACTAAATTACTTTTACCTAGAGTGAAGTCTATCACGAAGTCTTTTGCTCTCTCCGGTTGCCTTCTTCTTTGCAAAATTCGAGTAAGTTCTAGACAAATTTCATGTTTTTCAGCGAATTGCTCGATTTATCGAAATATCAATTGTCTAAAGTTGCAAACATAGTTTTATATAATATAATTCTATTACGCACTAAATATTTCTTCCTTATAAAGATAATCAACCTTATTATTGAGTCGTTGGGATCGGAATCGAAAAGCTTACAAAAGCCTTTTATCCGGAAAATTGAATAATGGTTTACCAAATTTTCAAGATTTCATTGACATCAAAGGTTTTCAATTAAAATTTCCGCACAAACTGTCAAAAATATTTCAGCACGATTTCTCATACGGAATATATCTTCTCACGCCTTTTTCAAAATTCAGTGAAATCAGAACAATCTCAGAACAACTTTAAAATTTTTAAAAGGATTTCAATAAATTCCGAATCGAACGGATTTAATTTAATTAGTATGAATTGACGGATGTTTTTTAGAAATTTCTATAATTTACCGCATTTCTGGGGGTGGGCCAGGCTCATACAGGCCCCTACAGAGTTTTACGCGTGCACACACACACACCCAGTCAAACGCACACCCTACCCGAACACACGGCCACACAAACGGGGCGTATGTGTGCCTGTGTGTTCGGCTAGTCTCTGCGTGTGGCTGTGTATGAGCGCGACTTTTCACTTTATTTTCTTTGGGAATCAAAAAAATAAAATAAATCTTTATTTAATTTCAGGAACTTTATTTTATTTCGACTAATTCGATTAAAACACGATTAAGAACTAACTACCTCTTTCCTAATTTTTACTTTAGAAATATTTTATTTACGCTAATTCAGCTAAACGTGCCGACGTTGAGTTTGTAACTCGAGATATTTGTTTTTCACGATTTCGCGAATGAAATCGTGGGAAGCTTATTTTTAATGAGAACGGAAATAATTACATAATGCATATTATGTGAATATGCTTAGAAAAATGCTGAGTTCGCCGGGAATATAACTCCCCCCTCGTTAAGCTTGATGTCCTCCTGGACTCTATCCTTTACCGATCTCGTTACCAACTCAACGTTAACATGATTGGATTTTGTTTTTACAATATATAGTACTACAATTGCTATTAATATTACAATAAATGTGGTACTTACATAAAAGGTGATGTTATTATTCCTTGTTACATTTTTTATTTCTTTTATCTCATTGATATTTTTAATTTGTTTTAAATGCAATTGTTTCATATTTACCGCTTCGCTGATATTTCCTATTTCTAAGTAATTGGGTAGTATTATATGTTGGTTAAATTCCTTCTCTAGGTTCTGAAATTTCATGTTATCTATTTCTATACTGCAATTATGAAAGTTTATTATATAATTTTCATTTAATTTATATTCTAAGTCATTACAGATATTTTGCATTTTTACATTATTTGCATTTATGATCAAAATTAAATTTTGCTTTAGTTCTCTTACCTCAAATTGAACGTTTTTTATCTTTTTGCATTTTTCTAATTTGTTATTCACTAAATAATATTGACCATCGTCCAGATAAGCTGTATTTTTAAAAAGAAGTATATCTGTGTTTTCAATGACCAGCTCCTCTTGATCGCCATTTGGAATAGGAAGGAGTTTGTATTTTTTCGCCTTTTCTTTATAGAACTTTGGGATAGCAATTACAAATATTAGTTTATTTTCTATTTGCAGTAAAGAACTTTTAATTTCTTGCATTTTAAAAATATCTATTTCATAAAAATCTATTTCTTCTGGGGTGAGAAATGGTCGGCTCATTATGTTATGCTTTGCAAAAATTATGTTTTCTTGGATTCTGTCTATTTCTTCATTTAATAGATTTATATTAGTAAGAACTTGAATGAAATATAATTGCTTTATGTTTTCCTTATTAATTTTAATTGCGTTATTTAATAGGCTAAATGTCAATTTCTGATTTTCGTTAAGTCTGTCGGTAAGTATTTGTAAGTTTTCTTGTAGATCATTGTTAACTTTAATCTGTTTGTTTAATGTGTCTATGGCATTGTGATTATTTATGTCGGTTGATTTTAAATGTTCTTCTATCTCCTGTTTATCGTCGTCGTCTAGTGTACCAAAAACCCATTTGAGAATTTTGCCCCCAAGATTTATCAGGCCCCTCTTTTGTCTGTGTGGTATTATTGTCTCTATGTTATGACTGGTTTTCCTAATTTGTAAGTTTAATTGGTTAAGAATGGTTTCATCCTCCCGTATATCAAATACACTATCTATGTCGATCTTGATTTGTTCTAAAGTCTGTCTTAGCATATCTACATCGATTATATGTATGTAAAGCTTTGTCGTACCCTTCGATTATTTGTATGTCGTTCTGTTGTAGTAGTGTGAATCCTCCTTTTGTTTCTAACTTTTCCATGTTAATCAGCGCATTAGTTGGGTTGATTAACAGCATTAACGTCAGTATTATTACCTGAAAAATATTTAAATTTTCGCTTAATTCTGCAAGGATGTATATTACGATTTTTAAGATCCGTTAATTTGCCATTAGAGAATTTCGTTTTTATCTTAATGTATCGAGGCTCCGTTTTGTGCCTTTCTATTTTGGGATTCTTTACCCAGATTTCTTTTTCATCACCTAAAACTAAGCTTTTTCTATCTTTATTTAACTTAGATATATTTTCTACTTTCTTTTTGTGAATTCTATCCCTAACCCTGTCCATATCACTGATCTTATTGTTGAGAAAATCGGATGGTTTCGTTAAGGTCGTTGAATGGATGGTGTTATTGTAATTTTCAATAGCTTTCAGAATCTTTTCTTCCGGAGTGAGTTTAGCTTTTTCTACTTCGAAGATTCTTAGGTGTTCGTTTAGAGTCCCATGAGCTCTTTCTATATCCGAATTTCCAGTATGTGAACGTGGAGATGTGAAGTGAATTTCAATATTTTCTATTCTTCCGAACTCTCTCATATTAAGGCTATCGAATTCATTATCTACTACTAATTTATTTGGTTTCCCAAAGAGTGAGAATCTCTGTCTTAAAGTCTGAACAATGGTAATGCTATTTCTATCGTTTAGTTTACATGCCATTAAATTCTTGGTGAATTTGTCGATTGTGGTAAGAAACATTTGATGGAGACAGAAAAATAGGTCTGCATGAATAATTTCGTTTGGCGAGTTTGGTGTTTCCGATAAATTAAATTTGTGTAGAATGGGATGTCTATCGTATTTGGCAAGATTACATGTTTCACAATTGTTGATATATTTGTATATAAGTTCTTTCAGTTTTGGGAAGAAATGCTTCTTTTTTAGTTCTTCATAGTTTTCGGTTATGCCTCTATGATTTGTCTCTTTATGAATGTTTTCGATTATTTTGATGGCTTCATTCTCGTTCTCTAAGTCTTCGGCTCTAATCGTACATTTGATAAACCTGATTTGTTTATTATTGCTGAAAATTTCTAACAATTTTTTCTGTAACAAGTTGTATTTTGTATCTTCTAGCTCAGAATAGATACCTGTAACTCCCTTTTTTACTAATCTTTTTAGCATATCGTTCAAATAGTTATTATTACTTAGTTCTTCCTCTGATATATATATTTTCCTGTACCTCCGATATTTTGTTATTATTTCTTCGGCTTTGTTTTTAACTAAATGTATCTGGGTCAAGTATTTGTTTATTAATACTTCTGCAATTGGGATATGATCATTTAAATCTTCAACTCCACTGTGAATCGTGGCTCGATCACTTTCTTGGTTGTCTTCAATTTCGTTTATTTCGCGAGCGTCAGTGTTTAATCTACTAAGGAAATCAGCAACCTTATTATCTTTACCCTTTAAATATTCAATTTCATAGTCGAATTCGTTCAATCGAATTCGCCATCTTTGTAATTTGGAGTTGGGCTCTTTTAAAGAGCTTAACCAGACAAGTGGTTGATGATCAGTCCTAATTGTGAATTTTTGCCCGAAAAGGTATGGTCTAAAATATTTTGTTGCCCAAATTATGGCTAACAATTCTTTTTCAACCGTGGAATACCTTATTTCATGAGCATTTAGGGTTCGGCTTGCAAAGCAGATAGGGTGATTGTCTTGGGACAACACTGCACCAATTGCGAACTGACTAGCGTCAGTCGTAAGGACAAATTTTTTCTTAAAGTCAGGGTACTTTAAAACAGGATCTTTTGTTATAAGCTCCTTAAGTTTTTCGAAAGCTTCAATGAAACGTGAATCGTGTTCATTGATTCTGTTGTCCTTTTTAAGGCAGTGTGTCATAGGTTGAGCTACTTTAGCGTAGTCTCGAATAAATTTCCGGTAATATCCGGTAATGCCTAGGAAACTTTTTATTGCTTTGCGAGTTTTGGGTATTTTGAGGTTTTTGATAATTTCACTTTTCTTGGGTTAGGTTTGATTCCTTCATTCGTGAGAATATGCCCCAAGTATTCAGTCTCTCTGGCAAAAAAGTTACACTTATCCATTTGGATTTTTAAATTGAACTCTCGTAATTTTTGAAAAATCTTATTGATTGAATCGACATGTTCTTGAATGGAGGTACTAAATATTAAAATATCGTCTAAGTAGACTACACATAACTTATTAATGTATTCCCTTAGCACGAAGTTCATCATTCGCTGAAAAGTTGCCGGAGCGTTCTTCAGTCCAAATGGCATTCTTACATATTCGTAGTGACCTTGTGGGGTTGAAAAGGCCGTTTTTGCCCTATCTTTCTCATCTACAAGGATTTGGTGAAATCCTTTAGCGAGGTCTAGAGTCGTAAAATATTGGGCTCTACCTAATTTGTCAAATATAGAGTCTATATTTGGTATAGGGAACTTATCATCTACCGTTATATCGTTCAATTTTCTATAATCTACGACAATTCGCCATTTTTGTTTTCCCGAATTGTCCATTTTTTTCGGTACCACCCAAATTGGGGAATTATAAGCTGAACTGCTGGGTTTTATTATTCCTCCTGCCAGCATTTCTTGAACTTGTCTCTCTACTTCTTCCTCATGAATTTTTGGGAATCTGTAGGTTTTAGCATAAATTGGTTGGCTATGTTTCGTTATTATCTGATGTTTAACTTCAGCTACACTAGTTAATTTATTACCCTCTTGGAAGAACAGATCCCTATTATATTTAATGATTTGCTTTAAATGACATAGCTCCTCTGAATTTAGATGAGCAGTTTTTAATTGTTTAAGTAAATCTACATTATTTAGCTCAAGTGTTTCTAACTGATAAATTTTCTCATATGGGCAAGTATCTATAAATTTAGTCAGTTTGTTTTTAATTTCAATTGTTCCCTGCTCTAGATCTATCTTGGCACCTATTGATTTTAAAATGTTTTGTCCCATTATAGCATCAAAACTTTTATTTTTTAAATCTAGCAATTTCCAACTCATAGTTGCGTTGTGATTAAATTCAGCTGGAACTTCTGTAACTAATTCCTGTGTTATCTCTTGCTTACCCGACAATGTTATCAAACCTATTGGTTTAGCTAATTGTACTCGTTTGAAACTGGGGAAAAGATCTTTATGTATGATTGATGTAGCAGCTCCAGTATCGATAAGACAATTTATTTTTTGTTCGTTTATTGTAAAAGTAGCTATTGGTAATGGGTATCCCGAGGCTGTACATGAAAATTTTCGTGGTCTACTTCCATTGCTTCTGGTTGATTATTTGCGATATGTTGCCTGTTATGAGAATATTGACCAGAGAAATTATTTCTGCGATAGTTTTCGAGATTTCTAAATCTATTACTGCTATTAAAATTTCCGAAATCATTTGAACGGTATTGGTCGTAATGTCTGTCGCGGTTAGAGTAAAAATTATTGTGACTTCTGTTAGTATTTCTGTTACTACTGTTTGCGTAATTAGTATGAAAATTTCTGTTATTGTTGTTTGCGTAATTAGTGTGAAAATTTCTGTTATTATTGTTTGCGTAATTAGTAGGACAATTTCTGTTATTCTGTTGATTTGAAAAACGGTTTTTTTGCACTGGAATTCTTGTTCTGTGTTCATAATTTAAATCTATTCCTGTTTGAAGCAATTCATGATAGGCTTGTTCTAAACTTTTCACTTCTTTTATTCTAAGGTACATATTATCTGAACGAGGCAATTTGTTTAAAAATCTTTCTAATATACTATGTTCATTATTCTCGGGTTTAAATTCTACAGGTTTTTCCGTATCTATACTATATTTGAAATTTAACTTATCTAAAATTTTTATTAAATCTTCATAATATTGACTTACACTGGTAAACTTTATTGAATCTGCTTGCTCCTTAAGCTTCAGGTAGGTTTCCTGTACTCCAAATGATTTTATGAGTTGCTTCTTTATAACATCCCATGACTTTTCACTTTATAATAAAATAAATCTTTATTTAATTTCAGGAACTTTATTTTATTTCGACTAATTCGATTAAAACACGATTAAGAACTAACTACCTCTTTCCTAATTTTTACTTTAGAAATATTTTATTTACGCTAATTCAGCTAAACGTGCCGACGTTGAGTTTGTAACTCGAGATATTTGTTTTTCACGATTTCGCGAATGAAATCGTGGGAAGCTTATTTTTAATGAGAACGGAAATAATTACATAATGCATATTATGTGAATATGCTTAGAAAAATGCTGAGTTCGTCGGGAATATAACTCGCGCGGATGTCGTTGTGGGTGCGTGTGTGTATATATGCGCGCGCTGATGTGTGTGCGTGTGGCTACGTGTGTGGGGGGGAGGGCGCGGGCGTGTGTGTCACTAATATGTTCGCCCCCCCTCACCTATTGCGTGTACTACATGTATAAATAGCCACATCCATAATAAACATCAAAGTTTAATGGTAAGAGATTTCAATTGTAGCGCGAATTTACTAATAGCAACCAGCCAGTTCTAGATTTAACTAAAAGCTACGCGAGAGCTCAGCCACAATCAGAATTAACTCAATATTCTTTATTTAATTCTAGTAGTATCAACTGCATTCCCTTAATTCTAAATTTAATTGTGTTATATTAGTTAAAATTAGAATTACCGAGAGCGCTTTGTTAGAACTAGGATTTCTTAGTAAAATCGGGTTTTGACGAATTTCGTGTTTTGACTGTAACATATACACGAAATTTGAAATTTGGTTTCTAGATATCTCCAGAGATATTTATTAATTGTCACGCAAGAAATTGTTTGAAAGAATTATCTCAAAAGTTATTAATATATTTATGGGAAAAGTGAAAAATCTTAAAAAAATATATCATTGGTGTACAAATTTTACGGGATAAATACCGCAAATTTGTGATTTTTTTTTTTTTTTCAAAAATAACCAGAACTTTATTGACGAAACAAATTCTGTACCCTAAATCGATTATAAGTATTAATTTTGTTATTAATTTCTTTGTAACAATTTGTCAAACTCACTCTTTATTCCTTTTCCTTTCCGAGTAGACCTACACTTAACTGACCGACTAGAACACACAAAGAGTCTCCGGAGACCTGGAGATGACAAATGAATAAACTTTCTAGATCGGAGAACGAGCCTGTTTGTTTTAAAATACACAATGCGAGACCGGAGACAAAAAAGGTGTCTAGAGACTAGGTTTCTTTAAAGATTTTTTGCTTCTCTGGAGGCCAAAGTCTCTCGGCGTGTAACTTCAACTTAAATAGTTTTCCAGTTAAATTTTATTTAATAAGATTCTTATAGGCTTGTAGATAATCAACACAAAAACAACCGCCAATTGCGAGTTGGACTCGCGCACGAAGGGTTCCGTACCGTCGTAGAAAAATTAACACTAAGTACATTTTAGGGTTCCGTACCCAAAGGGTAACAACGGGAACCCTATTACTATGACCTCGCAATCCGTCCGTCCGTCACCAGGTTGTATCTCATGAACCATAGTAGGTAGACAATTGAAATTTTCACAGACTGTGTATTTCTATTAGCGATATAACAAAAAATAATAAAAATAAAATATAATTAAAAATTAAAGGGGGCCCTCCATACAAGAAACGTGATTTTTTCGGTGTTTTTCATTCTTATTATTATCTGTCTGTCACCGGGCTGTGTCTCATTAACCGTAACAGGTAGACAGTTGAAATTTTCACAGAATGTGAATTTTAATTGCCGCTATAACAAAAAATAATAAAAATAAAATTAAATTAAAAATTAAACGGCGGTGGTATAGATAGAAGAGGGAGACTAGATCGAAGATGAGGTAAAAGAGGAAGAGAAGATCGGGAGGAACGATTAAAGGGTATAAATTACGTATCATCCTTATAAGCCTCCAAAGCTTCGGAAAGCCTTTTGCATATCGGGGGTGAAATCACCCGAACCACCCGGCATGACAGATCGCTGTTAGACAAATTAGAATTATAAACTTCTACGACGAGTCTAGCATAGAAAAATTTTAGATTCTAATCTCTGGTCCTAGTTCGGTGGCGCAGTAATCAGCTTATGCAACATAAAATGCTTTACATATCTGGACGTTCTACCCCCTGAACTGTCCTCTGGCAGAATGAAGATAGGGAAAACAGAATTAAAGAAGTACACGTTAGCATTTTGTTGGTACATACACAGTAAAGTGTGGCAAGAATTTATGCCCCAAACTTATTTTTCGATAAGATTAGGGAAAGCTCCATCTTTCAGGTTCTAATCCCTAAAATGCAGGTAGGTGTTTTTTTCCTAAAATATATGGAATATTCCCTAAAATGTAGAGAATTTTCAAATGTTTTTCGTTTTTGTTTTTCCATAAAATGTATGGAATTTTCCCTAAAAAGTAGGGAATATTACATTTGAGATCCCCCCCCCCTCCTAAACCATTGGGAATATTCCCTAAAATGTAGGGCATATTCCCTAAAAAGTAGGGAATAGGTATTAGTACTACACATTTAATAGACATGAGAATGAGTTGAATAGTTCATTTCTTATGTACATATACTATACCATTATAGGTTTTTTTCATTAAAACATATAGTGTAAAATAATATATGACTTGCTTCCAAAAACAACTTTTTAGGTTTATTTAATTTAACTTTGTTTTTCTCTAAGTTTATTCATTAGCTTTTAATTCAATATATTTATATATTTAGTAATAGTAGGTGCAAGGAAAGGATTTTTAGTCTTATTGTACCATTAGCCCAGGAAATAGAGAATTGCATTGAAATCAAATGAATTATATTAACGATAATATATTTGTAAGTGTTCCATAGAATATATAAAATAATACGTAATTTATTGAATGTTCTCTTCCTTATATCCAATAAAGCTATATAGGTTTTTGATTGTGCAATATAGTAGAATATACAGTCGCTTCTCGTGGGACCCATTTCGATTCCTGTAAAGTTTTTAAAAATTTTAAATTGAAAATTTTTTCCGGCAAGAAGGCTTTTTATTTTTTCGAGCAAGAAGTAATAGATTTCGAAGCTGGTTACTTTTTTAAGCAAGTATAAAAAGCCAAGCTACCTTTTGTTTTTCAAGCCGGATAAAAAATAAAAAAATCTCTTCCGTTGAAAATAACTCAGATATGAAAACCCTAAGGTTGTTTTCACACGTGACCGTGTTGGTGTCGTTGCCGTCATATGTACACGCGGCTGATTTGGTTCTGCATATTTTAAAACATTTTGTGAACATGACGGCGCGGCAGCTGCAAACGGCGACGGTTTTGTCATGAGGTGTGTAAATAGCATCAAGTAAGGGTAAAAGAACAAAATTATCCTCAGCATGCTGCCTCACCAAAAGAATGCTGTTTCTATACATTTCCATTGAACAGTGCCGTTTTTTTAGGCTGCGAAAATGAATAAAATTTTACGACATTTTGGATTTTCTTTTAATTACTTTCAATATTCTTTTACTTTTATTGGTATAAGTATTCTAATGTATTTACTTTTAATTAAAGGAATCTAAGCACAAAATTCCTTTCTTCTATGAATGAATCAACCACAGCAGATCATAGTCCAAACAAACAATTTGACAATTTTATAGGGTCGTTGGTCGAAGATCCCAGATGATAATTTTGATATAAAAAGTGAAAATTAGGGAAGAAATTAGAGGGGACGGAGGATCAATGATAAAAAAATTTCAGTAGATCTTCTGAATTCACTGAATCCACTCGGCTATTAGCGGAGATTGTGACGAAGACCTGCCGCTGCCACCAGCCATATACAAAAATTTTTCGTGCCTACAAATCAAAAGGCCGTAACACACATTCAGTCCTTAAGGGACTTTTACACCACTTACCTACATCCATTGGGAAGGCACAGATGCTTGGCCTTTTCTGCTTGGCCCAACGACCCAATCGACACTGAGGGCAGATAGTTTTCAGTGTCCTTAGTTACCTGTAAAAAGAGGAGTAGCGGACCTAGTCGAGCCTCATATCAAGAGGACTCCAGGAGATTGAGAGAGAAGGTCGAGAACCTTACGGCCTCATGAAAAGCATCGAAATATTTGGACACAATCCATCAACATTTTTATTTAGTTCACAATTATAGTAAGCAATACAACCTTATAAATTCATATGGGTCGGCCAACTAAATCACTACTAATTTCCTACAATAGACTGGCTACAATAAGTTCTCGACTGGCGATTATTCGCACCTATGACACAAAAATATACTAAAATCAAAAATGTTTGTAATTACTTATGTATATATATAATTTATGCGGTGGAAATTAAAATTCGGTAATAAAGATTAGAAATTTAATGAAAATATATGTCCATTATAATCACATTACTTATTCTTTCATGAAATTCGATCTACGGCCGAAGTTGTGAACTTACATCAATTACAATCTAACTTTCGCTAAATGGCCTGGCTAGGAATTCAACGATCAGGCTAAGGCGCTCAATTTCAAACTTAGTTACATATATATATGGTGCCAGCTTCTGATTCTACGACCTGTGTATATTTTGCCACTTTCTCTATTTACAGATTTTATATTTAGCGATTTTCTATTTACAGATTTAGCGATTTTCTATTTACAGATTTTATTTTCATGGAATTTTTGTTATTTAAACCACCACCCCCCCCCCCCCCCCATCCTATGCTGTAACATATATATCTATATATCACACGTGACATATACTTATGTGACAATTATGATTTACGGGTACTTACATTCAATTTACATTCTCCGAAGGATGAAGCGCTCCAGCCGATAGAGAGTACCTGTATAAAAGAGACTAAAGTTCAATGTTCCCGAATCGCCCTTGAGCGCCCCGAATCAAGAACAACTGGGTTCTCAACTAAGAGATTGACAAAAAAAATTCAAAAGTTGAAATAATAAACTGAAATAAAACCTTATTGAATAACTAATGTTACTTTGTTTTCCTTATCATCTATTTAATTGGATTGATTTGCTTCTACTATCTAATGGAACGAGAAAATTTAACTAGATTAGTAGACGTCATAATAACGCAACGGGTTGCGCCAGTGGAATCGAAGGTGACAAAAATTTATACTCTAAGGTATTACGTCTATGCTACTAAAGAACTCAGAAATACAACTTAGTTACTACCTGCTATTCTATAACTACAAGTATATACATATTTAAGTATGTCGACGCTAGTTCTAGACTAGTGGAAGGAAGGAAAGCGTTTCTCGGCCATATGACAGTGTTTCAGCTTCTAAAAGGATGACGTCCTTCGTTGCTCATGGTGACGACCAATACCTCGCTAGACTAATCCTCAATGCTTGTACTTGCTATCACTTGCGTACACTCATAATTTGTTATTGGCGTAAATGCCTAATTGAAAAATGCTGAACTACGCATGTTGCCTACTGAAGTCAATAATTCAGAAAATGACCGTGAGGTAATGGGTCCCTTTTGTCGCAGTAGATTGTACAGCTGAATGTAGGTATTTATGTACTGAATGACGCAATTACTTCCACAACTTTTCTTGGTTGTCATACACGTGCATTTGCAGCCGGATAAATTAGAATTATAAACTAGAGCGATCTAACCTTATGTATGGGATCGTATCCAAGTCGCCGTGCTCTTGAAAGTTTCCGGTTCCTATTCGTTTTCGTTAATGACTAATTCCCTGGATTTCTTAGGCCTTTACTACCTGAGCAACCGTATATTCCACTATAAATTTTCACGTGATCGCCTATAAAAATCTTATTTGAAAATCAATATTCTACATAATTTCATTTGAAATATCTTTTCCTTTTGCAATTTTAGATCTCGATCTTATACATGTTTCAGCAGCTTGTTCCTACTCTTTGGCTATTTATTTCACCATTTAAGCACACTTTGTGAGTCTCTTTGTGGAGGTCTCGTACTTTAGATTATGGTGGTCTGTTAGCAAGGAATTTCTTCCGCCCTCTCAGATGCTTCTTCTTATTTTTATGCAACTTCTAGCGAGTGGCCCGCCGTCAGCTGTCAAACGTGCAACTTGCGAGGATGGCAGCACATTCGCCATGCGGGTTTGTGTAGCATACTGTTGCTTACATTATGCTACGACCATAATACCTTCGCTCCACTTAAGATCGTAATTGTTGAAGCTTATAGAAAAAACATCAAGTTCTGATACCTGCAAAATTCATGTACACGAGCCTTGCTTTTCTCGGGATATTTTGAGCAGGACAGAGGGATGGAAGGTTTGTTTTAATTGAAAACAGCTGCCAGAGTATTATTGATGAGTCTTTGATAAAAAAACGGCTTGTTAGAATATTATCGACGGTTCAAAACGAATATTTAAAAAAAAAAACAATTATAACTTGTAATTGGAGAAATTCAGCTAAACTACACAAGAGCAAACATATCATTGTGCAATAACTCACTACAGTTATTATATTTAAAACAAGAGAGTTATTTTGGAATAATAGTGGTTTTTTATTTCGTCAAATGCAATAGTTTGACTAGAACACTTTAGATTAGATTAGATTCGTAGAGGGGTGTGTAGGCACAGCCTCGCAATCACCGCGACCTAAAAGATCTATTGTGAGTCCCCGTTGAATTTATTCCCTTTCCAGGTTCAGACTGTTAATAAAGTCTAGGATCCTTCTGGGATTGAGGTTCCGTACGTAGTTAGGTGTAGGAAAAGCATGTTCGAGATGGAGTAATCTCCGCCTGGTCAATGCTTCGCAGTTGCAGAGCAGATGCTCCGAGGTTTCATGAGCATCCTGGCAAAAGCGGCAGGATGAAGTCTCAGCCAAGCCCATCTTGTTAAGGTGATACCTCAAGGGGCAATGGCCTGAGAAGAGTTCTGTAATTATTTTGAGCTCTGTTTTCTTGAGGAGTAATAGTTCTTTTGTTTTTCCTCCAGAGGTGTCGATAAACTTTTTTGCCTGACGAAGTCCTTGTAGCCTTTCCCAGTATAGGGATTTTTGTTTGTTCTCCCAGTTATTTAGGGCAGCTTTGAGGTAACATTTTGAGGTGCCACAAAATGGCTCCGGTCCGACAAAGGGAGTTTCCGCTCCTCTTTTGGCTAGGCCATCAGCAATTTCGTTGCCTTTATGGCCCTCATGTCCAGGTACCCACATGAGGATAACTTTGTTTCCTCTTGATAAATCTTTTAGGGTTTGTAGACACTCCCAGACTATCCCTGACTTGATGGTGTAGGACTTTAAGGCCTTGAGGGCAGCTTGACTGTCCGAGAGAATATTAATAGTTGAGCCATTTATGGCTCTTTTAATGCAGGTATTGGCGCATTCTTCTATGGCCAATACCTCGGCCTGGAATACGGTAGGGGTAGAGCCCAGGGCCTTTGATATATGGCATCTGGGGCCGTATACGCCCAGTCCGACTCCACTGTTCGTTTTTGAACCGTCTGTATACCACACCATCGATCCTTGATGAAAGGACGGTTTAGTGGAACGCCATTGCTGTCGGTTTCCCAAAACCACATCGAATGGTCTTACAAAATCCACCTTGGGTGTGATTATATCAGATATTGTCGTCATTTGCTCAAAGCGTATCTGTTTTAAGA
Source organism: Dioctria rufipes (assembly GCA_963924295.1). Classification (NCBI taxonomy): domain Eukaryota; kingdom Metazoa; phylum Arthropoda; class Insecta; order Diptera; family Asilidae; genus Dioctria; species Dioctria rufipes. Next base: position 153,458,652 of record OZ002743.1, on the reverse strand, counting down.
TACTAGAACACTTAGCTCAAACTTTAAATAAATACAAATTATAAACGCTGATTGGGAAATTCTTAATCAGTAACTTAGAGAAATTGATTAGGTGATTCGTTTTACTACAATGGATATTGATGAATGCACATTGGAACTTTCTAACATTCTTAGTCTTAGCACGCGTCCTTATTCTTACAGTAGATCTCAACAACAGCAATATCGCTTTTGGTTTACCAATAAGTTTAACATAGCTATAAAAGCGAAAGAGTCTGCTTTTCGCGTCTATCAATTGCTTCTATATCCTGAATTCTACAAGACTTCGCGTAACACATGAAAGTACATTATTCGGAGAGAAAATTGTTGTTTTTACCAGAATATTAACCAACAATTTTTGGCAAGCCGCAAAGACAGCAAACGTTTCTGGTCCCTGGTCAAAATTATCAGGATCAACTTCAGCAGTTCATCTATATTTTCACTACTTAACAATGGTGAAGTGGTTATTGACTCCCTGACCAAAGCTAATATTTTGGCTGCTAGATTCGCTTCAAATTTTCGTCTTCCACCCACTTCACAGTCACCTATTTTGCATATCCCGTGTGTACAAGAGCCAAGATACATTTGTACGAGTTTTTTGTACGATTAATTAAAAGCTGTGCATCATCCTTGGCCAAATCTCTATGCAACCTTTTCTACTTATTTTATTCGGCGGGAAAATTTCCAATTGCTTGGAAACTGATTCACATTAAGAGTATTTCCAAGAAAAGACTCACTTCGATTCTTTCAAAGGTTTTTCAATCAATTAATAACTCCAAATTAATGAAGTATCTAGAAACCAATCAGCTCATCAACGATCGCCAATATGGCTTCCGAACTGGACGCTCACCTGCAGACTCTAGCGGCAAACTTAAAGCACTTGGTCTCTATCTCCTCTTCTATTATGGATTGAAAGTTTCTTATCTGGTCGCCTAATACGGGTTGTACTAGATGGCGTTTCATAAAAACCTCATCCTAGAGCCCAGTTATTTTTCCATCTCTCTTCTTAATTTTTATTCATGATGTACTTTCCCTTACTTTCAATTCCATTCATAGTTTTGTCGATGACAGTACCATTGATTTCGCTTACTTCTTTGACACTCTTGGGGACTCCAGAGGGAATGCCACATCTGTCGAACTAGATTGAATGATTAGATCATTGAATAAGGACTTTGATAGTAGCCTCGTTGGGGGTAAAGTGAAACGCGATGAGTCCAATGCATCAAATCCTAAAGCCGGAGAACAGTCAGGAACCTTGGTGTCATGTTGAATGAACATATGACCTGTTGCGACCTTATCAAGGTTCTTATCAGTAAAGTCTATGGCTTTTTTCGACAGTTATGGTTAACTGCAGCGTTATTATCCATAGAAAACAGATTTAAGCTTATAAAAACCTTGGCTATGCCACATATTAGTTGTGGTAGTGTAATGTTTCCGTCACTGGACTCTGTCTGCAGTCGTAAACTCGACGTAGCCTATAAAGATTGTGTATGTTTCATCTATAGATTGCGACGTTTTGAACACTTCCGTCCATATCAGCACAAAATATTTGGATATTCCATTAAAACTTATCGCACATACAGGAGTTTAATTTTCATGCATAAAATTTTATATATACGAAAGCACCTAGTTATCTTTATGAATAGACACCTACAGCTTCTACTTCCTCGGTTTCTCTCTGTGCTTGGCCAGCGTTCTTTCTTTGTACATGCAACAAATATCTGGAACTGGAACTCTCTACCTGCGGACATTCAACATACAGCCTCAGCCAGCCGATTCAGAAATAGTTTAAAAACATTCTTAAATATATCCCAGTGATTATAATTTTTATGCATGTTGCTGCTTTTCTTCAAGGTTTCTTAACTTCCTTCAATTTTCGGCTCTCGTTATCTACCTGTGAATAGTTATATTTTACCTATTAGTAAGTAACGTAGTCACTTTGCTTTAATTATATTTTGGTTACATTGAAACTTAATTAAAATCATTACTTTATAGTTATTAAAATTAATTGTGCAAACAAAAAAGATTGTAAGTCTTGTTGTACATACAGTCAACCAGTATAAATAAAACGAAATTGAATTGAATTAAATCTCTTTAAAACAAGATAATGAAATTTCCACTCCAGTTTCTTTTGATGGAGCACCAATTTACGATACCCCGTCTTTATGTTCTTGTCATTAATATTTTCAGAAAGTTAAGCTGGACAGATCACATCTTCTCTGTTGCCAAAAAAGCATCGAAATGTCTTGGATTTCTGAAAAGGTGTAAGAAATATCTCAGCTCATCGAATTTAGGGCTCCTCTACAAGTCCTACATCAGACCTAAAATGGAATACAATTCCCATATCTGGGTCAGGGTGGTCGCAAAGCTCTAGCTTCATTGCATATTGTCGAAAAGTGTAAGTACATTAAAGCTCATTGGTGATGTGGCAATAACTTGTCATATCGACTCATTCGAACACCGCCTCAATATTGGATATATTTCACTACATGCATGGTCAATGTTCTTATGAAATGTAGTCTTATCCCTTGTGGAATGTTTCCTTCGCCGCAATACTCGCGCTGCAAACGGCGCTCATCCTTTTATACTTTAAATTACTTTCGGCCATACAGTAAAATTCCGTGATGCCTTCTTATTCCAAAATGCGAATGTAGAACAGTCTGCCATCTTCCGTCTTTCCTCCGGCATACAATCTGCGAAAGTTTAAGAGTGACACTTATCAGCACCTCTACCACTCTACTCACGCGTTCCTTAATTCATTTTCCTATCACCTGCCTGCCACGCTGTATCATATCATCTTCATATCATACAGTATCCTCTGAGGATGGCTTAATAATATAAAAAAAAGAAGCCAAACTTTTTTAACCTGTTGATGAAGTTGTAACTGCTATTTTAGATAGACGTAATGTACGTGGCGCTTTATTTCCTGTATTTTTGCAAAGTTATAATTTATGATGAATTCATCAATTTGAACACAATGTATTTTACTATTTTTACTAGCTAAAATGGATGATTTGGAGATTTACACTTCCACCATTTACAAACCAATACAAAATAAATAATGTAACACAACTTTTGATTTTCGCCAGTGAGAAAAGTTGAACATTGAGCAACTGGCAACGAAGCCAGTAGTAGCCATTCAGCCATTCGTTTAACTATTCGACCATTATCTGTTAAATGATAATTTTATGCATTTGATATTTTCCGAGTGGTGCCGAGTGTCTTCGCACTTTTGATCTGTTTCCAGCTCATATCGTTTTTAAACCACAGTTGCGCCCCCTCCCTTCACAAGAATTCTGGATCCGCTCCTGAGAAGATAGAAAACAACATTATCTATAGATTTCTATTCTGACTTTTTATTCTACTTTACGGACTTTTCCGTAGTTAGTATTTTTTATTAAGGTTTTTTATGTAATCAACTATGCAGCTAAAATCAAAAAGTTTTAATTAGTTTTGATTAGAAAGAAAGTTTTACGGTTAAATTAAAATACATAAATTCCGTTTCATTTACCTTTTCTTAAGTTTATTGATCTAAAATCTGCATAGGCGAATTCACGTGCTACGAAATTCAAAACCATACCCATAACAGATTTTGAACAGTCCTTATCATGTAACGAATATCCATGGATATACATATGTATGTATGGTAAATAAAGAGTGGCGATTTTGACGGCTAAGACAAACAAGATATTAAAAAATGTGAAGAAAGGCAGGCGTCCTTAAGCTCAGGAATTTAAACCGTCCTTTAAAATGGCACCTGACACATGAATGTGTGTATAATTTCCTCACCCTCTGTATAATCTGTGTATTTACATTTGTTAACCCCTTTTACCGTCTCTAAATCTGAATCCTTTCAAGTTTGGCTTGAATTTGATTAGTAAAATCCAAGCAGGGAAACCTTTTCATATAAGTCAAAGCACCACCTTCTCTTAGCCATTAACGAAATGACAGAAAACTATAAGGAGGCTAGTCAAAGCTGTGCGGAGACTTGTATTAATTCCTTCAATGGGGCATAATAGGAAACGCAACGTGAAGAATAGGAATTGAAAAAAAAAAAAATAATTAAAGCTGCCAACCGATTGTCAAATCGGATTACACTGTCAAGAATAAATGGGACTTATTGATTCGCCGTCATTTTTTTCTAAGGTTTCATCGATAGTTTATACCATTTTGCAGACGCTTTTAGATCTCTGTTTTGATAACAATGCGATTAATTTTTGTAAGAAGTCGTCGTTGAGGTTGAAAGTACGAAAACAGCCTTCACAAGTCTACTTCTAGGTTTTCTTAAAATTGGAACATAAATAGGAAATGGAATTGTGACGGCTTAAAGGTGATCGAAGAAACTTTTAGACACTAGCATTGCTGTGTTTATTAATCAACACGTCCTGTGATTTTATTGTTTTATAATAAGAAATACATTAAGAAAAAAGAAAATCCATCAATTCTTGCTTGAACAAATTTTTAGTTGAAGTCAAATTCGATTTAGATGAGGTCATGTATAATAACATGATACGCCTGCAGTAGACAAGAGACTAATGTGATAACGTCGGATCGGAAAAGATTGCTGTGGCCCCCTCGAGCGTTGACATGACCAACAATCCAAACCTTGCAATAAACACATATCTCGTCTTATTGTTAGCGGCTCCAAATAGAGAGCGCCACCGGTAGTCACAATCAGCACGCATTCTATGCGGGGACGGTATCTAATAGCTGGCTGATATTTTCGCAGACGAAACAACCTGAGACGAGAGCGCGATACAATATAAGTAGTAGAAATGGTGAGTTTCATATAGCCACGTTATTCGACCATCGTCAGACAATATCAGAAAACTCACAGCAGCCCGAGAATCCCAGTCTACTTTGCAAGCCAGATATGATTATGTAGTGAAATTAACTGCGTTTGACCATAAACGATGGTCAGTTGGTTGCCTGCTGCCATCAACAAAACTCCACACAGAAATTCTCAAGCGGGGGCAAATGAATGGATCGAGATGATAAAAGTTTCATTGTTGCATAATTTAGGCCTCCATTCAATTTCAGAGTGTGCAAGTTTTTCAGATCGAAGAAGGGAACAACAACACAAGGAGGAAGAAGGAACGTTCCTCCCAAAATAACATATCTCAACTCAAGTACTACCTACCAGAGTGAGTTCAGTCTTCTTAGCCGTCGCAACTATAGATAGCAGGAAAGTTTGCATGCGTACACGTTACACGCCACTATTCTAGAGGCAATTAATAAATGTCAAACAAAATTATTCGCTCTGTGGGCTACTGCAGCTGATTCACAACGGCTATGGTGGTAAGGTAATCCTAAGAAAAGAAAGAAAACAATTGCAGGTGCGTAGTTGAGTTGAATGAAATTGAACCTTTTATGGAAGCAATCGGTAGTAACCTAAGAAAACTTATATAGCAAAAAGCTGAAACAAGGAATTTGCCGTTCTCACTTGATGAGAGAACGTTTGGATAAAATGCCTTGAGATATTTCAACAATTTGGGAAATTAGTTCGTATAGCTCACAGAGTTACTAAGTATTAAGTTATTGTACAGATGTGCCTATCCACTGCATATAATACAAAAATCGAATAAATACAGGACGTTATAAAGAGCAGGAGAAAATTTAACGAACCCTGATTTATTCAGGAATTTGTAACTTTTCAGATTTAATAATTTGGTGTGAAGAAAATATTTTTATTACAAAATTATAAATTCAAACTAGGAAAGAAGTTGTAATTTTGCCGATACCATAGATGAGTGCCCGTAAATATAGTTTCAATTTTGAAAATAAGTATGCAAGAGTTTTTTTAATATAGGCAGGGGGATGCAAAATCCCAAGCACGGAGGCCAAGGCCCATTGTACTAACCTGCTAAAAACCTTTTCACCAAAACCTTCCTGTCCTCTTATTGAAGCGCGTCAGATCTAGGTGAGGTAATCTGTTCGGCTCATCCACAAATGGCATAAAAGGCAGACCCAAGCATATCCAGTTTACTCTGGGTAAAGGTAGGAAAAGCACATAGAAAGTGTTCGGTTGTCTCAGGCTCTCCTTCCAGTCAGGACCGACACTCAGGGCTGTCAACAACTCCCATCTATTCAGCATCTGAAAAGCTTTAGATGTAACATAATCGATATGCTCTTTAAACGATATCTTCTTATCGAGGTTATTGGGTTGTACCTAATAGAAAAAAGACATCGCCTTGCATTTTGAAGCATTTAGTTCAAATGAACTTGCCATACACCATTATTTTAAAGGCAGTGGAATATGAGATCCCATCTCAAGTACGGTGGCCAGAGCGGTCCATTGTGCTATCCTGCTAGTAGCCCTATCATCAAAACCTCTTAATGAAGCGCATCAAGTCTGGTGAGAAAGCTTTTTCAGCTCATCTACAGAGACAAGGGCAGACTCTGGAGTATTCAGCCTGCTCCGGATAAAGGCCGGACAGGCACGCAAAAGGTGTTCGGTGGTCTTAGTCTCTCCTTCCAGGCAGGACAGACATTCAGAGCTGTCAACAACTTCCATGCTTTTTAGATGAGCGTGAAGCGATATGTGGTGTGGTGCTGATGCCAACCACAGTTCTACATTGTTTCCTTCTAAGCCTCATGAGAAAATCAGAGATATTCCCATTGGGCCTATCAAGAAACAGTTTTGTGTACCTACAAGTACACAGGTTCGCCCATCTCTGCTGAAGCTTCCTATGAACATTCGCTTTCATGAGAAACCCGGTACGAAGAACGGAGAATCAGAGCCATCCGTAGGTAAAAGGTCAGCCCTTTCATTCCCTATGATCCCTACGTGACCAGGAATCTACTGAAGGGACCGTGTTGTGGATGCACAGCTTATTCACAGACAAGCTGCAATTTCCCAGTAATTTAGATGCTATTCGAGGGCCACCACTCAGAGCCATCAAGACTGATTAACTATCCGAAGGGATAGCTATGTCCTTCTCCTTGATTTGCATATCAAGGGCTATCTTCGCTGCCATTGCGTCGTCGGAGACTTCAGCCTGGAGGACAGTGATGTGTCTTCCAAGTGAGTCCTTCATGATATCATTGATAAAAAGAATGAAGTGAATAGGATCTAAATGGCTCCCCTGCAGTACGCTAGATCTCACATGAATGGCCTGAGACCTACAGTTACCAATTTTCACGAGTTGTATACAGTCAACTCAATAATAACAAATGTCAAGTTTTGAGGTAGGTACAGTATTTTTTCCATTAACTAAGGACTTATAATATAGGTGAAAATAAAAGTGAAATAAAGTGAAAAAGCAAAGTTTTGTATGTAAACACCGAGAAGGGCTTGCCGGATTTAGTCCATTGTTGAAATCGAATTTACTATTTTAATGAAGACGCCGTATGAAAAATGTCAACTCTGTAAGTATATGCGTTCTCGAGTTATCGTGAGTACATACAGGCAAACAGACAGATGGACGGAAGGTCAGGTGGGCAGGTAAAAATCAAAACAATTTGCAATTGGCCACAAAAACTGCGCGTAAAAGTGCACCAGGTGGAGTTAAGAAGCCGCTTCGATTCCCCTACTTTATACCACTTTTCAGGAATATTTGGTTATAATTTCTTAAAACATTTAGACTGTGCTATTTACTTTCGGTATTGGAGACTTGTGTATTTGCACTAAAGAAACGAAGTAGAATTTTCTGTACTCAATGTGTTTTATGTAGTATATTTAACAAAAGATTCAAATTTGGGCTCCGAGTTGCCCAGCTGTGGCCCATTAACAATTTTTGCACCAAATTTCAAAATTGGTGGACGAAAACGGGGAATGTTTTTTAGGTACATACCGTCTTAATTTTTTAACTAGTACACACACTGTAAAATTTTAATATAAAATTCAGTTTTAAAATTTGTTTGTGTTTGAAGTTTATTTATTTCTTATTTTGGCCCAAATATCGTCAATTCAGAATTCCTGAAATTATTGGGTCTTTGACTTTGTCTCTAATTTTATCAGAAGCCTAATGAAGTACCAACACTGTTTGAGAGAACCCTTTCATAAAACCAAAGCAGCGCACAAGAATGGACCCGATTTGGGAATTAAAAATTTTGATCCACTGTTGGGCACCGACTTCTCATTTTTTGAAAATTTCAAAATATCTTGAAAACTAAAAGCGATACTAATATGGACAAAATTTATAACTATAGTCAAGATATCAGAAAAGAAAAACATGGGTGTTATATTGTACAATCGCTTATACTTACCACCAGAGCTGGGCAAGTACAAAAAAAAAAGTAATTAAGTACAAGTACTTCAGCGCATGTATAAAAAGTACTTGTAACTAAGTACTAAGTCTATAAAAAGTACTTGTAACTAAGTACTAAGTCTATAAAAAGTACTGAGTACTTTTTGAAGTACTTTTTAAAGTAGATTTTTAGAATATTTGTACGTTACTAGTAATATAATGAAGTTTGTCGAATTCAGTTAATAGATATTAATAAATAAATACCTTTTGAAAACTATAATATGTATAGTAACCAGTGGCTACTATTTATAGTTTTTAATAGTTTTTGGCGCTGCAGGTAGAGTAAAACTTTCACCTCTCATTGCTACACTCATAAAAGTTATTAGTAGAGGTCCACCCAAGCACCTATTTTCTTCCAATAATTGAGGCCTTGCCTACATCAGCTCGAGGCATTGTTGATTTTATATCGGAGAGAGGCATTGCTTGCTTACCCTTGGTTATGTCCACTGACATATATTATATGGACTGTTTACTTTTCTATTTCACGTGGGCATAATTGCTTGTATAAAAAAGAGTTCCTACGTCGTCGGTGCCAACATTGAAAAAATCATTGGCGGGAAGTTGCAAAAGTGAGCACGCAGCTTGGAAAGTGATTTTAATAAAATATTTAGAATTTCTTCTGCGTATCTAATGAATATATTGCCTTTGGTAAAACAGTTTTTATCAGTAATAACCCTAAATGATTAATTTAAAATCATGCATTTCGACGAATCCACTAATTTATTTGTTGTTTTCAGTTCTCTCTCAGTTGGTATTTGGTGCTTAGACCGAAAGTCAGCAATATAGAAGTGAGCCCACTTTCTGCAGTGTATTTCTATGAACGTAGTCAGTCCATATTATACATGTCAGTGGTTATGTCATAAAGTCGAGGCATCGTCGATTTTATATTCGAGGGAGATGTTACTGGTTTTTATTCTACTTGTCCAGTCTTGTTTGTATGTTATTAGTTTGTCTAAGGTTCTGCCTTGACGCATGACTGCGGTACATACTTTGACAGTTCTTTGCGTGCTTTAAAACTCAACAAAAAGGAGTTGCGCTAGAGATTGCGTTTTCTCTTCTACGAAGAGTTAGACATTTGTAGGTACTTAATAGACTCAGAAATACTTAAGTAAAAATCGTGGTACTTAAGTACAAAACTAAGTCTTAAGTACAAGTAAATAGACGCTAGTACTTATGTTCAAGTACTAAGTAGGGGCAATTCAAAAGTATTGAGTAATAAGTATTAAGTAACGAAAATGAACTTTAAGTACTTAAGTATTGCCCAGCTCTGCTTACAACTTTATTAACCTTGCTATAATGAAAATAATTTTCTGTCAAAAATAGCACTTCAAGTTTTACTAGAAGAACAACTCACTGTCGAATCGAAATCACTACTAACGAAATGCATAGCGTGGCACTGGCTGTTTGCAGCCAAGTGACAACAAGAACAAGCCTGTCAAGTACGTGCAACTGAATTTCCATAAAGCCAAAACGGTTACGGTGGTCCATTGTTGGGCATCTGGTTCAAAGTTAGGGGAATTGATACGTGGATGCCGCACCCATTTCGCTCTACCAGCATTTTTTCTGTATCTGGAAACCAATCAGCTAATCAACGATCGCCAATACGGCTTCCGGCACGGACGCTCATCTGGAGACTTGCTGACTTTTCTTACGGAACGTTGGAATCGTAGTCTTCACAATTTTGGTGAGTAAAAAATCGTTGCTCTAGATATTTCAAAGGCCTTTGATAGAGTCTGGCATTCAGCCCTTTTAGCCAAACTCAAAGCACTTGGTCTTTCCCCTCCTCTTCTATTAATGCCGGTGTCCCCCAGGGCTCTGTTATTTCTCCGACTCTATTTCTAATCTTCATTAATGATCTGCTTTCCCTTACTTTCAATCCTATCTATAGCTTTGCTGATGACAGTACCCTTGATTTCGCATATTCCTTTGACACCCTTGCGGATTCCAGAGGGAACGCCGCATGTGTTAAACGAGACTGCATGATTAGATCATTGAATACCGATCTTGACAATATTCTCGCTTGGGGCAAAGTGAATCGCGTCGAATTCAATGCATCTAAGACCCAAAGCTGTCTCATCTCATTAAAACAAGACCATCACTTAACCACTCCAGTTTCGTTTGATGGTGCATTAATTTCTGAATCACCGTCACTAAGAATTCTTGGCATTAATATTTCCAGTGAGTTAAGCTGGACAGATCACATCTTCTCGGTTGCCAAAGAAGCATCCAAATGTCTTGGTTTCTTGAAAAGGTGTAAGAAATATTTCAGCCCATCAAATATAGCGCTCCTCTACAAGTCCTACATCAGACCCAGAATGGAATACAATTCCCATATCTGGGCCGGGGCTGGTCGCACAGCCTTAGCTTCATTGGATATTGTTCAAAAGAGAGCCTGCAAGCTCATTGGCGATGTGGCAATTACTCGTCATATCGACTCGCTCGAGCACCGTCGCAATGTTGGATGCCTTTCGCTCCTTTATCGCTATATGCATGGCCAATGTTCTGATGAAATATCTAGTCTGATCCTTTGTAGAATAGTTCCTGCACGCAATACCCGCGCTGCATCCCGCGCTCATCCTTTTACCCTTCAAATTACCTTCGGCCGTACACTTAAATTCCGTGATGCTTTCTTATCCCGAACTGTGCGAATGTGGAACAGTCTACCATCTTCTGTCTTTCCTCCGGCATACAACCTGCAAAAGTTTAAGGGCGACATACATCGGCACCTCCGCCACTCTCCTCATATCCCTTAATCCTTTCCCTATCTCCTTCCTGCCACGCTGTGCTTTGCATCATAAGGTATCCCCTGAGCTTGGCTTAATAATAAAAAAAAAAAAAAAAAAAAATATATATAAACGGAATGACAAACCAGAGATTCCATCTAGAGTAAATCTAGAAACGGTAAGCTGTGGTACAAAAAGCGAGCAAAAGTTAGCATGTATATTATTTTATTCAGATCTCAATTAAAATAAGCCTAAATCTATTTCAGAATGGATTCAAATAAAATATCTTTCGATCATTAGAAACAAGATTCAGATGAAAAGCTATCTCTGTAATGCATAGAGGCGTCAGTTAATTTTGTAGAAAATGGCCTTAATTTTGACGAATAAAAATTTGGTATGGCCAGGAAAAGTTTTTGTAATCATTTCTGCACGCAATTTGCTGGATATTTATTTTTCTATTTACTGCAACGCAAGTTGCTTCTGGGTTTGGTTTTTTTTATACTCCTATTGCACCGTATACTGTAAGTCTCGCAGTTTTTTCCTCTATTCTTTTAAGCAGTTCCAACTTATTGCTTTCTAAAAGGTATACTGTTCCCAAAAAATAAGGTGACATTTGAATTTAAACTGCGCGCGTCAAAGGAGTTGATTTCTTTTTTGGGTTGGTAGGACTGTCTTTGACATCCCTGCCAAATCGTCAAAATATTCATTAGTGTTTGAGATACGCTTCGTTTTGTGAGCTGATAAAAGTGAATTTCTCGTTTTTTGCAATGTCAAAATTTGTTGAGCAAAGAATTTGCATTAAATTTTATTTGCTGAATCAATTTTCTGCTGCGGATTCATTGAGGATGGTGCAGAAAGCCTTTGGTGATGAGGATATGTCGAAAAAAAATGTTTACAAGTGGTATAGTGAGTTCCAAGCAGGTCGTGAACGAGTCGAAGACGAAGAGGGCCCTGGGCGACCATCAACCTCAACCGACGAAGCTCACGTCCTAAAAATTAAAGATTTGGTGTTTGAAAACCGTCGATTAACGATTACAGACCTTGCTGATGATATTAGGCTCAGTTAATGCCATTTTGAAGGATGCTTTGGGCCTCAAACTCGTCAAATCTCGACTGGTACCGAAATCATTGAATTTTTTGGAAAAATGGCGTCGCGTTAAAGTGTGTGAAACAATGCTTTCTGACTACAGTGACAAGACGAAATGCGTGATCACTGGAGACGAGACTTGGATCTATGCTTACGACCCCGAAAAGACCGATCAATCGAGCGAATATCGTGCCAAGGGTGTGCCGAGACCAAAAAAACCGTGCCAAAGTCGCTCAAAAATCAAGCTGATCTTGACTGTCTTTTTTTTCGATTATCGTGGTGTTGTGCATTCTGAGTTCCTTCCCCCGGATGAAACAGTCAACAAAGAATATTATCTAAACGTTATGCGTCGTTTGCGTAACGCTATCCGCCAAAAGAGGCCGGAATTGTGGAAAGACAACTCTTGGTTTTTGCACCACGATAATGCGTCGTTTCACACTGCACTCGTTCTTTGTGACCATTTCGCCAAAAATTCGACTCATATCATTCCACAACCACCATATTCACCTGATTTGTCGCCGTGCGACTTTTGGATGTTCAGCAAGCTCAAAAGACCGCTCCGAGGACACCGTTTTGAGACGATAGAGCAGATTCAAGCCGCCGCGAAGAAGGAGCTGAAGGCCATCCCTGAAATCGACTTTTTCAACTGTTTCGAAGATTGGAAAATCCGTTGACATAAGTGCATTGCATCAGGAGAGGATTGCTTTGAAGGCGATGAATTTGATTTGGAAGAATAAATAAAGATTTTTAATATAAATTCAATGTCACCTTATTTTTTGGACACAGAGTATGTATAAAGAACACAAGGTATTCCCATTAAAATTTTGACACATTTCATTTGATAGCCTGTGACGTAATTCTGTGACTAATGCATATACATTTTTATAGGAAAGACAGAGAGAGGAGAGAGAGACAGTACTGTGTTATCTTTACCGAACTTTCCTATACATTTTCACAATATTTCGTCACTAATGGCGGAACGTGGCTCGTATTGGGAATACCTTGTATTATATACCTTTGCTTTCTACATGGTTAAAAATGTGGGTTTAATTTTAAGAGAATTTGATTTGTATATAGTTCCAATAAAGAAAGTTGACATTTAAAGCTTTCTAGAAGTTTCAAACAATACAAGATTGTTAGATTTCTTTTGAAACAAAATTCAACTTTTTTGTTAAAAATCAAAACCTTTTGTGCATTAACACATATGAAACCCGAAGAGTTTTATCAATAGACTGGAAATTTAAAATTAAAACTTGTTTTTGATTATATATATTAAACTGGAAAAGGTTTTTTCGGCGTTTTTTCTTCATTTTATTCGCTTTCATTATTATTATCATAAGTAGGAATTTTTTTCAAATGACAGCATTATTATTTTTTCAAATGACAGCATTATCTTTTCACATGACGCCTACTCTCATTTGAAAAAATAATTAAAAAGAACATAGTGTTAAATTTTGTACGATGGTACGGAACCCTTCGTGCGCCAGTCCGACTTGCACTTTGCCGGTCTTTTATATGAATAAATCCTTTTTCTGTATAAAATATTTTTTCCATATCGCTTTTTACGTTCTTCCACAAATTAAAACAGATTTTTAAATATACACCAGCATTAAGTGTCATTATGATAATTAATTGAAATTATTTAAGTACACAAACTTCCGTACACCGCAAGTGAATGATGCAATGAAAGCCAATCGGATCAAATGAAAAATTTTATGTCGGTTTGCTCAAGCTTATTCAGTTTTAACTGCGAAGTTTAAAACTGAAACTTTTGGCCTAAAATTTCGACACAAGTTCGAATTTCAAACCGAAGAGGAGTTTTAAAACTGTTAAATCCTGTTCTGTTTAAAAATTAAATAACATAAATTTTAAATAAATATTAACTGATTTTTGTATTGCAGTCAAAACTTTTATAAGTCTGGAGAAAAAACGAAATCATAAAAGGTTTTAAAGCAAAACTACATAGATTTAAATCTACTTTTAAACTTCCCTCTCTGGTTTTTAACAGAAACTCATTTCACTCAAACTTTTTGCAAAAGTATCAGAAGTCGTTAAACTTTTTCTTGGGTTTAAAGATAGACTGAAATTTTTAACCGTGTATAAATTGTACCACAGGAATCGATCCCTGAAACTTTGCTGTTTGGCTTGTACATGTATGATCTCTTAAATGTGTTAAAATTCATCTGTATTCTGATAATGTGCATAGGCAGGTGCGTACCAACCTTAAAAGTGTATTCTACTAATGAGTTTTTGAATAGTTAGAGATCTGTCAAAAGCATCAGCTTTCCCTTTATCGATTGTGTTAAACATCTAGGGATCTTTATAAATAAACATTATGGTAGTAAGGCAGGTAAAAATTAACTGTTTTAGGAATGACCTTATTACTTCTGATTGATACACCCTAAGATGATATCTTCCTAGATGATCAATGGAGGGAGGGGATAGAAGAGTCAAACGTCAAACTGTTTTCTAATATATGTAAATTGTAAATTCTCCTAATATATTGACAATTACATTTACCTTTCTCCCTCCCGGACTTTTATGATTCAATTATTTGTCTTGCAACCAATACGACTAAGGACTAAGAATATTTTACATAACAAAAAATCTTTAAATTTCTATCACTGAGTTTTAATTTTAACTTCATTGATACAAATCTACTCGGAAATTAATTTTATTTACCCCTAAAGGACTTCCAAGTTGACCCTTGCTTAAACTTTTCACCCACCATCATCATTTTGATCTGAGTCGGCGGCGTCTTGTGGCCTTTTTTCGAAGCATATGTCGATGATCACTGTATTTGGTTTTTTCCTTCTGTCTGTCTGCCCCATTCACAATTCAGTTTAAAAATTACATCAGATGCAGCCTGCACTGACTGGTTTGGTCTTTTTATGGTCCATTCAACGAGGCTGTTAATAATAGCGCGGTCATCTTACCAAGATAAAGTAGAGATGATCGTGTACGATCACTGCACTCTGCAGTATCGTATCGATGCGGTTGGATTGCAGACGCAAAGTGGTTGTAACTATTAAAAGGTGCAACGTGAAGCAAAGTCCTTGTCGAGGTGCAACCGGCATGTGGTAAACGGACCATAAGCATAACTGTTACTAAAAGATTATCGGAAGGGGAATGGAAGGGGGCATCTGATGGATCGTGTGCAACGTCTGGTGGCTGCTTGAATGGCACGCGACCATCATTTAGTCTTGCTCGATAACAACTGATCACCTTATTGTGGTTTCTTCTTACTCTGTTTTGCCTTTCTATTTCTTTCTTTTTTTAAATTCTCGTTTTAAATTTGGGAATTTTTTAAAGGGATTTACTACTCTTTCGGATTTCTATCCAGAAAGTTTAAAAGATTGATCGGGATTTAATATTTTCTTTAAAATTTCATTGAAAGTGAGAGGATCTTCATTCTGCAGATAATAATTCGAAATGGAATGAAGGCAGAGATTTGGTTTTATTTTATGTGTTACCGAATATTGCTGTCTTTAGTGGATTAAAGGATTTTTTATAACATAAACTTTGTTTGAGGTGACACTAATAAAAGAACTGTGACAATATCTTTGTCCAAAATCACTAGAATCTTTACACACATAATAGCCAAATCTGAAATACAATTATTCGGTTCGTAGGGTAATTAATACGGACTTTCGTTACAATTCGATATATCTCGTAAAACCTAGTGTTTCTGTATTTTGGTCATATCCAAGCGGGCAAAATTCCAAGTACTTCGAAAAAAGGCAGATTCGAAGCGCTTCTACCAGGATTATTGATTGTTTCCAAAAAAAGTGCTTCTCTGGAAGCAATCTGAATTAATTTCGAAGTTATTGCTAAAATTCCTACAAATTGAATGCGAACCTTATTATGCAAGCTTTCTCGTACCATTACGTTCGGAAGAGTGTTTCAAAGCAGTTATTTTACTTTTTTAGATCAGTGAAACATTTGTTGATAGAAAAGTAAGAAAGACCAGAGGTTCTAATCTGCTTCCCACAACGTGCTTTAAAAGAAGTCTGCGGACATGTAATTTATAGAAACTGAAGCACAATCGAAGCACTTTATGCTTCCTTAGAAGTCCTTGAAAAGGTCTTTTAAAGCGTTTTATCTTTCTGCTGGAATGTATCCAATAGGAATACGAGCATATTCGGATAGAATAACCTTTATTTTCAGTACCTATATATGATTATAGAATATGCGTCCGTTGATGGCATAATCTTTGACTTAGTATTTCGTGGGAATGCTATTAAGTTACAATTATCTTTCAATTTGTCTCTATGTTGAAGGTTGGTCATCTTGGTCACTTCATATCAATTATACATATGTATGTATGAAGGTAGAAGCAAGTAAGGGAGCGGAGTCTAATGGCAAAATGATTCCTCATTATTGATAAGAGATGTGGTGGTGTGTACTTCTTTTTAATTGTAACGAATGAACGATGGGAGTTTAACCAATTATTATCGAGCTCTCTTTGATACCATACTGACCATGTACAAGTGTTTTATCCTAGAAAATCAGCTCGATGAAACAAAACATTCCAAACCAAGGACAACAGCTGATTTAGAGTCAATTCGAAGAAATCAAATTCTGATACCTGTGAAAGGTTTTTTTCATTCTAAGAAAGTTTAAAAAGAATGAGTCCAATAGGACTGCATAGGTTTTAAAAAGCGGATAGAAATGTACGATGAAGGAGCAGTACAACAAAACCCATTACCTACTTTTTACTTTAAATAATACCCTACGAGATGCCTAATCGAAGTGATCCAAGATAATCTGCAGACTTCACTTATAGACAAACACTCCATACGTCTCAAAATGTTTAATGAGCTATGAGGTCAAGGAAGGATGCTGTAAAAGTATACCAAGATACATAGATAGTACTAAGTTTAGAATCATTCCAGGTAGTGAAATTTAGAAGTGATCAAGGGCTCCCCTTAGACGCAGAGAGAGGAAGGTTAGATATGATAAAACTAACAATATAACAGGCACGGGGATATAAATAAAGTTACATTCATACTAAAAAGCACAGGATTATTGAAAAACGTTTGGTCGAATCATTAGGAAGAAACTCTTTAATATGTATGGCATGGAATAAGGATCAAATTGGTAGAGGGGCGAGACTATAAGATTAATCTTAAAAAAATTTATATTGCGTACAATGTCTCATGTCTGTACTAAAATGCAGCAAGAAATCCTTCACATTTGAATAAAGCGAGGAAAATTATGCTATGTTTTGAAAATTTGTTATAAGCACAAATACTAGAAACAGTTCAAAGTGTGTTTTACAAAAAAGCCATAAAATAAGCCTGAACTCAGATGTGGAATGGCACTATCTATTATAATTGAAAGCACTAAAAATGCAGCAAGGCTTAGAAGGATCTTATATAAAGAACATAGTAACCGGTATTTTCTGAACCGATTGAATGGGAAGTGGACGAGAGACTCACTGAAGATCTTTGTGATTTTAAGGAATACGCCCATTTGTAATTGTAGAGGGACACTGGTCTTTAAGGTGACAAATCTTTGGAATAGTAGAGAAATTAATATCATGGAAGAAAAAGTAGCGTGGGTATTACACATAAATTTAATAAATAATAGCAAACACACAAGGCATTGTAGTTCTATGGTTTATAACAATTTTGACAAAATACATTTTTCTTAATAATTCTGCAGAAACCTGGAGACGTGTTGAAGTTATCACGAAGGGTAGCAAATACATCCACGTGCTTGAACAACATTTTGCCAATTAGCATGACTACCATTAAATGTAGAAAGAAATACAGTTATTGCGAGGCCAGTTCTGTTGAGACTGCAATTCGTGAGGTAGTGAAGACTCACTAAAGGTCATTCAATAACCTTACACATAATAGGGACTATTAACAATGTTCGTGATGCTATCCAAAAGTCTCCAACAACTAAGCTTTCAAGCTTTGTTTTACCTAAGCTAGATGGATGTAATATTCCACACGAAGCAAAATTGAAACAGAACATCGAAGAATGGGTTAAGAAGGCTTAAATAGTTGTTAGTTATGCCCACAAGAAAACGACAGGATTGTACGTAGTTGTGGTAAGCCTTACTTTCACTTATGGTGCATTGGTATGGTGGCGAGCCCTAAGAAGGACTAACAACTCAACTAGGTTGGCAAGTTTCTAAAGAACGGCTTATATGGTTTCCACCGGCGCTTTAAGTTTAACTGCAGCAAACATTCTAAAGGTGATTCTTTATCTACTTCCACCTGAGCTCCATACTAATGTCAGGTGTCAGGCCTACTGTAGTACAGTAAGACTTATTTGCTAAAAGACCATTCTGACCGAGTTCTCACATGTCCAATACGCCACCTTTTCACTATACGAGTTTTAGATCAATCTGTATGTAATCAACCACGCTCTATTCATTTTTCTTATCAGTTTTGTTCTATCTGCTTTAGTTTTCGAGATAATATTTTTGAATTTGTTCAATATCCCTGAAATTTCGGTTATTTTCAAACACATTTTATTCTTATTTATCCAATGTCAAGTTTTTGTATTACATTGGACACAGTCTCATAGTATCTTGCAAATTTATAAATTTTGTGCTTAATTGTTCAATGTGCTACTTTTCAGATATTTGGTATTTTTTCAATTTCTACAAAAAAAGTTAAATTTTATGCTTAAGTGTCGTATTTCACAATTTTCATCTTAAGTGTCCAATATTATATAGAAGATTGACATTAGTGTGATAAAGTATAAGCACGGGAGCCATTTTGAATTAATTTTCAGTCGAAGTCTAACCGTTGTTGAGTCAGGATCGTGTTTGTAAAATGGCATAATTGCAAAACAGAAGTAAACTATTTTAATTATTAACAATTTATAGAATGTCGAATAGTACTACTTCTTCCAGCCCTCCAGAAGTAAGTCCAACTTTATTCAAATTAATCTTTCCCCAGCAGGTTTCACCGATGATTCTGTTGCAGACCCAGACTTTGTACCTTCATCTCCAGAAAGACTTGCTGGAAGGAATGACATATGTGAGCCAAATGAAAATACTAGTGACGTTTTGAACACACCGTGATCTGCTGTCGGTACGAAGAAAAGACCGAGAAAAAGAACTGCAGAACCGAATAATTGGAGAAAAGTCGATAAAAACGTCAACGTGAACAAGGAAAGGAATACATGACTGACAATGGAAAATTGAAACCAGCAAAACCAGTCCAAGCACTCAAGTGTGGAAAATACTGCGTATAATTGCACTTCTTTTTTCACGGAATCAATGAAACAACAAATTCATAGCTACTTTTGGAGGCTTAACGATTCTGAAAAATATTTTTTCTACACAAAGCATATATCCATAAGTGCACCAAAGTGTAGGAGAGTCAACTACGAATAAAAAAAAAAGAAAACATATGCATACAGTCTAGCAATGGGAAACAGCATGCAAAGAATGTACAAATCATTTTTCTAGCTGTGCTAAATGTGTCGAAACATAGAGTTTATTACTATTTTAAAAATAATTTTGACAGATACTGCTCTGATTCCATCAAAGAAAGGAAAACATGTAAAGAAGAAAACACCTGATATCCAAATTCCGGGCTTGTGCTGGCATATACAAATGTTTCCATGTGTTGACTCACATTATCACATGAGGACTTAAATAATAAAGCGATAGAGTGAAAAGCAAGTGACATTGCACTAGTTTTCAATAATAACAATTAAAAGAGGTAGAATTGGTTTAAGACCAATTCTTATGATACCCTCCCTAAATGAATACACAATGGGACTGATCGTTTTCACAGGATACGTAAAAATTTTGAATTTTTGCAACACCTAGAAGAGGGTTGGCGGATTTAGTCCATTTTTGAAGTTATATTTACTATTTTTATGAAAATACTATGTATAAAATTTGAACGCTCTACATTGACGCGTTCTCAGGTAGTGTCCAAATATGAAGATTAAGAAGCAATAAATTTGGGTTACATGGAAGAAAGTTTTTGAAATAAATAACGGTATTTATGAAATTTGTGTGTAAAAAAATCAAAATTTTGGAATTATTTGAGAATAATTTAAAGATGCTTAATTAAAAAATACAGAGTAATACACTTTTCGACAGCTACTATTCTTGGCTATTTAATAAGCTAACAATACCAAAATCTATAGGTTGGTTCAAAAGTTATACTCATTTATTCCCACGCATCAGGATTCACGAATATTGGCGAAATCTTCAACTGAACACAACTCCTAAAGGATGGCTTCTAGGGGGAGGGGGCGTATGTGGAACAATTTTTTGAAGATTAAGAAGCAATAAATTTGGGTTACATGGAAGAAAGTTTTTGAAATAAATAACGGTATTTATGAAATTTGTGTGTAAAAAAATCAAAATTTTGGAATTATTTGAGAATAATTTAAAGATGCTTAATTAAAAAATACAGAGTAATACACTTTTCGACAGCTACTATTCTTGGCTATTTAATAAGCTAACAATACCAAAATCTATAGGTTGGTTCAAAAGTTATACTCATTTATTCCCACGCATCAGGATTCACGAATATTGGCGAAATCTTCAACTGAACACAACTCCTAAAGGATGGCTTCTAGGGGGAGGGGGCGTATGTGGAACAATTTTTTGAAGATTAAGAAGCAATAAATTTGGGTTACATGGAAGAAAGTTTTTGAAATAAATAACGGTATTTATGAAATTTGTGTGTAAAAAAATCAAAATTTTGGAATTATTTGAGAATAATTTAAAGATGCTTAATTAAAAAATACAGAGTAATACACTTTTCGACAGCTACTATTCTTGGCTATTTAATAAGCTAACAATAACCAAAACTATAGGGTGGTTCAAAAGTTATACTCATTTATTCCCACGCATCAGGATTCACGAATATTGGCGAAATCTTCAACTGAACACAACTCCTAAAGGATGGCTTCTAGGGGGAGGGGGCGTATGTGGAACAATTTTTTGATCAGCTTATCTCAAGGAATCGCGTGGTATACCGGAAGGTATCTTGATCTGAATCACCCTGTATATGGCATGCAAAGCTTTAAAAATATTAATTTGTAATAAAAACCTTTAAAAGAAATAAAGTTTTTCTATGTATAATAGTTGCATAACTATAAGTCAATATGCTCAAAATGGTACAACTATGTCCATCTAGCAAGGTGAGTCATATACAAATTGGCATATCTATATACTTTATAATCAATGACACTAGGCAACTTCCTCTGCTTGGACTTAATGTATCTTTGCAAAAAAAAAAAAAAAAAAAAAAAAAAAACACAAACTAGAAATACCCAGATATCGATGGCTGTACTAAGAAAGTGATGTATGAGAAGAGTTCATAAAAAACCTCACTAACTCACTAATCTAGGCTAAATATATCATAGGTACAAACAACAATTTTTTGTAAATATTTTTTCCATCTAGGCAAAAGAAAAAAAAAAATTTTTAAAAACTTAATCGGCTATTGGTTTCTGAAGACGTTTAGAACAAGTTGTGTCTGGGCAAATAACATTTTTTTATGAGGAATGCAGTTAGCTACACATTTTTCTTGGGAATTTACTGAACCTTCTTCTCCAGAATTTCATGCACTATTTCTATATTCTTGTAGATTTACAGTAACAACTCTTTGGAAAGCTACCGCTTCACACCACACTGAAGTTCGCACTCAAAATAATAAATGCGTTTATTCGCATAATTGTCGAAAAATTCACAATTTAAATTCGTGAAAAATTAGATGAAATCAGCCGTTGTTGGGTTAATCATCATTGAAACGCTTGCCTCTGCGTTCATGCCTATGCTAACTAGCAATAAACTGGGATAAGGAAAAGAAGCGCTACGACCTTCCAGGGAAGTGCTTCAGGAAGGCTCTTAGAGCACCCTTTTTCCCAGTGAGCATGCACGGATTTTAAGTTGATTTAACAGCTGAAATATTTCGTATAAATTAGCCGGATTTGTGTTGGATAAAACACCCATACGCACTTTTCTAACAAATACCTACACAAAACCCAAATCAACTCGACTGGTTTCGTGGAGTTAATATGGATTGAACGAAACTCAACTCAATTCACGTTTCCATAAATACTAATTAGGATTCAATGCGTATTGCGTATATATAGTATGTATATGTTCAGGGAATATTTTGGTTGTCATAGATGGTCTTTTAGTCTCTGCTTACAGCGAAAGTGTTTGAAAAAGCAGATTCAAAAACATTCAATAGCCTATGTAAAGTTAAAGTTAAAAGGAAAAAGCAAATAAAGATTACAAATTAAAAGAGAAACACAAAACTTCATTCATAGAGTCGATATCGGGGGAAAAGTTAAATGTAAAGTTTCCCTGTAAATTAGCAGAAAGCTAGGCTAGGCTTGCTAAATTGTTCGAACAAAGAAACAGTTCTCTAGGAAAGAGTGTCTTTGTCGAGGTATCAGAATATTCACGCTTCTAGAAGATTGTATGAATACAAGGTACAAGGAGAATATTTCAAATAAATTATTTAATGCCTTGCGAACTAGATGAGGAAAAGCACAGGAACATGTCAATGTAGGATTCGTACCCAAGCCCACTGGGATGGTAGGCGTTATAAGGTGTAATTACCAGTAGTTGGTCATAAGTGTTAGTCATGGCCAAACTGAGCATTGAAAACAGGCTACAGACCGATTTTGATATCATGTCTGGGACAAGGTGATATTGCATAACTTGCCCTTGATATGCAAGTCACATGACCTTGGTTTAACTTACCATCAGACTTGGGGAAAATTTTTATATCGGAGGTTCCATAACAATGAATATTAGGGTTTTGAGACTGTCAGTTATCTGGTGCGTCATGCGGCTGAAATCGATATTATTACTCGCGATGAGAGGTTGTCGTTCATTTACTGAGCAAGACCCTCTGCCTAAATTCTGAACACAATAAATTCATGAAATCTTCAGCATATGCAGTATTTCTACAGAGAATATAATAATTACCATCAGTTCCAGATCCTCTTTGTTCCAACGATGATAGAACAGCAACTTATAAAATATAGTTGTGTTAGCTATACTAGCCAACTAATACTAGTAACACAAGCTAATACACAAATATGTGCCGATATAATGTGTCCTTTCTTTTTACTTTCATTTAATCAGAATCACCTTCCGAATTCCAGAAAAAATCCTGGTGAATGAAAAAGTTACAAGGCAACAGACGATAACCACAAAACCAAACGAATCCACATTTCTTATACATCAGAAAAGACCAGCTGTGATCTCTTGTGGTGTCTCATAAATTCTTTCTTTGGAGCTCATATGACGTCAAACGGGAAAACACATGCCAAATGTCATTGTTCTCCCGTTCAGGAACTCTTAATGATGGTAAAAAAAAAACCAAAAAAATATATCCAACTTGGAGGAGCTGGCTTGGCATGGCATGGTATGGCAGGGCGAAAAATTGGTTCGACTAGTGGACGTGAGTGATTTTTTAACAATCGCGGTGCGCCTGCTAATTTATCTCTAGAAAGATGCGGGTTCTTGGGGTTAAAAGCGTCGCCCGCCGCCGTTCAGTTCGCAGACTGAGGTTGATGCCGCTATCGCTGCTTATTTGAAAATGTGCGCACCCGCGTCTTCGTCGTCGTCGTCGATGGGTCGATCGCGGTTCGTACAGTACCTTTGGTGCTGCACGTTATACCGGTTTTATTGGCGCAAGGTGAAAAATGTTGATTAATCCAGTATCAGTTACTGCCAGGTGTGCTTTATGCTTTACACGTTGGAAGACGCTGAACTGACTGCTGCACAAAGTCCCGAAAGAGCGCGTGCGGATAATTGCTTAAATGAACAGAAAATGTGACTTAGTTTCAGGCGTTAGGATGTGAGCTACAGAAATTTAAGACGATGCCAGAGCGCTCTGCTTGAAAATTATTTTAAGAGTGTCATATGTGCGCTTCCTGAATTTAGTGGAAGTTTAATTTCGAGCAACAGCTGTTCGCTTGGGATTTTATTATTATAAAAATGAATATTTGAATAAAGCAACAGAGGAGATAGATGCTATCAGAAGTGAAATCTATATAAAAATTTACTCCAAATGTAATTAGTTGCCCGAAGGATAAAATGCTCATATCATTTGAAGGATGCTGTTTGTTATAATCTTGTCATTGTTAATTTGTATTTGTATCTTAGGATCAGGAAGATACATATAAACATATGTTTTTATTCTTTGAATAGAATTCTTTTATCCTATTTGGTCAAGGTGCTTGTACCTTGATGTAAAGGCTGCGTTGTACCGCAACGCCAAAAGATTGTAGAGAATTCTCCTATATGTTGTGCTGCTTAATCAAGGTGCTTGCACCTTAATTTTAGTAGTATGCTACGTTAACGGTTGTTGTACCGCAACACCCAATTAAAATATAAATGCGTAGAGCTGAATAAAACTGCTCCGTCTGATGATTAAAACAAGACTATAATATTTTCATAAAACTTAATTTATAACAACCAAAAAATGTTTACTAAGCTCAGTTGTTTTTTTGTAAATTAAAAGAATAAGAATTCCACACAAATTCGGACTCCCATGCATACTCTCTTAATATGACACAAATGTGCATATCGCATTTCTTCTGGTGGTGACGGGCGCATGTGCATACTCAGCACAATTTGCGCGAGATTCCTATTCGGTAAGAATGGAAATATGGATTAGATGTTTGCTGTAGTTTGTACAGTAATTTCAATTAGTTTTAAACAGCTGTGGATAGTGAAAGTTCATTTTTGATTTTTTTAATAAGAAGGTCTTTATTATAAATCAGCAATGGGACAAGATAAATATAATAAAATTAATAGAATTATTATATTCTTACAAAATTTCGAAAACCGGGAAGATCGTCCATTTATCATTCAATAAATCACGACTACTGTACTGTAATCTTCTGTTTAAAAATTTTCTGTTCCACCTTTTTCCGAAAATTTTGCTTAAACTTTGAAGCATGTAGACGAAAAATGCTGCAATACACCTTACTTCACTTGGAGAATACAAAATTAAAACTAACTAAACATTTGAAAACATCTTTCACACAAACTTCTTATCATATGTTTACTAAATGACAAACATTTATCAGACATTGGTCAACTGCCTACAAATTATTTGTTAAATGTTTATTTCTAATGTTTGTTATGTGTGGATGCACCTTAAGAGTGCCTGATATTTATATCTGCTGTTATAGCTGCTTCCAAACATTTTCAAACCATATTCCCGTATCACAATGCATACACCGCTTTTAACCGCTCTTCCCGAGAATTAAGTTAGTAAGAAGTTGGTGAATTTCATTCGGTTGGATGATGATTTAGAACAGAATGAGTTATCGTTATATGCGCGTGATTTTTTTAGCTCCTTTAATATTTTGCTGTTCATCCGTAAACTGGTAAAAGCGAAGTGCGCCCGTGTAAAATTAATTAATGATAAAATGGTTAATTTTTTAAAGTAACTCAATAACTTCATTATAGAAAATTACTTCTTCTAAAATATTACCACAGACTTCAATATAATATAGACTGCTAGCTGCAAGCCTTTCCCATACAAAATTTATGAAGAGATGGGGGGCATTCATCAGAGGTGCAAGACCTCCCAAATTAAGTTAAATTAATGTCTTGTAAAATGAATAGAACTTTCTGATTTTACTTTGTACGCAGTTCTTAATTAAGTTATTGTTAAATATTTAGAAAATATTTTGAGTACCTACTTTCGTCTTTCCCATTTCAAATTTAAAACTACGCTTCGCATGTAATTACTGCTGCAATAATTTTATATTTTATAAGAAAAGTAATAATCTTAAGAATTGATAATCTGTGGTGTATAAAATTTTTTTATAGTTTTTGTGTTTCTTCGCGAATTGTTATTTAATGTAATTCCTTCTAAACTTGAGAAATGAATATTGTGAAAATTCTCTGTATTCCATGTAGCTTTCTTGAATCAAAGTAAGAACTTCAATAATTTATGTGGTACCTAGGCTAGGCATACAGTTTTAAAGTTTAAAGTCAATAACGAATATTTGTATTTTATGGAATATTATGGAAAATTTCGGTATTCTTCAGAGTGCTAATTGTTCTTATTATATTGGTAGGTACATGCCCTCCTATATATAAATAAAAATCTATTGCCGCATGTTACATCATCACTTGAGAACGGCTCCACCGATTTGGCTAAGCTTGTTGTTGTTTTGTTCATAATAACCAGGACAAGTTTTGTAGGGAAATAAAAATTGGAATCGGCGACCCCTTCTTGGTGTTGCCAACCAAAACTTTATATATTTGATAACTGCCTGAAAACGCGTCGACGTGGAGAGCTAAAATTTTGTGCACGGTGTTTTTAAAAACAAGTAAATTTAAGTTCAAAAATGGGACCAATCGGGTTACCATACAAAACTTTGGTTTTTCACAATACATTTGGACACTGAGTTACGCGTCGATGTAGAGAGTTGAAATTTTGTACATGGTGTTTTCATAGCAATTGTGAATAAAATTTGAAAAATGGACTAATCCGGGTTAACGCTTCTTGGTGTTACCATACAAAACTTTAGCTTTTCACTACATACTTGGAAGCTACCTGAGAAGTGGTGGAGAGGTGGAGAGCTTATATTATTTTGTATACGGCATTTTTATAAAAATCGCAAGTACAGGTCCAAAAGTGGAACAAACAACTCTTGGTTGGTGTTACCATACAAAACTTTTGTTTTTCACTATATATTTGGACACTGCCTCTAGTGTCGACACAGAGAGCTGAAATTTTGTACACGGCCTTTTTAGAAAAAACGGGAAATTTACGTTCGAAAATGAAACCAATCGGGCAACTCCTTCGCAAAGTTGCCAAACAAAAATTTCGTTTCTTACTATATATATAGGCACTGCCTTAGAACGGGTCGACGTAGACAGCTACACTCTCCCACACACTTGAACGTATGCACGCACCCACATACAAACACACACGCAGTCGTACACACACTAGATAATATGCATCTCTAATCACCACACCCTTTCAACCCCCACCCATTTGGGCATCTATATTATTGCCGGGCAATGCAGGCGGGCTCCCCTAGTTTTATATAAATACGATGTATTCCTGTTTATCACGTAAGTTTGCTGTATGAACGTCATATTTTGAAGGGCAATAACTATTTAAAGAAATTAGCAGAGAGGATTATTATAGTAATGTAAATAGTAGTGAAATATAAGCACTTAGATTTTTCTCAAATTTGTGCATGCAATGATTTAAAGTGAAAAAAAAAACATTAAATAAATTATTAACGCGCCACATGCGACTCCTCCAATGTGGTGTGGAAACTCGTATATTTTTAATAATCATTTTTTTATGTTATTTTTTTCCTGGGTGTAATAAATGCTCTATTCTAATGCTTCTAAAAGATTGTTTTTTTTTAATAAATTAAAACCATTTTCGTATTAAAAATAAATCTTATAGTATACAATTTTTGTTATTAGCTTAAAATAATTATATATATTTTTAAGCTAATAGCATATTATTGCAATAAATAATTTCCTTTTATATGTGACAATTTCCCTTCTGTAAATATTTGTCTTACTAAATGGCAGCACTAATCGCTCGCGAGCTGTCATCAGTCAGTCTATATTATATTGAAGTCTGTGAATATAACTGCAGTTATTGCGAAGAATTACTTCTATTCCTGCTTCTAAGTAATTCTATTTCCATGCTTATATAATCACTCAAAAGAAGTGCTTACTGCAGATGTTGCGAGCAACCACTTCTCTAAGTAGAATACTCTACCTCCAATCCCATTGTGGAGGAAAAAAAAAAAGAAGAAGGACTTCGTTTTCCTTGAGAAGTAGTTATATTACTGCTTCTATGATCTTCTTTTTCCGACTGGGTACTTTCCGATAAAATCAGAGCTAACTTTGAAATTTATATCGCCAACAGAACTTATACTAATTGGCTGACTTTAGATCGTAATTCTCATAAAGCGTTGATTTGTCCCTTAACATCACAATTGCAGACTAAGCTACTCCAGGACCTTATTATTTGGGTGGGGCCGAGGAGAACCTCTAAGCACTGCGATCTAAAAGATATTTTATGCTATGCCCTTACCGTTTTAGGTCCTGAACTCTACGTTTTCCTTTTTTAGATGGGTTATTAACTCATCAGGATCAGTTTTCTGAACATCTGATAGAGCTATAAATCCCTTACCTATGGACATTGGCGTCTTTGGTGAGCAAGTGCTGCGTATTCGCGGAGTACAAGCTCTGCATATTCTACCTCTTCATTGCAAAAGTGGCATTATCGTAATTTTGCTCATTTTCTTAAGTATGTATGTACTTAAGTGCGCGCACATGGTATATAGACTATTAGTATGACTCTAGTATGAACCACATTTGGCCATTTTGGGCATAGACATTGGCGTCTTTGGTGAGCAAGTGCTGCGTATTCGCGGAGTACAAGCTCTGCATATTCTACCTCTTCATTGCAAAAGTGGCATTATCGTAATTTTGCTCATTTTCTTAAGTATGTATGTACTTAAGTGCGCGCACATGGTATATAGACTATTAGTATGACTCTAGTATGGACCACATTTGGCCATTTTGGGAGTCGTGGCTTCAATTGATTGTACTAAAGATATTTTAATATTATATTAATATCAGTAATCATGACCAAAATATTAACACTACATGAATAAAAATTTCTGTAACTGCTTACTTGATCGTTTGCAAAAGTTATTAATTTTTTTCTGATACATTTAGCTGCCAGGTTATTATTTGAATTTTCTAAAATATTGAAATTTTTATTCCATTGTAATTTGTCAAAACTATTACCAAAAAATTGGTCTTAATAATTTTTCGGAATTCTTCATATGAATTGTCATGCTGTGATGTAGCAGCTCAAGTGTCAAATAATTAGTGGGTATATATTGTTACTTTGTATACTGTGGTAGACAATGGGCAGTCAGTAGGGCAGTGAATAGCCTGATCTAGTTGATGATTTTTTAAAATCATAATATGGGAAGTTAATGAACTTATTCGCCTACCTTAGTCCAGGAATGCTTTCCCACTCTATATGGTGAATCTTTCCTGTTTTAGACATAACTTCTTCTTCTATGGGCTCTTTTTAAGACCGCAGGAGAGTTCGGAGCCAGTAAATGGAAATTCTGCTCGTTTTTTAACCAGGTAGTTTTAGTCTAATTACCTTCATGTCCTGCGTGTTCTAGTACATTTTAAATTTGTTTGACTTTGATAGTAGATCTACTACATCACTACACTAAACTAGCATTGAAGGGAAAACATTTGAATTTAATTTACCATGGCTTAGTCATCCAAATTTATATATGTGTCCATGTCGATAGTATTTTAGTACGTTGATTTTAATTCACATTTCAATGAAGTGGATTAGGAAGTATCGTTACCTCCGGCATATACAAGCCATGAAGTCGACTTTGACACAAACATATTAAAATTCATTAGTGAATTAAGAGTTCTCACTAATAATTTTATGCACTCATGGAGTAAAAGCTACGATGAACTATAATTTCATCTTAAAAATATCCTAGCTTCTTTTATTTGAAGAACTCCTGCAGTTAGACATCAAACATCAAACAGATCAAAAACTTCCAATCCATAATAAAAGTGGTGAGGAGAGACCAAGAGCTTCGAGTTTGGCTAAAATGTATGTTGAACTAAATATAGCTTTAAGGCAAAAATTTGGTTTATTATTCTAATTTATAAAACGCTGAATTCCATTATGTTGATTTGCTCCTTTTAATTTAATGAAATTGAAAAGATGCTGTTAATCACAATCTGAATTGAATTAATTTTAATCTGAAGAATGTTATGTTACTATAAATTTTATTACAACTTTAAATTTTTTAATGGCTTTTTAAATCAGGAATAACGAAAAGCTAATAAACTCGTAGCTTTCAAAACGACATTAATTTAACACCACCATATAAAAACAGCATTTTCACATTAAACACAAGAATCGAAAAAATGTAAACCGAAAAACTCAATTTATTCCACTTTGGAACTAGATTTTTGCTCCAATGATTAATAAAATCATGGGAAATAGGATAAGCTAATATTTTTACTAATAAAATAGTATATATATTTCAGACTTTTAAGATAAACACAACTTTTATGTTTTATCGGCCGAATCTTTCCGCCGAAAAAGTTTTTCGGTCGATAAAACATAAAAGTTGTGCTTTTCTTCAAAATCTGAAATAAATACAACTATTTTCTCAGTAAAATTCTTAGTTTATCCTATTTCCTTGGATTTTATTAATCATTGGAACAAAAATCTTGTTTTAAAGTGGAATAAATTGAGTTTTTCGGTTTACATTTTTCTGTTCTTGTTTTTGAAGGGAAAGTGCCTTTAGACTGGACGCGAACTGGTGATTTCTGCATATACTGATATTTTCATTTATTATGCAGAGTAGATAAATGTTTTGAGTTTTTAATTTTGAGATAACTATTGTACTACAAAAGTTTAAACATCGACATTAAGTAAGTTCTACTAAAAACCCTACTTGTAAGGATGGCATTTCCTAAAATGGACGCGAATTGGTGCGTTTACCCTATATTCCGGAAGTTACAGAGGTATACCTATGTACATATGTCGCTTATCTCAGTGAGTAGCAATACCAGAGACTCTGATATTTTAAACGAATTTTTGACCGGAATACTAAAAGTCACACTAAAGTCTAATTTCCGTACTCCAGAATATACCAGGTTATAATGATGATAAGTGTTAGTCCTTGGAAGTAGATTGTTCTCCATATGGAGAGGTTAAGGCTTACTTGATATTTTATAATAATTTATAGGAAATCTCGAATGATTTTTATGAGTTTTGCTGTTTTTTAATTTTTTCGGTGTCTTTCTCACCCTTTTCCAGACAAAATCTAAGCAAATGCATTATTAAAAGGTACATACTTCCTGCTACTTTGGCTCCTTAAAAAAAATAATAAAAATCTCACTACTATCCCAATTTTAAATTTTCACTATTAACTGCCTACCAAAAAGTCTCAAACCGAACGTTAAACAGTTTCAATTTCTCCAATTAATCCAAACAATTTTTACCACCTTTTTGTAAAGCCATTCACTTCAGAAATGTAACAAAGAAAAGCGCCAAACGGGCGGAAACTTAATTTCCACGCTCTCTAGCCGTAACCCCTGTATCCTAATTCACTTGTACTTTTGTCAACATTAGCCGTCAACAATGTGCAAAGCCGAGTATCTACAATTCCGCACCTTAAATGGGCGATGATTTATCACTTAATTACATTTAAGGAAGTGGATGGTCGACATTCAATGAGTTGTCCCACCGGCTGGAGAGCCCTAGGCTGTGACCAAAGAAATCTTTCGAGTACCTACTTTTCTTCTACCTGTTACTGTCGGTGTCTTTTCTCCGGACTATCCCAACCCAATAGTCCAATAGGAAGGACTGGGGCGCCAGCTTTGTTTCTTAAAACGGTCACATTTGTTGACATAATTCGCTTTGTACCAAACAAAACGTCCACAAATCAGCAGAGCGTCCGCACTCTTTCGGCCGCCGTGAAACTCCAATGAGAAGCTCTAACAGTAGCTCGTTCGACTGCAATTCAATTAAAATCAAATAAAATCGAAATAAATTCGCTTTAAAATGCAAATTAATGCGATTTACTAATTCCTAGAGTGCGATTTGAATCATGCGTCCCCTGCGGGTGGTTACCTACTGGTTGCTAGTTGGCGCATTCAAAAGGAAGATACCACAGTCGTGCGCTTGCGCAGATCGCTTTTTCATCATCGGTCGGAGGCTCTTCATACTTCTTGCACAATTTACACACACACAGCAACTGAACAAACTGACTTCTGACTCATGACTGGAACTTTTTGATGGTTACCGGTTGATAGCCAGATTTGCAAAAATCGTTTAATAATTGTAACAATAACAAACGCAAAACAAAGGTAATGACAATAATACTGAGGGTACGGGCAAAGAGGCTCTTTGGAACAATTGCAAATAGGTACATAGGTAGGTAGTACAGTTGGTCATGTAGACGCGGATATATTTTGCGCGACATATAGTAGATTGCGGGTGCGCATTGGTACGTAAGCGCATTTTAATTGTTCTGTCCTTTAGCATTTCACTGTTGACTCCAGAAGCAGTGTTGTATGTAGAAAGTCCATTTTTGGTAACCGACCAATTGATAACGCGGTTTTGTTCCAAACCTTCGGCCCTGGTTCGCGGGTCTTTCTTGAATCTCGATCGTCGTCGTGAATAATATAGGAAGTGAGTCAGAGTAAGAAAATTTAAATGACACTTGCGCCGTCTTTCAAGCTATCGATTTTCGGATAGTTCCTATTTTTGTTGAGTAATTCCAGGCGGCTAAAGAAATCGACAAAAGTAGGTACCTACAACATTTACATTGTTCATAACTTCGCCGTACATGTGTTAAAATTTTTATAATTTCTCCCTTTTACTTGTACAATAAAAATCTGCCTGAAAATTAATTCAAAAGGCCAATTTAAAGCCACTGCACGCAATCGTTTTTCACCATAAACTTCTCTGGACGACATTCAACTCGATTTTAAGTGTTTTAAATGAAAAGGACGTGAAAACTTGTTGATCGAAGAGAAGAAATGATTATGCACCAGACTTAAGAAGCAGCTGGTGTTTGTCGGATTTGATTGCTGCCAAAACTGTTGGACGATAGCTCGGATATAATTTCGAGATCTCTTGATGATAAGATGTTGGGCAGTGCAAATTGGGTGCTTTCTTGGAGTGTGAAAAGATTTTAAAGAGGAACATCGAAGTGTTTAATTGTTCGTGTTGCATGTGATTGCGATGGCATTTCTTAAACTGAAGGACATACATACAACATATGTACACTACATATAAGTATGAGATGAAAGCGCTTAACAAGGTCTCAATGATGTTTTTACTTTTGTACTTTTTTATAATAATGAAAAAGTTTTTATTTGCGTATTATCGTCTGATAAATTGTGAGATTTTGGAATTATATTTAGGAATAGCTGTTGCGCTTGAGGCATAGCTCCCGATGAATTATTATCGTAAGGTTGATTACTATATCTAGAGTCGTTTTGCTTTCCCAATTTGGTTGTAGCTTTACATCGCTTATTGTTTCTAAAGCACAAGACAGTTTAGCTTCGATTAAATTATGTTTCGATAACGAGCAACAGGATTGTTTACTTACAATGAAATAGGGTAAAGTAGTCTATTACTGGCTATGCTCTAAAAAAAAAATCCTATGATCACTATATTTGATAAGAACTCATTTCTTGTTTAGCTTGCGTCCATAGAAACCTTTACTATATGTGCAAAAAATCTTTATGTTCAATAGTCTGGAGCAGCAAGCGTATGCATGAGGGTTCCAGCATTTCTTAACTAGACGAAGTATGGATAGGTAAATAATAATTGGTTTTAAAGACTTAGGCCTTTATGGTATGTTTTTATTGTAGTTATCAAATATTATTCTAATATTAGGTAAAATTATAGTTATTTTTAGTAATTAATTTAAAGAAATTTTTGGGCGGCCAGATTTTGATAATAATTTTCACTAAAATTTGATTCATGCCCGGTCGTGGCCGGAAATGGGAGCTCTTTATCTTTTCGCGGCCAGTTATTGAAATTTATATAGAATTTCATAAATAGGAACCTTAAAATTGCTTTGAAAGGAAGGCGTGGGTAATTGTTATTTAGACTTTTTATCATCTAGCCTAAAAAAGTCACATATACATCGAAGAGAGTCTATACAGAGGAGGAAGCACCACAGTAGTTGATTCAGAAAAGTAAAGAGAAGAAAATATCAATAAGAAAAATGAATTAAATTTCCAGAATTTCCAAATCAAAGTTTCAAGAAAAACTTACAGGGAAACTACCAGAAGGTGTTGCAAAATCTGGACCTTCAACTGTTTTCACAGAAGTGGAAAGTGAAAAAAATTCTTGACTGGTGTACCACACTCACAAATGTGGCTTTTCGGTTAACTCTAGGGTCTTAGATGATTTGAAAATGATGACCAAATAAAAACAACTTTCAAAGGAGGCCAACCGGCTAAAACCTGGTTGTCGTTATTTTTGAAAAATCCATCCTGAGATTGCTTTTTTACACCAAAAGGTATCACCAAAAGAAGAGTCAGTAACCGTGTAATAGAAGGAAAAATGAATAGCCAATAGTTATTTTATTTGTCGATGGGCACAGGTTCCATCTAACACTAGTGCTAAACGACTTTGTCGATAATGAGATTATTTTGTATGCTCTTCTTTTGAAAACCTACCTCCTGCAAACTGCAGACGTAAGTGGAAAGGAATGGAAAAGTACTGTGGAAAGTTGGGAAAAGCAGCCTGAAAATGCACATGAATCTCTAACAAAAATAACATTTTGCCCACTTTTGGAAATTATTTTGGACACAGGAAGCCTCCGGTTGTGGACTTCTTCAAGTAAATCAAGAAAGCATGAAATTCTATCGTGTAAAACATTTAATATAATAATTAAATTATTAACGAAGTAAGAGAGAAGTTAGAAAGCTAGGGATTTCCTCAGATGATATAATTAACATTTTAAAAAGAGAAGGCGACGAACGACAGAATATGGATGAAAATCAATTTCATTTCACTATGACGATGGCACTTTGGAGAGATATTTCTTTGCTTCTTCTCATGTCTTCCCCAAAAAACATGTTTTCATACTGCATCTGAAATACTCGTGTGGGATGGCCCAATAGCTACACACGAAAATTTGGTGAGAATTTTCATTATGATTACACAATAAATACTAAGAATACAATCCTTTTCTCATATTAATAATTTGTTTTTGACTACCGATGTTGCATAATTTACTACTGAATGTTAAAGTAAAAAAAAACAAACAAAAACAAAAAAGAAAGCTAGAATTGGTCTAAGAGCAATATTATTATAATACCCTAGATGAATGCCCGTATATAATTTCGTATTGAGACTTACTTGTGCAAGTTTGAT
This sequence comes from Dioctria rufipes, assembly GCA_963924295.1. NCBI lineage: Eukaryota > Metazoa > Arthropoda > Insecta > Diptera > Asilidae > Dioctria > Dioctria rufipes. The sequence continues at coordinate 153,423,659 of OZ002743.1, read as the reverse complement.
TTTTGAAATTGTGTTTCGCATATATTTCTAGAAGGGTTCGTCGAACAGTAAAAATGGTTATAATCAATTTCATAGGATTTCAAATTCTGAATAGCTTTTCAGTACAATAAAAACGTCTACGTTTTTACAGTATACGTAAAACCCTAAATTATAATATAGCAATACCTCTTTTTGTTGCCCAATTTAGTCGATTTTTGAACATTTATTTACTATTACTATGAAAACACCGTGTACAAAATTTTAGATCTCCACGTCGACGAGCCCTCAGACAGTGTTCAAATATATATCAAAAACGAAACTTCTGTATGGCTACCTTACGAAATACTAGCCGGATTCTTCCCATTTTCGAACGTAGATTGTATTCTTTTTCCTAAAATTTGTGTGCAAAACTTCAAATCTCTGCGTCGACGCGTTGTCCGGCACTGTCCAAATATATAGTAAAAGACGAAATTTTTGTATGGTAACCCTACGAAGGAGTTACCCGATTAATCCCATTTCCGAACTTAAATTTCGTTTTTTTTTGTTTTAAATGCCCATTTAAAAAATTTCAGCTCTCTAAGAGAATGCGTCCTCGAGTTATCCTGAGGATGGACAGACGGACGGACAGACAGACTTGTAAAAATCAAAATAACTTTCAATATTATGCGTGGGTCAAATCTATTTTTCTCTACAAGCATTATTTCTGTGCATTACAAATGGAATGAAAAACTTAGGATCCCTATGATTTAATCTAGAGTATAAAAAGTTAAGTGGCCGGTAATCGGTGTTTTACCATATGCGATACTGTAAGTCATTTAGCAGTGCATTTAGATGTGTAATAATATCTTTCGAGCATAATTATGCGTTTATCAAATGAAATGCGATATGGTTTAAGATTGAAAATTACATTGAAGACATTGGGACGTGTTCAAGGGAAATTGAAACCGTCAAAATTATGAATCTTATGAGACCAATTAATTAATCAAAATTTTGACGCAAAGTCCTCTTCTAAATTAAACGTGTTTTGACGTCCAAATCACACTTTTTTTTTGTGTTGATTTCCAACTAACAAAATTAAAATGTTTTATTAAATTTCCAATTTTTTGTTTTTTAATACAGAGGGAACGAAAAAAATTCTCAAGTACGAAGGTCAAGGCGGCTCAGGATCGTTGAGGTTCTAAAGTAGTTTGTGATCCGGGAAAGAGAGTGCTAGAGCCGGATCTAATTACCGAGTTCGCTCTCCAATTTTCCATATTTTCCCATCGATTCAGATATTAGCTCTTTTGAGCGTACATTTTTACAATACTCTCAATGGAACATCTACACATCATATCATATGAGGTCGCTATTCTACATTTAGGTCATGGAGATCCGTAGCTATAAAATCCTGAGATAACGACTCCATTGCCAAACTTGCTTTGATGCAACATTAATTTCTGAAGGTTACCATTATTTTTGATTTAAACGAAATAGGATTGAGTTGTAAATGTTCGTCTCGATGGCAGATTTTCCGATCAGCTGTTAAATGTATGTTTGCTTTTTTAACTTTTAACTATTATTGATATATAGTCAAACTTTTCCCATGCCTAAAGGACAAGACGTAGACGTGTCCTTTTCCCACTAATTTATCTGATCCATTATGTAAGGACCGATGTCCGCCTAAAAGGAACAAGGGAATGTATCAATGGTAAGGATTAATAACTCAGACTTAAATAAAAACTACCGGGAATCGCCTATCCAGGTCAGGTTGTGATCATAGTAAAGAGACGTATAGAGATAGTGATCTCAATGCTAGATTCGTAAATGGAATATGGTTTGATGATAAAGTGCTTGAGATAAAAAATTTTTGGATTCAATATCCATAAATTATATCTAATATTTCCTATATATATAATAGAATTAATGGCTTATATAGTTTTGGTTCGAAGCTACCTGCCGAAAGTAATCCGTGACTAGTGACAGCAAGGGGACAAAAATGAATGTAGATGAAAAAAAATTTTTGATGGAATAGGGAGCGGGAGCGATCTTATTTTAAACCTTTACAATGCACATGCTATAGGTTACCTTAGGTTACAGTGGCAGCTATCAAATACCAACGATCAGCCATACCGATGATCCATTGTGATGCTCATTCCCCATATGGACGTTAATAAGAAATGATTGTTGAATTTAGGGGATGTATTAGTGAACTACCTCAAAGGTGCCCAACTCCTTATCTGGTATTTCCCATAATTTGCGAAAAAGTAGCTAACAAGAGTTTTCCTTCCTTTGGCAAAGTTTGGCCATTGACACAATGGCCGTTGAATGCTTTCAGCCTCTTCCTCGTGCATGCAGCTTCTGCATAAGTAATTGTATGGAGCATACATGCCCTCCTCATGTTTGCCAAAGAGGCAGTGTCCTGTGATAACTGCAGTAAGATTTGGCTCGTCTTTATAGTTCACCCTTAACAGAGTTTCTGTCTTCTTAGGACATATCTGGCCATAGCTGGCGTTTAATCGCGCATGTAGTTTAGTTAGTTCTCCCTATCTGCGATTAGCCAGCTTAAATGTCTGTAAATCTGGAATCCTCTGCGCTGACTCTAGAGGCCTATCTATCAATTCTTCTGCTAAGCACACATTCATAGCTGCACCCTTCCTGGCCACAGCATTAGCTTCCTTAATTCCTGGGATATTATTGCGGCCAGGCAGAGAAAACGACTCTGTGGTTAGTACAAGTTTCGTGAGCAATGCACTGGAATTAATTGTAAAATAAAAACTTAAACAATATAACTTGGGTAAAGAAACCAAGAAATTTTTACAAATAGTTAATAAATAATATGCCACAACTCCCATAGTAAAACATTTATGAAAATAAAAATCTTACAACGAAACTTTTACTAAGAATGGATATTTTAAATTTTTAAGGTCTTGTCCCACCGACTGATTTATATTTTTAAATATCATAAAAAAATTTATATTGCGAAAATAAACTTAAGTAAATAAAAACTAGGAATAAAAAATTTTTTTTTTGATTTAGGCCCACCAACATTTCGCACAGTTTGCAATTAATTCAGTTTTTTGCTCAGTCTCGTCTATATTCAATTACCGAACACAGCCTAACTTACTTCTTTACTGCGCGTATACTTAATTGAAGACTTGATCTTACAAGTGGTATTACAAAATATTACCGAAGTATGACTACTATTGAGCTTCAACTTTATTCTTAAAAGAATATTATAAAATTTCTTAACCCTTCTACCACCAAAATAATTTAAAAATATAGAGGACTAAGATCGGGTCGATTTTGACCCAGATAAATATTTCTAATTCTAGATGCTTCTTCCAACTATCTATTAAAAATAAAAGTATTGTTACTTTAATTTACTTTATTTAATTTTATTAGGGTAGACGTGAAAATACATAGGAAAATATATGAACAATACATTTTGGTTTAGTTCGTTAAGCTTTCAGCCGTTTGGTCAAGCAGGAAATGTAGAAATGAAGTAGAATTTTTAAATAAGTACTCAAAAAATGTATTTATTTCATCGAAATTTAATTTTAAATTAACATTGGTAACACACAACACGTGGAATATCCAAAAAAAGCACCACATAGCATTTCACAACTCGCTTGACTAAAGAGCATATCCTGTGTTCTTATTACGCGAACGTCCAAATCCGGATCATTTGTGACCCGCCATATTTCACGGCACAATTAAAGTTAATTTATAATATACATCAAAAGCCCAAGGCTAAGGTATTCCTAGAGGGATAGGGAGCTCGAGCTTATATTTTAAAAATTACTTAGAAAAATTCAGTTATGGGGTTATTTTTGACCCAGTTTCGGTCGTACAAAGGTTCTACTACCGAAAAGTAATATGTTTAAATACTTTTGTCTTCAATCGGTAAATTTAATCTAAGCTCCTTACTAAAAATATTACGCTTTCCTCGCAACACCATTTAAAAAAAAACTGCAAAATTTTTGCTCTGATAATTTGTACAGGTAGAAAGTGAATAAGGAGGACATAAAGCCAGATACTGCCTGGACTGGATCCCTGCAAGTTTCCATTTTAACTTCGATTGAAAATAAAAACAAACAAATCGCAAAATAAAACAAAATAGTGTTGAATTTTGAATTTAAACAGTTTGCAGTAATAATTCAGCGTAATTGGGCTACGATAAGACGTTGACATTTTTATTGAACAGCCCTTGAATTCGGAACATATCAAAAGAGAGAGAGGCTACTGAAGAAAGTGTCCAGCCAGACCTTAGCCGATCATGGCAGATTACGATGTACACGTAAAAACGCGCGTTGTGGTGACAAGGTGAAGCTGTAACGGCGACTTAATATAAAAGCTTCACGGCGACGCGTGTGCGTTCGAAAGAAATGGGCAGGTGCTATTATACAAAACAATTTATTTATAAAAGGAGTCTCTCATTAATCTTAAGCCATTTAAGACCTATTTATACAGGCGATGGTATTAAAAAATCAATTAAAATGTTAAATTCGATAAACTGTGATGCACTTAGATTAACTACGAGAGTTTTTGGTATGCATCGCGTAACATCTGATTGCATAGAGCGGCGTATGGATTGATTTCGACCAACTGGGGAAAAGAATGTGAAATTAGCATGATTCAGGATTTAAGATTGCGGAAATTACCTGTGTTGTTGCAAATTTACTTCCAAGTTTCGCAGCTATTTCGAAGTCATGCCGAGCTGCTTCTAAGTTTTCACGCTTTCTGTGAAGAACTCCTCTTTGACATAAAGCCTGACATGCAGTTCGGCCCCTGCTCTTGGAGATATTTATTGCCTTGTCTAGATCTATGAATGCAGCTGAAAAGATAAGTCCATTTTCATTAAAGGTTTTAGAATCAAAGTTAAGCTAATTTTTAATGTAGATATGTGCGTAATTCAATTATATTGTAGAACATAATATAGGGTACATCCAATAAAACATAAGCACCAAGTGCTAGTAAATGGGATTAATTTCCGAAACTTCCGGTTTATTAATTTTAAATTTTGCTGGTCGTGGAATTTTAAATGTTGGATTTTGGGATTGCGGTTTGATCAGCAAAAATCCCTACTTTCAAAATCAGGACTTATAATAAAGAATTTTTGAAGGAGAGTTTTGAATTGTCACTGCAACGCAATTTTTTTTTAACTAGTTGTCATTACCATCAGGATTTGAAAGCCCTTTTTGTGACATTTCCTTCAAAAGAAGAAAAGTAACTTCAATTGGGATTGTGTCGAAGTTTGTCATTAGTCCGTATTCTGTTTATACTGATTTTGAGTATTTGGGATTTTCTTACATTTGGCAATTTTAATTTTACATCGTTTCAAATTGGAAAGTAAAATGTTTTGAATATTCCATTGGTGCAGCTTGAAGATGTCATCCTACCGCCACTGCATTTGAAGATCGGCTACATGAAGTAGTTCGTGGAAATTTGAATATCGACAGCGAGGGATTTCGTCAACTCAGATCAAAGTTTCCTGGATTCAGTGAAGCTAAAATCAAAGATCTTACCCTACATCTTCATTTGTTGGCAATAACTACTTAAATATTTCAATTGATTTCGGCTAATTTTCAGAAATATTCGTTAGGTCACAATTTCAGAAAATTATGCGGGACAACGATTTTGCAACCAAACTGAGTACTGTGGAAAGACGAGTCTGGAATAGTTTTTTTTTATTCTACAATAATTTCTTTGGCAACAAGATAGTTCCGACTACGTAAACGTTGTACACGAATTTTTTACTGCCTACGATGAAATGGGCTACAACATGTCCATTGACCATCAACATTGACTTTTTGCAACTACACTTAAATTTCTTTCAGGACTATCCCACTCACAATGGTGAAAAGGATACTTGGTATTACCGCCTTAAATTCCAAACAAAATTGTCATTAAAATTACCGTATCATACGTTTGGACATGCGTCATGAAATTTAATTCTTAATTAGTGTTGCTTACAACGGCTTTTGAAGTTGTTGTTGTTGTATTTGTTAAATTTCTTGTTGTTTTAATATTTGTTATTTGTTGCATTTTTCACGTTTTCACAGTTTTCGCGGTTAAAGTCCAGAGCTTCTTCAACTTTCTCTGTAGTTCAATATTATACGGAAATACAGCTGCTTAATGAGCAGAAATTCGATAACTCAGTCAAATTTCAACCGATTTTAGTTAGACGCGGAATTGAATTCGCTATTAGTGATATGAACAGAAAAAAAAATATTGTACAGCAAAATTGGTCATCAAATTGTTGGCAAAGTTGAAAAACTGTGCAAAAAGTGATAAATTTGCAAATGTTTTCGACTTTCGTTACTTTTTATCGCAACGAAATAAGGAGCATATGGTTAGAAAGGCCTATCTATCTTCTTTCATATACTACAAAACTTCAATATCGAATAAAAAATGGCGGAATCATAGATTATTATATACATGGACCTACCGAATAACGGTTTTTGTTATCTAAAATGAGATTTTGAGGGTGTGTGAGCAATTTCTAGTATTAACACTATTTTTAGTTCCACTAGACCTACAACCTACATTATGTCTCGTCAAAAGCATATTTTCGCTGTAACACAGTGTAATTAATTAATTAATGAAATATGCTAGATTTCATTTATGAATTAGCTCAACTTGACTACCACCACCAAAGAGGAGGAAAAGAATCTAATAATAAATTATCAAAAGTTTAAGTCACAAAATAGACGCCTGAAGATATACATAGGTAGAGGCAGCCTTCTGGACATGAATGGGAAGGAGTTCTACATTCGGGCAATCTGAACAAAATAAGAGGCTTCACCAGCCGAGGAATGGAAACGAGGAATGTCGAGAAGATTGCAGAAATTGTATCTGGTCATACAGATATCCAGGTTCACCAGAGTGAATTAGGTTATAGAGAAATATTAAGGCTTTATGCGTTTGGTAAGAATTGTTCAAGCAGCCAATCAATGAGAGCCTGTACGGAGTAATATGCTACCATCGTTTAATGCCAAACACAAATCTAATGCAATCGTTAAAAGCAACAGTTTGGGATATATCAACCTTCCGTAAGTAAAATGGGGTAATAGAAGAGCTTTTACGAGTTGCAAGCGGATATTTGTTGACAACGAGCTCAAAACAGATTCTTGGGGTACACTGTAGAAAAAGGGGAGTAGGGAGAAGAGGAGTCACCAACTTGTCCCTTTTTAAACCTGTCAATAAGTAAACTATCAATTAAGGAGATCGCAGAGGAAGAGAACTTAAAATTACTGTATAGCTTTTCGTAGAGTGGCTAACACTATCAAAAGTAAGTTAAACAGGAGTTTAAAAGATGAAGTATGTATGGTGAAATGTAAAGTAAGGTAATAGCATTTTAAAGAATAAATACATATATATATACATATATCCACTATAAGACCCATGGTCACATACGATTCAGTAGTTTGGTGGTCAAAAACCAACAAAGGCAGCTCAAGCTAGTTTACAAAAACTACAATGGCTTGTATGTCTAAAAGTAACTGTTGTCATGGTATCTGCCCGACTGCATCCTTATAGGCTATACTGAACCAATTTCCGATGCATCTGCATTTGAGAGGGAAGCCATCCTTAGCGCAATAAGAGTGCAGATGGAAAACTTCGTTCTGGACGAATTCCTTGACCCATTCCTTGACATCATTCAAAGGCATCTTAGGAGATCGTCAAAAGTGGCATTCCGATGATCTATAATTTTCTAGGCAGATATCGACGCTATAAAACTCCGCGCCTGCGAAATAATTTATAAAAACATGCGTGGAGTAAATACAACCATAGAGGTAAGTAGAATTCAAACCGTTGAAATCGTATATCTTTGAATCTATGCTAGTCTAAGGCTGCCTAGTGCATTTAAAGACAAATAAGATCAGGGTTATTGGGATACCTGGACAAAGGAAGGAATCGAAACTCTTTTTATCCCTTTTTTGTACCCTAGATGAAATCTGAAGGGTATACTAAGCTTGTCATTCCGTTTGCAACATCTAGAAATAATACTTGTACAAAAAAAAGGGGGGTGGACATCCACTCATAATATTAAAAGTTATTTTGATTTTTGTATAGTCCGTCCGTCCATCTGTCTGCCTCTCGGTGCGCACGATAACTCGAGAACGCGTATGAAAATGAGACAAATCGACCAACTTCTTCGTGGGGTTGCCATATAAAAATTTCGTTTTCCACTATATATTTGGACACTGCCTGAGAATGCATCGATATAGAGAGCTGAAATTTTGTACAATGTGTTTTCATAGTAATAGTAAATAAAGTTTCGAAAATGGACTAAATTGGGCAACCCCTTCTTGGTGTTGCCATATAAAAGTTTTTGTTTTCTTACGTATACGTATGGTGAAAAGGATCCGTCCTAGAGGTTTTTATTGTAGTGGAAAATTCATCAGAATATAAAATCCTATCAAATTGGTCATAATAATTTTTTTCTGGCCGACGAACCATTCTAGACACATATGCATACGAAGAACCACCCGATAGTGAGACCTATCGCTTCTGTATAGTAGGTGAGGAAACTGCCGATAACGTTCTCTGCGTCTGAAGGTAAAACATATAGAAAATGCACTCCCATTGTGAGAGGATGTTATAAATATAGCCCCAAAAAACGTCATATGTTTTGTAAACGATCTCAATGGATGCCCTAGGGCACTTAGAGGAAATGTTAAAAAAGATCTCAGAATTCGATATGACTGGATGAGAGGCGGGACCTCTGTCTGCATACTCTCTCATATTAATAATAACAAAATAAAGGGTTTTCCAATAAGGGGTGTTATTTTGATATTCAAAGAAAAATGCCATTTTTGGAGATAAATGATCGGATCTTTATTTCATTATAAAGAGGAAGGTATGCCGTTAATAATGAAAAATAACATCAGCCAAATGACCACCACGACCACGCCTACAGGACCATATCCTTTTCATGAAATTTTCCATAACCAAATCGCAAAGTGGCTGCCCTATGTCCTCGATAGCCTCGCGAATTCCATCTTTGAGGTCTTGAATCGATGCTGGGCTGTTGGCGTAGACCTTCTCTTTCACGTGGTCCCAAAGAAAGAAGTCGCAAGGTGTTAAGTCACAAGATCTCGGTGGCCAATTGTGATCACCTCTTCGAGAGATAACACGGTCCGGAAACTTTTCCCGTAAAAGATCAATGGTTTCGTTGCTTGTATGGCAAGCGCCGTCTTGTTGAAAGTAAACGTTGTCCAGATCAATACCATCCAATTCCAGCCTTCCTTTTCAACAATAACTCTTGGGTTTTCCGAGCCCCGGATGCGACAATTTTGCTTGTTGACGAAGCCATCGAGGTGGAAATGGGCCTCATCACTCAAGATGAGTTTTCGATGGAATTCCGGATCATTTTCATGCATTTCAAGGACCCAATCAGCAAAGACTCGACGTTGTTGATGATCGGCCGGCTTGAGTTCTTGTGTTAACTGAACTTTATAAGCCTTAAGACCCAAATCTTTATGCAAAATACGGTGTAATGACGTTTGTGGAATGCCTAATTCCAAAGAACGACGAGGAATGGACAAACCTGGACTACTTCTATAGGAAATACTTAGTTAAATCGCCAATTAGTCCAGAAGCAATTACCAATTTACTTATAAAAGGCGTGAAGACCATATAGTCAACTACAACGAAAACCAAAGTAGATTAGAGTAGGTTAGATTAGGGATTAAGAATGGCGAGTGGCCTTAGAATTACAGCCATTCACTGGCTTATTGTGCATCGCTTTCTTTATAGTTCATCCAACCATCGCAAAATTCCTAGGAAGAGCAATATTTTATTGGGTGAAGTTTCTTCGAAGTCGGCTGACTTTATGAAGTATGAGCCAAAAGCCAGGAATCTACAATGTGCAATGGCCTCGCATTCATATAAGACGTGCTCCGAAGTTTCGCCTTCTTCAAGACATAGTCTATATAAATCAGTGGTGATATTCCTATTCGATGCATGCGTTTGTTTAGTTTGCAGTCCCAGTTAGGACTCCTATAATGATTCCTAGATAGCCACAAAAGATTCAGACTATTCTTTTGTGAAGGTCTTTTGATTAATTTTGTGGCTTGTCTGGAGCCTGTCATTGAAGCCCATCTGTGGTCCATTTGATATTGGTTCCAGTTTTGAATGGTAAGCTTCACGGTATTGTAAGAGATAAAGTAGAATGGCTCCGATCCTATGAGGGGCATGGATGCTCCATTTTTGGCAAGTTCGTCTGCATTATTATTCCCATCTAATCTACTTCTGAGTGTCCTAGCACCCATTGAAGTGTTAGGTGGTTGTTTGTGCTAAATTTATTAATGCTTGAATGCATTCCCATATTTTGTTAACACACGTAAGAAAAACCCGAATTGTGCCTACATTAAATACCATATCAAGAAGTCATATATGTATGTCAGTGAATGCTGCTCATTTTAATCTAACATAAAATTGCTCTCATAATACAAATCACAAAAGTTTTGGCAACACACTGTTTTTGCCAAATAAAAAGTCAATATTTTCACACAATTTCAGATATAAACCTTGCAAAGTATTTCTTTTGTCTTTCTAATACAGCTTTTGTCACCGATCCCTATTTAACTATATTTTGAAAACTATATTTGTTATAACTTCAACGATTCCATCTATACATACTAATGTCCAGAAAATAGAAAAATTACTTAAATCTTTAAAATGCTTGTTTCTAATTTAGTCACTCAGCACCAGTGCTGCCACTTTGGCTACAATAGTATTTTAGGCAACGTTTGGCTACCGGGATACCCCGAGCATTTTGGCTACGCTACAGAATTTTTGAATACTAGTATAGTAATAGATCTTGAGGCGGATTGGGGTGAAACTGGAAAACTAAATAAGGGTCTGTGTTCCGTCGCGGAACAATAATTAAAAAAAGGAAAACATTAATAAAAAATAAAACACTCACTGTACAAGTGCCACAGCAACTCCTGGCGTTACCTGTATTTATACAGGCCCTTTTTATTTTTTCTAGGCCTTTGGCCTTATATAAATATCCCTAAAAAGAAAACAAAACAAGATTAATCATAATATAAATAAAAAGTAAAAATCTCAGATCATTCCGATCTGAGACTTTTTACATGAAAAGTTACTCACCTAAAACCGTGGAATCCAACTCCCACGAAACACAGCATTCCTCCTCAAGAGCCGCAAAGCTGGAAATATAAATATAAAAATACATTAACACAAATAAATAAATAAACAAAAATGAAAAAACTTACCATTGTTTACGGCTACTGCCGTCTCCAGTGACATTTGTGTCACAGGCAGCTGGTACATTATCTTCTTCTTCTATTTACCAAAGAAGATCTCCACTACGCCAACGACAACAAAAATCTCCATAGCGACACGCTGCTACTGCATAGCGTCAAGGCAACAGCGATCGACAGACGCACTGCTCCCATTGTATTCCCGGCTATAAATAGCGAGCTGTTGGGAATAGCAAATCACTTGCAAATTGAGCAGTCGACAAGACAGATCGGAAGCGCTAAACCGAAATTAAGTCTTGATTAGGAAGGGAAGAATTGAACCCAGTTTTTTATTACTTAAATAGATTAAATTAAATTATATTTTTTCAGCACCCCCAAGGCTAAGGTAGTTTTGAACCTGGCAAATTTAATGAGCAGTGAATGAAGCTCATTCTGTTTGTATTTCATTTAGAGATTCCTTCTAATCTCGGTTTTTTATATTTTACAGGTTAAACGTGGAATAGTCGCGATTTATTTTGGATTTTTTGGATTTTTGAGTTCGTTTTATTTTGGATTTTTTATGTTTTATCAGTTGAATTCTTGTTTGGTTTTATTATTTTATTATTTCATTAGTTTATTATTTTTTATAATTATCGAAATTGGTTTGATTGAATTATTAGGCTAAGGTAAATTTTGTGAAGAATAAAAAAATATATTGACATTAAAATTTTGTGTTCACCAGTCCTGTCCATCACACCGGCACCTCCCCCTTTTTATGTAAAGCCCATATTGGGACTTCACATTGGTCCTTCAAGAGCCGGATAGGACTGGGAAAACAAAATGGCGGATGTTGATATTCTAATTCTCACTCAAAAGGGTCTAAACGACCAAATAGATAAAGCCAACATTAACCATGGAAAGGCAAATTCAGAAACCAAACAAGGAAAGAAATATTATGCTACTCGCATTCAATCTCTTGAAAAGCTATGGCAAGCATTTACAGAGACGCATATAGCAATCTGGTCAACCGAAAACGGCGTGGACAGCGAATATGCCAAAGGCAACTTATACGAAGAGACCGAAGAACTATATATCAATCTCATGTCAAAGTTGTCACAAGAGCTAGAGGAGTCGTTCCCAACGTTACCTCATACTAGAGAACAACCTGCCACACAGACAGTACGTCTACCAAAAATTGAGACTCGGCTTCCACCCATACAAATACCAATATTTGATGGCAATTACAAGACATGGCATACGTTCCATGATCTATTCAATTCGCTGATCCACAAAGATCCAAACTTATCAAAGGTTCAGAAACTTCACTACCTAAAACTTAGCGTTACGGGGGAAGCAGAACGCCTATTACGCCAATTCGAGGTAATCGATGCGAATTATCTCAAGGCATGGGAACTCTTACAAAAGAGATTCGAAAACAAGAGAGTACTAGTAAACACTCATTTAAAAACATTACTTAGTCAAGCACCTATAAAAGCCGAATCAGCTCACGCCATACGCTCCCTTCTCGATCAAACAGAAGAGAGTCTTCATGAGCTTCGATATCTAGGGCTTCCAGTTGAACATTGGGACGCCATACTGATATACCATCTTGTTCAACGCCTCCCTCCAGAAACACATCAATTGTGGGAGCATGAGCAAGGAACAAGAAACGAAATTTCCAAATATTCCGATCTGTCAACGTTTCTAGAGACAAGGTTCCGCACTCTAGAAGCAATCCAAGAGTGTCAAAATACTAAGACACAAGAAAATGTACGTCAGTACAAAAACCAAAACGAGGCACGTGTTCGTACTCGAGATCCCCGCAGCGGGTATCAAACCTCAAAGGCGCACACTAGTGCATCCCAAAGAAACTATACCAACAAAAATGCCTACACATTTTTGAACAAATCGCACACATGCTCAATGTGCAAGCAGAATCACACTCTTTTTCACTGCTCTTCGTTTAAAAAATTATCTCCAAAGGAGAGATTAAATTTTATAAATAATCACAGGTTATGCAAAAACTGCCTTTCGTCAGGACATAACCTCAATGGCTGCCCAAGCAAAAAATCATGCCTCCAATGCCACAAGAGGCACAATACTCTCATCCATTTAGAAAAAGAGAATTTATCCACACATAACCAAGAGCAATCTGAAATAAAACTTAAAGAGCCTAACGACAGTAATGAGCCAGTAACAAAGTCATTCTTTTCGACAAACGTCAGTAGGGCATTATTATCAACTGCGTTAGTCGATATAGAGAGTCCAGACGGACAAACCCATACAATGAGAGCTCTAATAGACTCGGGCTCACAAGTATCGTTCATTACTGAAGCTGCCAGTAAACGTTTAAGGCTACCACGAAAAACAACACACGTCAAAGTCAGCGGGTTAGGAAAATCTCAAACCGCCCACGTGAAGGCACAAACATCATTCAAGATGAAATCAATCAACACGAAATTTGAAACCAAGATCAACGCTCTGATATTGCAGAAGATCACAGATTTCGTACCAGCTGACACCATAGATGTCAAAAAATTACTCTATCTGCAACATCTGCTACTCGCCGATCCCAAGTTCTACAACCCTGGTCAAATAGACTTACTACTGGGAGCAGATGTATACGCCGAAATCATTGAGAGCGGAGTCATAAAGGGCGCCCCTGGAGATCCAACTGCTCAGCATACCCAATTAGGATGGATCCTAATGGGAACTACAAGCAGCAAAAAACCCAGCACAGTTAAGACGTTCACTGTTCAAATAGAACCAGAATATCAGCTAGAGCAACAGTTGAGAAAATTTTGGGAGATAGAGGAAATTCCAAGGAAAATAACAAATCCCGATGACGAGCTATGTGAGGAAATATATACAGCATCACATAAGCGCTTGAAACAAGGTCAGTATCAGGTTAAACTGCCCTTCAGAAACCCAAACGGACCGGAACTTGGCCACAGCCGACATGTGGCATTGAAACAATTTCTCCAATTAGAGAAACGCTTTGAAAAACAACTCGAGCTGCACACACAGTACAAAACATGCATCAAGGAATATTTACAGCTAGGACATATGACAGAACTCAAATCAACCCAAAATTCAGCGGAACAGAACAACATCTGTCATTATTATCTGCCACATCACGCAGTCATTAAAGAAAGCTCGACGACCAAGCTGAGAGTAGTCTTCAACGCCTCCGCAAAATCAACAAACGGAAGGTCACTGAACGAGCAAATGTTGGCCGGACCAACAATCCAACCCACCTTATGGGCTACTATCTTAAATTGGCGCCTATACAAAATCGCTTTCACCGCTGACATAGAGAAAATGTACAGGATGATCCAAATGCATCCTGAACATACCAATTATCAAAGAATCCTATGGAGAGATTCACCAAAGGAACCGATAAAAGATTATCAGCTGACAACAGTCACGTTTGGCACTACGTCAGCTCCATATCTTGCCATCCGCACCCTGCATCAATTAGCAAACGACGAGCAAGACAAGTATCCACTTGCATCCCGAAGCCTAAAAAACGACTTTTACGTCGACGACCTATTAACAGGGGCACATGATACTAAAGGTGGGTTAACATTACAAACAGAACTAATTAACGTCCTTTCCAAAGGAGGCTTTAATCTCCGTAAATGGACAGCCAATCATCCGGAATTAATTAAAAACATTCCTCATCAACACAGAGAAATCAATTCTGTTCTAGATTTATCAGAAAAGGATACAATTAAAACTCTTGGTCTCCAGTGGCATCCAGCACGTGACGAGTTTAGCTTCAAGGTAAGCCCCGTACTTCAAAAACCACTGTTTACTAAACGGATAATCTTATCCGAGACAGCATCACTGTTCGATCCATTAGGATGGTTGGCACCAATTATTATTATCGCCAAGATTTTTATACAAAATCTATGGTTGAATAAATATTCGTGGGACGAAGCCTTACCTGAAGCCATCACAATTAAATGGAAGAGATTCAGGGAAAGCTTAAAACACATCCAATCAGTCAAAATACCACGATGGGTAGGTTTTTCACCTACAGCAAAAGGCATGGAATTGCATGGATTCTGCGACGCGTCAGAAAAGGCCTTTGCAGGTGTTGTATATTTAAGAATCATAAACAACGACAACACTATTAGCACTCATATATTTACGTCAAAAACTAGAGTCGCTCCAACGAAATCAATATCACTTCCAAGACTAGAGCTATGTGGAGCTGTTTTACTCTCCCGTCTAATGAGACAAATCAAAGCTGACATAAATATCGCAGACAGTTCTACTGTCGCATGGTCCGACTCAGAAGTCACCTTGTCCTGGATTCAAAAACAGCCATCAACTTGGAAAACATTCATAGCAAATCGAGTGGCAGAAATCCAGGAAAATATCCATCCTCGACTATGGCGATATGTACCATCCAAAAGTAACCCAGCAGACTGCGCCTCTCGAGGACTTAACCCGGACGAACTTGTCGAATCCAAGCTTTGGTGGAACGGACCATCATGGTTACAGCAATCCAGAGAGGATTGGCCAAAACAGCCCACGTGTCACAAGTGCTCTGAACTTGAAATCCGAACAGTCAAGGCATTGACTTGCACTGGCCTAGAAATTGAATGGTTAACAAGGTATTCCTCATTTCCTAAATTAGTAAGAATTGTCGCTTATTGCAAAAGGTTTTTTAACAACTGCAAATCTAAAAGCACAATTAAGCAGTCTAGCTATCTCACATACTCCGAATTACAAGAAGCTGAGAATATTATCATATCCATTGTACAGCAGATAGCATTTCCAAATGAGTTCCATTGTCTTAAATCAAATAAACCAATTTCAAGGACAAGCCGCATTCTCACTTTTAATCCATATTTAGACCATAAGCAATTAATCCGAGTCGGCGGCAGACTCGAAAATTCGATACTGACCTACAATCAAAAGCACCCAATCATCCTACCAAATGACCATCATGTGTCACGGATTATCATTAATAACATTCATCATTGTGCATTACATGGAGGTATACAACTCACCCTCAATTTATTACGTAACAAATACTGGCTGCTTAACGCCAGAAACACCGTTCGTCAGCAGTTACGAAAATGCATCCCCTGCTTCAAAACAAAACCAACGCCATCTACACAGATTATGGGAAACCTTCCATCATCACGAATCACCCCTGCATTAACCTTCGAACACACTGGCGTCGATTATGCCGGTCCCATTGACATTAAAACGTCAAAATTAAGAAACGCTAAAATCATCAAGGGATATCTAAGCATTTTTGTATGCATGGCGACCAAAGCCATTCACATTGAAGTCGTGTCGGAATTGACGACAGCAGCATTTATCGCTGCATTGAAGCGATTCATAAGCCGCCGAGGCTTATGCGCCCATATTTATTCCGATTGCGGCACGAACTTCGTCGGCGCAAGCAGGGAATTGTCTAATCAAATTAAAACCATTTTGAAGACATTTCCACATGACAGTTCTACTGTCACAGAACTAGCAAGCATTACGTGGCATTTCAACCCACCGTCAGCGCCACACTTTGGTGGATTATGGGAAGCAGGAGTTAAGGCAGTAAAAACCCACTTGAAGCGAACCTTGCAAAACGCCATTTTAACTTTTGAAGAACTGTCAACCGTAATCTGTCAAATCGAAGCTTGCGTAAATTCCAGACCTCTGTCACCGCTTTCCAATGATCCAAGCGATTTTAACATTTTAACTCCTGGGCATTTTTTAATTGGTCGAAATTCAAAGACAATTCCAGAACTGTCTATCACTGATAAAACAACTTCCCTCAAACGTTGGCAATGTGTCCAATGGTTGACAGATCAATTCTGGAAAAAGTGGTCAAAAGAATATCTTCAAGGTTTACAAGCTCGTAAAAAATGGAAAAAACCAGAAGATAACCTCAAAATAAATGATTTAGTTTTAATACAAGATCATCATTGTCCAGCCACAAAATGGCCGACAGGTCGAATAATAAAAATCAACCCAGGCCAGGACAAAAGGGTCAGAGTAGCAACTGTCAAAACACAGAATACTCAAATAATTCGGCCAATTATTAAATTATACAAGTTACCCATTTAAACAAAATATAATTCAACAAAATTTTTCACATTAAAAATCAAAAATAAATAACATCCCACACGAAGCACAAACGATCCCACACGGGCATAACGAAGCACGACATTTGTTTTTCTCAACACAATAACTTTTCGTAATATCAGTGCCAAATTAAATAGTACAATATTACTAACATAAATAATAAATTAATACTACACCACAAATATATACATTTATCCCCGAATCACATTATTCAATTCAAAAATGAAGCGTGTGGGCCTTAATCAAACAAAATAAAGCATAAAACAGCAATACAAAATTCAGCTAACTTCAGTTCAAATCTGAAAATCATCATCACTTGACAATCGCACATGGTGTAAAGCGGACTGCCATTATAGTTTTGTATAATTTCTTATTAATTTTTTAGTTTTTATTATTTTCCTTTTGAGTTGCTTAAAGTTTTTAGTTATTATTCGTTTATTATTTTTTTTTGTACAAAATTATTGGGAAATGGACTCACTACCGTGCTTGGATGACTGTCTTTGGATCGACGACATTCCCGATCTAGAGACAATTCCAATAAAGGACAAGTTAAGAGCAACTGAGATACCTAAACCACCAAGAGTATTCAAGCCTCCATTCGAGGCAGTCCCTGCTACCAAACAGGTACAGGCACTCGCACGAGGCCCAGGTATTCGAGTCCATACGACTCCATCTCGACCCCCAACTGGGACAAAACGTGAAAATCGTATTGAATGTCTCAATTCGGCACCGAAAAAGGCACGGATACTCCCACAAGCTCCGAATTCAAAACCGCCGCAAGAACGACGTTCATGTCCAGTCAAAATACATGAACCACATCCCAGTCAGGTACCAAAACAAGCCAAACTACCACAGGCAACAACAAGTCGAAATGAGACAAAAAATAGTGTAGAATGTGCCAGCTTAGCGCCAAAGGAGTTCAAAAAATCACGTCCAAAAACAGCAGGGGTAGCTAATGAACCAGGTCCCAGCTCAGCTCCAGACAAAGCAATTCCAGAAGTTAAGGCAATTGCGATAGAGTCACGTCCAGAGGCATCATGCCTAGACAAGACACACTCACAACCACGAACAGCAGTACTGTTTCAGGACGCAATTCTGCCTCCGACAAATTTTATAATTGATCCACTTCTATGGAGTGAGATCCGCAAGCAGCCCATACCTTGGGAAAAGGCCTTGACAGCAAGAAAATGCTTCAGGGTACAAACCGATGAAGGCGACACGCTCCGCTTCATCAAAACATCAAACGGAAAAATACGCATACGGCTACAAGTTAAAAAACGTAAGTTTTTAAATACAAAAAACCTCTTTTTAATTCTGGTACTAACAAAAATTAATAATGGAACCAACAGAACAGGGACTATTAAATAAAAGTCTAACCAAAAGTAAATATAAAATTTATTCAATAGCAAAAAAAAAAAAAAAACAATTATTCAGCCACATCTTTTTTTGAGGCGGGAGGATGTTCCGTCGCGGAACAATAATTAAAAAAAGGAAAACATTAATAAAAAATAAAACACTCACTGTACAAGTGCCACAGCAACTCCTGGCGTTACCTGTATTTATACAGGCCCTTTTTATTTTTTCTAGGCCTTTGGCCTTATATAAATATCCCTAAAAAGAAAACAAAACAAGATTAATCATAATATAAATAAAAAGTAAAAATCTCAGATCATTCCGATCTGAGACTTTTTACATGAAAAGTTACTCACCTAAAACCGTGGAATCCAACTCCCACGAAACACAGCATTCCTCCTCAAGAGCCGCAAAGCTGGAAATATAAATATAAAAATACATTAACACAAATAAATAAATAAACAAAAATGAAAAAACTTACCATTGTTTACGGCTACTGCCGTCTCCAGTGACATTTGTGTCACAGGCAGCTGGTACATTATCTTCTTCTTCTATTTACCAAAGAAGATCTCCACTACGCCAACGACAACAAAAATCTCCATAGCGACACGCTGCTACTGCATAGCGTCAAGGCAACAGCGATCGACAGACGCACTGCTCCCATTGTATTCCCGGCTATAAATAGCGAGCTGTTGGGAATAGCAAATCACTTGCAAATTGAGCAGTCGACAAGACAGATCGGAAGCGCTAAACCGAAATTAAGTCTTGATTAGGAAGGGAAGAATTGAACCCAGTTTTTTATTACTTAAATAGATTAAATTAAATTATATTTTTTCAGCACCCCCAAGGCTAAGGTAGTTTTGAACCTGGCAAATTTAATGAGCAGTGAATGAAGCTCATTCTGTTTGTATTTCATTTAGAGATTCCTTCTAATCTCGGTTTTTTATATTTTACAGGTTAAACGTGGAATAGTCGCGATTTATTTTGGATTTTTTGGATTTTTGAGTTCGTTTTATTTTGGATTTTTTATGTTTTATCAGTTGAATTCTTGTTTGGTTTTATTATTTTATTATTTCATTAGTTTATTATTTTTTATAATTATCGAAATTGGTTTGATTGAATTATTAGGCTAAGGTAAATTTTGTGAAGAATAAAAAAATATATTGACATTAAAATTTTGTGTTCACCAGTCCTGTCCATCACACCGGCACCTCCCCCTTTTTATGTAAAGCCCATATTGGGACTTCACAGTCTGTCTACTATAAGTACAATGAAAAAATAAGGCCAGTTTTAGTCAAATGGAACCAGCAATTTCCTTGGATTTAAGTCGAAGTGTAAGACGTATCTTTCTAGGCATGAAACTAGCCAAGTTTAAAAAATTTAATATGAAATCAGTATAAGGTATACCAGCTAACGTTAGAGGTTTAAGAGGAGTCAGTACTCAGCAAAAGCTTCAATTCAATTGAAAACCAAAAGGTTTGTGTGATAACATCAAGAAAGGGCTGCCCGATTTATTTCATTTTTGCAATTTTATTTACTAATTTTATGCAAATACAGTGTACAAATTTTCAGCTCTCTACGTGTCGACGCCTGCTCAGGCAGGGTCCAAATAGTACAAAAATGCCCAAATAGTAAAAGAGCTAGAATTGGTA
Source organism: Dioctria rufipes (assembly GCA_963924295.1). Classification (NCBI taxonomy): domain Eukaryota; kingdom Metazoa; phylum Arthropoda; class Insecta; order Diptera; family Asilidae; genus Dioctria; species Dioctria rufipes. Next base: position 153,403,378 of record OZ002743.1, on the reverse strand, counting down.
ATACCAATTCTTACGATACCCTAGAAGAATGCTCTACCAGCATCATTTCTGTGCGTTACAAACCGAAGAACAAACTTAGTATACCCCATGATACAAAGATTAACAAGGTATGGCCGGAAAATCTGTCAATTGGTTGCGTGCCGACAATTGTCAGGAATTTGTTCGTCTCAATTTCAATCGTCCTTATCACAGTGAAAAAAAATTTCTATTTGGAAAATTCTTTGCTTTCCCACTAGCACATAATTACTTTTACCGAAGTTGTTTAAAGGAAGAAACTAACTCAAAACGTATTTCAGTCAATAAAATACGAAAAACTCAAAACAAATTCGTTGTAAATGACTTTAGTCACCTCATGACGTAGCAACACAAAAAATTCCTCTCAAATCGGCCATACCTTGTTATCTTTGTATCATGAGTAGGTATACCCTATATATTTCACCTACGATATTATAAACTTGCTTTGATCTCTCTTTTTCACAATAACTATGTCGTTTTTAATTACTCACTCTCGTAAATTCAGCTTCTTTATAGCTCTGGAACGTTTATTTCCCCATATATACTTGCTTTTGCGTCCCATATTAATAAATAAATCCACAAAGAAAACACTAAATATACCACAGTAAGTTGCTTTTAGTAATAAAATCACAAAATTTTTTATTAAATCCCTTAGCATTATCAATGTCAACGACAGTATCATTCGTGAAATTAAAATTTCAAAACATATGCCCTATTAGCTTTAAAGCTTACCGAAGCGCGTCTAAGATCTTGGGCAGCCACCATATGAATTATGTGACATCTAGCGTAAAAGACAGAAACCCAACATGTGATAAAACCATACAATTTAAGACGAAAAATGAATTTTTGCAGTTCAAATAAATTGAAAATTTTAAACGAGAATTGACTCTTCTAATTTTTTTTTTGTACATAATTCTAAACAATACTATTTTGCTTTTCATTTCAACAACTTTCAATGAAATATTACAACTTCTCGTCGGTGAAATATCGGGGGAAAGAACAAGTACTATTAGAGTTAAATAATAAAAAAAAACGCAACTAAAAATAAAAAAACTCGACGTTATTTGCTAGGTCTAGGCTTTATCTTTTTAAAATAGTCATAATCTACAGAATTGAGTATACCTATTAACAGGAATTTGATTTGAAAAACTTCAACTTTTTTCCATTTTTTACAAGTTTCCGAGCTAATATCTCCATTCCAATGCAATTTTTTTTTATTTTTTCCGACGTTATTTACTAGACCTCATCGTTATCTTTATTTTAAGATATAAATCATTATTTTGGTACAAATATGTTAGTGTGGCAGAAATTTGAGTTGAAAAATGTATGAAAGTTGCAAACCTTGGTACTGACTCCTCTTAATGAAAGAAGGTTCTTTTGAGTTGTCCAAATCCATGTTTGAAATGAAATGCTTAGCAGAACTACAAAATCAATGTTTTTCTATAATTATTGTCAGATACCAGATGGATTTCAATCTGGTAGTCCAATGTTTATTAAAATGCTGAGATGTTTTAATTTTATACTTTGCTCTATGCGTACGTGAAGATAAGACAGAAGTTGCAAAATCAATTCTCAAAATACTGACTTCTACAAATATTAAAATTATTTTTTTATTTTTCCAATACGTTTTAAGTTTTCAATCTGAAGGCACTTTCACATCAACAATAAGAACCGAAAAACTCAATTTATTCCACTTTAAAACAAGATTTTTGCTCGAATGATTAATAAAATCATGGGAAATAGAATAAACTAAGAATTTACTGAGATAATAATATATTTATTTAAGATTTTTAAGAAAAACACAATTTTTATGTTTTATCGGCCGAACATTTTTTTCGGCGGAAAAATTCGGTCGGTAAAACATAAAATTTGTGTTTTTCTTAAAAATGTGAGATTAATATATTAATTTATTTGCAAAATTTTTATTTTATCTTATTTGCCATGATTTTATTAACCATTGGAGCAAAAATCTTGTTTTAAAGTGGAATAAATTGAGTTTTTCGGTTTACATTTTTTGGGTTCTTGTTTTTAATGTCAAAGTGCCTTGAATTACCTAAACTTCATGAAATGGCTAGAGATATTAATGCAAATTAAGATGTTAATGAAAAATTTTCTCAAAGATGCCTATGTAGACTCAACTCCAATAAACGAAGTTGATTTATTTTAAAAAAAATGTTAATTAATGTTACAGAATATTATCAGGAACTTGTACACCAAATTCGAAAAAGAGTAGCTTTACGTATTTTATATTAAGAATATAAAAGACAAACATTTTACTAGATCTATCTTTCCTATATATGTAGTCGATTTAAAAAAGCAATACCAACTGATGATATTGAAATATTATTTACTGAAATGAGAACATTGTAAGAATTAAGTAAGTATTGTAAATGAGAAGCGATTTGAAAGTAGCTCACGTTTCTGGGCTCATTTATAAATAAAAAAATATGTTATGGGCGAATATCTAATGACATTGGAGACTTTGGCCTTATATTTATTAACACTGACCCATAGCAGCGCCAATGCTGACAGATTTTTTCTCTTTTAAATGATGTAAAAAATTCAAAAATGAACCTATTAAATTACGACGTAATTAATAATTCTGTTTTACTTAAACAATGTATAAAAATTTTTATCGTGAGTGGTAGACGTAAACTCTCGATTTAAATTTAATTAATTATATCCAAGTGCAATTCCTCTGTTTTCGTCTTACGTATACATTATGAATACACCTATATTTACTTTTATTTATTTATTTAATTTTTAACCCAGAAGAATATTAGGTTTATGTTATTTTTCTGTTTCAATAAATTTTTTAAAACAAAGGTTTTGTTAATTACTACTCAATAGGGTTATATTTATGCAAGATTTTAATTTTTCTAAAATATTTTCACGTGTGGCTACCCAAACTACATTTGGGCTACGCTAAAAAGCTACACCAGCAATTTTTCGGGTGGTAACACTGCTCAGCACAATATATATTCCTTCAACTAATTATTTACGAGCCATCTTTCTGTAACTAAATGGAGGTTAAACTAAAATGGTGAAGATGATTTTGTATCAATTAATGATGTTACCACACACACACACATCCTTTTTACAAAAACAATTGCAACAATTACAGCATTACAAATAGTGTAAAAATATTCCAAAATTTATTTAGCTCTAAATTTACTTCTTAAAATACACAAATGAAATTTCAAAAACAAACTTTTATGGTGAAATCTTTTCAAACATAATTAAGAAGCCACTGTAAAGTACAGTTCGCAATAGCATATACAAAGCTATTCTGAAACAACAACCAAAGGTACATTCAAGTACAAAAATGAGAAAAACAATTCCCCACAGGTTTGAGACTATACTAATAACTTACCGTCATCATTATTTCCCTTAAATCGGTAAGCTTGGGCACGATTGTTGTACAGCGAAGCCCTATTTGGGGCAACTTTAATGGCACTTGCAAATATATCTAAAGCTCGGTCTAAGTCGCCACTTTCAGCTAGTTGAATAGCTTCCAGTTCTAGTCGGATTGACTCCAAAACTTCCGGTGTTTCTTCCTCTGGAGAATCTTCTAGGTCAGCAGTAATTTCCGGATCGAAAAGATTAGGTACATCTCCACCGATTTGCAAGGGATTGAAAATAGAGTCCAAAACCGCTTGGTCATGTTGGCTTAAATCTTCGCGTCTCAACTGCGGCATATTTTTTTTATTGTTTAACGAGATTTCTGTGTTATCAGCACGGAATTTCACTGTCAACTGAAACTTGTTTTTGTGAACAGCTCCAGGCAGGTGGGTGATAGCTGCTTAATTAATGCACATTTATACCTACCTGTTCACTTGTTAACGTAGATTTGTTTGTCTCGTCATGCAAATGAGGCGCAATGAAATCTAGTTGGGAACAGGTGGAAGCTTTCGGCGTTACTTGTACTTACGACACGTTGTACTGTTTCGATGTAATTTGTTCATCGTAAAGAGGGGGAAAGATATTCGAGTTTTAAGATGTTTCATTATAAAACGTAAATTCGCATTTCGAGCTTATGAGCAAGATTTGCAAATTTGAGCTTCCATTTTTAAGTGAATTTTATTATAAATAACGACGGTAATATGTAATTATATACATAGAAATTCCAAAAGCGAACTCTTAAAATTGCAACTCATGTTTGGTCCAGCGGGAAATCAGAATCATTTTTGTGTTGTATAGGAGATGTCCCTATACGTAAAATAAATGACAGAAAATTTATTTAATGGTACATATAAAAATTTTTCAGCATATAAAGTAAAGATGGTTAAAAATCAATTCAAAATTGTTTTACAGTCATGGAAAATCCTTTTATTAGACGTTTTAAAACAGGAAATAACAAGCGAAATATAAGTAGAGACATCTCCTGTCCAAGACAGAAATGATTCTGGAGACATCAGCTACACCAATGCTAGTGGACATATTGGTAAGCAATTTTTGTGACTGAGTTGATATACTATTGAATACATATGTATTTTTACCCCTCTAGCTTTAGAGGAGTCCCATGAGCCTGCTTTTTGGTAGGATGAAGGTCGGGGGCAGGAATGTAGTGCAACTTAAAATTCCCAGGCAGCACAGACAGCTCTTGACGCAGGACGTATTTTTATTGGGCATTATGAGTCATGTGATCATTTCAGTTTCAAGCATTGCAGTATGTGTGTAGTTGTTACTTTATGTTTATGACAGACATGGGGTATCGATATCTAGATATGCATATCTAGATATTCCGAATATCTAGATATCAAGACACCCACAAAAAGGGATTGATGTGAAAAACCGGCAACAATTAATTGTAAATATACGACAAATTCAACAATTGGAACGAAAAAAGAAAAAAATTGCGTTATTTTTCAATAAGATCCTGGCTGAGGTGTAAGATGTATTGGCGGATGTGGTGTCTCAATTCACAAATTTGTATAATACGAAGAAAAGTGTGGTCGGCGGTTTGTTTAAAAATAACAAAATTGTAATGGAATAATTTATTAACACTGCGGAGTTTAATATTTGCATGTTTTTTATTAGTTTTCCCGGAAAATATTTGGTCTTCTTCTTCTTTTTCGCATTTTTGGGTAAGCACAGATACACTTTTGCTTATTTAAACACATTATTATATTATTATCAACAACAACATGGCGCAGCATTGATTTCATACATATAGATATGCCACCGCCGCGCACAATAGGCTGTTACTTCTACTCACTGAGTCGCCACTGTAGTACTTGATCATCTGCTCACAAAACGGTCCGCCATCTGTTAGCAAAACTTGGCGAATATGAGGATAATAAGTTGTCTTCGATAATAAATAGCGCCATATCACAGCAAAGAATCTAATGTGGAAAAAATCTAATAAAGAAATTTAGTATCAAAATGATTTGAAGGATTTGGCAAATGTGTATGATAATGATACGTGATTTAAGTGAAAAGAGTTTCATACTTCGCTTTCGCACCAGAAAGTTGCAGAACAGGCACTGCGGGTTTCCAAGAAATTTTTCGGGCGGTACATTAATTTTTCGTGAATAGTTTGAAATATTTTCCGCCAAGCAATTTCTTAGAATTTTTGTTCGGATCGCGGTATACAGAAAGCAATATCTTATGAACGTGAACATTTTTTTTTATACCCTAGATTGAAGTCTAATGATGCTAGAGCAAAATGGATTGGACTCATTCATAAAATTAAAAGTTATTTTGATTTTTCAATTCCGTCCTCACGATAACTCGAGAACGCGTGTACATAGAAAGCTGAAATCTAGGTTAGAAAATGGGGCAAATCGGGTAACTCCTTCGGACGTTTGCCATACAAATATTCCTTTTTCACTACATATTTGGACATTTCCTGAGAATGCGTCAACGTAGAGCGTTGAAATTTTGTACATAGTGTTTTCATAAAACCAGTAAATACAATTTCATATAAAAATTTAGGATTTTTACGTATCCTGTGAAAACGATCAGTGCTATATGGTTTTAATGTACTGGAAAGTTCTTCAGAATATGAAATTCTATAAAATTGGTTATAATCATTTTTGCTGTTCGACGAACCGTTCTAGAGATATATTCAAAAATCACTTCAAAACTCAAACTTGCACAGATGCGTGACTATACGAAATTATAAACGAGCATTCATCTAGGCTATCATAAGAATTGGTCTTAGACCAATTCTAGCATTTTTACTTGTTTCTTATAAATTACTGGACATTATTCTTTAGAATTCTTATGCATTGGTTGCCGAGACCGGTCTAATAAAGTTGAATTGATTCGGGTGCTCGCAGCGCCTGAGCCTAGATAGGACATTCTTTTGACTTACGGATGGCTCTAAAACAAATGAGGGAGATGGGGTAGGAGTATATGGTTCAAGACCTCGGGTCGATATATATGGAATTGAGCTCTAAATTAGGAAAAATATCAAGAGAACCCACAGGAACAAAAATATCTATAATATCTTTTCTGACTGCAGAGCTGCATTACTGGCTCTTCAACAAAATAATTCAACTCCAAACTGATTTGGGACTGCCTGCTGCCGAAATGGAATTCTTACAGCCAATACCCTTCAGTTACGCTGCCTGATAAGAGGGGTTGCGTTTACTTGTGCCCGTTCCGTTACACAGGTGAAAAAAGTAGTTTTTAAAATGATTTTTGTTCGATTTTTTTTTTCATCTATTTGCTTAAACATCGAACAATATAAATTTACTATTTGCAGACAGTTTTATCATTGCTGGCCCCGTTCTAGACGTTTTGTTTTTCGTTAAAACCAACGTCTTGTCGGCCGTACTCTTACACATTTATTCCCAATCACACTACAATCGATTTGGCTATTGACAATCAACCGAATTTTTGCCTGACAAATTAATTTCATGTTGTTCCTTCGATAACTAAACCAGCTCGTATAAAAATTACAGCCATAATAAAATATTTTTTTTATTATTTATTTTTATCGAAAAAAAGCGTCTGGCACATACTAGCAGCAAAAAAACTGTTTGGGAATAATGAAATTATTCAATGCTTGTATGTTTATAAAAACTAATAAAAAAGAAAAAAAATTGAACTAAAATCATTTTGAAAACTGCTTTGTTTACCTGTGGAATGGAATAGACACAGGTAAACGCAACCCCTCTCACCAAACAGATGGGCCGCAAGCCTATTGAGATGGTGGCGCTGCTAGCTTTCGTACTATGTGTAAAAATTTTTAATGATCTGCAACGCAACTGGCTGTTGCGAAACGAAACTATTGACGCGTTGGCTTAAAGGAGGCATTGCAAAATTGACGCGATTTTGAAATTAGAATAAACTATTCCTAATTTGAAAATAATTTGTTTATTTACCTAAGGTACCTATAATATATATAAGTTACTGAAATAATGTGTCAAATGAAATATGTATTAAATTACATATGCATTTATTTAAATTATAAATTCATGTAGAACAGAAGGAACACAAAATTCAACAACAAAATCTCTTACGAAGTACTTCTCTATATATATATCTCATAAAAAGCAAATTTATTGAGAAAGAATCTCAAATTCCTTTGAATTCCTTTATTGCATTTTTTCCACATTCCTGGACATTGTTAGATAGGGAAGCAGAAAAAACATTTGTTATCGAAGATAACTTAATATCCTGATATTTTACAATTATTTCTAATAGATGGCGCCATCTGTAAACATGATTTCCGTCATTCGGTAAAAATTTCGGCTCTGTTTTCTAATTTGGTACATGTAAGGCCATCTGTCGAGAAGAGGTAACAATGCCGCTAGTAAATATAGGTTTTGCTCTTTTGACAGAGATCTCGAAGAGACAGGGCTTATTTGAGGAAGATTTGTACAGGATTTTTTCGATACACTCAACAAGTTTTGAAAATAGACCAAAACAAGAAAAAGGTTAGAATTGGTTTTACAGAATAATTAAAATACCCTATTTTTTATATGGCAACATTATGAATGAAAACGCCGTGTACAAAATTTCAGTTATCTACACATCTTAATATATGGTGAAAAGCAATTTTTTTGTGGCAACCCTATCAAGGGGTTACCTGATTTGTCTCATTTCGAATTTAAATCTACAAGTGTTAAAAGACCGCATTCAAAATTTCAGATCTCAAAGGAAACTCGAATTATAGGGAGGACGGATGGGAAGACAGTCGATCCAACAGGCAAGCAGACGGCAGGATAGACAGACGGACATACAGAAATCAAAATCAGTTTTTAATATTATGCGTGGGGATGGACGTGTCATGTTTTATTCATCAAAAATACGTTTGTCACCAATTTTCATTTTTGTGATTAACTCAATAGTTGAAAAAATGGAGTAAAATGGTAATGCAGGGTACCGGACTACGTGAGATAGCTTTTTTTTGTCATTTCTGGAACACCAGTGGGAGTTTCTAATAAAAAATTACAATTATATTTTTCTCATTATTTCGCGTCCAACGAGTGTTCATTACTCAAAATTGTTGAGAAAAATATTTAAACCAAAACTCCGCAAAAGCCTATAGCCTTTGCCAACGATATTGATGAGGGAGGGCTCGTTTAATAGAGAATAACAATAGAAAATAATTTGTAAAACCTAAAATAGATTGCTAAAATAGACAGAAAAAAAAGTACTGTTTTGTCAAGGACTTTCCCCAACCTATGTAGAAGGATCTCATCTAGCACCGAAACCTTAATTAATATCTTGAAATAAAATTCTGAGATGAAGTAATCCAAACCCTCTATGTATATTTTTTGTGGGAACTTTATAAGGTTAGGTGGATATTGGAAAAAACCTTTTTCAATTTTTAAAAACAATTTATTTAATTTTTGTTTTTTGTTTTTTGTTCAATGAGTCTATTCAGTTTTTGTTGATTTCTTGATGCAATAATTACTCTTTTTTCTAAATAAATTTGAAAATACAACATTGAGAATAACCATCAAAACATAAAATGGTAATATGCAAAAAGAAAAATTTAATTTGTTTTCAAAGTTTTGTTGAAATTTGGCGGTGAATGAAATAAAAAAAATATATATATATTATAGGAAAACTATAATGTACGTAGTATCCCGTAAGTGGTGTGATACCCGAAGGCTATGGATAAGTTACACTTAGACAAGTAAAAAATTGTATTGGGGCGGGGGGGGGGGGAGATCCTAACGCCGGTTTCCGAGATAACGGGACTTAAAGATATTTGGGTATATTTTTATAGATCACCCTGTAACTTCTGAATGTTACACTCTATGATGATGATTTAAATTTTGGTGGATAGATAATCGCTGGATCTTTCACTGAATATGCTTAAGAAAAAGTGCAAAAAAAGGTTTACATTTTCGGTATAGAGTGTAATAGGTCATTTTAAAGCTAAAGTTTTGGGCTTCTCAAATCCAATATGAAAAATTGATATTGATGACGTGTTTTTTTTTTATCAAAATAGTAGTTAAATATAGAAAAACCATTAAGAATTCTGAATTTTTAAATTTGTTGAGCCATAGCTTCAAAATTTAGGGAGGAGGGAAAAAATTTATAAACCATTGGAAAAGTCCAACGATTATCTATCTACCAAAGTTTAAGTCATCATCATAGGGTGTAAAGATCAGAAGTTACAGAATGATCTAAAAAAACATACCCAAATATTTTTAAGTCCCGTTATCTCGGAAACCGTTAGGATCTCCCTCCCCCCACCTATACACTTTTTTGCTCGTTCAAGTAGGACCTATCCATAGCCTTCGGGTATCACACCAATTATGTGACACCCTGTATAAGTAAAATACATTCAGTGTGATTCTATTAATTTTATAAAGCAAAAGAATATTTTATGTTTATAAACTTTTTTTATTTATTTTTTATATTACAAATATCATTTTATTCATGTTTTGTTTTATTTCATAATGTTAGCTCATTTTTACAATATATTCCCGCCTTTAAAAATTTATTTACATACAAATTGCTTTGTTTCAATTATGCCAATAATAAAACAAAATGGTAAAATCGATTTTCTCTAGGCTTAATTTAGTGAAAACTAATGTTTATGCAAGCTAAAAAAAAACAAGAAGGAGCAAAAGTTTTTCTTGCAATTTTAAATTATAAAAAGAAGAAATTACAAAATTTCCATGTATTTAGCTCAAGTTTGCAAAGCTTAAAACGAAATTTTATGTGCATACTTTTAGGCATTTCATTAAAATTGAGTGAGGAAACTTCACCTCTACAGTCACTCACGAAATTGGTGCGAATAATGCTTTTGAGAAATTTTTTGAAGTTATTAAAATATGAGATTGATATTTTGCTAGACCCTCTTTTTATATTTTGTTTTAAAGAATTTCTACGTAAATTGCTTACTATGGGAAGTATTTTTTGAAATAATATAAAAAAATAAAAATAAAATAAAATAAAACAAAAACAAACGTAAAAAATATCTTTCAATTGCTTTTAGAAGAAAGGAGGACCCTGAAAAATTTATCATAATTTTACAGAGTTATTTGGTTTTTGTTTAACTTATTTACCTGGTAGCTCTTTAGTAGTAGTAGTAATAAGTAGTTAGTAGTAGTAAATTTAAAAATGATTATGAAAATGGAAAATTTACAACAAAAATACAAATAATTTCGAACACATTTTCATTATTTTGCACCATTCTGTAAATATATATCCATTTTGTGTTGTTTCGGTAATATTTTTTCCGTTTATTTCTTTTTTTTTCATTTTTTTTTTATTTAAATTTTGTAACAATAACTATATTATAATATAAATTAAGCTGATTTCACCTGCCATTTACAGTAATTTAATAATCTTAGTTTATCTTCACTTTGTTTTTCTTTTATGTATGTATAGTATTTATATAAACGAATTTTTATACACATATCTACAATAGACAATTGAAAAAGCTGTGCAGCGCTACTTAAAATTAATTTATAATAATTTTATATATACATCTATGAGTATATTTATTTATATATATATATATATATACATAAATATACACATGTTTTGCTTTATAATAAATAAACATACATACATACATTATACATATAATTGTACAATAGCAATCAACAATTATGTAATTTTATTATGTAGTCGACAACTTATAAGTGCTATTTACATAATTTTCTCAGGTGTTAATTTTTATAATACGCTTCTCTCCATTATATAAAAGAATCCGTAGAGTTCCCGATTTTGTAGAAAATATTTTGTTTGTGAAATATTTTGGCTGCTTTACGTTTTTTTTAAGCTTTTGTTTCAATAGTATTAGCTGGTGAAGAGTTTTGAAAGGATTTCCGATTATGTTTAGAAGTGTAGAACAAAAAAATTATAATTCTTCATATATAGATATGTGCATATATGTATTTCTGAGGATTGTAGTTCTTTCGTGTTTTGAATTAACTTGATTTATACTCTTTAAACTCGAATTAGGTGATTTAAGAAACGAAAATCATAATTTTAGGGTTGGCCGGCATGGCGAAATTACAGGCTAATTAATTAAACTTGTCGGAAAAATTACGGTATTCAAACGATTTGTTACACAAAAACTCTTACATTTTTTTTTGTAGTCCATGAAAATAAACATGGCGGTAACGCAATGCCATTCACGACAATTACAATACCATGCCATTACGACGATTCCAAATAGCCGCCATATCGCTGCAAAGACGTAGATTTTTTTAATTATGCAAAACGATTTATTATAGTACCAATAATTGTAGAAGGTAGAAGCTTCGAATGCCGAAAAATGAAAATCCGAAAAGAATATTCCGGAAAAAATTGAAAAAGGTTTACAATTTGCTAGGTCAATTGAAAAATCGACGTTCAAAATGGCGAAATCTAAATTTCCGACAATTTGAAATCATGAGCAATGAAAAACCTGAAAATTAAGTATCATAAACTGTTTGAATTCCGCTTAATACCAAAAACGTTATTTTTGAAAAAAAGGGTAGCGTGGACGATAACATCGACGATTTCATCTTTTTGATTTTTTTTGATTTCTTAATTTAGAAATTTTCAAAATCGAAATTTTGATATCTCGACGTTTCTTACTTTACTCGTCCTGCATTTTAAAATTCGGGATTTTAGTTAAAACCCCAATTGGATGGAAATTTTACTTTTAAGGATTATGTTTTGATCTTCTTTTGGGGCCGTATGAGTTTTTGGGACTTTATTTTTTAGAATATAGATATTTTTTAACTTTTGTAATTTTTTCTGTCTGTGATTGTAGACCCTGGAAGGATATTTAGTTTTAGGCATATGAAGGATGATCTATAACAGTCGATTTTAGTTACAAGGTCTCCGCAATATTTTGCATACCATTGAGCTCTGGATATGAAACGCATACAATTTATTCAGTTTATACATTAAAAGTTCATCTGATATAGCCTAAATGAGCTAAGCAACTGGCAATTATTTAATATAAATTACATTGGATACTCGTTTATTCTAGCTTTCCTCTAATCTAAAACAATCGGGGCCTTATTACTGAAGTCGATGGGTTAGAATCGAGTCGAGTCCGGTATATAAAACCACATAGACGAAAAAAATTGAAAAACAACAAAATTTTGTTTTGTGGAATCTTTGCTATTCGATTTCTTGGAATAATATTTCGTTTTTCCTTCATATGTGTGGTTTTATACACTGGACTCGATTCTGATTTGCTTTTGTAAATATGTAACTGTACGTGTTTTCAAATTTCTTGAACGCATTTAAGTTCAAGTTCTCAAAGTTATCGATTATCCTGATTAGAAACCTTTTTGGTGGACGACATCAACAAGTTAGTGTCGGTTATAATGCTGGGTTTGCTGTCTTTACTATGGAGTATTCATCGGGGGTCTATTTTGAGTCCTCTACTTTTTTTCATATACTTGACTGACATAAAGTAAGCAGTCGTATTTATGGCGATGATGCCCAAATCTACCTGAATATACCTCTTTGTTTGATTGTGGATTATTATGTTGAGAGACTCAATGTGGTTTTAATTTTTTACAACGAAATTGGCAAAATTTATGAAGATCGAGAGAAATATCGGCAAATGATGAGTGGTCTGTGAAGTTAGGGATCCTAGTAGACAACTATATTTAAAGCGCAACAGAAAGCGAATGCCAGATGGGCAGATGAAGATAAATATCACATTACGAATAATTTCGTCGGTAATTCAGTTTCCTTAGAGCTATGTGTAAAAGCTGTAATGGCGGTAATGGAGGTCAAGGTAAAAAGAATATTGCAACAGATTCGAGACCATTATATCGTATGGAAGAAATTTCAGAAGAATATCCCAAGACTCTAAGCAATCCGTTGGATTTGTTGCTAATGAGAAGATCCCGGGATAGAAGTAGTGCTGTGAAAAAATGTGTAAATCACATGGGGATGATCTTAGAACACTTCAATAGTGCCCCAATCGACATCTCAGTTAAATCTCAAAACTGAAGTATTTAATACTTTTATTTAGACTTTGTTGACTGGGCTATATAAAAACTTGAATATAGTTAAGAGTCTATTGGCTTTATTTAAACTGAATTCTATATGCTTTTTAGGACTATTTGCGAAAGAATTTTATGACTTATGAGATCCTTTTAGGGATACAAATATCAAATTTAAGATTTTTAGATTAGATTATTGACACTTTGTGGACTGAATGGTATTCCTGGTTTTAATTTGCACTGGCGTCTAAAAATGGTAAAAGCCCCTTGATGAGATAATGATATGAACTGAAAGTGCAATTGCAGTAGGTGTGTAATTTCATTCTGTACTTCAGATCAACATCTGAAATTCAATTTCTGCATTTTCCAAGGAATAGATCAATTTTCCCAAGTTAGAGTGATACTGGAGAATGAGTAATAAAAATTTAATATCGGCAAAAAAATTTGAAATTTATCTTGTTCAAGATAAAACGATCCTCAACATAATCATAGCTTACAGCTTTTAAAAGCAATATACCTCTTATTTGTATAATTGCTACAAGTGTATAATTGGTAAACGGTTTTTCCTTGTTCTATTAAATTCAAAACCATTATGGATTTCGAAAACAATCCTTAAGGAATACATATTGCTAAAATAAATCAACTATTCACAGGCTTACATAATATAAATTCGTATGCTCTGAAAAATCATAAAGTATTTTTACAATTTTACAAAATTCAGCTGATTTGGCACAAGGTGAAATATAATTATGTTCTTACATACATAACATATGTATATCATATAAGTGTAGTTTTTTTTGTTTTTATTATATCTCGAAAAATCCTTCCAATATCAAAATATTTTTGCTTATCTGGGATATAGCGTTTTTTATTCTTTTTGTTTGTTCAATATTTTGTTTTACTCAGTGTTTATTTATCTTTGTTTTAATATTTTCATTTACCCTGTCGGCTAGGATGGATGTCACAGTTTGAATAAAAAAAAAAAAAAATATTAAAATGTGTAAAAAAAACATAAAGAAATAAAGATAAATTCCCGCACACATTATAATGAATTTCAATTTAATTTGCGAATACGTTAAATTCTTAAAAAGTTTTTTTTAATAATATTTCCCTAATTTTTGTAAAATCAAATAGAAAATTCTTAATAAGGTAGTTTTTTGGCTAAAAATAAATATATATATATATATAATGAAGCGCAAAAAAAAAACAGAAGAAGTAATAATATAGTTCCTTACTAATACACAAATGTTATCATTTTAGTATTTTCCTTTCATAAAAGTCCAAATATGCATGTTTCTCTTGTTACCTACTTCTTTAATGATTTTTGAATGCTGAAATCACGGAAAATTTTTATCTCATATATTTTGTTGGTGTTTTATTTATTTATTTTTTTAATTATTTTATTATTATCATTTTTTTCGAATTTATACTTTTCTAACTACTAATGATGCCTTCTCTTATTTTTAGTACTCTTAATATTTGGTTACTTTTTACAAAATCAAAATATTTTTCAGTTAGTCTCGTGTAAAAAAATTCGGTTAAATGTGTATATTTCATTTTGAATTGCTTATAAAATCAAATATACTACTTGTTGGTAATTATAATTGTGTTTGGAAACTAATGTTGTTTTGTTTTTGTTTGTGAGAGAGATTGTTGGTAGAAAACAGTTTTCCTTAATTTTGATATTATTTAGAATTTTGAGTACGGTTTTTTGTGAAGTACTTTTGTGTTCATATTGTCAATCTACTTTACTACTTTTTAGAAAATAAAGTCAATCACAAAAGTGAAAAAATAAAATTATATAAGTATGCTCGGCAGAGTATTTTTTTTTTATTCGAAGGACATATCTAAGTTCTGTATTATATTTAACAAAATATTAAATGAAATGGTCAAGATGCTCCCGTGATATCGCAATAAATTCATAAAGTGAAGGGCTTGACTGGATGATTGATGGAGACATTTACATAACAATCAATCGAGGAATTTCAAGGATACTAAATATTTCTGAAACATTTGTAAGAAGTACTAAAAAATAAATTGATTTTAATAAAGGAAGAGTATGTAGTGACATCATCGAGCATACTCACCTACTACTACGAGAATCTAAATATTTTTTTTAGCAATAAGAGCTTCTTTATTATCTCTGAAAGTCAGGCAGCAATTAAAAGCTATTTCATCTTCCGCGGTGAAATCAACGCTCGTGTGGAAATGTTAAAGTGTCTTTGACAAACTGAGTAGATCCAATCGGGTGAGCGTGATTTAGATTCCGAGACATCAGGGCAACGAAGTAGCTGATGAACTTGTTAGATAAGGTAAAGCTTTATCTCTGTGCAGCAAATACCGAGGAGCATCGCAATATAGAGGCATACCAAGCGCTTTATGGTGAGTCTTTCGATGGAAGGGCATGGAAACTCTAAGGTACAACAGAATGTATGTTAAACTTTTCTTTTGGCTTGGACTAGTTTGATTACCGGTCACTATAAACTGACCCTCTACCTATTGGCATGGGCTCTTATTACACCTGTAGAATTTGTCTAGAGGCCGATAAGACTGATTTACATGTTTTGTGTAAATGCCAGGCGATAGTTAAGAGTAGAATGGTAAATCACAGCTGGACCCTCGTCAACCTATGGACAACCGGCTTCGAGCGCTTGTAAACCTAATCACGGGGATTGGTCTGCTTTAAGGAGATGGAAGGGTTAGTACTGTAAGTACTCTCAGTGCTCGAAGTGCTTTACTACTTCTCATCTCCTGTTTAACCAACTACCCAAAAGAAGTGGGGTCACAAATCAATATTTTTACTACGATCTAAACATATTCTTAAGAAATTAGGTGTAGAAATTCTGTTTGATATCATAAAATAAATTAAAGCAAAGTTAAATGTAGGCACTGGAGAGCAACTAAAAAAAAAGTTAGTCATAGCTTATTCAGTAGAATTTGAATTTTTGATTAAAAAAAACATTAAATATGGACAGAAAGCATTTGCGTCTATTTGTAGTTTCATTAAATTTTCATAAATGTGTCTATTATTTTATATGTGGCTTAATGATGAAAGCACCTTTGAAATTCTTCGTAATAAAGCGTAATTCATCAGAAAGCATACTACAAAAAGTTTTAATGTATAGATTGCATAGTACCAACTTTAGAACACTCTACACCTACCTATCCTACACAGTTGAGAGATTGTTTTCCCAAATGGACAATATTTTGCTTTTGAAAAGGATGGACGCTCTGCAACATGGAAAAGTCTGTAAAATATTTTCCCTAAGAATAATGCATGCCTTAGGGAACAGTCAAACAATTCGCCGGAAATGATTTCTAGTGGGCATTTATAAACAGAGAATTAGAAAAGGATCTAATTAAATACAAGATGATAAAATTAATAATAGATAAGTGTTATTATAGTTTTAACTTTCAGGATACTGTGCAGTCATACATAAATTGCATACCAAGGAGAATACAGACATCAATTGGTGGCAACAGAAGAGGATCTAAATATAAAATACTTATATGAAAATGGCTAGGTGCATCTAATAATTTAGTCACGGGTTATACCCACTTTAATTTAGGACAATTTTTTTTAAGAAAATCGGAACTCTAAATAATTTGTAAAGAGAATAGAACAGAAAATTTTTGTAGGAATAATTTTAAGAAATTAATCGCATAATAAAATTTTTTCAGATTATTTAAGGTGACAATGCTTATTTGATGATATAATAAGACAGAAACGATATTGGCGGATTTGGCAAAGAAAATAAAGGGAAGTGAGCTTTTGAAGGACTTAGTAATTTCTTTAGGTCAGCGAATTGAATATTTCAATTATTCTTGATGATACTTCTCTAAAATCAGAAGATCTCTTATTTAAGGATCTTAGATCTAGCATAAAACGTGCGGCAGCACAGATGTGACACGACGACTCTCGTTTCTGGTTTGTGTTATCTATTTAATTTATATATGTATGTTGTCTTATCTACATTCTGGAAGCTTTTAACGATTACTGTTTTCTTGAAATATTTCAAGCTTTGATTTTTGATATCCTGTTAGTATTTTTGGGGCAAGTGCACCACAATAAAATTATTTAAATTTTTCAAACTCTGCGCCTCGGTTATTGAAGCTGGTAAGTAAATTGACTGCATATTTACCTATTGTTGTTGGTAGGGAATTCTATATGGAATTTCTAAGTCGATTTATAACTAACATCTGCGGTATCCTTCAGGATAGTCATCTTGGGCCGGTACTCTTTAGTATTTACATCGATTCACTGTTTTGTCACACTTTACACACAAAACTACTTCACAATAGACCCTTGTAAATTCATTTTATAGAAAATTCTGTTTCTCAATATGAACTAAAGTAAAATAGTCTCCTATGATACGTTACCTACTGTTGTTTCTAAAATTACTAATAACGGCAGTGAAGTTAACATATTTTAATACGTCGATATCTATGTTAATATCAAACAGTCACAGGAGGAAATTGGCTGTAATCAATCGGAAATTTTCAAAAAATTTGATCAGATTGCATCTGATTTAACAGTTTTGTTTATTAAAAATTTAAATAATGCGCGAATGAGGTTTTGATATGTCTTGGAAATGAGGAAAGTTTTGTTTTGGCGGTTCTTCTGTACAAAAATTCTTGTGAGTCTTATTAAATGTTATAAAAATTTCAGATTAATTACATCGAGCGCCCTTATTTGTTCTATTTTATTTTCTAATTAATAAATAAAAATGAAAACAATAAAAAAATAATAATAATAACGATAATTTTACATTAAACTTAGAAAATATTAACGTAAAAGCGATATCCATTTGTAAGTAATTTAATTTTTCGGATCGGATACCCAAATTATCCTGGTGGTTGTTGCTGAATTTTACCAATTTTAATTTTGGATTGTTTTTGAATTTTTGTTTTGTTGTAATTGTTTCTTTTTTTTATCGTGATTTTATTATTCACGACTGTGTAAGCGGTAAATTGTGGTTAAGTCGATCCCTTGCTCCGGTTCTTCATCCGTAGTAAAGGGATCACTAGCCGGCAGGGCAAGCAAGTGTTAGGCCTCCAGAAATATTAATGCTGTTGGTTTTGGTTCTAAATTTGATTTTTTTGCTTCAACAACTAAAAATGTAATGTCAGCCTTGTCACGATTTGCAAAGCATTCAGCTATTAGGCGTGCTACGTCCTAAAAAAAAAAAACAGAGAAAAGAAAAATCTTTATTGAAGAAGAATTGTATATAAGTAATTTATAATGAGGAAGATTTACTTGATGGTGCATTCCTTCCACTTTATGACCATCTACTTCTAAGATTAGTTGGCCAACTTCTAGACCGCCTGCTTCATACGCTGCTCCATGCTCCTGTTAAAAGAAAATTGTTTATGTAAATAAAAACTAATATAAAAAATTTCCAAAACTATTTTATTTATATATAAGAGTAATTAGAAAATGTAATCATAATCAATTCTCTTAAGTTTCTTGTGAGGCATTTTCTTATCGAGAAATTCAATGTTAGGCTTTTTGATATTAGATTTCCTATGGTTGTTGATAGAAAAACGCACAGTTATTTCGCAATCATACGCAAGCGTAGAAGGAATAGCTTTTAATGCTTTTATAGTAAATATTTTTTTCAGTATCGTACACAATTTAATTTAACTCTCTTAAAAATTGTCGAATTTATACGAGAATCAAAATAGAAAGCTCGGTAAACATTTCCAATGTTCTCAATCAATCTCTCTTTATTGGAATACGATATCACTCAAATGTCCACTGATATGGGAAAGTATGGACAGACTCAGTGTCTTACAAAGCAATCCCCGGAAGATAATATCAAGTTTGGGGTTAGTCAAATGTTTTGAATACCAACAAGAAACCTGGAAATCTTAGCAAAAACTTAGGGTTGCAAATCACATCTGTCCATAATAAATGGTTCCAAGCCAGTGTAGTGACTCAGGATCTCTAATTCTGTAAAGAAAAAAATTTACTAATCTTGTAACCTGTAAAAAATAAACGTTTTTTTTTATTTTTTGAGGCATATGAATTTTTACCATTTCTAACATTTTGTTGATTTTGAATTTACAATTTTTTACAGTAAATTTTTTGAGATTCCTTTTAGATTTGGTAAAATTTTTAGTTCTTCAAATTTGAGTTATGATGGTACTGTACATGGAAGCTATTTTGGACTTCACTTTACGCATAGTATTTTCTTTAAGGACCTTCGAACTTTTCGATTTTCGGACTCTAAGATTGTTTTGAAATTGTCGAGACTTTTCTTGAAGTTTGTAAGACCTTTTGTAACTCTTTTCTCAATTACCGTAACTTTGAGTTTTCCAAAATATGTTTCTTTCGTGTTAAGTACAGATTGCACAACCTCAAAATGGTGTTGAGCCAACCCGTTGAGGATGCAACATCAGAAGTCTATGTGAAAGTTAATGCGATTAAAATTTGAGTTTCTATACGACATGAGCCCAACCTATACACTCGCACAAGATTTTATTCTTAGGTGAAGCTCATTTTTATTTAAATGCTCCTATTACTGGCATCAGAACAATCCTCGATTTAATCATCAGATGCCGCTGCATTAATTGAAGCTAACACTTTGAGCAGCACTGTCGACCTATGGGATCGTCGACCTTTTTTTTATTTTTAATATAATCTAGGTTATGTTGTGGCGATCCATGTTACATATACAACGAGTCTTTGCCTATCGTAAGAGATCTGTTCAATGAAAAGCTTATATCCGTTGCCTCGTTTCGGTATGTCATTGTGACAGGGAGTAACTTGGGGCTCACAGCGAAGCCGTTGAGTTAGGCGCGATCAAATGGTGCTCGAGTCCAAAGCTTTGATTGCAGCTTGAGTGTCAATACAAATTCTCATAACTCGATCGCTAGGTACCTATAAGTTGTACGCAGCAGCATTGCTGCTTTGCAAATGGCCAGGACTCCTGCCTAGAATACACTATAGTGTTCCGGTAGGCGGTATGATTCCTGTATTTGAGGGAGTACGGAGAACATCCCGGCTCCAACTCCCACATGCATTTGTGAACCGTGTCTGTAAAGAGACATATATTAGAGTCATTTGTTACCATCCCACTCTCCTCAGATAGGAATGCTTTCTCAAAGTCTAGTCTTGGATCAGTGCTCTCCGCATACAGTCTTCAGGATAGATATTCAGTATTCTGCTGTGACCAATGTCTGCTGTTAACCAGTAGTGCGACTCCTTAAGTCCTTGTGAACTCTTTGCAGTTATACATTTTCCATGGATGTCGAGGCGCAGGAGTCGGAGCATAATCTGGTTTGCTGCCGTTGGTGTAGTTCGAAGAGCTCCTGTAATGCCTAAATAGGCAGCTTTCTGTATTTTAATAAGTCTTTTCAGATGCGCTGCTTTCTCAAGAGCATTTCACCACACCACGGCCCCATATGTAAGGATAGGTCTTACGACAGCGGTGTAAGTCCAGTGCACGATACAGGGGTGTACTACCCATATCTTGCCAAAAGTTTTCTTCCGGGCATACAGTGGAATGGCTGCCTTCTTGACAAGCTCATTCACATTTAATCTCCAATTTAATTTGGAATCTAGTATCACGCCTAGGTATTTGAGATCAGTTTTGGGTGCGAAAGTCGGAATAACTCTCCTCGGTGTAAAGAAAAGAACACTAGTTTGATCTTTGCACGATTAAACCCCGGGGCTAAGGTTTAATTGTTGTAGGATTGATATAAGTGCTACTTACCTCGGTGTTGTGGAGCCCACATAAAATAGCAGATAACTTGTTAAGAAACACTAATTCTATCCATCTAACTTATCCCTGTGTAACGCAAGGAAGTTAAATGTTGATGAAAGAAAAGAATGATGACGCGAGAGAAGCATATAAAAATCATTGGCTTTTTATATGGCTATTAGTCATATTAGATCTGTCTATTTACTTTTGAGTAAAATAGTATTTGTCTTTTAATATTCCTTAAATTATCCCTTAAATTTAACCCCAGATAATTGAAATAATTTTGTTCATTAGAATAAACTTACGCATCCTCTTTATCTTAAGTATTTAAAAATGTTGTCTGCGTTTTAGGGGGAAATGTATCCAACTGTGAAATTTTTCTATGTCCAGAATTTAACAGATAATACAGATATTGTAAAAACTAGGCCTGCTGAATTCTTCGAAGCATGAACGTTTTGTCGGAGACTTTGAAGTGTGTGTGACTGATTTGAAATTATTTTTGAATAGTTTAAAAAGTGTCACTTTTCAAGAGTTTTTCGGGGAATAGGCGTATTATAATTCTTTGTTATGATAAGAGTAATATATTTCATTATAAGACTGGAAACCTAAGCTCAAAACTTTTAACGTTAATTTCACTCTCTTCACGTTGAGCTACCATGGTAGACAAGTAATGATGAGCTTATCAATGAGCTCAACATGAGTACTTAAATGAACGTCATGATGATATTTGTTCGTGTTAAATAATATAAGAAAAAACAATCATATTTCGCAGATAGTGTACATCTGATTGTTCATACTCTTTCACTTTTTTTAGAAATGTAGACCGTGCTCCTCTATTCTGCATATTTGATTATTAGATGAGCACGTTGATGAGTATATAATGAGTGTCAAGATTATCTCTTATTAATTAGCATATCAATAAATATTACGATGAGTTTATAAACTAATATATCAATGAGTGTCCCGATGAGTTCATAAATGAGCATTTCAATGACTGTCATGATGAGTTCATAAATGAGAGTCAAATAGGATAACCGATGCAAGGACGATGGCGTGCCAGGATTTAGCCATAAGGACCTGTATGTGGGCGATAGTCTTCCTCCGGATGAACAATTACAAATTTAATTTAAAATCAACGAATTAAAAGAATTAGTTGAAATTCAATAAATTATGAAAATAAATTCAAATTTCCCTAGTATAAAAGTTATCTTCGTGTCAATCCAAGAGAAAAAAAAACATTTATTTGTTTATATATAGCAAGCACTTTCATGATATTTAAGGAGCCATTCGATAAGATTTATTGAATGCTCATCGGAAGGCTCATCAAGACTTAATTTTCTATATGTTATAAACTCCTTGATGATTTTTCAACCAAATTAATATTGGTTTATATAAAAGCAACCCTTGCGGGGCAGAAGACATGGTACAACTGTGAGCGACGTGTACCAGGG
This sequence comes from Dioctria rufipes, assembly GCA_963924295.1. NCBI lineage: Eukaryota > Metazoa > Arthropoda > Insecta > Diptera > Asilidae > Dioctria > Dioctria rufipes. The sequence continues at coordinate 153,380,827 of OZ002743.1, read as the reverse complement.
TATTGATTTAAAATTTGGCTCACTATTTCGATGAAAATAGCCTTTTAAAATTTTATATAACAAAAATTCGAAATGGTGGATCATTTTTGGTGGTGAAAAACAAATAAATGGATGAACAGCGTAACAAACTTTGAATCATATACATATATATGTTAAGTTTTAAGTCGACTTACAAGATTTGATCCTAACTAATAAGTGAAGAAAATAATTAAAATTTCTAAACTTTGTTCAAAATTCCGTAATCCACAACTCCAACTCCCCAATATACCGAATTGGATAATAAATAGATAAATTTTTCTATTATATTGAATTTCTAAATTTTTACCTAACATTCGTAATCCGCGACCTCGATAACCGCGACATGTTATTTTGAAGCGAATCGGACTATTAATGGAAAAAATTCGGCCGCCATCATGTAGCCAACATCTTATTTTTATATTATTTAAAGGTGTAAAACTGTATTGTCTATAAGTGTGCTAGATTTTAGCTCAATATCTCAACAGGAAGTGCATAAAAAAGCGTTACAAATGTTGGACCCCAGGTCGCATGGTAACTTCCATTTGAAAGTTGAATATTCTTCCGAAGCTTCGAAGATCAATAGCCCTAGTAAAATCTTTCGAGTAAATAGACAGACCTATTTTTTGGTATGACTTTATAATCGGATTGAGTGAATGGTATAATTAATGATTGATTTTCTGTGATAGTCAATGTTAAGATAACGCTTAGTTACTATTTAAATAATATTTCATATGAAAATTAATAAAGAGGTACTTACATGAATATTTATTATCCTAGGTAATGGATGTTTAGTGTTAGCGCCGCCTTCAATAGCTATGCCTAAAATAGGTTTAGTTTTCTTAACAGTAATATGTAAGTTGCCTCTATGATCAGGTACGACGTTTGGATTGTGTTCATGTGTTTGGTCAGTCGTTGAGCCATTCTGTTCTGCTGATAACCGTTGCATTGACTGAAATTTATTTTAAAGAAAATATATAAATAATTTTTTTTTAAACATTTAAACTTCTTTCATTTTTTTTTATTTAAATGCCTACAGAGCGCATTAGGTCAATTAAGTATGCAGTAATGGAGAAGGAACAAAAATATATATGAGAGAGGCGTAAAGGTAAAAAGCATAATATGGGTAGAAGTTTTACATGCTTTCTTCAATTTTATAAATCACTCTATAACTCATGAATGATGCATATGTGATGATGATGATTTAAAATTTATTTATTAGGATCTTTCCATTAGTATTGATTTTTCTCCTCCTCCAATTGGTTTTGAGGTTATACCTCAACAATATCAAAATTGTGCAATTTTAATTTAAGTTTTATTCATTTAACTAATATTTTTATCAAAAACTATATCAATAATATCAGGGTTTCATATCGAATTGAAGATGTACAAAACCATGGGTTGAAATGAGGGTAGAAAGAAGCCTAGCATTTCTTTTATGTTAAAGCTGATAGAAAATGTTCATTGGTTTCGAAAACATTTTTCCCCGCTAGGGAGGATTTTAGTACTATTGCATCCGGAATCGCTCATATGTATAAATATTTCTAGTATGAATACATGTGATGTTTTCTGATAAGTTCCGCTGAGCCTTTCAAAGAGTATCCATAAGCATTTTTATGCTCAAAATTCATCTGCATTTCTATGTAATTTCATTGCACTTATCATGAGCGAATATTGTGTTGTATTGATTATAAAAGCAGTAAAGTTTCTATTATCACAAACAGTTGAAAAGCGCATTCACTTACATACAGTTGTGTAAGATGCTATCACCTAGCTTAGTAAAACAAAGAGTAAAATTAGGTTATCATTTTAATACATTTGTTAGTACGATAGCCTTAAATTTTCTTCAGGATTTTTCAGTTAGTGGTGTCCTTTTACGACAGGTTTTCTGAGGATCGTTTAAATCTTTGATAAATCCCCCTTCCATCTGCTGAGCCATCGTTGGTCTTCAAAAACGAAAACTTGTGCAACTCAGAATATGCAGATATACAATAAAATTAAAATGATCGTGTGATATTATAATAACCGATTTACATAAATATCAATGTCATCATTATGAATTTAGTGAAAATAATAGCAGTAAAAATTTCTATTATTTTATCATAATTTGACTGACGAATGCAGTGAGTATTTTTAATATCTCATTACTTATCTCAACATAATGTTACAACTGATTGAACTGCTCATCGAGTGGTCATGGAAAAGCTCATTATGTTGAAGAACAATGTATAATTTCATGTAAGGACTCATGACTTATTGATGAAATCATTACATCGTGTTTATTATAGAGTAGGTTAGAATACGTTAAAATTTACAGCTCAATTAAGGAGTTTGAGCTCTAATACTAAAAACAAAGCTTGATCAACAATTAGGACCAGCAATACTAAAAAATATAAAGGTTAAATTGGTTATCATAGCAATGTGCACTTTATAACCTTTTAGGTTTTCACACTACTCTGCAAGCCAAACTTTCCCAGTTTAACAGTCGTTGAGTGCTCCCGTAGGGAGGAGCAAAGAAAATTAGAATTTTCTCTCTGTGCTTCTTCTATCAAATCATCTTAGAAATTGAACAACGTAAATGTCAAGTATTTAGGAACAAAAACAGAAGCATCAAACAAAGAAACAAATTTCTTTTCCTGATCCTTTAGAAACCTCCCGGAACCCTTTCTATGGAAGCTTAAAATGAGAACTTCTTGAAAATGCTAATATTAGGTTAGGTTAGAATGCCATCTATCGGTAAAACCTGTGATCAGCATCAGCCACACTTAGACCATCGGTGGTCATGCCACTTCATCGGGACCTTACCTAGAAATGATTCATTCATTAGGGGGTGCGTTAAAACCAGCCACAAGAGTTAATGAACCTCAAAAGTTCCCCAAATGCTTGTCTGCTTGACGTTGAGCGCACTCAAGCTCCTCCTCCATACAGCTTCTTTAGAAGTTATTGTATGGAATTTGCATGGGCTCTGCATATTTCTAAGCACTCGCACCAATTTTTCGTAACAATTTGTTCTGATGCTACTGTACCACTCTTTCGAAACGTCTCCAGTTTTGTTATTACTCTGCTGTTTATCTAATTATTGCACACTGCGATGAGGTGTGAGCTAATTTTTGGGTATGTATATAGGGCGTCCTTCACAGTAGTAAAAAAATATGCATAAGTATTTTTTAGTACATTGGATAATTTTTTTGTTTTATGCAAAAAATACTGCATACGTCTTTTAGAACAACTATTACTACTCATGCCTGCGATTATGACCTAGTAAGAAAGGCGATCATCCTACTAGTAATCGGGGAGCGCTCTTTTAGGATGACAGGAGTGCTCATTATCAGCTCCATTTGGCCTCCTTTTAACATAAGCAGCTCATTAGAGAGAAGCACTCGTTTTGAATTTCGAAATGATGAAAACTTAAACTCTTGTCTTTAGCTCAGGCCATTTGACATAATTTTAGAGAAATTCATTTTTAAAACTATTTCGGAAATTTAATTTGCAAAACACATTTGCAGATTAACTGATTTTGCCTTTTTTCAGCCTTTTAATAATTTTTTTTTTAAATAACAAGCACATCATGCGCGGTTCTGAGCTGCAAATACATAGAATAAAATGGGATGCTGACGGACAAAAAAAAAATTTACTCATCAATTCCGCATCCCAATAAGACAGAAAAAAATTCTTTTGATATACGGAATAACTTTTTAGCTATCGAAGGATTGATTCTATTTCGTCTCAAAATGAATTATTTTATATGGAACATGCCCGTTTTTTAGGTTCTTTGATTGGTTTTAACAGTACCCAATAGAAAATTGAACTTATAATCGATTACAAATTAATTCTTGATTAATTGAAAAATATATTGCATAAGGGGCCCGGAATATATTTAAAATCAGTATTGAGTCGATTATATAATGTATCGGTATAGAATTGATATGGCTTGAGGTTGAATGGCGGCGATTACTCGCTTACATAATTTTCTGGTTCAATAGTCACACACTCATCCACTCAAATAATATGAAAATTGAATAAACTCCACGAATTTTCTTGTCTTCTTTACTCCTAACATATATTTTTCACTTACCTCAACAAAATTACCTCACTTCACTTCCACTTCAAATTTGTAACTAAGGATTAATTCTGTTTTGTTTCACGACCTATTCGACTTGTCGAACTGATAACGAAGGAAGATCCAACAACTTATTTGGAATCGAAACTGAATCGATTAAGGGTTACGTAAAGTTCTGATTCCCACAATATTGATCAAATACATGCAATAGGAATAGATGGCATTTGTCATACTGGGATAATTCAACTCTCGCCTTTAGGAGTTCTCTTAGAATATTACTGAAATCTAACCGAAGTTCTATCTCGCTCACATTGTTCCAAAATTGCACCATTTGGAGTTCTCTTAGAATAGTACTCAAATCTAAACGAAGTTCTGTGCTCCTTTATTGCTTCTAGCACTTCTATAATTTTTCCTGCTGGGGAGTTACAACAAAAAGCACAAAGCTCACTATGACGAGTTGAAATGCATTCGACGCGATCAAGGGTTATGAGAAAGTTGCGAGCCAAGTTTATAATTTTAAGAAATAATAGCGCACACATGCTCCAGAGTTTCAATTTGATTCAAACAGGATGGCATTGTTTAGCAACTTATGCCAATGTATACGAAGCTGTAAGAATCTCTAGATTTTTCATAGGATTAGAATATGTTAGATTTTCACAGCTCAAGACTCATGAAACACAAACGCGGCGAAAATGTGTTCATCGCTTAATACTAAAGAATATCGGAATGTCCCAGAGATCGTAGATCAGAGTACCACCTCAACAAGTTTTTGCGCTTTTCCACATACCTAGTTTTGTTACTAGTTTCTTAGTCGTTCTTCTCTCATATTATCAAATCCTCTATCAAACAAAAATTCCCTCCAACTTCTCTTCCAACAGCACACTAGGTATGTAGACTCAAGGGTAGCGGAAAAACATTTGCGGGGTTGCAAGCATTTGTGAGGCTTTCAATGTGAGCAAAAGCGAAATACAGGAACATCCATTACAAGAACCAAAAAGCTTCTAGGGCATGTTGTGAATTTCCTCATAACAGCTCCATCACCCCATCAGCCTCAGAGATGGCAGCCCCATCAGCTACTGCAGACTTCCTAGCACAGTAAAGAAAAACGATTCAAGAGATTGAAATATGCCCTCGGATAACAAAATATGATGGAGAGTTGAAGCCCTACTTATGCTTTCAAGAAGAGTGAATAAGTAGAAAAGCAAAGGCTCTGCGACAAAATTTTTCACTTCAAGCTAAGACAACTTACATTTAGATGTGTAAAAGTCACAAAAAAGCGGTCGAATTAAAACGAGCTAATGGCCCTCTAATAGAAAGCTCTATACATTATCTCTCTTGCTGTATTATGCCGCATAAGTTCTTTGTAATGATAGCTTTATTTGGTTGAATAAAAAGAGCTTTGAAAAAGTGAGGAGATTTTCTTATGTAATTGTATGTTGTCTGTGCTTCGGAGTATTCTTTTCTGATTTTGCTTTCTCTATGCAACTCCATAAATAGTGAAATTTTAAACCTTAAAGTTGAGTATTTTATTGTAACATAGAACAAAATGAAAACTGTAATCAGCCTCACATAATCCTTTATAAATACGTCATAGAACACTTTTGAAAAGCTGCATTAAGGGTGTGTGCGATCAATGTCATCAAGAAGCAGGACCAGGATTAAAATTTGCTATAGACTGATTTGAAATTAGCAAAATTTCCTTAAAAGAACTGAATTAACTTAACTATTTCGGGGAAAGAGTATTTTCGTAAAACTTTCGTAAATTATTGAAAGACAACTTATGAAGGTTTTACTTAAACTGAACTTTCTTTAACCAATAAATATTTAGTCATATATCATGTGGTGAATGTGGTGAAACTTAAGCATTGAAAAGACAGGGTCAATCAAAACTTCTTGCTAGAAAAACATTTCAGGCCAGCGAGAAGCGAAGAGGTTTATTATGTACTCGCAACAGAGAACAATAATATGCAGTTCACTTAAGGGATATTGTCCAGGTACCTACTGCCACTTGAAATATATTATCTCAAAAATTTGGATCGCGTAGACGACGAAATGTGCCACTTTCTCTGCTTGGGAAGATCTTGGCCACATAAGGTTGAAATATCTGTAATTGTATTCTCATTGTCAGAACATATGATAGACTACAAAAACGATAGGCTTTATAAAGGACAATCAACTAAAGTGGGGCTCTATAAATTGGGATCAATATTACAAATGATCTAATTGGCGCAGTAATTTTTCTGGATCCATTAATAATAATATAATTGACAAGAATCACAAGATGCCAGCCTATTTACCTGGGCTTTTATCTATTGGAATGCTCACTTTGTAGCCTTTGAAGCATTTCCATTTAGAAATGTCAATCAATTTCCATTATATGTAGTCATTTTTGATTGATAGATGTAGTGGAAATTTTTTTTCCAGAAACTCAAAACATAAACAACCCTCCCAAGCAAGCTTCGTTTTCAATATTAGTTTCATTGATTGAAGTCATGATAATATACATACATTGAAGGAAATTAGGAAAAGAAAAAATTATTAAGAAATCAACTTACCTGATGCCTTCTAACTCCTTTTTCACCCAGTAAACTGCCACCTTCTTCTTTCATATCAAAACTCCTCGATAATTTGGTTGCCAACTCCTAAAATGGGCGCAGAAATGGAATAAAAAGAAAATTAAATTTCATTTTATTTAGGTAATTTCCATATTTATTAAGGTAACTATGCAGTTCTCTTTACTAACTCTTAATTATGTTTTGGTTTGTTATTATCGTGTTGTTTTTTCTTATTTTTTCTATTAGTTTATTACAGCAGTAAAAAATAAAAAGTTGGGCTTGGTGCAAACGCAAGCAATGAACTAAAACATGGAAGTAAAATAATTTCCAGAATTAAGCGTGCTTTCAAGGGAGTTACCTTGTTTTTGTTGACTACGGTACCTATTGGCGAAGTACCTTGCTCCCAAATCTCACTTTGCCCATTTTTCGTTCTGTATTATCGATCAAACTTTTTACTATTTATTTCATTGTATTTTATTTTAGCGTCTTTGGTTTTATTTTTCTCTGTGCTACATTTTTAGGTAATTAATAATAAAACAAGCGCCCGGATAGTGCAAAGAATTTTTAGATTTTTTTTAAAGATTTACGATTGAGTTTTTACGCATTGCGTGAATTTCTTTTGCATTTAATTTTTAACATGAAAATTGTATGCTAAGTACGATAATTAAAATTTAATTTAGCTTGATGTTTCAAAGACAATTAAAAGACAGATTTGTGGAAAAAGATAAGGAATGACATTCATATGTACATAAGAGAAACAAGTCGAATAAAGGAAAGAACGAAGTATTTAGAAAAAACAAACAAAAAAGGGAAATAATTCATGCGTAAAAATTTAATAATACTTTCGAACTGAATAAACAAGCAGCCAAGATGAGGGAGAAAAATAGGTAAACTTTGTATAAGCGAGCTTCAAAATAATGAGTCATCCTTGGAAAGGATAGATATTATTTTACTAAATAAGAACTGTAGACCAGAAGCTATCCAAGTGTAAACCATTTATAGTCGATACACTGTCCAAGTTTGACTAATCTCAACAGACATCTTGGTTGAGATAATTTGGACAACCCTGTAAAAATAAGATAAGTTATATGCACTTTCTAATTATATTATTACAGAAAATCTTAGCTAAGATTTTCAGCAAAAGCAAATTAAGTTCTAGCGGATGGGAGTTGCGGTCGGCTTATTTATAACAATATTCAAGAGAATGAAATTTTGTACTGATCCAGAAGAAAGATCTCAACTTCATTATATAAAATTTAACTACTAGTATTAATAAACTGTTCGGTGATGGTGGGGAAATAAGGTAAATGTACCCCCTTCAAAATATAGATTATTCCTATTAAAAGCGACTGCACTGTACTTTGTACTAGTTGTTAATAATAGAAATAATCTATATTTCTAAACAGGACACAATATTTTCAATTTGAAATATTTTGAATTTCTGCTCTGCCTTTCTCTAGAGACATTTTATTGGTTTGTTTATTTGATTTAAAATGTTCAGTGTAATTCATTCTTAATGATTTCTTATGAAAAATATCCTTAATGGACATTTTCAGATATTTTTGTAGATTTGTTTTGTTCGATTTATGTTTTTCATACAATTTCTTATTTAAATTTCATGATTTGATAAAAATTAAATATAAATTAGATTAAAGAATATTAATTCAGCCACTGATACTAGAGAGAAATCAGAAACTCTAGTGAACAATATGAATTTCAACGCAGGATTTATATTATGTTGAAACATATTATTATGTGAAATTGGAAAGGACGAGTAGCATTTATTGGTTCGAATATAAACAACTTTAGGACAAGCGATATCTATTGGTTTAGACAGTATACAACTTTAGGTTCGGAGAATCGATATTACTGGAATGAACTTATCGGGAAGGAAATTTGTTGAGTATAAAAACAGCGCTTGTCACTGCCCCAGGGCGAGTCTTGTGTCAGACAGTAAAGTGAACTTAGTAAATTATTTGGATTGCGATACAGTACTAGCGATAATTAAAGTAGAGTTGATTTGTGGTTGATTGTGAATTTGATAAAAGTAAACAGTAGATTGTAATAAAGAGAACTCGTGAATTATATTTGAAATATTGAGTTTTGAATACCGCTCGTAACAATATGTACACTATTTTTATTTATCGCTATAATCCCAATAATTCTTTCAAATATTTTTATTCGATTATACAATCGTTACCCCTGAGACCTATATATAAAATATTGTCTTTGTGCAAAGTAAAAAGTACGAACACAAAGTGATTTAAAAACATTTGATAAGTCTTTATATTTTGCCTGAAGATAACATCCTATTTATATTGTCTGCATATGGCCTTAATTTTTAATTAAATGGAGTCAAATGTGCTGTGTGTCACATAAATTAAATGCATCAAGGCCCTACCCATTTGCAAACATTTCGGTTCAATTTCGAATGGAGCAAATTTTACTCCACTTACTGAATTGCAGTAAAAAGTTTCATATACCGTCATTAAAATGAACTGAATTTATTAGATAGTGTAAGGATTTTCTAATAAATTCAGCAGTGATAACTATCGGCTAATAATCTATCTGCAGCTTTTCTTCTACTTTTCGGCTCTTCAATAAAAAAAACTCATCTGTCTAAATGTTTTGCAATTATACAGCAAACTTTAGCAAATTAGCATTTAAATTATTAAACTCTGTCATGATCCTTACTCACGCCGAGTAACAGTCAAGTGACATATGAATGTCAATGATATTTCAAATGATTTTCGTTCACAGTCTGTCACATCTTCATTTCCTTATGTAGAAAGTCACTTTGCAAAATGTTTTCACAAAACATATTTTGTCGTGGAAAAGTTTGAAAATTTGAGCGTTTTCACGATAAATATTAATGTGGATGTGAAAAGAGTATCATACATATACATTAAAATATGGCAAATTCATGATAGCAGACAAAATATCGTGAAATACCACGATAAAAACAGTATTATATTTTCGAATACAAAAGTTTTACATTTGATAAACAATTAACACATACTTAGCATATAAATCCTGCGTTTTTTTTACAGCATTTTCACTATAGTGGGGCGGAGGATGACTGCAAACCCATTAAAACCCAATTAAATTTTTGAGTCAAAATTTTTTAGATTTGGCAAAGAATTAGCACATAATTAACACATAAATGTTGTGTGAATCAAAACTTTGTTGGCAGAGTTAATACTAGGGCGAGGTGCTAGGTGTAGCTTGGCGTTGTCCTGCACCCCGTATTTTGAATTACTTCATAAAGTTGTAAAATTTCACATTTTTCAGTTTGGCATATATAATTAGCACAAAATTGTCTCGTGTTTAGGTGTTTTGTTTTGACGGGTTGTGTGTGGGGGGGGGGGGGGGGTAAATGGTGCCAGAATAAATGATAACAGAAAAAAATAACAAGACATGGTATTATACAATATTCCTCACAGTTACAAAGATACAGGCATTTTCATGTAAATTTGAAAAACCTCTACCTCCGTTTCTCCCTAATTCTCTAATTTTTATCAGATTAGGTTTTTAATTTTAAGCTACTTTACAGAAAAATGAACATCGCTCTTAAAAACTTTATATAATTTAGTTCTTTTGAAAAATCTAATTCGGCATTACTAAAACATGGTGCCATTTTAAATAGTACCAAGTTTGAAGAAAAAAAAAAAACAAAAACAGAGTTATTCCTGATTCATAGTTTTTGTATTGTAGGCTTATAACGATTTGGAATTTGAAGTTTTTGCGATTTGGATTTGCTGACTGATTGAAAATTAATTGCAAGAAATGAGAAACACCAATTTCAAAATTATTAAAAATAACGTGTAAGTTTTACCCCTTAGGGAATGAAAATTGGATGTTGTTTTAGTTTCAGTCATTTATTCTTCCTATACATTTCTAGATGATGGATATATAAATATGGTCAAGATATCCAAATCCAAGTATACAAAATATGGAATGAATGATAAAAACACACAAATAAATTATCAATTTCAATTTTATTTACTTTTTTCCTTACGGGAATCGAACTGGAAATTTGTAGAATGCCAGCCAGCTGAAAGAAAAACATGGCTTAATAGGCTAGACACATATTAATAAATACAAGAGGTAAAGCTATCTGTTTCGCTAGCTCAGTTGTAAGAGCAATCGCCCGGGAAGCGGAAGGTCCCGGCTTCAAACCTCGGACGAGGCGCTTGATTTTTCTTTTGTATTTAATAATTTGACGTATAATCATAAAAATAAAAGTTTATCTAAAAAATACTCGTTCCATCTGTGACCGCGTCTACAAATTGCCGGTTCGATTCCCGCAAGGGAAAAATATATAAAATACAAAATAATGTAAAATTTTGAAAAACGTTTTTTATTTCCATTATGTTATAAAAGCAAGTATTATTAAAATTTATTAAATAATTTTTGGTTGTTTGTAAAAACAAAAAGTCAATTTATTTTGTTAAATTATATTTTTTTAATGCGTTTTTCCACACGACTTGTTTTGCATGTCTGGAATAGCTAAATATTGTCCCAACTTTTACTCTCCGATGTCCTACTCTTCATTGTTTGAAGATATTCGAGGAAAAATGCTTTTTTACATGAGCTTTGACTTCTAATCCCTAAATGACATTTACATCAATAACAACTAAATTCGTGGGGCGGTACTGCACTTCTTTGGTCAATTACATAGAATCTTTTACATAGGGAAGGGGTTCTAAACAGGGACAGGCCTGAAAAACTTTTCAGTACACTTAAATCATCTAGGACTGATCGTTTTCACAGTAGACACAGTAAAAAACCACCACTTTTGTATGGCAACACCATGAATGGGTAGCTCGATGTGGTCTATTTATAAGATTGTATTTACCTACTATTCTTATGATAATGCTGTGTACGAAATTTCAGCTCTGTAGGTCGATGCGTTCTTAGGCAGGGTCCAAATATATAGAGAAAAACGAAATTTTTATATGGCAAACCTACGAACGAGTTACTTGATGTTTCCGATTTTCGAACTAAAATGCATTGTTTCAAATCTCTTAGTAAACGTGTTTTAGAGTTATTGTGAGGACCAACAGACATACAGACGGACATGCAAAATCAAAATAATTTTTAATATTATGCGTGAGTGTCCAATTCATTTTGCTCTACCATAATTATTTTTATCGATTACTAACGGAATAACAAATATAGTATCACCTATGAAATTTCATCTAATGGCATAAAATGAGTTTGCTCATTATGCTCTCACGGCAAGAGACAGGAATATGAAAGTGGTGCCAATTGCTTTCATGCATTTTTGGTTCAACGAGCAGTTCATTTACATACATGTCAGTGGTTTAACCCATGCAACTAAATTTTCTTACAAAAACAAAAAAATCTACTTCAGTTACAATGTCTTAGAATTTGCAGATTCAAGTTAAAGCCAAATACATTCCGGAACATGAACATTCAACTAAAATCTCATATTTTAAGAAGAACTCAACGATTTACATACTGCGTGCCTTATAATTCAAACAACAACAAATAGAGCTTCTATGTATAACCACGTCAAAAGCAATGAATTTCTTGAATATAAGCACAATAATTAGTTTTCTATGAAATATGCATCAAAACTTGTTAAAATATTTCATCATGCATAGCACAATTCGTGCATATTATTTACAAGTTGGAGTTTCGTTTTACCATTGTAAGTAAACACATATTTTCAGAGCGATAGCATAGCTGTTGGAATCACTATAGTCTTGAGAAAATCTGATAGCCCGTATCATTACTAGCAGATTTTTTTTTCTTAAATGGGCCTCACGTAATTATTTTGGTCTTAGAAATTAATATTCTTATCCTGCTAACTAAATCCAAAGGAATATCTACAATTTAAATAAATAAATTATTGATAGAACTGTAAATATCGTTCCTTTTAAATATACAAAAAGAAAAAGGAAATGAACGAACCACTGTTGCTCCAGTTCCAGAATGAAAAGTGATAATTGGGAAATATATGCACAAAACTTTAACCAGGATTCATTCAAACTTGAAAGTGCTAATTATTATTCAACCGCTTCATTTCTCTCTTAATTAAAGCAAAGGCGTTATTGAATGAACGAATTTAGCATCAGTTGCACTTTTTCCCATCATCTACATCTACAGGAGCATTGAATAAATGTCTAAAAAAATAGCACTACTGAACACACGCGCAAAAGTATAGTTCTATACATCAAGAAAAACTTTTAGTGTAGGTTGAAAAGTTGGTGGAGCGAGAGTTAGAAAAGTTTATTTTATCATTTTTTATTTTGCGATACTTACTTATATTTCAATCTTTTTTTCATGTTCTTCTTAACGATTCAGATGAATAATGGAGTAGCTATTACAATTAACAGTGATTATAAGAACTAATTTCTAGAAAACATTACGTCAGAGTGAATTATGATGACAACATTGAATGAAATTGAACCCCATTCTTTAAAGCGCCACTATTGAATATCTTGATCTAATGTAAGCCAATTGTGGCGCGTTGTTTCTATCTACGTTTGTTTTCTGTGTAATTTGATGAGAACAATTGGAATTATTGACACTTCTCTTATTTTTTATTTCTCTTTTCAGTTTTTTTCATAAACTTTAAAGGCAAGAATATGTGCTTTAATTATTTATTATCCTTAATTTTTTTGTTATTAATTTTTAACACTTCACAATTTTACAAAAATAATCAACACACCACAGTTAATGTTCAAGTGTAAAAAAACGCGTGGCCCTCATTGTATCATAAACGCCACAAAGTGGCGGCTCAACAAAAACGCGTGGCGCTTATTGTATCTAGGGCTTAAGATAATAGATTATGGTGAGAAACGAATTATGTAGTAATTGGGGGGGCGTCTATCTTCAGCACGTGCATCAATATATTTCTTCCCATATCTATATAAAATTGGGCTTTTCAAAACACATAAGTATTACAAAATAATAATGAAAAATTTTATACGTTTTCGAAAAAAGTTTTAAGGGTGAAAAATAAATTCCTGAAGTTTTATTTAATATACTATATTTGGAATTCTTGAAATTGGACTAAATAAATATTCTATAATGAAAATCTGTGTCTCACTAATAATAATGTCTTGTGACTTACGAACATAGGGCTAGTATAGACGGCATAGTTTTTGCATGCCTCGTATAAAAACGGTGGGGGAGAGAGATAGGCGAAGAAGGATAAAGTTCCTAAATACCACCTTACAGCTTTAAAGATTTTACGATGAAAATTTCCGTTTTTACGACGTTGGTAAAGCTTTATTTACGAGCCGACTGTGAGCAGTATATATAACGTTTCTATGCAGTTTTACTGTTTACGACTCATCATATTTACACATTTGAAGTCATAATACAAATCATAACAATGTGAAATACGATGAATCTACAGCGCTTGTAATTTATAATTTTGAAGTCATAATTCAAGTTGATGAGAAGGACTTATTACAAATATTATAACTTAAGTTGTATACAGCAGGTAGTTGTCGTTATTCTCTAGGTATTATAACTGAATTACGATACTCTTTGCTATAAATAGTAAATAGTGTCATAATTCGTTCATAATACCTACATAACTACATTAATGCAGAATTCTCATGTAAGGTGACTGCAGCCAAACGAATAGGCTAACTAAATACAGAAAATAGAATGAAAATGCAAAAATTGGTTGCAATTTGTGTAAAAAATTTAAGTGTTATAACAACAGGAGATTTGTGAAAATTTCCAATGCCACTGCGTTTTACTACACAATTTTCTAGGCATAGCCAACTTTCCGAGAATTGTGCCACTGCAATTATGCATAATTTCCATTTTCTGTAGTCTAAACGATCTTAAAAGAAATGGCCAAATTGTTTTCTTGCTCTCCAAAATAAGCTGTCATTAAAATCGCAAAAGCGTTTTAAAACAATTTGATGCGATCAAAATACGATTACGAGAATCGTCTGGTATTATAACGATCTTATTACGGTTTAGATACACGTTTCAGTTTTATTTCAATTCGACCATTTCCGACATTTTGTTTACAAAGGAGACAGAAATTTTAAATATTGTGCTAGAACATTTCATTCATTAAACTAGAATAATTTTTATAATTAGTTGAAACTAACTGGAATATTAACTTATAACGAGATTTATTAAAGGAAAAAATTTGCCAAAACCCCATTGAACAAACTAGCCTAAAATAAAAACCTACTAACTTAACCTAAACTGTACTAACTTACTCTACATACTAACTAGATAAACAAAACCCGTATAAGGATATTATCGGCGTTGTTACACCTTTAAAAAAATGTATTAGCTATTTCGCTTATTTTAATGCTTACCATTTCTATAGCAGCTATTGTGTTTAACTCAGAGGTGGGAAAGTGGAACGGTAAGTTAAGAATCATTTTCAAAATTTTATTCTGGGCGATTCGAAATATTTTAATGTGAGGTCGTGCATTAGAGGACCAAACCGGGGCCCCGTAAAACATTGCAGCTTGAAAGATAACCCTGACAATGATAAGTTTATTTTCCAGATTCAGGGTTGACCTACGGTTTATAAAGGGATACAATGTTTTGATTAATAAGTTTACTCGGTTTAGAATTTCTGTTATGTGTTTGACGTAAGTAAGGGTTGTGTCAAGGGTAACACCTATGTAGATACTTGACGTGGTCAGTCCATAGAACATCAATGCCTTTTACTGTGAAGTTGGCACTTGGAAGGTATGCAATTTTCCTTTTTCGCGTGAAATAAATGGATTTCGTCTTTTTGGAGTTTTTTTAATTTTCCATTTGTGGAAATAATTTGCAACTGAATGAAGTTCCGGGTGCAGATTAGATTGAATTTTTGTTGGCTCCGCATCGGAATTAAAAATTACTTTATCGTCCACAAATATCGAAGAGTAACAATTTGTGATAGTGGGGAAATCTGCAGTGAATAGGTTATACAATATTGGTCCCAGAGCAGATCCCTGCGGAACACCAGCAGTGACTTGTTTATCACTAGAGGATACTGCGCTTGAGCTTTCGGTCGCGCAAGTAATCATGGACAAATGCCACCAGATGAACGGAGAAACCCAGGTTTGACATCTTATAAATTAGTGCATCGTGCCATACCGAGTCAAATGTTGCTTGTACATCAAGTAATACAAGTCCTGTAGATCTTTTTATGTTGAAATTGGTTTTTACATATTGGATGATTCTCACAAGCGGTTGTATTGTATTATGTCCTGTTCTGAATCCAAATTGATGATCAGGTAGAATGTTATGATCATCAATAAAGCTTAAAACTTTCCTATTGATGACTTTTTCTAAGATTTTTGACAGATTATTCAATAGGCTAATAGGATGGTACTTAGCAGGATCATCAGATAGCTTTCCAGGCTTTAGCAATGGAATAACTTTGGTTAACTTCCACGCTGACAGGAAGTAATGGAGCTTTAGACAACAATTTATTATAAACATTAGATAAATATTTCCAACTCTGGGAAGAGCTTTTAACTAGGAATTGAATATACGGGCATGCCTAGGGGCTGTCTTTGCATGAAGATATTTTAGGCTGCTTTGAATCTCTTTAGGTCTGATGTAATAGGAGTGATCGATCTCGATGTGTGTGAAACTTAATTGTTGCTTTGCTGTTTCAACCAAGTTGGCTGTCGTAGTGTCACTAAGATCGGATGTGGTGCAATTTGCAGGAAAGTGTTGGGAAAGATATTCTGCTTTATCACCGTTAGTAATACAGGTGTTACTATGATTTCTGAGAATAGGTATAGACTTCCGTTTATTTTTAATAATTTTAGCTATGTTCCATAAAGGTTTTGAACATTTTTCCATATTTTTCAATAGTGAGCTTCATTTTTGGTTTCTCAGTACTGAGATTTTATCTTTAATGTGCTAATTT
Source organism: Dioctria rufipes (assembly GCA_963924295.1). Lineage (NCBI taxonomy): Eukaryota > Metazoa > Arthropoda > Insecta > Diptera > Asilidae > Dioctria > Dioctria rufipes. The sequence continues at coordinate 153,364,314 of OZ002743.1, read as the reverse complement.
AATAGTTTTAGCTCAGTCTTAAAGGATGGTAACCTATAACGTAACCAATTTCTCCTATCCACGTTTCTTTTAGAGATTAGATCTACTATGTAGTGTGGTAGAGCTTCCTGTTTTGTTCGGGTCATATGTCGGGTCATGATAGCATGTTATCGACTTCGTAGTGGTGTTGTATATTAGAAAGTGATAAACTATTTAGATTGTTTAGTTTACGTTTTATTAAACTTTGGTAGTTGCCCAGGTTGTACGTTTGTAGTTTAATTTTTCATGATTTATAGAATAAAAGTTTGACGATAAGTCAGTAAAAACAGGGATATGGTCAGAAGATAAGTCATTTAATACATGTGGTTGTGAAACTGGATCAGATACGTTTGTTAGAAAAAGTTCGAGAGTTGAGGGATTTGACGTTGAACAGGTTGTAATGTAGGTGGGATCAGTTGGGTGTAGTAGTGTAAAAGGATAGTTTGTATTTAATTCATGTAGGACATTACCCCACCCATTTGCGTGCACACAACCCCATTATTGATGCCTACAGTTAAAGTTACCACCTATAATATTGTTTCCTTGCATTCGAATCAATTTCATTAAGTCTGATCTAAAATTATTTTTAATTCTCGTATTGCATCTACCCCGTGGAAAATAGATACAAGGAAGTTTCATAGGAATGCCATTGATCATTTTTAATTCAACTCTTATGGCTTCAATTACGCTGGTTCTAACCATTGGTAAGGGGTGTGGATTTAACTTTTTGTTTATTACTAGTACCACTCCTCACCCTCTAGAATTTTTTCTATCTAACCTGAAACAATAATAATTAGGATTTGAAAATGTTATGTCATAATTTAAACCAATTTCTGTAACTATAGATACGACCATATTTTTTTGGAGCATAAAATTAAAAAAATCAGTTTACTTATTTCTAATGCCTCTGGCATTCCAAGTGATTTCTTAAGATTATTATGGACCATTACTTAAATATTTTAGAGCTAACTGAGTGATTATATTAAATTGTTCATATTTATCCTTGTAATTTTGAAGTTTGTTAACTAATTCGTTAGTCAGTGATATAACTTCATGTGGCGAAAAGAGCGTTATTGTTTGCATGATTCATGTTTACCTTAGGATCATTTCCAAATTTCAATGAAGACCAGTTAGTATTCCTACTAGCGGCTTGATGATGCTTTGTGGTTAATGGTAGAACGGCGCGGGATATAGCTTCAGTTTATGGCGTTTTATGGCGTTCTTGGCGTTTTCTGAGATAGTTTATCACGAAAATCAATATAATTAGCACGGCTGGGGCAATTTGGATCGGTTGATTTGAGCCCCGTTCTATATAAATTATAAAGAAAGTTGGCTTACCTAAATTTGTGTTTCTGGTTATTGTCGTAATCTCCATACATTTAACGCCTTCAGAAATAAAATGAATAGAAACAATTTTTATTCCGATGGACATTCGTTTAACACAGAAGTCTTCAATATTGTTTGATTTCATTATATTGTGAATATAATCACTGCTACACTTCAATACGTTAATTGGAGGAGGCTTGGATATACCCGTTGCATTATTAGTGGCATGAGCACTTTTCCATTGTCTAGATTCTCAGTATGTATTTTGATGAGATGTACTTGATGAGTTTCCACTCATGTTGTTAACATAATGGAATAAATGACGTCTCTAATTTTTTCCATTTGCAGACTCACCAGAGTCATTGACATCCAGACAGACAGCCCGATTTCGCTTTATAATTTGTTAAACTATTAAAATTGTATACACTAGCTTCTAGTAAAACACCGAGAACGACTATTCGATACGAAGGTGTAACTCGAGCTCAATTTTTATACACATAGTCATCTTTAGCCACAGAGGTAACCCAGGGCATCTTCGGATATGGGGGCCCTCTAACAGAAACTATTTTCTAAACACAATAATGTAAATTACAATCGCAAACACAACACGGAAACACACCGATTGCAAGTTCAAGAGCGAGTCAGTCCCGAGAAGAAAGATATCGTTAAGTGCCACAAACGGGAATCCCCATCCGAATGTCATAATTAAAGAAAAGGGAAAGTACCAATCAAGCTGGACAATTTAGGTGTTTTGTAATTTAATGATTTAGGGAATAACCTCTGCCATACAGAATTGTCAATATTATTTTTAAATGGACCAACAGTATAACAACTTTTCTGATTACTAGTAGAGTTTAGTTACTGAAACTATGCCATGAAGAAATGCCGCAAACTTGGCACTAGTTTTACGTCAATCGACTTAAGGCGGATTTACATTATGATTGCATGCATTTTTTCCAGATATTGTGAGGAAGATAGTTCATCGTATATGGAAATTTATTTATGAGTGACGAGAGAAGCAAATATCGTCTGCATTTTTTCGAGACCTCGTTTTATCAATGTATGCGTGTCCGGAACCATAAAAAGTTCTCAAGCACAGTAAGTTCTTATGATTGCTGGAGCTAAAACATTGTTATTGGCAACCCTAATCTGTCAATTTCGACTACCGGCAACACATTATTTTATAGCAAACATATTTTAATTTACTTATCTGTCAATATGGAAGAAAATAAAAGTTCATTTTTAATTCGTATAATTAAATGTTGCGAAATAAAAAGATTTTAAATATTTGTTTACAGAAAAAATTGTAGTTATCTCAAAAATGGTCCTTCGTTCAGAAGCTTATTGAAGATGATTTGGAATTTATATTCCAATTTGACTGTTTGATAATTGATGTGTCATTCGTAGATATATGTGATGAATAATAATAATATTATAATTATTTTATTTCGCTCTTGGCCATTTGGGTCAAATGACATACCTTAGCCAAGGGCAAATTGGCATACCTTGGACAAGAGCAAAATGACATACCTATGGCATTTTACTCAAGGATACAAAAGAAATGTAGCATAAGCATAGAGAAGTTAAAAAAAACTATATTTTCGTTTATTTTGACAAATAAACTAAAATGATTTTGAACTACAATTGAGTTCTATTCAAATTACATGGGTTGTCTGAAATGACACAGAGTATGTCGTTTTATACAAACGTCGCCAAAATAACACATTAAGTTTTAATGTCTAACATTCTTCAAAACTTGAAAGAAAACACTTTTAAGTTGCTATATGTGAACTTAAGGTGTTCTTAAATGTAAAGGGTTAAAATCCTTAAAGTAAAATATTAATGTTATGTTATTATAGGCACGATTCTCCTATCTCCCTCACAATATCTGGAAAAAATGCATGCCACCATAATGTAAGTACTCCTTTACGTAGAACTAATATGCAGTGATCTAAACATGCCGTATTATGAATAACTAGTTCTACTTTAATCTGGTATCTGATGCGGTATTGACGTGAAAAAAAAAGAAATTAAGTATAGACATAAACCGCACATAAGGAAGTGTTTCAAACTAGTTCATTAATAAAAAGAATTTTTATTTAGTTTTAATGAAAATGAGTGGAATTATGAAGAAAAAAAAAATACGAACTGATCAGAAGAAAGTATTCCGGATAATAAAAGAGTTAGAAAATTCGAATTTTTTTAATTTTCTTCTATGCTCCATTCTATTTTTTTGTGCATGAAACTTACAAACAAATTCAAAATATTATTTCTCATTTTCCTAGTGAAGTAGTAGGCAGATCTGACAATTTTGACAACTTGCAAAGCTTTAATACGAGCAGGCTAAGCGGCAGCGTAAGTCCATTTACGTAAAACTAGTCCTAAATAGCTCCGATCTTGTCATACTCACTAACACTATACAATGACAGTGACGATTTTTTATATGTTACTATTTGTTGAAAATTTGTTGCCAGGTATAAAATTTCAAATAATTCCCATGGTCTACTTTCAGTAGCCAAAATCTACCAGCTAAGCTAACTTGTAATAGGTTGTCTTATTTGATGACAAGTTGGTCAAAAGTTAGTCTACTATCGCAGGTGCTGGGGGTCCTAAGTATTAGTCGGCTCTGAGTCCAAGACCAGCGGGCCCATGCGTAAAGATGGTAATGTATAATGTACATGTATACATATATATGATTAACGTATTTATAAGAACGACAATTGTACGATTTGGCTAAATGTGTGTTACTAAAATATGTATATTTTATTGATATATTTTTACAGCAATTCGCATATAAAAGTTCTGAAACACTTTTACGATGAATGGTAGTCAGTTAAAATAATTGGATTATTGAAAATGAAACATTGTGAATGGGGTTTATATTAATCAAAGTAATTGTGCAATTTAATATAAGATTTTGCGGTAATAGACCGAGCTAGCCCAATTGCAAACATAATTAGTAAACATTTTCATTCTTTTAATGTACACAGATATGCCATTCTTCGAAGTAATAGAAAATAATTCAACACCATCACATCTTTTTCATTTTATTAAATCCATCATGTCAGAGCCCTCGAGAATACTTCACAAGCAACAGACTCCCTCATTATCACATGAGAGCCAAAACGGAGTCCTAACATTCTAAAATATTTGCAGTGTTCTTATGTAAAACTGACAAAAGTTTGATTTGAATAACTCCTCCGCCTTAAACTATTATTTATACAGAAAAATGGTGTTCGGATAATCTTAAGCTTGCTTTCTTATCTTCCGAACTGAAATAAGATTTTTATAACTTTCCTAACAAAAGAATTTTAAAAAAATTTATCTTAACCAAATGACTGCGATTGCAATGTAATAACGCTGTGCCGTCATGGTGATCTGATGAAATCGAATGTAGCTGCCTACAGACTCGGACTTCAGCTCCACATACACACATGCAATTATTACTCAGTTGAGAGTTAGGGAGCGTAAAATGGCAAGGTTACTTTGTAATCAAAACTATTTTATTATTTTGTTAAGTAAGGTATGTATATAGGAAGTGTAGCCTTTGGGAAGATAAGGAATCAAGCTGTAAATTACTAGAAGACTATTTTCCTGTATGGATAGTAGTTTAGGCTCTATAGCATATATAAAGCCAATGTTTGGCACTTTTCCATAAGTATCAATATAAAACATTTTAGAAAACGGACTCAAATGCACACATATAGAATTTTGTTTCATGGCTTGGGAAGTATTCTCGAGGGTTTTGATCAAGCCAAAAAAAATTAAATAAATGAAAAAACTTATAATATCTTATGTGTTTATATTTAAGGTCACTACTTGGATTCCGGTTAAGTACTTTAAAATCCTGTAGACAAATTAGTAATAGTAATTAATAATAGTAATTTTCGTGTAATTAGCTTAAATCAAAACATAAACAAAAAAATAAGATGCTTTTGATTGAAATACATATATGAAATCGTGTACTACTTATATTCTTCAACTAATTCCCTCTTATATATATATAAAAAAAAAATTATAACTTAAAAGTTGCAGAAGAAGATATCATTGGTACAAAGTTGTTACTTTATGGGTCTGTTACATCTTTATAATTTATAAAAATGTTTAGCCTTTGAAAATCACATTTTGAGAACATTTTATACACTATATGACCCCGTTAGTTGCTAGAAAGATAATTTACGCGAAGTCCTAATTTGAAAAAATAGTAAAAAAATAGAATAATTTACCTTTCTAAAAGGGCTTTCACAAGAATAACTTTATAACTAAGTTCCCGTAAATTTGAAAAAGAATCAAGAAAAAATATTTTCAAATTAAAAGTTATGAATGAAAATGTTGAAACAGTTTTCCTGAAGGACCAAACCAGCTAAAAAATCACTATTTTCGATTTGAGGGACCTGTAAGCATTAATGAATTTCACTGAAATTTTGCATAGACGTTTAAAATTACATTATCTAACAAATTCTGAATGAACATTCACACATTTAGCCCTTTCGTATCTAATGAGATAATGCATCCCAAAAAAAATGTTTTTTAAGCTGTTGGGAGTTTTTTGTATTTTAAAACTATGCATTTCGTAGTTTTTAGTGTTTTATGATCAAAGTATTCTCTTTCAGTTCGTTCCGTTGGAAAAAATTCTCTCAGTAGTGCTGGAATACTTGTTGAAGCAGGTCGTGTTTTGAGTACAGTGATTTTCTTTGGCAAAAGTACGTGTTTTAGCGGTATTTATCATTGGTAAGTATTTTTTTTAAATTTTACTTATTTAGAACTATGTAAGAAATTTTCTGTACACATATATTATATCCAGAACGTAAATGTTTAGGTTTTTTTGGAAGTTGGGATATAATATCCCAACAGTTATATTAGCTGGTACAATACATCCCAATAGTTTTGAACATCGCTGTTTTTATATTTTCAGTTTTTATTATTTGATAATGGAAAGGTTCACACAAGAACAAGTTCGAGCCTTGATGGAATTATCTGACGACCAAGACGGTTCCGATTTTTCAGATTCTGGTTCTCAGTATATACCGAGTGATAGAGAAATTGATTTAGAAGAGCATTTATCCAGCTGTAGCAGTTCCATTTTGGACCAAATTGATGACGTTGATGATAATATTGAGAATATTTCACTAAATATATAGAGATTGTACCACCAACTGTAAGTGCTCAGCCATAAGATGTCTGGAAAGAAGATTTTCAAAATTTTCGGGCAAGAAAAACCATACCACTTAAAAACATTGCATCAATATTGGTAAGTTTAGATAAATCAAGTACAGAAATAGAAATATTTCTGAAGCTGTTTCCTAAATGGTGATAAGTGACTTTACTAATAAAAGATTGGACATGATTCCCAATTCTGAGAAAATTCAAAAAACCGATTATCATGAAATAATGATTGTAATTATAATAATGAGCTACAATCACTTACCAAATTATCAATCGTACTGGTCAAAGAAAAAATCAGAAAGAAATAGCATGACAAAAAATTCCATATCACGAGATAGATATCGTTTACTCATCTCAAAATTATATTTCAATGATCCAGAAAAACCTGTAGATTGTTCAAAAACATATTATATTGACGAAGTTGTGGCATATCTAAAACATACATCCTTGAAATGCAGAGAAGAAAGTTCACATCAATCAATAGACGAATCTATAGCTAAATCAAGGGTAGATCAGTAATGAGGCAATATCTACCGATGAAACCAATAAAACGCGGTTTAAAGATATGGGAACGTTGTGATTCATACATAGGATACACCTATGTTTAAATATTTACAGTGGTAAAGAAAATATTAATCAAAATGGAACATTGGGCGAAAGAGTTATACATAAATTAGTTAGCTCTGTTAGAAATTCGGATGTATCTTTTCGTTTCGATCGGTTCTTTTCCACAATAAATCTTATAAATACTATATCATATCCAGTTGTTGGTACAATCATGTCTAATCGAAAAAATTTACCTAAATTTAATGCAAAACTAAATAGAGGCGAGAGCAAAATATTTAATAATCAATTTGGAACTACAGTATCGTTCTAGCAAGACACTAAGCAGGTAATTGTGGCAAGTAAATGTCATTATAATGAACTTACCGAAGTACAAAGAAAAGTTAAAACTGGCAAAAAGCTCTCAATTTCTTGTCCAAAATCAATTTCATATTATACTGATTTTATGAGTGGTGTAGATCTTTCGGACCAAATGGCAGCAGTGAATGATGTCAATCGAAAATCAGCTAAATGGTGGTAGAAAGTTTTCTGCAAACTTTTAATGACAACATGTGTAAATGTGGATAATTCGTAAACAACTACAACATAAAAAATTTTAATTACTTGGATTTTTTGTCAGAAATAGCAGAAGCCTTGTTGGCAACTGGAAGAGAGAATGCTAGTTATAAAAGCCGTAACCAGACTGGACGTCCTGCAAAGACTCCAAAAATATTTTATAATGTAGGTGATCATATGCCGCTAGAAGATAATTCGCGAAGATGTTCTGTAAAATGTTCTAAAGATAATTCCGGAAAAAAAAGATAAACGTACATATTTTACATGTCAAGCATGTGATATTCCATTGTGCTTTCATTGCTCTACACCATACCATAAGAAAAATTAAGACTTTTTTATATTTGTATTGATTTTCCATATATAATTTTTGTTTTTATTATGAATTCTTATTATTATGATCCGTTGAATAAAGGTTATTTTTTGTTTTTTATTATTGTTTTTTAATTTGCTCACATCTGTTGGGAATTATTGTGCCAAAGTAACTAGCTGTTGGTACAATTTATCCCATTCCCCCATTCCTAAACTATGGGAAAAAATTTAGAGTAAAAGTAATTTTCATTGCACAATGCATATCGAATTGATTCTTTATCTAGAATTAAAGTGTATCTTAAAAAAACAACTCCGACGCGAAAAGGTTAAACACTTTTGTTTTTTGGGCTACCCTGGTTGCGAAAATTGGATCTGTGTTTTAAAAAGGCTTTATAATGGATTCACGTGGCTAAATTGTTTTGTAAAAGTTACAAGATTTCCTTTTTAGTTTTTGAAACTAAAATGTTTTATAATGCAGTGTTAGGAATGCTTTTCGAACTAGGTATAAAACTGCTTGACTTCGAGAGCAACTTACTTATATAATGGTATTATAGTGATCTGCAATGCCATTTAATTTAATTTTCTGTTCAAATATTAAAAAGTCCAAATTTTTAACTTAAACTAGTCCAAGTTTCAATTAAAACCATCTTCGTATAACCGAATAAATATTTCCATTTGTGGCTTTGTAGTTAGTTTGCTTACAGTGACGAGAGTTAAAAACTAAGACCTTTTAGAGTTGAAAATTTGGACCAATTTAAAAGGAAAATAGACTTCTTGGAATTTAAACTGACCATAATGACTGTAATTTGAAAAGAAAATGGTCTAGTTTGATTTTAAAAATGGTTATAATGTTTTCGTATTTCCGTCAATGGCTCCTAAGTGTTTGGGATCTTCCCGTTTCCTTTGAAAATTTATACTATTCTACCCCTATTATTTAGGTAGTGCTGAAGAAATTATGTGCTATTGCTTCGTACGTGTCTAGGATTATTTTGCTTACAGTAAGTACATACTTCGAAACAAGTCCTACGCGGCTCGCTCAGTGTATAGACACTTTGTAAAAAATACTAGTTGGTAGATTATATAATTAAATGAATGTCCCAGCGGGAAATGGAAGCGCTCAAAAATGAATGCAAGAGCGCTTCTGTGGAAGCTTGCAGCGCTTCCCCACCGTATCCTTCTTCATATCGTTTTAACGTGAGCATGTCCCAGAGCGAAGCGCTCAGTACTAGATTCTTGCGAAGCGCTTTTGGAGCGCTTGTATGGTGGCACTCTTATAGCGATTGTAGGGTGGCACTTTTGGAGAGCTAGTAGAGTAGCATTCGTGGAGCGCTTGTAGGGTAGCCGTAGTAGTCTTGGGGAATACAGAGGGAATCAAGATAAGGGCTTTATTAATAATTAGTTTTATTCTGTTTGAGCTCCGTTTTATTTTAAATTAAATTAAATTTCAATTAACCGCACATTCCGACTGACTACTTATTACAGAATGAAAATTCTCCTGTGCTTTCAGATGCAAAGATTCCTTTGACTATGGTAAGAAAGCGCTTCGGAAAATATATGTTTTGGCTATGGTGTTGAAGCGCTTTCCTTTACAAGCGGTACCACAAAAGCAATTGATATTTAGGTGATGTATGTGGACGAATAGAATTTATAACTAATCATTTTGCGAACATTTGTAGCAGGAATAAAAAACTTTATTTTTTATTCCTTACAGCTTTGAAGAATATCTCTTTTCAGTTCTTGGAAGAAGTTTCATAAAATCCATGAGGTGGTCGACTCAAGTTCCCAAAAATGTCCTTTAATTGTTTGTTGATATTTTTAAAAACTCGAAATGCTTTAAACGCTTAAAACACTTGCTTTGGCTATTTTTATTACTTTTTATTACAGAGCAGTTGACAGTAAAGTAGTATGTACATACATACATATATGGAAATGCGATATTTCTTGTTAAAAAGTAGCACTACAAAATCGCGTTGCATAATAGGTACATTGTCATCCAGATTTTATGTTTTAGAACAATACGTAATTCACAAACGTATACACAGATCCGAAAAATGGCACGTTACTGGTGTAAACGAACTTTACCTTTATAATGAAAAAATTCTACAACAAAAGTTATGTGAAAAGAAGATTCTCTTCAACGATGAAACTTCCTGAAATTAAAACAAGTGCTTTCCTGTAGCATGTTTGTAAGTTCATTGTAGTTGTACATATTACTGCCTTTTGATGGAATAGACGGGTTTTAGTGGGTTTATTCAGAAGTTTTGTCCGTAAGAGATTTTTTAAAACGTGATTTGCAGACATTATTCTTCTTATTACATCTTTTTATATAATTCATAAAAAATTTAAACGAATTTCATTCGGACATAAATTTATAATAATTATAACTGAATATATGACGAAGAGTAAGTTCATCCAATGAGGATAAGTTAAGATTTAAATTTAATTTTAGCAAATAAGAAACGAAAATGCTGTGAAATGATTTTATGAAAGTGTTTGGTAAGGCAGTACTTCTGTGATTTAAGCGTATTCGCACAGAAAATTAACCTATCCAGGACAATCAAAAGTAATGAAATTTTCCACAGAAATTTAAATTTCTCTACAAAAACGTTCAACATTTATTATTTTGCGAATCCCTAAATTAAAAAAAATATGTCAGTAATGGTTAACAGACCAATACAAAATGCCGACGATATTATTTTGTTGTTGTTCTTGTTTTTGTTAGATGATTGCTTAATAAAAAAAAATTAGCGGAAAATTTGTTTAATAATCTAATCTAATCTAATATGAATGATCCAGATAATTTAGAAATTTAAATAGTCGGGAACAGTAAAAATCTTAGAATATTTAGCCTCACGTACAATGTCGAAAATATCGCCGATGAGTTTTATTCATGCTTTGAAAATAAGTAATCACGCATATAAGATTAGAATACTGGAAAAAGTAATTAAGAATTTAATAGGAAATTAGGCCAACATTTCAATAATATTGTGGTTCGATTGAGTTAGGGGACGTGCACAACGAGGCGAGGCCAGGCAGTTGAGGCAGACAAGCTGAAGATACATCTCGAGGTGTAGTGCTCACAAAAAGGCGTTCAGTTTATTGCTAAATCGCGAAATCAGAGCATAAATTATGTCAAAAAATTCTGAGGAAGAAATTTGGTGTTTGTCAAGTAGTGCAATTATATGGCCTTTTTCATAGAAGTGAACTTTCCGCTGTCTTGCTTGCCACCCGATAAATATGAAACGTCTGGAATTAAGCAAAGTTTATCATCTAAAGGGTTTTCCAATAAGAGGTGTTATTCTAATTAGCCCGCTAATTCGGTAGATGTCACTTTAGGAGCTGTCAATTTTTGACATTCGACAAGTACGCCATTAATAAAAATGGAAGATACACGATTCAACAACGCATTGAAATTATTAAAATTCACTATAAAAATGGTGAAAATGTGGCAGAGACGGTTGGTAAAACTCGAACATTTTTGGTTCGTCGTGAAGCACCTTGTCGGACCGCAATACAGAAATTGGTAGAAAAATTCGAGCTGTCGGGACAAGTTAGTGATGTGGAGAATAAAACCCGTGCACGTCGCTCAAGAACAGCCGAGAATATTGCTGCTGTAGCCGAAAGTGTTGAAGAAAACCCAGGTTTGTCCATTCCTCGTCGTTCTTTGGAATTAGGCATTCCACAAACGTCATTACACCGTATTTTGCATAAAGATTTGGGTCTTAAGGCTTATAAAGTTCAGTTAACACAAGAACTCAAGCCGGCCGATCATCAACAACGTCGAGACTTTGCTGATTGGGTCCTTGAAATACATGAAAATGATCCGGAATTCCATCGAAAATTGTCGCATCTGGGGCTCGGAAAACCCAAGAGTTATTGTTGAAAAGCCTGTCTATCCTCAACGTGTGACTGTTTGGTGCGGTTTATGGTCCCGCGGGGTCATTGGACCTTACTTTTTCGAAAATGGGGCTGGAGCAACAGTTACGGTGAATGGATTGCGCTATCGACAGATGATTAATGATTTTTTATGGCCGGAATTGGATGGTATTGATCTGGACAACGTTTAATTTCAACAACACGGCGCTACGTGCCATACAAGCAACGAAACCATTGATCTTTTACGGGAAAAGTTTCCGGTCCGTATTATCTCTCGAGGAGGTGATCACAATTGGCCACCGAGATCTTGTGACTTAACACCTTGCGATTTCTTCCTTTAAGGCCACGTGAAAGAAAAGGTCTACGCCAAACCCCCAGCGTCGATTCAAGACCTCAAAGATGGAATTCGTGAGGCTATCGAGGACACAGGGCAGCCACTTTGCGATTTGGTTATGGAAAATTTCATGAAAAGGATATGGTCCTGTAGGCGTGGTCGTGGTGGTCATTTGGCTGATGTTATTTTCCATTATTAACGACATACCTTCCCCTTTATAATGAAATAAAGATCCGATCATTTATCTCAAAAAATGGCATTTTTCTTTGAATATCAAAATAACACCTTTTATTGGAAAACCCTTTATATGAAGATTTACGGACAACTGCCTAGTTTTGCCTCGCCTTGCCTCGTTGTGCACCAACCCTCAAGGTGGCTTCCCACGATGTGTGGTTTCACGAGCCAAGTCAGCTTGTTCTCGCGTGGCGCGGCGCATGAAATTATAGGCCGTGGGAGGCCTGCTACTTCCCATGGCACGTGTTGGCTCGAGTTGATTTGCGACGCGGTGCCTAGCTTTGAATAAACTGCTAATTCGAAATGCCTAGTGAAGATAGAATCGCTTCTTCGGCCGATTTTGTGCTGTTTAGCGGATACTATTTACTAAAAAAAAAGGAAAAAAAATGAACAAGCGCTGGTGGATGTTGTCGTTCAATAAGAGCTGTCCCTCTTTCTTCTTATTTCTTTAATGGATATTTTGTCCCGTCCTTCAATTTGTTTTTAATTCTAGTCGACGCATTTTGCTGCTGATCGTTCTTGTTTTTATGCTCTGCGCTATTTGTATTCCACAAAGCGGGCTCATTCTCATATATACTTAAGAACTCAAAAATAAGCACGTTCGTCCACTCCATATTTATTGAAAATATAAACGATATGCGGCAACGGTGCGAGCAAAATCAAAAGGAAGACTAAATGTCACGCGCCGCTTCGAGCCACCTCGCGCACGCAGCGATGCGCCTTTGAAGTTACCGACTCCAAATGGATCGGGCGCGCCAATACAGGCGAGCTCGAGCCAGACCCTTCGCACGGCGCGGTGAAACCACGCCCCGTGGGAAACCAGCTTTAGAGAGCTTTCTCTTTCATGCTATATGGATGGACGTATTGCAAATTTGCCTAAGAATTTCAGAAAACCTGGAACAAATAAAAATAATCTCCACGCTTGGCGTCTTTTCACTAATTTTGATGAAGTCAAGAAATAATGGTAATGACTCGAGTAATGAATCAAAACAAGATACCTTTAGAATGTAGGTAATTCCTTGAAATTAAAGGATTTTGAAGGAGTATTATTAAATATACATTGCTCATTTCTGCAAGCCAATATTAACAGCTAATTTTAGTCGCAAAAAATAACATAAATAAGTAACTACTATAAATTTTCAGTTTTTTATGTTAGTTTGGTTAGTTACTCCCCATTGGGACGAGAAACTAGCACTTTTGAAAGAATCATAACTTAAGCGCTTCCCTAGGCATAATTTAGAAGTTCATTAGATGAATATTCATTGATCTATCCAGAAAAATCAGCAATGGCGTAAGTAAGTAACTCAAAAGCTTCTATAGAAGCATATTTGATGAGCTTCAGCAGAAGTGCAACAAGGGATGACTTAATCTAATTTTCTGCGAATTTAAACTGTAGATTTTTCCACTATTCTGCAAGTAACGCATTTCTCATTTTTAATGTGAAGTTCAGAGTGATTAGAAGTGTAGAAGTTTTGGTTATGTTATTATATTTTTTTGGATCAAATTCTCTACTCATAAAATATATAAAAATAAATAGCGTTCTAAGTATAGCTGAAAATTGGATCTGGATTTACTAATATCCGAATATCCGGATACCCGGATCTGCGAATTATCCGATTCCTGAGATCCGGATCCAAAATACCGGGATCCAGATCCGAACTATCCGGATCCGGGTAATATCCAGACTAAGCAAAAAGCTTCAAAATTGTGTTGTTTTAATGAGAAAATGAAAAAATCATGATATTTACATTTTCCCAATAAAACAATGCAATCTAGAGGAAAATTGGCTTAGTCTGGATCAGGATAGTGTGGATCCGGATTTGAGGAGTCGGATCCTAATTTTCTCGGATAATTCGGATAGTAAATTATCCGTATACTTTCAGCTCTAGTTCTAAGTAGTCACCTCTGCTTTTCTCCGTCCCAGCTCCTTGTCTCATAGCTATGCTTGCAGTGGCAGTGTTCTGAGGAAGCTGTCATGAAGACCTCTTAAGATGTTAAGGAAGAAGCACCCCGATGATTATTCAAAATGCTCATTAATGCTTTTGAAAGAACACCTTAAAAAACTTCTTCGCCCATAATTTAGCATACCTCCTAGAACGTTTCTTAAGGAAAACACTGTTTTCAAAACAGTGAAGTGGCAAGGCACGGACATACCTTTGTAAAAAAGCAATGAACTGGAATAGAGAAAAAGGGCGTTGCGACCTTCTAGGGAAGCATTTCATGATGTTTCTTAGAGCGCTCTTTTACCCTCACAATGGGTTATTATTATGCATACCGTGATTTAGATCGTAGTTTAAGTGAAAATAAGCCAAACAACTGGAAAAACTATGTGTGTGTTTGATAATGTCCAGTGAAATTTTTGAATTATTCTTACTGAGTAAAGTAGAATACAAGTGCGTACAATGCATACGGCAATTTTTGTTAAAGAACGTTTATTTTATGAAGATCTTAAATTTTCAACAGCAATTGCTGCACAAGATTTGGCAGTTCAGAAACATGCCAAATACTAATTGATCTATTGAAAAAAGTACATAATGCCCGATAGTAATTACCATGTTTTTTAGGATAATAAAGTTTTAGGCGTAATAAATTTCATACAAAAATATTGACATTTAAAATCAACAGGTAACGGCGTAAACTAAACCTCTTTCACAAATAAGATAGAAAAACATATTTTAATTTAATTGCAAAATACAATTCAAATATAACTCACAACTTGATATTGCCGTAGTGCAAAATCTCATGCGGTGTCATTGAAATTAGCATATAAGATGACTGAATAGGTAGTTACTTCGATCGCTACATACAAATGTGCAGTACATTACATATATATATACATACATAATTCATAATAAATTATATTTATTGTAAAATGTATTTCTTTGAAAATATTTATTTATAAGAACTATTTTCCCTCAGTTAATTTTTTAATTTTTTTATATATATTTTGTTTGTATAAGATATTAAAACTTTCCCTAATTTTACCTTATCTTAAATATGAGCCTTTCGTGATATAGTTATCGTTTAATATTCCAAGATTGCTAGAAAACTATGAAATTAATTTTAGATAATATGGGACCACGGCGAAATTTTCCTGGACACAATGCAGAATTTTATGCAAATATGTATGTATGTATATGCAGTCGTTCCAGACTAATCAGAATCACTAAAATATGTACATAAGTAATGAAAAAAAAATATTAAAACAATACTCGTGGAATTCATAACCACTAGAAAACTTTTTCCTACAATTCCTTCAAATAGAATTTGTGGGCGAAAACATTATCTTTTTTTTACTTCAACCGCAATTATTTGATAAATATTGCCCTAGTTTTTAATTACGTTTAGGAAACTAATTAAATTAAAGCCAAATTGATTTTCTAAAAGGAAGTTTGACTGTTATCAAGCTATAACAGATAATAATGAACAGGCCTTGCCTGAATCCTACATTACGAATTTATGGTCTTCGCCCGAATATTCTGAATGCTATTCATTGCTTGACTTATAGCTGATAGCCCTGCAAGCATAATGATTCGAAAGCGATTTGCGAGTAAATCATAATCTCTGGCTTAAGCTTCGAGAACGAACTCGAAACCGAACGGAAAACAGATTAGCAGCGTAGTAAAAGTAACATCAACTTGAGACAATCTCTCTATAGTGAATCGCTTTTGAGCTTAAAACAAATCGAAATTGATGTAAAAACGAAGTAAATGCGAACAACGTGTTTGTATGTATTAGTGGTATTATATATTGTTACGAGCGTGGCGTTTGTTCGTTGTTTAAAATACAATATTTCAGATATCATTAACAAGTTCTTCTTTTATTTTACTTCACTGTTTACTTTTATAACGTTTACAAACAATTATCAAATCAACTCGTTATAGTTATTATACCATTGAATACGGTCCTTCCAAGTGTTGTTGTAATTTTGAAGAACGTCCCTTACGTCGTTTTGGGTTGTACACCCAAACAAGTTCACCTTCATTAAATTCTGCTGATTTAGTACGTAAGTCATGTCGGGTCTTTATCCGACCGGTATTTACTGTTCTTTCTGCGCTTGTGGTCTCGCGAAAATCAGTCAATCGTTGTCTAAGCTTCGATACATAGTCGTCTGGTAACTTTTGTTCACCTCTGGGTGTACCAAACTTGAAGTCGCTGGGTAAACGCATCTGCCTTCCAAATATGGAACATGGGAACTACTACTTTCTTTAGATGCTCGACCAATGGTCTGTTGAAGTGCTCTACCATGCTTTTCTTATTCCCAGCATTTTACACATCTCCTGGAAAGTCCGTGATTCGAAGCTCCGTCCTTGATCCGAATGAAGTTCCTGAGGCACACCAAATCTACTGATCCAATTCATTATTATTTGTTCCGCCAGTGTACCTGCCCCTTGATTAGGGATTGCATAAGGTTCAGGCCATTTACTGAAATAGTTAATAGCAACTAATATGTAACGGTTACCGTTATCCGTTTCTGGGAAAGGTCCAGCGATATCTCTCAAACGGGGTCCTTACATTATAGTTCTGTATTTCTCCTGTGTCTGTGTGGCGGTTCTTTGCAAGAAGCACAGATAATGCACCTGAGGCACCACTCCTCCACATCCTCTCGTATATGTAACCAATAAAACCTATCTCGTATTTTGAAAATAGAATTATTCACGCTCAAATGTCCTCCAGACAGGACTGCGTTGACCTTTGATGCTGGGGCGAATATCTGCATCCGGAATGACTCGCCGTTAGTTGCCTCTCACTTGCGTTTTAATATACCGCACTCAACGTGAAGAGAATTCCATTGAGCCCAGTAGCTCTTCAGCTTCTCGGTCCTCTCCGAAATATCCTTCCATTGTGGTCTTTGCATGTCTTACTCCAAGCAAGAATTGGTGATATGTCTAGGTCTATTTGTTGTGCTGTTCGCAAGCTCTCTCTCTTTGACCCAACCTGTTGATAGTTCCACCGTTATCAACTATATATTTGGTGTTGTGCCTTTTTTTCACCCGGAAGCAATGTTGCATTCAAGTTTGCATGGACGTCGTGAAAGGGCGTTTGCATTTCCATGAATACGACCTCTTCGGTGTGAGATTTCAAAGTCATAGGGTTGCGATCAGGTCTCTCCTCGAATAGCTTGCTGCCTAGCTCGCCATCTTCTCCATTCTTCTTCTGTGGATTGCATTCCATTGAGCCCAGTAGCTCTTCAGCTTCTCGGTCCTCTCCGAAATATCCTTCCATTGTGGTCTTTGCATGTCTTACTCCAAGCAAGAATTGGTGATATGTCTAGGTCTATTTGTTGTGCTGTTCGCAAGCTCTCTCTCTTTGACCCTGATAGTTCCACCGTTATCAACTATATATTTGGCGTTGTGCCTTTTTTTCACCCGGAAGCAATGTTGCATTCAAGTTTGCATGGACGTCGTGAAAGGGCGTTTGTATTTCCATGAATACGACCTCTTCGGTGTGAGATTTCAAAGTCATAGGGTTGCGATCAGGACTCTCCTCGAATAGCTTGCTGCCTAGCTCGCCATCTTCTCCTTTCTTCTTCTGTGGATTGCATTCGCCTATCCTGCAGTCGTTTTGAAGTCTACTACATTCCAGCATCGAAGGAGACCACGCGAAGGAGTGGTCTGCGATAATGGCATTCTGCTGTGAGTTTGCTGCTCTGTTAGATATCTTTGTCATTCTTCTCACCTCTGTTTTTCTGGCGCTTTCATTCATCGGCGTTTTCTGCAGTCTCTTAGGAGGTGTCCCGGCCTAGTACTATTCCAGCATCGCGAATACCACGTGACGGAGTGCTTTCTGATGACAGCATTCTGTTGCAAATACATTCCTCCACCGGAATTTCTCTTACTCGTACTGGACTTCAAGAAGCTTGTATAGCAGATTCATATGTTAATGGATAGGTTAGCGTTTCTGCTGTTGACTTCTTTCCTGCTAGCCTTAGTGCTTGCTGCCACTTGATTAAAGAATTCTGTATTGACGCTAAAGTATGAAAGATAAGCTAATCTTTCCACATCAGCCTGCAGTTTCGCCATGCTTTTGAATCCTGTTGCTTTTCAATCGGTATATTTTGTAATAGCTCTGACGCGGGATCTCGAATTGCTAATACCAAAGAGCTTTGTCTCCATCATTCTATCCATTTGCTTCGGAAGCTGCCTCAAATTGTCTCTTGAAAATATGCCACGAATTTTGTCCATCAAAATTGGAGGTTTAATTCTGCCTGCACCGAATATTTCAGTTCATTCGAGCCGAGGGTATCGTTGCTTCATCTTCTCCAAATCTGCTTTAAAGTTGTCAAGCTTCTCCGTGACATTTCGTTGCACTTCCGACACTTGTTGTTGAACTTTCCACACTTTCTGCTGGACTTCTTGAATTTTCACATTCTGTTCGTCTAATGAATTTTTCAGAAAATTCTTCTGTTCCTCCAAACAGGTTTCTAGACAATTCTGTAAAGAAATCTTTTGTTAACCGCAACGGGATTCCAGAGAATTCTTTCGCTCATCTAAACGGGATTCGAGTGATTTCTTTTGTTCCTCCAGAGATTTCTTCTGCTCATCTAAACGGCATTTCAGCGAATTCTTTTGCCCCTCAAAAGCATTCTTTTGTTCGTCCAAACGGGTTTCCAGAGAATTCTTTTGTTCCTCAAGAGCATTCTTTACCTGCAAGGTTGAAAGCTCTATTTTGATCATTAAAATACCTAAAAGCTGTTCTATGTTCTTCACAGGCTCTTCTTCACCTATAAGTTTTTCTTTGAAAACAAATGTCTCAGGATTCTTTTCTTCCTGTATCAGAGCTTGTCTGAGTCGCTCGACTAGAACATTTTTTAGACCTGTCGTTTGCAAAGACCGCGTCCCCAACTCCACTTTCAATTCCTGTATGCGAAGCTCCTCTAGTTTGCGTCCCATTACTTTAATAATTCACTCACAATTGTAGAGTAATTTATGCTAGAACCTTACCGAAAATTCTATTCTCGGAACCGAAAGTTTAGATGTCACTAACCTAAAGTAGTTTCTATTTCGAACAGATGTCGCTTGTGTCACTTTGTTGCACTTAACAATGTATTTCTTATATATTAAGAGAAGTGAGATATTCTCCTCTCCTCTCATTCGTAACAGAATCACGAAGGAATCTCGTTGAAGTTCGAAATTCTCATTTCTTTCTTAAATTCGAGATTGCAAGAAGAGTTTCCGAAATTTTTTGGGCATATCTTTAGAACACTTTCCATGTAACGTATGTTTCTGGGTATATGTAAGGCTTAAGCATACTTAAGATATCTTAGAAAAAACGCGCAGTAAACTTTAAATGGAAAACAACTTGAAAGTTATCTTAAAACTATAATTCCTGTGTGATTTTACCTTATAAATGGTGTCGGTGTCGGCAATTTTTAGAGAATTTGTTGGGAGACTACTGGAACTTTGATTGGTTGCATTCCCTCTATATTGGAAATTGCGTCGCCGACGATTTTTTTCGAATACATACATATTCGAAGGCACACGTTCAAGGTAGTAGAAAAATTAAAAAAGCGTGTTTTCGAAAGTACTACGACTTTATTCATGAGCACTTTTTTCATGCAATGAATGATTTTTAAATATCTTTTATCTACTCACAAACCCCTGACTTAATAACTTTGTCCGTAAGGGCGACGTTCGCGACGTAAGTGTCAAATTAAACCAAGAGTTTTGGATAGTAAACACGGTTGGATTTACCTACATGGGTTTTTTTTTATTTAGAATGAGTGAATGGGTGGAGCTTTCCGCTGAGGCAAAGTTTTCTACGTTTTTGGGGGTTTTGTGGTAGTGGTGGTAACTACCCCCTTTGTGGGTGTCCAATTAGGGCCGTGTGTGATATCAAATTAATGCTCTAGCTATGTAAGTGCTATTAAATGGCGTATTTTCTTTTCTTCTGCAAGAAACTTTATAACAGATTTTTTCACCCGAATATCGTTTAAATGCGTGATTTCCAAATTCGTGTACAGAGGGGTGTAGGTTAGTGTGGGGGCTGATTTTTCTTTTAAACGCTTTAGCCAAATATTGTGCATTAAATTTTCTATATTTAACCGTTATATATGGGTTTTTATGTGAAATAGAGTTTTTCAGGTATTTCATGTCAAATTTAGTGAAAAACAGGGTAACATTGTCAGATTTTGGGGGTTTCATCAATTTTTTTCGCAAAAACTTTCTAAAAATTTAATATATTTTGGTGTCATCATAACACTTGACATCTTGCTTATGTAAGAGTATATAAAAAAATCATATCGCTTAAAATTTTATAGAGAAATGTTTGGGGTGAGTTTGGCAGGTGTATAACTTAATATGTTTCCATAATTATTAATCATTAAAGCAGGTGAAATTACGAGAAAATAGTATAAATCAAAGTAGTTTAGTAATTTGAGAAGAGTTATTAGAAAAATAAAAAATCAAAGTTGGCTTATGAATAAAAAAAAAATAAAAAAAACAACAACAAATTAACCATCATCTTCACAATTTGCACATTCTGAAAACGGTTCGTTGCTGTCATCGTGGCAGTATTCGCGTAACAATTATGGCAAGTGATGTACTGTAGGCAGTATTTTACACAATGAGTACTCTTATATTATTTTCTATTTAAAGCACGCGAACCACCAAATTTGTTCTTGTGAACACCACTTAGTCTATTTTGAATCGTTTCACGACACACTTAGTACTTTTTACTTTCCCTGACTTGTAATATGCCCTTCTTAATATCTTCTAGTGTTCCTGTGACGTCATCATTCGTACAGTTTCGATACCTACGAGTTCTTAATGGCCTAATATAATTTCGGGGCATTTTAAAGTGACATACGTACACCCGCTACCGAATCGTATAAAACATTGAACTATTCAGTACTCCACGCCTCCTTGCTATCACGTTAACCGATCACCGGCATCGTCCGATGGAGGATAAATATTAGTAGTCTCGAAAATTTGCGACGGACTGTCTTCGATAATAATATCGGCTGCCTCGAAGACCACACGTAATTTTTTATTTTCGGGATGATGGTTTTTATCTTCATACTATTTTTGCTCGAGTATTTGATACCAAGTATTTCGAAAACAAATAAAAGCCGTGTTCTTGCACCTATCTTAAGTCTGGTGTACAATCACTGTCAAAACGTTCCAACGCCAAGGAAAATTGATACTGATCAGAATTTTTCAGCAACTAGTTGCAAATTGGTTGCATGGAATTCTTGACTTTATCCCACATAGGTCTCGATCTGTTATTGCTTCGAGGATAATCTATCCCATTACTACACGAAAGGTGATATTGCGCTCCACCGTCAACCATTTCAGGAATATTGATAATACGCTCCATGAAAATTCGTTTTGCCGATATTGAATAGTTTTTAAATCAGTTTCCCATACAGAGTATTTCTGGGAGATGTGCATTTCTCGGCTCTATTTCAATTTATTTGTCCCTTGTAGGGCTCGAAATTCGTCCCTAATCATTTCATTGCGAATCAAGTTCAGCACGTTTAATCGATGAACAACTTATTTTTAATTACCGTTTGAGTAGAGTAAGACTATGCGTGAAGAATAATTGTAGTCCGCATCACAAACAAAAGGCTATAGCTGCATATGCATATGTTTTATGCACCAGAAAAGATATTTACTGACTAAGAAGCTATGCAAATTACTACCACGAAGACGGAAACTCCTGGAGAGAGAGAATGGTGGAAAATGTTGTTAGCAGTTCATTATTTTCCACGAAATAAAATAAATCAAATACTGCTGAACGTAAAAATAATATTGGAAAATAAATCTGGGATCATCTAATTAAGGGATTATGTTAATCTGGTCGCTGATTCCCTATCATGGCAGTAATGAGCTGTCTTTTTGGTAAGTTGAAATAAAAATAAAAACTGAAAACCACATTAAGCACCTCCACTTTTGCGTCTGTATATTATTGTAGCATCCTACGTCTAACTGAAGTGACCAATATCGTCATATGATTTTGCTTAATTCAAGAGCATATAAAAAAAAATGATTTCTGGCAGCTTGTATTTTCTGTCCGTGGTTAATACTTATGTAGCTCTCAGAGATTTTGCCTTATTATTGGAGGTAGTTTCACATCTCTATTGGTTGCTGAAAACAAACCACTACTTATTGAAGGAATAAAAGCCAACATTGAACTGCCAGCCTGAACCCCCTTTTCCAAAACTAGACATCTATTGCATCGTTGTTATGAAGTGAAAGTAACTCATATTACTATTTTCAACATACTCAACAACAGAAATATCAATAATTTCCTGGGCATTTCTATAAATCTGGAGACTTTATTGAGTGCCTTCTAATTTATAAAGAAGGAACTGTCAGTTTTACTAGTAAATTTCGTACTGCGCTAGTACGTTTTTCCTTTTACCTTAAAGCCTAGAATCCAGTTCGAGCATAGTAAAATCTAAGACGGTCCCCAAATATTTCACATTAAAATCGCTGGTAAAATTTTGACATATGTTAATTTGGAGAAAAGAAAGTAATTTATTTGTATTAAACAAATTTGACCCTTCAATCGATCAAATATGAATATCAAAAATTTACCAGTCACATTTAATGCTTCGCGAAATAAAGTGCTCAGTAAGATATACGGAGAATTTATAGTGCCATCTATTTTATAAAAAGGGAACCTACACGTTTTACCGATGAAGTCGGTATTGCACTAGAAAATCATCAGTAAAATTATTGCTTGCGATTTTACGAGCGCTAAATTTTGTATGTAAATTTCGTATTTTACTTGAACGATACTATGCATTAGAGAATACATATGGCAAACAGGAATGGGTAATGGATGTAAAATTCCTGTACGTGAACGTAGGAGGACATAATATACTGGAGGAAATGAGATGCTATGTAAGCTGCATTGTCAAAGTGGAGCTCCCTTTTTAAAGGTGTTTTTGGTTTGTGAAGAGATATATTCCTTTTCAAATTCTTTTGCACAATTTAATAAAAATTACGAAATCGTTCTTTTTTTCAAAACATTACTATTACTATTTTTCTCAAGTTTATTCTGTGAAAAATTTCATAGTGTCAGTATTTTCTGTTATAACTTTGTCACTAATAAAAAAAGTACCTAATAATGAAGTTTCGATTAGTGGTTGCAGAAATAAATCGAATTATCTATAAGAGAAATCGTATTTCAGGCAAGTGTAGTATGCGAATTACCTTTTCGTTAATAGAAAGAAAGATTTGTATTAATAAAATGTGTGAATTATCTCAAATTCAAGTATCGCCGTCGTCCCGCATAAAAACTTTTTTTAATTTTTAACAGTGTGAAGTTAGTTGTTTAGAATAGTGATACCGTTCCAATAAAATTTCTATTGGGGAGGATTTCCAATTTGTGGTAAGTTGCTATGATACTGGTGTCTGCCTGGGGTTGGATATGAGATATTTATTCAGTAAGAATTTGTTTTATATTTTAATTACATTAACAATTCTTGTTTAATTAAATAAAAGTAGAAAGTAAAAAATTCTTTTAATCGTTTAAAAACTACTTTTTGTCCCTCTGTGGATTTTTTATTTATGAAGCCTGGGGCAAGATCTTACAGCTTCGAAAATAAATTTCAAAGATCGACAATTTATCGAAAGTCGATATACTTTCAACAGACGATAATTTCGATATAATTTCAGTTAGTTTTCTTGACAGTGATAGTTCAAGCGAAGTTTATAAAATGTAAGTAAAATCCAAGACATTAGATTTATATATTACAATTTTTTTTTTAATTTATACAATATAAATGATTTTATATATTATTTATATAAATTTTCGTTATTACAATTTAAAATTTCTAACGTCATTTCACACAAAAAAAAATTAATTACTACAGTTTGAGATAACTGTGGAATATTTGGAAGAGCACCCTGGGATGATTAATGAAGGCCTTGCCGGAAGGTATAATCAGGAAAACTTTTAGGAATTGTGAAAGAATTTAAGTGGCAGATTATTAAATCGTTTTATTAAATTAAATTTCTTAATTTTCGGTATGGGTTAACTTGAAAAGATTTTTTAAAAAAATGGACACAGAAAGGGATAAAACTGGAGGATAAGATTCTTGAACCTTGAAATTATAAAACTGGCAAGAATGTTTTTCAATTTCAAAAATCTATAAGGTAGTATAATTTTTGTTAGTCATATCCATAACATTATACTGCTGCCTTAAAAATTTCTTTTGGATTGGTAATTAATTATTTCTTCGTCATTTCCATTATGCTCCACAAATGAACCAACTGCGATTGAAAAATTCTTAATTTCCATTTATTATGTTAACAAATGTATCAACATTTAGAAAAAAAATTTATAAATAACGTTCGTGCTAGAGAAAAAATTTGCATATAATTTCGAAACAAGCAAAATCACCTGTCCAATGAAAATCTTATAACATACCATGCCGCCATAGCGTATACATATGTATGCGCTTCGATAATTGATTTCGATCCGAAGTAATAACATGTTGCCCTGCTGCTGTACTGAACTCTCAACCACAAAAGTGTGGACTAGGTACGAATACAATCAGACTAAATCTAGAGCGAGTTCGAAGGAACTGGATTTTAATCGGTAAAGCCTGAGAATGAATTAGAAGCTGTATTTAAACAGAATTCTAAGTGTAATTGAAAATTTTTGACCTCGAGCTAGTATCGAAGGCACGGTTTGAATTCAGTTTAGAATATCTTCTGAGTCTTTGATTGTATTGATTTCAATTTATTTCCTCTCTATAGTTCGAATTCGATCGATTATGATTCATTCGATTGTGATCCACATTGGGCCGTAAATCGTGGCTCGGATGGGATATGAAAAATTTCCTACAGAAAATGTTTATTTTAAATAAAGCTGAAGATTTTCGATAGATTTTTCTATATTTTAAAACCAAACTCCAACTATTATTTTACTCATAAGTTCACTCCCTCTATCATGGCACTACATACTTTTAAAAATGATAATCAACTTAGTCGGTTTATCAGTTGGAAATTTCCCACGAGCAATGCAACCTTCATCACAAGAGTGCAGCTAATTAAACATCAAAATAAGCAAAAAACTGGAAAATATATATGTATATATAATACGAGTCCTTGATTCTATCTACACTCCGGATTCGGTCCGTTTCTTCGGAATTGCGACGACGCAGAGAAGTTTTTCCAGAGAAATTAAATACTCTAAATAAAATATCTTAGTAGCCCCAAACTTTGCTAAATCAGAAGAAAAATTTACAATTGCTTTAAGCCCAATAATAGATAAATACAAAACTTAAGAAAAGTGAAAATTTAAAGCTCTGTATGGCAACACAACACCAAATACCACCAGATTTATCAAATTGGAAAATGAATAACAGTTCAATCCAGGTGATCTGGTTGGTCATTTAAGTATTTTAAAACAGATGTGTTTCGAGCAAATGACGACAATATCTGATATATAATCACAATAAAAGTGCAAATTGTAAGACCATTCAACATGGTTTTGGGAGACCGACAAGAATGGCATTCTAATAAACCGTTCTTCCAACAAGGATCGATGGTGTGGCTTATAGACGGGTTGCAAAATGAACGAGTCGGACTGGGTGTATACGGCCCCAGATGCCATATATCAAAGGCCCTGAGATCTACCCCTACCATATTTCAGGCGGAGGTATTAGCCATAGAAGAAGTCGCCAATACCTGCATTAAAAGAGCCATAAATGGCTCAATCATTAATATCATCTCGGAGAGTCAAGTCGCTCTAAAGGCTTTAAAGTCCTTCACTTTAAGTCAAGGATAGTCTGTGAGTGTATGCAAACCCATAAAAATCTATCTAGTAGAAAGAAAGTTATCCTCATGTGGGTCTGGAATGAGAGCCATAAAGGCAATGAAATAGCCAAAAAAGGAGCCGAAACCCCCTTTGGCGGATCAGAACCATTTCATGGCACTTAAAATTGTTACCTCAGAGCTTCCCTAAATAGCAGGCGGAACAAACCAAAATCCCTTCTTCTGAAGGAAAAACAAAAGAACTTCTACTCCTTGTGAGAAGAGAGCTCAAAATGATTACAGAACTCTTCTTAGGCCATTGTCCAATAGAGTATCACATTTAAAAAATGGGCTTGGATGAAACTTCATCCTAGAAAGGGAGTAAATTGAACAGGGTCTCACAATAGGTCTTTCAGTGAATTCAGTGAATGCGAGGCAAAATCTTGAGCACCCCTCCACAAATCTAATCTCTAGTCTAATGGCAACACCAAAAACGGGTTGCCCAATTTATTTCATTTTTGAACTTTTTACTTACTATTTTTATGAAAACGCTGTGTACAAAATTTCAGTTCTCTACCTCTATCTCTTAGGCAGTATCCAAATGTACAGTGAAAAACCAAAGTCTTGTATGGCAACTCCAAGAAAGGGTTGCCCGATGATTTAGTCCATTTTTGAACTTGTATTTACAATATTTATGAAAACGCCGTGCACAAAATGTGACCTCTCCACGTGGACGCGCTCTCAGGCAGTGTCCAAATATATAGTGAAAAACGAAATTTTTGTATGGCAACCCTACGAATTGTCTCATTTTCGATCTTAAAATCTCTTTTTTTTTTAAAAAAAAGCCACTCTAATGGTGAATGCTTTTCAACAAAACTGAACAGGCACTGAACTAATCTGCCCTGTCCCGAACGGGGATAACCTGAAATGAATGCAAGAAAGTAGAATACCCGAGAAGTTTTGTCCTTTATGATTTTAATAAAATAATAAACCACTTGAATAAAATAATTGTACTTCAACAAATTATCCACACATCCACACTTTGATTACAAATAATTTTGATTTGACGTTTAGTTCCGAACCGGAATATCAAATTTTTATGGAACAAGAAACCGGTGCAGAAACTGAACATGAAAAAAGCATACGTTCGGAGCTAGCTCTGCATCAGTGTGGTGAAGAAAACACTTTAGGTTTAGGAACCGAACGAGTTACGGTTTAGTTCAGGTGAAAAGAATTCATCATAAGTTTACGTGCTCTCGAGTTATCGTGCGGACGTACAAACAGACAGACATACAGGCAGACAGACAGACGGATATAGATAAATCAAAATATCTTTTAATATTATGCATGGGTGTCCGTTTTGCTCTACCATCATTATTTATTGTGCGTTACAAAAGAAATGGAAAACTCTAGTATAGATTTAATTTAGAGTATAAAAACTGCTGAACAAATTTTGAAAAAGAAGATTCTAGGTGCGAGGAGAATAAACTATTTTACGTTAACATGCACATGGTAAAATTATTATCATTAAAATGGTATTTTATTGAAACTGAATAGGAATTAATTACTGACTAGTTTCTATTAATTTCAATGCCAAACAAGGCATCCATCTATCAGGTAATACCTGTTTTTTCACTAACCGTTAAACTGCATATAGCAGAAACGATTTTCTATATTTTCAGACATAAACCTAACTCCAATTTTATCCAACATTTGTCTAAACTTAAAAAATTTCCATGATATGAAAAAGAAACAAATTCTACTTTCATTGCGGTTCAGATCACTTTCCCTGATAAAAACATATAAAATCGAGTAAAACGTTTTCCATTTCTATCTTGAGATATGCAAATTAATTACTAGATAGTCAGGGATATAATCTGCCCGCACACATCTGTGTCTCGTTACTCTTGTCGTAAGTACTTTGTTGTCGCTCAATTACCCAGCAAAAAGGAAAAGAAGTGAAATAACGAGGAATAATTCTTGCTTCTAAATTCACTTGCACCGCGAATGGATAACATTGGGCTCCCATTACGAATTGAACTGTACAAAAATTACAAGACGACACGACTGGGGTAACGATAGTTGCAAGTTCAATGGAAAGTGAAAACTTGAGATGGATCTTATCTAAATTGAGAGATCTGAGTGTATATGCCTGATGGAATGGAAAATGATTGATTGATTAAATAAGGCAGATTTCTGAAGCACGAGATATTTTCCAGATCATTACCTCCGGTTCGAAGAATCAGAGGATGTCAGCCGTGTACATAATTCCGATTACTCCAGTTCTTGTGAATGCTATAAATTTTCGAGTACGGAAAATGTATGAGTTTTTATCAGAGGAAAGAAAAACGGAATGGTGAAGAATTAAATATTTAAACTTGAACGTTGTTGCTTTTACACATCATCATGGAAATGTCAAAATTATTCAAATCATAAGTATTAAGGGGGCGTGAAGTTGAGATATTATGAAACCGAAGAATGTCAAAAGGATGTAATCCATGAATTTAACTGTTAGTTAGCAGATGGAGTTATTTTAGAATCTAAGAATTAATTTTAATCGGTAGTGTGATGGATAATACAGGTCTATTTTTCTATGAGTCTGACCTTGACAAAGTTTATTTTGTTCAATTTGCACTTAAATCCATTCCATATTACCGACAAAGTACTTTTTGGTATTTTAGGCCGTTCTTTGGAAGAGCTGTTTCAACGCATCCAAAGTTATAAGTGTAGTCAGGATTGTATACCCTTTTGAATGCCCATAACTTCCGTTTAAGAAAGAATTTGGTCAATCCAAGCATATTTTTGAAAATTCAATTCAATTCAATTCAATTCAATTCATTTATTTCCTGGGTACTGATGCTACAAGATTTACAATCTTTTTTCTAACATCGAAAAGGTCTGGCAAAAAGGAATAGTCTTGCTGAACATTGCAAATTTATTGGTTGAAAAATGAAAAAAATAATATAGGCATTTAAAAAAAAGTGAAATGCTGTCAAGGTAAAGGCCAGTGTTGTTTAGGTTGGCCAGTCGACGAAAATTTGTTGAAATGAATATTGACCTGGAAAAATTAATTGAATGAAATAAAAAGTTGAATTTGTTGCATTTGTCTATTTTTGAGCAAAATTTGAATGGCATATTATTCGGAATCGCATTTCCAGAAAATTTCGTTATATTGACGCACTTCAAATACACTTCTTTCTTGCATTGTCCGAAAAGGGCTTTTTTGCTTCCTTTAGCTGGTGTTTTATTGACGGACTACGTTGGGATTAGTGCTGGACATTTTTTGGGAGTCATCCAAGCACACAATTATAGTGGGCCAACCATGACTACAAAAAGTGGCCAAACTTGACGACAAGCGCCATTGCCGCATCACGTGATACGACAACTAAAGATGTTACAGGTTTGAATTTTCCTCTTGGTTTATTTTCAAGCATGAGTCACACACAACACATTCACAATGCCTATCTTGATGATTCCATATTTTCTTCTCACTTTCTGGCCGTATTCACCGCTTCTAAAAAAACTTTTTTTTTTTTTGGAATTTCAAACCACTGGATGCACACATACATTGCGTTCACGCTCCAAATCTGCAATGTCATGAAAAGTTCGCTATCACTGAGAGAAGTTTTCCGCGGTCGAACATTGGTGGCACTAGCGGTCAAAACTAAAAAAATAAAATCGCAGATGGCCGACCTAGACGACAAGCCAACCCCGACGACATTCCTACTTATTTTGTAGAATTAAAATTGCTCCTTAAAGTTCCCCAAATACAGAAATCTTTTGAAATCAGATCCAAAGAGGAAGGTAGCCACGAAAGTGATGGAGCAATTAATACTGGAGCGTGTTTTTTTTGTAGCTATTTTCATTGTGAATAGGTGCAGAGTCTTTTTGGAAAACGTATAATTTTTTTTAAAAAGGTTTGGCTGCCCACTATTTCACACAATCACTCAATATAAGTAATTCTTGATAGTAGAGGTCCGCGTTTATTTTCACTCCTTGATGTACAAAAATAAATTGATTATGACCAGTTGCAGTTATTCCTGCTCCTGTCCATCATAGAGGCTGGTTCCTGTTTCCATTAAAATAACCCAAATTGATACATGGGTTTTAAGGTTTCGCACCTCAAAACCCAGAAAATGGAACCCTTATAACATCACTCTTAAGCCCTGGTTTCCAAGAGCATGTGGCGGCCGCAATGGGGTGAGATCAAACAGTTTTTGATTCCGGCGCAATTTCGTCGGCGCAAAATCATAGCCTAATATTTTTGTTTTTTGTTTCAAGTATGCGGTTATATTTTTTACGATGGGTAATGGAGTGTTTTGATTGATTGGAACATAATTTGTAAGAAAGAACACTTAGGGAGACGAAGCAATAAAGTAAATTCAATTGTTACGAACGCAATTTTTGGAAACCACACTGAAATTTGGCAAAATGTTAGGTCTTTAGGAGGCGTACTTTTCGACAGTTAAAAATTATGTTTTTTTTTAATTGGGGTGAGTACTTGGGCGCCTTATAAAATTTTTTTTTGTGTGTGATGTGGAGTATCGTTTGAAAAAACTTCTTTCAAAGATTCCAAAATTTGTGGTGAATTGGTTATAAAATATAGCTCAAAAGTTGGAAAAACACCGTTACCCTATCCCCCTGATGTTCTAAGTTTCTAAATTTATCTAAATTTTTCTAAAATTTTGATATTATCAGCGTTATTAGCTAGTGAGTCATTTAGATAGCAGGAACACTATCGCTTCTTAGTCAGAGTTGCTTAAAAAAAATGATTTTTTGTGATAACTTATAAGACAACTCTTACTAATAAGATCAAGACCAAGACCAACCTTTATAAGATTACTCTTGCTTCTTTCTGTTTGAATATTATTGAAATTTGAATATATCGTTGTGTTTAAAATATATGAAATATAGAGCTAACTAAAGGGGAATACAATAATCGGTATTTATTAATACTTCAGGACAATGTGACACAATTCATTCACTTTTCAATATCACAGGTAAAATTGTTAAATATACTTGAATCCGGTTCGTTCGTTGGTAAAGTTTTGGCATCGAACCTTCATTGCGTGAGTCCGGCTCGCCCTTGACCGGTTTTATTTGTTTGTTTACCAATTGCATCACTGTGAAAGTTTTCATCTCAATGAAAATAATATTTTCAAACTGAAAATGGGTGGCCATTCTTTTCAATTCATTGGTCTTATGGATCATCATCATCATCGATAAGCTCCTGCTCTTTTTATACCTTGAAGAATTTGATATTTAGTTTTACGAAATACGATGCATTCTTACTAGTGATGCTGTAATACGGGTGTTCAAACACATAACAAAGATGACAATGCAATTTATGCAACAATCAATAAATTGCATTCATCGGTCAATAAACCGATCACCATGTAAGCACATTTATGCTCAATAGGTCACAAAACATTATTTGCTGAACCTTGTAGTGTACGTCTTAAGAAATTGTTATTATTATTGTTAAGCTAAGCATTTTCCTAATTGTATTATATAAACGGTGTTAACATATTAATAAATCAGTTGCTAATTATCAGTCAACGTTTAAATCAATCACCTTGTTCACCTGTTCACCCCCACCAGAGGTAAGGGAACAAGAAAAAACAACGGGTTTTCCAATAAGAGGTGTTATTTTGATATTCAAAGAAAAATGCCATTTTTTGAGATAAATGATCGGATCTTTATTTCATTATAAAGAGGAAGGTATGCCGTTAATAATGGAAAATAACATCAGCCAAATGACCACCACGACCGCGCCTACAGGACCATATCCTTTTCATGAAATTTTCCATAACCAAATCGCAAAGTGGCTGCCCTATGTCCTCGATAGCCTCACAAATTCCATCTTTGAGGTCTTGAATCGACGCTGGGCTGTTGGCGTAGACCTTCTCTTTCACATGGCCCCAAAGGAAGAAGTAGTCGCAAGGTGTTAAGTCACAAGATCTCGGTGGCCAATTGTGATCACCTCTTCGAGAGATAACACCGTCCGGAAACTTTTCCCGTAAAAGATCAATGGTTTCGTTGCTTGTATGGCACGTAGCGCCGTGTTGTTGAAAGTAAACGTTGTCCAGATCAATACCATCCAATTCCGGCCATAAAAAATCATTAATCATCTGTCGATAGCGCAATCCATTCACCGTAACTGTTGCTCCAGCCTCATTTTCGAAAAAGTAAGGTCCAATGACCCCGCGGGACCATAAACCGCACCAAACAGTCACACGTTGAGGATAGAGAGGATTTTCAACAATAACTCTTGAGTTTTCCGAGCTCCAGATGCGACAATTTTGCTTGTTGACGAAGCCATCGAGGTGGAAATGGGCTTGAGTTCTTGTGTTAACTGAACTTTATAAGCCTTAAGACCCAAATCTTTATGCAAAATACGGTGTAATGACGTTTGTGGAATGCTTAATTCCAAAGAACGACGAGGAATGG
Source organism: Dioctria rufipes (assembly GCA_963924295.1). Lineage (NCBI taxonomy): Eukaryota > Metazoa > Arthropoda > Insecta > Diptera > Asilidae > Dioctria > Dioctria rufipes. Next base: position 153,331,770 of record OZ002743.1, on the reverse strand, counting down.
ACACTTTCGGCTACAGCAGCAATATTCTCGGCTGTTCTTGAGCGACGTGCACGGGTTTTATTCTTCACATCACTAACTTGTCCCGACAGCTCGAATCTCTACCAATTTCTGTATTGCGGTCCGACAAGGTGCTTCACGACGACCCAAAAATGTTCGAGTTTTACGAATCGTCTCTGCCACATTTTCACCATTTTTATAGTGAATTTTAATAATTTCAATGCGTTGTTGAATCGTGTATCGTTCCATTTTTATTAATGGCGTAGTTTCTACTTATCAAATGTCAAAAAATGACAGCTCCAAAAGTGATATCTACCGAAATAGAGGGCACTTTTATTGAAGTAGCATTTGAAACTACCTCTTTTGAATCTTTAAAGTTGGTTAGTAGCTGCACTAAAAGAGGAGTTGAATCTTGACTGGTAACATGGATAAAAGAAATGCTTATAGCAGCCGGAGAATTGGAGGTAACTTAAATCCTTATTTAAAACGTATCTTGGAAAAGGCTACAGCAGTAACATGGATATGCCTCATGTTTCTCAGCAGGACTTGGGGGCTCAAAACAGAAATGACTCTGTTGTCATATTTATGCATTATTATACCGTACATACTAAAAAAAAAAAAAGTTCAAGATAGTTTACAAAAACTGTGACGGCTTTGCATGCCAAGGAGTAACTAGGGTCATGCGTAACAGCCCAACTTCACTACTAAATCTCTTTCAAATCAACACAACACAAATCTCTTCAACACCGGTAATGATCGTCGTTGAAATGTGCTTTCAGTTTCTTGTAAAACTTTTCCCAATCAGAAATTGATTCTGAACACTGGACACAGCCTATACCCATCCAAAATTAATATAATGGTCACGCCCTTTCTGGCTTTGATTGTTTTAATCATTAAAGTGTTGCGGTATTATCCTACTAAAAAAATAAATTGTATATAGGTATAATATAAATTATAACGGTAATTGCGTCAATAGAAAATACTATTAATGGTGTCAGGCATTACTACAATTTCTGGATGGAAGAACTGCAGTAAAGTCAGTTATGTTCATCTAACAAAATATATCGCAGTTTTATTCAAACTATGGCCGAATTGGATAGTCCCAGTTATGCAATGGTTATCTAGTATTAAAGTAAAATCTATTAACTGCCTTGATCAAGATCCAATTCTAGAATAACTTGTTGAGATGTAGGTTGCTTTACGGTTAAGTATGCAAATTAGCGTTAGAAACTTCAACATCACTATACAATTTCACAATCAGCTATGGCTGATACAGGCCAATTGGTGGTTGTTTTATTGAGTCTAAAAGTCAACTGTTTTAATAATTAACTCGAGTAAGTCTTGGTCTTTTTCCACAGTGCAAAATTTTATTCGACAGGATTTCGTTTTTTGATTTGATAAAATTAATAAATTAGAAAAATACTTCCAGCCCAACTCTCTAAGTGAAAAAGTACAAAATCAGAAATTTACTGAGCCAATAAACTTCATTTATTCACACTGACTGCCCGCAAGATCTTTTTTTGCAAACATAATAAGTGGCAAAATTACATTTGACTTTGATGACACTCCCACAGGTATGCAGAAATGTTATAGTTTTGAAACACCATTCAAGATGATCTTAGGAAATAGTCAATAGTGGCATTCTGGTTACTGAAAACTTTTGAAAAAGAGCTCTTAAATAGCACACGGATGAATCTAAAATAGATGGCAGAGCAAGATCAAACTTATATGGATTTCTAAGACAATATCAGATAGTCAAGCAGCACTAAATGTGCTGAATTCGCATTCCATTGAATGTTAGATGGTTCGGGACCCTCTTACTATTTGGAAGCAATTAGCTGAAAGAAAGAAGATCACGCTGATTTGGGTGACAGAGCATTAGGGCAATAGGATTGCGAGCCGCCTTGTAAAGAAAATAAATAGATTTTTGTTTATTGGCCCTAAGTCTGGCTTTGGCCATATAAAAAACCATGTTTCAGCAGAAGTCAAGTATTGTGAGGATAGAATTAAATTGGTATACTGGGAAAACACTCTAGGACTGAGACAAGCGAGGAAATTTATAACCTATTCGCAACAGAGGACAAAAATTCTTCTCATGCTCAGCAAAAGTATGTAGTTCTTACTTTCTGGGCTTTGTCCATTTAGATACTATCTTAAGATGGGTAAGGTTGATAGCGAGACCTTTCTCTTCTATATGGAGGATGGTAAAATGGCTGAGATATCCTCTGCGATTGTGAATCTCGTGGCTGATAAGTTCATTAATATCCAGAAAAGGCCTTCCCTTGGCAGAGAATGGTATAAAGATAACCTCAAAGAATATTATAGGTTTTGCTGAAAATATTAATTTGGAATAAGCACCAAGGCACTAACTAAGGAGAAAGGCAGATGGTACTGCTCCACACCTACAAGGTCCTCTTTACAAAGCATTCATGAAATTTCACAGTGCGTCTGAATTAGGTTTTAAGTGTGATCAGATTGATACTTGTGTGGAGTACGTACAGGAGGAACTATACAAGGAATCAGACTAAAGATTAAAACAGAGAAATGTAGCAAATATGGGTCGTGCATATATGCATATGCATTTCATGACATTTATAAAATATACGTAATCAGTCCAGCTAAGATTGCGATTATATTTGATTGCCTAAGAAATTTAAGGAGGTTAATTTGAATTATCCACTTAATCAACGACGAAAATGGGTTGACATGATTTGCTATGCCGCAGTAATTTATTATCGTAAATTAATTATTTAGTGAACTAAACATGTATTGAACTCGTACCTACAGCGTTTCCATCAGAGTTCATTAACAGAGTGGAATGAGTCAAGGGTGCTATCAGCTTCAAAACTGTGAATACGGTTGAAGTAAGACAAAACATTGAACACCGATGTTGAAAGCACAGTAGTTAAGTGAACTGATTAGTCAGTGTTACTTCACTCGAAGGTTTAAACTCATCCAAAAATTATAGATGTAATTCTGCATGTATACATGTCAAACTAAAGGGTTTTGAAGGATTGAAAGTGCACAATAAGTACTTTCGACCAAGAAAAGATGATACTGAGGCAACTCTGAACAAGATTCCGAAAAGTTTGCTCTGCAATGTTTGCACTTGATTGTCAATGTCTGCAATATACTAAATCAGCCACCAGGACTACAAGATATTGAGTGACATTTAATAAACATTAAAGTCATGAAAATCAAAATTAAATAGAAAACTTTGAGTTCCTAAGTTCCGGCAATCAGGGAGTACTCATCATTGTGGGTTGTTTCCTGAAAGCCTAAGGGAATAAGCCACAGTGACAAGTTTTTCCTGATTATCGAAAAGATTTGTGAACTTGCAATTTAAAAAAAAAAATTGTTTCAAAATGTTTTTCAAGTTCAGTTTTAGATTTTATAATATTTTCAGTTTCATATATTAAATACATTTTTCGTTCAATCTATTTCGCATCCAATTATCAATTTACGTAGTTGCTACTGAACTGAAGTAATTGAATTTCTGATTTCTAGCCCTACCACTAAACCCACAAAACCGCATGTAACACTGATTCCTTGCTGCAAACACTTTACTAAGTATAATCTAATAACCTCAACACTTCAGTTTCGGTTCTAAAAACTAATTTCGACCCGAACGCCTATCAACCCGAAACCTTACTTACCAAGGCGCCTAGACCTCTGTCTGGGAAAGCTAATCATAGACAAGGGTCAAATTTGGGTGAAAAATTACTGAATGCTGTTCTAAAGCTCTTATCAAACAATTTGTCTTAAATAACAGGAAATATTACTTAAACGTGCCCAAAACAAGAATATTTTGTACAAATACACTTCCAACCTTGGAGAGATACCTACCCCCCGCATGTCCTTTTGACAGAGAAAATACAACATAAAGCTGGGATATATAACAAAGGCGACTCTAATAACTGCCAGGGAATCACTTCAGAATTCAAAAGTCAGCTTTTGTACAAAGGAGAAGATGAGAAAATTATTTGAGATGGAAATTGAGTCTTGAGGTTGGAAAATGCGATGAGGATTTTGTCCCTAAGGGCAAATTCTGTGATTGAAGTATAGACGGTAACGGTTAAGGAGTTCTTCTGCAAAGGCTGAATATTGCCAACGGAACTCTATTTCAACAACCTTCGATTACCCTGTCCTTGTGTATTGATCCTTTTCCTGACGCAATATTAAACCTCGCATTATTGAATCCAAAAAGGGTTGGTTTTGAAATAAAGTTCTCTTAGCACATCCAATTCTTTTATCAAGAATTTTTTTCTTGATTTTTCTTATTATAAAATCGGGGATCTTTCTTGAACCCTCCTTAGAAATGAAGACTTATGGACGTTTGCACCATTCATATGGAAATTGTGTACTGACATCCTTAAACGAACTATTTGCGCTTCTAAGCCAACTCTACAGGAATAAGGATGAAGGAGCTGATTTCTTATCCATAAATTACCTGGAAATGGTATTGATATGCATATAAGGTAGATTTATGCTTACGGTGAAGACTCAAAGATAAATGTAGGTGAAAGGTGAAGGAAGTGTGTATTCGTGGTATGAATAGGTGGATTTTATGAATGCGAATAATAACTACGATACGACAAAAGTCATATGAAATAAAATATCTTTAGACCTGGAGTATTTTAATTATTGAGTTTAGAATTTGGGTGGAAGATACTCGTAGTTTGTGGCGACGCGACATATTAGTTCGCCTGACGCCGTACAACCGCTGTAACCACAGTAAAGGAACTAGTAGAAAAAGTACGCGAAATACCTTGCTGTTGACATGTGGTTTTTAGCTAGGTAGGCTTTCTTAAATATATGTAAAAAAAAAAAAAATATTAGTCTAGTCTAGTCTTTCAGTTTGATTATCATGTTTCATGTTTTAATGACTACGAATAAGCAACAATTAAAAATAAAAGAATTTCCTAGCAATAAACTTAATTAAATTTCATCGAAGGCAATTCTCGATTTACTTCGACGAAATCATCTAAGAAGATCTCTGGCAGAACTCCCGAAAGCTGTTCTTTTAAATTGAAGTCATTTCTTTCAGGATTCCTCAAGATCCCCCTCCAGAGGTTTCAATTTAGACACAGGCTTCTAACCTGAAGCAGAAGAAAGGTGGCGCCTGTGTTAACACCGCCGACTTCCCATGATCTGTATCGGTGGGAGACCCGTCTGAGATCCTATACACCCGCACACAGGGTAGGATTATCACGCACTCAAGATTAGCAGAAGAAGTGACTTGCCCAATTAATCAGGCTCCACTTCAATGTAAACTGGTACCGAGCTGAGCATATTATCTAACGCTTTCTGTGCACTGTTCGACATATAACAAGGACAACTGGACTGTCATTGAGACAGTCCTGTTTAACATATATATGCAGTCATTTCCAGTGTATTTTTCCAGCTTTTATTCCTTCTAGGGATACAGAGCCCTGTTCTTACTAAGACAAGTACTATAAGAGTATTTGTCTATCCATTACTCATCAGTTTCAGAACTCCCTTAAGAAGCTTCTCAAGTTGATCGTAAGAAGCCTCTCAAGTTGATCGTAAGAAGCCTCTCAAGTTGATCGTAAGAAGCCTATGATTTCAAGACCACATTATCTACACATTTCAACTCACTGTAGCAAGTTCAAGCATTGCTATAGGAACACAACAAGCCTTATATGGTCTTATCTTAAGACTGAACAACTACGCAAAACCTCATCATCTTGTGCAATTGCGATCCTATACACCCGCACACAGGGTAGGATTATCACGCACTCAAGATTAGCAGAAGAAGTGACTTGCCCAATTAATCAGGCTCCACTTCAATGTAAACTGGTACCGAGCTGAGCATATTATCTAACGCTTTCTGTGCACTGTTCGACATATAACAAGGACAACTGGACTGTCATTGGGACAGTCCTGTTTAACATATATATGCAGTCATTTCCAGTGTATTTTTCCAGCTTTTATTCCTTCTAGGGATACAGAGCCCTGTTCTTACTAAGACAAGTACTATAAGAGTATTTGTCTATCCATTACTCATCAGTTTCAGAACTCCCTTAAGAAGCTTCTCAAGTTGATCTTAAGAAGCCTCTCAAGTTGATCGTAAGAAGCCTCTCAAGTTGATCGTAAGAAGCCTCTCAAGTTGATCGTAAGAAGCCTATGATTTCAAGACCACATTATCTACACATTTCAACTCACTGTAGCAAGTTCAAGCATTGCTATAGGAACACAACAAGCCTTATATGGTCTTATCTTAAGACTGAACAACTACGCAAAACCTCATCATCTTGTGCAATTGCGTCAGATCAACGGTTGACTCAACAACCTCCCAGATTGTTCATCCCGTTAAAATACGGCAACCGTAGAAGAATTTCTCGTTAAAAATTTGGTGGCATACCACTAAATTCCACTAAAAGTTTATTAAAATATGGAGGATGTTCTACAAAACGATGGGAGTCTGTCAGATATAGATAGATTCTGAGAATACAAAAAATTTATTTAAAGAAGATATCATCGATTTTTAGGATTACAAGTCCTGATACTGGTACTGAAAAAATTTTCAAGTACAAGTCCCGATAGTGGTACTTAAAAATTTGCAGGTACAAGTACAGTGATTTTTATTTTTAAGTTCTTTAATAAATTGAATTAGTTAATCTATTTTATATATATATATATGTATGTTAGTGTTGAGAAGTTTGGTAATCAAGTGCAACATCCCGCTCTCTTCCTCTGTACCTGTGGAGCATTCATTTTCTTTTGAGTCCTTGTAAATGCTCCACGAAGGCAATAATTATCTGATGCGACAGGTTATTTTGCTAAAGGGAAACTCAAACTTAAGTACTGTATAAATATCTTCCAAGACTAGAAATTAAAATAGCAAAAGATTATACGATTATTTTTCATTTCCCATCTTTTTGCAACATATATAATGATATTTTCCAGTTTGGATGACTATAAATTTTTCAAAATTTCTGACTGAAGTTTGCGAAAGCTCTTGATCCTCTATTATTAGAAAGCGTACTGAAATAATTAAAAAGAAACTAAGTATGTACTTGGCGATATGGTGGTATTACCTTTACTTGCAAACTTTTAAGTAGCAGTACCGGGACTTGTACTTAAAAGGATTTTAAAGTCCAGGTCCTGGTACTGGTACTTGCACCTACTTGAAATCTTACATGTCTGCCGGATATATAAGTAATGTAGTTTTCTCTATGTAAGAAATTGTACACCCTCTACCTCATGTGATAAAAATGTCATCCTTATATTATTTGAAAGGGGAAAACGTGAAAGAAAAATAAATCAAAATTTTCAGAAAAGTCCAAGTTTTGATAAAGAATTTTTTGATTTTCGAACATCTTTAAACTCTAGTTGTGTAAAAACTTTTAAATCCTGAATTATAAAGATACTTAAAATTAGAAAAGAAGAGCTAAACAAAAGTGGAGTGAAGTTAACCATCTTCTTTTCCTGAAAAATATAAATGTAATACAATAAAATAACTCTTTTTTGAAAATCAAATTTAATTTAATTTATAGCCACAGCTATTTGGAACCGTCGTAATGGTATGGCATTGTGATTCTCGTGAATGTTTACTTGATTATTATCATCTAAAAAAAAAAAAAAAATTATCCTGTAACAAATGTTAAAAAAGAAAAATTAATGCGTTTTAATTAGTATGGCGGGCCATAAGCCCCACCAAAAAAGTATAGAATTGCGCTACCGCCATGTTTATTTTCATGGAATACAAAAAATGTAAGTGTTTTTGTGTAACAAATCGTTTGAATACCGTAATTTTTCCGACAAGTTTAATTAATTAGCCTGTAATTACGCCGAGCCGGCAGGCCCTGAAATTATGATTTTAGTTTCTTAAATCACCTAATTCGACCCATTAAGGGTCGCCATACTTGTAACAAATGAATTGAATTTTTCTGTCATCATCTTCCGGTCTATAAGAATCCACTGAAATACATTATGTATTGCAAAAATCAATATTTCTGCTTTCCACTAATACAGTAATCTTCCCCATGAACTTTCGTAAGACAAAAACTTTGTGGATAAATAATAAAGAAAGGTGAGAGGTACCTAATTGCTTTTATCCTTTATCTATCTTACCTGTAACCTTTATTAGGCAGAATTGTTCCAAGAGATGTCGTTATATTACTTCTTTTGTTTGGAAACACCCTGTATATATTTACTTTATACCACTGTTATTTTAAACAAAACAGTTATTTCAAAATGAATTGGATCAAAAATATCTTCTAGGAAGGCACTATCACTTCCATTTTGGTAGTCTTTTGTCCTTCAAAATATTGGTTCTTAATAATTTATTCTTTTGATTGCCTGTTATCTTGCGCCTTGTTATCGGCACTTGCAATTTAAAGTATCTTAAATTGTAAGGGGCTTGTAAGGGTGGTACAATTTCTTAAGGGAAAAATATTTTTAAATTTAAAATGTTTTCTCTTTTATTTAGAGAAGTCATTATAAATCTTTTACTAAGTATAGAAAATGTACTATTTCCACAGCTGAGTAACTAACGGACATTACTAATATGTAAACTTAAAGTGAGGATAATCACTTATAAAACGCGCTATATCTTATATCTCGGTGTCCAGATTTCTAGGAGTAACAAGGGACAGAAAGGAATTCTGGATTCGTCTATTTAAAATTTATCAAATCATTTTTGGCCCCCATCCCCGTCTTATAATTTTTGCCTTTTTTTTACCTTTCCATCGCCCATTTCAAGGAATATCGTCTTATCTGAAACTCCTGAGAAAATTTTGTATTTAAAAGGTTTTTTATTGGAAAAGTTTAGCACGAGTGTAAAAAGAAAGCCTTATGGGGCAGAAAATAAAAAGTTAAGCATTAGATGTATTCGAATTTCAACTCGATACCTACATAATATATCAAATAATGAAATTGAATTTTCCTAAAAAAGTCATAGACAATTTAGTTTTACATCTTATACTAGAATGATTGAGACCGTAATTAATTAAATTCTGTTTTTGTTTGAGATCGTTCTTTCAAATTAAAAATAGTCGAGATGTACCAAGCATATCATTTTTCAATTCAATTCACATTAAACAAACTCTCAAAAGTGATGAAAGTAGTGTGAGTATATGGAAAGTTAAAGTAGGTACTTGGCAAACATCAGAAGTAAGAGAAATAGAACTGTTGATTCAACCTTGAACAGCGCTATGAAGAGAGAGGTTAACCTTTGGAATCATGTATGTAATAGAGGATACATTACCCGACTATCTCTTAATACCCTTCAGATTATATTTTTTACATTTTTAAGTTTTTTCCATAGATGCTAAATTTTTTGCAATTTTTTAAAATCATAACTCTGAAGTTCTTAATTGTAATACAATAGGTTTTTTGATATTAAGTTATATCAGGCTTGGTATTGCCCCAAATCTAAATGGTAGTCTATATTACCCGAAGTTTTTCTATAGACATATAAAGGGCTTTCCAGTAAGAGGTGTTATTTTAATTAGCCCGCTATTTCGGTAGATGTCACTTTTGGAGCTGTCGTTTTTGACATTTGACAAGTAGAAACTGCGCCATTAATAAAACTGGAACGATACGTGATTCAACAACGCATTGAATTATTAAAATTCACTATAAAAATGGTGAAAATGTGGCAGAGACGGTTCGTAAAACTCCAACATTTTTGGGTCGTCGTGAAGCACCTTGTCGGACCGCAATACAGAAATTGGTAGAAAAATTCGAGCTGTTGGGATAAGTTAGTGATGTGAAGAATAAAGAACAGCCGAGAATATTGCTGCTGTAGCCGAAAGTGTTGAAGAAAACCCAGGTTTGTCCATTCCTCGTCGTTCTTTGGAATTAGGCATTCCACAAACGTCATTACACCGTATTTTGCATAAAGATTTGTGTCTTAAGGCTTATAAAGTTCAGTTAACACAAGAACTCAAGCCGGCCGATCATCAACAACGTCGAGTCTTTGCTGAATGGGTCCATGAAATGCATGAAAATGATCCGGAATTCCATTGAAAACTCATCTTGAGTGATGAGGCCCATTTCCACCTCGATGGCTTCGTCAACAAGCAAAATTGTCGCATCTGGGGCTCGGGATACCCAGAGTTATTGTTGAAAAGCCTCTCTATCCTCAACGTGTGACTGTTTGGTGCGGTTTATGGTCCCGCGGGATCATTGGACCTTACTTTTTCGAAAATGAGGCTGGAGCAACAGTTACGGTGAATGGATTGCGCTATCGACAGATGATTAATGATTTTTTATGGCCGGAATTGGATGGTATTGATCTGGACAACGTTTACTTTCAACAAGACGGCGCTACGTGCCATACAAGCAACGAAACCATTGATCTTTTACGGGAAAAGTTTCCGGACCGTGCTATCTCTCGAAGAGGTGATCACAATTGGCCACCGAGATCTTGTGACTTAACACCTTGCGACATCTTCCTTTGGGGCCACTTGAAAGAGAAGGTCTCTACGCCAACAGCCCAGCGTCGATTCAAGACCTCAAAGATGGAATTCGTGAGGCTATCGAGGACATAGGGCAGCCACTTTGCGATTTGGTTATGGACAATTTCATGGTCGTGGTGGTCATTTGGCTGATGTTATTTTCCATTATTAACGGCATAACTTCCTCTTTATAATGAAATAAAGATCCGATCATTTATCTCAAAAAATGGCATTTTTCTTTGAATTTCAAAATAACACCTCTTATTGGAAAACCCTTTATGTAGTCAGAGAATGTATTTATTTTATTACTTTGAATAAATAAATTGGTCATTGTATACTAAAAAATCTTTTGTTTTTTCATTTCAAAAATGTAAAGGGCGCATGATACAAAAACATATTTTTGCATTTATCAAAATCCTTCGAGAAGAAAACTTTGAGAAAAGTAAACATTTTCAAATAATATATCAAAATAGGCTCATTATGTGTATAAAACACTGACATGTATATAAATGGACTGCTTGTTGAACCAAAAATGCATGAAAACAAATGGCACCACTTTCATATTCCTGTCTCTGTCCGTGAGAGCATACTTTCCCACTGAACTGTAACGATTAGGAACGAGAAAATGCTTGTAAAAATCCTTGATAAAAACACTTTCTTCGACTCATAATTAAAATTTAACGATACAAATAGTCCCAAATTCTTTTGTCGTATATTCGGTAAATCCACTGACATATATATAAATGGACTGCTTGATCTCCTGTTTCATGTGGCACCAATTTTGATTTCAGAAAGTATGCTCTCACTGTCAATGCTACCAACTGTCGTAAACTTACGTTATATTTAAATTATTTGGGAATTTACGTATATACATGTCAGTGGGATTTACCGAGTTTACCACAAAGGTATTTGGGACTATTTGTATCGTTAAATTTTAGTTATGAGTCGAAAGAAGTGTTTTTTACAAGGATTTTTACAAACAATTTCTCGTTCCTAATCATTACAGTTCAGTGGGAAAGTATGCTCTCACGGAAAGAGACAGGAATATGAAAGTGGTGCCATTTGCTTTCATGCATTTTTGATTCAACAAGCAGTCCATTTATATACATGTCAGTGGGTAAATCACACGAACATGCATATAAATAAATTCGCAAATAATTTAAATATAGCGCCAATTTACGACAGTTGGTAGCATTGACAGTGAGAGCATACTTTCTGAAATCAAAATTGGTGCCACATGAAACAGGAGATCAAGCAGTCCATTTATATATATGTCAGTGGTATAAAATAAAAAGAAAAAGCTTTTCCAAAAAATAAACGAAATGTTTATTGAAACCAGTATACTTCCGAAAATTGAAAGTATTACAGTTTTAATCTTTTTAAAGAGTAAGGCTGTTGAAGCAGGCGATTCGAAGCTGCGAAAGTGAATAATTGGAACCATGAACGTTTTGCCGAAACTTCGAACCATGTAATTTTCCCTATGGCTGCGACTTGTTGAAGTTAAATTATAATAATCGCAGTAACTTGAAATTATTTTGAATAGTTTTCTGGAATTTTTTTCGGGGAATACGTATTGTAACTCTTTTGGTAAGAAAATATATATATATATTTCATTAGATTTGTAGATTTGTGAAACAACCTTGTTCAAAACTTTGAACGTTAATTTTACTCTCTTCTCGTTGACCTAAAATTTGACACATTTACGCTTCTTAGATAAAAATAAACTTTTAAATTAAATTTTATAAATATAACAAAAATTCAATATGTCGACGGTTCTAAGCTAGCAGACAAATTTTATCAGTTTAGGTCGAATACGAGTATAAATCGAATTACGAATTTGTGGTCAAATTTTAGAAACTCAAAATGGCGGCCCAATATGGCAGATAAATTTTGCCATTATGGTCTTATTTTACTAAAACTCGATATATTAGGGCTTTTACGATATCAGATTACGAATTTGTTTGATTTTTGTTAGTTACTAAATACGATAAAATTTTGTAATTTTATTTGACCCGGTACCTACCTCATATCTATAGATTTAAAATTGTGCACATACAAAATATCTCTAGACGGTGAGCAGTACGGTATACTCATTGTTCAAGATTCATAAGTATCCTGATATTAGCAAAATCAACAAAAATTGCATATCAATACATGTATGTACCGTCCTAAAGAAAAAAATGTACCAGAGGTCTAAATTGTAGCAACTCCGTAGTGAAACGGAGCCAGTCAACAGCAACTGCACATGGGCAGTACACTACATTCGTACATAATAATAACTTTTAAGCTGAAAAATTAATTAATGTGTTTAAAATATTTGAAATTTAACATGCATTATAAATTGATGATAAAATTGAGTAGGCAAGAATCTTGTAATTTAGGAAAAGTTAATTTACAAACAATTTTAGACGAAATGGCAACACTTTAAACACCAAATAAAGAAGTACAGTTGCTATGACAAGCTATTGCTGCTATGTCAGGTTTTTGTTGCTATGCCAATTTATTGTTGCCACACGCTTTTGAAAATCGTTTTTTGGTACCTTGCGTACATTATTATTTCGGGTATCGACTGAAATAAAGTTTGTTAGTGTGGGTATCGACTGTAGTAAGAAATACTAACTTCACTTTATTCTGGGTATCAACTGGAAAAAAGATTTGTTTTGGGTATCGACTGAAACAAGATTATCCCAATTCTAAATCTCAATAAAATTGGAAACCAATTTAATCAAGTGTCAAACATTGAGCATGTATTGAATTTTGATTTTATGTTTCTATAACAGTTTTACAGTTTTAAATAAGATTTGAATTCGCTTTGAAATATTTTATATTGTTAAAATTCTACATATACTCTATATTAATTAAGTGGTATTATTTATTGAATTGAAAATTTAGTTAAAGTCTAGTAAGCTTAGTGAGAAAGAAAATAAATTAAATTATTGCCTCTAAAATTCCACAACCCTTTACTCATTAATTGCATCTTTGCTCTGACTACGAGCAGAACACTCATTTTGCTTAGCCCCAATTTTTAATATGTATAGTACTACATATTATTACCTAAATACGTCCAGACAATTTCAAAATTTTCGACAGTTTCATTACAAAGTTATATTGATTTTTAGAAAAATTTTATTTAAATATGGCGGTATATTGTTAAATAAATGCTCCAAATCAATGTCTGAGTTCTGTTAAGATCCTCGGTGTAGGTACTGATATACGCTCATTTTTATCACAGTCTAATATGGTGATCCAGCGAAAAAATGGAGAATACAGTCCAACTATTTTCTTTAAAGCTTATATCAATGTTTTCTTAAAAGCTTATATCAAATGGATTCAAAATTGTAGCCCTATTTGAGAATCCATTCTAGAGCTAGTGTATAGATGGACAGATGAGCTTTTGTAACGTCATTTTTTCTCAGCATTACAAGCTTTGAATCAACCGCATAATTTCCAAAAGATTTCATCATGGTACAATAACAATGTAAATGAAATTTTTAAATTAAGCTATGAAATTTCAAACCTATAAATGATTGAATTTTAAAGGGAAATTTAATTAATATTCAAACAAATTTATCTAAAGTTGAAAGCATATCTTTACAAATTTCTTTTATATTCATTAATTCTGTCGAACATGCTCTTTGATTGTTTATATATCGCAACAAAATAACTGGATCATCCAATATTGTGTCAAACTATATACATTAGAATTCGCTCGTTTTAGCATTCGTACTTGCTGCTTCAAAAACGTTGAAGCAAGAAATTTTATTAACTTGTTTTTGAAAAGTGTTATTATTTATTATTTTGGAAATGTGTAATCTTAAAAATATATATTAGTCATCCGGACTGTGTATACGTATGTATAGTACATACAGAATAATTTTCCAGTCGAACCGATTACAAGTGTTAGCCCTAACTAATTAAATTTTCAAATTTTTTTCCAAAAATCTGTAATCCCCAACCCCAAATCCCCAAGATACCGAATTGATATCGATTTATGAAAAATATAAGTCCACTTTTTAGGATGTGTAAAAGGGCTTCAAGTTTGCAAACTCTTTCAAAACAAATTAATTTTTTATGCCTCCTATCAACTTTTCATTTTTCTTTAATAGACTATCAAATTTTAGGATCGATATTTGAGCCGCTCAGTGTTAAAATCGAGTAACTCCATTTAAGAAAAGGCAGGAAACATTGATATATTTTTATACATTATTTTGTGAAAGAAAAGTATTTTTTATCCAATGGCTATGAAAATGACTACATCATAGTCTCTCATGAGAACAGTTTTTATGGTCGTTGAATAATAAATATTTTTTTTTTCACAAAAATGTATAAAATTATATCAGTTTCCTGCCTTTTCTTAAATGGTAAATGGAGTTAATCGATTTATGCACTGAGCGGCTCGATGCACCCATTTAAATTTTTTTTTTTTTTTGTGATGTAAAAATGTTTCGAGACTTGTACTTGACTGATAAGCTTAGGTACGAAACTTTTTTTAAATTAGTGATAGAAATTCTACCTGGGCGATAATTGACCGAAAAATTCATCAGTAAATTCATCTAAATAATTAATCAATTAAAGTTTTATTCGATTAAAAATTAGCTAAAGATTCGCGATTGAAAATTGAATCGATTAAATTTTTAGTTAACCAAGCGAGTGATTTGAATGAAATTTCATTCGATTAGCTTTTCAATTGAGGTAAGCGATCGAAAATGTACATTTCAGTCGATTAAAATTAATTGTTTCTGCGGATTGAAATATGATCGTTTGAAAAATTAATGGTCTTTCCGATTATAAATGTAATTACATTGAAAAATTCAATTTTATTTTCGACTCATTAATATTGTGGCCTCTTCCTATATTACAGACAAAAATATTTTTAATAAATATACAATTGCAAAACTTTCAAAATATGGTATGCTGACTTTATTATTGATTAATTTTATTTGCTTTTAGAATTATACAATAATCAAAGAGGTTGTCATTTAAGTTACGCTAAGCGCAGCGTTTACCTTTATTGCAAACAAACAAATTCTTCCCACATTAGCTGAAAATGACAAAACTATGTCCGTTCTAGTGGTTGGGCTAACTAAAAGCACAGACAAGAAATACCCAGATATCGACGGTAGTACTAAGAAAGTAATGTATGGAAGAGCTCATAGCAAACCTCAATAACTCACTGATCTCGGCTAAATATATCATGGGTATGAACCAAAAATGTTTTTCAATATAGGCGAAAATTCATTTCTTTCTTCGAATTTAAATCGATCATATTTCTTCAGAATTCGTGTGCATTATTGGTGGCTGCTGAAGACGATTCGAATAAGTTGTGAGTTGTGTCCTGGCTTGTTAGCTAAAACCACAGATAAGCATACGTAGATCTAGGTACCTAAATCAGCACGAATTTTTGTCTTAGGCCTTTATAAAATGTTTTCAATGGAGGAAATCATTGATTTATTTCTTAGAATTGAAATCTACCATATTTCTTCAGAATTCTTGTGGTTTATTGGTGGCTGCAGACGATCCAAACAAATGCTGTCTACTGTCTTACAAGATGAGTAGATTGCGATGAAAGTGCGGGAGGGGGCCCGGTGGCACGCGGCAAAATAGAGTGTTCACACCGAGAGCGGCAGATTTTATCCAAATGTACTCTAATTACGAGAAAGAAATTCTATTATTAGTAGCTCCTGCTTGAAGAAAAGGAAAGAAAAGTGATGAAGTTCGATTACAAATACTTAAGAATGCAAAAAGCCTCATTTAACGAATTGTGCGGACTTATTTCTAACGAAAATGATATTTTGCCGCCAGCGGCAGCGGCAAAATTGTGTTTTTGAGTAATCTCCAAAATCGCGCGCGGCAACTATTTGGTCCGTGCCCCGCCGCGCCGTGCCGCTCCTGTGTGGTTTATGGTTTCAATAACTTGCATTCTACACAATGCAACAAACGTTTTGCTCTTACACTAATGTTGAATTCTTTTCAACGAGTTCTACACGCAGTGCAGCTTTACGTGTTTTTGTTTTTGTAATAAAGGGTTTTCCAATAAGAGGTGTTATTTTAATTAGCCCTCTATTTCGGTAGATATCACTTTTGGAGCTGTCATTTTTTGACATTTGATAAGTAGAAACTACGCCATTAATAAAAATGGAACGATACACGATTCAACAACGCATTGAAATTATTAAAATTCACTATAAAAATGGTGAAAATGTGGCAGAGACGATTCGTAAAACTCGAACATGTTTGGGTCGTCGTGAAGCACCTTGTCGGACCGCAATACAGAAATTGGTAGAAAAATTCGAGCTATCGGGACAAGTTAGTGATGTGGTGAAGAATAAAACCCGTGCACCTCGCTCAAGAACAGCCGAGAATATTGCTGCTGTAGCCGAAAGTGTTGAAGAAAACCCAGGTTTGTCCAGTCCTCGTTGTTCTTTGGAATTAGGCATTCCACAAACGTCATTACACCGTATTTTGCATAAAGATTTGGGTCTTAAGGCTTATAAAGTTCAGTTAACACAAGAACTCAAGCCAGCCGATCATCAACAACGTCGAGTCTTTGCTGATTGGGTCCTTGAAGTGTATGAAAATGATCCGGAATTCCATCGAAAACTCATCTTGAGTGATGAGGCCCATTTCCACCTCGATGGCTTCGTCAACAAGCAAAATTGTCGCATCTGGGGCTCGGAAAACCCAAGAGTTATTGTTGAAAAGCTTCTCTATCCTCAACGTGTGACTGTTTGGTGCGGTTTATGGTCCCGCGGGTCAGTGGACCTTACTTTTTCGAAAATGAGGCTGGAGCAACAGTTACGGTGAATGGATTGCGCTATCGACAGATGATTAATGATTTTTTATGGCCGGAATTGGATGGTATTGATCTGGACAACGTTTACTTTCAACAAGACGGCGCTACGTGCCATACAAGCAACGAAACCATTGATCTTTTACGGGAAAAGTTTCCGGACCGTGTTATCTCTCGAAAAGGTGATCACAATTGACCACCGAGATCTTGTGACTTAACAGCTTGCGACTTCTTCCTTTGGGGCCACGTGAAAGAGAAGGTCTACGTTAACAGCCCAGCGTCAAGACCTCAAAGATGGCATTCGTGAGCCTATCGAGGACATAGGGCAGCCACTTTGCGATTTGGTTATGGAAAATTTCATGAAAAGGATATGGTCCTGTAGGCGTGGTCGTGGTGGTCATTTGGCTGATGTTATTTTCCATTATTAACGGCATACCTTCCTCTTTATAATGAAATAAAGATTTGATCATTTATCTCGAAAAATGGCATTTTTCTTGGAATATCAAAATAACACCTCTTATTGGAAAAACCTTTACAACAACAAAAATACGTAAACCTGCACTGCACCGGTGTAAAACTCGCTGAAAAGAATTCTGACATTAGTTTGAAATTTGAATCCCGTCCCGATATTTATTTTCATATTTCACGGTAGGGAAGCCGAAACCGCTGAAAGTTCTTACAATTATTCGTTCTTTGGCTTTAAGTACATACGCACTGTCGATCTTTGCATTCCGCGAACTGAATTTTTTGGAGTAATTTGAATTTTAACTGAATTTTTTGGAGTAATTTGAACTTTCACTATGCACAATGCACTCTAATCTTATCGTCGATTTGCATTAACTTCCTACTAATCTTCCTACTGGTATGCCGCACATTTTCCCTACTCGCAATGTGCGAAACAATATCTTTCGAGTCCATGTTTTGTTAAAATTTGCAATTCTCTTAAATACGGAAACCAAAAAATGCAAAATCTAATTTGGTTGTGCCGATTAGTGATAGCTGCTTTGGCGTTATTTCCCAAGATGTGCGATTTGTACCCATGCCAATAAATTTCGTTAAAGTTTGTAATTTTGTATGCTTATCCAACTATTAAAAGAAGTAAATCTTTCATTGTTTACCTTCACCTACCCACCCCTCGCAATCAGTGCAACCATCAAGACGGTAGACAGCAATTTGTTCGGACCGTCTACCACACGAATTCTGAAGAAATTTGGTCGATTTCAATTCTAAGAAAGAAATCAATTCTATCCTCCATCGAAAACAATTTATACAGCCCTTTAGACAAAAATCCTCGCTGATGTACCCAGATCTACGCTCATAAAATTTTTTAGCTAACAAGCCCAAGCAACCAAATCAATCCAACTTCCACGAAGCCGAGACTGCCCAGACACAACTCAAGGCTTATTCGAATCGGCTTCAGCAGTCACCAACAATGCACACGAATTCTGAAGAAATACGGTCGATTCAAGTTTTAAGAAAGAAATTAATTTTCGTCTATATTGTAAATCATTTTTGGTTCGTGCCCATGATATATTTAGCCGAGATCAGTGAGTTATTGAGGTTTGCTATGAGCTCTTCCATACATCACGTTCTTAGTACTACCGTCGATATCTGGGTATTTCTTGTCTGTGCTAAAAGTGTAATCGATTAAAATTCCAATTCAGAATGTCAATTGATATTTTAGTTAACTAAAAATATATCGAATTACATAACTAATTAAAAAATTCAATTCAATTTTCAGATAGTTTGTCTAAAAAAACATCCATTTTTCGATGTTGGATATCGCAGTTTGCCAATTTTTTTTTGCGTGGGATTCTTTCTATCATATGCATACGTAAGTGCAAAATATTTGAGGGTCCTTTATTTTTTATTTACATATATATATTTCAAATAGAATAACGTAACATAAATGAGCATTATTGAGATATTTCAATATTGTGAAGACGAAAAATCTTTCACCAAATCTGTATTGTACAGAATTTAATTCTCCTTTCTCTAGCTAGAAATTTGTGATTACATAAAATTAGTTTAATTTCAGCTTTTCTGAATATACCTATAAAACTGTGTCAGTAAAATCGCATAATCTCTCTCCATTGGTAAGACTGCAGCTACACAGGTAAAGACATATCTGAAAACCAGTTAATTAACGTCCATTCTTGTCACATGCGGTTATTAAATTTTTTCCAATATATTCCTAATGGCCACGATCACTTATTACTAGTGAGAGGATTAACTTAAACCCATTTAAGATCGTCTTCACTATCGACTCATTTATTTCTCATTATCGCGAATTACTTTGAGTCTGAGTTTGTCTATGTTTTCCGGAGATTTCTGTTCCACTTTTTAAATGATTACAAATTCAAGTTTCATCGAGAGTGAAGTCGTCTACCTGTGTACTTAGTAGCGTGTGCAATTCTAGTAATCACCGACAGAAGTCTATAGTTACGATGTGTTTCTTGTTACTGTTGTTGTTGTTGACTGTCTTCTATTTCACTGTCCCAAGCCATACATAATTGGAAATTACGATTTTAATTGAATCCGGTTTTAGTACATAAAATAAGCAAGTCTAAAGTGAATTTTCTTGGAAAAGTGTATTTACGTTTATTTTTTTCTGTCTCCCGGAATAGTGTCACCATACTTCATGCAATCGAAGCTCGTTTGTCATCTTTAATTAAAGGATAATAGAATTTTATATGTAAGATGGACTTTAATTGAGACGATAGGTGTCACCATTTACTATTTTCTTCGAGAGACGTATGAAGGTACTACATAATGTATTCATATTACATGGACTATTATGACTCATCTCTTTATCTGTTCAAAGACTCCAATTATTAGGTAAGAGTTTTGTAACCCAATCAGATGGCCGAAAAACTGACTCTTTTGAGATAATAACCTGACTGTGCATAGCACAAAAGATCTTTCAGTTCACAGTGTTTAGAGGACGGATCCGGATCTCCGACCCCTCCTCCTATACTTATGTTTTAGGATAATTTTATTACTTTCGTTTTACTTTGAATATCTGCAATTTACAGGTTCTTGTTTTTCACTCAGATGACATTAAAAAAAAGGAATAGTGACTATGCATGTAAATACAATACAAATGCTTCAAAAGATATTCAAAAATCCGCAGTCAGAGTTCGCTGTATTTTTAAAGATATTATTATTTGGTAACTATGGTTTTAGATATTTATAATAATCGCTCAGAGTTTTAAGAAATTTCCTAGAGCTACATAAATAGGTACTGATTTGTATGTGCAGAGTGTAATTGTGCTCAGGTACAGAACATTTTATACCTGTAGAATTTTGTATATCCGAATTTTCAATTTAGTTTATTTATGTGTAAATGTTGCAGAAAACTACCAAGAAGATTATCTCCATAGTGTGACATATGTAAAGACTACATCGTACATAATTTGCTTTACCTTGATAGGAGGTTTAGAGTCCATAATATCATCAGTGATATGAACGTATAATATTTATTGGGGTTTTTCAAATAATTTTATCAACTTTTTTTATGCCTTCATATCGGCTGCCAACATAAAACTTTTACACGAAGAAAAACCAAAGATAAAATACAAAGCCCTCTCGAAAATTCATGAAAATAGTTCACGTAGAAAAAATTTCAATTTACGTGTTATTGTTAGGTCAGAGCCATAATTTTATCTACTTTTAATAGTCGGCATATAATTCTGCAGCATTGAAATATTTCACGAGAGTCATTAAGAAAATATTATGAAGAAAAAGTCGAAAGATTTTCCATTCAACTCCA
The DNA here is from genome assembly GCA_963924295.1 of Dioctria rufipes. Classification (NCBI taxonomy): domain Eukaryota; kingdom Metazoa; phylum Arthropoda; class Insecta; order Diptera; family Asilidae; genus Dioctria; species Dioctria rufipes. The sequence continues at coordinate 153,310,784 of OZ002743.1, read as the reverse complement.
GGAACTAATTCGATCCAAGCCAACCACCACCGTGTAAAATTGTAAATTCCATTCAGGCAGCAGAAGAAATAAAAAACAATAAAAATAATAAAAAAAAAATGATTTTCTTACATACGATTATTATGGTTCATCACAAGTTTAACTACTGCCAACAACAAAAGTATATCTTTTAATTCCCCTCTAATTTATGTAAGGCAGCAGGAAGTCTTTGTTCGAGACTAAGGAAAATTAATCATTTTATTATCTAAGAAGAGGAGTTCCGGGCGCGCACGTAGATAACCGATATCGAATTACTTTTTTCCTCCTAATTAAAAGTCTCATATCGAATTACCGCGCTGAGCTTATTTGCCGTAATTCAATTCGTGTGAACTGATTTGAGGAAAACACACTTTTATTGGGTTTTATCTTGATGTAAGCATTTCTCACATAATTTTTGTAGATATACGGTTGAAGAAAGTTTTTTTTTTAATTATTTTCTCTGTAGCACTCTACGGTACAATAAAATCTAACGAAGATTATTAAATCTACTTTAAATTTAATATTTTATGTGATTTTTGGAATGCAACTATGCGCAACTATTCTATTTTGTATAAGCTTCTTCTCTTACCTTCTGAAATACCTAAATAATTGTAATTTTTATTTAATTGAACTATAAATTAACGAACACAAAGCATATACATAAAACACAGCTAAGAGAATATTAGTAATAAGTATTGTAAAAATGAAGAAAAAGAAAAGAAAACTAATATGTCGGCATTTCCTTCCTTGATTTTATATATATATTTTTTTTTGCTTGAAATAGCGTGTTTTCATAGTGGGTGGTGACTCATGCTTTTAGTGCAATTATATTTTTTTTTTGATTTTTTTTTTAATTAATTCTTTCCGCATATTTTGTTATTATTTGATTTACTTTTTTCTTTTCTAATTTTGGTATCTGTCCATTTGTATTGTATTATACTGTGTAAATTAACTTAATTTATTTTTTGTATATTTTGTATATTTCGGGTTAATTCACTATCTGCATTTAATTTTTCGGCTGAAATTTTATTTGATATTTATTAGCGCTTCAATTATTTTCCAATTTTATAAATAAAAGAATTCAGATTTTGATTTATTGTGTGTATATTACTATTATATTAAAAAAGTGCAGAAAATAATAGAAAATGATTGATAATTATTAACACACATGAAAAGCAGTTGGAACGTCAATGAAATCTATGCGCGGATATTCACATTTCCTTAATGAAAAGCAAATTAAAAACAAGAAATTCTTGATTTTAACAATGAATTGGAATAAAGCTATAAGCTAATTTTCAACATATTGATTCAAAATGAAAATTTCATATATGTACATACATATGTAGTTAGATACATCCTAATTTGAAATTTTACTGCTTTTCTTTTCTATGAATAAACTAACTAAATGTAAACCAAATTAATTTCTCAAACTAGTCTACATAGATAAGTGGGATTACTTAAGTGTTTTAATTTTGCTTCTAATCAGAAATTAATTATTTCTAATTAGATTTTTTCTATAAAATATTTTGCATAAACTCCAATTGTAATAACTTTTGGATCGATTCTATGCACTAACTATGTATACTGTTTTATATTGAGCCAACTAAAAATATCAAGTTGGTTATGCGCATAGCAAGAGAAGTTTAGAAAAAAAAAAATAAATAAATAAAGGAAGGAGTATTAGCACGTGTGGGCTCGCATTATTTAAAAATCAGTAAAAGTAGTAAAATCCTAGCCGTTTTATGTTTATTCCATTTATTTAAATATTTCAAAACAAATTCATTTTGGGAAAATTTCGAAATAATGCCATCAATGATGTAGAAGCTATAAGACATTGAAATTCTGGGGCTGGTGGTGATGATTTATAGGAGCAGAATACTGAAGTTTTGTCCTGGGGATTGCATATAGGGAGTCACGGATTATATCCACCCTAGACTAAACTTTGAGAACTAGCATTCCTACATATTAGAGAAAAATGGGATGATAAAAGACTCTCATATGTGTGTCTTCACAAACGGTTCGAAAATGGATGTGGGGGTGGATCCGGGGTGTACTTTGCTTTTCTTCTAATGCAGAAATCGTACCACCTACCGAACTACTGTAGTGTGTTCCAGGCGAATGTTCTGGCTATTAGCAAAGCAGAAAGGCTGCGGGGAATAACTTATGTTGTACCTAGTGATCGAGTTATCAGGATATATATTGACAGCCAAGTTGCAATTAAGGCCCTGAGCTCAAATACCATTAGATCGCGCCTTATGCAACGATGTCGCTGTGAGCTCGAGAAACTGGGTGTTAATCACAGGGTTACCCTGGACATACGTAGAAACGAAGCAATTGATACTTTGTCTAAGAGGGGCTCCGATATTACTATTTTCCAGCGGAAGGCCCCTAGAATCAGTGAAGAGGATTCTAGAGATATAGGCCTGTAAACTGGCAAATCGCAGATGGGGAGAATAGACCACATGCGCGATTTCAAGACAGCTGTGGCCCGAGGTTTGTCCTAGGAGAACTAAATCTCTGCTGAGGAGGAACCCTAATGATGTGCGTAACCCCTTACTACGGGCATTTCCTCTTTGGTAAACATCAAGAGAGGTGGATAAGGAAGAGGTTGAGAGGGTTCAGCACTTACTGGAGGAATGCGCTCGGCAGCTACTTCTTCGGCGAATTGGAGGAGCTAGCAGACAATGAGTGGGCGGACCTGGTAAGGTTCATTAACTCTTGTGTCTGGTTTCAACACCCCCCAGGTAGGGTTCTAAAAAGGTGGTATCATAATAGACTACACATGGTCTAAGTAAGACTGATCGCAGGGGTTCGCGCGATGGCTACTACTCTAAAATAAGCTACGCAATAATGGTTTTGAAAATGGGAATAATGCCATGCCTTCAATTATCTCACAACGTTAAAAACCAAAAATATTTTGGTTCAAAATTTTTAACATTTTTGTGCTAAAAAACCGACAGAATGTGATGTGTTTTTGTCAGATTTTAGGACCGTGTATATTTAAAATCGTTTTCGTTAATGATATTAAATATATTTGTATTCTTCCCTGATCGAGATCAGTATAAAAAAAAAGAGAAATCAATTGAACGAAAATTACAAAAATTTCCATTTTCTAATAATTACACCACTCCGCCGGGCCTCCGCCTCGTCTACCCATCACTCTCTCTCTTTCTCTCATGCACTAATAACCAGCAGCAACACCATCAGCGAAAGAATACATTTTCTCATCAATGAAAATGGCTACAATAGCTAAAGTTTTACTGGGATCATCACTTACATTTACATTGCGATGCTATAGACAGTACCCATAATCTATACTTTTTGCATTACACAGTAATCAGTGTTTTTCCTCATTACAAAATTTAATATTCGTAATAGATCTAGAAAACTTTCTCTAGGCGGGTTGTAAACATGATACCAGGCTCACAATTTTTCTTTTAACGTTACACTCGAAGTTTTAGATAAATCCTGAATAATACCATCATCATATATTCCAACTTCAGAATTGTCTGTGGGGGTGGTATTTTTTACGTATTTAATTATTTACTAAGTTGAATATCTTGTTTTATTTCACTATACGCTATAAATATCTTTTACTAGAACTGGAATTTTGTATTGCAACTATTCGTCAAACTAATACACTTTTACTAAAATAATACACTTCAGTAAAACTTGAACTTGAAATAAAAAACCTAAGTTGTGATTCCCCGCATTATCTACAGCAACCTCGTTTTCAGTGAATCATTGTCTGCTTTTTAATCTCTTTGTACGCTACATGTTACTTTTAGATAAAAAGCATTTGCTTGGTTATTTTCTGCATTATCATGAGGCTATTTTTTCTTCGATTACATTTTTATTATGTTCATCGATGTAGTCATTAATAAGATTTTCGTGAATCCAGATATGTTCTGCTGGGTAACGACGAGCGGGCAAGGTTTTTTGAGTGCGAAAATAGTAACATTTACACTGAGTGGTAAAAGGGAAGAGGCAAAGTTATTTACTTAATGAGATTTATAAGTATATACCAACTTAAAGTTTGGTAAGTGAATTAGTAATAGCTCACATGTTTCAGTTTCAATTGTTCCAGAAAAAGTACCAAAGTAATTAGTAGTGTAATAGCTCACGTCTTCAGATTCAGTGCTTAAACCTTTTCGTAAAATGACGTATCGACTCATGATCGTGAGGAAATTAAGTTTTACTGTGACATTCTGCAGATTAAAGGTGCAGTACCAGTAAGTGTTTTCTAAGTGTAAAATTGTTTGCTCCTCTTACTGAGACATATCCCCCTGTGAAAGTAATGTATAATAATATCAAACACTTTGTATATACAATTTTACAATTTCTTGCAAGACGAATCCCAGTATGAGTTTTTTTTTAATGAAAAGTATATTAAAAAGAAAATATTACGAAAATATTTAAAAAGTTAAAAATATAAAAAAAAATTAAAAGAAAATAAAAAAATAAAAGAAAATGAAAAAATTAAAAAAATTTAAAAAAAAATTTAGAAAAATTGAAAAAATTAAAAAACTTTACAAACTTAAGAAGGAACCCCATTCTAAGAACGGGCAATTTTAGCTAGTCACTTATAATATCATTGAACAAAATATTATTTATTTTAATACGACTGCGCATTTTTAAAATATTCTCTAAGGATACTACACTTAAATCAGTAACTTAAGATAACTATAAAGTTGTACGCAGAATACAAAAAAAACGTTATACTTTACCATAATTCAATTACGTAAGAGCTTATTGGTAAATGGTTGATTCGGGCATTATTTGTAATGATCAAAGTAGCATGGAACAGATAGCAAGACGAGTAAGCACTTACCCTGCTATAATTACAAAATGTAAAAGTAATTAATTTTTTAATTTGGTTAGTAGGGGTAGAACTTACAAATTTTTATTACAGAATCGATTCGGTAAGCATTACATTGCCTACTGGGGAGTACTTTTTCGGTATATTCAAGGACAACTGAGTTTGTCTTGTATGTAACTCAAGTGTATCACTACCAAATATAACAATGTCGAAAGGCATTTTAAAATCGATTCTCCGATTGCCAGTGGAAACCGGAAGATTAAAGAAAGTGAGTTAAAAGTTGTCTTATGTGCACAGCAGTTTTTTTTTTTACGTATCCAGGCACAAAATCAACAATGCTGGCATTGTTTGTAATTACAGAACTATTCATAAAACGAAAAAAGATTTTCGATGATGGAGAAATGATCAAGGAAGCTATGTACAAAGCTGGATAAGGATTTTTTCATAATTTCAAAAATAAGAACCAAGTTCTTTTGTTAATTAACAACATTGCACTGTCACCTAACACTGTAATGTGCCGCACCGAAACAAGGGTAAAAATTTGGAAGAATTACTTAATGACGACTTGCAAAATTTAGAGTCCTGGGGGGTGATTCTGATCTCTATGCCATAGCTTAGGCGTTATAAGAACTGTCGCAGAAAAAATCTGGTCATTTTATTTTCTCCGCAATAACTAAGCTTTGAAAGTTATTACATTTGTTGTTAGTTATTGAGTGAGTTTTGATTGTGGAATGCAAACAGTTGAAAGTTCGAAAAATTGATTTTGACCAAGTATAATGAAAATTCTGGGATTTCTCAATCCCAACTGGCAAAGTAAAGAGGAATTCTAAGTCTAGGGTATTGAGGGTATTGAAAAATTATAAAAAAAAAACTGTGAAAATACAAAGAAAGTCAAGTTCAAGAAGAAATCGTGGTTCGATGCACAAAAATTTGGAAGCTGCTGTCATCAGGACTTTGAAGACGAAGCCAAGCATTTCAATTCGTGATGCGGCAGATAAAGCTGGGATCGTGAAATCTACGGTTCAAGAATAACGAAAGAAAGGACTTAAAACAATAAAGTCCAGAAAATTCCGGATAGAGACTAAATTAAGGATAAAATTGCTAAAACAGGGTCAAGAAAACTTTACAATAACTTTTTGAAAAAATCTGATTGCTGTGGAATGGACGATGAAACGTGAAATCAGATTTTTCACAGTTACCTGGACAGGAATAATATGTTGCAAACCAACGATGTGCCGTTTCAGAAAAGTTCAAAGACAGGAAAACATCGAAATTTTTCCAGAAGTATTTAGTGTGGCCGGCAATTTGTACTTGTGGTAAGAAAAGTGATTTTGTCGTTAGCACAGGAACGATAAACGGGAAAATTTATGTAAAAGAATGTTCAAAAAAGCGGTTACTGCCGTTTATTGAAAGACACAACAGTTCTGTTCTTTTTTGGCCCAATTTAGCATCATGTCATTCTGGTAAATGGGAAAATCACCCGAACAAATGACAGAAGAAACTGTGCAAGCCTTGATGTTGGGAATAAATAAAAACTCTAAGATGATTTCTCAAGAAAAAAACTGTTTTGTTCTTTTGTATTATGGGTAAGAGAGAAAGTATGATAACAAAATAAAATAATACATTAACATTATATTTCTTACTTTTTTTCATTTATTCTTTAATATTTACTTGGGACCAGTTTTTTCTGGGACACTGCTTATTTTAGTCACATATTTTGATATTTCACCACGAAGTTGTCGTACTTTTATATTCACCATATTCATTTTGATTTATCTTTTTCATCAAAATAAACAAAAATCAATTTGCAATGAATAAACGTCAGAATATACCCCTAAAAGCACGACAAATTTGTCAACTTCTTTCAAGGTTGTGACAAAAATGTAAAAATATTGTAAATGAATATTCTACACTCCTTACGGGAATATCTTGTGGCAGAAGGTGGCTAGGTCATGGCACGCCTTTTTGAAAACATTTTGTCAATTACTTCCAAAAATAAGAGATCAACTCGCTCGGGACCATTTTTGTACCCTAGATGAAATTATAGAATGTAATAAGTTTGTCATTTCGTTTGTAACGCACAGAAATGATGCTAGTAGAAAATGGGTTGTATACCGCATATCCGCCCTCACGATAACTCGAGAACGCATTTCTTTAGAGTATTGAAATTTTGCACACAAATAAAATCAAATAAAAAACTAAATTTAAGTTCGAAAATGGGACCAATCCATCGTAGTGTTGCTGTATAAAAATTTCGTTTTTCACTATATATTTGGAACTGCCTGAGAACGTTGAAGAGAGCTGAAATTTGGTGCATTGAGTTTTCAGAGTAATAGCAAAAGATATTAAAATTATATGGATTAAATCGGTAACCTCTTCTTCGTGTTTCCATACAAAACGTTGGGTTTTCACTATATACTTTTTTGGAACTTCCTGAGAACTCGTCGATTTCGAGAGCTCAAATTTTGTACACAGCGTTTCCATAAAAATTGCAAATATAAATTCAAAACTTCGCTAAATAGAGTAACCTCTTCTTCAAAACTTTGGTTTTCACTATATATTTGCACACTGTCTGCGAACTCGCTGGCGTAGAGATTTCGTACACAGCAATTCATAAAAATAGTAAATAAACTTTCAAAAATGAATTAAATCGGGCATACAAAACTTTGCGTTTTCACTTTATTTAACTTTTTCTTTTCATCTAGATTATTGGTCTTAGACAAATTATAACTTTTTCTTTTATTTATTCTATTTGTAGTGTTTTTGTGAGGTAACCAACGAGAAGTCCAAGATTTGAAATATATTAATAAAACAAAAAATCGAACGAACCATAAATCTTTGCCACGACTTTCAAATAAGTTGATACGAATCTAGTCCCCCAAAAGGGTTGGCAAAAGTTTTGGCAGTTTTTTTCCTGCAATGTGAAAATGGGATCGTAATTATTATAAGATCTATGTTAAAAATTGTACTTTAATAGTTGTCTTTCGACCAATTTTTTTTATGAATCCTTAACTATTATTTCACAATATATTCTTCTGGGTTATGAAATACAAGTTATCGATAACTTTTATAATTATTATCAATAAATAAGAGTCATTTCTGGATTTATTTCTATTGGTAATCGAATAACCATTATTTCACAATTAATTCTTTTTTGTTATAATCATTTTCATTCTTCTCAATAATGGGAGTTAGGAGAACTTGAATACCGGACTCGTTTATAATATTCAAAAATATATAAGAATCAATCGCCTAATAGAATTTATATGATAGAAATCTTGTGGATCAGCTGAATAAATAAATTCAAATTGAGGAAATCGATAACCAATAATATAAAAATCGACAAATATCTCTTATTATCGACAACAATTATAAAAGTTGATTGATAACTTTTATTGCACAACCAAAAGAAATAAATTGTGAAATAATGGTGATCATACAACCAACAAAAATACATAGCTTAAGAAGATTGAAAAAAAGAAGTTATCGATAACTCGTATTTCATAACTCAGAAGAAGATATTTTAAAGTAATGGATATTGGATAAAAAAAAATTAACCATTAAGATGCAATTTTTATTTTATTGGTTATGCCTTTTTAAATTACGCCAGAAATTGAGAGTTGACCTTATGAGGATAAGATTGGTCCTATCCATTTGAAGATACCGTCATTATGGTTATTTAATTTAAGTTATTTATTAATATTTACCATTTAGGAGTATGTCAAATATCGAAGGTGGGCTAATTTAAGAAATATATGTCAAGTAAAGAGGGTTTATAATAATTAAAATAAGCGTGTAAACAATTAACAATATCTAGAAACACTCATTGTGTCAACACTTCGAAAGACACTACCCCCGAGTTCCTTAAAGGAAGATTGATATTGGAGTAACCACCTATAATCATATTTGCATAGGCTATTTGTTAGGTGAGCACTAATTAACTTTAAACTTTGAAGTGGGTTGAATGATAAAACAATTAGATAAGGAGTAACAGTATATAGAGCTCACAATATACATTTAACATTATCTCTACTTACTTCAATACATATATTTTCTCCCAAATGGCATTCATATGTGTGAGGGATAAAATACATACGCTAATTATTACTTACTGATTTTTCCATTTCAAAAAGCTGAACTTTATAGTGTTTCAAAATATTATTTAACTTAAGAAAAACTGCCTTACTCGAATTTCTGAATAAGATTATTGATTTTCATATTGGTATCGACTAAACTCGTTCTGCCATGAGTTAACTTCGATATTACTCTGATGCGCAACAATTCGTTGAAGCAAGGTTTCCTTCGACTCAACTTTTTTTGTAATTTTTGAAAGCTCAGTAAAATTGTTTAATATATAATTGATTACCGGTTAAAAATTCGCGAACTTTATAAAAGAAAAGAGCCCATACTAATTCAATAAAAAGAACACAATTAGAAATATTTCTCGGCAAAGAAAGTAATTTTGTGGTTACATATATTCGCCATCACTTTTATGAATAAAAACTATCAAGTTATAAATATGTGAAATGAAAAGATGAACTCTCAGTTGTTAATTGCATAGCGTACATATGGTGTTCAGAAATTCGTATACTGTGCACGATTTGATAGATTGTATGGCGAAAGGAAGGATGGTAGGGTTGGTGGGTAAGACAGGACGTTTCGACATAATTAAATCGATAAAATTTGAAAAAATTAGAAGATTGACTTGTACGTACTATAACTTCCAAAAAGGAAAGGCTGGTTGGGTATTGTTTTCCAATTCAAGATATTTTCATAAAGTGTATAATACGACTATAACAGGCTGTACTAAACCCATAAAACCCATAACGCCGAAGCGACACGTTTTACCCCTACTCCCCTTCACCTTATGATTCTCTCGATCGTTCTTTTCAATATCTTAAATATTTTCACAATTTTTGGAACATCCTGTATTCATATTGTGGTTACGTTTTTAACTTACTACATTTGTATAGGACACAGTTAATGATTGCAATACACGATAATTTCAGTCCGGAGGTAAAGATGTCCGAAATATCTCATGAAAGCGATATAACCCCAATCCATTTCTTTATTACAAGAAAAGTTAATAATCTTTTTAAATGCTTGTGGTTTGGATTTTAAGAGGAAGACAATTTCATACGCGAATTACTTCGACAAGATAGGAACTATATATATGTGGTGACTAGTCAATTAGTAATAACACAGAAATTAATGGTTTTCGTGATAACCATCGTATAATGATATGACCAAAAATTGAGTTAGAACACAGGCGATATTATAGCTTTCTATTTAAAAATGGAATCATCACGAGTAGACAAAAAAGTGTAAGTCAAGACAATTGGAATCACATTTATAGTAGAGAATTCTCAATTTTTGAGTTGACTGATTTTGAGTAAATTTTTGTTTCACTGAGATTATGTGAATTGCTACACTTTATCTAATAAGTAGATTGTATAAAAATGCTCTTTATTTGAAATGGGATTTAATAGGCCAACCAAGTCGAAAAATAAATCAAATGCAATCGTTGAAAGCAACGTCTAATTTAGGCGCACATGTAATAAGTGATTGACGTAAGTTAAATACCGCTTTTTAAACTTACAAAACAAAAGTCGATTTTACAACTGGTGACTTTATCAGGGAGGTATTTGGAGAACAGTTATGTGAAATTTTGCAGACATGTTTAGAATCCTTCTGGCTATGACCGGATTTAGAAATTTACAGATTAGACCTATCAGAGCTTCGAAAGTTTGTAAGAACCCAGTGCTCTTAAATTACATGAATTGCGGAAAACCATATTACAAATGAGAAAGAGAAAATAAAGCAAAAAGGATGACGATTCTAAAGCGGAAAAAGGAATGGATCCAAAAGGCATCAGAAAAATTAGCAACGAAGACTTGCAACAAAAAATAATAATAAAGTGCGAAAAATCTTATAAGCGTCGTTGATAGATGAATCAACTTAAAAAACCTTAAGTGTGCTACTTAAGTTCTAGATGGCTTCAATTAAAGTGTATCAAATTTTAAGGGGTGCCTTACAGTTTAATTTATAATCAAAATTTGAATTTTTATGATTCTTTAACTTTATATTTGGTAATACTTTGTATTACAAAATTTTTATTTCCTTCATTGTTAAGACACTGAATTTAGTTCTTTTGAATATTGTTTTGGCTACATACTACATAGGACTAGAATAATTCGAAGAAGTTTCGGGAAGTTTTTGAATTTTGTGCAAAATTTTACTTAAAAAGCTCACTTAGAGTCGGCCTCTAAGTTTTAATAATTCTGTTAATTATATTTTATATGTGAATTCAAAATCATTAATTCTACAAATCAGCCTTGTCTTACTCTAAACATGGAGATGTGAAGAACGAAATTCATAATTTGCCACAAATATATATATACATATATAATTCTGCCCGAAATAAATTTCAATAATTAATTTTTACAAAACAGTTTTTGTTGTGAATAAAACAAATTGTTTTATTTTCAAAGAAATAAATCAACTTTCTGTACAGCTCTTAATAGAATGCCGAAACTGTCCTCTATTAAGTTTTGAAGTCAGCCAATGCTTTGTTTTCCAAAAAGGAAAAGGTTTTAATACCTTGCAAGCACAGCATCCTGTGGGGCAGTTCCACATCAATGCTTGAATGTTTCAAAATATTTATATATAAAAAAAAAAAATGTTACACCCTTTTGGAACGTAAAAAGAAACCACTCTAAAAGTTAGTACGAGAAAATATTTGCATAATAAGACAAGGTTAGGCGCTAGAATGACGGAAATAATGTTTTTTCATAAAAAAAAATACAATTTAGTATCAATTGATATACTTGATGGGCTCAGTATTAACTAGTTTAATTTTACCGAGGTTTTTGATTAAAACTCGCCCTCCCCCCAGTAACGCACCAGAAACAATGGACTTTATGAACATAATTAAAGTTGTTGTTTTATTTTACAGAGGTTTTTATAAGCCAACCCCCCCCCCCCCCCCCCTCCGCGAATAATCAGGAAACAATGCACTTTATGAACATAATTAAAATAGTTGTTTTATCTACAGAGGTTTTTATTTAAACTCCCTCCGCCCTCCTTCCAACCGGTAACCTGGTAAGAATGCACTTTATTAACATAATTAAAGTCTAAGGGCTTTCATCGAACGAGTTATCCATGCCTCTTTTTCTCTTCGTTGTAAAATTATAACCATTTTGCCATCAGCGTTAACCAAAAGGGTTGTTTTTTTATTTAAATGATTATAATTTGTTAACAAGGAGGGATAGGGGGTTTTCGATGGAAGCTCTGTTGCATAAGGCCTTAATTATGTTGAAAGTGAATAGTTCCCGAATTACAGGGTTATTCATAGAAACATATACAAAGCAATGTTTGTCCCGTTTCTATGAAACTGTTAGGAATTTGAAAACAGTGTTTAATATAAATGTTAGTTATGTGGAGAGTCATGTAGAGTCATAATACGTAATAAAAAACAAGAGTTCCCAATTAAAGTTTATTCTTCTCTACAGAGGACAGGGTATGTTTTTTTTCCGAAAATTTATTATTCGAGTTAACATATATAATTCTCTTATCCAGCTCTACAGTAGTATCTTACGGTTGTATTGAAATCTCTAAGCTTGATGCTTGTGAAATAATTTTCTGTTGTTTCTCTTTTTCCCATACTGCAGATATCATTTTACGCACGCAACTCGCAAGTTTTAAATTGTGTTTTGTTTTTGCAATAATTTTTGCAACAACGAAACCTCTTCATTTTCATCCTTTCGTACTCTTTACCATTGTTATCATTAAGTTGAGATTTATATTATAAACAAATAAATAACAGATGGAGAATTGTTTAACAAAAAATTGACTACTCATTCTGGCAATAGCCAACCAAAATTTATAGAGGACGTGCGTTAGGTAGCTCAGTATAATTCCAAATTATAACAAACAAAGTTGTATACTAACAAATTCATTGTAGAGTAAGGAGCCATTCTCTGAGTTTTGAGGAACATTTGTTGGTATAGTCTCATTGATGCTCTTACCAAGGCTCATAGAATGACTTAGTATATTTAAGATCACATACTAAATCGTTAGTACTAAATGCCCAATACAATGGTGGCATCGTGCACTGGCATCGGCATAGAATCATGAGTAAGGTAGTGCCGCTAGACAAAATGACGGCATCGACATTGGTTTGATGCTGATGCCAGAATCAAATAATGTATGAGTTTAAATGTCGATACCAATGCTGATAGTGATGCTCGATGTCGCCATTGAGTTTCAACATTTAGGGCAGAATCTGATATTCTTAATGCCAACATGTACAAACTGTGCCGAAGAATATGATAGGAAAACCGAATATGGTACCTACGGATTCTTCTAGAATACCTAGTTAAAAGAAAAAAATTTCCAATAAGTTCATTACTCTGCAAAACTCAAAGACAATTTTTTTAACATGAAATGAATGAAACCCTGAGGATTTCTAAGAGTAATTGAGTAATTTCAATAGTATTTTCTGTTTGGAGGCGAACATTTTTTAAACAGTGAAGTGCGGTTAAATAAATAAGTTTACATTTATTTTATAAACGTTTTAATCACGACAAAGTTTTTCGTTTTTGGTAATTAATAGACATTCACTTTTATCTAGTAAGGTACTTCGACTATTCGATAGAAATGATGTAATATTTATTCTTTCTTAGTTTAAATAAAATTTGAAAAATAAACAAATAGAAAATAATTTCAAATTGTGTGAGGAAAGAATTAGTAGCAAGTAGTACAAGCAGATAGATTTATTTTATAGGGCTGCTCAGAGCATACGTCAATATTGCAAGAAAATGCATTTTTTTTACGTTGTTGAATTAAATAGTCTTAAACAAAAGAAATGAATTATTTTCAATATCTTCTTCAAAGGAAATAAATAAAGAATACCAAGTTTCTAAATCTTTTGTTGCAACTTCCCAGTATCGTTAATGTCAACTCAAACGACGCGAGCAAATGTCTGTCTCAAAATGGGCATATATCAGGAGGTTGCACAGTGCGTGAGCTGTATAATACTTCAATGGAACACCACGTATTCAGCGTATGAGCTTCTCGGAAGCTTGAGAAAATTTTATATCGAAAGTGTACCTACAGAAAAAAGGAAACGAAACCAAATTGACTCACAATGCCCACGCAACTCGCAAGCTAGCATTTTGGTGGAAACACCACGGATGCTACGTCCGAGCAAATTGTATGCTACATACAGGCTGCTTCCTTTCTCGTCGATATCAAAAATCTAATTGACGATACGATCTACAAAACAGTCATTTGTTCATTTCTTCTGTTACACTTTCTGATGATACTATAAATTGTGTTAAATAGATAATAATTGGACCTTTCCAATGGTTTAAAAACATTTCTCCTCCTCCCTCCTCCCCCCCCCCCCCCCAATTTCGATTTTGAAGTTATGGCTCATTAAAATTAAAATTTTGGAATTTTAACTCTACTTAACTACTATTTTTATGATAAAAACGTCATCAAAACTAACAATATTGGATTTTACATAGAATCCCAAGAGCTTAGCTTTATAAGACCCATCACATTTTGTACCCAAAATGAAATATTTTTTGCGTTTTTGGCACTTTTTCTTAAGAAAATCCAGCGAAAAATTATATTAGTGCCAGAAAATATATTCTGGGAACGAGGTTTTTAAGGTATTTTCACTGAATATGTTCAAGAAAAAGTGTAAAAACCGCAGAAAGGGTTACATTTTTAGGCACAAGGTGTGATAAGTCATTTTAAAGCGAAGCTTTTGGACTTCTTAAATCTAATATAAAAAGTTAGTGTTGATCACGTATTTTTTGGAAAAAAAAAAATATAATAGTTAAATAAAGACTAGCGAGTTAAAATTCCGAAATTTTAAGTTGATTTAGCTATGACTTCAAAATGGAAGGGAGGAGGAGAAAACCTTACGTACTATTGCAAAGTTGCAGTGATTATCTATCTAACAAATTTTAAATCATAATCATTGGGTGTAACTTTCAGGAGTTAACGGGTGATCTATAAAAACATACCCAAATATCTTTATCACGTTTCCAACGAGCTTATCTGCGTGCAGCTCTCTAGCTCTCTAGCTCATTCGTTCCGAAGCAAAATACTCGGTGGATTCACTTAAAATTTGCATCTAATGAGCCAAGCGCATAATGCGTATGTTAGCGCGCGAGCTAGTAAGATGCAAGATCGTAGCGTACTGCTTTTTGTACTGTAGAAACTTAGTTTCCATCTAGGTCCAGTACATGCCTTATGTTCATTAGATTCCAAATGAGGAACGCATTGATGAACTCAACATGATTTCTTTACTAGGCTTATATAAAGTCGAGGAGCTAAATAGCTAAATCCATTCAGCGATTAGTCCGCAAGAAGATTAGAGCATATAAAAGCCATTGAGGGATTGGTAATTTGGAATCATTATCAATTTTTTTTTATCCATTTGGTATTTTGCCTTAGAAAATTTTCCCATGATACAGAGTCAGTACTTGTAATTTAAGACAAAAACACGCTGCCCTGCATAAATACATTTATAGTGTTTCGTATTTATCTCATATCCACAACACTTTGAATTTAAAAAGTTGACTTTTGTTTATTGTTAGCATGCTCAAGTGCAGTACCAAAATATATCTTTGATTCATCCATTAAACCTATTCTTTCTGGTTAAGCTATTAGCATATTTCTCTTTCTCTCACTATATTTCTGGTTAAGCAATATTTTAAAATAACATAAATTTCGCTTTGAGTTTTCTAATAACAATTTTCTCATTTAACTCTTGAACTGACCACTTGCACAGCGACTCAGGAAAATGAAAACGCTGCACAAAAAAACTCGCTTTTGTACCCTCCAACAACGAATATTCCCAATTAAACTTATATTAAAAGGTCGGAAAATTTTTATTTTCTCATAATTCGTAAGAAATTCTTAAATTTTTATTTTGTTTCTCGAGAAAAGCACTTTCAATGTTTTCGTTGAATTTATAATATCTTCCGAAAAATAAAAGGATACGAATTTTCCGCCCTTTTAGTATAAGTTTAATTGGAAATATTCGCTGGAGGGTAGAGAAAAAAGTTTTTCAGTTCAGCCATTCCACCATTACATTCAATCACGAAAATAGTTAAAATTCATCATAATAAAAAATCAATAAATTCTATTTGGAATGTGTACTTTAATTACATAAATAAAAAGTAAATAAAAATATTGTTTTCGTTTAATTTAGACAACAGATGTATCTTGAAAAATATCAACCCTAAAGGAAAAAGTATATGTATAGATGAATTTTATAAACGTCTTTTTCCTAAAGGTAACCTATAACCTATATATCAATGTATGTACCGAAGTATCTAATGTACATTATGTATACGTAGAAAGACTGTGTTATATACAAATGGACATGTCTACATTTCCAATGGCATCTTATAAAATTTAATTCTAATTTTCTTTTTAAAGTGCATTGCTTATCATTAATAAAACGCGTGATTTCGATCTACTTACTAAAGAAAGAAAAAAAAAACATATAAACGCTAGGGAAAAAAAGCGAAAAACTGTTGAACTCAATACTCAAACAAATCACTGCACTAAGAGAAATTTAAACAACTACTTAAACTACAACTAAATAGTTTTTAAAAATTATTTTAAAAATTAACTAGTAAAAGTAGTCGTTTTATGTGTGGAAGTGATTAAAATTGCAATGCTATTTATATATGTGAGGACGTGTCATGTTCGAATTGTTTTAGTTTTAAATTTTTTTTTTTCATTTTCGAATTAAAAAAAAAACAAGTTAGGTGAAATGAATTAGGTAAAAAAATACAATTGCACTTACAAGAGGTCGTCCCCAATACCAAGATTTAACACGTTGAGTTAAACCACCCAAATGTGAACGTAGTCCATCTAGGTATCCACCCTGGAATACAAAATACAAAAAGAAACCAAAAAATTGGCCCATATGAATTATATGGGGTTTAACTAAGTTTTTATATTTAATTTTTAGAACTATATATTTAACTAGTCTAGAAAATTTAGTAGTTTCTATTTAAATTAACTACTACTATAGTTATAAAGACGATATCAAAATGGTATCAGAAATAAATGTATAAGTAAACAAATACTAAATTTTACACTAACTCTAACTAGTGTTAAAATATTATTAAATTTTAATACCGTCGATTTATATAAGTAAAATATAAGTTAAATATATTCTAGCTAGGACTAAGTACCTTTTATAGAAGTAAATATTTTGCAATGTTATTTTTTCGAAATTAAACAAAATATGGAAGTAAGGTGTCTAAGATGTTCTATGAAAAACTATGATTGGGGAATCGTAGGTTGTATTTTTATTTAATGTAATTAAACTTAAGGTCAACGAGTGTAGTGCTTCTACTTTGGGATTTTAAAGAAATTTATTAGCCATGTAACTTCAAACAGATGATAATACCAGTGCTGTGATTTAAATTGGGTGGCCTGTTAGAATTTTTCGATACACAAATATTATTGCCAGTGAATTGTATTAAAGATATCATCTTTTCTTCATAAACATCCGTAAATTTCCTTTGGAGTAAAGACGATGTAACGATATTTCACATACAATATCTGTCTATTTCATTATCCCAGCCAAAAACTTACAAAAACTCCAACTTCAAGAGGAGCTACAGAGAAAGAAAAATAAGGATTGATAAATATGAGCGATATGAAAATAACACGAATAATCAGAAGGTTTTCGGAGTTTTCTAGATCATATAAGTATACAAAATTTTTGTATATCTTATCTTCATCTTCTAAGTTTAGACTTTCGAATTATATTAAATTTGGAGTATCAGCCCTGATAACTCCACCGATGGTGCGGTTAAAGAACTATACGAGGAACTTAATCTTTCTACAGTGTAAAAAATCTTGCACGCAACCTTGGATGGATGGATGGATTAAAAAAAACCATTCAGAAGCCTAAGAAGTCTCGAGAACTTAGGCCACAAGAATACCCATAGTTCATCCTGTATATTTATCATCTATTACACGTAAATCATAGCCGGACGCTCCCTTCATTACACTGAGAAAATGAGTTCAGCAGATAATGGCAATATTCTGGTTTTTCGTAGGTATCTGATATCAGAAGATACTTTCCCGCCTCACGGATGGCCTTTTTGTGCGCCTGGAAACCCGTGACGGTTTCCACATAAGGGTCCTCACAGAAAACTCCTGCTCCGGTATTTTCGTACGTTTTAGAGTTGTCTGTGTAGATAAAATGGTATGCCAAGCGCAGAGTGTGATTAGCATTCTGCTCTATAAGGGATTTTGGATTTGAAGTTGTCCTTTAGTTTGTTTAGTTGATGTCAGGTACGACTGAATGCACAAATTCAAAAATGGATTTGTGTGTAACACTTGATCCAGGGTGAATCCAGCTCTGGTTAATATGCAGTCTTAGCGCTATGATTGATGCTTCATTTTTGATGTAAACTTTGTCAGGGTATAAGTTCAGGACTACTTCAAGGGTCCGAATGCTAGTGGACTTGAGTACAATGCTTACACTAAAGAGGCACAGTCCTTTTCCAATATCTTAAAATAATTGGCGAAATCTAAGTTTTGAACCACATCGCGGAGCCATGATTTGAATGGATCGGATTACGCTAGTGTAGGATTAGGGTCCAAAAGCTTTGATTGCTCTGTCTTCTAGGTTTCTATTTCAACTTTTTTTTACTTTTTACTGTGCGCTTTAATTCCAAATGTGTAGAGCCAAAAGACCACTTTTCTTAATAAAAAGGTAAGAGATCAGTTTTTAGTGGATTGATGCACAGTCCGAAATAGGATCTCGCTTTGCACAAGTTGTCTGAGTTCCGTCTCGTAACTACCCATAACTAAAATCACCAGGTCGTTTGCGTAGCATATCGCTTTGTAACCCGTCCGGGTGAGTGTTAGTATCAAATCATCCATAATGAAAATCCATAATAATAAATGTTATAAAATACCGCCATGAGGAGTGTCCTTATCATTCTTTTCACTCAACCTTCCCCGCACAGATTAGCAAAGGCAGTTCTATTGTTTAACATGTGTGCGAGCCAGTACTTAAAAGTCTAGGTCACTCCATGTTTTGTTAGCATGTCAGTAAATTTATGTGGAAGTACATTGATAAATGCGCCTTTCTAAATCCTTGGTTATTTAATGTTATTTAATATGCTATTTGACAGATAATTTTGAGACAATAGGTTATAAGGCGTTTTCACGAACTGACATACACTGTTTCTTAACTTTCTCAAATAAAAAAATTACATGAACTTTACAGACGTCACAGCTTACCTTTTTGCATGATTTAAAACGAGTTTTTTAGCTATGGTGCACCTACCGCCTTTTTTATTGCACTATGCACTTCAACTTTCAAACTTATTGCAAAACAGTTGTTGGAATGAACATTTAGTTAGCTTTTTTTTTTTAATCTTAATTGTTTTCAAAATTTATTTCAAATTATGGGTGGAGCCGCGGTTTTAACGTTTGGATAATCTCCTCTGGGTCTACAACAAAGAAAGAATTATTTTATGCAAGCTTTTGTTTATTTTTCAGATGCAGTCAAGCTTTATCTTTTTGTGCTTACTTCTTCTTCTTTTTTTCACGACGAAAATTGTTCACCCACCTTATCACACCTTTTATGTTATTTCTCCTACATTATACTAAGAAAATGGGGAACAAAACATATTTTGGTTCATACCTGAGCTAGACAGAATTTTTCCGATTATAAAAAATTTCATAAACCCTGGGTAAATCTGTGGGTTAGTAATTATTAACACCATCAAAACAATTAACTTTCTCACATACATTTTTATTTCATAGTACTGATAGTTTTATTGTACTACCGAAAAATAAATGCTGTAAAAATGTATTGCTATATTTTAAACTTATCATGCCAATGGAAGGAAAACCATAAGTTTTGGACTGTAGTACGTGAGCAATTCATTTGCAATAGTTTTATATTGTACGCCTTGTTAAAACATTATCTAGTTAAAACTTTTAGTGTGCAGCGGGTCTTAATATAAGTACATGAGGATTTGAGCATGCACGATTCACGTAAAACTGATGATTTTTGATAATTCACAATACGATTCTGACCATATATGTAGTTATCATCAAGAAGACAAAAATTAATCCTGATTTTCCTATCAGGAATCAATGGATAAATCTATAGAGTACCTATATAGGAGTACATATGTAGTGTAATATCGACTTTGATCCTCTACATAATTACTTCACCCCGATCAATACGTCAAAAGCATGTTCACTTTTGTAACGCACCATCAGTTTTTCAGGATCTATTTGACACCTTCTAGCAATTTGATTGATGAATTCAATTTTAAATGCGTGAATATAGTGGAAGTCATTGTTTTAGAATCGGTAAGTCTAGATGATATACTGTTCCAATTATTAAAACTTATCTTACCATTGATAATCTTCCCTCCTATAATATCAATTTATTGAATGTTGGAAGACTTCGAAAGTATTACTATTTGAAAGCAAATTGTGGTCCATAAAGACTTATCTAGAAATTTTTGAAGTATTCCGGAGAAGCTTATGTATCAGTAGATTCTGAAATACATACCTGGAAGCTAATACAGTAT
The DNA here is from genome assembly GCA_963924295.1 of Dioctria rufipes. Classification (NCBI taxonomy): domain Eukaryota; kingdom Metazoa; phylum Arthropoda; class Insecta; order Diptera; family Asilidae; genus Dioctria; species Dioctria rufipes. The sequence goes on along the minus strand of OZ002743.1, from coordinate 153,290,339 downwards.
TAATACATTGGAAATCGGGTAGAAGCACTGAATCCACTTTTTTCTCACATCTCTAAATCCCTAGATTCTCCAAACACATATTCTAGGTTGCTTAACAAACTGACTGCATTCTCTATCATCAGTTGCACGTATTAAAAGAACAAAATGGCAAGGATAAATTATTGGTCCACTTTTATTTAGCTCAAATTAAAAACAATTTATAGAAATATTTAATTAAGAAAAAACTCGTGCGTCGACGATGTATAGAGCTATTAAAGTGGACATACTGGACTTATAGAAGATTGTGTCGCTAGATCTAATTCAAAGCCTATTCTATCAATAACCATTTTGTCTTTAACCTTTAAAAATCGAAAGACATGAACACATGGTTCTACAGGGTGGGCCAAAAGTCACCATGGGGTTTAAAAATTTAATAACTTTTTCGTTTATATATTTTTTTTTATTTTTTTTTAGATTATATAAATAACATCTGGAGAATAAATAATGGAGAGATTCACAACTGAACAAAGAACCAGAATAATAGAATTTTATTACTTAAATCAGCGATCAATTATTTTAACGCAAAGAGCATATCGTCGCCATTTTAACGTCAGAATTTCGCCCTCTGAAGCCATGATTCGTTGCTTAGTTGATCGTCACCACCAACATGGCACCGTAAGTGATTTGCCTCGAACCGGTAGACCGCGTATAATTCACACTGCGGAAAATATTGAACGTGTAGAGCAAAGTGTTAACGAAACACCAGAAACATCTACCAGAAGGCGTTCTGCTCAGCTAAGGATGTCTCGTACGTCACTACGGCACATTTAAAAAAAAGATTTACTGTTATTCCCATATAAGGTGCAATTGGTGCAAGAATTGAAACCCGCAGATCATCGGCAACGTCTAAATTTTGCAGTTAAATTTCAACAGTTGGCCAGAAATGAAATCAACTTTATTGAAAATCTGATTATGAGTGATGAAGCTCATTTTCATCTGAATGGCTTTGTTAATAAGCAGAACTGTTAGTTCTGGGGTTCTGAAAATCCAAGAGCCATTCATCAACGCCAATTGCACCCCATTAGGTGTACAGTATGGTGTGGCATTACATCTGAAAATATCATTGGGCCTTACTTCTTCGAAAATGAAGATGGAAGTGCTGTAACCGTAAATGGAGAGCGGTATCGGTTTATGATAGAAAATTTTTTACGTCCTGCTCTTGAAAACAGACCTGAGATGTGGTTTCAGCAGGATGGAGCCACTGCCCACACTGCCCGAGACACAATGGCACTTTTAAGGCAAATTTTTGGACAGCGAATAATTTCAAGAAATTCGGAAATTAATTGGCCAGCGCGTTCGCCAGATTTGTCAGCACCCGACTATTTTCTTTGGGGTTATTTGAAGGAGCGAGTATATGTGAACACGCCCGAGACAATCCTTGAACTCCAGGCCAACATTGTTGCAGAAATTCGAGCGCTACAGCCACAAATGTTGAAAGATGTTATGGAAAATGCTCTAAAAAGAGCCCATCATTGCGAAGCTAATAACGGCGGGCATTTAAGTGACATTATTTTCCATACTTAGCGTAAAAAATTTCCATTTTGTATATTTTATAATCTAAAAAAAAAAAAATAAATATATATAAACGAAAAAGTTATTAAATTTTTAAACCCCATGGTGACTTTTGGCCCACCCTGTATATCGTGAATAAATTGATTTTTTAGACTATTTTGAATAGCTTATCATGGGTTTTGCAATTAATCATTCAATGAACTCTGCTTAGATTTGTTTCCCAATATTTGTAAGAATTATGAAGCAATGTGAAAACTCTAATTATTCTTGATAACAGTTACATTTTCTTGTAAGCTTTGGAAACCTCAAAATGCAACCGTTTTTGAGATAAACAACATAATTTTATTAATTTTGCTACTGACGATAAAAATCACGTCTAATTTTAAACAATTCCACGGATAATTAGTTAAATTATGAAAATAATGAAATTAAAAAAATTACAAAATTAAAATAGTTTATGTCAAATACGGTTGCATATAGGTAAGTTCATATGTATTATCAAATGAAAGGTAATATTCTGGGGTCTCTGATTCTTCCAAGAAAATGTAATGGATATCAGGCATTTTGACGAGACAATCCTGAAAATTAAAAAAAAATGGGATGTTTTTCTCAATCGTTTGAGTCTGACGTTCTATAACTAGCGACATGAGGGGAATGTACTATAAACTGAGCTAAAAAAAAAATTCAAAAGTTATTTAACAAGGAAGTTACGGTATGTTTCGTAAAAAACCAGTACATTTTGTTTAATCGCCCTTTAACTCCGAAACTGTGAAATTGTCCCCCTCCCTTCTGTACAATTTTTTTACTAATACCTCAACCTATCACCTATTTCATTTATGACCACCAATTACAAATCACCCTGTATATTTAAATTATGTTCGTAATTTTTCGAATATCGAAAAGTATTTAACATCAAACATGTTTCTACGATATAGGGTAAAACATATAAAATTACATAATCAGCGAAATTATTCGACAACCAGATAAAGTTTCTAAAAATTCGGCCAAAATCGATCCGCTAGGTAATAACCAAACATTATGAAAAGCAGACACTTCTCAATGTTCAATTATTCAATTCTATGGAAAATTCGAACAAAATATTTCCTAGATGGTCGCCATGCTGCAAGAATTTCAGTTGCCTAGTGCGTTGCTGACCTGCTTTTGTGAAGATATTGCAAAATTGATTGCAATTTTCAAGTTCGACGGGTGTTACATAAACTGTGAGCTGGGTATATGCAGATTTTTCTATAGGTACTAACTTCAAGATAGTTGAACAGTTTTCGATTACGCTTTGAAGTAAGATGTTTGCGCTTTGTTAACAGAATATTTTAATCGCAATGCTCTATTAAAATGAATTGTAGTCTAAATGCAAAAATTGACTTGTTACCACCTCTTAAGACTTGAGTAGAAGTTTTTAAAGAAACAAACAGCATTTTCAAAATAATTGCTTGGAAATAACTAGATAATTTATAGCTCCTATTCTTTCGTCCACATCTCGCCATAGAATTAAGGGACTTTGATAAGGGATTATTCCAATATACTACAAAAAAACATTGGAAAGTTCAAAATAGTTTCCTTTTTAAAAAGAAAAAATTAACTACCTATTTTGCAAAATTATGTGTGTTATTAGAATTTAGTTTGTTCTGTTTTTTAGATTGTATAGGCATGAGCCTTCTCACAATTTTTTAATGGAATCATGTAGATATTTATGATATATTGAATAAAACGGTTAATTGGGAGAGAAGTGCATAAGTAAAGTCGTGTTGAAATCACTTTATGAAAAATGTGTTCAGGAATACTTCAGTAAGTTATTGCATAATTAATAGTAAAACGAAGTGATACTGAAATCACTCATGCGGTGAATTCCGGTAAATTTTGTATATAAAATAGAAAAAACTACATTTTCTAGGAAATTCTAACAAAAGAATAAAAATTTGAAATTCTGGCAACACTGCTACCGCGCTAGTACAATTGTACACAGAACTCAAACTTAATTGTATTCGATCAGTTCAGAACATAGAATAACTAACTAACAATAAAGCAGGATATCGTACGAATATAGTGTACGTGAATAAGCCACTCATTGACAGTCAGATTGAGCTTGGTTGAACTAGCTTTGACGTTTCTAAAAGTAAACACTTGAGCGTTCTGGGAGTTCAGTAAAACTTTGTAAAATTTAATGATTTTAATAAATATTATATATTTGAAATTGTGTTATACCGGAACCTTGAAATGTATAGTTTTATTAAGTTCAATGTTTTGTTAATTTTTTAATTTAACGTAATAAACTGTGCGGTGCAATTTTGCAGAAACAATCGTCAAAATTCCCGATGAAAATAGTTTTTTAGGCAAGTGAATATATTTAAAAAAATATATGATCTTGTTTTATAATTATTTGTGAAAACTTTATTCAAATATATATTACAGAAACAGAGAAACATACGAACGTTTAAGATGGTTTAAGATCATGTGCGATTTGCTTATTCGATAAATGTCAGAAGGTTTCTTCTTTTGAATGGCAGCCCTATATTTCTTTTACTTAAAGAAAGGCGTGTGCTAATGATTTGTTTGTTTTAGACACCAATTTGGATTATAAAAAATGTCCATCTTCAAATATCACGATTTCACTACTGCCATGACGGAATGAATACAAATACAGCACACTAATAATTTTCGCGAGTGGCTTAAGGTTCCTCTCGATATGCCGTTTCCTTATTAGTTATTTATTCCATGGTTGAGAGCAATAATGGGAGAAATTGTTTTTTCGTTGAATTCTAGAAGGCATATTTCATTTCATCCATTTGATGAACACGTTAAGCGCCATAGGCATCCGTATGAATGCACAATGAGATTTCCAATAGGGCCGCCTGAATCCTGTCGGATACATACATAAGAACACAAGGTAATACTTACGGACTCGCGGCATCCGTATTGATCCACAGAGCAGCTATAAAAGCATGAGTAACTCAAGTGCGTGGCCTGGTGGGACAAATAATAAAATGGGCCACGATTTTTTTTTGTAATATTTGGAGATGGCCCAAAGAGAAACATATTTTTTTTCTATTGTGGCGCTTAACGTGTTGTAGTTTGTTCTTCTAATTTCACAATGCCGAAATGAAATTCTAACTTAAGTATTAATTCTGCATCCAATACAAGATCTTCCAAATTTGAGAGAATTGTATCAAAAAGTTAGAACAATCGTGAAAAAGTGAAAAGAAAAAAAATTAAGCTAATGTCAAAGAATTCACTATGAATTCAAAGTGATTTTAAATGGGCGACTGGGAGTGATTTTAAACCATATAATAATAGAACAATATGACAAATTTACTAACTCTTGGAAAGGGTAAAATTACACATAAGTTTTTTATTTCTGGCCTTGTCGATCGGGTTTCAACGAAGAGAAAATAAACTGAAATTTCCTTTTAATTAATATTTAATAGATCGAATCAGCTAATTTCATATATTTTTCGTAGTATACGACGTGAAATTTTCCTTTTTTGTAGTTAAAATACTTTTCACAGAAAAATTATATAAAATTCTTACAAATCAATATTGTGCTGCGTATCACAAAATAAACTAAATTTTTAACTAACTTAATTGCCGATTTCAGTTGCTGTATGTCCAACATATGGCAACAGAGTAACATAAAGTAGAAAAAACATATAATAGTTATATGTTTATTTCACAATAATTTATTTAAATAATGTCGTTATTGAATAAATGTCACCAATGACCCCTACTTCGTTTGTCGAGTTGGCAATACATACATAAATATTATTTCCGTTCCAAATTAAATTATGAAAAAAAAAACATACTAAATTAAGTCAACCCAAATAGCTATTTAAGAAAGCAAAATATAATGGAAAAAGAAAAGCTAATGATTAATTACATTAATAATTAAAGCTTATACTTTTGTAACTTTGAAGCAATAGAAAGTGACAATTAACAATTGAACTGCACAATCAGAATTTGTCGGTATTCCCAGTCTAGCTTGAAATATTTATATGGAGCTTCATAGTCGTTGCCGTTCAAAACTGACACAACTTCTTCTTGGAGCTATGTTTATCAAAAGCTATTACTTTGAATTTCCTCAGGATTTGGCAGATTGTTAGGTAGTGCAACAAGTCTTCTTTCTCTTAGAAATTGGAAAGTGAAAACATTGATCGAACAGCCTTTCGCCAGGGACTGGCGTACAGCGGCAGCATTCCACATCTATACATTAGAATTAATCATTAATCGTCTCTAAAATAGTTTCATTATCCGAGACCAAACTGTAGTTCAATTTATCATAAAACCGGGGACATGCTGTTTGTCTTGCTTTAACCTGCGCTTTCGCTCATAATCACTTTTCTTCCTTTTCTATAATTTTCATAAGAATTAGTGAGAGGATTTCATTATTGTGGCAGCCCGGGTCAATCTGTGCTCCATGCATCTGAGGAAGATCTAACCATCCTTCGTACCAGAAAGCTCTCTTCTCTTTGCTTTCATTTTAAGTGCTCAGGATTCTAAGTAGGTACATGAAGTGGCATTTGAGGGTGCATATGTTGAAATTTTACAGACCAGTTTCTAACATAATTGCTTAGTTGGGTGTTCTTCAAGGTAATAAAAGCAGTTTCTTAATGAAAAAAAAAATAGCTTTAATCTTTCTACTTCTTCAAAAAAAAAAAAAAAAAAAAAATTTCATAAAAATTTAGAGTACTTCAAACTTAATTTGAAATATTTCATATAAGGTAGGTGAATACAATATGCGCATGTTCACAATATGTGCACTGGCGTAGTTTAGTTATTTTACAAAAAATGACAGCACATGTCATATACATAGTTTGCCAGTATGCCACGGTTATGCTTATGATACACATAAAGTAAATTTAACTGGGTATTTGCTTCAGGGTAATTGAATTACCTAGTTAATTACAGACCCCTTACAGAGGCAATTTTAAATGGTACCGCACAGATCTGAAGTTTTAACTGCATTAATTCAATCGCGTCAGCAGGCGATACCAATGATAATTTTCGAATTGTCACTTTTTTATTCCATTTTTGTTTTGATTTGTCACTGTCTATCGCTGTAATTTTATGCTTCTAGCGACTACCACAATGCCCTGAAATTACTCGCTTGTTTTTCGGGGTATTTTTCAGAATACTCAGGGTACTTGGCGACACACACAGAGTAAAAGCAGGTTAATTCAAATACTCAGTTAAATTTATCCTGTGTGTATCACAGGTATTATATCTGAATTGGAAATCGGCTTAGTAGTTGACGCGAAGTGAATAACGACTTAGCGAAATTCGTTTTTTAATATTTATAATGGAAGTTTAGAGTAAATAAAACAAGTGCTATTGTATTGATATCTTGTGTTCTATACATTGGTATTCAAACTTAGATTGTTGTAACAAGTGACTGTTTTGCAGTAAAATATTAGATAAAAACATAACCTAACTTATAACAAAATATAATTTCATAGTTTTTCATATATGGCTATACAACCAATATTGTGTTGGCAATATGGCCATTTACATATTTTATTAAAAATTAGGAAAAAAAAATATTTCAAAATAATTTTCCGCTACAATTATTTTTTTCTTGGTTCTAAACATGTTTTATACTTTATCACGATATATAATTGCCGTTTTATATTTAATAATATTTTGTTCAAAAACAAATAAATAATTTCTTAGGGTGCGCATATTGTAATCACTTATCTTATATGACGTTTTGTACTAAGTTTTTCGGTTAGGCTATTTTCTATTCATATTATTTACTAAGATTTTGACATTTTGACAGCCATGACAGATAAAAAAAAATTATAGCTGTATTCGTGAAACTTGCTTACAATTATGCTCACATTAATGTCGTTTTCGTTTGAACATCAGTTTCGCTCTAGAGGCAACCTAAGTGCTGTCAAAGCGTTCGTTTGAAGCAAAAATGACGTCATGGGTGTCTCTGGTGGTAACCCAAAAAGCATCAGGTTCGCTCTGAAAATTTTGTCGGGTACACTATAAGTTCACTCACAGAAACAAAGTGTAGTTGCGATTTGATATTAATGTCATTCGAAGTTTTTACATTTGACATTATTTTAAAGCAACAATTATTATTAAGACCACTCTACTATTATTATATCATATTATCCTTAAAGTTATTCCGCAAACAAATTACCAACCACTTTCCGCATAAAATTCATAGCGTACTTTGACGTTAGTATACATACAAAAGCGAACTTTTTCAGGTGCACTCTGAAACCGTTCGATTGAACGAAAGTGCGAAAGTGGATTTCAATTTAAATGTATTTTGTAACATCACTCCCAATGCGGCCCTGGTCAAGACAATATTCATCACATAGATATCATCAGCCTACTCAAGCAACAATCCTATATAAGCGAGTTTTGTTATAATTTTAAATTTTACTATTTATACTTAGCTACTTTCTGTCTTATGAAAAGTAGTTTCTTTTGAAATTTTGAATAAACCGATTCACAGAGATCGAGCGAAGCAATGCTATTTTAGACACTTCAACGGCATGAAAGAAACAGTTATAGGAGAAATCTTGAACAGGCTTATTGTGCTTTTTACTTTAGAAGCGAACTCTCTTAGGGACAATTTTCCCATAATGAGTAATATACCTAAAGGAGATAAAAAATTATAATTCAAAATTTCTGTGAAATTGTATCACACTTTTCTACTGCTACTTCTTGTACTGTGCCATAACATTGTGATTCATTGTAGTATGAAAAGCAAGCAAGAGACAGCTTTGATCTTACTGAAGTTATAGGTATTAACTGCATAAAGTACCTATTAAACGCCTTCCATTATTTTTCCAATATAGTTAGTTACTTGTAATAAGACGGAGAATATAAATAATTATTACTTATATCTCCGCAGTTATTACGAATATAATTGAAATTTTTTCTAATAATGTCTTCTTCAGTTATAAGAACTTCAAATAATTATTTTATTTCGATAATTACGGATTTTATATCACCCTTAGTCATAATTAACTTCTTAACAATGGTCATATTAAACGCTACTTGAGTATGATTTCCGCAATTAAAAAAAAAAAAAAAAACAAAGAAATACGAGAAAATTGATGATTCGAAATAATACCCCAAGTAAAGTAAAAAAAAAAAAAAAAGTGTGAAATTGCAATAATTACATTTGCATGTCATCAGTATGCGCTAAAAGTCATGACTAAAAAAAAAAAAAGACAACTTAAATCGGAGAAAGTTCAGTCATTTCAAAACCATTAAATTCATGGAAATGGCGACAACAACAAAATTAAGGCAACAATGGATTTCAGGGCAGACAAGAGAAGATACTTAACGAGATTAGTCCGAAGAGTTGAAGAGACAAAACGGTCGGTGGTGGGACGTCACTCAAAAATAATCATTAAAAAGTGATTGAATTAAAAGAAACGTAAATGAGAAAACGTCCGCAAGTTAAAAAAAAAAACATATATTCACAACATCTTGATTGAAATTAATTTCCTGTGTCAGAGATTTTTTGATTATCAATTTTCATTTACTCGTCTTTAAGTTTCTGCAACTACGAGTATGAACTTAGAGGCACTATAATAGTGTGCTACTTTTTACGTGTTTTATATAAAGTAAAGGCCCTAGGAAAATTTACATTTCTTATCTATGAATCGATAGTGATTGCGACAAATTAAGTACGAAAATTGTCGCATCGTCGTCGTCGTCGCACCGGATGGAATAATTTTGTTTACAAATTTGAACTTTTTTCGTGTGCTAACTGGAGCTTAAATTCAATCTTTTGTTTATATAAATTGCTGTCTGATAAATATGGTAACCTTATTATTTCTTATGAATTTACTTAAATGCTAATTTTTTTTTATATACTTACGTAAGAGAATTGTTTTGTTTTTGAAAACTTACCTGGTCCTGATTGAATGACATGAAAAGAAGAAGAAAAAAATCATATTTAGCGCAATTATTTGATAAATAGCAAATATTCAAATTTGGGAAATTTTAAATAAAAATTGTTAAAAATGTAATCTAATTATGCTAGTAAAAATATAATCAGTTAACAACCTTCCTGGATTAACTAGCTATACTATCATAGATGAAATAAGAGCTAGATATCGCGTGGTATAGCAAGGGCCGGATTCACTAACACGGAGGGTTGTGGAAATGTGGAGATGAGAGTTCTTTTGACACTTAACTCTCCACTCGGAATTCTGTAACAACTCGGAGAATTTGTATTGAGAACTACTAAACTCTCTCTTCCACTCGGCAAAACTCTCGGCTGTTTTAGTTTTGGAGAAGTAAGAAGAATATTTCTCAACTGACAGTATTGTCTGTTTTTGTTGTATTCTGTGAAGGTTGCTAGGTACTTAGGAATTTTCAAATTAAATTATGGACTTACCGCATATCCTGGCTATATTTCCTAAAACAAATTATGGAAATCCTTGCAGAGAAATATAGATTCTGGTGTCTCAATGTACCAGCTAAAAATTTTAAAGCATGCGAAAATGGTCAATTTGGTCGTTTTCCAGTACAGAACTGATGCTATCAAATATGATATTAAATATGGACGTTAAATCTTGCATGTAGGATTAAATCGCATCTAAATTTTTTCCGCTAATTAGATATGTAATTAGCTTTTGAGTTTTGAGCAAATGGTTTTGGAGATAATTGCAAAAGACGTGATTCAATCCTTGCTAAGATGAAAATTTGACCATTTTTTGGAACAAAAATGAACATATTTTCAACTCATCATTATGAAGAACTGATAAGTCGTGGAAATTCACTTTCTATGAGAAAAATGTTCAGAAAGAACAGAGTACTAATGGATGTAAAACAAAGAACGGAAGAAAAATATGCAAAATATAGGAACTGTGCAAAAAATCCGTCTTTCGTTAAAATTATCAAAAAAGACTACACCACTCGATTGCCTGTTCTTCCCTTTTTAATTTGATGCTAAGCATGACGGTTTTTGAAAGCCCCCAATAAGGGGTTGAACGACCCCCCATCCCCAAAAGCCCGTCCCCCAGAAATTGTTCACCTATATTTTTGTACTCTAGATCCTAAATCCGTAGGAAAAACCCCAACGCTCTATGACCCTCCCACACAGAATCCGGCCCCAGAGCGGGGTATTCAGATTGTGAGATGGATTGTGCATTCCGCGATGGACCACAACATGTTTTAGATCATTCCGAGACCAAATGTTGCTTGAGCAGCAGTTTGGTACAAAATTTGATCGATCTCCTCGACATGGCAGATGCGAGAAAATATGAATCATTTCAAATATTTAGGCCTATTCTGCAATGTCTCCACCATAAAAAATTTGCATACTCTCTCTAATATTGCATGCGACATCTATGCTACTATGTAAGAAGTGAAATTCTACTATCTTTCTGATGTCATTTTCGTGTTAATTTCAAACTTTTTCATATGTACGAATAACTTAGGTCTATTGTAGAGGGATATGTATGTATTGCGGGAAGTAAAGAGTTGGGTTCATTGTAGAAAGACTTTTGGGGAGATTTAGTGGATTTTAACCAAAATAATTGTATAATTACAGCTTGAAAAGTTAATGGAAGCTTTAGTTTCCCTAGTAGAATATGTAGGCAATACCAGAATTGTTGCCAACTCTGTTGCAACTCCAAATTATTATCTTTGTTGCTCTTGAGACCTGAATGGATATGGACCTAGATGATGAATACCGCGGGCTACCAAATAGCTTAGGGCTGTATGGATTACGTTTTGTTGGTATGTACGGAATTGTATGCACATGTAGTTGTAAGTCACACAAAACAAAACCTTGCTATATGAATAACATTTTTACAAACTCCCTTTTTTTACCTGATTCGCTTTAAAAGATAAACTGCAATTAAATTACAAAATTCCATTTTTCAAAATCACAATTTTTTTCGCCTATCTTACTTAACTAGTTCGTATTCTCGCAACCGATAAGGCATTCCCGATTACAAATATTTAAATAGAGTACTTGCACTGACTTAGATCTGTCAATATACCTACAGTTAGGTATACGAAAATGTCACAACAAAATCACAAAATACTCGTATGTAGTTTCTTTAAAAAAAAAACAGATCGCTATTCTTCCGGTATCGTACGTAAAGTAGTACTTTAATGTGGTAATTTCACTTTTATTTCATATTGAGTGAGCAAACGCGAAAGTATCTACCATAAAGAAATTAATTGACTAACTCGTATAATGATTTTGTACATAGATTGAAATCGGGTTTATGCAATGAATTTTAAGTATTCTGGAAGTTTGTGAACCTTAAATGAAACTGTAATGGATACTTTATGTTTTTTGAAATTTTGCAATAAAACACATGTTGATTTGATCCATTAGAGACTACTCATCTTTTATATAACCTTTTTCTTTTAATTGCTTTTTGTGGTATTAGTCATAATGCTTATACTTGTTTGACAACACATAAAAAATAGTTGATACTAGTTTTTTGAGCGGTCCTGATATCTACACTCATAAAACATTGTGGTTCGTCCGTCGTTTCTACTTTTTGTTATTCATTTAATTTATCTTTAAACTCAATGCTGTTTTACCAATTAGTGAAATCTTTCTGTAATTATACTTTTATACAAGAAAAGCAACGAGTATGCCATTTCTAACTATAGACTGTATTTCTGAGATATTTGAAGTCCTGGTTTCAGGAAATCTACTACGACTAATTTATTTAAGTTTATAAATTTCTACATATATTAAAAGAAAAACGGGCATTTGGCATTTTTCAATCTATAGTTCAGTTGCAAATTTATAATTTATTGATACCTAGATGATAAATCTCAGATTTATATTGAATGTAAAAATAGCTCTTTTTCGTTTTGGTTTTTAATTCGAACAGGGATTCCAAAAGGATCAATCAAATCAAATTTAAAGATTTAGGTGTTCTATTAAAATTCGTCTTTTCTTTTCTTCTCATAATAATATAATCATTGTCTGGACTTATCCCACTCTGAGTTCTGTAAAGATATTGTCGTCGAAGGAGCTTGATGATCTGTTCTTAACAAAGGTTCGTAAGATTCATTTTGGAGTATGGTAATCTGGTAGCAACCTTGGGAGCTCAAGGTTCGTGGATTTGAGTCCAACTTAGATATGGTCATGCGATTTTACTCTTACCTAGTTTCCTTTCGATTTTTATAGTTTTATAGTTTCTCCTACTTAGTAGGTTAGTACAACAATTTATGGGATCTTTCATTCCTCTGCCACAAGAAAAAGTAGTAGTCTAGTTTGGTGTTCCATTTATCTTATTGTTAGTCTGACATACATCGCACCAGCTCCAGCCAACGGAAATTTGTTAGATTTTTTCTTTCAATATTTTATCCTCATTTGGAAGAGTCTTTGTTCCCTGGTTCATAGCACTATAAAAAATCCTTCATAAAGAATTTTGTTCAAGAGAGAATTTTTTGGGATATCTCCGGTATATAGCAAAAGCTAAAAAATATTCTAATTTGTTATTTCATCACACAACCCATTAATTTTTGGTGACAAGTTTCAAGTCTTGGTTTGACTCATCAACAGGTCCCAAATAGCGAAATTGGGTGATTTGAAAAACAAATGAAAAAATGAAAAAAAAGTCCAAAAGAGCAATCTTTTTATTTATTCATAAAGAATGTCCATTGCCAGATTCATTCTGGAAAGTCCTTTATCCACGTCTTAATTCACTTAACACTCGGATAAGATGAATCATTTATTCTAAATGCAATTTGTACCGTTTCATACATTTCTCTTCGATAGATTCGATCGGAAATCATAAAAAATCATAACACGATATAGTTTTTTTTTTTACAAAACATTTGTTTTTCACATCAAATAGGAAAACTAATACATTTGAAAGAATTTCTTTACGATTCAAAATTCTCAACATTTCGAAAACACGTAGAACTGTTATCGAAAAATAGTTAGGGTTTGTACCAATTTATTTGTCTAATTAATTTTCTACATTTCGAATTTTTTTTCATGGTACCAATTCGTATTGCTTTTGCACTTGTTTTTCTATTGAAATTTTATTTAAACATGATTCTCATTTATACATTACATTTCCAAATTTGAAAAGCAAGTCAAACGTCGATGAAATGAAGGCCCAGAAATTTACGTTTCCCAAAACCTTCATATTTCCAATCTCAAAACTTTTAGTGCAACCATTTGATCTTTACTTAATCATTTTTATTGATAAATTATTGATTTTATGGGCTCATTTTGTTGAATTCCATTTTTTTACACTCGATCAACTTAACAATTCTTCTTTGCATTTATTATTCGAGAAATAAGGTGTCTCTCTCTAAAAAGCGAATCGAAAGGAGAATTACCTCACATTTTTTGTGCATTTAACTATCGTTCCCTTACAAGATGCATAAAATATTAAGCCGTTTTTATGAAACATAGTAGGTACTCTACTTGTTAGATTTTAGGCGTAAGAAATGCTTAAACTTTGCAAACTCATTCAAAACTAATTAATCTTTTATGCCTCTTATAAACTTTTCTTTTATCTTCTTTTATTTTATTTTATGCACCCACTTTAAATGAATTGTTTGGATAATGTAGAAATGTTGCGAGACTTGTACATGGAAATATAATAAAAAAAAATTATTTTTTATTGACTGATAAGATTGCTTTTAATGAATACCACCCTAAGACATTTCGTATTTCAAAAAGAGTTGATTTTCAATGCATGGGGAAGAAATACAAATATTATATAAAACAGCACAAGATATTAATGAAACGTTCAATATTGAGCTAAACAATCAAATCTGGATAGGTTAGCTTTGTCTTCGTCTAACTGTTATTTGTATGTAGGACTATTTCATAACATAATGAACCATTTTTTATCTGAACTGTGTATCATAGAAAGAACGGTCTTTAGCCATTAGTTCTACGAATTAACTCTGCACTATCAGCTACATTTTTTAGATTTATTTGATCATTCTCTAAAGTTAATTCCAAAATAATCGGGATAAGTCTCAATTTAGTATAGCCAAAGAAGCACACTAGCTTCTAATACTTTAAAGTTGGTTTATTAGAAGCAAATGATATCAACACAACAAGTACATAATTCATAAAATTTAAGCTTGAAGCTTATACCTTAGACAGACGGGCTAAATCAATGATCATTCGTAATAACATTTTTCAAAAATCTAATAATCCAAGATTTTTTTCACTAAAATGAAGTTACTGTCACTTTTTATATATAATTGACAGCAAATTTGTAATAATTTAAATCTATATGCAAAATAAAGCAATTTTTGAAAATGCTAATTACGGGCGAATGATCATTGGTTTTGCCCGGCTGCCTAGGATATTATTTTACTCACGAATTATAAAAATACCATAAAAATAAAAATAGTTTACCGTGTTTTCAAATTATTTTTTATTTATTTTTTCCCGGACGGGAATCGAACCTACACTTGTTAGAATCGGTTAATGATGGAGAACAGAAGAATTTCAAGAACTTTTCTTTTTTAACGATTCTAAATCAAATCATAAATACAAGAGGGAATAACAACTGCCTCGTCCGGGGGTTTAAAACCCCAGTTTCAAACCCCAGACGAGGCGGTTGTTTTTTCCTCTTGTATTTATGATTTGATTTAGAATCATTAAAAAATGAAAGTTCTTAAAATTCTTCTAATGTTTTGTACTATTGTGATAGATCAGTTTTTGTGTGAATTTGTTGAGATAGGTCACTGGTTGGTATAATAAGAAGTAGACAAAGACGAAGTTATGAAATGGGATAAGTCTTAAGTATTCATAAAAAATCAAACATTTTCACTTTTAGAATAATATTAATATCTTTTTAACAGACACAGATATTGCGGTAATTTATTTGGTACCATTAACGAACCGCATTTGCAAAAAAAAAAAATATATTGCCTTGTTGTAAACATTTTACGGCATCAAGGATAACGAAATTTCGGATAACATTTACACTCCCTCTAGATTTTGCCAGGGTAGCCATCTTGGTCCTTTGCTGTTCATTTTATATATAAATGACCTTAACTCTGTTATTTCTATCTCAGAAATGCTTATTGACGGTTATAAAATCTTTGATCTCAAAGATGACTTCACCACCCGTTCTGTTACGTGTAATGTAGAGTTTTATATAGTTATTTATTTATTCACTTCGAGCTCACCAATGTTTACTGTTTACTACATATGTAGACTTACAAATTATTCTTAGAAATAATAATAATAACTAAAATATGTATATGTATATACTTATATAATAAAATATTAAATAAATATAACAGTGAAAAAATCATAAAAATTAACTTGAGTCTGGGTTTGGACGTTAGACAAATTAAAATCTATACATTCGGAATAAGCGATTATTAAAAGGCGAGATAGCGCAGATAATTACTCATACATACCGTAATTGGTTATGTGATGAGAAAGCTAAAAAAAGCCATGATCTCGAAGGGAGAAAAGAAGTTGAGGGTGCCCTGTATAATATCCAAAGTAAAAATTACTCTGGAACAGTTGGGTACGTCTCTCATGTGGGGTGTCCAAAGAAAGTAGATTAACAATGGGATCGCTCCAAGGAATGTAAACGAGGCAAACCTAAGGAATCTTCGGTGATATGCACCGCGTAAAGAGGAGTCTAAAAACAGGACAAGCGTACTCCAAAATAGGTCTGACAGAGGCACAGTATAGAGATTTGTCAATATAAAGATTGCCGAATTCCCTACACCAACTTCTTACACAATCTAAAGTTGCTCTAGCCTTGGTCACGATGAGGTCAATATGATCCTCGAAAAAGGAATGAGAGTTAAAAAATGACTCCCAAATCTTTAGTTTTGACAAGTATAATCAATAAAATTCTGTCTACAATCTATCAAAATGTAGCTGACACTTTTTTCTAGAAAGGGATATAGTAATATACTTACTAATATTCAAATGAAAAATATTAAGAAGATTAGTAGAGCACCGATCGTGAAAAATGACTAAATCAGTAGAGCATAGTCATTTTCGTCAGAAATTAAACGAATATTTTTGGCATCATCAGTATACCAGAGAATCTTAGAATTAATCAAAATTCAATATACATCCAACCAAGAGAGGAAGAAAACCAAGATTGGTGAACTTGATATTCAGAATACGGTGATTAATTTTGTCAAATTTCTTACTAAATGTTGGTGAATTCTAGTAGTAGATTTACTTTTTGTATATCTATACCAGAACAACCCAGCAAACAATCCGAAACATGAGAGTAAATGCGATAGAGCTAAAAATTATTTACGTTATCGAAGTGATATAAAAGCGAAACATACGCGAATATAAATTCGATACTCTTTTTTTTTTATCTTACATAAACACGTGCATTTGCGCTGCTTTGTGCCCAAATTTCTGAGAATTTTACATTTTCAAGATTTTCGGTTCTATTTTTTCATTCTGAGTTTGCATTTCTTCGTGAATAGATAAATTTGTCGTGTTTTTGTATCTAACAATTAATTGTAAAAGGTGAGCAATTATTTAGCATTAAGGGTAAAATTAGAGGCTACATATATAGGAGACTGGATTAGAGAGGTAGGTACATACACGCATAGGTTAATAATTTGATTTGCGCATCGCTAAAGTCATCGTTACCACAGTAGATTTATATTCATTTGGATACATTTAAATTAATAAAATTTTATCGGAAAGAAAGGCAAAGTGAATACGAAGTGATACCATCAATGTGATACAATGTTTTGTCAACATTTGCTTCCGCTCGAGATTACACCACTACAAGTAAATAAATTAAATAAATAAATAACAGAATAGGGGTAAAAAACGCACGGCATTCTTTCAAAACAGAAGCAGGAAGAAAATGCGGTTAAAAAAAATCACCAAAATGATTGGCAATCATTACTTTCCACAACCTCAAGACTCTAGGGTAGAGAGATAACCATCGACCTTAATCGAGGAACTCATAAACTCGAAACAAACTCATTACGAAGATAGGTATATATTAAATAGACCTCATCACTCCCCCAAAACAAAAAATCCCTTCCAAGATTTATTTTTTCCATTCTTTAAATACTTTAGATAATCATTAAACCAAGGCTGATAAGAATACATATACTTCTAGACATGGAAATTGTACCACACCCTAACAAAGCACTCAAATATGGTATCACAGAAAAGCCGAAGAGGTTGTCAACATATCTTGACCAATCCAGTCCAAGAAACACTGATTCCGATTGCAAAGATTGGATTTTTTAAACTTAAAACAAATATCATCTGTATCATATGAGGAAGCTTGAATTTCTGAGCAAACAACGACATGAACCGCAGGGTGATGACTAGTCTCGATGAGCAAAGAGGACTTTACTATATGCAAAATACGGACCTTATTTTCATAAAACATTGATAGTGCTTCTATAACAAGGTTTTTATAATGGTTTCAAGAGTTCAGCGATATTTTGGTATTGAAAAACCTCTATTACTGCTTCGTTCGAACCATTTTGGAATATGGAAGATCGATCTGGAACATTTATCTAACTTATCATATGACATGCTTATAATCGGTTTAGCGAAATTTTTTATGTTTTGTTGTCCTTCGTACCCATTGCTGGGTTGATCCTATTCGTCTTCTAATATACCACCAAAGTTTGAATCTTATTTTCCTAGAAATACCCTTAATGCGTCGGATAACTGCCAGGGTTCTGTTTGTGTTTCAAGTGTTCCATGATACAACTGATCCATCGTTAAGGCCTGAGTATTTTTTTCATCTGGATCAATTATGAAGGTTACAAATTCATCACTGCTATGCGCATTGATTAATAAGGTGCTGGGTAATTGAATAATATTTCTTATATTTCTGTCTGTATTTAGTTTTTATATTTTGTAAACCTGTTGGTACAACCTGTTAATGATAAATAAATAAATAAGTATGTAAATTGCTCTTACTAAGGTGACTGAAAAAGAGGTCATGTTAGGTAGGAGGGGCGCCACTGGAATTAACTAGTCTGCTTCATATAGACCTCCAGTTGGACCATTGTTCCTCTTGACCTCCTGGGAACTACAGCCATCGTGCTTCCCTTAGGAATCCCAGCATACATCTCAACTCTTTTCTTTACAGCTTCCCATATTTGAAAATAAGTAGCCCATTTTATAGCCTACCTCTTTTATTCATCAGAGTGGACACTCGAAAAGTTCGCCATTGACAAATTCGATTTTCGCCGAGCCCTTAGAAATCCTGCAGAAATCGTTTGCCACTATTTTCAGCCTAGTAGCATGATCCGAATGACCCGTAATAACCTCAGCCCCTATTAGATGCCTGGTATCAATTCTACTACCATTAAGCAGTTCTCTTGTCTTCTTCCTATTTTATGGATTTTATGGATCATCCGGAGGCATGCCCTTTTATAGGCACCATTGATTATTTATTCTTTTAAAGCTCCGATCGGGATCTCATATAAGCTACAGTTGCGGAGCTATCCATTTTAGAATTTTAGAGCCAGTTTTGTCCCGCTCATCAGTCATCCCGTTACCTTATATATTCCTATCGCCAGGAACCCAGAATATGGTCACTTTGTGTAGTCACCTCAAGACTGGTCTTACATAACTACACCAATTCGGATATTACCATTACAGAATCCAGGGTCTTAATTGTTGTCTGGCTGTCAGTGTATATGCATATGTGCTGAACCGACTCTCTGCATATAGATACCAATAGTGACACCTGGCAAATCACTGCAAGCTCTACCTGAAAAATACTTCATTTGTCCGGCAGTTTATAAGACTCGTGCCACTGGCAAGTCACTGGAGTATACTCCAGCCCCTGCGTCCGAACTCGACTTGGACCCATCCGTAAAGACAGAAATATCAGATGTTACCACCATTTTCTTCCTATCCCAATCACACTTGGTGGACATCTAAAGAATAAAATCTTTGGTACTCAGGAACAGAACATTTTTATATGAAAAGTCGTAAAAAATGCTTGGTAATATTTTGTTTAGTTTTTTATTTTTATTTTTTTTGTAAGTCACATAACCTCAATAAATTTACCTAGAAATTAGTTTACGTTGGAAAAATAATCGAAAAAAATGATTACGCTGATTTTGACTCAGGACTCGGGAATACTTGTGTAAAACAAAAATTAACTAATATAAGTTCATAAAAGAATAAAGGTGATTTTCAATGGGACGGAAATAAAACCTCAGCCATAGAAGTTAAAGGAATTGACTACTTTTAAATCGTTTTATTTGTGAAACCCTATAAGTTCAAAACTACGTTGATGTTTACTAAATTACTGCAAGAAGAACTTCTCGATCTCCCCAAAGACTCTTTATTCACAATATTTTAATCTGAAAATTTTGAAATCCATAGGATTGAAAATTTTATGGTAATATATTTTTTTTCTTATAATTCGTCGTTCAATTCAATTATGGCAATCTGACTAAGTAGTGATAGATTACTTAATTTTTACATCCATTTATTTAATTAAATTTTCTTCTTCTATAATCAGCTCACAAATAAACGAGTCAATGAAAGAAATTCCACCAAATTAAGACTTTAACTGTGGAAAAGGTGAGATTAATAATTTATTAATCAATCTAATGAAAGAATTTATGGTTAAAGAATACAAAAAAATATACTTTTACAACGGGGGGTTGGTTAAGGGTTAAGGAAGCTCTAAAGTAATGATTAAATTATAACCGAAGAGTACGCAAACCATGTATTATATAAGGTCATTAGGTAGATACCGGGGTACAAAGTATATAATCAAAAATTGTCCTTCTAAAACTTACGAATTACGACCGATAAATAAGTCTTTCCAATATTTATTAAATCGAAATCTTATCAATTCCACCATCCATCATTCATTTTCATTGGTCATTCATAATCTATGAATAATTTAATTTCTACGTAGAGCACACAAAAAACCTCTTTCAACCTTGATTCATGTTTCTGTTCTAAGTCAATAGAAAACAAATAGCAAAAAAAAACATTATGCGGTCAAGAACTCTTGCAGATTTCTGTTTAAGCAAACAAAAAAAAAAAACAAACGTGTTGAAAATGCAAAATCAATTTCAGACAGAACACAAATGAAAGTTTATTCCTCCAACAACAAGAGAAAAGATAAGAAAAACACAGGCTCATAAAAATGAGATATGTAATTGATTCGTCATTCCACAGCGATTGTTTCTGATTTTGATTGATGTTTCATCCGCAAATTATTACACTTTTTGGCGTTGGATAGAAATACTGCCACCGCTGGCTTTGGATCATTTTTACATTAGCACGTTTTTTTTTTTTTTTTTTGTTGGAAGATCACCTTGGATAGGTTCATTTCAATATCAGTGGAGATCGGTGAGATCATTATTCGGGGCGAATAAAACACTCCTTCACAAGTGATAGACTTCATTATTCATATATGATTCAAAAC
Source organism: Dioctria rufipes (assembly GCA_963924295.1). Classification (NCBI taxonomy): domain Eukaryota; kingdom Metazoa; phylum Arthropoda; class Insecta; order Diptera; family Asilidae; genus Dioctria; species Dioctria rufipes. The sequence goes on along the minus strand of OZ002743.1, from coordinate 153,269,418 downwards.
TGATAAAATACTGTCACTTCAAGGCGTTTGATAATTTGAAGACTTTCCAAATGGGGTCATCCCTAATTGAATACATAATTTGTCTTCTCTAACTGAATGGTCGGTCGGCGGGTTTCTTGAAAGTGAGGCACAACTTAAAAACAATCAACGTAAAAGTCGAAATTTCTTTCACCTTGATCCCTTTCCCAGCCGATGAGTCATTAAAGCCAGCATAAATTATAAGTGAATGAAATTTAACTTTATTTTCTTTATTTTTTTCTTTACTCTTTCTCTATTTCGTTCATTAATTCTTCAAAACAAATCAAAAAAATAAAACCCATGTCGCAGAAACTACGCATTATGTTTATGTACCGATTATGGAAGGAGAGGAAAAAAAAACAAAGAACGATCAAACAAGTCGTCTTAAGCTTATAAGTTTTGAGCAACTTTGCTTTCCTCACACAAAACTCACTCTGAAAAATTATTTCACAAAATTTCACTCGTTTACTCCCCACCTGGGGTCCAGACTGTATTCATTGCACTTTGTGCCTATATATGTATATATATACGATCGCGGCGCTTCCACTTACGATAGCCCGCTATAACAACACTCTTATGGTTCTGCTTGAGTAAGATTGTCGGAGTCTTTAACACTTACCACCATTAGGCCTTTAACAATTCAAGCATAATCTTCTCTAACAGAGACTCATGGTCTGGGCTTGATGAGGTAGCCAGTAGACATCAAGGCTCAGTTTACTTGGAGTGATCGATCGGATTGGACGCGTCGCGCTTTCTTTTGTTTTTTATTTAACAGTTCATTGCTGCAATATTGTTTATCTTAACTCGAAGATTTTTTTAGTATACAAAACAAACAAACAAACAAGTTTGTATCTTTGAGATTAATTGTGGCTGTTTCTTTAGTGTTTCATGGAAATTGTTTTTTTTTTTTTTATATAATATTGTTAATAAAAAGAAATTGCAGTGATTTATAAACATAAATTGTGTTTAAGTGCACTTGAAGGGGGAAAAAATTGTTGTAAATATTGAAAATAACCTCTTCTGGGTAATTTGTGTCAATTCAGCACACCGTGAATATAAACGGGAATTTTTTTAGAGCAGTAACTTGAGAAGGTATCAATCTATCTATGTAATTTTATTTTTGTTTACTTTAAAAATATAGAACTCATCTTGCACAATAATAAGTTATTTACGTTCTTTGAAACAAATCAAGAGAAAGAATTTTTATTGCTTCATATGAAATCTTGAAATCTTCTATCAAAATAAAGTTAATTTCTCATAACCAGCTACTACTATTACAAAAACAGTGTTACTAGATATTTTGGAATATAAAACCTTCCAAATTATGTGCACCCAAATTCAACAACATTAGAGCTTGAAAGTCAAAATTGATTTCCTCCAAGTACTTTTTTGATCTAGTCGGGATCAATCAAATTTCACTTATCTTTTATTTCATCAGTGATCTTGTCCCGATAAGGAATACCCTGCAGTTCTCAATTTGACTCCCTCGACAGGATTCTGGCGTAGTGACATTCGCTTGAATCGAATTCAGAATTTTCAGCGTTTTTTTTTTTTTGTTTTGTTTAGCAGTATTGATATAGTTCGCATTCGCCAAAAAATATTTTTATTACAGAAAAATATTTCCATAGCAATTAAAAATAGTTGCCAAGGCTTTTACGCATGTTCAATTCGTATATCTGTTAATTTTTTGAGAATACAGTCTCAAAGGTGTCATTAGTCATCTGAATTTGACATTTTGGTTTGTGTTGTCATATCTATTACATTTGTATTAAATTTGAGTATAATTTTGTAAAACGATTGGAAATATTCGTATTCTACAGTTACAAGAATTCGAATTGGATTCAAAGGAACGACAGTGCACTAGATTCCAACCTTCGATTACAAAAGTTTGCAGACGGTGAATATTGAGTAATCTTCCTAGTTTCACAACTATTGAGCAGCGCTACTTTAATAATTTACTAAGATTTACTAGAGTTTAACTCGAGTTCAATATCAGAGAGAAAGAGCTCTAATCTGGCACAGTTCCGAAGATGAAGTTTGTATTAAACCGTATTTCTTCACTTCAAATGGATGCACAGGTCTACTCTTTGTTGTAAGTTTTTTGGAATAATGGTGTTCAAGACCATGCATTGGTGTGCACATCATAATTTAAATTGCTGAGATGATTTACTAGTTCCCATTGCATCTTATGTCAGAATAATATTATGTAGTCTGGTGTTTGTGATAAGAACCTTTATCAATTTAGTAATCTTTTGGGGAACTTTGCATCGGATGTAACGAATTTTATATTTGATTGAATCACATCAATGGCGTTAAATATTAACAGTTTTATCTGGAATTTTCTTATGAATTTTATAAGGATACCATCCGCCAGTGAGCTACAACAATATTCCAGGAAATATTTTTTTTTTTTTGATATTCTTGTATTTGCTTTCAGCATGGAATTTATCAATTCCTGCAGCTTTACTGTTAGCTAGAGACTTAATAGAGGTTTCAATTTATATTCTAGATGGTACTCGAGTATTAATTCTGGGACGCTGTCTATATGTCATACTAGTTAGAAAGAAAAAAAAATTTAATGCTTTTTTCACATACTATTTAAGTTGTTACTTTCGCTGGTCTGCAATCTTCTATTATAACTCTTATAGCATAGTTTTTAACACGAGTTCCCGTGATCTGTCTTATTATTTCCTATGGTATGCTACGACTGAAACTAATTGTTACATTTCCGTTTTATTTACTTTCTTATATTGCGACGGACATTGTGCCTCACTTGCCTTCGGAAATCCGCGATATTAGATTTTCAGTTCACAGCCCGGCTGTTTGTTGCTAGAGAGTTAACTTTTATTGGTCAAATATTCAGATAGTTCCACGTGACTGAGTCAAATATTTATCCATCAGATTTTGTCAATAAAATTATTGAGTATACTTTGAATAATGTAGACTATGTAACAATTGAGTTTACGTAAGAAATAAAATGATAAGATCTTCAAAAATAGTCATAGAAATGAAAGTTTCGAAAAAATGAATTTAAAAAAAAAATCATGGGTCAATTTGACCCACGGTAACCGATACTATGTTTCCATGAACCAGAGTTGAGTTTGGATTGAGTTAGCGTTAAGTTTTGCTGGCTGAGTTAACGCGATGCTGTTTCCATGAACGGCTTGAGTTGAGTTGACAGGTAAAATATTTCATACAAAGTAGCCGGATTTGTGTTGGATAAAACACCCATTCCGCACTATTCTAACTAATACATACACAAAACCCAACTCAATTCGACTAGTTTCGTGGAGTTAAAATGGATTGAACGTAACTCAGCTCAATTATCGTTTCCATGAGCATTAATTCGGATCCAATTCGAATTGAACTCTGCATGGAAACATAGTACGGAAAGGATTAATGATGCTTTTCAAGACCGTTCTGTTTTCTTTTTCAGATTTAATCCGCCATCCACTGATTGCTCCTAGCGCTCTTAGATGTAACCTAAACTTTTTCCAACAATCAATTTAGGAACTAATCTTTTTCTACTCAATTTTCTAATTGCGTTGGCGTTTTAGCGGGCACGCACATTGATTCTAAGTTTAACGAAAGTTTTTTAAAAATACAAATACCAATTGTTGGTACTGTCCCAAAAATCATCTACGTTATGACCTACTTGGGTTAGCAGGTTCCATGGTACCATGTCAATACAGGACTTATACCCCACACCAATACATTTTATGTATATATATTTTTCTCATATACTGGAGACCCCGCGGCATCGTCGTCGAATGATTTCTTAGTGTCTCGGATTAGAGACAGTGGCATCGAATCTGTTAACTGAAATTCTCCGTTCATTCTTTGTCACATCAATCCTCAAGCGCATATCGCTGAAACTACGTAGGTCATCTACGAGGTCTCTGAACCTCTGGCTACATTTTCCGGTGTTGTTGGAATCAATTTGACCATGCATGTCGCCTATCTGTAAAATAATATATCCTGTGCAATGTCCTGCTTCAAATTCATCCTTCATTTCACATTCTTTCGTAGGAGTACAACTCTACATGATTGTCATATTTTTCAATTTGGTTCTTAATCAGGCATTACTCTCGAATACCTGCGACAAGATAATAATTCCATTGTCCGAACTTTCCTCGGTATATGAGAAATAAGGGATCATCGTCGATAAGCTCGTCAAAATCTAAGGCTACTTTGCCTCCTGTAGCAGTTTGCTGTTTTTCTTCTTATTAGCGCTCTACTCAATCCCCTCCAGAAGGCCCAGAACATTACCCTAACTCGAAAATTTGTTAAAGTCAACAATAGTTGCAGCGCTGAAACACTTACTTTTATGTGGAAACGTATGCAATCAATGTCGTACTTTCCTTATTATTTTTATTTTCAGCTACAATACAGTTAAAACATTCAATTCATTTGAAGTTTTTCCAATAAATGGTATTGAGACAACTTAAAAGCCATTAAACAAATCGGTTATTTTGCTTTGTTTACTCGAATCGAGAATTTTCTTAGCCACATAGTTTTCTGCGTGACTTCAAAAGTATGTCTTGTGTGGAATTGAAAAGTTACTTGATCTACCCAGAAAATAATGACAAAAATTTTAATTATTTCGCTGATTATAGAATTATTATGTGAATGTGTCTGTTTTATTTAAATATTTAAAATTGTTACGTGCTTTATGAAACGTTAAAATCTTTATATTTTCGACAAATGACCTTAAAAGGCTAATCTTAAACAATTATTACCGGAAGAAGATTCTTTCGGCGAAAGAAATCACTTTTCTTGTGTGTTTTGCTTTCGTTTTTTTTTTTCCAATTCCGACCAGCTATAATCTTCACAAGAAATTTAAATTACTGAGACTCTGCGCTAAAACAATGTGAATCGTCGAACTTTTTAAAATGGCTTGTTGTTTTGTACTTTTGTGTGTACTCTCACAGTTCACAGCATAACGTCTTCCGAAATTTAATGATATTTTATGTAATTTACTTTCTCAATGCCAAACACATTTGTTTCTTTACGGAAATTTATGAACTTAGTTCCGTTTCAAGTTTTCGTACTAAATGCCCAGAATAGCTACGATTTTAATGGAAATTTATACATAATGTAATATAAGAGAGACGAAAATTTTCAAACAATGCCCAATAATCTAATCATTATCATCAAATCTCTTAAATCACTAGTGTGACATGACATTGAGCTGATGTAACGACACAGAAGAACGGTTCGTTGAACAGTAAAAATATAGCCAATTTCATAGGATTTTATATTCTGAAGAACTTCTCAGTAAAATAAAAACATCTAGGACTGATCATTTTCATCGTATACGTAAAAAAACCTAAATTTTCAGATGGCAACACCAAGATGGAGTTGCCAGACTTAGGCAATTGTTATAACCTAGATGATAAAATCTTAGAGTAGGTATACTAACCTTTCACTCCGTTTGTAACGCATAGAAATAATGATGGTAGAGTAAAATAGTTTGGGCACTCAAGGTCACGCATAAATTAAAAGCTTCTGGCCATATATTCGTCTGTCTGTCCGTCAGTCTGTTTGTACTCGCGATAATTCGAGAACGCGTGCACTTAGAGTGATGAATTTTGCATACGCGCTTTTAAAACAAAGTAAATTTGAGCTCGAAAATGGGACAAATCGAGTAACCCGTTCGTAGGGTTGCCATATAAAAATTTTATTTTTCACTATACAGGGTGTTTCCCACTAGGTGGTCAATAGAGCGGAAGGTGATAGTACTCACCTGGACAAACAAAAAATTGAATGGCAGGGGGGGGGGAATATCAACCGTTTAGGAGTTACAGGGTGATTAATAAAAAAAGCTAGTTTTTCACAAAACACCCTGTATCTTAAAAACTACAGGGCATACCATATTCAAAAGGTGCAACAATTGAAACCAGAGGATTATCCCATAGAACATTCAAGTTAGTTTTTGTTTTGGTAAAAGAAAAAATTCAACATTACTTTTTGAGACAATGGTGAAGTGTACTGAAATAAATGTTTTTAAATACAAAAGATGCAGTGTTAAGCTATTTCGGAAAAAAAAGTGCCTATCTCACTTTCTTCGACCGCCATGACCAAAATTACCTTACAACATGTAATTAGCGAAAAATCTCGAAAATTTGTAATAACTCGAAAACTACAAAAAACCGTAGAACATACATGGGGGTGATTTGAGTTCCCCGAGGGACGCTCTACCTCCAGGCTTCCGATTATCACTATTTTTTGGGACACCCTGTATACTGAGATAACTGAAATCAAATTTTATAAATTTACCAATATATTTTTAAATTACACATTAATTACACCACCCTCTACTGCGTAGGCATAATAAGCCTTAAACTAACTTTAACTGTGATTTTAATTCATTTTGGTGCTAATTTGATAAGGTACCCAAAAATGGGTATACTCATGAGACATCTATAACATGTATAGTTAATCTAAACAAAAAAAATCCTATTCAAATTTGGTGAGCGTAATTTTGATCACGGTAACTATTTCGGGCTTATGGTAGTCAACATTGAAAGTCCAGAATATGACTTTCTAAACATTTTGCTTCTACAGAAAAAAAAAAAAATTTTAAAAAATTAAAAAAAAAACGATAATTTTTGTCAAGATCGTTTAAATTTTTAATGTTTCCACTTCATGCGATCACCGTTTGTTTGAGAAGCGAAGTTTTAAGTAGTGCACATGTTTATTTACGATTTTATTCATATTTACGATATTGTTGTATCCGTATAGTATCCCAAATCATACACTGACTGCCACTGTTAGTATTCTGATATTCATACAACTTACGACAATGGCCAATCAAAACCCCCGGAATATGTTTTCCAAGCCATGGAATAGGCGCTTTCAACAATTCAAAATTATTTACCGCGGTTCAGTGGTATGTGCAAGATGGATTGGATTTTTTGTCTATTTTAAATATTTCAGTATAAATGCATGAACGTAGGTAATTTTCTTCTATTAATGCCTAAGAAAAATTCCACAAAAAAGTGTTATGTTTTGGATTAAATTTGAGCCTTTGTGCTTTTCAAATTCAATATGAAAAACTTTTATTGAATATGTGGTTTTTGAGAAAAATGTTAAATCATCCTCAAAGTGTGTATCCTGCAGACGATATAGGGTGAAACTCAAAATATGAAGTAGCTCACAAGACGAATACATTTTTCTCTCGCCCATTGCACAACAATTTTTGTTAATTTTTCTCGTCATTCCCTATCACCTCCTACATAAGTACAGAATAAAGATCACCCTGTACATACATATAATCTTTTGTTAGAGCCACCACTTTTAATGCATATGTTTTTTTTTCTTTAATCCCTTCGGTACTCTTAACTAGAAACATTTTTTATTAATTAATTCGGATTTGGAAAGTTCAACTTTTTATCATTCTGTCAGCAAAATCCATAGATTGATAATTTTAGCATTTATAATGCGATAAAAGATGTATTTTATCTTTTAATTTATAAATAATTCAGAGACATTTAATTTATTTAAAGATTTTTTTTTTTTGCCTATAATTACTCAGTTTGTTTTTGTAATTAAAATCCACTTTATTTATTAAACCTGAAAGATATCTATATAAATATTATTTAAATTAGCTAAGTTAAAAAAAAATTACAAACAGAAAAAACATGTTATTACTTATTACTCCTATTGCTGATATTACAATATACATACATAGATAAAAGTATGCACATAAATTTATCATTCTACTGATAAAAGTGTAAATTTTTACAAATATTGAAAACTTAATTGGATATTTATGATTTGCATTTATTTATAGAAAAAAACTTAGGAAGCATTTTACATGAACTGGAAAATATCTTATACAGAGAGTACTAAACTGATTTAAAATAAAGTTCTTGAAATATTCCTTGTTCCTCATCAAAGAGGATTTTGTCGAATATTTTTATACAAAATAGTATAAATTTTCGTAGCCTATCAGGAGTTATGTTTGCGGGTTACACTAAGTAGTGGAAAATAATAATTTATGAACATATAAATTCACATCAGAGTTAAATCTCATCTTTTGAAATAATAACTAACCGGGAATTTTCTGTAGAATTAATTAGAAATATTTTTTGGAATTGTTTACACTAGCAGCAAGAGGTCGTTGCATATTTCTCTCTTAAGATTTCTAAAAGATGCTCAAACTTTAATTTTAATTTTCATTTTATGTGTTTATTTACATACAATAACATCACTTGAATTTTCATAAAAATTCTCAGAACTGAGTGAATAACAAAATGATATTGTATCATATGCGAAATCCTTAAGTAACGCCTACTTGAAAGTTTTTACTACGTACTATATACATATATAAATATACCTGCTTCTCGTACTAGCCTAACTCCATGATACAAAGATTAACAAGGTATGGCCGATTCAGAAAAGATATTCTTAAAAAAACATTCTACGAGTTTGCACTTCCTTCACAACTCAAAACTCTCGGGAGATATTATGAGTTGAATTTTCGGTTGTAAATAGGAGATCTGATATTTCAATTTGATACATCAAAAAGACTTCCATTTTTTTCTCAATTAAAAAATATTTATCAATTTCGAAGAGAAATAAATTCAGAACTTACATAATTTAATTTTACTAATGCTTTTTTTTAGATAAAGTATTATTTATTTCAGATAGAAAACAAAATTTACTAAAAAGAGTATAAAATTGTGTCTCCATAAAATTCAGGTCTTTTGCCAGTGGGACGTGTTGAAGACAATATTTAATGATGTTGTTAGAAAAAATTATGATAGATCTAATTGAAGTGTCAGATCACAGTTATATGTAGTTGAATGAGTGCTCACAGCACAACTTAATAATACATCTTCGGTGTTTTGACTGAGTCAAAATTATCGAAAAATACTTCCCAAGCCATATGAAAAAGACTCTCTCAATAATACAGGATAGCCCAACTGAATCCTAAGGGTTCTAAAATATTTGCAATGTTCTTATGTAAAACTCACAGAAGTTTGATTTGAATAGGTCCTGTGCCCAACAACTACTATTCATACAGAAAAATTATCTTCTGATAATATTAAGCTTGCTTTCTTATCTTCCCAACTGTTATCAAATTTGTATAACTTTCTTAACAAAATTAAAAAAAAAAAATACTACGATTCCCCAAACAAAACCACTCAGCTGAGAATTAATTGAATAATATTATGCCATGGTCCGTTTATTTCGAATTAACCTGCTCTAATAGAAAATGCTCATCGGTTTCGAAAATCCTCTTCCCCGCTCCAGGTAAACTAGTACTGTTGCATCAGGAAATTGAACATATAGTGTATAAATTTCCCTACTTTGAAGCTTTCTGATAAGCTTCGATGAGCCTTTACCTATGGAGAGCTCTTTACCTATGCAAGATTATTTCTTTAAGCGGCGATATATGTAAGGTTAAGGGATGACACACAAAACCTATTATGTTTTGAGTCATGGTTGATCTTCTATTTCTGGTACGGCTTGCTTTGTCTTCATTACGGTTTTTCTTCTCCAAATTTCACGTTTCTAGGAGAGATTATTGGCTACCAACACGTGAGGTTCGACATTGTTTTCTTTATATATAAATCTTAGATCTATCTCTCGACTAAGCAACACCTTAAGTGCTTAGTTGAAATATTTTGAATTTCGAAATAAGTTCGCTCAAATATGGAGATATGTTGCAAAACAGCTTTTTCTGTATCTTTGAAAGTACTTGATCTAGACTAAAAGCGTTGAATTTATCTAAAATGTAACAGATTAGGAATATTTTCTATGGGTACAGAACATGGAGATTTTTGACCATCAAAGAAAATAATTTTTCAAATTATATCGTTAATTTTTTACTTGTCTTTAAATAAAAGTTATTTTGAAAGAAAGTTATTATAAATAAAATCCAGTAGTAATACGAATAAAACAAAATCAAAATGGCAGTTCAGTAAGCAAAACGAGCTTACTTACAGTCAGAAAAGCGTTGCAAGGATCACATTTTCGAAAAAATTTAAAATCACCTATTATTTGAAAATAACATGAATTGAAAACAAAAAATAAAATTTCCGATTGCAAATCACTCACCTTTTAGGAGTTTCAGAATTGCATACTTTTCCTTGAAAACCGGATCGTGTGATATTATAATAACTGATTTACATATACATATATCAATGTCATCATTATGTATTTATTGACGATAATACAGTGAGCGTTTACACTATTTCGTCATGACTTGAATGACGAATGTATCAGTGAATATTTTCACTATCTCATTGCTTATCTCAACATAATGCAACAACTCATCGAAGTGCTCATCGAGTGATCAAGAAAAGGCTCATTATGTCGAAGAAAATTATATAACGAGCTTAGTCCTACATCTAAACAAAATTGCATCATTTTACCTTCATCCTAGAGCTTATCATAAACTCATTGATGAAGTTATCATATCTATAGTATCTACTAAAAACATTGTCACACTTCATGAAAATACAAGAACATCAATTCCACACCGTTCGCAGCAACTAGGTCTTGGCCAAACTACGACATAACGAACTTCATAAGATTCAGGTAAGACAGAAATTGTAGGTGACTAGAGGAAGCATCGTGAATTTGTTGATTGAAATCAAAGCAATTGATACGATTTTTGCAAGAAAATAATTTTCAGCGACGAAATCCAGTTCCATTTTAATGGCTACATTAGGATGCAAAATTATCACTTCCTTCTGAGACAGCGATAATATATATAAGGGAAATCCGAGAAAAAAATAATGCATCCGCAACATTTCACTTCTTTGTAAGGTTTATGGACTGGATGTCGTAATTGGACCTTAGGTTATGTTAGGTTAGAGTGGCGGCCATCGTAAAAGCATATACGATCAGCCACACTTAGATCACTTATGGTCCATTGTGATGTCACCTTTTTGGAACCTTACCTGGGAAAGATTCTTCAGATTGAGGGGGTGCGCTGAAATCAGCCACAATACTTAATGAACCTTATCAGGTGCCCCAACTCCTTGTCTCCTAATTCCCCTACTTCGTGGAAAAATTAGGTACCAAGTGTAATTGCTCTTACGCTTAGCAAGGTTCCCACAGTAGGTATTGAATGCTCTTAACCTCTTTCTCGTCCATACAGCTTCTATAGAAGTTATTATATGGAGGTTGCATGCGTTCTGCATGTTTGGCAAAGAGGCAATGTACCGTGATAATTGCAATAACATTATGCACATGATTCCGGCTCCCCTCAGCAGAGATTCAGTCCTCCTAGGACAAGCCTGGGGCCACAGCTGTCTTTAAAACGCGCATTACGGTCAGTTTTTCTGCGATTTGCCAGCTTACAGGCCTGTATCTAAATCTAGAATCCTCTTCGCTGATTCTAGGGGTCGATCTATGATCATTGGATCTTACTTTTTTTTTTTAGAATAAACAGATGGAGTCAAGCAATTACTGTAAACGTGAAGTACGTTGCCGGATGATGATAAATACACTTTTTTGGTTAAAATTGATTAATATAGACTATATGTATGTATGTGGCTGCAGAAAATACAAGTTGTCATACAGCCGACGAAACTATGACCTTCGAACTTCAGTTCAGGGAAACGGTGATGTCAATTGGCCACCTAGATCATGCAATTTTGTAAACAATAAGGTGTATGTATACGTCAACAATCAGCAAAACACCGACGAAATTCTACGTGTCATTTTATTATTCAGTTTGATCCCCATTTATGTGCAATGTCCTAAAAAATCTAGAAAAAATTGTAATCAGAAATTGGTATAAAAAATACATATAAACCCTCGCTTTTGACATTTTCATGCGAACATAATTGTTTTCACAAATTTATCTTTGAAATAAAATAACAAGCGAAAATTCACACGAAAATTTTCACTTTAGTTTTTATTTCATATTATACCCATGGGTCCTCACCCATTCGTTGTATTTTGTTTTTTATAAGAAACTACATTTTCGCTTGTTCAGCGTATATTAAAATTACACAGTGAAAAAAAAAACAACAATTAACTCCACCTCTTCGAACGATACTTGGAAAAACTTCATTAATTAACTTCAGAGATGAATGCTAATTAAAAATATATTCGCACATACATATGTAGCTATATGAAACTGCACGATGAAGGAATTAAACCAAAAACGTGAACCGTTTGTCTAGTAGCTAAGGTAACAAAGTTATTTATTGTATGTCGGAGCTTTGTACATATGTAGCTACCTCAGCTCTTCTCGAAAAGGTAGAAATCTCACTGCCATCTATAGCTATATAAATATAATGTTCGTACATATGTAGGTACATACTACAAAAGTTTCTTCTCTGGACCAAATTTTGCTACCGCCACCGCGTGTTAATTTAGAAGAAACGGTAAGCTAAGGTGAAAAATCATGACAAGAACATACGTGATTCTTTGTTCCAGTTGAACTATTGCGGTCAACTCTCTTTCCAGACATGTTTTACTTGCCTTCAGGTATAATTATGGCGGGCATTGCGTCATACCGAACTTGTGAAATCACAGAAACTCCTCTCGTGTACTAATCGGTTGGTTGCTTATTGGTAGTAAGTGATTTGTCATTTGTCATGCTACTCATGGTTTAGGTGAAGCATATAAAATTTTAATTAAATTCTTCGATATCAGAGGAAGGTATCAATGAAATGTTTATAAGAAAATGATTCAAATCTGATAAGAACACCAGCAAACTATACTTGTGCGTTATTTTTAGTGTGCGAAATGTTAATATCTGATCAGAATGCAGTAGTGACCTTAAACATGTCGCCAAAACACAAAACTATTTCTAAATTTGTATTGTAGAATTTGTAAGCAGTGAATTTAATTATACCTGCTAATCTCCAGTTGTTACCTAATGATTTCCCGTTTTCCAATGATATAGTGCGCGAATGATGACATTCAACTCTGTTCAATTTCAATCAGATTTCCATTCAGGAAATGTGTGAATATTTTCGCGAATGACAGCTTGTACCCAATAACTGGTCTTGCATTGGTTCAGTTTTGTGACCTTTTTCAAGGTTCTTTTAATAAATCCGTATCGCACTCATTTTTATTGAATAGGGAAAAGATAATGGCGGTAGTATTGTATTGCAAAATAATATTGGTTTTGTATAAAAAATTTCAATGGTTTCTTTGGCTACGTTTGTTTTTTTATTTTATATTTTTATTGTCAACTGAATACAAAACGGCGAAATTTTACTGTTTTCTTTATAAATTTTTATTTTCTTTTGCATTTTTTACGTAAGTATCCCGCCTTTCTTTGTTACTATGTGATTTTAAAATCGAAAATTTGTTTACTATTTTCATTATGTATTAACGATGAATGCGAATTTTTTACTGCATACTATCTTACTATTGTAATTTTTGATTTCTATAAAATGGTTGTGATCAAAAGAGTTTATATCACAATATAGTTCCATTACTACTGACTGTATGAGGTTCGACAACGTAAAGGAACACACGTTAAATCACAGCTGGTGGGGAAATGTAGTGAACGGATGTAAATTTTCTTCGTCATCATCGCACATTTTGGTATGGACTAAACCATATTTTTATGAATACATATTTCATAAAATAGAAAAAAAAAATTCAAAATCTTTTAAAAACTAGAATTTGGTTTTAATGCCAACAGCGGTATTTTAAAATATTTTCTCGAAACCTTGTTTCTGTAATACATAGTTGTAATATTTGAATTTTTCTATTTGATAAACAAAAATTTCAGTCAGCGTTAATAGTTGCAGATTGTAACTCAACTTTTTCCATTTTATTTTTGTTTTCTTTTTTCCAAAATGCAAGTTGACGAGGGATACCAAGCACGGAAGCCAAGGCAGCCAATTGTGCTAAGCTGCTAAAAGCCCTCTCACGAAAACCTTCTGGATCTCATAATGAAGCGCTGGTGAGGTAAGACAGCACTTCCATAGATAGGAGAGCATACCCAAGCGTATTCAGCCTATTTCGAGTTAAAGCTGGATAAGCATACAGAAAGATTCAGTTATTCCTGGCTCTCCTTCCAGGTCGGACAGATACTCATGGCTGTTAACAATTCCCATTCTGCATAGTTTCCTTCCAAGTCCCAATAGAAAATCAGAAAAATTCCCATTGGGTTCATCAAGAAAAAGGTTTGTACACCTGCAAGCACTCATGTTTGTCTATCGCTGCTTATGTTTCAGGCAAACATTCGCTTTGATGAGACACCTGATCACCGTGGTGGCAAAGCCTACAGCAGATTCCGGTCAAAAGAAGGGAGAAACAGAACCAAACTTGGCTAGTAGGTCAGCCTGAAGGGACACCTTGTTATGGATATATAGCTTATCCACAGCCGTCCTGAAGTCCCCCAGTATCGTAGATGTTATCTGAGGGCCACTCAGAGCCATCAAGGCTGCCTGTCTATCCGAGGGGATAAAAATGTCCTTCCCTGCCATATCCATACCCACACAGTACAAAATTACCCACGGACATCCCATTCTTTTCCTACAGGTCCCATAACTTTACCGGGATAAACAATAAATGTTCAGTATGTACTTAGGACTTTATTTGCAGAAGTTATTAAAAATTGACAATAACATATTCCCTGGGATATCCCACAATTACTCTTTATGGGAACTTTCTTAATATTTTACAGAAAAATTCATACGGGCGCATGATAATTTTGGGACAATCCTTCGAAAGTATTTTTCCGCCCTTCCAGAATTTATTTCGGTGTGTTCTCTGATTGTCGTGGTTCACGTGGTTCTCTGGTGAAAGCGCTTATTTGTCGCTTGGCGTGCATCACATTTTTGGAAACCAAAAACAGGACAACAAGATATGTACTAAAAATAGCCATTTGAGAACTGCGTTGTTCAAGTCAGCTACACGCGTGTAGCTATATTAGAATTCTATTCGTTTCTGCAATTTCTTCTTTTTTTGGGAAAGTTTTTTGGTTACATTTCACAATGTGGTTTTGAATGATTTTATCGTAGGAATTCTATTTGCAGGTGTTAAAAATTTTATATTTATGTTTTGTGCAAGTACATACACCTCTGGCATATACTTTCCAGCCATTATTTGTTTATTAAAAAATTAAAAAAAAATTATTTAAAAATGCCTGCTCGTAAAACAAATTTTCTACAATCCGAGAAAGTCTCAAACAATATCCATAGATATACCCCCGCACATCCTGAAAACAAACTAGGAGATCTGTAAGATTTCCTAGGTACGCTTGCAGCTTGAATTTTACATAATTGAACTCGTTAACTGTGCGTAAGTACAACCTGTGGGAAGGGTGTGGGATTTACGATGCTCATCCGAACCCCTGATATTTGTCACTACCAGGCATATCCTAAGTTGTTAATTGGAACGAACGGGATTTCCCCCGGATACTTTATGTATTCTAGAAGGATTTCCCATTAACATACCACGGACATATTTGTGCTGCGTGGGTATAACATAAAATTACCCAGAGACATCCCATTCTTTTCCTGCTTTCCCGGGATACACTTAAAACTTTATTTCTACGAGATGTTAGAAATTTTCTAAAACTATATATGGAACATTTTTAAAATATTAATTCGAATGAAATATTCTCGGTATTTTACAGACAAATACCTACATACTTGAGGTACAGGACAATTTTGGACAAACATAGGAAAGTAATTTTTCACTCGACCAAAAACTTCTAAAATATTGTTTTGTGCAATAGAAAGAAGAGACAGAAGGAATTTATTGCAAATGGAAACTTCGCGTAAAGTATGCGGACAGTAAACAAATTTAGGTTCGGAGAATCTGTGTTTCTAGAGTGGAATCTGCGAGAAAGTTCTGGGAATTTGTAGAGTATAAATACAGCACTTATCTGTACCAGGAGCAAGACCACCAGTCAAAACTACTGATCAACAGGCAACTGTTGTCATCACTTACTGCTTCCAGGTCTTCTCTTACCAGAAAATTTCAAGTATTTATCACCCCTGCTTTTGGCAAAGCTGGATAATAAAAACATCTACCTCACGATATAATAAGTTTGCATGATACTAAAGGGGATTATCCAAATAAACCCCTCAAGAACTCGAAAATGTCTCTGAAAAATCCTGCCAATATAGGAATCTTCCAGTCCTAAACATCGTGAAACGCTCTAAACATATACAATACTTACTCCCTTCCAGTCCCTCCTAAATTAATTAAGAAACTCTTCCGAGAAATATCAAGTAAATTTTGAAAAATAATTTTCACCGGAGTTGCTAGAGCATTACATACAGCTCTCAGCTCAATAAAGACAGAAGTGGTCCCATCGAGACTCTCTGCAAAAAGTCATTTGTAAGATCTCCAAAATGATCAAGAATCCATCAGAACCTTTAAATCTTGGATATGGCTTTAATACCAAGGTGTGATTATTTATTGATGAGAACAGCTCACCGAAATAGGAAAACTTTGATGTGAAATGTAAATGAGATCAAATTGAAATTGTCGCAATTTCACATAAAACTCAATGTTAACATTTTCTGAATCTTAAAAATAAATTCCCTAAGTATGTTATTTATGTATTGAAATACGCCGACATTAAATATCCAAATCAGTACAAGAATACATGCAGCTCAGTAAAGTTACTAATTTGTATATCTAACTAGACATGAAAGTCTGAATTGAAATATTAAGCCGAAATTCAATAAATATGAAGTTTTACGACGAGACCAAGTTTCAAGCCATCTGCGAGGCTCGTATGTACGATGTAAAGCTATTGAAAATCTCGATGATGTCTTACCAACGTATTTATAATTGAAGCTTCCACTTATGTACTATAGTAAGTATAGTTGTAATTGTTCTTGTTTTCATCATCATTTATTAACTTTGATACTTAATTAGGGATTTTTATGAGCATAACTATCATTTAACAGTTCACTTTGCTGACAGCATAAATGTGGTAAATTAACAGAAATGCAATTTAACTAAAAATACAGCGAAATGTTATTTCTAAAGTATTCTAAATATTAGCTCCTGAATTATGCTGTTATGTGAAATTTTAAAAATTTGTGATAATTTAAGGGAACGAAAAAGAATTAAAATTCACTCAACTATTTGAGAAGCCAATTTTGGAATTTCTGTTTTGAAAATCTCTAGGCAAAGTAAATTAAAATAACATGGAACTTCCAGTGAAGCCCAGAAAGAGCGACATCTAAATAGGACCATCTTTATTAGATTTCAGTATCATTGATATATAAACCAAAATGCAGTGGACCAAGATGACTGCGCCGAGGAATGCCAGAGGTTTTTAATAATTTCGGCAGACATTTTTGCTTTTGATATGATTAATAGGAATATAAATACTTTATAAAAAGGATAGAAATTAGATTTCGAAAAGTGTTTGAATGAGAGTTGTGATTCTGATCAACACTTTACCAAAGTCAATACTCGGAAAGCTGAAGCCGGCTTACTCTGCCTTATAGTTGGGATACAGAAAGTGAAAGCTACTATTAGATTATTAGTACTTATATAGGTATAGTCTGCAGTGAAATAAGCCAATGGAGATTCTACTAAGAAAATACTAATCAGAGTTTCAATTAACTTTCGCTGACTTTCGCTAAGTTTCGCTAACGGTTTCTGACTTTCACGCGGTACGAAAAGTCATGTACAATTTAACAGCGAATATCACTAATTTTATCAAATGATTTTTTTGTTTTGCTATTAGAGAAAGGGACACTGAGAATAAGAAAAAAGGAAATTTTATCATTACCAAGACTTTTGTTTTGATAACCAACTAAAAATTGAATGTGCTGATTTTGTTCACATGCTAAAAACAGATAAGTTGATACTGATCTGCAAGTCGACATATGAAGAATATCTAACACGAACGTGGAAGATCCAAGAGGATTGTATAAAAAATGTTCAACCTTTTTATGGCTTTATACAAATAGTTGTGATAGTCAGAGCTGTTAAGCAAGGGGAGAAGTATATGTAATCGTACTCAACGCAGCTCGGACCTTATTCAGGTAAATATGGTGCAGTATTTTTTTGGATTGGGCAGTTATAGAGAATAGATGATACAAATATTCCAAAATTAACGAAAAAATTAATTAGATTACAACTTTAACTTACATTAAATTATTGAAAAATTCAGTTTGTGCATACCGTCAACAGTTATCATCAACTATGAAATAATATATGTATAATTGTATATACATATCCGGAATCGCAACAAATTAAGTAATAAAGCCTTTACTTAGTAAATCACCCCTTCTTTCACGAAAGTGTAAAATTGGTTATCTTATATTTTTACACTTTCTTAAGTATGTATCTTTGCAAGAATATGCTCTGAGTTTTTTTTTATGTAGTGCCAAATGTTTCGTTTCATGCCATGATTATTTTTATGTTTTACACATTCCTCCAGTAATTTTACAAAACATTATCAAAATTGTCTGTAGGGTGTACCTACATTCCTATACGTATACCATATCTAAAAAAAAGTCACCTAGTCTTACCATTTACCATTTCATTTATTTATAAAATTGTACACAAGATTCATAATTTAATATCTATGTACAATTTATTATAATCGCGGTAATAAAAACAAAAAAGAACTTAACAGTAATCTACGTACTAAGTAATAAAAAGCAAACAATCACCATATATGTATTAAGTAAAAAGTTAAAAGTAATAATATTAATAGAAATTTAACACAGCTGGATAAGGCATATTACGGTATGGTCATCAAAGCGGGATATTACAAATAATCTTATTAAATTCGTTGACAGAGGTTACGCGATGTACATTAGTAGGAAGTGAGCTCCAAAGGCGAGCAGCCTGGACAAAGTAAGATCCTTAAAATATATGAATACAAACAAAGAATTAGGATGCTACGTGCTCTCTGGGATTTAAAAAACTCTATATTACTATAAAGATACTGTATGAGATTATGCAGAAATATGAAGACCTTTCTCTTCAGATTCGAGTCTAGGGAACAACCAAAAATCGATGATCTGTAAAGCGTAATATGTGTAGATCTATGTAGACAGAAAACAAAGCGTTGCAATTGTTGAAGGAAACTTCAGGTTTTCGTTTGCAAACCGAGTCGAGTTTAGGGAAGATTAGGCCTTCGTACGTAAAGTGGGGTACTAGGAGCACAGCACCCTAAAACCAGTCTCAGCCTCAGATTCAAGGGTGGAATATTGGCGGACAGCCACAATCTTCTTAAACCACCACAGATTTTACCAACTGTGGTGTTAATGTGTTCACAGCAGCCAGCCTTGTGTTGAATGTCACTCTCAAATTTGATACGTAATCAACAAAAAGTAGTCTCACATTATTGAGGATAGTAGTAGTAATGGCATTGATGAGGAGCTGACTATGTATATCTAGAGAATGTGCATATTTCAGATAGATCATAATTTATTCTACTAATACAGTCCTCAGTGAGTCTAAGAGGCCTGATCAGGTACAGTTGAATATCGTCTGCATATTACTAATATCATTAGGATCATTAATAAAAATATTAAAAAGGAGAGGTCCTAACATTGAGTTTTGTGGAACACCATTGGGCCAATGCATGAGGGAAGATGTAACACTATTAACAATCGCCTGTTGAGACGATTTCAAAATGAAATATAAACTTGGCAGCAGACGGAGAAAAGTAAAAGTTCGAAAATTTTTACGATCCGGTTTAGAATGCACAACACTGTCAAATACTTTAGAGAAATCCACAAGTACCAACACACCAATATCACTCCTATCAAGCGCCGACCGCAAATCTGAAGAAACCTTGGCTAGCTGTGTTTTTCATGAAAGCCAGACTGAATATCTATCAATAGATTATTTTTGAGTTTGACCTCTTTTTGTTTTACAAAAAGGTGGTTAACAAACTTTTTTATATATATTAACTGAGACTTTTAAATTTGACCTATAACAGATATGTGCTAACTGTGGCCGTTAAAGTCATAGGTTAAGAGCTAATAACTCTTTAACGGCTGCAGTTAAAACATAGGGTGTAACATGTAAAATTAAATAGGAGAGTCCACCGTTTACAGTTTTTATAAAAAAGTTATGTTAACCTCTTTTTGCAAAGGAAAGAGGTTAAACTAAGCCAAAAAAGTTAAGAAAATCCGAAATTTTTAGTTTAGACCATAATAACTTGTGAGAGGAGAGAGTTGAGCAGCTGTTGGAAAGACCATGAAGTTCTGCATACAATAAGCCTTTAACTGTGACCGTACAATCTGTACTTTTTCAGATAGAGGGTATTTTGTGAAAAACTAGCTTTTTTTCTTAATCACCCTGTAACTCCGAAACTGTTGATATGCCCCCCTCCCTGCCGTACATTTTTTTGTTTATCTAGCTGAGTACTATCACCTCCTGCTCTATTGATCACCATGAAGGAAATACCCTGTATATTCCACAATCTGAGTTTTCATAAGTTTTTCCAAGATTTTACAAAGAAAGACATTTATAATGTGCAGAATGTGTGGAGAAGTGTATGCTTAATAAAACTAGGATTAAGTCCATCAAAATCAGTCGCAAGGAACTTGATAGAGTATACAGCTTGATACCGTTCAACATAGTCAATATAGTAGAATGAGAAGCAATTTACACTTTGATCTTGTAGCAATAGCAATGATGTAGTCGGTTGTTCATTGGTAGAAAGATTCGAGCAAAACCTCTTTGTAAAGAACCAATTTAGCTCCTATGGGTCAAAGGGGCATTTAGAACCTTCCTCTTTTTATACATGTACCATCCTTAAGTTGCTCCATAAGAACTAAAATTATTACGGACTTGCTTGTATACAGTGTGAGTATATACAGTTTTAAGTTGTTTCCACTGACGTTATATAAAAACTGCATTTCTCAGGAATATCAAGGATAATTTTTTAAACGGACACGTTTAGTGGTACATATTTATTGAACAAGTTACCAGTCAGTTCTTCTAATTTCACAAGTTCAGCCTCCACCGAAGAAAGACTCAGAATGTGAATCCAATGTAACGAAACTAACGAGACTATTCATGTCAAATTGCTTAAAATCACGATAACATTACTTTTTCATAGTAGTCAGTATTATAACGTATTGAGTGTTGTCATGCTTACACAAACAAAAAAATTATATGGCTGGAGGAGATAACGGGATTTGGGATATTTTTATAGCTCATCTTGTAACTTGTGAACGTTATAACCTATAATAATGATTTTAAAATTTGGTAGATAATTGTCTATAAATATCCTCTGCTCCTCTCCGTTTTGAAGTTATGGGTAAAGAAAATTTAAATTTTGGAATTTTAGCTTAGTTTTCTTTATTTAGCTGCTATTTTTATCAAAAACTTGTCATTGATACCAATTTCTCATACTGGACTTAAGAAACCCAAAATCTTCGCATGCTTTAAAAATACATTACCAAACTATCTACCCAGTTTTCTGTACTTTTTCTTGGACATATCTTTTAAAAGGACCTAAAAAGCACATTCCCAAAAGATAAATTGCCCACTTTCTGGCATATAGGGTGTACCATTCACAAGTTACAGGATGATCTATCTCAAAGTGTCATTATCTCGGAATACGTTAGGATTCCTCTTCCCACACTCATAAATTTTTTTTCAACTTTGTCGAAACATGACATATGCATACATACCCTTCGAGTGTAACACCCAAAACAAGATAGAGAAAAAGAGAGTTGTAGAATCGAAACATTCCATTTTAATATCTTGAAATTGAATATTTTAAAATGCTGGATATAGAAATTGGAGATTTTGTAAAAGGGATGGAAGATTTCAGGCTCAACCCACATTATGGCACATATGTGTATTGTCCAACAACCATGTAATCTCCAAATTAAGAAATCCTCAGACACAAAATCTCCAAGCATAAAATCCTAACCTCAAAATTTTCATGATATCCTCTTGGGATTTCAAATTTGCGGGTTTAAATTAAGTCTTATGTGCTTGCTGTTCACTAATAATAAAAGCGCGTACATTGCTCTCACATGTGACATTATTCAGAAAAACAACGCAACAACAACAACAACGACGAGAAATTCGATTTAAGATTTATTTATTTTCGTAGATTTTTAAATAAAATTTATTTGTTTTATTATTGTGTTTCAGCTTACGCAGCTGAACTTTTTCGCCTCATCTCCCCTCTTTTTGTACAAAGTATACACCCAGATCAAATTAGGAATAAAAAGAAAATGTGTTAAAAAATAATAATACAGAGTTTTGCTTAAAATCATTTATCTTAGTAATAAATTTTCCAAAAAACTCTTATCTAATTAAAATGAAAAGTAGAACGATTACTATCTATATATGCTGTCTCTAGTCTGTGCATTTTATCTTGATTTGTCTAGAGAAAATCTTTTAATTAAATAATATTTATTTTTTGGAAAGTATCAAAAAATCTTTTAGTACTTCTCCCGCGGAACATTTATTAAAACATTTCACTTATCCTCCCATAATTTCAGTCTGTCTGTTCTAATTATCAAAGATTTATTGAAACCATTTTGGCTAAACTAACCATATATGGTAGAGTGATAAATTTGCATTAATTTATAATCATTATCTTAATGAATCCATTGAAAATAGTTTGCTCGTTTATCGCCAAAGCAAAATCATCATTATATAGGTGATATTGTCATCATCTCGAATAACTGTTCTTAGTTTTAAAAAAAGTTTCTTCTGTGTGTATATGAATATATAAATACATCACCGAAAATCTTGATTTTCCAGAACTGGAAATGAAATGTTAATGAAATTCATACAAATCCGGAAATCAGTGTCAATACTATAATCAACGTGTGGGTGATGATAAGCGACAACGAACTTTTTTAATAAAGATCACTAGACTTTACAGGGGAGTCAGGTCAAAGCAACTTCATTACCGTTGGAAATACATAAAAGAGCAACTTTTCGAATATAAAAATTGTACATTTGGGTAGGATGGCAAAACCAACAGAAATGAAAACTATTTCATGGTGGCACATCAAATCGTCTCTAATCCCCAAATAAAAAAATAAAAAGCTAAAACACAAAAAAGTAAGCTAGAAGGAGGTTTAGCGAAAAATACTGTCGGCTAGGCCTGTGACTATAGGTATCTGAATTCTGGATCAACAACCCCCATGGGGTCGTATACGTGCCTGAAATTTATAGCCATGATTCTAATATAAATATATATAGTACATACATAAATACATAGATGGCGATATATCTCTCTGCAGGTAACATTTTATATAAGCATGCATGGGCGGAACAACCTACATAACGAAAATAACTCCATCCATATAGCTCCTGTTCGATTGGATATTTTAGTTGTTCCTGCTCGTATAGGCGAAATTTTCATTGCATGGAAATGATTCTCTAAAGTCCCATAAAAATTACGAATGCAGTCGAAAAGCTGCGGATGACAAGAGCAATTTCTGCAGAAATGTGACAAATTGGGTAACCGTTTCGTTGTGTGGTATGATTACTCAGATGACAGTAAGATAATTGCATTAAGCTGAAATAATTGGCACATTATGCAATTTGCCCAATTAGGCCTTTCTAAACTGGTTCTTTGTATATTTTCACTGAACTGGTTGTAATTTTACAGAGGTATGTCAGGAAAGTAGCTTTCATGATTTGTATGGTATATAAAAAAAAAAAAAAAACAACTGTGAAAATTTTTTTAAACACTGATGGCATCTTTCATTTTGCAATTTTTAACAAAGAAAAATTTAGAGCAAGTAGTACTTATAGAGTTTATATAACTGTTCCTTGAATTGTTTCAAATAAGTCTTAGCAGGAGGAATGTCATCTGGAGTGATTGTAGTATTTCCTCATCTTTTCTATTTAGTTCTAAGAAAACATTTTGAAAAGTCAAGCAAGTAAAAGACTTTAAGCGGTTTTCTAATTTTGCTAAATTCTCATTTACGGTGGAGGCGGTGACCTCCTCCTAATTCATTACAATTTACAAATTTACTCCCTGCGAGCCATTTTTTTTCAAATTTGGGAAGAGAAAGAAATGAGACTAAGGGCCTGCTTGAATCCAAATTTTCGTCTTGTTATAACAGTCAGTGACGAAACACAATAACCTCAGCTATTATTAGAATTAGGTGAACACGAAGTTAACCTGTCTGAATTTGATGTTTTATTAAGAATTTTTCTTTTTTATATGATGATTGCATTTCTCGCCGCGTGCATTAATCAATTCGAAGTAAAGTTCTTTTGGCCCTGAAATGCAAAATGTGTTAGAGTTATTTTCGCAAAGCAGTCGTATAACACTTGACCATCTAGGACAGTCAGTTGGTGCACTAAATGTGGGTTACCTGGAACCGGGAGTTTTGAAATTGGTATTTTCATAGATTTCGTAGTGCTTTTTTCGAAATTTCGAAATTTGACTTTGCCATCTCGTATTTTTGTCCATCTAGGAGTTATTTTGTGCTCAAAATGTGGGTTACCTTTCTTGAAATTGGTATTTTTATAGATTTCGCAGTGCCTTTTGGAAATTTCGTTTTGCCAGCTCGTATTTTTGTCGATCTAGGATAGTCATTTTGTACTCAAAATGTGGGTTACTTGGAACCGGGAGTTTTGAAATTGGTATTTTTATAGATTTCGCAGTGCTCCTTTTTAAATTTGACACCTCGTATTTTTGTCACACTCACGCCGCCATATTGAAAAAATAGCGCTCAAAACAGTTTTCATTAAAATATCCCCTTTCCATTTATATAGTAACTTTTTTTTTTTGTTTTTATTTTTGTTAAATGATGTTTCAGCATACTAGTGCCGCAAACCAACATACATCTACACCCCGACACGCGTATTTCGTACAAAAAAATAAATATTTTACTACACATTGCAAAGTAGCGAGGTGACTGAAGTGAAGGAAAAAAGAAAAGGAATCTTCTGATTCCTTTAATGACTCTATTTACGCGTTTACACATACTTGTTTAAGCCAGCAACATGAAAAATTTTGCAAGAAATGCGGGGTGTCCCAGACTAATATGACTATATTTTGCCAAAGGGTTCCTCTCATCCAGAACAAGTGAAAAATTATATGACAGTGAATTTCACTAGATTCTTATAGCAATAAAGTGGAGAATCCCATATCATGCTCCGGGATTAAAATTTAGTGTTGATATAGGAATAATAATTCCTATAATGTATTTATATCTTAATCTCATATTTATGCTCAGAGCTTATTTAAGACTTTATATATTCCCTATTGTAGAAATTTAATGCTAAATTGGTCTACTTCACTTATGCAGGAATTAAATATAACCCTATTTGATAATTTATTTGTTCCTAAATTATCCTATATAGGAAAAGTGGTCCTAACGTAAGATCATTAAACAATAGATCCTATTTGAGTCTGCAAATTTAATATTCATGTGGAACTTATTATGCATGCGCGATTAGATTATACATATTGTATATATATTTTTTAATATTAAAATTGATTTTTCACAAGGCACATGATATAATTTAACAACGATTAAAATTTTACTGTTATTATCTACCACACTAGATCGAAAACTACAAAGCGCCTCAAAATAAATAAATAAATTGAAAGTTTAATTACCTATGGTTAAAAACAGTAATATTCAGTTGGATCTCAAATAAATGGAACTAATGCTTATTTATCTAATTTTTAATAAATTTATCAATATGTCATTATTTTCATGTCTCTAAGCTAATTTCTAAATTTGTAAATCTTTAACCCTAAAAAATTCATCTTTTTCTATTACAAATGGCCGCCAAATATTCAGCAAATATGGCCACTGGAAATGGGACCATAAAAAAGAGATGATATAAGGATTTCAATTCTCCCTTAAGGGTTAAAAACCTTGATATAACAGAAAAAATTTCAACACCTACGTAAGCAGGAATAAACAGTTATACATATAGGTAACAAGTTCCTATATAAAATGATAAATTGGTGTATTCAGAATAGATATTTCGATGTAGCATTAGCATAGTACTTTGAGTTAGGAACATAATTTCCAGGTGATTCCGTTGACCCTATATCAAATTTGACTAAATACTGATTGCTTATATGAGCGTATCGAAAATGAATTCTCAGTGTAATTACTTTTTCCCCGTATTCTTAAATAAGGGTTTATTTGGGATTGAATTTTGATATGAGACTTGATATATGAACAAATTTCCCAAGAGCTGTAGTCCCATATTTAAATTCCCCTATACTGATATAGAAATATTATATAGGATTAAAACTTCCGACTTACACTCCTTAGATTCATATAAAACAACAATTGTAGATATAACACTCCAGTTATTTCTTTAAGAACTACAAAAGAAGTTAAATGTTTATTGAGATTTATAAAGGAGCCATATAGGAAAAATTCAAAATTTCCAGAAACTGGAAGTTTCAACGATATTCCTTGGGGGGAATCACCCAACCGAGTTACAGGGTAATAAGTAAAATATGCTTTTTTTCATTAAACACCTTTTATCTTGAAAAGTACAGGATACTTAAACCACCACCGTACCGCTTCCCACTCCAGAGTTATGAAGCTTCAAATTCAAAATTTCGATTTTAATATATTTTTTATTTTATTTTTCCGGTTATTTTTTAAATATTCCTATATTACAGAATTTCGAAAGCCCAGTGTCTCCTCTTTAATGTAGCCTATTACACATTACCTCAGAGTGTTACCTTTTATTTGATCCTACACTTGTTCCTACCTATATGCAATCATTTTTGAGATTAATTTGAATAATTGCATTAATTCCTTAGACAGGTTAGCCAGTTTACTATCATCTGAGCTATAAAAATTACCTTCATACGTTGGACACGTTGGACAACCTTCCTTAATCACCCTATACTCCGAAACGATTGATATTGCCCCCCCCCGTCCGCGAACAATTTTGTTTTCCTAATACTTCAACCAATCACCTGTTTCATTTACGACCACCAATTACAAGGGTGATTTGTAGGTAGGTATATACAAACGCCCTCTTATTATCACCTCATATTTGGTAATTGATCTCAGATCGGACAACTGCAGTAAATGCATTTTTGCAATCAAATTGCTACAATCGGAAATAAGACCCCCCATCGAGACCCCAATTAAAAATCAATACAAGCTGGAAATGATGTATATTTCTGCAGTAAATTTACTTAGTGAGTAGAAAATAGCCGCAGCAACAACACATAAGCATTTCACCCTCATTTGCTCAAGAAAGCGCAACCATATTCAATTCAAAATTTTGCTGGGCTGCCATTGAACCGACATTACACTATCATTAAATAATTTAATTTTTGCACAAACATTAGACACGCCTAATTACACGTGTTGCTTTCACATTACAAACGAGCATTGCGCAACAAGTGTTTTGCTGATACAAAATTTTCAAGAAACTACGTAGACCAAACCCAGGAAAAGAATGTTGTCAGGCACAAACTACGGTTGCCGTAAAAGTGTGCTCTAAGACACTAGTGCAAGTGGTGGCGCCGGGCGCGTCGTAAGATTGAAATTTGTGTGGCGTGCAGAGTTTTCGTTGTTTCTTGTTTTCCTGATAACTATGCACAGCGCTTGGTGTAATTAAGGAGTAGAACTAAGCCACTATTCATATTGGTAAATTGTACGTTCTGGTAACTACACTGACCCCCCCCCCCCCAACGTGGACGAAATAAAGTGAACAATTCTCACCGACAAAATATGGTGAGATGATTACATGCCGTGCTCATGAGACCGACGACAGAAGCAACAGCAACCTCGAATGGGGTCATTTGTTCAGTTTGCTGCAATGGGGACCGCAGTTGAGAAAAGCTGGACAAATAAAGATTTCACTCGAAAGTTGCATGCAAGGGGGAGACATCTTCTCGTTAAATTTGCGCCTTCTTTGATGTATCTTTTCACATTGGTTGCAGAATGCTCTATACCGTCATCATCTCAATTGTTGTATGGGCTGTAGTAGAGACGTGCTCATCCAGCATTCATTAAACTGCACCTGAGATACATGAGTTACCTGAGTATAGAGCAGTCAGTGAACGCAGTTCTGCTATTAAGATATATTTTTAACTTGTTTGCTTTCGTTCTCCCATAATTTATGGCGTTTTATAGCGGTACGTTATGCATGATTTGCGGAGCTCTTCAATAGCAGCAATTTTGTAGTACATGCATACCTATAAAGTCTAGCAAACTCAGACGTGTAGTACTCGCTCGTATAGTAAAGTATAGAGAAGAAAAAGAAGAACACTTTGAGGTTACCCTTAAAATTTTTGAGGTCTTTTATGTATATATATCGGCTCGGCTGTAGAAAATTGTAGATTGAGTACTTGAACGTGATCAGAAACTTAAATTGAACTCTAGGCTAGTAGTTTTACCTTGGAAAAGAGATGACTTACTTCGATACCTTCGATCCAATGATGAAAATTATCGAGGAAATCATACAAAGTGTGAAAGTTACATGCGTGAATAAAGGCCATTTTATGCTGTGATTATTATTAATGGAATTAGGATTAGGCTATAGTTACAACATTGATTGTAACCTCCTTCATTGAGTGTGTAACCGAAATTAAAATTACTTAGATACTACCTCTACACATTATCTGCATAATTAGATGAAAAAATAATTATTGTTGCTCTTATAAGATTTAAAATTAAATCTCTATTGAATTTATTTATTTTTTACTACATGCATAAATCAAGGATAGATGTGTCAAGGTAGAAATAATTATACTGCTAACTATAAAAAAAAATCAATTATTCGTAATATGTGTATAATAATGGCATGTATCGTTGGCATCGTTCATATTATTCTTAGCATTTTAATTTTGTATGTGCAACCTGATATTTGGTGCATGAATTTGAAGAAGTATGGCTTTGTTGAATTTAAATTTGGATTATGGATTATTGGAAACACCATCTACATTGTCGTCTTCTAGTCTTTAAAGTATTTTTGTTTTATTTTTAACGAAAGATCTATTGTCTAGGACACTTTCCATAAGAATAGAGTAGACGACATGGTCTGGCGAGACCAATTTGCTTCCCTACAATTAGTTCGAATGATATACGAAAAATTTAATGTAAGAAATTTGTTATGAGTTTGCCTTGCTAAACTTCATGGAATTTCGTCTTATTTTTCCATTGTATTTGCCTCTATAATTTTATAGATTCGATTCGATTCTGATTGAGTCGTAGCCCTAAATAAAACCTCTGATCTGGGCCAGACCATGTACGTAGGTATGTTAGTGTCATCTTAATCCACTCGAAATGAGTGACGCTATATAGTAACAGTATATTTTTACTCTTGTGACACGATTCAACGTTTATTACTCGAGGAAGTGAGGGAGTTTAAAATTTCTAACACCAAGCTTCAATTTAAATGCGTAAAAATTGTCAGACCGTGAAGGTTAACTATAACAACAGGTAGGCCAGTTATCGTTAGCAGCCTTGATGGCTCTGCGTGCCGTTCGGATAATATCTAAGTTACCCGAGACTACTGGAAGTCTTTGGACAAGCTAAATATTCATGACATGGTGTCTCTAGAGTGACTACCTTCGCAAATGCGAATCATGCGGATTGAGAGTGCAGACTCGGTAGCCGGCTCAAGTTTTCCCTTTCATGGATGGTATTTTGCTGCTGGCGTTGCCACCAGTACCATCTTTAGGCATGAGTCCAGGGCTCCGTGATCCATGGAGCCCCCTTACCCGGGTATTACACGAGTCAGTAGAACTGACTCTGACAGCATCAATGCAGGAAAACTTTTTGGCTGCACATGGGGCATAAGACCGAGGGTTGTGCATTGGATGTACACCTCGATCGTCAGACCCATGCTCACATATGCCTTCTGTGTATGGTGGCCGGCCCAGGACGCTTGTGGGGACTACTGTGTTCCGGAAGTTGGCGGGCCTACAAAGGCTTGCCTGCTTGGGAATTACGGGCTCCATACGATCTACGGCTACTGCGGCTCTTGAGGTCCTACTCAATCAGCCACCCCTGGATGTTGTCATTCAGGTAGAGGCCAAAAGGGCTGTGTGCAGGTTACGCTCATGGGGATGGTGGGAGGACTGCTGGACTGGCTCTTCTCATTGCTCTATGCCATATCAGCTGGACTTGGAAAACCCTCCGGTCGGTATGCTACGAGATGCAATTGTATTTGAGCTTCGTTCCTGACGTCGCTTCTCTGTGAGCTTTCCTGTAAGGGAATCGTGGACTGAGGGAGGTGCCTTATCGAGCCTTACCCGGTCTGCTCTAAAAATTTTCAACGACGGCTCTCTTACTAATGAGGGAGATGGGTGTCTACTCTCCTGACCCTGATTTTGGAATGGAGTACTCACTTGGAGGACACGTCTAAGTTACTGGGGGATTGCAGATCGTCAGTGGATAAGTTGTGTATTCACAACAAAGTGTCCCTCCTGTGGGGTTCTGGTTACATGGGGATCATGGGGAATGAAAGTGATGATCTTTTAAGCTGGCTCTGATTCTCCGTTCCACCGACCGGAGCCCGCTGTAGGCGTTGCCACCTTGAGTATTGGATCTGTCATCAAAGCGGATGTTCATAGGAAGCACCTGCAGTGATAGAAGAATCTGAGTACTTGTAGGTGTACAGAACTGTTTCTTGACTCAATGGGAATATCTCCAATTTTCTCATGGGGCTCGGAAGGAAACAATGTAGAACTGTGGTTGGCATCATCACCGGCCACAGCTCACTTCACGCTCATCTAACAAGGATGGGAGTTGTTGAGAGCCCTGAGTGTCATGCCTGTCCTGTCTGGAGTTAGAGTCTCAGACAACCTAACGCTTAATTAATATAAAACAAAGGTAATTCCCGTCAATCATTTGATTAGACAATAACTAAACTAACTCGCACGATCGGATATTTCCCTTTATTTTGAATACGGAATTCGGACGTAGAATTCTCTAAGCGCCACTTACCTCCGTTATCTTTCTTTTCAAGACTAAACATTAAATTTACTTACTTTTGAACTTGCAATCGATGTGTTTCATGTAAAGGGGTTTGCGATTGTATTTTACGTTGTTATTCTTGTTGATAACCCAAAGTAGTTTAGAAAATAATTAAAATAATTTCTCTTGGAGGGCTCCATATTCTAAAGTTCCATGGGCTCCATATCCTTAACTGCCATAGGCCCTCAGTTGGTTAAAGGGGGCCATGGTTGCCACCTCAGTGATATGATATCTCATCAAAGTGGATGTACCTACCAAGCATCAGTAGCGATGGGAAAACCTCAGCACTTGCAAGTATACGAAACTTGATAGAAGTGCAATGATTTTCTCTTGGGGCTCAGACGAGAAAAAAGTAAAACTGGTCACATGATGGGAGTTGTGGACAACTCTGAGTGTCTGTCTTTTATCTGGTGGAAAAAGAGCCTGAGATAATCGAACACTTTCTGGGCGTTTGTCTGGTTTTTTTTCGACGCAGCATGGATACTTTTGGGGCTGCACTCCTATTTGCAGATTAGATGATAATATTACCTCACCTTCACCTGATGTGCTTTATTCAGAGGAGCGAAAGATTTTAGTGTGAGGTCTTTTCTATTTTTCTTATTTTTCTTAGTAGGTTAGCATAATGAACCGACTTGGCCCTCGTCCTTGAAATCTTTCGTCCCCATACTTTAGGAAGAAAAACTTCTATACAACCTTCGGTTTATTATACTTACTTCCGATAACGCGATTTTTAGTAAAACTGATGTATATATTGGTCAATCAAACCAAATTTATTTTTAATTATGCTGACTACGAAATTCTCTCTCACAAAACACTATACCGCCAAAGACAGCCTGACTGTAATAGTGAGTGGAAATTTATTGGTGCTGTGGATGTTCTAGTTAGTGAGTAAAATTCTTTCTTTTCTGTTTTTTAACGTGAGTTTTCTTTTTATCGAAGGAAGATGTCTAAAAAATTGCAGGTTCTCTACATCCATGACTGCATATGCTGCAGAGTAAAAAATTAATGAATTTGTCTGCCGTTGAAGAGAAACCAAATGACCGTAATGAATTTGAAGTACACTGTAGATTTCTTTGACTCAACTTATTTTCAAATGCATATTTAAATCGGAAACTCATACCCATCCAGGCATTCGCACACTCTCCAAATTAATTGCTGTATACTTCTGTAGTTCTTCTTCTGATTTTACTATTGCGCAGTTATCAGTGAACTTAGCCATTCTCGACGCATAGATCTAAAGTAAAGCTTTCTGGACATTAAGTTTTCTCCTCCGAAAGTTTGTTACTTATGAATTTGTTGATTTGTTTTTTTTTTTTTTTTTTTTAAAGAAATTATGACTGAGGAATTGAGCATCTCCCCAGGGGCGGATCTGATCACTTGGCCGCCCTAGGCCTATGGAAGATTGCCGCCCCCTACTCCCTGTAAAACACGAAAAATTGAATGATCTATATCCAGTGAAGGGACCCCAGGCTAGAATTAGCGGAGTAGGCTGCCTCATAAATCGGAGTAGATTTGAAAAAAATGGAGTAGAATTAAAAATAACACTTTCCAACGAATTATTTTATTTAAAAAAACGAAAAAGTATAAAAATGTAATGAAATACCCACAACTACAAGAAAAAATCGCCGCCCCCTAAATCTGCCGTCCTAGGCGGGGGCCTACTCAGCCTATAGGGAAATCCGCCCCTGCATCTCCCTACAATAAAGGCTTTGGTACCACACTTATTATAAGAAAAAGCGCATTTTTATTTAATTATACAGAGATTCGCATATTCTCTTGTGACGTCAGTCCCAACACAGTTACTAGGAACCGACAAGTTGTTGTTGTCTATCTTTCTAACCGTTTTACGTACGTTACTGAAACCTTTATATATACTTTTAGTCCTAGACTGTGACACATAGGTCTTAATTCTAGTTACTTTCAAATTTCAATTAAAGATTATAAACAATTAAATCAAAAACAAAACCGTAAATTTGGCCATAAAGCCTGGGTTTCCATTCGTAACACCTACCTAACATCTCCCACTACAGAGAAAGTCTAGTCAAACTCTGAAAGTCACAAATGTTTTTCCTGTTGGACATCCAAAGTCAAATTTATCTTTAATTCCGAAATTTAAAACATGCCAAGCTTTGGTGAAATAATTTGTTAATTTTCTGCCATCTTTTCGTGTAAGAAGACGACCCACGCAATCAATAAGTTAATACAAACGACCCCTGTTAAAAATTGCTTAATATAAAATAAAAGTTAAACAAACAAAAAAATATCCTTCATATATACATAGATCACAAATCGAACCGGATTTCTATGGCTGCAAATATCCACAGAATCATGAGAATAAAGAGAACTCCGGCATTCAATTTATAAAAGCGCCAGTATGGGTTGCATGCATGCAACGACGTTTTTAAATAGGCCTCAAGATTTTTAAACATACTTAAAAGAAATAATTAAAATGGAAGGAGTGTCATTAAATTTTTGAGATCACTTATACGAGAATATCTGGATGAGAGCCACATTTTTTTTTTTTTTTTTTTTTTAATTAATTTTGTGGTGTAGTTACGAGAAAAAGTTTTGCCCAGAAATATATCCAACTTTTGTGAAAATAATTTATTTTGTTGTTGTTGTAATTTGCATATAAATATAAATAAAAAGTGAATAGAGTAACGGAATCATAACATGAACAGCCAAAAAATTAAAATTGCAGACGGACTGAATAGTACATAGAAAATGCATTTAAAAAATTTTTATGAGGCTGAACGTTGAATGCCACTACGATGGATAACCACAATATTAACTTTTTTACCATAGGGAAATTATAATTTTCCAAACTTCCTTTGTATTTCTATTTGCATTCTTCCATATGATTCCTGTTTTTAAGCTTTGGCATAGCATTCGTTCTCTTTAATATTAAAATATGCGCATATCTAAGTTGGTCTGTCTTTATTACTATTTTCCTAGCGAAAAGATAGCAATTCCATGCCAGAACAGCTATTCAAAGGAAACTACTAAAGCCCATTTGAAGGCAACATAATCATTTTCTCTGTATTCCCAACTATAGTTCAACCCATTCGTAATTCCTAAAAACTTCAATAGAATACTCAGAGAGAAAAGTGTAGGAGTTTTGTCCTTCTGGAATAATGATACTGCCACAATTTAAAGAAAATAAAACTTTCAGGAGAGCAATTTTAAAGTTTTTAAAATTTTTTTTCCTACAAAATTGTCAATTACTCTCAATATAATGTAAAAAACAATTCAGATGTTAAGAAATACTTTTCTGAGCGAATTTAATTAGACTTATAAGACTTGAGATTATTTGTCCTACTCTTTCCAAAAGTAATTGAGAAAAGATTTTTATTATTTATTAAAAATTATAATTATTTACTTACATTACTCAAAATTGAACTCTGTTAAGCTTGTCTTATACTCGAAAAGGAATGATGGGAAAATATGTAGATATTTCAATACAATTTTCTAGGCTACTTAAAGCAATGGTTTCCAATAAAGTGCACTACTAAAATCCGTCGTAAATTTTTATGATCGTTTGCGTCAACGTTATTGAGTCGTAAGCGGTTTACAATATAAGTTAGATGGAGTTGCAAACTGGATAATTATCGCAGGAGTGTTGTTTTTATACACAAACCGAGTGCCACTACAATCTTTAGCAGAGGGGTAGATAAGATTTCTGGCTCCAAAATAAAAATACAGAATATTGTTTTACTGATCCCCAATTACAGTAGTAAATAATACTATATGAAAAAAAAAATGAATCAAATGAAAAAGGTTTCGTTCGGTGTTACCATTTTTTTATGAAAAATATAAGGTACTTAGTATCATTTGGTATTTAAATCAGAAAAATCGGTTCTTAGAGAGAGAGGTGGCGACAAAAATACTTAGTTCATTTCATAAACAATATTTTCCATCTTATCATACACTCATATCTATTGGCTTCCAGTATTGAAGGGTTTTGCGCAACGGTATCGAAGGATCAAGAAAAATCAGTTGAAATACGTGATATTATGAAGGCTTATATTAGGTGTGGCAGCAAAGAATGATATTTCATGTTCAATGGTAAAAATGACAGACGATTTGACTGTCGCGAAAGTAGTGGCAGACGGCAATAAATATTTAGAGAAAATTATCAAAATTCTATATAATTTACGAATGGGCAGACAAAAACCTTGAGCCAAACACACTGGCACTTCGCCAATATATTTTTTACGCTTAACCAACCCAACTAGGTACGATGACTGATTTTCGAGCAAACTGGCTTTGGAGTAGATAGAACGGACCGACAAGCCATTCTCGAGACAACCTGTAGCCTTATTTTTGGAACAGACTACAAATGTCGATGCGGCACGACCATTAACGTGACCCCTGTTAATCGTCGTGACGCATCGGCATTTATAGTTTTATACCATATGAACACAACACGATCTAATGAACCATTAGCACTTAACATTCATTAATGGAAAGAAGAAAATTTTAAGAACTTTTATTTTTAACGATTCTAAATCAAATTCATAAATACAAGAAGAAAAAACATTAAGATGCCGTCTGTACAGTATTCAAAATTATGGCTTGCAGATCAGATCTTATTGATCTACACTAATGAAGTGTTTTTCCCTTCATTAGAGCACTAATGAGACAAAATGTACTAAAACTGAATGTGTTTTGTATAAAAATAAGAAGAAGAAATGCAAAACACAAACTATATTATCAAAATCATTTTTAATGTAATGTTTCTTTCATTTCCAAATCGTTAAATTGAAAAATAATATTAATAAAAACTAGACATATTGCGTCGATTCGATCCATTGCGTAACTTCATTTAAGAAATGGCTATGTGTCTACACTTGCCTAATGAATCATTAGCGTCTAATGAGTCATTAGTTAATTATTCATTAAGAGCGCTGTGTATCTAAGGTATTCGATTTAGACAAGTAAATTTTGTACAATATTGCTACAGGCAGAACAGCGTCAGATTTGATTGTTCAATTCCTTCTGAATATCGAGAAAACTGGAAATTAGTTACGAGGAAACTTTATTTCTGAATGTACGTTAGTGGATGATAGATTTTAGAAACCTATATTAAAAGAATCATTCAAAATTTAGACGCTGTTTCTGCAAAGAAATCAGTTATTATTATTATTATCTGGTGGGGCTATGCAAACAGAATTCCATCTCATCTAGTCACAGCGATCTGTAAGATCTTTTGTGACAATACCCCTAAATTTCCGAGAAGGTCCCTTACAAAGCCTACTACGTTCTTGGAGGCCATAACTTCAATATCTTCTGGCAGTGCGAAACTCTCAAAGAAATCAGTTAAAATTGGCAAGAAGTGAAAATGCAGAGAGATTCGTTTGCTCTTTACTAGTTGTCTCCATGAAAGAAAATACTAGTATTGTAAAGAATGTATCATATCCTTTAACACCGGTTCCGATTTCTATGTGTTACTTGGATGGAACAATTTGTAAGACCGACGAATTTGGCTTCATGAAGTTATTGGGAATAAAATTACAAGCCAGTCGCCATCATATTTGAAAAATTCTCCAAATGAATGTGGCGCGTCAAGGATATATCTTGTTTTTGATGAATACATCTCCCCTTCTATCAAGGATTATGAACGTGCAGAAGTAGATAAAAACTTTGAAATGATGATTCTCAAGCTAAATCTGAAGCTGCTATTTCTGTAGCAATATTGTACAAAATATTCTTGTCTAAATCTGGTTTAAGTGGATTAATATTTTTTGTTCATAGTGCTTATGAAGTTATGAGTAGATTTTTTTTATAATTTGATATCGCTCCACATCAGCAGTATTGTCTTGCGGTCTTTGTAATTCACTTTCGTCATTTACACGTGCAAAGTCATAGTTGATCTGATGCTGTGACTACTTCACCACCACATTTCGTACTCCTTATAAACTGTGAAAGCTTCATCCAAATCGGAAATGCTCTCGTTTTCTTGTAGAATGGGTAATTAATATACTAGCTATAGGCAGTAAGAAATTATGGCGTATAGGAGATCTAATCGTCTAGCTAAAGCCAGCTCAAGCACACCATTTAGAATTATAAGAACGGTTAGTTGTGGACGCTGTCATATCAATAATTTGGTCTCTCATCGAGATTAGCAAATATTAGCAGAAGAGCTTCTTAATGCAACAAATTCTTCCACAACGAGCCAAAGAGGATCTTTATTTTATTAAGAAAATGAAGTTCATCTTTGGCCCGTCATCAGGGAATGCAGAATTGTAATGATCGTCGCCAAACAAATCCCATCTGACATGATCATTATGGGCCCTTTCATTATTTCCAAAGTTAAGAAGCCTTCTTGACGACTCGGCGATAAATCGGCAGTGTAGACAGCTACAGGCAAGTACAGGAAAATGTAAAGATTTATTTATGATAGGGTAATAAGAAATGCTAGATTCTCAGAATATCAAGAAATATTGAACGAAGTGTAATAAATGCCGGCTCCGGGATCATTTTAGAGATGACAATAGCAATATTAAATTTTAGCTATGGATTTAATGATTTTGGAGTTTTTAGCATACCTAACTTACATAGTAGAAAGAACAGAGAGGCAGTTCGAATCTTTTGTTAATGGTAGTTACGAGGTAAATAGTATTCGGCTGATCGTCAAGTTGTGTATCAAAATTAAGGAAAAATTTGTGTGGACCATCCCACACGAGTATTCCTGATGCAATATGCAAACAGGTTATGTCTTCAAACTCAAGAGATATCTCTCTTCTTCTTATCTCTTACCTAGATATCCGGTATGCATACTGCGCATTAAGAATACTCGTGTAGGATGGCTCATTGAGCGGGAGTCAGTAATCGAAGAGGAATAAGGTCATTTGTGGTATTTAAGGCATTTGTTCTCTAATGACGATGACGATCGCTTGAATTGATAAAGATAACCAATTTGTGAACGTAATACCAGGAAATGACATTGTTCAGTATTTAACAAATAGTCTAAAATCTTAATCAGTTTCCTGCATACATATAATTGTAGTCACAAATGCTTTCTCCTCACTCATTAAAAATAAATCGATGAAGATAATGTAAATTTTGCTATCTTTAAGCTATAAGAAGAACATTAAGGAATTTCACTAATTCATCGTCTGCAAAAAACAATCCACAAATCAACGAACTGAAAAACATTAAAAAAAACTCCTTCCGACATGCTTCATGGAAAAATCTCAGATATCAGTGAAAGTCTTCAACAGCAGCTGCTGCTACTGCTGCCATGCGCCAACGTTGCTTGATCGAAGATCTCAATTATGATTGAAACTTGATCGGTTATCTTCGACTGGAAGAGTGAAAATTGGATCAGATACGCCAGATGGTACACCACCACAGATCATTTCATCGTCCAACTGACACAGCAGTGAATTGTGTCGATAAATCTAACTGGTAAAAGTGATACTTTACAAGATTTCACATCTGGTGACATTTTTCGATTTGAATGAACATGCATCTTTGGAGGCATAAAATTATTATCCGATAGTGAAATTTAAATTTTTTTGAAGACAATAGGATTGTGTACTTAATGTATACACTGTTGTATTATGTATGTATGTAATGTAATCCCTTTTTTTACAGTACAATTGACCGCTATGACCTCCGTGCTTGGAATAGG
The DNA here is from genome assembly GCA_963924295.1 of Dioctria rufipes. Classification (NCBI taxonomy): domain Eukaryota; kingdom Metazoa; phylum Arthropoda; class Insecta; order Diptera; family Asilidae; genus Dioctria; species Dioctria rufipes. The sequence continues at coordinate 153,230,925 of OZ002743.1, read as the reverse complement.
GTCTCCTGTCCCCCTGCCTTTAAAAAAACATCCCATCATGATGATGAATGTATGATGAAAGTGGAAAAAAATACAAAGTTGCGTTAGCTATAGTAGAGTCTACTTATCAATTATCTACGTAATTTCGAGACAACCTCATGATCATTTTCAAGGCAAAAAACAAAAAAATAATCAATCAACATAAATCATCAATCATTTCGGTTTGGATTACGTCTAATGCCCTGCAGACGCCAATAGGGGCCACTTTCTAATATAATTTATTTTAGTATGTATTAACTGCGATGAGTTGTTATTTAATTTAGTAAATTTTGCTTAGGAATTTAAAACAATTTTGAAGATGATGATCATCATCATGATACCCTAATTTATTGAATTACGTAGGACGTGAACAGTAAGCGTCTATATAACAACAATCTCTTCTGAACAAATGTCAGCCTTTCTGTTTGACGAGCTGATCCTTACTTCAAGCTGTTGCACTTCACTATAATAATAGTTCGAGTGAAAATTGTATAAATGATTATTTCATATTAGAAAAAAAATATTGGTCTGCATAGGGGCAACTTGGAGCAATTTGTGAAGAGAAACGTGCCTCCTTCTCGGACGCCCTATTTTATAACATGTAACTAATGAATAAATTGGTTTGTCAATCCGTCTTTGAGAGTCCCACTGTCCCACCAAAGGGTAATGCCCATTTTAGGCCCGACCATCAACAGACATGAGAGATGTCTTAAACGATGCATAATCATACTCTGAACATATTTTATTAACAATGTTTATATTAATTAAGCGAGCAAAGGCTTGGTGGTGGGGGGAGCTAAGTTTGATCTAGCATTTTGGAAAAACCACTACAGTTTGAGTACACACACTCCTATACTCGAAGACTTAAATAGCTATCCCCACACTCAGTTTTTAGTATTTTCCTCGTTTTATTCGAACTGAGTACTAGATTTTTCGCACCTTAGATCGACTCAAGCTTGGTATGATTATGACTGATTGTAAACGCATTTCACTGTTCATCTCAGTTCATTACTATCAAAAATTTATAGAAGAAAATTTTTCGCTTCATACTTTTAGGTAGGGAGTAGGAACCATCGGCGGGGGTGTTTCCAATACGGCATGTTGCATATCAAATTAAAGGTTTCGTTGAGTACTATCGAGTTATGTACTTTTTTCCCAGTTATGAAAACTTTCTCGACACGTTTTTGCCAGCGGAAAATCCAATCCATTTTTATGCACTTGGGTCACATACACCCCAGCTACTACATTTCGCATATGCTCTGTTGATAATATTTTTTAATAGGAAATTATTTTACACGTCTTACCATTTCTGCGCAATCACGAGAAGTAGGAAAGTCTAGTTTTTTGCCAAAGAAAGTCGCTCAAACTATGTACATCCGACCGCCAAAGCTTTCTCCGGCTTAATTGAAATAAACATTGTTAATAAAATCGTATAAGACATCTGTAATATCTGTTGATGTCGGGCCTAAGTTGTATGAAAAGTGGGCATCCTCCTAGGAAGAAAGGCCTATTACGAGCTAAATGATAAAACTAACGTTTCTAAACAGGTTAGAAAAAAGCTGTTTACATACACAAACTCCTTGGTCCGTCAGCTCACACGATCGCAAAGGAATTCTTATTATGTTTAGGGGAAAGAGAGAAACTGGAATAACGAGAAATCTGTTGGTCTTTTAATTTTGAAGAAGGGTTTGACTTTTTTATACCCCTGCGTATAGCGTCAGAAGAAGGACACGTGTGCATATGCAAAACACCCCAAGCTGCACCTCTATAGGAGTACTACAATGCATTTATTTTTCCTATTAGCTTTCTAGTTTTCGGAAGTATTTTTTGTGATGAGGTAAAGCTTTACGCAGCGTAAAAATACTTCAAATTACCACAGTTTTTTTTCTCTTCTCCCTGAGAACCATTTTCTCCTTTAGTATTGTTATCCCAATTCGGGACACCCAGTATCCTCATCCTGTGAAAAATTTGATTTATGTCATTTGTGCTAGAGAAAGTTCAGGTTTTTAATATGGGAAATATAGGTTTGTACAGGTTCTAAGAAGATCGCCGCAAAGGAATCCATAATCTTCTTAAAATTGTTCCAATATTTTGTACCTCCACGTCAGTTAAAACAAAATAAGATCAATCGATTCAAAAATTGGTGTACGAAGCTTTTGTTTTGTTCTATTTTCTTTTACGTTTGCTGCTATGTCTATACCTTCAGAAAACTTTGTAGGACTGTCAAAAATGTCTCCCATTAACCTCAGCCTTATTAAGCGGGTAAATTCAATTTATTTGAATAAACACTCAAAAATAATATTTATATTTGTGAACTTCAAATGTTGTTAATATTGTATTTTAGCTCACAGTAAAAAAGGGGTGTTGGGTATTTAAACTTCTTCAAAGATCAAGTCCGATTCGAATTTGAACTAGATTTTTCAAAATGTGCTAGATTAAACTTTGCTCGGGGCCATACTTATTTGTTTTAGTATTAAACTGTTTTCTATTCGAAATGTAGTACTTAATCTTTAGTTTTTGAATTCACGTAATTTGGTAGGGCTAAGTCCGATCGAGAAGCAGTTTTTAATGCGCTTTATCTATTTAACGTTTATAATTCGTAGGAGAAAGCTTTTTATAGGCGGCGCGCCTTTATGGTGGGGGTGGAAGTCAACCGAATTGTTTAAACATTATTTTGTCCACTTACAATCGTTTAGAAATGCTATTAGGCAAAATTGAAATGATCAGAATTTTGGTAGTTATGAACCGATTTCGATGAAATTATAACACATTATACATATATATTATTCACAACTCTGGAGTTTTTGGAGTTTTTTTAATTTCGAAAATCCGCTCTAAAACTGGAGATTTTGTGAAAACAATTTGGTTTTTTAATCGCTCGATTGTACTATTATTTGTCCAATTGTAATATATCAGACCGTTAAAGCTTACCCAAAATAAGATTCGATAAGATTCGAAGTTTCGAAACCCCTACCAGTACAGCAGGTAGGTAACGTTCCTTTTTTATTTTTCCTCGAAAATTTCCCCTCCACCTCTTCCTACTTTTTATATGCCATACCGTAAATACGCCTGCTTAACATTATATATTATATTAAAGGGGAAATCGGGACAAACAAATCATGAAAGTCTCTTCTAAATATAAAAAAATATGTGCACCATTTTCAGGTAAATAATTATGCAAAGGTTAATAGGTTAATTGTCTGTGGAGATGTCTGACTGAATATAAATTGTTTTGTTGATTATTGGATATAATTTGCAAAATCAATTGACATGAGCGTTTGACTGCATGTAATGACTTAAATCAGTTGAGTGTTGCTATTATATGTCACAAAAAAATCTGCTTCGCATATTAATTCAATGCATGATTGCAAAATTTTCGGAAAGGCATAAATTGATATGCAGCTACATAGACAAAAACGAATTGAGATTTCAAAAAACAATGAAAAGGTGAGTGAAAATTGAGACATTCTGAATCACCCGATTGATACATGTTGCTTTTAAGCTATTAAAATCTAGCTTTTTATAGGGCAAATAATCAACGAAATTGTGTAACATTTTTAAAATTAATATTAAGTTATGATCCTCTTAAAAAAAAAAAAAAAAAAAAACACACTTATTGGTGTCACCAACTTTGTGTGATACATTTCACATTATAAAAAATTATTATTTGCAATTAGATTAATTCTAGTAACAAAGATTTCATTAATACTCTTCGCTTGTTTTTTTTATACATGGTACATGGTACTCATTCTTAAGTTCGACAACATAGTAATAAAATAAAGATTCCCTTAAATTCCAAACTTATCACTAGGTTTTGACGGAGTTTTTTTTAAAAATTTGTTCAAAGATCTTATGAAAAACGTTTTTAGTAATATAAATATTTCATAAGCTTTTTGCACAAATGACACAATTCAAATTAAGGCATTTTGATATATCGTATTATATGGGAAAAATAGAATAACAAATAACAAAATTAATAATATTAATATGAAATTACTTTCAAAATTTATGTACAAATTGATGCAGATGATGGTGCTCTTCAGAAGAGTTTTTTAGTATATAAAACACTTTTGGAAAACATAAAAATGCTAGGATTTTTTAGAAATAAGCTTTTAAGAATTCAAAAATTTTATTTTGACAAACTTAACCCTTTCACTACCCATCTTAAGCGCGTGATTGGAAATTTTTTTTTTTAGTGATGAGAAACACTTTACGGTAAAATATTGTTACCTGCCTGAAGAGATGTGGTCGGTGAGAGACGTACACTTGAGTGTACATGGATAGTTATGGTAGTCAAACCAACGAACCAAAATTTATATTATTTCGATTGATTCGTGTGGGTCAGGCCGGTAAAAATATTTTTCAATATAGGCAAGAATTCATTTTTTTTCTTAGGATTTTAATCGAGCATATTTCTTTCGAATTCGTGTGCATTAGTGGTAGCTGAGGACGATTCGAATAAATTGTGTCTAGGCATGTTATTTGTTTTTTTTTTTTAATTGGCTGAACCTTTTTTCTACAGAATTTCTTGCACTAAAGATACCCCACATTGATATTAGAAAAATTAGATGGATTTTAGACTTTAATAGATGTCCAGAATCTTTTCTGTATTACATAAAGTCTCTACCCAGCGTGAGATATTACGAGCTCTGCCTGAGAAAGACATAGGGAAGAAATAATTTTAGAATAAAAATATGCAATGCTCGTTTTATACTTACACCTTAGATTATATAGCAAAAAGGATAGGCTATGCCGTGTAAAATTCGTGTATATGTGATAAGCATTTTTTTGGACCCGGGGGTGGATGTAAAGAGGGCTGGGTATTTAGTTTTTATCAGTTCCATATTTCTGACATATCTCATTTTATTTGAATTTACGAATTGTCATCACCATACAAAGGCTACGCTAAGAAATATTATCGCAAAATAAATGGGCCACTAGGAAAATTCTTAAAAATGAATAATGTTATAAAAAAATTATAAAATTATAAACTGAAAAATGATTCAAATCACGGTGACAGGAAATTATAAAACTTGTTCAATATCTGATAAAATTTCAACCACCAAATTATGTGCCCGCTCAGAAAATATCGTAGTTTACGACTTCCATGACTAAACAAACACATCGATGCGATACTACTACACGAAGAAAAATGCTTAAGTTTTTTTTTTCTCATAGCCTATTCTTTTTGCTATATAATCTAAGAGTTACACCGAATCCAAAATAAATTTAATTTGATTGCTTTGACACAGAGTAAAATATATTTTTTCTGCATATTTAGTTAATCAGACATAAAAATTATAAAAATGCGTTTGCCAGTTAACGAAGGCCTCAATTTTTTCTTTAGATTTTTTTTTGCGTTATTGTAGGTCGACACAAACTGAAGTAATATATCTGAAAATAACTGATGTTAGGCAAGTTTGATTTTGAAGTGGTTTTTCGTATCTCTAGAACGGTTACTCAGACAGAAAAATGATCCTTTTTTTCTATACGTATACGTTACAAACGGAATGGCAAACTTAGTATACCCTACGATTTAAGGTTTATTATTATATTATTTAATGTTTATTGCTTATATCTACGCTCATAAAAATTGCTACTGGCTTACCCTTTGGTTATGTCATCAAGTGAATTGTTAATTTTATACAATACTCTCACGCCATGCGAACTACAGATAACGCAGAAAATTCGTTCACCAAAAAGTGAAGATATCTATATTATACTCCTAATGTACCCGACAATAGTTTTTCTGTTTCCATCTTGATGAATGTTATTGTTGTTTGAATTTTTTAGTTTGAACCTTTATATTCATTTCATTTGGACTATTGTGGCTGTATGGTGAAGAAAAAGGTTCAGTAAATTCCTACGAAAAAATATATGGCTAACTGCATTCATAAAAATGTCTAGTTGCGCAGACACAACTTGTTCCGATCGTCTTCAGCCATCAGTAATGCACACGAATTCTGAAGAAATATGGTCGATTCAAATTCTAATAAAAATATTAATTCTTGCCCACATTGAAATATTTTCACAAAAAATGTTGGTTCGTACCCATGATATACAATTTAGCCGAGATCAGTGAGTTATTGAGGTTTGCTACGAACTCTTCTCATACATCACGTCGTTAATACAGCTGTCTCTACCTGGATATTTCTTGTCTGAGACAAAAGTATAAAGTTTTTTTTATAAAATGGCTTTGCAAATAGGAAAGATGATACTACTTGAAGAAACATTCCGAATTTCTATCAATGCACAGGTGTACCTACTTTGCTTTTCAAACAATAGAAAGAGGGGCTCAAAGACAAATGCGTACAAGTACAGTTTTCACTCTTTTGAGGTTATAACAGTTTAAAGTTTTGGATATCCTAAATTCTGTTTAAAGTCTTAACTTTTTGCGATTATAAATAAAATAATTCGGTTTTTGCTTTAGCAAGAAGGTAATAATTTAATCCCTTGCAATCACTTAAACTCCCTTCCCTGTAAGAAGTGCCTATGAACAAAAATGCCTGATTGTAAGTCGTTAAAATAACGGCTGCTAAAGACAGCGAGGGATAGGAATTTAGTTATATCTCTTTGCCACTACTATTTTGAGTATATTTAGCTTGAATTTATGCACTTATCTGAATTTTTGACAAAATGTGAAAAGGGAGCGACATGGTCGTGAAGACTATCAATTGATGAAGAAATAACCTGGTGCTACACGTAATAGTACAGCTTGCATGCAAGCTGCACTGCCATACTTCTTGTACGTGTAACCTCTACTGCCATGCCGGCAGCTAAGCTTTCAGCGAACTTGCATGATGAAAGACCATGGTATCTGAGGTGATAGTAATTTGACAAGATGGCGGAAAGGAAATGCCTGACAGAATTTGATAAATTTATTCTTGGAAAATGACATTTTCTGGAATCATTTGTATTACATCATTTACCAACACCTTCCTCTTCATTTTTTCTTGGGTTTTTATCATTCTGCTACTTCTTTTATTGCTAAATTTTCCAATATACGCAAGACTTAATATACACAAGACTTTAGGCCTCAATGCCATTTTTTAAATGAACTTGCATGCAACTGCCTTCTGCTGTCAAGGTAAAAATCGCGTTGGAAGGGAGGCTTGCATGCAAGCTGTACTATCTCGTGTAATCCCTGGGTAAAAGTAGTTTTGTCGCTTCGATCCATGTATTTTTTGGACTTCATCTGGAGGGGGGAGAAACCAGCCAAGAGCGCCTCCGTTTGTTAGCGACGAGCATATAAATCAGCCTTTTCTGAACTCAAGCAAATCCATTTATTCTTTGAGTAGTATTCCATTCCTAAAAGCATCTGCTCTGTACTCAAGCCAACTAGCCGTAATCGTCATGTTGAAGAAACGCAAAATGATAATGTTGTACACCAATCGCCTAGCAAAATTATCAATGCGTACAATAATATTATTGTTATATAACAGCCATCACCGATTTGGATGAAATTTCCACAGTTGGTAGGGATACCAAAATAGCTCACCCATATTATTTTGTTTTCTACTAGGGACCTCTAGCACTTTCTTTGTATTTTGATTTTGAAATAGCATATAAACCAAGGATTAATATGCCTATAATAACATTTTGAAAATTGTTGAAGAAAGTCCCGAGAGGTGGTATTATTTAGTAAAAATATGGATTTAGTAATTCAAAAATAACTGTTTTGGCACCAAATCGACCGAAAAGTAAAGTGAAAAAAAGTAACTAATATTTTGTTATGTACTCGCTGAGACATTTCCAAAAACTACCCACATACCGAGGTACGGTAAAAAGTAAAACTCGCGATTTTTTTTCGGAAATTGCTGAAATTTGCAAATTTTCGCGAAGGTTTTCACGGAACCGCAGAATTTGAACGAAAGTGCTAAATTTATTCGGATAAAATGCCAACGACAGAAGAGACTGTGAGCTGTGTTCTTTTATGTACCTTGTTCTAGAACTCCCATATACTGGAGAGAACAAATTGTTCTGTCGATTGAAGCCAACTATTTGTACTATTCGTTTCATTTATATATTTATATGAAAATGTATGAGGCGTCTTTTGCATATCTTTTGTTTTGCGCTGTTCTGCGGACACAGAAGAACACAACTATGCATTACTGACTACATAAATGACATGTGCGTGAGTTTTCCAAAACTGCCGGTAGATAGCGGAAAGTAGGGATGCAATATTTTATAGTTTTTATTATTATTTTTTTAATAGGTAAATAACATCTGATCTCCTAATAAGCATGCATCCACAAATAAATAAAAAATTGGATTCATTGACAATTCGTTTAAGTCAATTTCGAAATGAATTTTTTAGACAGAAATTTTGGTCGTCGATGGGCAGCAGCAGTCGTTAAAAAGGTCATGAAGTGCTGCCTAGAATTAGCTCTTAACTGTGACCTACGCCCTGCACTTTTTGAGATACATGGTGTTCTGTGGAAAACTTGCTTTTTTTCTTAATCGCCCTGTAACTCCTAAACGGTTGATATGGCCCCCTCCCTGGAATACACTTTTTTGTTTGGTTTGGTGAGTACTATACTTACTGCTATATTGACCACCTAGGGGGAAACACCCTGTATAAGATTTCCAGCTTCAATATACAAATAGAAAGAAAAAAGTGCTAGAAGTCCTCAATAGCAAATAATAATACTTTTGAAAAAAAAACTATTTAAAAAAAAACAATTTCTTCGTTCGGTGTCGCTATATTTTTTATAAAAAATATTAAGTATAAAGGCCGATTCACATCACCACGATCGCGATTGCGATAACGATAGCGATAATCTTAGTGTTAAACTAGCGACACAATTCCTTTCACACCAACGCGATAGATCACAGCGATAGTTACGTGCATACGTCTGAGCCAAATAAAGACATTTGGAAAAATCTGAATATGGGACATATTAGAGCTTCCCAATTGAATTGGCTAGTATCGATGGTGGACATGCTACGATTAAGTGTCAATTCAATGTGTACTAGCTCGACTTATACTGGGTCGACTTATTTGCAATTTGAAACAGTTTATCCTACTGACCATCGTTGATATCGAAGATAAATTTTTATATATGAAATATATGGAAAAAGTGGTGATGCTTTTAAATGTTTCGGCTATAGGAATGATATTTGAAAACGGTTTCGTTGAAGAATACCATAAACATAACATAAATTTGTCGTGTTTTTTTTTTTTAAAGGAAACTGGATGTGGTGCTAAATTGACGTCAAGTTAGCACCGTAACTCAATAGAACTCGGCCAAACCATATCGGATTGGAAAAAATCACATCTTATAATTTGTAGTCCAAAATATAAATTTATGTTTTTCACGACAAATTAACGACAGGGCACGAGAAATTTATGTTTTTCACGACAAATTTCAAGATGTGAAATTTTCCAATCCGATGAGGTTCGGCCGAATTTTAGTGAGTTGTGGTGTTAACTTGACGTCAACTTAGCATCACATCCAGTTTCCTTTAGAAAAAAGGACACGAAAAAAATTTATGGTTTTCACGATAAATTAACGACAATTTTACGACAAATTATGAGATAGTTCCGTGGTAAATCGGACGAATTTGCGTTGTTAACTTTACATACGTCTATAGCCTCATTTCCCACTTGTATTCTATGCAAGATTTAGCCTCTAAGGAAGGACACAATAAATCAAACCTGGTCGCGGTGCCCGCAGGGTAGCAGTGGCCAAGTCATCAATACCCTTAAGCTACCTAACCTGCATTCAACTCCTTGACAATATCAACCCCCACTTTGTATTTTTTTCTCCTTTTTTAATAATGTTTTAATTCAGATCATATAAAATTTGGTATTCCTTTATATGATTTTAATTCATTTTTGGACACCCATATTGTGCATGCTGCGATGGACATATGAATCGCTAGTCAAACGCTGCAGAAAACATTTGTATCGCTGTGATCTATCGCGTTGGTGTGATCGTTTACATTGAAAACTATGTGTAGCGTTACGTTATCGCAATCACTATCGCGGCGGTGTGAATCGGCCTTAAGCTTCAAACAAAAATTATGGGTGAGCTATTTTGATATTCCCTACAAACTGTTAAAGTGTCATCCAAATCGGTGACGGCCGGGTCCAAAATAAGCTCTTTTTGATTGTTTTCGTGTGGAATGACTGATAAGATGTTTTTCGACGTGAAACTCTCTATACCTTCAAACTGGCCAAGTCATTTTACCTGGACATATGTATTGCGATTGCTGATAATTCGTGTACCTCGTTACACTGAATAAGAGTAAAAACTTTTTTTGATTTCCTCGATTGAATAAATCTGACTAAAAAATATTTATCGGTCTATGAATTCTCAGAATTTTTTTAACCCTATAGTTCGACGATAATACGGGTATAAAAAAGTTTTGTTTTAAACAGATAAAGGTTACTTATCACACAGTCGATAATGTGCTATTTCCTGCTATCTTTATTTTTCTTTACTTTCAAATGTACACAATTCTCTTTTCTAGTATTTACATATATCTAAATTGGAGAACCCCAATCTATTGTTAAAATTTGCCTAAATTAAACCATTTTACAGTCAACACGAATTTATTACTCGCAACAAGATACTCACGACTGACCCAAATGTGTTAATATCGTGTGGACTTTCAACCATTTACAATTCATTCATTCAAATATCCGCCTGACATCGACATCTTGAGAAATTTCAAGAATTTCTTCCCATGATTTCGTTCAATTCTTGTGCAAGCAAAGAAATCTACGAGTGCACTTAGCATTGATACTATGGTATCTGTCTGGATGCAATTTTATCAACATCCGGAACAATTGATACACTTTTTCTTCTGTAACATAGCTAAGTCTCTTCTGGACTGTTGTATAGAGACACCGAAAAAAAAACCGACCAACAAGATTCGATTATATCGAAGAATTTGCCCTGTCGTAGTAGTATGTAGGTACTTTCCAAAATGACGGTAAAACTGTAACTTGCTTTGGTTGGTCTTGGTCTGGTCGATGTTCGGCGAGGCTCGTCGACTTAATGATTGCGACATAAGCGAGAGACACGGTAAAAGAGATTGACTTCTAGGGCAGAGCTCCGTTAGATTCTTAGTAAGTAACACACTTCAGAAAGGGAACCACCACTTGCCAGGGCATGCTGATCATTTTCTGGAATCATAAACAGGCAAACAATGTGCCTTAGGCCACAGGCCAGCAATCCAATCAACCTGAAGTTTTTCCTCTTGAACAGACAGGCCGAGATCGCTGTTCAACTGGCTATCCAAAAAGAAACGAACGCTTCCATAGGCAGCCCAGCAAGTATCCAATCCAGGTGAGTTAATGTGTACAGTGCCAGTACGTGAAAGTCGTGAACAGCTAAGTAATGACGGCGGAAATGCATGACTGCGGCTATGGGAAAGCTTCATGGAGTTCGCTGCAATATTATTGCATGCTCGAGTTTAATCTAATCGGTGCGGCAGATACATTGGAGTGCACGGATTTGAAAGGAAAGCAAGGTAGCTTGTAAAAGCTCGTAAACACCGGCAGGTAAAAGGTATGATAGTTTTAAGTTGAGTAGTTTTACTATAGCTCTATTGCTGTACATGGGCTGGACATGGTCCATTGACTATACTTTGTCTAATGTCTGCTATACTCATTACGGACTCATGGATTCGCACAAATGACAGGACACCGATGCGACATAGTAATTGCGATTTAAAGGAAACATAAAAGTGACTGCAAACAAGACAAGTAGAAGCACTTTGTGAAGGGAGTAGCAGGATGCATAATATACACATGAGTGGGTTAATTGGTCTTGTAGGTCGATCACATGAGTACACTTCCATAGACAACAATTACACATTCACTCATAAAATATTTTACGATGGGAAAATTTTAGATTTATTTTGTAAATCACGATGATATATGTAAAATAAAATAGATAAAAAACATCTTTTAAGTTAAGTATTTTAATTGAAATCAGATGATGTATTAGAAGCTAGAAAATAATTATGTGTCACAAATGTGGGGCTTACCGAGATACAGGTACTGTCTACTGGTAAAAACTCGCACAGGACCAAGAGCAGTGACGTCCTCTATAATTAGGGGCTTTGATCAGACTTAAGTAAAACTGTCTCTCTGGCCCTCACCTCTGACTTTTCAAATTCCGGTAGGAATTAGAATAATAATAATAATTAGCTCTTTATTTAAAACGCACATTAGTATAAACTCGTTTTCCTGTGTTTACTCATAAGAATAATTCAACAAATAAGAGGAAAAAAAATATGTAAAAAGAGAAAAAATATAAAACATTTAAAACTAAAATATAAATTCAAATTCATATTAATCCTAGAATATCTCCATAATTTTGGGGAATCTGAAATCATCGAATTAGATATCGCGAAGGCCTTCGATAGAGTCTGGATAAACTTCATTAGATCTAGACCCTCTTTTCTTAAAATGTATTGAAAGTTTTCGCTCCCGCCGTTTAATTCAAGTTATATACGACGGAGTTACTTCTTACCGTTTTATAATCCACCACGCCTGTGTACCGCAAGATTCTGTGTTCTCCCCTACTCTCTTCCTCGTTTTTGTTAATGATTTGCTAGTTCTTACTTTTAGTTCTATACATAGTTTTGCAGATGACAGCACCTACACTTGAGTTTGTGTACTCGTTCAATTGTATAACTGATTCCCGTGGGAATGCTATAGTTGACAAACGAAGCCACATGTCCAGTTCACCAAACTATGACCTAACAATAATACTTGCTTGGGATAGAGCGAATCGGTCTTGTTTAATGCTTCCAAAACGCAATATAGTCTGTTATCAGTCATACCTGGAGAAGATATTTCGTACTCCTTATCTTTTGATATCTTAGGCATTGAAATATCGAAGGTTCAAGAGTGACATGCATCGCCACCTCCGCCACTTTACTTACGCCCCCTAATCCATTTCATATCTTGCCATGCTGTGCTTTGCATCATTGGGTATCCCCTGAGCTTGGCTTAATAATATATGAAAAAAAAGACAGACTAAGATTGTTGAGTTTGTCCGATCATGTTTTTGGTATTGCCAAAAACGCAATGAAATCCCTGGGCTTCTTGCAAAGATGCAAGAAATATTTTACTTCCTCAGACTTGGCACAAATCTACAAGCCTAATATCAGGCCTAGATTAGAATATAATTCCCATATTTTGGCAGGAGGCTGGACGCATTGCATTGTCCGCGTTAGACACAGTCCAAATCATCAATTGCACCTATTTTATCTTAGAGTGCCGGCGTAATGTCGGATGTCTACCTCTCTTTTATCGCTACTTCTATGGATATTGCTCTGATGAAATCTCTAGCCTGATCCCTTCTACAATTCCTTCTATGTGCACCGTATGAGCTGTAAGCCAAGGTTACCCTCATACCCTTAAAGTCAGATTTGGCCACACCGTAAAACTCTATACATGCCATACATGAAGAAGAACTTAGAACTAAAATCAGTGTAATGACGTGAAACTGCAAGTTGACATGAGCGCAAAGAGGAAACAACATTAATTTTAGCAAGGAGATATTCAAGTAGACTGTTATGAATTATTTTGCAAAGGTACGAGCAAACACGATATTTATGGTAATTTTCCAAAGTACAGTTCAAAATATTTTTATTTTGCCTGCTGCTAGAGTGAACATAAGCCACCGTGGATGCTACTTGTAAGACCATTGACATGCTCACTCCACTTTAGTTCCTTATTGAAAATAATGCCAAAATTATTAACGGTATCTTGAAAGGTAGTAGGGATTCCGTTAAATAGAACCAGAGGCATACAGGATGTATCAATGGAATTCTTATAAATTGCAATTGATTTGAACTTGCAAGGATTTGCAACCAAATAATTTTTTTGACCCATGCGACCAAACTAGAAATATCTTCATTAAGTACATATAGTCGGTCACACATTCTTGGAACCAATTTAACTTAGATGACAGGCATAGTTAGATATCGGCATAAAGCTGAATAGAAGCTCTAGTTACACTTAGCTCAATATCATGAATGCCCATACAGAACAGGAATTGGTCCCAGAATAGATCCCTGTTGGACACATGAAAAAAGCATTACTAAATGAGAGATGACTCTTTGAGATCGATCAGCTAAATAGCTTTCAACTAAAAGTAATAGGAGAGTTTGTGAATTAATATCCCGAAATTTACGGAGTGAAACGCCTTAGAAAAATCTAAAAACAGAAGCCAGTGGCTTCACGTTTTTCAGCAGTAATACGAATTTCATCACATAAATTGAGAAGTGCGGATGTAGTACTGTGCCTAAAACGAAATCTCGAGTTGGATGGAGAAAGGAGATAAGCATTGGATAAATGAAGTTTCATCTGATCAGCGAGCAGCCTTTCTAAATCCTTCGATAATATCGGCAGGATGCTAATCGGCCTGAAATCCTGAACATTAGACGGTTGTCGATATTTATGAATGGGAAAGGCTTTAGTTACCTTCCAAACTGAAATTGAAGGAAAGGTGTAGGGTGTTATGCAGGTATTAATAATTTGTGCGTTATAAAAGGTAGTAATATTGGAAGTAAAAGTTTTAAGTTATTTTATTTGATTATCACTTGCTTTCACAGTTAAATATACATCGTGGGAAAATCTGCAAGACTACGACTTGGCCTCCGACACTAGAGGATGTCACTGCTCTTTTTATTGTGCGTTTTCTTACCGGTAGACAGTACTAGATAGCTTTTAGTAACATCATCTAATAAATATAAGAGAAGTCCAGACTCTGTCTGTAACACGAATGAAGCTTTTTGGAATGAAAAAAATCTAAAAAATAAAAACTTTTTTTTTATGAAGTAAGGAAAGAATCCCACTTTGAACGGGCAACTTTAGCTAGTGTAAAAGAAAACCGTTTAACTTTAGCTTTATCGCCCATTTTATTTTTAAGCTTTTAGTGCGATTTCTCTGAAATAGAACTCGACTTTTGGGCTTGTGTATATTATATTTAGTTTTTTAAATGTGTTTAAATAAAAAAATTATTTTTGTTTTATCTCACATATTCTTCCCACGAGTATTGGACAACCAAATAATGACCCCGCATCCCCTCCTCCAGAGGGGCAAGGCTATCATACAACAAGGTGCGTCCAGCCTTGAGGGTGAAGCGCTAATGACATGTTATTTTTATATCATAATGCCATACTACAGTCCTCTGCACGCTTCAAACTTTGGCTTGGATGGTGCACCCCTCGTGACGTATCACCTTTAACCACCGTTCTCACAGTTCTTGGGACGATAGAAAAACCTTAGCTTGGATGAATTCAAAGAAATCTAACGTGTGAATTAGATTTTGGAGTTCAATGAATCATTTAGAATTATTTTAAGATTAGCACATTCTCAAGTATTACGGTATAGGCAGGTAGTAGGTACCTCTGTAGGACTATAATTGAGGAGGTAGCCCAGAGTTCAAGGACAGTCTATACTTGGTACCCATAGTATCAATTAAAAATCGGCACATCCCAAATCCTCACGATTTAGGCGGGCAGAACCCCTGAAGGTTCAGTATTGAAGAGTTGGAACCCGGAGTTTACATAATATTGTATTATCATGCGGACTAAATTCGAGTATAAAGTTCCATGAAAATTGGATAAGGAGAAGTAGTTGAAAAATACATGGCAAGATTTGAAAAAAACAAATATACAAAAGTGAAGCCACATAAAATATTAAAAAAAAATAAAGAAATATTTTTAAATTAATTAATTTTTTTTTTTTACTTTCTTACAGGTACCTCCTAAATTGCCATGGAGACTTGGTTAACAGATGTTAAGCAACTTCGTATTCCCCGCCCAAAATTTGGTTCATATGGTGGTAGTCCACCTTCAACACGTCACATGAGGCGACCATATTATGAGCCTCCGAGAGATTATAATATGAGCACCAATGATGAATCACCTGGAGGACATAACATGAAATTGCAGGCAGCTACAGAGGAACTTCGACATGCACTTCATGAAAAACTTTAGATTTTCTTTATGAGAGAAGAATATTTCCCAATATTAGTTGCATAGTTAACATAATTTATACATACATACATAGATCAAGAATGTTAGATTAAGATTGAACAAATATTTTATACGTATACATTACCTATACATGATACCCTTAGATGTGTAGACAGTTGTTAAAATATATGCGCAGAATGGTCATTTTATTATTTAATAAATTGACGATAATGTTTTAAGGTTTTTTTTTATATAATTCCTGTTAGACTAGTTCCTGAAAGGTGTCTCTGTTTAAGATGTTTTATATATTTTGACAGATTTGACAGATAGATTTAAAAAAACGTGATTGTCCTTGTCCATGCGATCGAAAAAAGTCATTTCGGCAACAATATAAATTAATATGCAAAAATTTTCGAACCATATTTTTATATGATTCGACAACAATTAATCGACGATAAATCATCTTTGGCCATTGTAGAAGTGTGATTCAATTAGTTCCAATGTGGACGTAATTTTCTAAAGAAATAGCTACAAGAAGGACATCCTGCAACTATCGTTGTCCCCAAAACTATCGTAGCTAAGCTATATGGTATATCCTGGTTGACGACGATCGGTGAGCCTTTAGAGCCTTAATCATATCCATGCTGAATAAAACAATTCGAAATGAACATCTGACCGTTGCGTCAGGAAAATTTATGGATATTTTATGGATGCCACACAATTTGTCTGAGGCTTCAAAGAAGGAGTGAATTAACTAATCACAAAAATATGCTCTAAAAATTCTTCTTCTCAGATTATAACAAATAAACCAAAGTGAAGCAGTGCTAAGAAACTGGTGTAATTCCTCAAAGCGACAATAACATGCCTCATTATTCGGACGTATGACCCATACAAAATTCCAATGAATAATCGTGGTATGATCAATACTGAATGGTACATGAATATTTGGCGGATTTTTTTCAAAAAGTACCAGAAAAATAACCAAGAGAGCGAAATCTTGATCTTCTGGACACTGCACCATACTCATACCACCCCAGCCTTGGTACCTTAAGACGTCTTTATTCTGTTTTATGAAGGATAAAACACCAGGATTGACATTTAACAGATTTCAATCAACGGTGGAAGCCTTTCATCTAAGGGAACTGCATATAAAACTTTATAGAACATAAAGACAAATATTTCATAAAAGAAAAACAATATTTCTGAAGTTTTATCTTTGTCATATGTAAAACGTAAGCAGAAACCTCCGTAGAAGATGAAGGCTCATTGAATCCATACATAATTTGTACGAGAATAAGTGATAATCAAGAAGTTTCGAGTAGTTCGGTAGACTCTTGCTTCGACGTATATGTTGATCGGAAAATTGTGTTGGTTTTTTTAACGAAAACATTATATGTATTCTTATTTTAGAGATTCCGTTGTTTTCTTTGTCGTCTAAATAATATTCCCCCTATCTTCATCTTTCTGATAGCTTATTTATTCCACTTGAATATAACTCCACTACCTTTGATACAAAATATTCCTCCAGTTCCCTATCTTTTTGTTATTTCTAAATGTTTTTGCGTTATGAAAATTTTGGAGGAATTGAAATAGATGGTGCAAGATCGTAAAAGTATGGTGGGTGGTTAAATATTTTTCAATTCAATTTCATTCGAGGTTTTTCCCAAGCCCGAAATGCTGTATGTGACCCTGCATTAACAATATGGAATTCGTTTCCTATTCATGAATATTGTATGCTTTCCTTATACGAAAATTCGAAATCATTTCTATGAGTGGAAAAAGCTCATGTATGGGATCCTTCTAATCCTGGTAAGTAAATGCTCATTTTGATGGACAGATGGATTGAATTACTTCGTGTAAGATTTTCAGGCTAGTTGTAGTGAGGTCATTTTTTAACAACAATAGTTATCAATTTTTCATCTCCCGTTATCAGCTTGCCTGAAAATGGTTCCAAAACATACCAGTATAGAAGCGAAAAGAGCAATTCCAACACGAACTGCCCATTATCGACATTTAACCAAAGTCGATGAATATGTCCGACGTACGCCTAGTTTGTTCGCAATGTTCCGCATTGTCAGTTAATTCTACCCACCTCCTTCAAGCATTTCATCTTCATGTCTAAATTATGGCAGAAACACATCCAGGCCTTGAGGCTTCCTCGCGGCATTGTTAAAATTTCCAAGCCAGCAGGCAGGCGCCTCAAGGCCTCACAAGGTGCGCTTTGCTCAATGTTGGAAATTTTTCTCTCTCAGGCCTACTTCTGTCAACAGATAAACTATCAAAATTACAATGACAGCACCGAGCCCGGTGGTATCATTTTATTTTCAATTCTCTGAGGCAAAACTTGAGGCGAGTTGCGAAAAGAGCCTTAGAGGCCAGGCTTGAGGCTTGCTTGGATGTGTTTCTGCCTTTATCTACTCGCCTAACTCTCGATATAACTTCGCCTTGCTTCGTTGTGCTCGTTTGCCTTTTTGTACGGATACTGCGATTGAAATGCCATCTCTGCTGTTTATGAAATTGTAGACCGTTATAAATGTTAGAGTCCCTCACAGACGAAGATTTTTCCGTGTAGGTCAGCTTTTCATCGGCAATTTGAAAAAAAGAACAAAATCGATCAGATTAGTATTCAGGGCAAAAAGAAGAGAAGCGATTTTTTTAAATAATTTCTGATGAGCCAAGAGAGTAGAGAGAGACTAGGCCTTCAGGATCAAAATCGAGTCTTTTGACGAGCTCTTTTGACGAGCTCGATTATTGCCCTTGGGGTTAAATTGCAACTTTGTTTGGAGAGATACGTGTTCCTCCAAAGATTTGCAACCTTAAACCTGCTATCGCTGGGCAATCAGAAATAGCATGCATTGATATTTCATCTTCCTCTTCGCACAGTCGACACAGTTCACTGCCGGATTTGCCTATCTTCTTGAAGAAGTGTCAGAAGGGGCCATGACCATTGACTGCGATAGCAAACGGTCTGAGCGATTGTCTTCTAAGTCCAATATGTTGGCACGTCTGGAAAGGAGAGAAGAGTAGTTGGAGTTTCGAGTACCAGCTCCAAACCAGTTTCGTCTCAAAGACATGAGAGGAAAGAACTAGAAGCACAGCTAAGCTGTCTGAACAGATGTAGATGTTGGAGCTCTTGCAGCGTTTTTTTTTAGGCTTTCCTGAGCCCCAACCTCTTTTACTTAGACTCCCGCCTGAAAAAAGGAAAGTGAAGCACCAAGCGGAGTGGATAGATCGACTTCTGGACCAACCAGCCCTGCGCCTATTTTGCCATCCTTCCGGGATCCATCAGTATACCAGACTTGGACCCGTTGCGGGAACTGGAGCCCTCCGTTTACAATCTGGCTTCTTTCATTAATGGTTCCCTGGTAACATTTTTCAAAGGAAAGTCGGCCATAGTATCCGTTGGAGCATCTAGATAGTTAATGTTGACCTGATCGAGAATATTGAGATGACCCACACTGGAGGAAGTACGATCTGCAGGCCTTTCCTTTTGGAGCATACTAGCCGCTGCTTCACTCTGAATAACGAAGTAGAATGTCTGTAAGTCAAGAATGGCTCCAAGTGCTCGTTGGAGACACGATGCCATTTTGGAGCTAGGACCCCTTTTTTCCGAAAAGCCTGTGACATGTGCTGAATGCCCATATGGCTTTGTTAATTATCATTTTAAGGTGGAGATTCCAGATGAGCTTTATGTCTAGGATTACCCGTAGATTTTTACTTCTTTGGAATATTCTATTGCAATTCCATTTATCTTAGGAGATGGGATCAGGAGAGTCCTTTCCCTAGTAAAGGGAACCAGTACTGTTTTACCTGGGTTTATTGATACTTCCATGCTCTGGCATCATCTGGTAGCGATGTTGACGGCATAACCCCGGGTAAAGCTGATTCAAACTTTTCTTTAACTCAGGTCACAATGTCATCGGCCTATCCTTGGGTATTAAAGCCGGCCTCTTGGAGTAAATTTAATAGCTCATCCACAACTAAGAGCCATAGAAGTGGTGATAGAACCCCGCCCTGCGGGCAGCCTCTAGCAGCCATGATTGTTTTGGATTCGCCGTTAGGATAGCTGTTATGCATCGTTTCTCAAGCATATTGCTAATCTATCTAACGATGCAGGTTTCTATGCCTCAATTTTCAGATACCCTCTTGATCGAGTCAAAGAGAATATTGTCGAATGCGCGTTGTATATCTATGAGGAACATACAAGGGCCTCTTTATCCTGTGAGGCTTTCTCGGTAGTCTCTAGCAGACTGTTGAGAGTGTCCTCGAAAGATTTTCCAGATTGGTAGGCATATTGATTAGCATTGAGTGGATAGCTTTTGAAGGACGTCATCCGAACCAAGAATAAGTGTAAGGGAAATAAGCAGACGTACTGGCATTCCACAAACAAAGGTAAGAAATAACACGTTATAAGTGTTTTTAAAGTAACTCTTCTGAATATTTTTCAGGTTCAGTGCAATGAGAAGAGTACAACAACTAGATACACATCCGTATTCATACTTATTCATTATATCGTATGGATTGTACAACAAGATTAACAATCTTTTAGATAGAGAGTATAGGAAATATTGAATTGGATATTACAACTGATTATAGAAATTAGTATAGATATACAAACTCCATAGTGTCATTAACCTAATAAATGACGATGTTAGTATCGAATGGAAATTTAAGCAGGCGACAATTCACCTTAATGATTATTTTCGAAATGATATTTCGAAGTTAAAAATTCATTCATAAGAGCAGGGAGAACAAGGGAGACATGTATTTGTATTGCAGAATATTTATCGCGAAATTTTCCTACTTTTAAAAATAAAATTAAATTTAAATTTGGTACAATCCGAGGATTTCGAATATTAGAATGGAAAAGATTGGTGCTCATAAAATTAGTTGCTTCCTTTGTTTATATGTGGGTATATAAGCAATTTATTTGTGGCCCACATAAACTTGTCTCAATATGAATTTCCTCAAAAATTGTTTTTGTTTGGATGAATAGAAACGTGGATGCTACGTCCTCTCTACAAGACGTGTGAATGACATTATGCAGAAACTTCAGAGCCCTTCGATTCTGATACGAGTCCAGGGAACAGACAAAAATCGATGATCTGTAAGTCGTGATATGTGCAGAGTTACGTAGACCAAAGACAAAGCGTATGCAATGCGTTTGACATGCAATCAACAAAAAGTAGTATCACATTATTGAGGATAATAGGAGGAAGATTATCAATATCAAGGTCCGAACTATAAATGAATGGCTAAGCATTGTGATTTATTGGCATTGAGGAGAAGCCAATTATATATATATATGAATATATGTATATATAGATTTCAGATACTACTACTACTACTATTGCAATCCTCAATGAGTCCAACAGGCCTGCTCATGTACAGTTGAACATCGTCTACATAGAGATGTAAATTAACATCATGGACTGTATCACTAAGATCATTAATAAAGAGGCCGAATAGGAGACGTCCTAAAATTGAGACTTTGGGAAAACAATGCATGAGCGAAAATGCAAAATGCATCAACTTACTAAAAGACATCAAAAGCACCAAGCTTTGTTTCTCCATCTGAAGAGCCTTCTTTCGTAGCAAATATAATATACATACATATATGTATACACATGTATATGTAATTTTTGAGAGTTTCGGAGGCAACTGCAATACATATATGTAGGATTTTTTTATTTTTTTCAACACGACGAGGTACTTGTTTACGCCCAGGAGGCTTAGTACTTTTCTCCTGCATATATTTTGATATCTTTTTCGTAAAAATGTTTTTGCAAAACTGGAGATTATCAGTTGAAATAATACTAAACTGAAGGTACATAATATCCTAGAATGTGTCAGCTAAAACGGTCTTCGATTCTATTGACCTTTGGAATATTATAGAAACTTACGGAAGAATAGTAAGAATACACGTTCCAGCATAGACAAGAACGCGACATATATTTAAAATAGAAATAAATATAATATATACAGGGTGTCCCGTAAGTCGACGTCAAGCCGGAACCGGGTGATAGACCAAATCGTAACAGTTACCAGAAAAATATAAAAAAATCTAAGTCATGTATTTTGCAAATTATAGGCATTTCTTTTGTTTTCGAGAAAATGTACACCTTGTGATGGTTTTTTAGCTCCTGTTGCTACAAATCTTTACTTTTTTTCAATTTTATTTTTCTTATGTAATCCCGAATAGTGCTTATGTAACTTGTTGCTTTAAGTTCTAAGCCAACTGCTCCAGCTTGGAAGAAAATGTCACATTTTGCCGAACCAACAATATAAAATTAATAATTCGTTGAACTTTAACTGACTGTACTGAAAAAAAATGTACTACGCCAGTCTGGCAAGTAAATTTAAAAGTTGACGCATTTTATAAGTATTCTAAAATGGTACAACACTTGCTACATTATTTCTTAGATTACGGAAACAAAATTTTTTTTCTTCAAGAAACCCAGTTTCGAAAAATTCCTTTTCACCTACTAAAATTGATTCTACTGTACCCAAACCTTGCCTTAAGAGCGTAACTTTATTCTACCTTGAGTGAGACGGAGAGTCATTCCATGAAGTGTGAGTGAGACAGATAGTGACGCTTTCAAGTTAAAGATGCTAACTTTTTGTTAAATTTAGGACAAATTCTCCTTAATTTTAAAATTAAACACCAATTTTTTTGGATGCTAAGATTTATTATTTACAAAAGATGTTCAAATTGCCTTCCTTCAGCTTCAATACAAGCTCGACATCTTCTTAAAAAAGATCGGGTTATTGTTGACAAATTCATGCTTCCGTAATTCTTTGCCGAAGCTCAGCTAAATTTTCAATTGACTTCTTATAAACTTTCTCTTTTACTGCTCACCAGTAAAAGAAATCTAATGGATTTAAATCAAGTGAACGGGCTGCCACGAGATCGTACCAGACCGCCCTATCCATCTGTCCGGATATTCTTCATTGAGATATTCTCTAACTGAAAGGGCATAGTGCGCTGGGCAGCCGTCTTGCTGATACCACATCTCTCTGCAAATACTTAGTGACATGTCTTCCAGTATATTAGGTAAATGGTTTTGCAAAAAATTTAAATGAACTTCATCATTAAAGACATCTGGCAACTCAAAACGTCCAATGACTTTTCTGTTTAAAATTCCGGTCCACATATTTATTTTAAAACGATATTGAGATCTATTTTGTCTCATTAAATTCGGATTCTCTACGTGCCACTCGTGTAAGTTGTGTAGGTGCATGTAACCGTCTTTTTTAAATGTGGATTCATCCGACCACAAAATTTTCTCGAAGAATCGCGGATCTTTCCGTTGTCTTTGTACATAGTATCATTTGACAAAACGCAACCCGAGGTTGATAGTCCCGAGGTAGCAGAGTTTGTACTCGCTGTACATGGTATGGGTGTAGCTACTGGTTTTGTAATATTCGGTGAGCTTGGCTTAGAATTTAAAGCAACGGGTTACATAAGCACTATCACTAAGTCACTATCTGTCTCACTCACACTTCATGGAATGACTCTTCGTCTCACTTAAGCTAGAATCTTAAAGTTACGCTCTTAAGGCAAGCTTTGAGTACACTAGAATCAATTTTAGTAGGTGAAAAGAAATTTTTCGAAATTGGGTTTGTTGAAGAAAAAAAATTTTGTTTCCGTAATCTAAGAAATATTGTAGCAAGTGTTGTACCATTTCAGAATCCTTATTAAATGCATCAACTTTTAAAGTTACTTGACAAACTGGCGTAGTACATATTTTTTCTCATTACAATCAGTTAAAGTTGGGTGAAATATTAATTTTCTATTCTTGGTTCAGCAAAATGTGACATTTCTTCCAAGCTGGAACAGTTGGCTTAGAATTTAAAGCAACAGGTTACATAAGCAATATTCGGGATTACATAAGAAAAATAAAAATGAAAAAAAGTAAAGATTTGTAGCAACAGGAGCTAAAAAACCATCACAAGGTGTAAATTTTCTCGAAAACAAAAGAAATGTATATAATTTGACAAATACATGATATAGATTTTTTTAAATATTTTTCTGGTAACTGTTATGATTTGGTCTATCACCCGATTCCGGTTTGACGTCGACTTACGGGACACCCTGTATATTTAAAGTACAACATGATGCAGATAACTGCCAACAAAAATAGCAGGGAATTCAAATGCAAATGAATTAAATTTAAAACAAAAACAATTTAGTTAATGGATGCAAATCGTACTAACTTGAAAGACCCGCAGTGTAAACAGTAATATCTATTATCAATCATAGATTTATAAAATCATCGTACTAATAAATATTTTAACTGAAAATGGTAATCATAAATTTAATCACTAACAGAAATAACACACAAATCGAATACCGCACTACATGGAAACAGCCACAGCCATTCGTAGCACTCAGAATACAAAACAAGCCATGAAGCAAGCTTGGATTTTGTTAAACACAATAATTTCCACGCGGTGTTTTTGTTTAACATCATTAGAAGGAAAGCATGTTTGGCTGCAATATTGTTATAACTTCATTTTTCTGAGGGAGCGATAGATTTACGTTCTAGCTTTAGCAATATAACAGTCTGTGTTTGTACTTTCCGTTGTATATAAATAATTGTATTGAAAAAATATCAACAACCAGGAACAATGATCTGTTCGAAGCAAATCTTAAAACCTTACAAAAAATTCGAAAAATACGGAAAAAGCAAATTCAGCGCCATCACCTGTGCTAATGACACATCTATTACTTTCCAAGTTGGCATATCTACTACTAGTTTTTGAAGCACTGTTCAATAAAAGAGGTGCTATATACTAAGAAATCATTGTTTATTTATTCAATGCATTGTTAACAACGGAAATTGCAACAAGTTATTCAAAGTGATTTCCTTTTGCCTTTACATAAACCTTTAATCGAGCTGGCCACTTATTTATGGAAGCACGCACGACTTCAATCGGAAAATTGGCGACTGCATGTGTAACAGACTTCTTTAAGGATTCGATATTAGGATGTCTTTTAGAGCACGCCATTTGCTCTAAAACAGACTATAATTCGTAGTCCAGCGGATTCAGGTCTGGGCTAGAGAAAAGCCAATCCTTATTTTTAATAAAATCTGGAACATTTTCTTCAAGCCATTTTTGTATTGACTTCGCCTTATGACCTGCTGCAGAGTCATGCTAGAAACTCCAAGGCTGATTTTTGAATAATGACGTGTTGAGAGGTTTCACTACACTTTTAAGGACACTTTCTTGATAAATTTTGGCAGACTTTTTGACGCCCTTCTCACAAAAATGCAACTTTGTCACCCCGTTGTAGCTAACACCCCACCAAACCATTACTGAGGCTGGGTGATGACCTCTCTGAACCTTTTGTGCCACTTGAGCAGCTTCTCTGGCACTGCGAGTATAAACTCCGTTTTGTTTATTTAATGTTACTTCGACAGTAACAATTCTTTCGGCCGTAAACAAAATTTTACGGTGCTCTTGGTTTGCGTACCGACAAAGTAATCCTTTTGATTTTTCCACTCTATTTTTTTTTAACGAATCTGTTAGTAAATGCCCGGTAGATCTACGATAAGCACGCAACCCAAAGTAACTTTTGATAATACGTGAAATTGTGCTTTGGGGTATTTTCACCTCACATGATAAAATTTTTCGTTTCCGAAAAGGATTACGGCGAATTCCCTCGCGCTGGGCTTTAACCGCTTCAGGTGTTCGAATAGTTCGCGGACGGCCACTTCTTTAATAGTCACTTACTCCAGACATATGATTAAATCTTTCAATAGGCCGATACACAAACATTTGGCTTATACCAAGGGTATGCCGAGTCTTAAAAATATCACTTGGTTGCATTCCTACTTTATGAAGTGCAATCACATCAATTTTCTTTTCTTTGTCACTCCAATTCATGTTCACTACACTAAAAATTAAACACAAATGATGACAAATGCATCAAACACAAGCATGCTATATAGCTATTAGCTCAATATTTAAGAAATGGATTATAACGTTTCCTTGTGCAGGGTTGCCAAACCTGGTAACAATATTTATGGCAAGACTAAGTATAATCAAAGATATTACTGAAATTTAAACTATATACAAAAGGAAAATCGATCAGAGAAATAGACAAATAAAATAAAGAAGAGGAAGAAAAAATATTTAATAAAATAAAGATTCGAATTCACTTAATGAAAACGTATAGTTCTACCTACTATTGCCAAAAACATAGTCTCCAGGATTATCATTACTAGACGAAAATTCAAATAGTTTCTTCTGGAATGCACCAACCATCCACGATCATTTAATCACAACTGGGAGAATATTCCATATTGTAAGGATGTTTAATTTCAACGTTACAAAGCGTGGTATAATTATATTGTTACCGAATCGGGAACCGCACTAGACAGAAAACTTAAAAACTGACCGCGATGTCGAAAACGCTAAAAAAAAATTGTCGCTGGAATGTCTTCCTGAACTCCGGGAACAAGTCCAGGATACTCGGGTGAGCTGGACTCGTTCTACTAGTCCCAAATAGCGCCAACCTTCTCTTAGGGCTGATGAGACTGAACAAATTTCTCGCAACAGGTTTTGTTTATTCGCCTGTGCACCTAACCTGCAAATATTGAGCGATATAGATTTCGGTCCGGATTCCAGTAGCGTAGCCCTGTATTGCGAAGCCCGGTTTCCAGAGTGTGTAACAGGCGGGGGCCAAGTGCAAACTTCCACTTACGGCGAAACAATGAATTCTTGTTGTTCCTGTTATTACGCCAGGAAAACACACACAGGTATGCTCTAATCAAGTGTAATCCGTTGGTCTATCACACTTCACCTTTATTTGCGTTGTTTTCTTATAATCTAGTTAACACAAGTGCAAACTTTAAGTTCAAATTAACTTTCGCCTAATTAATCGAATTCAATGTTTTATATACCAAAAAAACCAAGATCGTTTTTTCACGAACTTAAATCAACTTTCAACTAATTAACCTGATTAACTAATTACTTTTAGAGCGAAAAGAACAAAATCGTTTTTTCTTTCACCACGCGAAGTTTTTCTTTTTCCCGTCTCGTCTTCTTTTTTCTTGATATTCCTCTGAATGTCACGGCAGAGGTCAAGGCTTGGTCTAGGAGAGGTCATCGGCCGGAAGCAACAATCCACATGAGGAATTTTTTAGTACCCGGGTTCAGAGCTGAATACTTTTATTCACTCAGGTTGCTTTCCAATTAACATTCTTTTTCTTTTAGAATTTTGGATTGGAAATGTGTAACAATATTTACACATGTAAATGTCTTGAAGATTGAGAAAGTTGGATATGTTCCCATAGATAGTCAGGTTTGCACATCCTTAAAGAGAAGAGACATCTTTAGGAAGCAACCCACGTTTCGGTATGGACTTACATGATCATATCGTCATAACCTATAAATGAAACGAATACAACAGTTAAACGCACATTCAATTTACGAGAAGAATTATGTTCTACCGCCGGGAAAACAAGGCTTCCCTAATTGAAGAGCTGTATCATCAAAATTTTTACAATATATCCTAAGCTTAGCAACAGTGGAAAGGAGATATCCCGAAATCCCGAATTTTTTTAGGGCACCGTAAACGTTATTTAATATTTTCTTTACATGGTCGCATCATGACAGAACTGAGTTGAGCATCACACTAAAATTCATAATGATGAAGCCACACGGCCAAAGGTCTCCTGTCTACGCCGTCATGTATTTCAAAAGATATACGAGTCTCCATGTTTGGTCTCCTGTCTCCGAAGATTGTTAATTTTTCGTATCCAGGTCTATGGCAAATATTTGCGTGTGAGCTGGAAGGTTAATCTAGGAAAAGGCTTGAAGAAGACCAGTGTGGCCTTCTATACGTGCAAGAGAATATTCGGTAGAAATTAGGGATTAAAACCCAGGGTTGTACGTTGGATGCACACAGCCCATCTTCTGCTACGGATCCATGGTCTGGTAGACGGCACTGACGAGAAAATGTAACCTAGATGTGCTGTCTGTCAAAAATCAAGAGGGCCGCATGTATGCGAATAACTGGGTGTCTGGGGGTCATTCTTGGCTTACTGCCGCTGGACGTCTATTAGAGAGGTGTTGCAGCAATTCCTGCTGCCAGGCTGAGGGCAGGGGGGTGGATGGAGAGGAGTTTTGGGCACTCCAATATACTCCAGAAGATAGACTGTAGTTATTGTCGGGAAGAAATATACTACCAAGAGATGGTCGTAACATCCGATCTTTCTATTTTTACGGATCGTTCCAAGACAAGTTCGGGCACAGGGGCTGGAGTATACTCCAGAGATCTCCAGTGGCACAAGTCCTATAGACTGCCTGACAAGTGCAGTGTTTTTCAGGCAGAGCTCATACCGATTTATAAGGCAAAAATTTTGGTATCCATGTCCAGACAGCCTTCACGGCACATTTGCATATATACTGATAGCCAGGCAGAAACCAATGCGCTGGATGCTGTGCTGGTAAAATCAAAATTGGTGCAGTTGTGCAAGACCAGTCTTGAGGAATTGACTAAAAGGCACAAGGTGACCCTATGCTGGGTACCTGATGAAAAGGATATATCAGGCAACCAGATGACTGAAGGCTCCGAATTGAATAGCTCTGCAGTGGTAGCTTATGTGCATATGACAGAAAAATGACAAGGGAGCTGCTCGATGGCATCAGAACAAATATCAGGAATCTAGTGGGGGTTATTACAGGTCACTGGGCCATAGCGGGCCATGCTATGCTAGAAGACTCAATAGCGGCATAGCTGTAAGGACTCGGCGGAAATGGAGTCCGTCCAAAACGTGCTTTGCGAGTACCCCGCTTTGATCAATAATAGAAGTAGGCTATTGGCTACTTCTTTTCAAGTCTGAGGTGCTGCAAAGTAAAGAATTCAGATATATTGTGAGTTTTCAAAGAAAATCAGGATGGATCTAGGGAAATAGTCTTAGAGATAACCTGAGTTTCCTAATGGCAGCAAGATGAATCGGGGGCTGCTTGAAAGGTTATTCCATGAGGCCTGGAGGAACAATGGAGGTCTAAGTGACGCAGGCTATACATCTAGCGGCGCCTTTCTTAACTAACCTAACTTAACCGATTTCTGTGTTCAATCACTCCTAAAGGAAAAATAATAGAGTGCGGAGTTAGTTTGAAAAATTATTACAAGGAAAGTTTTTGTAAATTTTTATTTAATTTATAATAGCATTATAATTGCACTTTCACAACCCGACTATCTAATTTATGATATAAGAATACAACTTTTTTTCCTGCGATTCATATTTCCTGAAGTGAAGGACTTCGAAATTCATTAAATTTTGCTGGTTTTTGGTCTGCTGAGTTATATTTAAAAATATCATAGCTTTGGTTCTAATTATCACAAAGGCATTGTCTGTATGACAACCTTACCATTTCCATAGAGTTCATACATTAGAGAATGCTGCTTTTAGATCAAGAATGGAGCTTACTAGGTGTATTGAGGATTTTTAATCCATTTTATAAAATACCTTGTGTCCATATATAAGAGCAGGTATTTTAAATATCCACAACCAGCACTACTATGTGGCCACGTGATCACAGTTTCAAGGGCAGTTCAAAATAAACAAATGTCCATTAAGCAAGTATTGTAGAAAATAAATTTACTCTTCCGAAACTATCTATGTAGAGTTTTTATAGTCTAATTTTAGAGAATTTTGTATTCGATACCACTCTTATAATTTGTATATCATTTCAATTATGTTAGATGTTGACCATCTTGTTATACAAGGCTATTACGAGCATTTGTTATTAAAAAGTTTCCAAATAAACGATTGGGTCGAGAAGGATCCCTACGTTTACTCGCACAATTATCTGGTTGTACCTCATGTATCGTGATAGGAGCTAGATATGATCTAAAAAATATTATTATAATGGCAGGTATGCTCCAATTGGTTATCGGTTAAAGAATCTATATTAGGATAACGTATCTTTCGGATAACTCTTAACAACAAGATATACTTTTGAAAAAACTACTCCCAACAGGAATATTTTCTGAATAAAATAAATGCTTCTCTTAGTAGATTTCGAAGGAAAATAATTTACAAAAAATCTTTATTAATCGAAAAAGCATCCTTTGATGAAACATATCAGGTTTCTTTTCGTAACTGTTAAACGAAGTGTAACAAAGACTGAATATAGATTTCGGTTTTAAAATTTTGAATTTTTTGGCATTCTTCGCAATCGACTACATACTCATACTTTACTTTTCTATATCTTTATCAGTTTTAGGCCACCAGACATAAAATCGGGCAAACATTTTCCTTCTGACATAACTTAGATGGTTGAGATACGGATTACATTGTCCCTAGACTAGACTAGACTAGACTAGAGAATGTATGCGCGAGCAGCGGGGAACTTCTACCTCGACAAACTAGGCAGTTACCTAGAGGCCCAAACTCGTAAGGGGGCCACGCCAGGGGCCAAAATGAGGACCTACCACCCCGGATATTAAAAGAAAAGTTAAATCACTTTATTGTTCCTGCATACAGGAGCCGGCCAATAGACAGAGCTCGGCGGCAAATTTTTGGGGGCGGCATATTCTCAATTGATAAAGTAACAGGAAAAGAGATAGAAGTCGCACTATCCGGTAGGGACTCAGAGTTACCGCTTTAAACGTCATTATCGACAGGTTGATTGCAGAACTACAAAGACGTGGTTCTGCTACGAGAACTTGAGTAAAAAGTATAACTTTCTCATGAAGCTAATAGATGGAAGATATCCGCTAGGATGCACGGAGCTTGAAAGTCTTCTATCTAGGAGATTTAGACGGCACTTTGGAAACCGAGTGTCTACATCTACTAGCTCCTTTGTCGTCCGCTGAGGCTATGCGGAGAAAACAATTATCGGCCCCGGAATTATACAAGCACATCCTGGAAAAAGGCTTTTGGACATTTATCGAAATGTGGTAATAGCACTAGGAATGTTGTTGTGTACACTAGGGTCGAACTAGTCGGCAGAGCGCAAATTTTCTGCGCTAAAATGGGGTGAAGAACTACCACAAAGGAGATCAGGCTCAATTCACTCTCTGTCCTGTATATAGAGTCAGAAATAATGCAGTCTGTGGACTGTTACATTGCAGAGAAGAAAGTTCGTCGCATGGAATCTAAATGTATGCTTACATGCAACAAACTTTCTTTACATATGTATAATTTCGTAGTTATTTGTATATATCTAAACCTGCTTCCTTCTTTTTTAAGGTCGATATACGTTACACAAATGAAAAATAACGGCAACATTTTTGTTTTATTCAATTATTTAAAAAAGCGGCCCTGACTCTGTTCACTGCCTAGGGGCCCTGTGGAAGCCGGGGTGTACTCAGCATTCCCTCAAATTCAGAAATCGTACTATCCTAACCACTGGGTTATTCGCAGGCACCCAGATTACAGGACCATACCTGGAAACGAGGCAGGTGATGCTCTGCCCAGAGGGGATTCCGATATGAATATGTGTTTAGCGGAGGAATCTATAGGTCGACCACTAGTATCAATGAAAAGGATTGTAGATGTACAGGCCTGACAAATCAAAGATGGAAAGAATTGACCACATGCGTGATTTCAAGAGATCTGTGGCCTGAGATATGTCCTGGGAAGACTGAATTTCTGCTGAGAAAGAACCGGAATGTGCGTAATATTATTACAGTTATCACGGAACACTACCTCTTTGGAAAACATGCAGTATGCGTGCAAGCTCCACACAATGACTTAAACCGAAGCTGTATGCCCTAACCTTGCTAAGCGTAGGAGGCATGTTTTCTTGTTAGGATTGTATATTTTCTGAAGCGCTACTAGGATGTAAAACTTTTCCCATATAGTATATTTGTGAAATTTCTTGACCGCGATCATAATTGCTAAGCCCTCACGGTGTGGTTGTGAATATGATTTTTCCGCTGGAAATAAAGTACTTGATGCGAACATGACCAGACGTTCATCACTATTGACTACTTGAGAGAGTTTAGCCCCTACTCCATATGGACTTGAGTCAAAAGGTACAATGATGGGCTCTCTGAGATCGAATATGTCAAGAACTTTATTTTGTATTTATAATAATTCCGAATTTTCAAAGGCTTTGTCACATGTCTCTGTCCAAACATAGGGTATACAGTTTCAACTCTGACGATAAGAATGACTGAAAGCTTAAAGTTTTACAATCTTCAACATTTCCAAAGCTTTTAACTATTTTTCATGAAACGATCGGTTTATTGGATCAAAGTGCTCCTCAAAAATAATGCAGTCAAGGGAAGGAGTTACCACTGAAATCTTAATAAATATGAAAAGCTAGTAAAACTTTGCGTCAAATCTGTGCATGTTATCATGATCAAAATTGAACATAGTTAGAAAAAAAGCATAAACTTAGGTAATGACAAGTAAAAAAAAAAAAAATACCGGGGTCTTGAATGCTTTAGAAAACTCTGCAATTTATATAGTTTGCAGTGTTTGGTACATAATAACGTGTATGATATACCAAGTAGATAAATTTGTACTCAAATATGGAAGACCTTGAGGTGAAAGAGGAAGTGACGGGAAACCAGTAAAAAAGTCTAGGTTACTAATATGTTTTCGTTTTAAGGGTGCTATTATAAGAAAGGAACAACAACCAAAATTATCATATTATTGCAAAGAAACTTGAATTTGTAACAAAGATCGAACCGTTTTATGTTTATTTTGAAATTGTTTAGTATAATGATAAAGGAAATAAATTCGTTAACTGTAGTGAAGACTAAATATTTTTGTTTTTATATAATTTGCATAGAATTTGGAGTATTTAATTCGTTTCGTCACCGTCAGATGGAATGATGTGCTTTTGGAAAGCTTTCACTTGTTTTGAAAGCTTTGCTGGCTGTAGCCTGCATGCGCAGAAAGTGTATACCGTCCATTTTCTGCATTAATTATGTATGTGTATAAATTTCGCGAAATGTTTTAATTTTTATCATTGGTAATTTTTCTTTTTTGCTCGGGTGCCTACTACAAATTTGTTTGGTAGTTATATTCAGATTTTAGGTAACGAAATTGTGACTACCTATTATTTAATCATGGGTATAAAGTGAAAGTCGTTCCAATAATTATGAAATAAAGAAAGAATGTTGCTAGGTATGTAAATTTGTATATATGAAAAGGAAATAATCCTATAACGTTCATACACAAAATAACGACTAATTTTATGGAAATTTGTGAATGAACTATCTTTGATTTTGATGAAATTTCACAGGAAGATTGGTTATATTGTAGGTAGTGTTTTTCTGGAAATAAATTTCCTTGTTATCTATTTATGATCATTTATGATACGGTATTTTGAAATTTGAAAAAAGTGGCAATTTTTGCTTAGTAGGTGTAACTTTAAAAATTGTCAGAATGTACTCATCGCATTTCCATTAAATAAACTTTATTTATTTTGGGAAACTTTGAAGTTTGCGACAAAAATAATAAAGCTTCTTTTTTTTGAAAACTTGCTTCCAAGGATAGATATTTCAGATACTCTTGAATATCTCAAAATTCGCAATCTCAATATTTTTTTTTAACCTTAATGGGTTTTGGTGAAGCTGTAGAAAGGAGAAAATGGAACTTCTTAAAGCTTGGATGGAATTATTTTTTTAAATATATGTCTGTAAGTAATTCAGAAAATTTTGAACCAAAATTGATTAGGTGTGTGCGTTGTTAGATTATATAATGTGTCCGGTAAATAAGTAGGATGAAGTATGCAAATGTGTTCCCTGGGTGCCTGATGACACTTTTCTTGAGATTCCTCTCCCTAAAATCACAATTCCCTCTCAAATTTATGTTTTAAAATTTTTCGTTTTTTTAAGGAAGTGTAGTCACTAATTTTATAAGTCATTTTACAGATATCGAATCAAACTTGAGCACTGGTTCCAAAGAGGACGCTTGAGTCTTTATAACGTTAACTAACGTGTGCTGTTTCTATCGTTGGCTTTCATATACACAGCGCCTGGACTGGACGGTATCTCCACTCCACCACAGACCTCTTGGTTGCTGCTGACATAATAAGTCCAATAAGTCCCATCATATATTGTTTGGTCAACCAAGCCTTATATACGGGGAATTAGCCAAAAAAACAGTTTGACAGAAACTGAAATAATACCCATCTATAGGGGGGGGGGGGGGGGGAGGAGATAGAAAAAACATAAGCAACTATAGAAAGAAAATTAGATATGTTATTAATAGAGTAGGTGGTTATTATCCAGAACAATTCGGATTCCAAGACCAAAGCGGGCACATTGTTGGCAGCTTCTGAGACAATGAATATTATAAACCAGCACCTTTACAAGGATTTGTACGTTGGGGCAGTTTTTGTCGATTAGAGGAAGGCATTCGACACAGTTGATCATCGCCTCCTGCTTAGGTTCCTAAATGAACTGAGCATAAGAGGTGTGGCCAATAAATTGGTTTAAAGCTATCTGACAGAAATCTATATACATCTGACAGAAGTGTCCATAATTACCCGGAAAGCTTCGCTCTGGTGTACCTCAATTTATGATCTTTAGACAATACAATAAGAAAGATATAAACCCTCAAATAAATATTGGTACTACCAAAGAAGACCTAACTTAACTTTTAGATGTTCTTTGGTACTACTAAGCTACAGAGAGCACAAAGGAAATAAAACATCTTGGATTTACCCTTGACGAAAAGTTAAATTGGAGCACTCATATAAAATCCAAAATAAATAAGATTATTCCTTTACTGGGGGCCATCAAAAGAATGAATATCACCTTAAGTTTTCAAGCGGCAAACCTGATAGACAATGCACATATACTGTCGCATATTAAATCAACATACTTAGTTGTTCACAATGCTCAAAATTACTAACAAACAATTTCCAAACAATAATGAACAGAGTAATCAAATCACTATATAACATACCATGGCTGACTTCTACTAAAGAAATATTACAATTTACACAAGTCTAAATCAGATAATCATGGTGGAAAATTTGTATACAAACTGATGAACAAGCTAATCATAACAAACTTGAAACTGACCACGGCTGATGAACTTCACACACACAACACAAGACGAAGAAATGAGATTATAAAGGCAACAGCTAAAATGGAAAGATTACGCACAGGACTGCTAGCAACTTTTAGTGATGTATATAATGGACTACCACCAGAAGTCAAAAATTCTCCTAATCTCCACATCTATACAAGAAAAGCAAAGGAAGACATTAGCAACAATAATATGTAAAGCCTATTTCTTTTTTTCTTCCCATAATTTTTTTAATTTGACTAGTTTAATTTATAAATAATAGTCGTAACAGTAGTGGTAATGATAGTAAGAATGGACGAAAATTGTATTACTTCCTAAATACTAAGTGGCTTGTATACTAATTAGTTTGTGTATCAGTACACCTCAGCATGTATTAAATCTGTAAGCCTTGTAACAGTACATTACAATAACAAATAATAACACAAAACACCAAATGATATTAGGCTTATTAGTGATCTTGAGATTAAATTGTAGGTGCTCTATCCTAAATATCCTAGTACAAATACCCATAAACTAAGCACTAGTAATGACTGATCATAAATAGAATCAGTATATGTAGGTACAGTATTTTCATAACATACAATAATTATGCATTCAGGCAAACAAAATTTCAACCTCTTTCTTATATCAGCACTAGCTGCCTGGAAGAGGGGGTGGAAAAAATATAATAAAAACAATAATGTAATTGCAACAATTGAAAAGAAGTCAGTATTTATGATAAAAATTATAATGGTTTTGTATAAATAAATAAAAAACAATGATTTAAGATTTTATGGATGAATATCAAAAAGAAATGTTGCTTTGTATCTGTTCGGGCATTTTCAAAACGTGTTTAGCCTCGAGATTATGATTGTAAAGCTAACGATTCTGGCTCATCCACAAGTATGGATGACAAGGTATTATTAGCAGCAAATCCTTATGGAAATCGCCTACAAATGCAAAATTGAGACCACAAATCGTAAGTTTTCTTTTCGATGGTAACCCCATTTAAATTGATATAATACTAGCAATCATGCGCATTGACAAATTTAAGTATTTTTATGTGTAGTCGTTTCATATTTGCAATGAGTTTATAATTTGACATTTTCTCACCAAACTGAGATCTGATAATATTAGCTAGTGTCAATAATCATGTGAGACTAGAGCAGAGAGTGGTGATTGTTACACTTCTACATAAAAATACATTTATATGACTATATAATTGTATTAATTCCTCTATTTAACTGCGTATCCATAGAAATTTGCTGAAAGCTATTCATTATCCTATCTATCATACCCTGACAACAAATAAAATACAAATTTCTTAAATCACCTCATAGAATAAAAGTTGTTATAAAAAATTTGTCTACTCACCGAATCTTGCTCGTATTCACTTCTTGGTATTTGAGTTTCACTACCTCTTCTCGATCTTGGCTCATCGCAGTTGTACTCCTGTCAAATTTCAACATCAATAGAGAAAAAAACACAACATTAATAAAACACGAAAAATGTTTGCAGACAACATCACACGTAGAGACATCTATGATTTCCACAAATAAACAGAATCGTACAAAACAGAAATTCACATCGAAAACAATACGAAAAAGGAAACATTTCGAGAAGTAAAAAGAAAAACAACAACAACATAAACGGCAACGAAACAATAAATTCAATTTCGAATGTCAATTTTTAAACCAACTCATTTGGAAGAAGGGCGGGGAAAAAAACCGAAAATAAACTCAAAAATTTATAAAAAAAATTTGATGATTTTAATCACCTTTTTATCGCCAGCCAAGGACTCATCTGTTTTGTTACCCCTTCCGAGACCAACCCGTGTGGGGGTGTTTGTACCAACCGTTTTTGTAGGTGTCAGACGGCTCTGTGATCCTCCCAGATGACGCAATGATGAGTGATGATAATGGCGATGTAATACTGGGCCAGCCGATAGTGGTCGATATGGTAATGGGCAAGCAGGTCTATATGTATGCGGTTCATTTTGATTGTACATGTTTCGAAAATCGATAATTTTTGTATATCAAGCGATTATCGAATTATCAAAAAAGTTTTTTTGTTTTTTGTAAGTTGCGTTAAAAAAATAAGAGAAAAAATATATGAAGGTTGTGCTTTTGAAGAGGATCTTTTTTGTTTTAAGGTATTATAAAGAAAAGCTCTACCGATTTCTAATATCCGGCACTGTCAATCCGAGACCTGAATCTGATGAAGGACTACGTCCGGTTGCTTCAATAACTTCCAAATCGACATCAGATACCTAAGGGGGTGGGGTGATTATTATTGGACATGATAATGGACATAACTGAACATGTCAAT
This sequence comes from Dioctria rufipes, assembly GCA_963924295.1. Lineage (NCBI taxonomy): Eukaryota > Metazoa > Arthropoda > Insecta > Diptera > Asilidae > Dioctria > Dioctria rufipes. The sequence goes on along the minus strand of OZ002743.1, from coordinate 153,193,636 downwards.
CAATTTTTTTTTGTTTTGTTTTGTTGAAACGAATTTTACGTATACTACTTGAAAGGAAAAAATATTGTGTGACGATTTTGGAAACTGATAAAAGATTTTTTTTTATATATATATATACATATACTATAGCAATATTACAACTATAGATTTGATGTGAAGTTTTCATTGCGAAATTTGCAAAAGTGTTAAAAAAAGGCTCGGCATTTTTAAGGTGCTTTACGTGCGTGCTCTAATTTAGTGGAATCAGCGAAAAGATTTTAAAAGAATATTGGCATATTTATTAGAAAGCAGGAAATTTCAATACTTACGATTTAATGAAGCTATGTTTTTTTTTGTATGTTTTTTATGTTTAATTTTTAATTTTTATTGATAAAGTTTATTTTTTTTTTATTTTCAAATCGTTGCGCTAGTAGATGCATCACTGTGATGCAATTTTTCGTTGATGAGAAACACTCGCAGATTGGAAAAACTGTTCAAAAACAGAAATTTAATAATTTCTTAGATATATAGTTAAGCCAGTCGAAAGGTATACATACCTACACAGATGAGAATATGTTCCAGTGTTACTACATTATGAATTTTGTTTTCTCCAAAGTAGGTGTTAATCTCCCGCATTGTAAATAGATTAAATCTATAATACATTATATGCAAGTGTCAAAAACTCAGCTATTTGAGATACAGCCGATAGTTCTGGATCAAGGGACAACAATTTCATCCGATAAAGAGGAGTATGGAAGTAAAAAGCTTCATTTCGGAGCTAAGATTGGTTACATATTTTTTCATCGTACATATTTCATGAATCACCCTTTAACTCCTAAAGAGTGATATTCACTATTATGACGATCGAAAAATCTCCAAATCTCTGAACTTAGAGTAGTTCATATATAACTACTTATTTTGTCTAGTCCCCTACGTTTCAAAATTATGGATAAACAAAGTTTATGGATTTTATTTATTTGACAGCCATTTTCATAAAAAGAACGCGTTATCAGAGCCAAATTTAAAAAGACCTATCACGCTCAGTACCCAAAATGCAATTCATGTTACATTTTCTGTAGTTTTTTTAAAATTTTAAATCATCAGCAGGGTTTATTACTTTTATATGTGGTGATATTTTATATGTGGGATTCGAATCCAATAATTATATATTGGACTTATACTAAGGTTGTTCCGACGTTAATGTGGTGGATGGAAATGAAAGAAAAAAAAAACTGAAGAAGCATTCTTGATTCGGAATTAAAAATGCTGCGATCACACGTCCTTTCTCGCTTAAGAACAGATATAGGAGCGACGTTCTTCTCATCTCTTTACAAAATATGGGGCTGCTCCTATAATCAACCATACTGATTAATGATTTGTAGCAATTAAACTGCCAGGAAATTAGGCTGTTCATTTTAGGGAATAAAAAGATTGTTATATAATGGCCACTTTTGAAGTAATTATTTATAACCGACATGGTTCCTTTTCTTTTAGCCAGAAAAATCCCAAGCATGGCGACCAAAGTGGCCCATTGTACTAACCTGAAAAAAAAACCTCTCATGGAAACCTTCCTCTCCTTTTAATGCAGCCATCGGATCTAGTTGGATTAAGCTTTTCAGCTCATCCACAGATAGGACCAAGGTAGACCCAAGCGTATCCAGCCTGCCCCTGATGAAAATCCGGACAATATCACAGAAAGTGTTCGATCGTTTCAGGCTCTCCTTCCAGGCAGGACAATTACTCGGGGTTGTCAGCAACTCCCATCTTTGTTATATAAGCGCTAAACAAGATGTGGCCAGTGATGATTCCAATCCTAGTTCTGCATAGTTTTCTTTTGAGCTCCAAGAGAAGGACAGTGAAATTCTTTTTGGGCTCATCAAGATAAACTTTTGTACACCAGCAAGTGCTCAGGTGCGCCCATTCCTTCTGATTCTTCAGACGAATATCAGCTTTAATGGGAGACCAGATCACCAAGGTGGCAATGCCTACAGAAGGATCTGATCCAAGGAAAGGAGAACTAGAGTCTGCCTGGCTATCAGGTCCGCCCTATCATTCCCTAAGAACTCAATGTTTCCAGGTATCACAGCTTATCCACAGACCCCCTGCAGTACCTCCACTAGCTTAGATGTTATCCGAGGGCCACTTAGAGCTATGAATACTCCCTGACTGACTTAAAGCATTCTTTCTTGAGTTGTTGTTATGGTGCATAGAAGAATCAAGGAAAAAATGCAGTATACTCTGAAATTCTAAAAAACTATTTTTAAGTAGAAATTCATGTCAGAGAAAATCTGCTTATAGGTTACCGGAATGCAATAATATACAGGGTGTTCGGTGAATAAGTAGGATGGATTATGCCAATGGATTCCTAGGAGTGTCTCATGACCCCTTCAAAATCACTCCTTTCCCATCGAATTTATCTTTGAAAATATTTCGTATTCGTAGAGCCAAAGTGTAATTAGGAAATTCCAAGGATTCCATTGTAATACTCCATCCTAATTATTTACCGCGAACCCTATATACAGACATAAACAATGGTAGCCATGCGACTATTGAGGAATATGAAAATCGAAAGCCTTCATGTTACAAATGGCTTCAAACTAGACAAATATGCTAAGATTATCGTCAAATCCTATTTTTGAGCATACAACTTAAGAGAAATTAGAAAAATTTAGAAAAATGCTAATAGAGCAGCATCCTGATATACTTAACATGATCTCTTCTGCAGGTTTAAAAAATTACAGTTCGTAGGAGATAGATGTATGAAATCGGAGAACTCCTTTGTAGGGTTGCCAAACAAAATTCAAACTTTGTACTTAGTTTATATTTGAGTACCTGTCCAGTCATTTGGTGCTCAAAAAAGGGGTTACCTGGAAACTTTTCCGGGAGTTTTGAAAATTGGTATTTTTATAGATTTCTACTTGCTCTTTCCGAGTTTTCACTTTGCCACCTTGTATCTTTGTCGGTCGCGCCGCCATTTTGAAAAATGGCTCACAAAAACAGTTTTTTTTTGCAATATCTCCTTTCCTTCTAACTTTACGATGAAAATAGTTATACAATAAATTAAACTGCTCCAACACGCGTATTTCGTATATTAACGAAAAATATTTTACTACGCGTTGAAAAGCCGGCCTACTATCAATACGCGTGTTGGAATAATATTGCCGCGCTCGTACATTGAAACGTTTCATATTACAAGAAAAAGATATAGACATAAACTATAGCAAATTTTCTGTAGTTTAATTTATTGTATAAATATTTTCATCGTAAAATGAGTCGGAAATGAAATATTACCGGAGCAAGCGGGAAAGATATTAGGTTGAAAAATGAAAATTCGGAAAGAGCACGTCGAAATCTATAAAAATAACAATTTTCAAAACTCCCGGAAAACTTGCCAAGTAGAAGTACGAAATGACTGGACTATACTGGTTGCGAAAACGTTGACACAGACACATTAAATTTTGTTTACGGTAATTAAATTGAGATTTCAGGTGCAATTTAAAAAATATATTAAATTCCGAAAATCCTTCCACATTTCGGTTTTTTATGTAGCACCGTTTTAATGTATTGGATGTACTTTTCTGGATCATACAGTTTTATCGTCCAACTGATCCAAAAATTAAAAAATAATTGTAACGATCTGACGAAAATATTTTCATAAGAAAAGGGTAACTACATATATGTATGGATATTTATCTAGGGTATCGCCAAAATTAGACTTTAAAAAATAATTATCACATTTTTCTATCTGGAATACCAAATCAATAATTAGTTTCCAAATGGTACCTGGAAAACCCTTATAATTAGAAAAAAATGTTTCTAAAACTCCGAATATTGGTGATTAATCTAAGTATCACGTAAACGTAATCAGCCGGACTATCAGTGAAGATATAATAGGCACAACATCTAGCAAGGATCCATGTTCATTATCATTTTATTGTAGGTATGAATGGAGTTGAATTCAATTAACAATAAAAACTATGTATAGTACTTCAAAAAGCCATCAAATGGAAAATTCTTGGTATATTAAAAAGGTGAATAGTTCATACGGTCGATGGCAGATGAAAGATAGAGAAGATTGATTTGCAAATGAAGATTTCCAATCTGTTATCCTAAGGCCGAATTACCTCAGACTCAGATATCGTACTGGTCGGATAATCACAATCAGATATTAAACTGAAAAGAAGTAAAAAAGTGCTTTAGACCTAGCAAAACTCAGTGTTCTTCGCTTGCTCCAAAAAAGTGAGGTCGACCAAGAAAAATATTGTTGTGATTAATTGCTGTCATTTAAATCTCATCTGCGTTATTTTAAAAAAAATATGGTTATATCGTAGACGCCCTTGCATAAATTGGAAGCCACGTCACAACGATGATGACTTTGACTGACTCAGATAGCACCCAAATCTAAGATTAAAGTAGCTCAAATATAGCAAGCAAAAGATCCTGGCATTAAATCTCACTAGAGGTCATGGATTCACTGAACACTTTCATGTTGAAAAATAGGTAACTAGGTAGCTCAAAATTGAAACAGAGGAAAAAAATATTTGGTCAGTGTAATGCTGAAAATATTATCTACTTCATTGTAATAAGGTAGCGCTAATGTGGAAAATCTTGCTTTATTGCTGATTAAATTACTAGAATAATACAACGATTAAGTGCAGTTAATTAAACAAGTTTTCTTGAAATATCATTTCATAAAATAATTTAATAATGTGGGTATGAAAAAAAAACGCCACCTAACTGTCAAAATAAATACCTGCAATTTTTGAAATCAAATAAATTGAGCCAGCTCTCAATTTAAACGACAAAAAGTTATTGTTTTACATTCGCAAATAAGAAAATATATAAAATAAAATTCAATGATAATGAAATCCATTTGCCTAACTATTTAGTGTTGCCATATTTTTAGCATCTCTTGAAATATGTTGAAATTCTTGACCATCTTCTAATAAATTCTGTAGATTGATTAAGCTAATTACATTAAAAGAGTCGATAAATTTAATTAAAAAAATTGGACAGCATTAATCCAAACAAATAAAAAATGTATGGCCATTATTTGTAACGTTGCCAGATCAACAGAAGACTGTTTATTTGAAAATATTAACTATAATAGCTAAACCTTTGTTACCCCATACCATAGATGGCACAGGAACTAGATGCCGCATGGCATACTAGAATAGAGTATAAAAATTGCGAAATGGGTAGTGCATTCTGGAATGAAACATAACATATTTTAGAGCGTGCCGAAAGCAAATGTTTTTATAATAGCAGTTTTGTATACATTTGATCGACTTCGTCAACACTTCAGATACGAAAAAATATGAATCACTCGACGTATACATCATTTCAAATGTTGTGGTCCATTCCGGAATGGACCACCCAGCCATATAAATTTTGTATACTTTTTTGGTACTGCATGCGACATCTAGTTCTTGTACCATCTATGCCCATACGAAATATCTAAGTTCAGAAATGCTATATACCGAGAATAAGCGTCATAAGCGTTCAAAAAGTCGATTTAATTCCCTAAGTTGGCGATTCAAATGGATTTCCTAAGAACTGAAGGCCATTTGTCAACTGCTCATTTTTATACCCTTTTTTAAAATTATCTCATCTCAATTCCCGTAAGGTAACAATAAAAATTATTTACAAGCGAAAATTCTAAAGAGCTCCCTCATGGAGAGAAATTCTCTTAACAATTTTTTTTTTTTTTAGAAAGATTCATTTGATTCAAGTTAATACGTTTTTTTATTATAGAACATTTCTGAACAAAGAACACCCAAATTAAATTGATTGATAGGGTTGAGTTGGATACCCTCGCCACAAAGGTCATCTAATTTCAATCTGATGGTTTTTACTGAAATAGTAAACATTTTGAGCTGTTCAAATTATATGGAAGTACTTGGAAAATTAAGTAGAAGTCGGATTTAGCAGCATTCTGTGCTAATAAGGGTAAAAGAATTTATTGGAGAAAAATGGAAAAACTTTTTATCATTTTACCTTTTATTTCGGGTAAAAGGAATATGTGAATGAAAGCTTTCTCTGTGAAATGCAAATAGTTTCAATTGCACAATTATAGCCTAGGAATTTAGAAATATAAGCGTCATCCAGGGAATCGTTTACAGCGAACAAGGTCCAAGAGTCCCTTTTACAAATCAATAATGCCACTAAACATATTTATTCTAAGTTTTTAAAGCGCAACTTAATACATAACGTTTCAGTTATTTCGTTTTTTTTTTTTTTACAAACTGTATAAATTCTTTGTTTTTGTTCTTTTTTTCTCCTAGTACATACTATAAATTTACTCCGTTTACATACTCATAAGCTAATGGAAATAAAGTCTATTCTTAAATCTTTATTTATACAGTAGTTTAGTTTGACTAATTTTAGTCCTAATTTTTAGTAAATTAATGTAATCCCCCAAATTTAATATTGCACAATTATTTAACTAATTATGTGTAATTCCGAACTAATTTGTATGTTATCTTTTGAACTACAAATGGAATATTCTATTTGTGAATAATTTCAATCTAATTTGCCTAATCCGAAGAAGAAACTCAAAGTCATTTATGCGCTAGAATTTTATCTTTTTGTAAAAATAAAATGCGCAGTCAGCTTTATGCCTGAGAAAAGGTAAGTTTAAGTATTTCCATAGTTTTAAAGAAATTTTATTTTGTTTATAAATATCTGCATTTTGAACAAAAAAGCTCTAAATTCCTAAATTTTTTCCTCAGAGAGAAAAAGTGTTTTAATTTACATCGTGGATTACTTTTTTCTACGGTGCATAAGTATTAGTCCGGTCACAGATTGGCAAAGAGATTGAGTTTAACAAGAAAACGGAAAAGACTAGCAATTTGTAAAATAAATAAAAACCAGTTAGAGTGAAGTGAACTTAACATATTAGGTATATGAAGATCTTCGCAGAGATCCTGAAAATTTTTTAAATTTCTACGAATGTCAATTAAAATTTCCAGACATTGTGCTCGATTCAAAGACATCTTTAAAAAATTGCATGGAATTAAAGAAAGGCCATTTTGTCTTATAATTCACATTTTGTGCACTTGACTTATATTTCGGAATCTTCTGATATTCTCACTGAAACTTATCCCTTAGATTTAACAACTACACCTAAAATCAAATATTTTTTATATCAACAAAAGAAGATAATGAAATAATATTTGATTTCAGATATTTGTCAACAGAAATTCTTTTAAGAACTTAGCAACAACCCTGAACTTGGTGCAAGCACTACAGCCGGGATTGTTCATGAAACTTGTAGCATATTATTTGATGGATGCGTGGAAGAATTTATTTGACAGAAAGCATTGCCAAATAAAATGCCCTCCCAAAATCGATGCAGATAAAAAGTTCATTACGGTTCAGGCTGGAGTTAGAGGTAAACAAAGTGACGGTGGAACAATTGCTTCGTTAAATCTTTTTAAGTTAATTAAAAAAAAACCAATTCAATGTTCCAGCTCAAAGTACGTTACCAGGAACAAATACTGAAGCTTCCCCTTAAGCCCTACTTGTTGCGCCAATATACTTCCAGAAATTTAAATGGTATAAAAAAACATTTCAACAAAACACCGCTCGGCGACACAGCTCAATGCTCAACGCTGTTCAGTGTGAAAGCTTTTGTAGCGATGGCCTGCCTAAACGGTGTTTTAGCTCTCACAGCTCATTGCTCAGCAGGAGGTGCTCGCGAATTTCAAAGCCACCTTACCCTTACCAAAGTTAACTTAATAACTTATTATGTTATCTTTGCCCTTACTGTATCATCTCTCAATAGTACAATTGATACATCTTACTCATATACAGGGTGTTTCCTCTATGGTGATCAATAGACAAAAAAAAAATGTATGGCACGGGAGGGTGCGGAGGGAGAGCATAAACCATTTTATAGTTACAGAGCGATTCAGAAAAAAATACAGTTTTCACAAAACAACCTTTATCTTAAAAAGAGCAGGGCGTACGGGCACATGTCAGGAGTTTGACCTTTTTTTTCTACAAAAAGGTGGTTGATATAACTTTTTTTATAAACGCTGTAAACTGTGGACTCTCCTCTTCAATTTAACTTATTACATCCGAAGAAACAATTTTTTTTATATAAGTAGTAGTAACCGTAAGGCTTCCATTACCAAATTATATAACTTGAGTTATATAGACTAGTACTCGTAACCTCTTTGTAACCACTATAAACCCCTTATAGAGCTTAAAAGGAGAATTATATAAAGGTTGCCGTGACTTGATTTAGGTAGCGTAAATTTTCACTTAGGTGATATTAATGCATAAAGGTAACATTACATAATTTAGAAATGTTATACATATACCTAAAATGATATATTTTCTTCATATAAAAATAAAACGGAAGCCATACATCTGCAATTTAGAAAAATTGGCTTAACCGACATTATCTTTTTATCTACAATGCACAGATAAAAAATGGCCGGCTTGCACTTAAATGAACAAATTATTATTATAAAACTTGAAGTAGTTTTATATAAACTCTGGCACTATTATATAAACTTAATTACCCCCATAAAACTTCTAGAAATATTACATAAACGAAAATGGTCGACTTTAGTGTTCTTATATACCTTTTGGTTATATTGTGTAAATAAAAACAGTTTTATAATGGCTCCATTGGACACTAAAACTAATTTGTTTTTATAACGATCACCGGAGTTACTAAGGTGCCACCAAAAAATGTTACGATAGTTTATAGTGGGTACACATATGTATTACCGAAAGTTCCCAATATTTATTAAAGTCATTCTAAGTTTTATATACCGGCGATTGAAACATTTCCATCACCAACTTATAAAACCTTTAGTAACTTACTTCCACGATAACCACTAGTAACCTTAAAAAACTCGAATATAACTACGTCTACAATTGGTAATATTATAAAACACTTATATGTATAACCACTCTTATATAACCGAGTAACCATTATATACCCCTTATAAAACTACCCATCACCTTCACTCACCAAAAATTGTTACTTGGGACATACATATGTATGTGCTAACTCTAGCCATTAAAGAATTATTAGCTCATAACCTATTCAGGTCATACCGAAATTAGACGATATTTTTTAAATGACGCGTTTTCAGTGACTAAGGGTACAAATTATCTTGTATAATAGGTTTGAGAATAGCCTTGAGAATAGGTTAAGAGCTAATAATGCTTTAACAGCTACTGTTAGCATATAGGGTGTAACAGGTCAAATTAAAGAGAGAGTCCACAGTTTACAGTTTTTATAAAAAAAGTTATATCAACCACGTTTTTGTAAAAAAAAAAAAGAGGTCAAAGTTATGAAAATCGGAAATTTTTAGTTTAGACCCCCATAACTCCTGAAATGAGAGGGGTACGGTGCAGTCGTTGGAAAGGCCGTGAAGCTCTGAATAGAATGCGCTTTTAGTTGTGACTATACGCCCTGCACTTTTTAAGATACAGGCTGTTTTCTGAAAAATTAGATTTTTTTTTTGTTTTTAATCACCCTGTAACTCCGAAACGGTTGATATTCGCCCCACCCTGTCATACAATTTTTTGTTTGGCTAAGTGAGTACTATCAACTCCTGCTCTATTCACCACCATGGAGGAAATACCCTATAGACAGGAAAGAATCAAAAGAGCTTACCCGCCCAAGTAAATATACTATTCTATTCAATCTTGGTGTGAATAATATGAATTGTTTTTATAAATGCTGCGGATTGCACCATACCTCCTATATTCGTTTTTCTTACGGATTTAATTTAAAGACTACATGTTGACTAATGCGCTGGAGCATTTGGTCTAGCTCACCTATCAGGTAGGATTACTGAAAAGTTAGTCCTTTCTGTAGGCCTTCGACTTTTTTGTGAAGTACGTAAGCCTGACACAAATTCAGATTTGATTTTGGTCCCGCAGGGCATACGTGCGCCTGATAGGCCCAAATGAGAAGTTACCTGAATATAAAAAATTAACTTTTGAAATAATGTTTCCATATCTCGTGTAGGTTACTGTAATTGCAAAAATAGCATAAATTTATATGCAGAAGACTTTAAAAAGTTGAAAGCATTATCGACAGAGAGTGTTAAAGACTTGAGAGACCCCACATATCAATTACTTCTGATAGGAGCAACACAAAAAGAGATCGTGCTTTCTGCACCAAAAGACGAACAAATCGGTACTTCTGGAAAAAGTTTACAACACGCTCATTACATTTATGCAATGTGTTTATTATTAGGTAATGTTATTATAACGAATAAATTTTTAGTTCAATAAATTATTTGCAACCTAAAGATTGTCTTTTTTAAAAAATACCCATGCACATTTTTAGATTCAGATCGCCCCTGTAAGCTCCGAGGTGTTCAATGTGTTCAATTTTATTTCACATGTGTACTGTAGAGGAGTTAATGGATTACTATAGTTCGAATGTGAAATTAAGGATCATTAAATTTTCCAGTGAAAATTCTGTAATCATTTTAACATTACCGCCCCAGCGATTCTGAAGGAAGCATAACTTAGGCCCTTCCCTAGCCATCATTTGGCACCTCTTTAGGAAATTATTCACTGATCTATTCATTAAAATAAGCAGAGGTGTAAGTAAGTTACTCAAGAGCTTCTATAACCATCACTTGGATGCTGTATATGATGAACACCAGCAGAGTGCAACAAAGGGTAATTTCAACTAATTTTCCACGAATCTAAACTGCGGATTTTGCCAATATTGTGCGAAGTAAGGCATTTCTAATTTTCAATGTCAAGTATAAAGTGATTAGAAGTAATCTGCTTGAAGTTCTTCTCAGTAGCACAACCAGGATTTGGGTTTAGAGGGAGTCCGAAAGGGGTCTCGTAAAATAGGACTCTAAAGTAGCGTTCTGAGCCCATCTGAGCACTAAGAACTCCTTTTTTGAGGATATTGAATTTCAAGTTTTATTTGCTAAAATGACCATAAATAAAGCCACGTTATTTATTTATTTACAATCCCCGCAATTTGAGCCATTTTTACAGTGTTTGGACGTAAGTTACAGTAACAGCGGCACGCGAAAAACAAATATATGTACAGGGTGGGCCAAAAGTCACCATGGGGTCCAAAAGTCACCATGGGGTCCAAAAGTCACCATGGGGTTTAAAAATTTAATAACTTTTTCGTTTATATATTTTTTTTATTTTTTTTTTTTTTTAGATTATATAAATAACATCTGGAGAATAAATAATGGAAAAAAAAATAAAAAAATATATAAACGAAAAAGTTATTAAATTTTTAAACCCCATGGTGACTTTTGGCCTCCATGGTGACTTTTGGCCCACCCTATACATATGTTCCACTAAAACATCTCAAAATTCAACTTGGTATCCTAACGGGATCAGGAATTCAAAAATCATAAAGCCTAACAAATCATGCATTTGCTCATAATAAATTCTTAGTTCCTTGAAAATTTCATGAAAGTTTGTAAGTAATAATAAATCACTTTGTAAGTAATAATAAATAAATTAAAAATAAGTAATAATAATTACTTATTCTGTGTAAGTGGTGCGATTTAAAAAAAAAACTGACACTCGGGTTGGAGGGTGGGGGTGGGTGGTTCCGTTCGTCGCCACCCTCGGTGCGCCCCTGGTTCTTGTATTAAAGTGAGAATAAAATTGAGATTATTGGCTTATTTAGTCAACTTAGTAAAATTTAATACCACAAATAATCATGAGCAAGCGCAAGTACCTTACTAATGTTCTCAGGAAGCAGTCTTGAAGTCCTTTTATGATGTTAAGCAAGAAGCACTCTGATTATTATTCAAAAAGATCATTTTTGATAGACACCTTGGAAAAACTTCTTCACCCATCATTTATCATACCTCCTAAAACGCGTCTTAACAGTGCAGCGCTTGCCTCTGCCTGTTTAAAAAAAACAATAAAGCAATGAACGGCGTGAGATACGGAAAAGAAACTCTGAGAACTTCCAGAGAAGCGTTTCAGACGGTTTCTTAGAGCGTTGCTTTTTTTCCCAGTAGCAAGTTGCATACTCTTAATATGGCGCTGTGTGGTCTATCCATAGATATACCGCATTGCCACGAATGAATGGATATTGTCAAACCCTGGCAAAATTATGAGCATCTACCAAGTTGAACAAGTTGTTATAGTTTTTTCAGATAACATAATTTCAGAAGATTTACGACCGAACAGCACTAGTAAATCTCTACAAACCTGAAGGTTCCCCAATATCTTTTTATTTTAAATTAATTCCAACCAACAAATAGACAGCGAAGTCATAGTTGCCACAATATTAGAGAGTTTGAAATCGATAACATCAGGAGCAACACCTCCCAACCGCAAATTCCAACACCTGAAGCAGTAAGAGTTCGATGACGACCTTTTTCGGCAGGCTTTTAAAACCGATTCTTCCGTACACTCCTTTCGCTATTCTGTTTAGTAGTAAGTAAATTTAATTGAATATTAAAAACCTAATCAGTTGTTTCTCCCCAGTAGACAATTAGTAGGTACTACGTTTTCTGAGAATTACAGAAAATTTTACTTAACTTAAAATTTAATGAAATTTCTTCCGTTATGCAACAGAACAACACAATCTTCAATTGAATATGAGAGCATCTGTTGATAAGGATGAGTATAATATCCATTTCAAGGCAAGAAAATCTCATTATGGACAATACAAAAATTCAATTATCATGCAAAGCATCCCATTTGCTAACCCTGCACATCTCATCTGCCACTGAGAAAAGTAATTTAGACATTCAGTTGCCTTTAGAAAAGTGCGTTAACTATATACTCATATGTACGCCGACAGCAATGAGTATTAAGTTATTATTTTTAAGGTGTTTGCATTCAATTAAATTCTAATCAATTAATATTATAGAAATGTCAGTTGAAGAACAGACGTACAGACGGACAGATGGATGGACAGACGGGTGGACAGTCGGAGAGTTGGACATGCAAAATCAAAATAACTTTTAGTATTATGTGTGGGTGTTCAAACCATTTTTCTCTACTAGCATTATTTCTGTACGTTACAACGGAATGGCAAACTTAGTATGCCATATACATTTCATCCCGAGTATAAAAAGCTATAAATTCTGGAACAGGGAACGAAAACCAGCTAAAAAACGTTCGCTTTGTCGTACCATAATTAGGATTTTTTATTATTATTAAATTCCCTTTCTTATTATCATTTCCATATTCATATACAATATTTACGTATTATTCTTACGTAAGTTCAGAATGTAGTCAAAAGTGCAGAAAAATCAATTCAACGAATTTCTGAATGAATTTATATTAGCCAAGTCGGAAATTTTTTTTAAGGAACCTTAATCCAGTGAACTTTATTAAAAAATGAAATAAAACGGAGATAACGATGTAACCCTTTTTTGGGTTCCTGGTTACAAAGAAATGGACGGAAATGGAAAAGCGGACCATCTACCTAAAACCAGGGCCGATAGTCTATATACTGGTCACAACATTTGTCCCACCAAAAGGCCACTTAAAGGGAGGAGCATCACAACACCTCCTTTCTGTTGAATGATTAAGTGGAAATGAGTTCCATACTAACATCCCAGGGAAGGTGCAATAAATACCTTATTCATATGAAGCGGACTGGACTGGATTATCGAACTCCGCAATGAGATAATCCGCTTTGTGATATATATATATTCATATAATATGTGAGTGTCCCGCACTTGCAGTATTAAAGTTATGAATTACTGGAGAAGAATTTATTACTCCAAATATATTTGCAAGCTAACTCCAAGGCAATAATCGAGCTTATAAAGAAGGTAGGCTTAGGCTAACCACTTTAGCTTAAGGCAGAATACATCAACTCTGGTCGCAGTGTTCGCAGGGCCCTAGTGGCCAAGTCACCCCTACTTTTAACCTTAACTTTAATCTTAGGAGAAGAAATAGTACCAAAATCAAGTACAAAAATTTATAATTTTTTTGTATGTACTCCCCAAAATATTTCATCTTTTATTCTAAGTATGTAAGAAAATGTTGTAATTTAATTTCCATCTACATTCGATCAATCAACCTGAAAATTGGCATGGTCCGTGACAATACACTTTAACACTTTTATATAATAAACATTCAAGATGGTGGACGAATTTTGTCATTCTGTAATTTTGTTAAAATTGTTTTGATCAATATATCGATATTCAAAACGGCAGAAAAACTTTTTAATGTACAATAAGTATCGACGCAATATCAATATCTGAGTGTTTTCGGAGTTGTGAATTACGAATTTTCGGTCAAAATTTACAAATTCAAAATGACAACTGTGAGATGACGAATGGATTTTGTAATTTATGACCTAATTCAACTCAAAATCATTTTTGGATAATTTTTGGGGTCTAATATTAATTCTATCCGATTCGTAAATTCAACGATAGAGTTAAGTACATAAAAAAATGAATTATTTATGGCGAGTTAATTTGAATTCACCTTTTTATTGGGATTAGTGTTTTTTTTTTTTTTTTTTTTTTGTAAGTATTGTAAATATTTTGAGTATGTTGTTTTTTAAAGAGTTACGAGTTATGAATTTATGCAGTTAAATCACATACAGTACTTTATCAGGGAAGTATACTCTACATGACTTTTATATTATATTTTATTTATTTATGTATTATTTTTAATTGATTCTCATAATTTCCCCTAATCTCCTCTTCTTCTTTCATCTCTTTTTTTTTGTCAAATTTCCACCAAGCCTTTTTTCAAATTTCTAGTACCCTATTCCATTTCAACTTCACCATCTATTTCCACCCCATCGGCCTCCCACCACCACTGCCAACTGCTAACGCCTCTTCCACCACCGCTACGCCCCAACCCCAACATTTCATTTTTTATTCTTTATTTTAAATAAAAGCGTATTTTATATACAAGGTGATTCAGATCAAGATACCTTCCGGTATACCACGCGATTCCTTGAGGTATAAAATTGTTCCACATACCTCCCCCCCCCCCCTAGAAACCTTCCTTTAGGAGCTCTGGCCAGTTGAAGATTTCGCCAATATTCGTGTGAATAAATGAGTATAACTTTTGAACCACCCTATAGATTTTTGTTATTGTTAGCTTATTAAATAGCCAAGAATAGTAGCTGTCGAAGAGTGTTTTGCTCTGTATGTTTTAATTAAGCATCTTTAAAATATTCGTAAATATTTCCAAAACATTAGTTTTTTTTACACACAAATTTCATAAATACATATTCATATTTATTTCAAAAATTTTTGGGTGTTAAAAAAAAATATTTTGGAAATATTTGAGAATAATTTAAAGATGCTTACTTAAAAAATACAGAGCAATACACTCTTCGACAGCTACTATTCTTGGCGATTTAATAAGCCAACAATAACCAAAATCTATAGTGTGGTTCAAAAGTTATACTCATTTAGTCCCATCAGGGTTCACGAATATTGGCGAAATCTTCAACTAGCCACAGCTCCTAAAGGATGGTTTCTAGGGGGGGGGGGGGGGGGGGTATTTGGAACAATTTTTTGATCAGCTTACCTCAAGAAATCGCGTGGTATACCGGAAGGTATCTTGTGCTGAATCACCCTGCATAAATATTTATTTGGAAACGTTTTTAATAGATATTTTAATATAATCAGAAAGCTCCACATACACCTGTTCGAAGTGTTATGAAACAAAAGAAAACTTTAAATTTTAAATAAACGTTAAAAAAATATTTAACTACTTATTACAAAACCGCTGAGGCAGTAGGCACTTGCAAAATTACATGCTTCTGCCAAAAATACCACAACAGGTGGCATATTATACGCGACAAATTTACCTTTAGAATTTTGGCATTGCGAAAGGATTCAAGGATTCTATTGTGAAAGGATTTACTCAACTTGTTACTTAATCCGTGTAATACACAGAGAGCGAAAAGCCAAAAGACGCCAATAAAACTGCTTTAAATGTTAACCATTTTTTAGTGAATTCTGTATGTCCAAATTCAGTAAAAAGTATAAGATTTATATGTGTTGGCTGCGAGACTCCAGAACAAAAGCTCTATTATGATAGACATACATGTTGGGTGTGAAATCTCTTGCGCATATATGTAAATATCATGGAATTTTTATTTACAGTTCCAAGACATTCCTTTATACCGCCCAATAAAGTTCTTGTTCAATTTATTTAAAGCAAATTGGATTTTGCATCCGAAAAAAGCAAATCGAAAAAGTGAAATACAGTAAACTCGTAGTTGTATAAATTGCGGCTGACGTAAACTGCGCCTACAAGGTGAACTTTCGATTGCTCGAAAGCGTGAATAAATTTTCTTTAAAAAATGAGAAAGAATCCATTCGTAAGGCAATAAGTCAAAATAATTCGTGAAGGAAAGATATTTTTCATATAAATACAAGAAAAGCCCAGACTCTGTCTGACGCGTTCAAGTCCCAGCATATCTTTTTTTAATGAAAACCAACATTTAAAAAATTAAGAAACTAAAATAAAAATAAATAAAAAGAAACTTAAAAAATGAAAAAAAAAAGTTATTAACTTGAGAGAGAATATATTTTATTGATAAATGTCGCAGAAAATGCAAGTTTTTCTTAGCTAAGTAGGTACTTAAGGAACTAATCAAGGAAATAAGCTTAATGTTCATCGCCGAGACGCCTGAGCATAGCAAGAAAAAAAACAGAAAATTACATATACCGGTAAAAAAAAACAATTCTTTGAAAAATTTCCAACTTCCTAGAATGGAAGGCGCACGATATAAATGTAACATGCTAGAAATAATTCAGTCCGTGGAGAAATGCTAAAGGAAAAAACCAAGCACATTTAAAATTCAGCAAGGACAAGGCAGGTATTTTTTACAGAAAATTTCTACCCGGTAAAAATTTGGTGTCTCAATGCAAGAAAAAATCGCTTCCGAACGAAAATCCGACGAAAAACAAAGAATCAAATTTTTAACCAGCACCAATGAGACACCGGGTCACATTAGGTTAATTCGTTAGTGATAGGTGTACGTAGAAGGTCGCTTTTATGTATTCAATCACATAAAGGTCTATGTGCATTTATTTCTTTATTCCTTGACAAATAAATAAAGTTGAAGATTTAATAAATTATATTTTATTTTTCGTTTAAAAATATTTATTTAAATTATTATTGTAAATTAAGAAATACATGAAAATTATTTTATTCGCAGAAGCTTATTTTCTATTAAAGCTCTTTAGCTCTCTAGCGATTAAACAGAACTGAATCTCTTCTATGACACAACCATAATTTTTATTATCTTTACATTTCAAACAAGACTTGCTTTGTATTTTTCTGAAAATGTACAGTGTATAGTGTGTCTGCGATTAAAAAATTTAAAAGTTTTTCAAAGTGTTTTAAAGCAAACGTCATTGCCAAATTGATTTTTCTTATAAACACTCAGCTGGCAATATAAAAAACTTTCAAATTATTTTTATTTAAAACAAAAAAAAAAAATTTTAATATGAAACGAAACTAAAACAAAATGTAGCTTCCGCTACAATAAGCACAAGACAAAGAACCTTTGAACATTGCGGTTTCATTACTCGTTTGTACCTCAGGTAAGTGTTTTGTATTCCAATGAGTTCTAATTGGGTTAGGGAGCTTTTGAGTTCCCAAGGACTACCAATAACAACCATTCTAGTTTTGGATTACACTGCTGCTACTAATCTCCCTGCAAACGAATTGATATGCGAAAATTGGTTATTTACCATTTTAGGTGTGATCACAAGGGTAAAAAAAAAACTTTTATCTAAGTAGCCTTTTTTGAACCATTCTTGCATCTTGAAGAGAGCATACACAAAAATTGAATGCAAAAGTCGCTGAACTGAACCTACCCACTGCTTGAAATTGCTTGGATAATGACTTGGTTTCTAAATGTTGGAAAATGATACCATTGACGATGATGACGATATTTCTGTAAATATTTTAATTCAACGTAGGAGATCCCATGGGCTGAAACACTAGAGTTACTGCGCGCAATAGATAAGAAAATTGAAAAAATAAAATAAAATGCAAACCTGATGTAAATATTCTATTGGGTGAGGCTCAACTTTTGGTTGAGTTCGATTTTGGGTGAGGGGTCGAGCAATGGAGGGGTGAAAAATCGAAATCCGAAATTATTTTCTCAATCTCAAGATCGTAGAAAGTTGATTAATAGATATCTTAACTGAAGCCTAAATAAGAAATGATTGCAATTTCCGGGAGAACGTGAGAACGTATGAAAGAACGTGAGAACGTATGAAAGAACGTGAGAACGTATGAAAGAAAATGGTAGGCGCAAAAACTTCCAAGCCATCAAGCATCCAATCGGAATGCTTTTTTAAATTGGTCCTAGATAATTACGGTGTAATTATACTATAGGCAATTTTTAATTTCGATCTTGAAGGAGGGGAGACATTAGAGAGGGGTGATGTCTTTTTTACAGAGTATTCGCTATAACTCAGCAATTTGACCTCGCAGCATAGGGGTGTGGATACTTCTGTTTATATTGAGTGCGAGCTTTTCATGAATTTGTACTAGATTTTCGACAATGTACTAGATTTTCGATAATGTACTAGATTTTCGACAATGTACTAGATTTATGTTCGACACAACATGGGAGGCGCGACTGATTTTAAATTTTTCTAAACAATAAACGTATTCCTTAAATCTGGACATCCTTCGATCCTCATATTTTCGTTTTAAGTACCTCCTTTTTTTCTATTCCAACTGCAGCACTATAGATTTTCGGACCTTAGTTCGGTGATTGCTCGGTATGGCTCAGTCCGATCGAAAACCGGTATCCTGAGTTTGGCTCAGCTAATTGCCGCCTACAATTTGTAGAAGAAAGTTTTTTTAATTGTGGTACTTTCAGAAGGGCTAAGAGACCCCGCAGAGGGACGCAGGATATTTTTCGCTTGTAATACTTATACTGGGGGGGGGGGGTAAGAGCCTCCGCGGTGAGTGGCGCCAATATGGTATGATATATATCAATTTAAAGGTCTCGCCGAGTGTAATTGAGCAGTATACTTTTTTTCCAGAAAAAAATATGGTCTACCATTTTTCGCACTCATTTTACCCCCTGAGGCAGCACATATCTTCAACATATTATCACAATTCTTGTCTCGTGTGCATTTCTGGTCAGTTTTGAAAAACTGTCTAATACATCGTCGATTTCTCCAACTTAAGCATTCTCAATAATCGCCAGTTGAAAATATGCCCATTTTCAGGTGGGCTCTTTTCTATTAATTCATTTTCAAATCAAGTTTTTGGAAAAAAATATTACTTATGAAGACTAACTAGATAGGCTTAATCTCAAACTTATTGATTTAAAAAAAAAGAAATTTCAGAAAATTTCGATTCAATTATTATTACCCAATCTACGATGATTTTCGTAACATACTACTGTTCAACGAGTTATAGTACATTAAACGCCATCTTTCGGTCACATTTTGTAACATTTAAGGTGCACATAAAATAACCTATAATTTATTAAGTTTTATTGGAAAAAACCGTAAGTTGGTACCTTCTTTGATTTGGGAGTAATTAACGAAAGACCAGTGCAAGGTTCCCTCAATTCATTTCTAATTATTTTACTGCACGCTGAAGTGTGCTACTGGGAGACCCCCACCCAATATCTCGGCCAATTTGCAACAAATTTTCAGAATTCTTTTTCAAGTTATAGGCTACAACCAGTGTGATTCAAAAACGTCACCACTCCAAATTATTCACTTTATTTAGAGGAAGATGGAAAATTGAAAAATATAAAAAAAAAAATTCCGTTCAATATTATGGCATTACACTCTTTTTGTCACTCCCTCTTATCCGTTTTTTTTTTTAATTTTTTTTTTCTTCATATAATAGTCAATCCTTACATTACGCATTCAATTACCTCATTCCCAGCCCATTCTACTGGGCCGTTTAAACGACGATTGATTTCTGAACCTACTAATCATCCAATATATTTTGAGAAATTCGAACTTTCACCACATCCATGCAAGATTTATTTTTTTGTGTCAGAGCTTAAGTTTGGCTCTTTTTTCACTTTTATTATTGTTTGATTTACTTTGACTAACAAAAAATCATATTTTCAGTTGATTATTAACAGCGATCAGTTCTATTTTCTTATTCAATTGCTTTGATGAGTCTGCTATTAATCATAAAACTCTTGTTTAGCCAATGATTGCCTACCTTTAGTAAATTTGTATTTCATCGTTCATTAAAGTGTTGAAATTCGTATCATTAAGCAAATATCATAAGATCTTTAATTCAGCTAAGTATAGTCATTCTAAAATGATCATGCAGATTCAATTGATAGGTGGAAAGATAAAAAGTTTGAAATGGCAGATTGTAAAAAAGATCAAGACCTGAAAAGCACAGACGAATGACTTGTAGATATTCTAAGCACTATAAAAAATATACTTTTTTTACGTTTTGTTTAGGTTTCGAAATGCGCGAATTGTATAACACTAACCACGTTATTAATTAATTAAATAATTATTATTTATTAAATTTCGAATTAGTTTGGGGGTTTTTTTTGTGCATTATATGAAGTGAATAAATCTTGTGAAACGTATAAATATTACAACTGTGAGCAAGTGTTTAAAAAAGAAATATTTCAATTTTAATATTAGATTTAAGATTATTGATAAAAATAAAAACAAAAATATAAAATATCAATAATAAGCATAAAAAATTGACATTCGATATTCAAGAATTTTACTTGCGGACATTTTTTCAAAATAATTTCAGTTTTTGTTTTGTTTTTTTTTTTTTATAATTTTTTTTTTTCGTTTTGTATTTACAGCACGAGGACTTTGTTATAGGAAAAACTGGTTCTACTGAGAAATATTTGAAAAAACAATTTGTTCATTTTTTAACATTTATGCAATTTTATTTAATGATATCTTGCATGCAAGTTGTATAATACATCGACACGCATCTACACAATAAAGTAAAAGAGAAAAAAGTACACACATAAATATTAATTTTAAGTAAAAAATTTAAGTTTAAAAAGAAAATTATGTTTTTTGTAGCTTACCGGAATATCATGTCCATGAATTGGATCTCCTTTCCGCTGGAATTTAATTAAAACAAAGGGAAAGTATGTATTATTACATTTTCTTTAGTTGTGTTTTTAAGTTAGAATTGAGAATATAAAAAGTATTTTTAAAAGCAATTTTTTTTTTATTAATTGTCGAAACTATCATGTAATAATGATTGTCTGAAAATGTTAGAGGTAAAGAAAATTTTTGAAAATTCTTAAATATTTTAATGTAAATAAATAACAAGTGATCAGAATGGCTACCCTGCGGTACCCCAAAGGATTATTAATTTTCGTGAAAACAGCGTTACGAAAATATGTTTGTTAAATTCGGCCAGACAAACAACAATAAAAAAGGTAGCATGTATTAAGAATGGTAAGTTTGTAAGTTAGTATTGGACGAAAGTTGTGCTGGTCGTTTTGTACCGATTTTTTGGATTAAAATAAAAAATTATTGCTTCCGTGACACAAAAAACATAACTGTAAGAGTACTTTGCTCTGAAATCAATTGTGAATTTTTCGCTGGTGTGAAAACATTAGCCATCGTTAAATGACTGCCAGGTTAGTCTGACTTTATTTTATGTAAAATTTCAGTATATTGGTTCTTCTTAATCGAAATCCTTTAGTTTAGTTGTATTTTTAATGCCTTGATTGGAAGTTAATTACATTTTCTTTGCTGTTTTTTATTGATGGTACGAAAACGCACGTCTCTAATTTAATCAAAACTTGAAGGCAGAAAGGGGTTCCTTTGTAAAAATTTAGCAGAAAATGTACCTTGTCCTGATCAGATGATAATTGCACCTCCTGTAGTCAGTTATTGTACAGATGAAGACTCCGGTGATGAGGAGAATGATGACTCAAAACCGGCGAGTCGTAAGAAACTTTAAGCGGAAGCTAAAGTTGTATTCGACGATCTTGCTTTGGTATGTAATCGACAGTTAGAGGAGCAACCAATTAGGAAATTTGTAGTAGCAAAAGTATGAGAAGATAATCTATATCTGAACGCGCTTTTTTACAAGTAACGTAAGTGGAAAGAAACAAGAAACGAAGAGTTCGTTCAAAATACTGTCCGTGAAATTGAAACATATGCCAGAAAAAAAAAAGAAATGTAGACTTAGCCGTAAAGGACTATTACTTGATCTGTGAAACACTGATAATTCTTGGGTATGCTCCTGTTTTGAGGAGATGCATAGTGTGGATGTGAATAAAGAGATGACGTGCACAACACAATGATATCACAGTGGTTTCATCGGAAAAACTTTGATGAAATATATCGAAATATACACTATTGTGATAACAATAACCTAGACAAGAATGATGGATATTCGAAAATTAGACCGTTTCTTAGCCATTTAAATAATAAATTGAAATTTTCCATGATACCATACTACGGAAGAAATCCATGGAAGCAATTTCTTATGGTGGTTCCTGAAAAAGCGTCAATATGAGCGACAAAATGTTTTCAACGAACCGAAACGCAGCCAACATGAATCCTTTGTTATAAAGAATTTGTAATAACCAAATGGAAAGACAAACAGGTATTTAACTATGATATCTAACAGTCATGGTGTCAATCCTGTATATGCCACGAGAAAAGGTATGGGCATGAGTAAAAAAAAAGTAGATGTACCACAACCTAACATTTTGAAAGTGTATATGGGAGGTGCCGATCAGTTAGATAACCATACATCTAACTATCGAATAAGAGGAAAAACTGGCATATGGAAGATCGACTTGCCAGTTATCATTGCATGAACACCTGCGAAAACCTATTGGTGCACACCACTGACATGTAAAATATGGATTGTTTCAAAACCAAAGTAAAGTTAACTTAATAAAAAGTTAAGAAGCAGTAGAGCAAAATTGGAAAATTTTTGGTGTTTTTTAGAATGAAACAAGTAATTTCATATACTTTCGTCTTTTGCATAAATGATAGAAAATAACTTGGCTATGAACTATTGTAGTGCAACTGAGACAACTAGTTAGAAATAAAAATCGAGAGAATATAGGATTACCCGAACGAAAATGTCTTATTGAATTCCTCAAAATCCTATCAAACTATTCATCTCATATATTCTACAGAACTGTCAAAGTTGAGGCTGAGGTTGGAAAGGCTAGCACTGTGTTTCCACCTTAATATACTTCAAGTCACACTACCTCCCATATTTATTTAAGAAAAAGATAAATTTCGCTTTAGCCAAAATTCTAAAATGAGATATACAGTTCCTCTCAAATAAAATTCTCATTTTTCCCGAAAATATCAGAGAATCCAACATTAGTTCTCCCACTTAATCTCTTCATAGCAAAACGAACGTATACAGAACCACGTGCTGTTCAAATATCATAGGATTTACAGCAACAAAATGTGTCCATTTTACAGCAACAACATGTGACCAAACCCAAAGAACATATAACTTAACAAGAAGCTTCATCTGGGCTCTAAAAATGCACAAGTTGTATGGTTATGGCAGAAACACATCCAGGCCTCGAGGCTTCCTCGAGGTGTTGTCAAAATTTCCAACACGGGTTTTTAAATGATGCAACACAAAACCAAGCCAGCAGCTAGCCTCAAGGCCTAGCGCAAAGCTCGCTTTGCTCAATGTTCGAAATTTTTCTCTCTCAGGCCTACTTCTGTCAACAGATGTACTAACAAAATTAAAATGACAGCACCGAGCCACAGTATATTCTACGGAGCCCGGTGGTATCATTTTGTTTTCATTTCTCTGAGGCAAGCCTTGAGGCGAGCTGCGCGGAAGCCTGAGAGAGGCCAGGCCCGAGGCTTGCTTGGATGTGTTTCTTCCTTTATTTGGTGATGCGGTCGGGAGGTAACAGACGGGAAGAAGCAAAGATTTGAGACTGAGAGAATATTTCTGTTCTCTCTGTTCTCCGCCACCCCACAGCTGTACCAGTTCACACGCCGACGCCAGCAGCCGTGCACAGTTTTGTTTCACTATGCTGCCGCTGCCTAGTTGAAGTGGCGAACCGGTTTTTCTATTAATTTATGTACTCGAAAATTTTTCATATGCACTTTTCCACAGATTTTTGTGGCCGAGGATACTTTAAAAAATCAATGACCTTAATTTAACCCTTTGGGATAAACAAGTAAATTTATTTACTGGTCACGGAAAATTCTTATTTTTAAGAAAAATATAGAACTTTGGACAATTTGTGTGCGATCCAACGAGCTTTATTGCAACAGTGAACGGCTTTTCAGAAGAGTAAAGGATTGAAATACGAGAGACAATTATCGCAGAAATCATTCAAGGTTTGAGTGGACCATTTAATCAGTATTTTCCAAATGGACAGCAGGTTATATATCAAAATGAAATGTGGATTAAAAACCCATTTATAGTCAATGCACGACCTAGACACCAATGTCAGCAAAATAATACGAAAATTTTATTGAAATGAAATCTGGTTCATCGTTGCAAGAAAAATTTAAATTAATGCCGGTAGCGGAATTCTAGTGTAGTTTAAACTATGAATATCCTCCATTGATGCAAAATGCCCTGTTATATGTTCTTTGCCAAACCAAAGAATAACTAAATAAAAGAAAGGATACAGAAGAGTGTTCCGATTGTTTTCCATTTAAATATACACGGCGAGAAAAGAAAGGAAAGAAGAAAAAAAATCAAATTCTCTTTGAACATTTTACGAATAAGACAAAAAATGTGAAAGCGAAGATTACATGTAATGAAACGAAATGGCAAATGATTTATTTTCGTAAATAAGAGAGAATGGGCGGAGTTTTCTGATTTTACGCTTATAAAATGTTCCCGCATTTTTATGAAAACACAATTTTCAGAAATTGTCCCAATTTTTTTCGCAGGAATTCTAATGTTTGTTAGTGTAATCCTATGATATGTGAACAGCACGTTTTTCTGTTTACATTTGTTTTGCTCGAGAGAGATTAAGTGAGGGAATCTCATGCTGGATTCGGGAAATTTTATTTGACAGAAATTTTACATCTCCTTTTAGTGCGTTGTTCATTGCGAAATTTATCTTTTTCTTGCCAAATGGAGGTAGGGTTACCCAATGTACATTATTAAGAATAGTTTGAAAGGATTTTGAGGGATTTAATAAGATTTTGTCGTTCGGGTAATCCTACGTTCTCTCGATTTTTGTTTTTAACTAGTTATCACAGTCGCACTACAATAATGCATATCCAAGTTCTTTTCCCCCATTCATGCAAAAGACAAAAGTATATGAGATTACCTCCTGCAGTCTAAAAAACACGGAAAAATCCAATTTTGTTCGCCTCTGTCTCTACTTATATTTATTTATACTTTGACCAAACATTGTCAATATTTCATGAACACCGGTTTTCACAAAAACGCCGGAACATTTTATGAGAGTAAAAC
Organism: Dioctria rufipes; assembly: GCA_963924295.1. Lineage (NCBI taxonomy): Eukaryota > Metazoa > Arthropoda > Insecta > Diptera > Asilidae > Dioctria > Dioctria rufipes. The sequence continues at coordinate 153,168,316 of OZ002743.1, read as the reverse complement.
GTGAAAACTCCGCCCCTTCTCATTTATTTACGAAAATGAAACATTTTCCATTATGTTTCGTTGCATGCAATTTGCGCTTTCAAATTTGTTATCTTTATTCATAAAAGTTTTAAAGAAAGTTTAGTTTTTCTTCATATTTTTTCTTTCTTTCTTCCTTTTTCTTGCCGTGTACATTTTAATGTAAAACAATCGGAAAACTCTTGTGTCCTAACTTGATATTAAGTTACTTTGCTCAAAACCCTCGAGAATGCTTCACAGACCATGAATCAGACTCCCTCACTACAGCATGAGAGCTCCAACTGAGTTCTAACATTCTAAAATATTTACAGTGTTCTTATGTAAAACTGACAAGAGTTTGAATTGAATGGCTCCTCCGCCCTAAACTATTAATCATACAGAAAAATGGTGTTCTTCTTAAGCTTGCTTCCGAGCCGAAATAAGATTTTTATACCTAACAAAATTATTTAAACAAATTTATCTGAACCAAATGACTACAATTCCTCAAACAAAAGCTCTCATCTGAGTATTCATTGCATATGACTCTGTGCTGTCATGGTATGCCGTGGGGTGATGATGTCGAACGTAGGCTTACAGATTCGGACTCTGGCTGCACATACGCACATGCAATTAGTATTCATCTGGGAGTTATTGAGCATAAAATGGTAAGGTTACTTTGTAATCAAAACTGTTTTATTACTTTGTTAAGTAAGGTATATAGTAAGTATAGCCTTTGGTAATGTAAGGAAACAAGCTGTAAATTACTAGAAGACTATTTTCCTGAATGGATAGTAGTTTAGGCTCCATAGCATATTATAAACTCAATGTCTGGCACTTGTCCATAAGTATCAATTTAGAACATTTTAGAGAACGGACTCCCAACGCACACATATAGATTTCTGTTTAATGGCTTGGGATGCATTCCCGATCCCGAGGGTTTTCACCAAAGAATAAATATCTAAAAGAAGGGACACAGAAGAGTGTTTCGATTGTTTTCCATTTAAATATACACGGCGAGAAAAGGAAGGAAAGAAGAGAAGAGAAAAACAAATTCTCTTTGAACATTTTACGAATAAGACAAAAAATGTGAAAGCGAAGATTGCATGTAACGAAACGAAATGGCAAATGATTTATTTTCATAAATAAGAGAGACTGGGCGGAGTTTTCCAATTTTACGCTCATAAGATGTTCCCATGCTTTTGTGAAAACAAGTTTTTCTGAAATATTAAGAGAATTGTCCCAATGTTTTTCGCAGGACTTCAAATGTTTTTTGGTGCAACCAATTACCCCGTTAACATGAAGCGGTCTGGAGTGGATTAGCGTACTTCGGAGTGAGATAATTCGCCATGTGAACACCAACCGGACTGGAATTACCTACACCGGCGTTAGTTCGGTAGTGGAGTGGAATTAATCACATGTGAACACTTGAGTGGATCGAAGTGGATTTACGTTTGGATATTTTTCGGTATACTTTCATTTTTCGCTTCGAACTTCGTGCTTTCATACAATATTTTATAAATTGTAAAATTACAATTCTTTCCATACATAACCCGTCTTTCAATATCTATAAAAATATCTTCAAATGACAGCTGACTTTATATTGAAAACTGCAAATAGAAAGATGTCTCTCTCATCGATTTAATCCAGTCCATCTCATGTGAACACTTGATACTATGCGAATTAGTACTTTTCCAGTCCAGTCCAGTCCGCTTCATGTGAACGGGGTAAATGATATTTGAACCATAGTATGTATAAATATAAGTAGAGACATAGGCGAACAAAATTGGAAATTTTCCGTGTTTTTTAGACCGAAAGAGGTAATCTCATATACTTTTGTCTTTTGCATGAATGGGGGAAAAGAACTTGCCTATGCATTATTGTAGTGCGACTGAGATAACGAGTTAAAAACAGAAATCGAGAGAACGTAGGATTATCCGAACGACAAAATCTTATTAAATCCCTCAAAATCCTTTCAAACTATTCACGTGTTTTCTGTTTACATTTGTTTTGCTCGAAAGAGATTAAGTGGGGGAATCTCATGTTGGATTCGGGGCATTTTATTTGACAGAAATTTTACATCTCCTTTTAGTGCGTTGTTCTATGCGAAATTTATCTTTTTCTTGACAAATGGAGGTAGGGTTACCCAATGTACATTATTATGAATAGTTAGAAAGGATTTTGAAGGTATTCAAGAAGTGAAAAGTTATTTAAGAAGATTATTCTGAAGTTTACTTTAAAAAAATTAATTGTGATAGGTGTTTGATTTTGTTTATAAAAACAATATGAATAAAGGAAATCGTAAGTGGAATTGTGTAGCTTGTGGTTGCAATGCAGTTAATTTAACCGTAAAAATGTTTAAGGTACCAAAGGACAAGGAAAGGTATGTAAATGTAGAGAATTTTTTCGTATAAATATACCTACATATTGTTATGGTCGTAGCGTATTGCATATAGCAATATGCTACCCGGAGAATACTGCAGCATATACGCCGGCCTCTGTTTACACTGACAGCTGAACCCACCCCAAATTCGACGAACAAGCTTTGACATGCTGGGTGAGAAGAAGAAGAAGAGTTACGACTGCTGACGGATTCTCAAAAGCAAAAGTGAAGTGGATAAGCAAAGTTCGTGGGAAAAAACATACGTAGCAAACGAGTGTAGGTATAACATCTAAAATTTTTTTTGGTCAGCGTACTTGTAAATTGTGATAATAGTAAAACGTTCAACATTGGTTTGGTACCTGGATGATTTGGCCTAGCAATTTTGGCCAGGAAAAATTAGCGAGAGCGGCGGCAGCCATTTGAAAATTTCCATACGACTTCGAATATTAAGTGTTCAACGATAACACATTATTGTGTCGGCCTTGCGCAACTAGAGCGTTTCTTATAAAGATACCCCGAAGGCTCAAAAAAAGGGTCAGTGAATGTGTGGTTCAAAAAAAAGAAAAAGGGAAGGAAAAGAACCCAAGAATTAGACTACGAGTGGCGAAGAGTCGGCCACGCTCGTTTGGCAAAATATCCCATCCAGGCTGAAATCATTAAGCAGAACTCAGTTCCAAGTTCCACGGGCATTACAAGTTAGAAGCGGATGACGTCCCTCGCTTCGTTGACGATTTTTGCGCGGGTCCCGCCAGATTATTATATATATATATACGCACAGAAGTCGACGACCGTTCGTCGTGATAAACAGGTAACCTGTAGACCGCCATGCGAATGTGGGATTCCGTGCGCTATAGGAAATTGGTCAATAATAACAACCAGAGAGAAAATTTTTTCTGAGTTCATAAATAACTTAAAAATAATTATGAAACAGGATTAGCAGTCAGAGGCAGCAATAAGTCTAGTTTTCCACTCGATTATTATAATTTGTTAATTTTCCAAAAGCTGTTTTCAGTAAGGGATTATTACAACGCTCTATCGCTTAAGGTTATTTACATAGTTTCGGAAGCATTAAAAGACGTTGGAAAACTGGTTATTTTAAACAATTTCTAAAATGGAAATCTAGACTTCGGTAACCTTTTTGTGTGTGTATCTGAACATCTTCCAGGAGCATTTGGATGAAGATTCGATAATTCCTGTATTCGATCACAGTATACGAAGAGATCATCTAGTGTTAAACTTTTGATGTTTTGGTATCGTATTATAGCCAATAAGGAAAAGAAAAAGTCATGGGTTTCGAAAAGTACAATTCGAGAAGACTTGATAGAGAAATTGATTAAGACTAATTAGACTTAAAATTTGCAAAAAAAAAAAAAAAAAATAATTCCGTAGCATAGTTGGTTGAATAAGAGGAGGTTCAAAATGATGCGCCCCGACACGAAGTTGCAGGGACAATAACTGTAGATCCAGTGTAAAAGTTTTTATAATAGCAAGGGGGTATCCTTTGCTGTGCGCACCGGTTTACTAATTGGAAGGACTCTTATTTATTTTAATCATTGTTACACGTTTAATCAGCAGCATAGCGGAGCATCCACGGAGGCGCCTCTGCGGTGGACCCCAGCATAACCATGTAAGTTATAACCTGGTTTTTGTCTACTTATACGAATTTCTATTTAATTTGCTTTTCGGATAGTTATGTAATATACAGGTATAACAGTAAATTTGCGGCTTTTCCGTAGTAAAGACTAATCGGGTCGCCGAGTCTACGTCACTCTTTAATTGAATTCTCGAGCAAGTAACCAACTTAAATTTTTTTTAACCAAACGGCACGAAGATAAGACCGATTCGCGGAAACATAAGTAGTTACCATAACTGATAGAATAAGAAAAATGCGGGAACCATTTTGAGCCTCAATAAGGAAAAGAGTTAGAGGAACCCATACCTATCGAATGAACTCTATTCTTGCATATTCCGTGTATAAGATATTTTTTCTCTTGCTGAATTTTGTATACACTTTGTGTAAGATTTTTCTAATTTGCCGAACAAAGATTTAAGTTTTATAACGTAATGATGAGCTGCTGAGTACTTTTATTTTTCCTTCACTATCCCGGAGCCCTATCGAATAGGATGAAGGTTGCCTAGGCTCGCCTAGTTTTTCTCGCTCTTTTACAGGTCAGCCAAGGGACTTTGGAAACAATGCCACCCAAGGTCAATGGGAGGATGGGGCTTGGCAAGGGAGGCATGCCATCTGCGCCTTCAGTGGAACTTAGGTAAGTACCGTAAGGGTCCCTGCAGGACCGAGTGTGTGCTGGCTCGTTTTTGGTATATAGGCACGAAAATTTTTCTTGTTTATGGTTGATGACAAGCGGCAGGTTATCTCGGGAACTCCCCCACACTCTCCGCCACCCTTAGCCGTGTGCTAGCGTGCCGCCCTGTGCTATCGCTGTCATCGAGTGATCTGTCAGCTCATGCTGACAGTTTGGACTTCACGTCCTAACCAATCACTCCTTTACATACTACCATAACAATATGGATAGTAACTTTGCAATATTTTTTGAAAAAAACTTTTTTACAAGTTTGCAAATTTATACCCACCGTATGAATTACAATGATGTCTTATGGCTTTATTATTGTGCACTGTTTAGGTAATTTATTTGGCTTCGCGCTGTACAGAGATTGGATTTAATAGGTAATATCAAAGAATATCACAAGGTGTGTCGACAACATTTCAATGACGATATATTTGGTCCGTTAAAGAAATAAATTGTTAACAAATGCTGTGCCGCGCATTATAGATAAGCCTATTCAAACAGGTGAAGTAGACAACTTTTGGCACTTTGTGCAATCGGTGAATGTAAATGTAAATGTAAATTTTTTCCCAATATCTTTTTTCTTTTTTCCCTGAATAATTAGTCGATTAATTTATAAATCTATTACCACATCCTCAAGCTAATTTTTGAACTATGTTTCAATTTAATTTTTATTTCACTCAAAATTTTATGCTATTTTAATCTTGCTCATTTTGTAAATCTGGTAACCCTACAGTTTTTGTTTTTAATTCGTTGTCTCAGTCGCACTACAATAATGCATAGCCAAGTTCTTTTCCCCCATTTATGCAAAAGACAAAAGTATATGACATTTACTTGTTTCTTTCTAGAAAGCACGAAAAATTTGCTATTTGGTTAGCCTCTGTCTCTACTTATCCTTATTTATACTTTGGTTTTGACTGACTACGTTCAAAGAAATACACTGCTGAAAGTGGACTCACTATATTGCTGAGTCTTTCGGTCTAAACCACAAGTACCAACTAAGAGGGAACTGTAAACAACAAATAAATGAGTGAGTTCGTCGAATTAAATGTTTTTAAATTAATTATTTAGGGTGACAACTCAAAAAGTTTTCAACGAAAGGTAATATATGTAGGTACTCATCAAGTACGCGGCAGAGCTTCGAATGGTTGTATTCAAATCATTTTTCCAGTTGCGCGCTAACTCTTTTAAAGGATTTTTTTAATGTTGGCACCAACGTATGCCCCTTTTTTTTATACAAGCAATTGTACCCACAGATATAAAAAGTAAAGCAGCCCATATTATATGTATATATCAGTGGTGTTCACTAGATGGCTTAGATTTCAGTTGCCAGTTATCTCCACCAGTCTTATTGGAAAAATATGAGAAACCGTCTACACAAGGTATATCCTTATCCTATCAGTTACTGAGATCTGGAATTCTCAACATTATATCGGGAGAGAAGCAATTAAGCAATATCATAGTCACACTTCACGCTTTTGTTTTTTTTTAGATTTGTGATAAGATAATGCAGCGTCTTTGTCAGTGTTATTACTGGTAATAGAAGCGGGCTCTAAGCTCATCACCATCAAATGTGTGTCGTTAAGAATCGAAAATTCGAAGTCAACCAAATGCTCCAAAAAGATATCTCAGCCAGAGGTTCCCCTCTATACCAATCCTTCTGTCCGATTAAAGTAATTAATTATTTCATGGTGGGTAGGTTGATCGGCATTATGCATTCGTCTAGTACACATATAGTACCTAATATCTAATCTAATTAATTGCTCTTTCGAATATAAATATTAATAAAAAAAAAAAAAAAACGAAACAGTAAGACGCTAGCACGGACCAATAGTTCATGTGAAAATTTCTAATAATGTTTGGATTTCAAACGTACAAAACTAAATATAAAAGCAGACAAGAAAAAATAATTAATATAAAAAATAAAATAAACAAAAAAAAACGGTTCTTCGTGACTTGATAACTATCACGAAAAGATTACATTTCAGACTATAATTAGGGCCAGTTGGGAACAAGACTACTTGCTACCTCTAGCAAAGGATTGCTGCACAAAGTATCGCGTGCTAAAACCTTCCATTTTTCCGTGCGTCTCTCTCAAATAGCATTTTTGACAAGAAATCGTGTAATTACTTATTATGTATGAAAAGCTCACGTTTTCATGTAATTTCCATTAAAGGAATAAATCCAAGTTAAGAAGTCTAAAGAGTGGGACGAGTTGATAATTTTTTTTCTAAATTGTAGGGAAGCTTTCAACTTTTACAGCTATATCATTAGCACTTCACCAATGGCAGTAATTTCCATAATGAATGTACATAGTTAGTTGAGAGTCAGAATAACTTACTTACCCTATGCCTTTCTATACTATATGCATCCCGGTCCCTTCTGTACACTAGTTCGTCGTATCTCGTTCGATCCTCTGGAAAAACCAATTCACGAATTTCAGTTACTAAGGTGTGCTGAAATAATAAAATAAAAGAAAAGTTTATCATAAGGCTCCCTGAATTTTACTGAAATTCTTATATCTACACTTACTTTTTCTGGTGTATCTAACATTTCTAATAAGACGGCAACAAAGGCATCTATGGTCATTGCTTTCGCACCATATTCGGCTATATAATACGAAAGACTTGCGAATTGATGTCTAGGCAGTAAGGAACGTGCTTTCTCCTCAACCATTGCTGATATCGGACATTTTCTTCTCGTCCTACTATAGAATTTCAATACGATGAAGATATTTTTTTTTTAAATTTACATAAATTGATGATTCCACTCACCTTGTCCCAGTCGGGCTGTATGCATCCCATGGTTCCGGTTCAATGGAGGTGCAGGAATGTGGAACTTTACCGACATCACGTACCACCAATGACATACGTTTGTGGTACTTTAACTGACTAACGGCCTCATCGTGTGTTACATCTAGAAATGATTGACCATTCACTTCGAGAATTTCATCTCCGACCATAAGGCCAGCCCGGTCGGCAACACTATCTTTATCTACACCAGTTATAAAAATTCCTAGGCCATATTCTACACCTCCACGTATCATAAGGCCAAGAGATTGTCCCGGCTCTATACACAATTCTACACGTCTTATTCTGAAAGGATGAAGAGAGAATGTTTTTTTTTATAAATACATTTTGAAAATTTCAAAAACGGAAATTTTAATAAAAGCGAAAAAGGCTAAAAGGAAGACCTACACAGGATAGGAACCTTGTTCGTTTGTATAGACCTCAATAATAAACATGTATGGAGAACAGAGCAGATAATGGAGAGGAGAATGAACTTTGTTATGTTGATTTTTTCTTTACCATCAAATTAATAGCTAAATTTTAAGGTTGGATAGGTTTTCTATTGGCGAATCGAGCCGAAGATGGATGACTATGTTTTGGATTTGTACGGCTGTCATAAAAGTAAAGGCAACATAATATATGAGCAAATAACATAGTTGCATAGAGCGATTAGCAACGCAAAATGACAATATGCAGAGTATGGTGTGCTTAAGACTGGTGTCACATCACAGATGACAGCACTGAAAACCTCGTTAAACGTCATCCATCTATTTTTACTTACGGTTAGACGATGCGGAAGCCAGTGTTAGGCACAAACCTTTGCACACTTTGATGAGAATGACTCGGGGAGAAATTCTTGAATAGGCAATGAGTTTCAAAGTAAAGATAGTACCAACATGCTAATGTGGAACTGAGAAAATCCAATTGTGTCAGCCTTATCAGGATACTACGGCATCAAGGATTTATTGGCAACACAAAAAGAATATTTCCTAGAGTAGCTCCACCATACTTCTAATTTACTCAGAGCTGATTTGTCGGTTTAATCTGCGTTCTCTTAAAAAGTGGGGTATTTCACTTCACACTACATTTGCATATATTTAAAGAAACAAAAACAACTGAAAGTTTTGCAAGCACTAAGCTGAGCTTCGAAACCAAATTTATTTCTGGCTCATAAAAATTGTATACTCAGTCAAGAAATATTTGTAAACTGAAGTGGGAATACTTTGAATACAATTTTCGGTTAAGTTTACAGTTACCTGGAAATTCAATATATTTAAAAAAAAACGTTCTAAGTTGCAGCTCATTCTAAAGAGGGTGTAATTACAATTCATGGATCAACGCTCCCCGAATTGATGGGAGAATATTGTGTTTTTAATAACGAACAAAAGCCACGGACGCAACAATATGATATCAAACTGCATGCTGTGATCACGCAGGAGTGTCTAACGAAAGTCTATGGTTTCCAGTATTGATTATTTATATAATAGATGTGGCCAGAATTGCTTACGCCTTAGAGAGGAGGTGTCGCTATTGCCAGTCGCTTGTTATTTCCAGCTAGGCCGATATACACGCTCAAGCAAATCATACGACTAGGCCATGTATGGCTTGATTTGAATGAGGGTGTGTAGCGAAAGTTGGACATTGAGCTGATACTGAAGTCTGCCATGAATGAAATCGGATGAAACTATTGTGTACAAGTAAACCTGACGACTTTGCTATAGAAATGAATTAAAGTTTGAATAAAATTCGTTACGATTGCAGGCGAAAGTTAATATCCGATTTTTTGTAGTTCAATTCTATAGCAAAGTTTTGCTTGTACGCAATAGTTTCGGCCGATTTCACTCATGCTTTCTCATGCTCTCCGACATTCGCTATACACGCTCATGCAAATCAAACGACTAACCTATGCACAAGTTGTAAGATTTGCTTGAGTGTTTGTAGCGGCCTTAAAACTTTTAATAAAAGAATTTTCAATGGCTGGATATTATGATTTCTTTCTTTTTTTTTTACCATTTTTACTTTATATGGTTGAAAAATTTTCTTTGTACCATTAAACAAAAGTTTCTAGCTCATTTTTTGCAAGTGACGACATCTCCTTTCTAAGACGTAAATAATTCTAGCCACATCTAATTATAAATAAAGTCAATGGTTTACAGCATATCTCCACCGCGTATGTAATATGAATTGCTAGTACTCTCGGACGATAAATTGCAATCAAATTCGAAACATGAAAATATCATGGCAACTAGGGATGGCCGATACCGATACGATATTCGATATATCGATATTTATCCCCTTAAGATACAGGTAATCCGTATCAATATTTTAATACTTCAAATATCGTTGTATCGATATTTCAATAGCTGCATCGCTAAAAAAATACCTGTCCGAATGCCCACTCACTTTTCCTACAATTTTAAGCCCGACATGAACATACATGAGAAATGCCTTAAAGGCGAAAACCCAATGGCCGCGGCAGGCGCCGCGTCGCTTTGACAGTTCTCCGCGGCAGACGCGTGTAGGATTTGAGCATGGCCCAATGGACGCGTCGCGTTGGTACTCTTAAGCGTGAAACACAATTGGAGCGTTTCAAGCAGCTTTATCGCCAGCTTTCTGCTACACTCGACTGGAAAAGCCGAATTGAACACAATTGATGTTTTTGACATTTGCAGCTTTAACTTGTTTATGGTGAAAACTTTTATTCATAAGTGGCTTTAAAGAAAAATAGAAATGCATCCGATTTTCCAAAACTACGATAAATTCATGCTTTTTTGGATAGTTTTCGAGATGTACAAGTTATATGCAAAAATAATACTGGACAGTCCACACTCCACATCCACATATGATATTTAACGTTCGCACAGTTGGCAACATTAAAAATTCCCTCAAGTTGGCAGTCATTGGGCTTGAAATTTGAAATTTGATCAAATCTCAAGCCAGCTTGAATCTGGCAAAAAAGCTAAAGCTCCAATTGTGTGCTTCTACATTGATTTACATAGTCAACAAATCTCAAGCTGGCTGAAACGCTCCAATTGTGTTTCAGGCTTTAAGATTTATTTATAAAAAGAAAAAGTGATAGAAAAGCTTGAATTATTATTTAAAAGTGAATAATGGATATATCAGAGTTATTATATGTGGTAGCTCTTGCGTTTGTAGCTTACCAAGCATATAAACAGTTTAAAATCATCCCAAAGAACTGTCAAAGCGTCTGCCGCGCGCTAAAAGTAGAACATTGCTCTACTTTCGCGTCGAATCCGGCAAGCGCGGCAGCCATTTAGCCAGCACGAACACGTATATTCTATTGACTGTCAAAGCGACGCGACGCCTGCCGCGTTCATTGGGTTTTCACCTTAAGAGTCGCATTATGATGCTTGGAACAGAATGCATCGCAGCCATCACGCACAATGCTGTGATGAAGTGTCAAAATCGTAGCCACCAAACATGGTGAACACAATGGCCATTGATGACTGCGTAGATAAAATTTAAATGAATTTTGTTAACTGTATTAATAATAAATTTGGACCAAAATATTATTATTTTTAAAATTTTTCACCACCATAATGAAATTTTCTTTGAAACTCATGATAATCAGCATACAAAATTTTAAAACAAACAAAATATTAATCAGCTGTGAAATGTCAACGCAGGATAATTGCGCTAAAGTTGAAAGTCGACCAACTTTTGCATGGTGGCTACGATGCCTACGTTCATTGCGGTCACTTAATGGCATTACCTTACAACTTACTTCTGCGTGACATTTTCCTGCGTGGTGGCTACTTTCATTCTGTTCCAAGGGTGAAACTCTGAGCATATTTCATTAATAATTTTTTTTTTTAATTAAGCGGGGGAAAGCTTTGGCGATCGGATGTATTTTGACTAGCGACCTTCTTGGATGAAAAAGTGAACTTTTTTCCTGTCGTGATTGTGCGAAACTGGTGCATCGTGGAAACTGACTTCCTACGACAAAAATGTTTACAATAGAGCACTAATGTCCCTGAAAGAAAGAACGGAAGAAATATATTCGAAATGTGGTAACTGGGGTATATGTTACCCAAGTGCGATACTGATAGTACTCCGCTCGTGATTGTGCGAAATTAGTGCGTCGTGGAAAATGACGTCCTATGAGAAAAATGCTCATAACAGATCACTAATGTCCCTGAAAGAAAGACCGGAAAAAAGTACATGCGAAATGTAGTAAGTGGAGTGAGACCTTTAATTTGATATGCAACAACATAATATGCATTGCGTAGTAGTTACTATATTTTTACATATAATAATAACAAATATCGTATCGACGATACTAAGGATATCGATACTTTAAGAGACAATAGGTATATTGGTGTATCGATATTTTGAAAAAAAAGAAAATTGGAAATATCGGTGTATCGATATTTTCCCAACTATTGGCCATCCCTAATGGCAACCAGAAGTTATTTAACTTTGGTACATAACTTTGCTTCAATGTGTAAACCTTAGATCATACATATAACAAACAGGATGTTATGTTGTGTAAAATTCGTGTACGTGTGATAAGCATTATTTTTCTGACACGGGAGGGAAATGACAAGAGGGCTGGGTGATTAATTTTTGTCAGTTCGATATTTCTAACATTTCTTAATTTATTTAAATTTACAAAAACAACTCCGGTGTTGGTTTAGTGATTTTGTGAGTGAAAACGTGATTAAAAGTGATTTATACTTTTGTAATAGTGAGAAACAATAGTGAATTATTGTTTTGTGCAAGAGTTTTAATATAATCGAGTCTCCGGAGTTCAGAATTATGGTGATGAAGTGCGTTGTGCTGTGCTGCAGAAACAACCGGAGTTATTGCCCTAGGAAGTCGTTTTTCAGGCGAGTTGAATAATCAATTATAATGTTTTAAATAAAATATAAGCGAAATAGTTATAAAAAAAACAACTGTAGTAAAAAAATTTAACATTTTCCAATGCCGGTTTGTTTGCTTATAATTGAATTGTCATCGGGTGTCTATATGATATCAGCCATAAAAAGGCAACGCCAAGAAATATTATCGCAAAGTAAATGGGACACTAGGAAAATTCTTAAAAATGTAAAAAGTTATAAAGAAATTATAGAATTGTAAACTGAAAAATGATTCGAATCACGGTGACAGGATACTATAAATCTTGTTCAATACCTGATAAAGTTTCAACCACCAAATTATGTGCCCGCTCAGAAAATATCGTAGTTTACGACTTCCATGACTAAACAAACACATCGATGCGATTCTACACCATTAAGGAAAATGCTTAAGTTTTTCTTCGTCATAGCCTATTTTTATATATAATCCCAGCAAACATTGCGAAACGCAGAAGATTCACTTTCTTATTACCTGGACGATAAAATAGTTCGTGGATGATAATCATATTCGTATTGCATTCTTAACTTCCAACGGGAGAAACTGTTACCCCGAAGGCAAAACATCTTGAAGAAACGAATGCGTATCTTCTACGCGATACATTAAAGTAATTTGTCAACACCTCTTCCTGGCGAGTTATTTTCATATCATGTATAAGAAACGTATTCGTTTCTTCAAGATGTTTCGCTTTCTTATCGTCTTAGCAAATCGCTAAAAAATCGTCGAAATAAATCTTTTGGAATTTAAAGTAAGGGAATAAAGAAGATATTTGTTAAAAGTAGGTATAGATTTATTTATTTAATTTTTCTTTTTTTAATATGGATTGGTGGAATTAAAATCACTAGAGAACTCACAAATTAATTACTGTCATGGAGTCTAATGACGCGTTCTTCCAAATGATAAATTTGTGTATCATAGAGATGACAAATAAGCGAAACTCTTGCCTACTTGTGTCCATATTTAAAATCAGAAAATAAAATTGTTTGTGATTTCATCTTTTTTTCGTCTACGCAAGACAAGGAAGAAATCATTTCACACTATTTGCTTTAGTTTCGTGTGGAAGATATTTTGGCAATATCATCCACATATCGCCCTGAAGATTTTTCATCCAAATGTTTGCTGGGATCTAAGGTGTAAACTAACTTTAATACAACAAGAATAATACTGTTTCTGTTATTAGGGCTTCCCAGCAAATATTTTAGCTAATTTGTCAGTTTTCAGTTTATTTAATATTGTTGAGTGCGTGATTTTTGTTCGTTATTCAAAATTCAAATTTCTGATATTGATTCACAAGTTCTGTTAATTTCACTCTACTGTTTACCTTTACCCACAAACAATTAATTAGAAGTTCTATTCCAATTATCATTATCAAATTATCGCAACCAATCGCCTATTTATCTATCTTGACTTGTTTTCACATTATTGTCTAAGTCACTGCTGAAGCTAGCAAATGCTGTATTTAAAACATACAAATTTCCTAGAACCTTCTCGCAGAGTGCATTCCAGGAACAACGATTATCCGAACCTAAAGTTGTTTAGTGTCCGCGCTCATTCTGCACGAAGTTTCTTATTGCAATAGATGTCACTTGTCCATTTCTATTGCACGTAACTCTTCAACCCCACAAGAAGGTACTAGGCTCATCGAATTTGAAAAGAGTTTTCTACAACATCTGACAGTGTTTTCCATTTACTCCTATTCGAAAAATTACCTTATTTGATCCACCCCTTCAATCTTAGACTAAAACTTCGAGAATGAATTCGATACCGAAAGGAAAATAAATTAACAGCGTGGTAAAAGGAAGATGATTCTCTCTCTACTTATCAACTCGGGATACTCTCTCTTAAGAGGAGTCAGTACCAATATTTGCAAGTTTCATACATTTTTCAATGCAAATTTCAGGCAAACTATTTGTAGCAGGATAATGATTTATGTCTTAAATTAAAGGTAATGAGAAGTCTAGTAAATAACGTCTGCAAAAGTTAAAAAAAAATATATTGGAATGGAGATATTAGCCAGAAACTAGTAAAAAATGGTAAAAATTGAAATCTTTTAAATCATATTCCTGTGGGTAGGTATTCTCATTTCTTTAAATTGTGACTATTTTAGAAAGACAAGGCCTAGATCTAGCAAATAACGTCGAGTTTTTTTCATTTTTAGTGGCGCTTTTTATAATTATTTGACTCTAATAGTACATGTTTTCTCTCTCGACATTTCACCGACGAGAAATTGCCGATTCTCGGAAATCGAGCTTTTATGGACATTTAATTAGAGCCATGGAAATAGACATTAATTCATTTTAAGAGGGACATAAAGTCCGTGGACATTATTTTTTTGTTTTGTTACTTCATTGTACCTTTAATTATATCACTTTTCCCAGATAAACACTAGACAGACAAGTCAGCACATGCCACTAAACAGATCAATTACTTTTGCTTTGAGCATTATCAGTAAGTAATGAGTCATTTAAATCTTACTCAGAGAAACGAATTTATATTGCAGTAAATTCGAAGCATAGACTCATGCTGTCTCATTTAATTGTAATTGCAAAATCACAGAAATGGACAAATCTCTGAAAAAAAAGCGGAATTGTCGTGCCGAAATAATATGATCAATCAACGATTTAGCTAACATAATCCGCGTATTAACAGGAGTAAGGACTGCGGTGACAGAAAGTTTACGTAGAATACCATACGCCTATGCAGACAAGTACATTTATGTGATCGGTCCAGTTTAAAATATACGATCAAAGATTATTCCAAGATTCTTTACGGTATTACTATGAATAAGAAAGAGTTATATTGTGTATGATAATATCCCGAGAGTAAGAAGTGTATTCACTTCTGTGGGTCACATTAATATTACATTATTAATAATACAAACAAATAAATCAGCGAGGCCTTCGTTCATACGGCATATATAGCATCCTCCTCCAACAATCCCAAAAGCCTAGAAATATAAGCTGAATATCATGTGCATATACAAATATCTAATCAAAGATAGTGAATTATAAGGATCCAGAATGTAGCTATATGGGGCTACACTCCGTAAAGGTAGGAAGCAAGAAACATACTCTGTTGATGTCCGCTAAGGTAAGATCAAATCAACGTGCATGCAAGATTTGAAAAAATGAATTCAAAGCAAGTTTACTTAATAACAATACGTGGTCAACCACCTCAAAGGCCTTGGAAAAATTAAGGAGGATGAGCGCTGTTAATTTATCGTTATCAAATGGTTTCCTAATATCATCTGTTATATTATGTAATGCTATAGTACAACATCCTCTTGGATCTAAGGCCCGATTGAAGATTAGATAAGAGATTCTCCTTGTTTAAAAAACTGCTGATTTGGGTATGGCTTTGGTAAAGGCTTTATAGATAAAAAGCAATTGGAAATAGGACGATGCTTCTTTAAACCATAAGACTTCTTGTGGATGAATATTATTTGAGAATACTTCCGAACACGAGGGATCGTAGATGTTAAATGTTGTTGTTGAAAAAATAGGTGAGACTTCGGAGCATTACAGGCAGAAGAACTTTTATAAATTTAGGATGCAGGTCATCCAGTTCATCAGTGTTAAATTTCACAGACATAACAGCACAATAAACGTATCTCACTAACTTGAATAAAAGCAAACTCATCGAAAGTGTACTTAAAATTTAAATGTTATAATCATTGATATTAGAGGTCGAAACATTTAAGTTATAAGAAGCAGATTCGAACATTTGGTTTAAATCAAGGTCTACAAATACAGTTGATGTGCTCGATCACCCGACTCCACTGATATAAATGGACTGCTCGTTGAACCAGAAATGCATGAAATCAAACGGCATTACTCTCATATTCCTTTCTCTTTCAGTGAGAGCATACCTTCTCGCTGAATTGTAAACGAGAAATTGCTTGAAGTTCTGCGGTACTTCCAGAACTGGCAACTTGCTAATCAAAATTTTCCTACCAAAACACCCTTGTAAAACACTTCCTTTGGTTCATAATTAAATTTAACAATACAAATAGTCCCAAATATTTTTGTGGTAAATTCGGTAAATCCACTGACATGCATTTAAGTAAATTCTTAAATAATTTAAATATTGCGCCAGTTTATGACAGTTGGTAGCATTGGCAGTGAGAGCATACTTTCTGAATTCCAAACTGGTGCCGCATGAAACAGGAGATCTTTCAGTCCATTTATATACATGTCAGTGCCCGACCCCAATATTTCTCCGTTATGTTTGCTAGGTTATTATAATTTAAAATCTACAGAATCTCACACAGTAAAAAAAATTTCCTTAAATTGAATGGCAACAATTTGTGCCACTAAGGTTAGGTATTTTTTGATTAAGAAAAGCTCCACTTTGGAAAAAGTGAAATAGGTTTTTATCCCTAAAATGTAGCTACCTCCAAATGTAGAATAATACCTAATTTATTTAATGTTCTCTTCCCTTTATCCGAGAAAAATTAATATTTCGGGAATTTTACGTACTATATAGGTTTTCTGCTGCCAAATACCTACATCCATTGAATGTTCCAATGATTTGGGGAAATTAAACTGATTTTCCCTTTATAACAGAGAAAATGACATTTATTTTTAGAAAAAAAAAACGTGATGTTAGTTTACAATTGAAATTGGTGATTAAAAAAAAGTAGAACTCGGAAGATAATAAGAATGAGATAAAGATAGCAAGTCTATTTCAAACAAAAACTTTGAAAAATATTATTTTACTGGAAGAGGCACTTAATCTATGAAGTCCAGCATATAACATGAATTGTAACCTGCCGAAGCATTCATATTTATAGTATAGCAGGACGTTCACTTGCAAAGTAATTATTTCTAATTATCTCATGTGGTGAAACATTAAATAGTCTGTTTCTCTTGAATGTGGCAGTACCTACCGCATACAGCCACTATCCTAATATCCAAAAAGATTGCATAACTTTTCATAACACATTCACACTGCCAAAAACATTCATTCCGCATAAGTTACATAGGTGAATATAATTTTTCGTGCCCTCTTTATTGCCCAACAAAAAGCCAATTTACGATAGAATAGCTGTTCATGGTCATATCTTTTCCAGTAACCGTAATTTAATGGTTGACAATATTTCAGCAATTATGGAATAAACAACAAACAACCGAACTTATTTTGAGGTAATTCAATAGTGTGCTAAAAATATATATATTTACTGGATGGCCGGGTTGTGGATAGGATTTTGTGAAAGGCATAGGTGACGCCTACTACAGGATTAAATATGGATATATATGGCAAAATTGTATAGTTTTACTAACCTATCTCTCCTATCGCTACGTCGGCCACCATATTCCATAGGTGGAGAGGCTGGTCGCCCTTGACGATCCATCCAGGAACATGTTTGTCGGAACGGTGGTGACCCAGGGCCTCCACCGACACCCGGTGGCTGTTGCTGTGATGATGATGTTAACGAGGACGAATGTGGTGGTAGTATGATTGGTGCTGTTGATGCATAAGTTGGATCTCTCGAAGGTGGTCCAAAACCATGCAATGGGCCAGTTGAATTCAATGTTGGTGGCGCCCTCACCGTCATACTGATTTGACGTGACGATTTCAATATCTGCACACACCTCTGCGTAAGAAAAAAATGTGGCAATAGAAGAAACAAGAGAGGGAAATAGACAAAAAATAAAAAAATAAATTAACAGAAAAGAAAAGTATAAAAATTACGACAAAATCAAAAGAAAAAAAATTAACAAAATTAACTTAAATAAAATACGGCAGAACGGAACTGAAAGAGCTGTGAAACAAAAAAATGCTGCACTAAACCACTCGAATTGAATCTTTATCCTTGCAATCGAATTAAGTAAGTAAACCAAAGGACTACGGCAGCATGTGCAGTGTGTTGGCAGTGATTCTATTGTGCAGTAGTGGTTATATAACATTCCTATCATTTCCAATCTAAAATATTTGTGAATATGTAAATATGATTGTAATATTTTGTTTTTTGTTCTCTAAGATATACAGGATTGTTTTCCCTCAAAAGGACTGTTATGCATTGCATACTAAATTCTGTATACCTACTCTGAACATGACAGAAAAGACTCTGTGCAGTCATTTTGTACTTTGCATGTTAACTAAACTGAAAGTAATTCGTACAGAAGAATTCCTAGGATGAAACCCTCATATAGCGTTGGAATGTGCTTGTTGAGAAGTCTGAAATTGTAGGACTGTTGCAACAGTAAAATTATATGAAGGATAGGTTTTTCCATATGGTGGTATAAAGTTTATACGTTTCATAAAGTTTAAGGATGAAGTCGGTAGTGGATGGGCAAACTGTACGCTGACATTGCTACTACTTGTTTGCATCTTAAAGCATGCAACAAGAAAAATTAATTGTACCATTTTATTTTGTAAATATATTGTGAACATTGTTTTTATAAAAAATAGCCCTTTATTCTTTAATTATCATGTGCTTCAAAGCTTAGAATAAGGGTCAATAGAGGGGAGGAGGAAGTTTTGCAGTAGACTGTTTTATAACAATTGTCACATTTTTAGTATAAGTTTGCTTTTAAAGCAAAGCGAAATCCATAATTCATTTGTTGGTTTATTATCGTAAATTTGTCGCGAAAAAATTATTTTATTTACATTTTAGTGAAATTCGCTCTAAATATAATAATAATAATAAATGTTTACTACAACTACGTGCATTTCAGAATTGGTGTAAAATCTTATTAGCCGCTTGTTATTAAATAGAAAGTGAGGTATGTAAAAGAGCTTTCCCACTTCGACATCCTCCTGAGAGCCTATATATAAATTTAATGTACTATCTTACAGTATCTGACAGTACTTCTTATTTGAGGTTTGTTTGTAGAGCATGTCACGTAAAATTGACCATGGAAGAAACAGTCCTCTCCCAAATCGACTTAGTGACTATCCCTAAAACTTGTTAATAGTCATTGCAAAGTAGACCTTGAGGAGAAACGATAGTATTTTACACTCGAAGGCAAATTCAGATGGTATCAAAGGTATGAATGATACAAACAATGGTTCTATTGGTGCGGTGTATACCGATATTTCGATGGTATACTGAAGCTCCGTAGCAACATTACTGACAATGAGTTTGTGAGGTAGACGATCAGAAGGCTTGATAGTGTTCAGAAATTCCACTGGATAATACAGTATACCATAGAATCTTCCACATTTATTTCTAACCCTTCGAACGAATTAAATAAAATATCATTTATAGTAGTAGCCTGGCTGTTCTTAATAGCCAGAACAGAAAGCTTGGGATATATTCTAGTTATTAGATCTCGAATGGTTTTCAATTCCATTTATTCCAAATCTTCTCGTGTGTCTCTTAGCACTACAGGTAACGTCTGTCGAAAACAACTGTCACCTACCAATAATACAATGACTCCTATCATTTCATTTGATATTTTTCAGGGTACTATTTAGTCCTTCAAAACCCGCCAAAGTGCTCTCATCTCAAGCAATGAGCTTGCAGTGTAGCAATATTTCTGCTATATTACTCTATTTTAAAATGTTGCATAAAGAGGTTTCTAGTTATATGCATAACAGTGTCAGGAATTTTGAAGGCAATGTGATTAGTTAAGCCTTCTTCCAGAGGTGTGGCAGGGATCCTAGAGGACGCTGCAGTTAAGATGATGCAACAATCACTCCTTACCTTTGCCAATAGCTAGTTGCTATGAAAAATCTTAACAGTAGGTACCACCACTAGGACTATCCAGAAAAGAGTTATGTCGCACATCTGTCTTAATGCTGTCAAGCACCCCCCCCCCCCAAATAATTTGCGCTTCTCCAGAGATGGGAACAGAACTGAAGTAATATCTAAATGCATTCCGAATTTCCGAATTAACTTAAACAAATTAACATAAATTAAAAGCAGTCAAAACAAAAGCCTTACAGTCATCAATTTATTTCTTGTAAGGTGTTGCTTTTGAAAATTTTATTTTCTGATTCTTTGAAATTTTTATATTTTAACAGATCTGTCAATTCAAACAAAATATGTGTCCTTTATTTTATCTCCATACTAAACAAAAATAAATTTCGTTAAGAAAATTTTCAAGACATAATTTTTGATGATTTTAAAGATTTATTGATTCGACAACAGTGCTCGCATGTAGAGTGAATGTTTAATGAGTTCTCACATAGGCGCAGTTTGGTGAAAGACGTGAAGGAAGTCATTCCATTATCATTATTCCAAAAACCATTGAAATTTTATGGACAACTGGTGCACCCACAAGTACCTACATATATCAAATCATCCGTGGCCATATCCCTGTCACGCGAGTAAAAACAATTCTGCATGAACATCTGATAGTCAGGAAGATTTATGCTCGGTGGATATCATACAATTTGACAGAGGCCCAAAAGTGTTAAAAGTGGGGTAAAACAAAAACTCTCAACAAATTCAACTAAGGCTGGGCAAAAGCGTTGTTCAACACTCTAACAGGTGACGAATATTGGATTTACTGATATAAGCCAGAGAATATATGCCAATCACAGCAATGAATCTATCTAGTGCAGGCAACTCAAGCAAACTGCATACGGAGAATTTGTAAGTTAATTATAGACTTAATCTTTAACTTTCTGGCCCCTTCAAAAAAGGAATTGATTACTCAGCCGCACTATAAAGTTTTGATCGGGTACATTGTAATTTCTTTTTACTTCCATGCCTAATACTTAATTTGGGTAAAATATTGGGCTTTCTGAAAGTAGCTATCAGAAGCACACATGGAATAAGTTGAAAGTGACTCACAACAACTTGGAATAATAGGAAGCGGTTATCCGGAAAAGTTCCATCCTTATTGGCTAAAAATATAATGTACTTGTTGAACGGTTTTATTGAACATGAGAAATGTTATTCATTTATTTGCTTCAGTTTTGATAAATCGAAATACCGAATGTTAAAATCCCCACAATTCACGTAAAAAATATAAAAATGAAAATTTTAACTAACATTTATATAAATATTTTTTCTTTTCATAAAATTTTCTATAGAAGAAAGCCCAAAGTCGATTTTATCAAACGCATATACAGAAGTTATAAAAGTATATAAAATAAAAGTTCGTTGCAAAAGGACAGTGCTTAAAAATACACACAGAAATATATTTGTTTTTTTTTAGATGCACAAATTGCTACTTTTATTTTGAAAGAAAGAAAGAAACAAAAAAATATATTTGGATGCAAAATATTTGAATATTGCAATATTAAAATTCACATTGAAAGTGTATTTATACATCAAGAAGTGTACTAAACTGGTTGTTTAGAGTAATGTGAAAAAAATCATCACTTCCGTCCTATAAGGTGGGTGGGTTTCTATCGAAAACCATACACAAAATAATATAAAATAATGTAAAAATTATAAATAATAATATAAAAATTATATAAAAAAAATTATAACAAATAAAAAGGGGTATTTACTAACTATATATCAAAATGTAAGAAAAACAAAAGTTAATAATAAAAATATGGAATAAAATAAAAAGTAAAAAAAGAAAATTAATTTCTATTGCCAATTTTTTCTTTGCATTCATTGCATTGTATTACCGTAGTATAACATGTTTATTAAATTATTCTTATATTTTGTTGATAATCTTATTTGTTATACATATGTAAGAAAATAAGTCATGGCTTATAATGGTTTTGTAATAATTATTTCAATAGTATATAACTTGACAACATTTAAATTTTTGAAAGTGATAAAGAAGCAAGAATATGACAAAAGCGTAAAATATAAAACAAGCATTACTTTTGCATTATTCAATTTAATCTGATTACATTATATTATTTTACTGTTATTTTCATTTTTCCTCTTCTACAATTTCTTTCCACTCAACACGAAATTATAATTCGTATAATAAACGGAACAGCCCCACCCCCTCCCACCCCAACATAAAATGTATGAATTCGAATCTGAAAGAATCTAAACAGAAGGATAATCCATTGTATGACAGATTGCAAATACAGGGTGACCTAAAAATAAGTCAGTATATTTTAAATGTCGGCAAACTTGATATGATACGATTGTGGCTATTGGTATTTAGCAGACGTAAAGTATACAGATAGGAAATTTATTACGGCTGCTGTATAGGTGCATACTAATTTAAATCAAAGTTCGCTAATGTAGTGTCGTAGAAAATTATGCACAGAATTCGGATGAAATCGTATTTCTGATAATCAAAATTTTCACCGAAAAATTTCAGAAATTTGGTGCTGTGGCAAATAGTTCTATGATATCATGACCTCTCACGAACTTAGACGTTCGGCCAAAAATATTCAAAGTATACGAACACGACGTAATAGAACAAGAGCCAACCAGTTTTGTTCATCACATTGCTCAGTAATTGCGTTTTTTACGCGTTGCTTAATATAAAGTTTAATCAAAAACTTAAAAGTTATTTTCCTACAGAATTGAAATTATTTATAGTCGACAATATATTTGTGAAGTGATGATAAACTAAAAGAATTCGGTTAAGAGCGAATCGGGGTCGCGGAATTCAGGTTCCATTCTAGAACTTTATCAACGAACAGTCGATCGACCGCATTTAAGTATATTTAAATCTAATCCAAATTTACTTATGGAATTGTCGGAGGCAAGAGTAAGTTTTGATCTGTCTTATAAGTTAACAAAAGAAAAGAAAATTTCCAACAAATATGTGAAACTGACTCAATGCCTACTAATCGTGGTAATATTAAACTGTTAGCCTTAGAAATTATTAGATCGAGGGACTATATCTTTTTTACCAATTCACCAAAAATGTTGGTTTTTTTTTTTCAATCCTTGAAAGTAGGCCCTTCAAACGATATAAAAAAAAACATCATTTTAGGGCGTCATTGGCCGTAGTTATGTGCTTGCTAAATTAGCGCTACTATAAATGGGACGAGCAAATTGGCACTAGCTAACGTGTTCTAATCACAATTTTTCCCTAGTGCCGGTGTGTTCGTTCGTTCCTTAACAGTGCTAATTTAGCAAGCACATAAACAAGGGGATTGATCTCTTCTTTTGAAGATGGCAGTGGGAATTCACTAACCAATGGAACACTGGAATCCAACAAGACAGCGCCGTAAACCATCTCCGGTTGTAAATGGTTTCACTCAATTTTAACGTATATGCATGTATTTTATGGAGAAAAAAAACCGTTTTACAGCACATTATAACCAAGACAATATTAACTATACAAAAATACATGTATCACTATTGGTGTTAGTCCCATTAAAGTAAAATTAAATTTTTCAATAAGACTAATTTTTTTTTATTCCGCACGAATTATTCACATAGAGGATGCGTCATTTATACCTCATTTCTGCAAATTGCTTCAATTTTGGATGTTTAAAATAGAACTGCCCGGTGAAATATTTTCAGCAGTTTAGTAGATGCCACCAAAAATTCTTTCCTTTTCAAAAGTTTTGCAACATAATATAAAAATAAAACATTATTTTGAAGATTCATTTTGATCAAAAGGTAAAATCAAGCGAAAAATCTAATAGAAAAAAGCAACATAATTTTGCATGGATCGAATAAATTACGCTGGTGTAACAACAATAAGTTTTTCATCAAGCCCCGTGGTTATTTTAAATCTCGTGTGATAACAACGAGCTTTTCATAATGACGCAGGCAATATGACGCGCCGTCATTTTGAAGGTCGTGTGATATTGGCCAAAAAGTATCCTAAAGCTTGGTATGTATATTTTAGATTTTACGAAAAATTATGTAATAAATGGCAGTTTTTCGATCATTGATCTTAAGATCTTGCTTCAGAAATTCAATTGCTGCGTTGATTTCAGTCTATCCTTCATCTCTTTTATCAGTTATTTTCTAATCGTTCCCTCTTCTCTCCGACGTTTTCCAAGGCTCAATTCTCTCATATCATACGACGGTGTACAGATCTACCTAAACAGACCTGATGGCTAATTTGAGGACTATATTGCTCACATTAATGACGATTTGGATAGCTAGTCCCTGAAAAATGCACTGTATTTTATAATGGCACTTCAGACCTACACGAATCACCGCACTTGTAGTCTTACACGGTGCAATTTTAGATTTGGTAGCTAAAATTAAAAATTTATTTTTTTGGGACCAGCGTTTGAAATACTGCAACAACATAAAGTTAATTATTGACAAGGTTTATCTGGGTTCCCCGCTGACTAATTAAATCCAAACAAAATTAATGAATACCCTAATTCTACCTTACTTTGTTTTTAGCAGTTTCATTTACCTTAGACTCGATAACATTTGTCTTCGAAAGACGGAATTTACCTCGTTCTTTTATGGACTTCACAGGTTCGAACATGCTTTAACTTACCGCATAAAATTGTAAGGGTGCTCAGGTTCACTCCCAGATTATGTCGAGCCGAAAGGACTAACTAATCACTTTTATAACCTATCACGTAGAAACAAGCGGTATTATCTATCAGCTGTCCAAATTTTTCCAACACACAGTTTCGGAACGTAATAAGAATATGATAATATCGTTTTCATAAATTTATTATGAAAGTCTCTTATTCTATCTAAATGGACGCTCTCTGGAATAGTCTTCCTCTAAGTTATCAGAACGCGCGATCGGTACATTTAAGGTTCATGAAGGTCTATACATTTAATTATAATTTTCCCTGATCATATTATTTTTATAACTTTTCATAATTTTGAATTTTTTCTTTTTTATGTTTTATTTTACGGAGCTTTGCTATAATTTCTTAATATTAGTGTCTTTTCTTATTATTTAATTTCTTAAATTTTTTTCTTTTTTTTTAAATTTCTTTTTGATTTTTCTCGTTCCTGTAGAATTTTAACAAGATTATATTATAGTAGTAAATCTGATTTAATAATTTTAGTAGGTTTTTACTGTGAATTTTATTTTAGATTTTAAATATTTTTATTTTTTACTGTCATTTTCTTATCTTATATATTTGTCCTCCTATAAGTTCCGAAACTATTTTGTACCAAAAAAAAATTGATATACTCATATCTTGTATGCTTTGCCAATCAAATAAATATTAAGTAAATTTATGATTTTGTTTTCTTGTAATCTTTATCCCTCTGGACCCGCGAGAACAACCAAAAACGAAACCGTTACATAAAATTTTTACGATTTAAGTAAATACAAAACCAAAAAAATTGTATGTACATATGAATGTACATACAATATATAAAAGATATTATCTTTGTGACTTTATATGTAATCAGATTAATCAGATGGCACAATTTTCAAAACGATTCTAATACGATAAATTAATCAAGCGAAAGCAGGAAAAAAAAGTTGGAAAAGCAACGCTTAGTAATTAAAAAAAAAAAAAGAAGAATTTTTACATAGATTAAAAAACAAACTAAACTCGGACAAATATTTAAAAGTCGAATTCAAGCCAATGAAGAGAAATAGAAAGTTGATTTTGATTAATAAATATTTGATATAAATGAAAGATCAAAACAAATATATGCGATTTGAAATAATTTAAGAAAATTTTAAGAAAATTGATTGATTGAAAATTATTTATTAATTGTATTTTTTCTTATGTATTTTTGTTTTATGAAAAACACCCAATAATTTAAATTATATTCATGAAAATTTCAATCAACTACTTTTTTTTCGAACTTTTACATTAGAGGAAGGAAAATATCTAGGTTAATTGAAAAATGAAAGATAGATTAGACTATCATGCAACAAAATTACCTTTAACGCCTCTTCGTGACTAATTGAAGTAAATGGTGTTCCATTAACTTCTAGGATTGTATCACCAGGACGCAGGCCAGCACGCTCCGCTACAGAACCTTCTTCTATCCTTGAAATATATACACCTACACCTGGTAAGAGAGTATAGAATTAAATTGATGGCTTATTTACTTTTGTATATTATTTAATTATTAACAAAATTTATAAAACGTATATTTTTAAATTTAAAAATATTTTTTTTTTTTTTTTTTTTTTTTTTTTACTTGTTAAGACCGTTTAATTTCGTTAATGTGAAATTTATCATATAGACAAGATAACTTCATTGAAGTCACTCTGTTTCCGGTGAAAATGTGTAGTTGTGTTGTGTAAACATCTATGCGGGCGGCCCCTTTTTGGGCTTCATTGAGCTCTTAGTTATACGTTACACATTACCCTGACATCACGATGCGCATTGATGTTTACAAATAAAAACCAAGAGTGTATCAACTTATTTATAGACATTTTCTGAACATAATTGCAAGAATATAGTACACACATGCCACCGCAAAAAGAAGGACCCATTAAACTAAAAGAGCCTGACTTTCTTCAGTTCTTGTGATAAAAAGAGTAGGATGAGCTGAAAAAAAAATCGGAGTTCGAAGAATGACATTGAGCGACTTAATAAAAAAAATGAAATGGAGATGGCATAAAACAAATTGCTGATGTGATCACACTAATTATTGGTGTCCTTACCGTAAGAAAACTTAATAATTTTTGAAACACATGCACTTTATACAGCATCATTAAAAATATATATATACATATATCAATTTTTTCTTTTAGTATAGATTTTAGACTATAAAACTAAGCGCCTGGTTTATTTCATCGCGCCAACAAACTTGAACTTAAAACTGAAAATTCCGTGGAATAATTGCATGACAAACCTTATTTCTTAAACGCTATTGACAATTACCCATAAGTAAACTGGAAGTGCCAGTCTAGTACATAAAACGAGCTCCATTCGGACAAATGTCAACAACTTTTTCGCACTTCTGAAATAAGTCCTAGTCAAACATAGCGCACTATATTAGGAATATGGACAAGACGGGAATCACTACCGTTCATATACTGGACAGATATATTGGAAGTTTCGGTGTGAAATATATTAGCGAGTGCGCTTTTCAGCTGAATGTGCCCTCAGTGGCTCAACTGGTAAGAACACTAGCTACTTATGTACCGTCCCCGGAGTTAAGTCCAACCTCGACACTATTCTGATCTTTTCCTCTGCTCTAAACTCCTTTCAACTTTTATAACTTCTCTTCTCCCATATTACCTACTACTATATGCCAGCCCAGCCTATTAAAAATTCTCTCTCCCCAAGGCTCCAGTATCACCAGAGTATGTATTCCAGGGAAATACATATACGGGAATTTGAACTTTTCAGCCTTTCAACTTGAGCAGAGACGTCAACCAAAACTACCATCTATAACAACAACAAAAAGCTTCTTGGAACACAATCACACTTTTTCTAATATTCGAAAGACGGCAGTCTTATCATTGTGACAGCCTACTACAAACGAATCTAGCATACTGAACAAAATGATGCAAGAAACTGAAGCAGAGCCTCGAAAATGAACTGACAATAAAGTAAAGTGGCCTGCTGCTCCCAAAAGAAGTTAATATGAGGAAAAAAAGACAACTTGGCAGAATAAAGAGCTCTTGTTAATTTGACAATGACGGTATAAGCGATTGGCCGTTTTGTACCTTATTTCTTCGTTTTTCCCCGGGAAGAAATTCAAAGACTCATCAACGATCGCCAATATGGCTTCCAAACTGGGCGCTCATCTGAAGACGTCCTGACTTTTCTTACGCAACATTGGAACTATAGTTTTCACAATTTTCCTGAGTTCAAAATCATTGTCTGACATCCACTTCTTTTAGCCAAAGTTAAAGCACTTGGTCTCTTCCCCCCTATTATGGATCGAAAATCTTTTATCTCGTCGCCTAATATAGATTGTATTAGATGGCGTTTCGCTATATCCTCATCCCTCTTCTTAATTTTCATTAATGACCTGCTTTTCGTTACTATCAATCCCATACATAGTTTTGACGATGAAAGTACCCTTGATTGCGTTTACTCTTTAAATACTCTTGCGAACTCCAGAGGGAATAACACATCTGTCAAACGAGATTGCATGATTAGATTAAATAACGACCTCGGTAACATCCTCTCTTAGGGCAAAACAAATCGCGTAAAATTCAATGCATCTAAGACCCAAAGCTGTATCATCTCTTTAAAACAAGATCATCACTTGTCTGCACGTTTCTTTCGATGGAGGACTGATTTACAATACAACGTCCTTGTTCATTCTACGCATTAATATTTAAAGTAAGCTAAGCTGGGCAGATCGCATCTTCTCTGTAGCCAAAGAAGCATCGAAATGACTTACATATCTGAAAAGGTGCAAGAAATATTTCAGCCCATCAAATCTAGTGCTCATCTACAATTATGTCAGACCTCGAATGGAAAACAAAACCCATATCTGGGCTGAGGCTGGTCGTATAGCTTCAGCTTCATTGGATATTGTCCAAATGAGAGCCTTTAAGCTCATCGGAAATTTGGCAATAACTTATCGATTCATTAGAGCACTGTCGCAAGGTTGGATGCCTGTCGCTCCTTTATCGCTACATGCTTGGGCCTTTCACACATCAAATTACTTTCGGCCGTACATGATGATGCCTTTTAAATTAAGGGTGGCATACGTCAGCACCTCCGCCACTCTCTTCACGTTTCCTAATTTCTTTCCCTATCTTCTTTCTGCCATGCTGTGCTCTGGATCATAGCGTATTATCATCATAGCGTATAAAAAAAATAGACAACCAGACTATACAGGCGTTCCGAATCACAATGACAGAATGAATGTAGAACACTTTGGATACCCATTTCTATTAGCCACATATACTAACATCGGTTGAAGCTCCACTTTTGATCATACTAAACAATCATGAATCGCACGTATCCATCGATGGTATCGATCACTACAAAGTGAATTGGAGAATTGTAATTTTCTTACCGTCCAAGGGATATTGAAGACAAGGTATTCTCATTGCAGCTGATAGCCTGTGACGTAATTCTGTGCCTAATGTATATACATTTTTATAGGAAAGAGAGGAGAGAGAGTACTGTGTTCTCTGTACCGTACTTTCCTATACATTTCACAATATTACGTCACCTAATGGTGGAACATGGTTCCCAATGGGAATACCTTGTTACCGTCCACATGTTTGCACAAATTATAGCCTCTCGATCACTACATCTTTAGGTCATTGAAGAAAATAATCAACACACAGTGAACAATGATGATTTGTGACATTCCTGGAACCTTCCATAAAATTCTGCCACTCGCCTTGATGCATCATCGGAACATTATGTCTGAATTTCAATGCACTAGTATTGCTCCATTTTATTTAACCTCACGCAGTCAACTAAAACCCTCGAGAATACTTCAGAACCCATAAAACAAACCCCTCACTACTACATGAGAGCCTCAACGAAGTCCTTAAATTCTAAAATATTTGCAGTGTTCTTATATAAAACTGACGAAAGTTTGATTTGAATAGCTCATCCGCCTAAACTACTATTCATACAGAAATATCTGATATGATAATCTTAAGATTGCTTTCTTATCTTCCTTACCGAACTAATAATTTTATACCTTTCCTAAAAAATTATTTAAACAAATTATCTGAACCCAATGATTACGATTCCTCAAACAAAAATTCTCTGCTCAGTAATCATTGTATATGAGGCTGTGCCGTCATGGCATGTTGTAGGCTGATGATATCGAACGTAGCTGCCCACAGATTCGGACTCCGACTGCACATACACACATGCAATTATTACTCAGTTGAGAGTTAGGGAGCGTAAAATGGTAAGGTTACTTTGTAATCAAAGCTATTTTATTATTTTGTTAAGTAAGGTATATAGTAAGTATAGCGTTTGGTAAGGTAAGGAAACAAGCTGTAAGTTACTAGAAGACTACTTGCCTGTATGGATAGTAGTTTACGCTCCATAGCATATATAAAGTCAATGTCTGGCACATTTCCATAAGTATCAACTTAAAACATTTTAGTGAACGGACTCCTAACGCACACATATAGATTTCTGTTTCATTGCTTGGGAAGTACTCTCGACGGTTTTGAGTCAACCCTTACGGAGCCAACCACGCTATACCGCATTACGACGCAGCTGAGCTTAATATAGGAAATTTCAATAGGTTTAGCCATGTTTGAGCCAAACACGACAAATTCGATCGTACGGCACGGCTCCTTCCGCGCTT
This sequence comes from Dioctria rufipes, assembly GCA_963924295.1. Lineage (NCBI taxonomy): Eukaryota > Metazoa > Arthropoda > Insecta > Diptera > Asilidae > Dioctria > Dioctria rufipes. The sequence goes on along the minus strand of OZ002743.1, from coordinate 153,137,989 downwards.
CGGCGAGGTAATTCGACAAACGCGATTCCGATACTTGAAAGAATTCGAGAGTATACGAACAGAGATATTCAAAAGATAGACTAAAATTATTATTTTATTTTAATGAGTAGAGGAACATTTTAGTTAACCTGTTGATAAACCTCGACAAGACAAACAACATTGTACCGAGAGACATTTTTTTCGAAACACTGTAACGAAGTTACATACATTCCAGCTAGGTACCAGCAAAAATGGATCGTTTAGCAGCAACCGCAACAAAGTAAAGGCGGAATTACAATGGACGCAACGGAACGCAACTGAACGGAGAGAAATGTCAAACCGGTTTTCTTTGGATGCTTTTCAAATGGAGTTGCGCACAGTGGACGGACGAAAACGCAGTCGTACGCAGCAAGTTTAATAAAATCTGAAATTAACGCAACTGAACGGATAAACATAACCTCAAATTAGCTTTCGGATTGTTTATTTTATTCCGTCAAGCGAAACTGTGCTGCGGTAAGTGTGTAATAAGCAGAGTGGAAATGGAATGAAAAGAGTTTTTTGATTTTATCCATATTTGTTTATAAATTTTGGGTCAAACGTCACTGTCACTTTCAATTAATCATGCGTCAATTGTAAGCAGCTAACCTCGACGTCCGTTTTACTGCGTAAATTTGACATTTTCCACCGTTCAGTTGCGTTCCGTTGCGTCCATTGTAATTCAGCCTTAAGACAGCCGCCGAGAAAGGATTACACTACTTATCACCAGCTCAGTGGTGTCCCGCGCTGGTAGCGTGATGGTAGAAGCAAATATTCGACACCGACACCAACAGCCAGACTGGCTATCAATAGCCGACCGCCACAAGGGAGATCACTCACTTGATCACCGAGCGTCCAAGTTGACACAAGCCGAAATCAAAATCACCGATCACGTAAAATATCCGACATCGAGAAGTTAACTCCAGAGTAATAAGAGTTGACCCGCACTAGTGGACTACCACAAGACTGGCTATAAAAGTCAGTCAGCCCTGATAGATTGGTCAGTAGCCTCCCAGCAGCTCGACCAGACACACCTCCCGTCCAGTCCTATCCGCAAGTCGTGTGGGCTAGTTCGAGACAAGCGCACGTTAATCTCAATGCACTTTGGGAATTTATTGAAATTATTTTTAATGAATTTCAGTCTGCTGTAGACGAGAAATAATTCATCTAATCATGCTGCCCCGAGAATTAGCAAGAGTACGCATACCGTCCGTACCCCGTGTTAGTTACTCTGACGATAAACTTACGTCAATCGTGTTGGTCTGAAGAATGGTAAGCACACTCCGTCCCGCATCCCCCATATTGGCTACTCTAACGACAAGCGCAAGTTAATCGTGTTGGTATGAATAGTAGTAAGCGCACGCTCTTATCCCGCACCCATGCCGTATAGCTATAAGCAAGTGTAAATCAGTGAGTGAATATAGGCTAAGTAGTATGGATTAGGTAAAATAAGAGAGCGCCCAAACCGCAGATCTAGATCAGCGCTCTGAACCGAGCAACGTCGGGAAAACGGACCTCGACAATCTCCTGATTACCCGCACACCAACATCTGGCGTTACAACAGATAACGCTTCCGAGATGGCGTCCCTATTTTGATTTCAAATAATGTTCGTCTACTAGGTTGGCAACTTTGATACACATGCTACAAATACAACTTGATTGAAAGATATTACGCGATTCCGACAAAAATAAAAATAAAATTGATTTTACTACAACCGTTCCATCAACTTCAGATGTTAGTTAAGAACTAATACACACATGTTCAACTATGACACCAACATATTAACTATCGTCAACTTGATTTGCCAACCAAGTTTATCGTTTGTAAGCCACTTAACGCAGCTGTGAACTAAGATCGCAATTAATATCTGGGGGAAATCAACAACTTCTTTCACATCTGCTTAAAATTAATGTCTAATAACTAAACTCCAAGTACGTTTTTGTGCAAACATTCATTTTTAGCATTGAGTCTTGTAAGTTCAACATGTATTTTATCCTAAAAGATATATCTTTCACCATTTTTTCTCAATTCACTTCCTTCTTGTATACATGAATGGAAACCACCACCACTAACCCACTTTGACATGTACCTACCTCTCCGCCCAAATACTTCGATTATATTTTCGACTTAACACAATCTACGTGCAAATGGGGGAAAATGGAAAAGTATTCAAAATCGCAGACTTCCCAATAATTTTTCCCAAACAGGTATACAATATTTCATACTAAAAATGAAATTGTGTCACGTATCATCGCAATCATATATTGGGAGTCACAACTCAATTTTCATCTATGGATAAAATATTAAAACGATTTTCATCCTTCACCTACGCCTTATAGTACCTATCTAAGTCAGCTAGAATATTAATCCTATCACGTAGATAGAAGGAAACTAGAAGCACTTCAGTTCCATTATAAATTTGCACAATATTCGTGTTAACCTAAATTCTATATGTTTCGTGGGAGGACTATTCTCGATGGCATCCTCCAACACTTATTTTACCTTCGTCAAGTGCAAGAGTAATTAGATTAACCCACCTGAGTCTTTGCCACCCTTGACACATATTCCGAATCCATGACTTCCGTCGGGCTGTTGATCTCTCGACATCGTCACCGTTCTTGTTGATAGCTCATGGATATTTGTTGCACTACGATCCCGATCATGATCTCTGTAGATCTGAAAGAAGAAAAATAAATGAGGAAACTTTTAGGATTTATCTACAAATTGCATAAAACTTTTTAGTGGTGGAACAAGTTAATTAAGACAAACTAGAGAGGGAGAAGAACATTTAGTGAGCAAATATAATTACTATGGGCAAAGTGAACTCTAAGGAAAGTACATGGTAATTTTCCTGTTGACTTTTCTTGCGTTCACCTAACAGTAAATGCAATTTATGTAAATTCTTACTGCTTTTAAATTTACTGAAAACTTAATGACATAAATTCATCTAATGAACCATAGTAATTAGTGCAGCGAGGAAATTTTCTATAACTACATTTTTTCCTCATTTTCACAAACTCACAAACAAAAATTCAATTAGACCTGGATGTAAAATTTCGTGTTTGAACATACAGAGGATTATCGAATAGAAAACATTCTGAATGAATTAAGTTTGTAAATCAATTTTTTCTTTGATTTGGTTAAAATGACGCGTAAAGAAATAAATTAATTAATGACACTGAAATTCAAGAAAAACAATTAAAAAAGCTAGAACTGGTCTAACAATTAGACCAATTCTTATGATACCCTAGATGACTGCCCGTATGTCTTTTTGTATGGTCACCCATCTGTAAGAGTTTGATTTTTGAAGTGGTTTTTCGCATATATTTCTAGAACGGTTCGTCGGACAGAAAAAATGATTACAACCAATTTTATTGGATTTCATATTCTGAAAAACTTTTCGGTACATTATAATCGTATGGAACTGATCATTTTCACAGTATACGGAAAAATCCTACATTTTTATATGGCAACACCAAAAACGGGTTGCCCGATTTAGTCCAGTTTTGAACTTGTATTTACTATTTTTGTGAAAATATTATGTACAAAATTTCAGCCCTGGCGTTGACGCGCTCTCAGGTAGTATCCAAATATGAAGTGAAAAATGAAATTTTTGTATGGCAACTCTACGAAGGAGTTTCCCGATTTGTCCCATTTTCGAACTTTTGCTTGTTTCTTTGAAAGGCCATTTGCAAAATGTCTGCTGTGTAGGCACACGCGTTCTCGAGTTATCGTACGCACGGACGGACAGATGGAAAGGACGGACGGACATATAAAAATCAAACTAACTTTTAATTTTATGCGTGGGTGTCCAATCCATTTTGCTCTACCATCATTATTTCTAGGTGTTACAAACGGAATGAGAAACTTAGTATATCCTATAGATTTTATCTAGGGTATAAAAAGGAACCGACGAAATTGGCTCTATGTTCAATCAATTTCTGTTCAACATTTTTCTCCGGAAATGAGGGGACTCGCCGTATCTTGCGACTCATTAACTTTCCAATATAAGAATTTATGATCATAAAGTTTTTTTGCATTATTTAGTGTCACCATCAAAGTCATTTTTCCTATTCGTGGTCATTCTGACTTGTGAGTGCGATCGTAATATATGTGAGCTTTGTAAAGCAAAACTCATATACTGAGTCTTCAGAAAACTGGAGAGAGGTTTCGAGGAGCGCTCCTGTAAAATCGTGTCTCTTTGATGTAGTTAATTGTGGAAAGAATTTCAATATCCAAGACAGGACTGGGTAATTATTGTCCATTTATCTTGCAAATTATCTGTTTTTCGAGTAGAACAATCAGACTGTTTAAAATCTCGAAGATATTCTACAAAGGTTTGAACTCTGATGTCCTTTCTGATGATGACGGGGATGATTACTACATCGATGACCCGCCGTTTAACACAGAAAGTCCAAGGAAATACGAAGGGTAGTTAGCTTTTCTCTAGGACGTTAGGTTCATATAATAAAAAATACATGTAATATTTTGAGAAATATTTTTTAACACGCTATTGAATAAATACACATGTAGAGCTAGTACGTATGCAATGGAAAGCCACCCTGCTCCCACTGGTAAATGATAAACTGACAATTAGTGGTAGTGTGTGAGCAACGAAAGACGCTAGTCAGTACGTGTCAGTGCTGTCTTTTGTACTCCGATCGGAGTATTTGTGCTCCGAAATCTAATATCGTACTCCGATGCTACTCCTTTTATAAAAGTACTCCGTTTTGGTATTAAGGTGTCCATTTCATTTTAAAAATTCATGTTTGCAAACCAACTTTATTAAAAATTTTTTATTCACCAAGGCGGAAAGCTCAGTTGAGTAACTATAGATGTTACATAGTACAGGTTGAACTTGTAAGGATGGTTTGGTAGCGGTATCTACTATACTACGTTATATATACCAAGTTCAATCATATCAGAACAATTCTCTTATTGAAAAAAGGAGAGACTAAAGTAATTTCAAATGTGAAATGCCATTAAATAAATAACAAATAAGGAAGCGGGGTATCGTGCGAATACAGTGTACGTGAGTAGGCAATTCAATGACAGTCAAACCCTTTGAGCGGGGGAGAAATGACAAGATGACTGTGCACTATTTGACAATTCTGCTTGATTTCTGACATTTCAGATTTCATGAAAAACAAGTTCGGATTTGATTTAGAGATTTTGGGATAAATAGCTAAGTAAAAGTGCTTTTTACTTAATAGTAGTGAAATACTACAGTGAAATATTATTTTGTGAACAGGCTTTTATATAATCGAGACTCCGGAGTCTTGCAATTATGCTGTTGAAGTGCGCTGTGCTGTGCTGCAGAGAAAACCGAAGTTTATGTCGTGGGAAAGAATTTTTCAAGCAAATTTAATATTTTTGCTAATAAATTGTAGTGTTTTAAGTAATATAAAAGTGAAATATTTATTAAAATAAACAGCCATAGCAAAAAACTTAATGCCGGTTTGTTTAGTTACAATTGAATTGTTTTAAGTGCATTAAATTATCAAAGGAAACGCCAAGAAATATTATCTGAAAATAAGGGGGCGTTAAAAATTTGTTGTTTTACATAGAAATTTGAATTATAAAAAATGTTCCCCTTCAAAATGTCACGATTTCATTACTGCCATGACGCAACTAATAAAGACACAGCACACTACTCCATCTCTCAGAGTGGCTTAGGTTTTCGCCCGATATGCCGTTTCCTTATTAGTTATTGATTTAATGCGCTAATACAAAAGACAAGAGAGAAGTTGGCTGGAAGTAATATATTAAAAAAAAAAATAGTGTTATATTTGAGGGTAAAATGACATAATACATATGTGGGCAAAATGAAACAGTATGTCATTTTACTCCCAAACGTAATGAATAAACACGGTTGGTTTTTATTTTTAAAGATCATATTCCCAAGCAAACAAATTTTACACACACCTTACACTCTTATATTACCCCTCTTACCAATAAATTGTAGTAAATTTCTACAAAATCTCATACAGTTTAGTTCTCTAATTTTTACAATTAAATTGTAAATTGTTAATTTTTGAATAGAAATGGTGGGCAACTATAAGAGGAAGAGTAATCGTCAGAGTTGGGACGAAAAGGCAATGCAAAGTGCCATTAAGGCTGTGAACAAGAATGAAATGGGTTGGATGAAAGCGGCAAAAACTTATGGAGTTCCACAGGCAACTTTAACGAGAAGAGCTCTTGGAACGAATAAAAAGGCCAAAGGAATTGGAAAAGGTCTTGGTCGTTTTGGTACAACGTTTACTTTGTATTTGGAAAGAGATTTAGTGGAACACATCAAGATGCTGGAATCAAGACTATTTGGATTGACATGTGATGACGTCAGGAAACTAGGGTATGAACTCGCTGAGCAGAATCGAATTGAACATCGTTTCTCTCGGGACAAAAAAATTGCTGGATGGGACTGGCCTCATGGCTTGAGGAAGAGACATCCTGATATTTCGCTGCGAAGTCCAGAGGCGACATCCATGATGAGGTAAGTTAAACGTACCAACTAATGTAATGTTTGCTATAGTTTTGTGTGTCTACTTTTCTCAGGTATTAAATTCAAATGATATTCTTCCCACACGAATATGGAATGAATGGATGAATCTGCTCTTTCAACGGTTCAAAATACCCCCAAAATTTTAGCCACGAAGGTGAAGAAACAAGTTGGTTTTTTGACCAGCGCCGAACGAGGGCAGCATGTAACTGTCGTGTGTTGCATGAACACCGCAGGGAACTATATTCCACCAGCCCTAATTTTCGCAAGGAAAAGATCGAATAGCGAACTTTTCGATGAAGCACCCACAGGAACACTTGGGCTTGTAAATAACACCGGCTGGATGACAGGAGAGCTATTTTTGAAGTGGTTGCAACACTTCAAAGAATACGCCAGCCCCACTAAAGAAAATAACGTGTTACTTTTACTTGACGGTCATTCAAGCCACAAAAGTATAGAAGTGCTCGAATTTGCCAAAAACAATGGCATTATAATGCTTTCCTTCCCTCCGCACTGTACACACCGGCTACAACCTAAGGCGGAGGAGTTATTCAAATCAAGCTTTTGTCAGTTTTACATAAGAACACTGCAAATATTTTAGAATGTAACGACTCCGTTGGGCTTCTCATGCGGTAGTGAGGGAGTCTGTTTCATGGTTTGTGTAGTATTCTCTAGGGTTTTGTATCGATGCATTAAGAGGAGTCAGTACTCAGGTTGATGTCCTGAAAGTGAGAAAATTCATATAAAATTAGCCTAGACCTAGACCACAGAGCACGTTAGAGACATCTAACGCTAAAGACGGAAACCTAACAACCGACAAAACCATACAATTTAAGACGAAAAATGAAAATTTGCAGTTCAAGAAAAAATGAAAATTTTTAACGAAAATTAACTCTCCTAAATTTTTTTTGCACATAATTGTGAAATATAATAATTTGTTTTGAATTTCAACAACTTTCAACGAAATATTGTAATATCTCGTCGGTGAAATGTCGGGAGAAAAAACAATTACTATTAGAGTCAAATAATTATAAAAAGCGCCACTAAAGATTAAAAAAACTCGACGTTATTTCCTAGATCTAGGCCTTATCTTTCTAAAACAGTCACAATTTAAAGAAATGAGAATACCTACTCATAGGAATTTTATTTAAAATTCAATTTTTACCAGTTTTTACAAGTTTCCGAGCTAATATCTCCATTCCAATATACTTTGTTTTAATTTTTGCCGACGTTATTTACTAGACTTCTTCATTATCTTTAATTTAAGATATAAATCATTCATTTTGCTACAAATAGTTTGCCATAAATTCGCATTGAAAAATGTATGAAACTTGCAAATATTAGTACTGACTCCTCTTAAGGCTGCAACGGAATGTGGTGCTGTCGCTGGTGCTGGCGCTTGGAGCTGGTGCTGGCGCATAGTCTGCCGCTTACCTTGTAGCTGAGTATGAATACAATGCTGCAGCTTAATTGTGTCAAAATTAATTTGGTATTTGATATTTTATTCCATACTTCTGCTTTTCTTTTTAAATTCTTATAGAGGGGATGCCATGTATATCTTTTCTTTTTATTTTTTCTGTTTCATTTTTTCTGTATCAAAATTTTCCATTTTATTCCACTCAAACAAACCGCTTCGAAATCACAAATGTCCATCTTGGCGCTCAACAAAAGTTAAAATTTGGCAAAAGTGCGCTACAGCGCCAGCGCCAGCATTGTGTTGCTATCATACGAAAATCGTGCTGTTATATTTTGACAGTTTGCGCTACAGCGCCAGCTACGAGCGCCAGCACCACATTCTGCTTCCCACTTTAAATTATGTCATAAGATTCTCAGGAAGGAATTTTTTGATTGTCAAGTGATACAACTATATTTTGCTTTTCAAAGTATACTGTTTTACTTGCCACCCGATAAATACAAAACGTCTGGAATTTCGCGAATTTCAGCATCTATATGAAGATTTACATACTAATCCTCATAGATATGAGAATGAGTGGAGAACCCTTCAATTATATCAAAGAAAAACCCTATAAGAATATGTCAGCTATCAAAATTCGCGCTGCACCTCGCAATAAAAGTGAAAAATTTCATTCTCGAACGAGATACCTCGAGGTGTCTCGGCACATCGTGTACGTACCTTAAGGGAGAATGGCGTGTTGTGCAAATACAGGAATTTGTACCAAAGTCACTGTTATTTGAAGAAAACTGGAACCTAATTTTTAATGTAAAAATAGTCTAGGTGCAAAAATATTTCCCAAGTTAGAAAAAGTTATGAGTTGTCTTATGTGCCTTCCACATGCTCCACAAGTGTGGAAAGAAGTTTTTGGGCGGTTAATTGTATTAAAACTAAAACCAAAAATTCTCTTGGTGTAGAAACTGTAAATTCCATAATGGTTGTAGCAAAAAACGTTATTAATATTATACGAAAAATAAGGACAAAAACCAAAATTGGTCTTAGACGATATCTTAGATGAATGCCTGTTTGTAATTTCGCATGGTATGCACGTTTGATTGTTGAATTGTTTTTTTCACTTCTATTTCTAGAACGCTTCGTAGGACAGTAAAAATGATTATGTATAACCAATTTTATAGGATTTTATATTCTGAAAAACTTTCAGTACGTTAAAAACATTTTCACAATATATGTAAAAAAACTACAATGTTTGTATGAAAAGATCAAGAAGATGTTCCCCGAATTAGTCTATTTTTAAAGTTGGGTGTAAAGTTTTATGAAAACGCCGTGTACAAAATTTCAGCTCTCTCCGCTGACGCGTTCTTGGACAGTGTCCAAATACATAATGAAAAACGAAATTTTTCTATTGCAACCGTACAAAGAAGTTACCCGATTTGCCCAATTTCTTTTTTTTTTTCAATAGGCCACGTGGAAAATACCTCGACAACACAGTTTCCATGAGGACAGACAGACAGACAGACGGCCGGACGGATGGACAGAGTGAGATGCAAAAACCAAAATAATTTTTAATATTATGAGTGCCTATCTGACCCATTTTGCTCTAAGAGCATTATTTCTGTGCATTACAAAAGAATGACCAAGTTAGTATGCCCTCTGGCATTTCATATCCTAGGGTTGAAAAACGTGCCACAACGTTTTATTGCGAAGTAAACTTTGGTGAACCCATAAGCAATTACCATACAAAATAAACAAAACAAATTGAAAAGTCATATTGCTTATGAGTCAACCACACATTTCCCCACATAAACATAATTGCACCATAGAAAGAATATTGGGTCAACCAAGCACTGCCACAAAAACGCAAGCAAGCACATATTTGCTGAAATTACTTGCACAATTTATACTTTCATCACGGCTTGCATTTTTGTGCCGATATGTTGACCCCAGAACCATAAGTAAGGTAAACATAAATTAATTTTAAGATATAAATAGAATGTAGCGCAATGAACAAAATGAAGTAAAATACAGTCAGTGATCAATTATCATCAAGATATTCTGTGTTTAATTTGTTCGGTGGTGTCATGCTGATCAAGCTACTCCCCACAATTAAGACTTGGAGTTCTGCAGTACTTGCTACTCCACCCTCAGCAACAATAGGAGTTATGCTTTGAAAAGCTACTCCCGCAATGTCATCAATTGGTACCTACCTACAGCCGTCCTATCACTGTAGTGTAAACTTGGGCCAAATAGACGTTTTTCTACCACGAAACATTGATAATGGGATGACCTTAATAATAGGAAATAAGTATCTGACAGTATGCAAAAATAGTAATGCTAGACATGATTTTTTTATTGTACAAAGTTTGTCATTTATGTACTTGAAGAAAAGTAGAATGTCTCAAATGGAACATAAGGCGAAATGGGTTAATGTGTACGCAGACATTCGTTGTGCTGTTTGTAAAAAAAAAAAACAACTTTCAACTACATTAATCGAAGTTTATATACTGTTCTCCGCTGAGGAGTTCTATTCTCCATATCCGAAAATCCTCCTCAGATCTTGACCAAATTTTGAAATTGAATTGGTTTAGAAATATCGGAAATATAAGGTAATATAAGATCAATAGTTGTAATAAGTTTTACTGGATTCGTGAAGATCTCATAAAAAAAGAAGAACTCGAGAAATTAAAATATTCTTCAGCTATAGATGATTAAATACGTTCGACGAAGAAAGGCAAGAAAAGTCCGTATTTCACTACTAAACATTTTTTTTAGAGTTGAATTTGTTTTATATGCATTGTTTTGTTTTTGTTATTTTCCAGCATAGTTTATTTATTTTCCGAAAAAAGGCAACAAAAAATTTGTTTTCATGGCACTCTCAGGTCTGCATAGCTTTCCCACTGATAATAAAACGAATAACTTTTAATAAAATTATAATTTGAAAATTATTTATACATTAACAAAAATTATATAAAATTTTAATTTAATATGATCGGTTTTAATTTAGTCGTGTATTCCATTTTTTCCGAAAGTACTTCGCTTTGGCAGCAAACAATACTACTCTTGAATATTTCCAAACGACCGCACTGGTACATGGGCAACGAAAAGTTATCCCCCCGTCGTACCTTCCAGTTAGATGTAAGCCTGAACACAACTGACGTTTTTGGCATTTGCAACTTTAACTTGTTTATAGTGCAAACTTTTATTCATGACTGACATTAAGGAAAGGCAGAAATGCATCTGATTTTCCAAAAGTACCATAAAGTCGTGCTTTTTTGGATAGTTTTCCATATGTATACCAATTATATTTAAGAAATAATATTTTTGGTAGCTGTTTACTCCTCAACTATCTCAAAAACTGTGTCAACAAAAGCCAAAAAACAAACACATCCAAAAACATCTGATATTTGACATTCGCTCAGCTGGCAGTGTTTACAATTCCATAAAATTGGCAGCCATTGGACTTGAAATTTATAATTTGATCAAATCTCAAGTATGCTTGAAGCTAGAAACAAAATACGCTAAAGCTATAATTGTGTTCTCTACACTTATATACATTATCAAAAAAGCTCAAGGTGCCTGAAAAGCTCCAATTGAGTTTTTAGCCCGTCATTCTCACTTTAAGCATTTTCCATAATAATTACAGACGTAAGCAATAAAGCAAGAAATTGAATTCAAACCGGAAGTCATTATTTAGACTCCTTACTCCACTGAAGCTACCTAGCGACAAATCACAACGTTTTGCTGCCGACTAACAGTTTTGGCGGTCGAGAAAACCCACCTATAGTGTAAAATTTTACAATCCATTGTAACGATAAAACAATTGCATTAAGTGGAATGCCGTTACCAACCTTAAAATATTCTTTTTCATATATGATTTCTGTTTTATTATATTTCCAGCCGTTGATATAAGATAATTTGATATTTATCGAAAATGTCTCCCGCTAGACATTTGAGGTAGTGAAAAATAAAATGTTAGGACTAGCTTAATTTCTTTAAAAAAAAAGGAGATAAGTGAATGTAACACACAGTTTTATGTAAACACCACGTATTCATCGCAGTTAAAAATAGTGGGTACTAAACGTTTTTATACCTTAGATGAAAACATTAAGTTTGTTCAGATGTTTATAACTCATAGAAAAAATTGTGGTGCGGAAAAAATGAATTGACATCTATTCAAAATTTGAAAGGCTTTTTTTTTGCTTTAATAGTTCTGTAGCATGATAATAAAAACGATCAAATAGGCTGATTTTCCCAATATTTTCAGGGTGTTATGACAATTAATTATTATTTTTGTTTTTGTTACAATTGTCTGGGGAAAACTACGCTACCAAAATTTATTTGTACACTTTGCCAGTTTTGCAACTTTTTTCCATTTTCTGATTAGGTCGAAGAACGAACGTTACATTTTTTAATCACGTTTTGGAGATGATTTTTATTAAGTACATACATATTTAAAGATATCGAAATTTACTATGAAGACATACTATACGAATGCAAAGAAACCAAGCATACCACCAAATTTTGTGTATTTTTCCTAAAATTATGTATTTACACTATATTTATCATGCAGGTAAAACTGTGTACATTTACACATTTTTTTACACTGTCCCTAAAAATGCACAATACCTTGAGCTTACAATGTCTGCGTTCTTTGAGATAGAACTTCTATATAAATTTACAGGGTGTTCGGTAAATAAGTTAGGTGAAGTATGCGTATGCCGTTCAAAAATTATTAATATTTTTCTATTATGAGAAAAGTTTAATTTGCAGAGCACACTAAGTCTTACTTTTTGCATAACATAAAAATTATGTCCTTTTTGTAAAAATTTTATGGGATCAAGAATAACACAACAAATCTGAATGATTTTTTTTTTTAAGAATTCAACTACTTTAAGGCTAGATAACTCAAGCGTTCGTTTAACCATATAACATGTTTGATTCTGCAGCATTTTAGCGACTATACTTCTTTAAAAAACGAATAATGTTCAAACGTAAATTTCAATCTAGCTGGATTTAATTCAATTTTTCCATATTCTAAATTATGCCCAAAAGCATTATATCGTAATGGCAACTATCCTAGGAGGTATAAGCCTCTTTTTTATTTTCCAGGAATTCACCCATTCATAAACGAAGAGGTCCTGAACAAAGGGACTACAGGTACACTGTAAAAGACACCGTGCGAATTTATTTCATTCATGTGATTTTTATCGACGAATGTGCCGTGTTTATGTGCTTTGTTTTATCTGTACTTATTTTCTGTGTGTTTTTGGTCTTAACGTAAGTATAATTTTTTTATTTTCTTAAATATAATTTGGAAAAATCAATATAACGATCCCTCAGTACTCTTGTAATGCGGTTCAATATATTATAGATTTAAAATATATAGATATGAGCATATATGGAACTAAGAATATATTTATATTATAGATTAAGATGTATGCTTTAAGGAAACTAAGAAAATACACAATTGTTTCTCATTTTCAGAATGTCTGCCAACATTTTGCCGAAGGACATTTTTGAGGTTTGGCGAATTTCTAATACCAAAATCCGCTTCGAGGCGGTTTATATCTATGTTTTGGAACAGTTTGGTGATGTAGTGTTTCCTGATGTGATAATCAAGCGTATTAAAAGACAATTAGGTAGTACCAGCAAATTAAATTGAAATGGAACAAACGTGGACGAAATCACGAGCGCTTTCGATAATGTTCTCAGTATGGCTAAGTGAACCAGTGTATTTCCCAGATATTGTTTATAAAGCACTACCATCATCGTCTTCTGAATTTGCCCCTACAAGGCGTGGGAGGTCATCGAAACATTTCTGGAATTCAGTGACCGTACAAAGAAGCGTAAACTAAAATAACTTGTTGAAACAACTACTCCGGAAGAAATATCGGTGGCTGCTGAAATGAAATTGAGAAAATTAGGTAAAAAAATTCAGCGTCAATTGTAAAGGAACTGACAAGTGCTTCACCACAGCAAGGAACTAATGTTAAAAAGGCTAGATTAACTTTTTCACATAAGCCGAACATTATTTCTGCCGATAAGGCACTGGCTCTGAGCATTGACTCCAATCTTTCTACACACCAATACAATTTAATAAGGCAGCAATCAAATGAATACTCTCCCAATTTATTTCCATCATATAATAAAATAAAAGAGGAAAAGAAAAAATGCTATCCAGCAGAAATAATAGTATCAGAAACTTCAGCTGAAATTAAACTGCAGTCCTTGATTGATCACACTGTTCGAAGACTGTGTAATGCGCAAGAAGAAGTATTGCAAAGCTTGCAAGATCTGCCTAATGAAATGCACATCATAATAAAGTGGGGGTGTGACGGCTCGCAACAAACTCGCTATAAGCAAAAACTGAGTGTAGGTGAATCGGATGAAAATTTATTTAGTATCTCAATGTGCCCTATTCAAATGTACTACGGATACAATTCTAGAATAATTGTCTGGCAGAATCCTGCTCCGTCATCCACGAGGTATTGCCGCCCAATTAAGTTTGTTTTTAAAAAGCAATCGACTGATTTAATAATGAAAGAAGTGAAAAATGTTGAGGACCAAGCCTCGTTTACTGACACCTGTTCCTGTTACTTTTGGAATCCATGTGGTTTTGATTAAGTCTGTTTTAGTTTTAAGTGTGATAGACGGTAAAGTATGTTCAGCATTATCTGCGTATAATTCTTCACACACCTGTTACTTGTGTGGCTCGACACCAAAAGTAATGAATAAACCTGATAAAACAGTCGATGTTAGAGTTTTAGGATTTGGTTTATCTCGTCTTCATTCATGGATTAGATTTATGGAATGTCTACTCCATATATATGTTAGATCTGAAAGTTTTTGAGAGAAAGAAAAATATTCAAGATATATTTAGACAGGAATTAGGTCTATTAATTTATTTGCCCACCCAACAAGCAGGTAACTCTAATGACGGGAATACGACTCGAAGATTTTTCAGAAATGCTGAAACATCTTTGATTATAACTGGTATTAATTTAGAGTTATCCAATAGGTTTAGAATTATTTTATTTTTAAACTGTGGATATAGTCTATTAAAATAGATGCATTTGAAAATATGTTGTAGATACAAAAAACATTTATTTAAGGGAATACTCTTGGTATTACATGCCGCAGGAAGCTAGGAACGAAGACAATCGGAATTTCAGGGAACATTTCACAAGGAAATCGTCAAGAGTTAATACTAATATGGACTTGCTACACAGATTTCTTCAGATCCTTACTTAACAAGTTTGAGACATAAGCCAAAGTCAAAGCAAAACATCACTGGCCCTGAAGTTTTTGCATTACTTTCGGTACCTTCGGCAGAGGAAGATAACGAAACTGATTCCGATTAAGAATGAATTATATGTGTACCTATTATTTTATAGCCCTTTTATAATAAAATTTATTAGAAATATACATTAAGTATGTAAATATGTATTATGATTTTTTTATTTAATTTTTTTTTATAAATCTCCAAGCCAACTACGGTAAATCATTAGTTTTATGTAAATGTAAATAATACGTAGTTGTTTCAATGCAATTATCAAAAAACAAAAGTCATCTCTTAAGGGCAGGAATTAAATCCCGCTAGATTGCCAAAATATCACACTGTGGGGCGGTAAGATTTTGTAAGCCAAGAATGTTAGAGGTAGGCTTGGCCAACATCAACTAGAAGAAAATTTAAGATCATTCTGAACTGAAATAATAATCACACTGGGTTTTGTGAAATTCATGAATTGACAATTACTTTTATTCTTTCTTCAAAATCCCTTGCACAATTTTATATGATGTCATTTACTACGGCCGTCCTCAATAACAAATTTTGATAGGTAAGAATTTTAATTACAAATTATTATACGTGTTGAGTTAGATTAGTGTGGTTAGTGCGATAAGCTAGATGAATTACTTCATTTGAATTTTTTTACGATTTTCCTTCCATGCCATGAAAATTTTCAGGAACAACAACGTTCAGCGCTTGTTCAAGTCTCCAGACGTATTTAAAATTTCGTCCTTTGTTGTTACCTTGATGATAGCAGTAGGATGCTAAAAAAAAATCTTTTAAAATTTTGAGGCCGAATCACTTGTGCAAAACTATAGATAACTGTTTCCGAGCAGCTTCTCTTCTATCCGTCTTGACTTCCAATAGGCTCCACCAGAAAAAAAACTCTGCTTTCCGGTCTTCGATCTGACATCTCATTGCCAAGTTCTCCATATTTTCGTCCGAGTTTAGTGTTAAGCATTTGTTGGGTTTTAAATAGTGGTTTTGTGGTGGATCACATACACATGGTTACGCTTTCTGCGCTTAATTGATTATTTTGACAGTTTATTCGAGCTTGTGGAAAACATTTAATAATTTCTTCAAAGTTGCACGTATAGGTTTAAATTTTTTATTACTTTTATTATTATTATGTATTATAGTTTTATTTACTTGTAATTTCAATTTTATTGTGTGCTTATTTATTATCTTTATTACTTTAACTTTGTGGCTTAAGACTAATGTAAATAATTTCTCGTTATCGCAGTAGAATTACCACAGTCGAGCTGATGATGCTCTGTTAATAAGAATAGGGATATTAGCGATTTCCTACTTTAGAGCTAAGAAGCTCAATCCTTTGAAAATCCACCAAGTTAGAGCTAGAAGCTCAATGCCTGGTGTTGATGAATATCTCAGCAAGAGCTGGAAAGCTCATTACCTGATGTTTTAACCATGTTAGCGCTGAATAGCTCTATATCTGGCAAAATGATAACACTTTTGGAGTTGCTTTTGGAGTTGCTGGTTAAGCTCTAGATCTTTATTTTCAGTAGCACTACATTTATACTAAGGTAAGTGAATACAACATGCCCACCCTAAGAGACTGTTTTTAAACAAGATAATGAAATAAAAAAAAAAACGGCAATTACATATCATAATAAAGTACAACAGGTTTAGAGCAAAAAAAAAATAATAACAATAATTGTCGCGGAAAATTATTAAACTTATTTTGAAATATTTTTTATCTAATTTTGAAAAAAATATGTAAATGGCCATATTGCCAACACGGTATTAGTAATATGGCCATAATATGAAAAGGTCTGAAATTATAAAAAAAAAATGATCTCTTGCAAGTGAAATATTTATTTTGAATATAAGTAGCACATTAGGTAAGAATAAGAAAGTGAAGAGTTTACATGTTGACAATACGAGCATAACGTGCTAGCAATATGCCCATGGGTTATTGCTAACTCCGCATGGTGGGCATATTGTTGCACATGAAGTAAAAATTAAATAAAAGTATGTTGTATGTTCAGGACTCTTCAAGAATCTATTGGCATACTCATCCTATTTATTTACCAAATAACCCGAATATCGTTATAATTATAATTAGGGTTAGCTAATCTGTTTTTTACTAGATATAATTAAAGTGATTTTTTTCTATTGAGGCGCGATAGTATATAGTAGGCGATAATAAACCCTTCAAATTTTTCCAAAACATTTGCAAACAGCTCTCCAATGTTATTTTGTCATGCGTTTAAGTTGTAGAAAATTTTCTTATTTCTTCAAACTTTCACGATTTTCTGGTACCATTCACATAGCTCCTACAACTTCAAAGGAGCAAAACTAATGAAATCTTACATCATAAAAACAGATTTACCTATCTTAAAAATGCTGCAACTTTCTGATGTTTCCAAATCTTTCTGGAAAGTACTAAAAAGCATATTGAGCATGAGTTTTAAATTTTTATGGGAAGAAACTAAAAATTTCAAAAAAAAAAAAAATTACGCTAATTTTCTAATTTTTTTAGATTAAGCTGAAGAAAAAATAAGAGTTTTGACGAGTGAGATGACAGCTTTCTTGTTCCCATAATGTAATAACGGGCTTTCCAATAAGAGGTGTTATTTTGATATTCAAAGAAAAATACCATTTTTTGAGCTAAATGATCGGATCTTTATTTCATTATAAAGATCCAATGACCCCGCGCGACCATAAACCGCACCAAACAGTCACACGTTGAGGATAGAGAGGCTTTTCAACAATAACTCTTGGGTTTTCCGAGCCCTAGATGCGACAATTTTGCTTGTTGACGAAGCCATCGAGGTGGAAATGGGCCTCATCACTCAAGATGAGATTTCGATAGAATTCCGGGTCATTTTCATGCATTTCAAGGACCCAATCAGCAAAGACTCGACGTTGTTGATGATCGGCCGGCTTGAGTTCTTGCGTTAACTGAACTTTATAAGCCTGCAAAATACGGTGTAATGATGTTTGTGGAATGCCTATTTCCAAAGAACGACGAGGAGTGGACAAACCTGGGTTTTCTTCAACACTTTCGGCTACAGCAGCAATATTCTCGGCTGTTCTTGAGCGACGTGCACGGGTTTTATTCTTCACAACATGTCCCGACAGCTCGAATTTTTCTACCAATTTCTGTATTGCGGTCCGACAAGGTGCTTCACGACGACCCAAAAATATTCGAGTTTTACGAACCGTCTCTACCACATTTTCACCATTTTTATAGTGAATTTTAATAATTTCAATGCGTTGTTGAAACGTGTATCGTTCCATTTTTATTAATGGCGTAGTTTCTACTTGTCAAATGTCAAAAAATGACAGCTCCATCTACCGAAATAGCGGGCTAATTAAAATAACACCTCTTATTGGAAAACCCTTTACTTTAAATTATTATTAATAACTTTAACTTACGTAGAAAAATAGTAAAATAATTTCTATTAAAATTACATTTAACTTTTGACCGACAACAGAAATACAAATCCTATTCAACATAAATTTATAACTCCTGCTTGTCATTTTGTTTTGTAGTTATGCACGAACTTTAAAATAACAGTCAAAACTTCAGTTTTAAGTTCATAAAGAACCGTTATTCATACATAAATCAACCCTTTCTAACCCACTGTACCTACAGTTTTTTTTAAATTTCTGTTTTTCGGAGAAAGGATCATCTCACACTCCCAATAACAAAATAAAAAAAAAAAAGTGAAATAAAATCAAACTGCACCACGCGAAAGCCATCACGAATTAGCTCAGTTAAGCCTAGAGGCTACAGACGTTCTCCAGGAAAAGGCTGAACTGTGACGATCTGGAAAAATAGATACTCGGAAGAGTGACGATCCTGGCTTTTTGATCATGGGTACATAATAGATTTTGGAATGCTATTACTCTGCGCGAAAGCAATAAAATGAAGTCCTATGAGAAATTTGCCAATACTACATCAGAATTTTGCAACTCATGAAAACTAGACGACATAACGCGATAGAGCATATCCAAATAATTCTTCTTCTATTTTTGGTAGAGACCCATTAGAACAAAATAAGGCGACTGTTGATATGTACGCTCAGTAAGAAAATGAAATGCAGTCTTATTAGTTGGTCACCAGACTTCGAGCAGATGCTATGCTTTCTTTGATGAGATTAAAACTAACATGCGAGCTCTACATGCGACAAAATGATGTGCTCGAGTCAATTTCGACAGGAAACATATTCTTGTCCATGGAGGCCTTAAATGTTCGAATTAAATTGGACAATACCGACCTAAAATAGGTTATCGTAATACATGTCACAACGCTGACATCGTTACCAACTTTTGTAGTTATCGCCAATTGACACTGGGTTGTGATCTAATTCAACCATAAAAGGATAAGGAAGAAACCTAGGTGTTATCATATGAAGATGTCAAAGCCAGATTGATAATATGCTGGTAGTCACACACGCACACTTTTAATCGGAGAATGCTCAATTCAGAAGACCTGCGATTTAGTAGCGCCAATTATTAGTATAAACAGAAATTAAAACCAGAAATTCGATCAGTTGATTATATCACATAGTGCCTTAACCAACGATTCATATAGATGCCGAAAGCTGCAAGCTAAATACTCTCAGCAGCAGGTAAACGCAGCCACCTCTAAGCTGTAACAAAAGAAGTTAATACACCTAGAACCAAAAGCACAAAGCACAGCGGATATGAAACAGTAAAAAATAAGGGTCAAAATAGTGGAAAGTTGCTAAGTAGGAATAAAGAGCAGCTGTAGAGGTGTCTGGAACACTTCTTCCAATTTGAATTCTTCAATATCGATCATGAACCAATATGGACTAGTCTAGTCTAGTAGTGTCGCATCATCGAGAATAAGAACGTGGAGGTTTTAAGAATTTCTCTTACCTCGGTAGCATATCATTACCAAAACTAGAAACGCTACTTAAACAGATGTCGGTTTTCGTAGAAACAAATCGAGAATCCACTTTTCACAGCTCAACTGGTTCAACTCAAATCTGGAAGCATTTTTACTAAATGTCTCCAAATCGTAGAGGGTCACTCAATCTATAGCCCATTCTTGGCAGATATTTTTAAATTAGTGTAATCGTATCCTAAAAATTCGTTGGATAGATCTGGTGTTAAGTTGGGAACTATGAAGACGATCAAGTTAGAACAGGATCAAAATCAATAGAAGCAAATACGTTCATGAAACCATATAATTTCAATCAATTCAATCCCAAAGTGTAGAGATCATCACTATTGCCGACTGACCGAACTTCTTCAAAAAAGCCTTCGTACCCGAAGTCAAGGACTAGTGTTTCTCAACTAGGTCATATGTGGAACTTCAGTTAGATCTCTGTTAAATATGGAATCGAATGTCCAAGCAATACGGCTTTATTGTTGGGATATATGAAAGTTCATCCAAATCATAACACCACTAATGAAAAACTTTGTAATTATAAGAGCTCCTTACATCCAGAACTTAAAAAAAAAATCCTATGACTAAATTGTAATGCAAAGGAGGCCCCCGATCCAACAAATAAAGAAGTAATTGTAAACGAACGATGTTGCGTGAATTAATATCAGTTATGGCCTATTACACTATATCGGATATATAAAAGAATTCGAAAAATATCTCACCTGATGTGTTGTTGATGGTGGACTACTCGCCGGACTCCGTCGTCCTCTATCCCTTGTGCCATTGCTATAGTGATAACTTGTAGGAACTGAAGATGAGGTTGTTGCACCGAACATTCGAATAACTTGTTCGGGCGAAATAGGTCGTTTCTTTCCATTGTGTCTTGTTGAATTTGGCACTGTACCAGAACCTCCTGCACCTGCTAGCGAACTGCTTCCACCTGTACCCACTTGCAGCGAACCAGGTATATGACTTGATGAAGACGAACTTAGATAAGAACCACGGCCAGGAAGTGAGCCACCTTTCGATGGTACCCCAGCTGTATTGTAGTAATAGTGCGGAGAATGAGGCCTTTCTACAATTGTATACGATGTACCTGGAGGTGAATAATAAAGGCCAGATCGACCACGTAGCGAACTTGTACTGTTTCCTATACGAGCACTTATACCATATGGGCCACTGCCACCAATTACTGATGGACCTACACCGCCAGCTCCACCAATATCTTCGGCTTCGAAACTGTTCGATCGTAGATGACTTCCTCCAGATACTGATGCTCCTGATGGTCCACCCGGAACTCCTGAGGAGGTATGATGATGTAATGAACTGTGCGGTGGATGGTAGCCACGTGAACTCCAGCGTGATGGACCTAAATCGCAAAGTTCTGCATAATCGTTTCCCGCTGCGCTCATTGTTAGGGGGTCTCCGCCACCGGGGGCGCCCCCTAAGCGCATTACCGCACACCTGAAATAACAAGAAAAAAGAGAAACATTAGTGATATGAAAAAGTACTCTTTAATCTCTGATTTTAAATGAAATTGAGAAGATTAAGATAAAAACTCTACAAAAGGCGAATGCAATACTGTAAAACGTGAAAACATGTTATCCGTCAGTTGCACATTGATTTTTTCCTTAATTTTCATTTTCCTCCAAATCCGGCCTGAAGTTATGACGCTTTTATGGTTTCCGAGGTGAAATTTCTGTCAACGCCGTCAGTTTTAGTTTTTAATTAAATTATGAAGCCATGAAATGGTAGGTCTGGCTTTTTTTCTTTTCGTTCCGACTTTAATGAAAATTGCTGCTGCTTACGAATGAAAATTATTCGTACAGGATGAATACAAATGCTGCCCATTGCAGATTAATCGAGTAAATATATTGCCGTCCGAAACATAATTTTATAATTATGACTGGAAAATCAGAGCAAAAATGCTGTCGACAATATTGTTGCATGCTTAAATAAATATTACCCACACTATACAACATATATCCCGGGGGCCACATTACGTATGTATGTAAAACGAAGTTATGGAGCTCGGTGTCGAGGAGAGAATTAATTATCACGAATTTAAGCTCTCCAGTTGTCAGTTTATAATTTACAAACATCCTGGGACTGATGCATTCCGAGATTTTTAGTTTAGTTTAGTCGTTTTAAGGTTTCTAAGCTGTCATCGTGTCAAACTTTTTAAAAATTTTTTGAAAATTCTAATTGGGTCACTTTTTATCTACCATATCGAGATGTTTTGTTCACGTTAAACAAATTTTCATGAAGCTTGGATATTAGAACTTAAATCGAACGATTGATGATTGAAAGTGGTGACTAAGGTCTTTCGAGCCATTATATCCGTAAAAAAAAATTGTTTAGAGCCACATTATGAACACCGTTGCATAAAATGTCGACAATCCAACATACTATCTAGAATTTACAAATTCGCGCTTCTCAAGTATCACCTTAACCAATTAGCAATAGATATATTATTAGATTTGACTAACGAGTATTATTCAGCAAACCTTGGTAATGATTTTTCAGTCATGATACCTGTGCTCTGTGGTGTGCCGCAGCTTTCCGTTCTCTGACACCTTCTATTTAATTTGGTTATAGCCGACCTTCCCGAGGTTGTTAAAGATGTCAAAAAGGGGGATGATATACCATAATTTTCCTTCCTTTAGAAATAAATTTCCAATTTTTTTACGCAAATCTGGTTTTAAAATTACTGAGTTGATTTTATAAAGTGATGGTGCGCGCCTCGCTTGAACAAATATGGCTCATAGAGGGTAATAGAGGGAAAATAGAATATATAGAGGGAAAATGGAATATATTAAACTATTCCACATCTACACTGTTTTACTTACGAATCTCGTGTAATAAGAAATCAAGCTAGATATTTTATCAGAACAATACCCATCGAAGTAGCAATACACGAGTGAAAGACATCAGATGTTTCATGAGTGTTCCATTTATCGATGTTTGAAGTAATAATGTATGTTAACGCTTTAATTTTGTCTACGGCATACAACGAATATGTTGAAATTAAGTGTATGCAAATCTAGGCTTGATTTTGATGAAGAAAAATATATCTTTCATCTTTGCAAAATCCCAGGTATTCCATGGTATTGCTGGTGATACTATCAGATATGTAGAAATATTATTAAACCAACTAAAATTGATGAATATTTTAATTTGGAAAAAAATTTCAGAGACATCGGTAAAAAATAGTCGAAGTACTAAAGGCAATTGATCTATAGTTTAAAAGATCGCTTGACTCTCCTTAATCTTGAATTTATTGACTAAACATAAGCCAGTTTCCAAACTGATGGAAAAACTTGAATAGAATCTAGTTATGAAACTGAATGAAAAACTCGCATAAAATAACTGAAATACATTGCGAAATCTTTTAACTAAATATCAAGACTAACTATCAGAGCAGAAAGATCGCCCTCAGACGGAAATGTAAATATGATCAACGGAAATGGTCAATTTTCGCCCGAAAAAATTGCTCTACGAAGAATATGGTAAAAGTATTGCCTTCAACTTTGTCAATGAATAAAATAATCTCTTCTCCGGGTGCAAAAACAGGCAATTGTAGCCTTAAATAGAAAGAGTCGTCAAAAAGAAAGGTGGAAAGCAAAGGAAGAAAGGTCTGATACATATGCCCTAAAAATAAAATCTTTACATAAAGTCCATAATGGTGATATCTCTCGAAGTCAAAAATAATAATACAAAAAATCTCTAGTCGAAACGGCCGGATGTTGAAGTAGTAGTGCTTTCTTTTATCTATAGAAAAATTAATGCAACAACATCAATCAAAGAAAGGTAGTGTGAAATTGAGTTATAACTAAATCGAAAAATAAAAGACGCTTACTATTTTTTGTTCGAAAGTATATTACTTTTAGTGATGTGCTCGTGAAGACTTTTGACAGAGAATTTTATTATATCAAAAAAAAAAAAACACCCAACAAATCATAGTCATGATATAATTTTTCCAATCGTGCCGACTGCTTATCGACAACATTTTATAAAATAGTTCAGTGCCTTTGATCTAATGCCTCATAACAACCAAAAGCTTAGAAACATATCCGTGTCCATAGCAAGATAAATGAATTTAGATAATATTTTCTGATCTAAACTTACCGAAGAAATCTCGTCATCGGCTATATCTTTACCAGGATATATCTTGTTTGGCAGGGATCGGGCTGATAGTCGAGGGGGTGGTGTACCAATTTCCATCAAGTTCTATCTCAAAGCTAAGCAAGTTTTCTCATCAAAGGATCATGCGATTGAGTTCTTGTATCCTGAAATCAGCATGCAGAATATGTGCTATGCTCAGTTTACTGTCCATCAAATGACTTTGATTATGACAATACCCTCCAATTTGAAAATGTAGAATTATTCAAATGTTATGGAAGGCAGGGACTTTAATGTACATATGTGCAGCCAGGATAAAGTTCTAATTTTAACTTCGCTGCTCCAAAAATACGGTTAATTACGACTCTACATTACATATTATAACTCAGTTAGTCCTTCGCTTTTTTAGTACGATAGGTTATGAATTTTTTTTCTTGCTTATGACTTTCATATATACATACATACCAAATCCGGGAATATATGCTTCAATTACCGTGATTATAAACACTGACGTTGATGTCGAAGAACAAGCTATTTACTTTGGTATGTGTTGATGATAAATTCGTACCCTTCATGTCATTTTTTATATATGTTCCATTAAACGCGAGATATAATTCATCCAATATTTGTACGTAGTATTAAGTTAGAGTGCAATCACTTATCACTGAGTTTAAATATTTGTACAAACGCATGGAGCCGAGGATATTACATAAGCTTGCGAAGCTTGCGTAGAACTTAGAATACCACTATAAAACTCACAAAATGACAATACCAAAGCTTCAAACTTTGACACTAACTAGACTACTAGACTCAAAGACACAATGGCGGAACTTTTGAGAGTATATGGTAAGGGTGCTGCTCATTGCAGCCTTATCATTGATGAATTAAATGTATTTTTCATTTGCACATAAAAATGTAGAATTAGCCAAGGAAAATGGAGTCGTAATGTTGTCCTTCCCACCACATTGCAGTCATAAGCTGCAACCACTTGACGTATCAGTATTCGGACCCTTCAAGAGATATGCGGCTTCCGCACAAGATTCCTGGCTAAGAAACAATCCAGGAAAGAGTATGACAATTTATGACATGCCGAAAATTGTGGCAGAAGCATTACCGTTATCGACAACAGCAACTAATATTTTAAAAGGTTTTTCGAAAACTGGTATTTTTCCTTTTAATAATCATGTAATTTCTGAAGCTGATTTTGCGCCGTCGTTTGTAACCGATCGTCCGGAGCCAATTGCTAACGCGCCAACGAGTCATGAAGCATCGAAAGATGAAGGGAAGGAAAACGAAACGCTGCCCCGAAGTTATTCCATTGTCGAACCTTCTACGCCTAGAGTGGCTCATGTAACTTTAGCTAACGTCGAGCCTTCTACCTCTACAGCGATTCAGGTATTTTCACCTGAAGCCATCCGACCTTATCCTAAGGCGGGTCCAAGGGTGCAGACTCAGGCCGGAAAAAGAAAAAGGAAAGCTACTGTTTTGACGGATACGCCTACAAGAAATGCCCTCGCAGCAGAACAAAATAAGACGTTAAAAGCGAAGAAAGTAAATAAAAAGGTAGATAAAGGACCTCTACAGCGATTCAGGTATTTTCACCTGAAGCCATCCGACCTTATCCTAAGGCGGGTCCAAGGGTGCAGAATCAGGCCGGAAGAAGAAAAAGGAAAGCTACTGTTTTGACGGATACGCCTACAAGAAATGCCCTCGCAGCAGAACAAAATAAGACGTTAAAAGCGAAGAAAGTAAATAAAAAGGTAGATAAAGGGCATAAAAAAATAATTAAGATAAAACTACTTCTGTCTAGTTCCGAAGAGACGAATACCTTTGCCTAATTTGCTGCGAAGCTTATTCTGAGAGTTTGCCAGGAGAAAAATGGGTTCAATGTCAAATTTTCAAAAATTGGGTCCATGCCAAGTGTGCACCTCACGCTGGATGGACTTATGTCTGCTTAAATTGTGATAATGATAATGATGATTGATTTGTTATCAATTAATGTTAATCTCTTTTCATAAAAAGATCAAAAGACTTGAAATTTCAAAATATTGAATTGATTTATTTTGTGTTTGTTAAAGTTTAAAATATTTTATTTTATAATAGAAGTATATTGTTGATTTCAAATAAATATGTAATGATAAAACGCTATATTTTTGTATTGTTTCGATATACGTATATGATAATAATTTAATTTTGACCAGTGCTCAACGTTCCCCACACCCTTGCTCAATTTGCCCCATGGGAGAGGTAAGTTGAAAAGCTCTGACTTTCTTGACATATACGATATTTATTCCTTAGGTATATCTTGTACAGTAAAACTAACTCAATATATTAATCCTAGATTAAAGAGGCTTTATGCTGGTGTATATAATATGTTTATTCAAAAAATCAATTTTGAGTTATGTTAGTTTTTGGAAAAAATTGCTCAACTAGCCCCTCCCTACCCTATATATATATTTTTTTTTCATTATGTATAAATTGCCAAAGGTTAATCTCAGAGAATCCTCTATGACAATCAAGCCTGATCGAGTCAAGACAAAATGAAAAAAAATCTCATTTAGTACACTTTATACGTTATGGTTGCAATTGCATAATTTTACATCTCTATGTTCGAGATTCCACACGGGGAATTTTCATTTCCAAAATTTACATATATTCACATTCATTTATTGTTTTATTACGTTCGTAATATTTCCGCGGCAATCGTAAAAGTTTTTCTTCTTTACGGGTCTTATGAATACAAATTGAGTAAAATTGCACAGGCGTTGTTGAAACCTTTATAGTCGGTTTCAAATACTATCGTATGCCCTGCACTTAATTTTAATGACGCTATAGAATCGCATGCATTTAACAGCGCTCCATCTATTGATTTTTCTAGTCCTGAAGTGTCTGTTTAGTAAAATTAATAAATAAAATGGAATTTCCACCACGACCGAGGTAAGAACGTTTCCGAAGTGAATTTATTGCTAGGATATTGCCTGTAATTTAGTTAGATTTCATTGTATTTATCTAGAAAAATGTGTTAGATAACAAGGGAAACGCAAAACTTTCATTGGGATGGTAATTTGTCACAATCAGAAAATTCTAGGCGTCTGTACTGTTATAGGTCGCAATAAAAAAAAACACAAACAAAAAAAAAACCTCTTACTCGAGAGCTTCCTCTCCACTTTCAAAAACGATTTCCGAGGGACGACGACATTTTATGCAATGGAACTAACATTTTCGCTTTTATGCAAATCAAAATTTATTGAGGTTACAGCGGTTCTATACAGTATTCAGTACGCGTTGTAAATTCTCATGACTAAGTCCATATAACCAGCAGAAATGGAAGTACTTTACGGTTGTTTTCTGTGGTATCTGGAACTCTTGTTATATTTGTAGGTACATATATGCGAATGTAAAAATATTCCTATATAGGTATCTCATTCGGGTATACCAGGCAATAATAAAAGGACATTAAAATGGAATAAAGTAACATGTTCCGGATGGGACTGGATTCGTTGGTAAGAGTGCCTTTATTTGGTAGCTTTTCATGTGAGTTTTTATTCAATTTCAGAGGTGTGATGTGAATAATTAAAAGATTTTAATAAGTGGAGATACTTCCTATCACATTTTTGAATTTGTAAGGATAATATACATTCGCTTTAAATATATATAAATATGTTTGTTGACATGTTTCAGTGAATTTAAATAATTTAATTTATGCAAAAGCGTAACCATGAATACCAGTCCTTCACGTTTACAGACTCCGCATTCATTAATTTATTTATTTATACTGTTATGCCTCCACACATCCACGAAAATTTAAATTCTGGTATCAAATTTGGCCTGACAGATCTTTTTTTAAATTTTAAAAGTTGACAAGAATTTTACAATTTGTCAAGAAGGAAAATTAAAATAATAAATTATTTTTAAATATAATCCAGTGAAGAAATTACTTTAAATTAATATCGTCAATGTTAAAATAATTACAAAGAAAAAAAGTTTCCTGATAGATTTAACAGTGTTTTCAACATCTAGTTCTCAATTTGAGTTTGTTAAACGATATTTCGAAATTGAGTTGAAATTAGGAACTAAATTGAAAAAGATGTGGAAATCCTGAACTTCTTCTCCATAATTTGACAGAGATATTAAGACACTTGAACAAAGACTATAATCAATTTCAATGGGACCCCAGTTCAAAAATTATTTTGGAATTTTCTAGTTACACTACACTGAAAATATACATTGCGACCACAGCTATACCAAATTATAGACAAGATATGGTGATTCTAAACCACCGTAGAAAATTCCTAAAAAGTAAAATCAAAATTATCAGAGGAGACATTAATGAAGATGACCGACATGGACTAGTTAGTGAAACAGCAGAAGGCGAATGGTCAAAATCTTCAAAAAGTACCTAATCATAAACCACTACACTAAAGAGTATCCAGTGAGAAAATCCGTGGAATATTACAAAATTCAACTAAAGCGTTAGACTCTGCGAATAAACTGATAATGCCATAACAATATTATCAAACGTTCCAGTAGAGCATCCCTAGAAAACTATCATCCACAGAATTTGCAGAATCAAACTAGTGCTAATATTAAACACACAATCTACCTCAGCAGGTAAAAACGGTTTAAAGTCATCAAGGACAAAGCAGAAGCAAAACCATGTCGTTTTAAAAAGAAGATAAGACATAAGGGGCGATTATTCAGTTAGAAAGCACATCCTAAGCAATAATTATGGGCTAAAGAACCAACAATACTCTAATTGAAAATTTCTAATACGACGAATTAACAGAAGATCCAACCTTGACATGGTATAGCATCCAGCGAATACGCAACTTGTAAAGAATATGCAGCAATTATTAATTATACTTTCAACAAATGTCTAGTACTAAGGTCCGCGCTAAGCTAAATTTTAGCGGGTCTCCAATATCGGGCCGTTCTTAGCAGCTAAATTATGACAGCGGAGACTCAGAGAAAAGATATATTAAAACCAAGAAGAGGAAGAATTTTGCAATTTTTTACGGAAATACAACGCGCGGTGATAATATTTCTAAAAACAGGTAGTTAAAATTCTTTGGAAATATTAAAAATATAAAAATAATATGCATAATGTATACAATAAAAAAAAATTACGTCCACGAAAAGAAATCTAATTCATCCGTACTTACAGCAAAGACGTACAAAATTAGGTTAACTACAAAAATCCGGTCAATAAACTTATCAAATATCAGAACTCTTACAATAAATATTTTTAGCGCGCTAAAGAACGGCTCGGGTGGATAAATTCTAGCTAAATTTTTTGGAGACTTACTAGTGGTGCCATCTCTAATCAAAACCCAAAGGCAAATTTAGCGCGTTGACCTTAGTACCACTCTCGCTAAAATTCAAGGTAAATTTTCGCCAATATTTCTTAGCTTGCTAAATTTTCATACAAAATTTAGCTCAGTGCGGACCTTAGTACTAGGCTAAAGCTTAAAGAATTTCAAGTATCATTAACACCACCGGCAATTATTAAGCTTGCTTCAAATAACTTTACCAAAATTTGATAGCGATTACTTAAAGTGATGTCTATTTTATGACTTTTAACGTAAATGGTACATAAATAAGCAAGAAAAGCTGAGAGCCTCATAAGTTATTTTACTCTATCAGAAGAAAACTTAACTTCAGCTTGGAATATATTCCAAGATCACTACGACTATCCAATATTATTGTAGTGACGGCTGTCGCTAGTGCTGAAAAATCCAATAAATGATCAAATGTTACTAATACATATCTTACTCAAAAACCATAACTACACACCACGATTGTTCGTCTATAACAGGGGTAAAGTATTGTCTTTGAAATTTTTGTCTCCCACCTCATAGAAATCTTACATTATTCTACCAATAACATGTGTCAAAAAGACTGTTTCGCCTAAAATACAGCAAAAATTTATTAAAATATCATAACCATTTGACTCGTTTCCCTGTTTTCTCAGAATATTTGATTGAGTGGATTTTAATTACTCGACCCTTTGTACTAATATCTTTACTTGGCTGGAAATATTTCTTAGTTTATGCGTATGTAGACGTTTATTATGGCCAGTTTCACAGTCCAGGCTTAAGCCAGAGCTGAGTTAAGCCACGGGTGTGGCTTAAGCCCAGAACTTAAGCCTACTCGGTTTCACAGTACTCAGTAAGCTGAGGCTTAGTTAAGCCGCGGATGAAAATTTTTAAGTTGTCAGCACTGCGGTAATTGTGAATTTTTTTAAAGGAAAACTGCCATTGTGGATTAAAAACTAAGCGAAAAGAAGAAGATCTTTTTATTTACCAGTTTGTTGTGATTTTTTTCTGGAAGGATATCAAATCCAAAATCATTGTTGCAGAATGTTTCGACAACGTAAACCATCAAGGCCGAATGTATCTACAGCCGGAACCGAGAATAAAAATCAACGTCATCCCATTTCTCGAAATGTTGCGGCCGACTCTTTATAATTTTTTCACGGGTCACACCTTGCGATATTATATTATACATTTCTTGGTCTCTTATATCCTCTGCATCAGATAAATAACTCATTTTTGTCCTAAACTGTTTGGTTTCTTCTTAAAACGTCAAATGGAATGCTGACACTAGCTGCCAGATAGTACTCAAAACTGCTAATTAGATAACTATTTTTCGCTTGGAAAATTTCAATTTAGTTTTAAAATATAACTTTTGAAATGTGCACGTTCATTTAATAACAAAAATTATAATATTTATATATGTATATATATTTATATATGTAATATATATTTAGCAATAATTTCTTATGTGTTTCACAGCAAAATCTGAGGCTTAAGCCTTCGAGATGACGGGCTTAAGTTAAGCTTTCCTTAAGCCAATGATTTCACTTAAGCCTTGACTGTGAAACCGAAATATTTATTAAGCCTTGACTGTGAAACCGGCCATTATAGTATTCTTGATTTAATCGCTGGATATTTTTTGATACTTGACGGGAGATGGGACTGTATGCCTTAGGCTGTGGTTACATTGTGAGAGATTTCGGGATATATCTCCTCACACTTAGTTGTTTGTATAACTTTAAACGATATTCTGCAAAATTAAATAGTTATTTAATGCAGTGTAAAACATCAGAGCAAAGTCTACTGCATTACTTCACTGCAAAGTATTATAATAATTAATATACAAACAATAATATCGCATTTGTAAATTATTTCAATTGTCTTATCATTTCAAGTGTAAAACGCTCATAAAACCGGCTTCATATCCATTGAGAGAATTATAATCCCATAACAAGAGTTACAAAGAGTTTAACTAAAAAACAAAAAAAAATTAAAGATTCATACGCTGATTTTTGTTCTCATAAAAACAATAACACTCTCATATATATAGTTAAAAAAAGAATGACAATTCTTGTAACGAAAGTTAAAATTCTTATAACCAGAGTTTTATTCTCATAGGAAAACTTAGTCAAAATCGGCCATATTTTCCTTTAATATAAAGGTTTCATAGTAAAACAGAATTCCACAAATGTAAATAAGCAACATTTGTGGAATTCTGTTTGTCCATATTTTAAAAAAACATCAAAAGTACGTTTTTCAGAAAATAAGTGCTTTTACATGAATTTGAAGTAAATTATGGAACAGTTCTTACTTATTTCGAAAAAAAAAATTGTCTATTATTACCAATAAAATTCCCTTAAAATCTTAGCTTATACAGGGTTTTCCGTAAATGATCTGATACCCCAAGGCTATGGATAGGTCATGCTTAGATAAACTTCATGTCCACGGTTGTTACAAATAAATCATAAGTATAAAACTGAATTTTTACAGTTTTTACTTGTATTTACATCCGTATCTTCTCGGTATGGCACATTTGTGCCACCGATTGTATGGCTCGGAAGAAACGTATATGTAGGACAGAGTTTGATTTAAAACAATATCAATATCAGAATCTGATTTCAACATTTCTTTCACATGTTCTGAACTGGAATGTCGAACGCCAGCCGTTTTGAGTATTCCTAAAAATTCTTCAATCTCGTCTTGAGTTAGCGGTTTCCACATTTGTGGGGTTTTCAGGATTTTTGAAATCCCATTAGACTATTTGATTTTCCATTTGTTTCTTTTATAATTACGTTACAAATTACATCATCCAGCAAGCAGTTGAAAGTGTCACGTACAGAAAGAGTATGAGCCGATCTGATGATTGACCACAATTGTGATGCCATATGATGTTGCTTTAGCGTGAAAAATTTCTTGATCAGATTGTTCTTCAGGACACATATCATTATGTTCGTCGTTGTCATGGCTATTCGCATCGTCTTCATCTTCAATTTTTATTTGACGAGTTATGCCTCTATGAACATCTTAAACATCTGATTCTTCTTCAACCCAAGTTTGTTCGGTTATAGCTCTTGGAATCGATTCGTACTCAGAACTTTTTTCTTCGTCGATATTATTCTGTAATAAAACTTGTGAACTATATTTTCCTCGACGAATAATTCGTCCAAATACGCTATTTGTTGAATGTAAGACGTCTTATGAATGAAAAAATTACAACATATTCCTATAAAGAAAAGGAACAAAATAAATACATACATTCTAAACCCAACGAGTGATATTTCTTTTTCAGCAATTATTATTACATCTAAAAAATTCTTCTTAGGTAGTCAAAAATAACCCACACTATTGTAAATTATTTTTTTTCCCAGAACTGTATCTATCACTAAAAAATTTTTTGTAAAAAGCTCAAGTTTACAATCCTATATACTTAACTGGTGTTAACTTTCACAAAACCTTTTGTATTGACTTTAAAAAAGGCTATGTCATAATAATACTGTATAGAACTAACATAGTTAACATATAATTCTCAGAAATTGTTGGAAATGGGTGAAAACTACAGAGTGGCGCAACTGAGCCATGATGTGAAGATTTGAAGATTTTTTTTTGCCGTGCACATGAAGTATAAGCAAAAAATTTTATGGGTGGGGGAGTAAATTCTAATGATTTCGGAGATAACGGCGCTTAAAGATATTTGGAATCACCCTATAACTTCTTAACGTTACTGTTACATCCATGATGATGAGCAAATCCAGCGAAAAAGTTCAATTCCTGCCAGACAGTACGCAACTACGGGGACGAGCTTTTTAATCCAGTTTTATTGGATATGTTCAAGAAAAAGTGGAAAATACTCGGAAAGTGTTACATTTTGGGTACAAAGTAGATCATTTTGAACCCAACTTTTGGGCTTTTTAAATTCAATATGCATAATTTGTGTTGACGATGTATTTTTTGATAAAAATAGTAGTTAAATAAATACAAACGAGTCATAGTTCCGAAATGTTATCTTTGTTAAGCCATAATTTTAAAACGGAGGGCAGAAGGAGAAAAATTTATAGACCATGGAAAGGTTCAACGATTTGTCAATCTAACAAGTTTTAAATGATCTCTGTGTAACGTTCAGGGTGATTAATAAAAACATTTCAAAATATTTTTAAGTCTCGTTATCTCAGAAGTCGTTAAAATCCCCCCCCCCCCTACACACATACATTTCTTTGTTTCTTGCTTAAGAGGAGTCAGTACCAATATTTGCAAGTTTCATACATTTTTCAATGCAAATTTCTGGCAAACTATTTGCAGCAGGATAATGATTTATATCTTAAATTAAAGGTAATGAAGAAGTCTAGTAAATAACGTCGGCAAAAATTAAAAAAAGTGTATTCGAATGGAGATATTAGCTCGGAAACTTATAAAAATGGTAAAAATTGAAGTCTTTTAAATCGAATTCCTGTGGGTAGGTATTCTCATTTCTTTAAATTGTGACTATTTTAGAAAGATAAGGCCTAGATCTAGCAAATAACGTCGAGTTTTTTTAATTTTTAGTGGCGCTTTTTATAATTATTTGACTCTAATAGTACTTGTTTTCTCTCTCGACATTTCACCGGCAAGAAATTGCAATATTTATTTGAAAATTGTTTAAATACATAGCAAAATAGCACATTTAACAATTATGGGCAAAAAAAATTTAGGAAAGTTAATTCTCGTTAAAAATTTTCAATTTATGTGAACTGCAAATTTTTATTTTTCGTCTTAAATTGTATGGTTTTGTCGGATGTTGGGTTTCTGTTTTTTGCGATAGATGTCTCTAACGTGCTCTGTGGTCTAGGTCTAGGCTAATTTTATATGAATTTTCTCACTTTAAGGACACAAACCTACGTATAGTAAATTTTATTACCTACAGGTTCGCTGGTATCTAAATTGAAACTTTTGCTGAGTACTCTTAAGCATGCATCCTTAGCCTTCGGGTGCCAAACCGCTCACGCAACACCGGGTATATTCGAAAAAATTATTTTCTCAAGGCTATAATATGTACATATGTAATAAATTCTAGTCCACTTTTATACATAAATATATGATATCGAAAATGTGTTATATCGATTTGCTAATAAATAAACTCCCACGAAATTTCATTTACTCTACAAAAACAAGATCGCCAAGGTATTCTCTATATATGTATGTATTCAGCTCTCTGCTATAGACGGAGCCCACTCTATTCCGTGTCGCATACTGCTGACAGCGAGATAATCACAGCCACACTGTGCACTATGCCATAGAGAAAGTATCTATAGAGAAATCTCTTGAACAGCTGATCAATAGAAAGAGATTACCACGTCAATTGAAAAAAATAAAATAAAACAATTAATGGAAATTTTGAAAGAAAGAACTGCATGTAGTCTTAAGGAAATTGAGCATGTGTGTGACAGAGAGAAATATACTTGATTTTTTCTGAAGGGGAAATTTTTACATTTTTCAATAACCGAGCACATGGTTTTTTATACATTGGCGAATAAGGGTGTAGTGGTTCACTGTTGTTCTTTATACACTGGCGAATAAGGTTGTAGTGGTTCATTTTACACACTGTGGGTTTTGCATGTATTTATGGCAAAACGAGATTGCATACTTTTGTGTTTATTTTCATAAAAGACGTTACAAATATAATTTCAATCGGTCATTTTATTGTTGAATTTGCAGACAATCACGTACAAGTGTATAACCTTATTTTGAAATATTGTACTGTGAAAAATAAAAATAATAAAATTAATTGATTTGCACTTATTATAAGTGCATATTATAAACAGAAATAAAAAATCAATTAGTAATGTGGTGTGCCGTGAAATGCTTTAAATGGGAACGGGGCCAATCGCTTTTCCGTTTCCCAAAGGATGAAAGTGGGTAAGTTATGTTTTTTTCTCATTTTGAGGGTTTCATTACTATATAGCATAAATATTCGCGCGTTCCAAAAATCCGTAAGACATACTGAGAACATTTTCCCTGTGTTATTCTAATTACACAGCAAACAATTGCTTTAATTTTAATTCAATTATCGGAGGTGAAAACTTTATAGTCTCTCATGTGCCTTTAAAAAAATATTTAGCTTAAAATTTCTTGAAGTTTCGAAATCGACTAATTGTGAACCAGAAAAAGGAATTCATTTACCTCCAATTAATAGATAATTGATTGAATTCCCAGATAAACCTGCAAAGGTCACTGCTGATAACTTGATGATAAGAGCAGACTATCATAATATGGATTTCGGAGAAGAGAATGCAATGTGTTACTTCGCTGGGTGGCTTCTTAAGAAACACAAAGAAAACCACAATTGCAATGCCAATGCGATCCCCGATGAAAGATCTAACAATGTGTTCATAACATTTAAAATGTATGAAAATGGCAATTTGATAATTCCGTCAGCTAATTTTATGAATGCGTTAGAAAGCATGGAAAAACAATTCTTGGAGAATTTCTCTCAATTTATATGAAGTTTTAAAAGCAAACTTTACATATAAATGTTGCGAGGCTTCAAATAACGAATACCTTGTGCGACTTTTTATAAGAGCCCGCATTCATTATATCCAAAAAATTTTCAGCAAGGACCTTGTAAAAAACAACAGTACCAACAGACGAAAAATGTTAACATTAAGCCATTTATATAAACATACGTACGTCTGCAAATATTTCTAGGAGTATATGAGCAACGACGATGTGAAATTAATGCTAATATGTTAAGAAACCCACATAATTATAATCTAAGTGTTCTTTAGAATAGTGCTTTTAGCCAAATTGCATAAGTAAAAGAAATATTAATTGAACTATACAGGGTGTCGCGTAAGTGGTATTACAGCCGAAACCTCTGGACAGGTCGTGGTTATACAAGCAAAAAATTGTATTGGTGGTGGGCGGGGCCTTGGTCATAACGGTTTCCGAGATAACGGTACTGATTAACTTCTGAACGTTACATATTGACTTAAAATTTGATGAATAAGTAATTATTAGACCTTTCCAACGGTTTACAAATTTTTTCTCTCCTTTTCTCGGTTTTGAAGTTATGGCTCCACAATCTTAAAATTTCGGAATTTTAACTCGATTTTTTTTTTTTTTTATTAACTACTATTTTTATCCAAAACACGCCCTGAACACCAATTTTTCTTATGGGATTTAAGAAGCCGAAAAGTTTACCTTTAAAATGATTTATTCTGTACCCTGGCTGCAGCGACTTAAAGATACTCGGGAATAATTTTGTGATACAGATCTAATTAAAGTTACCACAGGAAATATTGGGAATGAAATTTTAAAGATAAACACAATTTTCGTAAAACTACTTTACATTTCTAGTCCGCGGCAGCGAAATATTTCAATTGTGAAATGAGAACTGTCAAATCCATTTCCCCTTATTAAAAAATTTCAGAATAAAATGAAAGAAAGTGGGGAGTAACTATAAGTCTTTTCACTCTTTATCATTGTTTTAATCTCGTTACCTTTGTCTCGCAAATTAATGCAGAACATGGTAAAAATGTGTGTCATATTTCTACAGGGTGGACTATAAAGAAATTACGTTTTTACAAATTCAATTAAGATTTCGTTAATTAGCTATTTTTAGGTTTTAGTCTCTTTTTTATAATATATAGACATGGAAAACTTCTTTTATATAACAGCACAATAATTCTACGATATATATACTCCTTATTACTGATATTAATGTAAAAAATATTGAATATTTATACAGCTATTTTATTTGTTAACCACTCCGTATTTAAGAATTTTTATAATCTTTATCTATCTCTTTTTGACACACTATAGGCAGATAATATTGGTTTCATTTTGTTAGACAGAAGATTTCTAAAGTTTTGTTTGTTGTTTGTTTTGTCATTCCTATTAAAAGCAATGATGCTCATTTGAAGGACAACAGCAGGTTTTGATTGTCTGGTAGAAAGAGAATTCTCTTCTAGTATATGCTCTCTGCTATGCCATAGAGAAAGTACCTCTGCACTATGCTGCGTGGACGACCTGGTTGCCACAACAAAAACGGTGGGTACAGAAAAAGAAAAGGCACATTACATGTACACCTATGCCGGCAATGTAAAGGTAGGCCGGAGATTTTTAATGAGGCAGTCTACCTGTGTGCTCAGAGTAGTACAAAAGTAAGAGGTTTAAGGGTCCCTTCAGGACCGGATGTACATATGTGATG
This sequence comes from Dioctria rufipes, assembly GCA_963924295.1. NCBI lineage: Eukaryota > Metazoa > Arthropoda > Insecta > Diptera > Asilidae > Dioctria > Dioctria rufipes. The sequence goes on along the minus strand of OZ002743.1, from coordinate 153,100,271 downwards.
CATTGTTTTTTTTTTTTTTGTTAGGCACGATATTTTTGTGTGAATGGATCGTGACAGCGGCACATATTTGGTCTACTCTCTCCCCCCCCCCCCCCCGTCAGTAGCCGACGCACTAGCGTGCGGCCTTGTAGTCAACGCTCTTCACAGAGTGAGCTGTCAGCCAATGCTGACAGACTGGATTTCGCGTCCTGCTAGTACTCACTGATATGCTTCCATAACATCTCTTTCTAAAAGTACTGATAAGGAAAGCGTGGCTTTTATAATAAGATTATAGTAATTATTATCATATCCTTATTAATCTGACAACAGTACCGATTACTATATATCGCGCCATGCTCTGTACAAACTCTCTTGCAATTATAACTATTACATATTTTACCAGTATTCAGATGGTCATCTCAATATGCCAGTAAAGCTTAAGCACATAGTTAAGTCGAAGTATCTCATGCTGCGGTGATCCAATCGATATTCCTGTGCATTTCATATCTCCTACAACTTTTTTTCCATTTTAATTAATGAATTCATATTCCATTCCCTCTTCATCACTTCAGTACATTTTCAACGAGCATTTTTCAACAGAAACTTCTCAGAGTTTTACAAAACAAAAAAAAAAAATCCAAATTAATTTATCCATTTTTCTCCTCTTTATTGTTGAGAGGTTCCTGAATATGCTCAAAAATTTATATTGCCCCATTTATAGAAAAATGTCGCATCACAGGATCACGATAGCAAAAATCAATTTATTTAAAAAACAAAAAAACACAGCGAGCACTTGAGACTACTCTGGAACTCATTACCAACGGAAACGCAATCATCAAGCTCCATCGAAAGCATTAATATACGGGCCATTAAGTAGCGACAATTATTATTGAGTATTTGCCAAGAAGAGCTAAATAAAAGGCGAGGAGTATTTCCTCCAGAAATATCCACACATAATGGTAGGATGGGGTAGGTTAGAATGGAATGCAGGTGATGAAGACGAGCCAGAAATCGAGTACAAAACCACAACAAGAAAACGCCTCGTCGCCCACAAAAACCCACCTAAAAACACGACAAGACGAACATTTTAATGGTTGTACTTGAAATTCAACGAGACTTTAATTTGGCTCTCTATAAGCTACTCTCACCGATTTATCTTGAAAGGATTCTTAGTTGGGGCGAAGTCATCGGTTTTTAGTAGGATTTTCTTGTGTATGGAAAGGTCCTTTACGGCGAAGATAATTAATTTACCCTTACCGCCATCTATATTGCACTAGTCGGCCTATGTATATAAATGTCTGCAATATTTAGTCTTTAAGGGTTAAAGGAGAAATAAAAGGCATCAAGATTGGAATACGAGACAGACCAGGCAGTGGTGTAATGAATCTAAAATTCTCTTGGCACATTGCCAAAATACTGGAAAATGTTCCGATACCCGCTGGGAATTTTAACTTCACACTCACTCCAACTCTCCTGGCGGAAAATATATTGAAATCGATTTTCTGTTGCTTGTCGAACGCATATAAAAGTTGTCTGCCTTTGAAAGCTGTGATTGGAATTTAGGAGATATAGTAGAATATAAGCGGCTGGATATAAAGGTAGGATGCACTTGGATACCGCAGGAGTTGAGCAATTTGAAATTCCGTATTTCTTGTATTGCTTTCCTAACTTTAGACTGCTATATAACTAGCGGTTATTGATTGTGTGCCTGTGATTCAGTTTCATACCCCCAAATGTGGTTGCAACTTTTGCTGCCTGATCAAAAGTTTGGAGAAAGAATTCGATTTGGAGGATACAGAGTTGATTTAGAGGTAAAATCTGATTTTTTATAGCAATTTCCACTTCGCAAGGTTTATCCTGTCGTATATAAAGAAGATGTCGAGTTAAGTTAGTAAGTATCTCTGCAGAAAGTTTTACTGTTTTGATGGAATTGTTATAACTGTTTTATATATTTTGAAATTACTCTTTTGACTCAATTTGTTTTTTTTAAGAAGTTGATGGAAATATGGGAAAAGTTTTATTGAGTTTAGATTGTCTTTGATTTTATGATATAATGGTGTCTTGAATGAACCCATCTTTTGACAGTACTTTACTTAATACAATTTGAGTTTTTGGACGAAGAGAAATCAACTAATGATCTTTTAAGTCATATCAAATAGCAACTAGACACTAACTTTAGCTACAACTACATTCTCAAAATTTTAATCGCAAAAAAAAGGTTATATATGCTCAATATATGGGTCGCCCGAATAAGAGTCACTTAAATATCGGCGATGTGAAGACACTTTTGTACGAGCCTGTACTTTATCTGCTTTCGTTGCTGTATATTGACTTGAGTAATAATGATGTTTACAAATTCTCTAAACTCTACTTTGCGCAGCGAGGTCGTATGTTTGTTAAGTATTATTAAGCAGGCATAAGTCATTTTGAGTTTGTCCGCTGCAAAAGCAGCAAGTCTGTAAAAGCAGTCCGTGTCGCTATTACTCAGTCAAGTCGGAAACATTAACGGATTAAAAAAAATTAATATAAAAAACTTTTTTTTTTCAAATCAAATAGTTACTCAGCTTATATTAATATAAGGAAAAATTTCATTGCAGTCCAGATCATCCTTCCCTACGTAGTATAGGACATTGAGCTATTTCAAGAAGGTCAGCGGGGTTACTCCCTGAACTCCTTGACTGGAGAAGCTGTTATATTCATCGTTGCAATAAGGCAGCAGTTGGAGCAAAGCAACAGTTAGAGTTAGTTGTACCAAAAGCGACAGTTTGTTTGTTGAATCAGATCTACACAAGCTTATGCAAAGTGCCTTTAACCAGAATATGGGATTATCAATTAACCCAGCTAGAATGGTGTTCATCCCTTTCACTAGGAAAAGCGGGCTCCAGGTCCCGGCTGCTAGGTTAAATGGATATACCCTAGAATATTCCAGAGAAGAAAGATACTTAGGAGTAATCCTTGATAGCAAGCTTACCTGGAATGCTATCCTTCAAATGATAACCAACGAAGCTACATGGTGCAAAAAATATCTAGGCGCCACTGGCTTTTTCACATCATGTCCTCAGCAAGCACTTAATGCCATTCTTGACTTACAGCCACTGTACCTTTTTATTTAGAGGAAAGTAGCGGCTAGGGAGAAAGAAGGTCAGATGATTACACTTTTGATGTGGGACATCCTAATAGCCACGACCAGGTCAAGATGATCATATGGATATTATGGTCAAAAGATTTTCCTTCAAAGAAGGTGACCAGCTAAACATTAACGAAAGACCACAGATATTATACAGAGGACTTCAGTCGTACAACAGGCCTATGTCTAGTATACCTACTGATGGATCCAGAAAGAATGGCAAAACAGGCGCAGGGGTAGTCGGTCCAGAAGTGGAACTCTCCATTCCGTTTGATGGCTCATGCCTAATCTACAAAACGATGTCGTCCAAACGAAACCGTTTGCATATAAATACACGAAATATGTTGGTAGTGGGAAACTGCCAAATTAAACAGCAATTATAATAAATGTAATTGATTTCTCGATTTCCTTGTGCAATTGCATCAAATTAAGTGTGTGCTCTCAATAATTTATACTATAAGAGTATAGCAGTGCAGTGCAACAAGACGATTAATATAAAATTTTGTTTTCAATACTAAAAGTGCAAGTTCCAGTGAACTGCTGTTTGGTTCTAAATTAACACTATATGGTTCTAAATTATACTGAATACACATCAGGTACTACTAAATCGTTTGTGATGATTAACTACTACACATAAGCTCGTGCTCAAGTCGTCAAATGAAGGAGTCGGAAGCGAACACAAAAATACATGTCGTTTGGACGATATCGCTTTACCATGCATTGTAAATAAGGCATCACCTTCCATTTTTCAGGCGAAAGCCTATGTTCTAGAGGGTGGCGCTCAGGAAAAAGTAAACAGGGCAGCAAGAACTCCAACATCTACATCTGTGCAGACAGTCAAGCTGTGCTCGTGGGTCTGTCTTCTCAAAACTTTGAGTCAAAACTAGTCTGGAGCTGATACTCGAAACTGCAGCTGCTATTTGGGGACAACGGAGTGCACGGTATTGAAAAACAGACGATCTGTCAAAAACCGGAAATGATAGTCCATATAATGATCCCTGACCAACGTTTGGCCTACTAAAAAGCTAGCCTAGGAGGAACTACAAAAATGTCCAAACAGGCAACTGGATATGTTCTGACGTAGTGCGCCCGGTATGAAGAGAGCAACGAAATTCGTAACCCCTCTCCTCTCTAGTCATGCAAACTAATTGGCCTTAGTAGACTGGCGCTCAGGCTGCTCACTAATGTAGTCACTGTGCTGGCCTCTTCTGTTATTTTTGAAAAAGGTGAGTATTTCTGACAGTGAACTGTGTCGACTGAGTGAAGAGGTACATTAAACCTCGAAGTATATTACATATGAATTTTCCGCGTTTGCAACATTAAGGTTGCAAATTACTGAAGAAACGCTTTTCTATCCAAATAAGGTTTGGAATCTAATCACTTTGAATGACGACACAATATATAAACTCTGGTCGCGGTAGCCGCATGGAAACTGCGATCTCCACATAAAAGTTACCTCGATCTTTCGACCACATGATATCCAGCTTGAGAAATACAACATATCCGAAAGTGAAGTGAAGCAATATTAGTGACATCAGTGATACGCATACTGGCAGGCACAATGCTCCCTAAAAGTCAGAGACTCCAGACCCCCGAATATATTTTTTCTTATTATTCCGTTCGCTGTATAAAAAATTTTAGCTCTCTACGTAGACGCGCTCTCAGGCAGTGTCCAAATATACATAGTGAAAAACCAAGGCTCTGTATGGCAGGACCGAGAAAGTGTTGCCTGATTCAATCCATTTTTGAACTTGCATTTGAAATTTTTATGAAAACATCGTGTAAAAAATTTGAGTTCTCCACGTCGCGTCGCGGCGTTCTAAGGCAGTGCTCAAATACATAGTGATAAACTGAAGTTTTTATGGCAGCACCAAGAAAGGGTTGTTCAATTTAGTCCATTTTTGAAACTTTATTTAGTATTACTATAAAAACACCATTTGTACCAAAGTGCAGTTCTCTAGGTCAACGTGCTCTTGGGCAGTGTCTAAATATATAGTGAAAAACAAATTTTTGTGTGGCAACCCTACCAAGGAGTTGCCCGAATTGTCCCATTTTCAAACATTTTTTTTTTTTAGTTTTTACTATTTTTTTGAAAAAAGCCCATCTGCAAGATATCTCGAGTAATCGTATGGATCGGCAGATAGAAGTCGGACAGATGAACAGACCGAGACAGACGGCTAGGCGGACAAGGAAAAGTCAAAATAATATTATGCATGGGTGTCCAATCCATTCTGCTCTACTATTATTACTTCTATGCGTTACAAACGGAATGACAAACTTAGTATACCATATGAAAGTATACCATATAAAAGCTTCCAGGTTCGAATCACGAATGTTGCAGTGATTTTTTATTCTTCCTTATAGAATCATTTTCTATTGATAATCTGAGCTCTGAAGATAATTTGTTAAGAACATTTAATTTCAGAAAACTTTATTATGTTTTTAAAGCAGGAGTTTGGGACTGAGTGTATCTCTCCCTTAAATTTTCAAGAAACACAATCTCCAAACAATTCTTAACATTCCCAATCATACATAACATTATAAATAAGTTAAAAGTTAATGTGCTCGTATGTAATTATCGTTGGTCAAAAGTCCATTAATGGAGTGAGTAATGAACGAAAAAGGTCGTATACATCTTGGCCATTAAATATTACGGTGTTCGCACACTCAAAGTTGATGTCGATTTAATGTGGCTATATCAGCCAAAAACACATTGCCTATAAAAACAAGCCCATTAGTCCCTTGAGGCATCCTTCCAAAATGCAGGGGATTGACTCCATTATCGCGACCTTTGTTCATACATATATTCCAGCAGACCACACGCTTATTTTACTTTTGTTTTTGGTTCTAAAATAATTCGTTTAGAAATATTAAATCTCTCCCCAAGCAAGAAGTAAAAGTATTCGCTAAATGTCAAAGTACAAAAACTTAATTGAGTGGAAAAGTGGTGTGAACTAAGTGAAAAAAAAAACACAGAAACAACCTAAAGGGGACATACTGAGTACGACAACACAAACAACGCAACGGTCTGAATTACATCATCCGCATAATTGCTGCTATTGGACTCATTTACGTGTTCGCTGGGCAAGTTGGTCACTAAATGTCGTCTTTTACATGTAGAAAATATGCCGAAGGACATGAGAAAAACCGTTGTGACAGCATGGTGGTGAAAACCTTTTATAGATGCCAGCAACACCTCTCTGGTATACTTAATATAGGTTGACAGCTATTGGCATACTTCGTATATGGTAAACCTATACATATAACAAGGACAACATTTTAATCGGGTGATCCTGTCCACCCAACATAATTAAAATAAAGAAAAATGAGGTATTAAGTCGATTACGTAAATGAAGAGCAGCAGATTTTCGCTCCTTTCCATAACCATAGGTCCGCACTTGCAACTTTAGTCCTTATAGACTACACACACCGACACTACACTACCCTCGAGAAATATAATTCATTTCAAAGAAAATATGCAGTAAAATGGGGATGAATTAAGCTCGATTACATGCTGAGTACACAATAATCCGCCATCTAGAAATAGCTGAATCTGTAACGCTACGGATGCATATAAAAATGCGACCACCCACCGCCAGGGACGCATTAAATCAATTCTAATGAGATTATTGCGAGATGAAGTACTCTGCACCGCAACTTGGCTAGGAAACGTGTACAGCATTTTTGCTCTTGCTATGTAGATGAGGCCCGAATGAATATGCATGACGCGGGCTTGTTAAGCATTTTTATACCAAGGTGATAGTGTCCTTTGAACCTAATCCGGAGAGGAGAAATTTTTACATTGGCTGTATACAGTGGAATTTTTGGAACAAATTGGATGATGTTGATTTAATAAATTTTAAAGGATTTAATTTTATCTGTTGGTTTTGTGTCTGCTCTATTTACGGTTGAACGCATGAAGGGATTTTATTAATTTCAAGGATACATTGCTTTAGCTTGATTTATTTGAGTATTATACCTAGCTACTAGGCTAAATACTTTGTTGTTTGGTTATCATAGTGAGCTTCAATGATATCGTATGAGCTCCTAATTAGTACTGTTTTTATACTAACCACAACTCATATGACCAGGTTTGTCAGTTCTTCTTTTGGATAATTAGAAAGCAGTCGGTTAGGATCAGTCAACTTAAATAAATACGAAGCTTAAAAAATCAATGATACGAGTATTTTCTTTTGTCTGTTCATCTGTTCTGACGTTAACTCAAGAACGCATTTTGTAAGGAGCTGAAAATTTGCACGCGGGCTTTTTTAAAAAAATGTAAATTTAAGTTTGAATATGGGACAAATCGGCTAACTCCTTCGTAGAGCTGCCATGTAAAAATTTTGTTTTTCACTATATATTTTGGCACTGTCTGAAAGCGCGTCGACGTCAAGAGCTGAAACTGTGTACATGGCGTTTTCATAAAAATTGTAAAGAAAATTTCAAAAGTAGATTAAATCGACAACACCTTCATGGTATTGCTATATAAAAACTTAGGATTTTTACGTATACTGTGAAAATGATCAGTCCTAGACGTTTTAGTGTACTGAATAGTTCTTCAGAGCTTAAAATCTTATGAAATTGTTTATAATCAGCCGAACTGTTCTAGAAATAGATGCGAAAATTCATTTTAAAAATCAAACTTGCATAGAGAGGCCACTTTCAGCCTGTTCCCAAGAAAGCAGGGGATACCAATCCCGCAAATAATCGACCAATTAGAATCTTTCAAAGGTTCTTGAATCCATTATTAACTCCAAACTAACGAAATACCTAGAAACCATTCAACTCATCAATAATCGCCAATATAGCTTCCAGACTGGACGCGCATCTGGAGATTTGCTGACTTTTCTTGTGGAACGTTGGAACCGTAGTCTTCATAATTTTGGTGAGTCTAAAATCGTTACCGTAGATATTTCAAAGTATTTTGATAGAGTCTGGTATCCAGCCCTCTTAGCGAAACTTAAAGCACTTGGTCTCTCCCCTCCTCCTCTATTTTGGATTAAAAGTTTTTTGTTTAATAATATCCTCGCTTGGGGCAAATGCATCTAACTCCCAAAGCTGTTTTATCTCTTCACAACAAGATCATAATTTTTCCACTCCTGTTTCTTTTGATGGAGAAATGATTTACGATACTCCGTTTTTATGTATTCTTGCCATCGAATCTAGCGCTCCTCTACAACTGCTACATCAGACCTAGAATGGAGTACAATTCCCATATCTAGGCCGAGACTGATCGCACAACCTTAGCTTCATTGAATATTGTCCAAAAGAGAGCCTTCAAGATCATTTGCGATGTGGTAATGGAACAAGTTACCATCCTCTGTCTTTTTTCGCCATGAAATCCGCATAAGTTTATGGATGACACATCAGCACCTCCGCCACTCTCCTTATGATCCCTAATCTCTTTACCTATCCCCTTTCTCCCATGCTGTGTTCTTGTATCAAAGGTTAGCCCTTAAGCTTTCCTTAATTATATAAAAACAAATAAAAAAGCTTGAATTGTCTAAGACCAATTCTTATGATACCCTAGCTAGATGAGTGCCCGTATGAAATTTCGTACGGTCAACCATTTGAGCAATTGTGATTTTTGCAGTGGTTTTTCGCATATATTTCTAGAATGGTTCGTCGAAAAAAAAATTATAACCAATTTTATAGAATTTCGTATTCTGAAGAAGTTTTTAGTACAATAAAAATGTCTAGGACTGATCGTTTTCACAGTATCCGTGAAAAACCTAAATTTATATGTAGAAAAACCAAGAAGAGGTTGCCCGATTTATTCTATTTTTGAAATGTTATTTGCTATTACTATGAAAACACCATGTACCAAATTTTAGCTCTTTATATCGACGCGTTCTCAAGCATTGTCCAAATATATAGTGGAAAAAAGTCGGCGTACAAAACTTCAGCTCTCTAAATACACGCGTTCCCGAGCTCTCGTGCTCACGGACTAACGGACGGACGGACAGACAGACGGACTGACATGCAAAAATCAAAATAACTTTTAATATTATGCGTGGATGTCTAATCCATTGTGCTCTACCATCATTATTTCTGTGCGTTACGAATGGAATGACAAACTTAGTATATCCTATAGATATCATCTAGGGTATTAAAAGACATCTACAACAGGGGTGTCCAACCTTTTAGCTTCCCTGTGGACAGATATTTTCGTTCTAGTTTTGATTTTTGAAAATGACTACTCGCCAATGTAAGTGCTTCGAAATAGCGATGGCATGAATAAGGCATGATTGCGCAAGGGATATTTTGCTCTGATAAATTCAAAAATTCATTGGTTATAAATTAATAACGTGTTGAAATTATATGTGCGGTAATAATGGCAATCTCATAAAATCTGTAAGTTTACGACTTTTTGTTGTGTCGCATTCATAGCCATCCTGAGCCTGTGGAGAAACTTGATTTACATTTTTTTTTTACAATTAAATAAAATCTGTTATTTGTGACTATTTCCTTTTCAAGTTGGGCGACATATACATATATGTGTGTATCTGTTTGTATTATACAACCACCACACCACACATTTCTGTTGAGTACATGTAATTATTGGGCTCGCTATTATTAGTTCCCTCTAAATGTCAAAAAAATAACTTCTGCAATTTATTACACAGCCGAGTATCGAAAGTAATTGGAAGCTCTACCAAACCAATATGCCAAAATACATCAATATGTTTATATAAGGTGAAGTACATAATACTAGCCTAGATAGCTTGTTTTATAAGCTTTATTATTTTTTGGGTCGGATTGGAATATTTTATTGGCATCTGATCCTATTTGAAGCCCCTTCCTTCCCCCAGTTTTCCACTCTGCAATTTCCTTTCATATAATTGTACTCCATCGACAATTTCCCATTTCTTTGAATTAATAGCTATTATGTGTGGGTAGCTACCATAGAAGGTAAATTGGATTTTGATATTACTAAGAGACCAAATTGCTTTAGGTAGGAGGTACTATGACTGCTCTGAATTGCAAATAGAACATAATTTAGTCGTATCTTGTGGGAATTATTCATTAAATAGCACCAAATCCTAATGATGTACTTCCGGGTAATTAACAAAAGAAAATTATAGGATCCTGTGAGTTTTCTTACAATTTGCAACATTAAATAGACCACCGTAGTTACCATGGTCGTCCTCAATGACGATAGTAAATAAAAGAAACTATCGTGACTGTATATCTCGTAAAAACCCGAGACAAAAACTTTTCAGACAACAAGTCACCCGATTTAAATCTTTAAATGTATGTCCCTGTCGTTTTGTTTATCGCAATTTAATGAGCCCTCATTTCTCAGAAATCATTTGCAGTTATTCACTTGTACAGTTGTACGTGACAGTACTCTGTCAATTTAACATAACTATTATTATTAAGTTCAAGCAGTTTATCTTTTGTCACAGATACTTTTCTTGTCCTATCTATTCCGGCGGTATGACTCCAAGATAAACCAAACAAGCTAGCAAAAATGTCTATTACAGCTAAACTTTAAAGTAATAGCTAAAAAGTTTTCAACGAAAGTTTTACGTCTGTATACATACAAGGAAAAAACTTCAAATGTCTCTGATATTCTGGAATCATTGTTCTGAAGGAATTTCTTCGTAACAAAGGAGTTATCAGAGTATGGTAGAATACCAAAACAATTTCCTCGACAAGTTCTTGAAGAACTTTTTACTGTGGCTACCATTATTATGTAGGATTCTAATAAGTCTCTTCAAGTTAACGAGTCTCTCGATAGGGAACTTTTTTTTTGTGAATTGATAGTTTGAAAGAGGACATGTAATAATAATAACACTCAAACTCTCCTACATGGACGTATTAAGAAGTTCATAATGGTAAGGATAATTATTTGATGGGTAGGTAGTTTAAGTTAAAAATAAAAAGAAAAAAGTGAATACAGTACAAATTAATTACAAATTAAAAGAGAAATACAAAACTTCTGTCGTAGAGTCATGATCGGGGGAAAAGTTAGATAAGCTCATTAGATTTGTAAAGCCAAGTTGTTAGGATGGATATATTGATTATTAAGCTTCCGTAAAACACTTACAGAGCGCTTTCTCTGTAAATCAACAGGAAGCGAGTTCCAAACATAAACTGCTAGAACGGAGAGAGAGCTCTCCAAATATAATGTACAAGCTCATTATATAGATAATAAGGTTTTTTATAAATAAATTAGTTTATAAAGGAATATAACTACCTTGAGACCCAGATGAACATTCAAATAGCAGCCAAGTAGAGCGTGTCGCCGATGAGGAGGAACATGGTAAAAGCATTGAAGCCCGTACAGACATTGAAAGCAATATTTATTTTTCTATGACAGACTGAGTGTAGCTTAATACGTTATTAACCTTGAGAGAATACTAGCTAATGGCCAATTCTACACTACTGATATGGTCAAAGCACATTTTTTATCGAGAAATTAAAATGAACTCACAGGCTTTTTGCATTTGTCCGAAAAATCGTTCATGAGGTAAGTAATAACAACTGCAATCCTGAACAACATCTGGGAGATCATAAATGTAACTACAAAATAATGATGGACCTAGTATAGATCCTTGGGGAACGCCAAATGTTAACGACAGCACATCTTTCAGATGTATGTTAGTAACGAATGTATGGCCCAGAGTTACACCGATCCTGGGCCGAGCCATACCCCCCAACTACTCTAAATACATAAGGAAAAAGGTACTTGGAATAAGCTGGGCATTTAACCGAAACAGCAGCTCATACTTAGGACTACAACATCACAAGGCAACCGACAAAAATAAAATAAAAATCATAAAATAATTTGGATAGGAATAATTGGAAAGGAAGGCCTTTAATTCATGCTGTTTTTTCCTAGCAAAAATATGAAAAAAAATTGATGAATTTAAAAAAATAACACAAAATTGTAGGATTGATTGGTTGATTGAAAACGAGGTTTGGGATGTCGCGGGATCCCCGAGTGTATTCCAATTCAAGGCCCATTGTTCACCCGCCAGACCAGTGAATGTAGCTCATAGGTCCCAACCGGACACTGTTATAAATTTAAGTATTGGTCCACAACCCTTCTTGACGGTACCGTGCAACTCATCCAGGAGGTATGAGCCAAGAAGTCTGTATCGTATTCCGGAGAGTGCCGGGCAGTAACAAAGGAAGTGAGACACCGCTACGGATTCCTCTCCGCAACGCCTGCATGTAGGATCGTCAACAAGTCTCATCCTGTGAAGGTGACTCCTGAGAGAAGAGTGTCCAGTGAGAATAGACACTAGAGCTCTCAGGGTTTGTTTTGGGTTGGGTATACTCCACAGTTCCTTTGTTGTTCTATCCGAGGGTTCTCTAACCAAAGGCAACTATGTTGGCGGTCAGCCCATCTTGAAATAACTGAGATAAGGTGTTTTGGTGCCATCCCGACTATGGAGGTAGGTTTCTTCGACGCTTCATCAAGACGAGCAAGCCGGCCGGGCCATTCGTTTCCACTAATGTTGCTGTACTCGGCACCTACTGCACAATTACCCTGTTATTCCGAGAAAGGGAGTTCAGGGTGGTTTAACTCCCCATTACTAGCTTGGATGTTGTAAAGAGTTTAGACAAAGCCTTGACAGCCGCTTAGATGTCTGATCAGATGGCTCCCTCCTTCTTATTCTCAGTGCCTGAGTTGAGGAGATGCCTTCCCGCTTCAAAAATTGCTTTGACTTCTGCTTAAAAAACCGTTGCATAGTTTTCGAGGTGCATGACGATTTCAATCTGAGGCTCCTCGCAGAAAACTCTTGCTCCGGTGTTTTCATCGGATTTGGAAACATCAGTGTATATTATACTAGGGTTTGTGAATACACACTTACGCACAACCCCATGCGATTTAAAATACAAAAAAAAAAAAAATATTTATTAAAATTTGTGAGAAACACAACACTATGAGAAAATATAAATCGCTCGAAATCAAAACATTAGGCCAGGGCAGTGGAGGCGAGGTGGTAAGGTAAATCCACTGCACACACAACTACACTCTACTCCCTATGCTGCAGAGAACAAGTATGTATCACTTTGCATACATATATCCTATCCATCCACACACACATGTATAAAGAAGAAGAACTAAAAAACACTCGTGCACTTTCGATATGGTATTATAAAAAATGCATTCATGCAAAAAAAATACAAATTTCCTGTCATCAAACTGAGTAAATATGTATTGTTGCAACCACACTGTCTGCATGTACATTAATAAATGTATGTAGCTCGCAATGTTAAACTAATGCATATATGAACACTATAGCTCGCCTTCCGATGTTCAATATCTCACGATCAACAATCAACAATTTTCACAACAATTTCCTTACATGAATTTTTGGTAACTTTCTCGCGGGTCAAATGTAAAAATTTATAAACAGGGTGTCCCGGACTAATACTGCAACATTTTGCCAAATGATTCCTCTCGTCCAGACAAGCAAAAAATTGTATGGCAAGGGGGGGGGGGGGGGCAAAATGTCACCCTACCGACTTACAGGGTGATTAGTAAAATATGCTCTTTTTTCACTAAATACCCTATATCTTAAAAAGTACAGGGTGTACGGCTCACTGTATGCAGAACTTCATGGCCTTTCCAACGACAGCTCAACCAGCCCCGTACCCCTCTCCCCTCAGAAGTTATAAAGGTGTAAACTAAAAATTTCGGATTTTCTTTCCTTTTTTTTATTTTGACCTCTATTATTTTTGCAAAAGGGTCGTTAACATAACCTTTTTTTATAAAAACTGTAAACTGTGGAGCCTCCTCTTTAATTTGACCTATTATACCCTATGTGCTATCTGTATCCGTTAAAGAGTTATTAACTCATAACCTATTCCGGTCACACCGAAATTTGACGATATTTTTTAAAATGACATGCTAAGGGAACAAATTGTTGAGAATAGGTTTGAAAATAGGTTTGAGAATAAGTTTAGAGCTAATAGCTCTTAAAGGGCTTCAGATAGCACATTGGGTGTAATAGGTGAACTTAAAGAGGAGAGTCTACAGTTTACAGTTTTTATAAAAAAGGGTTATGTTAACGACCTTTTTGCAAAAATAATAGAGGTCAAAGTAAAAAAAAGGAAAGAAAATCCGAAATTTTTAGTTTAGATCTTTATAACTTCTGATGGGAGACGGGTGGTACGCAGCTGGTTGAGCTGTCGTTGGAAAGGCCATGAAGTTCTGCATATAGTGAGCCCTTAACTGTGACCGTACACCCTGTACTTTTTAAGATATAGGGTGTTTAGTGAAAAAAGAGCATATTTTACTAATCACCCTGTAAGTCGGTAGGGTGACATTTTGCCCCCCCCCCCCCCTGCCATACAATTTTTTGCTTGTCTGGACGAGAGGAATCATTTGGCAAAATGTTGCAGTATTAGTCCGGGACACCCTGAAAAACTTAAACAAAACTTGCAAATTTTATGTAAAATTTTATGACACGATCACCTAAATTTATAGAAAAAGAAGTAGAAAAGGTAAAATTGGTCTAAGACCAAATCTTATGATCCCCTAGATAAATGCCCGTATGAAATTTCGTATGGTCAACCATTTGTGCAAGTTTAATTTTTGAAGTGGTTTTTCGCATATATTTGTAGAACGGTTCGCGGGACAGTAAAAATGATTATAGCCAATTGTATAGAATTTCATATTCTGCAAAACTTTTCAGTACAATAAAACAGTATACGTAAAAAACCTAAATTTTTATATGGCAACACCAAGAAGAGTTTAGTACATTTTTGAAGCTTTATTTACTATTACTATAAAAACACAGTGTTCAAAATTTCACCTCTCTACGTCGACGCACTCTCAGGCAGTATCCAAATATATAGGTGAAAACGAAAATTTTTGTATGACAACTCCACGAAGGAGTTGCCCGATTTGTCTCATTTTCGAAATTAATTTTACTTTTTTTTAAAGTCCGTCCACAAAATTTCAGCTCTCTAAATATACGCGTTTTCGCATAGACAGACGGTCGGACAGGCGGACGGATAGACGGACGGACAGACGGACGGGCAGATGGACGGACAGACAGACGGACATACAAAAATCAAAATAAATTTTAATATTATGCGTGGGTGCCCAATTCATTTGCTCTACCATCATTAGTTCTGTGCGTTAGAAATGGAATGGCACACTTAGTACACGTTATAGATTTCATCTAGGGTATAACAAGGCAGGCTAATGACAGAAGCGAAACGAATCGATGTGCACACCGTTTTCCTCTCCCATCTTGAATTATCTGTTGTAATTTTACAGGTAGGAACAAATTAAGCTAACAGCAGATGAAGCAAAATATTTAACTTTATTGATAACTTAGACAAAAATTTAACATAGATGACATTATCAAAAGTTTTAGAGAAGTCTAATGAGTCCAATTGGCATTAATTATTATCCTCGAAAGCTCTGCGAATATCAGTCAATACTTTTAGGAGAGAGTTTCACAGCAATAATAAGCACGAATATCCACTTATAATCTGATCGAGTACATAATTATTACTCTATAGATACTCGAACATTTGAAAGTACATGATTTTCAATAAAGGAAAGGAAGCATAATAGGCTAATTGCTCTAAAGTCATTCAAGTAAAGTAAAAAAATAAAAATAATGAGTTTTTTAATTTATGTAAATGCGTCGGAATGTAAATACTTCGCTAGTCTACTATTACAATTTGTTTGGACTGGATTACAGGCATATACGCTCTTAGAAGAATATAAAGTATTAAAACAGTATTACCCTGAAAGTATTGATATCTCTAAAACTGGTACCGAATATTGAGTAAGCAATCTCCAGATGTAGAGTATTGTGTACTACTTCATTTCATATTTGATGAGTAGGGACACTGTTATAGTACCGATATATGTGAAGCATCGATATTTTGCTAACGATACTATCGATACTTATCATCGATATTACCTTCCCGATTTTCTACTAGTATCGGTACAAAATATAAGGTATCGCCGTAGCGGTATCCAAATGTAATGTAGTGGCAATACTGCCTTAGAATACAAAAAAACGTAAAAAAAGCCAGGAAGTGATATGATATTACGCATGCATAAACATACCATTTCCTAGCCACCGGCAGTAGCTGTGACATGATACGGATGCCAATTACCGACAATCGATAGCGCCAGCGGAAACCAAAGGTTGGTTGGAATTAGTACAGTTAACTATGCCTCAGGTTAGAAATTATTGCTGCCAACTCTGTTTTAGGGGAAAAGGCATTACATTAAATCTGTGTTGTGCCCACTGACATACACAATATGGGCTGTTTAATATGCTACTTCATGTGTTCACAATTTTGTGTGTCACAAAGAATTCTTCCGTTGATGCCAACATTGAAAAATCACTGACGATAAGTTGGAAAAGTGGCGCGCAGCTCGAATAGTCATTTTAATAAAATCTTTCGAATTTCTGCTGATGAATATATTGCCTGTGTAACATACTTTATTGACAATGACCCTAAATAATTACTTTAAAATACGAAAAACTCAAAACAAATTCGTTGGAAATGAGTTTAGTCACCTCATGACGTAGCAACACAAAAAATTCCTCTCGAATCGGCCATACCTTGATATCGTTGTATCATGAGTAGGTATACCCTATATATGTATTTCACCTACGATATAATAAACTTGCTTTGATCTCTCTTTTTCACAATAACTATGTCGTTTTTAATTACTCACTCTCGTAAATTCAGCTTGTTTATAGTTCTGGAACGTTTATTTCCCGCTATATACTTGCTTTTGCGTACCATATTAATAAATAAATTCACAAAGAAAAGACTAAATATACCACAGTAAGTTGCTTTTAGTAATAAAACTCGTTCGCACAAAAAATTTCTTAATTACTCACTTTTAAACTTTCACAAAAATCAAACCTAAATGATTTTTTATTAAATCCCTTAGCATTACCAATGTAAACGACAGTATCCTTCGTGAAATTAAAATTTCAAGACATGCCCTATTAGCTTTAAAGCTTACCGAAGCGCGTCTAAAATCTTGGGCAGCCACCATATGAATTATGAGCCATCTAGCGTAAAAGACAGAAACCCAACATGTGATAAAACGATACAATTTAAGACGAAAAATTAATTTTTGCAGTTCAAATAAATTGAAAATTTTAAACGAGAATTGACTCTTCTAATTTTTTTGTACATAATTCTAAACAATACTATTTTGCTTTTCATTTCAACAACTTGCAATGAAATATTACAACTTCTCGTCGGTGAAATATCGGGGGAAAGAACAAGTACTATTAGAGTTAAATAATTAAAAAAAAACGGAACTAAAAATAAAAAAACTCGACGTTATTTACTAGGTCTAGGCTTTATCTTTCTTAAATAGTCACAATCTAAAGAAATGAGAATACCTACTAAAAGGAATTTGATTTGAAAAACTTCAATTTTTTCCATTTTTTACAAGTTTCCGAGCAAATATCTCCATTCCAATGCAATTTTTTTTTCCGACGTTATTTACTAGACCTCATTGTTATCTTTAATTTAAGATATAAATCATTATTTTGGTACAAATAGTATGGCAGAAATTTGCGTTGAAAAATGTATGAAAGTTGCAAACCTTGGTACTGACTCCTCTTAATGTTATTTTTTTGTTTCCGAACGATGGAGCCAACTGTTTTCGGTTCAGAGTTCTCTATTTCAATTTTCAAAGCTGGTTTATTTTACCTCCTTCATGCTCATAGGTCCTAAGATCACAGAATTTTTGAATTATTTGCTGAAATTATATTATCAAAGTTTTGTCCAAATCTTCATAATTACCACTTTGAGTTCTCTTTTTTGCATTTATCCTGATATAACCTTCGATACACAGAGAAAAATTTGACGGTGCGATTTCGATTATATCCGTATTGATACATAATTTAAACAAATAAGGTGTACTTATTTTTTAATTGTATCCATCTGGTCGGATAAAATTATATTTATATCCAAAGGGTTAGAAAATAAAATTTCCAAGCAAAAGAACGATAACTGTTTTATTCATGGCGGTTTGTTTTATATCCTTTCGATTATAATGTTACACCAAATCGATAGAATACTGTTGCATGCGGGAACATGCACACTTTCTGGGAAACAAGTCGGGTTATTTCACTCCGTTCGGTGTAATTCTTAATTCAAATATTTATAATCTACAGATTTTTGGACATTAATCATTTGCTTTAGAGCACTCGTGGAGTTAAGTTTACTAATTAAAAATGTCGCAAGTCGCAAAAATGGCGCAGATCTTGATGATTCCGTCCTTAATATGTATATTGATTAAAGATAGCGTACATTCATACGATAAAGACTTTATAAAAAAGCTTTCAAAATTACGGTAAGTCGATAAGTAATTAGTAAGTTTTTTTTGTTTAAACAAATCGCAATTATTGTGGCATTTGTAATGCAATAAATTCAAGTGTTGAAAACGAAAGTAAAATAGAATGAAATGTGTTTCAGAGTATTCCAATCTATAGCATTATATATGTGAAATTAAAACAAAAGAATATTTTTTTTACAATATTTTGTCACACATTTTTAGAAGTTCTTAGCAAGCTTCGTTTCAAAATAACTTCCCTGGATAAATATTGCACTCCTTTTTATAATTTATGCGTCTTTTTTTCCGTGTAAGTGATAATCCTTTTAGATTTCTATCGACATATAGCTGTTGAAACGGAGTTTAATTCGGAAGAATACTCAAAACCGTAGAAAGGCAGAATTTTTTTCTGGATTCTTTACCTAAAAAAAATTAAGTTGGAAGTAAATGTACTTAAGGAGGTAAATGACTATTCCTTAATATTGTAAAGCCTTAAAGTCTACATACACAAATAATTTATTTCTTATTTTATTGAAACGGAAATGGGTAAAAAGTTTCTTGGTATTATGAAAGCAAGCAATCGCTATCGAAAACACTCCGAATTAAGTTTGTCAACCTTGTAGTGGAGGAGCACTTGATCGAAGTTCACGGTACATATCCTTCAGCAGAAAATAAAATTCCGTGGGCCAAAGCAACATCTTTAATTTTTCCAAACTTGTGTGAAAATCATGATCCACAAAATTTTGTAAGTTATTGATGATTTTTTTTTACATATTTCATTTTGTTTTATTTTGTTCTAAGGGTATTTAAAAAGGATCCTTAAATATGTTGTGGACAATGAGATATGAAGCAAAACATAAACAGTTAAAAGATTTTGTAATATTACCTGTTAGCTTCAGAAAAATTTGTAAGAGAATGGCAACCGTGCATCAAAAATTCAATTACGCAGTATATTTAACGAAAATTCTTGAGTTGGAATTAAATTTTAAGGAGAAACACGTGAAGTATTATTGGAAACATTAATTAACATAAATATATTTCCTAAAAACATTATTGAAAAGCTACGGAAATATAACGAAGAAGGGAATATTATAAAATATGTCAAATATGATCATCTATACCGCCCAAATTTTATATTATATATCTCAAACAACTTAAATTCCCCAAGGTTTGGAAAAATTATTCATATTTTGGAAAATAATTCTAATGTTATGTTTTTATATATGTACATATAGAGCTAAAATGTACTAGATTCACTTATAATTGAAATGCTTTTAAAGTTGAACAAACCGAAAACTTTAATATTATATCCTTAGAAGAACTTACAGAATTAGAACCCTTAGAATTTGTTTTTGATTAAAAAAAAAACCAAACTTAAGTTTCATAGTTCCAAAATACGAACTACCTAATATAACATTTTGAAATAAATAACATAAAATTTTGAAGCGTTTTTTTCTCACTATCCCTTCGTTGCATTTATATATGGTGGTGAGCACATAAATCAGTGGAAATCTGCTATTCTTCACACATTTTTTTTTTGTCATATAGGAATATCAATTAAGTTTGGCTGCAATATTAATGTCTCTTTATATAGTATATTATTTACTTCATGATCGATGTAAATAAATATATACATTATCGGAGTTACTAGTAATCTTTACAAATTAAAGTTCTTGATGTTAATGGTGAGAAATTTATAATTCGCATTGGGTGCAAAGAAAACTCCCTATTAGTAGCCTATTTCGGAGTTAATAAATATAAAAAGTTCTGAACTTAAAATGTACAAATTTGTAAACTTTACTTATACTCCTTCCCATAAAAAATTATGTTCAATACCGATAAAAATATTTTAAATAACCTATTATTTATATTCACTCTATAAGGATATGTTTTTAACGCTTTTAGGAGTGAATGAGGAGACACAATTTGGTTCATCCAAAAGGATACAAATAAAAGGGAATGGAATGGACTTTATTCGACACCTTTTCGGAGATAAAATCACTCCTAATTTTTCTCTGTGTAGGCAACACTGTCACTTGACAAATTGATGATGGTTATTCTTTTTTATATTTGTGCTCAGTAATAATGCCCAAATTAATAATTGTATACCTTACACTCGAACAACGCTAGCAAATTGTGGAAATTTTCTTAAAAATGTCGTATGAAGTTCGCCAAATTTATAGGGCTCTTCGTACATTTTATGATTCGTTTAATTGACATAATTAGCTCACCATACGTCATGTAATTGATCGATTTCAGACGAATTATTATTCACTGAAATGTTCATCCTGAAAGCATTGCTTTTGTGAACGAAAGTGTAAGCGAATAGGCTCGCAATAACCTGAAACATGAGTAGATTTACATAAGTGCAAGATACAGTTGGTTCAAGAACTGAATCCTAATGACCATTGTTTGTGTAGTTTGCTCTCTAATTATGCTCATGAACAACTGCAAGTTGATCCATTTTCTTGCAAAAATTTGTTTATTCTGATGATGTTTTTAATACTGCTATTACTACCTCTTGTTTCCCCTTACAATGGAAGAGTTCTAAAATAGTTCCAATTAAAAAAAATCGAAAACCGACAAGTCCACAAGATTACTGGCCTACTAGTGTTCTTCCTATCTTATCTAAAATATTGGAGCGTCTTCTTTATAATCAAATTAAAACTTATATTGACACTCAAAGTATGATTGTTAAACAACAATCCGGTTTTAGATCTAAGCATAATACAATTTCGTTGCTTTTGTATCTCATTGAGGCTGTTCGTCGTAATATTGAACAACATAATTTCACCATACTATGCTTAGTTGACTTTTCAAAAGCTTTTGACTCAGTCGATCATTGTATTCTAACCCAGAAACTGATAAATCAGTTTAATTTTGGTAGCTCTGCAGCTAATCTCATCATTTCGTATTTAATCGATCGTACTCAAGTCACTGTATGCGGAACTCGCAGCTCAACAGTATTAAGAACTTATTCAGGAGTACCACAAGGATCAATATTAGGACCTTTGTTGTTCGTGTTATACATCTGATCCCTACACATTGTTCGATTTTACTTATGCCGATGAAGTGCAACTATTTCTCTCCTTTCCCGCTGATAGCATGGCTATCAATATTTTTAAATTTAACCAAGACTTAGCTCGAATCAGTGCTTGAGTGGCTGAGAACAAACTTTCGTTAAACCCTTCTAAGTCCCAGAGTATTGTACTTTATAATCGATACGTCGATACGTCCCCTTTGCCGTTGTTATTTTTAGATAAAATCCCCATAAAATACATGGAAATAGTGACAAATTTGGGGATGCATGTTGACTCTAGGTTATCCTGGCATAAGCATATTGATAATACGGTTTCAAAAGTTTACCAAGGATTAAGAACACTTTGGCGTCATGCAAGGTACACACCACGCCAACTCCGTCAACGTCTGGTCCGAGTGTTGCCTGTTCCAATAATCACATATGGTGAGTGTGTATATTGCAATTTGGATTCCTCATGTAGGAGAAAGCTCAATGTCGCACATTTAATGCTTGTTCACGGTATATATATATTCGGTCTACGGAGGTATGATCACATATCTGTCTTTTCTCGACAAGTTTTGGGTTGTGATTTGAATAGTTATCTTAATCTAAGGATATGCATAACGATATATAACATTTTAAATAATATGGCTCCGGACTACCTCAAGGATTACGTTGAACTTCTGTCATCTCGTCGAACCCAATTATTACTATTACCAAGGTTTCATACACTGTTTAGCACTCGCGCCTTTTTCATTCATGGCGTAAGAATTTGGAATACTCTTCCTTTGGGTGTGCGCACCGCACGGAGCTTGAGGGATTTCAGGAAGGGGGCTTTGGATTATTTTGCTCATTACTGACAATAATTAGGTTCACTTATTTTTTATAATATCTGTAGATGCATAATTTGTTGTTTTTTTTTTGTTTATCTTTTCTTTTTCAGTTTTTTTTTCATACCTTTTATAGTTTAGTACTAGATATATACACTCTCTTCTATTTGATAGTTTATTTTTGCTTTGCCATAATACTTTTATTTATCATGTAATTTTTTTTTTTACCAGGAGTATGCACACATCTATAAGCTTTGTATCTCAACTGTGCTTTTTTAAAAATGAATAAATGATAATGAAAATGACTCTCATCGCTAGTTTAATGAATATGAGAATATAAAAGACTTCATTACATCCTGAAAAGTTGACTGTATGGTGTGGTTTAGCATTATCGGTCACTATTTCTTTCAAAATGAGATAGAGCTGCTGCTACCGTCAATGGTGTTATTATCAATCAATTTTTATTTTCAAAAATAAATGAAATGAACATAAGTAACATATGGTTTCAACAATATAACGGCACGTGCTATATAGCCAACGAAACCATCAATTTAATGCATGACAAGCTTAGCGATAACATTATATCCAGATATGGTCGCGATAAATAGCCTCCACGAACATGAGATTCCACACCCTTGGAATATGTTCTTTAAAGCTATGTTAAGTTCATGATCTCTATGCCTACTAACAAACCAGTAGCAGCTAACATAACGTGCATCATTTGGAAAAAGTAACCAAAAATTGTACCAATAGAATGCAGCACCTAACTGCTAGTCACTCACGGACACTGACATTTATAATATGGACTGCTTAACTTTCTATTTCACCTGGGCACAATTGCTTGTGTCAAAAATAGTTCTTATGTCGGTGCCAACATTGAAAAAATCATTGGCGGGAAGTTGAAAAAGTGAGCACGCAGCTCGAAAAATGATTTTAATAAAATCTTTGGAAAATGTTCTGCGTATCTAATGAATATATTGTCTTTAGTAAAACAATTTTTATCAATAATAACCCTAAATAATTAATTGAAACACATTTATTTGGAAGAACCCTCTTATTTATTTGTTGTTTACAGTTCTCTCTCAGTTTGTACTTGGTGCTTAGACCTAAAGAGTCAGCAATATAGAAGTGTATATCTATGAACGTAGTCAGTCCATATTATACATATCAGTGCTAACGGAGCACATTTTTTGGAAATGATTTTCAAAAAAAAAAAATCATTTTTCATTTTGTCGATCTGAATAAAAACAAATGTTTTTCAGACAATAAGTATTGGCTTGTTTTATTTCAATACAAAGTTTGATTTAAAGTAACCTGCTTAAAAAACAACCAAAATCAAATGTATGGAAAAATACAAAAATATTCGCCCTTGAAAATGTGTGCTGCGAGCTTCAACGTGTTATATAGTACATGGCGAAAGTGTTAAACTTCCAAATCATCCATTTTAGTTAGTAAAATTAGATTTTGAAATATATTTTGTTCAAATTCACGACTTCATCATAAATTGTAACTATACTAAATACAAAAAGTAAAGCGCTATGTACTTTACGTATATTTAAAATAACAGTCACAGAACAGATTCAGTACATACCTTGTACGTATGTAACATCATAGAAAAGTTAAGATTGTTTGACTTTTTTTTATATTATTAAGCGAAGGTCTGGAAATACCCAGTGATGCAAAGCTCAGTATGGAAAGAAGGAGACAGGGGAAGGAATTAGGGAACTTGAAACTTTCGAAGATTATAAATCGGAGGAAAAACAGAACATGGTAGACTGTTCCACATTCGCACAGTTTGGGATAAAAAATCATCACGGAATTTTACTGATGGTCCAAAGTAATTTGAAGGATAAAACGTAGTGCGCGGTTTGCAGCGCGAGTTTTGCTTGAAGAAATCATTCTATGTACACGAAATCTGTTCAGGTACCAACATTGGAGCAGTGTTCAAGAGAGTCGGTTGACAAGTTATTGCCAATGAGCTTAAAGGCTCTCTTCTGGACAATATCCAATGAGAAAAATGAAAAAAAGTGGTCATAAAATGACGAAGGGGAAGGGGGAAGGAGACGTCAAGTAATAGAAAGCGATTTGAGGAAACGACTTAAAAGAGGTAAAAGAAAAAAACGGGGTTTTTTTGCTCTTAAATTAACCTTTTTTTTTCTCTTTTATTTTTCACCCCGATTAAAATTCGAAAAATACAGTCCAAACTATGAGGATTATTCAAAAAAGTCATATTATGAACGGAGATAGGGGAGCCGCAGGAATTAAAGGGTGAACAAAATTGAGGTCCTACTTAATCAGCCACCTTTGGATCTTGTCATTTAGGCAGATGTCAAAAGGTCTGTATGCAGATTGCGTTTATGAGGATGTTGGGAGGACGAATGGACTGGCTCTTCTCATGGCTCTTTGGCAGCCCACAGGGAAAACCCTCTGGTCAGCATGGCACTCGATACGATAGTAACAGAGCTTGGTTTTTGGTGTCAATTCTCTGCGAATGTGCCTGTTAGAGAATCGTGGACTGAGGGAAGTGTCTTATCGAGCCCTCCCTGATCCGCTCTAAAAATTTTTACCGGTGACTCTCTCACTAATGAGGGAGCTGGGGCGGGTGCTTACTTTCCTGACATTGGGAGGGAGTACTCACTTGGAAGATACACCACTGTCTTCCAGGCTGAAATCTTCGCCATCGCAATGGCAGCGGAGATAGCTCTTGATATGCAAATCAAGGGTAATGAAGGGTAATGACATTGCTATCCTTTTGCATAGTCACGTAGCCTTGATAGCTCTGAGTGGCCCTCCGATAACATGTAGGTTACTGGGAGGCTTCTGTAGGTCGTCTGTGGATAAGTTGTGCATCCATAACAAGGTGTCCCTTCAGTGGATTCCTGTTCACATGGGGATTATGGGGAATGAAAGGGCTAACCTTTTAGCTAGGCCTGGCTCTGATTCTCCGTTCCTCGGACCGGAACCCACTGTAGGCGTGGCAATCGCGAGTATCGGGTCTCTCATCAAAGTGGATGTTCATATAAGAAGCATCAGCAGAGATGGGAGAACCTGAGTATTTGCAGGTGCAGAATACTTTTCCGTTGATGGGCCCAATGAGAGTATCTCCGATTTTCTCATGGGGCTCAGAAAGAAACAATGCAGAACTTTGGTTGGCATCATCACCAGCCACAGCTCGCTTCACGCTCATCAAACAAGGATGGGAGTTGTTGACAGCCCTGATTGTCTGTCCTGCCTGGAAGCAGAGCCTAAGACAACCGAACACTTTTTGTATGCTTGTCCGGCCTTTGCCCGGAGCAGGTTGGATACTCTAGGTTCTGCCCTCCTATCTATGGAGGAGTTAAAGAACTTTGCTCACCAAGACCTGATGTGCTTCATTAAGAGGACAGGAAGGTTTTGGTAATTGGGCTTCTAGCAGGAAAGCACAATGGGCCCCTCTGACCTTCGTACTTGTGATCTCTTGTCCCCTGTCCGGCCCAGATATGGGAATTGTATTCCGTTATAGATCATAGAATTTGTAGAAAGCGCTAAATTTTATGGGCTGAGATATTTCTTATAACTTTTCAGATATTCAAGACATTTCGATGCAATATTAATGTCAGCAATGCTTAGTAATGGTGTATGGGAAAGTAATACTCCATCAAAAAACACTAGAGTGGTTAAATGATTATATTTTTCAAAGATTTTAGACAGCTTTGGTAGTTAGATGCATTGAATTCGGCGCGATTTGGTTTGCCACAAGCGAAGATATTATTAAGGTCGTTATTTAATGATCTAATCATGCAAACTCGTGTGACAGATGTGGATTTCCGTCTGGAGTCCACAAGAGTGTCAAAAGAGTAATCGAAATCAAGAGTAACTGTCGTCGGCAAAATTATGGATGGGATTGAAAGTAAGGCAAAGCAGATCATTAATGGAAATTAAGAAGAAAGACGGAGAGATAACAGAGCTCTGAGGTATACCGGAATTTATAGGGTAATATTCAGATGTTACGCCATTCATTACAGCACGTATTAGGTGACCAGACAGAAAACTTTTAATCCAAAATAGAAGAGGAGAGGAGAGACCAAGTGCTTTACGTTTGGCTAACAGGGCAGGATGATAAAGTCTGATCTCTGAAATATCCAGAACAATGATTTTAAGCTCACGATAATTATGGAGACTACGGTTCCAACATTCGGAAGGAGAAAGTCAACAAGTTTGCAGATAAGCGTGCAGTCCGGAAGCCATATTGGCGATCGTTGATAAGTTGATTGGTTTCTAGACACTTCAATAATTTAATTAACCTTTGAAAGAATCGAAGTGATTGCAATACGTCTGCAATAGGCTGAACATGAGCTAGTTTCTAAGCAGTTGAAAAGATTTCCGTCAAATAAGATAAGTAGAATAGTTACGCAGAGATTTAGCCAAGGATAAGATGCAGTTTTTAATCAACAGGGGCGAGAAACTATCAGGTCTAGCGGTTTGAGAGACGTCGATTCCCTAAAGGACTTTGAACACACCTCTCGTACGGATACATATTGGCTCTTGTACACATCCACACGGGACATGCGAAACAGGTATCTGTGAAGGCGGTGGAAGACGAGAATTTGAAGCGAATCTAGCAACCAAATTATTGGCCTTATTTGGAGAGTCAACAACCACTTCACCATTGTTAAGTAGTGAAGGTATAGAAGAACTGGTGAAGTTGTTCCTGATGGTTTTGACTACAGACCAGAAACCTTTGCTACCTTTGTGGCTTGCCAAGATACTTTGTCTAATGCTCTGGTCAAAAACAAATTTGTTTCTCTGGATTATGGACTTGCAGGTATTCCGTGCCGTCCTGTATACTTGTTTTAGCTCTGAACATGGATGTAATTGATAAGCGTGTAAAGCAAACTCGTTAGAGAGTGAATTTATTGAGACTTTCCTATTCAGGATTTTTATAATGCCAGAGAAGCCTACTTGTAGGTGCAGAGGTAGGGCGGCACAAGTTGGACATGGTAAATTGGACCGAATATTTATCATGTAGGGATGATAGAAACAAATCTAATAAGTTAGATATCTGGGAATTGGTAGTTTTATTTCAACGTGTAACGATCGTCACCAAACAAATCCCATCTGGCGTGATCGTAATAAAACAAAAATAATTAAATTCAAGGTCTAAGAAAGAAAGAAGAATACCTACTCTATATATGACAGGTTATATGTGCCGGCTCTAGGTTTAGCTGCAGGGTAGCTACATTAGTTTATGATAGGGTAAGAATAATTAGCAACATCGACAGCATTTTAATGTAAAGTTCAAGATATGAAAGATATTGAGAGGTAGAATCAGGACAGTCTTGTTTTGGAAGTATAGGCGGTAAATTCTTGTCGGGCGGGCCATCGAGTTGGTCACGATTGATAAATTCTTAAATATTCTTACAAACATCACTTCTCACCATCACTGAAAAATGAACTACGGGCTATAAAAATATCCAACTGGGCACCTTTTAATTTGACAAATGTGACCCACAATAAAATTTTTCAACAAAGAACAACAAACACATTGATAATTTTATTCAGGAACTTGTTTATAACTTTAAACACTAATTGATTATATTATTGTCACAAAAATGTTTACATTTGAGATAAAAGTTTCTCGAGAAACAACCTACTTACTTTGAACCAAAAATTACGTAAAAAGGGTACAACATACTAAAACACGTGCTGTTTGCAATGTAGCTGGGAGACCATCTTCTAAGAATACACAAATGTTTAGAAATGGCACGTGTAGTTTCACAAGAATGTTTTTCTTTCTTAGGTTTTCATAGTTTTCATGGTGAAATTGATCAAAACGAATGTTTCCCACTCTACCCTACATATTGCACAATCTTGACCTTGTTTATCTATCGGGAAACCCCGAACAAACTAAGTTATAAGCAAATGTTCCATACACGAACACACACGCAGACTTAATGATATTAAAATTTCGCAGCTTCTAATTCCCTATATTCTCTGCTTATTCATTCTGCCACCGTCAACAATAATGTTACGTTCTCTGTCAAAAACAAAACATCAAGAAAATCGAAAATGTAATAAATTTCAACCCAGAATCTCACTACTTGATTCTCCCTATCCTATATGGAACTTAGGATTTTCACAAACAAGCAAATAAATAAAACTGGAGGGGAGTAACGTTAAAAGTTATTTTTGCTTGTATGTATCGAGAAACGTTATATATTTCCAGCAGAGCATATTTAATATGATCTCTACAGTATGTTTGTATATGTATAGGTGCTGTAGCATCCGTTGAAAGCCTCAGATAGGAATTTAGATACATCAACACATGAAGGCCAATAGCAGTGACAAAATAAATCTGTGCCAAATTCGAGGAAATTACGACATAAAAACTCTTTAGAGAAAATCAATTATTATGGAGACCCAAATCAACCCTCTTGCTTGCTTCTGTTCCAATTTAAATACAATATTAAAGTGGTATACATCAACAAAACACACACACATACACATTCACCATTCACATGCTTAATCTAATCGGTAAGACAGATTTGATTTTAGATTGCTGATGATGGAGGAATAAGGCATATGGTAAGCGCCGATACTTACGTCATCATCAGAATGCCAATTTCAATTTTCCTCATCCTAGTGAAAGCTTGCGGAGATAGTGTATATGTATGTGGAATACTTAGTAGGCACTTTGGCAAAGTGTTACGAACGATGGTGTTAATGGTTTAAAATTTGAAAGAAAATCATAAAGAATACCCAAACTGTGAGCGGATATACCAGAATTTCGAATTACGTCTTCTATAAATCGATTGTGGAACGAACTCAGCAATGTTGTTTTTTTTGAGTATTATATAATTTTGCGGCATTATTAATTAATAAGAATAGGAAAAAGAAAAAAGCTACATTTAAGAAAAAAATAACGATTAAATTTGAAGAGACCATTTCTTGGCCATATTCATGGCCCCAGTAGTTCAATTGGTAAACGCTCCAACTGTCGTCGCAATGGTAATGCGCCCTAATCTGACTTCGACACGGTTCTGCGCTTTTCCTTCTACCTGGTTTGCTTTTAACTTTTCTTGCTTTTCCTTTTTCTTATCAGCTGACCTATCAAAAATTTTTTTATGCCTAACCGGATTTTTCAAGCTTGAATTTCGAATCAACGAATATTAAATTTTCCAGGGCTAGTAGCATGTACTTATTTTGAAAGTCTCTTGCAGCTAGTAGTTCTATTCATCACCTTTTTTAGCTATTGTGCTACTACTTATAAAAAACATTTATTCCATGTCGTCCTATTTATAATTCAGCTTCCACTAACCTATATAAAGTTCCCCGAACCTAACGTCTAAGGCCGTTTGCACATCGCAAAACGAAAACACTAAACCGAATAACACAAATTTTGTTCTAAACTAACAGAAATTTTACGCAATACATGTAATAAAATATTGAATATTTATTCTAAATGCAGTTTTAATAAAAAAATATTCATATTTAAAGCTTTAATTCACTTAAAACACATTCTTATGTTTATTCGAACGAGAAAAATCAACACCTTCGTTTTAAAATACCAAAAATGTAACCCTTTTGAGTTCTTTGCACTTTTTCTTAAGCATATCCTGCAAGCCCATGATTTCGGAAACCGTTGAATTCTCCTCCCCTCATACAATTTTTGGTTTGTCTAAGCATGACCCCACGGTCCCAGACCACATACGGGACACCATATGTGTCTACCCGCTTCTTCAACACAGACTGATATTGATTGCAATAAATTTGAAAACAGGCTGAAAGCTCTCAACAAAAGCAATCTTTTAGCTAATAATAATTATTTCTAGAATTTGATAGACTCAAATTACCCATTGCTTTCAAAAGAATATAAAGTCACAGAGGAGAGCTATCAGTACAAGAAATTTGCTACAAATTTGTACAAGTATAGACAAAAACCACCATAACCTAAACTCTCTAATTACGGTTTACCAATCCGCTCTATTCCACGTAAAACGCCGAACGAGCAAACTAAACTCTTCTGCAGCGGACAGCTTAGGATGAGACTTGAAAAAATCAAACCCTAGTCATAGACATTCAAAAAATTCAAGAAAGTCAGTTTTTGCAAGACAAAACTGCCCACAAATGTCACAAATAGCCAACAAACTCTGCTTATTCCATAGAGAGAATTAGTTTGGTTTTTTTTTGTAAAATATTTGCAATACATTTTTCAAGGACAATTCTAACCTGAATGAACCTTCTCTTCGGAGGTAAATTGATACGTAAAAATATTTCTTATTGAAAAAGAGTCCATACCACATACATACTTTGATGTGGATAATCCAGAAAACTAAAACATCTTCAATCATTCACTCTAGCTTTTGATCTTGGCCATATCAATTTATAGAAAGAACTCCACCCGCCGGACGCCATAACGAAATTTCAATTGCAATAATGATAGCTCTGAACTACCTTGCACCATCTTCAAACATTACATAAACCTGTTCTATACGCCTTCTCGAAAAAGTGGAAAATCTCATAAAGTTTCCCCATCACCAAATAAACTAACATTGTGGGGAAGTTCAAAACAATCTCTCTCATATGAAACCTTTTGAGTAAGTTATTCAATATCAAGTAACAAGTATTTGTAAAGAAAAAGCGTCAATTAGGAAAGAGAATTAAGCTTCAAGTCTAAACACTCAGCTTTCCAACTATTACTTCAGTTGCATACATATGAAACTTCGAAAAAGCATTCGGCTTAATATAGACAGTAGGAATAATCTTCAATATAAATCAATTCTATTTTTCCCCTTCAACTTATCCCCAGTTTTTGAACTTCTAGAAAATTCTATGAGATGCTTTAAATCTACAAAACACCGCTTGAAACAATTAAAGCAAAAGGGAGTATCCCCGAGCTCCACATTTGGTCCGACACTGATCAACCTTAAAAAAATGTCGGCGACGAGATACTTCTATTTACCGATGACACTTTCATATATGTCTTCTCTCGCTACCATATCTGTTGATCATAAACGCAACCTCCAATAAAGCACTCCTATCACAAAAAATATTAAATCATATCTACACTGTAAAAAAAGTAGAAGTATTCCCTAACGATTAGGGGGAAAAACCCTACATTTTAGAGAATATTCCCTACATTTCAAGGTATATTTCCTACATTTTACTGAGTATTCCCTACATTTTAGAGAATATTCCCTAATAATTAACGAGAAATACCTAAGCTTTGTTGAAAATTTTTTACTGTGTATTAGGAAGCCTTGCACAGGCATAACCGCCAATGTGCGAAATACAAAACAAAAATTGAGTCCGTTTAAAACACGGATATTATAAAATCTACACAAATAGCTAAATATATGTAGGTGTCAATTTCCATAATCTTCAATAGTCGCGTAAAAGTGACACTTTACAAAGCCAATTATCAACGTCAGGGATAGAGTCTCAATCTAATCTGTTATACAGACAATTCAGTTTATCACATACTCCTACCGAATATAATATAAAGTTTCCGCCACGTATGTACATATATGGGATGCCTTAAGAGCTTGACAAAAGAATTCTTAGAGCTCATAACGGTAAATAATTTCTCGTCACGGAATTCAACATGAGTATTTATTCGATCTTGCGAATAAACAAGTTGAAAAAACCCCTATCTATCCAAAGTCATTCATAAATAACTTGCCGAACCTTCCTTAAACGGCAAACTTTAAGTACCTACTTAGGATAAAGATGTCTACCATTATGATGGTTGAAAAAGTTTCTATAGCACCAAAGGGCATTACTACCTAGAGCAATCCCAAATAATAAACAGTGCTTCAGATAAGAAGATGAACTTTCAAGTCCTAAAGCTATGATAAAATCATTAAACTTATCCAATGTTTATTTGCTTCCAGACCTACGACCCTAACAACTAATTGTTGCAAGAAAATCATATATTACATCTGCTGAAGTGGTGACATAACATAACATAAAAAAAAGACAACCATCGTGAAGTGGCCAATCTTCAAAAACAAGCACCCGACAAGAAGGAACGAATCAAGTTAAGGATCACTAAATAAGTTTCAACGTCATACTAAAGCAAGGCAAGATGCTGTTTCATCTTAGGAACCATGAAAGATAACTTAAGAAAACGCAAACAAAACGCGCTGCAGCTACTGCAACATTTAACAAATTACGATTAAAATAGAGTAGAGTCTGTCAAATTTATAAATCTTGATGAAAAAAAAAAAAATCTTACAAATTTTAAATTTGGGACTAAATTATTAAAAGACTAGTTTGGGATTGCAGCAAAAGCAGGAGAATTTTTTCTTTTTGTACGCGTTAGGTGGAACTGGTAAAACGTTTTAATTAACTTCTTTCTTACCAAAAGTTAATCTCAAGGTAACATCGCATCACCAATGGCTTCATCTGGCACGACTTTGTTGGATTGTAGAAGAACAGTTCATTCGGCTCTAAAGCTACCATTAAACACACAGACCCAATGATACTGCAGTATGTAACATCAATAAATACGCAGGATGTCAAAAGAACTGGAAAAATGTCACCTTATTATCTGGGATGAATGTAAAATTAATGGCCTATAAACATTCTCTGGAAGCATTAAATCGATTCCTAAAAGAATTAAAAGCCAACGAAATATTATTTGGTGTCAGGTGATATCAGACGAACATTACCGGAACACCGTGGAAAGTATGCGAATGAAACAAACGCATCCTTAAAATCATCTATATTTGGTAGCGAAACGTCCATACATTGCAACTTACAATAAACATGCGTGGTACAGTACAAAACGATTTTTTCGCTGAAGTAAAAATTGCTGGGATTGGTAATGGAAAAATTTAATTTATTGAATATACACAATTAATTAAATTGTCTGAAAGTTTCTGCAATTTTGTTGATTCGAAAAATGCATTAATAGAAAATGTATTTTCAAATATATGCGGCAATTATCGTAACCATCAATGAACGAGTGATTTTGTTTTTCTAAAAATGTCGATGTTGACTAAATCAAGAAACATTTCCAGGCGAATAATTTTCATTTAAATCAATTGACACAGTTGTAGATGAAAATGAAAGCGTAATTTATCCCACTGAATTATAGAATTCACTTGATTTACCAGGATTTTCACCGAATAACTTATGTTTGAAAATTGGATCACCCATAATTTTGCTTCGAAACTTACATGCCTTGCAAGACATTTCCAAGGACAAGCAATGACCAAATGCGGATTGAATCTAGAAAATCTCACGAACAATTTTATATTTCCTGTTCACGTGTTGGAAACCATTAAACCTTTTTCTTTATGCACCTGCTTGACAAAACATTTTGCTTATTATTTAGTGTTAAGGTAAACACAAAATAAATAATATATCACTAATCAATATTTATTATATGTATTATAATGTAGGTACTTAAAGTTTCCTACTTAAATAAAAATGT
This sequence comes from Dioctria rufipes, assembly GCA_963924295.1. Lineage (NCBI taxonomy): Eukaryota > Metazoa > Arthropoda > Insecta > Diptera > Asilidae > Dioctria > Dioctria rufipes. The sequence goes on along the minus strand of OZ002743.1, from coordinate 153,066,599 downwards.
TTATAATATGAAATAGATGTATTTATTCTTAACATTTTTTGCATCAAATCATTATTGTGAAGGTTTAACTTTTATTTGCAACATTTAATTATTAAAATAATGTTTTGAGATTTTCATTCTCTGCTTTCAATCTAGAGTTTTTGAAATTACTTTAAAAAAATTTCAACTGTCTACCTATTACGGTTCATGAGATACAACCTGGTGACGGACGGACCGTTTGGGTACGGAACCCTAAAAATGTCAATTTTGATGCCTCATATTTAAATCTAGGATTTTATTTCCAAAATTCAATGTACGAACTTTAAGTTTGAATTGTCATTACCAATGTTCAATTTTAAATATAAAGCCGTTTCAAATTGACTACAATTTTCCGCGCTTCACCCAATGGCGCCAACGACATCTTCTATATTCAGACTGTCTTATACAGGGACTTTAATCAAATCAGTTAAAGCGCTATAGGAAAGCATGGAACAACACCTGCTAGGCAACCTAGTAGTTCTTATAAATCCCTCAAACGGATACAGATAGCACATAGGGTGTAATAAGTCAAATTAAAGAGAAGTGTCCACAGTTTACATTTGTTTTTTAATATATATACTATTAAGCCAAGCTCTGGGGATACCCATGATGCAAAGCGCAGCATGGCAGGAAGGAGATTCGCAGATTAAAGCCCGAGGAAAAACAGTGGACAGTACACTGTTCCACATTCGCACAGTTCGGGATAGGAAGGCATCACGGAATTTTACTGTACAGCCGAAAGTAATTTGAATGGCAGAAAGAGCTGCACGATTTGCAGCGCGAATATTGCGTGCAGGAATGATTCTACAAGGGATCAGACTAGATATTTCATAAGCATATTGGTCATGCATGTAACAAAGGAGCGAAAGACATCCAGCATTGTGGCGGTTCTGTTTTGGAAAATATCCAATGAAGCTAAGGTTGTGCGACCATCCCCACCCCAGATATGGGAATTGCATTCCGTTCTAGGTATAGAACCTATAAAGGAGCGGTAAATTCGATGGACTGAAATATTTCTTACACCATTTAAGAAATCCAAGACATTTCGATGCCTGTTTGGAAATAGAGAAGATGTGATCTGTCCAGCTTAACTTACTGGAAATATTAATGCCAAGAATGCATAATGATGGTGTATCGTAAATCAGTGCTCCATCAAAAGAAACGGGAGTGGAAAACTTATGATCTTGATTTAAGGAGATGATACAGCTTTGGGGATTTAGATGCATTGAATTCTATGCGATTCGCTTTGCCCCAAGCGAGAATATTGTCAAGCTCGTTATTCAATGATGGAATCATCCAATCTCGGTTGACAGATGTGGCATTCTGTGGAGTCTGCAAGAGTGTCAAAGAAGTAAGCGAAGTCAAGGGTACTATCATCGGCAAACTATGCATAGGATTGAAAGTAAGAGAAATCAGATCATTTGAAAATTTGGAAGAATGACGGAGAGAACAGAGCATGGGGCACACCGGTATTTATAGAATGAGATTCAGATATAACGCCGTCTTATACAACGCGAATTAGGTGACCAAATAGAAAACACTCAATCCATAATAGAAGAGGTGGGGAGAGACGAAGTGCTTTAAGTTTGGCTAAAAGGGCAGGATGCCAGACTCTATCAAAGGCCCTCGAAATATCTAGAGCAACGATTTTGGACTCACCCAAGTTGTGGAGACTACTGTTTAAAACGCTCCGTAAAGAAAAGTCAGAAAGTCTCCAGATGAGCAACCAGTCCGGAAGCCATATTGGCGATCGTTAATGAGTTTATTGGTTTCTAGATACTTCATTAATTTTGAGTTAATGACAGATTCAAAAACCTTGGACAGAATCAAAGTGATAGCAATTGGGCGATAGTTTGAGGGATCGCTACGCTCTCATTTTTTGGGAATTGGCTGAAGGTGGGCTGGTTTCAGAGCATTGCAGTCTCTTTTTTTTTTTTTTTATTGCTTGGTTGCACTTTTCGTTAAACCAAGAGCGATTTTGCTGTTGCTGATATCTGCTGTAAGAATACGGAATGTATTCACGCATGTTAAAATTTAGTAAGTTAGTGAGTACTAATATGAATTCATCAAGATCCCTCGAAGCAAAACAGACCGACCAATCAATTTCTCTAAGACACTGATTGAGACTTTTCCAGTCAGTGCCAGAGAAGCCTATCTGCATGCGGAGAGGTGGGGTGGAAGAAGTTTGAGGTGGTAAATTGAGCCGTGATTAAACAATGGTCTGAATTACCGAGAGGGAAACCGACTGAGATGGAATTTTTGTCGGGATGAGATGTTAGAAATAAATCTAGTAAATGAGCTCTGTCTCCAGTTGCATCCGGAATTCGCGTTAGGGCATCCACTAGCTGTTTTAAATTAAAAGATTTATAGAAGAGTTCAACAAATCGGCTCACAGGTCTCTTAGTTGTGGAATGTCTGAGCTACGATATGTTGTGGACGTTGAAATCACCAGCTAATATGATTTCAGGAGATGGGGAGACTGAAAGATCAATATTATTTAAATTTTCAAAAACGGATACCGTGTCGTCATCAGACATATTTGGGCTTCGATACAGGAAACAGAAACAAATGATGTGCCTGTGGAGTTTAAACCGAATCCAGATGTAATCTAACTCTGTATTGGCGGAAGGAATGTCCCTAAGGACGATAAAGGCAACATCATTCTGAATATATAATGCGATCCCTCTATGTTTGGAAAAAAGAGACACCAAGCTGTAACCAGTTACGAGCATCAGGAATGACCAGGGTTTCACTTACCGAAAGAATTGCCGGATTTTTCCAGTTAAGGTGGCAGTCCATCGAAAAACGATTTGCTCCCAATTCACGAATATTGCAGAAATCTAAAATAAAATTCTGCATGCTCAAACCAAAACAAAAAAATGAGAAGAAAGAGCGACGTACACAACACAGAAAACGAGACAATAGAAAAAAAACAACAATAGTGCTATGCCTATTTGTTGCTTTCAGTACCCCAGACCGTGTAGTTCAATAACCTCAGCTGGGAGCACCCGTAATGCTGATCAGTGACAAGTGCTAATGAACTTGCACTGATTTCTGATGGGGAGCAATAAAGATATTACCGTGCTGTGCTGCTAGCTTATAGAATGGCGATAGGGCAAAGAAAAGCTCTTCACCTGGATATTATAGATTTATCTTATTTAGTTTTAATATTTTATTGATTTGTCAGAAACGGCTCAGCGGATTTTTATAATTGAAAGGTTGCGGTATATTACAAAAAATAAATTTACAAAGCTTTTCACTGCACTGCACTGGTCTTTTAATAGCAGCACGCACGAGGGAACGTACTCAACTTCTAAATAAAAAGTTATGTTAACTACCCTTTGAAAAAAAAAAAAATAAACAAACAGAGTTTAATTTAAAGAAAAAGGTAAGAAAATCTGAAAGGGGAATGCCCATTTTAAGTCCGTCACCTCCAGATATGAGAGATGTCTTAAACGATATATTATGATACTCTGAACATATTTTATTAACAATATTTATTTTATTTAAGCGGGGAAAGGCTGAGGGTCTGATCTAGTACATTTTGGAAAATCTAGTACAGAACCGAATTCTTTAGGTCCTGAGAAGAAGTTTGAGTACCTACACTCCTATACTTGGAGGTTTAAATAGCTATTTATAGCCATCCCCATACTCACTTTTTTAGTATGTCCATCTTTTTTATTCGAAGAGAAGTACCAGATTGTTTGCCACCTTAGATCGGCTCTAACTCGCTTGTGTTATGTTCGATCGTAAAACAGGTTTCACTGTTGGCCTCAGCTCTTTACCAACTACAATTCGTAGAACAAACGTTTTCTCTGCATACTTTTAGGGTGGGAGTAGGAACCCCGGTGGGGGGTGGTTACAATACGGCATGTTGTATATCAAATTAAAGATCTCGCCGAGTACTATCGGCTGGTGTACGTTTTTCCTAATTCAGAAAACTTTCTTGGGACGTTTTTGCATCCGGACAACCCGTTTTCATGTAATTGGGTCATATACACCTGAGTTACTACAATTCGGATATATTTCTGCAGTTCTTTCTTCCATGGCTTTTAGTGCTCTAGTGTGAACATATAGAAGAGTCATTTTCAACGACTTCTCAATTCTGTGCAACCACGAGAATGAGAAAAGTCCACTTTTTCACCCAAGAAAGTCGCTCAAGCTAGATCGGATCACCAAAGTTCCCCCGACCTTTATTAAAATAAATATTGTTCATAAAATATGTTAAGAGTATCATAATCCATCGTTTAAGACATCTCTCTTGTCTGGAGGTGTCAAGCCTAAATTGTATGAAAAGTGAGCAGTTCTCTTTTTAGTTTAGACCACCATAACTCGGAGGCGAATTGAGCAGTCATTGGAAATGTCATGAAGTTCTGCATATAATGAGCTCTTGGTGGTGACCACAAGCCCCGTAATTTTTAAGATGCAGGATATTTTGTGCAAATAGCATATTCTATTAGGCGCCCTGTAACTCCGAAAAGGTTGATATGCCCCCCCCCCCCCCCACTGCCTTACAATTTTTTTTGTCTAGGTGAGTACTATCAGCACCTGCTCTATAGACCACCTAGGTGGAAATACCCTGTATTATAGCTTAAAACATCTCAGCGCTAAGAAATTAATGAAAAATTTACAGCCTTTTTGTTTATACATACATAAGTTGGTAGTGGTAGAATTAAGTTTGAATACATTTAAATCAGTTTGAAAAACCTACAAAAAATACTTATAAATTAACCCTACTTCCTAAGGCAAAACATTCTTCATAATAAGTTATATGATATCACGAAATCAACCAATTAGCAATTACCCATCACGCGAAGTCTAGAAAGGGAGGCTATCAAAAAACTGCTTTAAATTAGAATTTCAACTCATCCCCATTTTTTTCTCTATTTCGGTTGATGTAGATTTGTTCTTTCTATACAATTCAGTTGTACAATTCTGTTGTTGTTGTGCTGATTTATTTCTCATATTTCCAAAACTGTAGCCGTCGGATCACAATAGGTATAGCCAAAGTACATAGTTACATGTTACATAGTTAAAACTCCCGACCTTCATAGGTATACCTTTATCTTTCTCATGCCAATTGGTTAAAAGAAATCCAAACGAGACGACGCGACGTATAACTGAAACGAAGATTCCTGAATTGATTAAAAAAAATTAATTGATGCCACCGCCACCTGGTGGTTGATACATGTAGTAGTTATTGTCGAGAATATTTTTATTATACCACAGGTAAATGACAAGCCTTGAATGAGGAAGAATTCTTGCTGCTATGGCTTATTTAACATTTCGATTTATGGGCACCTTGTGTGTGCGAAAGGAATTTTTGTATAGAAATTTTCAGAATACCCACAAAATCGATAACTGTTTCGGACAGATAATTATAATTAGAACACCCGTGGAGAGTATGGTATCCAACTAGTGTGGCCACAGAGAAAAGTTAATATCAGAAAAAGTTACGAAACTTTGGTTACACTTTTGGGTTGAGTAAACATTTTTTTATTTATTTTCTGGCATTTATTAAGGTGGCATATAATTTAGGCAATTTTTTAAGAATTTTGTTTAGCATTTTATTTTAATAAGAACGAAAGCTAAAAGGTAAAAGTAAAACGGAAATACTTGATTTGAGGTGTGGTACAGTACGGATAGAGATGTTCAAAATATTGCGTAGGAGATGGGTGTCTAAAATGCGTCATTTTTGCGATAGGAGAGTATATGACTTTGAAACTTTTCCCTTAAACGTTGTAATACTCTTATTATACGCCTAGTGCGGACGATAGCTAGCCGCCCACTCTTTCTCAGAAATATTCAAACAGCATTTTTCTCTTCTTGTGTCGGGAGTTTTTTTTTCTGGTAAACTTTGAAAGAAAAAAATTCATTTTAGCTCGTGGAATGATGCGCAGTAGGCGTGTAAAGTATACAGCTCTTTTCTAATAAAATCTAAGTGCCATTTGAATGATATCATATTTTATAATGAGACTGAATTCCTCAATATTACAATGTAGGAATATTATGGTGAGACTCTTCTTCTTCCCGCAATATTACATAATTTAATATATCAGTGTTCGAAGAAATTTATCAGAAGTATTGATTATAAAATAAATTTATATCTGTTAACTTGCAAAGAACTTTTTAAAATAGCGGTTCTTTCTGATTGTAGAAAAGAGTAAAAACCGTCCCATATCTGTTTATTTAGAAAGTCATGCTTTCAGGGTGGTCTCATAAAAATTTGGTCGAGATCTGATTAAGACTTTCGGAACTCCTCAAGAGAGACCAGTTTTTTGCAAATTAATTGCGTTTTTCCTAGTGAGAGGTCCAAAGAGATGACGGTGGTAATACTCACCTAGAAAAACAATAAATTGTATGACGGTGGGGGTGGGGGATGTTAACCGTTCCGGAGTTCCAAAGTATTAGTATTAAAAAAATTCTCATATTTTTCCACGAAACACACTTTATTTTAAAAAATTCTTTGACAAACGTTCGTGCATCGAATTGAGACAATGAGCACTCTGCTCCTGTGTCTCGTTTGAAAAACGTTCGTTCTCTGAGCTGCCATTCTGCAGGATTCTATTTGTGAAAGCCTATGCTCCCCTTGCTCATTACTCTCTCTTAGAATATACTCCCTGGCATTCAATTTTTCTTAAACAACAATATGATGCAGGAGCGTTAATATTATAATATACCTTGCTACTAGACTAAAAATGTTGAAATAAAATCTTATAAAAACCGAAATGTTAGCTAAATCCTAAGTCTGCTGTTCTGCGAGTTCTTCTACAATTGGATTGCACATATTCCCATTACTAAACCTATTATTTTTTATATACATATATACAGAGCGGTTCATTTATAATATCAATTCCAAAAATGTAGGTAGGTATATCCCAAAATATATATAATATCAAAAATTTTGTTAATAAATATTTATTATTTTAGAGAGGCATTTCATGTACGATGTACTAAATCCACTGACCTCCTTAATAAAGGTGAGGCGGGAGGTAACCTAAAATTAGAACCACAATTTTTTTTGTATTTATGGATTTTATATTAAACATGTGTATTTTTAATGTTAATTTCAAAAGTTATAAGTAGTGTTGTAATTTTTGGAAAGTTATATCAAAATATGAAACAATTTTCTTTAGAAACAAATTTTCTAAGAGATTTTAAATATCCAAAAAAGAAAAATGTTGTGTGAATTCTTGGAAAATAGCTCAATAAAGAAATAAAGTGGAATAATTATTGGGATTGATTGTAGTGTAATTGTGTTAAAGTGATTATTTGAAATGAAATGTTACATACACAATTCAAGAAAAAATTTATATGACTTTTGTTTACATGGAAACTCAAATTTTGAAAATACCATTTGCATGCTAATAAATGTCATCCGAATAATAAAAGTTTTCGTTGATTCGTTTAAAAAAATCTTATGTATATGTAGTGTTCTAGTTCAGTTGCTCATGATACTCACACTAGTTCAAGGCGTATTATATTGTGTTTGGTTCAGGATTTCTAGAAGCATCGTTTTGAGTATACTTAAACAATTTAAATTTCATCCTTAATCACATTTCATGGTAATGACTTTCAAAATCGTTTGAACTTTTTTCATTAAGCATTACAACAGACAGAGAACAATGAACATTTATTGTCATCAGTGCTATTTTCTGATTAAGCAACGCTTAAATACAAACCATGGTGAAATAAATCAGCATAATATGCATTATTGATCTCTAGAAAATCCTCGCTGGATTCTCGAAGTACGAAATCAGCGTCCGTGAAATGTAAATTTTTGATCTGGATCCGTAGATAGATAGACCACATTTCAGCGGTGGCACGTTGACAGTAGGGATGGGAAGTATAATATATTATAAGAAGATTTACTAACTCACCTAAGATTGAATATTATGGTTTTAACCAGACGCGGTTGTGCAACGCATTATACTCATTAAGGGCACGAAACATTGAAAACAGATTTTTCTAATCCTGACCTTACTTGATTTCTCCAAGGCGTTTGATAATGTTGAACATAGCAAACTTTTGTGTAAGCTATTAGATTATTTCAATTTCTCTTCATCTGCTCATCGATTGATTTCTAATTTCCCCGTTCACAGGTTCTCTCAGAGGATTGTACTTGATACTTACATATTGTATGATTTACTTCTACTAGTCTACAGTGTACCCCAGGGATCCGTCCGTAGTCCACTCCAGCTTCAATTTTGTTAATAGGAGGAAGCAAAGGCTACTTATGTCTCTGTATGTATTTCTTATTGTATCTTTATATGAATTCATGAATAATAATTGAACGACAGCATAATTAACAGAAATATTTTAACCACTCCAACGATTAAAATTTCTTTGAATAATTCGAAAAATACATGTCAGTCTATTATGCCCGAGAGTTTTAACCATAATTTACATAAAAAGTTTTTGTTTTTATTTTTATTTTTATCATTATCAATTCAGTTTATTTTACATTATTGTTTTTTTACATAAGTTGAGAAAGATTAGCGTTATGCATTTATGGATACTTTTCTATTCATAGTTCAGTTTTCCGTAAGTTCAAAAGTCTCAATTCCCGTAACTGTATCTCTCGATTGCTAAAAATGTAAATTTTCTTATAAATCAAGACTCTAAATATAAGCCCAGCCTAACGACAATCCATAGTTAAAGCGATATGGGACATCGTAACTTCCTCGACCAGGTCTACATTAAGGCCGTAGAAGCTCCAACGGATGTTATAGCCAAAATATTTTTCTTGAAAAGAGGTTACCAGGTAACGACTAACGAGAGAAACCAGATATTAGACAGAGGGTTTCCGTTCCCGCAAAGAGTTCATGTCTGTTATACTGACGGATCAAGGAAGGATAACAAAACAGGCAGAGGAGTGCTGGGCCCAGAATTGAAACTCTCCATTCAGCTTGGTGCTTATTCTTCTATCTTTCTTTCGGAAGTCTACGCTATAAAGGTTGGAGCGCAGAAAAGCCTAAACAGAGGCTGCACAGAATTGCCCTAAATGTTAACCTTAACCTTAGCTAATAATTGGACATTTAATTCAATTTAAAAATTCAAAAGCCTAATAATTTTCGTACCCTTTGGAAAGAGAAGCTATATTTTATAGATCAAATACTTGTAATTTTTCACAGACAGTATAAAATGCCACCGCTGTTGGACCCTAAATCCCTAGTTAGCATTCCTACATACATTCTTTGTTTTTGTGTGTGTTTTTTGTTTTACATCAAGTCCTTGGCAAGAAGACCAAGGTTGAGTGAGACCCTTTGTCATCCGGACTACTGCTCACTTTGCAATTGTATAAGTAGTGGTTGTATACAATAAGTATCCCTCCCCTTCCTCACTCTCTGCTCCGCCACTTACCAGCATACTGTTTTTTTGTTCCTCTGTAATAAGTCCATGAAAAGTGCTTTCGAGTTCACACAAAGACTGAAAATGGCTCCAACCTTATCCTTTCCTGCTGTTGATAGCGTAAATTTATGCTCTTTATGTGCCACAGGACCAGGATGCCATACTACTGACTCCCACATAAAATCCATTTTTATGGTAAAAGGACTTTGGAAAGAAGGAGAGGGGATTAACAGTGTTATTTGCGATTTCTTCTGTTCGAAATTGGCGCCTGACCGACTATCTCTTTGGGAATTTTTTTCTTTGTAGGTTATGTGTAGAGTCTTATTCAGCACTTGAGGTTATGAGTTGAGCTCTCTAATGACTGTCTTTGTTCTTGCAGGACAAACGTATCAGCAATGTAAATCATCAGGTCGAGAGAATACTATAGCGGCTGGAAAATGGGACATTACACATATCAAAGGTTGAATGATAGTATTACATATTTGTACTACGAGAGAAGTAATTTACACTTAGATCGTGAGTATGTGAGGGGAGGGGGTGATTGAGGTATTCCTTTATTTCTTTGGAATATGTCTTAATCCTTTATAAATGGCTTGTTTGAAAACATGTGTGGACCATATGGAATTTTGATAACAATTTTAATTTAATATTTATCTAATTATTTTTCTTACTATTTTACTAACAATAATAAATTGATTTGGTATGAATTAATTGGCCTTCTTTAGTGGAAAGACTACCATTTTGTAACTAAGTGGCCTTGAACGTAAACGGTAAAACAGATAAAGGAAGCGGTGAAACCTACTTTAGACTAATATTAATTAAGCTCTACACACAATCTTGAACTTTTCTGATCAGCCCCGTTTTTTTTTTCTGTGATCGCAGTCTTGATCAAAGAGTTATTCGTAAAAAACGCCGGGCATAATTTTGCAAAATACACCAAAAAATCTGACAATCATTTTATGGAGAAATTTTTTGTTTTGGAATGTTTATAGGCTAGCGAAATTCATAAAAGACTTAAAAAAGTGTTAATGGAACTTGCACCGTCATTTTCGATTGTGTCAAAACGAACGATGGAATTTTCCATAAAAGTGGTCACTCAGGCCTTGAATATGATCACCTTATGGGTGGGTCGCCCAAAAAGTTTATAACACCTGAAATTATTCACAAGATCCATGATATGGTTCTGTGGCACATTGACGGCTCAAACTATCGGAATTAGCTGAGGTAGTAGGTACTTGGGATAAGCCATTAAATAAATAACTAATATATATATATTATATTAATAATACTATTAATATATTAATAATACCATTATATTTCAGAGACTAAAGAACAATGAAAGTAGTTGGGCTAAAACTGGTTATTCTGGTTCAAAGAAAGTCATGTCAATTTTGATTTCATCTTAAAATAGGTAACAAATCATAGAAGCGTACTACGCCAGCCTTCTAGGTTAAATAGATGAAAAAATGGAAGAAAAAAAGAAATGTCAATATTAGCGAAAAAAAAAGATCACGATCAGCAAAAAAAAAATTTTGTATCTCCTCGACAATCCACCATCTCACAAGAACGCTTTGGTGATGGCTGATCTTTTTAGTCTGAGGTATAAATTCGTTGGACATCCACCTTGTTCTACATATTTGGCCCTCTTAGGCTATCATCTTTTTCCAAATCTCAAAGCAATTCAAGCTGAAAATCATTTTGCCTCAAACGAAAACGTAAAAGCAGTTGGTGCCGGATATTTTGAAGAGCTTCCGAAAAAGAATGGAATTGCTGATATTCAGCCGGTTCGGTTGAACTGGTTGTTAGAAAAATCAGAACTCTACGAGCCAATTGTTAAATTACTACATTTTCCTAAATTAAACTTTTAAAATATTATGAAATATTTATTTGTACAAAGTTTATAAAAAGGTGCGTGAGAATCAAGCACAAAATAAATAATTTTAATGCATATTTTCGTTAGCCTGATGAATTACTAAAGTTATCAAAACAAAAACTTATCGAATGTAAATAAATGAAGTGCTCTGAAAGAACTGTCTAACACAGGAATAGTAATATATTTCGTACAATAGAATAGCTCTGTCAAAACTGTCAGATGGGTAGGATTCTCCTATAATGTGACTACACTTTTTCTTTCAACTGCTTTCACTAACATCCGGGTCAATTTTTAATACAAAGGTTCCCATCTAAATAAATCGAAAGTGGGAGGAAGAAATCTGATCGTATGCTTATATATGATTCTGCTAAGTTTCCTCCAGCAAAACAAAAGAATTTAGGGATCGTCATTACTTCTCTGCAAATAACATGACTCGGAAATTATTTGGGAGTAAATCGTAATCACGGTACCAAAAGGATGCCTGATTACTAGAGTAGTAAAAGCACTTAATTCTCGAATTATTTATAAACTCGATATACTCAGAGAACGAGAGAAACGAAGCAATCTCGGAGGAAATTCCAAATCCTCATTACGTGAAAGCAAGCTCTTCGCTAAAATGTATGTCAAATGTGTTTATACATAAATTTTTTAATAACTTTTTTTATTAAAACATAACATATAAAAAATGTTCGGTTGTATTACGTATGATAAAAGATGCCCATTAAATGGCTGTTGTTAAACATCTAATAAAATGTAAAGTTCTCGCCATTAATCAATTTTGTGTGCAGTCAATGTTTCACTTTCAGGGGTTATATTTTATTTAAATCAAATAAAGTTGATGATTTATTACAATACACACTTTTTCTTTCAATTGCAATATACAATTTCAGAGATTCGCAAGAAATTAATTAGAGAGCCATCATTTGATTTAACACTTGGTTTGTAATTATTTTGTCATTTGACTTAAGAAAGTTCCGCGCACGAACAGAATGCCAGCAAATGTTGTGAAATTACTTGTCTATATGGAAAATAAAAACGAAATAGACACTTCACCTTGACAAGTGTCAAATATTAAATGTCAAAAAAAGTTGCAGCCAACATTTCAGTATAAAATTCGGTCCTAAAAGGTTCGTGTATTAAATGATTCTAGTTTATAACTGGGGTCATATGGCAATAAACTCGTCTACCGCGTACATTTTTCGCAATTTCAATACTTAGTTCCAATGTACTTCATACTGAGTATACACCGAGCATATACCGAATTGTTTCTCATTATATAAAGACAGACTTATGATTTAGCGCAAATTGTAATATTGAAATTGCAAGTCTGTCTCCGGTATAAGACTCAGTCTGTATATATTTCAATTTTTTGTATGACAATTTATGAGAGACAACTTCTTAAATTGCAAGGTAATTTCAAGTTCTTGTCTGCATCTATCACTCTCATCCAAAATTGTCTCCACTGATGTTTCCAGACGGTAAAATTCACAAAAATCTTCCCTAACTTTCTACTGCCCTATATCTCAGGGCTCTATTCTCGTAAAAAATTACATAGATAGGCCAATTGGCTTGAACGAAGAGGATAGAAATTGTGATTAGCCTATGCGCAATTACCTAATTCAAAGTCTCAGCAAGTCGCTATACCATTTTGGTTATAGACTGTAATATAGTAGATTTCTCTGGAATCATTTCTGGTGTGTATAGAGCAGGCGATATCGCTGCTTGCCAAAAATATGATAAAGCCTTTTATTTAATGGTACGAATAAAATTTTTCTAGCATATAAAGTAAAAATAGTTAAAAGCCATTAAAAGTAATATTCAGTTACACTAGTAATTTGGATAAATGGCATCATCATTTACAAAGCTGGGCATTGAGCCAAACACCAAGTTTGAAAAGATTGAAGAGGTGTATTCTTCCCTACGAATGTTGCGAATGTTGCGAATATGTTCTCACAAAACATGCGCTTAAAACTTGCTACAGCGTCCACGCTACCTGGCTTTCTAATCTTGCTATAGGAAATCAATCTTGCCCTCGGCAAAGTATTTTACCTCAATTTTACGAAGTTTTAGTGGATAACTGGATAAGCGAAAGGGTAGTTAAAACATTTTAATATCAGCACTAGATAAGACTATTAAAACAATATTAGACCAAATGCATTAGTTTTCATATAGAGGAAGTTATTGAAAAATAAAACTATTTGTATGACATTGTTTTTATTCGTTTTGATTTTCATTCCTAGAACTTTTCAAATGACTTTTCTACTGAGTTGAGGGTTCTATTACTGAAGGCACCACCACAGACCGGCGAGCGTATACTAAAAGAGAAATCTCTTGAAAAGCTATTCAATACACCCTTATTCGCTAGTGAACCACTACACCCTTATTCAGTAGTTTGGAAGAAACAATCTGCTTGGTTATTGAAAAATGTAAACATTTCTCCTTCAGAAAAAAGTATATTCTCTTTGTCACAAACATGCTCAATTTTCTGCAATTTCCATCACTGACATATATAACATGGACTGCCTGATTTTCTTTTTCATATGGTTCAACTTTTCTTGGCAGGGTGTGACAATTATCTTAATTTCAAGTTTTACTTTCGCTTTAATATTCATATTAAAAATTCAACAAATTACGGAAGAATTCGAAATTATTTCTATTCTTGGAAGCTTATCTTCTACAACATCAAATATTTTTTAAACTTGATTTTTAAAGAAATAAAGTTAAGCAATTTTTGTCTACCTGCCCCTAAAAGTAGATATGGGGGACAGAGAAAGCATTACAAATATTGTATTGCCATCTATTTCTATTCTACATATTCGTTTGGAAAACCACCGAACTGAAACTGGACTATGGTGTATTTTGTATAGAACTTATTATTTCAAGTTCAGTGGAATCCAGTCGTTAAACCAAAAACAGACAACTATAGAAAAGTGATACCATAATAATGTCAAAAAATGTAAGCAATTTCAGTAGTATCAGCCAATGAATAAATAACTAATAAGGAAGCGGGGTATCATGCGAATACAGTGTACATGTTTAAGCATTTCAATGACAGTGTGTCGGGGGGGGGGGGGGGAGAAATGATAAGAGGGCGTTGTCGCTATTTTGTGTCAGTTCAACATTCTGGCATTTCATATTATTTGAAAATAAATTTCGGATTTCAATTCGCGATATTGTGAAAAATAATTAATTAAACGTGATTTTTATGAATAGTAGTGTGAAATAAGTGCGGAATATTTCTTTTGTGAACGATTATTTATGTAATAGAGACTCCGGAGTCTTAAAAAACCGTAATGAAGTGCGCTGTGCTGTCCTGCAGGAACGAACGGAGTTATTGTCGTGGGAAAGCATTCTTCAAGTAAGCTTAATAGCTTTACTTATTTATTATATTGTTTTAAACAAAATAAAAGTGAAATATCTATAAAAATAAAGAGCCATGGCAAAAGATTTAACATTTTACCAATGCCGGTTTATTTGTTTACAATTGAATTGTCAGTTGGTGCCTAAATTATTCCAGTCATACAAAGGCAACGCCAAGAAATATTATCTGAAAATAAGGGGGAGCTAAAAATTTGTTTATTTTACATAGTAATTTGGGTTATGAAAACTGTGCCCTTTCAGAATGTCAGAATTTAATTACTGCCATGACAAAACGAATCCAAACAGAGCACACTAATACATTATATATATTATATATATACCAGTGTTTCCATGCAATTCTTTCTTTCAAAATTTGCATTCATTTTTTATTTTATTTTTTCAAATCACGCCTACTCTGATGGGTAATGTCTAAGTCATATTGTTTACCACTTTTACAATAAAACAAAAAATAACCGTACAAGGTAAAAAAAATGAACCTAAAGTTTGGAAAATTTATTCTTAATTCTTTATAACGCCCGCCGATGTAATACTTTGTCACGCAGAAAATCGCACATGGAAAAACAAAATTCTCCAGAAAAACTGCGATTTTCGGTGATATTTTACTCACCATTTCTCCTTCCATGAGGGAAAACAATCCAAATAAAATGTTTTATGTATTTTGTAAAAAAAAAAACTGCTTTTATTCTGACTTTTTAATTAGACATATGATTTCCATCCCAAATCTGTACAAAATGAAAAACCCTGTTTCCCATATATTATTCACAGTCCTTCAGAGCACACTTGAATGACTCTGAACCTCTCGGCTGCATTTTGACTTGGCTTCGTTTGCAATTTTAATTACTTAAAATGGAAATCTGTGTGCAGATAAATATGGCATGCAGCAGCAGTGGAGAAAATGGGCAGAGTAGGATAAATTAAGAGACAGAAACAAGGTAAAATACTTTGAACGGATGACAGCAAACGGGTCAAAACAATAACTTCAAATGGATTGTTTCCTACCAAAAACCTCAGCAGATCAAAAAGAGAATGGAATGTTAGGAATATACGAGGTTTTTGCCTGTCAAATAAATCTAATGGAATTCTTGTCAGTTTTTGAGTTGTCATGCGAACGTGTCACCCCCTCCATCCAACACTCACTTTCAGACGGAAATTTTCAGCTAATATCTGCAATGCTGGGGGGGGGGAAAACGATTGCATTGAATTATATGTCAGTGGTAGAGAATGGAATGCGAAATACGACTGGTGTTGGAACATGCCATATACAGGATACACACACACACAATTTTAAATTTTATGTTTTTGAGTAAAATAAATTACTTAAATCTCAGACACGCTCGTATAAATGGCATTAACACAGTGAAAGCTGCCATAGGTACTTGCGCTACGAATTAAATGATTTTTTATGCCTTGGATCATTGGCGGTATCATTTAATTAACCTATAAAACCCCTTATTGCAGTGCTAAGCACATGTAACTCAAAGTACAGGTTACAGGGTCCTGTCCACATTATTCAGTTACTTCATTTAGTCCATAATTACCTGAGGATTACCTGAGGAATCTTGAACTACATAATATAAAATCTGAGCAGGTGCCGAAGCCATAAAATTCCACCAAGGAAAAGATATGTTGAACTTCCTTCACTGTTTTTTCTATATATGTATATCTATGTATAAATATTATATAGCTTTAGACTTCGCAGATCCTTTCTAAGTCAGTAAAAAACAGAGAAAGATAAACTTCTCTACTTTGTTACAGTTCGAAATAAGAAAACATCTTAGAATTTTACTGTATAAATATAGTCGAAGACAAGTTATGAATGACGAACATTCATTTTAGGTCTAACTAAGAAGAGGGCCAGATTTGACGAATTAAAAGGCGTCGGTGGTGTAATGGATGCCATAGTGGCTAGGTCATCACAGTAGCACCCATCAGTAGGCTCCAAGGGTGCAAGAATTGCAAGATAACGACCCTATAACCAAAATAGCATTCTGTATACTTGTTTTTCGATAAATAATCGATTGACTACGGATTACTTGGTGTGCAAAAAATCCTCATCTAACCCGCCTAGGCTGGGCTGATATATTCGAACCCCCACGGATAATTAATAAATGGAGTTCTTACAAGAAAACTTTACAGTTTAAAAGACCCTGCACTAGCTATACGCTTAGATAATGTACCTGACGAACTAGCGTCACTATCTTGCTCACTCACATTTCATGCAATGACTCTCCGTCTCACTCAAACTAGAATCTTAAAGTTACGGTCTTACGGCAAGCTTTGGGTTACTAGAATTATTTTTAGTAGGTGAAAAGAAATTTTTCGAAACTGGGTTTCTTGAAAAAAAAAATTTTATTTCCGTAATCTAAGAAATAATGTAGCAAGTGTTGTACCATTTTAGAATCCTTATTAAATGCGTCAACTTTTAAAGTTACTTGCCAGACTGGCGTAGTATATTTTTTTTTTCAGTACAGTCAGTTAAAGTTGTATGAAATATTAATTTTCTATTCTTGGTTCGGCAAAATGTGACATTTTCTTCCAAGCTGGAGCAGTTGGCTTAGAACATAAAGCAACAGGTTACATAAGCACTATTCGGGATTACATTACAAAAATAAAATTGAAAAAAAGTAAAGATTTGTAGCAACAGGAGCTAAAAACTATCACAAGATGTACATTTTCTCGAAAACAAAAGAAATGCCTATAATTTGAAAAATACATAACTTACATTATTTTTATATTTTTCTGGTAACTGTTATGATTTGGTCTATCACCCGATTCCGGTTTGACGTCGACTTACGGGACACCCTGTATATATTTTTTAATATTTGTTCTTAATTATTAATTTGAAAAAAAAAAAATGGAAAAAAAGGTATTCTAGGTTTCGAATGCGTTACAGAAAGAGTCTGGGCTTTTCTAAAGTTTATACAGACACTATCAAAATTGGATTGACTGAGGGTTTCGTATGAATTAACCAAGAAGATCTTCAAACAAGACCAATTAGATTTTAATTTAAGAGGTAATTCCGGCGAGCTATACCAAAATTGTGAATTAAATAAATTTATATAAATAGGTACATATTTCTATAACTGTAGTCTATAGCTGAACAGTATGGGAGAGAGCCTTCCCCTTTTTAGAGATTATAGCTGTGTTCTTTTGTGTACCTTGTTCTAGAACTCCCATATACTGGAAAGAACAAATTGTTCTGTCGATTGAAGCGAACTATTTGTACTATTCGTTTCATTTATATATTTGTATGAAAATGTATGAGGCGTTCTTTTGTGTATCTTTTATTCTGCTTTGTTCTGCGGGCACAAAAGAAAACAGATTATATTAAAAATCTTTATATCTCTGTAGAGTTGGGCGGCCTCTCTTCTAGAAAAAATGTTGCTTGATTATATGTGAAAGAAACATATGGGTAAGGAAGTATTAATCGAAAAAGCGTGATTTTAATATTTTAAAACTTATTTCATCACGAAGCATCAGAAGTCCTAACTCCTCAAATAAATTATACCTTATTTTTGTATTGTTTTAAAACATAAAAAATTATTATTAATTTTCACCATATACCTACCTGTTTATCCAGTTTGCTGCCAATTAAGGACGGAGAGTAAAAAAATATACTTAACAATTAAATTAAAAGAACTCGCAAAATAAATCCAAAAATAATTTTTCATCCACGAGAATTAATTTAGATCTGAAAAAATTAATCCTAGATTTCTGAAACATGATTTATTGGAGATTGGTTTATTATAGAATAACAATTGTAAAATTATGGAACTAATCTTTGGACGATCAAATGAAATTAAATAGCATACCAAGACATTTGGATCAAGGTTGTTAACCAATCACCGTAGACAATTTTGGTCCACTTGTAAATGAAGGAAAGAGACAAGTAAATCTCAAATGGTATAAATCAGGTAATTGCCAATAGATAAATAAGTAATGACATCATCTAGGGTATAAAAAAGGAGAGGACCAAAGTAACTGCATTAAGCGATGTCAGACTTTGCATTTATTGATTTTAGTAGGAGAACTGAGTGCAAATGGGTCTGGTATTGCTCATGGATGGATTATGGTTTTTTGGGTAAATTATACCCTGCTCTAAGATTTAGGGAAGTTTCCGGTCCCATTTGGCTAGACCGTCAACAATTCCAATGGCTTTGCGGTCCTCATGTCCCGGTACACATATGATGATGGGCTTGCAGGCAATCCCAGAATAACCTTTTAAAGCCTTGAGAGCGGCTTGACTATTTGAGAGGATATTGATAGTTGAGCCTATTTTGGCTCTTTTAATACAGATATTTGCGGTTTCTTCTATGGCTAGTACCCCAGGTTGGAATACGGTAAGGATAGAGCACAAGCTAAAAAATGTTCTAATTTGTTATTTCATCACACAACCCATTAATTTTTGGTGACAAGTTTCAAGTCTTGGTTTGACTCATCAACAGGTCACAAATAGCGAAATTGGGTGATTAGAAAAACAAATGAAAAAAGAAGAAAGAAATGAAAAGTTTGAGAAAATAGAAAAAAACAATTTTTTTATTTAAAAAAATTAAAAAATTTTAAAGAAACAGATTCGATCGAAGCGAATCGAACCTGTATACGCCACGCAGTGGGCTGAAAAATAAAAAAAGAAAAGGAAGAAGAAGAAGCGTTTCGTGTCAGCAGAAAACCTTACACTCATCGGTGCAGCTTGATTTTCTGCCTGCTGCAGACGCTTGAAAATAGATCAAACTGATTTCTTCTCATATAAACTCAGAAATAAATTCTGGGTGTGAATTATATGAGGAAAAAACACTCCTATATATGCCCAGGAGGAAAAATAAACAGAAATAACAAATTAGAACATGTTTTAGCTTGTGCTATATACCGGAGAATCCCAAAAAATTCTTTCTTGAACAAAATTAAGTTTAACCCGGTAAAAAGTCCAAACGTAATCTGGTAAGGATAGAGCACAGCACCTTTGAAATATGCCATCTAGGGTCATATACGCCTAGTCTGACTCTACTGTTCGTTTCATAACTATCTGAATACCACATCATCGATCCTTTCTGGAAGGACGGCTTAGCGGAACGTCATTGTTGTTCCTTCTCGCAAAACCGCATCAAAAGGTCGTACAGTATTCACCTTGGGTGTCATTATATCAGATATTGTTATCATTTGCTCTTGACCTTTTTGCGGACGACTTATACTGATTATGTTGGTCAATTTTCTGTCAATATTATGCATACCTACTACCTAGCCTGCCAAATTCATTAATTGATCTGGGTTCTCTTCACCTATCGAAATGAGTACTAACAAAGACAAGAAAATATTGTCTTCGGATCTGGATAATATCCTAGTATTCTTTCTTGATAACTGTCGAGAAAAACTCTCAGGCATTTCAACCTTTATTTTTCGTTTCTCTTTATCGACTGACTTATTTCTTCAAGAATGTAAAATTTCTTTGGTTTTTAACCCAAAATATCATGTAAGGAATTATTGGTTAATGGCAAAATCACTCCGATTCCTAAGCTTTTTGAAAGCATTACTTGTAATATGTTAATTAAAATTTTAACGCGCGCTTATTAGGGGACGTGTGGCGGTTAGCGCAAAGTATTTTGACCTCTGGCAACTTCTCAGAGAATTTGTAAGGTTTAATTTTGTGGCTTTCGAAAATACTTTGTGATTTGTGAAAAAGTACTAGTTAGTAGGCCTAGGAATAATGCGATTTTGTAAAAAAAAAAAAACAATTGTTAAAGATCAAGACACCACTACTCTTTTTTTGTTTTATGGCAGAAACACATCCAGGCCTCGAGGATTCCTCGCGGCGTTGTCAAAATTTCCAACACGGGTTTTGAAATAATGCAACACAAAACCAAGCCAGCAACTAGCCTCAAGGCCTAGCTGCAAGGCACGCTTTGCTTAATGTTGGAAATTTTTCTCTCTCAGGCTTACTTCTGTCAACAGATATACTATTAAAATTATAATGACAGAACCGAGCCCGGTAGTATCATTTTGTTTTAGATTCTCTCTGATGCTTTTTTAGATGTGTTTCTGCCTTTAGAGTCAATAAGTCAAAATTTCGAATCGAGCTGACATCACTACAATAACTATAGTAATTTTGGCTACATTGGCTCAAAAGCTTAGTAACGTTTTTATCTTAAAGGATTATTTTATGACGTTTATCAAGGAACCATAATAAATAATCTACAAAAAAGGAAAACTCGCCTTGGCATTATTTATTCTTATTTTGCGTTAAATGTTCAAATATCTTCTACTAGCCTAAAGGACTGTATGAAGCAAATCCCCACAGACGATCCACTGTAATTAATTTAGTATCCTTCATAAAATGTTGCACTAATATACTTGAGAAAGGAGATCATTAATATTTATATAATATTAGTTATATATTTAGTTGTTGCACTCAGTCGGTATGGTCAATTGTAGACGTAGATAATTAAATAAATAAGTAAATAATTTCTGTTAATTAAATCAGTTTGTCGATCATGATCATATAATATGCACTTACATATAATTGAATTACACGGTGCAATTTTTTTCTTTCATGATAATTACAAAAGCCAATTATAAATGTCATCCATTTATTCACCAATCAACTGAAATGGCTCCCACGTCCTAGGGGCAAGTAAGTATACGTTGTAGAAGGAAGGCTGCAATCTGGTAGCACCTGTGCATTAATTACTATAATACTGCACTACTTTCGCCACAATGCTTATGAATAAAATTTAATTATTGGTGGCACATACATTACTAAATACATCAATGTATGGCCGTTAATTTCACGCCCTATGAAAGTCTGTAGCCAAGGTATAATTTGATTGCTTGTTTTGACATTAACTTGACATTTAAGAACTAAACATCTCTAAAGTATGAATGCCAACAACATTCACGTGCTAGTAAATGTCAGAAAATATTGATTTCACCAACTGAACATTATTACCTGTTTTAAGACATTTAAGTCTTGTGCGGTAAGTAATTATATTATTTGGGTCAAGTGGGGGAACGCTTTACTGTTCTCCGCATCAATTAAGTTGCTTAAGTCTAAATTAAGATGTTTATATTTACCTTCCTTAATTGTGTTTTATTCCATTATAGTTAATTTGTATTTAAATATTAATTTGAAAAAAAAAAATGCTCAGTGCTAATTGTTTTGGAAAGTTTGAAGATAAAGGACAGTTATAGGTACAACTGGGTCAAATACTTTAGATGTACATACATAAAACCAATAAAAATTAGTGGCTATAGAATTTATAAATGGACCTTTTCTGACTTAAATTACTATCTGTAAAACCCGGAGACTCGTTTTGTATACATTTCAATTTTAATTTATTTACTGATGATTTTTGTACAAAATAAAGCTTAGTCTTACTTTTAGAAAGCTTAATGGCAAAAAAAGTAAGCTAAAAAAGAAATAAAGAAAATAAAAATAATTGCTTTTACGAATATTAAAACCATTATGCGCTTCTAAGAAACAAAGTACTTCTGCTATCCCAAATGATCAATAACTATAGTATATTGCTAAGCACTCCAAATATTATAATGCAAAAGTTCCAGATTCCAGAAGGGGAATTAAAAGAAAGCTAATTAGGCTCTTATAGCCTATGAGTTTGAAAAGAAATACAAAATTATATATATTTAACAAACACAAAAAATGAGCATCCGAAGACATCGTTAAATTTTATCTTAATACCAGATTTTCGCAAATGCAATACAGGCGCATGTATATATGTATATATGTATGTAGTACGTAAGTAAACCGGCTCGTATGTCCAGTAGAACTAATAAAACTAGATTCTTTGAAATTAAAAGTATGAGTCTACTTTTGTTCATTTATAACAATATAATTGACAGAAAGATCTCCGTTTTTTGAATCCACAGTTCAGTAAATTTATGCATAGAACATGATGATTAGAAGTGGGCTAAAGATAGATCCTTGTGGGATACCACAAAATAATGAAAGTAGATCAGATTTATTATTCACAACAACAGTAACGTTCATTTTACTATTTGACAGCAAGAAGCTACAAATTACCTTAGCTGCCCCTTAGGCTGAAAATTAAACTCATAAGAATACGAATGCGAACTACACTTTAAATAAATGAATCTAATTTGTAAATGTGTAAAATTTCATCTTTTACGCCTAGTACTAAGGTCCGCACTAAAATAAATTTTAGCGAGGCTGCATTACCGGTCCGGTTTTTAGCAGTTAAAATATGTCAGAGATCAGAAATACAAAACAAGTAAAAAAGCTAGAATCGTTCTAAGACCAATTCTTATGATACCCTAGATGAATGACCGTATGAAATTTCGTATGGTCACTCATCTGTGCAAGTTTTTCGCATATATTTCTAGAAAGGTTCGTCGAACAGAAAAAATGATTATCACCAATTTTATAGAATTTCGTATTCTTAAGAAGTTCTTAGTACAATAAAAATGTCTATGGCTGATCATTTTCACAGTATACGTAAAAAAACTAAATTTTTATATGCCAACACCAAGACGCCTATTGTTGATATTTTTACATATTGTTTTTTCGTTGTTGATATTTCTCAGAACTCGAGCAAGAAATATTTTTAGCGTCCCAGTGAAGTAAATGTCTGCAGAGTATCTGCAATGAAACAATTACATTACTTCTGGCTTGGCGACCTCTATTAGTGAAGTAGGTAAGAATCGTCCAATATGAAAAAAATTGAAAATGCTTCTTTAGTTGTGTCTTGTTTACAGAATTTGCAGTGTATTTTAAGGGAAATCACTACAGTCATGTTTTATTTTTATATGAAGATAGAGGGAGTCATCTCGTAGAATTAATTCCGATGGTACTCACAATAATATGAACCCACTATTTACAGACTTAAATGTATTTTATATGCTTGGGTTTCTCCAAATAAAGTAAATTAAAACTTAACTTTCTGAAACTGAGCGGAATTTCTGTAATTACACCTTGCCTTAGGGTGACATTTCAGTGAACGTTGCGCTTTCATCGCTGCTACGTTTCTGTTGTTATTAATGAAAAACAGAAGCAAATCATGGCAACGAAGCTATACTGATACATGTGCTGAATTCATTGTAATTCTAATTTTAAATGCACATGTGAAACTTTTCCTTAAAAACTCATATTAAGACATATCGTAAAGACATTTATGAAACAAATGTTTAGTACAATCTTAGTCAGCGTCATCTAGTTTTGATAAAAAGAAATACAGCACATAGTTAAGACAGAAGCGGATATGCCATATGCAATTGCCTTTTGAATGCGGATAATTCGTCTTTATTACTAGTCTTCATAACTTTATTGGTAAGTCTTTGATTATACCATCACTGCGGTGCCATCTCTAATAAAAAAAACCAACCCAAATTTAACGTGTTGACTTTAGTAATGGTCTCTCTAAAATTCAGGATAAATTTTCGCCCATAGCTCTTCGTGCGCTAAATTTTATATGAAATTTTAATTTAGCACGGACATTAGTACTAGGCTTTAGGAGATAAATAATATTGACAAATATGAAACTAAGACTGAGCAATGCATTTAAAGGAATCGAACTGCACGTAAACGTTATTTAGAGAGCTGTTTTCCAGAATTTCTTCATAACATACCATATGTACATCTCGCAGTGGCAAGCATTGGATATAGCTAATAGGAAACGGCATAAGCCATTCAATGACGTTTGGATTTCACTTAATAAGACTAAATTTGACGTTTCTGAAAGGAAAAATTTCAGATTTCCGGAAGTTCAGTGACTTTTTCAAGTTTATTATTATTAATAATTATTAGAAATTTGAAATAGCTGTTTCTAAATCTTGAAATGTATATTTTCATTCAATTTTAGTGTTTTGTATAAGTATTGCGTAGGTACTACTACATTTAAAATGTCGCTCTATATAGTAAATTTAAAATATCTGTCAGCGAGTTTTCACTCAATATGCCGCTTCCTAATTAATTATTTATTTAATGATGATAAGTTTCGTGAATTTCGCCTTTCCATAGCCGTCGGCGTACCGCAATATTGTAGAATCTTTGGAAATCGGCGTGACTCAATTAAGAATTCTTTTACACACCTTTCTGGATGTTAAAGCATTGTTGTCGATATATTCTGTACCATCTGCTAGCAGCACAAAAAAGTGGCCCGTGTGGATTGGTGTGAAAACTCTCTCACTATCTCTGACTACAACAAACAAAACAGGAGAAAGCCTAGAGAGTGAACGTGTAAACTGATGAAGTGAAAACTATTGCAATAGAACTTCTGAAGTTTTCTAAACAAAATCTACGCTATTGTCCTTTTTGTAAAAAATATAAAATAATTTTGGAAGCGTTCAATTTGATATGTTTAAGAACGCAGATCTAATGGCTAGCGGCTAAGCTCTCACTCTACTATAGGTCGTGGCTGTTAAATCCTATATAGAAAACAGGAAATGCTGATAGTTGTGTAACTCATGTATATGGGCGTGGCTTCTCTCGGGATGTTTGAAGCAGGACAGAGCTTAAAGGGTAAAAGCAATGGAAGTGTGAAAGTGTGCTTTCGATATAAATAAGGCTTGTTAGAATATTATCGGCGATTCAAAGCACAACTCGTAATTCTCCTATTATTCAGCGAAACTACACAACAGCAAACAAATCATTGTATATTGTTGTGGTGAGATATTACATTTAAAGCAAAAGATTTATTTTGGAATATTTTTTTATTACTTCGTAAAATGCAATAGTTTTACAAGAATACTTAGCTCAACCGTTAAAGAAACACAAAATA
This sequence comes from Dioctria rufipes, assembly GCA_963924295.1. NCBI lineage: Eukaryota > Metazoa > Arthropoda > Insecta > Diptera > Asilidae > Dioctria > Dioctria rufipes. Next base: position 153,041,231 of record OZ002743.1, on the reverse strand, counting down.
TAAATGCTGATTGGAAAAGTCTCAATCAGTACCTCAAGAAAATAAATTGGTCAGTCTGTATTGCTTCGGGAGAAGTCGATAAATTCAACCAAGTAATAAAAGCGAAAGATTCTGCTTTTCACGCATATCAATTGCATTCATGTCCAGAATTGAAATAAGTCTACAAGACTATACAGAACACCTGCAAGTCCATTATAGGGAGAGAAACTTTTCTTGTTGACCATAATGTATACTAAGAATATTGGCAAGCCTCAAGAATAGTAAAGGCTTCTGGTCCCTGGCCAAAACCAACAAGAACAACTTCAGAAATTACTCTATACCTTCACTAATTAACAATCGTGAAGTGGTTGTTGACTCCCTGGATAAAGCTAATGTTTTTTCCAGTAGATTCGCTTTAAACTCTCGTCTTCCATCATCTTTACAGACACATATTCAAAGTACTTAAGGGGATCAAAGTCTCTAAAACCGTTGATTCTGATGGTTTCTCACGCCCTGGTAACTAAAAGCTGTGCCTCATCCATGGCTAAACCTCTGCGCAAACTATTCTGCATGTCTTATTCGACAGTAAAATTTCCAATCGATTGGAAACTAGCTCACCTTCAGTCTGTTCCCAAGAAAAGATCCCTCAAAATATAGACCAACTGCAATCACTTCGATTCTTTCAAAGGATTTAGATTCTATTATTAGCCCAAAGTTAATGAAGAATTTAGACACCAAACAACTCAATGATAGCCGGTATGGCTTCCTGACTGGACGCTCTTATGTAATGTTGGAACCGCAGTCTTCACAATTTTGGTGAGTCCGAAATTGTTGCCCTAGATATTTCAATAGTCTTTGATAGAGTTTGGCATCCAGCCTTTTAGTTAAACTTAAAGCACTTGGTCTCTCCCCTCCTCTTCTATTATGTATTGAATGTTTTATATCTAGTCGCCTAATGCAGGTTGTACTAAATGGCGTTTCACCAGAACCTCACCCCATAAGTGCCGATCTCCCCAGGGCTCCGTTGTCTCTCCATCTCTTTTATTAATTTTCTTTAATGATCTGCTTTCTCTTACTTTTAATCCTATCCGTAGTTGCCTATTACAGTACCCTCGATTTTGCTGACTCTTTTGACACTCTTGGGGAGTCCAGAGGGAATGCCACATCTGTGAAACAAGTTTTCATGATTGTATCATGATTAACGACCGTGATAATATCCTCGCTTGGGATAAAGCGAATCCCGTCGAATTCAAGGCATCTAATTCTCAAAGCTGTCTCATATCTTTAAAACAACATAATAGCTTTTATACTCCCGTTTCTTTTGATGGAGCACTGATTTACGGTACATCGTCTTTACGCATTCTCGGCATTAATATATCGTGTAAGTTAAGCTGGACAGGTCTCTCATCCCTGTTGCCGAAGGAGCATCGAAATGTCTTGAATTTCTGAAAAGGTGTAAGAAATATTTCAACCCATCGAATCTAGCGCTCCTCTACAAGTCCTACATCAGACTTAGAATGGAATACAATATATCTGGGCCGGAGCTGGTCGCACATTATTATTACTTTTGGACCATAAAGTACTTTACTTTGTTTTAGAAATATCTACTTAATCATAAGTGTGTAATAAGTTAAGTGACAACAGGCCACGATAATGTAAGTTAGATAAGGTAGGCGTTGTTTTAGTATATATAAGTAGAGCAAATTAATGTTTTGGAATTAGTACTACTTAGGACTTCAATGAATTCACATCTCAGTATAATAAAGACAAATTAAAATAATATAAAAGCTTTGCTGTGCTTTTCATCATAGGGTATCTTCTGAGCTTAGCTTATTTATCAAACTTTCTTAACTCTTCCATGAAGTTATATACTTACAAGGACTGTATTGTATCTGTTCTGTGACTGCTATTTTAAAACGACGTAGAATACGTAGCGCTTTCAGTGTTGTATTTTGCAAAGTTGCAGTTTATGATGAATTCGTGAATTTGAACAAAATGTATTTCGCTATTTTTACTAATCGAAATCGATGATTCGGAAATGCTACACTTCCACCATTTACAAACCAAAACAAAATAAATAATTTAACATCTCGTTTGACTTTCACGAATGGCAAAAGTTGAACGTTGAGCAACTTTCTTTGTTGAGAGTGGTAGCTTTTATCTGTTCGACCCGAATCTTTCAAATGATAAATTTTGCGCGTTGATATTTGCGAGTGGTGGCGAATGTCTTCGAACTTTTGATCTATTTGCAGCTTATACCGTTTTTAAGCCATAGTTTCACCCTCCCCCTCCCCCTTTCAAGAATCCTTGATCAGCCCCTGAACAGGAACAATTTTTTTTTACAGAGAAGAGTTAAAAAGTTGGCAAAATTCTTTAACAAAACAGAGTTAAAACGTTTGCCTACTGCGAGCTTTTAAAATTTACTACACGTAGGTTTGTGACCTTAAAGTGAGAAAATTCATATAAAATTAGCCTAGACCTAGACCACAGAGCACATTAGAGACATCTACCGCAAAAAATAGAAATCCAACATCCGACAAAACCATACAATTTAAGACGAAAAATGAAAATTTGCGGTTCACATTAATTGAAAATTTTTAACGAGAATTAACTCTCCTAATTTTTTTGCCCATAATTGTTAAATATGCTATTTTGCTATGTTATGCCATTTTCAAATAAATATTGCAATTTCTCGCCGGTAAAATGTCGACAGAGAAAACAAGATCTATTAGAGTTAAATAATTATAAAAAGCGCCACTAAAAATTAAAAAACTCGACGTTATTTGCTAGATCTAGGCCTTATCTTTCTAAAACAGTCACAATTTAAAGAAATGAGAATACCTACTCACAGGAATTTGATTTAAAAGACATCAATTTTTACCATTTTTTATAAGTTTCCGAGCTAATATCTCCATTCGAATACATTTTGTTTTTTAATTTTTGCCGACGTTATTTACTAGACTTCTTCATTACTTTTAATTTAAGATATAAATCATTATCCTGCTGCAAATAGTTTGCCAGAAATTTGCATTAAAAAATGTATGAAACTTGCAAATATTGGTACTGACTCCTCTTAAGTCGTATCGAACAAATAGTTCATATTTTTTATTTTTATTTAAGTTTTATTAGTTTATTTTTTATTAAATATATAAATTGATGTATTTTCTTTATAGTTTTTTATTTATTTTAATTTTTATCATCTCTTGCAGCATTAAATGTGTTTTAAAATGCAAAAAAAAATTATATCTGCATACATTTAACTGAAGTATTTTCGTTTTTGTTAATTATTTTTATCAAAAAAACACATTGACTAATATTACTAAAACTTTTTGCTCCATTTTGGTTTTAATTCAATATGTTTCATATCAACAAATTTACTGTTTCATTTCTTCCCGCTGGAGGGAGTTGAAACAGAATCACTTGTTTCGTATTTCCACAGCCGAAGGGAAAACTACTTAAGATTTAAAATAAACTTTTATGCATTTGTATATCTAATGCATGAAACTTTCAACTGATTTATATTTCAACGTTGGTACGATACTACCTTTTCCACCTAATTTTTTTCATTATCACCAACGGCAGACAGAAACTCAGCCGTACCTTTGATTATATAGTAGACTGTAGTATAGATGCCTACAGAATCATTTTGTGTTGTAAGAAATGTCAGAGTTTCTGTTGAAACCAAAATAAATGATAAATCAAGAACCATAGCAATCACCTCCTTACAAGCTGCCATTTTCACAATATTCGTCAATCTGAAAGCTGTCGGTTGCAAAAAATACAGAAAAATTTTAAAACTGGATTTTTAAAATCATAAAGCCATTTCTCTATCTACGATGCAATAGAATCGACCAAACAATTTTTATGTGACAGCTTGTGAAATCAAAGAGAACAAAAAACGAGGCTTGTTTTTCTCCATAAAATAATTCTGAGGACGTAGTGATCTATACACACACAAACATACATACATAGTTCCGTCCTCAATGGAGATATGCTTTTTTTTCCACAGTCACATTGCATACTTTAATCTGAAATTGTCAAAAGGTTTTCTACTTCTGGGAAAATAGGAACAAAAAAAGGTGGCTATTTATTTTTCCTCTGGAAATATTTCGTTGTCAGGAAAATTCTACAAAAACATTTTACGGCAGGTTGAAAATTTTAATGTAAAAACATTTTTTTTTTATCTTTTGATTTAGATTTTTCTCTTTCATCTTGTCGGCCTTACCCTGAATTAGGAAAAAAAGCTACATTTCATTTTTTATGTATACTTTGTACATGTATGTACTGAAACTGACCACTGTTTGTATGCGGTACTTTTTTCGAAACATGTAAATTTTAAAATAAAATTTTGTTTTGTTTTGTGGAATTCCATCTTATAGCCGCAATTATGAAAAATGTTTTAATTCAGTTGCATTTGCAAATGTATTTTATACGCAAAACTTGTATCTAATCTAGGAAATAACTATACTATAAAGTACTTGATCAACGAATTATACTCAACATGATTTTTTCTCATAATTTATAAATGCAAAGCAATAATAATTAAAGCCTGGTATCGAGTTAGGGCAAAGTCTCCAAATATTTTACATTAAAATCGTTGGTAAAATTTTGACGTATGTTAATTTGGACAAAACAAGGTGACAGATGTTTCAAAATTTTATCGCTGAAAAACTCTAAATTATTTATAAAGTTTAAATAAACTTTTTTACGATTTACAATTAGAAATGGACTTAAATAATCTTAAAATTTTCGAAAGAAATTAAATCCTTCAATAAATTAACAAAAACAATCTGAACTGTCATAGAAACAGGAAATGTCAAAATTTTACCAGCATTTTATTGCTGCGCGCATTAAAATGTTCAATCAAATAAGTGGAGACATACAAAGCGACATGTATCTTCAAATAGAGAAATATTCACTTTTAACCAGTGAACTCCATACTGCACTAGTAAAATAATCAGTAAAATTTTTGTTATGGAATTAATAAGGGCAATACGTAAATGATACCATCCCATATACATCCCTCAAATCACCTCTTCATCTAAGTCTCATATATTCCTTCGATCTTTACCATATCTGCCACTTTTCTGTCTTATATCTTCTTCCTTTACCAATAAGCCCTTGTATCTCTATCCTTTCTTCGCTTTTCCGTTTCCTATCCCCACTTCCAGAATATCCCACTGCATTGAACCTCCATCACATATCTATTTTTATACCCTACCTAGATGATGAAATCGTAGTGAATACTAAGTTTGTCATTTCGTATCTAACGCATAGGAATAATGATGGAAGAACAAAATGGATTGGACACCATCGCATAATATTGAAAGTTATTTTAATTTTTGCATGTCCGTTTGTCCGCCCGTCTGTCCTCGCGATAATCCGAGAGGGCGTGTATTTCGAAAATGGAAGAAATCGGGTAACTCCTTCATGGGGTTTCATTTTTCACTGTATATTTGGATACTGCCAGAGAACGGGCCTACGTAAAGTACTGAAATTTTGTACACAACGTTTTCATCAAAATATTAAATATAATTTCAAAAATTAACTAAATCGGTCAACCACTACTTGGTTTTCCCATATAAAAATTTAGGATTACTCCGTGTTAAGGTCTAAGTTATTAATTTTATTACTTTCACGTGTCGGTTACTTTGTTTGTAACATTTACATTGTACTTTGTTTTGTGTTGTTTAATTTAATCGAATTAGCTGGGAATCAGATGTCATGTGAAAATTAATTCAATTGTTAGTTTCTGTTTTTTCGTTGAAATATATAGAGTTCAATTCAAGTTAAGAAAAAGTCTTCTTTTTTTTCTCAATATTCCTCCGTGCTGGAATTTATCCCTTTACAAAGAGGTTTCCTTCTATTGTTCCTTGGAGCTGGAAATTAGTCCGAAAACCAATTTCAAAGTGCTGAAAATAAACGAGATAATTTACAGTCTACAAAGGAAACTACATGGTCCATCAGAGCCGGATTCATTTTATTGAAATAATAATTTATTTCATAGAAAAAAATAGCTAAACTGCGATTGGGGCAGTTGTGATTAAAAGTGTGTCAGAACTGTGATCTTCTTATGAATGCCCAGAATAATTCAAGAAAGAACAGATAAGCAGAAACAAAGCCAGATTATTCGAGAAGTCACTTTATCGTACTTTCTCCTGTGAATTTGATTATAAGCGATTACCATTACACATTCAGAGCATATCATCTAGTGTTAATCCAAAAGAACGATATCAACAACAGTGTATATAAAAGTGTGCATAGCATAACGGCATCCGTACATCACGTAGAACCTTCAGTCAGATTATTGGGCATTTCATATTGGATTTAGTCGCGGTATTTCAATAAAACTTCATAAAGCTGAAATGGCAGAAAAGAAATCTTTAATACAAAGACGTGGTCGGGCTAAAGCTGCGCCTACACGTTTGAAAACATTTGCAGAGCTTATAAGCGACAGCACGGTAGTAGAAGACATAGCTGTTCGTATGGACACGTTAGAAGAAACTTGGAAAGAGTTTCGCGCTATAGAAGATAACCTATTACTTATCGACGAGCAAGAATCTGAGATCGAAGAAAATGAGAAAAAGTATTTCGAAGTAAAGTCCTTAATGTTACGCGCATTGAATTCCCGTCAGCAAAGATCAAAACAAGAGCAAAGTGATATGAATTCCACAATGAATCAGATTATCTCTCAGCAGCAATCCTTGTCTAATAATTTCGAGCGTTCTCAAAACTCGCTCAACACTGTCCGGCTACCAAAGCTACACATTCTCGAATTTTCAGGCGATTATAAAGAGTGGAATTCGTCCAAAGACCTCTTTGAATCGTCAATAAATGGAAATGGGTCTTTGAGCGGATCGCAAAAATTCCAATATTTAAAGGGTCTAGTGAAAGGTACCCCAGCAAGTCTGATTCGACATTTACCAGTCACGGACTCCAGCTTTTCAGAAGCTTGGGAGAAACTGAAGAAGCGGTTTGACAAACCATCGCATATTGTAACATCGTTCATAAGAACCTTCATGGAATTATCAAATCTAAACAGTCCGTCCTTTAGAGCCTTGCGCACATTGTGTGATGTCTGCGATGAAGTAACACGGGGTTTAAAATCATTAGGGACAAGTGCTGAAGCCAGAGACCCATGGCTCATCTACATACTGCTAACAAAAATTGATTCAGAAACTAGAGAATCATGGTCTCACGAAGTAGCAGGGAAGGAATTTCCTACCTTTGATGAATTTCTCGCTTTTCTTAACAAACGATGCGATGCCCTCGAGACTGCAGGCATAGCTACTAAGAAAATCCCTCACTCCGTCAAAACATTGCACAATTCAGTAAACAATAAAAATTTCAAGTGTGTGAAATGCGCTACTGATCATCCAGTATATCAGTGTTCAGATTTCACGGCCGTTGTATGTTGTCTTCTCATTCTTATATATGTATACAATAAATCACAGTTCGGTCTACGATAGTTTAGATTTTTTATTCAGCTCTTAAGTTTCCGAGTTTCTTGATTCTCGTGGTAATTTAAAGGAAGAACAAAAATCAAGTGGCGCCCATATTTATAGGATTCAAAGAACCTTGGCCGCCTTCATTGAGCTACCCAGGAGGATACAGTATATCCTCGTTACGGAACGGTAAGGGGAGCCGTAATAATGGTCATCATATCTAATTCGTTTTTCTATCCCACAAATAGTTTAGAGGATCATTTGATTTATGTAAAAGTAGATTATAACGAAACTGAAAATTCCCCTTCTTTTTTTGTCATGAAAAAATGACAATATTTACAATTTATGATTATGAAACAACGGTAAATAAGTCGTGAAAACTATCAATGTATTAGAAAAAGATTGGTAATCAAATACCAGTGCATACATTATGATGGAAAGAACAGAACAAATAATGACTCGTAGTTACGGGGAGTATGTGATCCAGATGAGGAAAGACTTTGAACTTTAGGAAATTATTGAATAAAAAATAAACATACTTATTTATAGAGAATTTTATTACCTTTAATTTGATATCAAACACTCCAACCTAGAGCAATTCTTATGATACAGGTTGTGATAATGTAAAAAAGTGGATTTTAAGTAAAATCTTTTGAAACTTTCGAGAGGGAAAAAATAGACGACGAAGTATGTATATTGGATTGAGAAAATAATGATGCAAATTGATAGAGCTCAATAAGAGCTGTTATTTAACACCACAAATATCGGAAGTACTGTGTCATGCCGCCAAAAATCATCCAAACATGCTTTTTTTACAGCTTTATTAAATGATCGTAATGAACATGAACGAGATAGTTTTTTGATTTGGGATTCATTTATGAACTTCCTTTATTCAACGTAAGGCCATAACAACCTTTAAATCATTATATAATTTATTTCATTTTTTTTTTGTGTGATTTGAACGAAAAAACGCCATTGACACATCCCCAGCTTTTGGCATATAAAAAAATCTAAGTTAGATGTAAATGTAAAGCCCTGTCAAATCAAACTAGTAAACCCTACCAAAGTAATCAACAAACCAATCAACTGTCCTTAAAAAAATTTTCATTTGGCGTACTATAAATGTCTTCAGTGCGCCCTATTCTCAGGTACATTTCCGAAAAGTCAAAAGATTACTCTCGCCAATTTTTTTCGAAAAATCTGCATATTCTGAAAAAGATGTCCAGATCAATTATGCATTACAGCAGTGAAAAATTCAAAATCTCAAATATTTGAAGTTCAATTTCATATAATTTCGAATATTTTAAAAGAGGCTATCGTACGGCGAAGGTATGTATTTTATCATCCATAGCTGAAGAAAATTTTAGTTTCTCAAGTTGTTGTGTTTGCCTGTGGGGGGGGGGGGGGGTGCATGAACCGTAAAAGGCACTCTTTTCTTTATTTTCAATAAATTAATCACAATTTCATATAAAATGGAACTTTATTTAATTATTTACAGCCCACGCAATTTGTACCGCTTTTACAAAATTTTGAACAAAAACTAAAACCATACAAATTTATAATTTGCGACGATTAAAAAATGTCATCGTGTACCACTGTACGTCTGAAACTAATAGAAAATTTACCGGTGTGGTATAATTTTCCCTAGTTGCAAATTTGATAGCAGTTTCAATGAAAGTTTTAACTTAATCAATACTTTATTATGTATATTTAAAACTTTTCTTTTGAGTCCATATTTTGTTAAAATTTGCTGGGAACTAAATAACATATGTAAAAAACACAATTACCCCACCTTTTGTAGGGAAAAAAACCCCTACTGACTGGACTATAAATACGGAATCCAAAAAAATGTAATATCTGATCTGATCGTATAGACGATCAGTGATAGCTGCTGAGGTGTTATTTCCCTAGATGTTTGATTTGTACCCACCCATGCCACTAAATTATGCAAAATTTTGCAATTTTGCATGCTTATCCAACTTGAAAGGAACTACACTTGCTTTTTTTAACATAATATATAAAAGATAATCATCGAGATGCGTAAAAAGTTAAGAAATATGCAATTAGTTCCGGGGATATTTTTTTATGCTTTTTCCGGAGAGATGAAACAGCAGAACTTTTATATTTCTGTCCGACTAATAATGACAGATCATTTTTTATTAAAAACAAATTTCATGTTTGTAATATTTACATAAATTTGTTTTTGGGTGTATCATTTTCGCCTTTGTACATATGTAAAATAAATAAATAAATTAAAAAATTGAAGTTAAATTTTGTTAAAACTTCATCAAAAATTTCCATTTAAAAGGGTTAAATTAAATTTCAGGAATTTCTGTTAGTGCATCGTTTGTAAGAAATTTTAGGTAAAATACACATAAAATACATAAATTATATTATCTACTAAAAATGTAAGCAAAAATAATTACCTTTTCCTTAAGCGTTATCCAAATTGATTTGGTACATGCTCAAATTTGTCCATTACGAAGAATTAGATTTCCATATTTGTGTGAAACTATAACAGCAAATATTTTCAACAACGATTAATTCACTATGACACTTAAAGCACATAATTCAATTTATATATATATATTTTTATATTATTGAATATTAATAATAATTTTATATTTGATTGATTTAGACACGCACTATTTTTATAAATATTTAAATAAACGAGAGCACATTACAACATTTTTTAACATTTTCTTAATTGTATCTTTTATTTTGCTAAGCACATTCAATTTGCGGGCAGCTAAAATATTTATGTCTTGTTGGTGTTTTTAGAAGCTTCTTTATTATTGAATTAGAGTAGACCTGAAATATGATAAAATAATATTCATTATTTGATAGAAAATATAGAGAATTTTTATTAGAAATGAATAACGACGAAATAAAAGTAAAGATGGTCTTATAGAAAGAGATCGACTTAAAAGAAGCTAGGTGCTAGGAGACAAAATTTCCAAAACAGATAGGATTCACCAGCTATAAAGAGAGACGCTTCCTGAAAATTGGAATAAATTCATTAGCTTCACACACAAAAACTATAAAAAAAGTCTCATCATTGTGGTAAGCACCTGGCATAATTACCGGTCATTGTTCACTAAAGTACGAACATGCGAAAATGGACAAACCCACAGACAATAGCTACTAATTCTGTAACGAAAAGGTAGAATCTGCAGAGCACGTGATAGACTTGCTAGACAAAGACACCAATCTCTGGATAAGGAATTCATAGCCCCATCCGATGTCCAAAAAAGTAACCTTATTGAAACCTGTATAAGACAGGTTTCCGCCTTATCCGGGTTAACGTGGATAGGAAAATAAAATTCCGATATATACATACGTCTTAATTACAATAAACAGTTATCATTAATTAAGTAATGCTTATAATAAAAAAATAAATATGTATATACATAATTTCGAAAAACAACATTAGATGAACATATTTTATCTCTTTCAATTTATGAATTTTGGAAGTACAAAATAATAAAGGTTATCAACAGATATATTTCAAAATTGCTGGCTGCTTTAGGTTTTTCTTACACAACCTTTCTTCTACTTTGTTGGAAATCTTGAAATCTAATATTTCCATTTCTTTATTGCTGAGGGCATATCGCCATATCGCACGTCCGAAGCTTTCAATGCATCCTTTCCAGAAACTACCTGGTCATCAGGTTGTTATTCGTCGTCATTAGTTGAAATTTCAATTGAAATTGTATCTGTTTCAGTATAAACGTTTTCATCTATTCCCACGTTATTCTTTAGAAGACACATCCTCGACATTTGCCCTTAACAAGAAAGGGAGTAGATGTTCCGTACTTACTTCTTCCATAGCGTCAGATATATTGACAGAAAACCCACATTTCTTGAAACAGTTAGATACACATGTTCCTGGTATGTTTGGAATTGCTTCCTTAGTCCAACAAATAACATCCAGATAATTGACCGTTTTCGGTACTTCGATAGCATTACCCGCATTTTTAAGAGATCCGACTAAAGCTGGAGTATCATTTTGTGGTAATGACTTTTAAAACATTTAGTAATGCCCTGATCAAGAGGTTCCCCCACGCTTGTAGTATTCGATGGGAAAAATATTAGTTTACATTTAATAAACTTAAATCCGGATGGGACGTCGGCTTGTCTAAAAACAAGCATATCTTCCGATGCTGGCTCTTCATTCGGCTATTGAGTTGAAAAAGCCATTCTTCCATTATAGCTGCGGTTATACATTAACGCGCCATATTACTGGAAGTTGCATTAAATTTACGATTTTGAAACAGTGCGTTTCAATGATTTACCAATAAGCAGCGGATTTTCGAAAGTTCCATAAGCAAAAATGCAAAGGAGCAACATAAGCCCATCTTGCTTTCCACCATTCATTTTTTAATGAGAAATTTTTATTCGGCAGGGCTCGAAAAACAACGCCGTTTCTTCACAGTTCGCTATATCTTTTATGACAAAATCTTTGACAATATCTGGCAATTTTGCATTTCAGTCATCTACTGTAGATTGTGGAACGTCCTTAAATTCTCCATAAATTGTAGAGAATTTGATATTATGGCGAGTTTGGAAGCTTTCAAGCCAACCGTTTGAAGCCTTTAAGTTGGCATTGTTTAATCATTTGGAAGTTTCCGTTGCCTTCTCCTGCAAAATAGGGTCCGATATTGGAATGTTTTTGGCACACGCTGTTGTGAACCATTGGAAAATCATGTGGTTAATTCTTTCATTCCCAGTTGCCTTGGGTTTCCTCTTAATCAAATCATTTTGCGTTGACATCCATTGCTCTGTAATTGCTCTTCTGTTTTTCAATATGCTGTAGATTTGGGTTATTCCGCATTTAAATTTGTTTTGCAAAATTTTGCACGACATTACTTTCTTCTCTCCTTCTCTTATCACTTCTTTTTCTTTTTCCTTCAATGATAGTATTATTAGTTTTGGTGCCATTTCGTCTTATTTATGTAATTTTTCTTAATTATACAATTTCTTAAGGCACTTTCACATCAAAGACAAGAACAGAAAAATGTAAACCGGAAAACTCAATTTATTCGACTTTAAAACAAGATTTTTGTTCCAATGATTAATAAAATCCACGGAAATTGGATAAACTAAGAATTATCCTGAAAAAAAAAAAATATATTTCAGATTTTGAAGAAAAATTCGACCGATAAATCATAAAAGTTGTGTTTTTCTTAAAAATCTAAGATAAATATATATTAGTAAAATTATTAGTTTATCCTATTTCCCATGACTTTATTAATCATTGGAGCAAAAATCTTCTTTTAAAGTAGAATAAATTGACATAATTTGTGGTTTTGGAAGAGATTTTGTGGTATGCACTCATTTTGAAAACGTAAAAGAAGCAATATTAAACAAAAACAAAAAACACAAGTTTTCCACCTTTTTGCTTCTTTTATTTATTAGGTATTGTCTTCCACAAATACAAGATATAAAATACTTTACTTAATATCTAAACCGCGGTTTCGGCTGTTTGTGCCATCCTCAGTAGACTGAGTCTAGTAGACTGAGTCTACTGAGGACTGAGTCTAGTAGACTGAGTCTACTGAGGATGGCACAAACAGCCGAAACCGCGGTTTAGATATTAAGTAAAGTATTTTATATCTTGTATTTGTGGAAGACAACACCTAATAAATAAAAGAAGCAAAAAGGTGGAAAACTTGTGTTTTTTGTTTTTGTTTAATATTGCTTCTTTAACGTTTTCAAAAAGAATAAATTGAGTTTTTCGGTTTACATTTTTTCGATTCTTGTGTTTGATGTGAAAGTGCCTTTAGTCACACTATGATTGAAAAAAATTTAAATGTAAACGTATGAAGACAGACAATAAAACTTCACTTTGCTATTTCTGGTGTGAAGATATAAAAGTCAAAATAAAACTTACAGATAGCCTGACGTTGCTACACTGACTGTATTGAATTTCTTTTACCGCAATTTATAATGCCATTGCCCTACAAGAATATTTCTTAGTCGTGTAATCGCCGAAAAGAATAAAATGTTCACAAACGAGAACAACGTGGAAGAATAATAACCACGATGTTAAATTAAGCAGAGTGGACCATCCCACACGAGCATTCTTGATGCAGTATGCAAACCGGTTTAACAACAGTCGTCGTATACAGTCGAGTATTCTTGCAGCAGTTTTCTCATTCCTATACTAATAAAAGCCTATGAATGTGTGGGTGCATTGTAGAGACTTATCTTCACTTCTTTTACCTCTTCGTTATGGTGAATTCTTTTCAACAAAACCGAACAGGCACTGCACTTAACCAGTATCTGTCAGATCTGTCCCGAACGGGCACAAGCTTAAAAGAATGCAAGAAAGTAGAATATACGAAAATGTTCGTCCTTTATGATTTTAATAAAAAAAAATCATTTCAATAAAATAATTGTATTTTCAAAAAATTTCTACACATCCCCACTTTAATTACAAGTACTTTCGATTTAACGTGTAGCTCCGAACCGTAACTGCAAATTTTTCATGGAACAAGAAATTTCAAAACCGGTGCAGAAACCGAACATAGAATCGCTGTGAAAAGAACATACGTGCGGAACCTGTTCTGTGTCAGTGTGGTGAAGAAAACACTTTAGGTTTAGGAACCGAACGAGTTACGGTTCAGTTCAGGTGAATAGAATTCACTATTAGTTAGCCGATTTCTTGAACTACTTCAGGTCAAACTGCGCTTAGTAAGAAAAGTTCTAGGAAATGTGGTATTCATCTTAGTCATTTGTTAGGTTTTCTTGAAAAGTTCCATCTTATGCAGGATGAAAATCACGTTCATGCACATTTAAGTTCGCGTTACACAGGTTCCGCATTATTCAGGTCAGTATTCATATAGTTTCCGCCTTAAAGTATTGGGACCAGCGAGTATGTTCGCCGTAAGCCGGTTTCTGCTTTAAGCCCTGGTCACACCTGGAGCGGCGCGGCGCGGCACGGCACGGCGTGGCACTGCCCGGTGGCACGCGGCAAAATAGAGTGTTCACACCGAGAGCGGCAGATTTTATCCAAATGTACTCTAATTCCGAGGAAGAAATTCTATTATTAGTAGCTCTGCTTGAAGAAAAGCAAAGAAAAGTGATGAAGTTCGATTACAAATACTTAAGAATGCAAAAAGCTTCATTTAACGAATTGTGCGGACTTATTTCTAACGAAAATGAAATTTTGCCGCCAGCGGCAGCGGCAAAATTGTGTTTTTGAGTAATCTCCAAAATCGCCGCGCGGCAACTATTTGATCGTGCCGCGCCGCGCCGCGCCGTGCCGCTCCCGGTGTGACTTATAGATTTAATTTTGCAAGAACAATCGCGCAGCGGCAACTGAAAAATGCCGCGCCGCGCCGCGCCGCTCCCGGTGTGACACCCACTTTATTCAGGTTCTGTCTTATCCAGGTTTTACTGTGATAACTTTCCTAAAAGGGGCGAACGTTAACACGGTAGGGGCATAGCCATTGCCGTCTTTATGTTCCAGGCCGTGACATCGAATTCTTTGAATGTTTAGAGTCGTACGATTTCGTACTTCTTTTAGCATTTGTTCTTATGGAAAAATGCATTACTTTCAACTTCAACCTTCTGCACAATGTAAATAAGCCTCCGTACTAAAAGTTTTATTCAGGAATTTTGTTATTTAATTCCTTGTGCATTTACCAGTATATAAATCTAAGTACTTTCTTTAAGAAAATTCTTTATATTTTATTACTCAAACATAACACTACACATAAAAATGAGAAAATGCGTTCAATTCTGTTGCCTTCCTACCAGCTTTCATTTCTCTGTGTGTTTTCTCATAGAGAAATGAAAGCTCACTTCAAAGTGGGAGCAAATAGTTCTTAAATCAGTTCTACTTTTGTTTGAAACTGATTTTCTTTTTAAAATGTATAAAAACCTAAAGTATAAATTATACTACCATAAAGGCAACAAATTTGCCTATAAAATAGGCTAATATTTGAATTACCTTTGACTTATAATTTCAAAGTTATGAAGAGTTAAACACAAAAAACCGTTGCCGTCCGTTCGATTCACAGCGTAGTGAGCAAGCGCAGCTTGTGAAAATATGAGGCGAATGTGTACCTCTGCCGATTCATTGATTAAAAAATACTTTGAGTCATGTTTGAAATGAAAAAACTGAATTATTTGATATGGAATGTTGGAAATATTTTTAAATTGATAGAAGCATTATGGGATAATATAAAAAAATGGTTAACATTGTCCTTTTGTCTTTATTGTACTTAAGAAGTTACTGTGTTCTAAACATTGAAAGACTTATTTTTTTCATATAACTCAATAGGCAAGCTCAAAGCTCTGATTGCTTTCCAGTGTGATTTGTGGTATGAAGGCAACAGAATTGAACGCATTTTCTCATTTTTATGTGTAGTGTTATGTTTGAGTAATAAAATATAAAGAATTTTCTTAAAGAAAGTACTTAGATTTATATACTGGTAAATGCACAAGAAATTAAATAACAAAATTCCTGAATAAAGAGTTTACCAAAATAGATCTCTCAATGGCATATCAACAACTATTGTTGGACGGAAAGTCTAGAGATTTGACAACAATTTCCACAACAAAAGGTCTATTTAGATACACCAGGCTAGTTTATGGGTTAGCCCCTGCTCCCGCTATTTTCCAAAGAACAATAGATCAGTTATTGTTAGGAATAGAGGGCATAGCTGTGTTCATGGATGATGTCCTAATTACTGCACCAAATCGTAAGGTTCATTTTGATAGGCTTAAATTAGTGTTGAAAAAGTTGAAAAATGCAGGTTTTAAGGTCTCAAAGGACAAATGCGCATTTTTTGTAAAGTCAGTTAGCTATTTGGGACATGTTATAGATAAAAATGGGTTACACAAAGACGAAAAGCGAGTTACCGATATCCTAAAACTTCCGAGTCCAGCTTCGAAAACCGAGTTACAGTCGTTTTTAGGAGTAGTAAATTTTTATAGAAATTTTATGCCAGATCTAGCCACGATAGCATCCGTCACACGTTATTAAAAACTGATCAAAGTTTCGTTTGGTGTTCAGACCATGAGAACGCTTTTAAGGAAATTAAGAAATTGTTAGCATCGAATCAAGTCCTTGCACATTTCGATCCTAATATACCGGTAAAATTAGTCGTTGACGCTAGCCCGACCGGTCTAGCCGCAGTTCTTGTTCATGAGTTTAAAAACGGAACGGAACGACCAATATGCTTTGCGTCTCGTAAATTATCGGAAACCGAAGGAAAATATTCTCATATTGAGAAGGAAGCATTAGCTATAATTTTTGGTGTGAAAAAATTTCACCAATATATTTTCGGTCAAGCCTTTACGTTAGTATCTGATAGCAAGCCCTTAGTATCAATTTTTGGGTCTAAAAGAGGCATACCGCCCTTGTCAGCGAACCGTTTGCAACGTTATGCCTTGTTTTTATCCGGATATCAGTTTAAATTGCAACATGTTGGTACAAAAAATAATATTGCCGATTATTTTTCCCGCACCCCAGTAGATCTTCCAGAAGAAAATGATGATATTAATGGCATTTATGTAAACTATATAAAAGAAACAAATTTTTTACCGGTTAAGTTCGAAGAAGTTCAAGTGGAAACCTTGAAGGATCCAATTCTAACTAAAGTAAAGAAATTTATGAAAGAAGGTTGGCGAAGAAACATAGATGAAGAAGCTATTAGACCTTATTTCATACGCAGGAATGAACTTTCGGAGGAAGAAGATTGCTTATATTGGGGTTATAGGTTAGTCATTCCAGATAATCTGAAACACACAGTTCTTAGAGAGATTCATAGGTCGCATTTAGGTATAGTCAAAATGAAAGGGTTGGCCAGAGGATATTGTTGGTGGCCTTCGTTAAACGAAGACTTAGAAAAACTGTCACAATCCTGTGAAGCTTGTTTGTGTCACCGTGATAATCCAAGGAAAAGTTTCTTAATTAATTGGCAAATACCCAACAATATCTGGGAAAGAATTCATTTAGATTTTATGGGTCCAATACACAATAGATATTTTCTAATAGTCGTCGATGCATTCAGTAAATGGCTAGAATGCATTGACATGGGTAAAGATATTACCACTAAGCATACAAGGGAGAAGTTGCTTGAAATTTTCAGTCGTTTTGGTCTTCCGAAGTTAATAGTAACAGACAACGGTAGAACATTTGTGTCAAAAGAGTTTCAAGAATTCCTTAGAATGAATGGTATCCAGCATGCGACCACGCCGGTGGGCCACCCAGCCACGAACGGCCAAGCAGAAAACGGAGTTAGAATTGTAAAAAACGCATTAAAAAAAGCATTACATTCCAGACAACCGTCGTTTTCCTTAAATCATGCCTTACAAATTTTTTTAATAGATTATAGAAAATCTGTTCACTGTACTACTGGCCGTGCCCCAGCAGAATTACTTTTAGGTAAAAATATCAGGAGCAGATTAGATTTGCTTAAACCTTCAAATAGAATTGAAACCCAAACTAGATTAAATTTAGATAATAAAACAAAATATGTGAAAAATAGAATGAAAGAATTGCAAAGAAAACAACGGAAATATCACAAAGGAAATAGAAAGACAATATTTAAAATAGGAGATTTTGTAAATGTAAAAAATTATTCTTGTCCCGGAAGAATATCTTGGACTTTAGGAAAGATTCATAAAGTTTTAGGTAGTCAACTTTACCTATTTCAGATACCTAGCAAGAACAACGCTCTTTGGAAACGACACGTTAATCAAATAATTTTATGTAACAATTATGAATTAGGCAATAAAAGGTACCTTCCAAAAAGTTTATCAAATCCAACAGAAAACATAGCATTAAAGAACAGCATTACTAATGCAAGTTCAACGAATGGATCTGAGAATATACTAGTAAGTTCAGCCTCTAAAGGCAATAAAATAGACTGGAAGGCTCTTCAAGTTCCTAACAGGTATCCTATTAGAAAAAGAAGTTCTAATTCTTAGACTTGGAAACAGACGATACTTTAGCAACTATAATATTTCGTATTAGAAGGGGGGCATTGTGGTGTATGCAACAGCTATACACAATATGTATGCCTCATTGTTATTATAATGAATTATACACATACACATGCAGGATTAGCATTAACTGAGTAGCCACTAAACGGATTATAGAATAAGTGCTCAGTCTCATATTGTAACCTCTAGCATTAAGTTCGTATCAATAAATGAATAGTGAATTATATGAAGACACGTGTTCTATTTAAAATACCAACTATACTACAGTACGGAGGCTTATTTACATTGTGCAGGAGGTTGGAGTTGAAAGTAATGCATTTTTCCATAAGAACAAATGCTAAAAGAAGTACGAAATCGTGCCACTCTAATACATTCAAAGAATTCGATGTCACGGCCTGGAACATAAAGACGGCAATGGGTATGGCAAATAAAAAGAATATATGGAATTTAGCTCCTTATGGCACAATGTATTTAAATGTGAGCAATCTATCTTATACTATTTCAAAAAACCTACGACTGCCCTGTTTCCATATGATTTCTAAATATCAAATTTTCTAGGTTAAAATGCGCTGATTATTATTTCTTAAATTGTAAATAGTTTTCTTATTTAGTGGTTAGCTACGTTTTCATTTTCAAATTTGTACCGGCTCACTCAATTCTTCCGGAATGCTTTGCGTTCTTGTTTTTTTGTTTTTTTGTAGCGAGGACATTGCTTATTTTATTCGCTGGTGACTACTTTTATTATTTTAAAATGAAACTTTTTGGGCACACTCCTCTATTCATCCAACCATCAGCTCAAAAAACGTCCCATGGGAAGAAGCGAAAAGTGAACTTGTCTCCTTCCCACTCGGTTGATGTTGGCCTGAGTTAATTCCGGCAGTGTGGAATCCACTCATTCCACATCGACATTTGTACGGTTCTCTTCGTGTTTTTTAGTAGTTCATTTGTTAATTAATTTTTTCTAGTTTAAATCCACCTGTTATTATCTCCCAAGTGTTTTATTTAGGCTATATAAAAATGATTATTTGCGTTTGCTCTGCTTTATTATTATGTTACTATTATTATTATATAAGTTATTTAGGTTATATAAAAATTAAATTTTTTATGTGTAGATGGCTCATACTTCGTTATTTATTATGTTCCACAAACAGACACCTTACAGCTATTGGGTCTTTTATTAACTGTCTCATATAAAAGCTGACTTAAATAAATGTCGACAGGCCCAAAAATCGTTAAAAAAGACACCAGCGAAAACTTATTAAAAAATTTCAAAGAAACTAAAAATGGACAAAAAAATGTTGAAAAGTTCAAAAGTATAGACAAAACTTTTAAGGCAGCCCAATTATAACAATTGCATTAGTGGCAGTTCCAAGAAGCTCTAAATTTTCAAAATGATTTAATAAACAATAGTTTCCTAAACGAACGAATTTTCAAAAACTGATGCCCCCCTCCAGAATTAAATAAAAGAAGGAAGATCAACACGAACATTTTTTCTTCTTCCAAGGGTCCACAGAAAATGATACAAACGGACAAAATAAAAAGGCAAAAAAACTACAGGTATCTCGCTTATATCTTGCAGTTGTTATTCAAGATGAGCTTAAACATCGGCTCCAAAAATATCAACTATAGCAGCAGAACCATACCTGCAGCTGCAGTAATTGTAGAAACAAATGCCTCGAACGCGGATAAACGTCCAAATTTGGTGACAGAGGTCTAGACGTATTTGCTTTCAGCGTAAGTAGAGACTAGAGACGATATACAAGATGTAGATTTCTTCTTCGAGGAAGGCAAAGGTCTTAAAGATTATCCAGGAGAAATAGTGAGGCCAGTAGCAGTACTTCGACCTAAGACAAGTGCGGGTACTCAGGACTGCTTTGACGAGAAATTGCAGGATTAAAGCTGTAACATCGTGTGCTCGGTCGAGGGCTTTGCTCGAGCGCCAATAGATTTATCGGACTTGTCACTGGGTAGCTTCAGTAGAGTAAGGGGTCCAAATGACAACAGCTGAGTTCAATTTCTTGCTTTATTACTTGCGCCTTTAATATAAGTGTAAAATATTAAAAATAAGATTTAGAATGACTAAATCTAGTTGAGAGATACGATGGAAGAGGTTTCCTTTGCACACGTACTGACTCTCCCGTTGCTCACGTACTACCACTAGTTGTTTAGCACGTACTGGCTAGAGTAGGATGGTTTTCCGTTGCACAAATTAGTGTGTTCTGTTGTTCAGGTACTACTACTAGTTCTCCATCGTTCACGTATAGGCAAAGTTGTAGGCAGAGACTAATATTCTATGTTTCCCGGAGAAGTCAGCTTAACTTTTAGAATATTTGGATCGGTCGGTCAGTTGTGAGGTTGACGGTAATCTGGTAAATCTCTATTGCCTTACTTATAATATTGATTCAAAAAGTAACTCTGAATCATAAGCGATCGAAAATTTCATATGGAAAAGCTCACAAATTGTTCTACAAATATTTTACTATATACAGGCTAGTTACAAAGCTCTAACTCCGGGTCATTGCAGTGACCAATTAATCTAAATGGAGCTAATGGCTAGGGGACTGGTTGCGGTGTTTAATACAATCCTTGAAAGTGCTACCAAGCTTATGGTTGAGGACGTCGAAGTGAAGGGCAAATACTTTGTACCATTATCAGTAAAAGAAAAGCCTACGAAGGTTATGTTTTCCCATGTCACTCTACGAACAAATCAAAAGTTTGATTGATTTAGATCAAAACATTGTAATTCTTCGGTAGCAATTCTATACTACCTCCCTAAACTCAATAAAGAAGGCATCGTAATGAGACCGGTGTCTACTGCGATTATAACGAAGCTCTCGCACCTGGATAATTCATCTCAGTTAATTAATTTATTGAAGATTAGTATCGACCAAAATTAATCTTGTTTTAACAGTGTGTTTTAAATTTTATTTACAATCTAAATGCATAGAATAGGATCAGTGCTATCTCCATTTTTGGCTGAGTTTTTTATGTGCCATTTAGAACATATTTTATTTAGTATATTTGGACTGTTTCGTAACGTCAGCTTACAAGTTTTGTCAACAATATTTTAAACAACCTAGACGACTGTTTACAGTAGACGTTGGTAAAATTAGCATTAATTTCTTAGATATTTAGATTTTAATTACTGACAATGCCTTAAGTTTTATAATATGGGAAATTTCTATATATATAATATAATATATAACATACATATCCTGATGCTTTGATACAGTTTAAATCCAATCATCCATCGACAGTCACAAACAAGCGTTACACAAAGAAAATAAAACGAAAAGCTGCATTATACATAGTTAATTCGTTTTTCCGGTTGTACATTGCGACAATAAGTTACAATGGAGGAAAGTCCCATAAACTAATAACTTATAAAATGACTTACTTAAATACAACATTAGGCCAGTCTTTGCGAACAATAATAATTTAAAAAGATCTTGGTTATTAACAAAATCAAAAATAAAGTTTATATATTAAATTTAATGCGACCACTGCTCCTTGAAATATATTCGGAAAAGGAAAACTAGATTTCTCGAACATGGAACAGGAGTAATAACCTAACTCTATTACAGAATATTAGTAAACGATCAGAGAGATTTGTCGGACAGAATTTCGATACTTAAGTCAGGTATATTTTTATGGTCAGTAGATTTTATTTTTAGTCAGCAGCTAGACTTTGATAATGCCCTAATAAGGCGAAACGCATCAGGCTTATTGTAATTTAGCATAGCTTTAATTTTGATAAAACTGTAATACAGTTATTTTGTGGAATACTTTTTAAATAAGTGTTTTGTTTTTTTAAACCTGTATTAAATATGAGGGTTTTATACTAATACTTATGTTCCCTCAAGTGTCTAAACACTCCTCGATATATGGTGTGTGAATATGACTCCGCACTTTCCCAACAGATGTTGCTTTAAGTATTACGTGTACCTACTAATAAATGAAAATACTTGTATTCGATAGGTCTTTTTGTCAGCTGTCAAATGCACAACGTGACATTTGGTTGAAGTGTTTCAAAAAAATTTAGAGATACTGAATTGGAAGCAGTATTGGCAGAGGATTCTTGGCAAACTCAAATAGAATTGGCAGCAGCATTAAATGTTGAACGATCAATGGTTGCAAAGAAATGGGAATGGCTCAAAACGTTGGTAACTGCTAGTTCAAAGACAGAATAGAAAAGGATTTTTGCATCGAATAATTACAGGAGTTGAAAAATGGATATATTCTGAGAATCCTAAATGTCAAAAGTCGTGCGTGAAGCCAGGTGAACCCGCTCATAACAATCAAAAAGCAATATTTGCTGCGCCAAGGTTATGCTGCATTTGCTGGGATCAAAGAGGTATGTATATTATGAGTTGCCCGAACCATCTCAAACTATTAATGGAAACATTCACTGAAGACAACTAATGCATTTGAAGCGAACAATAAAACAAAAACGACCAAAATGGGTGAATAGGCACAGTAAATTAAGTCTTCAACATGGCAATGCCAATTCGCATACCGCACAAGTCGTGAAAACATATTCAGATTGACACGACTAGGAACTGCTACTCTACCCGCCATATTCGCCAGACATAGCTTCTTCGGATTATCACTTATTCCGAATATGCAGTCAGATCTTACGGGAGAACGGTTCACTTCATACGAAAGTATCAAAATTGGATCAGCTCAGAAACCAGGATTTTTTTACGTACGTAAATTACATGAAATATGGTCGAATGTTATAGCTGCCGATAGAGCATACTTTGAATAAACTTCTTTTCAATTTTCTAAATAATCAAATGTGTTTTATTGTAACAAAAAAGAGCGGAGTCATATTCACACACTATATAATTTAAGTCCCCGATTCTAGATATCAGTTAATAGCTCTTTTGCCCAGTTTCACAGTCAAGTTTAAGCCAAGGTTTAATTTAAACCATTCTCCTAGTTTAAGCGTAGTTTAAACCAAATCGGGTATCACAGTGCATTCATTTAGTAGCGTTGGTAGTACTGGTTAAATTGTGAAGTAAATTAGTTATCGCCGTCGTTGTGAAACAATTTTTCTATCAATCAATCTGTCAATCAGAAAACGTAAACAGGCCAGACGATAATAAATAAAAAAAATTTGATGTTATATTGACTAATTTTAAATATTTAAATGGGCTGCAAATTTTAGTAGAAATGAACTTGAGCTATTGCTTTCCCTGGTGCATAAAAAAAGACATATAGTAGAGTGCAAGAAAACGGACAAGTATAGATTCGAAGACAAAGTGACACAGTTTTTTACTTAAACGAAATCTAGCATAAAAATCAACGCCACCCCATTCATTAAAATGATTTGGCCGACTCTCGGTCATCCACAGAGTTTTAAATTTAATTCAAAAAAGACTTCATCATCGCTAAAAATGTCTAAATCTGCATCCATGATAAACATATTTTCTTTATATAGACAAACAATGCTACTGTCAAAATAAAATATCACATTTGTCAAATACTTTCATCTAACTGTGAAACCTATTTGTCGAGTTTAAACCAAATATTTGATTTAAACTCACACTGTGAAACTGGCCATTAGTCTCTTAACCGGGCTGTAAAACCCTGTTGCCTGAAACTGGTTTTCTGCGTCCAGCTAAAAAATGTCAGAAGTCAGCTGATCTCTTAACTTTATTGGATATTGTTTGTTAAGGGACTGGTATTCTAAAAAACAAAACCACGTACAAAGAATACCAGATATTTTCTGTATGACCCACCTTCAACCAATTCGTTTGGAGTGGACGAAATCACGTCAGAGCACATCAGCTGCAATATGTAAAAATTCTCTGTATTCTCTGTATCGCGCTTTTGACAGCGTCGTTTGGTTTAGTTTGTTGGAAGTTTTGATGAATTATCTTGTGTAATTTGTAATTTTTAAGAATTGACGCACAAAAGTTACATCGGCAACTATACGATTTATCTCACGCGAGTGCATATTCAAAAGTTTCAAGCGTTCCTCATAAGGTGAATCAGTGAATTATACCAAGGTAAGAACGAAACGCAGGAAGGTCCGATAAACAGACTCGATGCGGTCGATGTGTGTACCGCAAAATGGAGACCAGATCTGGCTAGCGTATTCACAAAGTGGTCTCACAAAGCAATTGTACGAACTCAATGTGATGATAGGATTCGAAGACTTTCGGGACCAATGTCTTTAAAGCCCAGCATAAAACTACTCTTTAATACAAAGTGTTATATGGGAAATACAATTCAATTTATGGTCACATTTGACATCCAAATCACAGACAGAATCCACACGGCGAATCGAGGAATCCGAGAACTCATAATCATAAGTGATTGGTTTCTGATTTCTGTAGAATAATATCAAGACTTTGCAGTGCCTCGCAACAGACACAATGTCGTCCATATATAGAATAAAGAACAACTACCTTGAGGTACGACAAACGAAGCTATCAACACTCTAGAGATGGAATGGCGGAAATAGATTTGGCATGTTCTGTTATCTAAATAAGACTCCGTACATTGTAGAAATAAAGGGGGAAACCCATACTTTTCCATTTTAAACAGTACCCCATAGTGAGATAGCTTGTCGAAGACCTTACTAAAGTTTGTATAAGTACAATCTGTCTGGTAGCCTTTTGCAAATTCGCAAATGGTAACAAATTAGTGGTTATAGACCTGTCTGAAATAAACCCACGTTGGTTTGAAGAAAGCAAATTCTTTCAGGAAATTGATAGCTGAGAGTTAATGATAGATTCGAATAATTTAAGCAAACAAGATAATTTTGTAATAGGCCTATAGTTAGATGTTTCATTTTTATTACCTGTTTTGTGGATAGGTGGAATAAAAGAATTTTTCCATAACTGCATAACTGCTACCATGCAAGGCAGTAAGACTTAAAAAAAATTGAAGGGATCCGATATGGGGCCGTTGTGAAGTCATTAGTCATAAATATGATCGGGTATATCCTCAGGTGAAACTGAAGAAACAGTGAATGAAACGTTATGGGAGTCGTTCATATGACTGGAGTTGCTATTTCGAGATTGAAAATATGACGAGGCATATGCATTGCCAAGAAATGAAGCAAACATATTACAAATTTCAGACGAATCATCA
This sequence comes from Dioctria rufipes, assembly GCA_963924295.1. NCBI lineage: Eukaryota > Metazoa > Arthropoda > Insecta > Diptera > Asilidae > Dioctria > Dioctria rufipes. The sequence continues at coordinate 153,015,744 of OZ002743.1, read as the reverse complement.
CTAGCAGTATCTTTGCACCTCATGGCATTGGGGTAGTTGTCCGTTTTTTTCTTCATATTGTAGAGCGCAAGTTAAGCGACCTACAACACATAAAAGTCCACACAGCAAATGTCCATAATAAAAATATTGCAATATGCTATGCGAAGCATCAACACAAATTTTACTACAAATGAATGAAGCATTCACGGCATGAATGAAATTATAGTAAACAAGCACAAAAGAAAGAAAGCAAAAGAATTTACAATTAAAGCTTGTTTGCATAACAAAGCGGTATAGCCATGCCAGTGAACTCATCACTAAGCAAGCATTGAACATATTGCCTGTAAGAACTTCGAGTATTGCGAAAAGCTTACTCGGCGCTTTCTGTGTGAAACCAATTCCAGGTGATCGATCGGTGAGAACACAATTTTTGCAAGCAATATTGATGAAGTAAGCGATTATTCGATAATATAAAAAGGCTGTACTATTGGAAATAAATCAGAGTTATTTTATACTCCACTTTGGCATTTTATTCAATAGAGCTCCCTTAGCTCCAACATGGATATCGATCAAGGTAAATAGAGCTTTCTGGCTCTCATACCGCTACCTTAATTGCACTAGAGCTCTTTAGCTCTAAACCACTTAAGGTGCCATCATTTGAGCTATCCGCAGCTCTCGTGATTAAAATCAACATTTATATTAAGACCAGACTTAGAGCTTTTTGGCTCTTACTTGGTCGAGATACAAATGCATAGAAGCTACACGTAGCTCTACCATTTGCATCTCCAAGTTAATATAAATAATTTAGTTTCTTATATCTTCAAGATTCTCTTCAGCCATTTGGCGATCACAAAAAGAAGGAAGAAACTTTACAATATTAATAAACTAAAAAAGATGCGTGGGGCACTAAATAATTTCGCACGCATGCTTTGAACATACTTACTGATCATAAAGTGTAGTTCTTTGTACTCAGAGGGTGAGGAAATTGTTGTGACTTTTGTTCCGAATACCGAAATTTTATATAAAAACAATGTAAAGTAGGTAGTATATGCATATAATACCAAAATCCTGTTGTACGTAACAATATCCTCAATTTAAGCCAACCTTCGATATCAAGGATAATTGGCTAATTGCAATGTTAATTGAAAAAAATCTTAAGAAATTCATAAAATTTCCTGAAACATCTACAGAAGTGGAAGAAACAAGGAACAGGATCATCGTAGATCTCAGATTCTATCACACCTTGGGATGTATAGACTACCCACTTATTACCATCATCGCTTCACCAAAAACATTATTCCCTCTTTTTCCTTCTAGCAAAGTGAATTGTCTTTAACAGTTTGACTAACTGAAAAGGAAGTGTTCAGATTCTCCAACGCCTCTTAATATCTTTAAGTTAAAATTTATTCAAAAAAATTTATGTAGTATACTAATTCTGCTCAAATCTCTTATTTTCTAAGTTTAAAGCCTAGTACTAAGTATCAAGAAGGAATTTATTTAGAATCTCCGGTATATACCAAAAAACTAAAAATGTTTTTAATTTGTTATTTCATCACTCAACCCATTATATTTTTGGTGACAAGCTTCAAGTCTTGGTTTTGACTCATCAACATATCCCAAACAGCGAAATTGAGTGACTTGAAAAACAAATGAAAAAATATAATAAAGAAAAGAAAAGAAAAGAAATAAAAAAATGAAAAAAATTTGAGAAAAATAGAAAAAAAAAATTTATTAAAAAAAAAAAAACTTTTATTTCTTCCTCCTTGGTGTAATATAGGAGTTTTTGCCTCATATAATTCACATCCAGAATTTATTCTGAGTTTATATGAGAGGAGATCATTTTGATCTATTTCAAGCATCTACAGCAGTCAGAAAACCAAGCTGTACCGATGAGTGTTAGGTTTTCTGCTAACACGAAACGCTTCTTCTTCCTCTTTTTCCTTTTTCTTTTTTCAGCCCACTGCGTGCGTATACACTTCGATTCGTTTCGAATGAATCTGTTTTTTTTTTTTATAAAAACTTTTTTTCTATTTTTCTCAAATTTTTTTCATTTTTTCAATTCTTTTCTTTATTCTATTTTTTCATTTGTTCTTCAAGTCACTCAATTTCGCTGTTTGGGATATGTTGATGAGTCAAAACCAAGACTTGAAACTTGTCACCAAAAATATAATGGGTTGAGTGATGAAAAAACAGCTTAAAAACATTTTTAGCTTTTTGCTATATACCGGAGATTCTAAATAAATTCCTTCTTGAACAAATATAAGTTTACCCCGGTAAAAAATCCGAAAGAGTAATCTCTACTTTTATTCCTAGTACTAAGGTCCGCGCTAAACTAAATTTTAGCGAGTCTTCAATATCGGGCCGTTCTTTAGCAGCTAAAGTATGACGGCGGAGATTCAGAGAAAAAATATAGTAAAAATAAGAAGAAAAAGCATTTTACAATTGTTTTACGGAAATACAACGCGCATTCATAGTATTTCTAAAAACAGGTAGTTAAAATTATTTGGAAATATTAAAAATATAAAAATAATATGTATAATATATACAATAAAAAACAATTAACAATAATATTTAAAATACGGCCAATTCATCCGTACTTACAGCAAATATGTACATAACTACGTTAACTACAGAAATCCAATCAATAAATTTATCAAATGTCAGAACTCTGACAATAAATATTTTTAGCTAAAGAAAGGCCCGGGTGGATAAATTTAAGCTATATTTTTTGGAGACTTACTGGTGGTGCCATCTCTAATCAAACCTCAACTTTAGTACTGCTCTTGCTAAAATTTAGGATAAATATTCGCCAATAACTTTTTTCATATAAAATTTAGCTTAGCGCGGCGGACCTTAGTACTAGGCTTTAGTACTAAAATCATTCATCATCATAATTTACCCGTACACAACTTATCAATATAAAGGCACACACTCATAGACAGATAGACTGACAAACAATGGAAAAAAAGTTAATGAAATATCGACTGAATATGAATAATAATATTTCAAAAGAAAAACAAATCTAGAAAGTGTATTGGGAACAAACAAATTCCATTTAAAATCTGCCAACCATATTAAAATTTAATCCGAATATGGTGGCATATGAGTGATAATGACGACCGCGACGTGACGGCTGTGACATTTTAAAATTCTCAGCTTAAGAGAAAAGAATGAGTAAGAACACCACAATGGGTGACTTTAATCAGAATTGTAATGGAAACTATCGATACAACGTTGAAAAGCAGCAAAGCCGACCAAATTGAGTGAAGTTCTTATACAAATTAAGTTATGAAACTTACATAGACGGAAGCCTTCCAAGTCGAACGCTAATCGCTAACTGCACAACTGTACTCGTGTATAGTCTTCAAGGATTTTCTTTTTTATAAAACTCGTTTCATAAAGAAAAGTTTGAAAAAGTTCGTTTTTCATTAAACTTTAGAAAAATTTCAAGAATGGTTGAAGGAGTGAGTTAATTACGTCCTTCATGACTGAAGAAAAATATATAAAAAAAAAAAAACTCGAAACAGAGGAAAATATTTTCAACACATATTTCTGAAAAAAGAAAAAAAAAAGAACTTTTATTCACAAAGTTTCCGCAGACAGCATTGAAATGCGATTTTTGTCGCAGCAAATAACATTGAAAATGGCAAACGTAATCCTCAATAATTTTTCTTCGGAATAAAATTGATGGCACATCGACACTATGTACTATAGTTATCCCGACATGGATGCACTATACTTCCCGTGTTCTGATCTGATTCATTTTTGCATCCGCTCCTATAGTGTATCACCAACTCCACAAATTGGATATAGTGTGATCTAAAAAGGAGATTTCATATTACATAAAACTTCTTCCATATGCAGATGTCGTCGTCGTTGTCGTCGGCGTCGTAGTCTCACAATGTTTAATTTACGTTCAATTACGATTGATTGAGAAGTTGCACTTCAGCTCACACAATCATAGTTTCTGATAACTGGTTAACAATTGTAAAATGATAGAGATGGAAGGATACCATAGACCATATGCAGTATGCAATGCAAATATTTCTCTTGTATTATCTCAATTCGTTATTATTTTATAGAATTGTGGAAAATAGGTTAGGCAAACAGAAAAGTCGACTGTGCACTTTAATAGTTTTCGCTTCCACCATTTCCTGATTCTTGAAAATTGTAGATAGCTTCCAAATGTAAGGATGTCTATTCTTTAAGCTTGATACATTTGTAAGCATACATATTGAAATGTTGTAAGATTAAAGGATTGAAACTTTGATTAAAGAACATGAACACGAGAATTTAATGTCTTTGAATTGAGCTCCAACTGGCTCCAACCGGTATGGGAATCTTACATCTTGCATAGATGATTTCATTTTATTAGAAAACGTTGTTTTGCCTGAATTTCACGATAAAGATTATAAAGTTGGTGAGTCTATAGGATACTTTCGTACATCTAATGAATTCAATTTAAAAAACAAAGGAAAGGCTGTAAGTGGTGTAATTAAATATTGTTTTTGGAATTTCTATTATGTCAGTAGACAAAAAAGGGAATTAGGTTAGTTAGGGCATCAACATAGGATTATGTTTTTTTCATCCGGCTGACCGGTTTTTATCGTCGCTGTGATTACACGACATATGTAACGATCCCCAAAGATATTTGTTAATTTGTTCTGTACGTATGTGGTGGTGGTGAATATGAAAAGTCGTCTCATTTGTGTTAAATGTCGATTATTTACAACTGGCAATACTGCGAGTATCCATTTTCAGGAATTACCCATTAAAATAAGGTTGGTCCTATTGTGTCGTCTATATAGTAACTGGATCGTTAGAGAAATTAAATTGGAGAAGTTGAAGGATAAAAAGTAAATCTGCACCACATCATTACACCACCATACTCTATGCTGCAACGTAAGGAAAAAGAGTAGCGATATCACACACACGAAATATTATAAAATTAGTTAAGTTTTTTTTTTGCATTGTACTAACCCATGGTACTGTTAATTTTTTTTTTAATATTGTCTAGTAAGTTTGCTCAAATTCAGATCTTTTTTTTTAACATAGTTATTGAAGAGTAATAAATATTAACTGTTGTAAGATTAATTAAAGTTCGGCAGAGCCACTTAGCCACAAACTTCAATTAATAAACCCTTCTACCGAATGCTACTCTTTATCCGGATATATAATTGTTTGGGAAAAATTAAGGTACCGTCCAGAATTCCTTCAGAGAGCTTTAAAATTCTATTAGGGATTAAAATTGCAAAGGAGAATAAGAAATCATAGTAATATTTCAAATGTTATTAGAAATTAAAATTGCAAAGGAGGGAATGAATTCACAGTAATATTAAAAATTTTGTTAGAAATTAAAATTGCAAAGGAGGGAAAGAAAAGCAAAAAAAAATAAAAAAAGATGAATAAATCACGATAATATTAATTATTTATAATTACATCCAAAAGGCCTTCAAAATTTAGGCTCAGTAAACGAACCATTCATGTACTAAAGGCAAAAGACCGAATTTTTTTTTTTCGGGCAGTTGCACTAAAGTACCACCCAAACCAAAAAGTTGATCGTGGAATATAGGTCAAAGCAAGTACGAGGCCGTTTTTCCGGTCTCTTGTTCGATGATTGAGAGAGTGAGCGGGATTACAATTTCGAGTGTGTACAACGAAAATAAAATTTAAGGAATTGAAAGAAAAGAATAAATAAATCAGAATGCTTAAATTCATAAGGAAAAGTCGAAGTAGAAGAAATTTTGGACACCCGTTTTAAGGATCCCGGAAAAGAGCAAGTTGAGTAGAAAATTCTGTTTATTTTGGATTTTGAATATATTAGTATATAGTAATAAATTTTCTAAATACATTGTGAAGTGTGGCTGACTGGTATCGCGTAAAACTAAATTTGATTAGGGTGTCCCCCTGAATAAAATTTTGTTCAATAATAAATTTAATTTATATGGATTAAACTAGCGGTCTTTTCATTTCCGTTTGCGCAACACATTACCAATTCATTTACAGGTGCTTCAGAAATCCGGTTTCGTGATTTGTCCGTGAGAAGAAAGATCACGTGGCGCTCAACACAAAAGAACCTTCCCATCTCATGAGCCAGCTTGCGCGTACTTGGGGGTACGTAGCACATACGAGATGGTTGGTTATTCTCCATTATTTTGTGAATACAAGTCAGTGATGTCGTTTCGGTAATTCTAAGAGGTGTAATAATTATGGCAAATGTTAGTGATTTTGATCTTGTAATTATTTTACTTTTAATGGAAGATGAAGAAGAAAGCAAAAAACAATTACAACGTAGATTTTCAGTTCATCCGTTAACTTGACTTGTAATATGAGTGATATTTCAATCGAACGGAGCAGCAGCACTGCAGAAGGGTGCACCGTAAGAGATAATTTCACTGATTATTTTATCTCACCAGAATATAAAGCTCTTTAGCAGTATAGTTTCATTAATTAATAACTTCTGTTCAACTGAATTATGAATTATAACCTGACAAGCTAAATGAACTCAAATAATAAAGTTGACTGATATTCCTCCATTCTCGCATTCTGTGAAGATTTCTTCATATATTTCCTCCCAAACGCTATCCTTTTCATCCTTTCTCATATATATGGTTCTTTCTCGACCTCCAAAATGAAGTGATCTACATCAAGCATTTTACAACACTACAAAAGAAGCTCATAAATTATTTTAAATATCGTGCGAACAATCCAAAAAAACTATCAAAAGCTTTCGTTGCTTCTGTACTACTGCACTGCACTAAACTTAAACAAACCGTCTGGGAAAACCTAAACGAATGTTTAGAGTTTTACATTGCATTCTCAGCAAACTGTATGAATCAACTGTCGTAAAGTAGTGACCAGCCACGGTTACTTTCAGGTTCTGCGGCCAAGTTAATCACTTGGGATTCATTTGGCTAGGAAAAATCTGAACATATGTCGCTGGCCTTAGATCGGATTAGGTTAGGTTAACTTAGGTTAGATTAGGTTAGGCTATAAAGGCGAATTTTGACATACCTACGATCAGGAGTGCCATCTGTATGCATGGAACCGCTGGGCCTGGACTAGAGCTGGGCCATCTATGAGCCCACTAGTCCTTGTGTTAGTAGAACAACCGATGGCCAACTTTTAAACCAGTAAAACAACCTATTACAAATTAGAGTTTGGCTACTGAAAGTAGACCATGGAATTTATTCGAAATTCTATACATGGCAACAGATTTTCATACAAAGTAATATATAAAAAAACGTCATTGCATAGTGACAGTGTTTGGAGCGCCAGTATATTTTATATTTCCCTTATTTTTTAATGCCATAATTTCAGTAGTCAAACTCTATTTGGTAATCAGATAAAATTTTTATACTATTCGACCTTGTTAACATAATACTGGCAGCTGTCTGTTATTCCTCTAAATTATTTGAATACAAATCAACGAAACAGCCTCGCAGAACGGACTCCCTTTTACTTTCAATATGACGTTTGGTTGGGGCACTTGACGGCACTTTGCATTATCATTCTTCTCGGGACTGAAACTCAGTTTACTCGACCTTGAGCTTACAATCGATGTGTTTCCGGTTTTGAATTTGCAATTGTATTTTTATACCATGATATCTTAAGGGTATACTACTTGTCATTCCGTTTGTAATGCATAGAAATAATGGTACTAGAACAAATTGAATTGAACATCTCCGCATAATATTAAAAGTCATTTGGATTTCTGCATGTCCGTCCGTCTGTCTGTCTGTTTGTGTGCACGATAACTCGAGAACTCATGCACTTACAGAGCTGAAATTTTGCACACGAGCTTTAAAACAAAAAGCAAAATTAAGTTCGAAAATGAGACAAGCCGGGCATCTCCTTCGTGGGGTTGCCATACAACTATATATTTGGACACTGCCGGAGAACGCATCGACATAGAGAGCTGAAATTTGGTACATGGTATTTTATAGTAATAAAAAATAAAATGACAGAAACGGACTAAATCAGGCAACCCCTTCTTGGTATTGCCATATAAAAATTTAGGTTTTTCACGTATACTGTGAAAATGATCAGTTCTAGACGGCCTTAATGTATGAAATCCTATCAAAATGGTTTTAACCATTTTTACTGTCCGACGAATCGTTTTAGAAATATATGCGAAAAACCACTTCAAAAATCTTACACAGAGAGGTGACCATACAAAATTACATACGGGTATTCATCTAGGGTATCATAAGAACTGGGCTTAGACCAATTTTAGCTTTCTTATTTGTTCGTTATTATTTTCGTTGATAATTCAAAGTAGTTTAGAAAATAAGTTCCGTTATAGGGCCTCCATTTCCTAAAGTGTAATGGACCCGCACTTGACTAAAACCAGCAACAAGAGATAATGAGCTTCAAGGTCCCCTAACTCTTTATCTGGAAAAAGTAGCTCCCAGCGTAGAAGAAATACACGCCTTATAAAGCTGGCGCATTAACACAGCAACCGCCTCTTCGCCCATACAGCTTCTGCAGAAGTCATTGTGTGGAGCTTGCATGCGTTCTATAGGTACCCCAAACAAGCAGTTCCTCGTTACCAGGGCTTCTCTTTTCCTATAGAAAATATCTTGGATTATCGATAACTGAGAATTATGCATGTGCCTAATGCTCTCTATCTATCATTAGCCAGCTTGCAGACTTATATATCGAGAACCCTCTTGGTTGATACTAGGGGCCTTCATATGGATTCCTCCGCTAATATATTCATAGGTGAACCCTTCCTATAGATAGATATACTTCTACTCCTTTTTTGGGAATAGGCCAAACGTGGGCTAGTTTTCAAGCAGTTGGAAAGTTTTCTGTCGAATAAGCCAGGTAGAATAATTTGCACAGAAGTTTAACAAGGTACAGAGGAACCATCTGGACCTGAAGTTTTGAAGACGATAAGTCCCTTACTTTTCTATAAATCTTCTATAACTTAGTAATGCATATTCCCGTCCTTCGTTATTTTGTTTATCTTCGCATTACCATTTTTACTTTTTCTTTTTGACCTGCATACGGAAATGGTGATTTGTCAAATATCAGTTTGAATTCAACTGTCAGTCGAGTCGTATTATTCCGCGCAATTCCCGTTAAGGGTTGCCATTCCGGAAAATTTTTCCAGACTTATTGTTTCTTCAAGCAGAGGAACAGTTTGAACTAGCTGATATCAACTAGGATAAAATTATAATAAATGCCTTCGACGTAAATGTCATACGACTGATTAGATTATCGACAAACATAGTCTTATGTGTGGAAGATTCAATTCGCCAACTTAAATATTTTGTAAATCAGATTGTACTAGCCTCAAATAAATGAACTTTGGATTTTGACTTTAACATTATTTTTGATTTTCCAAAGATTTGTTGATTTCCGGGCTTTCATATAGTGAAAACCAAAAAAGCTGGTCAAACAGCGTTTTACAGAACTGTCATTGAAAAACTTGTCACCCTCCCATTTGATGCAAGAAATGTGGAGCCTCAGCAAGAATACAAGAGCTATTTGAAATTGAAGGATTTTTGGTCCACAGGTATTTCCTTTTTTTAGCTTTTCTTCGTTTGCTTAATGATTTTCAACGCAAGAAGTAGGTAGTATTTTATCAACACACGGAACGCACTTTTTCCATTAGGTATAATAAAGAAAAACAAATTGATCCACTTTCGAGCGCTGTTAAGAAATTGCTGTTTGACAGATCTGCTTGGAAACTTAAAAGTGGCAAATGTCAAATGTCTTGCGATACGAGCGCCATCGATTATCAAGTCAACATTACAACCGGGACACATTTGGTCAGCACTAACTCTAATTTTTGTGTTTTTGAAATCCATTATATATCATCATTGATTTTAGCTGATTTCGTCCATACAATCATCGTTGTGTATAGTTGACAATCGAAAAGAAGAGGCTGCCCTTCATTTTATCTCCTTTGTTCATGTTCATTTATCCTTGTTTCCAGTCCTTTGATATTCCAAAGGTCTAACGTAATTTCTCCCCCACAAATAACTCGAATTTCGCATTTCTTCATTATTACCATTTGGATTGCACGAAAGCTACATGTAAGGTATATGTGAATACAATATGCGCATGTTGGCAATATGCCCACTGGCCGTAGTTTGGTTATTTCACGAAAGATGCCGGAAAATGTCATCCTCATAGACCATCATTATGCCATATATGAACTGTAAATAGGATTAGTAGGTTACGCAAAATGAGTAGTGTCAGCGAAAATTGTTTTTTAAGACGTTGTCGTCCTAATATTTACGAGGTAAGTACCTTATTAAAATAGTAAGTAAAAAAAGTGCTATTGTCTTGCAATTTCTTGTATTCAATACATCGGTATTGAAGCTTAGATTGTGGAAAAAAATTATTGATTTGCAGTAAAGAATTAGATAAAAACAAAGCCTTACTTAATTTTTGCTTCATGTGCAGCAATATGCCCACCATGCGGAGCCCATGGGCATATTGCATGCACGTTATGCTCGTATTGTATGTAAACTCTTCACTTTCTTATTCTTACCTAATGTGCTACTTATATTCAAAATAAATATTTCACTTGGAAGAGATCATTTTTTTTATTATTTCAAACCATTTCATATTATGGCCATATACCGTGTTGGCACTATGGCCATTTACACAGTTTTTTTTTAATTAGATAAAAAATATTTCAAAATAGTTTTCCGCGACAATTATTATTATTTTTTTTTTGTTCTAAACCTGTTGTACTTTATTTTGATATATAATTGCCGATTCTCATGTCTTCATTATCTTGTTAAAAAAAAAAAAAAAAATACCTTAGGGTGGGCATATTGTATTCACTTACCTTACATTATATACATAATTATGTACATATAATTTTTGAAGATGTTACTCTTTCAAGGATACCTTCATTCAGGAAACATTCTATACATTATAAAAAAATTCTTGTGGTTGTTGTTATAATATTTGATTTTAAAAATATTCTTTTATTCATTTCTGTCAAAGAAATTTGTTGTAAATTTAGGGCTACCACAAGGAAGTCATCTAGGTTCTATTTTATTAACATTATTCAATAATGACATTCAACAAATTTTTTCTACTTCAGATTTTTGGTTAATTGATGATAACTTCAAAATACTTGCATCCATTCCTTGATTATTGCATTGAATATCTTACTTTAAAATTATATGGTCGCAGTTGCTTATTGGTTTTAATGGAATTATTAAGAACTACATCCATCTAAATATAAATCTAGAATCCTTATACAATGTTTTACAGCTCACGAATTTTGTCCAATCAAAATAATTTACACTTTACAAGTTAAAGACATATTCAATCAAGCTAAGGCTGTACAACCAGCCCCGGGCCAGATGTGGAAATTGCATTCCATTCTAGGTCTGATATTAGGTTTATAGAGGAGCGCTAGATTCGACGAGCTGAAATATTTCTTACACTTTTTCAGAAATCCAAAACAGCGATGCCTCTTTGGCAAGGGAGAAGATGTGGTCTGTCCAGCTTAAATTACTGAAAATATTAATGCCAAGCGTGCTTACTGACCGTGAATCGGTAATTAATGCTCCATCAAATGAAATGGGAGTGGTTAAGTGGTGACCTTATTTTAAAGAGATGAAACAAGCTTTGGGTTTTAGATGCATTGAATTGGACGCGATTCGCTTTGACCCAAGTGATACATCATGCTTGTCCGTGATATTCTTTGCTTTCAGTTTAAATATACTTCGCTTCTAACATTTTTAACATTTATGGTCCTCAACTTGTATAGGGTCCGCCAAATAACTTTTTTTTTTTAAACAGGGCGCAAAACATCGAGTGTAGCTTCGGCTGTGTGGCACGTAGCGCCGTCCTGTTGAAACCAAATGTTGCCAATATCCTCCTCTTCAATTTTCGTTCAACATGGCCCGATAACGATTGCCATTGACTGTAACGGCCACTCCTTGCTCATTTTCGAAGAAAAATTATGCCTCTGGACCAAAATCCGCACCAAACAGTGACTCGTTTTGGGTGTATCGGCTTTTCAATGTATGCGTGCGGGTTTTCTGTGCCCCAAATGCGACAATTTTGCTTGTTTACATACCCGCCAAGATCAAAATGAGCTTCATCCGAAAAGATGATTTTTTTGGCAAAATCGGCATCTTCTGTAAGTCGATCGCAGGCAATATTTCCCAGCGTTGTTCAAGCGTATACACAACCATATTCGTTCAGCGGAAGAATAAAACTAATTATCTGTCAAATCAGATATGAGCTAAGTGTTACCATTCACGAAATAAGCACTAGTTGAAAAAAAAAAACGTTAGTTGGCGGACCCTATAGTTACTGAGGTAATAAATTCCGAAACTTCCTCTAATGCAGTGTTATTGATAGTTATTTGAGTGATGTTTGTCGTGTTGATGCTCATGTATTTTATTTATAGTCTTAACTCTCGTGCGCATGCTTCTAGAATGTGGAACCTGCTTTGCATCTTGTTGAATGGGTAGCCATAAGGGCGATGACACTTGCCTAGTGTAGGTTTCCTTATAGGCTTGTTAGTGTCCATCTAATTCCTCTTAGTGTTCTGTAAGCTGTTAGTCTTTCGAGTTTGTCAGAAATGCTTATAGAGTCCATATTTCAACCGTTCAATGGATGATTACAAAAACAGGTTAGACTACCTGCAATTTGTGTTGTTGTATTACCATTTGCGTCCACTATTCGTGAGACCGATTCTGGAAAAACAGTCCATTATGATAGAAAAAAACCGTATGTACTTAGAAGTAGTCTGTAGACGTATAATAATTTATATTTTTTGCAATACAATATTGTCATAGTACAGATCGTGCAGATATTAGGTGCAGTGCCAATCTAAGCGCCACAACACTTGATCTGGCTCGTAACTTCCTACTTGTCTCAATGTTTAATGTAAAAAAGGCCGATTCGCGTGGCATACTACTAGTGACGCATTGAAGCGACAAGCAACAAGAAGCTTGTAGCAATAGCAACACAAAGACGATTCAGAACTTTGAATTTCTATGGACACCTTGAATATTTATGTCTCGTCGCATCAATTGGTGCTGGCCATATCATGTCAGTCATGTTAATCAAGCTTGTATATCATCGCTACATTGTCACTAGACTATAAAGCCTGATACGTCTAATAAATATAAAACAGCTATTCACTTTATAGACATGACTTTTGTCAACCCCTATCGTCTTCATCGAAGAATACACGGCCAAACTAAAGAGTTTCCGGAATTTAGATAATCGGTAGCCAAATATGAAAGCAACACCGATAAACGACCAATCGATCAAACTAACTTTCAAGGGCCATGGTCAGTAATGTAACAAATAGAAAAAAGACAATTTTACCAGCACCGAAGATTCGATTCAGCCAAATTATGCATAGTCATTAGCCGAGAAGGTTTCGGGCAGAGCAGGTGAAAAAACATGCAAACTTCCGTAAACCCGATCAGTTAATGATACCTTACTTTACATCTATGATATTTGTGCTTTTTTTATTTTATCATTTATCCATTTCGCTGTATTTGTTACGCATACCAGCTAACACCGCCTACTGACAAACAAACTTGACAGCAAAATAATTTATCTGAGATGAAAAATTGTTTAATGTTGTTCTGATCGCACGAACGCGGCGTTAATATATTTAGCTGCACCACTGACATTTGTCATCCAAAGTGTACAAGACAGATAACGGTGGAAACATCTGGAAAGAAAGAGGAAGATTGCAAGTGGGCGGACTAAGATGTCGGAAATAGGAAGAAATACACGTTGTTTTTCTTTTCTTTGGCGGAGCATGATGAATCTTGCCAATAAAAAGAAAAAAAGGTTTTTTATTATTAGAAACCTAGACCTAACTGAATAAAAAGAAGAGGATTGGTGACCACAGTTAGCCATAAGTATATTTTAACAGTTTGAACCGATATTATTTTTTTGAAATATTAAGGGATAGAGACACGTGTCTCGTATCAATTCTGCATTGCAACGGCGAATAGTAGCATCCAGTAATTCATATGTACCGATTTTACTTTATTTTGAGCAGTGTAGTGATCAGTGCTACATTATATTAGAAAATAAAGACATCCAGTTACCCAGTACGTGTTTAGTTTGCATTTATTTTGGCGAATAGTGACATCGAGTGACACTTCAGTATCCCGTTTCCATCTATATTGGCGAACAGCGACATCTAATCAGCAGTTTATCTATACCTAGTAGTTAAGTACAGTAGCGGGGATGAGTGCCGACAACCTCCCAGTGTACATGACAATCTCATGATGTCGGTTCATCCCGGGCAATGTACATAGTATAGCTAACTGTCGCCTTTCCATCGGACACTTAGTTCCTTTCTGATTCTCATCCCGATCACGGGGGAGTATACTCCCTCAAAAACCTACCCAGCCCAGGTGTAAATGTCATCGTGCCGAGGGCTGCATGACAGTGGGTAGTATTTGCACTGTCGCAAACGATCGATCTCCTTGGGCAACAGGCGCACCCCATTGCATAAATTGCCTTACTCCGATATGGGGGCTCTTTCGGAGCGGACCGTCTTTCCAACCACACTCGTGGGACCAGGAATGTCACAACAAATATGTAATTTAAATAAAATACCTTCTATTGTCGCAATAGGTGGCAGTTCAGCACCGGTTGCTGTTAACAGCCCGGCTTCAATTGCTGGCAGTCCCACCTTTGCATCAGCGGAGGCGAGGCCATCAATATTGACTCTTGGAGATGACACCTCCACATAAGCGGAGGCGAGGTCCTCAGCACAGATCATAGCCGAGGCACCCAAGCGGGTAGGCAAGTCCAAGTCTACCAAGCATAAACATCGCCACAAGCTGTCGGTGCCCAAGAGCGTAAAATACCCACAGCTGAACGGGACCTGGCGGAGGGGAGAGATACCGATGTAGCCAAATATCATCCCCACAGAAGGCTGGGCAGACTATTTCTCATCAGCCGGCTGAGAGGAGCGAGGTGGCTCCAAAGGCTAGAAGAAGATTCGACTGGGCACCAGTGGGTAAGCCCAGCGGAGGTAAAATGTAGGTGGGCAACCGAAGGAGTGGTACTACCGGCTCCGGTGAAATTGCATCTACTGTTGTGGCTGGACAATCAGGCACGCAGGCGTCAACCGGTAGTCTTTTGCGCTGGCCGGAGATAGGTGGAATTGCGACACCTTTATTAAGGTGGCCGTAATTGACGCTGGCGCACCTGGAGGTAAGTTCACGGGCGAATGGCAGACAATCTGTCAGGAGGCCTTGGATCCGGCCTTCGACACCGCTCTTGATGAGGCTGTAGGGCGTCTGCCTGTTCGGTTCGCCTGGAGTGGCTTCAGCAGAGGGTTTTCAGGGCAACCTGTGAGGATGCCTTCATGGTGAATTTCTTAAAGGAACAAGTGAGGGGACTCAGGAATCTTTGGGGGGTAGTCAACCTACAGGTGGTAGAGAAAGACGGAATGTCGAAGCTTTTCAGGATCTCCGTCACTATCAATGGCAAATCTAGAGCCAACTAGGAAATTGTTGGGAAGCACATTCCCCACATCACGTAAACATACGACGCACCATAAATCGTAGTAACCAAATTACTAATATCATATTTCTGCCTAATCTTTAAATATTTCCTTTTTCAAGTGTCCAAATTTTTAAAGGCAGAAATGTAATTTATTTGTTTCTTAAGTGCACAAAATCTAAAGACAGAAATGCAAACTAAACACTTTCTTATCTATTTTCTGTTCAAAAGGCGTCTCATGTTACGTCTCGGTGTGGGAAATGTTCAACGAAAGTAATATTAAAATCCAATCGGTGCGGTCGAGTTAATTTTTGTTAGTTGATTCATTCAGAAAAAAATAAAATAAAAACAAAATTCTATAAAAGTTTATTTCTTTATTTATTACTACCCTAATTGCACTCCACAAAAAGATCCTTGGGTGCTTGAAAAGCAAAACGGCCTAAAAACCGACCTGTGAAGCCAGCTCCCGGCGAGGAAATGGAGACGGATACAGAGGCTGAGCTGTCGAAAGACAATCAGCTTAGGTGCCCACACCATATTACACCGGTTGGACTTACCTTAGTGGCAAAACCTACCACAGATAAACATGCCGCACGTACAGCTGAGACAATAGAGGCTGTCTCTGGGCCGCCCCTCTCTAGGGACAACCAGGCGATGGGTTTTTGTCACAGTGTACCGGTAGGCCCGGGGAGGAACCCCAGAATGGGGTCCTCAGCAAATCCGTCCATCTCGGACGAGGAGAAGCAGCTTCTCGGAGAGACTTTCTCATCGGACCATGATAAAACTCTCATGGAGGACACCCTGGAGGAAGAGGAAAAGAGGTTATACTAGTGATGATAATGATTCAGATCAATCTCCATCGTAGTAGGGCGGCAACAGTCAACTTACAGCAGCTCCTATTTTCAGACAGCGCGGACGTAGCACTCATTCAGGAACCATGGACCGTTAATGTCATGATTCCTGAGTGGGGAAAGACATTCCAGCTTTTTTGCTGCCGTGGTCCAGGTAGGCCTAGAACCTGCATCATTGCAAAGAAATGCTTAAACCGTATTTCTATTTCACAGGCTACTTTTAAAGACGCAACCATGATCTTGTGGGAGAGGTCAGTAGAAGGAAGGTTGAAGAGATTAGTTCCCTCATCTCTCTATCTTCCCTTCGTGGGCTTCGCGAACAACAGCAACTTGGAGATGCTAATCGGATGCGATGCTAACTCTCGTCACACGATCTGGGGTAGCACCGTCTGTAATTCCAGAGGTGAGTCACTTCTTGAATTCCTTGTTACCACTAGCATTCATGTACTTAATAAAGGCGATGAACCAACCTTTTTAACACGTAGAAGTAAGAAGGTCTTAGATCTATATGTCTCGGAACTAGTCATCTAACGTCAAATGCTCTCAACTGAAGGGTTTCGGAAGAGGCCTTACTCTCCGACCACCGTTACATACGCTTCGAGTTAGATATGACGGTTGAAAACCCAGTGACCTATAGAAACCTTACTAGAACCAACTGGAAGGATTTCGAACACGTGCTCACTGAAAGACTAACCAATATAACTGCTGCTCAACTAATTTCTAGAGCGGATATAGATACGGGAGTCGAAGAAATTAAGACCGCGCCAACCCAATCCGTAGAGAACTCATGTCCGATTAGGGAGGCAGATTTGAACTGTACCCCCCCCCCCCCCCTGGTTGACGCGCGAGCTAAAGAATTAATTCAACATTTTGCGCCGGATTTAGAATAAAGCCAAAAGATCAAATAGCGCAGACGAATTATTAATCTACCAAAACGCCTTGCGCAATTCGCAAATCTAAATGAAAGTCATGGCAGCTCTTCTGCGAAAAAGTAAACGGGCTAACTGCGATGACAAGACTAAAGAAATTCATATCCAATTCAACCCGAACTCCTCACAGATAGCAAGGGAGTGCGGGCCTCCTACTTTGGAGAATCGTTGGAAACCTTGCTAGAGGAACACTTCCCTGATGGTCCAGGCGAGGGCCTTTCATCTCTGCGTACCGAAACTTTTCGTAATGAAACCGCTTCCGGGGGCGGAGAAGTTACCTTCATCACCGACGTAATGGTTAAATGGGCAGTTGACTTATTCAAACCTTTCAAATCCCTCCTTCAGTACTCGGGTGACCCTCTGATTAGCAACCTAACACTTTTCTTTAAGGCATGCATCAAAACGGGCTTTACACCGAAGTTGTGGCAAGAAATCAGTGTTTTGTTTGTACTGAAGGCAGGTCGGGTAGATTACTCAACTGTGAAAGCATATAGACCTATAAGCTTGACTTCTTCCTTACTTAAAACCCTAGAACGCACCTGGGAGTTGGAGCTGAGACGCTCCATTCCCAGAAGTAGACTATCACAGCATCAACATGCGTACCTAAAGGGAAAGTCCGTTGAGACGGTCCTCCACGGGGTGATTCACTCAATTGAAAAGGACTTCCTCTTTAAACAATATACGCTGGTTATTTTCATCGATGTAGGAGGCGCCTTTAATAATGTTTTTCTGAATAATTTTACGGAAATACTAACAAAACATGGAGTGAACCAATCCCTAAACGATTGGATTGCCCACATGTTATATAATAGAACTGTCTTTGCTGATCTAGGCGGGGCAATCAGAGTCAAAAGGGTTCACAGGGGCACCCCTCAAGGTGATATCTTATCACCTATTTTATGGGTGCTCATCATGGACGATCTCTTGCTAACACCCACCCGGATAGGGTAAAAAGCAGTATGTTACGCGGACAACTTGAAAATCTTAGTCACCGGGAGCTATGAACCAGTACTCTGTGGACTGGTGCAAAGCGCGATCCGACTAGTCGCTGGATACGGACTGCGGACTGAGCATCAATCCACGGACCTATGCCTCTTCACCATGAAAAGGAATATCCCCAGTTTAAACCTACCCTTGATTGGCCCCACGCTTGGAGTTAATGACACGGTGAAATACCTAGGTATTATATTAGATCAAAAGTTAAATTGGAAACCACACCTCGAGGATAGAGCGAGCTACGTTAACTTACGTTTCGGTAGTGCGGAGGAAAGAAATGGACTTCTCCAATCAACGCAAGATATTGCAGAAGATCCAAAGACTATGCTTCTCAGCGGAAGCGGCGTTTTTAAGTCAACTAGTACTCGAGCTCTAGAGGTTATCCTCAACATACACCCAGTGCAAATACATATTAAGCAGACGGCGTCGACTACTGCGCGAAGACTGCGTCTTAACCTTGGCTGGCGTCATATGGGAACAAGAGCTCCACATGAATCCATTTATGAGTTTGTGCAGCTTACCGCACCTGGTACGAGTCCTGTCGTACCACCTCCTGGAAACTATGCTGATAAGCAATTTTCAATCTAGAATTCCATCCAGAGTAGAATGGGAATCACATTCCGTTCTTCAACCATTAACAAACCCAATTATAATATATACGGATGGCCCTAAGTCCGATGTAGGTACCGGAGCGGGAGTTTTCTGCGAGGAGCCTGAAAGTGAATTTGTCACGCACCTTGAAAACCATGACACGGTTTTCCAGGCCATTCTTGATGCGGGAAGGCATCTGCTTAACTCAGACACTGAACATAAGGAGATAGCCATCTGCTCAGATAGCCAGGCAGCTGTTCAAGCTTTGTCTAAGACTTTATAACCCCAAAACTATTAATGGAGTGCAAAACCACCCTGAACTCCCATTCTCGGAATAACAGGGTCCGGTCTGTGCCGGGGCATAGCAAACATCAGCGGGAATGTAAGGGCGGACGAGCTTGCCCGTCTTGGTGCAACCTCGGAGGAACCTGCCTCTATAGTCGGGATTGCACCAAAACCCCTTGTCTTTATAAGTTCCAGCTGGGCCGACCACCAACACAGTCACCTTTGGTTAGAAGATCCCTCGGGTAGAAGAACAAAAGAACTGTGGGGTAAACCAAACCCAAATCAAACGAATAAGCTCCTAGGACTTAACAAGCCAAACAACCCTGAGAACTCTGGTGTCCATTCTCACTGGGCACTACTTTCTCAGGGGTCACCTTTGCAGGATGAGACTTGTTGATGATCCTACATGCAGGAGTTGCGGAGAGGAGTCCGAAACAGTGACCCACTTCCTTTGTACTGCCCGGTACTCTCACGAATACGGTACAGAATTCTTGGCTCACACCTCCTAGACGTGTTACACGAAGCCGGCAAGGAGGGCTGAGGGTCAATACTGAATTTTATAGGAGCATCCGGTTGGGACCTATGAGCGATCGCTCATTAGTCTGTAGGGTGAACAATGGGCTTTGACCTTGGCCTACGTTCGAGGGACCTTCGGGGTCCCAAACCTCTGTTTCAATCAATCAATTAAGTGCGGTAGCAGTGAACTTTTTTGTTATTGTTGGCTCAGCGAGTAGCCTAAAAATTCAATTTTATAATACTTCTGAACTCAGGGAAAAGCGGACAACCTCGGTGTCCCCTGCGGTTGACCATAAACACAACAAAAATATTTAAGTTGACCCGCTATTGTTTTTTTTTTTATTATTATATATGATTATATTGTTTTGATGATATGGTTGAACCGAAGACATAACCGTGAAATTTTTGTAATTAAGAAATTTTATATCTAAACTTACCATGCGTAATAGGAGCGCAGATACCCTTTTGAGTTGTGCATGAACGTAGAAATTAGAGTTTCCAGTAAAAAAATTAAGTCTGAACACATTAAAGTTCTCAAAGAAAAATAGCAAAATAAACAAAAACAAAACTTTCGACTCCTCCAGTAAGAAAGTTTTTTTTTTGTTTTTTTGTTACATACATCAAGGAATTACAAATGGATATGTAGGTACTATATATAGTTAGTCAATTTAGATGATAAACAAATTTTATTTTCCTTCACGTTATCGAAGAGATGTAGATATATGTACATATATATATTTTTTGTGTAAGAGTGATTATACCTCCTGGGTATTGTAGATTCGGTAAAACGGTCTTTTCGGTTTAATTTAATCTTAAGCAGATCATATAGTCTAACTGGACATGCTTCTAATGATTAAACAATCCCGTTTTATAACGTGATGTGGCTATAAGTTTTTGTTTTTCCTCCTCCTTCTAGATCCCGCCCCCCCCCACCAATCATTAAGGTTGAATAAGTCCACTCCTCCGCCAAGGGCGCTGAAGGGTTAACACCAATTGATCCTCATCGACATTTTCAGGTATGTGATGTGTAAAGTCCCTTCAGAGTTTATGTGTGTTTTTATACCCTAGATGAAATCTATACGGTATTGCTAAGTTTTAGAAATTATTATGGTGAGCAAAATGGATTGGACACATAATATTAAAGGTTATTTTGATTTTTGCATGTCATTCCGTACGCACGATAACTCGAGAACGCGTTCACATAGAGGGCTGAAAGCTTGCACACTGGCTTTTTAAAAACAAAGATAAATTTAAGTTCAAAAATGGGCCGAATCAAGCAACTCCTTCGTAGGGTTGCCATACAAAAATTTCGTTTTTCACGACGTAGAGAGCTTAAATTCGGTATATGGTGTTTTCATAGCAGTAGTAAATAAAATTTAGAAAATGGACTATATCGGGCGACCGCTTCTTGCTGTTGCTATATAAAATTTGGATTTTTACGTATAATGTGAAAACGATCAGTCCCAGTCGATTTTAATGTACTGTAAAGTTCTTCAAAACATAAAATTCTATGAAGTTGGTTATAGCCATTTTTACTGTCCGACGAACCGTTTTAGAGATATATGCAAAAAATAACTTCAAAAATCATACTTGACAGAGGTGACCATACAAATTTACATACGGTCATTCATCTGGCAGATCTATGACCAATCTAGCTTTTTTACTTATTGTTATTTTTGATTTATTTCCTAGGCACGAAGTTATTTTGTCTATGGTACGTAGTGAAGCAGGTTACTACTTCATACCCACACCACACACTCCGCCATTAGCCCAGGTATGCTAATGTGCGTGCCTGCATCAACAGTCCCCAAGGAGTGAGGTATCAACTTCGGCTGACAGATAGGACTTCAGGTCCTCCACCTCTCTCTGGCAGATATGATCATAAGAATTTCAAAATAACTGTAAAATAAAACTGGCCTACTAAACAAGACTAAATAAAAGTACAACTAAAACGAATAAACGAAAAACTGACCTCATCATAATTATACTATAATCCAGCAAAATTTTCAATTTTGTTGTTGCTCAAAATTTATACAGGGTGTTCCGTACCTACCGCATTTTCTTTATACCCCTCACTCAATTTCGAGAAATAAATTGTATGGAATGTAAGCCAGAAAATCCACGATATAGACGGTAGGGGGAGTTTTGTAATTTTGGATGCTTTTTATCCTAATAACATGTAACTTACTTGTTATACACCCTATGAAGGTGACTTGCATCTCAGGTGATAGTAAACCCTATACGGTTTACAACAAATGCCAACCACCTCTACCTCTACCCTCTTCCGTCTCCAGTTATAGGACGTCAACGTCAAATTCAAATTCATTAGAGTTTCCTTTTATGAAACCAACACTTTTATAACATTATAAACATATGTATGTATATATTTTTGTGTCCTGCAAATGATAGTTTATTATCAAAAACTACACCCAAATCGGTATTTCGCGAACAAGTTTTAAAAAAACATTATTAATAACATTATTAAAGCATATTGGGCTTATAGAATGATTATTTATAAGTGACATTTTGAAGTATTTAAATTAAGGCTATTTCGACGACACTCGTTAGATAAACTAGCTATCAAGATCATTTTGCAATTGAAGGAATTTGAGAAGGTAATTTTTAGAAGCAACTTTCAATCATCAGCATAAATTAAATAGCGTGAGTATTTGAATAATGAGCTAATATCATTAATAAAAATATTGAATAAGATACACAATAAAAAAATTGCACAAATTGTCAAATTATTGCGGAATACTTCCTAAAATGTAGGGTTTTTTCCCTAAATTTTATGGAGTATTCCCTACTACCGCGAGCAACTACAGAATTTTCTTTAAAGATCCGTGAATAGTTTGTATAAATTTTGTGGTTTGTAAGATAAGACGTGATTTAATAGTTGAGTGAAAGCCAAGAGTACGAAGTTTATTTATTAAAATACGGATGCATACTCTATCGAATGCTTTAGAGAAATCTGTGTAAATAGAGTCAACTTGAACCCCTGCCTCAATGAAATTGATACAATAAATTTTGAATAAGGCAAAATTTGTGACTGTTAATTTTCCCTTTTGAAATCCATGTTGCTCAGAGAAGATGATTTCGTTGCATAAAAATGATATTTTATTAGCGGCAATTAAGCTATCAATCAAATTTGTTAAAACATTCACGAGAGCAACAGCTCTATAGTTACAGGTCTCCGGAGACTATCTATATGTTCTGGTCAGTTAAGTGTAGGTCTAGTGGAAAAGGAGAAGGAATAAAGTGGAGTAAATGTGACAAATTGTTCAAAGAAATTAATAAATAATAATACAATAACGTGCACCACTTTTAAGTGGTAAATTAAAAATATATTTTAAAACTGGAATAAAGGAGAATTTGTACGATTTAAGCATGACTGATGAAAAATGTTATAGTCATATTTATAATTTACTACCAGATTCAACATCTGAATCAACAAGAATCATACTTCCTATGTTAAGTTGTGAGAAGTATTAATTGGAATAATCGCTACCATTCTGCATATAAATTTCCTCAAACACCTCCGGAAAATAATAATATGAAAATGCAATAGAAAAACATAATTCTGAAAAAAAAACCAACGAACATATGTATGCTAAGCACAAAACAACAAGTCACAAAGACATCCTTTTCTGTACACATAACCTCAAAAAATGAAAAATATCCTTCAGAAAACGTTGTTTTCATATCAAAAGAACACTTTAACCCTTCTTGATGTCTAATGTTTGGGAGAATCCATTGGAAATCAGAAATTAGTTAGAAATATCAGTATATGTATGCATATGTACGACGTATATGTATATGAATTATTCCAGCATGTCAAAATTAGTAAAGCAAGGCCCCCAGGCTCAGACAATTCGATTAAATTCTATTTTTGTATACGCTATATAATTTTTCATTGCTCCTCCTCCTCCTCTTCCTCGTGTGGTGAACAAATATTTATACAACAAATAAATATTTTACGATAGAAAATTTCGTTTTCTTCTTTTCTTATCGATTTTCGATGACACGGAATCAATTTGAAATTTATTATTATACCTCTACTAGGTATGTATTAACTGCCTTTTGCCTTAGATAATAAATGTGGGGAAGCTCCAAACAAATGAATATCCTCAGAATAAAATGCAAACAAAAAATAGGGAAATTATGAGAAAATCTTTTGTTTTTTTTTTATAATAGCTTACCTTTTGTAATATAAATAAAATATTTTTAACTGTTAATTCAATTTCACATCACATCTCTAATCTCTCTTTACTTAAGCACAAATTTCCTTCATCCTTTTATAAAGGTAGGTAAGGTAACTACCACTTTCAATATTTTATCACCTTGAACTCAATATATATATATATATATATATATATTTTATCACCACGATTCAAGAGTCACGGAACAAAAACAATTTTTTTTCCACCCTCTTTCAATACTGTAATCTATTCACCTCAATAAAGCATATGTACTATGTTAGGGTAGCTATTTCACCATTTTTATTTTTTATTCCACTTTTACATTTTTCGTTTATGTCACTTGTTCCCACCACTTAAAAGGGTCGATATAAAATGGCTAGTTGTCACTGCCTTGCCTTAAGGAGGGTAGGTTTGTATGTATTACATGGTTTTTAAATATAATCGCATAAAAATTTTGCAGCAGCAGAATAAAAAGAATAAAAGAAAACCTAAAAAACAATAATTCACCACACTTTTCTTTTATGTTTACTCAGTAATAATAATAAACACTTTAATAACAACGAATTATAAGAAAATTTCCCCTTTTAATTTAGATGTTAATCACCACATTCACAATATTTTACAAATTTTCGTACGACAGAAAACATTTCTTTTGCTTCAATTTTTCAGCACAAATTTATTCATAGAGGACCTAGAAATGTTTGACGCAATTTCTTTTCTTTTTGATGAATGTTTTGAAATGCGATTTTTCTTCTAATTAGGAAAATTTAATTTCCATATAGTTGCGTTTTTCTATCATTTTCATTGTATACACAAAACATTTGCCCTATATGTAGGTATATATATATAAGAAAAAATTCAATTTCTAATAAAAATTTTCCTCTTCCTTAATGGAGGAAAGCCCCAAAAAGTAAAGGGAACAATTTTTTTTCCTTCAAACACTCACACACGTCTATTCCGGATGACTTTTCAGCTCGAACTATTCCGACGTTCTGAGCTTTCTGAGAGAAAATTTTGTTATTCCATTTCCCATCTAAACATGGCGGATCCATTTATTAGAATATGTATGTGCAATTATATATACGTATACATATAAGGGTGGTTTTCCCGAATATTTCAGTGGTTGAGTGGAAGGAAAAGTGTATATGAGAAATGGAATACTACGCGTATAGTTTAATTGGAAAATTCTGGAAAATTTTTGGAAAGCTGAATGTCAAATTCAAGTATGTTAAGCTTTTAACATAGATATTGTCATATATGTACATATGTATACATGGTTTTGATAACCCTTCCAGCCATAACTGCTGTTTGAATGAATATGGTGAGAAGTTTTCGAGTTTGCGCTTTCTAAAATACTATGATGTGGTGAGATTTTATTTTGAATGCAAATATTTGAAGTTTTCCCGGTTGAAGTTTAAAATTTTCATGTTGATTTTATTTTTGTTAATTTGGTAAATTTATAACCGAAAAAGTTCCTGGAGAAATTAATTATGTACCTAAATTGCATACCTTTATCAGTGCTTTATTTCTATTATCAGATAGGCATTCGAATTTACATATTATGTATACAAGCTGATTTACACTACAAATTTCCACATGCTAGATATCGAATTGTCTCATCGGGTCTTTGAAGTTATAGAATTATCCCCCTATTCTATATCAGAGACTGGGCTGTCAAAACCCATTAGTGACATTGGTATTCTACGTAAAGAGTTAAGAGATGTCAGACGTCAGCTGATCTCTTAACTTTTGTCGAGATTTTTTTAAGAGATTTGAGATTCTAGCAAACGAAAACATCTGTCAAATATCTCTTAACATAAGAGCTCTTCACCGAGGTACGCTTAAATCTCTTATCGTGAGAGTTGCAGAAATTGTTTTGTTTTAAAATACCGAAATATTGGATAAAAGTGCTGTAGAAAAGTACATATTTATTTAATTTGTAGATATTATATAAATACAGGGTGATTAATATCAAGATACCTTCCGGTATACCACGCGATTCCTTGAGGTAAGCTGATCAAAAAATTGTTCCATATCCGCCCCCCCCCCCCCCGCCCCTAGAAACCTTCCTTTAGGAGTTTTGCGTGCCAGTTGAAGATTTCGCCAATATTCGTGAATCCTGATGGAAATAAATGAGTGTAACTTTTGAACTACCCTATAGATTTAGGTTACTGTTAGCATATTAAATAGCCAAGAATAGTAGCTGTCGAAAAGTGTACTACTCTGTATTTCTTAATTAAGCATCTTTAAATTAATCTCAAATAATTCCAAAATTTTGATTTTTTTTACACACAAATTTCATAAATACCGTTATTTATTTCAGAAAATTTCTTCCATGTAACCCAAATTTATTGCTTCTCATTAATGCCTCTACTACCCTCTATCACTGGAAAACAACCGCATGTCAATATCTGTATCAGTTTTAGCACTGGAAAATTATAACTAAAGAAATTGTGGGTTCAGTCATAAAAGACCTTACGTAAACCTGTGATTATTGCTTGTATGCAATTTTATGATCTGGTTTGAATGTGCCAATAAACCTTCAGTACTATAACTGATACAGGTATTGGCATGCGGTTACATGAAAGAAAGTTTTTGAAATAAATAACGGCATTTATGAAATTTGTGTGTATATACATATATCGATAATTGTAACATTACTTCTTCTTCGTCCTTCTTGAAAAGTAAACGTCTTTAATAGCTGGGCTGACTGAAAGATTCTCCAAACCCTCTTAACCTCTTAAAGTTAATATTTCTCCACGAAATATTATGTAGAATACTAATTCTGCTAAAATCTCTTACTTGCTAAATTTAAGACGTTAAGAGGAGTCAGTACCAATATGTGCAAGTTTCATACATATTTCAATGCAAATTTCTGGCAAACTATTTGCAGCAGGATAATGATTTATATCTTAAATTAATGGTAAAGAATGGAGATATTAGCTCGGAAACTTATAAAAAATGGTAATAATTGAAGTCTTTTAAATCAAATTCCTGTGGGAAGGTATTCTCATTTCTTTAAATTGTGACTGTTTTAAAAAGATAAGGCCTAGATCTAGTAAATAACGTCGAGTTTTTTTAATTTTTAGTGTAGCTTTTTATAATTATTTGACTCTAATAGTACTTGTTTTCTCTCTCCACATTTCACCGGCAAGATATTGCAATATTTATTTGAAAGTTGTTTAAATACATAGCAAAATAGCATATTTAACAATTATGGGCAATAAAATTTAGGAGAGTTAATTCTCATTAAAAATTTATGTGAACTGCAAATTTTCATTTTTCGTCTTAAATTGTATGGTTTTGTCGAATGTTTGGTTTCTGTTTTTTGCGGTAGATGTCTCTAACGTGCGCTGTGGTCTAGGTCTAGGCTAATTTTTTATGAATTTTCTCACTTTAAGGACACAAACCTACGTATAGTAAATTTTATTACCTACAGGTTCGCTGGTATCTAAATTGAAACTTTTGCTGAGTACTGACTCATCTTAAGAGATATTTAAAAGTCTTTTATGTAGGATCGGGGGTTATATTAACTATTCTCTGTACAATTGTACACTGACTAAAGCTGCCCGTTTTTATTTTTCTTACTGTTTTGTAATTTTTTTAATAGTTTTTTAATTTAAAGGTAAAAAAGGGTAAAAAGGGTAAAAAAAGGTAAAAAATGGTAAAAAATAGTTTAAAAGTTAAAACAAGGTATAAAAAGTTAAAAAAGTTAAAAAAGTTAAAAAAAGTAAAAAACAAAAATTTTAATTTTTTTAAGTTTTTGAAAAAGTTAAGAAAAGTAAAAAACAAAAATTCTTATTTTTTTAAGTTTTTGAAGAAGTAAAAAACAGAAATTTTTAAAGTTTTAGAAAAAGTTAAAAAAAGTTAAGAAAGTTAGAAAAGTTGGAAAAGTTAAACAAACGTTAAAAAAACTTAAAAAAGCTAAAAGAAAGTTAAGAAAGTTACAAAAACAAGTAAAAAAGTTAAAAAAAAATTGAAAAAGTTAGACAAACGATGCGATACTCGCGATTTGTGAGGCCAGATTCGAGAGTGGAGTGTGGGAAATGGTAAGTGGAGAGAGTGTATAGAATTTGTGACTAAAAGGTAGAGAATAAAATATATGAAAACAAACCAGGGTTGTAAATGAGCGGATTCGTTTGTCATATCAACACATCGCTCAACTCAGGACTTGAGTCCGGTCAACACTTGAGCGGTGGTTTATCGCTCGAAACTTGAGCAGACTCACTGTTTGTGCGGACTCAATCTTGAGAGGACTCACTACTTGAGCGGCTTGAGCGGACTCATCATTTGAGTTTAGCGGACTTAAATCAAGTTTTAACTAACATAAAGAGAATCTGATTTAATTGAAATTGAAACTGAAACGTTTTTCGGTGATAAAAAGTCTTTTTACCAGTGGCTTGGAGTCTTTGGAAGCAAGGGAGCAGTGCTTCCTTTAGGATTTCTGAATTAAAACAAAAAATAAGAATCATAAAAAATTCTTCAAAATATTTTCATTCAAAAAATAGTTTTTATAAGGACATTTTTTTTCGGCCTATGCTTTGAATCGCAAAGTCAAAAAATTATCAGAGCAAAACTATGGAACAACTTTCAACGAAAAGTATGGGATGCGAATAAGGCTGAGCGCTACCCATGACGCTACATACCGACACCATACTGACTGAAGATGCTTTTAAATTCTGCTTCCATCAATATTCGAACAACATCCAACAAAATGTATGGCGTTCGAACCCATATGGGATCTACCTATTACGTCACACAGCATTGTTGCTTGTTCGCCACTTACAGTAGTGTAGCTACACTCTAATAAGAAATTGTACTTAGCCTAAGGGATGCAATTGAAAAAATGGTTCTATGGGGCCAACAAACACACTGCTATACGAGCAGCATGTATTGGGTCAATTTTATTCATATGAATAACTTTTTCCTATGATAGGATAATGCTGTATTTGTTTTACTTGAAATTTCTAGCTTCCATCAATTTCATGTCGGTAGGTTGATTAGGAAGCATTTCGGTTGTTGGCTTGCTGCAAATATGTTCATGACGTTCCGGCGAGGTGGAATCATTGAGGGGAGTTTCTAGTTGGGTAGGGGAAGTTTTATTTTAAGGCAGAGACGTCTTGTAATATGATGACATAAAAATTCAGTCGGGGTCAAATGAGCTTTATAAAATTTTCATGTTTTAAGTTTTCAGCAATGTTTTAACGCCTGTCATGAACATTTCTGGAATTTTCTCATTTCTCCAATTGGAATGCATATAACAGCTAGTAAGAATAGCTTTCTATTTGAACATTTGCGGTTGCATGAAATTCTATGAAACTTATTAAAGTGCATGAAATCTTAAATATTTTTACTGACTGGCTTTTAAAAAATATTAATATTTTGTAGTACGTTAAATAGTGTAGTGTACGAGGTTTGTTAATTTTGATTTTTTCTTCATATTGTTTTTATTTATTATGGCAGAGATTTCTGTTGTAGGGAATTTTTCTATAATTAACGAACTGTTATAACTGTCTTTCGGCCCACATTCATTTACTAAAATAATTCAAAATAGAAGACCGAAGCCTATGTTAAATATTTATACAGAGAAGAGAACATGCACTGGACATATTACTGTAAAATTAAATGATAGCGCAAATTGGCTTACGGGTTAGCAGAATAAGCAAAAAAAAATTTTGTTTGCCTTGCTTGTTGTTTTCAACGGATGGCTCAAATTTAATAAATCTAGGAGGAAATTACGTTAATTTCGCTTTTGGCCAGATATAACTTAGAACTTCAAAATCATTTACATACGGCAACTGTATTTTTTGGCTTATCAAACTATATTCAAAATGATTTAATAACTGCTATCTCCTGAACACTTACAAAAAAAATATTTTTATGAAATTCAAAACTCGGAGCTTGTTGAAATTGTTTGCGACGAAATAACTGACAATTCATATTGATCACAGTTGTCAACCACCCTACGGTACATTTATTCTTCCGGAAACATAAAGGAAACTTTTATTGGTTTTAAGAATGTTTCTGACAACCGAACGGCAAGTCGTTTGCATGAACATGTGGTGAACGTCATGCAGAGTTTTGAATGCTAATTTGCCAGAGTTATGATAGTGCATCCGTTATGGCAGGTGAAGTAAGCGGGCTTCAAACCAGAGTAAGGGCAACGTTTTCTAATGCGCTTTTTGTGCACTGTTTCCCGCATCGATTAAATTTGGTCATATCAAAATCATGTGACAAGATTCGCGAATGCAAGGTCTTTTTTCAATCAGTCACCACCTTTTCAACTTTTTTCAGTCATCCAACTAAAAGAACCGTTGCTCTCGACACGTTTCTAAAAAGAAAACTTCCCAAAGTATCTCTCACCGGCTGAAATTTTAATGGAAGACTTATTTTGTCCATTCATGATAATATTGATTCTATCAAACTTCAAACTTTGAATATATTGTCGAAAATGAGGAAGATATTTGGAAAAGTGATACTGTTAACATTGCTCGGGAGCTTTCGGTGCTTTTAAGCGATTTTCTGTTTTCAAAAATATTTCCACAAACTGATGTCCTTTTTGATATCTTCCAATCTAAACACAGTGATATTACCTTTTGCATTCAAAAAATTAGAGACTTTCAAAATCAGCTTCTACATCTAAGAAACAATTTCACCGAAATATGGAATGAAACTTCTTTGCTGTGCGACCTACCGCGTTAACGTAAACGAGTACGTTGTATAGTTGATGGCACCGAAAATATTGAATTAAGTTTTAAACGTTTATTTGCTGAAATTATTGATGTTATTCACGAAGAAATTACATCCCGATTTTCTTCCTTAGATAAATTTAAATTTTTAGAGCTTTTTAATTCTTGTAAATTTCAAAATTATACAACGAAATTTCCCGATGATTTGCTTCAAAATCTTGATGAATCATACTCGCAATTATTTGATAAAAGTTCTTTAAAAACGGAACTCATTGTGCTGTTCTCTGATAACGTTTTCAACGGAAAAACTGTTCAAGGAATTTTTGGATATTTTATTCACAACAATTTGCAAGATAGTTTTGTTCAATGTTTTAAACTTTTACGATTTATTATAACTTTGCCCGTTACTAGTGCGTCCGCGGAGATCAGTTTTTCTACGCTAAAAGGAATATTAACTTTCTCTAGAAACGCAACGTCTTAAGAAAGATTACGTGATTGTCTATTGAATAAAATAAATTGAAAACTTTCCTTTCCCACGATGAATTTTATAATGATATTATTGATGAATTTGCCAGTAAAGAAAGAAGAATTGAATTATAGTATAAATTTTAATTAAATTATTTGAATAATCTTTGAATTTCTTGAAAGGTTTTATGGAATATTTATGTTGGTTTCTTTTTTATAAATATAAAAAAGTGTTTTGTTTTTATGTTTTTGTTATTAAATGTGTAAGCTTCTTGAAGTGGTATTTCGTTTTGTTTATTATGGTGGTTTAATAATAGTTTAACTTTTTTTGAGTGCGCTTTTGCATTTGCAGTCAGACAATTGTGATTATATGTAGTTATAGATGCCCGAACCTCTAAGATTTAATCTGATTTCTAGCATTTTTTATTTTGCAAACTAAACTTTTCTTGTGTATATCACTGAGAAAGAAAAAAATATTTTTTTAATTTTAGTGTAATTTATTTATGAAAGTTGTTTATTTTAATTGTTTTTCCATATATTTTGTTATTATTATTTTTAATGTTTCAACTTTTTTTTTAGTTTTTTTTTTTCAATTTTTAATAATTAATTTTAATTACAAATAAAGCATGCTGGCTTTTAAAATAAGAAATGTTGAATAAGCAATATTATGAACAAAATTAATTTAATTTTTAGTTTTCTTTTTTACATAATTTAAAAAAAAAAAAGATTCAAGTGGAGAAACAATTTAAGATTAGTGCATCTAACCGAAATATCGTTGCCACGGAAACATGCTATTCTTTGCTGTCTGCTGTCATTATTACTTAAATTCAAATTTAGCTCATCTGTCACCTATTCAGAATAATCCTCGAATAGAAATTTTACCCCCGGAAAATCTCGGATAAACTATTACACCGGTGTAATACGATGGATTAAATCGCGAGGAATCTTGGTTGATGTTTGTGCATTACATGTCAATATAGATTATTCTTGTTGGTATTTACGGCCCTTAGTATTTGTATTGAGATCAAGCTCTTTTGCTTGACCACGATGTTTGTACTGTTATATTAAGGTGCTCAACCTTAATAGAAGTTCTGCTTTAAGGTACTCAATCTTAAAGTGGTGTTTGTAATTATGAAGTTTATATATACTCAACCACATCAATAGGAATTTGTGTATAATATATTAGGGTACGTACTCAATCTTAATACGTTATCGATGAGAATGTTAAATTAAAATAACAGACAAGAGTTCTGATTAAAAACTGATTTTCATCAACGTTGTCTTTTTATATAAATTATTTTTTATATAAATTATTAACTATACTATACTTAAAATTCACATCACTCTCACAGCAAAATTCCAAATTGTTCCTTTCCCATGAAATGAGATCTATTTATTTTGAACAGGCAGTACCTACCTATCTACAGAATAATTTGTCATCTCGTGTTCCGTTATCACAATTCTCATGCAATATGATCTTATTTAGTTGCTTAGTGCAGACAATTTCGAGAGTATTATGATGGGAAAAGGTAAACAATTATTTGTAAACAGATTTTCAATATTAAAGAATTTCACTTACGTATATTTAAGAATTAAGAAATGTGTAGCTCTATGATTATGCCTATTGGACTACAATGTGACTTATGGCTATAGGTTTAAACACTTGGGTATTTGTGAATTATTAGAATACGTCAGTAAAAGGTCCATGTACCACCTATAATGTGCCCCGAACTTGATATAGTAAATTATGTTACAAAATATTTTAAAAGCACTTGTTATACTGATAATATGAATGATTATACATATACTTCTATTCATCTCAGAAACAAAATGTCTTTCTTATGGTTTTAACTATAGTAGAAGGAACGATAAAGATATTGAGCACGAACTAAAATTAGTAAAAGCAAATTCTGAAGCTAATTGCCATATTTAAAATTGTGATATGACCAGTTGTTTAATTTAAACCTTTATTAAAGGAAAAGTTTCAGAGGAGCAAGATGAAATCAAGGCAAACTAACCATGATGAGTTTTCTGTTCAAAACTGTATTAAGTATACCTAGTAAAGAAAATATGTTAAATAGTAAAAGAGAGAAAAAATTACCTATGCGAGTTATTTTCGGGACTCTGGTTCGCCTCGTGTTAAAACGTATTTTTAAAAAACGTCTATATAATATTTAATCTTTTTTGTTTAATGTTTTCGTTTAGTTTAACATACTAATATTAACACCGACTAAATGATGAAACGCATGTATTGTTGACCATTTATTTATTAAACGTGTCCATGAAGCACGTTTGTGTTAAGGTGGTTCTGATACTTTAAAAAAAAAGCCGTTCGGGTCATTTTGTAGAAAAAGATTACCCAATTTTCGCCCTAATTCAAGCCCTTAACGGATGACTTTTTCTGTGAACGTAACTGGTTCAGACTCCTCTTTATCAGGATCACTGTCAGGACAATTTGTTTCATTGATGGAATTAAAAAATGACTGCGGAAATTCTTTGTTTGTTTTTAAGGCCATATTTTAAAAGTGAAATCATGTAAATAAAGTATACCATGTAAGTCGGCGGATAGGTGTATTAAGATTTGACTGTTTTAGAAATCGGTTCTTATAAGATCTTTAAAACTGAATAGTGTACGCTTAATACAAACCCATTAAAGTGAGTTTATCTTTTCAACAGAAATCTTGATCTACAAGGCTCTATATAGGGGAGGGGAGAGATGTTAAGGGGTCAACCCCCCCCCCCCGGCGCTACAAAATGTACGGAAAAAATAAAAGAATAATAATATGATGAAATTGCCGAAATTAACCATCATCCTAACTTCCTTTCATTTTATTACATTTCGAAATAATTGATTTAAATATTTCCTTTTACTTTTCGTACAAAAAATTTCTGAGTAAAAATTTATCCGTATGGTGAGACAATTATATAAAAAAGTATTGTAATATATTCAAACGTTTTTCCTGCAAGTTCATCAAAACCAAGAAAAATGTTAAAAAGTGGAAAGACATTTGGGAATTTAGTTTAGCTTATACATATGTACATAGTTTTGATGAAATGGAACTGGATTTTAGTGAACGGGTATTAGAAGCAGAAATAAGCCAGGAAAACAATGTAGCACATGCTGAATTCACTCCAAATCCTGGAGCGAGGGCCTAATGCTATTCAGTATATTTACAAAATATGGCAGTTCGAAGCGGTTTTTTCAAAATAAAAGTCATTCAATTTAAATTAACCAGGAACCAAGCCGTACTGATGAGTATACGGTTCATGCTGATACGAAACGCCCTTTTTTTTGGAAAGAAATTTCTTTTTCAAATATTTTTCGTTTGTAAAGAGCTTTTATCCACTCAATTCTAGAGCTGCGTATTCGGCAGCAAACTCGGTCAATATTCATATTGACTAAATTCACTATTAATTTATTTCATAACAAAACTCTCTATATTTGGATATGTTTTTCTAGATCACTTGTAACTTTTGAACGTTACACCGTATGATGATGATTCTCCGAAACTAAACCGAAATTCAAAAGATTGTATAAATCCTATGTACACTGATAGTCGCCTTTACTTTCATCTGTTTCAGTATTGCAGGGTAGTTTTGGGACACCCTGTATAAATATTTTATTAAATACATAATTTTATTTTTTTTAATTAAACCGATTTTGTATATTCGCTCAGGTAAGTCATTTCTTGTACTTCGGTATTAGACATGCCAAAGTACAAGTTGCCAGTAAGTTTAACTTCTAACGTTATTTAAAAAGAAAAATCGCTTTAAAAACGGAGAATTCGTCTCGTGTGATTGATGAACTTTTTGAATGAATATTATTCCAAGCCTTTTGGTTTTCTTGATTTGTTGCAGAAGGATAGATCTATTTTTAAGGAACTTCTTCCTCTAATTTCTCCAGTCCCAAACAAAAGACTTATGATAACTTAGGAAGATCTATGAGTATATCAAGTTTTCTACTCGAATATCTCTTCATGCCTTAGATAAAATAATGCCGGCAACATGTAAATTATATTTTAGTTCCCATCATTTAAAACATAAATGGAAAAATATTACTAATGAGTTTCAAAATAAAGTAGGATTCCAGAAAAAAGGAAGAAATATTACAGAGCATTGAATTGAATTAATATTATTTATGTCCAAAGTGCAAAGATTACAAGATCTTATTGTATACATAATGAACTACATAATGAACTGGAAAATTTTAAAACAATCAAAAATTAGATTTGGATTAAATAATTAGTCAATAAAAATAAGAGCAAAAATGAAAATAAAATGAATAATTTACTCTAAATCATGGGTGACAAAGTTTTTAAGAAGCAAGCTAAATTTAAAAAGCGAATTTTTTATATGTAAGGTATATTTAATATAAAAGTAATTTTACCATTTTTCGGAAAGATTGTAGATGTTTCCGTAACTATTTGTGTTGTGCCCAACCTTAACACTGCTTCCAAGTTTTGGTCTTTATTAAGCGGTCGCAATTTGCATTTGTTGAAATTCATTATTGTGAAGGTTTGTTCACAAATATATGTTGAACCAAACAAAGATGCATAACGAGCAACATTTTTATACAAATTTGGGTAATTTTACTTATTCAAACATAAATCCATCTTATCATAATATTTTTGCCTAAATATTTCGCATTAGCTTCTTGCGGGTTAATTGAGAAAGGATTCGAAAATAGCTTGAAATCAAATTTATATTTTTTTAAATCTTTGAATCTATTGGAGAAAATTTCTATTAAGTTTTGCAATCTCAGCATAAGGTTGACAATATATTTTAATAAATGTTTCACAATTTGGTAAATGAAAACCTTTTCCATTCAAAAAATGGGTATGAAATAACTTCAATTTCATTTTAAAAACTGATGATTAGCTATATCTGCTATAAATTCATTTCTTCCTTAAAGCTTCAAATTTAGTAAGTTTAAATGGCTAGTTATGTCCAAGAGAAAAACTAATTCACTTAGCCATTTTTCATCTTAAAATTCTGGAACATTTCTTTCCTTCTGGATCATAAATATTTCTATTTCTGGCTGTAGATCGAGAAATCATTTTAGGTAATTTCCTTTGCTCAGCCATCTAACTTCACAGTAATATATAAGGTCCTGGTATTCAGCTTCCACCTCCTCAAGAAATGATTTTAATTCTTTAATTGTTTTCTTAATGCTAAACTGTTGAAATTACGGTTTTCATTATGTGTTTCATTTGAAGATCTTTTCAACAAAAGTTGTGTTAGTGGATTATGCAATGAAATCGCAATAGTTTATGTTTTCGCCCTTCGAGATCTTTATCAATCAATGGTACCATACTATTGTTGACACCAGTGGCGGTCCAGGATTCTTGTGAGAGGGGGGGGCGCAACTTTGGTTTAAAAGTTATATATGCTGAACACTGAACAAAAGTTGAAGACCCTCGCCACCACTCGCAAGTGTCAACAGCACAAAATTTATCATTTAAAAGATACGAATCGAACAGATTAGCAAGTGGCTACCACTCGCAACGAAGAAAGTTTTTTAACGTTCTTTGCACTCCCGAAAGTCAAAGGAGATGTTACATTTTTAATTTTGTTTTGGTTTATAAATAGCAGAAGAGTAAAACTTCCCAATCATCCATTTTAAAACTAGGGAAATGTACTTTATTCAAATTCACGAATCATCATAAATTGTATCTTCGTAAAATACTGAACAGATTCAATACATAACTTGTACATATATAACTTCGTCGGCAATTAAGAAAGTGTGACTTTTTTTGAGTATATTAAGCCAAACTCAAGGGATATCATATGAATTATGATTCAAAGCACAGCATGGCAAGAATGTGATAAAGAAAGGAATTAAGGAACGTGCATAAAGTGGTGAAGGTGCTGTTATGGATGTATTATGACGTGAAGTCCCAACTGTCAGCTTGAGCTGACAGATCATCGGTGGACAACGTTGACTGCAGGGCGGCACGCTAACACCTCGGCTATGGCGGGAGAGTTGTAGGGGGGGGGGGGGTAGGTAACCCAAAAGCCTGCAGCTGCCACCAGCCATAACCAAAAAAATAATCGTGCCTGACTCAAACAAACCGAGCACACAACCAGCCCAGAAGGGGCTCATACACCACTTACCTTACCTTGTAATGAAGGCGCAGATCTCATGCCTTCTTGGCCGCCATAGTGATATCTCGAACGTTTCCCCAGGAACAGCAAAAATGTGAGTCTATTTCAATCAAAAAGATCAGACGACGAAAGGCGTGAAAATTGAATTCAAAAATTATAGTTAAGCTAAATAACCAATAAGCACAATCTAGAGAGACTACAATTTCCGATGTCTGCTCTAAAGTGCCATACTACTATAATAGGTATTCTAAAGAAAACATACGAGGAGTCAAACAATGACAATGACTAAAAATCAGGCGATGAGCTAAACTCAAGATTCCAAATCAATGAAAAGAAACAAACCGTCCAGTTTCTCCCTCACCCCCCAAAGCTTACTCTCAATACAAAGGTCTTTCAGGTCCACTCTCTCCCCAATCAGGTCAGAAATTTTTCGGCAAGGCTAAATAGTGTGTGTGTGTGCATGAAAAATCTTGCGTCCTCACAGAAATCTGGGAAAAGTCGGGTTGGAGAAGCTAGAGACTGAAAATGATTCTAGAGAATCTTCAGCCAGGCAGTTAGCAGTATGCCAACTCCTCATTACTGAAGGTCTCCAGCATCACTTTCATCCTCCAACAACTCTTTCTCTCCTCCTCACCTGATTGTCATACTTAGCTAACCTTCCAGCTGGGCAACGTCATGAATCTGGTCAACTGGTTAGCTAAAAGCCAAAAAGTCGTCTCACAGACTCACGACTCTATCCAGCCAGTTGGCCAACAGAGACATGCCTCCATGAGAACACAATCAAAAATTTGTGAGGCCACCTACTATTTCCATAGCAGAAGGCCAGCGGGAAAGATCAATTCAAAAATTCCAAAAAGAGAAAAATGCAAAGATTTTAAAAACTTACAAGACTTGAGGATTGACTAAAGTCAAACCTTAAGTCGAACTTTCAAAAAAACTTTCAAAAACAAACTTTACTCTACTCAAATATATCAAAAACAAAATAGCAAAACTTTAAAAACTCTAACGTTACTTTACAACAATTTTCAACTAACAAACCAATTAGACTCAGGTCCGCATATAACTTCCACTGGATATGAGACTTGAGGTCAATCAACTAGCGAATACCAGATGATCGTATCACTCAAGGTCCCAGTCCCCAGTAAAAGTCATAATTAGACCACCGAAGTCTAATTGAGGTGGCCCCACGTTGGGCACCATTTTGTTATGGATGTATTATGAGAATTAATTTACGTGGACGTGAGTCCCAACTGTCAGCATTAGCTGACAGATCACTCGGTGGACAGCGTTGACTGCAGGGCGGCACGCTAGCACCTCGGCTATTGCGTGGGAGTTATAGGGGGGGTTAACCAATAACCTGCCGCTGCCACCTGCCATAACCAAAAAATGATCGTGCCTGACTCAAACAAACCGAGCACACACCCAGCCTTGAAGGGATTCATACACCACTTACCTTACCTTGTAATGAAGGCGCAGATCTTACGCCTTCTTGGTCGCCATGCCCCATCCGCCTGATGATACTGAGGGCCGTAAGTATAGCAGTAACCCTTTGCTGACCTGGAAAGGGAGGAGTAGTGGACCTGGTTTTCAACAGCAGGCAGGTTATCTCGATTCAATAGCAGGGGTATTTATAGCCAAATTTTTCCTCCTCTTGAGACTCACGCTCGTCTTTCAACCAACGTGCGAAGACTCAGCCACTATCGCGGTAAATTTTTAGGTTATGCGTGTGTCGATTTAGCAATCTCACAGCAGCACGCCACGGGGCACTTTTCTCGTTCTTCGATTTAGCTGACGCCAAGTTTTCACGATGCATTAAGCAATCGCTTGTCTGAACGCATAACTTTCATATCTCTTCAAAAAATTCTTTTTGCAGTACCAAAATTTCTGTCCTCGATTCACTCTCTTGACAGGAAATGTCAAACTGTCCTTTTTCGTCTTTATTCACCTCTGTTTTTTTTTCTTCTTTTACCGGTAGAGTCAGCCGAGTAACTAGCAATTTTTATTGTGCATTCATATGCGACCATAACAGTGCTAATGTATGTCACACTTAAACTTTCGTAGATTGCATACCAGAGGAAAGACAGAAGATGGTAGAATGTTCCACGTTCGCACAGTTTGGGATACAAAATTATCACGGAATTTTAGTCTACGGCCGAAAGTATTTTGAATGGTAAAGCGATGTGAGCGCCGTGCAGTGCGAGCTTTACATGCGGGAATCAGGGATCAGACTGGACATTTCATCAGAACATTTAGCATGCATGTAGCAATATAGGAGCGTAAGGCAACCAACATTGTGGCGATGGTCGTGCGAGTCCATATGACAAATTTTTGCCACATCGCCAATGAGCTGAAGGCCCTCTTTTGGACAATATCCAATGAAGCTAAGGCTCTACGACCAGCCCCGACCGAAACGTAGAGGAGCGCTAGAATCAATGAGCTGAAATATTCCTTACACCTTTTCAGAAATCCAAGACATTTCGATGTTTCTGTGGCAACAGAGAAGATGTGATCTCTTCAGCTTAAGTTACTGCAAATATTAATGGATGGGATTGAAAGTAAGGAAAAGCAGATCATTAATGAAAATTGGGAAGAGAGATGGAGAGATAACAGAGCCCTGAGTTACCCCGGCATTTATTGGCTGAGATTCAGATGTAATGCCATTAACATAATCCGTATAAAACGACCACATAAATCACTTTACATCCATAATAGAAAAGGGCGGGAGAGGCCAAGTTCTTTAAGTTTGGCTAAAAGAGCTGAGTGGCAGACACTATCAAAGGCCTTTCAAATATCTAGGGCAACGATTTTGGACTCACCAAAATTGTGAAGACTACGGTTTCAACGTTTCATAAGAAAAGTCAGAAAAAGAAAAGCCATATTGCCGATTGTTGAGTGTTTGATTAGTTTCTAGATACTTCATTAATTTGGAGCTAATAATAGATTCAAAAACCTTTGAAAGAGTCGAACTGATTGCAATTAGTCGATAATTTGAGGGATCGCTACCCTTTCCTTTCTTGAGAATAGACTGAACGTGAGCTAGTTTCCAAGCAATTGGAAATTTTCCTGTCGAATAAGACAAATAGAAAAGTTTTCGCAGAGCTTTAGCCAAGAATGAGGCACAGCTTTTATTTAACGGGGGCTTGAAACTATCAGGGTCTGCTGCTATGGAGACGTTGATCTCCTTAAAAAGCTTGATCATATCTCTCGTACGTATGTGTATTGGCTTTTATACTGTAAAGCCATGACCATGGTCAAAAAATATATACAGTAATCGAAACAAAAAATAATTAAAAACAAACAAAGTTTGCTCGACCTCAAGAAGAATTTGCAACGCAAGCAAATTCCGCTATGCAAGCATAATTCTTGATTGAGAATTTATGCAAAGCTGAGGTCATTGCTTTACCATATTAATACATTATGAATCATTCAGAAATTTTGTGATCAAAAATGCTGACACTACAATTCTGATTGTTAATTTAATGTATTGCAATTCTGCAATAATGCCCCCTCTAAAATTGTTAACAAGAACGGATTCATTCGTAATCAGTTTGTACAAATAAGATGAGACTAATTAATAAAAATCAGAGTTAATTTAGTAGTTGTTCTATGCCGATTCTGGACCACTTTTTCCATACAAAAAGTGTCCGGAAAATTCCAACTATTTTGGTGGCTCTGGACTGGGGTTCTGGGCCACTGAGGGGGATTCCGTCTAGTGGTATACGCCACAGGGCCTGCCTGGAGAATTCCTTTCGTACCGTCTGGCTGACCAGGAGATAACATTAACTTTTTAGTAATAATTCATTTTTTATTTTTTACCCATGGTGTGCTGCGCCTAAATGTAGGCTTTTTTATTATGATTTTGCTGTTTTCAAGTGTTGCGCCTAATTGTGGGCTTTTGGTTTTGAACTAATATTAGTAATAATTAAAGTTAACGGTATGCTATTCTTTTTCATATCAATATATTCTAGGAGGTGCCCGTGGATGGGGTATTGGTACTTTTGGGGAACAAAATTTTCATCAGAAATCCTCTACGGGCTATGGTTCTCGAGATATTAACGATTTTACCTTTTTAGATATAGTTACTATTAGTAATAATTCAAGTTAACCCTATGCTATTCTTTTTCATACCAATAGATTCTAGGAGGTGCCAGTGGATAGGGTATTGGTACTGTTGGGGGATAAAATTTTCATCAGAAATCCTCTACGGGCTATGGTTCTCGAGATATTAACGATTTTACCTTTTTAGATATAGTTAATATTAAATTTTCTGATGAAAATTTTGTTCCCCAACAGTACCAATAGCCTATCCACTGGCACCTCCTAGAATCTATTGGAATGAAAAAGAATAGCATAGGGTTAACTTGAATTATTACTAATATTAACTATATCTAAAAAGGTAAAATCGTTAATATCTCGAGAACCATAGCCCGTAGAGGATTTCTGATGAAAATTTTGTTCCCCAACAGTACCAACACCATATCCACTGGCACCTCCTAGAATCTATTGATATGAAAAAGAATAGCATACCGTTAACTTTAATTATTACTAATATTAGTTCAAAACCAAAAGCCCACATTTAGGCGCAACACTTGAAAACAGCAAAATCATAATAAAAAAGCCTACATTTAGGCGCAGCACACCATGGTTAAAAAATAAAAAATGAATTATTACTAAAAAGTTAATGTTATCTCCTGGTCAGCCAGACAGTACGAAAGGAATTCTCCAGGCAGGCCCTGAGGCGTATACCACTAGACGTGGCCCAGAACCCCAGTCCAGAGCCACCAAAATAGTTGGAATTTTCCGGAAACTTTTTGTATGGAAAAAGTGGTCCAGAATCGGCATAGAACAACTACTTAATTTCAACCTCAACAAGTGATTTTAATTTCTCATCAAACATCGGCATACTCTGCGACATATGTTACTATGACATACACTGCCTTTAAATAATATTACAACAGCCGCATACTCTGCCCTAGAAGGAACTCTGGAATATTCTGCCAATTAATAGTACCAAAGGATATCATCATAACAGCGGCTTCTTACCCATCGAAAGTAAGTTCAGCAGCCTTCTGCATTTTCAATATAATCTTGGTACAAATTATAACAATAAATAATCATGGGCAGTTTTACGTGTGACATCAGAGCAATCTTATTACAATACACATCCACAAGAGAGATATGAAGTGGGTGGAAAAGGAGAATCTGAAGTCAAAATATTAGTTTTATTCAGGGAGTCAAAAATCACTTCATTGTAAAGTAGTGAAGGAATAGAGGAACTGCTGAAGTTGCTCCAGATGGTTTTGATTAGAGACCGGGAATCTTTGCTGCCTTTGCGTCTTTCCAAGATTCTAACATTCCGATCCAAAAGAAATTTTTCTGGATAGTGTTTCAGTTCTGAACATGGATGCAATTGATAGGTGCGAAAAGCTGACTATTTCCCTTTTATTGCTGGGTTGCACTTATCGTGAAACCAAGAGCAATTTTGCTGTTGTTAAGATCTGCAGTATAAATTCTGAATGTATTCACGCATGCAAAGACTTAGAATTGTACTAAATTCAAATGTGCATTCATCAACATACCTTGAAGCAAAACAGACCGAGCAATAAAATTTTCTAGGATGCTCATTGAGACTTTCCCAATCTGCAGATTTATTATGTTTTTATGTAACGTTTGGGTTAAGTATTCTATTAAAACTATGAAATTTTACGAAATAACAAAAAAACAAGTAAAAAAGCTAGAATTGGTCTAAGACCAATTCTTATGATACCCTAGATGAATGCCCGTATGAAATTTCGTATTGTCACCCTTATGTGCAAGTTTGATTTTTGAAGCAGTTTTTCGCATATATTTCTAGAACGGTTTGTCGGACAGAAAAAATTATTATAACCAATTTTATAGGATTTCGTATTTTGAAGAAGTTTTTAGTACAATATAAATGTCTTGAACTGATCGTTTTCACAGTATACGTAAAAACCCTAAATTTTTATGTGGCAACACCAAGAAGGAGGTTCCCCATTTCGTCCATTTTTGAAATTTTATTTGCTAGTACACGTACCAAATTTCAGCTCTCTATATTGATGCGTTCTCAGGCAGTGTCCAAATATATAGTGAAAAACGAAAGTTTTGTATGGCAACCCCACGAAGAAGTTGCCCGTTTTGTCTCATTTTCGAACTTAATTTAACTTTTTTTTTTAAAGTCCGTGTACAAAATTTCAGCTCTCTAAGTATACGCGCTCTCGAGTTATCGTGCGCACAGACGGACGGACGGAGGGACGGACATGCAAAAATCAAAATAACTTTTATAATTATGAATGGGTGTCCAACCCATTTTGCTCTACCATCATTATTTCGAGGTGTAACAAACGGAATGACAAAATTAGTATACCCCTATATATTTCATCTAGGGTATAAAAATATTTAACAATTGATCTCTTGCTATAAATGTAATAACACTCAATCCCTACTTCTTCTCCGTTGTGTAGTTTCGCTGAATTTCTCCAATTACGAGTTATAATTGTTTCTTTAAATGTTTATTTTACCGCGCCGCGCCGATAATATTCTAAGAAGCCATCTTTACATCGAAGGCTTCTCAAAGGCCCTTTGGCAGCTATTTTCAATTAAAACAAAGCTTCAATCGCATTTACATAAATTGGCTCTATCCTGCTTCAAATACCTCGAGCAAAGCGACGCCCATGTACTGATATCCGCGCTTCCTGTTTTCTCTGTAGGCTTCAACAACCACGACCTAAATTGGAGCGAAGGCCAAAGTGCCAGCTAGGGCCTACGTTCCTAAATGTATCAAATAGAACGCTTCCAGAAATTGTTACGTTTTTTTCCGAAAGGTGCAGTAGAATAGATTTACTGCTCAGTGAATCATTTTGTTAGGAAAAATTCAGAAGATGTAGGTATCTCAGAAGACTTTTTTTCATATGTCTTCAGGGGGGAGGGGCACCGTGCTATCTAGCAGGATTCGCTCCTGGTCGACACGTACCATAGCTGGTGCGAGATCACTAATAATTGCTGCCAAATTATCGAAATTTAAGTTGGCAGCCTTGCACGCATCCATCATATTCATCTTCAAATCATTTCCTGTTGCTTGCTCCTTCAACGACTTCATGGTCACATTTCCTCAATCGTTTCAAAATTGTTAGTTATTCCCCGAAAAAAAAATCATGAAATGTGCTACTAATGAAATGTCGGTAAATTTTTTCTCGATTTTTCCTTAAACTGTGTACAAATTTCTTTTGCTACGTCAGATACTCATCGCTGTACTGGCATTCTGCTCAATGAAAGATTTTCGAACTTTTTCGTAACATCGGCACACATTTTTTCTTATGCAGTTATTAAACATTTTTTT
This sequence comes from Dioctria rufipes, assembly GCA_963924295.1. NCBI lineage: Eukaryota > Metazoa > Arthropoda > Insecta > Diptera > Asilidae > Dioctria > Dioctria rufipes. The sequence goes on along the minus strand of OZ002743.1, from coordinate 152,971,308 downwards.
TTTTACAAACTCTCCTTAAGTAAATGGACGAGATGATTTGGCAATCAAAAGTGCAATATTAGGTATAGATAGTTTCCAGGGAATTTTTCTGAAAACATTTTGCTGTGAGACTAATCCTCGTTTGAGAGAATCGAATTTTTCCCTGAATTTTATGATATTCATGGTGATTCGTTTCATAAAGGCGTCTTAAATTAAACTCTTTCATATGTTATATACCTAAAATTCTAAAACGTGGTAGAATAAAATAAATTTATTAAGTTTCATTCATTAAAATTTTACATAAGCTAATCATGCTTAAAACATGATTAGCTTATCTTCTAAAAAGACGAAGAAATTGAATCAGCAATTTCTTCACATTCTTTGAATTAAGAATGAAAAGTGTTCTCTTGGGAAAAACCAAAGTTTCAGTTTTAAAACAAGTCGTTTCAATAAAAATAATTACCACGAGAAATTTAAAATAACTGAAATAAAAATAAAATCAAAAGACAAATCGTACCTTCAGTACAATTTGTTGCAAAAAATGCAATATGTATGTACATATGTACGTACACACATATTACGAACGAAAGCTTTGGCGATAAGAAATGCGCGACGCATAAATGCATTACATGCACATATACGCGCGTCGCGATTTAAACGACGGGACGGTGGCAGATGTTTATAAAAACATCAAATTACATTTTTTAAAGCCACCGCCCATCGAAAAGTTTGAAAAAAAAAAGTTGTATAATCCGGTAAAAGAAAGGTTTTAAAATCCAGTAAAAGACAAGTCTGGAAAAAATAAATAAAAAATAAATAGAGTTAATTGTAGTTATAATCGTGAAATTTGTAAAGGAAAGTAGTTTCCTGGAAAAGAATGAATACCCAATCTACTAAATAGTGATTTGTGATTTCAACACTCCCAAAGGAATACAAAAGAGGGGACTCCCGCGCACACTTTTGTAAACAGTGAGTATACCCCTGATCTGATTACACGTTATACGTAACAAAATTGGCGCAGCCGGTAGGATAGAGGAAGCCTACTTTACATTAACAAACAAGAATAAGTGCCTGAAAATCCTATATCCACCAACGAACAAAATGGAATTGAAGATGGGATCGAATACTGGGCAAGACACCCTACCCTTCACCTGAAGTTGAGTTTGACTTCGGGAGTATTTCGGTCTTGTCTGCTCCCAACGCTCGGGGCCGGACAGCTTTAAATGTCTCTGTTGAAAGAAACATGCAGCCACCCCCTAATCAAAGCACCACAGTGCCAACGGTGGACATTAGCGGGCTTCATCCCAACCCAGGAATAAAAGACGTCAACATCCAAAATTTTGTCTCTACACGTGAAGGCAGGAAGTTTTAGTCAACAGCCAACAATCTACGATCCAGAGCTGAAAGGGACTTCGAAGTAGGCAACTAGACCCTCTTTCAGCTGTTATCCTATCCAGGGGAAGTTAAGAAGCAACCGAAACAACGATCCTGAATTGAGAGGGAATTCGAAGTAGGCAAAACCCCCCTCTCAATTATAACCAAGAGAACTAAGACGGCCCCTCTAGCAGCAAAACAATATACGGTGGTAAATGAGCGAGGAAAGCTCCTACCAAACACCGCCAGAAAACCAAATTCAATCAACTCCACAACAATCTTCCTCGCCGGGCGACGCACAGGAAGTTCCGCCCCGGTACATAGGAGGCAATGCGGAAGCAAGATGCGCAACAGAGGGTGTTAAGCAGCCACGTCCAATAAGTTCAACAAGCCAGGACCCACCACAGGGAGTTACACTACGAAGCGGGACAACACTAGTCGGTCCCCAACAAGTAAGCAAAAATTCAAAGTTAGAAAATTATTTGAAGTTATTGGAAGAGAGAGTTCTAGAATCTGCCAAACTTTCTGTGTCACAGTGTGACAATATGGATAAACAGCTAGCCAAGTCTCGTGAACAGAGGCTTGCGCAAATAGACAAACTTAAAGATAATACAGAAAAGTTCAAACAGAACTTAAAGGAATTTGGGGAATTCTCGCACTCTCTCGACATAGATATTGTACAAAATAATAGCGTAATCTTAAGTGAAAGTACCATCGAATACAGTGTCAGTCCACCGTGAGTGAAATTCTTTTGAATCGGTGTGCGATTCCCTTTTGGGGACCAACCTAGAAGATACTAGCTCCCCTATAGTGCCAAATTCAAGTTTCAAAGTCCCCAATTTAAACATGGCAGATTACGCTAAAATCGCCGAGCTAACTTCCCAGCTAAATCCCCTATTCTCGGGAGAACAACACCCAAAATTGAGCCTTGAGCTCAAACATTCTTAGCATGCTGCACAGACGCGGATCTAGCATTAAAATTAGGGGGGGGGGGGTCATGGTCATCTTACTGCAAAATAAGAATACAATTGTAAGGTGTTTAATTTACCAAAAACGAGTATGTATTTCAACATTTATATAACAGATATGTATTTATATAACATTTAAATAATATGGTTACGTGCCATAGTGCAATAGAAAAGAAGACATCTATTGGAAATGGATACTTTGATTGAAAGACTAATTAAGAGCGAAAAATTTTGGCTTTCATCTGAACACTTCCCAAATTTTGTGAAATGCTCATGGGCCAACCAACACACTTCACTTCTAGGGAAGGAAGGAATTTGCTGGCCTCGTGCAGAGATGTGTTTTCACAATAGTTTTGCTACACTATATTCCTTATATGATTACCAGGTTAACTGTGTAAACGTTCAAACAAGTAACAATTTTTGATATAAATAATAAGTGTATCACAAATTCACAGCTCATAATGAGAATTTTATCATATTATCACCTCAAATCGGATGTAAGCCAGGGCCAACACGCGGGTGATTATATACAGCTTTTATGGATGAGAAGTATTAGGGGGTAGGACAAATTCCGAAATGCTAAATTTCGATCGGGAGGACGGGCAGTATACCAATAATACTACTGAAAAGGAAATTGATTCGGTCATTTTAAAATTGCGAAATTTCTAATCGATCGGTGGTATAGTTGTTTACCTGCGATTTGAGGTGATAATATAATAATTAAATTATCATTGCGTGCTGTGAATTCGTGATACAGTTATTGTTTATCTCAAAAACTCTACATATTTGATAGAATCTTTCGTGACCGATTTGTGAAACATTATTAAAAGAAATTAAAGAGTATTCTACTTGTTTTTACATTTATTTCACAAAAAAAATTTCTTCTCGTTATAAATTTACTGACAGCTGTTTCGATCTCTATCGGATCATCCTCAGAGGAGTAGCACTTCTTTACTCCTCTGAGGATGATCCGATAGGGATCGAAACAGCACTTGTTTACTCCTCAGAGGATGATCCCATAGGGATCGAAACAGCTGTCAGTAAATTTATAACGAGAAGAAAAACTGTTTGTGAAATAAATGTAAAAACAAGTAGAATACTTTTTAATTTCTTTCAAAAACTCTAACTTAATTGAACACGCACACAATTAATTTTGGCAATCATATATGGAGGAACTACGCGTAAGAAAATTATTGTGCTGTTATGTCTAAGCACAAGGGGAGGAAAATCCTTCCTTCCCTAAAAACGTCTCCCATTGACCATAAAATAAGAAGATTAAGATTACAAGAGTATTTGTGCTCGATTACTGTCACTGATATCGACAGATAAGAAATACAAATAACCTGATATAGACGGCTGCACTACTATAGGTCTGTTCGCATATATTTTTTCAAATAAAATCATGAAAAACGTCAAATTATATGATAGGGAGAGAAACTGCGAGTGACACTCGCAAAGTACGCGAAAGGCTCCGAGTAAAAAGTTGTGTAACGTCAAATAATTAAAGTGGATTACCTGATTTATTATTTAAATTATTGAGTTATTGTGCTCCTATTTGAAATAAATATGCATGCTGGAGAATTACTTTCTATAGTGCAAGTACAATAAACAAATTTAATTTACCACTTTGAATACGTAAAATGTTTTTGTAGAACATTCTACTTCCACTGGAGGAGGAATAGCAGGTTTATCCATTTCTTTTAAAGTAAACTAAAAACTTGAAAAATAGCTAAAACTCAAAAATGACTAAAAACTTGTGGGAGCTGTCAAATCTGACACTTTTGAAGTTTTTACTTGACGATTTTTCTCTGGTCAAATCAAGTAATAAATTGAATGGAGGGGAAAAGTGATGTCAACAATTTCTCTCTCAGTTTTAGAGTACGCGAACGCCTTCGACTAAGAACTTACAAAACGATTTGAAGCTAGTACGCGAATAGACGTAAAGTTTATGAGTATACTGCACGCGCATTTTGCTACACTTTTGTGCCTAGACGTGTCAATGTTATCAATGGAAAGGAAATAGTTCCGGAAATTTTGAAATTGTGAAATTTCTGATCGGACGGCTTATTTAGGCCCAACCCACACGAGAAGTTTTTAGGGAAGGAAGAATTTTCCTCCTCTTGTGCTGAGACATACCAGCACAATAATTTTGCTACGCGGAGCTCCGTATATGATTACCGAAATTAATTCAGTGCGCGCTCAATTAAGTTACAGTTTTTTATATAAACCTAAAGAGAACGCCATATAGAAGTGAATTCACTTTCTGCAGTGTCTTTCTATGGACATTAGTCATTATACATGTCAGTATATATAAGAACGCTGCAAATATTTTAGAATGTTAGGAGTTAGGACTAAGTTAGGGATCTGATGTGCTAGTGATTGAGTCTGTTTTGTGGCTTAGAAAGTGTTTCTCGAGTGATCACACAAAGGTGGGGTCCCAAACTGAAATTCTGAAAGGAACTTATACACATACAATACAATACAATACAATACGTTTATTGAGGGAAAAGTAGTACTAGTTACTATAATCTACATCACATGCACACAATAATATTCATTTAAATAAATTTTGGTTTTTTTAAGTTTTGGAATAAATTTTTTTTTTTTTAAGTTGAAAAATATAAATAAAAAAATACAAAATAATAAATATATTTTTCAAATAACTCAATTAATTAAATATTTTGTTCTTCAAATTTAGGTGGTGGGGGTTATGATCCCCCCTCCCCCTGGATCCGCACTGTTGCTGCATGCAGGTAATATAGTGTATTTCGGTGGATAAGCTGACAGATTTCTTAAAAATCTTCCCCCACCATACTTCGAGGCGAAGCTTATGAACTTTTTGCCTCAAAATATGCCCACCACTTTTAAAAAAGTGGAAGAAAGGCTCAATCGCACATACCTGCCTAGAGAAACTTTCCAGGAACTGGTAAATAAATTAAATCACGACTAGGCAATATCCTTTGGAAAATCGCACAGCCTTCACGGCAAGAATAAAACAGATGCTGGCACTCTGCAATGAAGCAGCAGAATCCAAATACGGTGCCACAGGAGCACCAGCGGTGAAAATTCAGCTTGAGGACTTCACCAAAAATGCATTTCAAACAGAGGTCAATTGCCCTTATATATGTTAGTATCGTATGACAATAACCGACGGCACTGTGGATGAATTAACAAAAAAAGCACTTGACATGGAGCGTCTCCAGCATCTAATCCTGCAACCCCCAGGGCATTTTCAATCCAATATAGTGCAAAACTCAATACCCCATGTAGTAAGTGCACCCAGCTCACATAATGCACAATTTTTTCAAGTGAATCCGCCTGTAAACCACACTGTCTATAGCTCAGGTACCGTACAATTTACACAGGATCCATGGCATAACAATAATATATCCACAAATACAAACGGTCACATTCAGCAAACGCAGTTCACACAGGCAAACACAACTCCGAATATAAAACAGCAAACAAATCACCAAATAAGAATTATAATGTAAATAATAAAAAATATATAAACAAAATCAATTGTTTGTTGTTTTTGTAATTTAAGAGGCCGATTGCCTCACACAAAAAAATAGGCCTTATTGTATGAACTTCAAAATGTATAATCGTGACTGTAGGAGAAATAACAACAGTATCCGAAGATCACACAACAATAGCATACTTACAAATCAACTCCCTAGAGCAGCCGCAGGGACCTAAAAATTCTAAAGTATAAAACGTACGTAAGAAATGTGAATTTTGTTGTCGTACTGAACATCTAGTAAATGCATGTAACCAAAAGCGAAAATTGGAAGCTCGGGAAACGACCTACAGTCGACCCAGAACTCCCCGGCTCGTCTTTAAACAACTCATTAAATAAAATAGGGTCCCCTCAGACGCCCGATTCCAGTGTGGCTGCAGTAGAGCTTCCTTTAGATATAGGCCTGAATGGCCAAACTAAACTAGTAGTCGACACAGGCACTGCGGTACGTATAATCAAGAAAAGGTCATTAAAAGACCTTAAAGTAATTAACCACAATGAGGCCTGTACACTTCAGACCCCATTTGATACCGGAAAGACGCTGGGAAATTGTTAGGGAAACTTCACTTTTAAAAACAAAATTTCCTGCAAGTTTCTAGTCGTAAAGAACTTGCCCGGTCTTTGCGATGATGGACTTCTAGAAAATGATTTCCTAGCGACCAACTGTAACGTTGAGGGTCCTAATGAAGCACTAAGAATTCCTCGCACGGAAATTAGTCCTGATGAATTTGCTTTGCAATTAGAGTTTGAACCGGACAAGTTGCATTCCGAAAAGTCAGTCGAAGTAAAAACACTTGCAGAAGAGGTAGAGTCTAAATAAGCTGAACTATCCACCTGCAGTGTCTTCAAGGCGACCTTTCGAGCGAGAAAAGCTGGCTGCCAAGTTCCGAAGGAGCCCAGGGAATGTGAAATAAGCTGCCTAGGCAAATAAGAGACCGACGAAATCAGGCAGCATTTGATTACCTTAAAGGAACTAATCTGCATACCTGCACGGTCACAAATTGTCGCCCCAATCCCGTTGAAAACGCAAGAAGAAATACTCTGTTTATCCAAAGAGATAAGCGATGGAGTATTCTTGGCAAACAGTTTGTTGTCTTCTGGAAAATACTTAGTGCTACTTAGTATTCTCAACAGTAACAGTCATCAAGTAGTCATACACAGCTTAAAATTACCGCTGTATGCCATAAACGACGTCCCGCTAACATTTGCAAAAGGCCACAATAACACACAGGTTCCAACATTAAATAACAAGGAAGCAGAGAGTTCCGATAAAGGCGGAAATGAGTGTTTAAAGCCTTCTAAAAAGGTGCATATAGCTCTACCGTCTAAAATTCCTAGGAATAAGTCACTTCTAAATAAATCAACGCCATACAAGAACGAGGGCGAGTCCCTAATGTCTCTATATTAAGGGTCCATATTAGTCCTCCGTGTCCTAGCATTAAAAATTCGACATGGTCAATAGCAGCGCCGTACATGAGTACTCTACACAACCTAAGGCAAACACCATACAGATGCATCAAACTCAGCCATCCACAAAGCAAGAAGTAATTACCCTGCAACATGCTAAATACATCGAAACAAAGCCTAAAAAGGAATTATATACATCGAACAAAGTTATTGGAAGCAAATTTCAAAGGAAAAGTAAGTCAAACCAAGGTTTAGCCAACGGATTATGACTTGCGTATTGCTAGGCTCGAGCAAGAGCTTAGCCCAGACCGAAATCGGAAGAGAAAACCGCGGTATCTGAGTTTTGCGAAGAGTACAACGATATATTCTTTTTCAAAGGTAAAAAACTCACCTATACAAATGCGATAACGCATGATAATCCATTAATCAATTAAAAAATGTACCTCTTACCCGAAACACAAAGCAGTAATTAATGAGCAACTAAAAGCAATGATAGACAGCGGGATAGTCCAGTCAAGTAAAAACCCATGGAATTCACTTCTATTAGTTGTCCTCAAGAGAGCGGGACCTGACGGTGAAAAACGGCGGCGCATAGTAGTCGACTGTCGTAAGTTAAACGAAAATAGGCGACAAATTTCCGCTCGATTTGGTCAACGACTATCACCATAAAAAAGATCGACATAAAACAGCTTTCAGTACAAGTTATGCGCACTACGAGCTCAAGCGTATGCCATTTGGGGTCAAAGGAGCCCTCGCCATATTTCAACGCCTAATGAATTTCGATCATACAGGCCTACAAGTTCTCGCATGTTTTGTTTACCTAGATGACATTGTCATCTATGGTAAAAATCTAAATGATCACAACGAAAAGTTGAGATAAGAGAGAGAACAACTTAAAACTGCAGCCAGAGAAGTGCCAGTTTCTAAGATGAGATGCTGTTTACCTAGGACATAAATGTTCTAGCGAAGGTGCACTACCAGACCCCAGTAAGACGGCCTGCGTCCAAATATTTCGTGTTCCCAGAACAGTAAGGCAAGTCCAATCCTTTTTGGGACTTGCCAATTATTATAGAAAATTTATACCAGATTTCTTCAAAGTCGTACGTCCAATCACGAATTTACTCCGAAAGGATGTAAAATTCACTTGGAGACGGAAATGCCAAGAAGCATTCCAAAGAATAAAAAATGCTTTAATTTCTCGACCACTTTTGATTTACCTCCTTTAAAAATCGTTTAATCTGGCCACGAATGTAGCCAGGCTTTAAGAGCCGTGCTTTCTCAAGGAGAAGTCGGAAAAGACCAACCCATTGCCTATGCAAGCCACACTTTAAATAAAGCCGAAAGAAACTGCTCTACATTAGAGAAAGAGTTATTGGCTATTGTCTGGGCTACCAAGAATTTAAGGTGCTATCTTCAAGGTAGAAAATTCATAGTTTACGCAGACCATAAACCTCTCAAAGGAGTCTTCAATGTGAAAGATCCAACTTCCCTTTTGGTGAGATTTCACCATAAACTATCCGAATTCGACTACAACATCGAATACAAGCCAGGGAAGTACAACACTAATGCGGATGCACTAAGTCGCATCCCTCACGCATTAAAAGAAAACAGTTCAGGCAATACCTTAACGGTAAAAGCACTAGTCCACCACACGATGGACTCAGATATGGAGGAAGATAATTCCCCAAAGACGAAAAATAAAAAGAAATCCGCTCATTGTTTCGTCGTGACTCGCGCTCAGAAGTAGAAAGCCCAACACGGAGATAAAAGAGCACACGAAGGCGGATGAAAGTGAAAGCGAAATTCAGGCCCTCGAAATAAATACATTAAGCCCAGCGACGCTTGATCAAAAAGTAAGTACAGGTAAAACACCCGAAGTAATCACGAGCCCCCACCGAGATCTACATAATCTTAAAAGATTACCACGATTCTCCTTTCGCGGTGGCCATCAAGGAGCTATCAAAACTTATAAACGTATAAGACGCAAGTATTGGTACATGCTAAGCGACATTAGAAAATACATTAAAAGATGTCCAAAGTGCCAAACTATGAAAGCATCTCCCCAATTCCAAATGCCGATGGTTATCACAGACATCGCAGAATAGCGTTTCGACAAAATTTACCTCGATATTGTGGGTCCGCTAGGAGAAACCAGGAAGCAGTCATAGTAGTGCAAGCTTTCTTTGATGAAAACGTTTTGCGCTATCGCGTACCCAAAAGGATACTCACTGATCAGGGAACTAATTTCCGGAGTGAATTATTCAAAAGAGTATGTAAGCTTCTAAAGGTAAAGAATTTACAAACTTCAGCATACCATCCGCAGTCTAATGGAGCAATATAGCGTGCCCATAGACCACTAATAGAATACCTGCGAACAATCGTAGATGAAAATCCCAAAACATGGGACCAATACCTACGAACCGCTGCATTCGTGTATAATAATAGTGTACACGAGAGTACTAAACTTACCCCAGTGGACTGCCTATACGGCTTCACAGCGGATGTCCCATCAAATTTAAAACGGGATCCCGAACCCGTTTATAATCATGAGAGCTATTATCATATACTGAAGTATAAGCTCCAAAAATCATATGCCACGGCAAAAAAGACTTTATTAGCCAGCAAACAGCGCTCAAAGGGGTACCTCGATAAAACAGTATGGCCCTTAACTTTCCACATAGAAGAGGTGGTCCTCATCAGTTTTCTCAAATCTGGGTAGGACCTAATCAGGTAACCGCTATACTAAGTGAGGTAAATACCACAATAAATATTGGTAAGCGCATAATAACGATACATAATAACCGTCTAAAACCATATTTTGAGTACTATAAACATGTTGCACGAATATGAACCAGTTTGACTTAATTTCCTACTTCAGTTTGCAATAAACTCCATTTCAATACCTTCCTCAGTAACACTTGCGGTGAAGGCACCCCACTGCTCAAATTAATAACGGCACGAAACAAGTAATATGTACTAAAAGTATAATTTTTTTCATCCAACTTGTCCACAGAAATGGCGTTACATATTATTGTACTAGCTTTGCTTGTCCAGTACACGACAGAAGAAATCGCCAAAAAAACTCTACGCCTTAACACATCTAAATGACTCGTGTATATTTTTCAAGGATCTAGGTATCCTAATGGTGTATCATAACACCTGGAATGTTCTCACGGAGATAGATCTGGATGAGCTGTATACCCAAATAAAGCTGGCGGAGCATGCAGAACGTTTAGTTCATAGCCTCTGCATAAATATAATAGACCAAGGAGACTTGTTTAACGTGCAGCAGCAGCACATTCACGACATCATAGACAATATCGAAAAATGAACAAAAACCATAAAGCAATTAGTAGCAGGAAGGCGTAAAACCAGATCACTGTTAGACGGAAATGGCGGTGCCATGCACTACTTATTTGGCACAATCGACAGCAACAATGAAAAGGAAATATACAGCATGTTAGTAGAAATTGAATCAAACGCACAAGCCCTAACTGTGCTACAAAAACAACAGATTTGTGTTTTTAAAACCACCTTGGAAAAGATTCAAAAATCTTTGGCTATACTAATAGAACGCCAACAAAAAATAGAAAATCAGATTAACGATCTGCATATTGTAACCAAGGCCCTAACAAGAAGATAACTAAGACAAGAGATTATATCGAGCTTATTGCTCCAAATCATCGAAGTGGAATATCGACAACAAGCCCTTCTTGACATTATAATAGCTACTAAAAGCAACCACATTCATCCACTCCTCGTGTCTCCAAAAAATCCGCTGGAGGTATACCGAAAATCAACCTTGAATTGCCTAAATAATCAGAATCGGCTTTCGATCCTATATTAAACAGCAGGAGTTCAGTTACGCCTCATGCAGAACAAATTTGTGATGAGAATAACTCTCCCAATTTTGCATTCTCCAAGGTGAGGCTACAACAAATTCAATGCTATCTTGTACCCAAGTCAGCACACTATTCTTTAACCCCAGACTCTGGCTATTCTTATGTGGCAAATAGCGTTCAAACAAGAGTTTCTCCTACTGATGAGCGAAGATATGAAAAAATTTAAACAAATTACCCATAGTATGGAAAAGACACGTACATAGGCCGCCTGAATACGCCTATAATCAAGGCAGCAACATCAAAAGAATGCGCTATAACTCTTTAAATGAAGTACCCAAATGTAGGTCTAGAGTGCAAGTTCCCCAAAAGGACATGCTTGTGGCGACGCGACATATTAGTTCGCCTGACGCCGTACAACCGCTGTAACCACAGTAAAGAAACTAGTAGAAAAAGTACGCGAAATACCTTGCTGTTGACATGAGGTTTTTAGCTACGTAGGCTTTCTTAAATAGATGTAAAAAAAAAAAACAAAAAAATATTAGTCTAGTATAGTCTTTCAGTTTGATTATCATGTTTTATGTTTTAATGACTACGAATAAGCAACAATTAAAAATAAAAGAATTTCCTAGCAATAAACTTAATTAAATTTCATCGAAGGCAATTCTCGATTTACTTTGACGAAATCATCTAAGAAGATCTCTGGCAGAACTCCCGAAAGCTGTTCTTGTAAATTGAAGTCATTTCTTTCAGGATTCCTCAAGATCCCCCTCCAGAGGTTTCAATTTAGACACAGGCTTCTAACCTGAAGCAGAAGAAAGGTGGCGCCTGTGTTAACACCGCCGACTTCCCATGATCTATATCGGTGGGAGACCCGTCTGAGATCCTATACACCCGCACACAGGGTAGAATTATCACGCACTCAAGATTAGCAGAAGAAGTGCCTTGCCCAATTAATCAGGCTCCACTTCAATGTAAACTGGTACCGAGCTGAGCATATTATCTAACGCTTTCTGTGCACTGTTCGACATATAACAAGGACAACTGGACTGTCATTGGGACAGTCCTGTTTAACATATATATGCAGTCATTTCCAGTGTATTTTTCCAGCTTTTATTCCTTCTAGGGATACAGAGCCCTGTTCTTACTAAGACAAGTATTATAAGAGTATTTGTCTATCCATTACTCATCAGTTTCAGGACTCCCTTAAGAAGCCTCTCAAGTTGATCTTAAGAAGCCTCTCAAGTTGATCGTAAGAAGCCTCTCAAGTTGATCGTAAGAAGCCTCTCAAGTCGATCGTAAGAAGCCTCTCAAGTTGATCGTAAGAAGCCTATGATTTCAAGACCACATTATCTACACATTTCAACTCACTGTAGCAAGTTCAAGCATTGCTATAGGAACACAACAAGCCTTATATGGTTTTATCTTAAGACTGAACAACTACGCAAAACCTCATCATCTTGTGCAATTACGTCAGATCAACGGTTGACTCAACAACCTCCCAGATTGTTCATCCCGTTAAAATACGGCAACTATAGAAGAATTTCTCGTTAAAAATTGGTGGCATACCACTAAATTCCACTAAATGCTGATAAAACTAAACAAGCCCAACGCATGGCTATTCTCGTTCATCACATCCACGGTGCTATACATCACATGCCTAGATCACTTTGCGATCTCAAAATTAGAAGAACAAGGGATAATTGAGATAACGCAACCAAGTCAAATCGAAATAGCCGAAAAAGTGCTTAAATATGATGGTCAAGGTAAATATCCACTGAAAATAACCCAGCCGAAACAGTTCCCTGAGCTAAACCATTCTTTAAATCTGGCCAAAATTTTACAAGAATCTCAAAATCACAGTCTAAGGCAAATCGAGATTTTAGCAGGAGACGACATACACAATTCCATTTATAGAGGCACCCATTCTTTGCAAGAAATCCAAGATAAAATTACCAAATACCACGAAAAGGTAGCGAGTAGACAGTCCCACCTCCCGATATCATTGTCGAGCCTACTTGTTCTGGCCATAATGATTATTGTTGCAGTCAAATATCTTCACCCTGTTGTCATCAAGATGAGACAATAGGCAAAACAAACACAATGTAACCCCGAAATTTCAACAGAGGGAATTCCTATAGAACAGCGAACTCATGCTCCCCAACCTATTTTAAAAAGAACTTGATCACTCCCCAAGACCAAATCGGTTCAAATAGTTTAAAGGCGTGAGCATCGACACTGTCATCACGGCGTTAAGTAAACAAAACGTAGACCTGGTAAAGCAGCAAGGTAAAGCTATGTGTATATAATAAAATCTATGTAAATTTAAAATTAAATTCAAATTTTTTATAATTAAATATAGATCAATTAATAAAATGCATATGCATAAAATAATAACATAAAATTATCATGCATTACAATTAAATGTAAATAAAAATCAATAGATTAACCTTGTAAGTAGGTAGAAATAAATAACAATTAACGATTATGTACAGAATATGTAACAGTAGAATCAACTGAATAAACAGTTGAAAAATCAGTAAAATAAAAAGCCAGATTAAAAGGCATTAGATTTAAATATAAATATAGAATATGTATAAAAAACAAAGGATGTAAAAATAGAAATAACAAATTAAAGAAATTTAAAACATGTATAGGAAAATGGCAACTTGAAAAACAAAACGTAACAACAAAATCACAACAGGCAGCAAGACCTAAAATATATTATAATTGAAAAAAAAAGAGAGAAGAAGAACAATTATAAAATATGTAAGTATTAGAAGAATAAGTAAAAATAGATAACATAAATAAATAGGTTATATCTAATAAAAATAGAATAAATGTAAAATATAAAATAGCATTTCCTACCTATTAAAGTACGGTAAAAGCAACTAAAAGAAAATAGTAAAAAAAAAAGTTTTACTAGGTTACAACATCTACATCTATCTCTTTTCTGGTCGATTGCGATGGCCAGATGGGTTCTGATCCATGTAGAAATGGAGAGCCGTAAAACCAGAGATGGCATTTGACGAGTTTGGCTGGTGCCATTCCTCTAGAAACGATATCTGCAGAATTGTCCTTTGACTGTACATGCCTCCACTGTTCTGGACTGGAGAGTCTTTGGATTACTACGACTCGATTGGCTACAAATGTGTGGTATGATAACGACTCTAAATTGATCCATGCCAGCGTTATTTCGCAATCTGTCCAAAAATATCCTTTTATGTGAGGTATATTGATGTCTTTTCTAACTCGATGAGTTAATTGAACTGCTAGTTTCGCTGCACACATTTCGAGTCTGGGTAATGTCGTTGTTTTTTTCGGAGCTACCTTAGATTTTGCACAAAGTAGACGTACTGCGATGACCCCATCTTGATGTGTAGCTCCGACATATACGGCGGCCCCGTATACCGTTTCGGATGCATCGGCGAAGGTGTGTAGTTATAATGTTTTGCATATTTTACCAGATGCTATATACCTTGGGATTTTAATGTCGTTCAGAAGCTTCAAGTCTTCCCGAAATTTTAGCCAGCTGGTATGCATGTCCATGCGCAGCGAGGCATCCCAGTCCAACTTTAGAGACGAAATTTTTCTGAATCCCAGCGGATCGAAGATATGTGCAATGTCGGAGAGGACTGTTCTTTTGGTAACCTTCTTCCCAGTTTGTTTTTATCTGGAAGATATCTGCCAGGTTAGACCAAGCCTTTTTATGGACTCTTCTGCAGGCTCGTTGAAATTTAACTCAAGTTCAATGTCTTCCTTCGGAGTATGTTGTAAAAACTATCGATGATTTCCACGCCACTTACGAAAATTAAATCCGCCAGAGAGTAGTTGTTTTAGTTGATGCTGTGTCTCAAGAAGCTCAGTTAAACTATCAGACTCTGTCATTACATCATCTACATAAAAGTCTCGTTTGAATACCCTCGAACCCAATGGATGAGTCAGAGCGACTTCATTGCCAAGATATTCCTAGCACTCGGTAACGAGGAATGGAGCTGGTGCTAGTCCATATGTAACGGTACATAATCTGAAGTAAGTACTGTAACGGCTGGTGTGGATTTTTTCTCAAGGTGATTAATTGATACTTCTAATGATCTTCAGCGACTAGCGATACAGTTTTTCTATATCGGCGGTGAAGACAAATTTTGGAAATCTGAATCGTAGCAGGATTGAGAGTAACTCGTCCTGGATTGTTGGGCCCTTGCACAGAACCTTATTTAGCGACACGTTCGACGTCGTTTTGGCTGATGCGTCGAACACAACCCTTAGCTTTGTTGTAGTACTATCCACTTTTGTGACGCAGTGGTGCAGCAAAAGGTAATGTGGGCCTTTTATTTCTGTTAATTTCGTCCTTTTCATGTGTCCTGAAGTTTCGTATTCCCGTATAAAATCAACATATTGATCTCTAATGTTCGGTTGACAAAGAAATCTCTTTTCAACGGAGTAGAATCGTTGAACGGCGAAATCTCTTCATTCTCCGAGCGCCTTGGGATCTTGGGAAAATGGTAGCTTGACTAAAAATCTGCCTTGATAATTTCTTTTGACAGTCTGATTCGAAGTGCTCTACACACGTTGGCAAGTTTTCACCGAGCTTGATTTGCCCAACTTCTAGTAAATCAAAGTAAAGTTCGGTTCCTATTAAAAGGTCAATTATGCCAGGTTTATTGAAGTTTGGATCGGCCAATGGAATATTTTGTGGGATAGGCCATCATTTGCTCTCCATTACATGATCTGGTAGATTGGACACAACATTATTAAACACAAACGCACTCTATGGTGGGTCTTTTGGAGTCCCTTGCCTATTCCTTCAACGTACATTGTTTCTGGAATATAATGATGAATTTGAGCTGTGATCCTGAATCAAGAATGGCTCGGCATTGTATCCTATCTCCTTTGATGTTACTCACTTCGATTGCTATTGTGCTGAGCATAACGTAATTTTGTCTTGGCCTTTTGATGTGAGCTGTTAGGGCTGTTTAATTTTGAGCACTAGTATTGCTGGTTGGTGTTCCCTTTTCCAAGCTTACTTATGATTGCCCTAGACTTGGCGACCTAGGACTGTTGTGCGATTTTGGAGCTGAGTATATGTGCACTAATAAATTATGCTTTTCGGAACACTCAGTGCAGCTCCTGAGTCTACACTCTGCTACTGGATGATCGCTTTTCAGACAGTTAATGCATATCTTGTGTTGTCTGAGTGTTATGCGGCGATTTGATATTTGCTTCAGCATATCCATGTACCAATATTCTCAACTACACAGAAGATATTCCGTAAAATGTCTTGGCTTACAAGAGCACGTGTTTAGCAATGTCTTCTTCCTGTTGCTTAGAGAATACTGGCTTTCTTCCTAAGCTGATTTTTTAGAAATCTCCACTTTTTAAGTTATCTCTCAACGTATTTAAAAGTATTTCATATCTTCTAGCAGCTTCTCTATGTGGTATTCTATTTTCATTCACATCTTGAATTGCACAATTCATTTCGTGTTCGATATATGATTTTTCCCTCCCTGTGGTTCTGATTATCTTTCTCGTCATCTGTAAAAAAGTACAAAAGGTATTAAATAAGTTATGACGCTATATGGGGCAATAT
Source organism: Dioctria rufipes (assembly GCA_963924295.1). Lineage (NCBI taxonomy): Eukaryota > Metazoa > Arthropoda > Insecta > Diptera > Asilidae > Dioctria > Dioctria rufipes. The sequence continues at coordinate 152,954,631 of OZ002743.1, read as the reverse complement.
TGTTCAACACGAGGAGTACCGTGCACCTTGTGCGGCATTGCCCCATGGCGACATGACACCACATTTTCAATCCTAACCTAAAAAGAAAGAAGTTTAAGTTCTAGTATTTGATGTTAAAATATAGCCTATTTCCTGGTCATTAATAACATATTCCACTTACCTCAGTTGTAGTAAACTCTAATGATGAAATACATAAACATTCATCGCAAACTCATGCGTAAAACTGCAAGTTCCCCGATCTGTTTCGTATTCTTCCCGCTACGTAGTAGCGATTCCCGGCACATATTACTCCCCGTAGCGGACTCAAAAACACCGTGCGGCTGGGCAGCACGGTATTACCCCGCTCTCCCCTACATCCAATATCGCTTAGGAACATTGAAGATTATGATGAATTCAACGTCATTTCAAGAGAACTTGCTCAGGATGCTGAAAAAAAGCTTTTCAACCTGTTTTTCATTTTTGGTATCCCTCATTACAACAAATTTAAATATAAACAATTAAAAAAGCTAGAATTGGTCTAAGACCAATTCTTATGATACCCTAGATGAATGCCCTTATGAAATTTCGTATTGGTCACCCTTCTGTGCAAGTTTTGAAGTGGTTTTTCGCATACATTTCTAGAACAGTTTGTCGGACAGGAAAAATTATTATAACAAATTTTATAGGATTTCGTATTCTGAAGAAGTTTTTAGTATAATAAAAATGTCTTGGACTGATCGTTTTCACAGTATACGTAAAGAACCTAAATTTTTATATGGCAACACCAAGAAGGAGTTGCCCGATTTAGTCCATCTTGAAAACTTTATTTACTATTGCTATGAAAACATTATGCACCAAATTTCAGTTCTCTAGATCGACGCGCTCTCAAGCAGTGTCCAAATATATAGTGAGAAACGAAATTTTTGTATGGCAACCCCACGAAGGAGTTTCCCGATTTGTCCCATTTTCGAACTTAATTTTACTTTTTTTTTTTTAAAGTCATTTCAGCTTTCTAAATGAACGCGTTCTGGAGTTATCGTGCGCACAGACGAACGGACAGACGGACAGACAGCCGGACGGACATGCAAAAATCAAAATAACTTTTAATATTATGCGTGGGGATCCAATCCATTTTGCTCTACCATCATTATTTCTATGCGTTACAAACGGAATGACAAACTTAGTATACCTTATAGATTTCATCTAGGGTATAATAATCGTTTATCAGAGGAAGACTCCCACTGCAATTTCCAAGAACTTTTTCACAACTCCTTGCACATGACACAAATATTGAACAATATTAACTAACAGAATACTAAACATGGTGCATGTACCACAGTTGGCTGCATTATTTAAGGAAGTGAAATTGGCGCTAAAAGCAAAAAGTTTTAAATTTGTCTGGATAAAAGAAGGTAAAATATATGCTAGAAAAATTGAACAACAGCGAGCCATATATATTCGAAACCTTGAGGATCTAAATAATATAAATTAGTTTAAATTTGTTATCTTTTTCTATCGGTATGTCTGAATTCATTAATTCTTTAGATCAGTTAAAAAATGTTAATACTGAATTACTTAATAATGAACTTGAATGTAGGAATTTTTTTTGTAATAATATGAAATCGGCACTCAAAGTATTTCATATGAATATTAGAAGTTTAGCTAAACACTTGGATGAAGTCACTATATTATTGGGAAATTTGTGTATAGATTTCGATGTTATAGTCCTAACCGAAACCTGGTTAAACGATACGGATTGCTTTAATTTAAATGGTTATACCATGTTTAATAAGCCTAATTTATACAATAAGTGCGATGGAGTGGTTATTTATGTGAAAAATAGTATCGCAACCAAAATTTTTAACTGTGAACTAATTGAAGCAAATGCGCTCTGCTTGGAATTATGCTTGGAAAATAAAGAAAGAATTATCATGACAGCTATATATAGATCCCCAAGCTTTCAACCCATAAATTTCATTAACTCCCTTGATGACTACTTAGCAAAATTTGACAGTGAAACGCAGCTTATAATTGGTGACATAAACATAAATATCTTAGAAAATAGGTCTTCATCTACCTCTAATGATTACTTAGATGTAATAACAAAATACGGCTTTGATAAATTCTTGACAGGTACAACTCGAGCTGTAGGTGGTAGGGGGTCATGTATTGATCATATGTTTTTTAAATCAAATAAAAGTTTTCTATTTTACCCAGCTATATATGACACCGATATAACTGATCATTTCAGTATATTAGCACACATATGTTACGATAGCCATGTATCCGCAGAATTCAACAAGTATCCACAGATTTCTTCTAGTTCTCTTATCAATACGAAACGGTTGGTCGAGATTATTCATAATGAAGACTGGCATCAGGTTTACGAATGCGTGGAAGCAGAACAATGTGTGGAAAGTTTTTATGAAAAACTGAATAATATGTTATCTTAACAGAGGTTACTGAAGTGAGGGAAAGTAACTATAGTTCTAATCTTAGGCCAATGAAACCATGGGTAACAAAGGGTATAATGATTTCTATACGAAATAGGAAAAAGTTAGCTAAGATTTGTAGACAACAGCCCTTCAATGTTTATGTCAGTCTCCAATATAAACGATACAGGAATAAGCTTAACTCCATTATTAAAGTCTCTAAAGAACAATACTATCGAAATGAAATATCAAAAGTTATAAATGATCCGAAGAAAGTATGGAACAAAATTAACGAAATAACACTGAAAAATAAGCCTAGTAAAATGATAGCAGAAATCAAAGGAAGTGATGGTACTGATTTAACTGATCCATATTTAATTTCTGCTAGACTTAATGAGCACTTCATTGGTGTGGGTGAGCAGATTTCAAATTCTGTTACCGCTGCTAGTAGAGGAATCCAAAATAGATCTGCTGTTTCTCAAACTAATCCTATGATGACCTTTACGTTTAGTTCCATATCTTCTGAAGAACTACTTTATCATATAGCTCAGTTAAAGATCGATAAAGCGCCAGGTATCGATAAGCTTACACCGAGAATTTTAAAAATTGTAGCACATTATATAGCTCCTCCATTAGCGTACTCATTGAACCTATGTCTAACTCAGGGCATATTTCCATGTAAATTTAAACATGCCATCGTTGTTCCAATACACAAGGCAAATGACAAACGTGATCCAGATAACTATAGACCGATATCGCTAATTTCTAATATCGCGAAGATTTTTGAGAAATGCATTAAGACTAGGTTGGTTGATTATCTGGACCAATACAACATCATTGCAAGTAATCAGTATGGTTTCAAAAATAAATGTAGCACAAGTGATGCAATTTACGATGTTACCAATTTTATAAACTCGGCAGTTGACAAAAAGGAGAAAGTTATCGCGATATTCTTGGATCTGAAAAAGGCTTTTGATACGGTTAATCATGAACTTCTATTACAGAAACTAACATTTATAGGGATTACAGGTACTGCTCTTTCGTTTTTTCATTCCTATCTTACCAACAGAATACAGGCAGTCAGAATTGGTCAGGTAACAAGTGATCCTCTTCGTATTAAGTGTGGGGTTCCACAGGGTACGGTTTTGGGTCCAATCCTCTATCTAATTTACATAAATGAGTGTGTTAAATTATTCGAACAGTCAAGAAGGGAGCATATTGTAGCGTTTGCAGATGACACGGTCTTGTTATTTAGTGGAGAAAATTGGTCCTTTACTTTATCACTAGCGCAAAGACGCATTAATTCAGTGTATGATTGGTTGGTATGTCACAAGTTAGCTTTGAATTTAAATAAAACATGTTTCTTAAAATTTGGGCATGAAAATGCACATTCAAATGTTAATATTAAGATAGAGTTGCAGGGTAATGTCCTACAGTGCGTGAGTGAAGTGAAATATTTAGGTGTTCTTATAGATCAGAAGCTTAAGTGGGAAAAACATATCCTGAGCTTATGTAAGCGGCTGAGGAAAACAATATATAAAATACTCCTATTGCGAAATATCTTAAAATTTGATCTTTTGAGAATGGTTTATTTTGCCTTGATACAGTCAGTCATTCAGTATGGAATCCTTAGTTGGGGAGCTACATATACTGTCTTGATAAAACCATTATCAAATCTTCAAAGCAAAATAATTAAGATTTGCTTAAAGAAATCTAAATACTACTCCACCACACAGGCATACAATGAATTTAAGGTAATGACTGTAAGACAATTATATATATTTACCCTATTAAAATTCGTATACACAAATTTATCAAAGTTCACTATCTTCCAAACGAATTATCGTACACGCAGGCAGATGTTGCAACCTTTAGAAATCCCTAGAACTAGTAAATGTATTACAGATAGACATAGTAGTATTTTAGGTCCAAAATTTTATAATGCCTTACCAGCAGAAGTAAAAGAGACTCTAAATGTTTCCAATTATAAAACTGTGTTGAAAAACTATGTATTTAACAACCAAGATGTCTTTAATAACATTGTCCATTAGTTTTTTAATTTAGAGATTTTGAATTATGCTTACTTTCTCTCAGGTATTATACATAATATATATAATTTTTGAACTAAATGAATTGGTTGCATTGCATACTATAGTATACCTTAGATGTATTATTTATGTAATATTTTTAAAATTTCATTTTATTTTATTTTATAATATTAGTAAGTAGAAAATTAGTAATATATTAGTAGTAAAAAGTAAAAAATTAGTAATAAATTAGTCACAACCCTCGCACACAAGCTTCGGCTTTTGTGAGCGGTTAGCCTAGATTATTAGCTTATACATTACATATAGAAATTGAATTATGTATTAGGCTGCACTAAATAAATAAATAAATAAAAACATGGTGCATGTACCATATGTCATACGGCATGAAGGCTCCCATTTCATTTTAAGTGTTCTATCATTGATGGCGTACATTTTATGTTGCAAGTTCCATGCGCCATGTGTCTGCTGCATCTGATGTGAAAGCGGAGTTAAGGGAATATTCATCCTTGTGTCTGCTGAATTTTTATGAATTTATCAAGTTTAACTAAAAGTCGTCTTATCTACTTAGCTATAATCACATTTGTGTGCATTGTTTTAACACATGTCATTTTGTGTTTGAATTGTTTTTAGATTTAAAGATCAGAAAAGAATTCTCTTTCTCCAAATTTTCCTTCTGAAGGTTAAAATAATAATAAATATAAGTTTGTAAATGGCGGATCAAGTTTTAATTTCTACAGATTAAATGTACCTGTCCTCTTTATTACAGGCCGTTCATCAATCAATTATATTTTAAGTTTAAAATTCTAAAATTATACTGACAGGCTTTTGATAATGATAATTCTGACGAATATTGGAGGTAAAAATGTTTTCTTTTAGGAAAGTCCAAGTAACTGTAAGTATTTCAACAAAATTACACATTTTTCGAGAGTTTTCCTAAGCTCTGCCTAGTTTTCTGGGAAGTGAGAATAATAGTTTGCCTAGAGACAAAGAACTTTGACAAGCCACAAAGGCAGTAGATTTTTGATCTATCGCGAAAACAATCAGGAACAACTTCATGAGTTCTTCTATACCATCACTATTTACCGGTGGTGAAGGGTAGTTGACTACCTAGCTAGATAAAGATAATGCAAGACGAGACTGCAAGATTCGCTACAAATTCTTGTCTTTCACTCACTTCAGAGCAACCTGTTTTGTATCGCCTGTATGGATGTGTGTAAAAGCCGATACATACACATCCGTATGAAAGATGCCTTCGAGGTCCTTCAAAAATTCAATGTTTCCAAAGCTGCAGATTCTGATGGTTTCTTGCACCCTGTTAATTAAAAGCTGTACCCCATTCTTTGCTATACCTCTGCGCAAATGATGTCTATTTATGATAATAATGAATGAGAAGAAAACGAGCAAAATACGCCGAAATAATCACGTTCCTTGTGTGGAGGCACCCTTTAATTTTTAATTTCATTTAATTTTTATTATTTGTTGTTATCGCGACAATTGTAATAAATACTCTGTGAAAATTTCAACAGGTTTATGAGACACAGACAGACGGACGGACGGACATTGAAGTTTTAGTAATAGAGTTCCCGTTTTAAAAAGGTAAAAGAAATCCGAAACTTTTGCTTTAGACTACTATAACTTCGGCAAATAGGGGAGTATGGGGCTGGTGGAGCAGTATTTAAAGGAGCATGATGTTCTACATACAATGAGTACTTACGGTGACCGTAGCTTTTAAGATACAGGATGTTTTGTGAAAAACTGGCATATTTTCTAAATGACACTATAACTCAGAAATGGTTGAGATGCCCCCTCCACAATTTGTTGTTTGTTGTGGTGAGTAGTATCGCCTCCTGCCCTATGGATGTTCATGGTGGAAACATCCTGTAGTCTATGTTATTTTTTACGAATAAAATGGAATTTCGCGTGGTTACGTGAAGAGCAGAGCAGTAGTTTCCAAATATATTTTACTTCTCCAAACACTCGCTCAACCGGAACTGACGAACCGGGGAAATTCAAAGAACGGCACCTGCCGAACTTCCATATGTTTGGAAATTTTTACCCAACGTTCTTCTGTTGGCAGATTCTTGGCTTTCCACTGTGCATCTAGTTTGTCATCGGTGCAGTAAATTTTTATGTAGGCCTAACTGCTCCAATACTGCCAAAGAATGTATAGTCACATCAAACGTATTTTTTTTAGACAGTGCTTTCATCAAGATCTTAATTGTAGGCCATTTAGGAAATTTTCACAATATAACCCAAGATTAGCTTGAAACCACGCGTATTCTTCAATTGAAAGAATCAGTAGAATTATAGAATCAGTATGGAATTTTAATTAGTATATGGACCTGAGAATCAGTATGATACTAATTAAATCAGTAAATATAATATAGTTGATAGTTTTAGAACGTATGGTGAAGGATTCGACCAGGATATTGCCAGGACCGAAAAATAATACCAGGACAAATGAAATCCACATATGCTTGCCGATTATCGTTGGACTTTAATAAGGGAATCTGTTGGAGAAACTTACAAAAGAGAACGATTTAAAAAAATATATAATTTTTGAACAACGTTAATAAAATAAAAAAAAAATACATTGAAATTCTGAATATGAAGAAAAGGAGACTCATTCTGAGTATATTCCACTAATTTTAGTAGGTAGGTACTGCATTCTTATTAAATCATAGTACATTTACTTACGGCAAAATAAAATTTGTTGTCCAGCGAATTGGCCCCGCCCATGTACATAGGTAGGTACTTCTGTATCTTATCTATATCACTGACATATATAATATGGACTGCTTAACTTTCTATTTCACGTGGGCACAATTTTTTGTGTCAAAAAGAGTTCTTACGTCGGTGCCAACATTGAAAAAATCATTGGCGGGAAGTTGAAAAAGTGAGTACGTAGCTCCAAAAATGACTTTAATAAATCCTTTTGAATTTCTTCTGCGTATCTAATGAATATATTGTCTTTAGTAAAACAGCTTTTATCTGTAATAACCCTAAATAATTAATTTAAAAACATTTATTTCGACGAACCCACTTATTTATTTGTTGTTCACAGTTCTCTCTCAGTTGGTACATGGTGCTTAGACCGAAAGAGTCAGCAATATAGAAGTGAGCCCACTTTCTGTAGTGTATTTCAATGAACGTAGTCAGTCCATATTATATATGTCAGTGATCTATGTAGAAAAAATGAAAATATAATCAATCCCCAAATTATGTAAATTCTTCTATGTAAAAGGCATAAACAAAATAATTCAATACAATTTAGAAATAATGTACATCTATACACCATCTATAGTCCATACTATGCATCACCATGTTACTTTGCACTCCTCCGTATTTTCTGAACGAACATTGTATTTTAATTCTATGCCGTCATTCTTTGAATAACTAGTGAATTTCGGTAAGTTAAATCTTTCCAGATAAATTTCTTATTAAGCAAGCTGCTTCCTCCTCCCATCACTATGACCTCCTTCTAACAAATACATGAATTTGCTTTTCTTTTGAGCTATTATTACCCCCACCCCTCAATCTGAACCCTACCCTCATACCACTTAACCCCCACCTTACTTCTTATATCTATATGATTCCCTAGAGCTTCATAAATACGAGCACACAGGGGGTGACGTCATTTAGGAAATGTTTCTCTTTTTTTATTTAAAATCGATACGACATAGACATGGTGACGATGTACATAGTAAGAAAAGAGCAACAACAGCAACACTAAACCCAACGTTCTATCAGCTCAACAGCAGCAGCAGAAGCATCTTATAAAAAGGAACTTAAAAAAAGCTTGAAGCGCTACGCTACTAGCTACTACACAACACACAGTGGCTGAACCGTTCAACAACATCTGAGAACGAACGGTAGCAGTGAGAAAACAAACCATTGCCACCCCCACCCCAAGGCCTAACAGAAAGTTTTACAAATCAGCTGTGGATGGGGAATGATGTCTTAGAGGATAATATAGTATAGGTAGGGGATAAAAGATGCAGGATACTCCCTGCGGTATACTCTCTGATTCTGTGTCCTGTATCCATCCGCTTTGGAGAAGTATGTATATCACGCCATAGAGGAGAGGGTGCACTCTTTTTCCCCATACCACCTCCTATATCATACACAAACTATGTATGTATATAGGTATGCCTTATGATGCATGTACGGTACCTGACTGAGCCTGTGCACTTCTTATTAGGCCGCCTCTGTGCATCCAGCACAACCCTGACCCACATTCACCAGAGATTTGGTATTTCGAACAGGTCGTAGTCCTATTGTTTGGAGTACCGTGTCCTTTCCAGCATTGCTTGGTTTGGTTGGTTGTGTTCGGACCTTTCGAGGAAGACTAATGGTACAATCATAACTCAAACCGTGATAATGGATGATGGCAACCAACCAAGGATTCAACAACAACCAATCTTCTGGAGTTGTGTTGTTGGAATTGTTAAAGATTTGATTTTTCTCCTTTTGATTTCTCTTTGAAAAGTTCTTTGCTTTTGTTCGACTGTTGTTTCAGGAAGCTTTTAAGTATTTAGGATGCTCTAATTACTACAGAGCTATGCTAGGCAAATTATTGTTTGGTTTTCAGATGATGATTGAAGAATGTTTGCCAAAGAAGGTCAAGTTTAAAGAATGTGTGTGTTGGTTTGTGTAGCTCTGTCGTGTGATGGAAAGACAGTGGAAGCCTTGGGCGTTATATGTACAGCGTGATTTGTAATTAGTGGTCATAAATGAAACAGGTTATACATAAATTGAAGTGTTACGTACAAAGAATTGTACGCCAGTGGAGGGGGTGAACAATCTCAACCGTGTCGGAGTTACAGGGTGATTAATATTATATGCTAGTTTTTCACAATACACGGCGCAACTCCCTTGATAACCTATAAAAGTGACTTTCTGCTCAGATGATCGTAAACTATATACGTTTTCCAACGAATTAACCACCACCATCGCAAGTCATAAGACTCAAATTTAAAAAATTAGGAAATTTCTAATTTTTTAAATTGTAATGGTCATTCTGCCAAAATGCCTGAGAACTGTTATATTTGTATATTGTATATTATACCCACATACACTCGACCATTTTAGATATAAATCTGGTTTTGGAATGCATAAATTCATTAATTTTCATCATTTTGCATGGAATTGCATAAAATTAGGCTGATTTTTATCGTCAGTTGCAAAATTAATGATATTTTCCATCACCAAAACAGGATACATTTTGGTAGGATCAAATGAAGAGAGAGAGTCGAATTTAAGAAAAATTTGGAACTTTTTTCCAATTTTGAAAATTTTGACGTCCTTCAACTAGCGACATGAGAGCTGTGGAGTAGCGGTTCAAATTTTTTTGGAAAGTTTAGTCAGTACTATCATCTGAGCTAAATTTCACCTTCATAGGTTGTACAACAAGGAAGTTATGGGGTGTTTTGTGAAAATCTAGCAGATTTTATTAATCATTCTGTAACTCCGAAACAGTTGAGATTGCCTCCGACCTCTGCTATACAATTTTTGTTCCTAATACTTCAGCCTATTACCTGTTTCATTTATAACCGCCAATTATAAATCATCCTGTAAATATAATTATATAGATTGCGAAAATTCATTCTGAAACCGCAACTGATTTTTTATCTCATATATTTCATTGTGAATTGGATTATAGAACCAGTGACAGAAAACTTAATCCATTCAAAAACATATAATTATGGTACATTTTTTTTCTAAGCGGCTATTTTAAATTTAAGCTTTTGAGCTTAGTTAAATAAAAAAAAACTGGTAAAATGCCGAAATTTTAAATTTATTGAGCCATAACTTCAAAACGAAGGAGAGGAGAAGGGAAGAAGGGTCCAACTTTGGTAGATAGATCAATGTTTAAGTCATTATCATAGAGCGTAACGTTCACAAGTTACAGGGTGATCTATGAAAACATACCCAAAGATCTTTAAGTCCCATTATCTCGGAAACCGTTAGAATTTCTCCCTCACCACCCATACCATCAATAAACTTCGGGTTCCACATCACTTACAGGACACCCTGTATAGTCTGCCTTTTTATCATGGAGCTTTTAACATATGAACAGGGTTTTAAAGTTTCAAAGGTAATAGAGAATGTGGTTCTAAACAACAATTATCTTTTACTTTCTCGAATATATACACTTTAATTAAATTTTTAGAAGTGATTTTTGCGATAATAGCATGCCAACCAAAACTTCAAACCAAACTTCTCTAGCCGCCCCTATATATCCTATTCATCCATCCTTTCTTCCATTTATTCCACTCAGCCACGGTCTAATCCATCTAGCCTCTTCATCCATCTAGCATAATACCAAATAATCTTCAATATACCACCCCATTCATCTAGTCATTCTTTTCATCCATCTATCCATCCATTCCATCGTCTCAGTGAACTATTCGCACATTATTAGTATCCATTCCAGCTATCTACCCTATCCATTCTTCCAACCCCTCCATTAATTCGATAGATTCGGTCCATATGTAATTATTTCATGGAATCCATGCCATCCAATCCATTTAGTAACTCATCCATTCAATCATTTCAGATATCCATCCCATCCAAGCCTCACAGGTTTCCCATCTATGTATATAACTATTCCACCTGCCTAGTCAATACCATTTATTCATAATTTATCATCCTATTAATCCATTCTTGGCGTGTAGTCGGCCATCCCATCCTATCCCTTCTATCCATCCATCTATTCATGATATGTATCAATAAAAATTATTGCAAAAACGGAAATAAGAGGTGCACACATTACGCATTCGCATTCACCTAAGAACCATAAAAGTTAAGCGGGTGTGAAAACTAAAAACTAAAAACAAATCTTAAAAATGTTCGTTTTTCTTTTTGCCAAACCAAAAACTTCTAAGGTCAAATCAAAAATCTTCTAAGACAGCCTTGGTTTTTCTTATTCCTTGCTCCAAAAACTTACGCTTCTTCTGGTTCCTAGATCTTGACCCAAACCCAACATTGCAAATATATAGTCGGACACATATTAGTGAAGTTGTATCCATCATTAAATTTTTGCGCTTCCCCTGTCGCTCTCTCATGAGATAGGGTTGTTCACTACTTGGTTTTTTTAATTTAGAATCACATTTTGAATAAAATCGTAGTTTTAGAATTTTTACCATTTCCTGAAAATTTTAAACAATTTATCCATTTTTTGCCTTTCTTCGGTAATTTTTCTAGACTATTACATATTTCTTCTTAGCCATAATTGTACTACCGAAAGAGTTTTTTTCTTAATTCAATCACAGTGGACTAAGTAAAGAAATAAACTGGCTCCAAATTTCATTAAAGGTTTAATATTAAACAAATTTATTAATTTTCAATCCATGAGTTGTTAAAAGTTTTGTGTTGAGGAGTATTTCGAAAACCTTTGAAAGAAGCGAAATAAGAGCAATTGGCTTATACATGGTTTGAGGGATCGCTTGCCTCTCCTTTCAGTTTTCTTGTCGAGCGAAAGACTCCTGTCGAATAGGACTGGTGAAATCGTTTACGTAGAGGTTTATCTAAAGAGGCCGAGCACTTGAGTAACAGGGGCAAATTACTATCAGGACGAGCAAGCTTAGCCCCATCGAGATTCGCCAGCAATTGTGGGAAAATGTAACAGTCTTTAATTGCGATTGAATGTTTGTGAAAATAAGAGGTGTCTGTTTGGATGGTGGTACGAAAAAGCTCGCAGGAAATATTACTTTTCAAACAAATTGGCTTTGTCCAATGATTCCATCTACGCATCTACTCAGTCAACTCCTTGGTCGAGTTGGAACTTAGCTTGATGAAAAATAGGCTTCCAAGCATTGAGTACCGCCCTATCTGTGTCATTTCCGCTGAATCGCAAATATTGAATGCTTTGCTTGAACTACAGACTCCTTCTTTTTAATGACTGCCTAATAATTATTAGTAAAGCAAGATGTATTAAACAAATTGGAGAAAATTATAAGTGCAAAATATTTACTACAATAATAATATTTAACTTAACTTTTTCTGAATTGTCAGATTTCTCAGATGCTGTGCATATTTTTGACTCATTTTTCTGTTTTATTTATGTTATTTTTAGTAAAGTTTATTTTATTAAACTAAGAATCAAATATTCATTAATTTTTTCTAACTATAACTATATATTTGTTGATTGTGATGGCTAAACATAATGCTGCCTTCTTTGTATTGTTTTGGTTTAGTTTAGTTAATAGTTTTGAACATCTTTTCTGTCATATATTTATTGTTTAATTTGCTTTATTGCTTTCTTTCAGTTAACTTAAAAATGAATTTATATTGTACTGCTTGCAGCTTAATTATATTAGTTTTTTTCAGTGTGTGTATTTATAAATTGAGTTTTGTTAATTTCCTGATGCACGTGCCGGGCTGTTTTATTTTTATTTCTAGCTTTAACCTGCCTCTTAATTTGCGCTATCACTGGATCTGTGCAAACATGATCTTTTTATAAATTTTTAGTGAATGAACCAGGTAAAAACTTTAGTGAACATCTTCTGCTCCAGGGCTCGTGGTCTCAGAGTATGCTCTATAAACTCACGAAGTATATGCCCGAAAATGCTGAATCGGAAATTGAGGTGATACTCGTCTCTGAGACTTGGCTACATTGTGATATACCATCTGGATTAGTTGATATTCCAGGTTATAAGCTGCATAGAAATGACAGATGTAATCGATCCGGAGGCGGAGTTGCAGCCTATGTAAAAACCAACTTGAAATCGGCTGTGCCATCCTTTTGAGTTTCTGTGCATTGAAGTTAGGCCTAGTGCTGACAATTGTGTGGTAGTTCCTGCTTACTGCCCCCTAATTGCTTTTCTAAAGACAATGCATTGAAATTCGAAGATACTATTGCTTCTATCACCCATAGGTACAATAAGGTAATTAATGGGCGTGATTTCAATGTCAATCTGTTGCTGCGTAATGCACCTTCAATGGCTTGATGTCAAGCAAGTTAATAGAATACCCACCTTTTGTGGTGTGCCAAATCCTTCTCTACTTGATCTTTTTCTGGTTATTCATGAAAGTGATGTAAAATTTTCTAACCATCCGAGCCCACCTAGCTTTCTGGACCACGATTTATTGTTCTTAACGTTTTTTTTTTTTTTGATACATTATTAAGCCAAGCTCAGGGGATACCCTATGATGCAAAGCACAGCATGGCAGGAAGGAGATAGGGAAAGGATTAGGGGATATGAGGAGAGTGGCGGACGTGCCGATGGATGTCGCCCTTAAACTTCCGCAGATTGTATACCGGAGAGAAAACAGAAGATGGTAAGCTGTTCCACATTCGCACTGTTCGGGATAAAAAAGCATCACGGAATTTTACTGTACGGCCGAAAGTATTTTGAAGGGTTAAAGGATGTGTGCGGTTTGCAGCACGAGTATTTCATGCAGGAATCATTCTACAAGGGATTAGACTAGATATTTCATCAGAACATTGACCATGCATATAGCGATAAAGGAGCGAAAGGCATCATTATGAATGTTAACTCTGCGGAAATGCCCACTTATTTTCGCGACTATAATGGTATACAGGTAGAGGAAATGTTGATGGAATCTGCCTTGCTTCCATGGCACGAGATCTATCAATACGCTGATGTTGACGATCAAGTAGATAAATTTGATCATATCATTCAATATTTACATGATAGGTACGCTCCACTCCGTTCTAGACATACACATAAGCATAAAATCCCTTGGTTCTCGGAGGAAATTGAAAATTTAATAGCTGAGCGTGAATTCCTTTATGGCAAATACAAATATTTAAAAATCAGTGCAATCAAACTTCAATACAAACGCGTCAGAAGTTTAGTAACTACTAAAATAAGAACTGCAAAGCGTAGTTATTATGGTACTAAGCTTGATCCTGAACTCCCAATCTAAAACGAATGGGTGTTCATGGTGCACGGTCTTCTGGCTGTGATTTTGACCCTAACGACCTAAACGAACATTTTGTATCTCCCACAACATTAATATCACCACTGTTACCAGATATTGAGAGTGAAACTCCTACATTGGTATCAAATAACGGTTTCAGCTTTCGATGCGTGGATTCAGCAGAGGTGTACCGCATTATTCTCTCAATTAAATCGAATGCCTGCGGGCCGGATAACATACCGGGATATTTCCTAACAATACTCTTACCCCGTAATACTACCTGTTGTCAACCATATCTTTAAACCAGTTTTAGCATTCTCTAAATTTCCAACAAATTGGAAAAGAGCTACTGTAATAGCCATTGCAAAAAAGAATTCCCCTAATTGTATGTCTGAATTTCGACCTATCAGCCTGTTCTGCTTCTTAGACAAAGCTCTGGAGAAACTCTTGACTGATCAAATGCTTGACCATATTGAGGGTAATACCTTATTATCAACGTGGCAGTCAGGATTTCGACGCAGGCACAGTTGCTAAACGGCTTTGTTAAGGGTTACCACGGATATTCGGGATGCGCTTGATAGAGATAACTTGGGTATCCTTGTCTTATTAGACTTCTCAAAAGCTTTTGATAGCATTAATCACTGTAAATTATTGCAAAAATTGGTTGTGCAATTTAGATTTTCCTCTCTTGCTCTATCAGTCGTGAAAAGTTTTCTGTCAGGTCGTATGCAGCAAGTGAAAAATAACATCCTTCTCTCTGACCGCTTATATCTGTCTCATGGTGTACCACAAGGTTCTATCCTTGGACCATTTCTATTTAGTCTCTATATTAATGACTTAACGGATGTGATACGCAACGCCAACATACATATGTATGCACGCGATGTTCAAATTTTTCTGTGCTGCCCTGTTGGTCTATCCGAGGATTGTATCCTCAAAATCAACAATGATCTGGAGTGCATCCATGGTCTTTGGTAAATGATCTTGGCTTGAATGCAAACAAATCAAATTATATGATACCACAGGCGAGGTTTGGATCCATTAAATTTTCCCCCAGTTCTTCTAAATAATAATCCTCACTTGGAGCGAGTTAGAAATCTTGGGGTCATGCTCAACTTTCGCGATTATGTTGCGATTATGTTAATAGCATCCTTGGTAAGGTTTATAGTACACTTCGTAAACTTTGGTTCGCAGCGGATTTTCTTTCAATAGCTACCAAACTAAAATAGTCAAAGCTTTCGTTGTTCCTTTTTTGAACTATGGAAACTTAGTTTTTCCTAGCCTGGATTCTGGCTGCTCGTGGAAGTTGGAGGTGAAATTTAACAACTGTATAAGATTCGTGTTTGGACTGCGGCGTTTTGACCATATATCCCAATACAGACATTCAATACTTGGCTGCCCCCTTAAAACTTACTTTCTGTACCAATCACTAACCTTTCTACATCATCTTATATACATTAACAATCCCTTATACCTGGGCAGCAGTATAAGCTTTTTGCGTAGTTCTAGACATGTCCACATTCTGATCCCTCGTTACTTTATAGTCATGGGCCAACGTTCCTACTTTGTTCACATATCTAGTAAGTGGAACTCACTACCAGTTGATATACAACGTAAAGTGTCTGTTGGCGCATTTAAGAGGCTCCTTTACCGACATTTAACTGATAGCAGCTAGCTGCACGCATCTAATCAACACACTATTTAAATGAAATAATAAATTCAATAGATTATAAAAACTCCTTGCATAGTTATTAAATTGTTCGTTATACTTCTTAGTGGAATATGTTGTCATCTTACTTTTGTATGTAATCTATAATTAATGACATCAAAGCCATCCTTATTTTGTCGCTCAGTAGTTTGTTCCGATTAACATATGTTGTACATGTTAAAAAAATTTAGTAATCTTGATGTATAATACCTTTAATAAAGAATTGAATTGAACAACAATAGTGGGAAAAAAATATTCGTTATTTCATTACACAACTTATTGATTTAGGGCAGTAAGTTTCAAGTCTTGCCCAAATAGCTAATTTGAGTGACTCAAAAAACCCAAGGACCGTCATTGTTATACGATCTATGATAAAAATTCCACTTTAATAGTTATATTTTGATCAATTTTGTTTCTGTTAACCCTTAACCATTATTTCACAATAGCTTTTTTTTTTTGTTATGAGATAATAATTATCGATAACTTTTTAATTCTTCTCAATAATAAGCGTTAGAAGAATTTGAATACCGGGCTCGTTTTTAATATGCACAAATTTATAAGAATCGCCTAATGGAAGGTGGGTAGAAATGGACCGTGGGATATGATGAACCAAGGCCGTATAACTTAAATACGAATAGGCAGAGATATGTAATAAAGACAAAATGGAAACAGCCTTACAACTGCTTCATTTATTTCAGTCATCCACAAACTGTGCTCGAGCGCAGGCGTGTTAGTTGAGTGAGATAAGTTTACCACGTAGAAACTATTTTTGAGTGCTCCATATATCTTTGTGTTTAGCTGACTGGTATTAGTTACCAAATTATTTATAATGCCAACATAATGTTAAGAACATGAAGCCCTAATTTAAATAAAAGTAACAAATTAAGAATATTTAAAAGTTGTGTTAAAAAAAATTATTTGAATAAATAAAGTGTTACTGGGTAGAAATGCACCATTGCTTGTGGGCGATAGCAGAAGTTGACTGTTCCTGATATGGCGTTGGTACCGATACGAGACATCAAATGTGTGTTACCACCACCGCTTCCATTAGGAACAACAAGGCGGCAACAACGCCGCTATCAACTGCCCGTGTCCTTCTCACATTTTAACATGCGTTAACCCATTTAATTGAAACGTTCCTATTTTCCTTTTTTATTTCATTAACTGAATTGTTATGTTTTGTTATTTATTTTATAATAAAAAAGTTTAACTTTAATTTATTTGCTATTTTTCTATTAAAATTTGTACTTGGCTCATATATCCCCCTTCTTGGTTCATTTCACCACACATGTGGGGAGAAATGAACCAAAGCACTTGTTTTGTATTTCTGTCAATAACTTAGAATACACTCATTAAGACTAAGTAATGTTTATGTCAATACAAATTTAAAAGAATAGACTTCAATTTCATGCATTTCATCCTATCGGCGGAGGTATATTACCGCTGAAATGTCTTCTCAAAAAAAAGTGGTGCATATCTACCCACCTTCCCCTAGAATTTATATTACAGAAATCGTGTCGACCAGTGTAATTCTTGCTGATCAACCGAAAAATTAAATTCAAATTGAACCAATAAAATAAAAATAGAAAAATATCTCTTATAAGAATTAGAAAAGTTGATAGATAAATCTGATTGCACAACTAAAATAAAAAACCAATAAATTTAAATCGAGAAATAACTTTAAGTTATCGATAATTTGTATTTCATAACCAAAAAGAAGATATTGTGAAATAATGGTTATTAATGGTGATCAAAAATTAACCATTGAGGAGCAATTCTTACTTTCTTGATTATACTTTTTTAAAATTGTGACAGAAATTTAAAGTTGACCTTATTAGGATGAGATTTAAAGATCCCATCATTATTTCTATTTGATTTTTTTGGCAAAAAAATCTAAAATATTGGTTATTTTCGGTCCGTGAAAAAAACAAATGATTTTTTTTTTTTCATTTTTGCTATTTTACCGGAGAGTCCTAAAAAGTAGCCATCTTAAACAAATATAAAGTTTATAAATCATAGTTATCTAACTATAACCACAGACAACATACAACTAGATAAGAAAATCACCATATAACACGGATTACGTTTTCAAAGCTCCTTAACTTTTTATTCAACCAAAGAAAGCTATCATTGCGAAGAATTTATGTGGCATAATACAGAGAGAGAGAATATATAAAGCTTTCTGTTAGGGAGACATTAGCTCGTTTTAATTCGATCGCCTTTTTGTGAGGTTCTCACATCTATAGATGTAAGTTGCCTCCGGTATAACTATACTATACTCAACTTGTTTATGTATTAGTTAGCATAAGTTCCATTCTAGTTGTGTCCTACTTTTGTCCTAATTCTGTCCTCTTCTAATTTTTGTTGATTATCCGAGTATATTGTTGTTTTAATACAGAATCGTCCGCGAAACGCATTTAAACCAACTACGATGCAGGAATAAAAGTCAAATGATTATATAACAGGCTGTATTACGGCGGGGGGGGGGGGGGGGGCATTTCAACCGTTTCGGAGTTAAAGGGTGATTACGAAAATATGCTAGATTTTCACAAAATATCCTGTATCTTAAAAAGTACAAGGTGCATGGACAATGTTAGAAACTCATTGCACTAAGAACTTCATGGCCTTTTCCAACGATTGCTCAACCAGCCCCATATTCTTCTCTTCTCTGGAGTAATGCCGGTCTAAAATAAAAATGTTCCTTTTTTATAACTATTCTTTAATTTTACGTCTTTAAAAAAAACTTGTTAATAGGTATAATTGTATTTTAAAAAAACTGTAAACCTTGGGCTCTCTTCTTTAATTTAACCTATTGCACCTAAGTCCTAACTGTGGGCGTTAAGGAATTACTAGTTCTTAACCTATTAAGGTCAGCAGTAATTTGTGCGCATAGTAATTGTTGAATCACGTCATTTTAAAAAGTATCGTCTAATTTCATTATTATCTGAATAGGTGACCATGCACCCTGTACTTTTTAAGATATGGATAAGGGGATGTTTTGTGAAATACTATCATATAGTATGTTTTAAATCACTTTGCAACTCGAAATGGTTGAGATCTTCCCCCCCCCCCCCCCCCACCCCGCCATACAATTTTCTGTTTTTCTAATATACTGCATTTTATTTTGGTGTTGTTAGCTGTCCTTATTTGTTTGAAAATAAAAAAGGCGTAAACGTTATATTATATGGAGCACAAAGATGAAAGATGCTAATGTGATTAAGTCTATTTGTTTAGTATTTTTTCCCTCACATAAAGGAAAATATATAAATTTCTGGAATTCAAATTGATCCTATATATATATATTCTTCAACAAAATTACTACCCGACATAATATGAAAAAATATACTTTTCAAACGTCTCATTAATTGCAATAAATTTTTATTATAGTTTGTGAGGTGCAGAAAAAACGTTCAAGATCTTTGATCATTATTGCTTCGAGATATGCTGATCATTCTTCACTGAGTGAGTGACTAGTTTTTGAATACAGTCCAGTTTTTTTAAAAAATTTAAAGAAAGTGTAGTGATTAATAGTGATTGTGGTTGCGGATTCATTGAATTTTAGTCTAAAAGCCGTTACACACAGGATGTTTGGTATAACCTGAGACAACTTACATCTAGATGTGATAACCGTTACATTTTCTTACAAGATTTAGTAACCTCAGAATGTTACATACCATCATATATCATATATCTGACTTACCTTACATGCAACCGTTTAAAACCTGTTTTTATGATGAATAATTTCATTAATTTTGCTAATTTTGCCCAGAATTGCATAAATATAGGCGCCATTTCTATTATAAGTAGGAAAATTAACAAAATAATGAATAATAAAGCCTATATCAAGAACGGTTTCATGTTGGTGGTACATGGGATTACATGAAAGGTAAATTAGGTATTTTTGCGTACTTTTCGTCGTCAATTTACTCGTGCAGTGAGAAAAATGTATACAAGGCGTGCAAAAGTACGTGAACAAGAAGAAAAAGTGTGGAATGAGAAAAATAGAGAGAACGTTTCTTATGACAGCTGTTAGTTTTCTTTGCAAAATTGGTACAGTAGGTACAAACTTTGGGTAAAATCATTCAAATGGGAAACTGTAACGAAAGCAAAATTCAAAAAATTTGTATGAATGAAAAAGTCAACGAACAAAAACTGTCTAAATTTGTGCAAAACCGCATTTTTTCTAAAAAAATAGTACGCAAGTAGATTTATTCTGAGTTTTCCAAATCATGCAAGAAACTGTAATAGTTATCAGGCATTTGGGGGGAAATTGGTTAAAATTTATTCATCTTAGCTGAGAATCACCTTCATAGGTTGTATAAGAAGGAAGTTACGGGGTGTTAGTAGGAAAAGTACTAAAAATCACAAGCCCATCCCCCTAACACCGAAAGGTCGCATTTGCCCCCCCCCCCTCAAGATTTCCTTTTCTAGCACTTTGACCTATCTCCTGCTTCATTTATGACCATCAATTTAAAATCATATAGAACAAACATTTCTTCTTGGGTCTTCTCCTCATCTCCCTCCATCTAGTGCCATCTTTGCGCGTGGGCCCAGAGTCCTGTGATCCATGGGTCTTCTTATCTTCTGCGATAGTAGATCAACCAATGACCAATATCTCAACCAGTAAAACAATCTACTACAAGTTAAGTTATCTATTAGAGTTTGAAAGTAGACAATGGGATTAAATCGAAATTCTATACATGGCAACAAATCATACAAAGTACCTCTTATTGGAAAACCCTTTAATATGTAAGAAGAAACCTCATTGCCGTCATCGAATAGTGTGCTCCTTTTTTATGGTCTACTTTCAGTAGTCAAACTCTATTTGGTAATCAGAGAAAATTTTTGTACTGTTGTTTCATGTTGTCATAATACTGGCGGTTCTATCTGTGCAAGGTTGTTCCCTAAATCAATTGATTAGAAAACACCTAAACCGACTAACATGATCGGGACTTTCCCTTTATTTTACATACGACATTCGGATGGGGATTCCCCTTAGCGCCAATTTATGTTATCTTCCCTTTAAACTTGCAATTGGTGTGTTTTCCGTGTTGTCTTTTCGACTTCATTTACGTTATTGTTCTATTAATAATCGAAAGTAGTTTAGAAAATAATTTCTGTTAAAGGCCCTTATATCCTAAAGTACCATGGGCCCCAACTTGGATAAATACGAAAACCAACCAACCCGGTATGTAAAGAGGAGAGGAGGAGCTGAACACGAGGTTACTTGGGACAGTAACTTCCCAGTAGGAATCGAAAAATTAGTGAACACGGTAATGGGTTATTTATTTCATCTAACTATTATGTATATGTAAGTTCCTATCAGCCAATAAATATTATATACACTTATATCAAAATGTATCATACATTCATGTGTACAGGGATAGCCCGCTAGAGATAACTGACCGGACTCTCGCGTACACTTCACTTCTGTTCGAGACTTGTTAGAGATAAGTTCATTTTTAGAATTAAATAAATTGAAATAAAATTGAAGTGTTTTACTTGTGTTCTAAGTGAAAACATAATAAAATTGGCGACGAGGCAAAAATATATAAAAAAAAAACGTTTAGAATTAGTTATTCAAACGAAAACAATAAAATTGAACAAACACGTGCACGTGGTTAAAAAGAAAAAAATACTTATTGTGATCTAAATTAAAACTAGTAAATGAGTAATGAAACTGAGAAACCTGATTTAAAAATTAAAACTAGTGAAATTAAAGTTCCAGTAAATCCTCTAAAAACAATGTCAAGTTTAATTGGAAGCATTGAACCCTTCGTGGCGGGAGGCAATTTTGAAGAATATGAGATGAGATTAAAGCAATACCTCATAGTGAATGATATACCAGACAATAAAAAAGTACCGCTGTTTATCACGTGCATCGGTGCAGATGCATATTCGGTACACAGGCGGATGCTGGCCTCCGATGACCCAGGTACAAAATATTATGATGACTTAATTACTGACGTGAAAAATTATTTTGACCCTTCGAGAAGTGAAATTTCAGAAACTTATAAATTTTATCAAATGCAGCAAGAAGCACAAAAATGTAATTTTGGGAATCATCTGCAAAGGGCACTTAGAGACAAGTTTGTTTGTGGTATTTGAGAGCAACATTTTTAAAGGAACAGTCACTCACTTTCGAAACAGCGTGTAAAATGGCCATCAGTTGGGAAATGGCTGAAAAAGAAAACCATTCCATGGGCCATAAATTGGAAGTAGGAAATGCGTTTCTTGTGCGACAAAGTCAGAACAGAAGTCTGAGCAGAAGCAGATCAAAGTCGAGAGGTCGGAATACGAAAAATGAGTCAAATACAAGCAGAGCAAGGTCGTCGTGTTATAGATGTGGAAGGCCCCATTCAGCTCAAACATGTGCAGTTCGTTTTTGGAGATGCTTCAGATGTCACAAAAAAGGTCACCTAGCTTCAATATGTTATATAAATAAGGGGAACAAGCAGGAAAATTATATATCTAGTGACCGAAACTTTAGCACAATTATCAGTGGGAGCCAGTTATCTAAACACATTGGACAACGACGAGCAAGTTTTAAGCATAAACAAGTTAAGTGGAGTAGCAACCGTAAATGTAGTTAGTAGACAGCCAATGCATCGAAATGGAAGCTGATACAGGTGCCTGTACATCAGTAATAACAGAAGATGAGTATAGTTCTAAGTTTTCTCATGTAAAAATGTTGCCTAATAATAAATTATACTTTTCAGTTACTGGTAGTAGCATTGAGTGTGTGGGAAAAATCATGGTTGCTGTTAACAACAAGCATCAATTGGAGTGTATTGTCATCAAAAGCGAAAAACAGTTTAAACCTCTTATTGGTAGAGCTTGGCTGGATGTAATTTATCCAAATTGGCGTCAATGGTTTAAAACTGATAACATTTACAAGGTAACAAATAAAATTACAATATTGGACGCAATAAAACATAAATTTCCACGAATACTCTCGAGCTCTCCACACCAATGCCTTGAAAAATTTTCTGCGGAGATAGTTTTAAAACCGGGAAGCCCTCCCATTTTTCATAAGGCTTATGCCGTACCTTATAGGTTACGAGAACAGGTTGAAGAAGAACTCATTAGATTGTGTAACCAAGGCATATTACTTCCTGTAAAATATAGCCGTTTTGCGTTCCCAATCGTAATCGTTTCAAAGCCAGAAAAAAAGATAAGAGTATGTATCGATTGTAAAATAACTATAAATCGGTTTATTGAAATGGAACACTACCCATTGCCAAGAATGGACGATATCTTCTCAAGTTTAGGAAATTGCAGCTATTTTTGCGTTATTGACTTGTTTGGAGCATACCAACAAATTAAACTGTCAGAATCATCGCGTGAATATGTTGCTATAAATACCTCAAAAGGTCTTTACCAATATACTCACCTTCCATTTGGAGTTGCTAGTTCTCCATCAATACTCCAGTCAATTATGGACCAAATCTTACTCGGTATCCCTGATGTGTCATGCTATTTAGATGACATATTATTTGGAGGTTCTAGCTTGGAAACTTGTAGGAAAAATATCTTTTTAGTATTAGAGCGACTTAATGCTTATAACGTAAAAATTAATTTGCAAAAATGCAAATTCTTTGAAAAGAGTGTGCACTATCTAGGTCATACGATTTCAGTGTAGAAAAAGTGAAAGCGATTGTGGAAGTCCCACCACCAAAAGATCTACATGAGTTGCAGTCGTATTTGGGGTTAATAAATTATTATTGTAGGTTTATACCCAATTTGTCATTAGAGCTTAAAGAATTATATAGACTTCTAAAAAAGGCGATTCCGTTTTCCTGGTCAATACAAGCGCAAAACTGTTTTGAAAACTCAAAACAGCTAAATTTGAAAAATAATGTGTTAGAAATATACGATCAAACAAAACCCATTGTACTTGCTTGTGACGCAAGCCCTTACGGAGTAGGTGCTGTACTTTGCCACTCGATAAATGGAGTTGAGAAACCAGTGCTTTTTGCTTCGAGCACACTTTCTCCAGCAGAAGAGAATTACTCCCAAATTCACCGTGAAGCATTAGCAATTGTATTTGGGATAAAACGATTTCATAAATATATTTACGGACGTAAATTCACACTGTGTAGTGATAACCAGGCACTTAAGGAAATATTCAACCCGCCTAAAACCCCCCTAAAATGTAGGGAATATCCCTACATTTTTGAGAATATCCCTACATTTTTGAGAATATTCCCTACATTTTAGGCAATATTCCCTACATTTCTGGGGACTATTTCCGTAAACTTTGTGGCACCAATTTGTGCCTTTTTACAGTGCAGTTGGTACTTGGAGCTTAGACCGAAAGAGTCAGCTATATAGAAGTGAGCCTACTTTCTTCTTTTTTTCCTAAACTTTGTGGCAATAATTTGTGCCTTTTAACAGTGTGAGAGAGAACTGTAAACAACAAAAATAAGTGGGTTCGTCAAAATAAATGTTTTTAAATTAAATTAATTATTTAGGGTTATTACTGCAAAAAACTCTTTTACCAAAGACAATATATTCATTAGATTTGTAGAAGATTTTCCAAAGATTTTATTAAATTCATTTTTCGAGCTGCGTGCTCACTTTTCCAATTTCCCACCATTGATCTTTTTAATGTTGGCATCGACCACTGACATATATATAAATAGACTGGCTGCGCTGATCTCCTGGTTCATGTGGCACCAGTTTTGATTTCAGAAAGTATGCTCTCACTGTCAAGGCTACCAACTTGCGTAAACTGGCGTCATATTTAAATTATTTGGGAATTTACTTATATGCATGTCAGTGGGATTCCCGAATTTACCACAAAAATATTTGGGACTATTTATATTGTTAAATTTTAATTATGAGTCAAAGGAACTGTTTTTTACAAGGCTGTTAGAAATATCGCTGAACGTCAAGCAATTTCTCGTTGCCAATCGTTACAGTTAAGTGGGAAAGTATGCTCTCACGGAAAGAGACAGGAATAAGAAAGTGGTTCCATTTGCATTTTATATGTCAGTCTCAGTGCTTTTCACCTTGCATACAAGTTCATTTAAAACAATGGCATTGAGCAAAATCCTCGAGAATACTTCCCAAGCCATGAAACAGAAATCTATATGTATGCGTAGTGAGTCCGTTTTCTAAAATGTTCCTTATTGATACTTATGGAAAAGTGCCAAACATTGACTTTATATATGCTATAGAGCCTAAACTACTATCCATATAGGAAAATATTCTTCTAGTAATTTAAAGCTTGGTTCCTTTCCTTCCCAAAAGCTGCACTTACTACATACCTTCCTTAACAAAATATTAAAATAGTTTTGATTACAAAGCAACCTTACCATTTTACGCTCAATCCCTCTCAGCTGAGTGATAATTCGATGTGCGTATGTGTAGCTGAGAAATTTTGTTTGAGAAATCGTAGTCATTTGGTTAAGATAAATTTTTTTAAATAATTTTGTTAGGAAAGGTATGAAAATTTTATTACGGTTCGGAAGATAAAAAAAACAAGCTTAAGATTATCAGAGCACCATTTTTCCGTATGAATTGTGGTTTATGCGGAAGAGCTATTCAAATCAAACTTTTGTCAGTTTTACATAAGAACACAGCAAATATTTTAGAATGTAAGGACTCCGTTGTGCCTCGCATGTGGTAAGGGGGAGTCCGTTTCATGCTTGTGAAGTATTCTTGAGGATTTTGCATTGAGACGAAAAGTCAGGTGTAGGTATATCGCAATTATAATAATAAAGGAAGGAGCACAATCGAAAAAACCGAAGAAAAAAGGAAGAGGAAGGTGTTGATAAATGACGTAATGTATACGATTCCAGAAACACTAATTTTACCAATCTAAATTTGTTAATTTAAAAAGCTCCGCTCTCAAATTTTTTTTTTCCGCTATCTTGAAAAGTGTATAATATCAGTGTAAGTGCGTTTGTTTAAGCAGGGTCTTCAGCCCCTCTCCTCTAGACATTCGAGTTCCACACACTTCAACTTTTTAGCGAAGTGAAACCTGAGAAATAGTCAAGTTGAGATTATTTTCTGCAATTAGTACACGTTTTTATATAGGTAATCTGTTATGGTCGTAGCATACTGCATACAGCAGTATGCTACACGAAGGCTAGCAGCAGCATCTAGCGTGAGCCACACGACGAACGTGCGATTATCGAGACTCGACCACATATTTCCAGTCTGACTGGGACAAGTGCCAAGAAGGAAAAAAAGATTGACGAAAGGAAGAAGAAGAGCGTTTTGTTTTTTTAAGTGATAGGAGAACAGCGTGAAAAGAAAAGAAGGATCCGGAAAAATCATCATATTAAAAGTAATAAATTATTTAATTTCGGATTTTTGTTATTATCTCCGGGATAGTCAACCTACCAGTTAGTTAATCGATTTGGAATTTGTATCCAGTGTCAGTGGAAACGAAATTAATTCCACCTAATAATTATTAGCACTGTCACTAACCTCAATTTATTATATATTGAGTGCCAAGAAAGGACAAATTACTTAAGGAGAATTGGTAGAAGAAGGAGGCGCCACGCACGCGGGCCACAATCACGTGGCGCTTAGAGGCTCCCGCAATTCAATTATATCCGGATAAGTTCCAGTAGTTCTAGGTAGACTGTTCTGCTTATGAGGCTTGGAAGTCCCCCTATGGGTACACCAGAATGTATTCATGGTCCAGCACTTTGTGACAGGAGGATCTACTGTATCGTTAAGCAAGTCGGTATACATATGTTTAATATTAATAATTTTCTTATCAGATCAGTCATGAAATTTAAATTTTAAGTATTACTATTTAAATTAGAACAATATATTTGCTTTTTTTATATTTTATCTGGACTGAGAATTACTATATCGAGCCCGAATTAGTTACTAAAGTTTATCTATTGGATATGGAAAGTGGAATTGAACAAGATAGTTTCGCATATTCTAATCGAGGTTGATAGTTGAGGAAAGAAAAATTTAAAAAGGCGAAAGATTAGAACTATCTTCGTTATTTTTATCGCAATGGAGAAATGAAAACATATGATATTTCTATATTCAGGCCAACCTAGTTACTAAAACGTAGAGAATTAAATATCAAACTTTGGAATTGAAAGAGATATATTTTCAGATTCTAATAAACACTTATAATTGGAATTCAAAATTTTAAAATCGAAATATTAAAGTAACCTTTTAAATTGAAACAGACTCAGTAAATGATTGATAATCGGGATTAATATTTACTCATTTTGATCGACCTTGAGAAGTGAAAATTCAAATTTGCCAATTGAAATATTACGAATAAAAAAAATTATTGAACTTTTCGACCCAGCGATCAGAGAGGTCTCATCGATAACTCAATCACCCAATTTCAAAGCCCAATGAGTTATCTTGCCACCATATAATTCACACATACTTTTTATAAAAAAGTATTTATATGGGCAATTGGTGTGACCTCCAACATTGAATTTCTATGGTAGGCGATCAGAGATAACCATACCGATGAGACCTCTCTGATCGCTGGGTCGAAAAGTTCAATAATTTTTTTTGCACTTAAAATGCATTTTGTAAATTTATTGAAATTATTTTCAATAAATTTCAGTCTGTTAGACGAGAAATCTCTCCTTCATGTAATTTTTACTTGGTTTATCCATATGCCGCCAGGCAAAAAAGGGGGAACAATCACCCAATTTCAAAGCGCAATGAGTTATCTTGCCACCATATAATTCACACATACTTTTTATAAAAAAGTATTTATATGGGCAATTGGTGTGACCTCCAACATTGAACTTCTATGGTAGGCGATCAGAGATAACCATACCGATGAGACCTCTCTGATCGCTGGGTCGAAAAGTTCAATAATTTTTTTTTTGCACTTAAAATGCATTTTGTAAATTTATTGAAATTATTTTCAATACATTTCAGTCTGTTAGACGAGAAATCTCTCCTTCATGTAATTTTTACTTGGTTTATCCATATGCCGCCAGGCAAAAAAGGGGGAACAATCACCCAATTTCAAAGCGCAATGAGTTATCTTGCCACCATATAATTCACACATACTTTTTATAAAAAAGTATTTATATGGGCAATTGGTGTGACCTCCAACATTGAACTTCTATGGTAGGCGATCAGAGATAACCATACCGATGAGACCTCTCTGATCGCTGGGTCGAAAAGTTCAATAATTTTTTTTGCACTTAAAATGCATTTTGTAAATTTATTGAAATTATTTTCAATAAATTTCAGTCTGTTAGACGAGAAATCTCTCCTTCATGTAATTTTTACTTGGTTTATCCATATGCCGCCAGGCAAAAAAGGGGGAACAATCACCCAATTTCAAAGCGCAATGAGTTATCTTGCCACCATATAATTCACACATACTTTTTATAAAAAAGTATTTATATGGGCAATTGGTGTGACCTCCAACATTGAACTTCTATGGTAGGCGATCAGAGATAACCATACCGATGAGACCTCTCTGATCGCTGGGTCGAAAAGTTCAATAATTTTTTTTTTGCACTTAAAATGCATTTTGTAAATTTATTGAAATTATTTTCAATACATTTCAGTCTGTTAGACGAGAAATCTCTCCTTCATGTAATTTTTACTTGGTTTATCCATATGCCGCCAGGCAAAAAAGGGGGAACAATCACCCAATTTCAAAGCGCAATGAGTTATCTTGCCACCATATAATTCACACATACTTTTTATAAAAAAGTATTTATATGGGCAATTGGTGTGACCTCCAACATTGAACTTCTATGGTAGGCGATCAGAGATAACCATACCGATGAGACCTCTCTGATCGCTGGGTCGAAAAGTTCAATAATTTTTTTTGCACTTAAAATGCATTTTGTAAATTTATTGAAATTATTTTCAATAAATTTCAGTCTGTTAGACGAGAAATCTCTCCTTCATGTAATTTTTACTTGGTTTATCCATATGCCGCCAGGCAAAAAAGGGGGAACAATCACCCAATTTCAAAGCGCAATGAGTTATCTTGCCACCATATAATTCACACATACTTTTTATAAAAAAGTATTTATATGGGCAATTGGTGTGACCTCCAACATTGAACTTCTATGGTAGGCGATCAGAGATAACCATACCGATGAGACCTCTCTGATCGCTGGGTCGAAAAGTTCAATAATTTTTTTTTTGCACTTAAAATGCATTTTGTAAATTTATTGAAATTATTTTCAATACATTTCAGTCTGTTAGACGAGAAATCTCTCCTTCATGTAATTTTTACTTGGTTTATCCATATGCCGCCAGGCAAAAAAGGGGGAACAATCACCCAATTTCAAAGCGCAATGAGTTATCTTGCCACCATATAATTCACACATACTTTTTATAAAAAAGTATTTATATGGGCAATTGGTGTGACCTCCAACATTGAACTTCTATGGTAGGCGATCAGAGATAACCATACCGATGATACCTCTCTGATCGCTGGGTCGAAAAGTTCAATAATTTTTTTTTTTTTGCACTTAAAATGCATTTTGTAAATTTATTGAAATTATTTTCAATAAATTTCAGTCTGTTAGACGAGAAATCTCTCCTTCATATTACGAATAACCTTTGGAATAGAACCCGAATCGGAGAATAATTTTCATTTAGAATTGAATATTAATATCTGGGATTGAATTAGAGACTTCTGATAGTTTAAATCGAGTGAACGAGTAGATATATGATCGATATTCGACACGTATCGTAAGCATGGATCCATGTTAGGTAAACGGTGCAGTATATTCGTAATGAACTATTCTGGGTAAAATAGTATGGTTCTATTCCACTTATTATCAAATCCGTTTTATTTCAAATTAATTCCAACGACGTTAGCATACCTAAATGAAATAGTATTTATCAACCATATTTACTACAATCTTAACGTTTAATGTTCGCCATAATTATCTTCCTAACTTAGCCATATGAACCCTGAATAAGAAAAGTAACGTAGATCTTTTCATATGCTCAGATGTACTAAAATAAATTTTGAATTTCCTCAGAAATTTCCTTACATATACGATATCATTCAGTATTGAATAATAAAGACATGTTTGTAACATAAAAATGAAGTGCTGAACGCTTTTATTTTTCCTTTCACTTTCCTGCAGCCCTCTCACACGAAGGTCGTCTAGGTCCACTACGCTCTCTCTTTACAGGTCTACAAGGGACTCTGAAAATATCTGCCCTCAGAGTCAGCTGGGTGGTTGGGGCATGCAGTGAAGGCATACCATCTGCGCCTTCAATGTGGATGTAGGTAAGTGACGTAAAGGTCCTTTCAGGACTGAATGTGTGCCGGAGTTTTGGTTAAAGGCACGAGATTCTTTTTGATTCTGGCAGTCGGCAGCGGCAGATTTTTCGTGGAACCTCCCCACCCTCTCCGCCAATAGCCGTGGCGAGCTAGCGTGCCGCCCTGCAGTCAACGCTGTCCGCCGAGTGATCTGTCAGCTCATGCTGGTAGTTGGGACTTTACGTCCGATGTCAAGTCACTCAACATAGTTCCATAACAAATCATTTATAATATCAGCTGGCGTGGAACTTTTGAATTGTCAATACTTTTGTGTTTTGGCTTGTAAACAAACGGACCATTTTAATTTGTTATCAGTAATTTTAGAAGATAGCAATGGATAGTAATAAACAAAAATATTTTTATTTACAATGTGTCAGGAGCGAAGTGAACAGTGGAGTGTATATAAATGTTCATTGGTTAATTAGAAAATCTTTTGGGATGTTCACTCACATCATTATAAGAATCGTGATCTTCGTGAAGCAGCTTGGGATAAGCTCCTAAAAGATCTTGATGATCTAGTCGTATACATATAGTCGATTCAGTCCACTTATAAGGAGGAACTGAAAAATGTGGAAAAAATCAACAAAATCAGGAGCAGGAGAGGATAACGTATATCCCCCAAAACTTATTTGGCTTAAAGCAGCAAAGTTTTTGTGCAACTCGACATTGTCAAAGCAGACACAAGCAAAACTGGCGAGTTTTGTTATATTTAATTCAGATTATTATTAAGTTATGTAGAATTTACAATTTTTCAGAACTCTGATGTCTATTTTTGATTTGAAACTTTTAGATAAGTGAAGCTGAGAACAAGGTGTAAATAAAACCTGCAAAAGGAATAAATAAAAATAAATGGAAAAGGAAAACAAACTCCGTTGAAGGAATTCAAAAATAAATTGATAGGCTGG
This sequence comes from Dioctria rufipes, assembly GCA_963924295.1. NCBI lineage: Eukaryota > Metazoa > Arthropoda > Insecta > Diptera > Asilidae > Dioctria > Dioctria rufipes. The sequence goes on along the minus strand of OZ002743.1, from coordinate 152,923,414 downwards.
ACCAAATTGCCAAAACAACCGCCGACATCGATGACATGTCAAGAGGAGATGAGAAGCTGAAGACGAGGTTAGTTGGGACAGTAAGGCCGGTTACACATCGTAAAACGAAAACGAATGAATAAACAGTTCCACACCGAAAATTTGTTTATGCTTACATATCAAAAACGAACGAATAATAGTTGGGTTGGGTTTGTATGAAGTAAATACACGGAAATGAGGTTATATAAGACCGAAAAGAATATTCGTTCGTGTGTGGAACATAGTATGGAACGAAAATATACTGAAAATTTGTTTCTGTTTTAATTGAAATAAAGCTTTAAATATGGATATTTTTTATTGCATGTATGGCGGCAAATTTCTGTTAGTTTAGGACAAAATTTGTGTTTTCCGGTTTAATGTTTTCGTTTTTCGATGTGGAAACGGCCTAACTTCGCTTGTGATTAATGTGAAATTAACAAAAAATTTTTTGTTCAGTCTTGTTTGTTTTGGAGCGAAGTTGTCAAATTGTTGAAGACGCGGGCACTGAGTTTTTAGCAGACAATTTAAATCAATTCAATAACTATACTTCAAAAAATTCATTGATAGCTTAGTAATGCTCAAATATATCTTTATTTCCACCCTTACTCTTACTTCAAAGAATTCATGGATGGCTTAGTAATGCTTAAATTCACCCTTTATTTTTACCCCACATTCACACTTCAATGAATTAATTAAAGACAAACAGTAACCCTGAAAACAATTGGACGAAATGAATTTGAAATAGAGGAAACGCTCGTAGCTCGAAGTCTCTTCGATTTTTTTTAACATAACCGAAGTTTATGCCCTAATATCCGAGAATTCGAAATAGATGAATCGGTCGTAGCTCGTAATTGCTTCGATATTTTTACTATAAAAACGTTTTCAAGTATGCCGAAATTTCCGAGAGTTCGAAATAGATGCATCGCTCGTAGCTCGAAATTTCTTCGATTTGTTTGCTATATATACTTAAACGAAATTACCCGATACGACTCATTTCAATTTCCGAGGAACTCGTTAAAGCAAATACTTTCTATTCATGAAATTGTTCTCGCCGGCATCCTAAGCTGAGATTTTATTGAGTAAAGTGCAAAGTCAAGTTTTACTACAGTGAGTATTTATTATTTATTTATTCGATATCGTATTTACTTGATATTTGCAAAACGTTTTGCAAGAGAAGGCGATACCAGATCGTACTGTTAAAAAAAAATCAAATCCAAAACGAACTACCAACATATACAAGAACTTTGAAAGAAAGTCTATCTAGTCGATATCGTGTTCCGTTTTTATCTCCTGCAACCACGTCGCAAGCGGATTCGATATCGAGACTTCACTTCAGCTACTCGAATTAATTTACTTCAAATTCGATTCGATTTTAAACCGCAATGTTTGCAGGGAATACACGAATTCCCAATGACATCTCTGTGGTGTTGAGAATGTATATTAGTGTACATATTTTTTCATTATCTACTTTATCAATGAACTAATGAATAGATTTCCAGCAGGGTTTTGAAACTGATCTTAGTAGTTGTTCTAGGTATGTTCTGCCCACAGTTTTTTGCGTCCAGGATTTCGCCACGGTTGGCGCCACCGTCGCTAGGTGGTTTTAGTCCATACTAAACGTTTGCTTGTGTCTCGGCTGTACTGGTTTATGTCTTGGATGCACCATTGGGTCTTTACTGTACTGGTTCATTCCTTGGATGTATCATTTGGTCTTCACTGCGCCCTAGCAGCATTAGCCGATACTACCAGCATACCTCGGTTTTGCTGTTTTCTTGCTTGACTGTGGTGCGAGTTTTGGGGATACGAGATCTTTTTGAGGTTACGAGATCACTTTCAGCACTCTCCAGCATAGGGAAATAGCATACGTTTTCTATTTTGATTCTGCAGTTTGCTTATTTTTCATGTCAGACTCGTAGCCCCTAAGTTGACATCAACATTTTTCACCTCGAGTTTTGGGGATACTAGCACAATTTGAGGATACGAGATCACGTTCAACACTCTCTAGCATAGAGAAATAGCATAGGATTTCGATTTTGTTTCTTGAATTCACTCATTTTTCATCGCGCCCTCGTAGCTCTAAGTTGACATCAACATTTGTGCCATATCTAAGGAAGGGTGGCAGTTGGTGGGAGAAGCTTTAGTGGTGGCGTTTGAGAATGGATTAAGTTTGGTCTGGTCTTGGAGGCTATACAATTTAACCTTGGGTTGCTTACTTTACTACGTCATACTAAAAGATTTTCTATCAGGAGATATTCAGTATTGCACCATGATTTGAAATTCGCAACAACAACTAATGTAGCTAGGTATGTTGCCTTAGATAAATAATGGAAATTAGTATAAATCTATTTTTTTGGTCTGCAGGTGTACTGCTTCTAAATTGATTCATTACATAAACAAATTCGTACAGTCCAATAATGTAAACAAAATTCGCACAGAGCCGAGTAAAGTAAACAAATTGAGCGGTTTATGTTTTTGTGTAAATGACAGATTCCCAATTTCTTTAGCTGGATGAAACAACAACAACTGATATTAATCTGTAGGATATGATGTCTTAAATGAGTAGTGGAAGTTATAATCTTTTGCTGTAAAACAAAACTGCAACAACTATAACGTAAGTTGTGGTCTGTAGGTGTGTTTTATAAACAAGAGTGATCATGTTATGATATTCGATGTGTAAAAATAGATCACGGCTGCTTGGGATGGTAAGACGCGAGAAATCATTAGAAGTAATGGAAATTAAAGCCTTAGAGAATTTTCAGTGGCCAGGCGGCGGGTAATTTGATATCTTGCGTAAACAAATACAGTCGAGTAAAGCAAACAAATTGAGCGATTAATGTTTTTTGTATCTAGGAGTTTGGATTGAAAAGTCTTACATTTTATGAAAAATTGTTTTTTATTTTCCATAAATATTTCTCAATCAGTCACACTGTCATGAGATTTGATTGACCCCGATATTATATTTCTCATGAAACTGATAAGAATATGATAATTTTATCTTCATACTATTGTAGTGAGTATGATATGTTGTCTTAGATGAGTAATGGAAGTTATTTGGGAGCTGTGAGTAACCAATAAAAACATTATCAGCATAGTCGCTTCATATTTATCTCTCTAAGGCTAAAGTATCATCCAAATGGTGTTGTATGAAGGAAGGAAAATTTGATAATTCTTCAAACCCATAGTGAAGACCGTAGTGGAGGTTGAGAGTGGGTACTGTAAGTTGTGGATTAAATTTAAAGTTTTGATGGGTGGTATTTGACATTATATTAATTTAGTAGGATATAAAAACTTTAGTGAAGAGCGTGGAAGAGAATAGTGTTATTTGTTTACCTTTTAATCTTAAGGTTTCAACTTTTTAGCATCCAAGCAGGAATGTTTTCTGTAAGTTGACTCGGTGGCTAGATAAGAGCGTGTTAATTTCATGTTCATAATATGATCTTGTGGTGAGCATAGGAAGGTAGCAGAGTTTTTTTATAAATCAAGCAGTTACGTTGGTATGAGATTTGATTGACTCCTATATCTAAAAAATAGTTCATATGAAGCTGATAAGAATATGATAATTTACCTTCATACTATTGGGACAGGTACATTATTTTTTTACCATTAAATTAAGAGTGCGTTAAATTAAACGCTTTGATTAAAAAAGGCTGTGTTATGATATTAATGTAGTATGATATGTTATCTGAGGTGAGTAGTGGAAGTTGTATGAGAGCTGTAAGTAAGTAGTAAAAACCTAATCAGCAATCTCGCTTGATATTTATCTCCTCTAAAGTATCACCCGAATGGTTTTGTATGAAGGAATAAATAGTTGATAACTCTCCAAGTCCATGGTGCAGATTGTGGTGTGGGTTGAGAGTGGGTACTATAAGTTATGTATTAAGCTAAAAGTTTTGGTGGATGGTATTTGGTATTTATCTCCTCGAAATGGTGTTGTACGAGTATCAGGAAGGAAGAAAAAAAGTTGATAATTCTTCAAATTCAATAGTGAAGACCGCGATGTTGAGAGTGTGTATTTGGAATGATATAATTCTAGTAAGATATGGCAGTATTATTTATTCATCTTTAAATCTTACCGTGAAAGTATTAGGTTGGTAGTGGATTAAATTAAAAGTTTTGTTGAAAGAAAAGGGTGTTATTATATTAATATAGTATAATATTTTGTCTTAGATTAGTACCTACTTGAGAGCTGTGAGTAATAGACCTGTGAGTAATATGTGGAATATTTTATAGATGAGTAGTGAAAGTTGAAAATGTAAGATTCCCAATTCCTTTACTGAAAAACAACACCAACAACAGCAACGACAACAACAACTGTAAATAGTATATAGCAAATCAATTTTTCACAAAATATTTATTCACATCAAATACATTATTTATATTTATATCTTAAGTTATAAACTTTTTCTCTGTTTTTCACATCGAAAATTCGATATCTAAAATTAGACAACATCAAGGTTATTGGAATGGTACAAAACATGAAAGCATTAGGTTAAGAGTGGGTTCAATTTAAGGCTTTGGTGAGAGAAGGCGATAATAAATATTAATGTAGGATAATAGGAGGCATTAGTCAGTTTTAGTGAGTCTCAGCTATACTATAGGTCAAATAAAAAATTCAAATGTCAACCGCGCTAATAAACGAAAGTTTTTCTAGTAAAAAGATTGGTAAAAAACGGCATATGGAGAGCTGTATTGGGCAGACTAAATCGCTGAGAGTATTATTGAAAGTCACCAGTCAAGGTGGAGAAATTACTCAGCGTGTAAGAAAAAGTGATTTTGTAAAGTGGGAGGAAATAAAATTAGTATTTACAGACAGAATTAGAAGTGGAATTATTGTAAATATAAACCATACAGATCCTAAGCTATTTATACAGGTTGCTGGTAAATTATTTACACGTTGAATTAAGAATATTTTAAGACGCCATCTCAATATTAAAGTTAATACAAAGTTGTGTGTTGATTTTATTAAGGATACTGGTGCCAATGAGTTTATAAAAGATATTAAATATTTACAAGCAAGAACTGCTCCAATCAATGTGGGCAATAATTTAAATGAGCGGTATAAAGTTAATATTTTGGACTCAATACTCACTCAGCTGGATGAGTTTCGCAAAAAAGTTCGTGGCTGGATATTGGCTTCCATAATACATTTAGCAGTACATATCAACAAATTTAAACAACACCGAGGATCTTCGTACATACCTCTACCCAAGGAGGTTGCTTTAAAGCAAGCTTGCATCAAAATAAAAATTATTGATAAAGCATGCTTCACTTGGGCTGTAACAAAAGCAATATACTCTGCAAATATTAACTCCTATAGGACATCATCGTATTCACATTATTCTACTGTGGTAAATTTAACTGGAATAACTTTTCCTATTGCGCTTAAACAGATTAAACAATTTGAAGACCAGAACGATATATCAATAAATGTATTCATCCCAAAGAAAGAGCGTTCCTTCACTACTGTTCTAGTTAGATCAACGAAGCACAAGATGAAGCGACATGTGAATGATGATGATGATTATTATTAAGGTAAAATTCAAACACTTGTTATGTTTCACAGAAAATATATAAACATTTTATTTAAATTGATGCCTAACGCGTTTCGATCTCAAAGATCATCATCAGAGGACTAATTAATATATACATCTTTTGAAGCCATCGAACCAATCATCATTGCCAATACATACCAAAGTGAAAATTACATACAAATAAATATTGAAATTAGAGAACTATGTTATTCCAACAAAAGCGGACTTAAGAGAGGGCTTGAATTTTTGAAATCAGTCTGTTCGTTTAACATGAAACTGCCTTTTTCTTTTTCCGCACGGATTTCTTTAATTTCGTATTTATCTAACAATCTCCCGGCCGGTAGACTATGCAGGAGTTCAACATTATTTTCAATTTTGTGCTTATTGCACATTAGATGCTGATGTACATTAGAAGCTTTGGAGCTAATGTGTTCCTTCAACCTAACTTTTAGTTTCCGTCTTGTTTTTCCGACATAAATGGCGTCGCAATCATTACAAGATATTTTGTAAACTCCACTTTTTTCCAAGTCATCAACCCCAGGCCTTAACTTATTGTTACCCAATAATTTTCTTAAGGTTAACTTGTTGGAAAAAGCAGGCAATACGTTATTGTGTTTTAAGGGTTTAATTAATTTATGTGACACATCTTTGATAAAAGGAATTTTCTTGTGTTTCATGTCACAATTTTTGTTTTCTTGAACGACAGCAAAAATCAAAGAAAGGTTTTTAATTTTTAGCTTGTTCCTTAGTTATTTGTCTATTAAGCTACTAGAGTATCCATTATTCTTCGCGATCAGTTTAATAGTTTTTATTTCATCTTTAAAATTATCTGGCGATAATGGGATAGATATCAACCTATGTATCATAGAGTGAAAGGCTGACAACTTAGTGGACCATGGATGTGCAGAGTCTGCAGGAATTACAGCATCACAAAATGTATCTTTTCTAAAGATTTTAAAAATTAATGAGTTGTCAGAGATAGAAATTGTCAAGTCTAAAAAATTAATTATTTTATTACCTAACTCTAAAGAGAATTTTATATTATCGTCAAGTTTATTCAATATATTATTCAAGAAATATTTTAGTTGTCGCTCAGTGCCCGTCCATATACATTAAACATCGTCTACATACCTATACCAGGTATGTACGTATGCCAAAATAGGAGAATTAAAGAAAACAATGTTTGCTCCAAATGGTCCATAAAAAATTCAGCATAAAAAGGTAAGGAGGCCGACCCCATAGCCAAACCATCTTCTTGAATGTAGTTTTTCCCATTAAAATGAAAATAATTTTGATTAAAACTTAAATCAATAAGGTCAATATATTCGTTAACTAGTACTATGTTGTGGATTTTCTTTTGAATTCTATTTATTAACAACTCACGACACCTATGGACTGGTACAGACGGAAACAGACTGGACACATCAAATGACACTAATTTAGCATTTTGTGGGATCTCCAAATCTTTAATTTTGTTAAATAATTCAATAGAATTTTTTACAGAATATTCAGGACTAAAACCAATTACGTTAGGTATTTTATTACTCAACCACTTGCATAGTCTCTGGGAAGGATAGTTAAAAGAGGCAGATACTGGCCTTACAGGTATGTTGTCTTTATGAATTTTAGGTAAGCCATACAAAATTGGAATCGAAGGGTTACAATTTTTTAATTGATATTTTAATCTGTTATCCAACAATAAACTACAGCTATTTAAGGTACAAACCACATCTTTTTGGTATTTGTTTGTTGGATCTAGTTTTACATCCCTAACCTGCATGGTCTCTAAACAGTGAAACATTTTTCTAAATAATCAGATGATGATGATGAAAGTAATAACAGGTTTCATTTTTGCTGAATTAAAAATCTTTCACGGCTTGCATGGAGACAACTCCAAAACATAAGGCTAGATTGTACATATGTGATAGATGTTTGTTCTATTTTTATGCTGCGAAAGAATGAGCATCACATATTCCTGAATGGGAGAACAAAAAATTAATACCGAATTAAGGAAGTCCGCCCATAGAATTAAATGTTAATACCACAACGGATACTCTACCACTGCGAAACATTACTCAATTCCATCAGAGTAACAAGGAGTAGATAAAGAAAAGATATGATCTAAGTCCAGTGTATTGTAAATAAAAAAATGTATTACATATAGTTATAGTTCCATTTATTGAAGTAATTTGCTTTAATTGTATTATAGTCTAAGTCTTAAATCTAAGATATACATTATTGGAAAATAAGGGATATATATTATAGTTATAGATATATTGAAATAAGGAAGCCCAACCATCCACCATTATCTGACCTGTTTAAAAGCTGTTTACCTGTTATCAGAGCCGTGAAAATATATTGCTTCAATCAAATAAGCACATAACCACAAATCTAGTGCATAACATACATTGATTCAATCCCCTTATCGGCTGTTTATGTAATAAATCAAATTAGAAGCATTACACCTGCAGACCAAAAAATTAGGTTTATACTAATTTCCATTACTAATTTCCATTACAACATACTTAGCTACATTAGTTATTGTTGCGAATTTCAAATCATGGTGCAATACTGAATATCTCCTGATAGAAAATCTTTTAGTATGACGTAGTAAAGTAAACAACCCAAGGTTAAATTGTAGCCTCCAAGACCAGACCAAATTTAATCCATTCGCAAAAGCCACCACTAAAGCTTCTCCCACCAACTGCCACCCTTCCTTACATATGTCACAAATGTTGATTTCAAATACGTAGAACAACTACTCATCTTTAACCCTACAATCGTATACTTACTTATACATGTATTTCACAGTCTGCCCTATGATGATAAAATAAAAATATGAAAAATACAGAATTTAGCCATGGTTTTAAAAAGATACCTTAAAAAATATTTTAATTTCATTTCTATAACTTCTGTTCCTTTAAATTTCTTTTCAATTAAAAGAAAATTTGTCTCTTAATACCTTTTAACCACATTTCACCTCACCTGTAAATATAGTTTCTTTCAAACTGTATCTAGGTACCTTTATGTAGTAAAAGTAGGCCATCCTAAATACTTAATGGAGGTAAAATGGTTGGATTAAGCATATCTACCTTAATAAAAATAAAACATAATTCTTTTTGTATTAAACATTTTCTTATCGCACAAGAAAGTTGTCCCGAAGAAGGTTAGCTTGTACTCAAACTTGTTTAAAAGTTTACGTCACTCATGTTAATTCTTGTTACTGCTCCCGTACAGCAGAGAGAGAGAGTTAGGTTGTCTATTGTTAGGAAAAATAAAACAAATTAAACAACGAGCTCAAAATCTACACAACAACATGATTCTATAAAGGCCCACAATACCCAGTAACCCAGTCCAACCACGCAGGATTATGTGCAGACAACAGACGTAACAACGCAAAATGGGTCATGACCTTCACCTCAAAGGGAACATAACACAGATAGAAAAGACATAAGCATCTTGTTGCATTTTCGTTCTCCTTAGGTAATCCCGTTTAGGCGGACCAACTAAACTAACCCCATAAGATGTGCCACTCTGTTGCCATCCACAATCCCATATATGCAGGATTGCTATATGAACTCCCGAAAAAGCTTTCCTTTTGAACATCTTATAATACGCGTGTGTGTGTGTGTGTGTGTGTGTGTGTGTGTGTGTGTGTGTGTGTGTGTGTGCGTGTGTGTGTGTGTGTGTGTGTGGATGCCAAGGAACCGCCTTATAATATTTTGTTAGCGGCGAAATGAGATATGAAAACTTCTTCTGAAACTGTATACATATATATTTTTTACTCGATGGAAAACTAGTGTAATCCGATATGGTTACAAGAAACCTTCTGATGAAGAGAAAATATGGACTTTTGCCCCAAAAATATGTAGATAATAGAAATTCACAAATTCTCTCCACCTGATGTTCTTAGGTTATCTTTATTTATGCAAGAAATCTGAAAAAAAGGGGTAAAATACGCGCAAGCCTGGAAGCACAAGAAAAACACGTGCTGTAAGTTTCAGTGGTGAGTTTTTGGTGAATATTGCGATACATTGCGATAAAAAATGCTTAAGCTATCCAGGTGTTAAACCAGGGTACTATACTACGTCACAGTTCTATTTTTTAGTGAAAATGCAAATATGAGGAGATTTTAATATCTATATAATTCCACTGATGCAAGTAGTCTATTAACTTTCATATTTTTGTAAAATCAATGTACGTACATAATGCTTATGACAGACATGGAGTATCCATATCTATAGATATTCCAAATAGCTAGATATTAAAGGACCCGTGATAGACATAAAAATGGCCACTGATGTAACAAACTGTACTTTGACATCTCAATTCAGTAAATTTGTCTACTGAATTGAGATGTCAAAGTATAGTTTGAAAGCAATTTAGGAATGGAAGTGATAAATTTATTAGCTTAATGCAAGCTAAACGGCAATAATTAATTGTAAATATACGACAAATTCAAGACTTGTTGCGAAAACAGAAAACATATTTAATTCCCTCGACCGAGAGCTGCAGCCCGTACGTTTTATTTAATTTCTCATTGGATGGAGAAGATTCCTCTTATTATCCCGAATATCAATATCATGATTTCTCTATACTTCGACAATAAACGTTGTTTCCGTGGAGTTTAATCTTATTCTTCTTCTTTTTTTTTCAGTAAACATATTGGTTCTTTCGACTCCATGTTGGGAAAAATTGTTGGTTCTTCTTCTTCTTTTTCGTTTTCTTGAGAAATAAGGGACATATGTTCATACTGTTACGCGACTTACGTTCTCGGTTCACGAATCGAGGGAAAAAAATATAAAAAAAGAATGCATTTCTTTTAAATTAAAACACTTGTTCAATATTTTAACAGAATTACTTTTATTTGATCAAGACTTCGTTCTTTCATCGGTTAAAAACTACAACTGCTGGGTTCTTTTACCTTTTCAATTATGCCTCGTATGCTGACGAGGCATTTACAATTTCCTTTTATTGAAAAACGAAACTGTCTGCACGTTTTTACTTAAATTTGGAGTGTGTTTCGTAATTAACGTTAAATTGATGAAAGCGCAATTTTGATATGTGCAGTTTGATGACTTTATTACTTTTTGAAAATGAATTAATATTAATATTTATAGGTAAAAGTATATACATATATATAAGTAAGTATATGTAGCATGCGTAACTCCTCTCCCCTAAGAAAGGGATGTCGGCCAGAAAAGTTGTGCCCTTGGGGGTTCGCCGGGCATATCTGATGTTGATATCCTTTGACATATAAGAGGCATTTTTTTGCGATGAGCTTTAATTTTCTCACGAATGACGAATATAGTGATGACCATCGTGATGAAACCAAGGATTGTTATTATAATATGCGTCAAATAATCCCTATGAGTTGTTTTTATTTCCAGGAGTTCTATGGCGTTTTTATTTTTTATATGGAAAGTTTTGATTTTTTGAAACTGTGAGGCCTCGATTGTTGATGAATAATTGATTTTACTGAATGCTGTGGGATAAATGTGGATATCATCCCAATATGTGTTGATGTTTTCTTGGTATGTTATGCCGTTAATCCCGACGCTGCAATTTTCGAAGTGTATAATTTTAGTGCCACTGAACTTTAGGTTGGTAGAGTCGCAATATGATTTGACCAAAATTTCTGGAATGTCGGTTAGAAGAATATAATTTGGTTCCGGTTGCTGGATATTTTGTACGTAGAGCGCTTCTTTTAAGGGACATTCTGCTGGTTGGTTACGGATTAGTGGTTCAATACATCGGGATATGTTGGCTGTTTCCTGGTATGATGATTCTTTGCAGTAATGAACATTCTTCGTCGAAATATTGAATAATTTCGGGACTTAGAATCACATAGGGTTTGGTAATTAGTGTCTTTGTGTGGTTTGTATGCAAGGAAATTAGGTGGAATATGGAGTAGATTTCTTGGGATAATATATGTAGGTATCCTGACATTAAACATAATATTAAGGTTACTATAATATGCCTGTAGTCCAAGTAATTCATAAATGTTTTCGTTTGAATTAATATCTACTGATTGGTTTTTGAGATTATTATAAATATCTGTTAATTCTCCAGGACTTAATATTTGTTTTGCTATAATATTTAATCTTGCGAGTACCATGGCTTCTGCTAAGTTTGTCAGATGATTGGTTAATATGTCAATATTGTAATTAATCTGGGTTAAGTATTTTGAATGTCTCATGATATCATCGCCTATTTTATTCTATTTTCTATTGTTTCCTTGTAGTACTTCAAATATTTTCCTATTGCTGAACATTGATGTGATTTGTAATATTTTCGTACCTATCCATCATTTGGTTGTGTATTGCTACCTGTCTATGTATTTCTGTTTTCATGTGGTCCTGATTAGAAACTAAAGTTTTGATTTCTTCATTTATTTGCTGTGCATCTTTTGCGTCCATGTTACGTGTTATGCTTTTTATTACATTACCTAGGCCATCTATTAAACTTCTTTTATTTCTAATGCTTGGTTTTAATGTTTCAAGTTTCTGTCGTAGATCTTGTAATTTAACGTTTGTTATTCTTACAGAGTCTCGAAGTTCGTCTTCATTGTCAATCTGATTCTGTGATTTTGTTGATTGTCGTCTCGTAGTTTTCCAGTCTATATAGTTAGTATCTGTCTGTACTGTATATATCTATGTGTAAGATTTCTAAGGGTTTTCCTGCGGTTTCGGGTATTTCGTATTTTAGTTTAGGAGGGTTGCGATCGTACTTCATTGTTTGGCATGTTATACAGTCATTTATTATCTTTGTGATTTTGACTTTCATTTGAGGGAAATAGAATTCTCTTTTTATACCCTAGATGAAATCATAGGGATATACTAAGTTTGTCATACCGTTTGTAACACCTCGAAATAATGATGGTAGAGCAAAATGGGTGTCCAATTCATAATATTAAAAGTTATTTCGATTTTTGCACGTCCGTCCGTCCGTCCGTCTGTGCGCACGATAACTCGAGAACGCGTATACTTAGAGTGCTGAAATTTTGTACACGGACTTTAAAAAAAAAAAAGTAAAATTAAGTTCGAAAATGAGACAAATCGGGCAACTCCTTCGTGGTGTTGCCATATAAAAGTTTCGTTTTCCGCTATATATTTGGACACTGCCTGAGAACGCATCGACGTAGAGAGCTGAAATTTCGTACATGATGTTTTTACTACATTAGCAAATATATCGATATAGATAGCTGAAATTTGGTACATGGTGTTTCATTGTACTAGCAAATAAAATTTCAAAAATGGACTAAATCGGGCAACTCCTTCTTGGTGTTGCCATATAAAAATTTCGGTTTTTTACGTATACTTTGAAAACGATCAGTCCAAGACATTTTTATTGTACTAAAAACTTCTGCAGAATACGAAATCCTATAAAATTGGTTATAATCATTTTTTCTGTGCGACAAACCGTTCTAGAAATATATGCGAAAAACCACTTCGAAATCAAACTTGAATAGATCGGTGACCATACGAAATTTAATACGGGCATTCATCTAGGGTATCATAAGAATTGGTCTTAGACCAATTCTAGCTTTTTTACTTGTTAAATGTAGGAATGTTTCGTTAATTCCTCTATGGTTACTTTTGTCATGATAACCTTTAATGAGCTTGTCTTGCTCATCTTCTTCAGTTATGTCTTTTAATATCTCTACACATCGAATTAGCTTAAAGGTTCGGCATCTTGCAAAGCAGTTTGAATAGACATTCTGGACTAGCGTAAGGGTGTCGTCGTCCGTGAAGATAGCTGTTAATTTGTTTGGCGGAAGGTATTTTTTGAAAATATCCATTGGCTCAGGTTTTGGAAGATTTGGTCTATTTGATGGATTAGGAGCAAATGGTCTAGATTGTTGATTGAATTGCTGTCTTTGGGGTAAATTTGTTGGGTTATTATAATATGTTCGATTAAATGATTGATTGAATGGTCTATTGTTATTTTGATTGGAGTTGAACTGTGGATGATATGTTGGTTGAGAATACCTTGGATAGGTAAGGAACCTATGAGGTGGAGCTGAAATTCTTGGCGGTTGAGAAAATCTGATCGGTTTTAGTTTCTGGTTATTATTTGGTTGTTTAGACTTACCATAAAAGATATTTTAATGTTTTACGCAATACGCAAATGCTTCTAGTAGCGATGTTGGTTGCATTGCTCGAATAGTGGACCCTAGTGGTTCTTTTAAACCTGATAAAAACACATTTAAGCACATTTCACTAAACAATCTTGTTTTGCTTCGATCACATTTGTATCTTTCTCGTGAATATGGATGTGATTTGACATGATCGCTTGCGGTTCAATTACTTCACTATAAAAACTTTCAATTGTCCTATTGGATTGTTTTAAGCTATGTACTCTGATTAAGTCTTGTTCCTCTTATCCAAGTAATGGAGAATCAGGTTGTTTTTAATAGAAACCCAATCTAACCCCATACATATTGAGAATCTCATTAACTTGGCCTTCAACTTTGTTCCTAATGGCTCGTAATAGAATTTTTCCATATGCTGTGCCATTTATTGAACTAGCAACAGACAATATCTCTTCAACATAGTCGATGAAGTCATATAAGAGTCGCGGATTGCCGTCAAATTTTGGCAAATCTTTGACTGCATCTGGGATTTTTAGAGAATTGAACACTGTTGAAGCAACAGCAGAGAGATCTACAACAGGGTTTGAAGGGTTTGGAGGGTTCCCTGTCACTTGGGCTATGTTATTGTTCGAAATCGTTGGGTTTTGCATTTTGTTTTTACTACTCATCTTATCTAAACTTGATTCTTGGAAAGTGCTTTCTATTATATTTGAAGTACTACACTCTTTTCTAAATTCTGTCGTATCTGAATCACTGCACTCAATATCACTTTGATCTTCCTCGCCAGTACTCGCACTATTAAATAAATTTGTTGCACTATTTCTCAAATAAAAGGGAAATCTTCTTAATTTGGAGGTTTTTCCTATTTTATTTTTATCGCTTATTCAAGTTCTGTTTATTTTGTTTTATGAAAAAAAAAAAATTATAATAAATTCACTCTTATTCGTGTCTCACTCTTGGTTTAAATTATAATCTTTTAATTTGCTCTATATTTCTAAAATTTCATTAAATTTCAGATATCATAAATTTCATTTAATTCTTTTCATAATTTCATTAAGCTATGAAGAGAATAAAAAAACATCTTGGTTTCAAATATCTTCAAAAATGTTTTACTATTTCTTTGTATATTTTTTTTTTCTTTTTTTTTAGGTACTTTTAATTCGTTGAGTTATGATTTACGATCTTAAATTTCACTTTTGTTTCTCAAAAAATTTACTTCGTCGTATGTATATTTATGCTACGTTATATAAAAAAAAAATTTTTCCTTTACTCACTGCTATCTTAATAAATGTAAAGTTTTATAATTTTAATTATAGAATAGATTCAATAGGATTTGGGTAGGAATATTCAATATTTCCGACTTACATGTACACAATCATGAAGAACGTTAGATAATTTCCGTGATCAGACCTAAGGAGAAGAATCTCGCCGATCCAAACCGAAACAACTGGAGTTTCTTTCTATAAAACCTCGAAAATTTCCTCTTATTGAATGGTAGTGTGAATTTACTTTACCGTTTCGCGAGGATCGTTGCCTGATCCTACCGACTGCGCCACTTACGTTCTCGGTTCACGAATCGAGGAAAAAAAATATAAAAAAAAGAATGTGTTTCTATTATTATTAAATTAAAACACTTGTTCAATATTTTAACAGAATTACTTTTATTTGATCAAGCTTCGTTCTTTCACCGGTTATAAACTACAACTGCTGGGTTCTTTTACCTTTTCAATTATGCCTCGTATGCTGACGAGGCATTTACAATTTCCTTTTATTGAAAAACGACACTGTCTGCACGTTTTTACTTAAATTTGGAGTGTGTTTCGTAATTACCATTAAATTGATGAAAGTGCAATTTTGATATGTGCAGTTTGATGACTTTATTACTTTTTTGAAAATGAATGAATATTAATATTTACTTTATTACTTTTGAAAATTAATGAATATTAATATTTATAGGTAAAAGTATATATACATATATATAGGTAAGTAAGTGTAGTTTGCTATTTAAAACACAATATTTCAGATATCATTAACAAGTTATTCTTTTATTCAACTTCATTGTTTACTTTTATAACGTTTGCAAACAATTATCAAATCAATTCTTTATAGTTATCGCTAGTAGTGTATTTCTAATTATCGCAATCCAAATAGTTTACTTCGTTCACTTCACTGTCGTCCAATGATAATCTTGTTCCAATGTTAGGATTTTATATCTTGATGTAATTGGTTCCTTTTTTATCAGATTTACTTCGCATTGGTTTGTTTTTGTATTTGCGTTAAGGATCGGTGATGATATCCTGCAGTAAAAATGCATATGATCCAACGTTGTGCAATTATGGATATCCTGTAATGCTAGTTCAATATAGTGCTTACGATTGTAGTCTATTAGTATATATTCCTTTGATGGTTCAATATATATGAGCGATCCGTTAAGGATTATAGGCAATGGCATTGTTTTAAAGATTTGATATGGTTCCTTGAAAGGAATGGGGATTCTGAGTTCTATGATTATTTTATTATTGAAGATATTCGCGACTATTGTACTCAATTTGTAAATTTGTGTAATTATCTTTTGTCTAGAATTCATGGGAAGCATCATTAAATTTGGCAATTCTTGCCTAATCTTTGATAAAAGATCTTCAATATTTTTCGGTGATATTAGTGTAGGATGGAATTTTCCATGCTTGGAATGTGTTAAAAGATCTATTAACTCTGACTGGGTATTCCTGTATCTAAATGCCATTAGTGAGACTAGTGAGATGAGTGATTCCAGTTCAATTGATATCTTATTATCAAGTGACCTATTTTCCATCAATGATGTGGCTATCTGCACTGATATTAGTTTTTTATGCATGACCATGAATTCCTTTTCAATTGCGACTTTAGTTTTGTTGAAAACATTTGCGGTTGCTTCGACTAACGCAGTTTGGCTTTTCATAAGGGAAAGGAAAGAGTCTTGATTTAGGGTGAGATTACGGATTTGCTCATCATAAACTTTGGCGCCATCTTCGTCTAATGTACCGAAGAGAGCTTTGGAGATTGAGCGTATCGCATTAAATAAAGCTCTTTGTTTCCTACTTTGTGTTACTAGGAGCATACTTTTATATTCTATATTTACTAATATAAGATTAATTTGCAGCAACGTACCATTACAAGTGTTAGCCATAGCTGAATTTTTATTCAGTTTCTGACAGATTGCTGTAATCTGCTGTGCGATGAATTGCATATTCCTGAAATCAGATTTGAAGTTTTGTAAATCGTAGTAGTTTACCATTTTCCATTCGTTTCTGTAGAAATTGGCTCTGCCGATTTCCTCGAAGTAAATGCCCGCGCTAGAATTTAGCTGTTTCATTTCGACTCTGAGCCGTGGATTATAGGGATGCAAAGTAAAAAGAATACAATTTGCATCATTTTGGAAACCTGGAAGATGACACTATGTTAATATCTCTGAATGATGTTTGAAGATGATGAAGTTGTTACTCTGAGAAAAGTTTTAGGTCATTGTCATGGACTCTTTTGTTATAGTGGAATTTTCGGGGGAATTAATCTCCATTATCTCATACGGACCTGACCATAATGGTGAGACCTTATTATCTCGAACTCTGCTCTTAAGTAGGACTTTATCGCCTACCATAAAAGATATTTGGACGGAGTTTTTGTCGTATTGCAATTTTGATTTTTCTTTATTTGCCATGGATATGTCTTTAGCTATTTTGAAGCGATGCTGGAGACGTGATTTTAACTCGTTTGCATAATTGCCGTAGTTATAGCAAACGGTTGGAGAAGATTTTAAATTGTTTAGAATTTCGGTTGGGAATCCGTAAAGTAGTTCGCGAGGAGTGGTTCGCGAGGGGTGGTATTGTATACAAACATGGCATATGGAATCCATGTATCCCAGTTCTGAGGATCTTTAGCTACATAAGAACGGAGGTACTCCGCTAGATTAGATTAGATTTGTGAAGGGGTTTATAGGTGTTAGCCTCGCAATCACTGCGACCTGAAAGATTTATTGTGAGTCCCCGTTGAATTGGCTCCAGGTTTAGACTGTTAATAAAGTTTCCTAAGCATCCTGACAGAAGCGGCAGGATGAAGTCTCAGCCAAACCCAGCTTGTTTAGGTGATACCTCAAGGGGCAATGGCCTGAGAAGAGCTCAGTGATCATTTTGAGCTCTGTTCTACTAAGGAGTAGGAGTTCTTTTGTTTTTCCGCCAGAGGTGTCGATAAACTTTTTTGCCTGACGAAGTCCTTGTAGCCTTTCCCAATACAGGGATTTTTGTTTATTCTCCCAGTTATTTAGGGTAGCACTTTGAAGTGCCACAAAATGGCTCTGGTCCGACAAACTGTGTTTCCGCTCCTCTTTTGGCTAGGCCATCCGCAATTTCATTGCCTTTGTGGCCCTCATGTCCAGGTACCCACATGAGGATAACTTTGATTCTCCTTGATAGATTCTTGAGGGTTTGTAGACATTCCCAGACTATCCCTGACTTGACAGTGTAGGACTTTAAGGCCTTGAGAGCAGCTTGACTGTCCGATTCGTTGAGCCATTTATGGCTCTTTTAATGCAGGTATTGGCACATTCTTCTATGGCCAATACCTCGGCTTGGAATACGGTAGGGGTAGAGCCTTTAATATATGGCATTTGGGGTCGTATACACCCAATCCGATCCCACAGTTTGTATTTGAGCCGGTTGTATACCACACCATCGATCCTTGTTGAAAGGACGGTTTAGTGGAGCGCCATTGTTGTCGGTCTCCAAAAACCACTTGGAATGGTCTTACAAAATCCACTCTGGGTGTGATTATATCAGATATTGTCGTCACTTGTTCGAAGCATATTTGTTTTAAGATACTTAAATGACCAACCAGATCGCCTGGTTTTAACTGTTTCTCCGTTTGTACTCTAATAGCACTGGAGATCGCTTCCTTTTTCACCTGCAAATGCAGGGGTGCAAGGTTTAATAAGGCTTCCATGACTGCTGTACTCCGCTAAGGTTCTGTGGCTTCTCTCCAATGCACCATTCGTTTGAGGGTGGTATGAAGTAGTTTTGAGCCTTTTTATTCTCAGCAACTTACATACCTCGGCGAACATGCCACTTATGAGTATAGAACCCTGATCTGTGAAGATACTTTCTGGAATACAATGTCGACAAGCTATGTTGTCGTGAAGGCTTCTGCTAATGTCTTAGACTCGGTGTCGACTATGGGAATAGCTTCAGAAAATTTTTACAGGTCGTCTTGGAATGTAAGGAGATATTTTTTTCCAGAATGTGAAACTGAGAGAGGTCGTACAACATCTAGGTACACTCTTTCGAAAGGTTTGGAGCTAATTCTCGAGATTTTTATTGGAATTTTAAGGTTTCTGAATACTTTGTTAAACTGACAAAGTTTACATTTCCTTACATATTTGACCAGGTCGTCTGACATGCCAGGACAGTAGAATTGCTTTTTGATTTTTTTAATTGTACGAGAAACGCCTTGATGGCCTCCCGTCGGTAATGAATGAAAATCCTTCAAAACATGTTCGATGTCATCTTTATCAGATAAATATTTTATTTCATCTCGATGGAGTTTGATGTTTATTTGTTTATTAGCGAAGACCTGGGTAACAATATTTTTAATAATTATTAGATTTTGTGGATCAAATATAGGGAAGGAGATATTTATTTGTTTTAACTGATTTGCTTCTGTGTATGAGCAAATCTCAGTTAAAATCTTTTCGATGTCTGATCTATTTCTTTGGGATCGACAAGGTAGACTAATTTTTGATATGATTATGATGGAGTCTTTTTTCTTGAAGAAGTTCAGTTCATTTGCTAAAAGTGGGGACTTATCTGAAAGTTTCAGTTTCGAAGCCAACACTATTTCAAGTTCTGTATCTTGCATTGACAAGATGTAGAATTTAGGATTCGCAATTTTAGTCAGTAAAAGAGGAAATTAGAAAATTAGGCTCAGTTATTATGACTGAGGAATTGTTTGTTGACGATGGAGCTGGGTTTAGAGTAATAATACTCGTGAGAGGGATGTTCAGATTCGCCTGAGCTTTAGCCTGATTTCTTGTTACCACATTTACGCAGGTAAGTTCTGCGAAATTTTCGCTAATTTCTGGAATGGTTCTACTGAGAGAGTCTGCATTTGTGTTGAGTTTACCTGATTTATGGACTATTTTGTAGTCATATTCCTCAAGACGTATTCTCCATCTCATTAGTCTTGAGGAGTGGTCTTTCAGATTCATGAGCCATATTAATGGTTTATGGTCAGTTATAATTGTAAACTGTCTACCATAAACGTATGATCTGAATTACTCAACTGCGAAAACGATAGCTAAGAGCTCCTTTTCTATTGTTGAGTAGCGAGTCTACGCACCATTGAGAACTCGACTCACGTAGCCGATTGGATGATCTCCTTGATCATAAACTTGCGAAAGAACAGCTCCGATGGCGTAGTCACTGGCATCGGAGGTGATAAAAAATTCTTTGTCGAAATTGGAATATGATAAAATTGGTGCTGAAATACCATAAACGTATGATCTGAATTACTCAACTGCGAAAACGATAGCTAAGAGCTCCTTTTCTATTGTTGAGTAGCGAGTCTCCGCACCATTGAGAACTCGACTCACGTAGCCGATTGGATGATCTCCTTGATCATAAACTTGCGAAAGAACAGCTCCGATGGCGTAGTCACTGGCATCGGAGGTGACAAAAAATTCTTTGTCGAAATTGGAATATGATAAAATTGGTGCTGAAATTTCTTTATTTCGCAATTTGTAAAATGCTTCATCACAAATTGCGTCGAACTTGAAGGGTATAAAGCGGCGATAGTAGCCGACGAAACCAAGGAAGGCCTTAATATCCTTTTCCTTCTTGGGTCTGGGATAGGACTGAACTGATTTAATCTTCACTGGGTCTGGTTTGACTCCATTTTCCGTAATAATGTGCCCTAAATACATAATTTCCTTTCTTAGGAAATGGCACTTGTCTGGTTGAAGTTTAAGTTTGAAGTTGTACTGCTGTGAGTCTGGAATTGTGATCTTTGAGATTGTATCCATGGACTACAATATCGCCCATATATACGAAGCAATAGATGCCTTGAAGATCATATAAGACATTATTCATGGCTCGTTGAAAAGTAGCAGGGGCTCCTTTTAAACCAAATGGCATACGATTGTATTCGTAGTGGCCATAGGGTGTGCTAAAGGCAGTTTTCACCTTGTCCTTCGAGTTCATCTTTATCTGGTGGAATCCACTGGCTAAGTCGAGTGTGGTAAAGTATTTCGACTTCCCCAACTGGTCTAATATATCAGTGATATTAGGCAGTGGGTACGCATCGCCAATACGCGAATATGTATTTGGTATAAATTTTAAAAGTTCACGTGAACCTTTCGGGTAATTATCATAAGTAAGATAACAAGCTGAGATCGACAGATGGGATGGGAGAGAATGGGAATTGGGTTTATGTTAACTATAATTAAATATATGTATGATTAAATAAGAGGTGAAAATGTTGTAAAACTGTACGGAAAGTAGAATGAGTTGTTTATAAAGGGTTTTCCAATAAGAGGTGTTATTTTGATATTCAAAGAAAAATGCCAGTTTTTGAGATAAATGATCGGATATTTATTTCATTTTAAAGAAGAAGGTATGCCGTTAATAATGGACAATAACATCAGCCAAATGACCACCACGACCACGCCTACAGGACCATATCCTTTTCATGAAATTTTCAATAACCAAATCGCAAAGTGGCTGCCCTATGTCCTCGATAGCCTCACGAATTCCATCTTTGAGGTCTTGAATCGACGCTGAGCTGTTGGCGTAGACCTTCTCTTTCACGTAGCCGCAAAGAAAGAAGTCGCAAGGTGTTAAGTCACAAGATCTCGGTGGCCAATTGTGATCACCTCTTCGAGAGATAACATGGTCCGGAAACTTTTCCCGTAAAAGATCAATGGTTTCGTTGCTTGTATGGCACGTAGCGCCGTCTTGTTGAAACTAAACGTTGTCCATATCAATACCATCCAATTCCGGCCATAGAAAATCATTAATCATCTGTCGATAGCGCAATCCATTCACCGTAACTGTTGCTCCAGCCTCATTTTCGAAAAAGTAAGGTCCAATGACCCCGCGGGACCATAAACCGCACCACACAGTCACACGTTGAGGATAGAGAGGCTTTTCAACAATAACTCTTGGGTTTTCTGAGCCCCAGATGCGACAATTTTGCTTGTTGACGAAGCCATCGAGGTGGAAATGGGCCTCATCACTCAAGAAGAGTTTTCGATGGAATTCCGGATCATTTTCATGCATTTCAAGGACCCAATCAGCAAAGACTTGACGTTGTTGATGATCGGCCGGCTTGAGTTCTTGTGTTAACTGAACTTTATAAGCTTTAAGACCCAAATCTTTATGCAAAATACGGTGTAATGACGTTTGTGGAATACCTAATTCCAAAGAACGTCGAGGAATGGACAAACCTGGGTTTTCTTCAACACTTTCGGCTACAGCAGCAATATTCTCGGCTGTTCTTGAGCGACGTGCACGGGTTTTATTCTTCGCATCACTAACTTGTCCCGACAGCTCGAATTTTTCTACCAATTTCTGTATTGCGGTCCGACAAGGTGCTTCACGACGACCCAAAAATGTTCGAGTTTTACGAACCGTCTCTGCCACATGTTCACCATTTTTCTAGTGAATTTTAATAATTTCAATGCGTTGTTGAATCGTGTATCGTTCCATTTTTATTAATGGCGTAATTTCTACTTGTCAAATGTCAAAAATTGACATCTCCAAAAGTGACATCTATTGAAATAGCGGGCTAATTAAAATAACACCTCTTATTGGAAAACCCTTTATAATAAAAATTTATTGCAATTAAAGAGACGTTTGAAAAGTATATTTTTTCATATCATGTCGGGTAGTTATTTTGTTGAATGTCAAAAAATGACAGCTCCAAAAGTGACATCTACCGAAATAGCGGGCTAATTAAAATAACACCTCTTATTGGAAATCCCATTATCTCAACGTTGGTTTATATAAGTTGGAGAATTGGGTTGAAATTTAGGATAAAATTTATTAAAATTTTTATAAAAGAGGTAAGCAGGCAGATTGATTGACGTGATTCGAGAAAGTTGGGGATTAAATTTGCTTTTAATCATAATTAAATATATATCTAAGATTACAGTATAGAAGACGTGGTAAAATTACGTGCACAAATTGGTTGAGGCTCTCAACAACAGTGCGTAAATATTTCGCTTTAAATAAAATTGGTGGTTAAACGTAAGGAAAGAGGGGAAAAAATGTAGCAAGAGGAACAAAAAATTTAATTAATTCATTTTCCAAAAGGCAAATTTTTAATTTTCTATGCAACTAGAAAATTTTTGAATTTTTTTTTTGTTTTTTTTTGACGCAATGGGAAAGGAAAATTGTTTTTTTTTTGCAATTAAAAAAAAAATAATCTAAATTTTTGATGCAATAGGGAAAGAAAATTTTTTTTTTTACAAAATGTTGTCTTGTTCTTTTTGCAATTAAATAAAATGAGCAGTTGCATCAAAATTTCTATCTCCAACCAAAATCTTTCTCCTGATCAATAGACTTAAGAATTTCTATTGCAGGGGATTGATTATTGGTTTATCAAATTCCTCTGGCCAGCAAGTTCACGAAGCCTTAACGCAGAGGTCGCTTCGTGGAGCAGCGTATTTTGTGCACAGACGCAAAAAATAAAATAAAAATTTTACACAAATCAGGAAAATTTCTGTAAAAAAAGAAATTTTTTTCTTTTTCTATCTTAGTATTTATCCAAGTCTTGGTTTTTAGTTCCGATAGCTGTAAATGACGATGCTATAAATGTAATATTTGGAATCCTTTGTTAGGCGTTTTGGTTTTTGATAATGTTGCTGAGGAATGAAGATAATGATGATGAAGATAGTGAAGATACGTTGCGTGTCCGGGACGACGATTTCTTGTAGTCTTCCTTCTGGGAATCGTCTTAGTGAGGCAGGGATGAAGCCTCCTTGGCTCCCACGGTGAGCGCTCTGGCGCTTAAACTTTATTGTTGTATTTCTTATTATTATTGCTATTCCTCTAAGCACCCTTTTTAGGGTACCCGGGCTTAGTTTTTTTTTTTTTTTATTATTTGTTATATATATTGTAGAAAGGAACTATTTATTGTTGTTCCTTTTATATATTTATCTTCTCCGTATATTTGTATTTATTAGCGCCATTTATTATTTATTGTTGGTTTAATTTTTAGCAACTTATTATTTTCTTTAGTTTTATCTAATTTATTTATTTATAGTCACTGATTCGAGAAAAAAACAGACTGCTGCCACCAGTTATTATATCGAGCGCACCGTGCTCCTTAGAGAGTGCACTCGTTTTTGGGGTTTTTAGTTAAAGAAACAACAAGAATTAGAATTAGAATTAATTTCTCACTATAATTAGATGTTTCGCAACTTACTAATTTTGCACAAAAATTAGGTTGTTTTCAATCCTTTAAATTTACACAATAACAATTTTCACAATCTATGGATTTTATACAAAAATTAGAGGCTACGTGAACTTTTAAATTTAGAGCTCTTTTCGTTTATCTCTACTCGGTCAGGCGATAAAAAGACAACTCCTCGAGGTTTGGGCTTGATGGCCCCAGGTACCCACGATTGCTTCAAAAGCTTTTTTATTTCTTTTATTGCCTTCTCACCGCGTTGAAAAAACCTACGTGAGAAAATGCAAAAAGTTTTGATGCGAGCTATATGCATCAATAAAAACTGTAATCCGATATGCACTTGTGCGCCCGTCTTGAAATGAAATATTAATTTTAAGAGGGCACGAGTAATTGTGATAATTATATGTATGTATGTATGTACATACAATTAAATTGAAGAAAGTAAGTAATGTACGTATGTACAGTATACATACGGAGAAAAAGTAAGAAGACACTGTATGTAGGTATTTAATTAGTTTTGTGAATTAATTTCTAATGGTTTTTTGCCAACTCTGTGTGTGATCTGTTGTTAATAGTTCGGTCAATTTTGCTTGTTTTTTTTCTCCGTCTGGTTTTGCAAATTTTTTTCTGTGTATTCTTTGTGACCGCTTGCTGTGGGGAATTTCTATTTTATTTTATCTGTCGCTTGTGCTCTTTTGCACTGGCATTTTATTTATGCATTTCATTTGTGGTAAGCTTGCTTAATAATTTTATGTGCTTCAGGCTACTCATACAATTAATTTAATAATTACAGGAATTTTTTGGTTATATTTTGTTGTTTACCATCGCCCTTTTAGATTGATCGCCATCTGTGAGTCAGAATTCTCAACACTGTGATATTGGAGGGTTTTCGTAGCTTGTCCTCTATACAATCCTTCTTTTTAATTAACGCCTAAATCTCTGCTACTCTTCTGTTTTACAGCTTACACTATATAATCATGACCACATGTACTGTATGTTCGTCTGCCACCAATGAAGATGGCTTCATTTATGACGGAATTTGTGGTAAGTATTTTCATTCCTCTTGCCTGCGCCGTACTCCAAGGTGTTCTCCTGTTTCTGCCACAACTTGTGGCGAATGCTTAGCGATTAAGCCGTGTCATGTTCTACGACTTATCAAAGGTATGTTCGATTTGTTCTCAAGCGACCAATCCTTCATTGCGGATTGTGGTAAGCACATATCTGCCAGCTGGTCGTACCTCAATGCTTTATCCGAGGACCTTATTACCTTTAATTCAAAACTCGACAAGCTTCTTAATTTTTCAGAGGCGCTCAGTTCATACTCAACCTTCTTACTTGATAAGTCGCATGCTCTCTCTACTCGTCTCGAATGTCTGACGTCCACTGTTGATGATTTTCGCGCCCCGCCGAACCATTGTAACACGCCTCTTTCACCACCTGGTGTCGACCCAATCCTTAAAGATATTCAGCAAAATATCCGGCTAGTCAAGAATGATCTTGTGGGTTGGTCTGCTTCTGCTGCTAAGGATTCCCTGCTTATTGGCGCTATCACCTCGTGTTTCACGTCTGGAAACTTGAGCATTTCTTCTTCTCCTGACGTTACGCCTTCTGTGAATGGACATACGCCTAGTACTGATGCTTTTTCGCTGTCAGCAGATGTGCCACCTACTCAGCCGCCTTCCTCCAAGCCTCGTCGCAAGCAACAGCCGCGCCGGATGAAGCGATTTAATCCCAGTACGAGTGCCTCAGCTGTTATGGCCGTAGGTAACGCTGGGAGTCAATGCTCTGATAACATCATTCTAAGACCTGTATCTGTATCCGCGGTATTGAATGATACTTCATCTGTGTCGTCTCTAGATAATGGTGCTGTTGTCCCTTTGAGAACAGTACCAAAACTTTCGAGTGTTTTTGTCACCCGTTTCTCTCCAGAAATGTTTTATAAGGACATATTGAAGTATCTTAAGTCCAAAAATATCGCAGCTGATGGCATTTCTTGTCGTAAGTAAAAGTTCTAAACCGGTTGCATCCTTTGTTTTAACCGTCTCAGAAACTGTGGGGGACAAGTTATTGGATCCCACATTTTAGCCCTCTGCCACGTTTACTAAATTGTTTGTACCTTCCGGGCGCCAACCTAGAAATGCATCCAAAATAAGCAGCGATACTCCAAAAAACTCAAATCACTCTCCCTTTACTATCAAAACGTAAGGGGGATTCGTACAAAAACCACACAAAAACTTCAAAGCCTCTGCTGCGGCTTGTTTCAACATAGTTGCTTTCACTGAAACTTGGCTGTATCACGGTTTTCGCGAAGCTGAAATTTTTGACAATTCATATCAAATTTTTAGAAGGGATAGACATACTGAGTCTGTGGCTTGAGGTAGCTGCGTACTCATCGCCAGTAAAAGCCAGTTTAATTGTAGCCAGGTCGAGCTTCCCAGTTTCTCCAACACTCTTGACATCGAACTTCTTGCTCTTAAGTTATCTCTTTCAAAATCTGACTTATACATTATCTGTTGTTATATCCCTCCAGACTCCATAATATGACAAAGGTCAGAGTATTTACGACCTACTCATTTTAACATCTAATTTTATCCATGGTAAAATGGAACCTATTGAGGAATTACTACTAATTGGTGATTTTAACTTACCCAATATTCCATGGGTACTAAATGAAGTTGACGATGACTATCTTCCACTTAATAACATGACAACAAAGGAGTCACTATTCCTTGACAGTCTCAGCCAAATCAGTAATGTTAAGAATGACATGTAAAGGCAGTTGGACCTGGTATTTTCTACTGACACGGGTAACTTCATAGTTGAGCCTAGCGCAGTGAGAATGTCTACTCTTGATAAATATCACCCCCTCTACTAATTACATATTACTATGAAACCGAAAACATTACAAATTGTGACGAAACTCAATATTTTTTCAATTTTAGAAAGGCTAACTCTTCGGATCTTTCCAGTAGACTTACATCTATTGACTTCAACACATTACTGTCTAGCAATAATGTTGACGAAGACGTTTCTAAGTTTTACATAATTCTTTTCGATTTATTTTCCTCTCACGTTCCCTGCGACCGTCAGCGGCTCTCTAAAACATCTCTACCATGGTTCAATAAAGAACTGAAGCGTCTTAAAAATAGAAAGAATAAATTGTGGAAAAGTTATATGAGGGATAAGGACAGTATAAGTCACAACACCTTCCTCATATAATGAGTTCAAAGAACTTTCCTCTACACTTTATGATGAGCATGTTCACAGCATGCGTACGAAATTATTTAGTGACGCACACATCTTTTTTAAGTTTATTAATATGAAGCAAATAACGGACAACTACCCCAATACTATGAGGTACAAGGATTCTGCTAGTGATGATTCGTCTAAAATTTGCGATATGTTTGCTTCTTTTTTTACTATGAGGTACAAGGATTCTGCTAGTGATGATTCGTCTAAAATTTGCGATATGTTTGCTTCTTTTTTTGACAATGACTTTGCCTCGTCAAATTTTCAACCTCAAAATAGCAACTTCAGTCATATGAACGGCTATGGTAACGTTTCATTCACTATCCCTTCAATTTCAGAAAGGGATATACTCGATCATATTAATGGGCTTCCATTGACTTCACAACTGGTCCTAATGGGATCCCTCCTGCCTTCTTTAAGTCATGCTGCCTTGGAGTGGTAGCTCCGCTGAGAATTAATTTCCAAAAATCGCTCGATAGTGGTTCTTTCCCCCAGCTATGGAAAAATTCTTTTATCATACCTATCCATTAAAAAGGTAGTAAAAATGAAATTTGTAACTATAGGCCTATTGCAAAATTATCTTGCATGCCCAAATTATTCGAATCTATCATTTACTGTCAACTATCAACTTCCTATAAGAATTTGCTCTCTTCAAACCAACATGGGTTTATTTCAGATAGGTCTACAACAACTAACTTGCTGGAATTTATCTCGGATACCGTTGGCGGGTTGGCAAAAGGCTATCAGACAGATTGTATTTATACAGACTTTACTAAAGCGTTCGACAAGTTATCTCACAACGTGGTACTCCTTAAAATGGAAAAGTATGGGTTTCCCTCAACATTTCTAAAATGGACAGAGTCCTATTTAGATAACAGAACATACCAAATCTTATTTCGCCATTCCGACTCTAGAGTCTTGAAGGCTTCATCTGGCGTACCTCAAGGGAGTCATTTGGGCCCGTTGTTCTTTATTCTGTCTATTGACGACATTGTCTCTGTTCTGAGGTACTGTAAGGTCTTGATTTATGCTGACGATATTAAGCTTTTCGTTCTGATTAAATCTATTCACGATTGTGAACAGGTACAGGGTACCCTTGAAAAATTTTACAATTGGTGCGAGAGCAATAATTTGGTACTCAATATCGACAAATGTAAGGTTATGACTTTCCATAGGAATCAGACACCAATCACTTATGATTATAAGTTCTCTGAGTCCTCGATTGGCCGTGTGGGCTCTGTCTGTGACTTGGGTGTCAAATGTGACCACAGATTGAATTTTATCTCCGATATAAACTATATGGTATCAAAGAGTAGCTCTATTCTGGGTTTTATAAAACGTTGGTCCTGAGAGTTTTTAAATCCTACAATAAAATTGCATTTGTGCACTTGCTTTGTGAGACCACTTCTTGAATACGCTAGCCAGGTCTGGTCTCCTTTTTACGGTACACATATCGAGCGCATCGAATCTGTTCAGAGAAACCTTTTACGATTTGCTCTCAGGCACCTAACCTGGAATAATTCATTGATTCTTCCACCCTATGAAGATCGGTTGCAGCTTTTGAATATGCACTCACTTGAGAAACGTCGCATGGTTGCCGATGTAACTTTTGTTCACCAACTCTTAAACGCGAATGTTGATTCCCCGTTGTTACTTAACAAAAGCTCTTTCCGTGATAATAGGCACAATTTAAGAAGGCTACCTATATTCCATGTCAATTCCTCAAGGTCTAACTTTGGCATGTATGAACCTATTAATCACATGTATATTACTGTTAATAATTTGGCTGAGCATTTTGTTGTTGACGACTCTAAGCATGTCTTAAAAAAAGTCTATATAATATTTAATCTTTTTCGTTAGATTTAATTTATAATTTTATATTTTTGTTCTATGTCGCATTGCATGTCATTTTATCTGGTGTTTGGTCTATGTTTAGTGTAACATACTAATACTAACATCGACTAAGTGATGAAATGCATATAGTGTTGACCGTTTATTATTAAACGTGTCCATGCTTGTGTTAAGCTGGTTCTGATAGTCAAAAAAAAAAAAAAAAAACCGAAACTATGCATACCGTGTGAATGGAATGTGTGTCTGATAACAAAATGCAATTTATGCTAAATTGCATTTTGTTATAATATGGGAATGCATTTCTAAATGAATTTTGAATTTATATTGAAATTTTAAGATGAAACAGTTTTTTTATTTTCAGGGTCTTTTATGTGGTACATCAATATATTGTATAATAGGACAATATATTGATGTACTGCCCTTATGGTTGTGATTCGGGGCATTGGGATCTGAGTCACAACTTCTTTGTGTTTTCACTTTATTTAACTTTCATGTTCATGTAGGGTGTAATATTATTTTTCTTAGACAAATTGTACTTTTCCTCTTATCTACACTATTTTTATTTCACTATAAAACTTTCACTGTAAATATCCGTAGCCAGAAATCAATATTACGCACGGAACGAATTGAGATACATATGTACCTTAACTATTTTTTAACATAACAGTTAACAAATATAATCACTTCCCAGCTAATTTAAAATCCGCATCCTCCATCCATAAAGAATATAGCACTACTGATTCTGAATCAAGTGAATAATGGTCAGGCAGTATGGAGGGAAAACAGCACTACTTCACACATACACAAAATTTCACTTCACTCACGGCTTGTAAAGGCAAAATGGCTGTAGTGATGTTTGTGACAGTTTACCATATCTACCAAGCCGAATGGCATGGGATGGGAAGTGGAACAAATTGTTATAAGCTATTTTGCTTGTCTTTTTGCCCCTTTCTTCTGGTACAAGCTTGTGCATGCTGTAAGTTCTCTTTCTTCCACTTTAGATTTACATAGGAATCTTTGTATTAAAAATTGACCAGTGTGTTAATTAAAAACATGGAAAGAGAAAGTACAGTCACAGTATAGAAGCATCCTCTTTATGTGACAGTACAGTTTTAACAGAGCTGTTCTACTGTATGAATATACTGTGACAATGCATTGCAATGAATTTGCACGAACTTACACATTTTCCGTTCGTTTACTTTCTCGTGCCTACTAAATTGCACGAATTTCGTATACGTCACAGCCTCCCCTTTAGCATGAATTTACCGAAAGTTTTTAGTTACAGCACTATTCTTGACAGCTGTCCTAAGGTCATAAGGAAGTTCAATCAAAATGTCGAAAGAAGATGGTTTGACTATTCAATGATCTCGTGGGACTTTGCGGGAGTGGAACAAATTAAAAAAATAAAACATTATTCAATTCGCAAATGTTATTCCAAACTTTTTTTCTTGTTGCATGAAAGCATTCGTTTACTTTTTCATGCACTTTACGTTTTCCCCCACCACACGAATAAGTTTTTACCCAGAAAGTTTTTGCGCACAGACCTAATATATACTCAGTGTGCAGCTTCTGTCAACGATTTCAAAAAGTACTCGTCTGATTGTATCCTTTGAGTGCTATAGGATGTTGAGTTTGATTGTTTGCCATTTTTCTTTCATTGTTCTTATCTAATAGTAGAAACTTTCTAAAATTATGACTAAGCGAAATATTTCACCTTCACCTTCTGGACACATCACCTGTAGTGAATGCACCGAGAACAAGCCTTGTCACGTCCTAGACTCATGAAAAATTTTCCGGAAGCAATCTCTGGGGACCAATCGTGATAAAATCGGTCGGTTTTCAGCTAATCTGTCTAACTTCCAACAATTTTATGGTCATGTACACTTCTTGAAGTGTAAGATGGAAAATCTTCTCAGCTTGACTACATGCTGAATTCTAATTCGGTTGCGATACTGTAAAAGAATCGTGACATCTCATCAAAAATTTCATTTGTGTCGAGCGCACCTTTGACGATCTTCACGTGGTAATATCACGTGATCCGCCTTTAATATCCAGTGCTAACAGCGGGCTGGCTTTACCTATCATAGAGGATATCAGGCGCACTATTAAGCAGGTGAAGAGCGATATTAGTTCTTTTTCATCGACCGTACTGAAGAATTCTGCGCTTTTGGGTTTTCTGGCTCACGACATTGGGAATTTAACTATAAAGGATTCTTGCAGCTCTTAAGCGCGACAGCCTAAACTGAGCCCCAACATGTTTCTACTCCTCCCTCCTACGAGAATATGTGGGATAGTTTCAACAGGAGCAACTTGAAACAGTCCGGTCTTAACTCCTCGGACACAATTTCAACCAAAAGTCGTGCACCCATGACAAGCAGATAGTGTAACAGGTTGAATTTAATGACCTTTTACACAAAGTGTCTGAAAGTTTTAGTGACTTCATGAAGTACTACAAGCCTTTACGCTGATAGTGTAATGCCAAAAATAACCTAATATTAAGAAGATAGAACACACCTGAACAAAATTGGAAATTTGTCGTGTTTTTTAGACCGAAACAGGTAATGTTAGATACTTGCATTTTTTGCATGAATGGGGGAAAAAACTTGGCTGCATTATTGTAGTGCAACAGAGACAACGAGTTAAAAACCAAAATCGCGAGAACGTAAGATTACCCGAACGACAAAATATTTTTAAATCCCTCAAAATCCTATCAAACTATCCATAACAATGCACATCAGGTCACACTTTTTTAAGAAAAAGATAAATTTTGCTTTGGCCAATGTGCTGAAAGGAGATATAAAATTCCTCTCAAATGAAATTCTCATTTTTGCCGAAAAGATCACAGAATCCAGCATGAGTTTCTCCCACCTAATCTCTGCAGTGCAGAG
This sequence comes from Dioctria rufipes, assembly GCA_963924295.1. NCBI lineage: Eukaryota > Metazoa > Arthropoda > Insecta > Diptera > Asilidae > Dioctria > Dioctria rufipes. Next base: position 152,891,348 of record OZ002743.1, on the reverse strand, counting down.
CAAAATGAATCTAAACAGAAGCACGTGCTGCTCAAATAGCATAGAAATTACACTAACAAACATTGGCATTGCTATAAAAAGCATTGGCCAATTCTCTCGATGTTTCAGCAAAAACCGGTTTTCACAAAAGCGCGGGAACATTTTATGAGAGTAAAATGGGAAAACTCCGCCCCTTATCATTTATTTACAAAAATGAATTATTTGTAATTCTGTTTCGTTGCATGCAATTTATGCTTTCACATTTTTTATCTTTATTCATAAAAGTTTTAAAAAGATTTTGGTATTTTTTAAATTTTTTTCTTTCTTTCTTCCTTTTCTTGCCGTGTGCATTTTAAATGAAAAACAAGTAAAAAAGCTAGAATTGGTCTAAGACCAATTCTTAGGATACCCTAGATGAATGCCCGTATTAAATTTCGTATGGTCACCGATCTATTCAAGTATTGATTTTGAAGTTGTTTTTCGCATATATTTCTAGAACGGTTTGTCGCACAGACAAAATGATTATAACCAATTTTATAGGATTTCGTATTCTGCAGAAGTTTTTAGTACCATAAAAATGTCTTGGACTGATCGTTTTCAAAGTATACGTAAAAAACCGAAATTTTTATATGGCAACACCAAGAAAGAGTTGCCCGATTTAGTCCATTTTTGACATTTTATTTGCTAATGTAGTAAAAACATCATGTGCGAAATTTCAGCTCTCTACGTCGACGCGTTCTCAGGCAGTGACCAAATATATAGCGGAAAACGAAATTTTTATATGGCAACCCCACGAAGGAGTTGCCCGATTTGGCTCATTTTCGAACTTAATTTTACTTTTTTTTTTTAAAGTCTGTGTACAAAATTTCAGCTCTCTGAGTGTTCGCGTTCTCAAGTTATCGTGCGCACAGACGGACGGACGGACGGACGGACGGACGGACATGCAAAAATCGAAATAACTTTTAATATTATGAATGGGTGTCCAATCCATTTTGCTCTACCATCATTATTTCGAGGTGTTACAAACGGAATGACAAACTTAGTATACCCCTATGATTTCATCTAGGGTATAACAATCGGAAAACTCTTCTGTGTCCTAACTTGTCATTAAGTTAACTTCAAACAATATTACTACTACCTCGAGTTTTTCTGTAGCTCGCCAGGAAATTTTTCTGGATACTGTGGTATCACCGAATGTGGACGCGATGTTTGACGAAAGGACGAAAGCTTCTGTTTTGGATGTCGGTATTCTACGGTCTGCTTCGTTTGCGAATAGTGCCTCAACTAATGATACTTCGCCTGTAGTTGTGGATATTGTTACGTTGCGGCCAGCCAAGCTTCCTAAATGTGTTTTCGTATCTATAGTACATCCTGACACCACCGAAGATGAGATTATTAAACACATTTCTTCACGTATCGGCACTCCGAGATTTTTGATTGCCTCTAAGAAAATATCTGCGCGACATGATCGTGAGAAACGCTCATTTTTTGCGTCCTTCAGGATTTTAGTTCCGGAACATGTGTTTCAGGTGGCCCTCTCTTATGATATATGGCCCTGGAATTCTATCGTGCGTGAATATATTCCAAAGGGACGTTTTGGATCTTCTATTATGGCAAAAAACATGTTAGCGAAGTCTCCGTCTACTATGCCAATGTAAATGGTCTTCGCTTCAAGACGACTCGCCTTTTTACAAGTTCGACGAATTCCTGTTTCGACGTGGTCTGCTTGCCCGAGACTTGGTTTTGTGAAAAGGTTACAGATGAAGAGCTTTTTGCTCCCGAGTTGTTGGTCTTCCGGCGTGACCACCATTGTTTATCTCTGGATGCTGCTGGAGTGTTTTGCGGCGTTCGTTGCGACCTTATGTAACACCTTAAAGCAAATTTCTAGAGAGAAAAAGAACAAAAAAAAACCAAGTGCCAATGATGAGTGTAGGATGGCTTAAAGCATCGGGCGCCAGGTCCCATGTAGGAAAGCTCTCCAACGTTTATGCGCGATGTGTGCAATGATCCATTACTAGAACCTAACATATCGCATATTTCGGAACCATTCAATTAGAGCATGGTACTACGTTACCGGTGTCGCTTAGATTTCGATCTTCCACAAACTTCTTCTAAAGGTGCCGGCTAGGACTCGTTGGTGGGCGTGGGAGGAAGATCGGTACTGCGAAGCAACTCAGGAATAATTAACCACATTTTGAACACGCACCGCGATCGAGGTCATAATCACACCCAATCACAAGAAACGACCCTACTACTAGACGATACTAGATGAGGTGTACACAAGTTCAGTATCTACTCCATTTCAGCTACTAAATCTCTTCAAAATCTAATTTTGTTCGTACTATCATATATATATATACGGCCTATCGCCAACAAGTGGGCGCAACCAATACACCCCTCGATTCTCTTCGAGATTCAAAACAATTGCTCAATTTTTCTTTTTTTTTCTTTTTCTTTTTTCTATATAGTTATAATGATACACCATAGTTCAAATTCAAATTCAAATTCATTTATTCCTGGTGACAGTACATACAAGATTTATAATCTTTTTTAAGTAATATTATATATTAATTCTAGAGATAATTGAAAAAAAAAACTTTAACTTTATAACTTTACGTTATATACCTAATCGTGCAGCTCAAAAGCGAAGATAAAATTTATTATTTAAACTTTACATGTTAAATTAAATAAAAATGTTATTTTAAGTGGGTTTTAACTAGCGTTTTAAATACACTGACAGTGCCTGCTGTTTGGATAGCAACAGGTAAACTATTCCATAGCCGGATGATCTGAACAAAGTACGAATTCTCCATGACCAGCCTATGAAATTGTGGCAACACTAAATTTCTATTCCGTTGGGATGTTGTAAACAAGAATAACTCTCTAATATACTCTGGCTTATTTGACTTCAGTATGTTATACAACAAGATAATCGATTTACGTTGTAGAAAATGTTTCAACGAGCATCCTAATAAATGCATTCGAAAAGAGGATACATGGTCAAACCTACGTAATCTAAAAATGAATCGAATACAGTCATTAAATGCAGTCTCTAATTTACGTCCACACACACTATCCAGTTTGGGAAAAACAATGCTACCCGAAGTGAAATGAGGCAAGATTAACAATTTCACTAGCATTAGACGAATACTACAAGGTAAGATATTAGCAGAAAGCCAAAGCCTTCGTAAACCAGAATATATTTTCCTCAATTGCATATTGACATTATCACAACACTTCATACTGCTATTAAGCTTAATTGATCAACACACCTTTTGCTACTAGCAATACTCTGGCGTAAAGGATCACTTCACTCAATTATAGCCCGGAACTCCCTGGAGCAAGTCTTAACCAAACAAAAATGCCTCAAAAAAAAATATTTGTCAATATCCACGGAATTCACTTGGTCTTGTGCAAAAAACAACTGCCTAATATGTGTGAAAAAATAAAACTTTAGACGTTGATTACTCGGAACATCACACTTACATGTATATAATATATATTCTGTATTTAGTGAAAATTCGACAAAAAAAATTTAATATATACAGGGTGATTCAGATCAAGATACCTTCCGGTATACCACGCGATTCCTTGAGGTAAGCTGATCAAAAAATTGTTCGACATACCTACCTACCCCCCCACCCCCCCTTCCTAGAAACCTTCCTTTAGGAGTTTTGGCCAATTGAAGATTTCGCCAATATTCGTGAACTCTGATGGGAATAAATGAATATAACCTTTGAACCACCTTATAGATTTTGGTTATTGTTGGCTTATTAAATAGCCAAGAATAGGAGCTGTCGAGAAGTGTATTACTCTGTATTTTTTATTTAAGCATCTTTTATTCTCAAATAATTCCAAAATTTTGATTTTTTTACACATAAATTTCATAAATACCGTTATTTATTTCAAAAACTTTCTTCCATGTAACCCAAATTTAGAACTATGCGCCCCCCGACTCTTTATATACAATTATATACTTATTTAGTTTCTTCTTTATAACTACAAATTTACTCTATTTCTTACCTTATAATAACTATATCCCTTGTTCGTAATTCTAATTTCAGTTCGGTTAACCAACTTTCCTTAGTTGGGTTTCGACGTGGCCTTCACTTTCCTATAAATGTTTCCCTCTTTCTATAAGTCCTCTTGTACGATAACCTCACTCACTACCTTTTAGTTCAACTTAACCTCACTTACTTTCTTCTCTATATATATATATATATAAAAACAAAAATTTCCCTCCTACTTTAACTATTAAAATTAAACTTTTTCCTTCTTTTCAACTTTGAGGTTTAAAAATTTTCAGCTTGATCATTTGTTGATCTGTACGCCTCGGATTCTCTATTAGAAAAGAATGAAACTCGTCGAGGATTTGACGCCCTCCCGTTACCTAACTATATGTCTAATTAGTACTCATCCATTACACGTTCTTGTTGCTACGCGCTTTTAATTAAGTGGTATAGTAATTCGTCCCTAGTGGCTACTAGATGGCCCAGTAATTTATCAACCAGTTTTTGGCGTTTTTACATGGACAATTGTTTGTTTTCTATTATTTTGTATATAATTTTTTTCCAGCCTTTAGCGGATCCTAATCTCCCGAGAAAGTAATTCCCTCCTTTTCTTCTTTTGAACAGCAACTCTTAATTATTCATTCTTAATTATTTACTTTACGAGACTTGGGCTCAACCTGAGCCACAGATTCGGAAAGCTTACACCTTACCCGGGTATGGAACCTAAGATCGCAATAAACTGTAAATGCTGTTTCCCATTTTTTTTTTTCAACTTAATTATAATTTTATTTGTATCTTATTGCACCGGTCATTACACTTCCATGCATATTAATCGCTTTATTGAGTCCGGCGATCTGGAGTTTATATCTGTGGCTCTCAAGCTTTCACACAGATACGTATATGTACAGTTCATATCCCTCCATGCTCATCATATGAAATATTTGACTTGCTGGCTTCTTGTATCGATAGGCTTACTGAAATTTTGCTTTGTTGCCTGCCGACGAATTACTGCTTTTTGGTGATTTTGATTTGCCTACTGTTGACTAGCTACACTCTCAGGACGATGGGGGCTTGCTTCCTTCTTTTTCGGCAACTACTCACCATGACATATCTTTTCTTGACAACATTATTTCTTCAGTCCTAATGCAATTTAGGGCTAGAGTAATGACTCTGTAAAATCTCTTGACCTGGTATTTTCTTCCGATCCCAATGAAACTCTCGTCAAGCGTTCTTTCACTCCTGTGATTCCTGAAATATGTCATCATCCAGCACTACATTTAGTTTTGTTTTTTGATCCAGCAACTTCATCATCTAATGCTTTTAGTAACTACGAGTAGGTATTGCTGAAACTTTTAAAAGAGCTGATTTTAATAAAATGTTCTGGGTGAACGTGACATTGATAAAGCTGTAAGCTCGTTTTATGACATAATATTTCTTTGTTTTACTCACTCTGTACCAATTGTTAGTTCTAACCGTACTTCGAATTGTCAAACGTGGTTCCATGGCTCTTTGAAGCATTTTAAAAATTTTAAAAATAAAGCTTGGAGGAGGTTCTGTGTTCAAGGAGTTCAGTACACTTCGTATTTGACTGAATCGTACAACGAGTATGTATATAGAATGAGGTCGGCCTTGCGTACTAAACCTAAACAGTTTTGGAAGTTTGTGAACTCTAAGCGCAACTGTGATGGATACCCTTCATCGTTGCGACTCGGAAACATAGACAGTGTTGATTCCTTGAGGACTGTCAATCTCTTCGCTAACTTTTTTTAAACTGTCTTTGCTGATAGCCACTGTGATATTAGTTATAACAATATTATCCATTTGACGAAGCTTCTGCTGACCTCTCTTCAACCTCTTTAAGTATATTTCAAGTGGTAGGTACAAATACGGGCAATATAAAGTAGAAAAGTTATAACTCTCATAACTCTCATAATACGAAAATATTATATTAAAATTATAGAAAATATTTTCTTTTTATGTCCAATATTTTTCACAACTTCACTTTGACATCAATTTGACAATTAAAAAATTGTTATAAGCACAAAATACTTTACGTGTGCTCTCAGTATTAAATTTTACAATGAATAGTTTATGAAATATTTCGGGGTGTCCACAGGTAAACGCGTCTACAGGTACAATACTTGCCCCTATATATATATATATATTACGGAACGTTTACATAGTTCAACGTTTTCTTTCACGTTTAATCAGTTTTTTGACAAGCTTCAGTCAAAAAATAAATGCCAAATCGGAGGACTCTTATATTATAAGAATAGGGAAAAGAAAATGGAATGACAATATCGTATATACATTCATGATTCTTTATTATGGCCTTTATAAAGCTGGTGAAATATAATCATGATAAATAAGAATAAAATACTCATACAAGATCGAGTCGGGCTCGTGCAATCAAGGCTCAATACCAGAACTTTATCAACGAACAGTTGATGAATTGCGTCATATTGTGCTAAAACTTTATTAATTATGTTATCGATTATTATGTTTCTCCTTTTGTTAGCTCTATATTTCATATACGTTTTAAACAATATTTAAATAATATTCAAGGAAAATCTGATCTTATAAGAGTCGGTCTTATTAGTAAGAATTGTCTTAAAAGTTAACAGATTACGTTTGGACTTTTTACCGGGTTAAACTTAATTTTGTTCAAGAAAGAATTTTTTGGGATTCTCCGGTATATAGCAAAAGCTAAAAAATGTTCTAATTTGTTATTTCATTACACAACCCATTAATTTTTGGTGACAAGTTTCAAGTCTTGGTTTGACTCAGGTCACAAATAGCGAAATTGTGTGATTTGAAAAACAAATGAAAAAAAGAAAAAAGAAGAAAGAAATGAAAAGTTTGAGAAAAAAGAAAAAAATAATTTTTTTTATTTATTAAAAAATTTAAAAATTTTTAATGAAACAGATTCATTGAAACTTGTCACCAAAAATTAATGGGTTGTGTGATGAAATAAGAAATTAGAACATTTTTTAGCTTTTGCTATATACCGGAGAATCCCAAAAAATTCTTTCTTGAATAAAATTAAAAGTTAACAGAAAAAAACGTTTTTCCAGCAACTATGAGACAGACGAAAAAAGAGGCAGTTTTCCTGTTATCTATATGACTCAAAGCATAGATGGCACAAGAACTAGATGTCGCATACAATACCAAAAAAAGTATACAAAATTTATATGGCTGAGTGGTCCATTCCGGAATGGACCACAACATTTGAAATGATGTATACGTCGAGTAATTCATATTTTTTCGTATCTGAAGTGTTGAGGAAGTCGATTAAATGTATACAAAACTGCTATAATAAAAACATTTGCTTTCGTCATGCTCTAAAACATGTTATGGTTCATTCCAGAATGCACTACCCATTTCACAATTTGTATACTCTTCTTTCGTATGGCATGCGACATCTAGTTCTTGTGCCATCTATGCTCAAAGTCTACTAACCTTGATAATATCAAAATTTTAGCTTCAGAGAGCTAGAATATCGGGAGAGAATCGTGTTTGTTTGCACATTCTGTACTATATCTTTATAAACAATTCACCAAAAATAAAAAAATAAATAATAATAAAAAAACAATTAAATCCTTGAAAGTAGCCCTTTCAAACGATACCCCACACGATTCAAGCTTTTTTTTTTAGGTTTTAGGGACGAAACTCACTCCCATTAAAAATTAACAAAATATACTTCACAATCTTTGACTGTCGAAATACAGGGTGTTTTTGCCATGGAGGTCCATAGGACAGGAACTAGTAGTACTCTGCTAGTTTTTCACAAAATTCGCTCTAACTTAAAGACAGGATGTGTGGTTACCATTACGAATTCACTGTATAAACCCCCATGGCCTTTCCAACGACTGCTCAACCATCCCCATACTCCTCCCTTCTCCGGAGTTAATGCTGTCTAAAATAAAAATTTCGGATATTCTTATCGTTTTTTTTTTTTACAAAGAGCTTATTAAGAAACCTTTTTTTTTTTATAAAAACTGCAAACTGTGGACTCTCCTCTCTAGTTTAAGCTAGTAAACCTATGTCCTAACTGTAGAGCCGTTAAAGAATTATTAGCTCTTAACCTATTCAGTTCAGCAATAATTTGTTTTACTTATTGACTGAAAACACGCAATTTTAAAAACATTTCTTCTAATTCTACGTAATGATCTGAATAGGTTAAGAGCTGGTAATTATTTAACGATTACAGTTAGGACATGTGCAATAGGTCAAATTAAAGAGATAAAAAACAAGAGTTTAAAGTAAAAAGAAAAAGTAAAATAATCCAAAAATATTTTAGACCACCATAACTCTGGAGTACGGGGCTGGTCGTTGGAAAAGTCATGAGGCTCTTCATACAATGAGTTCTTAGCGGCCACCGTACTCCTGTACTTTTTTTTAAATACAGGATGTTTTGTGAAAAGCTAGCATATTTTCTTTATTACCCTGTAACCTCAAAACGTTTGAGATGCCCCACCCTCCCCACCCTATACAATTTTTTTTTTGTTCTAGGTGAGTACTATAACCTCCTGCCCTATGGACCTCCATGACCGATTATAATAACTAAATTTTATTTTAGCAAAAAATAGTCTTGGGACACCCTGTGTAGGAAAAAAGAGCAAATCATTTTACTCTTCAGTTTTGACTATAAAAAAGTCAAAACGTCTAATGAATAGAGATGTGTCGTTCCGTGGAATTTTCGTAGCCGAATCCGGATCTTCTAGTTTGGACCCGTTCCATCGTTCCTTTCGTAATTCAATTCAAAGAAAAATGTTGTGAGTTCAGCTGATTTTTTTAACCTAGAATTAAGAACTAACAACATAACTTTAAATTAAAAATATAAGCATATAAAATTGTCGATTCCTTGTACCAATAAGTACTTAGACAAGCTTTGGACAAAACTTTTCGCTGGGACTGAAGTCGCTAGTATAAAGCCTCGCTTTTACCAATTGTAACAGGAATGAAACGTAAAAACAACGCATTCGACGGGATTTTACACAATTGATAAAGGTGATGAAGAGGATGAAGAAGCGATCGCGATTTTTGCATTCCATTATGCACATGAGCTAAATTAAGTAAGACCGAAACCAAACCAAAATTTGTGTTGGACTGGAATTTGCTAGTGTAAAAGCGCACATTGCAGCCTGGAGAAAACAGAATTCATGAAGGAGCAGTTGATTTATTCTAAGAGTGCAAATCTATCGACATTTCCACTTATTCATCAGTTAAGTTTCCACTCTTGTTACTGTTTTCTTCTTTTTTTCATCTAATTTTTCTCTGCATCTTGCGTCCTACTACTATCTTTTGAGCCAAGAGAGGTAATTTTGGCTTCACTGATTTTATATGATACCCGCATTCCTATGCTTCATAATTATATTCTAAAAGGTGTAGGAGTAAAATTAAAGAAGTTCTTACAAATTAAAATGCAATCAGAAAAGGCGAAGTGTAATGTGCTCAAATCAGTAAGCTTTTTTACATAAATTAATTTAGTGAACGGCAGCTCCATAAATTATTGGCCCATTCCGGTCATTTCTTGTATGGATCCATTCAGAATAGACCGCTTTGTTATGGACCAAATATCTCTATATAAGTTCGTTCAAGATACAATTCATTAAAATTTATAATAAAATCTCAAAACCAAAAACACAAAATTTTCTTCTATTGCCATGATTTTTCTTTTATTTTTTATTATTTATTATACAATTAGCCCTGACATTTTCTGTTTCAACTACATACATACAAATAAATGTTACCTATGGTCGAAGACAGCACAAGGATAAATTCGAGTCAAAAAATATCAGTCATATTCGACATTTTCAATGTTCGACTGGTCATGATACTTTTGTGAGTATTTCATTAAGCTCAGTTTACAATTTATTATTATACTTTAAGTACAAATTAATATATTAAAGCAAACGACAGCTCTGTAAATATGTATATGTTATTCTACGAGTCTGCATTCGTATTCTTATTTAATAAATATAAAAAGGATGAAACAAAAATAACTAAAAACAATAAGGAATGTTAGAACTACGTTTTGTATGTCAGTGTATGTGTCTGTGTGTGTTTTTCTGTATGTACAAAGGTTTACATGTAAAAATATTTTTTATTGTCCATTGTCATCTTTTTTGGGACGTAATATAAAATTGAGATTGTAAGCAGTATTCACGGCATAGTAAACATTCGCATTTGGTGGCATTACAAGCTCTTTGTCAGGCAATACCTGTGCTAAAGTATATTGCTCTGGATCAGCTTCCAATCCAAGTTTCATCATAGCATTTCGAATAACTTGTGGTGTTCTCTCGTTATTTCCAAGCATTATACTCTTATACAGTACAATTCCGTCTAATTCTATATTGTCTGTTTCATATGTAACACGTATAATATAAAAATCCGGCGATGAATTCTTCAGTGGAGAATTTTGGACTAGTTGAGCATTTATAATAGGTGCTCCATTACTTGCAACCTTACCATTTCCAATTTGCTTTATATTATTCGACTTTTGTCCACCAGAATTGCTTGAATCTATTGACAAATTTGAAACACTACTAGATGCTGACATTATAGATGCATTAGGTGGAAGAGCATCACGATCTAAAGAATTATGACGTGAACTATGTCTTGATGTATTCATACTGCTATTGATCTCACAGTAAAATTGAGAGCCAGCACCACTACTTGAATTTGATGTGATTGAATCGGTTTTTCGATGACCTGAACTATTTGATTTTCGTGGTTCAGTTGGTGGTTCTAATTGACATGACAACGTATGAGATTCACGTTCATCGAGAAGTAGCATGGATGCAAACCATCTATCAAAATATAGATCATCACGTAAATTATATGAATTTGCAGCGCCCTGTAGTAGTTTAATTTGTGCCAAAACTTCGAACTCTTTGCGTTTTTTATCGAAATTTATTAAGCGACCATCTCCGGTAATAGTATCTGGTATGGCGACATGTATCATCGTTAAATCAGTCAAAAATGTTCCTAAGTATGGTATGGTACCATGTGATGTGTGCATATTCTGGAAATATTGAGAAAACATTATATTATTGATTAGAAAAAAAGTATTTTGATTTGTATATCCTCGTTAACCTTGAAAATGGTGTAAACCAAAAACCGAAATATCGAATTTCTTTAAATAAACAATGGCTTTTTGTGAAAGTACGTACATGTTTGTAACTTTTACTTTAGCTCTTTAAAATTGCTAAAATTCAATTCTTGTGGTTAAAATTACTATGATCTCATAGAAATTTTTATTATGGTCTGGTATCATTCAGACGAGTTAAGATATCTGATAGCATCACCAACAGCGAACTTCTGTCTAGGCAAACTAGACAGTTGTCTAGGGCCGCAACCTTGTAGGGGGACCCTCCCAGGCAAGGACGGATTCAGAGTTAGCACTGCCATTATCGACAAGTTGATTGCAGAACTATAAAGACGTAGTCCTGCTTACGAGAACTTGAGTAAACGGTTTGACTTTCTTATGAATCTACATAAGCTTAGAATCTCAAGATATCCGCGAAGACGCCCGAAACTTGAAAGCTTTCTATCTAGGATATTTAGACTGGACTTTGGGAAACGAGTCCCCGCACCTGCGAGCTCATTTGTCATCCGCTGAGGCTACACCAGGAAAATAATTATTGGCTCTGGAGTTATACATGGAAACAGGCTTTTTGGACATTTATCCAAATGTGAAAATAACGCCGTGCCATTCTTTGTTGTTCGGTTGTCGGTTAAATTGAAAATTTGCTCATCCGTCACCTATTCTGAATAATCCTCGAATAGAGTATATATCCCCGGAAAATCTGAGATAAAATATTAGGTACACTGGTGTAATACGATGGATTAAATCTCGAGTACAGTACACATACCTGATAACTGAATTAAAGGAAGTGCGTAGTCTGTCTGTTTATGGTGGTAATGATGGTGCTAAAGAGATGAAGAATATGGCAACACAAGGCAGGAAAGGCTAGCTTTAAAAATTTTAAAGGGATGCCATCCAGAATAACTGCATTTTATTTAACAAATGTAAAGGCGTACGAAACATCAATAATATCAACGTTAGAAAAGGAAAAAGAGTCCTCAGGTTAAGCGATATTATCACCCAACGCGGAGGTGGATGAGTCTGTTTTCACAGAGGCAAAGAAGCTGTTTATTTCATCAGGGTCCATATCATGCAGTCCGGAGCTAGAGTCAGAAAGTCCTCCAAGGCTACGAACTTTTCCCCAAAGAGCTTTAGTAGATAGCGAAACTGCAAATATTGCTGCGCCTTGAGCCTCCTTGGCTTTACGCACCTACTTGCGATACCTATTCTGGTACTTCGTAAATACTCGCCATCTCTCGGACGCACATTGCTCTGAGTGAGCCCTAAAAGCAAGTTCACACAGGTCCTTTGCTCTCTTGAAGAACGCGACTGTCAAAAACTAATAACTTTATGTTTACATTATTGGCTAGAAACATATTACAGAAGTCTATTGACAACACGTAGTCTAAGAGGGCCTCCACATTAACACCTTTGTAATCACACTAAAAGAATTCTCAGTGACCTGGGTAAGAGGAATGTCATATGTAGTATATATATAACCGTGTTTAGAGATGCCCGGCGATTGAAAGTGGAACTGGAAACTGGAACCAGGAAAAAGTCTAATAAGGACTTACTAGAGTGTAAAATATCAAAACGAGTAGGCGCATAATAATGCATAAGCTATGACCAGCACTAAAATCCTTAGCTCTTATCGAAGCAAGCGAATCAAGGAGATTGTTATTGCAGTCCCCCGCAACCATGATACTTTCGTATCGTGGCGAAATGCGAATATGGATTATTCTGAGTGCTGCTTACGACGGCCCTAAAAGTAGTGAGAATTTTTTACTGTGTACTTCCGAAACTAAGTGATTTTAGTTAAAAAATTTCGTACATTTCCGTTCTGTGCAAAGCATTATGGAAATTTAATTACCGTACTCTGCTTATCATGAAACGTGAATTACTCTCGTTTTGAGTTTTTTGTAACTATAAAATCTTGAAGACTTGTCTTAAGGCTGAACCAGAATAGCAGCTTTTCGGTTAGCCTTCTTCCAGTTCGTAGATTGAAACGCCATTGGAGATTTTGCCATAACAAAATGGGAGCTTGATTTCTTATAGGAATTCCATAAAAATGTTTTAATTCTCCCCTTTTTTTGTAATTTAGAGAAAACTATTTGAATGTTTGTTACTCATATAGGTATGAACAATATAAAGTAAATAATATTGAAAATTAAATAAAAAATTATTCAAAGTGTCAAACGTTGATGAAAATTTGGATTTCGATTAAAGTTAAAGCCACCTTGAAGCCAGCCGAAAATATCAAGTTGTAATTTCATTATTAATTTGCATTGGTTGAAGACTTAAGGTATAGTTAAAATTATATTTTGAAAAAGATAGACAAATCCAACAGCGAACTGTGTCGACTATGCGAAGATAAAAATGAAACCTCGGAGCATATCTTATATGAGTGTCCCACGATTACAGCTTTAAGGTTTCAAATCACTGAAGAAGGATTTATCTCTCCAAATAAGTATTATAAGCTAACCCCAAAGGAAATAATCGAGCTCGCAAGAAGGATTGATTTTGATCCTGATCGTGGTTTCCGCAGAGTTGTAGTGGACTAGTTGCCCTTACTCTTAATTGAACCTTAACCTAACCTAAGCTAGTTGAACCGATGCACTTGTATATTAGCTTTTAGCAAGTAAAAAAGCTAGAATTGTTCTAAGACCAATTCTTATGATACCCTAGATGAATGCCCGTATTAAATTTCGTATGGTCACCGATCTATTCAAGTTTGATTTCGAAGTGGTTTTTCGCATATATTTCTAGAACGGTTTGTCGCACAGAAAAAATGATTATAACCAATTTTATAGGATTTCGTATTCTGCAGAAGTTTTTAGTACAATAAAAATGTCTTGGACTGATCGTTTTCAAAGTATACGTAAAAAACCTAAATTTTTATATGGCAACACCAAGAAGAAGTTGCCCGATTTAGTCCATTTTTGATATTTTTTTTACTAATGTAGTAAAAACATCACGTACGACATTTCAGCTCTCTACGTCGACGCGTTCTCAGGCATTGTGCAAATATATAGCGAAAAATGAAATTTTTATATGGCAACCCCACGAAGGAGTTGCCCGATTTGTCTCATTTTCGAACTTAATTTTACTTTTTTTTTTTTTTAAAGTCCGTGTACAAAATTTCAGCTCTCTAAGTATACGCGTTCTCGAGTTATCGTGCGCACAGATGGACGGACGGACGGACATGCAAAAATCAAAATAACGTTTAATATTATGAATGGGTGTCCAATCCATTTTGCTCTACCATCATTATTTCGAGGTGTTACAAATGGAATGACAAACTTAGTATACCCTATAGATTTCATCTAAGGTATAAAAACACATTTAAAGAGACGGCTTAAAGACACATAGTAGACAAATGTTTAGTACAAGAGTCCATTGTGGTTTAACGTAAGCACCTGCCAAGTATGGCTTAATTCCACGGGATTCTTCGTGCATGGATTAATTATAATGCGACAATCAGTGCCCTCATGAGACAGAATATTTTTATGCCTCAATGAGTCCCAGCTAGCGTATGAATGCTTGGCTTTCTTTCTCTTAGAATCGAGACCTATCAAACATCTCCAACCGATCTTTGGGTCACGGTACCCAGTTGCTTAAGCGAAACTCCACACACCGAGAGGCAAATATCTGAACATGCAGTAAGTAAACGACCATACCTTGATATTCTTAGGTATTTAACGTAAAAAACGTTATACATCTTCTGTGATAAGGAAGATGTATACTAAACAAACAACCAACCACCACGATGCTCCCTGAGGAGCCTCACCTTGTCGGCGTAGAAAACATAAGCTTTCTGCGGGCACTCGAGCCCGCGACACCAAATTAGACTATAGTCTACCTAATATATATGGCTTCGTAATCCAAGGCAATAAGGCCATGGTTACTCACAGTGGATTCTCCATGCAGAATCCTTATATGATGAGATTGGTTACTCCGTCCGGATTTACTTAATCTTATTGGCACCATAAAAATGGCCCAGCGAGATATCACGTGGAAATTAAGATACACCCTTTGAGTCTGAAGAGGCTTGAGATTACAGTCAGTAATCTTAGAGCTGGCAAGGTACTAGGACATCCAAATCTGATCGCTTTTATGCTGCTCCTTATCAATACGCACTATCATCAGCAATCAGTGGAGTCCAGCAGTTATGGCAGAATACAACTTTTACTTTACACATCGCCTTACTTTATACAACGCTTGCTACAAACATATTTAACGCCATCTAAATTTGAGAACAAAAAAAAACTAGAACAAAACTGTGTATATCAAATTAATCTTAAGTGTACCATTTGGAATGAGTACAGGGACTAAGTGAGAATTATTTCCCACCCCTGGAAGCTTTTTGTGTTCAGTTGTGATATGCATATGTAACCGACTCTGGCTTTACAAAAATTAAGATATCATAAATTTACGCACTTTATAGCAAGAAGAAAATCCTCACTCGATCTATGCATAAACAGCAGAAATTACTTACTACTCGGACGTATTTCTGGCCAGGATTATTGGTAGTTTTTAGAAAATTACCTAATAAATTTGTTGGAAGATGTTCCAGTAAATTTTAGAGCAAGCATGTTTGACGTGTACCGGCTCAATTCAATCTCATATCACGTAAATTGCTGTGTTTAAGCAAATCCTGGAAGATAGATTAGTCGAGCAGGACTTATGACGTGCTCTCCCGATTAACATCAATTCCTCGTTTTCTGCGTATAGATCTATCTAAATTTTTTAGTTGTATTCTATTCCAGTTCAAGATATTCAGGATCTTCGACAAAGTGGAAAATTCACCAAGTACGGAACACACTAAGAATTTTTAAATGCGCTCGGTAGACCAGTTCAGCTGATTTATGACCGTGTAGGTCATTTCGAACATTTATTATGATTTCATTAATAACTTTATTATTACTCACATTTGCTACTGACATCAACATCTCTTGTTGCCCACTTTTGGAAAATTTCTAACTTTGATGCTAATTTCCGCAGTAGTACCAACCAGTGACGTAAAATATAAATTATATATTGTATATGAAGGCAAATATTTTGGCTCTGGCAGCTCCCTGATAATTTTAACGTCACTTGGCAACATTGAATGAACATCAGATGATTCTTTTGTTACGAAATTGGTGGTTTTTAATTTATCGATAA
Organism: Dioctria rufipes; assembly: GCA_963924295.1. NCBI lineage: Eukaryota > Metazoa > Arthropoda > Insecta > Diptera > Asilidae > Dioctria > Dioctria rufipes. Next base: position 152,875,106 of record OZ002743.1, on the reverse strand, counting down.
GTGTGTCGGTAAAAATTTAAGAAACTTATCACACAATTTTTCGCAAAAAGTACAGAAAAAACTCCTCCCTGTCATATTTAAGGAGGTATTTGTAGAAACAGTTCGATTAAAGTATGAGCTTAATCCGAATACACTTAAGATGAAAAAATAAACTCATTATTTACCTGTTTTTGAAAAACTTTCTGCAAATGTCTATCATTTTCTCCGACAGTATCAGCAAATTTTGCAGTACCTTCTCTCATTAAAACCTCACGTTGAGCCCAAGCATTATTGTCCTCTGAGAATATTCTGGCAAGTTCGTTAAAAATTTCCAGCTAAAAAGATAAATTCGTTTTTTTTTTTATTTAGTTGCAATCTAAAGTTAACGAAATATTTAGAAATAAAAACCTTCTCTCTGCTTAAAGCTGCCCAAGTTTTAGACAATCGATAGATAGCATTTGATTGTAGACCAGAAATTATAGCTTTGAGTGATGAAAAATTTTTAAGCAGTCTTAACTCTTGTGCAATATCTATCCATGTTGCTATATTTAAAGCTCTTTCCTATATGTATAATAAAAAAAAGAAACAAAGTCATTACACTTTTCATACACCTAATCTCAGATACTTACAAGTGGCTTCAGCCTTGGTTCTATTAATATACTCGATATAACCCTAAATGAGACGGCATTAAATTGATTAACAGTGGCTACAACTGTTTCTGCCTCGTTTTTTTCCCGTTTAGCCCATGTAGCACCTAAACACTGATGTGGAATTAGTCTTTTGAAAAGTTCCATATCCATACGTGTCAGCTGTTCGGCAAAATGTTTTACAGGGATATGTGGGAATCGATATGCTTGCAATAAATGTGATGGTGGTCCTCGAAGGGCGGGAGCTAAACAAAGTCCACTGAATTGTTCAACAAAATCAGGATAAGTTTGCTCCCATGCTAAAGGATGATCCTCATTATGATGTGTTGGTATTCGTAAAATCCGTTCGAGACGTTGTAAAACTTTCATATGTAGCTCAGAATGTGGCAGACGCTTTGATGTAAATCCAAGGATATGCCGAAGATTGTCCTCTGTCCAATCCTCTGGAAATCCATCTAACCATACATGAAGCGCTGAGACTAGAGTTTTTTTATGTTGTTCCGAAATTGATGCCCCATCAGAATTTTGCCGTTCTGCCTCAATTACCATCTCATTAAGAGTTTCATAACGTTTTATTAGAAGATCAAGTACATCTTTAGGATTTGAAAATGTCCGATAGGTGGAAAGGAAAACATTGATAAATGTACTTTCAAGCTCTCCGTCATCGGTTGCTAACGCTTCAACAAGACGTGATAACGTTGCAGCCTTAACGAAACGTACCCTCACCGTTTCCCATTCCAAATGTGATATTTCATCATCGGAATCCTAGAAGAAAAAATTAGAAAAATAAATTAAATTAGAAGAATATTTAAAAGTATATTTATCTTTTTTTTTATTAAAATTTGACGCATTAGTTTAGAACTAAGCTTTAACAATAAAATTGTGTCTGAAATTCCACTTAGTTTGAGTACGACTGCTGTCCCAATACAATACCCTAACCGAAGTATTTATTCAGTTCATAAAGAAGAAAATGGTAGCATATTTCTTTCAAACGTACATGTACCAAACAGCTAAGAATACATCACCCACACTACTATAATAACAATAATACCAAGCTCCTGGAATGGATGAACTTCAATATGATAGGCTGATTCTACTGGCTCGCACACTAAAAAAAAAATAAGGTTGTCTCCAACATTGCCACTAGGAATATGTTGATTTTTGTAGTTCGACGGTATAGCGATTGCTCATTCAATTTTATTTAACTTGCAACAGTTAGTAGATGCATCAACGCGAATTAATGATGCAGCTGCAGATAAAGATAATTAACTAAATTTGTTTCTAACTACAAGAGTGCACGCAACATCTGTAAGTCCATTATCCAGAGAAAAAAATTTCTTTTTGACCAGAATGTTACACAAAGAATCTTGGCAAGCCGCAGAGGTACCAAATGTTTCTGATCCCTGTTCAAAACTATCGAGAACAATTTCAGCAGTCTCTCTATATCTTCACTATTTAGCAATGAAGTGGTTAAAAGGGATAAAGCTAATATTTTACTTTCACTTCAAATTCTCTCTTCACAGACAACTGTTTTGCATCTCCCATCTGGATGTGTACAAGAGTCAATACACAACCGTACGAGAGATGCGTTTGAGATCCTTAAGAAGATCAACGTTTAGCCTATTCCCAAGAATGGAGAGGGTAGCAATCCCTAAAATTATCGGCTATTGCAATCACTTCGATTCTTTCAAAGGTTCTTGAATCTATCATTAACTCCAAATTAATGAAGTATCTAGAAACCAATCAGCTCATTAACGATCGCCAATATAGCTTCCGGACTTGAAGCTTGTCTGGAGACTTGCTGACTTTTCTTACGGAACGTTGGAACCGTAGTCTCCACAATTTTTAGTGAGTTCAAAATCATTGCTCTAGATATTTCAAAGGCTGATAGTGTCTGGCACTCAGCTCTTTTAGCCAAACTTAACTGGTCACCTAATACGGGTTGTATTAGACGACGTTACATCACAACCTCATTCTATAAATATCGGTGAGCCTCAGGGCTCCATTATCTCTATTCTTAATTTCCATTAAAGATCTGCTTTCCTTTATTATCAATTCCATTCATAGTTTTACCGATCACAGTTGATTCCGCTTACTCTTTCGACACCCTTGCGAACTGCAAAGGGAATGCCACATCTGTCAAACGAGATTAAATCAATTAAATCATTCAATAACGACCTTGATAATATCCTCGCTTGAGACAAAGCGAATCTCGTCGAATTCAACGGATTTAAGTCCAAAAGATGTCTTGGATTTCTGAAAAGTTGTAAGAAATATTTCAGCCCATCGAATTTAGCGCTCCTCTACAAGTTTTACGACCTCGAACGGAATACAATTCCCATATCTGGGCCGTGGCTGGTCTCACTACAATAGCTTCATTGGATATTGTCCAAAAGAGAACATTCAAGCTCATTGGCGATTTGGCAATAGCTTGTTGCATCGACTCACTTGAGTTGAATGCCTTCGCTCCTTTATCGCTGCATGCATGTTCAAAGTTCTAATAAGATATCTAGTCTGATCCCTTGCACAATTATTCCTGCATGCCCACATCCTTTTACCTTTTAAATTATTGTCGGTTTTAGGCACAGTAAAATTCCCTGATGTTTTTATATCCCAAACTGTCGCATACATACAACTCGAGCATACAATATGCGTTTTAGAGTTTAAGAGTGATATACACCTCCGCTACTCTCTTCATGTTCCCACATTCTTGGTCCTTCCTGCCATGCTCTGCTTTTGGTATTATAGGCTATCCCCTGACCATAAAAAAGAAAAAAAAACACTATGTGGAGTGCTATGTCTGGTCACATAATAAACTTAACATCTTGTCGGGCTAATAAGGACCATAATAATATCTCACAGCAGATCCTTTATTGAAATCATCAGAAAGTTCGGGCAAAACTTAGAGACAGGTTTAAAGGCTCAACTATAATAGCCTTAAAGACGTTACGGCTTTCAAGGATACTGAGGTTTACTTACGAAAAATTGAAAACATTAAATGTGAACATAATAACCCTTACGGAATGTGATATGAAAATGTGATAAAAGTGACAATCTTTCGTAATTAAACCTCAATCTCTTTGAAATCCGTAACGTCCTTACGGCTATCGTAGTTTAGCCATAAGTTACAGCACGCAATCAGAATCGGTGGAGACGTTTGCTGCGTTCCATTGGACTATGTAAAGTACTCGCGAGCATTCTCCGAATGCAATGCTAATTTGTATTGTCAAGAGTTAAACATAAGCTCCAATTTCTATTTTATTTCTGTTGTTCTGTAATTATGACAGTTCTACACAAATTTTCTGTCAAATTTCATCTATCTGACATTTGAAGAACCATTTAGCATCCAAATACACCTCGCGGAAAATTCTTGTGAAACTACTCTAATCATCTACTCGTAAACAAGAGCATGAGTAGTTGCGAGTAGGCAGAAGAAGTACTATATACAGCCCAATGGAACACAGCTATTGTAGGTGCCCTATGTCCCCCTTGTGGGAAAGAGAAAGATATATATATAGAGAGAGAGTGAGAGTGAATTACCTAGAAATACTCATAGGAATGTTTCTTAGTTCCATGGATTGGACTCAAAGATGGCCCAAACACCATTTTCAGCTAATATGGCATTCACACTAGGCCGATGAAATCGTCGAAATCAGTTCAAAATTATGCAATTTCCCATACATTTTTTTAGCTCATTTCAATGTAATTTCTACAAAACTACCATCGAAATTACGTACTTTGTGACTTTAAACTTTCTGGAACATTGGCATTTTATTCGTTTCAAAATTGCCGACCGTGGTTCATGGCTATGATGACTGTTCATGTTTTGGTTAAAGAACAAGGAAAATAGCAGTGAACTGTAAACGAAATTACGAAAAACATAGTGAAAGGTTTTTCGTAATTTCGAAATTTTTGTTCGAAATTGCTTAATTGGAGGCCTAGTGAAAACGTACTATAATATTATTCGAGATAAGTATTTCACTAAAATATAATTAATTTATTGCATCCACATGGCTTTAAGTGATGATTGCCTCTATGAAATTTTATTTGCAAATTCCTTTAACAAATTCTAATATATTTAGATAGGTTCCATGTTATATGAAACATTAAAAACAAGCTTAATCATTAAATAACCACGTATGCATATGTATCTCAGTATAATATTATCTCATTCACTTAAAATGAATCAATAAACATCAAAGCTTTTCCTTGCTCTGCTCAAATTAGTTCATTAACCTTAATCATTTCCCGGTGTAGACGGGCCTATTTTCCAAGATTTACAGAAAATCCGAAGAAATTGAAATTTAAACAACAGCCCGCCCTGAAAATATGTGTTTACCTCATAAATTTTAGTATTAAATTCGCAAAATCACGGAAGCTAAGCTGCATCACCTACATACATAGATACATCGCACAGCACTGGAAAGCGTCATGCTATTTTTAGTTAAACAAAAACTCAATTACGCCACGAGTCGATTATCAGAAAATGCCACGAACAGCAATTTTCCTTGCTAGTTTCCCCACATGTAGTATAAAACCGGAAGTCCGCAATCACAGCAAGAATCAACTATACTCTCGTGTGCTTTTCCCTGGGGGATTCAAGTCCAGCAAATCTATATACCTATATATATACATTATATGTATGTACATATTGCCATTGCAGCGTAGCTACTCAAGTATTTATTATCTTAGGTGATCATGCTGCAGCATACTGCAGTACCAATTATCTGTGGCAAATTGTTTTGATACAATCTTAATTTGCATGCTTGGAAATTATGTAAAATCTTTTAAAATATTATAGCTGTACAATTTGGATACTTACTTGATTAGCACTGGGTATTGGCCGATGGTATCGCACCTTTTTAAGGTAAACTGTGAAGATAGCATCCTTTTCACGCTCCTCGCCCCAAAGTCGCCACGTGGGCTGCTGGGAAAAAATTTTATGAAAAGTTAGTCAAGGACAAAGTTTGAAAAATTGATCGATATAAAGTGGAATTAAAATGAAAAATCTCTCACACACACACACACACCCTCGGACTATACAATTATTTCTGATTGGAAAATTGATAGGCTTCAGAGTCCTTTAAGCTTTAGAGCTCTCCAGAAAATTTCCGCTTGAAGAAACAGATATGTACAAGATTTTACGTTCTTAAAGAAAATAAAGTTTAATGGAATAAATTTTCGTAATATAGGTATGACCTTTGATTTTAGTGTAATTGATTAATAAAAAAAAAAACTAATTCAAGCAGGCAAATCACCCAAAAAGATGGTAAACGCATTCACGAATCTATTTTGGTTTTACTCAATTAAATAACCTACGGCGGTCGAGGTGATTCCTGTAAACTAGGCCCATTGATGTAGCGGCAATGGGAAATGATTTTGCCAGAAAAAATATGCCTAAACCAACAAGGTAATTAATAACTAAAGGAGATGAAATTGTGTACAGGATATATGAGTATGAACGTATGTATACACAGAAAATGTTTTACATTTGTGTAGGTTTTGATGGGGTACACGCCATTTTTGGTCCTAAATATGGACCAAGTTCGATAAAGATAATTTTATTTTGCTTAAAGATTTGTATTGGATTTGGCGAATTAACATAGAAGAAACTATAAAACAATCAAAGGGCATAAATAAACATTTTGAAGTTCAACTTTTACAGTTATCAACTTAATTTAATTTATTTTTATTCTGTTTAATTATGTAACTTAATTCACGTTCATGTTTGCAAATTCACTAATGAATTTTCTTTATGACAAAATTAGAGAGTAAGGTTAAGCATATAATATGTACTTACTAGAGTAGCCCAAAATTGTAAGGACTTGTAAAAGTGTTAAAATGCCTAATAGGCTGGTGCCAAAGCGGATTATGAAGGCGGAGGAAAATTTAGTTTAGAGAAAAAACAAAAATTAAACACGAGATAAAGTGAAATGGGGGTTTAGGGGTTGAAAGTGTTTTTTTGCGATTTTCGACGAAATGTGACCTCCTAGCGGAAAGTGTTCTTCACAAAAGTTGTAGATAAAACTTTCATATAAGTCATTTTTCTTTCATCATAACCTCAAAGTTTCGAAGAAAATGGTGGAAAACCGATTTGTTGTTGTTTTTGTTTTTCTAGTAAAAATAATCCAATTTTCATGAAATTTTGTGAAATTATACCTTTTTTTGTATTGAATAAGCACGATTTTTTAAATTTAAGGAACAAGTAGTTTCCGAGATATTTATATTTTTCGAAAAAAAAAAACAAAAATCTTCCACGGAAAACTTTTTTTTTTTTTCATTTAAATATTCTATCCGAGCTCATTTTAACTGTTGAAATGTCTTCTTTAAAATGGTCCATTCATATTGATGGTTTATTTTTCATGAAACCGCTTAAAATTGATAAAAACCAAAAAAATGACTTTTCGAATCTCGAATTTTTCAACATTTTTTTTTAATTTTCAATTTTTTTTATTATTTCTGTCAATAATGGATTAAATTGTAATGACAGAATATTACTAAAGTTGAATGAATTTAATTGAAGAAAGTGGGGAAAAACATTTTATAAGAACAGAAAAATCAGGTAACTGGAATTTGCATTTGATATATGTTTTTTATATGCAAAGTCAGTGCTTAATATCTGCAGGATATGCGGAAACTCAGATATCGAATGTCTGAATACTAATTCGATAAACTTACTTCCCAAGGCTTTTTTAATGTCCGAAGAACTCACCTCACAAGTTTTGGTCTGGAGGTCTCATATGAGTATTGATCAAGTCTTAATAAGATCCATGAAAACTCAGGATAGACTTACACACAGTCGTGCAATGTGCATGGTCTGGAAGTGTTTTAGCTAAATTTATTTTGACTATGATCATTTTCGTTGGGGTATGCAATGCAATGGAAGATTTTTGCAATTTTTCTTTTGCAACGACGGAATAACATATAGATTCCAAAGAACATCAAATTGCAAGAGATGTGGCAGACCTTGAAAAATTATATGATTTTTTTATCGTGAAGACCCATTTCTAGCTACTGAAAACATAATGTTTATTTATTCTGGAACTTATGGTAATGAAACAATCTATGGAATCTATTATTGGAAATAATTTTGGTAGCGTTAAATTTCAAAGGAAAAACAAAGGACTTCAATCATCAGTAAAATTTAACGGTGAAAAAGTCATACTCATTAACCCTTTATTATTCTTCCAAAGAATTTCATTAAAAATTAACAGCAAAGCTGATATGAAAGAGTTTTTGAAATATGAACTTGCTCCACTTCCTCTGTTACTATTTACAGAAAATTGGCTTGGAAATAACACAAAATCTGAACTTTACAGTGAATTTACAAGCATTAATGCTTTGCTAGCCTATAACAATATTTTACATTTTATTGGCAAATAAGAAATGCTACAACTTAGATTGAATCTTAAAAGTTTGGGCAGCCATAACTATAATCACAATTGTCTAACTGCCACTCAAGCCCAAACTTTTAAGATTTAATCTGAGTTCTAGCATTTTTTTTATTTTACAACGAAACTTTTCTTGTGTAGGTATATCACTGAGAAAGAAAAAAATATTTTTTACTTTTTAGCGCAATTTATTTACGAAAGTTATTTATTATAAAAGTTTTTTTAATATATTTTATTTTCCACTTTTTAGTCATAAATTCTATATACTCTCTTCACTCTCGAATCGCGACTGTCACATCTTGGCTATCGAATCTCGACTTTTAAATCTCAACTCTCGACTCTCGAACCTCGAACCTCTACTCATCTCACACACGACCCAAATTAGACAACCCCAAGGATGATAATTACCACCCCCATCCATAAACCCCCCAAAACATAAGAAAATTTTACCCCATCGGAAAGATCCCCATTCACTCAATCTAAATCAAAAAACCCCATGAAAAATTCCATCCATGTTTACTAACCTAAAACTCTTTCGTCACGAACGGCACTCTCAGGCACTCAGGCGCTCAGGCACAAAGTTTTTTAGTCAGGAGTTAGTGAGTTGATAAGGGTTATTTTAAAAAACAAAATATTTTTGTGAAAGCAAACTTCCGAAGACGCCGATGCATTAATTATAAATACTGAAATTGAACTAGAAAAATACGTCGTCGTGGGTCAAGATATTGATTTGGAAAAGATTATTGATGAGTCTTGATATAGAAATTGAAGAGTTCAAACACGTCGATAATCTCGAAGATCCTTCGAAATTTGAAAGTTTTATTGTTGAAGAAGGACAACCACAATGCAAAAGATTTAATATTCATTGGAATTTTATAATATCTCATAAGTTTTTGTTTTTATAAAGAACTAAGGGAGCCCGCCGGCATTGTCCGGCGATAATATAGCTGCCTAAATGGGTGGAGTGGGGATTAAAAGAGTGGCGGGGGGGGGGGGGGCTAGAATGCATAATATCTAAGCTATCACCTGACTTGATCGCGCCGCTCCGAATTCTAGGGTTTCACTCTGTGTGTTTGCGTATGTGGGTACGCGCATACGCTCATATGTGTAGGAGAGTGTAGCTCTCTACGCCGACGCGTTCTCAGGCAGTGCCATAATATATAGTTAAAACGAAATTTTTGTATAGCAAGCTTACGAAGGAATTGCCCTTTTTTACACCTTTTTAAAAAAGGCCCGTGTATAAAATTTCAGCTCTCTACGTCGACGCATGATGCAGTGTCCAAATACTTCCAAATATTTCTTAATTTTCTGTTTTAAATTTCATCTATTAAATCATCAGTGTGCCCGATATTACTTGCTATGTTCATAATTGTTTTAATTTCTTCTTCTCTATCATTTTTATCCATTGGGATAACTCTATGTACCAAGTGTAAGTCAAGATACTGGGATGTACATAATACAATGGCCTCGCATTCGCATAAGATGTGCTCCGATTTTTCATCCTCTTCGGGACATAGCTTACATACATCAGTGGGTGATATACCTATCCAATACATGTCTTTGTTTATCTTGTCTTGTCCGGTTAGGATTCCTGTAATAGTTCTGAGTTTATTCCTGGATAGCCTTCAAAGATCCAGGCACTACTTTGGTGAAGGTCTTTTAATGAATCTTTTGGCTTATCTGAAGCCTATTATTGATAAATATGAACTCTTGGCTTTACACCATATATTCCTACTACTACTCCCTTCTCTATTTTAGAACCGTAAGTGTACCAGATTAGGGCTTCGTATTCTTGATTTACTATATCTAATTCCTTCCTTTGAAAGGCAGTCAGAGATTGTATTTAACGATCATTCTGTCTGACATCATGTCTAATATTGAATTTTTTTTTATTTGTTCTGTTATAGTGCGTAGTCTTTTGGAGTCATATTCACTGTAATAGTCTCTCTAGGCTTCTAAACCATTAACCCAGCGTCTGTTTTGCTAAGTGCCGGTATATTCAATAGTAATAGTGTTTCTAGAGCGCTGGTAGAGGTTGTGCGCATGTCATCATACACTTAGACAGGTTATCTGTCGGTGCTTTTTATACCCTAGATGAAATCATAGGGGTATACTAAGTTTGTCATTCCGTTTGTAACACCTCGAAATAATGATGGTAGAGCAAAATGGATTGGACACCCATTCATAATATTAAAAGTTATTTCGATTTTTGCATGTCCGTCCGTCCGTCCGTCCGTCTGTCCGTCCGTCCGTCCGTCCGTCCGTCCGTCTGTGCGCACGATAACTTGAGAACGCGTACACTTAGAGAGCTGAAATTTTGTACACAGACTTTAAAAAAAAAAAGTAAAATTAAGTTCGAAAATGAGCCAAATCGGGCAACTCCTTCGTGGGGTTGCCATATAAAAATTTCGTTTTCCGCTATATATTTGGTCACGGCCTGAGAACGCGTCGACGTAGAGAGCTGAAATTTCGCACATGATGTTTTTACTACATTAGCAAATAAAATGTCAAAAATGGACTAAATCGGGCAACTCTTTCTTGGTGTTGCCATATAAAAATTTCGGTTTTTTACGTATACTTTGAAAACGATCAGTCCAAGATATTTTTATGGTACTAAAAACTTCCGCAGAATACAAAATCCTATAAAATTGGTTATAATCATTTTGTCTGTGCGACAAACCGTTCTAGAAATATATGCGGAAAACAACTTCAAAATCAATACTTGAATAGATCGGTGACCATACGAAATTTAATACGGGCATTCATCTAGGGTATCCTAAGAATTGGTCTTAGACCAATTCTAGCTTTTTTACTTGTTTAACTTTCTGATGGTTGTCTTTTGTGTACATATGTTCCACCATGCTGCTGCAGCACAGGTGATCATGGGTCTGACTACTGATTTGTATAGCCAAATCATTATGTTTGGCTTGAGTCCCCATGTTAAACCAACCAGCCAGCTTTTTGAACTGTTTTGTCGATATACTTAGTCCAATTAAGCTTATCATGGAGAGTTCTTCCCAAGATATTTATCATCTTTGGACATTGAGACTTCCTTACCAAAGAGAGTAGACTGTAAAAAATTTGCCCAATTGTTGCCACAAAGCTTATGTATTTTTCCCTAAAATGTAGGGAATATTCCCTACATTTTAGAGAAAAATACCTAAGTTTTGTGGCAACAATTGTGCACATTATTGTAGGATTAGTCATATTCCTCATTATCGTTCTTCTGGTGAAAGGTATAATTGTTGTTTTGCTGGTGGATTGACTCAAAACTTGTGTACAGCAATCAGTCTTGAACAAAACTTACATCTTCTTCAAGCTTTCTAGAAAGCAAGCGCTCATATTTAGCATTGATAATGATAACAAGGTCATCAGGATAATTACGATTTAATACCTTGGTTGCTTAATTGAACTAAAAGGTCTTCAGAGCAGTGGAGACAGTACTCCCTCTTGGGGGCAACCTCTGGTGGTGTGAACGTATTATGTTTCACCAAACAGCTACGTGTTAATTACCCTGTTGAAAAACATTGCCTCAAGGAACGTGTTGGCTGTGATTATCCCATATGCTAGCAGAGTCCAATACTCCGATATCAGAGTCTTATTGTACTTTAGAGGCGCTATACTACTGCACAAATGGTAAGCCAATAATGCCTCGCTCCAATATAAAATCAACAATGTCTCGACTTGATATAGGGAAGCCCCCAATTTTTCCTTAGAAATTTACTGAAAATTTTTCTTTAGAATTTATATGCATTCTTGGAGGCCCACAACGGCAAACATTGTATTTGAAGATAACTCCAGTCGGCCACCAGACTCAATAAAAATTTCGCCGAAACATTTTCTGTAAATTTCATAGAAGAAATGACTGGTTGTGCTCATCTACGGTCATAAAACTTGTTGGTGGCCCAAGCACCCGCTGTCAACCAAAAATTTCCAGTAAACTTCGTTTCCACTAATACAAATTTTCTTACCCGACAAGTTTTGAAACAAGTTGGCAACATTCTGTATAAATGGAAACGCTATATTAAAATTCAGACACATGTTGTCAACTTGTTCGATGTCGGCTGTAAAAACTCGCAGAATTTGCTGGGTGAGTTTTTCATTTCAGTGCAAACGCTCATTTGTTGTGTTGGCTAAACTAGTGGAAGACAATGGAGTAGAGTTGGCGAGAATTTATTTAAATGGAAACACTTGTAAGTTTAAGCAAACATGTCAGCTCCCAACAAGTACACAACATGTTACCGAAAGTTGGCAGAATTTGTATTAATGGAAACGAGGCTTAAGAACAAATTGAGCAACACTACTATACATTTGTCGAGGCATCGGTGATTTTGTATTGAAACGAGGCATTGCATTACGTCAGTAAATTGAGGCAACATCGATTTTATATTCGAGCAAACCGTTGCAGATTTTTTTTCTAGTTTTCCAGTCTTTGTAGTTATTAGTTTGTCTATGGTGGAAGTATGATCGTTGATATTATGCATGCTAAGATATCAGAACTCACCAAAACAACCGAGTACCGGGACGCAAGGAACGATCACAGATTTTAGATAGGTCTCGCTTCTACAAGTAAGAATGCCAACTATGCACTGGCCAAACTGGTACACAACGAGGCATTTACATATGTCTCTTGAGGACGCTGATTGTCACTACAAGAACAGTATTGCCACTCTTCCATAATTGTGGAAGATCTTCCACATGTTTTCAAAATTCCAAGAATATTTTAAAGGAAATTTAGTAAAATGCTAGAAAAAGTTGGCTAAAGTAATTAAGATGTTCGAAGGATGATTAGTTTGTGTATTTCGGCATCCGTAGAGTTCTGAAATTTCGTACAACCGTGTTTTCATAAAAATTAAATAATTTTAAAAATGGACTAAAACGGGAAACGCGTGTGTTTCCATTCAAAAATTTAGATTTTTTACGCATACTTTGAAAAGGATCAGTCCTAAACGTTTTTATTGTACTGAAAAGTTCTTCACAATATAAAATTATGAATTTGGTTATAATCATTTTTACTGTTCGACGATCCATTCTAGAAATAGATGTGAAGAATAATTTTACAAATCAAACTTGAACCGAGGAGTTACTATACGAAAAGAAATATGGGCATTCATCTCGGGTATCGTAAGAATTCTAATCTTTTGCACACCATTTTCATGTGCCAAATGTTTAGTGCCTCATATTCGGTAGCTATTATGTATGTGGAAAAATTGACTTTTACGAAAATGTCCCTCCGGATCGTAACGGTTATAAGTTTTATTGTAAAGTTTAGATATGAGTTGTTCTTTAAAAGTCCGAACATAAACTTCACTTATATAATGTTTCAGTCCTCAATGCTTATGAAAAGCTTTTATTTTTTATTAAGTCAGCAATATTCGTTGTGAGATGATTAATATTTTTCTACATCACGAATAAAAATCTTTAACTGATTTCTAGTTTTATTGATCATGATTTGATTTTGATTTTTCTGATCAACAACTAAAAATCACGTAATGATTTTATTATTTTCCAGTCGACATATAATACTTATTTTTTAATATTTACATTATAAGTCAATACAAAATAGAAGCACGTCGTTATAATTGTTGCAAAGAATAGGTGTGGTGCGGATGTTCAGATATTAAATTGTTCATAACTTATCGTTAAATCTCACATTTCACCTGAACATCTGCACATCAGAACCTATGATCTTGCACAGCACTGTAAATAGTTCGCGATTAGAATCATAAAAATACTTAGTGATTTTTATTTGTTGACCAGAAAATAAAAAAACATGCTGAAATTTTTATTTGTTATGAGAAAAAAAATTATCATTTCATAACAATTATTGATGACTTCAAAACATAGAAGCCTCTCGTCGTAAGCATTTAACAGAGACTGAAATTCTATGTAAGTTAAGTTTAACTGTTTTGTTAGGAATATAAAAGTAAAACTTAAATATTATTGGCTTATTATGATTTTTATATTATTAATCCCAATTTTTTTTTTAATTTTCAATGAACAAAGCTACTTAATAGCTGCATGGAAGTGTAGAAGAAGTGTCAAAAATAAACTTTATTTACGAACCCTACGCATTATAAAAATGGAGAAATGGACAATCACAAGTTACTGTCGATATCCAATATTGAAAATTTAATCGAAAAATTTGAGCGAATGTTTTCATTGCCAATGGTATGATGTTGTTATGTTGATTGTTATATAACTCTATGGACTCTTTTCTATAGGTTTTATTTGAAAAATAAATTCTATGTAAACCATCCTGATACTATTCAAAAACTCGAAAGGGAGAAATCAAACGCTATCGCATTTATGAATTCCACACGGCTTAGTCCAAAACTTTTTTCAATATTTCATCAGCTATTCGGCTGACATTTTCTATTTTACACAACAATAAACTTTTTAAGAAAATAATAAATTTTTTTTAAACTCAAGCTCTTATGGAGACACCCTTTAAATGATGCATACTCACCTGTACGGGAGCTAACTTTTTTTTTTTATATATATATAAGATAACAAAAGTCAACCTTTTCTTCAGAAAGTATCAATTTTAAAGAATCTAATATCTTTTAATTAACATATTTAAACTATTTTTTTAGTACCGGCACTGAATTGCTTATGAAAAATATATGTTGAAAATATGGTAAGTTTCGCGAAATATGCGTCGAGTTTGCGTCACGGTTTCCTGTGTTAGTAAGTGAAATTTCAGGTGAATAATAGTGTTAATAAAGTTGCAGTGGTATTATAAGGTGTTTTATGAATTTTGATTCTGAAAAAAAAAGGTCAACTTTTGAAACAAATGTCAGATGTAAAATGTATTAGACATTGAATTGCTGCTATTAGCAAGAAAAAGTGTTTAGGATCCCTTTGCGTGATGGGTTTTATGACTCGTTTCATGATAATCTGCGTTAATTTATCATTTTTATGTGTTAATTAATTTTACCCCCACGACAGCTGTCAACAGGTGTATTTTAAAATGAATTTTTATCTAGGCTGCTCTCTGTAGTGCAATTGCTAGTAAACTAAGTATTATGCCATTTTTAATGTGTTATTTGCACAAGAATTCAGATGAGGAAATTTTACTCAGATTTGAGCAATGAATTTTCTCATTTCGCGCCATTGTTGTTGTTGGTTGTTTGTTTACATTTCGATTATATGGAAAAATTCAATTATAGGAATAATTGTTTTATCCACCTCAGCGCTCTGAGGCAGTTTCCAAATATGTATATATATATTGGAAAACCAAAGTTTTGTATGGCAACACCAAGAAGGGGTTGCCCGATATAATCCATTTTTGAAATTTCAGCTCTCCCCAATTACACAATGAAAAACGAAATTTTTGTATGGCAACGCTACGAAGGAGTTTCCCGATTGGGCCGATTTTCGAACCTATTTACTTTTCTTTTAAAAAAGGCCCGTGTGCTAAATTTCAATACGCCAAGTGAACACGTTCTCGAGCTATCGGGTTGCCACACGCACACACACACACACACAGGCTTAATCATTTACCGGTCACATAAGCATCTTTTCACTATATAGATACAAATTTGATTCGAAAAAAAACTATATGTAAACAGATACCAACATTAGAACAGCTTTTTCCTCTATATTTTTTATTTATAGGTGGCAAATTATTCGGATCCGTTTATTGAAAATTAGACAGTAATGAATGACTCGCCCCGCATTTTCAAATTTGTGGACAATTTTACCAACAACTAAATATATGTGACGTACACTAATATAAATCAGTTGGTTTCAGCTTTTAATCTGTTATTATTGAATGGGGATAACAAGGAAAATCTTATCGCAATAATACGGTAGTGCAATTTTTCAATTGTTAAAACCACTTGGAATATCAAAAATTGTCTAAAGAAGGATCGAAAAATAGAGCAAGATCCACACGTTCGCTAGTATATGGTTATAGTTGTAAAACCTGTAGGAAAACCGACTCATAGAAATATCCTTCCGAAGGAGAAAATTACTGCCATGGATTTGAATATTTCAACGAGATCAGAGCCTTTCATCAGTCAACTGGTAATCTTTTAACACCTATAACACCTCCTCAGTAAAAAAAAAAGCATATAGTCTCGGCTCTTGCAGTGGCATGCAATTAAGGGCCTCCAAAATATTCTTTTCACGGGCTAGAAAATGTTTACGTTAAATATGTTTTCAACAAGCAAACGATAAAATTTATGCTAAAATATCGAAAGAAGCGAAAAATGTTGTTCTAAGGGTTCATCTTAGTCATTCAAGCCACTTCCGTGATGATATTTTGGTGGGAAATCTCACACCTCTCCATTTCAATGAAAAACAAATTAAAACTTAGCAAAAAAGTATACCAACAGAATGAAGCACAATGGTCACTTTGGTCTCCTTACTTGAGATGAGATCTTTCGTCCCCCTGCTTCAATTAAAACCATCAACAGGACGTCCTAGAGGCGTTGTAATGGCTTTAACTAATATAATCTTTACACTTGAGGAGATAAGTGATAAGTTTTACGTCAGAATTCAGCTCCGACACAAAAAAAAAAAAAAACACGAAGAGGTTAAGAAGCAATCAATATTAATGATTTTATTATAGCGGAAGATTGGCCCTTGGGAAACCCGGATTTTAATCTACTAAATTATTGTTTGTCTGCTCTGGAGGCCATAGCCCGCTAAGCTCTCCACAGAAATTTTCAGAGTATCAAATAAATATTAACCGAATTAGCGTCAACGATATCTATGAAAACTGTGTGTGCCACAATAGCTCAATGGTCACACCGTTAAGGACGACTAAAGAATGAACACTTTCTTTTCTCTAATATTTCATATAACTTATTGCATGACTAGGTATGCAGTTGCTCTAATCAAAGAGCAATGTAATTTGTTGTTTTTATTTCTAGTTCCATAACAAAAACGTATGATGTCGATAAACCCTTTTATTTCCTCAAGAGTCTTTCATTCTTTTTACTCTCCTTTTTTGTTCTTTTTACTGAGTAATTACTAAGTAATTTCATTAGATCATTAGTCACTAAATAGCTTCTGATAGGCTTGAGAACATTTTCAGCCGTTCTTAAACATTTACCGCTTTTGATTATAGTTACAACAAAACAAGCAACAGAGAAGTTTCACCGCACATCTTAATGGAACTTGAAGACAATCAAAAACAAAAGAGTTGAAATAGCCAAGGAAGCAATTAAGTAATCGTGTATAGGTCAACATACTATACGAGGTGACATTAACTTCGCATGGGTGATTCTAGCAATCGAGTTTTCTTTCAACACCAAGAGTTCAACGTCTCGGCACAGATAGATAGATAGAATTTGCTGTGCTTATGATGTTTTATGCTTTTATATATATATTTTTTTTTTATTTGTCAGAAGTATTTACCTGTAAACTAATTATTTTTATAATAAATGATTTCAAGTGATTATCTGATCTTGAATTCATTGTAGTATGTACAAGTCCATCAATCAGTGAAAAACTTAAGCTCACATGGTTATAATAATAAAGTGTTCTTTCGGTCCAGTGCATTAGGAACACTGCGCTGCTGGAGAATTTATCAAATTTTTGACAATAGAGAAAAATGCATCAAAGTGACACTTTTTTGAGTCATTGAATTTTACACTTTACTAAGCGTACAACCCTTAGAATATAGAGACAAGACGGAATGTTGATACCTGTAAAATTCGTGAAGTAGGTCTGAATTATATTTCAATTTCAATTTATTAAAAAATACTTTGGTATGTTACACAAGACTTACAGTCTTTTAAAGTACAATTTGGATACAGTAAATTGATTAAGAGGTCAGAATAGATAAACTATTAGAAAATTACAGTTAAGACTAGTGTGCAAATTACCTAACTACATATGAATCCTTTAAGTAGTACGTATATCGTATAATTCGGTGTAGAAATTAAGTTGGATTGTACAATTTAACTAACATAACGGTATAATAAATAATATTGAAATTAGATGGATTATACAGTTAAAATAAACAAATATTGAAGAAGATTGAGTAGTCGTTCAAGAAGCCATGGAGTTCTGCATACAATGAGCTCCTAACTGTGACCATGGACCCTGTAGTTTTTAAGATACAGAGTTTTTTGTGAAAAACTAGTTTTTTTTCTTAATCACCCTGTAACTCCTAAACGGTTGATATGCCCCCTGCCATACAATTTTTTGTTCATCTAGCTGAGTACTATCACCTTCCGCTCTACTGACTTCCTAGTGAGAAACACCCTGTATATCTTGAACTTCTATATATTTTTTCATCCTTTTAAATCAATACTCAAACTATGACGATTTGAAACAGCACTGAATACCATCCCCAGGAGGGGGGCCGGGGGTTTAAATCCCTATCCTTACACGGCCCTGAGCTTTTTCTCCTACCTAATTTCTTTTTAACTTTTATTGCTTCTGCTGCTTAGCAGGATGGTATAAGGAACAAAAAAACACTTCAACGGCTACTTCAGGCATAGAAAAACTAAAAACATAGACCTCAAATTTCGTCTGTGCTGTATGGGGACGTGCGTTATTATGATACAGGAGTTTCCAATTTCGGGACATCTTTCGCGAATTTTCTCGTATATAATTGTCAAACAGGAAATAATGTGCCTACCATTCTACCATAAAAATAAGTCCAGTAGGTCAAAATATTGTAGTTGCAAGACGCCTTAGTTGGGGTTGTCTCATTTAAAAATGTCGCTTGCTTTTAGCCTCATAGCGATATGAATTGAAGCTGATATCATATAAAATAAGTAAAAAACGAGTTTTCAAACAAAACTGAGGCTGAGTTGCATGAAAAGTAGAAAATAAACTTTTCTTCACACACAGAGGTGGACTCAGATTTTATTCGCTGACAATCACCGATATAGTTCAGTAAGATCAATCAGAGGTAACAAGTGATTTGATGCATGAAGAGAAAGAATATTCAAGAGAAATGTCCCAATCAAAAAATCTGAGTCCACCTCTGACATTTCTCTTGAATATTCTTTCTCTTCATGAATCAAATCACTTATTACCTCTGATTGATCTTACTGAAATATATCGGTGATTGTCAGCGAATAAAATCTGAGTCCACCTCTGTGTGTGAAGAAAAGTTTATTTTCTACTTTTCATGCGACTCAGCCTCAGTTTTGTTTGAAAACTCGTTTTTTACTTATTTTATTTTCTGCCTTTTTCACGTTAACTAAATTAGAAAATTCTGCATTTTTCCTGAAACAGATTTATCACTAATCATATCGATGAAAATTTTTCCGATGATTTTCCCGCTTTTCCGGGTTTTCCATGGAGCTTTCCACAAAAGCAACTTTATGCAACTCATTTCGCTCTACAACTTTGTCTAAGGTTGCAAAACGCTCAAACGCTTCCTTGGTAGGAAAAACTCCGGAAAAGCGTTTTACATGAATTTACCTCGATTTTTTCTGCAAGTTTTCACCATTGTCGGAGAGAACTTGATCCTGCATAATTAAGAAAACTTTTTTACCGGAAAATTTTCCGGAAAAGTCGGAAAATTCCGGAAAATTTTTCGGAAAAATCGGAAAACTCTGCATTTTTCCTGAAACGGATTTATCACTAATCAAATTTGTACCAAATTTTCAAATGATTTTTCCCGAATTTCCGGGTTTTCCAAGGAAATTTCCGGTTCAAATTTTGACAGATTCAATTGACACGCGACATGAACCTGTGTACCAAATTTCAGCTCGCTGTGATGACGAAAAGGGTCTACGAGAGTGTCGAAAATAGTAAAGAAATAGACAAATTCGTGTACGAGTTAAAGGGAATGGCTGGCCTAAAAAAAATCATAGCACATGAATGCTTTTTCCTTGGATCCATTTTCTTTTCCAAAAAAGCACGTGCCACTCCTGCACCTCATTTAGGAAAACTACTACAAAAAAATGTTAACATTTCATTGTTTCGAAAATAGGCAAAACTATTTTTGAAAAATTTTTAGTATTACCACATCTAAAAAATTTCGATGCAGTCCTTGTATACATACACCTTGCTTAAAACACATATATAGAAATTTCATACCAAAATGATTAAAATTATCAATATTCAGACCCGAGTATATTGGACCTACATATTTCTTGGCTTAACCTGCCGACCTCAGGTCTTAGATATAGAGTAATTCATATTGTAATTTTTCCACTGTGAACATGTTGTCTAATTAGTTGATATCGGGTTACTCGATTATTATTTTGTACAATATTTCAAATTAATGGTAGATATTAAATGGGACTTTCCAAACAAACTAAAAAAATAAATAAAATATAAAGAAAATAAAGTAAAATACAATTTATATTAATATTTTTTTTTTTACCTCCTCCGAAAGAGAAACGTTCCCCTAAAAAGTATTATTTTTGAAATGCGCTAACATTAATACGTATCCAATCAAAAATTTGCGGATATTCAGCAGATACAATTTTTTTTATTGAGGACTCTGCAAAATTTCATATGAAAATTTTAAAGTTCACTCAAAAAATGATTTTTTCATTGTTTTTAAATACTTAATGAAATATTTGTTCAAAAAATAATAATACTTTTGTATAATTATTTCATAAATTTTATAATTTTATTTTCAATACAAAACGAGTATTCTTTAACACTAATGGCCGGTTTCACAGTCAAGGCTTAATAAATATTTCGGTTTCACAGTCAAGGCAGATGCAGAGGATATAAGCTACGAAGAAATGTATAATATAATATCGCAAGGTGTGACCCGTGAAAAAATTATAAAAAGGCGCCCGTAACATTTCGAGAAATGGGATGACGTTGATTTTTTTTCTCGGTTCCGACTATAAACATATTCGGCTATGATGGTTTACGTTGTCCAAACATTCCACAACAATGTTTTGTGGATTTGATATCCTTCCAGATAAAAACCACAACAAACTACGAGTAAGAAACTAAAGGCCATTACGTGTATATATATGTGGCGAGCGTGATATTTTTTCTCACTTTCTAACATATCGTTACATCTCTGTCTAACTATACCCTAGGTGTCACTTGTTTATGTTCGGTAAAGAAATTTACCTTAGTACAAAAGCAGTAGGTAAGGTTAAGATGGGGAGGGTACTAAATAGAAAAATATTTACATTCTTTTATGTGGAAATTTAGTAATACTGTACTATTTTTTAATAATAAGCTGGGAATTAGCATAATGGTAAATGTTTGTAATTTTGATAAAAGTAAAAGAATTTTAATATATTTTCTTATTATGGATTTACCAAAAATGAAAGTTTAAGGTAAGTTTTTGGGCAACCGAAGATGGAAATAGGGTTACTGGTGCACCAGGAATGTCAAAAAGTTGTTTTGTATTACTAGCGCTCACTATGCTGCTGCTAGTATACAATCTTGGCTCACACGTTCAAAAACAGCGCCAAAATGCCAAATGCGAATGTTTTATAGTATGTGTATAAACTTACACATTGTTGAGATTGGCACGAAAATTGTTGTTGATGGGCCTCCCTTTAGTTTCTTACTCGTAGCTACAAACTGGTAAGTAAAAAGTTCTTCTTCTTTTTGCTTGGTTTTTAATGCACAATGGCAATTTTCCTTTACAAAAATTCACAATTACAGCAGTGCTGACAACTTAAAAATTTTCATCTGCGGCTTAACTAAGCCTCAGCTTATCGAGTACTGTGAAACCGAGTGGGATTAAGTTCTGGGCTTGAGCCACACCCGTGGCTTAGCTAAGCTCTGGCTTAAGCCTGGACTGTGAAACCGGCCATAACACTATTGTTATTTACAGGTATAAAACTGTGGTACTTTTGGTTACGTGCTATTGCCTTGACACGATAATATCTAAGTATTTTTTTAATTTTTCTTTCAATATCGGTGTAATCTTTTGTTGAAACATCAACATAATTTGAAACAGTCCTACCGCAAAGATATTTCGATATTTGAATTTCATTATTTTGCAAGCTAGTTTTCCGCATAATTTTACACTCCTCCAAAAGCATCGCAAGATCCTTTCTCATTCCAGGTTGCAAAAAAAGTGCCATTCAGCCAAACTATGGAACTCTGTCTTTATATGACATATACTTTTTATCAGGTCGTCCTGTTTTTGTCTTGATCTGCAGAGCCAAGCGAAAAATGTATAATTTTTTTAACAAAAGGTAAATTGTAACGTAACGAAGCGGTAACATTTCGATAATTTATAAAATGTTTACTCACTTTACACAAACAACATTCACTTTAATTTTTTAATTTTTTTTTTTAAATATGTCTTAATATTGCTCTTATAGTATATATTTGTGCATATGCTCCGTTTTTAATGACAAATAGATTAGTTCAAGTAAAACTTAAAAGTTTGCATAATTAATAGATAACATTCAAAGAAGACACTTTGTATTCAAATCATCTTAATCTCGTTTTCTAGTTTATTATCACTCAATAGAGGTGTCCCACAAAGCTGTATTCTTGGACCTCCACTTTTCTTTCTATATATAAATGATCTGCCAGAGAAAATCCAATTCACTAAAGTTCATTTGTATGCGAATGACGTGCAGATTTTAACCTTAACTAGTAGTTCTATCTGCCTTATTCAGGCTGTTTGGACTGCATTAACGAGAATTTGGCAAACTTATCTAAGTGGGTTTGGATTAATTATATAAAGGTTAAACCTTGCGAAATACTCCGCAATCCCAATACACAACAACCTAGGCTTTTACCCTGCTCAGCATCCACCAGTTTGCATTGACTCTGTAACTCTACCGTACATATGTAAAGTTGAGAATCTTGGAGTTATGATCAATTCCAATTTAAAATGCCCAGATTATAGACTAAGAGCTGGCGACCAAAATACTTACGATATTTCATAAACAAAATTTTCCATCTTATCGTACTCTCTTAACCTCGTTGATAACTTATTCGGAAGTCTGCCTGGCTTCCAGTGGTAGAGGGTTCTGGTGGTTACCCGTAATGGGCGGATGGCAAACCTATGAAGGAGTTGCCAGATTCATTTTCGAAACCAAATTTTGTTTTTCTAAAAGGGCCGTGTGCAAAATGTCAGCACTCTTAGTGAAAGCGTTCTCGAGTTATCGTGGTATGACGTTAGTTATACACATTTAACCACGTCTTTATTGCCGTCTTCCACCACTTTCCCACCATCTAATGTGTCTGCAATTTTTACCATTCATCATGAAATATCAAAAATCAGCCTTTATGAAATCACGTAAATTACCCGGTTTTTTAGGCCTGCAATGCCATCCCGAAGTACCCAATATCACTAAAAGCCAGGCAGACTTCCGAACAAGTTATCAACGATGTTAAGAGATTATGATAAGATGGAAAATTTTGTTTGTGAAATGACGTAAGTATTTTTTTCCCATATAAATTTATTATAGGAATTAGACGAAACGTCGCAAAGGAATTTTGAAAATTTCCTTAGAATGGACAACGAAATAAAAAGAATATTTTACTGTCCTAGCATGAATAGAAAAATTTATTTATTTTTGTTTTCACTAACCCTCCAAGTATGTAAAATTACAGCAAAATTTGTGATTGTCATGTCACGCATGTTGCCTGTTTAATATGGAATAACCCAACAGCTACCAAGAATATTATTTTTACATATAACTGGTACATCTCAAAATTTTGGAAAATCGGATGCATTTCTGTCCTTCCTTTAACGTCACTCACGAATAAAAGTTCTCACCATATACAAATCCAAGTCGCAAATATCTAAAACGTCAGTTGTCTTCAATTCCGCAATTTCAGTCGGCTTTACAAGATAGCTGGTGACAAAGCTGGCTGAAAATCTCCAATTATGTTTTTGTGTATCTACTAACTTGTAAACTTTTCTGCTCTAATCTTACTTATCCAAAACTTTTTAAGTTGGCAACATTGCTTATCACGTTCCTAAGTGTTTTTTAGCATCTGATCAGCAATAATGCTTCTTCCCTCACTAGTCTTGCGTAAATTTCATATTTTCGGATGTTAACAAACTGGAGGCAGATGATTAACTCTACTCTGATGCCTTCACTCTCCATATAATTTTTTACTCGAGATTTAATTTTACCCAAATTTGAAGACGGTTGAGATTTTTATTTCACGTGAACACTGCTTAAAAGGCCTAAAAGTTTTCAAGTTTCCGATGCGAATTCAATTCGCTGAAGATAAACTCATCAATGAAAACTTTAAATAATTTTAAAATCTTAAAATAATTTTGTGACTAAAAGATGTAAAAAGGGATTTTAGAATATTTAAAGTGCTATTAGTGAAGATATACCCGAAAATATATATTCAATGGTAAGACTAGGTCTGTTGACAGTTGGTATAGATTATAAAGTTTCCATAAATTTCAATCGTTCTTTGTTTTTATTCACTATCAAAAGCAAAAAAAAATATTCTGCTGGCACATTCAAATAATATCAGCTTTATATAATGTCAGACACCAGCCGTACTTCCTGCTAATGTACGAGATTATAAAATTTAAAAAAAGAGAATAAAACCCTAAATTTAATATAATAGTTACCTTGACATACCACTTAACAGTGGCTTGGCCATCTTTACTTCTTCTGGTGAAACTTCTTAAAGTACCTCCAGTGCAAGCACAAAGATACTTAAAATTATTCTTTTTATTTTCATCATTGTTAACCTGGTCCCCATTATAGCTCGCCCTTCTACTCTTCGGCGAATGTTTTTGTTGGCATAAATTATGCTGTTGCTGTTGTTGCAAGTGTTGCTGAGCAGCAACACGTAATTGTTGTGTACACTTTTGAGCCAGTAATTTAGTTTTTTCAGTGAAATTTTGGAATGTCTCATTCGGTGGGCAAAACATTGAATTTCCGTGAGTTTTTTCGATTTTTTTCAAACATTAAAAAAAAAAATTTAATAGCTGTTGATAAGGTATACAAAAATTAGATAATTCTGTGCAACTATTATTATACGAATTAGGTAAGTATGCTATTTTGCATAAACAGCTTTGTCAGTTTTGGATTTTTGCATTGGTTCTGAATAAGCGGAATATTTCCTTTTGCTTTTGAGGTCTAAATCGTAATCCTAAATTGAAATTTGCCTCGAAAGATTTTTAAATTTGTTTTTAAAATTTCTTTTTCATAAAAGATTTTGTTCACAAGAAATAGAAATTTTTTTGTATGATAACCCTACACTTTCTTACTTACTTCTCCTTGAATCCCTCGAGGGACAAATGCATTTTTAGTCATTCCATTAGGGTTCTTCCCCAAGAATATGACTTCACAGGGGGCACAAAATAATAAAAATTGTAGTATTAGTACCACAAGTGTAATATAAAGACTGGAAGGTAAAATTTGGTCAACTATAATGGAAGCAAACAAAATCGTTAAAATTAACATAAAATGTGACAAAAAAAAATTAAAGAAAATATGAATCTCATAATTCTATGGTAATTTCCCTGAAGTTATTTTTGTTTGGTAAAAGGAATAATTTTTCCAACTGAAAATGAATCTAAAAAGATACTTTCATTAAAAAACCCTTTGTCTATACCTATACTTATCTTAGAATATCGAACAAGAATCCGCATATCCGGTATAAGATTCGTGTTCATATGTAAATGAAGCCAAAAGGGGTAATAATATATCGAAGCAGTAAAAACTAAATGAAGGACGGAAAAAATAAAAAAACATGAAAAATAATAACCAAAACTATTAACATGTGAGATAAATTATAGTATGTAATCATTAAATTAGACGCACTCTTCGATTTCAGTAACTCGCACCAAAATCATCTTTTATTTTTATGGTTTTTCTTTAACCAGACGATTTTTTTTTCTAGTTATCATACACGTACTTGTCTGCAACCTTCCAGAGGTAAGAAAAGTTCATAAATAGTCTAGATTATGTTTTTCAGGTATATACTTAAATGCAATTCTATCCTTTCTTATCTCACTTTAGAAGTGTTGTTGCATTCATTGTAAAAGGTGGTTTTTATGTGGATAAAGAAATACGAGGAAAGAAAGTAAAAGTGGTTAGTTGATGTAACATTAGTTATTTGTTTTTGTTTGTTTTTTTTTTTTTAAGTAAACTAAGTTCGCGAAGTTGTTGGTGCATTTATACAATAAGAAGGAGAAGTGGCACACTGTGTTTTGATTTTTAACGGAAATAGGACGCGAAAAAAATACCTTTCTAGAGAAAATAAAGCTGTTATTATGACATTATAGCATTCGCAAGATCTTTCAAATAGACAGTTTGCTCGTCAATAAAACGTGTCGACATCAACAGTCGATAGAATACCGAAATCATTCAAATTAAATGCATCTTTATGTGCAAATTGATGAAAACCAAGGAAAACATCTAAATGTCACACCAGACTGTTGATGTGCTGATGTGCTGATGTGGTGATGATGGAGTTTTAAACTAATCAGCAACTAATATATTACGAGGACATCACATCTGTCAGTATTGCTACATCTACCCAAAGTTATCTGATTTTATTTCAAAATTGCAAGCACTTTAAATGGAATTGAGCAAGGAAGAAGAGCTTTTGTTGCAGAATGGAAGAAAAAAAAACAAAATAAACGAAAATATTGGGTATATGATGGGTTATATATTAATATAGTCAGGATTTTTTTATGGCATTTACATCTGAAGGAAACTATCATTCATGATCAATAATAAAATTGAGCCATCATTTATGATAAACGACAAAGTCCTACTATTATTCATGATAGGATCCAGGAAGCCCAACGCCTCATGGAAGGTGAGTTATATTCCGTGTATGGGCCAGAAACCCTAATACTCTTCAGTATGGAGTAAAATTTAATAAAAGGTTCCACAAAAAAACATACCATCTTTTCCAATAAAATTTCTGTCCATGCTTTTTCTAATTGATGTCTTTTGCAGCAGTCTGCAGACGTTGCTTCCCACAGGCACCTTCGTTTTTCAACGCTTTCCACTAATTTTAAAACAAAATGCCGTTCAGTCATTTTAAAAATTTTAAACTATCCAGACTTGGCTTAATTATTTTTTAAAAGCAGGAAATGCGTTACCTTGGCAATGGGACTACTGCGTGAAACAGTAAATAAAATCTTTTATGATATAATAATGTAACTATAAATCGATTATAATTGATAACTCATTAGTTTGAAAATAAAATATCGACTGATGTCAGTAAATATCAGCAACATGCAAATCACTCGCTGATTATCAGCAGATCAGTATTAAATCAGTACATCACTACTTCTTACAATGTAGCATGCCTCATTAAGGTATTAGTGCTGCTGGTAATCAGCACATCAGCATATCAGTAGTCTGGTGTGGCATGAGGACAGATCGAAAAATCACTCGAAGCATACTTCTACAACCCCGAACATTATATATGGTACCATTCACCGCCAATTTCAGGAGCAAGGAGCAAGGAAATATCGCTGGTTACATTAAGACGATGGCAGTACGAACAAAATTTTAAATACAGGCGGCCAGCAAACAGACCAAATTACCGGGAAAAAAATAAGGGTAAATTGGGCTAAACTTCATCAACACTTTTCAGTTGATGATTATTCGTACAAAAATCTTTATAACTGAACTTACAATAAATTACATGTGATTAATGCATTTGTTCAATATGGTAGGTAATTTTTAGTGACGAGTCTGTCTAGAGGCGGTAACGGAATCGGTGTGTTTTATGCGCAGGCGTCCTATGGAACGGTATAATCCAGATTGTATAAAACACACACCTTCGGTGACGATATGGATTTGAATTAGTTGGGGAAGGTCCCGGTCCCATATATTTCGTCGAGTGAACTTTACGCCAGGATAAGTATAAAACGAATTTATCAGATGTCCTTGTACCATATGTGAATTCTTTTTTATTCACAAGAAGCATTTATATATTTATGCAAGATGGAGCACCTTGTCATAGCTCGAAATCAATTGACGATATCTTAAATCGTGAAGAAATTGAGGTTTTCCAATGGCCCGGCAATACTCCGGGCTTAAATCTGATTGAAAATTGCTGAGACATACCTCAAATCAAAAGTCCTAATTCTACAATAAAACTTTTAAAGGAAAATGTAAGTAATATTTCGAATAATGACACAACTTTGCGAGCAATGATAAATGGATGTATAAATAGTATGCCATGAAGAATTTACTTATTTATTTGAAAAGTTAATACGATAATGAGCAGACAAAGTGCAATAATACATTACCGTCCAAATTATACAATAATATTAATGAAAAAAGGTAAGAAGAAGAAAATATTAATAATAATATAAAAGAAAAAATACGTAATTCATGAGAAAAAAAAATATAAAATAAAAAAGCGAAAAGTGAAGAAAATAAAAGCAAGTTAAAAAGCTAGAATTGGTCTAAGAGCAATTCTTATGATATCCTAGATGAATGCCCGTATATTTCGTTTGGTCACTGATCTATGCAAGTTTGATTTTTGAAGTGGTTTTTCGCATATATTTTTAGAACGGTTTGTCGGACAGAAAAAATGGTTATAACCAATTTTATAGGATTTCGTATTCTGAAGAAGTCTTTAGTACAGTAAAAATGTCTAGGGCCGATCGTTTTAACAGTAAGTATATGTAAAAAACCTAAATTTTTATATGGCAACACCAAGAAGGGGTTGCATGATTTAGTCCATTCTGACATCTTATTTTTTATTACTATAAAAACACCATGTACCAAATTTCAGCTCTCTATGTCGATGCGTTCTCCGGCAGTGTCCAAATATATAGTTGTATGGCAACCCCACGAAGGAGTTGCCCGATTTGTCTCATTTTCGAACTTAATTTTACTTTTTTTTTTAAAGTGTACAAAATTTCAGCTCTCTAAGTGAACGCGTTCTCGAGGTATCGTGCGCACAGACGGACGGGCATGCAAAAATCAAGATATAAAAACAAAAACAAAAAGACAGAAAAAGTCAAAATGAAACAAGGCTTGGTAGAAGGGTGAAATGCTTAGCTAGAATGTCTGATCTCATTAAGTGTCAGTCTTTTAAATGTCGAGAGGTTGGTGTTAAAGATATCAATACAATTGAAATTGTAATTAAACGATTTAAGAATTCTGAAGATAGGTGACTTCTCCTTGATGTTTGATCTGAGAGAGGACAGTCTGAAGCAAGGTATATTTTTAAGGAAGTAATTCAAACAAAAGGAGATGTGACGAAATATTGAACGATTTGCTATTGCAAGTTAATGCAAACTGAATACCCTATTGCACATAAAAAAGTCTTTTAAGCTCAAGACTTTACACATTACTAAAAATTTCCTTCTTTTGCTAGGTGCGTCTAATTTAATGATCACATACTGTAATCCCAGTGTCAAAAAGGGTCCACTCCCACACTACAAAACTTCTGGACAATACCAATACAGCGTATGTCTGGATAGGTGTTGCTTAAACAAGCAAAATATTTTATGGGTGGGGGAGGGGAATTTTTTTTTTCAAGATAACCCTGTAACTTCTGAACGTTACACCCTATGATGATGATTTAAAATTTATTAGACTGATAATCGTTGGACTATTCCAATAGTCTATTAATGTTTCAATTCTGTTCTCCGTTTTAAAGTTATCGATTAACAAAATTAAAATTACGGATTTTTAACTTGGTTTTTATTATTTAACTACTAATTCTATCAAAAAACACGTCATCAATTAAAAAAAAAAATTAAGAAGCCCATTCCCAAAAGAAAATTGCCTACTTTCTGGCAGATATTAAACTTTTTCGTTGGATATGTTCAAGAAAAGTGCACAAAACGCAGAGCGGGTTACGTTTTGCGATATTTTAAAGCTAAGCTTTTTAACTTCGTAAATCCAAATAAAAATTGATGTTGATGAGGTTTTTTTTTTTTGATAAAATAATAGTTAAATAAAAAAGACCGAGTTAAAATTCTGAAGTTTTGACTTTGATGAGCTGTAACTTCAGAATGGAGAAGAGAAGAGGAAAGTTTATATACCATTAGAAAGGTTCGATGATTATCTATCTAAGAAATTTTAAATCATCATCAAAGGGGGGAACGTTCAGAAGTTACAGGATAATCTATAAAAACATACTCGAATATCTTCAAGTCCCGTTATCTCGGAAACCGTTACGATTTCCCCTCTCCCACCCATACAATTTCTTACTTGTCTAAGCATCACCTATTCATAGCTTACGGGTGCAAAACCACATACGGGACACCCTATTTATTAACATTAATGTTTGCATTATATTCTAATCGTATCTATACATCTTTAGCTCTTGTTTGGTTAATTAAGTTTTGTGATTAGTTTATTTCATGCAAGATGTCATTTTTGGAAATTTTATTTTCTAAATAGTTAAAAACAAAATTATGCTTTATGTTTATCCACAGTGTTTATCTCACAACTATAGAAAGGATAAAAGCCATTCTGCCAGGTCGTTAGTAAATTAACTCAATTTAACAAATTTAAATTAAAACAATTTATGCCACTTACTGTCAGCATCAATCCCCTGAGCAATCGATAAAAGATTACAAATTCGACTCAAGCAATTGAATATTTTCTTACAGTCCTTAGTAGGCACTTTTTACTATGCCATGATATACTCTTTCTTCTTGTTAAAATAGATCGAGTTGATCAGATTAAGATGACGAGATTTAAGGAAGTGCCAATAACATAATTCTGCTTTATTATATTTATATTAAATTCATCTCTGCCTGACGTTCCATACCATCATTTCGAAAAACATCTAACTAAGGTATCAAGACAATGGACTAATGTATTGTATAAATTGTATAATTCAAGCATATCTCAGTTATCATTTAATCAGAGAAAATATATTGGAATTCATCTAGTTTTATTCGGATACTTCTAGCATTCACAGTGGGCAAACTTTGAATCCACATTAACAATCAGTTAAAATGAATCTTATTAAAGTTCTTACCTTCTCCCAAAAACCCACCATTTACTTTAATATAAGAACGAAAAGCACGGCAATGCATAACTGACAATACCAAAGAGCATAAAGTGCCAGAAACAGCATATTAAGGTGTATATACAGAACAAGAACTGAGAGATATATGATTTGGAAAAAAACACAGCATAAATAAAAACAAAACAAAACTAAATTTAAAAAAATATTTCATTATTGTGCGCATGTTTCTATAAGAAAAATGACCTTAAACCCAATATTTTCTACTACTATTAAAATCTTACTAAGACCAACAATATTATTATTTTTTTACATAAAAACTTACTTCATAACATAAATCCATAAATTTTTCGAATCATACATCTTTAAAGTATCCAAGAAAATACTAATTACAGTGAAATCACACTTCTAAGATACTATAAGATGAACCCATTGCCAACTTTAATATTGAAAATTTTTTCTATTAAAGCTATATACATAAACAAGTGAAATAATGTCAATTACTAAAGTCCACGACATAAGTCAGCAACGAAAAAAAATTGTTAGAAATTTCATTAACCTGCAAGGAACAAAGTTCAACAATATTTAAAATGCAAGGTAATGCTTTAATGTTAAGAAAAAGTTGGGCATGCGTAATTGGTTTACCTACTTAATGAAAATATATTTCACCTACAAAGCGAAACGTTTTTATACAGTTAAATAAATTCCAGAAAATATAAAAAAAAAAAACTCTTTTGTTACACTAAAAATTAAAAGGGTAAAAAAACAATATCGTGAAAGTGATCTGTAATCAGATGCTTACAGCGAATAATGATTCGAATTTCGGTCTCTATATATGTAGTCAGAGTTAAGAGCGTGAAAATGATATTACGTGATGTTTTTTAAAGCATGAAAAAAAAACGCTGAATAATATTATTATGGGAGCTAATTGCAAGTCAATTATGTATTCAGAAAATGGACTGATGAAATAATGAAAGTATTACTTACGGACTTACATGTTTATTTTATTTTTATTTTATTAATAATGTAGTCCAAGCTCACGGGATTAGCATGCAAATTAGTATTATAGAGTAAGAAAATAAATGCGGAAAGTATAACGATCAGGGTAATTAAGTTGTCAAATATCCGTGAAATGAAAATAAAACAATAACAAAACGCGGCATCGTTTTGGAGATCTTGTTCAATCATACTACGTTAGATTTCACCTTGTAGATATACAAAATCTAAGCAATTAAAAAATTAATTAAAACTTTCACACAAAAGGTAAAAACGGAAAATCAATTTAACAAAACATGAAGTAAGCTAAAGAACCAATGCGTTCATAATAAAGCAAATTCGTACTGTGATCTTGAAAACCCGACTGTCTAAATCTCAATATGAAATTCGCTAACTTCTTTTTTAATCAAACACTTAAAAACCTTTATTACTAAAAATCAACTGCTTTCGTTCTCTGAAGCATCCTCATATTAAAGACTGATTTTTCTAATTTTAAACATTTAAAGTATCTGGTTCTAGGAAAGAGATGTTATCATTGTAAACCTATATTACATAATTTATCTAAAATAATTTTTTTACTTTAAAATATATATATATATTATTAAAAATGTCTTGTTTAGGTTTTCATACAAATCTAATAAAATCTGAAACGTCTGGTGTCCCTCAAGGTACCATGCTTGGTCCTTATATATTCCTCATCTACATTAATGACCTACCCCTCCAACTAAGATGTGAATGTCTTTTATATGCAGATGATGCAAAATTTTTTAAAGTTATTGAGACAGAAGATGACTGCATGTCTTTACAGAGAGATATTCTTGTTTTAGAGAACTGGAGCAATGATAATTTTTTATCGTTGAATATATCCAAGTGTAAAACCCTAACTTTTTCTAGAAAAACAAAAACCATACATTACCATTACAAAATTGCTGATATCTGTCTTAACCGTGTTACTGAATTGAAAGACCTGGGTGTTATTTTCGACCAGAAACTATTATTTTAGTCACACATCTACTGGATTACTTCCAAAGCTTTTAGATTACTTGGGTTCTTATTCCGAATTTGTAAACCTTTTAAATCTTTATCCTCTTTTATTACCCTTTACAATTCCTTAATAAGAAGTCACCTCGAATACGCGTGCACTATCTGGAATCCTTTTTATGGTGTGTATATACAACAGATTGAATGTGTGCAGAGGAAATTTACTAGAATTCTACAATACAAAATAGATGGATCTTATCTAAATTATTTTTCTCGACTTGACAAATTTGGTATCTCTACCCTCGAAAACCAGCGTCTTTTCCTAGATGAAATCTTCTTGTTTAAGATAATACATAACCATATTCGTTGCCCTGAATTATTAAGCAGCATTAATTTTGTTAATCCAACTAGAGTTACCCGTTCACCTTTAACTTTTCAGATTCCTACTGCCAGAACCAATCTGCGTTATAAATCTCCTACTTATAGGATTCAGAAAAATCATAATGACCTACTAAACGATGTTGACATCCTCAGTCTTACCCTCTACTCATTTAAAACTATTATCAGAAATGAAATTGAGACTCCGCAATCAGAGTAACCATTATATAATAATAATTCAATACTAAGAATCATTGTATATTTCCCCTTTTGTTGATTCATCAAATTTCCTTAAGCTTTCATTATTTAATTTTAATCTTTTTACCTTTAATTATTCCCTGTTATCTTGAATTTTTGATAGTAATTCAATTCATCTAATCTTCAATAGCTGTTAATAATAACTTTATATTTAATTCCATAATACTTATCTATATAGCATCTAGCTTTTTTAATTAAAATTTGTTATTGTTTTAAATCTTCTTCTGCAACTCTTATGCATATTACTTTTGTATTTTCTGGTAATTAAGATCCCGGTAGCTTTTACTTGTGACCAGTCTGTAAGCTATCGCTGTAAATTTTTGAATAAATAAATAAATAAATAAAATACGATGAAAGAAATCAAAACAATAAAAACTTTTCTTTAAAAGTACAAAAAGCCATCCCGATGACACAATTGAAGATGGAGTTTGAGAAAAAATTTTAAGAACTTTTTATTTTTAACGATTTTAAATTAATAAATTATAAATACAAGAGGAAAAAACAACCGCCTCGTCCGGGATCTTTCGGTTTTCGAGCGACTGCTCTTACCATTGAGCGAACAAGACTTTTGCTGCTTTTCCCTCTTGCAATTCTTGATTTATCTAGCCTATTAAGCCATAGTTGCCTTCAGTTGGGATTAACCAGTAACGATAAAAGCGCACAAATAAATTGTAAATTTTTCAATTTTATTTATTTTTTCCATGCTAGAATCAAACTCACAATTTTTAGAATCTTCTAAAAATTGTGAGTTCGATTCTAAAAATTGTGAGTTCAATTCCCGCATAGTAAAAATACATACAATTGAAGATATTAAAACACTCAACAGGAAAAAGACTGATTCTAAGCTCTTGACAAAATTCAAGCAAAATAATATGTAAATAAAAATCGCATCCAAAATTTGATCTTTTAAATCTCAGAGGCCAGAGCTGAAAATATCGATATTACTGAAATTAAGATTATATTACTTTTGAATTCGGTATAATGGTGACATTTTCTGTAGGTTTGTTCTAAAAAGGAGCAATCTTAAAAGGAGTATATTGTCTTGCGTATCTTGAGTGAATATTAATAATACCAATTCTAGAAAACAAAGCAGAGTAGTACATAT
This sequence comes from Dioctria rufipes, assembly GCA_963924295.1. Classification (NCBI taxonomy): domain Eukaryota; kingdom Metazoa; phylum Arthropoda; class Insecta; order Diptera; family Asilidae; genus Dioctria; species Dioctria rufipes. The sequence goes on along the minus strand of OZ002743.1, from coordinate 152,840,568 downwards.
ACAACGACATTCAGAATTTCATACAAAAATACAGTATACGATGATGTTCTAAAGATAAAATGTTGAATCGAGCTACCCTCACATTATACTCTTACTCATTATGTTCCTGTTTATACAGTAATATTCTGATGGCTTTTCTCTGGACAGATTGATTATTATTATAGAAAGAGTAAAAAATTTTGAGCCTAAACTTGACAAGCGTATTATAGAGTGCTTCGGTGTGGCGGATAAGAAGTTTGTCATCAAAAGTAACACCCAAAGTTTTCTGGAAAAAGTTATGCTTTTACACTTGGTTATATTAATTGTTTTTATACCAATTTTCAAATTTTGTAATATCATCTTGCAGGCTTAATTACTCTAAAAATTTTCACGTCGTCGGCGTACAACAAAGTGTTCGATGTAATTGATAAATTACTTATATAAATCAGAATAATAAACGGACTTAGTATTGTACCATGGGGAACACCAAATGTTTGTTCAAAGGAACTAGATTGAGAGCCATTGAAGACAACTATACTCTATCTTTCTTTTGAGCATGACTGAAATAAATAACAGCGTCCACATTGGGCGCGTTCACTGCCACTTTGGTGGCGTAGTCGTTGTCGTAGTGTAGTTCTTTCACACCGACTACGATCGATTATCCTCCTGAGCGTAGTCGAATGTAGTCGACAATTTGGTACACTCAAAGTGCGGAGTTTACGCTCGGTAGTGACTCGTTGTCGACAAAAAGTCACTATTTCGGTGGCAGTGAACGCGCCCATTGTTGCAAATCTTATTAAAGGCCTTAGCAAAGTCTGTGTGTGTGGAATCTACTTGCTTATTTTCATTCAGAGCAGAAGCAATATTAAAGAGTTAAGTTTGTAACTATCGAGCGACGAAAGCGACGAAAGAGATTAGGATTACCATCAGGTCCTGGATTCCTGTTGCAATTAATCTTATCCAATATATCAAGCACATTATCAGAAGAGACGAAACTTAAAGACTTGTTAACAGAATTGCTGTAAGTATGAAAAGATGTTAAATCAAGATTATAGGTTCCTTGCCTACATATACAAAATTCACAGATTTGTCTAAAAGATGACGATGTAATTTCTTCCATCTCTTTGGGAGAAGTATTTGAGTTTCTGAAATAAAGGGCCAAAAAGCTTTAGGATTATCGTGAAGTGAAAGCTCAGCTGCATCCACATATGTATATCTCATAAAACATTTATTAAGTAAAGTTTTTTGATGATTTCTTAAGATATGAGATATTTTTATAGTGTTCCGAATGCTGGTGAGCCTTATATACGACGATATTTTTCTTTAGTTTGAAGAACTTTATTAAGACAGGTCGAAAAATGTCTGGTTTTCCTTTTACTACCGGTATTAGCTATCTCATAAAATTTCTCAAAAGACTGTATAGGATCGGATGAAATAATCGAGGAAAATTTAATACCATAGAGGTAATTACTCAAACCAGTGTAATCACCCAATGTAAAGTTCCTTTTACTTAAAAATTCTTTACAAGAAGGCTTAGCCAAAGAAATATTCAAAATAATGTCTAATGGTGCGTGATGAAGATCTATCCGTGAACGTGGGCATAGGGATGATAATATACAAATATTATTCTGAGCGATATTTGTCCATAAAAAAAAAATTTACATTATTAAATTGGTTTCAGGGAATGAGCTGCTTGACTGAAAACACCAGAAAGTGTCATACAATTTTCAATTCCGTCTAAATACCAAGAAAGATATGAAGATTACAGTCCTACAAGAACAAAACGCGAGAGTTTTTCGATAATTGTAGAAATCTTTCACTAACTCTAGAGAAGAGATAATTGCAGGATTGGTAAGTGCTAAAAGGTCATCAACATAATTGTTGGGGAAGACTGGGCATAACGGAGTACCAGAGCACAACGGGGTAGGGGTATTTTTCTATGACCGAAAAGACTTAACGCGAAGTTGTTGCCGTAAATCAATTTCTCATAACTTACACTTTTACATTCACTGCCATCGGACGTAGTGCAAGTTGTGTGCTGTGTCCTACCGACAAAAATTAAAAAAACTACCGTTTTTTTATTTGTTTCTGGGATTGTTGGGGTAATTGTTATTTATGTGTGGTATATAAAAATAACTGCTTTTTGTTAATAAAATATTGTGCAGTATTAACTGAGCTGAAATTCAAAGTAAGTTTTTTTAATAATAATTTCTCCAAACACAAGTCAGGAGCAAAATAGGGTATAGTGCAAGGGGCATAACTGGGTCCTTTTTTCTGATTAGTTTGTGGCATAAAAGGGCACCCCTCTTTGCCCCTTTGCATGTGTTTAAATTAGCTTTGTTAACTAACTTTATATGTAGTACTATTGAAATAAATGTTTACCTTGTACAAGCCTGAAGAACAATTTTAAAAGTAATTAGAACTGATTTTTAATGAATGACATCAAACCGCATTTTTCCTCAATGCAAACCCTATTATGCCTTTAGTATGGGGCAAAACGGGACAAATGACTTATTTTCTTGGTAATATTATTATTTAAAAAGAAGCTGTTTATTTTATTTCTTATTGGGACTAAATTGTTAACTCATAATATCACTTTGTATTAGAAATAAATATAACAATTTAACTAATTAAATAGTCCTACGCGTTCCTGTACTTTAGGTTACATCCTGATTCAATTTTATTTATCCCTTTATCACAACAAAATAAATTGAAATAAATTTGCAATGAATACACGTCAAAATATATGCCAAAATTTACGACACATTGCTCATTTACTATGCTAAATATGCTAAATAAATATTCTACACTTACTTAGGACATAACAAGTGCTGAAATTCGAAATAATACTTTTTGCATTTGTAATGCGAAGTGTCATTTAAAATTCATTATACGTCATGCCAGACTTGCAAAGCTGAATAAAAATACAAAACAATCAGACGAAAAGTTCATTTCAATTCGTTATATATTTTTACATTTTGATATGACAAAAGAGCAGAATCAGCACCCAGATAAACTATTACCACCAAAATATTATCAGCAGAGATAGCTTGAACGGTGAAGTATAATGCAATGCATGGTAAAACGATCTCGTCCAAATGGCGTAGTTTTTTCTTGCTTTTGAAGATTCAAACTTGCAAAAATGTTAATTTGGTCTCACATTTTTAAGGAGATGAACACAAGTGTGTATGTGTAATAGTTTATAAGCAAAAACAATGTAATTATACCTCATATCCGCATTAAAAAGAATGTAGAGCTAAAAAAGTATATGAATTTAGTACAAAACAGCTGTGAAATGGATATATCTACAATTACAAAATAATGTCATAGTCGGCTATGAGCACTACATCTAAATAATTTAAATTTAGATTAGTTAAGTGGGGGTGAATGGCGTTTGCACTGCAGCAACTTATTAGCTTATTGTGCACAGCTTTCATTTATATGTAGCTCCTTCAGTAAATCCTAATCTCTCCAAAAAGAGCAGTATACTTTTGAAAGAAATTTCCTCGAAATCAGCAGGCTTTTACAAGATGTAAGCCAAATGTCTGGACTCTAGAATGTTACATTCACATAGGACATATGTTTCATCTTCTCAGAGACATAGTCTACATAAATTAGCAGGTTGCCTATCCAATGCAGATGTTAAGTTTATAGAGCCCAGTTAAGCCTGAGATGATTCTTAGACAATCTCAAAATATTTAGCATTAAACATCTTTTGATAGTGTTCTTTAATGAACCTTATTACTTGTCTAGATCGTATCACTGAAATTCATGTCTGTTCTATTTGGTTGCAGATTCAGTTTTTTTAGTTCAGTTTCGTGGTGTTATAGAAGTGTTTCCTAAGTAATTAGTGGCGCCACCTTGTAATATCTCACTTGTGAACACAGCCAGAACTAAGACACAAATTTAACATTAAAATCTGAAAAGCTTGCATCTATGAAAAAGTTTTGCTGATTTTGATGAATTTTGCATCTGATATGTGGTGGACAGTCCAGACGTGCTCTGCATGAATTACTAATTATTATTATTATTTTTCCTTTAAATACAGTATATAAATTTAATTTTAAAATCATTATCCGATGTTCGCCTGCAATAAACAACGCATTTGTATATGTTGTAGACACTCTTGATGTAACTCAGCACTTCACGAAAAGTCTAGGCACTTCATGAAATGTAGGCAGATAGTGTAATTGTTTGCGCTTAATGAGTTTTTACACGAAGTGTCTGAAATTTTTTGTAGTCATTTCACGAAGAGCTACAAGTCCTTACGCAGATGGTGTAATACCATTCGATATAACCGAATGCTAGGAGAGGGAGATGAGGAAGGCGCCACGCACGCGTGCGCGCATGTGTGTGTGGGTGTGTGGCCCATTAGCCCCTCATCTCCTTCTCCTAGCATTCGGTTATATCGGTTGGTATAACACCATCAGCGTAAAGGCTTGTAGCTCTTCATGAAATGACTAAGAATTTCAGACAAAAACTCATTAAGCGCAAACTATTACACTATCTGCCTACATCTCATGAAGTGCCTAGACTTTTCATGAAGTGCTGAGTTACATTACGTGCCTACGATATATAAATTTAGTTTGTAGTAATGCAATCCACATGAGTAGAACCAAAGTACGCATAAACTAAGTGTAATAAATCAGAGACCTTTTAATATGGCAGGGAAAACTAATCTAAAAAAAAAAAAACTAATAGACTTCCAAAAATTTTCGGACGTTGTTGTTATTTCGTATTTGTTTTCTTATCACTGCTCTTGACCCTAGAGGCATCTCATCGAGAGAAATCTCGTGAATAGTATCATTAATGATCTTTGTTTTTTTAGATTTATTCTAATTTTTGCTATGACTTTGTTGCTCAAAATAGACTGCCGCATAGATTATACGAAGTTTATTATCATTAATATGAATTTTTTTAGCCATATACGCCGGTTTAAATCAAAAGAATTTCAATATTTAATTTTATTTTTTCCATATTCTTCTTTAATGAAAATTGCTTAATATTAATGTAATTATAATAATAATATAAAATCTCAAATGGTTAATGTTGATTTTTTTTTTGTTTATTCTCTCCCGCTAGCATGAATGTAACTAATCATAGATGTCACAAGTACTAGATATCAGTGTTGGGCAAAATGCAATTGATTGATTATTAATTAATGATTATGATTACAATCTGTAATCATGATTACAGATTGATAATATTATTCAGAAAAGTAATCATTTTTGGTGATTAATTATTGATCAATCGTAACCGTAATTATGATTACATGATTACATTTTTTGACTACAAATTTGCAAGAGTTTTAAAATTCTAGTTAAAAGAAAACAAACATTGTTGTATTTCTATTCCGAAATAGGTAGTGGCACATAAACTAATGTTTATAAGCACATATCTGCAGTGGGATGGAAATTGAATATCTGATATCTGTGGATTGGTAAACGGTATTATTAGCTATTAGGAAAGGGTTAGAATCTTCTTTATGATATCAAAAACAGTACTACTGCTGTCATGTCAGTAATATTTACCCATTGTAGCGCTTCGAGCATGCTTCAAACTGGTGTATATATGCTGCATTTCGAAATAACTCAGATTGCCTTATTCTAGAACAGTTGCATTCTTCCCTTGGATTGATTCATTCGAACTAGTATATAATAATATGGAGCAATATGAAAAGTGTGGCTAAATCAAAGCGTTAAAAGGCATTATTGCATTTTCCGTGCTCAACGACATTCTTATACGCCCCAGAAATCTAATCTTTTTCGCTATCTTTTTTCACACATAATCAAGATCCGCGAATTTAAGTTGATAATTAGATATGTGCGAGTCTGTATTAATCGAAGCACTTACATTCCTTATACTGACTCCAATTAATACATAATTCAGCAGTGCCTTATATTTTTTTATAATAAAAATTCTTACGATCACAGATTGTTTTTCTTAAAACTAAATTTTAAAATTCCTTCAAAAGTTTCATTTGTAATCAAAAAACATGTAATCATGATTACGATTACATTTTCCTAAGATTACTCGATGTAATCATGTGATGGGTAATCATGATTGATGTATAATCATGATTGATGTATAATCATGATTGATGTAATCATTATTGATTTAATCATGATTATTAATCTGATTACAAATGTAGTTGATTACGCCCAACACTGCTAGATATCGCATAATATACTACAGCAGAGTATACATACAGATTTTGAAATGGGCTGTGGGTTCCGCAATAGACAGAGCAATGTTGCTTTAACAGCAGTTTTGTATACATTTGATGGACCCCTCGTATTCGATATGGTAGATGCGAGAAAATATCGGGTCTTTCAAAATTCATGCCTAGATGTCAGTAGTGAATAATTTCTGAACGCTACTTTTTTTATTATGTCATCTTTGACAATTGTCAAGTCGTGCGAATAGAGTGTACGTGTTTAAGAAATTCAATGACAGTCGGACCTTACTGAGCCAGTGAGATTTTGACGTTTCCGAAAGTAATTATTTTAGAGTTCCGGGAGTTCAGTGAAATTTATCGATTTTAATAGATATAATAAAATTGATATTGTGTTGTTTCGGAAACTTGAAGTTTTTAGTATTATTGAGCCCAGTGTTTTATAAAAATAAAGCTGTTAAGGTATTAATTTAAAGTTATAAATTATGCGATGCAATGTTTCAATAACAATCGCAAAAATTCCGACGGAAAATCATTTTTTAGGCAAGTAAATATATTTTATAAAATATATCTTTCTGTTTTATAATTATTCGTGAAAAAAAAAATAATTTTAAATATATACAACAGAAAAAGAAAAATACATATTTGTTAATTGGAGAAATGTCAGAAGGTTTCTTCTTTCCAATGGCTGCCTTATATTCCTTTTATCTAAAGAAAGGGAGCGCTAACGATTTGTTTATTTTACCTAGCAATTTGGATTATATATTATATACAGGGTGTCCCGTAAGTCGACGTCAAGCCGGAATCGGGTGATATACCAAATCATAATACATAGTTACCAGAAAAATATAAAAAAAAAATCCAAGTCATGTATTTTTTAAATTATAGACATTTCTTTAGTTTTCGAGAAAAAGTACACCCGTGATGGTTTTTTAGCTCCTGTTGCTACAAATCTTTACTTTTTTTCAATTTTATTTTTCTTATGTAATCCCGAATAGTATTTATGTAACCTGTTGGCTTAAATTCTAAGCCGACTGCTCCAGCTTTGAAGAAAATGTCACATTTTGCCGAGCCAAGAATAGAAAATTAATATTTCACTGTAATGAAAAAAAAAATATACTACGCCAATTTGGCAAGTAACTTTAGAAGTTGACGCATTTAATAAGGATTGTAAGATTGTAAAAAAATTTTCTTCAAGAAACCCAGTTTTGAAAAATATCTTTTTACACTACAAATGATTCTAGTGTACCCAAAGTTTGCCGTAAGACCGTAACTTTAAGATTTTAGTTTGAGTGAGACGGAGAGTCATTACATGAAGTGTGAGTGACACAGATATTTTTTTTTATATTTTTCTGGTAACTATTATGATTTGGTCTATCACGCGGTTCCGGACACCGTGTATATATATATTGAATTGTCCCCCTTCAAAATGCCACGATTTCATTGCTGCCATGACGAAATGAATAAAAACACAGCACACTAATACATTTCGCCGAGTGGCTTAGATTTTCACCCGATATGCCGTTTCCTTATTAATTATTTATTCAATGGTAGACACATGAACAATTTTAGCTACAAGAGCGTATTAAAACTATTCAAACTTATTATGAAAATGGTGGATCTTTAAAAAATACATTTCGTCAAAATTTATGATTTTTTTTATGCAAATAGTCGTCCAAATGAAACGATAATCCAAAAGTTAGTGAAAAAGTTTGAAGAAATTGGTCTGTTAAAGAGAAGAAGCAGACCAAAAAGTGGACGTTTTACTTAAAACTTTGCCACTGTATCACAAAGTGTTACTGAAGAGCGTTTCTCTTTAATATCAATTTCGCTTCGTTCTAAGCAATTGCACATTCATCCATCGACTGTCTGGCGAATTTTGCATAAGGATTTGCAATTAAATCCTTCTAACATCCAATTGACGAGAATTAAAGGAAACCGAGAAATCAACGTCAGCGCAGAAATTTCGTCAATTGCCTGTTAGAAAACTAACATTCAGATCCTAGTTTTTCACGTAAAATCATCTGCAGTGATGAAACTCATTTCACATTGGATGGATTCGTCTTCGTCAACAGAGTTGTTGCATTTGATTAAAAGAAATTCCTCAAATAATTTTAGTAAAATCATTACATCCATGGTTGGTGGAATCATTGGTGCTTTTTTCTTTGTGAACGGCAAATGAAAGAGCTGTTACTGTCAACAAACAACGCTACAGACAACTGATTGAAGATTTGTTTTGGCCTCAACTTGAAGTAGAGAAAGAGGATCTTTACATTCAATAGGAACGAGCTACGAGTCATACAGCAAGCAAAAACATTGAGCTATTGAGATCTAAGTTTCCAGCTCGAATATTTTCACGTACCTAATGGTGACATAAACTGCTCACCTAGATCGTGTGATCTAATCTAATTCCATTAGATTACTTTCTTTGAGGGTTATTTGAAAAGCTAAGTCTATGTGGATAAGCCAGCAATAATTTCATACCTAAAAAACAACATTCGGACTGAAAGTGATGAATTAAATACATTATGTGTGAGAAAGGCATTGAAAATTTTGATGTTTATATAGAGTCCTATCGGCGTGCTCGTGGGAGACATTTGAATGATGTAATTTACACATATAATTGTTATCGGCCATACTTTCATATAAAAAAAAATTACGTGTTTTATTTAAAAAAAAAAAATATCCAAGCGCGACTTCTTAAAGACCCTTTATGAATTAATCGACGTATCTATCACTTCAAATGTTATTGTCCATTCCGGAAGCCATGTACAATTTTTATATGGAATTTACTCTGGTATTGTATGCGACATCTAATTCTTGTGCCATTTATGCTACCATATACTCACTGGTAACTGCAAAGAGCAAGTGACTATGAAATATTCAACTCTAGGAATACAAAAAGTATTTCGATTATTGGAAATTAAATATTTACAATTAAATAATGGACAGCTACCTACCTAGCTTCTAAGTTTGAAAATCTACCTTTTGATATGTACAATCAGGTGATTTGTTTATAATGTTGGACCTGTAAAACAGAGAGTTTTTCGTAGAAAATAATAAAAATATTAAAATTCTAAATAGTTCGTCTAGCCACCGTATACATAGTGTATGACATTCGAACTCTGACACCGATAGCTCCCGTTCATTAAGCAGAACGAACCTAACAATCCGGCAACAATAGTAACAACCATATCGAAATTATTTCCCGCACATCTAAAATTCTTAAACGCACCTGAATAATTACCAACGCTTTACTCAACCATATATACCTAAATGCTGAGTCAATTCTCTAATAAAGCTTACATATTACGAAGAAAGGAGCGAAATAAATAGAACAAAGCACACGCGTTAATGACTAATTTAACTAATATGGGCTAGCCGTTGAATATTGGATATTGTCACAGATAACAAGTCTTAAAATATTTTCATTAACGTCTCACCTTCAATTATATTTTTTACACCTATTCAGAGCACAGTGTTTATGTACACTACATATTATATATATGTATATATATATGTTCATCGCGTCAAATCATTCACTATTGCATTTTTTTAGTAGCTGTCCTCCAACCTTTATGGAAATAGATGATATCGGGATACTAGCTACCATAACATTCTCAGATGCAGCATTGCAGCCGCAGCTAATAATCGCTATCGATCCACTGTTCGCCCTTTGTTTACATTTGAATGATTCTATTGATCTATTTTCGCCCACGCCTAGACATTTTCCGAAATGCTTCAGTAGATTCCAAGCGTGCCCCTAGCTCATGGCTAGCTAGCTGTATGTCTGCCTGGCCTAACCAAGTTCTTTTTCATAGGTTGCCTCCTGCCACCGCACCACCACACGACCATTGTATATCATTGTCATCGGCAAACGCAATTATTTATTTTTTCTACGCGTAAAAAAATACTTCTTGAAAAGAAAACTTTTAAACTAATCCATGTAAAACTGTAGAAATTCTGACTGATAATCAAACGTTTAGAAATTACTCGCATGCATCAATCGTCATACAAAAATTACAAGGATTTCCAAGCACATTATTGAAAGATCATTAGGTGAACAAAATTTGCTTGTAAGTTTTTTTTTTTTTTGTTTTTTTTAATTACTAATTAGACGCCACCTCACCGAACCACATGTCGCCGCTTTATTAGAAGACTGATTGGCATTGGAAGAAATGCGCAAATTTAATTTCCAGATGCGAACTATGCCTTATATAGCATTGAGGCGTGGGTGCAAGCAAAAAATGAGCTACTATTAATTTTCGGTGTCTTACTAACATTTATTTCCAGGAAATATAATTTATGCATCCGATCAAGTCGGCTTTATTTGGTATGAACTCTTTCTTATACTCTATATGGGCTATGTTCGTGTATATATGTACATATATAGCTAATTGACATGTTTTGTGAGAAAATATTTAAATTTTATGAATTTTTTCACACAATTTGTACATTTTTATTGTGACATTTTCGAATTCCATTCATATTTTATTAGTTCCTTTCATACCATGAAATGCTAGGGAAGTAAGCTTTTATTTTTACTTTTTGTTTTTATTCGAAAACGGATGCGATATCACAAATACATAACATGTATATCGAATTATGTAGATATGTATTTAAATATTTAAGATTAGAATTTGTTTCAAAGCCAATTATGTACAAAGGAGTATAATCGGCATATTATGCAACAAATAAAGACAACAGCGTGATGGAATACTAGTACAAGGTATGAGCCAGAGATAACATTGGTTCCTAAACCCTTGTAGAATTCTCTAGAGTAGAAATCTCTTTGAATGTATTTAGATTAGATCCTAACATATTAGACTTAAATATATCACACGAAAGCAAAGAATGAACATAATCACCAATACATATATAATGACCACCACTTGTGAATTACGCAGCTCCCAAATACTTGAACCTATTTCATGCATACATAAAGGGTTATCACCGAATGGAATAACGTCATAAATAGTCCACATAACCGTTAGTCGACGATAGAAGTAGGTATATAGTATTTGAAGTTTCATTAGAGTCGATATTAGAAGTGAGTAGATCCTGGTCATAACTGAGCTATGCTTGAGGATCGCAATAATAAGAAACATAAAGAAAACCTCGTTATGTCATGGAGATATAACGTAGATGATTTACGGACAATACAAAAAAACACATAGAAGACAATTTTTAAAAAAAAATCACAACTACAAAAAAAAGAATGGTGAAACTTTACAAAAAGAAATTCGAAAAAGCTTTCTATTTTTGGATCCAGAAGCAGAGGTCTATGCATATAGCCAGTCAAACAAACAAGTTCTGGTCCCAGGACCAAAGCAGAGGGTTAAAAAACAATAAAGACTCCCGAAGGAGTTGAAAATCTATTTTCCACGCACGCGGATCGAAAGTGGAAAACTTTTCAAACATTTTAATAGTACTATTTAATTCAAAATATATAGGTATAATTCTAAATAAAATGTTTATGGTGACCAGTACCTAACCCGTAAGAGCGCGACAGGGAGAGTGGATGAAGTTAATGGTGGACACATTGCTATTAGAGCTGAAAGTATCCGGAAAATTTGCTATCCGGATTATCTGGAATAATTAGAATCCAATTCCTCAAATCCGGGTATCCAGATAATCTGAATCTCAGCTATCCGGATCCGAAATATCCGGATTGAGATGCAAACTACCGGATACGGATCCAAACTTTTCGGATCAAAACAAAGCAAAAAAGTACAAAAATTTCCTCCAGATTTCTTAATTGGGTAAATAATTTCATGAATTTCCATTTTCCCAATGAAACAATAAGTAGAAGACATTTTGAAGTTTTTTCCTTAGTCTGGATCCGGATAGTAAAAATCCAGATTCGGATAGTTTGGATCCGGATTTCAGGAATCGGATAGTTCGAAGATCTGGATATTAGAAAATCCGGATAGAATTTTCAACTGTAATCGATATATCCAGTAACATGTGTCCGATTATTTCAATTCTGCAACATTTTGGTTCTGGAGCTAGCAACAAAAATAAACGTGAATTTCTCGAGCAAGCAACAGAAAACGGGGGAGTAAAGAAAACTATGGGACTATGTTGCACAATGTTTGCGTTTATGTTTTGCTCTGATTTGACGTCGTATCTTGGAACTTTTGGATTTTTTCTCAGCATTTTTGGCTAGCTGTCAATCGAGACTATGCGAGAATATTTTCCTTAGAATTTTTGTTGTTAGTTTGCAAAACCCTCGAGAATACTTCACAAGCCATGAAACAGACTCCCTCACTACCACATGAGAGCCCCAACGGAGTCTTAACATTCTAAAATATTTGCAGTGTTCTTATGTAAAACCATAGATGACACAATAACTAGATGTTGCATGCAGTACCAAAAAAGTATACAAAATTTATATGGCTGGGTGGTCCATCCGGAATGGATAACAACATTTGAAATGACGTATACGTCGAGTGATTCATATTTTTTCGTATCTGAAATGTTGAGGAGGTCGATCAGATGTATACAAAGCTGCTATTATAAAAACATTTGCTTTCGGCACGCTCTAAAATATGTTGTGGTCCATTCCAGAGTGCACTACCCATTTCACAATTTGTATACTCTGCTGTAGTATGCCATGCGACATCTAGCTCTTGTGCAATCTATGGTAAAACTGACAAAATTTTGATTTGAATAACTCCTACTCCCTAAACTACTATTCATACGGAAAAATGGTGTTCTGTTAATCTTAAGCTTGCTTTCTTATCTTCCGAACCGAAATAAAATGTTTATACCTTTCCTTACAAAATTATTTAAAAAAATTTATCTGAATCAAATGACTACGATTCCTCAAACAAAAAACTCTCAGCTGAGTAGTCATTGTATATGTGGCAGGGCGTGACCTGATGATACGGATTCGGACTCCAACTGCGCATACAACATGCAATTATTACTCAGCTGAAAGTTAGTGAGCGTAAAATGGTAAGGTTACTTTGTAATTAAAACTATTATATTATTTTGTTAAGTATGGGAAGATAAGGAAGCAAGCTGTAAATTACTAGAAGATTATTTTCCAGTATGGATAGTAGTTTAGGCTCTATAGCATATATAAAGTCAATGTTTGGCACTTTTACATAGGTATCAATAAGGAACATTTTAGAAAACGGACTCACAACGCATACATATAGAATTCTGTATCATGGCTTGGGAAGTATTCTCAAGGGCTTGGCACAACCAGTCAAAAATTCGAATACAAAATTAAAAATGTTCCAAGATACGTCAGCACAGTAAAACATGAGCGCAAACATTGTGCAACATAATCCCTTTCTTTATTCCCCCAGTTTTTCTTTTCCTTCCTCATTAAATTCACACTTCTTTTGGTTGTTAGCTCTTGAACCAAAATGTTGCAGATTTGAAATAATCGGACATGTTAATGGATATAGCGACGTATCCACCCTTAGCTTCTTTCGCTTTCCCTTTCACGCCCTTATAAGATAGGGGCTGGACACTGTAGATTTTTTATTGAGAATATTATTTCGAATAAAATAGCCTCTCAAAATTATAAAAAATTTTACCATCTCCGATCCGCACGCATGGCAAATAGAGTACACGTTCGAGGGTGTTTTTATACCCTAGATGAAATCTATAGGGTATACTAAGTTTGTCATTCAGTTTGTAACACCTCGAAATAATGATGGTAGAGCAAAATGGATTGGACACACACCAACGCATAATATTAAAAGTTATTTTGATTTTCGCATGTCCGTCCGTCCGTCCGTCCATCTGTGCGCACGATAACTCGAGAACGCGTATGCTTAGAGAGCTGAAATTTTGTACACAGCCGTTAAAAAAAAAGGAAAATTAAGTTCGAAAATGAGACAAATTGGGCAACTCCTTCGTGGGGTTGCCATACAAAAAGTTCGTTTTCCGCTATATATTTGGACACTGCCTGAGAACGCGTTAATGTAAAGAGCTGAAATTTGGTATATGGGGTTTTCATTATACTAGCAAATAATATTTAAAAAATGGACTAAATCGGGCAACTCCTTCTTGGTGTTGCCATATAAAAATTTAGGTTTTTTACTTATACTGTGAAAACGATCAGTTCAAGACATTTTTATTGTACTAAAAATTTCTTCATACTACGAAATCCTATAAAACTGGTTATAATCATTTTTTCGAAATTTCATACGGGCATTCATCTAGGATATCATAAGAATTGGTCTTAGACCAATTCTAGCTTTTTTACTTGTTATTTATTTATTTTTTTCCAACCGTTTATTTATACATATTTCCTGAGCGTCGCATTTTTGGGACAATACTCCCAGAATCACCCAACACCAACCCTCAAAATTGCAGCCTGATTATTTGACTGGATTGATGACAAGTCTTATGAATTTACTTGAACATTTTCTTTACACTCTTTATTATTACTTGACCGGTGATGCGTGTCCATAACCGCTAAAATTATTAATGAGGGTTTTTTCCTCGGGACTTTCTTCGGCAATAACAATGCAAAAGCGCTTAGGAATAATTAATTTTTTTCTAGGAATTTACTCCAAAAAATGTTCATACAACCTTAGGCCCGACACCTGGAACAGAATGTGGTGCTGCAGCTCGTAGCTGGTGCTGTAGCTCGTAGCTGGTGCTGCAGCTTGCACCGGTGCGCGCCATGTAGCTAAATTGGTTAGTTACAATCGTGTAGCTTGTCGCCAATGGCATGGGCCATTTTTAATGTTTATTTTTATTTGTAGAATATGAAAATATTATTTAATGTGGAGGAATTAGAAGAAATAGCCTTTTTAGCGTGTGTTCTTTTTAAGTATTTAAATATTTAAAGGTAACAAACGCAGAAAGTGGTGGGTTAGACCTCTATATCAACAGAGGAAAAGTTCAGGATTTTATGAAAAAACATTTAAATATATAAATCACTCATTTCACAGAGTATAAATACTAAAATGGCAGATTTGGCGCTCATCAAAAGTTAAAAGTTGGCAAAAATGAGCTATACGGCCAGCGCTAGCTACATATTGGAACGCCATCATAGACTTTCCGGGCTTTCAAATTTTGACAGTAACAGCGTCAACTACGAGCACCAGCGCCACATTGTGTTCCCGCTTAAACAATGTTTATTCAATTCAGCGGGGGAAAGCTTTGGCGATCGGATGTAGATCGAACGACTTTCTTGAGTGAAAAAGTGGACTTTCCTACTTCCCGTGATTGCGCGGAATCGTGAATCGTGAAAAATTACTTCCTATGAGAAAAATATTCACAACAAAGCACTAATGGCCGGAGAATAAAGTACTGTACAAATATTTGCAAAATGTAGTAACTGGGGTGTATGTGACCCACGTGCTTGAAAATTTCTTTTCTAAATCCCGAGAAAGTTTTCTGAATCGGGAAAAAAGTACACTACCAAATAGAACTTGGCGAGATTTTTAATTTGATATGCAACATGTCGTATTGAAACAGCCCCCCCCCCCCCCAGAATCCTACCTGGCACCATAAAGTATGCAGAGAAAAATTTTCTTCTACGAATTGTCGCTGGTAATGAACTGAGGCGCACATTGAACCCCGTTTCCCGATCGGACATACTCTACTGATTTATAACTGATCTAAGATGCGAAAAATCTAGTACCTACCTCAGTTCGAATAAAGAACAGGGAAATAATAAAAACTTGAGTATGGGAATGGCTATAAATAGCTATTTAGGGCTCCGAGTATAGGAGTGCAGGTATTCAGAATACTTCTCAGGAAAAAAATATGTAAAATTCAATTAAAGCGAAACCGCTAGTTGAATGATTCTAACTAGATTCTAAGAAAGAAGTAGGTATGTAATATTCAGTTACACCAATTGCATTTCATGAAAAAAGAAACGTCACAGCTAATAAATTTAATGCTGAATTAGTATTTTCAAAACGGAAAGAGGTACCTACAAACCTATGTGAAATTTGCGAACTTTATTGGTAAGGTTGAGAAATTCACTTCAGTTACCTCAGTTCAATAAGATACTCGTATGTGTATTTCGTTTTAATTTAATTCAAACTAGCGATTTTTCTTCATAATGAATTCTTTGTATACATACATTCACTAACGCAGTCAGATGTGTAGTGTTTTTAAAAAATTGCACAACTTCGACTTACATACATACACCCATCACAACTATACATATTAATTTGAAAAAAAAAGAAAAAAAAACAGAAGCAATGGAAAATTTTTTCATATTCTATATTTATTTTAACTAGAATACTATCTCTAGTGATGTACCTACATAAGTACACGTAAACAAAAGCAATATTATAAAGAAATGAATAGGCAGCCGCATGTATACCTACTACCAAAAATATTTTACCCGCGCAAGGACAGAAATAAATAATTAGACTTCTATGAATTTAAATATGTAGGGATAACCAAGCGTATTTTGCTCGCGAGGCATAGTTAAGACTCAAGAGGATCAACATAAATGCATTCATGGATTACTGCTTCGAAAATCATTGTTTTTTTTTTGTCCAATTTTATGTTTAATCCTAAAATTTGCTTTATTAAGTAATAATAAATTATTATTAGTAAAAATCAATCTAGTTGTTTAATCCCTTAAATGAATTTTCCTAATACCCACTAAATGAGTATTTTACTCCCTAATTACTCCGTGAATACCCCTAAATGAGCTTTCCAAAAGTCGAGACCTAACAAATCGGCGATTCACATATTTTCATCAAAATCAAGTAGGTATTACAAATTAATTACCCCCAAATATTCCTAAATGAATAGATATTTTATTCCCTAATTACTCCTTAAATAGCCCCCTTAATAAGATTTTCCAAGATTGACTCGTAACTTACTCCCTAAATGACTTTTCCTCAAAGTCGAAACAAAACTAAATCGCTTTTGGACGCTCGAAAATAATAGTTTAGAGACCATTTCATAAAAACTCTTAGCCCAGTTTTCAAATAGAAACTTACAAATATTTAGGTATACCTCTATAAAAATATTATATTATATTTCCTATTATGTTTCCTGGAATACTATCTACCAGAAAACTCATTAATTTAATTGGATTTTCATATTTCTTATCTACAAAACAGATATTTCAATAAACCTAGATCCTGGTTAATATATTATGTAGATTTTAGAGGACGAAAGATGCTGTACAGGACGGCCTTGTCAACATGGACTGTTTTGAGTGGTAAAATGCATTCAAATAAATAATAGTGTCTGCATACCTAAAACCGCTAAATGCGGCGTTGGTTGATATCAACCGCTTTTCACCAAGGTGAAACCTCTGCGGTTGAATAATCACCATCTGAGGTAGATATATTACTTTTGTTTTTTATTTTAACCGTTCAGTAGAGTAATGTCAGATTTTAATAATAAAATCATATTGTATATGTTGATCAACTTTCTGCGGGAAATAAATGAAAATGTTCAAGAACAAGGACAAACAGGAAGTTAAGTACACAATATTTTTGCAGCTTATTTTGAGATTTGAGATCGTATAAATTTCTGGGCAATACTCGCAAATTTAAATTTAATATTTTTACATAGGTCCATATTAATATATTTATAATAACCTTAGCCTACCTTCGTTTTCTTATTTTGTGACTTCTCTAAATAATTAGGTATAGGTACAAATTTGTTAGTGATACACTCCCACCTTTTCTATCTGAGAAAAATATGCGCGCATATGAATGCTAAAAAAAATTTTTTTGGTGCCCACACAAAGCAACCAAATCAATGCAATTCCAAGAATAATGTCACAGAATCCAAAGAAAATGTAACCATAAGATATGAAAAGAGTGCAAGGCCAAGCATAGTCATATCAATCAGATTCTAATAATATACATTTTGGTCCGTGCCCATGGTATTTTTAGCCGAGATCAGTGAGTTATTGAGGTTCGCTACAGCTCTTCTCACTTTGTTAGTACAGCCGTCGATATGTGGGTATTTCTTATTTGTGCTAGAACCTTTCACAATGAATACAGAAAGTCTTTAGGGTTTCACGAGAGCACTTTCCAAGTATGGCTTAATCCTACTCTAAAGGCACAGATTAATTACAATGCGATAAGCAGCACGCTCATGAGACTGAGTATCCTTCCTCTGTGAGTCCCAGTTTTGCCAGTGCATGCTTAACTTCCATACCGGTAAAAGTGAGACCTATCTAAAATCTCTGCCGATCTGTGGGTCACGGCACCCGTGTTATCGCCGCAACTCGACGCCTAGAGCAAATATCTCAGAGCGCATAGATTCTAAACTCAACAATGCACTCTCACTGCCCGCATATTAGTTACCACAACCACCACGATGCTCCCATCAAGGGGCCTACAACCGTGTTGAGGTGAATAGCAGAAGCTTTGCAGAGCTCCTCAACCCCATGGTAGCAATGAGGTTACCCAAATGGTACAGCTGCATAGTTCATGACTATAATGCCATGGTTACTCCCAGTGGGATCTTCATGCAGATATCCTTTTTTGAAATAGGACTGGGTACTCCATTCGGGCTTAAGATCTTATTGGTACCAAGGTATCAGCGGGGACCACGAGAAGGTCAAGACGCGCCCATTTAAGCCTGGAGAGGCTAAAGATTACAGCTCATAATCTTATACCTGCCATTCGCACTAAACATATAAGAACTACTATCATGCATACTTAATTCCTCAATCGTACCCTACCCAATACCCACAAAGCCAAAAAATCTCATATTTATTTCCCAGTGGAATCGCGCATACGAACACATAATTTCTATGTACAATCTATCATCAGGCCTACAGTGGTCCCGATGGAAGGTCCAAAACGATTTTCAGTACAACAATGTTCCTCCAGTTCAACAAATTTTGTCGTTATGTATGCATGAATTCCTCTTATATATCTTTCACCTTGGCAGCCCTGCGCGTCAGAGACTCCTTTTAACCGCCTTTCAATGTGTACAGTAAAAAAAAATTTTCTAATGAAAGTATTAACGGCCGGAAACCGTTTAAGTGAATAGCATCCAATCGCTTATTAGAGCGGTTGCAAACTGCTCTACAACTGCAAACCACTCATGAAGCGCTTCCCGAAAGCGATCGAACCAGAGGATGAAAACAGCAATTTTATACAACGCCTAAATCGTGATTCCATGGATATTTAGTGGTATTTTACGATAGTATTATATTCTAGTTCAATTTCATCAATTATAAATCTTTTACCGTGTGTATGCTATTATTACCCACCGGCGACCAACACGATCCAAATAAATTGACTCAACTGACTGGGCAGCTAAAATTAACTTTTTTCTTCAGAAATTTTCTTAATAATTTTTAAGTACATTTGACTGGAAACATTTTTTTACATTTTCTTTGCATATGTTAAGTATCTCTCATTATTAAATTCCTTCTTCTAACTTCATTCCCTTTTACCATAGACGGCACAATAACTAAATATGTCGCATGTAATACCCGAGCAGAGTACACATTTTATATGGCTGATAATACATTCCGGAATGAGGCCCAAAATTTCAAATGATGGTTTCATGGAGCGATTCATATTTTCTCGCATCTACCACATCAAGGACGAGGAGATTCATTTTCTAACTTAATTTTACTTTTTTTTTTTCAAAGTCCGTGTACAAAATTTCAGCTTTCTAAGTGAACGCATATATTATGCGTGGGTGTCTAATCCATTTTGCTCTAACATCATTGTTTCGAGGTCTTACAAACTGAGTGACAAACTTAGTATACCCTTTAGATTTCAGCTAGAGTATAACAATGGTAAATACTTGATTTTGTTTAAAATCTTTAACGTCTACGGACATGTCTGATATTGCATTATAGTGAATATTTTTTTTAGTAAACTGTGTAAGTTGACGACCCCACAGAGAACGTGTTGCGACCCGATTCGGGGTCGCGACCCATTGGTTGGGAGCCCGTGATCTAGAGTATCATAAAAATTGGTCTTAGATCAATTCTAGCTGTTTTATTTGAATCCATTTATCTTCAATATTTTCAGTTTGCGTCTATAATTTCTGGTAGCAGAAAATGATTTGCTATCATCAGCTTTAGTTGTAATTCACTTCAATTCCATTCTGGTTATTATTATTTATATACATATACAGGTAATATTGGAGCATACTAATTAAAA
Organism: Dioctria rufipes; assembly: GCA_963924295.1. Lineage (NCBI taxonomy): Eukaryota > Metazoa > Arthropoda > Insecta > Diptera > Asilidae > Dioctria > Dioctria rufipes. The sequence continues at coordinate 152,820,324 of OZ002743.1, read as the reverse complement.
ACAAATATGAACCATGAATCTTGTAAGGCAACTTTTTTTACTGGATGCATCCTGCTCACTGCTGTCATAAATATACCCAGAGTACTTATACATACAAACAGTAAACTTGTGTGACCTTGTAACAGCGTTGGAATTACTAAAAACTAAATAATATTATAATTGAAACTATGTACATATATGAAAAAGAAAAAAGAATTTGATGCTCTTGCATTTGTGTTAGCAGTAGACAGGAAATAAGCAATTTTACATCAAACCTCAAAGCTTGCGTAATTTTCGCAAACGTTCATTTTATAATGAGATAATGCTGAATATTTGTACCTACGTTATCAAAACCAAGCCAAATAGCGGCGAAAAAGCTTTTTGAGAGCAATTTGGTATAAGAGTAATTTACATAAAAGCAACGTCTTCTGCTGTGTTAAATCCAAAATATACGAAAGTATTTAGAAGATAACAACAACTTTAGTAGAATCCCATTAGACGAATTAGACAGACGGCTAAGTCAGTTAATTTTCCGGAACGGATGGCACTATTTTGTAAACACTTTATAGCCAGTACATACATAGCACTCATAATAACATATGTGATCAGAACCAGACTTGGCATCCCGACAGACATTGTTATGATTTATGTTTATGCACACATGTAGGTACATATGCTTGTATATAAACAAACATACCACTGATGATAACCTATGGCTAGGAAAATCATATCAATTCAAAAAAATATACAAAAACACTCCAGTGATTTGTGGCAACAAACCATGTTTATTATTTCGATAATTTGTAACCTTGACCAAAATTACTTAACGCAGAGAAAAATTATCCTCTCGAGCCACAATCATTATGTATGTATGTGTGCAACCCCTAATTAGCAATAATAAACCAAAAACGAAGAGTTGCATCATTTCAATTGTTTGGAATGCAGCTAGCTCAGGTCAATAATGTACCTACCTACCTACCTACCTAAATGAGTAAAACTAATCGATCTTTACTTACTACATACATTTGTATGCATATATGTATATGTATGAATGTACGTATTATCGATTAGTTTTTGTCATTTTCAACTGGCATCTTAAAAATTCTGGGAAAAATCTCTGAACGAACGAACAATGTAATGATTTTACTTGAAGTACGAGGTCTGGTGCAAATTGTTATGGCAAACCATAATACTAATTATAAAAACAGATAAAGGTTAGCTTTAATGCTAATTCAATGGGAATTCTTATCAAATTCGAATGAATCACCTCATGCAAATAGTAATAAACTTATTCAGAACCAACACAGACTTAAAAACCGCGAAAAATTTCGATGAGAAAATGTATGATGCTTCGCACGCTTATTACATTTTGTTTTTATTGCAATATAATTAAATTGCGATAATTTTCTATGATGATGTCTCTTACCACTTTACTTTTTTTTTTGCACTAAAATATATCACTGCACTGTGCACCTTTTTAATTTATCGAAGTATGTACCTATATTTCACTCAATAAGCACTTTTCACATTTCTAGGAAGTTAGAACGCCGGGAAAAATCAATAAAAAAAGGATTTACTCGCAACTTTAAAAAGAACCAATTTTAAGTTTTTCAATATTGTTGTCCTTTTGAACGATTTTATTTAATTGCGATTCTTATTTTGTTCTTTTTCTCAAGAACTCTCAAGGTGTGTGCAAATTAAACGTAACAAAACTAACAACAAACAACTAAACAAAAGATACGCGATATTTAACCCCGTACCAGACAATGCTGAACTTGTCTAGAACTTGCTTGGCGCTCAACTGAAGTCGTCTTGTCTGTCTAGTTCTTAGCTTTGTTCGTCTTGCTTGCTTTACTTCATGTAATTGCCGGTGGGTGTCTGCTGGTTGGTTGTCGTTCAATTATTCATTCCAATTCTGTATGAATGACGTCGTCATTGGTTCTATTCAATTCGTTTCAAAGCTTTTCCCATAGAGCTTTTGGATGATGTCATTTTTTGTTTACATTTTATTTGAGTAATTTTTGTGTAATATATAACTGCCATATTTTTATTGAAATCATAGGTTTCAAGTATGGAAAAATATAATTTAAGAACATGGCTAAAATACCTTGTAATACAGCTCAATCTTATGTCGCAGAATATAAAAGATGGATGCCGACAACTACATAAAATTAAGTGCGAATGCTTACTTCTCGTAGACGTAGTTATTTTGCATGCTAATAATCTAAGGAGTGAGGCAATGAAGAGTGCAATCAAATAATTAACTAAACATTTACTTTAGTGTCCTTGAAAGAAAGGAAGGCAAAGGAACTTAATCCGAGATCGGTGAAGACAGCCTGCTTGTAAGAGTAATAACGACATCCCCTGCACGCACCTGTTATTTTGGGTTTCTGGGAATAGTTATCACAACCGGTTAAAAGGAACGGAGGTGAAAATAGGCGAGAAAATGGGATTGCAGTCATCAGACAGTCCTCCGGCGGCGTGCGCGAGCGATTTTAAATTCGGTTACCACTAATAAAATTGAATACCCAAGTAGCCAAAATATGTGACAACAGAAATATGTGAACTTTCTGTCACATAATTGTTATATATAATGTGATTAGCAATATTGCTTCAACTAAATGTCACAAATTTTAGACATTCCTCTGACAGCCTTTTTGGGTCACTATTTGGTGTAAACAGTGTCACAAGAATTGGTGGTCACAAATTATACCAGAAAGAGAATGACATTTTATCGACATGAAAATGTTGCTGTCAGGTTATTGCCATTTTGGATCGTTTGGATATTTTGTAGTGAACGCGAAAGTTGTTGTTAGTGGTTTTCGTTGTGTTTTTGGTGTTTGTTTTTAAAAAAAGTAAAATTAAATTAATAAAAAAAAACTATATTAAGCAGGCAATATAAATATAAAATAAATAATGCAAAGACTGTTAAAAATTTAAGTGTTAAACAAACAAATAAATTATAGGGCAGAGAAGAAATACTGTCAGCGTCTAGTGATTTTTTATGTTTAGAGAACTTTAATCAAAAATTTGAAAACATCATTTTATCCAAACATTTTATAATAAATATATAGCTTTTGAACTGAAATAAGATTTTAATTTGGATCCCCGAAACAAAATAAAAGCTGACATAAATGCCACCAAAATCACACACATTAACGACAAAAATAACACATTTCTTGATTAAAAATGTCAAAAAATTGTCATCAATTTTTGTGAAGATTTTGTCTCTTAATTTTGTCAAAAACTATTGAAACAAATTATGACAAAAGTACCCACAAAGTATGACAAATTTGTTGTAATGAATGTGACATATGTTAGACGAAATGTGTAAACCCTGAACACATTTCCTGGACATTTTTGTGACATGATTCTGTCGACAAATGACAAGTATTTGTCGACAATTTGTCGTACAAATTTCACAAATGGCTACTTGGGTAACTAGTGAAAATATTTGAATAATCAATACAGTATGTGAGTGGATATATTAACAAGTTATACAGGGTGTCCAGTAAGTGGTGTGAAACCCGGAAGCTATGGATAGATAATAGTTACACGAGAAATTATATAGCCGGTGATGGAGGGGGTGGGGGGATTCCTAACATCCTAACGGTTTCCTATAGGACTAAAGATATTTGAGTATGTTTTCATAGATCACCCCATAGCATCTCCACGCCACACGCTATGATGACGATTTAGTAAATAGATAATCATTAGACCTTCCCAGCAGTCTACAAATTTTTTTTATCCGTTTTGAAGTTATGGATCAACAAATTTAAAATTTAGGAATTATAATTCGATTTTTTTATTTAAATATACTATTTTTTTCAACACATTATCAAGACCAATTTTTAATATTGGATTTCAGAAGCCTACGCTTTAAAATTACCTGTTACACTCTGTACCCAAAAGTGACCCTTTCTGCGTTCTTTGCACTTCTTCTTAAATATATCCAGTGAAAATAGTTTAAAAATCTCGTCCGCAAAAGATGATTGCCTACTTTCTGGCACTTATTGAACTTTTTCTCCGGTTTGCTTAAGAAAAATGGCAAAAAACTCAGAAAGGGTCTGTTGTTTATTGAGCCATAACTTCAAAACGGATTGGATTATAGAACGTAATCCGTGAAGAGAAAGTGTTGACGCTATTCGTCAAATTTTAAAGGCTGTCAAAAATGTACTCAAGTTTTAGAAGACGAATTTTGCTACCATTGCTAGGCCTCTTCGGATTATTTTAAAACAAAATAAGATCAACTACACCATAAACCCTTGTTTTAACAATACATATTTTGTAAGCATTGCACATTTCAATAGTTACGCAATTTCCATTTACTTCAGCACGTAAGCAATATATTTCCGATAATTTAGAATGTATAAAGTAGTTGAACATTCCAAAGGAATTTTCAAGACGTCATAAGTTGGATCACATTTTGATATTGAGAGCTACCGAATTTAGGACGGTTGTTTTGTACACCGGAATTTTTGTTCTTAAGGGTATCGTAAAAGATGATTGTCACTACCATTTTCTACCATTCAGCTCATCGCCTTTTCTTATATCCTCGATCACATATGAGCAACATTGATTGGGTATTGATAAATTCATATTAATTGATTATAAATAAAGCTCACAGAAACCACGTACTGCAGCCAGACATATAAAATTCATGTTACTAAAAGTTTTCGATTTGTAACAGTCCCATCGTTACTAACACGCCATAAATGAAAACAATTTTATAATGGGTCCAATTCATACTAAGAGTCTTTTTTTATATAGCGATCACCATAGTTATTGAAGGGTCACAGAAAAATTTTACGATATTTTATAGTTGGTATATGTTTTTTTTTTATTAATTATTAATTCAAGCTCAGGTGACACCCTATGATGTAAAGCATAGCATGGCAGGAAGGAGATAGGGAAAGGATTAGGGGATATGAGGAGAGTAGCGGACGTGCCGATATATGTCGCCTTTAAATTTACGCAGATTGTATTCCGGGGAAAAAATAGAAGATGGTAAACTGTTCCACATGCGCACAGTTCGGGATAAACAAGCATCACAGAATTTTACTGTACTGCCGAAAGTAATTTGAGGGGTAAAAGGATGTGCGCGGTTTGCAGCGCGAGTATTACGTGCAGGTATCACTCAGACTAGATATTTTATCAGAGCATTGACCATGCATGTAGCAATAAAGGAGCGAAAGGCATCCAACATTGCGGCGGTGCTCGATTTAGTCGATATGACAAGTTATTGCCACATCGCCGATGAGCTTGAAGATTCTCTTTTGGACAATATCCAATGAAGCTAAGGCTGTGCGACCAGCCCCAGCCCATATATGGCAATTGTATTCCATTCTAGGTTTAATGTAGGACTTATAGAGGAGCGCTACATTTGACGGACTGAAATATTTCTTACACCTTTCATAAATCCAAGATATTTCGATGCGTTTTTGGTAGCAGAGAAGATGTTTTTTGTCCAGTTTAACTTACTGGAAATAGTAATGCCAAGAATTCTTTTGTGACGGTGAATAAGAAATCAATGCTTCATCAAAAGAAACGGGAGTGGTTAAGTTATGGTCTTGTTTTAATGAAATGAAACAGCTTTGGGTCTTAGATGCACTGAATTTGACGTGATTCCCAAGCGAGGATATTATTAAGACCGTTATTCAATGATCTAATCATGCAATCTCTATTAACACATGCGGCATTCCCCCTGGAGTGCACAAGAGTGTCAAGGAGTAAGCCACTTTCAATCGATAATAGAAGAGGAAGGGAGAAACCAAGTGCTTTAACTTTAGCTAAAAGGGCTGAATGCCAGACTCTATCGAAGGCCTTTGAAATATCTAGGGCAACGATCTCGGACTCACCAAAATTGTGTAGACTATGGTTCCAACGTTCCGTAAGAAAAGTCAGCAAGTCTCCAGTTTAGCATCCACCTCGGATATATTATCCATATTGACGATCGTTGATGAGATGATTAGTTTCTAGATACTTCATTAATTTGGAGTTAATGATAGATTCAAAAACCTTTGAAAGAATCGAATTGATTACATTTGGTGTAGACATGAGGTACTAAATGTTCCCAATTTCTATTAAAGTCACCTACATTATTGAATAACCACAGATACCGCAATAAAAACTGATTATCAATTAGTGGTTATGAAAACAATTATAAAACTGTCCTATATATCTTCTAGTAATGGTTATTCTAAGTTGAAACATTTCCATGACCAACTTATAAAAATTTTAGTAACGTAATTCCACGATAACCATTAGTAACCTTAAAAAAATCTCTAATATAACTCAGGGACCGTAATTGTTATGATATCTATGATAAGAATTGCAATTTAATCTTTGGACCAATTTTTTTTTTTTTTGTTTTTTGTTAACCCTTAACCATTATTTCATAATATCTCCGTTTTAGTTATGAAATGAAAGTTATCGATAACTTTTTTAATTATTCTTTCTCAATAATGAGAGTTATGGGAATTTGAATACCGGACTCGTTTTTAATATGTAAAAATTAATTTATAAGAATCGCTAATAAAATTTATATGACAGAAAAGGTAGCGACCAGTTTAATTCTTGTGCATCATACCAAAAAAAATTCAAATTTAAGGAATGGATAACCAAATAAAATAAAAATCGAAAAATAACTATTATTATTGACAAGAATTATAAAAATTGATTGATGTGATGACTCTTATTGCATAACCAAAATAAATAAATTGTGAAATATTGGTTATCCTATAAAGTATAACAATAAAAAAAAATCGAGAAATAACTCTTATTTATTGAGAAGAATTTAAAACTCATCGATAATTCTTATTTCATAACAAAAAAGAGGATATTGTGAAAAAATGGTTATCGAATTACAAAAAAAAAATTAAAAATTAACCATTATGGTGCAGTTTTTATTTTATTGGTTATACTTTTTTAAATTATGCCAGAAATTGGAAGCCGACCTGTGGAGGATAAGATTGATCCCATTCATTTAAAGATCCAATCATTATTTTTATGTGATTTTTTTATTTGAAAAATCTAAAATAATGGTTATTTTCGGTCTCTGATATAGCTACGTTACCAATTGGTATCTAATATTATAAAACACCGCTCAAATTCTTATGCATGTAACCGAGTAACTATTATATACCCCTTATAAAATAACTCATCACTTTCAGTCACCAGAAATTGGAAAAATTGTTTGTTAATAACAGCCATTATCTTGGAAACAGTTAGGATTCCCCCCTCCACCTATACAATTATTTGCTTATCTAAGCATGACCTATTCATAGCCTTCGGGTCCCAAACCACAAACGGGACACTTTGTAGATGAGCCAATTTTCTGTTATTTTGCTTCAACTTGGAAATGAAACTGTTGTAAAAACCAATACAGAAATATCGATTAAATATACAAACCTGTGGCGAAATAATAATAATTTAGTCGAAAAAATTCATCCGGATACATGAAGTATTTTAAATGGTTTCTAAAGCGAGCTATATTAACTTCAAAAAACAAAATTGTCGAAAACATCAAGAAAACGATATCCTGTATATATGCTTAAAGATGCAGTCCACTATCCGGCCGAATTTTTAAATAACCCCAATTCATCAGGTCCCTCCTTGGCGCACTAATTGTTTATTTTTTTTTTTATTATACATAGAACAATTAAGCAATAATAATAGTCCACGCAAGCGGAGGCGGGGGCAATCCCTAGTTTAGTTATTTATGTAAGTCTTCTATTTTATCTAAAACTCGTATAAAATTCTGTTTGAACTGGGTTTCCGTGTACATATTTCAATTTTCTCGATACTAAAAGGATTGCAACAGTTGGTCTACTTTTCATAAAACGAATTTCTCATATAGATTAGTTATTAGTTTTACAGATTATGCTTTATATTTTAATTTAGAAAATTGTTCCAGCCCACATCGGTTAGTCTGGCACTTCTATCGTTCCAGATAATTTGGTTCGTCTTTTGTTTGAATCGAAGACATAAAATTATTCTAAAAGTCAACGATTTCGATATTTTTCTTTTGTTCGTCACCACTTTCCCAAAAGGTATTAGATTAGTACAAACTACATACATAGATATCTACCTCAGTCACTTCCTATCGCCTTTTGCAATATAACTGTGTTACAAAACGGAAATTGTATATGCCTAAGATATGCCAGGTTGCACCTATTCTATTCAACTGCGGAATGTTAGCTGTTTTAATTGAAAATTACTATTATGGGTGAATTGTTCTTGAAATTAACAAAAAAAAAAAATGAACAGAAAACAACTTTTCACCGTCGTAGCGTCGTCAGCCACTCACTCTATTGGATATCATGTTCGCTTCGTTGATTAACAACTGCACTTGCATATGACATTTATGGGCATTGGGTACTGAGCATGCACCTTATTACTGCATATATGTATGTATGTATGTACATTCACAAATACTTATTTATGCTGAAAATCTAGAATATTTCATAATACATTTTGCTAGATGCAGATTGATTTTCTAACATCACTGGAAACATTTTTATGAAATTTTAGTAAGTATCTACACTGATAAGATACATTGATTTATTTCCAACATTCTATTCCCTTTCATTTGTAAACCTGAGAAAATACGGCATAACTGTGCAGATATCAGTTAAACGCAATCTTTTCTCCTTTTCATAAATATTTTATTATGAATTGTAGTACATAAAATGACCGCAGTCATTAGACAAGCTATTGCCATCAATGAAATTCAAGACACATTCAAGCGGTAATGATTAAAAAGTAATAAATGACCGTAAAAGGAAAATTCAATGAGAGATGTTCGAGGATTTTTTCAGTGGCAAGGTAAATACCTTTTAATGACTTTCACTACAAAGAGATTTTCATACGAAGTAGAAATCAAATTTAAATACAGAAAGCAAGCGTGTTGTTGATTTTGTCAATGCCAATGACAATGAGTCTATAATCGATTGACATAACACGGTTTGTGTTATTTTAAGACTAAATTTAAACAAAAAGGAGTAAGCAAACAAACGGTAGATGTTTAGAACGAATTGATACTACAGGCAGATATCTGTGAGCCTGATTTCCGATTATATAGCTATATGGGCATAGTTTCTGATCTATGAGGTCTCAAAAACTTACTTTAGATGCTTGGGACTTACATACATACATACATATACCTACTGGGCTATTCTTCAGTGGGGTTCAGTGCATTTCTCGGCACCGTGGAACCTACATATAGAACAAGTAAAAAAGCTAGAATTGGTCTAAACTCTAGATCAGTTATTCCCCCAAGGGGGTGCTGGAACGATCCAGAGTGGAGGGGGAGGGGGACGTTGAATAAAAATAAGTAACAACAATCGACGAATTGAAATTTAAATTCTACCAAGAGCTCTGGTTGCAAAACCAGATGCCTACAGCTTATAATGGCTTATGGGCTTTAACATAAGTTTTTAATTGCATTTCCTTCATCGTATTTAGTGGAACGTGGGTTCAGTACGGTCACAAATTTATTAACAAAAAATAAAAAACAACCTACTCCAAATACCATAACACCAGATTCATCCTTCTTATTAGGATAATTTATAATGCTATTTGCAGTTTTTATTTTCATATGACTCTTGGTTCGTTATTTAAAATGCAATAGTTCAAATTTTAATTCACAAGTTCTTTATTTTCACTCTATTCTTATAAAACTCACAAGCAATTACTTAATTAACTCAACTTTAATTATCGCTAGGACTTTAATTATCGCAATCCAATTAGAATCCTCTCGCCTGCTTATTACTTTTGCTCTGGTGGTGGCAACTGCTATATTTATACTCTACAAACTGTCCAGAGCCTTCTTGAAGATTCCATTCTAGAACCAACCCAAAGATTCCATTCAAGAATCATCGATTCTTCGAACTTTAAGTTGTTTACTCTTCATTTTCAGTAGATATCACTTGTTTCTTTTTGCTGCACGTAACACTGCCCGCTTCTTAATATTTTTCGTCCGAACAACAGATGGTCCACGGATTTGATGTTCATAGTATTTACACAAGCGATCTTGTATCACGTTGAATCCTGTATACTACGTCATTTATTCTAGTTACCACTGAATACGGTCCTTGCCAGTGTTGTTGTAGTTTTGGAGAGCGTCCCTTATGTTGTTTCGGATTGTACAGCCAAACAAAATCACTTTCGTTAAATCCTGCGGAATTAGCAGTAAGTCATAGCGAGTCTTCATCCGATAAGTATTTGGTGCTAATTTCGTTCTCGTGGCGTCGTGCACATCGACTAATCGTTGTCTGAGCTCCAATACGAAGTCTTCTGGTAACTTTTGTTCACCTCTGGGTGTACCATATTTGAGGTCGCTAGGTAAACACATCTCCCTTCCGAATTTCCGAATATGACCTTAGCCGGGGTTTGTCCGGTAGTGTTGTGAACAACTGATCTATAAGCCAATAGGAACATGTCGATCCCAATCGCGTTGATGATAGTCAACTACTTTCTTTAGATGCTCGACCAATGTTCTATTGAAGCGCTCCACCATCTTATCAGATTGTGGGTGTAGAGGAGTAGTTCTGGTTTTTCTTATTTCCAGCATTTTACACATCTCCTGGAAAGTCCGTGATTCAAAGTTACGTCCTTGGTTTGAATGAGGTTCGTGAGGCACACCAAATCTACTGACCCAAATCGTTATTATTTGTTCCACAACTGTGGTTGCCTCTTGATTAGAGATTGTATAAGATTCAGGCCATTTACTAAAATAGTCAATGGCAACTAATATATAACGGTTACCGTCATCTGTTTCTGGAAAAGGTCCAGAGATGTCTACAGCTTTCCTTTCAAAGGAGACTCCGACATTATACTTATGCACTTCTCCTCTGCTTCTGTGTGGCGGTCCTTTACAAGAGGCACAGACAGTACATCTGCGGCACCACTCCTCCACATCTTCTCACATATGTAGCCAATAAAACCTTTCTCGTATTTTGGAAATTGTTTTATTCACTCCCAAATATCCTCCAGAGGATCCACTGTGCATTTTTTCTAGAACATCGTTGACCTTAATAAAGGCAGGATTATCTGCATTCGGAATGATTTACTGTAAGGTGCTACCCACTTGCGTTTTAATATACCGCATTCAACATGAGGAGAGCTCCATTGAGCCCAGTAGCTTTTCAGCTTCTCGCTCCTCTCCGAAATGTCCTTCCATTCTCGTTTTTCCATGTCTTCTTTCCAATCCATAATGGATGATATGTCTGGGTCTTCTCGTTTTGCTGTTCGCAAGTTCTCGTTGTCCCAACCTGTCGATGGGTTCACCGTTATCAACTGTATGCGCTGCATGGTCGGTGCGAAGGATTAATTTCTGCCCGTAGAGATATTTATGAAAATGCTTTGTTGAATTTACAATGGCAAGTAGTTCTTTTCTTGTAGCACAATAATTTTTCTCTGATTTTGAAAGTGCTTTACTATAATAAGCTACTGGAACTTCTTGACCATCCTCCTCCTGTGAAAGCACTGCACCAATACCTACATTGATGGCATCCGTGTCCAATATAAATATTTTTCCCAGCCTTGGATAATGAAGTACTGGAGTTTCACAGAGCTCTTGCTTTAAATTTTCGACACTCTCGTTACATTTATCCGACCATATGAACGGCTTTCCCTTTTCTGTAAGTTGATGTAGGCTCCTTGCTATATCTGCAAAAACCTTCACGAATCGCCTGTAGCAGGTGGCAAGACCAAGAAAACTCTGTAACACCTTTACTCGCACTGAGCTTCAATTTCACATCCTAGAGTCTTCGAAGTACGTCCCGTAAATTGTTTTAATGTTCTTCGAATGTCCTTCCGATTACTATTATGTCATTTAAGTGGACAAGGCATCTTTTCCAGGTTAAACTGCGTAGAACACATTCCATTAGTCGTTCGAATGTGGCCGGAGCATTACATAATCCAAACGATATTACTTTGAATTGCCATAAGCCACTGCTAACTGAGAAAGCAGCTTTCTCACGGTCCTCGGGATGTATTTCCACTTGCCAGTAACCGCTCTTCAAATCCAGCGTCGAAAACCATTGCGCACCGGGAAGGGTATCACACGTGTCATCAATCCTTGGTAACGGATAGCTATCCTTTCTCGTTATTAAGTTGGCGGTAGTCTACACAGAATCGAGTGCTGCCATCCTTTCTAATGACCAGAACAACTGGCGATGTCCAAGGGCTGTTAGATTCCTCTATTATTCCTTGTTTCTTCATGGAGTTCATCATATCTGCAACTTCTGGTTGTTTGGCTAATGGCAATCTTCGTGGTATCTGTAGAATGGGTCTGGAATACCCTGTATCGATCCGATGCTGGACAAGATTGGTTTTACCGTAATCATCATCATTCATTGCAAATAATTCCGAAAATTCATCGATCACCTCTTTGACATCGTTGTATTGTTGTTCATTTAAGGCACTGGACGAAAGAAATTTCTGAACTTGTTGGATAGTACCTGGTATTAGTTTTGTCTCCTTGACATTACTACCATTATCCAAATTGACGATCTGGTAAACGGGTTTACAATTTCCAATTATAGCACCTTCTTTTAGTTGTACCTCATTTTCGGATGTGTTAAGTACTCTGACTGGAATTAATGTTGCACCTTCTGGCTTCACTAAAGTCTTGCCAACAATAATGCTCGATATAACTTTTGTGGGGTTAGGTTCCACCAGAGAGAATCGGCAGGTCCCTAGGTCATCAGTAAACGTTGTCCATATTAGCGTCTCGGAGCATGGCAAGAGAGTAATATTTTCGCAGACTATCATCCTAACTTTTGCAGGATAATCTGCTCCTACTCCTAGCCTCATAGGAATTTCTATGTCCCCATATTTGAGAATCCGTTCTCCGACATCCAGATTTATTTTATATGTGGTCATGAAATCTATTCCAAGAATGCATTCATCCATTATGTCTGAAACCAGGAAAGTGCAGTTGATTTTGAAGTGGTTTTCCGCATATATTTCTAGAACGGTTCGTCCGACAATAAAAATGTTTACATCTTTTCGGTACAACAAAAACGTCTAGACTGATCGTTTTCACAGTATACGTAAAAATCCTAAATTTTATATGGCAACAGCAAGAAGGGGTTGCCCGGTTTAACGCTTTTTTGAAATCGTATTTAATATTCCACAGATTAACAAATTTCAGCCCACTGTGGTAACGCGTTCTCAGACAGTGGCCAAATATAGTGAAAAACGAAATTGTTGTATGGCAATCCCACGAGGGAGTTACCCAATTTATTCCATTTTCGAACTTAAATTTACTTTTATATTTAAAACCCATGCGCAAAATTTTCAGCTCTCTAATTAGACGCGCTCTTGAGTTATCGTGATGTGTGAGCAGACGGACAGATGGACGGGCGGACGAATGGAGTGACAAACTAATGTCATATTCGTTTGAACATCAGGTTCGCTCTGGCGGCAACCCCGTTCCGAATGGTTTCAGAGTACACCTGAAAAGAGTTTGCTTCTGTATGTATACTACCGTCAAAGTCAGCCATTTCTTTGTAGGTAATCATCCTAAAGCAGAAAATAATAAAAAGTGTTCCGCTTCAGAATCACTGAAACTGCTTTAATGAAGATGATGAGTCCATAAGCTCACTAATAATTTCTTCCATGGCAACTAGCTTTTCTTTGTGTGACTGAACTCACAGTGAACCTGATGCTTTTTGGGTTGCCTCCGGAGACAACCCAGGACGTCAATTTTGCTTCAAACGAATGTTTTGACAGCACTTAGGTTGCTTCCAGAGTGAATGTGATGTTTAAACGAAAACGACATTAGTATACCATTTGATTTCATCTAGGGTATAAAAATGATTTCATCTAAGGTATAAAAATGCAGTAAACTAGTGGATAATTTTGAGGTGACCTTGCGTGGTATTGAAAAAAAGGTCTTTCCAAGATACCAAGTAAGATAGAGTTTTTGTTTTTGTATTATAAGGGATACTTTTTAGTCTATTATAATAAAACGTTGAAATTTTTATATTTTTCTCAACTCACACATTTCTTATTCTAACCTGCCTCTTAACAATCTTGTACTGCGTCTGCTTTCATCTTTATGACATCTACGAACAAAACACGCATATTAGAAAGAGTAAAGGCGGAATTACAATGGACGCAACGGGTTTCCTTTATATGTTTTTCAAATGGAGTTGCGCACAGTGGACGCACGAAAACGCAGTCGTACGCAGCAAGTTTAATAAAATCTGAAATTAACGCAACTGAACGGATAAACATAACCTCAAATTAGCTTTGGGATTGTTTATTTTGTTACGTCAAGTGAAACTGTGTTGCGGTAAGTGTGGAATGAAAAGAGTTTTTTGATTTTATCCATATTTGTTTATCAATTTTGGGTCAAACGTCACTATCACATTCAATTAATCATGCGTCCATTGTAAGCAGCTAACCTCGACGTCCGTTCTACTGCGTAAATTTGACATTTCACACCGTTCAGTTGCGTTCCGTTGCGTTCATTGTAATTCAGCCTTAAAGGCTAAAGTACAATGGATGCAACGTAACGCAGCAAAACGGAGAGAAATGTCAAACCGTTTTTTTTTGTATGATTCTCAATGGAACTGCGTAGTAAGTTGTATCGCGTAAACTTGCGTTGCGTCCATTGTACTTCAGCCTTACGAAGTAGAGGAAATGTGCGATCTAGATCCTGTCAATATACCTCAATAGAAATTTGTTTAGAAGTGATATTATTACCATAGATGTACTAGCTGCAACATGTGATATTTCACGTGATATAAACTACCTTAGAGTGAGGATATTAACAAAAGTAAAAACATTACCTTTATCAATCTCTTTACATCAAAAGCGCACATATGCATGGAAGTGTCAGGAATGTATTTAAATACGAAGTTTCGCGCTCAATATATGTGCGAAAATAAATTATTTCTAGAGGGTTCTTGTGCCGTCGCCGCGTTATTATATTTTGTAGTGCCTTTTTTAATTGACAAGAGAAAAGATTAAAATATAATTAAGACCAATAAATTCCATAGATGAAAATAAAATCAAAATAAAGTGAAAACCCAAAGCTCTGTGTAGTGTCAAGATATATAATGAAAAACCAAAGTTTTGTAGGGCAACACCAAGAAGTGGTTGCTCGATTTAGTTTATTTTTAAATGGTATTTACTATTATGAAAACGTAGTGTACAAAATTTCAGCTCTCTACATCGACTCGTTCTCAAACGAAAGGAAGGAGTTGCCCGATTTGTCCCATTTTCGAACTTAAAATAACTTTTTATACCCTAGATGAAATCATCATAGGAAGTTTGCCATTTGGTTTGTAACGCCTAGCAATAATGATGGTAGAGAAAAAAGGATTGTACACCACCCACCCACGCATAAAGTTTAAAGTTTTTTGAATATTTGCGTGTCCGGCTGTCCGTCCGTCCGGCCGTCTTTGCGCACAATAAATCGAGAAAGCGTGTACTTACAGATCTGAAGTTGTGTATGCGGACTTTAAAAAAAGTCCTAACACTAAATTACAGAATTTTATTCGAACACATTCCACAAATATTTTTTTCATAACTTCGATTTGGAAAACCAAAATGTGATACATTCTGCGAATTTGTAAATTAATAAGACAAATTAACTGGTATCCAACTTTCTTTCAAGGCGGATAACCCTACTTTTGAAAACAACGGCTGTGTTAACAGAAAAAGATTTTTCACTAAATACTTGAAGCAGAATGTGGTTGCGATTAGATGAATATATGCAAACTTTGCACGCGAATTACGGCAACATAATATACTTCCATATGTCTGGATAAGATGAGAAGATTCTGTGATCCAATCCCTGGTAGGTCTGCTGACCTGCTATAGACTTTTTCTTCTAAGGATTGGCTCAACTAAAATAGCTGTAAAGACGTTACGGATTTCAACGAGACCAAGATTTACTTACGAAAAATTGAAAACATTAAATGTTTACGGAATGTGATATGAAAATGTGATAAAAATGACAATTTGTCGTAACTAAACCTCAGTCTCGTTGAAATCCATAACGTCTTTAAGACTATTCTAGTTGAGCCAGATAAATTAAGAAAATGATTTACTGTCAACGTTCTTCTACTAAAGGCGATATGAAAAAAAAATTGTAAAATTAGTAGAAATGAAGTACAAAATTTAATACATTTTGTCTTGATTTTCCTAGAAGAATAACTGTATGCGCCAAGAGGTAGTTATTTTGAGCATCTAATTTCAATGAACTTTGCAAAGTAATTTCATGCCTATTCTTCTTGGCTTCCTCAAATCCGGGTATCCGGATAATCCGGATCCTGGAATCCACATCCTAACTATCCGGATAAGAATACGGATCCAAACTATCCGGATCCAGACTAAGCAAAAAAGGCTCCCAATTTCCTCCAGATTGCATTGTTTCATTAGCAAAATGGGAAAGTCGTAAAATTTATATTTTCCCAATGAAGCAATGCAATCTGGATGAAATTTCGAACCCCTTTTGCTTAGTTTAGATCCGGATTTTAAGAATAGTTCGTAGATCCTGATATCCGGATATAAGTAAATCTGGAACCAATTTACAGCTCTACTATCAAAATCAGCCAAGGTTGTCAAGCATTTACCGCAGTCTACACTATTAAAATGTTTATAGGTCCCATCTTCCTAACGGTTTCTGAGAAAAATCCACTATACACCAACAGATAATCACTTAATAAATATGAAAAAATTGTGGGAAAATATTTATGCAATCTGGGAATGTACGGCCAAAAGTCTCTGCAAGGAGACTGTTATCCCAATGCCCTTAACAATCACTTTTTTACTAGTAGTACCTACAGTTACTGTTCATAATTACTACGGACATACATGAAGCTTTCGACAGTCACAATACATGTACATATAGAAATTTTAACGAAATTGCTATCCAAACTTGGCAGTATCTTTTACTTGTCAACATCTGCTGTCAAGTTAATCAGTACAAGGTATCCCATATGTGGCTTGACATCCGAACGTTATGGATAGCTCATGCTTAGATGAGTAAAACACTGCCCGGCTGGGGGAGTGGGATTCTAGCGTGATAATGGGATTTAAAGATATTTCGGTGTGTTTTTATAGATCACCCTGTAACTATGTTAATGATTTTAAATTTGTCAGATAGATAATCGTTGGGCCTTTCCAATAATCTATGGCTAAAACTATCCAATATCGTTCTCAATGCGTAGACTCATCCTACAAACACCCAGTCAATATAGCGGAAAGAATGGCATATAAATGCAAGTGAACCAAGCAAGCTGATTTTTGGTAATTGTATAGGGGGGGGGGGGGGGGCTTGGAAAAGCTTAATTTGAAATTGTCGACCAAGATTTCCAATGAGCATTCTCCGCCATCTTGAAAAAGGGTAAATTTGGTTTTTTTTGTGATAACTCGGCTCTACATCATGATACGAAAATTGTAATTATATACTTTTTTGTTGCTTTTTTACGCTGTATAATTTAAGTGGTATGAATTTTTCATCTATCGTTCATCGTTGTTGAGATAGTGGACAAGAAAGTAAAAAATTAAGAGACTGTAACTTGATTTTTTCTGTTTTCTTCTTTCTCGTAATTGAATTAATTCAGAAAAGTAGTCGACGACAACGAAAACTGCAGATTCTTGTGTAATACTCGCTCCATAAAATGGTCCTAGAGAAAATTGTTCCTATTACTGCAATAGTCGTCGGTCGTTGCAATTGTGTTTCAGCCTTAAGTCTGATCGTGGGAAATTTGCGCTCTGAGTGCACAAATTGCTGTTTATGACAGTATACGTCATAAACAGAATTCTAGCAAGGATTAAGCCTGAAACGCAATTGGAGCTTTATCGCCAGCATTCTTGTAAAGCTGACTGAAAAAGCCGAATTGAACAGAACTGGCGTTTTTGACATTTGCAACTTTAACTTGTTAATGTTGAGAACTTTTATTAAGGAATGACAGGTAATGCTTCCGATTTTCCAAAATTACCATAAATTCTTGCTTTTTAGAGAGTTTCGAGATCTACCAATTATATGTATGTAAAAATAATATTGAGGTTTTTTTTATGTCCCTCGGGAACTGCTTATTTTTTACTCACTATATAAATTTTCTTCCATTTTAATAATTTTGGTAGCTGTTTATTTCTTAAATGTGTCAACAGAAGCCATTCTCATCTGATATTCGACATTCGCACAGTTGGCAACATTAAAAATTCCCTCAAGTTGGCAGTTATTGGGCTTGACATTTTCAATTTGATCAAAAAAGTCAAAGCTCCAATTGCGTTCTTCTATATTGATATACATTGTCAACAAATATCAAGCTGGTTGAAATGCTCCAATTGTATTTCAGGCCTTAGAAAAGGATGATGAATGAAAAATCGAAAAAACGGGAATGGAGTGCAGGTATCTTGGTGGCAGCTCCAAATAAGATTGATGTTAATAAAGTTAAGTTTATATCTAGTTGCATTTTATTTGTTTTGTATTTGAAAAAAACTAAGTGTCTTATACGGAATAACTCTAAAAGCTTTTATAATAAAAAAAAAAGATGATCCTCGAAGAACTTCTTACATAATAGCAGCTAGTAAGATGCTGGTTGCCATTGTTCATAGTCAGTAGATTGTAAATAAGTTTTGATGGTATGAATTTGTCTTTTTTTAGTGATTAATTCGGGAAAAAATCCCGAAATGCGATCGTTCGCTATAGTAATGATATCTTGTATAACTGTACTTTGCTATATCGTGAATAATATATGGTTTCCTAGAAACACAAAATAAAATTTCAAAATTAAACGAAATTTCTGTTGCTTTGTACGATTAAGTAGAAAAAAAGAGATTTTCCAAAAATTTTAAGGTATTTCCAACTGGATGAATTTTGCACTACTCTAGAGACTAGATATATAGGTACACTGTAAAAAAAGTAAGACAATTCAATAAATTTAAGACACGTGTTTTCCTAAAAATAAATGTAATTTTCTCTATTAGAATAGAAAATCAGTTTAATTTCCCCAAATCAATGGAACATTCAATGAATTTAGGTATTTGACACCAGAAAACTTATATAGTACCTACCTACGTAAAATTCCCGAAATGTTAAGCTTTCTCGGATATAAGGAAGAAAACATTTAATAAATTATGTATTATTCTACATTTTTTATGGAACACTTATTAATACAATTTCGTTAATATACATAATTTACACTGTTTTTGAAAACAAGTCATAGGTATATTTTGTTTGAGCGTGCCCAGCACCCCAACAGTAGCTTCCATATTAATTAAAAAAACATATATGGTAATATATGACATACGAGTATACGAAACGATTCCCTACATTTTACGAAAAAAAATCTACCTGCATTTTAGGGATAAAAACCTAATCTACGTTTTCCAAGGTGGAGCTTTCTTATGAAAAAATAGCTAAGCTTTGTGGCACAAATTGCTGCCTATATACTGTTTCAAATCTATAAACGAATTTAAAATTTTCTGCTTTCTAGAGAACGAATTCAATCTGTGATAAACCGTTTTCAAAATATGGAGTGACACTTTGGTCAAAACGATGTTTGAGCTCTGTAAATGAAATTTCAAGGAATTGGCAAAACCACAGGTTGTGTTCGCTATGGAGAAAACAGAAAATTTCAAATTCGGTTATAGCTTTGAACAGAGTATATATAATTCAGTGCAATGTCTACCAATGTTTTGCGTAAGCTTTCGTAAAATTAACACACAACTTTCCATTTTTTCAAAATGAGTATACAATTGCAATTCAGAAATGACATTTTTAATTCATTTAATCTCCTTAAAAATGTGTATTGACTCAGACGGAGGAGGTTAGTTCCTTCACCAATTCAATTGAAGAGAAATCCTGTTCTTCCACTTTCAGTTTTCAATAAATTTTTCATTCATGTTTTCATGCTACCAAAATGTATCTATAACCGAATAAATTTGCAGGTTCCTTTAAAGCTCTTTTTCATACATTTCCTGCTGGAATGATCATCACTTACATATTTTTGTATGCATGCGTGTACATATGTTACCTACCGAATAGGTATTTTCAGAAGAAGGAAATAACAATTTGAAATTCACGAAATTATGTACCTATTTATGGCAAGCTGTACCAAATTTAATTAAAAGTTTTCATCAACCTTTGTATGTATATATACCTAGTATAAATCTCAATCAGTCACATAGTTTTTTACCCAATGCCAAATCCTCATTATCACCTTTCTCTAATTTTTTTTTTACTATGATATTAACGC
Organism: Dioctria rufipes; assembly: GCA_963924295.1. NCBI lineage: Eukaryota > Metazoa > Arthropoda > Insecta > Diptera > Asilidae > Dioctria > Dioctria rufipes. The sequence goes on along the minus strand of OZ002743.1, from coordinate 152,800,117 downwards.
ACTTAAGCATAAATTATTTCAATACAAACTCAAAAATCTCTGAGAAGAACAACAATATTTATCTACTTCCCAGCATTCATGCCAAATCAAATGCAACATTAAAGCTAAAAAATACGAAAAAAAAATAATAATATTAATAACAGAAACGATAGAACGTACCAAACTTTCAGCAGCATTTTGATTCATTATTCCATACAAGATCAGTAGAAAATGTTGTTGTATCACATTTTGTGTTCTCACTAATCACAACTAAACTCTGACGTTTAATTAGCATTATTAGCAGCAGCATTAGTGAGTAAACTAGATCATACACAATTTTATACCCTGATATTTTTACTTGATAGACACAAAAAAAAACATTTGCAAATAAGATCACTGAACTCAAACGATCATGGCAATTCGATCTGCTTATTTTTTTTGCTTTTTTTTATTCGGATTTTATTTTAAGATTTTATCATATTCAATATTATAGATATAGATATGCATATATATGTATATCACTTGGTAACCAACATATAAACTATATTTTTAGCACAAAATTAACAAGTAGAAAGTAGTTAATAACATTAAGAAAGTGAGATTTATGTCGACTTGACTATGCTCGATCAGTGGCTACAACTATGTGTGTCAAATACCATTCCTGAAAGTACCACGGATGACGTTTCGTTTCACATCACAAACAACACAACACAAAACCAACAACAAAAACAACAAAGACCAGAATGAACGAACAACTCTTTTGCGATCGGAAACTTTCAAGCTAAATAGCTATACTACATATGTACATATATATAAAAGTGAGCACCTCACCTGTACAGGTTATGGCACTTCGTAGAATATATAATACAATGATGAAGAACACACCGCACTGCTCTGATATACTGCAATACAATACACTGGCACAGGTATTTATATCATTTCCAGTAGAGAGAGTAGATGAAATATTGAATAATTTCAGCTACATGATCACAAAATTTGTATATTTTACAGTGCACGATTATTTTAAACTATATGAAGGGAGAACAAATAAACGAATTAAAATCACTTAAATAAATTGCCAAAACTTTCATACATTCTTAGCACTATAAATTGTTGAGTTTGTCTGAAGAATTCCGCGACTATTTACTAGAGCTTCCGTCATTCATGCCAACTAAAACTGCTTTCAGCATCGTCATCTGGATACCTTGTCTGGAATTACTCTGATGATGATGATGGTTCCGTTCGATCGGATTTGACTCGATAACTTTAGGTTGGGGCCCATACTTGGTCTCTTCAGGTATAAAATATATAATATACACCTGCATATATTTATAAGTATTCATTCATTGCATAGCAATGGCTATATATACTACAACGCAAGTCACAAAATGCTTAACTATATAATCTCTGTCTCTCGCTCTAACTCTCTCACTATAGTAAAATCTTTTATACACAAACACAAATAAACCAGCCACAGGTAAAATAATAATAAAATCAGGTAAGCATGGATCATTAAAAGACTGAAGAGAAAAATGTGCCATTCTTAAGAGACTCTCAAGCAGTGATGTGTATAATGATGCAATTCGTCTGGTAGAATGGGTGGGAATCTATAGTTTTTGTGATTTTTTGCGGTGGTTAGTATACCTTGATAAAATAGAAAAACAATTCATCTTATCAAATATCTTTTAAGCTGTACATGCAAATATATATACATATATAATATATGTCTTTAAATGTGAAGATGAAAATCATTAGGTATACTTGGTTTCAATTTGAGTAGAATTTTTCAATATTAGCCACTTTCTTTAAAGAAAAAATAACTACAGGTAAATGGGCCAATTTACTTCCCTTACCCAGTTACCCAGTTTTTATTCAGGTGTACTTAGTTATAATTTAGCTCTTCTGATGCAGGGGGGCCCACCCATATAATCTTTGGTGGTAGAGTACATCAATCAAAACGAAATTTATTCTTAATGAGGTGTTACCTCCAAAAAGGGAAAACTCATCCTTATCTGCAGCAAAATACATAAGCTTAATACCGTTCACTATCGTAGACTATTGTTAGTAATAAAAAACAAAAAACGTAAAAAATCTAGAATTGGTCTAAAACCAATTCTTATTATACCCTAGATGAATGCTCGTTTGTAATTTCGTATGGTCACCCATCTCCGCAAGTTTAATTTTTGAAGTGGTTTTTGAATATAGCTCTAGAACGGTTCGTTGGACTGCAAAAATGATTATAACCAAATTTATAGGATTTCATATTCTGAAGAAATTTTCAGTACATTCATTACAGTATGTAATGTAATGAATGTACTGAAAATTATATATATAGGACTGATCGTTTTCATAGAATACGTAAAAATCCTAAATTTTTATATGGCAACACTAAAAATGGATTTCCCAATTTAGTCTATTTTTGAAATTATATTTACTATTTTTATGAAAACACTATGTACGAAATTTCAACGCTCTACGTTTACGCGTTCTCAGGCAGTGTCCAAATATGTAGTGAAAAATTTAATTTTTGTATGACAACCCTACGAATGAGTTATCCGATTTGTCCCACTATCCAACATAATTTTACCTTTTATTTAAAAAAGCCCATCTGCAAAATTTCAGCTCTCTAAGTAACCGCGTTCTCGAGTTATCGTGAAGACGAACAGACAGACGGATATGCAAAAATCAAAATAACTTTTAATTTTATGTATTGGTGTCCAATCCATTTTGCTCTACCATCATTATTTGTAGATGTTACAAACGGAATGATAAACTTGGTATACCCTTTAGATTTCATCTGAAGTCCGGGCGAACAATACAAAAATTGTAAATTAAAAAAAAAATAATATTACTATCAGTAGCCTATAACTAGACCTGTAAAGTAATTAGTACATTGGTACTTAAGTATTAGTGCCAGTACCAGGATCTGAACTTAAAATTTTTTGGCGTAGAAGTACAAATCCCCGTACTGATACTTAAAAATTTCTAAGTACAAGTCCAACTTCTGGTACTGGTAGTCATAAGTAACATAATATATAAGCTACCCTATAAGTACCAAAGTACGCACTTACTACAAATACCGCCATAACGCAAAGTACTTCAGCTCTTTTAAATTATTTAAATATGCCTTTCAATAATAGAAGTTTAGTAGCGTATATACAGTCGTTGTGCAGTGATTTTTATTTTGAAGTTCTTTAATAATTAGTTGGTCTATTTTGAGTGACAGTAAGACTGAAATTGACATGCTGAATCGATATCCTTTGTTGAGAATCAAGTGCAATACCCTGTTCTCTTCCTCCGCAACTCTGAAGCATGCTCCACTAAAGCAATCATTATCTGATGTGACATTTGAAAAGCTTATTTTGCTAAAAGCTAACTCAAATACTGTATAAACAACTTCCAAAACTAGACATTAAAATAGAAAAAGCTTATACGATTCTGTTTCATATCCTATCTTTATGCAACATATTTTGTGATATTTCGTAAATGGAAACCTCATCCAGTTAGCTGGATATAGATTTTTCAAAATTTCCGATTTGAGTTTTCAAAAAGGTCTTGAGCCTCTATTATTAGAAGACGTAATTAAATAATTAACAAGAACTTAAGTATGTACTTGGCGGTATGGCGGTATTACGTGCAAAGTTAGGTACTTATAAGCTGCTTAAAAGCTGATATGTAGGATTTATAAGTACGAGTACCAGTAGCTGGACTTGTACTTTAAAATTTTTAATCGGGACATATACTTGAAAATTTTTAAGTACCACTACCGGAAGTTGTACTTGGACTTGAAAGATTTTACGTGAAGATCCTGGTACTGGTATTGGTACTGATACTTATACTCAACGGCGAACTTCTGCCTATGGAAACTAAGCAGTTGGCTAGGTGCGCAACCATATAGGACGGCGCCACCATGAGCAGAAATGATGTACGTGGAAGACATACGACACCGGACCGTAAAAAAATTTTTAATTGACTTTATTGTTCCTGCATACAGGGACGGATTCACCAATAGGCAGAGCAAGGCGGCAAATTCTCAATTGATGAAGTAAAAGGAAACGATATTGAAGCGAACTATCGACAGGTTGATTGCAGAACTACAAAGGGGTGGTTCTGCTTATAGACTGGTGGTGCCAATACCTTTTTGAAAAGAAAAAATAAATAACAGGCAAGGACCATACGGAAATTTTAAATTTAGTTAAGGTTATAATTAAGAGAAAAAAACAAAAATTAAACACGAGATAAAGTGAAATTCCGTAATTGGGGGGGGGGGGTGTTAAGGGGTTGAAAGTGTTTTTTTGCGATTTTCGGCGAAATGTCACTTCCTAGTGGAAAATGTGATTGGCGAAAGTTATAGATAATAAGAATATCTAAAACTTTTATATAAGGCATTTTCAACATAACCTCCAATTTTTCGTTTTTTATGTTTCTCTCTCGTAAAAATAATTCAAATTAGGTACATGAAGTTTTGTGAAAGTGTACTTTTGTTTACATTGCATAAGCACATTTGTTTTTGGAATCTGTGAAATATGCAGTTTCCGATATATTTATAATTTACACAAAAAAAAAAAAAAAAATCTTCTACGGAGAACTTTATTGGTGTTTTTTTTTCGATTTAAATATTCTTAACCGTTGAAACGTCTACTTTAAAATGATCTTTATATGTTGTTAATATATGTTTTCAATTTTTTGTTTTTATTATTTACGTAAATAATGCATTAAATTTCACTTTAATTGAAATTACTAAAGTTGAACCAATTCAATTGAAGACAGTGGGGGAAATTATCGTGAAACTTAAGTTTTTCATGGCAATGCATCGTACCGTACTGAAAGTCGTAAGCTAAGTTAAGACCCGCTGGTCCAGTGTGTAATTTTATTAACGTTTATTTTACTATTTTGTCACTAATTAAATGGTATAATGATGAGTAATCTGTTTTAGGTATATTTGAATAAAATAATTTGAATACGAAATTATCAAGTAGAACAATTAATTTATTGATATTTTTTATAACAAGTAAAAAAGTTAGAATTGGTCTAATTCTTATGATACCCTACACAGTTGAAAATCTTGGAGTAAATTTTATATTTTAATAGTATCTATATAAATCCATTCAAAATATGGTATCGAATTCATACTTTTACAAAGTATAAATTTGTATATTTTGAGAGTATAAACCCTATACCAGCATGATATGAAAATGAATACCACGTAAATATAGATTTTATACTCTCTTGTATAAGTGAAATTTATAAAAAAATCATATGCAATTCATTCGCACTTAGAATAAAACAAAATAATATGAATTTGGTTTGAATCAGAAACTTTAATAATATTGATTTAATATTAATAAATGTAAGATATATTATATAAAATTTATACCAACTTTTTATTCATTTTAGAGAAACTCTTCAGATTACTTGTTCATATAAAAAAGCCTTAAAACGTTTGTTATTCATATTAAAATGATGGATTCTTTGACCACTATATTTTATAGAACCTTATACTAACTACATAAAGTCATTTTATTAATTTGAATTGAAGTGCGCATTGAAAATATGTTTCTTAATTAAATAGATTTTTTGTCTCTTCTAGATACTGCCGAATCACATATTAAACTCTTTTCATAATCAAATATTGAAAAAGCCTTCAACGGGCCAGTTTTTTTTAAATATTTCGAATAAGTTATGAAACTTGTTAAAAATAACATCAACTTTCTTGCACAAAATAAAGGGCCTATCTTTGCATAATATCGTATACTCAATGAAAAAGACAATTTCAAGAGAAAGAAATAGGTATAACCCTTTCCTGTAATTTCCGAAATATTCAAATTGAGAAGTTAGAAATACTGGTTCACTTCTATCGAAATTCATAGGCTGGTCTTCTAATACATTTCTAATTTCTGCAAAAAGAGAATCCTGAAGTATAGATAGTTTTCCATGTTCGGGTGCTTCCTGATGGTAAAATTTTTGATAAAATATAGCTATTTTCTGCTGATATCTTGCGTCAGAATATGATGTTTTGGTAACAATATTAGTTTATATTCATTTACGATTATGAATAAATGTTTTTCAAGGACGCGGGCCAGTTGGTGAATATTTACCAATGTCACTTTATGGGCAAATGAAATTTCTAATATTTGAAGCAGATGTGGGTAGATTATTACGATATAAGTATCCGTAATTATAAGAGTGGATTCTATTATAAATTTCTTTAAAATTGATTTTGTTTTCAAGGACCAGATAATTCAAAAAGACTGACATAATATATTTAGCAACCCCTTCTAGTAAATCGTGCATAGGATCTACTGTCCCGTTATCAAATATATTGAAATACTTAAGATCATTCAAGATTGTGAAAAATCGAATTCCACTTTTGGCAAATAACTCAGCTGAATTTGTATTTCGTAAGCTGTTAAAATTTTCCATTGACCGCAACCTACCATTGTCTTCTTTGAAATGATTCTGTATTTCATTTTTTTGCATATCGCAAAACCGACAAAAATAATTTGCTGAAAACTAGGAGAGAAGCCTAGAATACTATTTGCTCCTAAATTGTCTGCTGAAATGGAGGCCAGTGTGGCGAATATTGTTGAATCATTGAATTCTATACCGTGATCCTCTAATAACTTTAAATCTTCTACACGTGGAGCTAAGATGTCATTATATGATGCACCACATTTTAAATCATTTGCGTTAAATAACGAAACTAAGTTGATAAAATTTAGCTTAGAAAGATATTTTTTTGGAATATTTTGGACTGTGAAGTAAATTGCACCAATTTTCTGTAGAGTTTTTCTGCTTCCTAAAGGGTTTGTGCATTCAAAGTCGTCATAAAACAACTGTAATTTTAACACACAACTGCCTTTCTCGTAAATATTGTTAGCTTTAAACACAGATCCACAACAAAGTTCTGAAAATGTATCCTCAGAACAACAGTTATTTTTATTTGATAGCATAAGTTTGTGGATTTCAGAATTACAAAGCATTGCTTTAATGGATTTAATAATGGGAACATACATAAAAGTATTTTGAACAAGAGATTTTTTATATCTCTTTGTTTTCCTACAATAACGGCGTTCCCATCTTACCCCAATAGCTATTTCTCTCGGTTCAATATAAGACGGTAAGTTTTTGAAATATTTATCTCTTTTAAATTTAGTCGAAATATTAGCGAAATTGGAAAGGCATTCGTTACGTATAAAATTACAGTGCTCCGCATATTGTTTTTTCTCGTTTTTTTCAGGAATTTTCGCAGAAATAATTGTATAATTACTTAAAATGTTGTTGATCAATTTGGAAGTAGAGTCAATGATACTACTTATTGCTGTATTTGGTAGTCCCATAAAGTTTAGGTCAGAAACAAAAGAGTCTGTTGAATTCTTCAAAGAGATCTGGGCATTGTGAATGTTATTAGCATCATTCACAGCTGGCTGGTCTGCATATTTATTCTGTACAATTTCACAAGCAATAGTTTGATTTGGCAGTATCTCTGAAGGAGTCTGTGCACGCTCTTGATAGGCGTAAGTATGAAAAATTTTTAATGAGCACTTCATTACATGTTTCTTAAGTCCAGAGTATGTATTAAAAGTAGCATTACATTGCTTATTCGATATACGTCTTAAATCTAAATGTTTTGAGCTGTACAGAAAATGCACTAATTTCAAATGCTTCAAAATTATTGAAATTAAGGGTGATTCAGCGTCACACAAATAACAGAAATATTTCATTGTTTGTTTTTGTCAGGACTTTTTTTCATTAATTTTTAGTGAGCCGTTTTATTTTCACATGGACATCTTTTACAGTTTATGTTATTGGAGCATTTTCTATATGGTATATAAAATTTTGAATATATGTCCAAAACAACCGAAGGTTCTTATCATATTTAATATTAAATATAAAATGTAACTTAAAAGCTAAATCCACAGCAATTAGTACAGTTGCTGTATTATTTAAGCTTATAATATTGGAATCCAGTACTAACAAATATTGGTTTATACTAGCCTTTGAAGTACCTATAGCAATAATGAACGGTGCTCTGCCTGATGAGTCTTTCGAATATTCCGCGTTCGACAATCCAGGCTAAAATAATTTAAATTCTTTTTGGTATCCAGAACATAAAAATAATAATAGAGTAATAAAACATTAGAAAATTTAAACGTACCGTATATAATTTAATGAACCTGTCTACAGCCCTTTCATCGGTAAGTCTTTTAATTTTTTTAATTCCATTTGGTGGTGGAGGAAGTAGCCGAATCAAATTGATTAAAGATAGCGTACATGTATCCCAGTCTAAAAAAATAAATTTGATATATTATATTTATTTTTTATTTTTTTATTATTAAATACCCTTTTCCCTTTCCACTTCCGTGTATAATATTTTTTTCCCAGAGTTTCGGACGACTTGAAATATAAGAGGTTGTATTTTTTCATACGATGCGGCTAAGTTTTCCCACGATGCGGCTAAGTTAATTCGAAATCAAAATTAATCTGTTTGAATATACGAATATATAGTAAATATTTTTAGAGAATATTTCTATAGGTACGTTAAAACAGTAAGTTATCTGAATATCTTAAAGTCTAAAAAATAAATGTCAGGAAAATTAAAATTAAATTATTTAGGACATAATGAGATATGTTATATAAAGAACACCTAGAACACCAGTATATACTAACCAAGTCGGGCCAAATAAAAAAGCATGGGTAGTTCGACCAGATATTGGGGCTGTCCTCCCTGCTTCTTCTGTATTTCACGGTCGATTGGAGTATGCTTTTTACATGATCGATTTCTTCTGGCAGTATCGCTCGTTTAAGATCCATTAATACATCGTGTAATTTTTGGAAGTCGTAATTTTCCGCTTTTTCTGGGGATGTATCATTGATTAAATCAATCTCAACATTTTGGATATCTTTTTCCAATTTACGTCTTTTCACGCGATCATTTTTTAGCTTAACTTGAAGAAATCCTGTATTAGAATTATTAACTAATAATTCCTGAAATTCATTCATTTTTATATCACTTTCAGTTCATAATAATAAATTAAGGTACCAATTCATTTTCTCCCTCACTTTTTAAGGAAGGAAAGTGTTAACGCAGGCAGAAGCAGCAGCAATTAATTGTGGCTTTGATGGTTTAAAACCAAACTTTTCTTCAACGTATGCTGCTAGCATTGACACAACTCTTCGTCTGGAGATATCATATAATGAACTATTTTCCTCAGTACTTTTTAGAATTTGTAATCCTTCAGTTTTTCCACATATATCAGTTTTAAAACTCTACATTTCAGACAATACATTTAATTTAATTGATTAATAATGACAGAAGTAAATGTACCTCTGGAGTAGCTATCACCGATTCTCCAATAGAGCAATTCATTCTTTTCAAAGTACCTCTGTCTGAATTATAACTCTCTGCACAGCAAGACTCTAAATTACTTACAATTACATAACTATTTATTTTGAACTAAGCGAAAGGATATTACCGCCTATGGTCAAAAATGCCTTCAATTTTATTTTTAAAATAAGGAGAGGATGTGAGGCCATTTGATTGATGTATTCCATAAAAATTTCAACATTTTTATTGCGTTAAAATAGTTTAAAAAGCAATCAAAATCCTCGTAGGCTAAGTTGAAACAATTTAGACCCACAGAGTGTAAGAACAATCTCTATTGTATATTATAAACAATAAAATGATGATTTTTTATAATAGTAGAAGTAGGTATGTAAATAGTAAATATAGATATATGTAAATGGTTCGTATTTCGTTTGGACTTATTAACAAAAATTGTGTACTCACTTGACCAAACGAAATCCGTGTATGCTAATTCACTTCCTCTATTGTGCACTTTCACTAGTTTATGCTCGCCATTATACTCACAAGTAACAAACATTTTTATAATTTTAATATATGCGCACTTTCACTTTAATTTGTCCGTACTCATCGAAAACTCCGACTTAAATGAACAGAATATCAAGACTTATTCAAAAACTCAACGGTTTCTCAGAATTCAACGCAGTTTTCGTATTATTTTTATACGTAAATTCTATTAGAATTCTTATAAGATCCTTCATATTAATTTTATTCCAAATTTGTATAATCGGTTGAAAGAAAAAAGATCTATACCAGCGAATGTATAACTTTAATAAAATTTTAAAATAAATTAGGTATACGCAGAGGTATGAAATTAATATAAATTTTTATATAAAAGAAATTTAAACCGAGCCATTATGAAAACTAAACTATTATTATATGTTTAATAGGTTAAAATTATTAATCAAATACAAGGTGTATTATTAATGAAGTTTATACTATCTTAATATATAAGAAGTGCATTATTATCGTATAAAGCTGTTGGATAATTGTAAAATATATGCTTTTAATAGGAAACTTTAGATTAGGAGAAGTAATATATATGAAAATATTAAAAAATATTTAATTTTACACCAAGATTTTCAACTGTGTAGATGAATGCCCGTATGAAATTTTGTATTATCACCCTTCTGTGCAAGTTTGATTTTTGAAGTGGTTTTTCGCATATATTTCTGGAACGGTTTGTCGGACAGAAAAAATGATTATAACCAGTTTTATAGGATTTCGTATTCTGAAGAAGTTTTTAGCACAATAAAAATGTCTTGATCTGATCGTTTTCACAGCATACGTAAAAAACATAAATTTTTATATGGCAACACCAAGAAGGAGTTGCCCAATTTAGTCCATTTTTGAAATTATATTTGCTAGTAGTACAATGAAAACACCTACCAAATCTATCTATATCTATGCGTTCTCAGGCAGTATCCAAATATATAGAAGAAAACGAAAGTTTTGTATGGCAATCCCACGAAGGAGTTGCCCGATTTGTCTCATTTTCATTTCCGTGTACAAAATTTCAGCTCTCTAGGTATACGCGTCCTCGAGTTATCGTGCGCACAGACGGACAGACGGAGAGACAGATGGACATGCAAAAAACAAAATGACTTTTGATATTATGCGTGGGTGTCCAATGCATTTTGCTCTACCATCAATGTTTCGAGGTGTTACAAACGGAATAACAAACTTAGTATACCCTATAGATTTCATCTATGTAGAGTATAAAAATAAAAAATTTATGAGAAATTATAAAATTCTAATGAATTTTCCATCTTTTGCATTGTAGTTGTTCTTCTTCTTCATAAATAAAATTTTCAAATTCCGAAGGATCTTCAAGATTATCGACGTGTTCGAGTTCCTCGATTTCAATACAAAGACTCTTTGCAAACTCTTCATCAGTAATCTCTTCCAAATCACTTGGTACATTTTAAACCGTGGTTTCTGCAGCCACATCTTTGTTTATTACAACCACTTTCGCAGCTGCAGCTAATACTTTTTAATAATTTTTCGGGAATTAAATCTGAACTGTCCGGGATAGATTTGGACACGAGTCTTCCTAGATGTGCGTTCCAACCCCATTGCATAGCTTTTTTGTTATCGGGCGAGTTTTCTAAATAACCAAGCCAAACTTGCAATTGGTAATAAACTCTGTAGGAGTTTTATGCAGCTGCTCCTTCAGTTGGAATTGCCAGTTGGTAATGCTCAAATCTTAATTGATTTAAAGACATATCTATCTTTTTACTTTCGTAAATACCAGGTATAAGTTGAGATCCATTTTTTGCAATGATTATTTGGTCTGCATCTTTTTAAAAAAAAAACTTGCTAGGCTTAATAAACTTTTGTTGCTCAATAATGATTTTACTATTGTTTTTTTTTCCTTTTCCAGCAAAACCGGAAGTTGTATCGCAACCGGAAAAAGAGTGAAGAAATGCTATTATATTTGTGCACATTTCATGTTTGAAATAATTAGATGTATAAAATGAATCCTTTTCATTGCCTGAGCGTGAGACCATATGAATTTAGTTGATGCAGAAGTAACTAGTAAATCAATATCTTGACCCACGACGACGACAGTCTTATCATCGTGTTTTGCTAGTACAATTGCAGTATTTATAATTAATCCATCAGCGTCTTCGGGAGCTTGATTGCACAAAAATCTCTGTGATTGTAGTAATTTTTTTTTATTAGTTTGATTGGATAAAAATTTCTCCTGCGAAAACGGTATTTTACTTATATCTTGATATTCAAATGTAGGGATGCTTGCAGATTTCTTACGACGTGAACGTTCGGCTTGTTTCGTTCCCATCGAAGTGGAAGTAGATGCTGTAAGTTTTATAGTTACAGTTTTATTTGCTTCGAGATACCCATCGAATACTATAAAACTATTAACTGCATAATGGCTTCGAACATAATTAAAATATTTATTTGAAATTTCTTCAATAGTATCGTTCTTTTGTCAAATGACCGTCAACGACATAAAAAAGCTTTACTGCTTTAAATTCACCGTGAGGTTCAGCTTTTTTTTTCTGAGCCAATTTTCTGTAAATAGTGACAGAGAAAATGGAGCGATTTCATATTCCAAAAACGCTTTCATATCATTTTTGCTGTTAATATTTAATGAAATTCTTTGGAATAATAAGAAAGGGCTTATCACTACTTTTTCACCGTTAACATTTACTGATGATTGAAGTGCTTGAGAGATAATGCTATGTTTTTCCTTTGAAATTTAATGCTACCAAAATTATTTCCAATAATTGATTTCATAGATTTTTCACCACCTTCGCACGCTTTATAGCAGTTAATTGTTTCATCGCCAATATTCTAAAAGATGTATTCACTCGCTATGGAGAAGTTTATGCTCGTATTAGTAAAGACACTACGCCAATAAAAATTACCACACTGGATATATTGGATAATGTTATCACTGGAGGAAGAACTGCAGAAGCTTGATAGTTATTTAGTTTTTATCTCATTGCGTTTCTACTGGATAGTGTCCCTCAACATATTTTTGTTAATCTATTTCTCTATCTCTCTTTTTTTCTTTTGTTTTTCTGTTTTAAATTATGCTAGTGCTGTACTTTTATTTTCGTATAATTTACTTTTTTAAACTCAAAAACTTGATTATGGTATCCAAGATGTGCGTTGTAATTGTTGTGTGTTCTTTTCCTTATTTCGGATTCTGTTGGTTCCTGTGTTCAAAAAATCGTGACATATAACGTCTCGCCCTTGGACCGAGTGAGAGCGCTTCTCAATATTTTTGCATCTCATGTTGCTGGATTTAATGTACGAGAAGCATAAGAAACAAAATAGGCCTATTGCAAGATATTTTCATTGGCTCCAAAATACATGCATTGCTGATATGTGAAACATGGCTGAATCAATATGTACTATCCACTGACTTATAACTATGGACTGAGCGTATTGTCATTTTCCTATAGGAAAGCATGGCACAAGTTTTATAGTTCTCTCTTTCGCCCTATGGCAGAGTTGGAGCTACCAACAGAAAATATTGCATTCTGGAACATTTGCTTATGCCATTTGATGTTTTTATGTTGGCTACAGATGCAATCACCTCAGAAGGAATAAGGTAAAGATAGTGTGTACCATGCACCGTCTCTCTTGCCCATAAGCAGGATTCAGTTAAGAATAACTTTTGAAAATTAAAGTCGAAATGAGTTTAATTCCTTATAAGCGATTAAAATATCACTTGGACACAAGAAAATACATTTTTTTAATTTAGTTCGATTTTCGGGTGTAAAATTTCATCTGATTGGTTGAGTTTTACATGTTTTTTATGTAATCGTTTTAAAGGGTGCTCTAACGGTGATATACAAAAACACAATATTTTTTGTGCCACATGAAATAGCAAATCGCTCAGTCCATTATTATAAGTCAGTGGTACTATCACAATCAATTACCTTGTCAAATTATAATGTTTTCCGATGTGATCGTGTTGGTCGTATTGGGGGAGGTGTTGCCATTTATGTGCATAACTCATTAAAGGCAAAAATTATTAATTCTTCTGCTTCAGGTGACAAGATAGAATTTCTTTGCGTTGAGGTAGACTCAGGCTTTGATAGATGTGTCTTAGTAAGTGCATATTGCCCGCCTAGTAGTTTCAATGCTGAGACATGCATGCAATTCAAAGATTCTATATCACCAACCATCTTCAGGCATAGAAACGTTATTTTTTGTGCCGATATGAATGTAAATGCTTTTACCTCCAACCATGTCAGATAATTTAATGAACATTGAATCTGGAGGTGGTTAATGAGTTATCAACCTATTTTAATTCCACTTGCCCATCCCAACTTGACTATATTGCTACTGTAGACACTGAGAAAATTCTTTTTAACAACCACATCAGCCCACCATGTGACTTTGACCATGACTTTCTGTTTTTAACTTACTCTCTGAAATTTAAACCAATTCCTCAATATGCTTCCTCTGTGTATCGTGATTATAAAAAATTAAATAGAGATCAGCTAGAAGGAGTGTCAGGAATTATCCTGGAGCAGCGTACACGAAACTAACTCTGTAGACGATAAAGTAGGCATCCTTTCGCATACTTTGACCGAACTGTTTAATAGACACGTACCTTTGCGAACGAGCCGATTTCAGCCGCAGAGATGCCCATGGTTGACAGATGAAATACGGAAGAGATTACCTATTTGATAAATATAAACTTATCCGTTCAGCTGATGCGAAAAATAGATATAAACGAGTCCGCAATAAGGCAAATTCCATGATAAGATCTGCGAAGCGTGCGTACTTTTGTAAGAAGCTGGATGTAAGCCAGCCCTCCAAGAAATTATGGAGAAATATTCGTGACTTAGGAGTATATGGGCGAGAGATACCAGCTGTAAATCAAGACCCAAATCAGTTAAATAATTTTTTTGCGACGGGTGTCTCGGGCTCGTCTCCTTGGCCTGAAGGTTTCTCAGCGGACGGGTTTGCTTTTCATTGCGTTGATGAAGTTGAGGTTATGCTGACTCTATCTACTATTAAATCAGATGCAACAGGACCTGATGCACTGCAACCAAAATTTATAAATCTTATTGCGCCTACAATAGTGAAAATTCTAACGCACATCTTCAACCATTGTATCACTACACCAAAATTTCCCAATCAATGGAAACAAGCATTGGTGGTTCCTATTCCACAAAAGTCCACTGCATGTACTCCAAGTGACTTCCGTCCAATTAGCCTTCTATGCTACTTGGCTAAAGTATTTGAAAAAATAGTATACCAGCAAACCATGAACTACACAAAAAGAAACTGTTTACTGTCAACCTGGCAATCTGGGTTTTGTCCTTATCACAGCTGTGAAACCGCTATGCTGAATGTGACATCGGATGTTCACATGGCCCATGATGATTTGACTATTCTTGCGCTACTTGATTTTAGTAAAGCGTTCGACTCCATAGATCACTCGAAATTGCTAGCTAAATTGGGTAATAAATTCGTCTTCTCTTCCTCGGCATTAACCTTCATTAAAGGTTTTATAAGTGGGCGTAGCCAATTTGTAAAAACAAATAATGTTACCCCGAGAAGTATATCTCTATCTTGTGGCGTACCCCAGGGATCCATACTTGGTCCCCTGATTTTTAGTCTATATATCAATGATCTCCCAGATGTTATTGTAGATGCCTCCGTTCATCTGTACGCTGATGATGTCCAAATATACCTTAGTAGACTAATTGGCTTAGTGGAGGATTGTATAAGTCGGATAAATGAGGATGTCAAACGTGTATATGATTGGTCTGATCAAAATAACTTAGCTCTCAACCATAATAAATCGAACTGTATGGAGATCTATAGACGTGATATTGATGAGAATTCTTGACCACCGATTTATTTGAACGACAATGGACTAGTATATGTAAATTCTGTGAAGTGTTTAGGGTTTCACCTCAAATCAAAATTTTCATGCTGTAATCATGTCAGTGTTACACTAAGGAAAATATATGGATGCCTGCGGCAGCTTTGGTTGAACTCCGATTGCTTAATGCATCACTTACGAGTAAAACTAGCTAAATCCCTTTTACTACCCTATTTCACATAGGGCCGTACGATATTTCCAGTTCTCGATTCAGTCGGTCGTAGGAAACTCTTGGTTGCATTCAATGATGTAATCCGATTTATGTTCAAATTGCCGCGATATAGTCACGTCTCTCCGTATGCAATGTCCTTGCTTGGCTGTTCGATAGAAACTTATCTAATAAATTACAGACTAAAATTCCTTCATAGACTTATATACAGCGAGAAACCTTCATACCTATCTGAGAGATTGAATTTCCTACAGTCATCCCGGGACATGAACATTTCGATCCCCCGTTGCAAATCACGCTATGGGGAGCGCTCTTACTTCGTCCAGGGCATACGTTTGTGGAATCGTTTGTGCCAGCTAACATATAGAGAACAGGATCCAACGGAATCTTTTACAAATCAATATTGCCACTAAACTTATCCTAAACATTGGGGGCACATCTTGGATACATATTATTAAAGCTACTTGATAATTTTTCTTTTTTTTTCTTTCTTTTATTTTCTAACTGATATACATGTATTTTTCTTTTCCTATTCCTCTCTCAGCTCTCTAAATTTACTCCATTTACTCATAATAAGACTAATAAAAATAGAGTCTGTTCTTAAATTTATAATTACTTGTTAGTTTAGTTTGGCTAAGCTTAGTTAGTTAAGTTAGTTTTTAGTAAATTAATGTATTTCCCCAAATTTAATGTGGCACGATTATTTTAATAATTATGTACAATTCCAATTAACTTTGTACGTTTAAGATCTTGTTATCTTTGTACTACTAAAGAAATATATTCTATTCTATTCTATGTCTACTATTTCGAATGCTACAAAGGAATACTAAATTAAAATAATTATTTTACCTTGCAATTTTATGACGATAGCTGATTCTTGTTAACATGCAGTTTTTCTGCCTCGTTTATATGCATAACTTAAAAAAAAATTTATTAATTTTTCATTCATTTAATAGTTTCAGGATGATTTCCGCCACTGTCTTCATTTAAATTGGTTCAACTTTAGTAATATTCAATTAAAGTAAATTCGGTCAATGAAATTTAATCCATTATTTATGTAAATAATAATTAAAAAATTGATAACATATATTAACAACATATAAAGATCATTTTAAAATAGACATTTCAACGGTTAAAATGAGCCCAGATATAATAGTTAAATCGAAAATAACAGCAATAAAGTTTTCCGTAGAATATTTTGTTATTTTTTTTTTTTCGTAAATTGTAAATATATCGGAAACTGCATATTTCACAGATTCCAAAAAAATTGTGCTTATGCAATGTAAAGAAAAGTATACTTTCACGAATTTTCATGCAATTTAAATTATTTTTACGAGAGAGTAAAATAAAAAACTGAAAAATCGGTTTTCCGTCATATTCTGGAAAAATTGGAGGTTATGTTGAAAATGCCTTATATGAAAGTTTTAGATATTTTTATTATCTATAACTTTCGTGAAGAACATTTTCCACTAGGAAGTCACATTTCGTCGAAAATCGCAAAAAAACCACTTTCAACCACTTAACACCCCCCTCCATTTGGGAATTTCACTTTATCTCGTGTTTAATTTTTGTTTTTTCTCTTAATTATAACCTTAACTAAATTTTCCGTATGGCCCTTGCCTGTTATTAATTTCTTCCGTTTTAGTCTTCATAATCCGTTTTGGCACCACCCTATTACGACAACTTGAATAAACTGTTTGACTTTCTTATGAAGCTACATAGCTTGGAATCTCAAGATATCCGCGAGGGCGTACGGACCTTGAAAGTCTTCTATCTGGGAAATTTCGATGGGACTTTGGAAGACGAGCTTCTACATCTGCGAGCTCATTTTCCACTGATGCTACACGGGGAAGACAATTATCGTTCGTTATACAAGTACATCCTGGAAAAAGGGTTTTTGGACATTTTGTTATGTCCCAGAAATCTTATTGCATGAACCTTAAATGTGGTGCGTGGGCGTTTGTGATGAGTTGTGATAGTTTCTGATAATTTACAATACTGCTCAGAATTTCCTACTTCCAGAAACAGAAACGTAAACCTAATTTTCATAAAGGGTTATTGCAAATATTGGCAGCAGTGCAACAGATTTGCGAATGTTTCGAGCATAAAAAAAATCGATATCCGCAACTATAGGGGACTGAAGAACGGCCATTGAGCCCAAAGTTTTTCTTCTTTTCTGTTGTACGTTAAGCCGAATAGACGTAGGGTCAGTGGTGTAATTTAGTATTGCTCTCCTATACAAAACGGAAAAAAAGAAAAAAAAACAAAAAGTTGAAAAATAAAAAAATAAAAAAAGGAATAAATTGGAAAAAAATTATAAATAAAATAAGGAATTTGGATCACCGCGTAAATTCTTGTTCTCAACAAATAAAAGAAAAAAGAGTCTTGAAACGAAAAGGCTGGTTGGAGGCCACGAGGGAAATATACCCTGAAAAAAAAATTATCAAAGCTAAGTAATCTTTCCTTAAATAATTTAATATATTTAGATGTCCTGTGCATGGCTGGTTGGCGACTGCGATTTTGCTTTTTTTTTGTTTTTTGCATGCTTTGTTATTATTATATTATATTAGTTTGCTGCGGTATGAAAGCTCCTTTTCTTAAAAGTTTTATAACGTAGAAATACAGAATATAAATGAATATAAATTAATTGAACCTAAACGTGTTAATTTAATTATTTAATAGGTTGCGTAGTTTAACCTCCCCAGTGGAAAAACTACGTGGCGCCCTATATAAACTGCATTCTTCTTGAAACCCACTCCTTTCCGTGAGCGGCCATAGTTACGTTCATAGGGAACGTAGCAATTTATCCAAATGTTGTTGTGTACATCAGGGTCAAACAGCTCGGCAAAAACACACAACGAACTTTTATTGCATATAATTTCATACTTATTTGTGATATTTCTAAGTCTGCTTGATAAGTAAATGAAAAATAATGGTAATATTTTTGTTTTATTCAATTATTTAAAAAAGGGGACCTGACTCTGTTAACCGCCTAGGGTCTGGATCTCTTGTCTCACCCTACCCATATGATCTAATCTTTGGTAGTATAGTGTTTCTAGCAAAATAAAAGTGAAATCTTTATAAATTTAACATTTTACCAATGCCGGTTTGTTTGTTTACAATTGAATTGTCATTGGTGGCTAAATTATACCAGTCATACAAAGGCAACGCCAAGAAATATTATCTGAAAATAAATGGGGCATTAGAAAAAACTCGTACAAATTTAAAACGTTAAAGAATATTATAAAATCTAAATTTAAAAATTAATTTACAAACGTTGCGGTTATCTATTAAATTTCGTTTATTCACAGCTATAGTTTTTCAAGTTTTCTTTATCATTCCAAATTTTGCAAATTAGGTTTCCTCAAGATAAGGTCTTTTGTAAGAAATGGCTTGAAGCTATTGGGCGCATGAATTATATACCTTTAAAACGAAGCATCGTATGTGAGGATTATTTCAACGAAAACCACATTAACAAAAACAAAGTGCGTAAAACCCTAAAAATGTTTGCAATACCATTGCATAACTTTGCTGAATGTGAAGATTGCTGTTTAAATTCTGTAGTAAGTATATATATTTGTTGAGAATGCCAGACCCACTCAGTCTACTTATCCAGCAATAATGGTATCATTTTTGTTATATTTCAGGTAAGATTACTAATAAGCTTTTTAATAGAATTATGAAGATAGCCATATTAGGAACGATTCACTAGAAGGGCAAACAAAAGAATTCTGCATTCAGCCCTCAATAAGCCATAGTATCTCCATTGAAGATGAAAAAATATCAGATTTACCCTGTAGGTACACACCACCACATACAGACAAAAAAAAATCTTAATAATAATACTTCTTTATTAGCTCCATTTGAGCCACGATTGTGTAATCGAAGACCATTTTTTCAATCAAAGCTTAGTTTTTATGAGAGAAAGTCCCGAAAGACTGACAAATCTTGCTATTCCAGTCCATGATATTTCTGCTTATGGCGACTGCAACACATATGTAAGCAACTCCTTTTTGTTAAGAATATGTTCTTTTCAAAAACAAAAATTAGAATTTCCTAATATGTGTAATACCTGCAGGTATATATGAAGAACAATGTTAGAGCCACGATTCTGCAATCGAAGAAACCCTCAATTTAAATGAAAGCGTGAGTATTTTTTTTTATTTTAATCAATAGTTAAATAGTTGGAGTATTTAGAAAAAGTAGAATTCATACGAAATATTTTCTTTTCATGTGCAAATAATATACATTTGCCATAGTTTTGTTAGGTAGGACTATATATAATCTTGGAAAATGCAATTTAAGAAATTAGATCTTAAGTCATTTTAATTTTAATTAGTATATTGAAGTCTTAATTCGTGAAAAGCAAGTATGTTATGTCGGCTTACTTTGGACTCCGTGGACGATATTGTATACCGTAAAATGATCGGATAACTCCAGTAAATTGCTTATTATGTGATCGCCTGTTTCGTTTTGTTTTTAAAAGAAAATTCTTGGCATCTCCAATTAAAGTTTTGCTCTCCAAAAATCACAATAGGATATAACTATTGAAGATATTACAATTAAAGAGTGTACGAAAAGCTCAGAAGAGGACGAATTAGCTGAAGAAAGAACTAGAGAAAAAAGACGATACCAAAAGTTAATTAAGTTGAGGAAAGTAGTAATTAAATAAAGCGGCTACAGCAACAATTTAGGAATTCATCACGCAAAAATATAAAATTGAACTCTTTAGTTTCGCAAATGAAAACAAAGAATTTAATTACTGAGGAGATAGGCGAAACCTTGAAAGATATAATTGGCCGAAATTAGAACATTTTTCAGCGACAATTATGTAGAAGTAGAGGAAATCCAGTCTCCAAACAATATGATACCGCTATAAGAACATTTGCGCTTAATTTAAATTTCATGTCTCCCAAAGCGTATGAATATGTAAGGGAATATTTTGGTGGATGTATAACTACCTCATTCTAGGACGCTTGGAAAGTGGTATGAAAATATTAATTTCAAACCTGGATTTACTACGCAGTCGTTCCAAGTAATAAAATATGCGTGTGATGAAGTATAAAAATGGCGAAACTTCATTTATTAATCTTGTATTTGATGAGATACTTATCAGACAACATATAGACTGGGATGGACAAGATTCCTACGGTTTTGTTGATGTTGGCGACGATTCGGGGTGTGGAAAAATCGCAACACAGATTTTAGTGTTTATGACGGTTTGTATTAACAGGCCATGG
Source organism: Dioctria rufipes (assembly GCA_963924295.1). NCBI lineage: Eukaryota > Metazoa > Arthropoda > Insecta > Diptera > Asilidae > Dioctria > Dioctria rufipes. The sequence goes on along the minus strand of OZ002743.1, from coordinate 152,778,986 downwards.
AAAATACCTCTGCCTTTTCTCCTATCGTCTCCCTGAATGCTGAACAGAAAATAAATTTAATTTCATTATGCTGCGAGCACACTTTAGAGACAGGTGCTAAAGTTATTGGCATAACTTTTGATGGGACCTCGGTAAATATTACTGTGGCAAAGCTTCTAGGCTGTGATATTAGGAATTCCAGCGCAAAAACTTGGTTCAAGATAGATGGCAGGAATGATAAGGATATAGTACATCCTGATCCTTGCCACATGATTAAGGCACTAGCTGACTTACAAATTTTTATTACCAGCATAGACGAGGAAGTTAAATGCTGCTATCTAGAAATGTTAGTCATGTTGCAGGAAAAGGAAGAAATGCATCTAGGTAATAAATTAAGACATGCGCATGTATATTTCATGCAGCAAAAGATGAAAGTGAAGCTAGCAATACAAACTTTCAGAAAATCAGTTGCTAATGCTCTGAATTTCTGCAGAGATGTTTTAAAGTTGAAAGATTTTGTGGGAAGTGGCCCACTCTCAAAATTTATAAGGATTCTAAATGATAATTTCGACATACTAAATAGTCGTACCATAAGGACCTACGACTATAAAAAACGAGCACTATGTGGCAACAATTATTATGAAATTACGAATTTTGTAGAGGAAGCTATAAATACTAAACAGAAATTAAACTTCCGTCGGGGACGCTTTTAGTAAATACACCGAGAAAAACTGGATTCATGTATAATAGCTTGTCTTAAAAATATTCAAACGCTGCAGATTTATTATGACTAAAGAATTGAAATTCATACCAATGTAGGTACAAACTAAGTCAGGATCACATAGAGCTACTTTTCGCTTCTATTCGAATGCGTTTGGGTCATAACAATAATCCTTCGATGAGACAGTTTATTGCATCTTATAAAAAACTCCTCGTGCGTTGCACAATCAAATAAGGAGGAATTGGAAATTGCGTCCCGCAAGAAAACAAAGCGATTTTAAATATATGTAAGTCATGTTATGAAACCCCTGATCCTCAAGAAGAAATTAATAGTACTTTAAGAAATATGTATGTAGCTTATGACCATGATGAAGATGTTGTTGATCATAGGATTTTGGATCAACAATTTTTACTCGAACACAGCTATGTAACATATCCCACCAAATTGACAGAGTATATAATAAATGTTGTTCATTATATTGCAAGCTTTGTTATTTTCAAAATTAATAAAACTCTTCACTGTCAGGAATTCTTGTCGGCTCTTCAGGACGAGTGTTAAAGTTAAAGCTCCTTTGCCTTAACTGAGATGTATAGGCCTAGATGCACAATCTAGACCGCTGTAGAATTGAATATCGATGCTTGTATCGATACTCAAAATAATGGAGAATGGTTGAAATGCTGTCCGTTCTGACTTGGCTTAATAAAAACGCACTGATTGTCGATTATAACAAAACTGGTCTATTATTTATTTCATTCAATATATTTATAATAAAATTGAACATGCGTAATCAATATTAACAATCAATACACAAATTGACCTGTAAGAAATAGGGTTCATCGACTTGAGCGATTAATAATTCACCGCAGTAAGAATGCTGACCCAGTAGTAATTCCTCTGGCGTAAATATTGTAAAAACTGCATGTAAAGCGAAAAAATGGAAATTAGCATTGCTCACGGTGGCGAATTATGATCGCTGGTTCAATAAACTTGAGAATAATAACCCTTTAAAATGCTTACGCTAGACTAAATGAAATTCTTGTTTTATTATGATTAAACTGAATGTGAATATAATTTCTAACTTAATAATTAAGATCTGGGTCATAACATACTCCCCCGCGTTGAACATATCTTGTTCAACTATCAATGTTTACCCTGAAGTCCGGGGTTGTAACTCGTCTCGGGCTGGGTTTAGGTGGCTTAGATGTATTGCAGCACGATTCCAAATGATTCCAAAAATTGTAATAATGATTGCCAGGGACAGAGTTAGATATCCTACCGTGTAGTGATGGACATGGTGTGCGTGCAATTTATTTGGGAGTTCTCTTATGTCCTGCATTTGAACTTCCTTCTGAAGGGCTCTCAATTCTGCTAATTTAGCGTGATACGCTATGGCATTGTGTTGAATCATTGGAAGCTGATCGAGGCTTATGGGTTTGGGAATGCTTCCGACACGTGTGTAGGACAATTTGCTGGTAGTTGGATATACATGATGCCCTTGGATTGTCAAAAATTCTTGTCTGATAACACAGTTGGCTTGAAGTTTCAAGAGACCGGAACCTTCGATTGACATTTGAGATACATCATTTCCACATACGACGTTGACGGTAGTCTTCTCCTTGAAAGCGTAGATCCATTGATTTGGGTGGAATAACTGTATCCATACTGGGTCGCTGTTGGTTCTTCTGAGATCGCATGTAGGTGAAATTTCCCTGTGATGAAACAGTTCAATTTCGCACAAGCTAACATTTGCTCCTCTTCGATAAATTGGATGAATCTGCTTGCATAAATAGATAGTTTCATCAGTTTGTAGACACGATGATTGCTGTTGCTTAGTCAATGGGTAATATTGATCCCGATGCAGATTAATTGCTAGAAACTCTGATGCAGGGTTAATTGCAACAAGTGTTCCATTGATCAATGCTGGAATGGGAGTGACGCGGAATAATTCGAATTTCTCTAAGTTTACGAGAGGAAGTTTCAATCGAAAGATAACATAATTTCCAACGACTCGGCCCTCTATTGTCATCAAGCGATAGAACTGTTGTATAGAATCCTGGGATGCTGGTAATTGAAGGGATGTGGGTAAATGGGCCTTGATGATGGTAAGCTCTTGAGCTAATTGCCTTGGGGAAAGGAGCATGTGATTAATCCTTCCATGGTGGGTGTCGGTGATAGTGTCTATTATTGCTGATTGTGTTTTTTGAAAGTTTAACGTCACCAGAGTCAGTTCCATTGCTAATGAAGAAAACAGTTCCATCGCTTTCTGCTGATACAGTCCTTTACTGATATTATTTATGCGCAGGTTTATCTGGTCAAGATGATCATCTATTTCTTGGAACTTCCTGTCAACACTTTCTTGATCAGTTTTCATTATATTTATTGTGGAGTCTATCAAAGACGTCTGATTTTTTAGGAGTGTGAGGAGACGGCTTTCATTTTCCTTTATGTCATCAATAGTGTTAGACATTTCTGCTGCATATTCCGAGTCCAGTACACCGAACAAGGCATTCGCCACATTGCCAATGATATTAACAGCACCTCTTTTGGTTCTAGTAGATTTGCTTTTGGCGTGTAGAAGTTCGTTATCAGTAGAAATTTCCTCTTGCAGACGATTGAATTGGTTAACTAGTTTGACACACGAACTCGTCTGTTTTAGCACAAAGAGAAAGTTTATCTGAGTGCACAGGTGATCTAGGGTTTTGGTGCTATTTATAATTGCGTGAAAATCGTTCCAGTATGTCTCCATTTCATAATAGACTACAAGGTTCCATTCATTTGATATTATGTTAGTCGTGCCGATATTCTCAAAATATAACCCAGGTTGTGGTGTAAAAGGGGATGTTTCAATAGGCTGTCCTCTGATAATGGGTAGAATCATACAGGTTAAGAGAAGTGTTGTTAGTGCGGAACCGTACGTGTGACGTGTCCTTTTTTTTGGAACCTCGCCGCTACTGCATGTGGAGTTGTCGTAAGCTTCTGCCAATTGGAATGCGTTTCGTCGTTTTGAAGTTTGACCTTCTCTGTCCTGATCATCATGACTAGCCGATCTATCTTCGTTATCGTCCTCTATAGGCAGTGGAGCGAGCCTGTGTATTGGTCGCCGTAATGTATTATTTGCCGTTCGAACGTCGGCCACTCGGACAAGACCATCATTGCCCTTGAATGTTTTCACAATTCTTCCTAGCGGCCATTTGAGTGCTGGCAAGTTATCCTCCTGTATGATCACGATAGTACCTGGTTGGACGTTTTGGCAACTTTGCTTCCACTTAACACGGTGCTGCAGTTGGTTGAGATATTCTCTTGACCATCGCCTCCAGAACTCCTGTTTAATGTGAGTCAGTAGTTTCCATCGTTTGAAAAGACTTATTCTTGTTTCTTCACATCTGGGATCAATGGAGGCCGTGAGGGGCTCACCGATCAAGAAGTGTCCAGGGGTCAAAGCCGTGAAATCATTTGGATCAGAGGACATGGATGTAATTGGTCTGGAATTGAGTATTGCTTCTATTTCAATCATGACCGTTTCCAGCTCTTCATACGTAAGTGAAGCTGAAGCTAAGCTGCGTTGAAGTAGGTATTTGGCTGACTTAACGGCTGCCTCCCATAGACCTCCAAAATGCGGAGCTCGCGCAGGTATGAAGTGGAAGTCAATTCCGCTTGCGCTGCACCTGGTTTCGATTTCTTCTCTCGCCTTGTCTGCGAAGATGCTATCCAGTAGTTCTTGTAGTTGGTTTCTGGCGCCAACAAAATTCGTAGCATTATCGCAATATAAATTCTGGCAGTGCCCCCTTCTGCCCATGAAGCGTTTCAGAGCACCAATAAATGCGTTCGTTGTTAGATCACTCACCACTTCCAAATGCACTGCCTTGGTGGCAAAGCAGCAGAACACTGCTACATAGCTTTTTTGAGGTTTCTTCCCTCTGAGATGAAAATGCGTCCATATTGGCCCACAGAAATCCACACCTGAGTTAGTAAAGGGTCGTGCCGGTTGTATTCGGGTAGCTGGAAGATTCCCCATTAACTGTGTTCGCATTTTCGGATTGCTTCTGTAACATCGGACACAGTTTTGCACTATGGAGCGTGCGATGGTTTTCCCTTTTATTGGCCAGAACTGTTGCCTGGTTATTGCCAGGAGAGCTTGTGGGCCGACATGACGATGATTCCTGTGGATGTCGGTCATTAAAAGTTTTGTAAATGGATGATTATAGGGCAGGAGCATGGGATGCTTGGCATCATATGACAGAGATGATGCTTCTAATCTTCCTCCGACTCGAATGACCCCCTGATCGTCTAAAAATGGAGTAAGGCTAATAAGTGGGCTGGATTTATTTAACTCCTTTAATTTTTGTAGCTGAGATAGATCATCTTTGAAATTTTCCTCTTGTATGATCTTAATAATGGTGAGTAATCCTTTATCTAATTCTAGGCTTGTCAATGCACAGCTCTTAATTAGGTTAGTTTTGTCTTTGTTTCTGGTGATATCTATGAAACGTAGAACGTAAGCCGTGATCCGTTGCAATTTTTTGAAGGAATTTTGGTGGTTTATATGATATACGAAATGTCGAATGCTGTTTTCGATTGTTACTGGTATTGCAGTGCGTTTCCTTTCAAACTCACATTCTGAGTCTGTTTTGTATGGTTTTGGCCATATTGATTCTTCGCCGTGTAGGAAGGGAGGTCCATAAAACCAGAGATTGCAGCCTTCTAATCTTTCTGGAGCAATACCACGGGATAGGATATCGGCAGGATTTTCCTTTGAATTTACATGCCTCCATTGTTGGGGTGATGACAGTTCGTGTATAGCAGCAATTCGATTGGCGACGAATGTTTGAAATGACGACGATCTAGAGTTTATCCAGGCGAGAACTATTTCCGAATCTGTCCAGTAGAACGTGACGGCATCTTCCATTTTGAGATCTTGTATTGCGCGCTTGGTAAGCTCAGCAGTAAGCTTCGCGGCACATAATTCAAGTCTGGGTAGTGTCAATTGCTTAGTTGGAGCTACTCTCGACTTGGCGCAGAGTAACCTCACTACGATACGGTTATGACTATTGACAGAACGGATATAAACGGCTCCTCCGTATGCCCTTTCAGAAGCATCTGCAAAGGCATGTATTTGTGTAGATCTTGGGCATTCTTGGCTAAACACGTGTCTTGGGATCTTTATGTCATTCAATAATTGCAGCCCTTCACGAAACCTGATCCATCTTGTATGAAGCTCTGATGGGACTGCGGCATCCCAGTCAAGTTTAAGATTCCATAATTGTTGAAGGAACATTTTGGCGGTAGCGACAACTGGCCCCATGATTCCGAGCGGGTCGAACAAGTGAGCTATGTCCGATGATATGAGTCTTTTGGTCACTCGATCTGTTTTAGTCCAATTAGTTTTAATGCAGAAGACATCATTTTTAGGTATCCATGTTAAGCCCAGGGTTTTGATATGCTCTTCAACTTCATCATTGAAGTCCAATTGAATAGCAGTATCTTCTCGTGAAATGTTTTGAAGTAAGCGTGGATGGTTAGCACACCACTTTCGAAGCTTGAATCCGCCTTTCTGGAGTAAAGCAATCAGTTGTCTTTGAGTGTTAATGGCTGTGGCTAGGCAATTGGACCCTGTCATGACATCATCTACGTAGAAATCGCGCTGAATCACCTCCGAAGCTGTGGGATAATCCTTGCCATCTTCCTGTGCCAGCCTTTTTAGACATCTTGTGGCTAGGAATGGAGCTGTTGTTGTTCCATAGGTCACTGTGTTCAACTGATAGAATTTCAGTGGGGCATTCGAATCACTTCTCCATATGATTAGCTGAAATCGACGATCTTCTTCATTGAGTAGGACCTGGCGGTACATCTTCTCGATGTCAGCTGTGAAGACGAATTTGGGCAATCTGAATCGCAGCAAGATTGAAAAGAGTTCGTCCTGTATAGTCGGTCCTGTTGCTAAGACATCATTCAGCGATACGTTCGTGGAAGTTTTGGCAGATGCATCAAAGACAACCCTTAGTTTGGTCGTTAAGCTGTCGGATTTGATAACGCTATGATGAGGGAGAAAGTAGTACGGATGTTGAATAGTTCTTTCGTCTATTTCTTGCATGTGGCCGAGCTTGATATATTCATTCATGAATTCCACGTATTGTGCTTTAACATCATTGTGTCTGGCAAGTCTTCGTTCTAGCGACAGGAATCTTCGTAGAGCAATATCCTTGGACTCCCCTAGCTTGTCAGTGGCTTGATTAAATGGTAGGCGCACTATGAATCGTCCCGTAGGGTCTTTTTTCACAGTTTGGTTGAAATGATTCTCACATCGTGCCTGCTCTGGTGAGAGTGTTTGAGACGTAGTGTCAACCTCCTCCAGTCTCCAAAACCTTTCTATGTCAAACATTTCATCTTCACTGCAAACTCCACAGGTGGCCTTGTCTAAATGTCTTCCGCCGACCCTTCCGGCTACTATCCAGCCAAATACAGTATTCTGGAGGGTTGGTAAGTTTTCGCCCAACTTTATTTGGCCTATACATAGCAGGTCATGATAGAATTCTGCTCCCAGCAGTACGTCTATACGAGATGGATTGTTGAAGTTGAGATCGGCTAATTTTATATTTTTTGGTATCGCCCAGGAATCTGTACTTATTTCTTGAGTAGGTTGAGGTGCTATGATTTGTGGTAGAACGAAAGCCTCTACCCTAGTAGCAAACCCATTCAATTTTGACTGTAAGAGCATATTTACTCTTCGTTGTGTATGCTGTTTTGTTTGTCCAATGCCTTGTATCTGTATCTGTTGATAAGTACCAATCAGGCCAAGTTTTTTAATCATTCTCTCGGTTATAAAGTTAATCTGGGATCCGGAGTCCAGTACTGCTCTGCATTCGACGCTCATTCCTTTACTGTCAACTAAATTCACGAGAATGGTACTCAACAGAATGTAATTTTGTTGTCCTGTGGCTGTTTGTGCGGTTAATGTTGTTGGTCTGTCGTTAACTTCACCTTTCATCGGTGATGGTGGAACTACTTTCGGAAGTGACTGAGATGAGGCTGAATATGTCTCGATATGTAGCAGAGTGTTGTGTTTTCTAGTACATTTTGTACAGTTTCTCAATGTGCACTGCTGCGATGAATGGCCCGGTCTCAGACAGTTGATACACAAATTATGTTTTTTGACGAGAGTTAGCCGGTTTGATGGTGTCAGTCGAAGAAAGTCCTTACACGAGAATAGTGCGTGGTTTCCCTTGCATGATATGCAATTTGATATAGTTGTAGTAGCGGAGGTGAAAGGTTTTGTTGTGCCTTGTTTAATGTGGTAGTTTCCTGGAATTTTTGCCTTGCTTCCAAGTGCTTCCAGAGATTGGAATCGATTCTCCAGAAATGATAAGAGGCTCTTCATAGATTGTAGATTTCTTGGATGACTTAAAGATTGTTCGTATAAACGATGTGTGGTTTGATCCAATTTCTTGATTAGCAGATGCATTAGTATTGGATCCCAATCGGCAGTGGAAACCTTAAGATTTTTCAAAGCCAGTAAACATTCCTGTGTTGTATCATGGAGCGTTTTAATTGCTATAGCACCTTCGTTCACAATTACTGGTTGCGATAATAATTTGTTGAGTAGAGCTGTGACTAACAATCTGGAGTTCTCATAGCGATCCTTTAACATGTCCCAAGCAGCGGTGTAATTTTCATCTGACAAAGTTAAATGGCGTATTAACCTTTCAGCTTCCCCGGATAAATTTGTTTTAAGATACCACATTTTTTGGCAATTGGCCATTGATTGTTTGTGAACCATTTGGTTAAACAGGTCATAAAACTGACGCCATTTTAAATAGTCTCCATCAAATTTTGGAAGCACTATTTTTGGTAGTTTCATCATGGTGTTATTGTTGATTGTTGTACTAGAAGTTGTCAATTTATCCCGTTTGTCAGATAGATAAACTAGTTGAACTTGTACCTCTTCTTCTAATTGCACGTATTCATCAACATTGTAACCCATTTGAATTGGATTTTCGGCTAATTCCCAGATATGCTGGTTTATATTTTCGATCTGCAACCAATGTTGATTTAACCTGCTTATTTTCAGGTCATAATAATTTTTATTCTGTTGATCCTCATCCATTTTCATTCCTGCAATGAGCCGACGAAGTGCCTTGATGACTTCTCCTTGTCGTCTTATTGCTCGAACTATTTGCTGTTGTAGGTTTGATTGAATCTCTGTAGTTCTACAACGCTCTTCATGAGCACTGGTGTCATCAGACTTTTGTGGTTTTGGATCTGTGGCATCTTGGTTATGGGCGTTGTCACTTGTACTAGCTATGACCTCTTTAGTGGTGGCCTTGTCAAATAATTTAATTTGACTGGTGAAATGGTTTTTATACTTGTTGAAGATGGTTAAGATGGCGTTATAGTAATCATTCGTGAAGTAAGCATGATCTCTGGGTACATTCTGTAATGCTCGTATCTTGGTGTCTGTTGCATCAAACACGGACCAATGTTCTTCGAGGCGCCTAAGTCGTTCCTCATAATATGCTAAGGTTTTTCTGTCGGCCGGATCTTTCTTATAATTCGAGATTACTGATTCAATCTCATCTCCGTTCAGATCTTGTTCCTTGAACAGGGTTTCCATAATTTTGATGAGTTATGGAATTTTTCGTGTTAATGAGATTTTCACTCAATCTAACTTGTAATTTCACTTTGTGATTGGAAGTCAAATGAAATCTTGCTTCAAAGGCGATGATAAGTTTTCCTTCTGGTGGAAATGCCTCACTTTCAACTAAAATGAATGTATGTATGTGACTCAAGTGATGCACTTGAATCACGTCGGGGTCACCAATGTTAAAGTTAAAGCTCCTTTGCCTTAACTGAGATGTATAGGCCTAGATGCACAATCTAGACCGCTGTAGAATTGAATATCGATGCTTGTATCGATACTCAAAATAATGGAGAATGGTTGAAATGCTGTCCGTTCTGACTTGGCTTAATAAAAACGCACTGATTGTCGATTATAACAAAACTGGTCTATTATTTATTTCATTCAATATATTTATAATAAAATTGAACATGCGTAATCAATATTAACAATCAATACACAAATTGACCTGTAAGAAATAGGGTTCATCGACTTGAGCGATTAATAATTCACCGCAGTAAGAATGCTGACCCAGTAGTAATTCCTCTGGCGTAAATATTGTAAAAACTGCATGTAAAGCGAAAAAATGGAAATTAGCATTGCTCACGGTGGCGAATTATGATCGCTGGTTCAATAAACTTGAGAATAATAACCCTTTAAAATGCTTACGCTAGACTAAATGAAATTCTTGTTTTATTATGATTAAACTGAATGTGAATATAATTTCTAACTTAATAATTAAGATCTGGGTCATAACAACGAGTTTTCACCTTTATCTCTAGCTGGATACGAAAGTCGAGGCTTCCTTCAAATACTTTCGAAAAGGGTTAAAGATATTTGCGATCAAGCCGAAAGTGTTCTTCGATATCGTCTAAAAGCGAAAGAAAGCATTCTTCAGAAGGAAAATTTCTTAAAAATTGTTATAGACGTTCAAAGCACTTCCTAGGAAAAGCATTATTTCAAGACTAATCAGTACACATGAATGAGAGCTGCCATTACAGTGCTCTTATTAAATTAATTACAACTAAATATTTACAAACGTGTTATTTCTTTTTAGTCAAAAGAGCTTCAGATAAATGCTCGATCCGCCAAAAACTTAACAAAATAGTACATTTTAAGCGAATGTGAATTAAGCTAAATTCCTTTATATTATGTAATTCAACAGAGATCTCAAAAGCAATAAAAGCGAGAATACGAATTAAGTTTCATTCATATATTATATTTAATATTAAAGATAAAACTATGGCGAGGAATCTATAGCTTTTAAGCTAGAATATGAATTAAGTGCTTCATATATATATATTTTATTATTAAAATTCCAAAGATGTCAAAAGCAATAGAAGCTAATGACCATGTGGACTGAATGAGGTAAATGTATTTTGTATATTCTCATGATACATGAACCTAATACTCCTATCTCAAACCTCCACGTCGTGGTCCCTGGAAACAAATTACAATATTTATATAATGAACACTTTGATTTGGCTAAAGAGAAAGGGGGGACCTATTCCATTTGGCTATTTGGCAAATAGTATATACCCAAATAAAATAAGATGCAGTTAATTAATTAAGCATTATTAAAACAGAATTAATGAACATAGCATTTTCGTGCATAAACTCATAAATTTATTTGTTTTTCTGTAATCTAATATTAACTAAACGAATTTTTTGACATACTTTATTTTTTAAATTTTTATTAGTAATATTGGAAGTATACAAGTTATTTTAAGTTTTTGAATCATATAAAATACCCCCCTTTAAAATTGCACGATTCCACTGCTGCCATGACGAAACGAATTCAAACACAGCGCACTAATACATGTCGCCGAGTGGCTTAGGCTTAGAACATAAAACTAAAGGAAGCGAAATAAGCCCAAAAAATTGCGGCATTTCCCACTATGTGGTAGAATTCTGTTTATGTATTCATTATGCTCATGGAAATAGTAAATCTGAAATATTTTTGAAGTGGGTGTGGCGCAATTATTTAAAAAAGTGTTGTATCTGAAATAAAATTGTTATTGGAGATTTTATGTTTTTATATTTAATGGGAGCTCTCAGACACAATAAATAATTGTTTAAATATTTTGAGGCTCACTTATTTGTATCACATGCTTTTGTTTAAATATTTTGAGTTCACTTATTTGTATCACATGATTTTGTTTAAATATTTTGCGGCTGCATTACATACCTTTAAAATGAATTATCTTGTTCAGTTTTTGTCTTATAGAACACTTTTCTGACGTTTTCTTAGCAATAAAAAAGTATCTAGTATGAAGATATTTGTTAAATATTAGTTTAAGTAGGGCAGAGTTATGAATAATATAGCATATCCATGTGAGAATATTGATCTTCAAATAATGTTTTGTTAATAAAACTTTTCTGCACATCAATTTCTATGGACAAAAAATGTTTTTTGTTTAAAATTGTTTCATTATCACCCAAGAAATTCATTTTATGACGCAAGAGTCTTTCCGTGGTTTCGCAAATATCCTTAACACTTTGTGATGGCATTTTAAGAAAACCTCGTGATTTATATGCTATTAAGGATAACGGTGAATATTCACCTTGTAAAGCTTTTAGGCATCCATCACAATTTAAAGTTTTGATTATTTTATGTATTACGAAACCAGCTATATAATGAACTACATTTAATTTCGAGGGATATGCTGATCGAGATTCTCTAAAATGTAATCTCTTGTTGCTAAGATTTGTTCTTCATCTTCTTTATCTTCCTCGGTCATATTCTTCCTTTCAATACTACTGTTTATTAGAAGCTCAGGATCAAGATTCTCTTAAGTCGGTTTCGATTTCAAGATGTCTATGTACTCTTCCAATACCCAATTCCGCCTTTCCTAATTGTGCATCGTACAAGAAGCCTTTTATAAACAGAAATGAATTGCTTCACAGATGGGTTGTTGTTTCTACCCAAATGCATACGCACCGAACTAAAGAAGAGTTCTAGGTGATGCTGATTTAGTTTATAAAATGGCAGCACTAAATCGATTATAAACAAATTCAATGTTTCGTTCGACTAGAAATTATTAAAGGAATACTCGATAAGTTTTTAAGACCTATAATATAAGTAATTGCCTCATTGGTAAATTTGTGGACAGCCTCATAATTATTATTGCAAAGCGTTTTTTCTTGTATTCATATGTGCTTCCTTTGCGACTATTTAATACATCAAATGTATCATTCATTATACGAATAAACGTTGAAAGTGGTTCGCTTCCAGCAAACTCAGGTATCTTCAACGCATCTCTTAAAAACTGCAATGCATCAGCCACAGATGTGCTAAAAGTTTGAACTGCTAGTCCTACCTTCATTTTTTGTTGAGCAAAATAAATGTGTGCTGCTCTCAATTTGTTACCTAAATGGAGTTCTTCTTTTTCTTGCAGCTTAACCAATTTCTCAAGATATAACCATTCAATTTTTTCCCCTGAATTACTTACAAGAACTTTCAAATCAGAAAGAGCATTTCGTACTAACTTGATCATGACATGGGTCTGGATGTACGATGTGCTGATCATTGCTACCAGTGATTTTAAAGGTAGGGACACGCTCTATATCTCGAATATCACACTCTAACTTTTCTACGGCTGCTAAATTGACCTCCGCACCATCAAAAGTAATTCCCACAACTTTTGCGACAGTTTGAATAATGTGCTCGGAACATAATAATATTAAGTTATGCTTTTGTTCTGCTGTTAGAGAGCATATAGGACAGAAAGCAATGGGAGTTTTCCATGATTTGTTAACATATACTACAATGAAAACTAAGATGTGCTTAGCCATTTTCCCAGTATTTACCATCACCAACGTCAACATAACCACAAGACTCATCTCCATTCCAATCCACATGCTGCCTTATATTGATTTCGTCAAACACAATATTAACGAAGATTATATCTCCATTTTTATTCGCTTCATTACAAGCATGACATATAACATCAAATGATTGTTTAGTAAACCCTGGTTTACAGTGTACATTTTCATACCAGTTGCAAAGTGTTCGCGAATGGGGAAGACATTTGTTGAAATTCTCTCTTACGAAATCGTACGTATTAGGAGACATGAAATTCAAATTTAGTGCAAAAGACCGTATTTTCGGATTATAGGTGTACTGCACGTAGTCAGAGCGTACATGCAAAGAATGTATAATGTGATGAAAATTGATGCCACTGGTATAAAGTTAGTGGTTGTATTCGTTTGCCTACAAATTCTACACTTCACTGTTAAACTAGAGCTTTAATACTCAATAAATTCCAGATACAAATAGTTCAATTTATCAATATTCAATAAATGGGAAATATAAGATGTATCATAACACCTGATCTATGTTTGGCAGTTGATTGACTTGATTTTAATAATTTTAACTGAGGTTGGGATTGGGATATTTTTTATACTGGTCGATACCCAGAATAAAGTGAGGTGAGTAGTTCTTACTGCAGTCGAAACCCACAGAGAATCTTTATTGTAGTCGTTACCCACAATAAAGTGTTTTATTAGTAATTTTCTTGATACAGTCGTTACCCGTAACAAGAATCTTTATTTTAGTCGCTATTCAACTAAATCTCTTAATCTAGTCGCAACCCAGAACAAGAAAAATTTATTTGAATTGTCAACCAATCAAAGTGTTAGACTGTTAATAAAAATTCACAACACTAGGGAATACCACTGAGAAAAAATTATCAAGTTAATCACTGCACTGCCAAACTGAAAAAGAGATCGAGTCAAGTTAAATTGCTGTTTATATAGCCCTTGCTTGCACAAGACACCAATGATGGAGTAGCAGAGGCGCATGATCACAAGAATTGGCCGGGCATCTGTAATTTTACGGTACTAGAGATAAAATATGCATAGCAACGAACAAAAATGCATAGTAACAAGAAATTTAAAGCAACCCATGCTGCTGTGTTAAATTGAATTCTGTATATTTGCAAAAAAATGTTATCTCTATCACGTAGAGAAGAAATTGCCGTTCGATAGTACTTATAATGATGATAGAGTTGCAAATTGATCTGCTTGATGTGATTGTATTGGTGCCATGCATTGTATGCTACATGACAACACATGCTTTGGTTAAATGTTGTATCTATTTTTTGGGAAAATTTGTAATCAGATTGAATTTGTATTGCTTTTAGAACTCAATTTTAGCATGGTATTTTTGCATATGTTTGCACGTATCTAATTGCTTCAATCATATGATAAGAATTTTAATTTGATCTGCTCAATGAGGCTATATTGTTGTATTGTATTTGTGCAATGTATTATGTAGATGACAAATACATGGCTTTGTTAGGTTGTGTACCTGTTTTTTGATTATGAGTAATCAAATTAAATTTAATTGTCCTAAAAATTTGATGCTTTGTTTTCAGGATGTTTTCCTTTTAAAAGTAATCGGTAGAAACAAAAATATATTCGAACCGATTTGGTTCCAACAATAGGCTTTGGCAGCGTCTGGTCTTTGCATTTAGTCAGTTGGCGTCGGAAAATTTCCCAATTAGAACCTATGACTTCTCTTAAGTTTTCGGGAATTTCGTAATTTTTTGCTTCATCTTCTTTTAATTGTTTATTTATTAAAATGAGCTTATTAATCTTTTTAGTTTTTCTTCCGTTACTTGCTTTTAGATGTTTTACGATTTTATTTTTATTTATAATGACCGATCTCAACCGTTTTAATTTTTCGTGCCTTTTTCTTTCCTTTGCCGAAAAGTACTCCAATTCTTCCTCATCAGATGTTTCCATACATTCCCTAATACTAAGGGAATTATGTATTCCCAACTGAAAACAAATAATAATATACATATATGGGCCAAGTAAAAATTTATTTCTGTTATTGTTGTAAATATATATTCTGTACATTTATTCCTTGAAAATTTTTCTGGAAACGAGTGAAAACTTATTTATATCTTAAAGTAAAATCTTAACAAAAGGGTATAAAAAAGGAAAAATTCAAACATTTAATTTGAATTATTAATTAATTTCAATTTCAATTCCGCTAAATGTAAATATTGTGTACCCACCTAACTACCTATATTACACTCGTATTCATAGAAATTGAAAATGTAATTAAGTATTTTCTGTTTCATTACTTAAAAACTCCTCTTTTACTTATTTTCATATCACAAAGCTATTTCCGTCTTATTTTCAAATAATCAGCAACGTGCGGACAGACAGACAGACAAGCGGTGTTGGGTGTTTAATCCGATTTGGTCTACCAGTATTATATCTATGTGTAATAAACGAAATGACAAACTTAGGATACCCTATGAGGTATCATCTATAAAAATTGTTTAAAAAATATCTTACAGAGACTAAAGATGTCTGCAAAAGGAGGAACTGTTTCAGGCGTTTTGGAAATCTGAAAGAATTCAATTTTCATTGCGCTTAGTTTTACTGATAAGGAATTTCCATAAATTCAGGATATTCAGGATGTTCTACTAGTTTATCTTTTTCTGCTTTCTCCACTTCAGTTATATTCAGGAATAATTAATTATTTAATTGATTCACATCTACATCATCTTATATGAATTACCGCAGAATTATAGACGGGCTTTAAGGTTGCGGGAAATGCAGTTGCCTTCAATACGGGATGATTTTGTGCACCTGTAACAGAAATTGCAGGGACTGTGCTACTTTCCTCACTGTGAGGTATGATATATGTCATAGACTGGTAAATAAAAGAGCCTGATTCACCGACTTCAGATTCTTTGGCAATATGAAAACCATCAGAACTCTGGAATGTAAAAGTTAATTAATAAACGTTCTATAAATGACTTCACTTTTGTACATTTTCATGATGGGAACATTTGCCACATGATATGCAATCATGGATCGGAACTGCTCCTTTTTCGAGGGTGTTTTTGGATTTTTCTGCGTACAATATTAAATTTACTGAAATGTTCCCCGCAGATATTGCTGTTGGCGGTCGCATTATAATCTGGTCTCCCAATAGCTTGAAGCCATATTTCTTTTATCGTCTTATCTTTTGGAAATCTAAAATAGAAAAAAAAATATTAAATATATTTTTTTTTTTTTTTTTTGAAACTTTTCCGCTACCCCCAAATAAAACACAATTGTGAACTGCCATTGAAACACGAAAGAACAGGAAAAAAGTTGGGAACGCGAAAATGTAAACAAAGAAATATATTGGACGATTATCTTGATATTTTCGTTTTCCCATCCTTTTTCCAATTCATTTACACGTATTTGCAGAAAAGAAACTTTCTAGTTTAATTTCAGGATTTCAACTTGCCTGAAAAACGCCTTTTCGGCGATTATTCAAACAGCACAGCACAGCATAATTCATTTTTGAAATTATCACACGTTTATGCACTTAAGTCCAAGGCTTATTCTCTAAATTGTCACTTCAAAATTTTTATTTAAAATTAGCACGATTTACAGAACAATTTAAAGTTTTTTAATAATAGAAATCACAAAATATACAACCTGGCACAAAAACCACGAAACTGACATTTAATTGGAATGACACAATTGACATTAGCAAGTTAAGAAGAGTTAAATTCTTCTTGCCTTTCCACCCCGTCGCCTTGGAACCGAGATTCTCTCACACCGATAGGGTTTTTATACGATATTTCGCTTCCTTTAGTTATATGTTCTAAGGGCTTAGGTTTTCACCCGATATGCCGCTTCCTTATTAGTTATTTATTCAATGCTGACAACTGCGTCATACTTTTTTTTTCAAATCTCGCCGTTTTTGCGTTCTTTTTAATTTATTTGCAAATGACACACTCTAAAGAGTTACACATCCACCTGTGGAACTCTGCTTAGCTAATTCAAGGTTAAAATTTTCTCGAGTATTTAACGCTGCTTCATAATAGTTTGTTGGCATCTTAATCATTGTATTGATTTCGACAGTGGTGGAAACGTTGTAGGCAAACAGTCATTTTTAAAGAAAGGTTACTGAGAATTACGATGATGGATTACTGATAAACTCAAAAGGCAACAGGACCATGTATGCAACGATCACAAGACATCATAAATAGAATCTATTTCGCTTAAGAGGAGTCAGTACTCAGCAAAAATTTCAATTTAGATGCCAGCGAGCCTGTAGGCAATAAAACTTACTACACGTAGGTTTGTGTCCTGAAAGTGAGAAAATTCATATAAAATTAGCCTAGACCTAGACCACAAGTCACATTAGAGACATCTAGCGTAAAAGACAGAAACCCAACATGCGACAATTTAAGACGAAAATAAAAATTTGCAGTTCAAAGAAATTGAAAATTTTTAAAGAGAATTAACTCTCCTAAATTTTATTTTGCACATAGTTGTTCAATATACTATTTTTCTTTATATTTCTAAAACTTTCAACGAAATATTGCAATTTCTTGTCTGTGATATATCGAGAGAAAAAACAAGTACTATTAGAGTTAAACAATTAAAAGATGCGCCACTAAAAATGAAAAAACTCGACGTTATTTACTAGATCTAGGCTTTATCTCTCTAAAATAGTTACAATATAAAGAAATGAGAATACCTACTAAGAGGAATTTGATTTGAAAAAAATCAATTTTTACCATTTTTTACAAGTTTCCGAGCTAATATCTCTATTCCAACGCATTTTTTTTATTTTTCTCAACGTTATTTACTAGACCTTTTCGTTACCTTTAATATAAGACATAAATCATTATTCTGCTACGAATAGTTTGCTAGAAATTCGCATTGAAAAATGTATGAAACTTGCAAATCTTGGTACTGACTCCTCTTAACTTCTACAAATAAATATCCATTATTCAAGAAATTCAAATAGCCCCTACGAATGCCCAGCAGCATTGACAAGTGCAGCATAAATAAATTGAGACATTTCAGCAAACATCCCATATATCGCTGCAGATAGCATGGAGTACATATTCCCTCAAGAATATTTTATTTTTAATACAATGGAAAAGTCCAAATTATAAAGCAATCTAAAGTACTATTCTAGGAGAATTGAACGAAAGATGTCCTTGCATTGTAACAACCCAAAAGGAAGACCCTCAAAAACTCAAACAAGAGATAATTCGACAAAGCAATCAGGAGTGAAAATCTTTCTAAAAATGATACTTTTACGTTAATCACATCCCCCCCGCACCTATATACTTTTTGATTTATCAACTGCAACACTCAATACATCCGGAGGAGAGCAAAACTGAGGATTTTCCATGAGATAGTATTGAATAAAAGGTTAATGTTTCAATCACTCATCACTCTACATAAATATTAAAAGACAAATATTGACATTGTACGGGGAAAAACCGTATATACAGGACTTACTGGAACATTTTTACCAATTATTATGGAACGATAGTACGGATGTCCAGCAATTTTGGCTAAACAAAAAGTGGCATTTAGAGAAACATTTGTAGCACCTCGCTCATTTGACTATCCTCATAAAAACAATCTACAGGATCTGGTCAATTTGCTCGCATTACAGGTGTTAGATCACACATTAACCTAATTAAAGTTTTCATACTAGAAAACAATTATGCACCAACGACAAATTCATCGCTCAACAAATTCCGTTCTCACAGAATATGCATACTCGTATTACATTTCCAGACGACATATTACACCGCTTAAACTGCGCGATAATAAAAATATTCTGTGGAAACCGAAATTGTTGTACGTGAGAAATTTGTTTTGCAGTAAGTTATTTTTCCGCGTAAGCTTTTTTTGATGTGAATTTAGAATTTAGTGAGTAAGTATTTCTTTTGTATAAATTATTTGAATTTTGTGAATAAAGTTAGTCTTTGTTTTTACTTGTTGGAAGCAACGTGCGTTTAATTTTGGTTTTCACCTATTCACTACTCCTTTGTTGGTTAAGTACCAACAAATAATCTTTTGATAAAGTACCTGCAGACAATTGTGGATGTAAAGGTTAAGTACCTTTACATAATCTCGAATCACTAGTGGTCAAATAAATGAATTCGGCCGCTATATAAACATTTTTTGGTGACCCCGACGTGATTGGAAGACAAATCGTATTAATGGAGCAGTTGGTACACCAACAAGAGCAGACTAGAGCAGAAATCCAGAGGCTCATTAACGACTATAGGACCAAATCCAAGCACGAGAGAAACCTTACCTTCCTACAAGGAAGATTGGAACAACTGGACGAGCAGTGGGATGCATTCGATGTCATCGACACCAACATTCGAGAGCAGTATAGTAATCAGCTCGCTCATGCATACTACAAAGATGCTTATTATGACAAAATAAAGAGCATATATGAGACGTACAGGACCGATATCACGGACAATATGGTCAACCTTCAAGCAAAAACTACATCAGAAAATATGACTCAGGGAGCACAAGAGAATCCACCCAAGCCAACATCAAAGCAATTCAGTTCAAGCCCACCTCAAGAGACCTCAGAAGTACCAATATTCACTAAATTCAAAACCAATCAAAGTATGTCCTCCTCAAACACCGTAGAAGGTTTAATTAGACGACAAAAGGGAATTATGGCATTGCTGAAACGGGTACTTTCAAACGTTAATCTGGAAGGACAGAGTAAGCAGTATTGCATAGTCAAAATCAATGCAATCAACGAGTATTGGTCTCAGATAAAGGCGATTAATGAACAGATTTGGGAGACAGCCGAAGATATGACTTTACACAGTGATGAAGAATATTGCAAGCTAGAAGACTTCACGCAAAATATCACGATTGAGCTACTAAAGAAATCCGATGAACTATCAACTGAGAACGCCAATCAAAGCAACACAATCTCCACACCACAAATGAAGTTGCCCAAGATAGCTTTGCCAAAATTTGATGGAGAGTATTTGAAATGGACACAGTTCCATGATCTATTTACGCAAATGGTACATGAGCAAC
Organism: Dioctria rufipes; assembly: GCA_963924295.1. Lineage (NCBI taxonomy): Eukaryota > Metazoa > Arthropoda > Insecta > Diptera > Asilidae > Dioctria > Dioctria rufipes. Next base: position 152,758,830 of record OZ002743.1, on the reverse strand, counting down.
CTATTGGAAAATCTCAAAAAATGTGGTTTCTAAAGACAAACTTAACTGGCGAAGCTGAACTACTGATCAGACATTTATCAGTGTCCGAAGAAAACTATGTAACCGCATGGGAAATTCTCAATCAGCGCTATAATAACAAGAGGCTGCTAACGACAGCTCTGCTGGACAGATTAGTAACCCAGCCAACCATAGCGTCAGAATCAGCCATAGCAGTAAAAAAACTACACGACACAACAAAAGAATGCTTAATGGCTCTTAATAATCTCGGAATAGTGACGGCTGCTTGGGATCCAATTCTCTTACACTTGATTATAAAGAAATTGGACAAACCTACTCATACCTTATATGAGCAGGGACTACAAGCTCCTAGAGAACTTCAATGTATGGCGAATTTCTTCAAATTTTTGGAACAACGATTTCAGTCCCTAGAAACATTAGGGAGACACAAAACTGAGCTGAGAGCTTTCAGCAGATCATCTGCATTAGTGAGTTCAAACATAAAAACTCAGGCCACACAATGTAAACTTTGCAACAAAAATCATGGTTTATTCGCCTGCCAAAAATTTCTCGAGCTTGAGCCCCCAGAACGTTTTAAGACTGCTCAGCAATTGAAGGTTTGCACCAATTGTCTCAAGAGTACTCATTTGGCAATAGATTGTCCATCAAGAGGCTGTTCTAAGTGTATGCGAAAACACAACACGTTATTACATAGAGATCAGACAACTCACCTGACTTCAAACAAGGTTATTACGTCTACCACCCAGCCAAACATAAGTCAGACTACTTCAAAAACCAATTCAGTAACATTGTCCGCAGCGGCAAGACAATCTCAAAGAAATTATGTCATATTAGGCACTGTAGTCATCGAGGTCCTAGACAACAAGGGGGTGGCCATAAACTGCAGAGCGATCCTCGATTCTGGATCACAATTGAACTTCGTCACCGAAAGGTTGGCCAAGAAGCTAAATTTACAGAAGAAGGAAGATTCGCTTAACATACAAGGTATTGGAGAGGTCAAGCAACGCATTCAACACAGAATCAACGTGCGAGTACAATCTCGAATCAATGACTTCTCAACCCGCATAGAAGCCTTTATTCTTCCTCAAATAACTGCTCAACAACCAGCATATAAACTAAACATTCAATCCTGGCCAATTCCATCAAACATAAAATTGGCAGATCCAGGATTTAATAAACCAGATCGAGTAGACCTGCTCTTAGGCGCTGAAATTTATTACCAACTACTTTAAGTTGGGCAAATACGGCTTGGAACTAATCTACCCACTCTACAAAATACTATTTTTGGTTGGATTGTCGCAGGAAGCACACCCAGAACCTCACATCAAAACAGAATATGTGGGGTCTCAACCATTGAGGAAACCAATTTAGAAGCTCAAGTTGAAAGATTTTGGAGACTAGAAGAGGCAACAGCACCTCCTCCAAGGCTCACAGCCGAACAAGAAAAATGTGAAACTCACTTTTCACAAACAGTGAGAAGGGATCACACTGGTCGATTTGTGGTCAAGTTACCTTTCCTTCATGATCCGCACAAGCTTGGTGAATCCAAAGACATCGCACTTCGACGATTTCTTGCAACGGAACGAAGGCTGTCGAGAAATTCTGAGTTGGCCACACAATACAAAAACTTCATAAGTGAGTACAAAAATCTCGGACACATGCGCGAGATCAATTTAAACTCTATCAAGGGTCCTCATTATTTCCTACCACATCACGCTGTGCTTAAGCCGGACAGCACTACGACGAGTGTAAGAGTGGTATTCGATGGCTCCAGTAAGACATCAACAAATGTCTCGTTAAATGACATATTATGCACAGGTCCGACTATCCAAGATGATTTGTTTACCATCCTCCTTCGTTTCCGTATGCCACGATTTGCGTTCACAGCGGACATTGAGAAGATGTATCGACAAATCATGGTCGACCCAGCAGATAGAAGATTTCAACTAATCTGGTGGAGAGATGAGCCAACGCAGTCTATCAAATGCTTTGAACTATGCACGGTAACATATGGCACCACATCAGCACCATCCCTTGCTACCAGGTGCTTACAACAGCTAGCAAAGAATTCAGAAGACAAATATCCTTTGGCTGCTGCAATTGCTAAGAGCAATTTTTATGTGCATGATTTAATGACAGGCACAGACAGTCTTGTCGAAGCCATAGAAACACAGAAACAACTGCAGGAAGCATTAAATGCCGCGGGATTTAAACTTAGGAAATGGTGCGCTAATCATCCACAGTTACTTAAATCCATTCCTACAGAAGATAAGGCAATACAACTCGACATACACGAGGTAGAAGAATCTATAAAGACATTAGGGTTGATCTGGACCCCAAAATCAGATGAATTTTGTATCAAAGCAACCTACACAGAGCAAAACAAGGTAACAAAGAGGACAGTGCTATCTGATATTGCTCATCTATTTGATCCACTGGGTGTTAAGATCCAGCCGCGTAATAATATTTTTAAGATCTCACATTAGCTTATCAGCATGCATTTGTCGCAATTATACTCATCAACATTTCGTACATTGCATTTTGTTTATCACATTCCGTGGTAACTTGAGTATCGTGTCCACGGCTTGAATTGTCTTTACTTGCGAGAGCTTCATGCCGGCATATTCATGCTGATAAGACAATGTGCTGAGTAAGTTGTTCACACGGTGAAGTGCACGTCTTCACTTGAGGTGAAATTTATGTTAATTAATTTTATTTCTGAATAAAGTTTAGTTTTGTTCAAAAACGCAAGGCGAACGGTTGTAATCTTTTGTATCCTATCAACAAGCTTCAGCAAATCCATTTTCCGGACAAATACATTTTGGTGTACAAGTTAATGCGCTTGTGCTCCCCCATCAGAGGTCTTGGTACAAGAACCAAAGGCCTACGTCGTTAACGGGAAGGTAAAATAATTTACCCGAATTTAAACATTTGGTGACCCCGACGTGATTTCACGTCACAAGCGAAACTCATTGTTGTCTCAGGAGTGTGACATTATTCTACATCATGGAGCAGTTTGGAAAACGACAGGCTGAGCTAGGCAAGGCGCTAGAAAACATTATAGACAACTACAAAAAGGATCCGAAAGACAGGAAAACCAAAGGAGAGTACTATATAGAAAGAGCGAGGAGATTGGAAGAGGCATGGTCAAGGTTTGAACTAACCGACAATGAACTTAGATCACTACCCGAGCTACCTCTTGACCACCCATACTTCGCGAAGGACTACTACAACTCGATACGGACGCTCTACGAGCAATACCGGGAGCATTTCAACGAAAAGATCGACTCCTTCGACAAAGAAGAACAAGACCCACTTCAACAGCCCGACAAGGGCTCAGAAACTCAAGACGTACCCTTAAGGTCACCTCCAAAACAAGCAATGCCAAAGCCATTTCAACCTGAAGGAAAGGCTGACATGGCCCAGAGCAATGTCGAGTCGGTTGAAATTAATAAAATAATACGTCGACAAAGAGGCATTATCCAATCGCTGCGGAGAGTGCTCGAAGGGGTTCAATACGACGACGCTCATCCACGGCAATATTATAAAATCAAGGCTGAAACCATCAGTCAACATTGGTGTCAAATTGAGAATCAGAACTATTCACTGTGGGAAATGAACGATGATCCCGCCACAATGGGTTATGATGTCAATGAGTACATCGCCTTGGAAGAAAGAGTACAAAATACACTAGTACAGCTTTCTACAAGGATCGATGTGGCGCCCACACCAAATTTGGTGCAACAAGGTACTACATTGCAACTTCCAAGGATGACTTTGCCCAAATTTGACGGAGATTATCTTAAATGGCGCCAATTTTACGATCTCTTCTCGCAAATGGTTCATAATCAACCACTACCGAATTGTCAGAAGATGTGGTACTTAAAGACAAACTTGGTGGGTGAGGCAGAGAAATTCATTAGACACCTTCCACTGAGCGAGGAAAATTACACAACGGCCTGGAAGTTGCTGCAAGATCGTTACAACAATATGCGAATCTTAGTAGCCGGCCTGATCAACAAACTCTTAGGACAAGCTTCCCACGCATCCGACAACGTGTCAGCTAGCGCTGTGAAAATGTTACACGATACTACACAAGAATGCTTATTAGCACTGGAGAATTTAGAGGTTTCAACTACAAATTGGGATCCCTTACTTCTCCATATCCTGGATAAAAAACTAGACAAGGCTAGCCACACATTATATGAGCAATCGTTGCCAAATCCAAGAGGACTGCAAACCATGAAAGGTTTCCTGTCATTCTTAGAGGGTAGGTTCCAATCGCTGGAGGCTTTAGGCCACAAGAGCAAAAATGTGGATGAGCAGCGAAAGATTAACACATCCAAATCAATGGCTTCCGTTGCCATTACACCACCAGCTTGCGTATCATACAAGGGCAACCATCAGCTTTACCAATGCACCACATTTTTGAAATTAACGCCATCAAATCGCTTAAAGGTGCTGAGGGGGAATAACTTGTGCGTCAATTGTATGAGATCAGGACATACTACAGTCAAGTGTAAATCACGTGGATGCACTAAATGCAACAAGATGCATAACACGCTAGTGCATCTGAACGACTGTGAAGGATTGCAATCACAACAAGCTTCTACTACCTTAGCTCCAAGACAAGTGGCATGCCGTGCAACCCCACCACGGTCTTCGTTTTCAACAGTCGACCAACCAATTGACTCGTCGTCCAGTGTTACAGCCCTGAGTAGCAAACAAAGTCGTGGTTTTGTATTGTTAAGTACAGCACGAGTCATACTAACTAGCAGCAATGGAAGCAGCTTAGAATGTCGAGCCATCTTAGATTCGGGCTCCCAAATAAATATCATCAGCCAAAGGATTGTTAAAAGGCTTGGTCTCGCGCCCACTTCCGACTCTTTAGTCATAGAGGGCATTGGGCAAGGAAAGCGGCAATCGCATAAAAGAGTAAATGTGCTACTCCAGTCAAGGTTGAACGGATACTCTACCAGAGTCGAGGCTTTCATACTTCGGAGTATCATTTCTCCTCAGCCAACACGACAGTTGGATATCTCTTCGTGGGCCATACCAAACAACATAAAATTAGCAGACCCCGCTTTCAATCGTCCAGACCAAATTGACATCCTGCTAGGAGCTGAATTCTACCATCAATTATTGTCCATCGGGCAGATAAAGTTATCAGAAGACCTACCAATTTTGCAGAACACCATGCTGGGCTGGATCATTGCGGGAAGGGTGGAAAGAGCACCTCTAACTACAGCGGCGTGTGCAATATGCACCGACGAAGACCTCAACAATGTCATCGAAAAATTCTGGAAAATGGAAGAGGTCGAAGAACCCAAATCTCGCTTAACACCAGCGGAAAGCCGTTGTGAAGTCTACTTCAACCAAACAACTCAAAGAGACTATGAAGGACGCTTCTTGGTCAAACTACCATTTGCGAGTGATCCCACACAATTAGGCGAATCGAAGAATATAGCACTACGTCGATTTTTGTCTCTGGAGAGAAAGTTAGCTACAAACAACGTACTCAGGCAACACTATGTGGGATTCATGGAGGAATATGAACGTTTGGGTCATATGGAGGAAATTGACATGGAGAAATTAACGACTCCATACTACTTCCTGCCACACCATGGTGTTCACAAACCGGAAAGCACTTCTACTAAACTTAGGGTAGTCTTCGACGCATCGGCAAAAACATCCACTAATCTATCTTTAAATGATGTTTTGCATGCGGGACCCACGATACAAGATGACCTATTTTCGATTTTATTGCGATTTCGAATGCCGCGATTTGTTTTCACGGCAGATATCGAAAAAATGTACCGTCAGGTGCTGATTCATCAAGATGATCGAAAATATCAGCTGATCCTCTGGAGGAGTGACCCGCAAGAACCATTAAGGTGTTACCAATTAAATACAGTCACATATGGCACAACATCAGCCCCATATTTGGCAACAAAGTGCCTGCACGAATTAGCCCATGACGGAAGTGGAAGACTTCCTTTGGCGTCAAAATCCATACTAGAAAATTGCTACGTAGATGATGTAATAACTGGCAGTGATAGTCTCAATGAAGCGATACAGACACAGTCGCAACTCATGTCATTGCTAACTGAAGGGGGATTTAAACTCAGGAAATGGTGCTCAAATAACTCCCGATTACTAAAAAACATACCACCGGAAGATCAGGCAATACAACTAGACTTCAGTGAGGAAATGGACGAAAGCTTAAAAACCCTAGGCCTTATATGGTTGCCAAAATCGGACCAATTTTGTGTGAAAACCTGTTGTATTCACAAATCACGAGTCACGAAACTCAATGTCGCATCGCTGATAGCTCGTTTATTTGATCCACTCGGGATAATATCACCAATCGTCGTCACTGCTAAAATATTTCTTCAGAGACTGTGGCAACTTAAGTTAGACTGGGACGCGTCCCTTCCAATGGAGCTACACACAAGGTGGGTTAAATTTCACGAAGAATTGCTGTTCATGGAAAACATACAGTTTCCTAGACACGTATTCGGAGGCGACGTTCCAAAAACAGTACAGTTTCATGCATTTGCGGATGCATCCGAAAGGGCGTACGGCGCCGCTATGTACATTCGATCAACCACTTCTGATGGGAGAATTCTTGTCCGACTGTTAAAATGTGATGTCTTGTGCTTCGCTGAAAACTAGACTGACAGCTGACGTCCTGAAAACAAGAAAATCTGAATGCTCAATTTTCTGAACTTTACCCAATTTCGTTGTTCCTCTTATAGAATAGAAATTGTGTACGTTCATAAATTAGAGCTTTGTTGATGACGACTCAGTGGTCACCTGTAATGAAACGATGAGTTGACCTTTTAACGTTTACGCACTAGTGCAACTTCCTATAAGTTACTGCTAGTGTAAACGTCTCTTGTGAAATAGCAACTCAAACACACTGAATCTGCAGCGTGTGGACTATACCAATGAGATTTAAATAATCCACCTAAAAACTGCCACGTCTGGGCGATGCCTGTGGTCTATAACAACGAGGTTGAAATGATCCACCTAAAAGCTGCCACGTCTGGGAGATGCGTATGATCTATAACAACGAGATTGAAATGATCCACCTAAAAACTGCCACGTCTGGGTGATGCGTGTAGCTTCCAATAAGCTCTCACGATACCAATGCCTACTGTCTAGTGTCAAACAACGTAGAAACCTAAAATGAAAACGATGGCCGAGCACAATCACACTTAGATGGCGGTAGTGTAGCGGTAAATGAAAGAATCATCCGGCTATTCATTCATTTAGATTTATTGAGCAAATCTTCCTTCTATTATTAAAATTAGACTAGTAAAAAAATAACTTCATAAAAATTAACCTAATTGCAATTCAATTTAACTATTATATATTTTTTTTCAATTCTACTCAAACTTCTTAACTAGACTTATATTACTATTTAAAATTCCTTTTTATATTTTATAACTTAATTAACGCTGAAAATAAAAATTATTGTTAACTGTCAATCGTGAATCAATTCTCATGTGGTGTAAATGTGACCCGTGTGGGCACAGTTTTATACCTTGATGAATTGATTAATTGACGAAAATTTATGAACAAAAAATTCAATATTCAATAAATTTTTAGTATTTGGTGATATTATTTTGTGTAATATGTCCAATACAAATTGGCATGCAATCTTACACTTTAATACCCGTCACCTAACCAAAGATTTATATGAAAGCAAAAGAAATACCTTGAATTCACTAATGTCAAATAAAATCACGTCAAGATTGACTAACTCCCGAATTCCACTAGAAAACAAATTCTTTCCAACACAAAGGCAAAAAAAGGAAAATAAACTAAAAAATGACAGAACTACTTTAATTTTGAAGAACACCAAAAAAAAACTGACTTTAAATGCAAATGAAAAATAAATGATGAAACCAAAAAAAACTCTAAGTGAAATTACTAATGAAAAAAGATAAAATAAAATATAAGTTCAAAATGGCACTGATGAGAAAATTGCAAACTTGAGAATACTATGACTGACTAGCATATGTATACTCCTTGACAATTTGTTGAAAATAGAAGCCAGAATGAACAAATGGCCTCCTTTTTATAGAAAATTTCGTTCCATTTTCGCTGTCTATAAAGTGAAATATTCGAAATTTTCACTGAAAATGACAAAAGTTTGAATTTTTCTTGTTGTCAATCGATAGCAAATTTAATGATCTAAATTTTGATACCTTTGTCGTAAAAATTGATTGTCAATTTGATGATTTTAATCAATTTGTATAATTTTTGGAACATTTGCTATAAAAATGTCAATTCGTTACGTTTCATTTCAATGTAGTAGATTTTCCTGTCATTTGTAATAATTTTTTGTCTTCTTCCCACTGTGAGTCTCTTTCGCACTCATTGTGGGAAATGTATAAATAAAAAATCGCGAATATCGCGTTTCCCGTGAAAAATATCGCGCAACGAACGTCGCCATCGAGATCGCGGTTCGATTTTACCCGGTCTTGATATGTCAAACGTCGCGGTGACATAAAGTTTGAGCTGTTTGGCACAATCGCGCGCGGGTGCTAAACAAAGTTTTGTTATGTATTTTTTAAGGTGTTTTTTAGTGCTTTTCAGGCAACAACATCATCATCAGGGATAACTTTACCTCAGGTAAGCGTATTATGCATTTATTGTATTTATTTAGCGTGTAGTTTATGATTTTTGTAAATTTGTGGCAAATGTCAGGTGAGTGCTTTCGTGGCATTTTTCACCTTGTTTGTCCACAAATATTTATCATAATCATAATAATTATGTAGTTAAAAGTGTAATTGAATGTTTTATGGTGGCTTGACTACATAAAACATGAAATTACATATGTTTTTTTACACAATTCCTCAACTCCATGGAATTGTTGTTGTACGGCATACATACCTACAGTCCTGTTCTTGACTGTGTTTATGTTATATAGTAAGAATGTTTTTTTTTTTTTTAGAAAAACACTAGCTATTTTAATTATTAATATATTTTGCTATTAATTCATTTTTTTTTATTTCATTGCAGCTCTTCGTGGGATTTCTTCCATTTGTGAAAACTCCAAGTGGAGGTAATTTTTTTTATGTATATTTGTTTTTTAACTCTTTATTGATTGTACCTCTTTTCTTTTAGGTTCGCTGAACATTCTCCCTCCCGTTGAACGGTCCTGTTCAACAACCTCTTCTTAATCTTCTGGATGCCTCGTTTGCGGTAGTGGTGAAGCAATAGTGTACCATCAGCGCGAACACGTAACACTACCTGATAGCGATCTGGTAGGTTTAGTGTTCGTTCCCTGTTTCGCCTCGTTTGGATATCCTTGAAGTTTATCCGTTTGACAACTTCGCTCGGGAGAAATATAGTGATGCCTTCACGGGTTATGAACTTCTGGAATGAGTTTTCCAACCTCAATTTAGCTTCGTTCATTGTAGTTGTGGGTAGAAGGCGTTCCAAGTTATCCACTTGACCACCATTGGCGATGATTTTCTCCTTCACTATCGGATTTGTCTGCGGCGTATCCATCAGGAACAAATCGTGGGCGTTGGATGTTGATGCCTCTGCTTTGGATGCTGCTGATGTACAAACCTTTGATGTAGATGCTTCTGCTGTGGATTCTCCTGATGCAGATGCCTGCTCTACATCTGGCTCCTTCGTCTGATCTACTAACTTTGACCATAGCTCCTCGAATTCGCTGGCGTCAAATGGTGCATCAATGGGGTCATCTGGCAGCAGGAAATTCATATTGATATCATCATAGATATCCAGGATATCCTCGTCTATGTCGTACTTTTTTGACATCTGTAAAATAAAATAATAAGTAATTTGTCTAATAAACTGGGACATTCACAAACAGATAACAAATGTGACGACACATATTCATTATTGTTATCTAATTGGTACACGACACACTTTGTTAATAGGTCTTGTGAAGATACTTCTCTGGGTTTTGATTTGCACCACTCGGACTAGACCATCGGATTCGGGGTAAATCTCATTAATGATCCCTAATGGCCACAGTGTTGGTGGTGTATTTTCACATCGCAGTAACACGATATCTCCTTTTTGCAGATTAGGTTGTTGAGTGAACCACTTAGGTCTATTCTGCAATTGGTTTAAATAATCCTTAGACCAATGATTCCAGAATTGTTGCACCATCTGCTGGACGTTCTTCCATCTGGTTGCATACGAAGTGTTTTGGTTAGTATACTCGAGCTCTGGAAGTGCGTTGAACGATTGTCCAATTAGGAAGTGTCCTGGAGTTAAGATAAATGTGTCATTCGGGTCATCTCTCAGATGACATAGTGGCCTTGAATTTAGGCAGGCCTCAACTTGAGTCAACAGCGTAGCATACTCCTCAAATGTGAGGTTTGAGTTTCCAATAGATCTACGTAGATGGTGTTTAATGGATTTAACACCCGACTCCCATAATCCTCCAAAATGCGGAGCTGCTGGTGGATTCATATGCCATGTAATGAATTTTGAAGATAAATATTCAGCAGCCATTGGAGTTGCTTGTTTTATTGCTTGCTGTAACTCTTTCTCCAGTATTGCCTTTCCTCCAACAAAGTTTGTGCCACAGTCTGAATAGAGGTCAGTGCACAGACCTCTTCTGCCTATGAACCTTTTCAAAGCTGCAATGAAGGCTTCTGCAGTTAAACTAGAGACTAATTCAATGTGCACTGCCTTAGTTGCCATGCATACAAAAATACAGAAGTAAGCCTTTTGTAGCTTTGCATTTCTGTGACTTGCTGTTTTGATTGTTATTGGTCCAGCGTAATCTATTCCAACTTTAGCAAAGGGTTTTGTTATGTTTACTCTTGCTGCAGGTAGATTACCCATCAATTGCGTTTCTGTTGCTTGACGTTGTCTAAAACATGTAATGCACTTATGTATCCTAGTTGAAATACAACGCCTTCCGTCTAAGATCCAGACTGAGTTTCTGCTTGTATTCAGAACTAAAGATGTGCCACCATGTAGTGTTTCTAAATGGACCTTGTCAATGAAAATTGACGTTACATGGTGATCACGAGGTAAGATTACTGGGTGTCTTCTATTATAAGATAGTAACGCGTTATCCAATCGTCCTCCTACTCGTATCAATCCATTGTTATCAAGCATTGGATTCAACCGTAAAAGTTTGCTACCCTTAGCTACAGTGCCTTTCTGCAGCAATGTCTGGTACTCGTCTGGGAATGTTGACAGCTGCACTAATTTGAATACAGTTTCTTGTGCATATAGGCACTCCTCACTGGTTAATGTTGTAATCCTTTTGTTATCAGGATTTTTACAATTGTGTATGAAGCACTGCAGCCTTGCAACAATACGAACTAATCGTGTGAAAGAAGAGTATCTTTCCAGAATGTCAGTTTCACAATTTATTAAAAAATTAGTGACGGTTGGTGCTCTTTGCTCAAGGATAGTTGCTTCCTTGATTTCGTTCTTGATTGGCCAATTATCTTGTGATTGTGTTAGCCATGAGGGTCCATGCCACCAGAAGTCATTGTTCAGGAGCTGAGGGATTGCGATGCCACGCGACGCCAAATCAGCAGGATTCTGACTCGATGGAATATGCCGCCAATGTTCGAATTTTAGATTATCCTGAATTTCTACGATCCGATTGGCTACATAGATTTTCCACTTGGAAGGATGCTCCTTGATCCATTGTAGTACTATTTTGGAATCTGTCCAAGCAACTACGGGAATGTCTTCCAAGTGAATGCCTTGTACAATGGTCTTCAGTAATCTTACGAGCAGTAAGGCACCGTTCAATTCAAGACGTGGTATTGTCATTGGTTTAATCGGTGCTACCTTTGTCTTTGACGTTAGCAAATGTGTAACAACTGTACCATCATCTTGTTCTACTCTTAAGTAGATTGCTGCAGCGTATGCCTTGAATGACGCATCGCAAAATCCATGTATTTGCATGCGTGCCTCTCTTGAGTAGTTAATCCATCTTGGGATTCGTAATTGTTCCAACAGTTTTAGATTGTCAGCAAAGTTTTTCCAGGTGTGGCTAACGTTGTCTGACACTGGATCATCCCATGATGAGCCCGTAATCCATAAACCTTGCATGAGCAGTTTTGCTTCTATGATTATCGGAGATAGCCAACCGAGAGGATCATATAAGGATGCAATCCCTGATAAAATGATGCGTTTTGTGAATACTGCATGATGCGACAGTGGCTTGATTGTAAACGTGAAGAAATCATCCTTTGGGAACCATTTGATCCCTAATGTTTTGACTGAGTCATTCTCTGAAAACGTTAATGAGTTTTTCAGTTCGACATGATCTTCTGGTAGATCTTGTAACAATCTGCTATCGTTGCTGGTCCATTTTCTTAAATTGAACCCAGCGGAATTCATCATTTGGATTAGCTGATGCTGTAATTCCTTTGCGTCCTTTAAATTGTCGGCTCCAGACAGAAGATCGTCTACATAGAAGTTGTTGAATACCGCATTTGCTGCAAGGGGCCAGTTATGATTTTCATCCCTTGCCAATTGTTGAAGCGTCCTTATCGCCAAATATGGAGCTGAAGTTGTCCCAAAGGTTACTGTCTTCAGTTGGTAATCTTGGAGTATACCCTTCTTTGAATGCCGCCATACAATCCTCTGAAAAGTCCTATGATCCGGATGTATTTCAATCATGCGGTACATTTTCTCTATGTCTGCATTCATGACAGTTTTATATTTCCTCCAATTCAACAATGTCGTGAATAATGTTGGCTGAAGTGTTGGTCCCTTTAACAAATGTTGATTGAGAGACTCTCCATTTGTCGTCTTCGCTGATGCGTCAAACACCACACGTAGTTTCGTCGTTGAACTGTCCTTGAACACAGCATGATGAGGAATGTAGTAATGGTTTTCGCATTCCTGAGGCGGGCCTACCTCCTCCATATGGCCTAACTCGATATACTCGTCCAGACATTTTTCATACTCCATTTTAAACGCATTGTTTTTCGCAAATTGTTTTTGCAAGCTTTCTAAACGTCTGATCGCTTGTTGTCTGGAATTACCCAACGCTGGCGTGATGTTATTCACAAACGGTAACTTCACTCGATATTTTCCTGAGTCTAGACGACTGCAAGAATCGTGAAATATCCCTTCACACATTGTTTCGTCTTGTGATGGAACAGGTTGTGTGGAAACTTCTTCGGTTTCCCAAAACTGTCTAAGTTGCTTTTCCAAAGCATCTGTGTGTGTCATGAAAGTCTTTACTGTGCTCTCATTTATTGCATTTTCAGCTGATCCTAATAGCATCCAACCGAAGATTGTCTTCAGAGCTGTTGGTGTGTTAGGTGGACCCTGTACAATCCCTTCTTGTATTATCTTCGCATAAACCTTGGCGCCTAGTAGTGCATCTATCTTGCCAGGTTTCCAGAAGGTAGGATCTGCTAAGTCGAGTTGATCTAAATGCTTGTATTTGGCTTTAGATATAAATTTTGTTGGTAACGCGTCAGTGATCTTGTCGATTACCAAAAAATCTTCTGAGATTGTTGTCTTATCTTCTCCACAGGACTTCAGTGATAGCTTGGTTATCTTGCTCGAGTTACCTGTTAAACTTTTGTTTAACCCTATTACAGTCACTAGTGTTGGACTGCAAATAGCCTGCAATTTGTGACATGCCGACTTTGTGATAAAAGAGCATTCTGATCCTGAGTCGATAAGACAACGCAATCTTTGTGGCTTTCCGTGCTCACCTTGGGCTTTTACCAAAGCCGTAGATAATAGCGCATAAGATCGTTCTCGGTTCATGTACGTATGAGTTGTCGTTCGATCTCCTGTACCCTTATTGGTACTTGGTTTGACTTGGTCAAGACTGCTATTATCTCTGTGTTGTTGAAGTTGCCTAGGGTTTGAGTTGAAATCAACTTCAACTGATTTGGATTGCGGATTTGTAGCCTCTACATTCCTAGGATGTAAATTATTTGCATTAGCATCCTCATGTATCGATGTATGATGCATCTGTTTGCATTTAAAGCATCGATACCTACTGGAACAATTCCTAAGTGTGTGTTTCCGTGATAGACAGTTATAGCAAAGTCCATTTGTCTTGATGAACTTTTTTCTGCCTTGTAAATCCATATTTTGGAATCTTGTGCAATTCTGAAGTAAATGGTCTCCATTACATGCTGCGCATTTCACTGACTTGATTGTGTGTAATGCTTTTGTTGTAGTTGGTTTTAAGTGACATTTGGCTTGACTTGACTTGGGTGCCAACGTGTCTGAAATTGCTTCTAATATTTTCAACCTTGTATCTAAGAATGTGAATAGTTGTTCATACGTTGGCAACTCTTGTGACGCTCCTTGTGATTCTTCCCACAATCTTAATGTTGCGAAAGGCAGCTTTTGTACTATCAAATACACAAGTAATACATCCCATGACGCAGTATTAACTTGCAAGGCCTTCAATTGCTGTAGACACTCTTGTGTAGTGTCAACTAGTGATTTTAATTCTACAGCTGTTTCTGAAGTTATTTTAGGTTGATTTGTCAAAATCTTAAGCTGATGATTTACAAGAATCTTCTTATTCTCGTACCTTGCCTTCAATTTATTCCATGCGGGTAGATAATCTTCATTTGTGATGGGAGTGTGACGTAGTAATTTCTCCGCATCACCTAGTAATGAGCCTTTTAAGTAGTACAATTTCTGAACATCCTTCAAGTTTGTGTTGTTGTGTACTACGGCCGTGAATAAATCTTGGAACGAGCGCCAGCCGTCATAGTTACCATTATACTTTGGCAACATGATTTTTGGTAATATATTTTGTTGTTGTTGTTCCACACGAGTTTGTTGTGTTAACAATAGTGTGGATTCTGCCAACTCTGTTGTAGGATGAATCAAATCGTATAATTCTCCTATATATATACAATATGCATTTGCCATATTACAATATGTGTCATCAGTGATATACTTTGGTTCATTTTTGGGCGGTGTTTCAATGATCAGCTCATTGATCAGCTGATCAATCTGTTCATAGTCAGCCCATGTTCGCTTGATTTCAGAGAGTTTGGCTTCGTACAAACCCCTTGAATGCTTTTCTGTTATTTTCTTCTTTCCATTAGTAATTGCTTTCTTCAGGCGATTCCTTAAAGCTTGTTCCTTATTTAACAAACTTTTGAGTTCTGTCATTTTAAATTAATTAAGAAATCTCAGTAGTAGACAAATATAAATTGATAAGTCAAAACTAATTTTACATAGACTACAAATGAATTGCAATATCTAATTTTAATCCCTACAACTCTAACCTAAATGAATGAGTCGAATGAATTCCTGGATGGAACCACCAAATGTTAAAATGTGATGTCTTGTGCTTCGCTGAAAACTAGACTGACAGCTGACGTCTTGAAAACAAGAAAATCTGAATGCTCAATTTTCTGAACTTTACCCAATTTCGTTGTTCCTCTTATAGAATAGAAATTGTGTACGTTCATAAATTAGAGCTTTGTTGATGACGACTCAGTGGTCACCTGTAATGAAACGATGAGTTGACCTTTTAACGTTTACGCACTAGTGCAACTTCCTATAAGTTACTGCTAGTGTAAACGTCTCTTGTGAAATAGCAACTCAAACACACTGAATCTGCAGCGTGTGGACTATACCAATGAGATTTAAATAATCCACCTAAAAACTGCCACGTCTGGGCGATGCGTGTGGTCTATAACAACGAGGTTGAAATGATCCACCTAAAAGCTGCCACGTCTGGGAGATGCGTATGATCTATAACAACGAGATTGAAATGATCCACCTAAAAACTGCCACGTCTGGGTGATGCGTGTAGCTTCCAATAAGCTCTCACGATACCAATGCCTACTGTCTAGTGTCAAACAACGTAGAAACCTAAAATGAAAACGATGGCCGAGCACAATCACACTTAGATGGCGGTAGTGTAGCGGTAAATGAAAGAATCATCCGGTTATTCATTCATTTAGATTTATTGAGCAAATCTTCCTTCTATTATTAAAATTAGACTAGTAAAAAAATAACTTCATAAAAATTAACCTAATTGCAATTCAATTTAACTATTATATATTTTTTTTCAATTCTACTCAAACTTCTTAACTAGACTTATATTACTATTTAAAATTCCTTTTTATATTTTATAACTTAATTAACGCTGAAAATAAAAATTATTGTTAACTGTCAATCGTGAATCAATTCTCATGTGGTGTTAATGTGACCCGTGTGGGCACAGTTTTATACCTTGATGAATTGATTAATTGACGAAAATTTATGAACAAAAAATTCAATATTCAATAAATTTTTAGTATTTGGTGATATTATTTTGTGTAATATGTCCAATACAAATTGGCATGCAATCTTACACTTTAATACCCGTCACCTAACCAAAGATTTATATGAAAGCAAAAGAAATACCTTGAATTCACTAATATCAAATAAAATCACGTCAAGATTGACAAACTCCCGAATTCCACTAGAACACAAATTCTTTCCAAAACAAAAGCAAAAAAAAAGGAAAATAAACTAAAAAATGACAGAACTACTTTAATTTTGAAGAACACCAAAAAAAAACTGACTTTAAATGCAAATGAAAAATAAATGATGAAACCAAAAAAAACTCTAAGTGAAATTACTAATGAAAAAAGATAAAATAAAATATAAGTTCAAAATGGCACTGATGAGAAAATTGCAAACTTGAGAATACTATGACTGACTAGCATATGTATACTCCTTGACAATTTGTTGAAAATAGAAGCCAGAATGAACAAATGGCCTCCTTTTTATAGAAAATTTCGTTCCATTTTCGCTGTCTATAAAGTGAAATATTCGAAATTTTCACTGAAAATGACAAAAGGTTGAATTTTTCTTGTTGTCAATCGATAGCAAATTTAATGATCTAAATTTTGATACCTTTGTCGTAAAAATTGATTGTCAATTTGATGATTTTAATCAATTTGTATAATTTTTGGAACATTTGCTATAAAAATGTCAATTCGTTACGTTTCATTTCAATGTAGTAGATTTTCCTGTCATTTGTAATAATTTTTTGTCTTCTTCCCACTGTGAGTCTCTTTCGCACTCATTGTGGGAAATGTATAAATAAAAAATCGCGAATATCGCGTTTCCCGTGAAAAATATCGCGCAACGAACGTCGCCATCGAGATCGCGGTTCGATTTTACCCGGTCTTGATATGTCAAACGTCGCGGTGACATAAAGTTTGAGCTGTTTGGCACAATCGCGCGCGGGTGCTAAACGAAGTTTTGTTATGTATTTTTTAAGGTGTTTTTTAGTGCTTTTCAGGCAACAACATCATCATCAGGGATAACTTTACCTCAGGTAAGCGTATTATGCATTTATTGTATTTATTTAGCGTGTAGTTTATGATTTTTGTAAATTTGTGGCAAATGTCAGGTGAGTGCTTTCGTGGCATTTTTCACCTTGTTTGTCCACAAATATTTATCACAATCATAATAATTATGTAGTTAAAAGTGTAATTGAATGTTTTATGGTGGCTTGACTACATAAAACATGAAATTACATATGTTTTTTTACACAATTCCTCAACTCCATGGAATTGTTGTTGTACGGCATACATACCTACAGTCCTGTTCTTGACTGTGTTTATGTTATATAGTAAGAATGTGTTTTTTTTTTTTTAGAAAAACACTAGCTATTTTAATTATTAATATATTTTGTTATTAATTCATTTTTTTTTATTTCATTGCAGCTCTTCGTGGGATTTCTTCCATTTGTGAAAACTCCAAGTGGAGGTAATTTTTTTTATGTGTATTTGTTTTTTAACTCTTTATTGATTGTACCTCTTTTCTTTTAGGTTCGCTGAACACCGACTTATTTGCTCCAAATCCAGAGTAGCTCCCATCAAACAAGTCACACTGCCCAGACTCGAGCTCTGCGCTGCCAAATTAGCTGCGGAACTAGCAAGCCGTGTTAAGAGAGACTTAAAACTGGAAAACAGCCCCACACACTTTTGGACAGACTCCGAGATTGTTCTGGCGTGGATTAATTCCACTTCATCATCATTTCAAGTCTTTGTTGCAAATCGCATAGCGAGAATTCAAGGACTCACAAATACGCAGCAATGGCGCCACGTCATTTCGAAGGAGAACCCAGCTGATGTTATATCAAGGGGAACTACACCTGAAAAGCTGAAGGCACATAATCTGTGGTTTTACGGTCCCCCGTTTTTACATGGAGAAGAAGCAATGTGGCCCTCGATATACAACAAAAATCTGCAGATTCCTTGTGAACTAGAACGGAAACGGGCTTCACTGCCCGTAGCCACAGCACTCAATGCTAATAATCGTTCATCCAATCCTATATGCAACATTCAGCATGGAAATTCCTTCAGACGGCTGCAACGAATTACCGCTTATTTAATTAAATTTATCAACAAGGTGAAAGGCTCGAAGGTATCACCCTCATCAAAGGATGCAACTCTAATGGTAAAGGAACTCGACTCAGCACTATATGTGCTCATAAAGCTAATGCAGCAGTCGGAGTTTCACGAGGAAATTAATCAACTTCGCCACTACAAAGAAGTGAACAAGAGGAGTTCTCTAAGCGACTTTGCACCATTTTTAGACGAAAATGACATAATTCGCGTAGGAGGACGTTTGGAAGAATCAAATCTTCCATACGATAGCAAACATCCCATGCTGCTTCCATATTCGCATCCATGGACAAAACTGTTGATGACAGATCTGCACAATGAAAATTTGCACTGTGGACCACAGACACTATTAGCCACCACGCGACAGCGCTTTTGGCCCATTAAGGGAAAAATTTTGGCCAGATCGATAGTTCAACACTGCGTGCGTTGTGCGAAGGCCAAGCCCAAGCTGTTATCCCAAATAATGGGAAATCTTCCATCTACCAGAGTACAGCCCGCCAGACCTTTCATCAATTCCGGGGTTGATTTTTGCGGCCCAATTTTCATACACTACCGAGTCAGAGGCAAACAACCTCACAAGGCCTATGTGGCAGTGTTCTGCTGCTTTGCCACGAAGGCAGTTCACTTAGAGGTCGTGAGTGACTTGACAACAGAAGCCTTTTTAGCAGCTCTAAGAAGATTCACGGGACGAAGAGGTCACTGCAAAAATTTGTATTGTGATAATGCGACGAATTTCGTTGGGGCTCGGAACCAACTACACAAGCTAAGTGAGACCATTTACTCTGATGACGCTCAAGCGAAAATAGCTTCGTCTTGCAACGCACGCGGAATTGATTTCCACTTTATCCCCCCTCGAGCGCCTCATTTCGGTGGCTTGTGGGAGGCCGCAGTGAAATCGGCAAAACACCTGCTTCTAAGAAGCGTAACTTCAGCATCGCTAACATATGAAGAGCTGGAGACGGTAATGGTGGAAATCGAAGCCATATTGAATTCCAGGCCGCTGACTCCAATGTCGGCTGATCCTAATGACCTAACAGCTCTAACTCCTTCAGAACCGTGTAAAGCTAGCCTCCTGAAACGATGGAAATTAGTGTCCCACATCAAGCATGACTTCTGGCGGCGCTGGTCGCGTGAATATTTGAATGAGCTTCAACACCGCTACAAATGGAAGCAACGCTGCCAAAACGTAGAACCAGGAACCATAGTCATCTTAAAAGAAGAAAATACGCCTGTCACGAAGTGGCCACTGGGACGCATAGTTCAACTGCACAAGGGTACTGATGGTTACGCAAGAGTAGTGGATGTTCGAACAGTCACGGGCGTCTTCCGGAGGCCAATTCACAAACTTTCGCCCTTACCCATAGAAGCGAATGATGACCAACATACCTTCACAAGTGCAGAACAGGTCACTAAGAGTGAATCAGCTCTCAAGACACAAGATGACCAACATAAGAAAATCCCTCGAGTTACCAATGGAGCGGACCCACGCCCCCCGACAAGTGACACTGCAAATCGCTCCCCCCGGAAAAAGGCACGAACATCACTTGGATCCCTAATTGTATCAACTTGGTTAGTCTGCCTATTTCTTCCAGCTCTAAAGGGAGATCCTGTAGAAGTAACCACATTCAACTCACGGCCTGGCATACATTTCGAACACTTGGGAACAGCGAAACTGATCTCTACCGAATGGAATTTGGTGACATATTACAATCTCAGGCCATACCGAATGGAGTTCAACACATTGAAAAGGGGTATAAAGACGCTAGAGCACCTCTGCAATCAACTAAAACACAAGAGTTCCTGCATACCAGTCATCACGCAATTTCAACACATTCAAGAGGAACTTATCGTCGACAACGACCTACTTCCCACACAAAACTCAAGCATAAGAGAGAAAAGAGAGGCTATTGACATTGTAGGCAACATCGCTAACTCATTATTTGGGGTGTTAGACTCCCAATACGCTGAAGACATGGCGAAAACAATCGAGGCCGTCAAAGGAAATGAATTACATCTCCTAGAATTAATCAAGAATCAAACATCCATTATTGATTCCACTGTTAACATAGTCAAACGAGACCAAGAAGCTACTAATAAAAAATTCATGGCATTAGAAGAGCAAATGACACAGATTATCAACCGCATTTCTGATACAGGTGAAGAGACTCAGCAATTTAAGGTGATGCAGTTATTCTCATCATTGTCCATCCAGATGACCTTAATTGCGAGTGATATTCAACGATTCCATTTATCCATCATCGATGCCTTAACGGATTCTCATCACGGCCAAATAAGCCCACGACTTCTATCACCAGCTCAATTGAGAGAGGAAGTACTACTCATCCAAAGCCACTTACCAACATCCTTAAGTTTACCAACAAGTCAAGGGAGCATCTTACCGCTGTACAAATTAATAAGTGTCGAAGGCCGAGCCGTCGAGAATTATGTCATATTCAAGCTCATGATACCGCTAATCAACTTGGAGAAGTTTGATTTGTTCAAGACATGGCCAATTCCGGTCTATGTAAATGAGACATTCATCTCAATACGATCATGTGCATCGAACTTGGCCGTTACGTCCCACAGAGATCAACATTACCCGTTGACTGACCAAGAATTGGCGGGGTGCAAATCAGTAGAAGAAAGGGTATATCTATGTAAGCAGCTTCACCCCGTTTATCGCAGAAGAGCCAACGTGTGTTCTTGTGAATCCGATCTTTTGAATGGAATTCCATATACACAGTCATGCAATGTATTGAAAATAGAGGAAGATTCCATATGGTTACAACTAACTCATGAGAACCAGTGGATCTATGCATTAAAGGGAACAACCTCAATAAATGTTGCTTGTAGTAATGTCACAATAACGACATCGATAAATGGCTCAGGGCTTTTGAAACTACAGCCCGATTGCTCTATAAAACACGAGTTGCTAACGCTTCAAGGCCATTACATCTACTCGAGTGAATCACGGAGATCATATACCAAATTAAGTGAGCTCCTCAACATCACTACACCTGAACACCTATCCGCAATCCTGCAAGAAAAAGGCCATTACCATCCGCAATTGAAGGAGCTTGAAGAATTACAAGAAATCATCAAGAAACAGAAATTCGACCTACCCACTGACATTCATACACGTACCACCCATGGTCTGGCGATCGGATATACAGGAGTTTTTTTGGTCATAACTATCCTACTGGGACTGCTCTACAAGCATCGAGAAGACATGCAAAAATGCCTGTGGGGCAAACCGAAGCCCTTACCGAGACAACAGCAGCGCCATGAAGATTTCGTAGTCAACATCGAATGAAGCGTAGGTTGAACCAGGAGTTCAACGGCGGGGAGAATGTTAAGATCCAGCCGCGTAATAATATTTTTAAGATCTCACATTAGCTTATCAGCATGCATTTGTCGCAATTATACTCATCAGCATTTCGTACATTGCATTTTGTTTATCACATTCCGTGGTAACTTGAGTATCGTGTCCACGGCTTGAATTGTCTTTACTTGCGAGAGCTTCATGCCGGCATATTCATGCTGATAAGACAGTGTGCTGAGTAAGTTGTTCACACGGTGAAGTGCACGTCTTCACTTGAGGTGAAATTTATGTTAATTAATTTTATTTCTGAATAAAGTTTAGTTTTGTTCAAAAACGCAAGGCGAACGGTTGTAATCTTTTGTATCCTATCAACAAGCTTCAGCAAATCCATTTTCCGGACAAATACATTTTGGTGTACAAGTTAATGCGCTTGTGCTCCCCCATCAGAGGTCTTGGTACAAGAACCAAAGGCCTACGTCGTTAACGGGAAGGTAAAATAATTTACCCGAATTTAAACACGGGGTATATTGAGTCCAGTAGTGGTTACAGCTAAGATTTTTCTCCAGCATTTGTGGCACCTCAAGCTTGACTGGGATGCAGCTTTACCAATGGAACTCCACTCTTCTTGGCTTCAATTCCGACAAGGTCTCAAAATACTTGCAGACATAAAAATACCTCGACACATGATCTCTGGAAGAGTACCTAAAGCAATGGAAATGCATGCCTTTGCTGATGCTTCTGAAAAGGCATATGGGGCAGCTGTTTACTTACGTGCTAATAACGAGGATGGAATAAAAATCGTGCGCCTTCTTTGTGCCAAATCCAAGGTAGCTCCAGCTAAGCCAACCACGCTTCCTCGGTTAGAATTATGCGCAGCTAAGCTCGCAGCAGAGCTAGTCAGCCGGGTTAAAGCAGATCTTAATATTAAAGACCTTTCATGCTATTATTGGACTGATTCAGAGATAACATTGGCATGGATAAACTCAGAAGCAGCATCATTTCATACATTCATTGCAAATCGCATTGCATCTATCCAGGAAAGTTCAATGCCAGAACAATGGCAACATGTTCCGTCAAAACAAAATCCGGCCGACATGTTATCGCGGGGAGTAGCACCCGACAGATTGGAATTCAGAGATGAAATAAAACAATTACACCGAACAGGTACTCTTGACAACAGCAATAGTCTCAGTTCTTTAAGTCCCTTTATTGACAACAAGGGCGTAATGAGAGTCGGAGGGCGTCTCGAAGCTTCAAAATTGGCTACAGATGCAAAACATCCTATGTTAATTCCTTATGCGCATATCTTCACCAGGTTATTAATGACACGCATTCATCTGGAGAATCTACATTGCGGTCCACAAACACTTTTGGCTACCACGCGACAAAAGTATTGGCCGATCAAGGGCAAAACAACAGCAAGATCAATAGTTGGGAGATGTATTCGGTGCACTCGAGCCAAACCGAAACTGTTAAGCCAATTCATGGGGAATCTCCCCACACATAGAGTACAACCAGAAAGGCCGTTTGTCAATACAGGAGTTGATTTTCTAGGACCTGTGTGGATTCATTACAAACTAAGAGGCAAGAGACCACAGAAAGCATATATTGCAGTGTTTTGCTGCTTTGTCACAAAAGCAGTGCACTTCGAAGTGGCAAGCGACTTGAGCACAGTCGCGTTTATTGGATGTCTTAGACGCTTTGTGGGCAGAAGAGGAAACTGCAGAAATCTTTATTGCGACAACGCTACAAACTTTGTGGGGACCAAAAATCAACTTACCGAGGTCAAGGGGATTTTACATACTGAAAGCTCACAGCAAGAAATAACCACATATTGCACCCCCAAGGGAATTGATTTCCACTTTATTCCACCTCGAGCGCCACATTTTGGCGGCCTTTGGGAGGCTGCAGTCAAGTCAGCAAAGCACTTCCTGCAGCGGAATTTAAAGTCGGGATCTCTAACCTACGAAGAACTCGAGACGCTCATGATAGATATAGAGGCAATATTAAACTCGAGGCCTTTAACACCACTATCAGCTGACCCAAATGACTTAAGTGCCCTCACTCCTGGTCATTTCCTTATAGGGGAACCATTGACAGCAATAGTAGAACCAGTGGCACAACCATCAAGAATTACTTCCTTACAAAGATGGAAGTTAGTATCCTACATAAAGAATCAATTTTGGCAACGGTGGTCTAAGGAATATCTCAGTGAGCTACAACACCGTTATAAGTGGAAACAACACTGCAACAATGCTCAACCAGGAATGTTGGTTGTTATTAAAGAAGACAATCTACCTGTAACAAATTGGATATTAGGCCGAATCATCCAAACAATAAAGGGACACGATGGTCTAGTTCGCGTTGCAGATATAAAAACATCATCTGGTGTGATCCGAAGGCCCATACACAAATTAGCCCCATTACCAATCGAAGAAGAAACCAATTCTACCGATTCAACCATAGAATCCACATCAACTGAAGAAGTACACGCAATAAAACGCAAGCGAGATTCCAGATCAAGGTGTGAGGATGTAACATCACATGAGCCTCAATCTTCGTCAAAAACATCGCCTGCTGAAGTCATTGCACCTTCCAAAAGAAAACATCGTTCAAATACCGCGGTGAGTGCATTTTTCCTCACCTGCTTGATCTTACCAATCCTTGGTCAAGTAAACATCAAACCATTTAAGTCACGACCTGGGCTGTATTTTGAATCAATGGGAAATGCTCATCTCATATCTAATGAGTGGAATATTGTAGTACATTACAATTTGAGCACATTTTGGCAAGAGTATGACACTATCACAAGTGGGGTGAACAAGCTAATGGAACTATGCGAAATGATCAACGATAGACAGTCATGTGAGTCCACCCTAAAACAATTTGAGAACATCCTTATAGAACTACAAGATGGCAATGAGCTACTACTACACCAACATAAAAATATACGAACAAGAAGAAAAAGAGCTCCTCTCAACATCATAGGCAATTTGGCTAGCTCACTTTTTGGGGTTTTAGATACAGAATATGCTGATAAAATGGCACAGGTCATAGAAGACCTCAATCATAACGACAACCACCTATTAGAGTTAATTAAAAATCAAACTTCTATCATTGATTCTACCGCTAACATCATAAAAAACTCCCAGGAAGCCATAGAAAATCGTATTGGAGACCTGGACAAATATCTCAATATAACAATAGCTCAACTAAATAATATGAACCACGAATTGCATCAACAAAGATCCAGTCAGACATTCACAGACTTATCATTACAACTAGTGTTAGCCATCAATCGCTTCGAACGCATGCAATCAAACTTATGGGATGTTTTGATTGATACGCATCATGGAAAAATCAATCCTTACTTATTAGCACCAAGCCAACTAGGTAGCGAGTTGACCCATATACAGGAGCATCTGCCCCCGTCATTGAGATTACCTGCCAAACCAGATGATTTAACAACGTTATACAAGCTTATGAGTGTCCAGGGACGAATCACTCCTAATCAAATGATGTTCCGTATAAAGCTCCCATTATTTTCACATGAGCACCTGGAAATGCTACGCATAGTCTCAGTACCATTTGTGACGAACAAAACACTTATGGCAATAAAAGCATCAACGCAATTTCTCATCATTAATCTACATAGGGATCAGTATTATCCACTGTCAGAATCAGAACTTAACACCTGCACAATAGGAGAAGAAGACATCATTTGTAAACAGCACCATCCACTGTATAACAAGGAATCTAACAGAAGCGCGTGTGAGATCAGTTTCATCACACAATCAACACCCAGAAATTGCGAAGTTACTTTACCACCCCACAATCTGCGATGGATACAACTAATCAATCCAAATCAATGGATCTACACAGTGCCGAAACCCACAGCAATCAACATTGTCTGTGGGAGTTCAGTTACTCAGACAACCCTTGAAGGGTCAGGAATTCTCGAAATAGGATCGCAATGCATCATAAAGGACGAGACATCAACGATACGTGGACACAACATCATCTCTAGCACTATAACAGGACGTTTCATTACATCAAATCTCACGGAACTGTCATACTCAGCATCAATGGAAGATGTTCTATATCAACCTAAAACTACGCAAAATCTTACGAACGACATTCGAGATCTTCAACGGAGGATTGATGCTCTCCGAGTAAATGGAAACCTACCTCTCAAGAGTCTAACACAACATGACATTCATCAGTTTACCATAGGATACATGAGCCTATTATTAATAATAGCTATCGCTGGCTATCTAACTTATAGATTCATATCAACACGAAGCCGTGATGCCACCTCCAAACCGCCAATTCCATTGCCGAGAACAACCTCTCAATGTAATGTTAGACTCCAAATAGATCCAGAATTATTGAGCAACCGCTCAACGCGGGGAGTATGTTAGATCACACATTAACCTAATTAAAGTTTTCATACTAGAAAACAATTATGCACCAACGACAAATTCATCGCTCAACAAATTCCGTTCTCACAGAATATGCATACTCGTATTACATTTCCAGACGACATATTACACCGCTTAAACTGCGCGATAATAAAAATATTCTGTGGAAACCGAAATTGTTGTACGTGAGAAATTTGTTTTGCAGTAAGTTATTTTTCCGCGTAAGCTTTTTTTGATGTGAATTTAGAATTTAGTGAGTAAGTATTTCTTTTGTATAAATTATTTGAATTTTGTGAATAAAGTTAGTCTTTGTTTTTACTTGTTGGAAGCAACGTGCGTTTAATTTTGGTTTTCACCTATTCACTACTCCTTTGCTGGTTAAGTACCAACAAATAATCTTTTGATAAAGTACCTGCAGACAATTGTGGATGTAAAGGTTAAGTACCTTTACATAATCTCGAATCACCAGCGGTCAAATAAAGGAATTCGGCCGCTATATAAACAACAGGTATACAGGAACTTGCTCATCTTGTCGGATGAAACGATGGGAACAAATGTTTGCAAGCAATTTGCACCTGATGGTGAACGTACTCGTAGATTTAGAGAAATCTCAGAAGGGGGACTTTTAACTGGACACAAGCTTTCTGGTGTTAAATTTGGACTACTAGGTCTGCACATCTGGGTTTTATTAGTGATATAATATATATACCTATGTATATAGAATTACATAGCTTTAAGTCGTTAGAATTGAAACGTTAAATATTTCCATGTCTTCAATCTTTTTGTCTAAATAGAAGTTAATACATTTTGGGCGTAATGGTTTGGCGTTTTGTAAATAAGTTCATAGCACCTGGATGGATTTTTATACGTTTTCAAAATCTTTTCCACTCATGCGCATACTACGGAATTAATTGGAAATCTCATTAAGTTTTTTATACCCTACATAGATGAAATCCAAACGGTATACTAAGCTTGTCATTCCGTTTGTAAGACCTAAAAATAATTAGCTGTGTTCTTTTGTATCCGCAGAACAAAAGATACATAAAAGAGCGCCTCATACATTTCAATAGAAAGATTTAAATGAAGCGAACAGTACACAGTTCACTTCAATCCACAGAACAATTTGTTCTCTCCAGTATATGGGAGTTCTAGAACAAGGAACACAAAAGAAAAAGAGCTATTATGGTAGAGCAAAATGGATTATATATCCGTCCATCTCTTACATATATCGTGAAAACGATCAGTCCTACACATTTTCTGTCTGATGAACCATTCTAGAAATATTTGCGAAAAACCACTTTAAAAATCAAAATTACACAAATGGGTGACCATACGAAATTCATTCATCTAGGGTGTTATAAGAATTGGTCTTACATCAATCTTAGCTTTTTTACTTGTTATTGAATAATTTTACTAATTGTTGAAATGTTTAATTACCTCTTTCGTTTCATATTTGAGTTTGAGTAAATTGGTTACATATAAGCCTTCAAAAATAAAAGCTGTTGTAAAATTATTGGAATTGTGAAAAAATGAAACACCCAATAATTTCTATTTTACTGTTTTAATGGTCTTTCTCTGTGCTCTTTATTTAAGAAATTTTTATTCAAATGCATCTGAAAAACAGTTTTTTAACTTTTTTAAGAATCTTGTGGGTTATTGCAATCTCCTTAATTGAGCAGGAGTGAATATTTTGTCAAGTTGATGCAGCTCTGACTGAAACCGGTTTGTCTGCTTAACTAACTTTTTGTTTGCCGTCTTTAATTTGCGTACTTCGGCCTCTAAACTCATTATTTTAAGCTCTCGTCCACTTTCAATTTCTACCCTGAAATAATTCAATGCAACAAGTAAATTAGTAAAGTAAAGTAGAAAATTACTCTGTTTGGACTGCAATATCGGCAAGGCTACTTATGGCCTCATTTTTCTTCTTTTTTCTGTCTGCCTTGAATTAATACCTCCTCTTGAATTGACTCCTCGTTGTGAAGAATTCTGCCTCTGTCACTTCTGGAACTTCCGGTAAACAATCCGAAATGGATTCTTGTTGTTTTAACCCTTTTAGAAAAACATAGTTTATCTTAAATGGTATAATTGACGAAATTAGTTTCTTGAGCCAGTTCGTTCGTGCTTTTAATTCTTGGCGAAAATCCTTTCATTTTGTGAGAAACATTCACTGATGGCACAACAGTTTCTTTCAATAGCCTTTTGTGTTTTGGTGCATTTAAAAGAATGTCCTGTAGTCTATAGTCACTTTCTACAAAATGATCCGAGCAAACTCGAGCGTAATTCACATTAATATTTTCCTTATCTTCCCACACGCTTTAATCCATTCATTAAGCACCTTTGAGTTTTTAGGAAATGCATGAAATAATGCATTTTCCTCTCCGGAGTCTTTTTTCCAACAATTTTCGCAATTCATAACTGAGCACTTCATAATTTTGTCGCGGATTAAATATTCAGGCCAGCTATCCTATACATAGTGCTAAGAATTTTAACCTCGGTAATATAGTTAATCGCTTACCTCTTGTTGCAATGTGCCGTCCAATGTATCACTCACGTCTATTTGATTGATGCTGCAAAGAAACTTATTTCATTACAGAGAGCCTATACCTCCAGAACGACACTTCAGGAAAACGGAATCAGAGGAACACCAATTGGTATCCGTCGTCCGAGGGAACTCGACAGGAACGTATATCGAGCTTGAGTCAGAAGGGTTATGTGTAAACAGGTTCGCAGCTCTAACCCATGTTTCAAAGAGAAATAGACAACGAGGAGAGAAGCTGGATAAACCGTCGATCCCAGAAGGAGTAGACGGGTTACATAATCCCAAACGTAACGACGTTATCAGCAGCGGCAGGAGCTTCAGCTTTATTAAACCATCTATTAATTCCACCATGAGACTTGCACTGTTCTTTTACCGCCGGGAAGGAAACTACTTATCATAAAAGAGGCGAGATCACCCTAAATATTTATTGTTTGCTCAATACCAAAATTGTTGTTAACCCTGGTATCCCTCTTCTTAGTTAGTAAGCATATATGTATGTATAAGTTGCGACTACAGTAGATAGATTTCTTGTAACTTCTCCTTATTTGTTGTTAAGTGTATACTTAGGCTGGAATGCTGTCTTCTTGTAATGTTTGTCACAAAGGTCGAGTAAGTAGTACTGGCAACCAGATGCACCAAAGGGGAAATATAAATGTGTGAACCTTCCTTCCTTATGAGGCAATTCAGGAACGTGGAGAAAGCCTACGGCTGGCGGAATGTACTCCAGTCTCCTTAATCGAAAGTTAACCAATACGTAGTAACATTCGTCCAAAATAACAAAAAAATAAACAGTATAAAACTAAATAACCAGGCAGAAAAGATAAATAATCAAATAACAAAGAAAATAATAATAAACAGTATAAAATAAACAACAAAATAGTGTGGATAAATAATGAAAGAACAAAAAATTCAACAGTGTAAAATAAATAACACAACAAAATATAGACAGTATAGAATAAATAACAAAACCCTGTAAACAAATGTGTAACTTATAACACGAAGAGGTCAATGTGCACCTTGAACCATGAAATGAGCAGTCGCGCCGAATCAGCAAAAGTGTTTTCGACTACGAACCACATCAGCTGAGCGTTCTGACAGCACAAGCAAAAGGGACACAAAAACAAGACTTCCTGTTCTTCTGTTCTTGTTCGGCTAGAAAGTAATTTACAAGTTAGACAGCGTGTTCAACAAGTAACAAAAGGGGAAGAAGAAAATCAAAAGCAATCCAGAACGTGGAAAAGCAGCAAGTGTTAGGAGTGCTTGTAAAGTAATATTAAAAGTATTAAAAAGAAAAATTAAAATTGAAATTGGAAGAAATTTAGATTGGAAAATAACGCTGAATGAGTAACAGAATTCCACTAATTCCGCTATCTTCATTTTAAATTTTCAGTTAAGTTGAACATGCAAGGCGTCAAGAATTACATTGAAGCAAATTATTTGATTTCTGTAGCAAGTACTGCTACTATTTGAAGCTCAGATGACTTATATATATATATATATATTTAGATTTAGATTGTGAAACCGTTAAAACGAAGATTTCGACAGTTCATATTCGACCTAGGAGGAATTATCAATAGATTGGGTAGTGCAAATACCGTTTAAAAGCAAGTTTACTGTTTGGTGTTCTATAACATGAGGATGAGTTTTTGAATGCTCAGGAACTCGCTTCATAAAAGTTCGCATAATTTACGTTATGTATATGTAAAGAGATACGATTATTGGGTATCATTTATAGCACGTACACTAAAGTCGAAATCGTTTTAATGTAGGAATTTAACGGCTACGATATAAAGCCGAGAATGTCATAGACCCAGCATCATTTATATTACGTACCGCATTCTAGAAATTTCTAACGCGTATTAGAATTTTATCGTAGCATTTTACATGCCATCGTTATTGTGATACTTGATCCCTTTGGGATATCATAAGATAGGACGTTAGGGTCTATTAAATAAAGAGGATACCGTAAATATATAGCTGGAGTTTGTTTTGTATTTTTTTTTTGTTTTCAGCATCACCCTAATAGGTTTCGTGATCTACCCTTCCACGAGTAAAAGATCACGTGGCGCCCTATTTGTGTTGGTTGAGAGTTCCGATCAGCCTCGTCTTAAACCCACCCCTTCTCCTGAGCTAGGAGTTACGCCTTGGGGAGCGTAACAATTTTCAGAAATATCACAACACACAAATCACACAAAATAACTTATCAAACCAAAACAAACCTATCAAAACCACGATAGTACAAGCCCAAAAAATTTTGACACATTGCAGCTGATGCCCCGTGACGTACTTCAGTGCATGAAGAAAAAGCAACAGAAAACTTAAGATAAATGGCGGAACGTGGTTCCAGTCCTTATACCTTATATACTTTGCAGGAAAACCATCCAATATGCTACGCCAGCAGAACTCTAAATGAACAGGAACAGAACTACTCAGCAACGGAAAAGGAACTCCTTGCAATTGTGTGGGCTACAGACTATTTTAGGCCTTATCTGTATGGCACCAATTTTGATTTACTAACTGACCACCAACCGCTTAAGTGGTTATACACCAAAACAAGGGGCAATGATGTCAATCCTAGACTGTATAGATGGTTGCTTAAATTAGATGAATATAACATGAACATCGAATATGGTATATTAAAGGAAGAGATAAGAAAGTGGCGTGAAAAAGCCGAATTGAACACAACTGGCGTTTTTTACATTTGCAACTTTAACTTGTTTATGTTGAGAACTTTTATTAAGAACCGACAGTTAATGCCTCCGATTTTCCAAAATTACGATAAATTCATGCTTTTTTGGATAGTTTCGAGATGTACCAATTATATTGTTATGGTCGTAGCGTACTGCAGGCAGCAGTATGCTACCCGACAGCTAGCAACAGCACACAGCGTGGGCCACACGGCGAATATGCTGCTGACGAGACTCGACCAGACGAATCAAGTCTGACTGGGACAAGTGCCCGAGAAAAAGAGGAAGAAAAAAAGAAGAAGAATCCGAGAGAAAAGTGTGATTGTTCTAAAAAGGTGTGGAAACAAGTTTGAGGAAACGAGGAAGTAATCTAAAAAAAAAAAAAACAGAAAAATTAATAGTGATCGGCAGATAAAACGCGAAACCAAAGAAACTATAGAGTACCTACACCGGATTAAGAAGAAATAATTATCCTCAAGGGAGGTACCGATTTTTCTTGTTGGAGACTTCGAATGGGCTGATAGTAAAAGAAAAAGGAAAAAAGATTACACCATACCTGATAAGAAACAATTGTAAAGGGATAGTAGGTAATCAAAATTAATAGACGCAAGTAAGTACGCTTGTTTTTTCCACTTTGCTGTTATCGCGTTTCAAATTAGGCCAATTGAAGCACGGCCGTCGTTATCCCCACGCTACATCCAGTCGAATATTTTAGAGTAATTACTGCTGACGCATTTATTGGGCCTTACGATATCACAGGAGCCTCATAGTATACAGTTATTTACATATACCTGTTATGGTCGTAGCTGAATGCATAAAGCAGAATGCTACACTTTGACGTACTGCAGCATGTATGCCGGCCTGCTGCCAAACCAACAGACCGAACGCACCCCAAAAACGAAGAGCTACGACTTGTTGGTTGAGAAGAAGAAGACAATCGTCTCTGTCTTGTCAAACATTTCACACAGTGAAGACGTAGAAAAAGTGAAATCATAATTATCCGAAGACATCGGAAGAAAATCAACCCCGCTCAAGAAAATCCGCCACCTGCACCGGAGTGAAACACCATCGAGACTCCGACAGCATCTGCATATCGCCAGTCGTAGCGAGGCTGTAGTTCAATATAATTGCAAATTCTCAACAAAAGTCTGGAAAAATTGTTACGGGATAACGGCGACAAATTATAGAGCGCAGATGCGGCAGATCTAACTTCGCCTCAATCATTTCAAGTCGTAAAGCCAAACAATTCACGATCAGATGTTATTAGAGATTTACAGCTGGTGCATGATTTTGTACAAAAAAACTCTTTTACTCTGCATTTGCCATTTCCCTGGTGATGAAAGTTTCGAAGGCATAATACACATATCAAAATTTAGATCACTTCGACGCTTAGAAGTGCATAAAACAAGTATAAAGCGAATAACTGGTATTCAGCCATTGCGTACACAATTACAGCATTCGATTTGTAATAGAAGCCTGAATTCGGTAGAAGATATAATCACATACTGTGGCGGAGATAATCCCAATGGTTTTGTTTGGAATGAATTGCAGACAGCAAATTTCAGTTATGATTATTCTTGAATACAAGATCAAGTAGACAGTCAACACCAACGAGAAAATCTCAGGCAGGTACACCTGCCCCGAGTGTAGGATCTGTGCGCAGTTTAAAATTAAATGAAAAAAAGGAGATTGATATGTGGGCATCCATTGTAGAAAAAGAAAAAAAAATTTAAAGATTAGAACGGTGAAAATAGAAGACAGTAAAAATCATCTAAAAGATGTTATTAAGACTACAACTAATTGGCATACTGTAGGAAATAAGGCTGAAATTGAAGTGAATAGAGATCATCTAGGTCAATGGACCTTTATACATTTTTTTAAAGTTATAATTTTTAAACACTAATTACATTTAGCAAGTAATCAGTGGCATAGCGGAACTTCCAAGGAGGCGCCTCTTCGGGGGAAACACTCGCAACAAGAACAGATGTAAGTTTCGTTCCATTACTTTTGTTTGAAAATATTGCTTTTACACTTTCATACTTATAAAATGGATTGCTTACTATATTTATACATATACGTATATCGGTGAAGAATAGTTATTGTAGTTAGTCAGTGTGTAATATAAGAAATTTTGAGCATTTTAATAATCTTTTAAATAATAAAGGAATTGTGCAATCCGAGAATTCCTATATTTTGAGCATTTACATTTGGAGAGAAAGGGAATACCTATATGAAATTATTAAGTGTTCCATGGAATAATGGTGCCCTGTTATAATATATATTTAATTTATTATATCTATGCATATTATCATAGTCCAGACAATAGAAACCTTGAGTTTAATCATTTTGTTTAATGGTCATTACTAACAAATATGCACACAGTAACCGTACACAGTAAGAAAGACTATATGTTTGTCTCCAATTTCGGGAATTTACACAAGCTCAAGAGTATTGTTTCATTAGCACATTAGGAACGTCATAAATTCTAGCTTAATAGTTTTAGTACAAATTTTTCTTTATTACGAAAAGAAGAAAGCTATAACCACTATGAGTAGTTAGAATCCTTGTATAAATTATAAGATATCCTATTTACATTATCGGTAGTTGTCATATTAATAATTATGTCGGTTATAATGAACATTTTTATAACGTAATGATGCTGTGAGCTCTTTTACTTCTCCTTTCACTTTCCTGGAGCCCTCTCGCATGAAGGTCGCGTAGTTTCGCTATCCTCTCTCTTATCAGGTCTACCAGGGATACTGTTCAATATCGCCCGCAGTACCGTAGGGTGGTTAGGGCAACGGCGATGGAAGGCAGAATATCTGCGCCTTCCCACGGGATGTAGGTAAATGATGTAAGGGTCCCTTCAGGACCTAATATGTGCCGGCGTTTTTTTTTGTATGTAGGCATGATTTTTTTTTGTATGTGGCAGGCGGCAGCGGCAGGTTCTCGTGGAACCTCGCCACACTCTCCACCAATAGCCGAGGCGAGCTAGCGTGCCGCCCTGCAGTCAACGCTGTCCACCGAGTGATCTGTCAGCTCATGCTGGCAGTCGAGACTTCACGTCCAAGCCAAATCACTCAACATAGAATCATAACATACCTGGAGTGTCCAGGTCCTGGCATACAGTGGCCTACATCAAGGAGCATATTACGTCCTAGAATCATATAGTCGTATATGGCATAAATTTGGGAGAACCTTATAGTAATAAGTAAGCATCTTCGCATGCTGGACGCATATGGTACGGCGTATTCACTTCCTAAAGCAGTGGCAATACCTGAAAAACGTTTTCGCGTATTGTAGGTACTCACATATATGCTGCATTCATGCGTCGTCACAGCAGGTGGCTAAATTTTCTGAACCGCATGCTGTAGGAACATATTCATTTGACAACTCTGATTCAGAAGTAAGACGCTAAGTTAATTATCTTGTCCGCGGATTGAATGTCCATAGCTATTAACAACTCACGGGCCAAGACAAAATTGATAAGGAAAATATCCTTATTTAGTATACATACCTGCGTGTATGGCACATCGACGTCATTCTCCTCGTTACATATCATATTCTGCCACGTGATAAGCAGGACTACATACACGATTCAACTAGTGGGATATTATTATTCGGCATTAGACGTATTTCGACAGTCCAGGATCCAGTTTCTAGTTGTTATTATGTAAGAGTACCGATATATAATTTTTTTTCTAAATTTAGGGATTTCAATAGTATATATTCATAGACATTTCAGATTGAATGTTTTTTTTTTTACTGTATACTGTCTAAGTAGACACGATAGGTCATATGTATGCACAGTGTAAGTGTGCAACCCTAACGTATCGCAGACATTCTTTTTGTTTTACTTTTGTTTCATTACAGCAAATGCGTTGGCCTTTCAGGAGGACTTCTGGAGACTTGCATAACACACTAAGTGAAAATTAGAGGTCCTACCTGTTGTATAATTTGTAGCAAACGTCCGTTCGGGCTGCCTCAGCAGACCTAGATTGGCTATTGTTTACTAATTGTTGCGCTAGACGCATACTGATGGCGTCACGCTCAGTCATGATCTGGACGAATTTGTTTTGAGAAATTTATTATTAGCTCCTTCCGAGCTCCTAAAGTTGAGTATATGTATATATATATAGGTATTTGTTCTCATTGGTAAGGTTATCACACGTATTTTACTAGTTAAGGGAACGCAGTTTTTTACCACAAGATAATGAAATAAGGTTACGCGTAATTTTTCTAATTTTTGTTTAAGTAGATGAACTTAAAATGTAACAATTTGTTGAGATAGACTAAAGGTATCCTAAATACTTAAGGAATACAACCAGCTACGGGGGTGAATATTGTTATGGTTGTATTTCAGAGTGGTTTATTTGGGCGTGAAGTCCAGACTGCCAGCATGAGCTGACAGATCACTCGGTGGACAGCGTTGAGTGCAGTGCGGCACGCTAGCTCGCCTCGGATATTGGCGGAGGGTGTGGGGAAGTTCCACGAAAAGTTGCCGCTGTGCCACCAGCCATATACCAAAAAATTCGTGCCATCAAGTCAAAAAGAAGCACATACTCGGTCCTGAAGGGACCATTACACCACTTACCCTTACTTTAGTGAAGGCGAAGCTGTTCTGCCTTCAGCTGCATTGCCCCATATCCACCCTATGACACTGAGGGCAGCTTGCTTTAAAGATTTGCTGATTTTTCTTTTCTTTCGATACTTTTCTAAACATTTCCAATTACAAAAAGAGAACCTGTCACTCGGATTTTTAAGAAGAGACTACTTTTTCCTTTTTCTCAAAAAAGACAGCCAGATCGAAGAAAGTCTTCTTCTCCTTTTTTCAACGTTTTCCCCTCGGACACTCGTCTCAGTAAGACTTGAGACGTATCGTCGAGTCTCGTCGACAACACATTCGTCGTGTGGCCCACGCTGTGTACTGCTGCTAGCCGTCGGGTAGCATACTGCTGCCTGCAGTACGCTACGACCATAACTGGGCAGGGTAGTCTAGATCATCTGAGGTCCAGACGACTCTGAAAAATGGTCGACTGAGATAGCAAGTCTTAAAACATAGGCCTCATCGCTGCGGGCGCCCAATGTGTGACTCGACCCACGACCCATGAAAGCACTTTCATTACTCAAGCCAGACGGATGCGGCGGATTGTCAAAGACAGTCTGGTATGCTCGAGAGGTGACGAATCGAAGGCACCTCCCTGAAGTCCCGCTAGTCTTTGATTAGACCTCGACATCATTCTATGTGTCGGGAATCAGAGGTGCACTGACAAGTTGGTACGCCAAAAAATCGAGCCGGTCAGCCCAATTCCTTCACCGAGATGCCGAGAGATCTCCGCGGTCAGTAACCTAACCAACTGATCGCAAAGCTTTCCCAGCCTTGACATCTCACTCTGATCTCCGACCGACGCTTGTTCAGGGGTGTGCCCTCAAGGCGTCGTCGAGGTAGTGACAAGGCTGATTTTCTTCCTTAAATTCGTAAAGAGGTTATACAAGAGGAATTTCTACAGGAACCTATCTGCCGTAGGGTACCATGTAGGAGGGTTCTGACGCATTGTCTGGCGAGGGAGTGTGATAACGTGTCTATTGTCCAAAAGGTATGCCGACCGCTAGGCTCGGAGGGTCCTAAGCACATTGGCACCCTGTAGTTTACTAGTTAAGCTAGCTGGATGCTTTATTGGGGCTACCAGGAATAAACGTTATAATATATAGATAACATGTCCGAGAATACGGATATCACGGCCTAATGTACTTAGAGTTATAGACTCCTAACATTCTACCCTGCAGATCTTCAAGCTCATAAAAGGAGTTTCCTTTCGTTGACTTAATGCGACACTTTACAAATTTACGACCTACTTTAGCACTGGTCTGCTGCTGGAAATTGCTTTGGGAAAAATTCCGTCTGAAAACATCTTGACCCACTTTGAAATTATAAGCCTTTGAACCCTGTTCGAATGCGTAGTTTAAGTTCTCCTGCACTATCGCACGGATCAGTCTCAATTTGACTTCAGCATCCACTCTCAGAGGCACATTAAGAGATCCGAGCGTCCTAAGGCTGGAAAAGGAGCTCGCATGATCAATCATATAATGATCGAAGAGTGTTCGGTAAGGAGAGAAGCCAGTTGCTAGGTGGATTGAGCTCCTGAGCGAGCTAGCTATATGGCATAACTTTTCATCCCACTTGGTGCGTTCCTTCCGGATGTATGCCCTAATCCCTGACAATAGAGACCTATTCACTCCCTCTGAGGCGTTTGCTTGCGGCGAGTAAACTGCCGTTTGCAAGTGTTTCACCCCATACTTATCCAGTAATCTGGCGAACTGAGCTGAGCGAAACTGGACTCCATTGTCAGAGACTCTCGTTTCCGGAACTCCGAACACATAAAATATTTCAAGCTCGACGAACTGACACACATTGAGAGTAGATGCCTTTCTCGTCGGTTTGAGAATCGTGAACTTAGAAAATTGGTCAAGAATTATGAATATGCAGACATTTGCTTTCACTGACCTGGGATATGGACCTAGAAAGTCGATGTAAAGCTTTTGCCATGGTCTTTCTATCACAGACTGGACTCCCATAGGTGGTCTAAGAATAGTATTGGGAGCTTTGTTTTCTTTACACACGTCACAGGCGTCTACGTAGTTTCTGACATCAACTGTCATTCATGGCCAGTACAGGTGTCTCCTTAATCGTTCCAATGATTTCCCCATACCTCCGTGAGAAGCTAGTGGCGGATCATGCGCTCTTGAAATAACGTCGGAGACAAGCCCTCGTGGAATCCAAAGCTTCCATGCTTCTTCTTCCTGAATCGGATCGCCTTTTCTCGGAACAGTCGGAATATAAACGAAGCCATCCCTGACGCAGAGATCTGGTAGTTTACCAGAAGTTGATTTAACCTATGCCTCAGCTCCTCATATTCCAACGAGTTGAAATATGGAGAACTAACGTCAACTTCCGGGCCAGGATCGGACCTTCAGGTGTTGTTAAGCTGTCACAATGAATTCGTGACAGCGCATCAGGAACGACGTTCAGGCTTCCTTTTTGGTGCTCAATGGTGAAGTCGAAACCTTGAAGCTTCAAACTCCACCGAGCAAGTCTACCGCTGAGGTCCTTTTGAGACTTCAGCCATTTCAAGCTCGCATGATCAGTCACTATCTTAAACGGCATAAGTTCTATGAAGGGCCGGAACTTCTGTACACTTAAAATTTCAGCTCTATGACTGTATAATTTCGCTGTGCTGAGTTCAACTTTTTCGAGACGTAGGCTATTGGCTTCTCGTGGTCATCGTCATCTAGTTGCATCAGCACTCCACCAATATCTCGGTTTGGTGAAATTCGGGCTCACTAACAACGAATCAGGGGTAAAGTTTTGCTTCAACGACTCCAGAGACGCCTGGACTTCAGGTGTCCATTTGAACTGACTAGGATTCTTCAGCGTGTCTGTGATAAAGGCAGTTAGATCAGCATAGTTCGGAATGAATCGTCGATACCATCCCGCTATACCTAGTAGGCGTCGGGCTTGCTGAACAGTTTTAGGTGACGGATAGTCAACTATGGTGAAAATCTTATCTGGGTCAGTTCTGATTCGTCCTTCCCCGACAATAAAACCCAAGTATTTAGTCTCCTTAATGCAAAACTTACTCTTCTCAACGTTGATAGTGAGGCCAGTTTTCCTCAAACAATTCGCGACACGGGCTAGCAGCGTGTAATGAGAGTCATAGTCTGATGAAAGAATTAATAAATCATCTAAATAGACCAGGACATTCTCACGAAGATCGAAAAGGATGACCTTGTCCATGAGGCGGCACATAGTTTGTGGAGAATTACAGAGGCCGAATGGCATCACGGTGTACTGATAGAGAGGATGACCAGGTACTGCAAACGCGGTCTTCTCTCTGGACTCGGTGTCTAGTGGGATCTGCCACAAAGCGTCTTTGAGATACAGGCTTGTGATGTAGTCTGCCGGAGGAAGCTGACACAGAAGTGCGTCTATCTACGGCAGCGGATAGGTTTCATTATTAGTAACAGAGTTGACTTTCTTTGCGTCAAAACAAGACCGGACCTTTCCAGGCTTCCTCACCAGTACCACTGGAGAGCTCCAAGGACTCTGGCTCTCCTCTATCACACCCAGTGATAGCATTCGTCTTAATTCAGCTTCCATCAAATTCTGTACTGCCGGTGATATCGGATAAAAACTTTGCTTTACCGGAGTTGCGTTATTCGTATCGATCCTGTGAGTGACCAAAAATGTTTTTCCAAGCCTAAAAAGGCGAAAGAAGGAAAAAGCTGTTTACTAG
Source organism: Dioctria rufipes (assembly GCA_963924295.1). NCBI lineage: Eukaryota > Metazoa > Arthropoda > Insecta > Diptera > Asilidae > Dioctria > Dioctria rufipes. The sequence goes on along the minus strand of OZ002743.1, from coordinate 152,719,175 downwards.
CTTCTAAATGTTGTTGATTTATAGCAGAAACAACATGACAGTCCATGTCATTGGTAGCTATCAGACTTGCTGTCACTTCTGCAACTATACCCAGGACATCTGGAGCCAACCCAAATAGACAACAGGAGTCTATTCCTAGATATAGTGCCTGTGTGAGCCCAGGAACCACGTAAAGATGCACGTTTTGGGTCTTACCACGGAAAGTGATGTCAGAGTCTACATGACCATGAACAGTCGTCATGGCACCGTTAGCTACTTGTACCTGTGCTCCCTGACATAGGATACTGGCAGTGGCACCACTATCAAGTAACCCAGTCTCGGATCGCCCGAGCAGTCTTACTTCGCCATATGTGCCAATATGTGCCAGTTTCTTTCTTTCCTGTTTCATTCGACGACAGTATTCCCGCCAACGAACGGTCGATTGTATCTTTCTCTTTCCAAGGTCCAGGTCAGGATACATAATTGCTGCTAGCTCCGCCACTGAGGAGAAAATACGGTCTCGTACCGCATTGTAGTTTTGCGGACGCGTATGGTAAGGCGTCAGCGGGTATAAAACTGGCTCCCAGCCACTCATCATAACAGAGCTTGGTGACCGTTTTAATACAGAAACGACAGGAGGCCGAATCTCCTGCTCAGTAACATTGCCAGCAAAAAGAGCTGTCAGTTTTATCGGAACGTCGAATATTAAAGACTCTTCCAAAGAAGTGTCTAGTAGTGCGTGGGCTCCCTACAGGTGGAAACGGGAGCTTGAAAATCTGCAGAGAAGTCAATTAGATTCCCCCTCTCTAGTGAATTACCATTGACATTGAGACTGTCTAAAGGATTGTTACTATCGCCAGAATCACTGAGTGATATTAACGGATAGTCTAACGTCCGTTCGATAGGGTCTATTAATTGAGCGGATTGGTTTCCCTGCTCCGCGATTGGTCTGGAGTTGTTTGTCGCTGTGGCCAGCCTGGGTGTAATACTTGGTCGAGAAGAGGTGTTGTGATTCCCGACCCGCTTCAATATTTTCTGCAGACATGGTCTACAGTTTCGCTTAAATACGTTTTAACGTGCACATCCGTAACAAAATACCTGTAGTCGTTCTTGTAGACAATCCTGATAATAGTGTCCAATGAGCTAAACTCAAAATTTCATGTCGAACAAAAAGAAAAAACCAAATCGTACAATCTCTCCCTCACTTCCTAATAACTTACTCGCAACACAAAAGTCTTCCAGGTCCGCTCTTTCTCTAGTCAGGCCAGAAATTATGCGGTAAGGATAAGTAGCGTGAGTGTGGGCATGACAAATCTAGAGTCCTCACAGAAATCTAGGAAGAGTCGGCTTGGAGATGCTAGAGACTGAAAATGTTGCTAGAGATTCTTCAGCCAGGCAGTTAGCAGTATGCCAACTCCTGATTACTCCAGCATCACTACCATCCTCGAACAACTCTTTCCTTCCGCTTCGCCTGATTACAATACTTAGTTAACCTTCCAGCTGGGCAGAATCATGAATCTGGTCAACTAGTTAGCTAAAAGTCAAAAAGTCATCTCAGAGATTCACGACTCTGTCCAGCCAGTTGGCCAACAAAGACATGCCTCCGTGAGAACACAATTAAAAACAAATGTGAAGCCGCCTACTATTTCTATATCAGAAGGCCAGGGGGAAAGATCAATTAAAAAACAATTAAAAAAAATTCAAAACAAATTCAAAAAAACTCGACAATTGTTCCGACTTGAGGCTTGACCAAAGTCAAACCCAAAGTCGAACTGCAGAAAAAGAATATCAAAAACTCTACGTTACTAAAATCACAATCCAAGAAAAAAAATCTAAATCACAATCAAAAATTTTACTTTAATTCAAAACTCGCGGAAACTTAACCAAAAGATCAAACTTTACTTTGATTAAGGATCAGAGGGATTTTCCAGGATTTCTAAACAATAACACCCCAAAAAAAATGTCTTTTCAAATAAAACTGCGACATGCGAAATTTCGAAAAAACCACGATTCGAACCCACGACCTGCTGTCTATAAACCAAGTTCTTGCCACTACACCACGATCACCTTTGGAATTAGTTCACAGTTTTAGATTTAAATTTTAAGAAACCACAATTTTTCAATTCATACAAAGAAAATGTTTTATTGCTATTGTTTATAGATATCTACATACATAGTTTCTTCATTTCAATTTCACAGAGTAATAAATACAAATAATCCAATTTAAATTACAAGCCCCTTTTTTTAGAATTTTTATTTAAAGCTTGCACCACCATACAAAACTACGAGAGCTGTTCAATTGATTTAAAGAATTCCAGATAAAACTTAGATTTCAAATTTTTAAAAGATGATTTCGATAAATTTTACTATCCGTCGCGATCTAAGGCTTTACTTCGACTGTCTATAATCTCCTTTCCTTTCCAATTTTTCCAGCTTCGGAATTTTCTCGAATTTTCCCCTATTAATTATCGGTAAATTCATCATCTGATTAAATTCAAATATGTGTATATGGTAACGGTCCAATAAATGTTTTAAGACAGAAAATGTGTCTTTCTCTTTTAACATGTCTGTTTCAATTTTAATATTGGCCATTTCGTTTCTCAAGTTTATGGGATCTGATCATCGATATTTTATAGCATCATTCGATGATAATGAAATAATAACTTGACGAGAAAAGAAAGAAAAAGGGAGATGAGACAAGTGATGACAAATGTCAACTGAAATTATAAATAAAGAGTGTTGTGTTGTATGGTGGTGGCACAATTAAATCTGAGTAAGTATACAAACAAAATCTAAGATTGAAATTTCAAGTAGGTAAACTAAACTAATTCTCATTGATTAATTATTTTTCAGACTTCAACATTAAAACAAATTCATTACGGACAGCAAATAAGTTCATGGAATTATGAAGAACAACAATAAAAAAAGGGAAAAACACAATGCCTTTAGATAAGTACAAACAAATAAATTAATATTAAATATGATACTTTGTGTGCCTTCCATTTACTTTTTAGACTGATTGGTCGCAGAAACTTCTTCACGGAACATACTTTACTCAAATTAATTCAGATAACAAAACCAGTCAGACTCAGGTCCGCAAGTAACCTCCACTGGATATGAGGTTTGAGGACAGTCAATTAGCAAAGTGCCAAATGACCATCCCACAACAAGTCTCAGTCCCCAGAAAAAATTCATAATTAGACCACCGAAATCCAACTGAGGTGGCCCCACGTTGGGCGCCATTTTGTTATGGTAGTATAACACTATGCAAGCGCACAACGTATCAAAGCCACAAACTTTACTCTCAAAACAAATAATTTATATAACAACAACAGTTAGATTCAGGTCCGCCTGTAACTTCTATTATATTATATGAGAGTACCGAGTCAGACAATTAGCTAACAGCGATTTTTCTTGTATATGGCTGGTGGCACAGCGACAGGTTTTCGTGGAACCTCCCCACTCTCCGCCAATAGCGGAGGCGCGCTAGCGTGCCGCACCCGCAGTCAACGCTGTCCTCCGAGTGATCTGTCCTCCGAGTGATCTGTTAGCTCATGCTGCCAGTCTGCCCGTCAAACATTTTAAGGAATTCTGCATTAAAAAAGAAGCAAATGTGTCCACATAGGCACATCACATTGTGGACACCGTGTATGCACAAAAGCGTGCAATGAGTAGCAAATGCCCAGGCACAATGTGTCGTTGAATGCGCAATCAATGCACTTAAGCATATGATGTATCTGCGCACAAAATAGGCACAATTGCTTTAGCTGTGTATTATGTGCACAGCTAATGCAATTGTGCATGTAATGTATCGTACACAAAATAGGCACATTTGCATTAGATGTGCACACACAGCTAATGCAATTGTGCATTTAATGTATCGTACACAAAATAGGCACATTAGCATTAGATGTGCACACACAGCTAATGCAATTGTGCATGCAATGTATCGCACACAAAATAGACACATTTGCATTAGCTGTGTATTATGTGCACAGCTAATGCAAATGTGCATGTAATGCAACAAATACAAAATTCGCACATTTGCATTAGCTGCGCACGTAATGCACAGTTAATGCAATTTTTTATGTAATATAACACCGTACAAATAGGTAACAACGCACAAATTATTGCATAATGTACATGTGTACATAAAGTGTTATTTATGCACATATGCATTCTTAATGCACATGTGCATTAAAGTTATGTCCACTCCATGAGCAAATTCGTTTGGTTTCAAAATCGACTACGTCTACTTACGAGGTCTAGTTCACTACGCTTCGATATGTGTGCCAGCTGTCGACCACAATTTTTAAATCATTATAGGCGACTTTGATAAGATAGTAAGTAAAAGAAATATAAAGTAATATAAAGTAAGTAATAGATAAATAAAAACTCTGTACTTCGAGAATAATGAGGAGCATATTTAATTATTATAAGTTAATTAATATAATGAAATAAATAAAATATTATACATGTCATTTATTTTTAAAATATATTACATGTTAGACATTATTATTAGTAGACCTTCCTCTTAAAGTATAAGTGCAGCTTCTTTCTCAAATGTGTTTTAATTTATAGGCCTTCCTCTTAAAATTTTGGGGAATTCTCTTCAAGATGTTTTTTACCTCCCCCTCTACAGCCAAATATTCTTAGTTTTTAAATATGCTGCTTAGTAGCCGCAATATGCCGTCCAATGCCACAAACTCTAATTTCGACTTTTCTGTAAGTAAAATAAAAGCAAATATAAACTTTTAGATATTATACACTTAAAAATCAACAATAAACTGCAATGAAGAAACAATTACTTTACGTACCTTTTTCTTCAATGCTCGCCTTTCCTGACCAGGAATATTTCATAATTAATAATATATTCGATCATCCGTTTCATCGATTTCCGGATATTTGATGAGTCAATTAAGCCCCGCACTTTTGATAATCGAATCGCCTGAAAAATTAATATGTTTAGTTGATAAAAAGTCAAGTCTTATTCCGAAATTGCTTATAATTTTATCAAGGTAATGATTATCTTTTAAATTGCAGTCCAATAAAAGCAATTCTTCAACAGACGATATAGGTCACTTTGGCTCGTTGAAGTCCTTTTTAATTTCAGTATTATTATTGCTTTCCTTTTCATAGCTTGCTGACCTGTTTTGTACAGTAAATCTAATATAACTTTATTTTGTGATGTAATGTCGCTCAGTGCATTTTTTAATGTATTTCCTAAACGATTGGACTTGATACATGTTTTCTTGGAGACTTTTGATTTTCTTTTTATTGCTCTTTAGATTATCATTAACAGCCCCTAGTGCACCTTCAATTGCTTTTAGTGTCGTTTTTAAGCTCCCATTTTTACCTTCGATACTCGCTTCGGTATTTCACTTTGAACTGATGAGCTTTATCCAACATTAACTTCAGTATTTGGGGAATTTGGTTTGTCGTCTTTGCCGTCAGTTATATTATGTATTTTTAGGTTGACGTTTGGTGAAACGTGAACACATTGTTTTGACGGTGCTGGTGGTGGTGTAAGTTTAATATTTTCCCTGGATTTGATGGAATATCATTATATGAGCTTGGAGAGATATTTATTGGCGCTGATGTATCCGAAAGCGGCTCAGTAAACAACTTGTTAAGATCCAGTTCGTTATCATCTGGGAGTGGATGTTTTCTTTTAAATTGCCTTCTTTTCTCGTACTCCAATTCCGAGTCTGTATTCGAAAAGTGTGACAACTTTATCTCCTTTCTTAACGCTTGCTCATATGATTCTGTTAAAAAGACAAGAAATCTTGAGTAGTTATATCAACTAGAATTTAAAGACAAAAACATACTAAATTTTTCTTTGGATATAATTTTGAAGTTTTTAACTTCATATCAGTCGGTACTATTTGGAGTGCATTGCTCCTTTATCGTATTTTTTTTTAACTTTGCTGGTCTTACTAGGCCAAAATAAAATTGACTTTCCTTCAACTAGCTTAGAAAAAGATTTGGGTACAACCTGGACGTAAACTTTTCCGTTTTCGATAGTCTCAACGACCACAAACATTTTTAATTAATGCCAAAGCTGTAAAGGTAAATATAAATTTTATAGTTTTAGGTTTAATATAAGATGACTTACAAAGTGTGTGAGTGTATTAGGGGAAAACATATGAAGCAATTGTCAGAAGACTGCATTACGAAAAATTTCTTGGATATACGATCAATTGACCAGCGCTTTTCCTCTACTGCTAAGTTGGAACATTTATATATGCCAAGTTTACTGGAAGAGATTGGCACAGAATAAAGATTTCCTTTTTGCATTATTTTATTTCCAATTATTTCTATGCCCTCAGAGGACTTTTTCGCATAGGACAATTTCACAATTTCATTATCTGTAGTGCAAAGCCATTGATTATTTAAGGTATCATTTATTTTGAAGTTTTCAAAAATAATTTCTTTAAAAATAATACTTTCTTTTTCATTTTTAACTACTTTTCGTTTCTTTTTCAAAAGTGGGAAACTTTTGTTTCTTTCGTAATTATTTGAAAATTTACTTTCATTCATTTCCACAATTCTGTTACAAACTTCTGCCAAAGGTGAATTGTTTTTCATTAATAATTTTTTAATTTTGTACATATAACTCTCAAATGGAAAGTGTCTAGAGCCCCATATTTGGCAGCGTCATAAACCAAATGTATTAAGCAATGTACATTATATATTACAAAGTCTTTTCCATATATTTCAATTCCTTCTTCTATATATTTTTTCAAAACAGCTTTGGCGAATGTTTTGTTACTAACAAAAATAGTTTCATTGCACAATACTTGCAGGGCTGCATGAAGTAATAAAAAATGTCTATATTTCGCAAGTGGCAAAATTATTTCAAAAATATATAGTCCAGAATACAACACAATCGTTCTAAACTCAGTCCCCTTAAAGTAACCCCAGTCAGAGAAGGTTATCTTACCTTTCTTTGAAATTCATATGGCTGTGTGTGCGACTTTTTCCATTCTAGCAGAAATTTCATTGATTTGTTGACTTGATAAGAGATATGGCGCTTTCCCAGATTTCCAAATCATAAGGAGCTTTTTAACTAAACCTGCAAACTAGGTAGTCCAGCGGAAACTGTGCAATCATATCTATATGTAATTCTTCTAATGGAGTGCATGTTTTATGAAAATTTTCATCTCTTCTTGATCGATAGGAGTCGTCAATTCTTAGAGTGAAATCTGTTTCTGGATAAGTAATTCGATTATTTACAAAACCTTCTTGCTGGCATTTATAACAGCCAAAATATGCATTATGTCCTTTGGTTCCGGTGATAGCAGCTCGAGCGGGTGCGTCACATATAAAAGCCCGCACTTTAATATCTATAAATTTTTCTTTACATATGTATGTATCCATTTTGCATCAATTCTTTTAGCTCCGTAAAAAGGAAGAAAACTTTCCAGGTTTTCCATGTTTTTTAAAGCCAATGTACACTCCTATGACGAAAACTGTTCCATTGCAAATATTGCACAGCTTTCCTAAAATAAGCCAGAATCCTCTGGTATTAGTTCTCGATAGGGGTACACGATCAATGTTGAAATCAATAATTATTTCTGTCACCTCGAATAAATCAACAGCTGAAAGTAACGAATTCAATGAATTTTTTACACCAATATGCACATGTTGCCCTGGCGGAACGCTGATTACTTCTCTACTTTTTGGAATATTAAATAGTGTTCTACTATTTTCAGGCAAAAGTTGAAACCCAGAATTTCTTAAAAAACCAAAAGATCATTTATCGCTCAGTTTGTAATATTGTGGCTGAATTTCCATGTCTTTAAAATTTTAACGATGTCTTCATCTTTACTTCCGCCGCTTTCACTTTCAGTAAAATCGGACAGATAATAGCATTCCCCTGCACCTTCATCCTGTTCCACTTCTTGGGAAGTTGAAATGCCTGAATTGTGGGTATAATGATTTTGGGAAAAACTTGACAAGTGTGGACTTTGCTTAAAAATTCGAGTTATGGACCTTTTTGACAGATTGCAAGACCTTTTATATTTGGGCATCTCAGAAATTTCTGAAATGTGAACGTTTAGAAAATTTTAATTATCTATTAAATATAAAACTTTTTATTGCACCTTACACAGGTTTTTTGAGGAAAATAAAATAACTCTGTTAAAAGCATGTAAATGAAGAGCATATATATTAAACTAAGAAAACATTTTTAAATGAATCACACAGCGACGAACTTATCGAAGTGAAAAAGAAAAGAAAACAAAAACCCCCTCTTTCAGCCGTAAACATGCTTTTACTCCGTCTCGCTCAAACTATAATCTTAAAGTTACGGTCTTACGGCAAGCTTTGGGTACACTAGAATCATTTTTAGTAGGTGAAAAGAAATTTTTAGAAACTGGGTTTCTTGAAGAAAACAATTTTTTTTCCGTAATCTAAGAAATATTGTAGCAAGTGTTATACCATTTTAGAATCCTTATTAAATGCGCCAACTTTTAATTTTAAAGTTACTTGCCAAACTAGCGCAGTACATTTTTTTTTCATTACAGTCAGTTAAAGTTGGATGAAATATTAATTTTCTATTCTTGGTTCGGCAAAATGTGACATTTTCTTCCAAGCTGGAACAGTTGGCTTAGAATTTAAAGAAACAGGTTATAAAAGCACTATTCTGGATTACATAAGAAAAATAAAATTGAACAAAAGTAAAGATTTGTAGCAACAGGATCTAAAAAACCATCACAGGGTGTACATTTTCCCGAAAACAAAAGAAGTGTCTATAATTTGAAAAATACATGACTTAGATTTTTTTTATATTTTTCTGGTAACTGTTATGATTTGGTCTATCACCCAACTCTGGCCTGACGTCGACTTACGGGACAACCTGTATATATATGTATTGTTACGTGCAATAGAAAGAGACAACTGGTGACATCTACTGGCAATGGATAGTAAACAATTTCAAGTTCGGAGAATCGATGACAGAATCTTCGGGAAGGTTCAGGAATGGAATGAATAGAAAAGTCAAGAAGGTTCTTAAATAGAACACTCTAGAATAATCTGGAGAGTTTCTAGGGTATAAATATAAAAGTTGTCACCGGAAAAAAAGAGTCTTGTCTTAGGCGTTGCAGTGTTAACAAGCGAAAGTAATATACGTGCGAAAGTGTTGTAATTAGATTGCGATAATTGAAAGTATAGTTGATTAATTGAAGGTTTGTGAATTGTATAAGATTAGAGTGAAATAAAGAACTTATATATTAAATATTTAATCTTGTGTTTTAAAATAACGAACCAAAGGCCACGCTCGCAACAACTGGTGTCAGAAGTGAAACAAAATCGCGAAATAAACTGGTGGCAATTGACTTAAAAATTCAAATTGTGATTATTTTTGTGAAATTGGTTATATTTTGAAAGTTCTGGAAAATAATTTATATTCAACTGTAAGTGAATTACTAAAGTAATCGGGCGCAAAGTGGAGGAGCTTCGAATGCAGGATTTGAAAATGGAGTTAGGGAACCGGTCATTACAAACGACAGGTGCAAAGAAAGTTCTAGTCGAGTGACTTAGACAAGCTTTGATAGAGGAAGGAAAGAGTCCTGAAACATTTGTTTTCGAAGATAACTTGGAAGAATCCGAAGCTGAAGAAGAGCCTGCGATGAAAATGGAACAGCTTTTGAGTACTTTAATGAGCAAAATGGAAGCCCGTTTTGATGAACAAAAGAATGCTCTCGAAGAACAAAAGAATTCTCTCGAGGAACAAAAGAATTCTCTGGAATCCCGTTTGGATGAGCAAAAGAAATCTATGGAAACCAGCCTGGTGGAGCAAAAGGATGCTTTTAAGCAACAAAAGAATGCTTTTGAGGAACAAAAGAATTCTTTGGAATCCCGGTTAGATGAGCAGAAGAAATCTATGGAAAACCGCTTGGACGAACAAAAGAATTCTTTGGAGAATTGCCTAGAAACTCGTTTGGCGGAACAGAAAAATCTTCTGAAAAACTAGTTAGATGAACAAAATTTGAAAATTGAAGAAATCGAGCAGGAACAACAAAAATTTACTGAGCAACTTGACAACCTTAAAGCAGATATGGAAAGGATAAAGCATCGACAACCTCGGCACGAAGGAAATGAAGTATCCGGTGCAGGTAGAATGAAACCTCCAATATTTGATGGAGAAAATTCGTGGCATATCTTCAAGAGACAATTCTAGGCAGCTTCAGAGGTAAAAGGATGGAATGATGAAGACAAAGCTATAGCTCTGGTGTTAGCACTTCGAGGTCCTGCGTCAGAACTCTTACAAACTGTACCGATTGAAAATCAACGTGAATACACTTCATTAGTGGAACATCTGGAGAACATTTGGGAGTGAATAAAACAGTTTCTAAAATACGAGAAAAGTTTTATTGGCTACATATGCAGGAGGATGTGGAGAAGTGGTGTCGCAGATGCACTGTATATGCTTCTTACAAAGGGCCGCCACATAGCAGTAGAAAGGAAATGTATAAGTGTAATGTCAGAGCCCCATTGAAAAGGAGAGCTGATGTACAAGAAGCCACGAGGGCAAAATTAGCAGTAAATGCCAATTGTTATGGAAGTATGTTGAAGGCGACTTGACCAGGACGTTAAGTCCAAACTGCCAGCATGAGCTGACAGATCGCCTGATGACAGCGATAGCACAGGGCGGCACGCTAGCACCTCGGCTAAGGATGGCGGAGAGTGTGGGGGAGTTCCCGAAATACCTGCCGCATGTCATCATCCATAGACAAAAAAAATTTTCGTGCCTGCACTACAAAAAACGGCACACACTCGGTCCTGAAGGGACCTTTACGTCACTTACCTGCTTACTGCTGAATTGAAGGCGCAGATGTTATGCCTTCTTGGCCTTGCCCCATCCTCCCTTTGACTTGGGGGGCACTATTTCCAAGTCCCTTTGGCTGACCTGTAGAAGAAATTAGAGCGGACCTATGCGACCTTCATGTTAGAGGGCTCCAGTAAATGTGAGGGAAGAAATAAAAACGTTCAGCAATTCATATTTACGTTATAATGAAATAGGTTTAATGTCTAATTTATACACTAGCATTTCTTACTTTTGTAGTATTTAGATAGATTGATAGTAGTATTTAGATGCTAATACACTGCTTCATTTTGTTATAAACGCTATATTAGTACGAAATTACAAGTGATTTCGTTTTTTTGTTTTTTTTTTTTTTTTGTTGCTTAAATTCACCCCCGTAGGATTCTGATTTTGGTATCTTACTTCTGATTGTCCTGTCATGTTCTACAATACTAAAGTGGATACGACAGATTTTACTTAAAGGTTTATATACTACTACGCTACTATGCTAGTTTCGCGAAGGCAACCCGAAGAAATAATTATCAAGCCGAATTTCACAAAATTGATAGTTGGAATGTTCACGTATCCAGCAGGCCTCCTGAAGCGTGTTCTCCAGCTGCACTGAAATTAAAAGAAAAATAATAGACGAAATAAATGACCACGTCCGAAATCCCTTTGGGTTGCACTTTTACAGTACTACTAGTCTGTGCCTCACCGAACTGGGTATAATCACACCAACTATTTTCTTCCCACTCTTGGTAACAAAACTAATAACGCATCTATGCCTGACGAATTTAAAAAAAATTAAGGTAGCCTATCAGTAGACTACCTGTGGGTATGTTTTTACTAAATTTCTTAATGCTTATAGGTCCTCTGACACTTTCACACAAGCCGCTAACCAATTCATCTTAAGAAGCGTTAGCACTTGTATCTGATTGGGATATAAGCTATCATCACATGATATAGCCGGTTTCAATAACAATTGCTAGTATATAAGTAAATAAATATAGTTGTTTTAGCGAACGAATTCCTATATATATATCCAATCAAGAAAGCCGTGTATGTCTAAGCGTATAACTATATGTAACTCATTTAACTAATAAGATGATTTTCAAACATACATATGAAATCAAATGAATTTAACGAAAATACCTGAGTTACTTAATACCTACATATATATATCAATTGAAAAAAATATAGTTTATTTAATGAAAGTACCTGAATTATTCACTATATATATCAGATCAAAAAATATGGTTATTTAATGAAAGTACCTTAATTATCTACTATATATCAGATCAAAAATATGGTTATTTAATGAAAGTACCTTAATTATCTACTATATATCAGATCAAAATTAGTTCATTTCACAAATAAGGTTGACGTCTGAATAGATACTCAAATAGAGACTATATATTGGTATCCAGGTCTATACATGTACTTCACCTAGCGAAGATCGGTAGAATTCTGCATGTCGCATAAGCCACAAATCGTTGTATATGAGTTGCTACATATGATGTATGAATATAGTCATCCCACAGAAGTGGGGGCCTCGCCGGTACTTCAGGAATGTGGGCTTCTCCGTTTTTGTTTGCGTAATCGAATCAGGTAAGACTGAATCACTTACTTGTACTAGATGGTTCTGGAAGTGTTCATTATTATGTGGAGGATACATATGCTCATCTCCTTTCTCCAGTAATCCTCTGGTGCTAAATCGTCGTGCTGGGCAGCTAGGCTTAGTTTTGTTTCCTATTTACGATATTTATTTCACAAATCGATTTTCTTGACATTATACCACTTTAATCATGGATTACACTCTTTTTGGGAGGATTTTCTGTCCCGATGACTTATTATTCGCCGAGATTTTTTTGGCTCCCTTCTTGCTTTTCTTACGTTGTCAAAAAACTCAAAAAACTCCGCCAAGAACGCTCTTCTTCTTCCTTCTCTCACTGAACATGACACTGAGCTTGAGGAAGCATTTCTCTCGGTCGGGGCGCGTTTTGGTTTCATGCTGTAGTCGACAACAAGCCGGGCCTACACGCTTCAGTCCGTGGTGGCATATTGCTATATGCAATATGCTACGACCATAACAGGGCAGAGTGGTCTGCGCCACCCGTGGTTCAGACGACGCTGAAAAATGGTCGACTGAGCTAGCCGGTCTTACACATAGGCCTCATCACTGCGGGCGCTCAATGTGTGTCACGTCCCACGACCCTATGCTTTCCTCATCCTCAGACTCTACTTCCGATGACACGTCGAGGACACATCCTTGAAGTCTCGTCAGTCTTCGATCAGACTTCGACATCCTTCTCCGTGTGGGGAAGCCAAAGCTACATCGACAAGCTGGCAACCCAAAAAATCCAGCCGGTCGATGCCTCTTTGCCTTCCTTCACCGAGATGCTGAGGAAGCCCCGCGATCAGTAACCTAAAGAACTGATCGCTAAGCTTTCCCGGCGCAACCTCTCACCCTGATCTCAGGCTGCGATTGTTCAAGGGTGTGTCTCCAAGGCGTCGTCGAAGTAGTGACATGTTGACAGCCGAATATGGGAATGGATTCCAACAGGTATATCACCCACCATTGACGGGGCAATAGGAGGGCTTCGTGATATCCTATAGTTTACCAGTTAAGCTGGCTGGATGCCTTCTTAGGGCTACCAGGTATAGATCTAGTACTACTATGTCCGACGATTAACGAAATGTTGCAGCTGGACAGACAAGGAAAAATTTTCCTCCTAATGAGGCCGATCCGGAAGGGACTATAAAAGGTTATCTACTCACAAGCGATAGGGGTGCTATAATGAGATTGACTTTCAACAGGTATATCACCCACCATTGACGGGGCAATAGGAGGGCTTCGTGATATCCTATAGTTTACCAGTTAAGCTGGCTGGATGCCTTCTTAGGGCTACCAGGAATAAACGACAATAAGTATCGACGATGTTTTCATACTGATGATCACTGCTTGATGTCTTTAGCGTGATAGACACCTAACAGCTTTCCCCGCAGATCCTCAAGTTCGTATAGTGAGTTTCCTTTTTTGGCTCTAACCCGACATTTAACAAATTTTCGTCCCAGTTTAGCACTAGTCTGCTGTTGGAAATTGCTTTGGGCAAAAGTCCTTCTAAATACCTCCTGACCAACTTTGAACTCGATGGGTTTTGCCCTGAGATTGTAGGCTTTTGAACCCTGTTCGAATGCGTGTTGTAAATTTTCCTGCACTCTCGCACGGATCAATCTCATTTTATCTTCTGCGTCCACTCTCAGTGGCTCATTAAGAGTTCCAATGCTCCTCAAGATGGAATAGGAGCTGCCATGTTCTATCATTTGTTGACCGAAGAGTGTTCGATAGGGAGAGAAACCAGTAGCTTGATGGAAAGAGCTCCGGAGGGAACTAGCTATTTGGCTCAGTTTCTCATCCCATCTGGTGTGTTCCTTCTGGATATAGGCCCTAATCCCTGACAACAGAGACCGGTTTACTCGCTCTGAGGCGTTTGCTTGCGGCGAGTAAACTGCCGTTCGCATATGCTTTACCCCATACTTTTCCAGTAGTCTGGCGAACTGAGCCGAGCAAAACTGGACTCCATTGTCAGAGACTATGGTCTCCGGAACTCCGAACACGTGAAACACTTCAGTCTCAATGAATTGGCATACATTGAGCGTAGACGCTTTTCTCATAGGTTTGAGAAGTGGGAATTTAGAAAAGTGGTCAAGAACTATCAGAATGCAGACGTTTCCTTTAACTGACCGAGGATATGGACCTAAGAAATCGACGTACAGCTTTTGCCATGGTCGTTCTATCACAGACTGGACTTTCATCGGTGGTCGCAAAATAGTATTAGGAGCCTTCGTTTCTTTACACACGTCACAGGCGGCTACGTAATTTCTGACATCAACTGTCATTCGTGGCCAGTACAGATGTCTTCGCAGACGTTCTAGGGTTTTCCCTATTCCTCCGTGTGAAGCTAGCGGCGGATCATGCGCTCTCGAAATGACGTCGGTGACAAGCCCACGTGGAATCCAAAGCTTCCACGCTTCTTCCTCCTGGATCGGATCGCCTGTTCTCGGAACAGTCCGAATATAAACGAAGCCATCCCTGACGCAAAGATCTGGTAGCTTGCCAGAAGTCGTTTTAACCTTATGCCTCAGTTCTTCATATTCCAACGAATTGAAATATGGCGAACTAAGGTCAACTTCCGGGCCAGGATCTTCGTTTGTGTTCATGCTGTCACAATGAATGCGTGACAGCGCATCAGGGACTACGTTCAGGCTTCCTTTCCTGTGTTCAATAGTGAAGTCGAAGCCCTGAAGCTTCAAACTCCACCGAGCAAGTCTTCCGCTGAGGTCCTTTTGAGACATCAGCCATTTCAAGCTCGCGTGATCCGTCACTATCTTGAACGGCATAAGCTCTATGAAGGGCCGGAACTTCTGTACGCTCAAGACTGCAGCTAGGCATTCTTGCTCTGTGACGGTGTAATTTCGTTGAGCGGAGTTCAACTTTTTCGAGACGTAGGCTATTGGCTTCTCGTGGCCATCGTCATCTAGCTGAAGCAACACTCCTCCAATACCTTGTTGGCTCGCATCGCACTGGATGACGAACGGTTTGGTGAAGTCTGGACTCACTAGCAACGGAGCAGAAGTAAGTTTTTGTTTGAGTAGATCAAGAGACGTCTGGGCTTCAGATGTCCATTTGAACTGACTCGGGTTTTTCAAAGTGTCTGTAATGGATGCAGTCAAATCAGCATAGTTCGGAATAAACCGCCTGTACCATCCTGCCATACCTAGTAGGCGTCGGGCTTGCCGAACAGTTTTAGGTGACGGATAGTCAACTATGGCTGATATTTTGTCAGGGTCAGTTCTCATACCTCCCCTTCCTACAATGAATCCCAGGTATTTAGTCTCCTTGATACAAAACTTGCTCTTCTCGACGTTTATAGTAAGGCCAGCTTTCCTCAAACAATCCGCTACCCTGGCTAGCAGCATGAGATGAGTGTCAAAGTCAGATGATAGAATTAATAAATCGTCTAAATAGACGAGAACGTTCTCACGAAGATCGAAAGGAATGACTTTATCCATGAGGCGGCACATCGTTTGGGGAGCGTTGCATAGGCCGAATGGCATCACTGTGTACTGATAGAGAGGGTGACCAGGTACTGTGAAAGCGGTCTTCTCTCTGGAATCAGTGTCCAGTGGGATCTGCCAGAATGCATCTTTCAGGTCCAGGCTCGTTATGTAGTTTGCCGGAGGAAGTCGACTCAGAAGTGCGTCTATCTGCGGTAGCGGATAGGCGTCCTTCTTCGTAACCGAGTTGACCTTCCTGGCGTCAAAACAAAGCCGGACCTTTCCAGGCTTCCTTACCAGAACAACTGGAGAGCTCCAAGGACTCTGGCTCTCCTCTATCACACCCAGTGATAGCATTCGCTCTAATTCTGCATCCATCAAACTTTGCACTGCCGGGGAAATCGGATAAAAGCGCTGTTTTATCGGGGCGGCGTCATTCGTATCAATCTTGTGAGTGACCAATGATGTTTTTCCCAGGCCTAAAGAGGCGAAAGAGGGGAAAAGCTGTTTTGTGCTCTCTAAGCGTTGGTGTTCTAAACTAGAAAGGATATGCCCATCGGTGTCAGAGGTAGCTATTCCACTTGGATTCACTTCTGCGACTATACCTAGGACATCCGGAGCTAACCCAAAGAGGCGCCAGAAGTCTATTCCCAGATATAGTGCCTGTGTGAGCCCAGGAACCACGTAAAAACGCACGTTTTGGGTCTTATCACGGAAAGTGACGTCCAAGTTCACATGACCATGAACAGTCGTCATGGCACCATTAGCTACTTGGACCTGTGTCCGATACTTCTTCCATTCAACCTCTGCTTCAGCAAGCTTCTCGAGAGCTCCCTGGCCTAGAATACTGACAGTGGCACCACTATCAAGTAATCCAGTCTCAGTTCGCCCGAGCAGCTTTACTTCTGCGTACGGTCGAATGTCGTCTGGCATCGACACGGAAATCTGTGCTAGTTTTTTCCTTTCCAGTTTCATTCGTCGACAGTATTCTCGCCAACGAACGGTTGATCTTTTCCTTTTCGGTCTCATGTCCCGGTCGGGAAACATAATCTCAGCTAACTCTGCTACTGAGGAGAAAATTCGGTCTCTTGCTGCTCTGTATCTCTGCAGACGCGTATGATACGGCGTCAGCGGATGTAAAACTGGCTCACGCCCACTCGTCATATCAGAGCTTGGTGGCCGTTTTAAGATAGAAATGGCAGGAGGCCAAATCTCCTGCTCAGTAACCTTGTCAGCTACACGTGCTATAGGTGTCAACGGGACATCGAAGAGTAAAGACTCTTCTAAGGAAGTGTTTAGTATTGTCATGGGCTCCCCAGAAGTGGAAATGGGAGCTTGAAGATCTGCAGAGAAATCCATCAAGTTCTCCGCCTCTTCCAGTGAAGTAATTGTACAATCCGGTGCTTTTCTGATATCACCAGAGTCACTGAATGATATCAGAGGACACGTTAGGGAGTTATCACGAGTGTCTACTAATGGAGCGGGCTTTCCTCCTTGTTCGTTACAGTTGCTGCTTGCGACGTTGACGCTGGTCGGGAAGAGGTGTTGGTATTCCCGACCCGTCTCTCGTTTTTCTGTCTGCAGTAGCGGCAATCAGGCTTGAAAACATTCTTGCGTCCGCATCCATAGCAGAACACAACTCGACTCGTCTGTCTACAATCTTGATAATAATGACCAGACTGATCACAATTCCAGCAGACAATAGCATTTTTGTTTGAAATACTCGATAGCTCACCTAGGCCGTGGTCACTGCCTGTCGCTGCTGCCAGTTCAGGGTCCAAGTTCTGAAAATTGTCAACTGCGTGCACTCGTTGGTTCCGGTACGGATTCCAACTACCAGCTGTAGCAATGCGTGTCTGCGTAGCTTGGATACGAGTAACCAGCGATCTCAGCTGTCCTATAGTATAAGTGGGGTGCAAACATATTTTTTCCTGGATCTCAGGCAACAAATTGGATTTAACAATCTCTAGAAACTCTTGGTCTGGCATGGCGGTCTGTAGCTGGTCACGCAGCAATACTAAATGGTGGTGATACATAGCGAATATTTCGCCAGGTTTTTGCTTTCGAGACATCAGCTGTAATCGTATTTTTAAATCATCCTTGGGCACTCCCCATTCCATGGACAATCCCATTTTGATGAATTCCCAAGTTGGGAAAGGGTTATTCCTCAATATTGACCAGTACCAATCTTTAGCTGGTCCTGTTAATAACGTAAGCATGTTCCTTACCAGCAGATCGAAATCTCCTTCCAGAGCGGAGTGCGTGAGCGCTTCGACTCTAAAAATGAATTCGTCTACCGGGAGCTCTGCGTTATTTCCATTGTACGTCAGGTTCCATCTACGGATGGGACTTCCGGATCGTCGCTGTCCTACATGTGCAGGAACACGAATAGGCGGTGTTGGTTGAGGTGGAGCGAGGTTTGGCATAGGCTGACCAAAGGCTGAAGGCGGTCTATGGAATGATTGTCTCCTTGTATTGGGAAAATCGTTCGACGTTCTTGGATTACCCATAGACGGGGGTGGTCGTGAAAAATCTATTGGTGGCACCATGGCTGCTACTTGCTGACGGACACTATCTACTAACTCAGACCGTAATGTACTGAGGCTGTGTTCGAGACCTTCACGTACCAAGTCTTTCATTTGAATGCGCAGGCCTGCCAGCAACGCATCCGTAGCAGCTGAGGTGTGGCCTTGGGCTGGTGGTAATGGACTGTCTTGCCGTGAGTTGGGATTAGTGAACGTCCGGGAATGCAAATTGAACATTCCTGGAGACAAAGAGCGTCTATTAGGTGGTGGTAGGTCGAAAGTAGGCAGATTGAAGCTCGGCACATCGTGCTTAGTAGACTTCACAGGCTTCACCTTCTTCGGTCTCTTTGGGATTGCACCTGTATATTCGATAAAGTCTTGTTGTGTAATATGGCACCGACAGTTAGGACAACTAGCATGTTCACCTATCCAATGCTGCAGGCATGCCTGGTGAAAAATGTGTTCACATTTGGTTATTACAGGCTTCCTTTCGACTGACCAGCTTGCATCACGACAGATGGAGCATGGTTCAGGTAGCATTGACATACCGTTTGTCGCAGGTGGTGGCGTTCTCACTGTACCCATAGTGAGTCAAAATTGAAAACGTTTTGCAAACCAAAGGTTCGAAGAAGAATATCAGAGAAATTAAAAAAAAAGGTCAAAAATCGAGATCACAGGCTCAAACAGGATCGAAGCTAACGAGCTACTAAATTTGAAAGTTGGGATGAGATACTATGATCCAAGGAAATATCTTCCCAAGCGTCCGAAGAAATTTTTTTTTTTTTTTTTTTTTTAAAAATAAATTTTGCAAAACAAGGACTCGAAGAGTTAATTTAAGCTTCTTAAATCGAGATAATATGAGGATTGAATCCCCAGAACAAAAACCGATGTCAGGAAGCGTCAATAACTTCGTCGACTAAATTCTCATAAATTCTGCAAACTACGAAGAATCCAAAAAAATCGCAAAGACAGGTCAAACGTTTCAACAATTTTCAAAGATCAGACAATTTCTCCCTCACCTCCCGAAGCTAACTCCCACATAGGAGGTCAGGTCGCTCTCTCTCTTCCAAGGTCATAATACAGATATAAGCAAGTGACGTGAGTGTGTGCATTGAAAAAGTCGGAGCTCTTGCAGAAATCTGGGAAGAGTAAAGTCGGAGGTATCAAAGGCTGAGAATGCTGCCAGAGATTCTTCAGCCAGGCAGTTAGCAGTATGCCAACTCCTGATCACTGAAGATCTCCAGCATCAATCCCATCCTCCGAGAACTCGTTCTCTTCTCCTCACCGAATCGTCGTGTCCAGCTAGTTCGCTAGCCGGGCAGAGTCATGAGTCTGGTCAACTAATTAGCTGGAAGCCAAGAAGTTGTCTCGCAGATTCATAACTCTGTCCAGCCAGTTGGCCAACAGAGACATGTCCCCACAAGAGCTCAAACGAAAGATTTCGTGAGGCCACCTACCATTTCCATGGCAGAAGGCCAGCGGGAAAGATCATCCAAAAACATTTCAAAAAACTTTCAAAAAAATTCAACAACTGTTCAGGCTTGAGGCTTGACCGAAGTCAAACCTAAAGCCGGATTTCAACTTCCAAAAACTTTCATTAAATTCAAAAAACGTTACTTTACTTTAATCCAAAAATTCAAAATATCAAAGACTTCCAATAAAACTTTCAAAATATTACGTTACTTTACAAAAAAAAAATTTTCACAAAACCAATTAGACTCAGGTCCACCTATATCTTCTACTGGATGTGAGACTTGAGGTCAATCAACTGGCAGATACCAGATGATCATCTCTCTCAAAGTCTCAGTCCCCAGTAAAATTTATATTTAGACCACCGAAGTCTAACTGAGGTGGCCCCACGTTGGGCGCCATTTTGTTATGGAAGTATGTTGAAGGCGACTTGACCAGGACGTTAAGTCCAAACTGCCAGCATGAGCTGACAGATCGCCTGATGACAGCGATAGCACAGGGCGGCACGCTAGCACCTCGGCTAAGGATGGCGGAGAGTGTGGGGGAGTTCCCGAAATACCTGCCGCATGTCATCATCCATAGACAAAAAAAATTTTCGTGCCTGCACTACAAAAAACGGCACACACTCGGTCCTGAAGGGACCTTTACGTCACTTACCTGCTTACTGCTGAATTGAAGGCGCAGATGTTATGCCTTCTTGGCCTTGCCCCATCCTCCCTTTGACTTGGGGGGCACTATTTCCAAGTCCCTTTGGCTGACCTGTAGAAGAAATTAGAGCGGACCTATGCGACCTTCATGTTAGAGGGCTCCAGTAAATGTGAGGGAAGAAATAAAAACGTTCAGCAATTCATATTTACGTTATAATGAAATAGGTTTAATGTCTAATTTATACACTAGCATTTCTTACTTTTGTAGTATTTAGATAGATTGATAGTAGTATTTAGATGCTAATACACTGCTTCATTTTGTTATAAACGCTATATTAGTACGAAATTACAAGTGATTTCGTTTTTTTGTTTTTTTTTTTTTTTGTTGCTTAAATTCACCCCCGTAGGATTCTGATTTTGGTATCTTACTTCTGATTGTCCTGTCATGTTCTACAATACTAAAGTGGATACGACAGATTTTACTTAAAGGTTTATATACTACTACGCTACTATGCTAGTTTCGCGAAGGCAACCCGAAGAAATAATTATCAAGCCGAATTTCACAAAATTGATAGTTGGAATGTTCACGTATCCAGCAGGCCTCCTGAAGCGTGTTCTCCAGCTGCACTGAAATTAAAAGAAAAATAATAGACGAAATAAATGACCACGTCCGAAATCCCTTTGGGTTGCACTTTTACAGTACTACTAGTCTGTGCCTCACCGAACTGGGTATAATCACACCAACTATTTTCTTCCCACTCTTGGTAACAAAACTAATAACGCATCTATGCCTGACGAATTTAAAAAAAATTAAGGTAGCCTATCAGTAGACTACCTGTGGGTATGTTTTTACTAAATTTCTTAATGCTTATAGGTCCTCTGACACTTTCACACAAGCCGCTAACCAATTCATCTTAAGAAGCGTTAGCACTTGTATCTGATTGGGATATAAGCTATCATCACATGATATAGCCGGTTTCAATAACAATTGCTAGTATATAAGTAAATAAATATAGTTGTTTTAGCGAACGAATTCCTATATATATATCCAATCAAGAAAGCCGTGTATGTCTAAGCGTATAACTATATGTAACTCATTTAACTAATAAGATGATTTTCAAACATACATATGAAATCAAATGAATTTAACGAAAATACCTGAGTTACTTAATACCTACATATATATATCAATTGAAAAAAATATAGTTTATTTAATGAAAGTACCTGAATTATTCACTATATATATCAGATCAAAAAATATGGTTATTTAATGAAAGTACCTTAATTATCTACTATATATCAGATCAAAAATATGGTTATTTAATGAAAGTACCTTAATTATCTACTATATATCAGATCAAAATTAGTTCATTTCACAAATAAGGTTGACGTCTGAATAGATACTCAAATAGAGACTATATATTGGTATCCAGGTCTATACATGTACTTCACCTAGCGAAGATCGGTAGAATTCTGCATGTCGCATAAGCCACAAATCGTTGTATATGAGTTGCTACATATGATGTATGAATATAGTCATCCCACAGAAGTGGGGGCCTCGCCGGTACTTCAGGAATGTGGGCTTCTCCGTTTTTGTTTGCGTAATCGAATCAGGTAAGACTGAATCACTTACTTGTACTAGATGGTTCTGGAAGTGTTCATTATTATGTGGAGGATACATATGCTCATCTCCTTTCTCCAGTAATCCTCTGGTGCTAAATCGTCGTGCTGGGCAGCTAGGCTTAGTTTTGTTTCCTATTTACGATATTTATTTCACAAATCGATTTTCTTGACATTATACCACTTTAATCATGGATTACACTCTTTTTGGGAGGATTTTCTGTCCCGATGACTTATTATTCGCCGAGATTTTTTTGGCTCCCTTCTTGCTTTTCTTACGTTGTCAAAAAACTCAAAAAACTCCGCCAAGAACGCTCTTCTTCTTCCTTCTCTCACTGAACATGACACTGAGCTTGAGGAAGCATTTCTCTCGGTCGGGGCGCGTTTTGGTTTCATGCTGTAGTCGACAACAAGCCGGGCCTACACGCTTCAGTCCGTGGTGGCATATTGCTATATGCAATATGCTACGACCATAACACAATCGGATGAGGACCCGCTATGACTTACGTGCGAATTCAGCAGGATTCAATGAAGGTGATCTTGTTTGGCTGTACCGACGTAAGGGACGTTCTCCAAATTCACAACAACACTGGGAGGGACCGTATTCAGTAGTAACTAGAATAAATCACGTAGTATACATGATTCAACGTGGTACAAGAGGCAAACGAAAAATCGTTCATCTGGACCGCTTGTGTCAATATTACAAGCATCAAGACCGAGGACCAC
The DNA here is from genome assembly GCA_963924295.1 of Dioctria rufipes. Lineage (NCBI taxonomy): Eukaryota > Metazoa > Arthropoda > Insecta > Diptera > Asilidae > Dioctria > Dioctria rufipes. The sequence continues at coordinate 152,696,343 of OZ002743.1, read as the reverse complement.
CTGTTGTTCGGGACGAACAATTTTAAGAAGGGGGCAGTGTTACGCGCAATAGAAAGAGACAACTGGTGACATCTACTGGCAATGGAGAGTAAACAACTTCAGGTTCGGAGAATCCATCACAGAATCTTCGGGAAGGTTCACGAATAGAATGAATAGAAAAGTCCAGAAGGTTCTAGAATAGAACACTCTAGAATAATCTGGAGAGTTTCTAGGGTTAACGTGAGAAAGTCTTGTTATTAGATTGCGATAATTGAAAGTACAGTACTAATTGAAGGTTTGTGAATTGTATAAGATTAGAGCGAAATAAAGAACTTATATATTAAATATTTAAATACACACTTCAGACACTTTCACAAATCCTACTGCAATCAACGAGGTAAGAACTGAAGGAGATGCAAATGAGAAAATATCACGTACCCATTTCTAACACATTAACACTGATACTGTTTGTATATAAGCACCGTAAGATTTGTACACCTGTGCACAATTGTACAACCTATGCGCAATTTTAATCGCTTTTACTTTCGTATACTCAAAAGTATTTACTGAATTTGCAAACATGAACGTAAAAACGTTAATAATTAAGAAGAAAAGTTCAGTGGTAAAAAGTTTGTGAGTAATATTTGCTTCGTGCCCCTACGGTTATTTCACGGGTTTTCCTGCGTCAATGCGCCAATCCCAAAACAAACCAAACCTAAGTATGGATTTGACAGTGAATACCAAAAATGGCGGAATGAAACATACACAAATGCAGGGCAATCTTGGGTACGCTAATGTGGACAGATCGTACATAAGATTGCATCTCCTTTAGTTATTACTTCGTTGACTGCAACGATCCTATACACATATGTATACACAATGAATGCGCATTGCGGACACTTCTTGGCACAAGTTGAAATTTAATGATTATAACAAAAACAAAATATGTATTGCCCATTGTCTGCTCTTTCAAATAATTATTATTTTATGAATTTTAGAAAATTAAATTTTTCATGCTACAGTTTTGAGGAAATACCTTGAAGGACACTTGAAATTCACACTTCAGGCACTTCCACACATACTACTGCAACGATTGCGATATGTATTCACATGCATGCAAATAAAATAAAATATTTCGTATGCACTTTGAATACACATCGCAAGCATTCAGCTATGAATGAAATATCATGAAGGACACTTTAAATTGTTATGGTATTATGTTGAGAGTGATTTGCTTGGACGTGAAGTCCAGACTGCCAGCATGAGCTGACAGATCACTCGGTGGACAGCGTTGACTGCAGGGGGGCACGCTAGCTCGCCTTGTTTACAAGGATTACATTTATTTGTTTTATGTTCACCCCCGTAGCAAGTTACTTTATGATCTACGACTACTCGAATAGATTTGCGCAATAAAAGAATAAAATTCAAGAACCTAACTTACGATTTAGATATATACATAGGAATTACATGTTAGAACTGCTGGAGGTAAATCCCAGCCAGAGTAAGTTATTGTTACCCGATGAAAACTTTTCCTCCACGAAGACCTTCTGGAGCAAATACAGTCCTGTAAAGAAAGGAAAGAAAAAAAACTAGTACAAGTCCGACCAGGATTTCCTTTACATCATAGCATCCCCATAATCATCATACTACAAGTATGTAAGTATGATCCCTTAAGTCTAACCAAGAGGTAAGCACACTAAGTCATGAATTATTCATAAAGACCAAATTGTAAGTAATTAGCCCCGGGTCGTTGAATGCTATTACACGTTTACACGCATACTACGAAGGTAAGTAAAGGTGTTCTAAATTATATCTGTTTGAGCGATATGCATTAGTTACTACGGTACGCTTAGCGATAAGGTAAGCGTATATGTGAAAAAAATGTGCTAAAACTATGTCCTGTCAGTTGACACAGGAAATGTATAGAAAAAGAATATTAGAAATTCAGTTATGATAATTGCTACGGCAAGTATATATAGGAAACTATGATTAATTTGATAAAAATGTTAAAGTATCTCTGTTTCTACGGCATATGTATATAGATAAGTTATGAAAAAAGTAAATTATGTAAATTTATGCGATAGATATACTGGACTACGACTTTTTGATTAATACTGAACGTCGACTTATTTCGTCTCTAATCATCTGCCTGATTCATGTAAAATGATATTTTCTTGCAGCCAATTGTTCGAGTGCGCCTCCGCCTTCGCCCTTTCTCTTCAAGGAAGAAAGTGATGATGAATCATATATGTGCTCCTCGACGTGCACCAATGTGCTACTGGTCTTGGTCAGAGGTGGGCACCTCTATCGTAATTTAGGTTTTCTGCAAGAGTATTGCCTTGGAGGTCACTTGTAAAATCTCAAAGCCTGGGTCATCGGGCGTACTTGTAGTAGAACCAAATTGCGCCTCGACTTGCCTATAGCTAAGGTACTGGGTACTGTCGTATGTTAGGTTGTGCGCATCCCTTTTTGTTTACTTTTGTCGACAAATTAAAGTTTTTAATAATGGGAAACGATACCTTATTTGGTGATAAGATTTGTGCTTAATACTTTTCATCCACCGTCGTAGACGATGCCTCGATGGCAAAATGTTGGGTAAATTTTTGTTGATTTCACGGTCTCTTCGTCCAGATTTATCACGGTAATCCTCAGGTATACTGGGTTTTTCTTGTTCCTAGGCAATACTTTTATTGAGCGTTTAACCGCTGATGCTTTCGTTTCACTTTATTTTTCTTTACTTTTATTTCAAACTTTTTTGTAGACTTTGTAAAAAAAAAACAAATTTTGCTTTTTCACTTGGCAACCTTCTTCTCCTTTTACGCGCCGGAAAAAAACCCTTCCTCTTCTTTTTCTTTCTCCATACAGAAAACAGTAGGTCGAGTGTACATGGTGTATTTAGTCTCAGTGTAGCATACTACTACATGCAGTATGCTACGACCATAACAAAATACACACTTCAGGCACTTCCACAGATCCTACTGCAACGATGACTGTGATCACTATACACATATGTATGTTATGGTTGTAACGTTTTGCATATAGCAATATGCTACCTTGTTAAGACTGCAGCGTGTATGCCGGCGGCTATCAATCAGAATATTCGAAAGCACCCAGACCGAGAAAAGTGTGTTTCCTTGAGCTCGGTGTGACATGCTGATGAGAAAAGGAAAAGAAGAAGAAGACAATCTTCTCTGTCATTTGTAATCCATCGAACAGCTGCATCAGTGAGGGAACAAAAATAAAGTTCCGCAATCATCTGCGAGTAAACACAGCCTGTAAGTAAATTTAGAATATTTTTCAGTTCGCATACTGATCTATTTTCAAATAATCTAGTTATTTTGCAACCACCCCGCACCAGGAAAGAAATCATCGGACCTCTGGCAACAGAAAAGTTGCTCACGGTCATTGTAAGGGTTCTCTTGTGTAGAAAAGCAGGAAGGTATAGTGAAGAAAAATTTAGTGCAGCACACAAAAAAACAAAACGAATGTAAATTGCGACGGGTAAAAATTAAAATAAAGGTAATTGTGAAATTTTGAGGCAAGGTTCCCAAATTGAAGGATCGATTTTCCTGGATTTTTCCAGAAGGTATTATAGATTTTCTGCTGTAACAATAAAGGAAAGAAAAGCGTTTTTTCCTGATATTCTAAGGATCCAGGAATCTCTGTACAGGAAAGGAAAAGCATTTCTGTGGGGAGAATTATATCCAAACTTGAGCATCACGTTTGTGATTTGATTCTCGCTGACACAGAGATATCGTCGCTTACACAGGGGTATCTTTTCTTGCGGCATAATACGTAGCCAAGTGCAGAGACTCTAATTACACCCAAACGCGTCTTGGCGTTGTCATAGGATCTCGGATAGAGTTCCAGCAGCTATTTTAGCGTTAGTAGTCGCCCATTGGCACACACCCGTCGAATGGAAAAAGGCGAACTGGGCAGTACCTGGCATAGGTGCTCCAAAAGGAAGACCCTAGTGTCGGACGCTCTTCCCAGCAATTGGTATCCAGCAGCGTCGTGTTAGAGAAATAAGATTTTTTGAGTTTGGCTTAAAAAAGGTTTTGATCGCATTAGTGTTGTACTCGCGGTATAAGATAAGGCATAAGATAGCATAGTTAGCAGACTCATCCTACAGAGTTGATGGCAATTTAGGCCGAAATAAGTTTAATTTTTGCAATTTAATAGTGGCTTCATGGAGCATCTTACCTTTGGAGGCGCCTCTACGGGGGATTTCTATCAGCAAAGTATGTAAGTGATGAACAACATTTTTTTTACTTTGTATATTTGCCACAAGATATCATAGCAGAATTCGAATGATGAACAAGTTTTTGTCAATTTACCACACTAATATTGTAGTCGCATTTATAGATTACATTCGGAAATCGACGAGTTTTGGCGATTTGCTATGCTAATATAATAAGTACATTTGAGCTTCACATATAAACTTTTGAAATTTTTTTTTTTATTTTTTTTATTGCCATACTACTATAGGGTTTGTATTTAAGTACTATAGGATGATTTTGAGAATTTTTTTTTTTACCTTTCAGTTTAGTCGCGGTACTCTTATAGCGTTTATATATACAGGGTGATTCAGATCAAGATACCTTCTGGTATACCACGTGATTCCTTGAGGTAAGATGATCTAAGAATTGTTCCACATACCCCCCCCCCCCGTCCCCCTTAGAAACCTTCCTTTAGGAGTTGTGGCCAATTGAAGATTTCGCCAATATTCGTGAGAATAAATGAGTATAAGTTTTTAACCACCCTATAGATTTTGGTTATTGTTCACTTATTAAATAGCCAAGAATGGTAGCTGTCGAAAAGTGTATTACTCTGTATTTTTTAATTAAGCTTCTTTAAATTACTCTCAAATATTTCCAAAATTTTAATTTTTTTACACACAAAAGTTTTTGAAATAAATAACGGTATTTATTTATGTAAAAAAAACCAAGGTAATGCGAAATAGGAACCTTGACATGTTTTTGTTTTCTTTTTTGCTTATCTTTCTCTATCTCTTCTTTATTCTTTTTTATCTCTTTTTATTAAATCTTTGTAATGCTTCTGTCATCCGCAAAACGATCACTGAAACTGATGATCTATACTCACGTCTGCTAAAGTTCTTCTGGTTTTCGTACATTAAAAATAATGGGCGATAGTATCTCTCCATTGGTGAAAGTAAGAACGCTTTTTAATGTCTTCAGTTCTCGCGCGAATGGGTTTAACATATGCTGTTTCAATGCAAGAAGTCTTAGAAATAAAGTCGGTCTGCTGCAGGAAATTTTCTCCGGTACTACTGTCCATGCATTATTAGTATGTGAGACCTGGCTTACTAGCGATCTAGCCTCACAATCGATATCTTTGCCAGGTTACACTGTATTACGAAATGATCGTGTTGGCAGAATTGGAGGAGGCGTTGCGATCTATGTTCATAATTCCTTAAAGGCGACGGTAACACAATCTTCTGCTGTAGAAGATAAATTTGAATTCTTAAGTGTTGAGGTTGACTCCGGTTTCGAAAAGTGTCTCCTAGTAAGCAGCTATTGTCCGCCAAATATTTTTAATGATGAAACTGCTATGCGTTTCAAAGACTCAGTGTTACAGCAGATCCTAAAAAGTGATAATGTAGTCGTTTGCGGTGATATAAATGTAAATAATCTTAGTTCTTGTTCTACTACTGAGAATTTACATTACTTATACAGAACGCTCAACTTAAAAATGGTTAATAGCCTGCCAACTTATTTTAATACTGCTAACCCATCTCAGCTCGACCATGTACTTACGACCGATATTGACAAGGTTCTATTTCATAATCAAATTAGTCCACCAAGTGAATTTGATCATGATTTTCTATTCATGACCTATGACCTTAAATCGAAACCTGTCCCTAGAGTAACTTCTTTCTCGTATCGCGACTTCAAAAATATAAATCTTGAACAGCTTGTATCTGAATGCCGACAAACATCATGGGAAAACATATATAACTCAGTATCTGTAGATGACAAGGTAGCTACTTTTGAAGTCACACTTTTAAATCTATACAATAAATATGTCCCACAGCGAATTTGTATTATCAAAAATAAAGGTTGCTCATGGTTAACGCCTCAAATTCACAGTCTACTGGCGGAACGTGATTTCCTTTATAGACGCTATAAAGCTACGCGCTCTGATGAAGTTCGTAGGATGTACAAGAAAGTTCGTAATAGAACCAGTGTACTGATAAGATATTCAAAGCAAGCTTATTTTAATAGTAAACTAGACGTGAAATTACCACCAAAGAAACTATGGGCAAACATTCTAAGTTTTGGGATACATGGACGTGAATCCATAAAAGTATGTGTAGATCCAAATGCATTGAATAATTACTTCGCAGGAAATTCGTCAGCACCTAATACTTTTTCACAAGCTTCACTCACTGATATTTCTGCTGGATACTTTTATTCTGATGGTTTTGCTTTTCGAAACATTGATGAAAGAGAAGTTTTACTGACTATGTCCTCTATAAAATCTAATGCAACGGGACCAGATGAGCTACCTCCCCGCTTTGTTAAATTGATTGGACTAGATATAGCTAGGATACTAGCTCATATCTTCAACTACTGCCTCATGACATGTCAGTTTCCTACTCAATGGAAAAAAGCCCTAGTGGTACCCATTCCAAAAAAGTCGAATAGTTCTCTGCCGAGTAATTACCGTCCAATTAGTCTTCTCTGTTTCTTTGCCAAAGTATTTGAAAAAGTGCTCTATTCGCAAATCACGGAATATATAGAGCACAAGGGTCTCTTAACCCACTGCCAATCAGGTTTTCAGGTTTCCGCTGTAATGATAGCTGTGAAACTGCGATGCTTAAAGTAACATCTGATATTCACGAGGCTTTAGATAATGATCATCTATCAATATTAGCACTACTAGATTTCAGCAAAGCGTTTGACTCTATTGACCATCGTCATTTGCTGCAAAAGCTCTCTCGCAAATTCTCTTTTTCATCATCAGCAGCTAAACTAATTTGCAGCCTTCTAAATAGGCGCAGCCAAGTGGTAAGAGTACATGACCAGATCTCAGATATAGCATTCTTACACCGCGGTGTTCCTCCAGGATCTATATTGGGACCATTATTATTCAGTCTTTACATAAATGACCTTCCTGATGCCGTCATGGATGCATCTATTCATATGTATGCTAATGATGTACAGATATACTTAACCAGACCCATAGGCTTACTGGAAGACTGTGTATGCCGGTTAAACGATGATCTACAACGCATTTATAACAGGTCTTTGCTCAATAAATTAGACTTAAATCCTGACAAATCTACATGCCTGGCAGTTTATAGGAATAAAATCGATTCTGTATCTTTACCAGCCATATTTCTGAATAAAACGAGACTTGTATACGTTAATTCTGCTAAAAGTCTGGGCTTTGAACTCAATTCAAAATTTTCTTGTTGTGACCACATTAGTGCTCCCTTAGGTAAAATATATGGGTACTTAAGAAGACTAGGGCTAAATTCAGAACTACTAGCACTCCATGTTCGGAAAAAGCTTGTCAAATCCCTAATTCTTCCCTACTTTACTTATGGCTGTATAATATTTTCCTCGCTTGACTCCGTCTGCCGAAGAAGGCTCCTAGTGGCTTATAATGATGTACTTCGCTTTATATATAAACTATCTCGAGGTAGTCATATCTCCCCATATATTACTTCTTTGCTTGATTGCCCATTAGAAGCCTACTTAACTCAATATAGGCTAAAGTTTTTACATCGACTCATTTTCAGCCAGCAACCCGGATACCTATTTGAGTTTCTTGCAGTCGAATAGACATAGGAATCTCCTAATACCCGATGTAGATTTCAATACGGGCAGCGTTCCTACTTTGTCCAATGCGTTCGCAAATGGAATCTGTTACCACATGATATGCAACTTACTAGGACCAGGGGGACTTTCAGTAGACAATTAAAGTCAATTGATATAGTATAAAAATCAGATCAGCTCGTTTTGGATGACCTTGCTAAGTAAATATTTACCACCTTAGTTTTTATTGGATTGCATTATTTAGTTATCTTTATTTTTATTTTTCTAAATTTATTATTTTTTTTTCTCTTAATTTTCCTTTCTTTTTCTATTTTCTTTTCACTTAGCATTATTTTAATTTTACTCATTTCTTCATTTGTTAGTACATATAAGTCTCTTGCTTTAACTTTTTTTTCCACGTTGAATGCCTACATGTAATGTACATTTAAAGATCTTGTTATCTTAGTACTGTTCCAAATAAATGTATTATTATTATTATTATATCTATAACGGTATCGCACAAATTTTTCGTTCGTTCGGCTATTAAGTTTTTAATTCGGTTTCGGTCTCGGTGCTAAATTGCAAAATTTTTTGTTTAAATTCGCCGGCACACATTCGGTCCTGAAGGAACCCTTACATCACTTACCTACATCCCGTGGGAAGGCGCAGATGTTCTGCCTTCCATCGCCGTTGCCCCAACCACCCTGCGATACTGTGGGCGATAATGAACAGTATCCCATTTAGACCTGAAAAGAGAGAGCGTAGTGGACCTAGGCGACCTTCCTGCGAGAGGGCTCCAGGAAAGTGAAAGGAGAAATAAAAGCGTTCAGCACTTCATTTTTACGTTATAATTGAGAGTCCTAGACTACAATTCTTGCTCAAGACATTTTCGAAAATAAAATATACTCATAATCATGGATTAATTCTAAACAAATAAATGTTAAATAAAGTTAATTCTAATGAAAGCATTATGAATTGAATGTATATTCTAATAATGCAAGAAAATCTTAAAAGTATATTTGAAATAAGGAAGTTCACAAAGGAAAGAATGGTGAACAAAAAGGCAAAAATTGAATTTTTTTAAAGCAACTTATAAAAATTGATCATATCAGAGGAGAAAACTTTGTATATCATGTTTTTACTAGACATTTACGGAATCATTAAAGGTAATAAAAGGATAAAACTAGAGAAACAACTCATGACAATACATATTTGTAAATTTTAAGGTACAGCTTTGTATTGACTTTTAGTTCAATATTATGTATCTGTACTTGTACTACTTAAAGCTAAGCGTAAATCGTATTGTATCTAATACTACCATCGTTGTATATACTAGATTATATACTAACTACCTAATAATATACTGAATAAGGAGAACTTTCTATAGGAGGATTTTACTTTTTATGGAATTTTCAGCGTAAACCATTTTTCCATGAACTGTTTTTTTTTTAAAGTATCTAAATTCAAATTAACAAAAAAAAACAATTACGTAATTGTTATCAGCTGTATGAAGGATTTTAAATTGAATTTACAAAATAATTTAAGGAAAAATATTTACTACGCAATTTAAGGTCAGTCCAAAAGAATTTAAAAATTTTTTTTAAATATCAGGATCATCATTCATCATTTATCTTTTTCAATCATTCGAATGTTACATACGGGAGTTATTGTAGTTCTTTATCGAGCTCTTTCCACTTTACTCTTCATCTTTTACCATTTTATAAAATTTTTTTTTTCACGGAGCATGGAGGACAAGATAACTGCTGTGAAATCACTGGACCCTTCTTGCACCCCCTTGAACAATCATAGTTATTTCTGATGGTCTACGTTTTCAAAGTAATCTTTACGCTGATAACAGACTCTAAAATCCCTATCCTGAACTTATTTAATTTGTTGACACTGATCACAGTTCTCTCTAACCCCTACCCATTTCAAAGAAAGTCCTATTTAGAATATTAAATAAGGGTTTGATGAACTTAAATATGCATTTAAATCGACTCTTAATGGCTTTGATGTGTTTTTGAAAAGATAACAAGTAAAAAAGCTAGAATTGGTCTAAGACCAATTCTTATGATACCCGTATTAAATTTCGTATGGTCACCGATCTATTCAAGTTTGATTTTGAAATTGTTTTTCGCATATATTTCTAGAACGGTTTGTCGCACAGAAAAAATGATCATGACCAATTTTATAGAATTTCGTATTCTGCAGAAGTTTTTAGTACAATAAAAATGTCTTGGACTGATCGTTTTCAAAGTATACGTATAAAACCTAAATTTTTATATGGCAACACCAAGAAGGAGTTGCCCGATTTAGTCCATTTTTGACATTTTATTTGCTAATGTAGTAAAAACATCATGTACGAAATTTCAGCTCTCTACGTTGATGCGTTCTCAAGCAGTGTCCAAATATATAGCGGAAAACAAAATTTTTATATGGCAACCCTACGAAGGAGTTGCCCGATTAGTCTCTTTATCGAACTTAATTTTACTTTTTTTTTAAAGTCCGTGCACAAAATTTCAGCTCTCTAAGTATACGTGTTCTCGAGTTATCGTGCGCACGGACGGACGGACGGACGGACATGCAAAAATCAAAATAACTTTTAATATTATGAAAGGGTGTCCAATCCATTTTGCTCTACCATCATTATTTCGAGGTGTTACAAACGAAATGACAAACTTAGTATACCCCTATGATTTCATCTAGAGTATAAAAAGGTCTCTGTGTTGAAGCCTCTAATCATTGATATAAACAACCTACCTCTAAGTAATCTTACTTGAGCATTCTTGGAGTTTTAAACAATCCCAGCTAGACTGACCATATCATTTCTATTGAACAAAAACTGGTGCGGTGATTCCGTTTACTATTATCGGTTTTTTTGGTGATGCTGGAGTTCCTGATATTGATGATTTTGACTTTTCTTATTATTTTCGGATAAAATTTTTGGTGCGACTAATGCACCACCGCCACCCGTTGCTGCTTCGAAAATTGGTCCTTTATTTAATATAGTTGTTTGTGAATTTATTGAATTTTTAAGTAGATGATTCGCTAGCTGGTTATTATGCAGATCGTGGTGGTGGTGGTGGTGCTGATTTTTAAGATTTTGCACTTGATATGCAAAAGGAAATGATTGTTTTGCTGTGTTTCACTTCCACTTAAATAACCTCGAGAAACTGGCTTCAAAATAATTTGCACCTTAAAATCTTGCACAATCTTTATATCATCGCCAATATAGTTATTCGCGGCGTAGAAGCGGCGACATTGTTGCTGCCGGAATTTCGATGCTTTTTCTCTCCGGATTTTCTCACGGTGAGGGGTTGATTTACTCGCCGATGTTGATGGAAAATTCTGATTTCGTTTTGGCTCCACTTTTCACGTCTTTACGTGTGCAAGGTTTGACAAGACAGATGTCGATTGTCTTCTTCTTCTCAATGACCAGGTAAGAGCTCGTCGATTTTGGGTGCGTTCGGGCTGTCGGTTTGACCGCAGGCCGGCATATATGCTGCAGTACGTCTCAGTGTAGCATTCTGCTATATGCATTCCGCTACGACCATAACACAATAACAAAAGTAGTTTAAAGACTCACTTCATTTCAACGTCACTTAATGACGCTCTCTACAAAAATGGCTTCCAAAACTAAAACTAATAACAACAAGTGTTCAGCTGAACTTGCAGGTTGTATCGAAAATACACATAGACACGCCGCTTATAGAGGAGAACATGACATATTACTCACACGCAAACATTTTTGTGTGTGTCAAAATATCATGCAGTCACCATTCTCCGTATCCGCTTAATTCGCTGCGTACATCGTACGTACACACTTGTTCCACATTTGCACCCCCTTAACTTGAAAATTCTCGGTTCAACGAACAATGCATATGCGCATGTATTGTGCACTTGAAACTTGGGCTTGGTATTGTTATGTTCGTAGCGTATTGCATATAGCAATATGCTACACGAGAGACTGCAGCGTGTATGCCGGCCGCTGTCAATCAGAATATTCGAATGCACCCAGACCGAGAGACGTGCGTTTCCTCGAGCTCGGGGTGACATGCTGATGAGAAAAGGAAAAAAAGAAGAAGACAATCTTCTCTGTTATTTGTGATCCATCGAGCAGCTGCATCAGTGAATGAACAAAAATTAAATTTCCGCAATCATCTGCCAGTAAACACAGTCTGTAAGTAAATTTAAAATATTTTTCAGTTCTTAGACTGAACTATTTTCCAATAATCTAGTTATTTTCGTCTACCCAGCACAAAATCCGCCACTTTTTCGGGCAGGAAAAATTACTTGGCTGGAAGAACAGTCACCTCTTCTTTATTCAAAAAGGTGCCTAAGGATATTCTAACGTATCAATTACACCAACGCTATACTAATTAGTGGCAGCCACTGTACCTTATTGCAGAAAGTGCAAAGAAATCTGAACAATATTAATTGGATAGTTTATATATACGGAGAAAACTTGTACCAGTGCAGCATTTTGCTTGATTTATAGTTCCAGACTTTATGGTTGCAACGTCGGAACGTGTAGAGTATTACTTTGTAAAAGTGCTGAAAAAAGGCTCCGTGATTTGTTCAATTTTCTGTGGACCATAATGTATTAAACAACGATGAAATGCTACGGCTAAGGCGAATTGCTTTGGATATACAAAAGTAAGAAAATTTCCCATTTATAGCACCAGATGCTTAGGATATTATATAGGCAAAAGAGGCTATAGAGATTGGGATCTACTTACTGAAGCATGAAGTGAACTTATTATAGCTCAGACAGAAATCGCTAGTGGAATTACGGTAGATGATTTCTGTCAATTTTTACTGCTAATGTCCAGTGGAATGTGTAAAACTCTCCAGGATATTTATTCCGGTGATACTGTCAAGGAAAATAAAGAGATTGTTAGAATGACATCAAAAGAGTTCGAAACTGGTACTTATTTAATAGATATTGCACAATTGTTATGGTCGCAGCGTATTGCATATAGCAATATGCTACACGACGTACTGAAGCGTGTAGGCCGGCTGCGTCAAACACACAAAAAATGAACGCACCCTGGCCGAGAGAAATGCGTTTACTCTCAAGCTCGTGTGACATGCGACTTGACAGTGCTGACAAAGAAGAAGAAGATCATTAACATGTCATATTTAGTGAACATGTGTGCATAGAAGAAATTCCTGGAATTATAATTATCGAAATTCCCCAACGACATAGGGCCCAGAAAGGTAATAATTCTGATTAAGTTTGGTAGAGTCACATCCAATAAACAAAACACTTTAGGAATTCCCATAAAGCACCTGATAATCAAAAAAAGAAATTAGAAAAGAAAAAAAGAAAAAAGCCTCCAGTGGTTTGCGTCGTATCGAGAAGGGACAAATAACTTGGTCAGTACTTAGACTTCCATCACTATCCAGAATTTTACGAAGTAATAATTTTTACAATATTTAGTGCACGCTAAGTGAGCGCCCTGTTTAGCAAATCGCTTTCAATCAGACTGTAAGTCTGCATCATTGACATCTCACATTGGTCGCTCGGAGGAGGATAATAATCCTCAGCTTACAATAGCACTCGTTGCGAGGAATTAAAAATCACTGGGCTCTGGTTACAGCCGGAGGCAGCAGGAGGAATTTCCCTTTTTTTTTTTGAACATCGAAGCCAAAACAGCTGGAGTTTTATACACACTTCCCCCATGGAATTATCTTCTGAACTTCGAAAAGGAATCTATGCACGAGACAAGTAGGCTCTTGATAGGAAGTTTCAATTACTTTAAAATAACTATTTTAATTTTAAGAAGTGCACTCGAAGTGCCAAAAGAAGAATATTAGCTTCCCTATATCGGTTGTAAACAGCAGGGATGTTTAGTGTTAGCTCCTCATTATTTTATACATATATATATACGTTATACATATGACCAGTTAACCATTTAGGAGAAACTCACATTTCGTGAATAAACTCAACCAATCATGTGAGTTGCGTTTATGTCGAGAACGAAATGATAGCGATTCAATTATGCTTATGGTCTGAAATTTATAGTTTTCATTTTTTTTCACGAGTTTAGTGCCAAAATCAGAACATTTGGTTTAATTTCCTTAGCATTAGTTGGAATTTTATATTTTATAAAGTTACAAATTTATTTCAAGTGCCTTTAGTTGTAAGCATTGCCAAGGTACGAGAGCCGTTAGGTAATTGTTATTTTACTCAGATAGAGCCTCGTTGTGAGAAGACCTACCGAACGTAAACCGAACCTAAATTTTAACTTAACTTTTTACTAGGTGGCGGATGTTGAAGCTTCATCATGCCGTGGAATTTCACCGTGAGTATTATTGAAATATTATATATTGTCTTTTAGTATGTTCATGCTTCGGCTTCGAGAATTAAATGCTCGGTAGAAGTCTCTTACATTAACATAACAATAAGAAAATTTTTTCATTTATAACAAATTACCAAGGTATTTAATTTAATATTAATAATTGTTTTTAATTATATATAAAATATACGAAAAGTCGTTTGTTTAAACAAAAAAAAAAAAAAAAATTTCTATATGGAGAGAAAAAAAAATAGTGCCCTGATGATGAAGAGATTCCTTTCCGGTACCTCCATATATACATAATCTTAGTTTGATAAAATATTCACGTACTTATATAACTAGTTTAGCGAAATCTCTATCTGTGCCTATTACTTTGAATTAATGAAATTTTTGTGTACTTACGTGTACGTCTTTATCTACTTAATACTATACTACTGTACTTTTACATAGTTTCATAAGCTAATGGTATACTTATCGGTACACCTTTTTTTCCTGTACTCACTTTAAATCAAGTTTTTTGTAATTATAACGTGAAAATGAATTCCTGGAGGCCTTAATTTCTTCCTTAACTATCCCGGAGCCCTTTCATGTGAAGTTCGAGTGGGTCCGCTCTAATCTCCCGACAGGTCAACAAGGGACTTGGGAAAATAGTGCCACCCAAAGTCAAACGGGAGGATGGGGCTGGCAAAGGAAGGTAGAATACCTACGCCTTCCACCTAGATACAGGTAAGTGACATAAGAGTCCCTTCAGGACCGAGTGTGTGCTAGCTGTTCGTTTGTTGAAGGCACGATATCTCGTTTTGTATATGGTTGGTAACAGCGGCAGGTTGTTTTGTGGACTCTCCCCCACACTCTCCGCCAATAATCGAGGTGGACTAGCGTGCCGTCCTGTATACAACGCTGTTATCGGGTGATCTGTCAGCTCATGCTGGCAGTCTGGACTTAACGTCTGAAGTACATCACCCTCAACATACTTCCATAACAAAAATGGCGCCCGACGTGGGGCCACCCCAATTAGACTTCGGTGGTCTAAATGTAACATTTGCTGAGGATTGTGATTACTTCGAGATATGGGCATTTGGCTGTTAGCTAAATAGCCTGACTCGGTAAATGCATAATCAGTGGAGGTTATATGCGGACCTGGGTTTAATTGTTTGTTATTAGCTGATTTTCTGTAGAGTAACGTAAAGTTTTTAAAGTTTTGATATTTGATTTTGTAACGATTGAAGTAAAGTAACGTTTTGAAAGTTTTTGAAAGTTTATAAAGTAAAGTAACGTTTTGGAAGTTTTTGAATTGTACATTCGACTTTAGGTTTGTCTTCGGTCAAGCCTCAAGTCTGAACAGTTGTCTAGTTTTTGAAAAAATTTTGAATTTTTTTTAATTTTTTTAAATTTATCTTTCCCGCTGGCCTTCTGCCATGGAAATGGTAGGTGGCCTCACAAAATTTTTTTGTGTGAGCTCTCACGGAGACATGTCTCTGTTGGCCAACTGGCTGGACAGAGCTATGAATCTGTGAGCTGACTTTTTGACTTCCAGCTAACTAGTTGACGAGATTCATGACTTTGCTCAGTTGGAAGGTTAGCTGGACATGAAGATCAAGTGAATAGGAAGGAAGGAGTTGTTTGAGGATGGAAGTGATGCTGGATACCTTCAGTAATCAGGAGTTGGCATACTGCTAACTGACTGGCTGAAGAATCTCTAGTATCATTCTCAGTCTCTAGCTTCTCCAACCCGACTCTTCCCAGATTTCTGTGGGAACTCCACATTTTTTTCAATGCACACACTCACGTCACTTGCTAGTATATCTGACTTGTAGAGAGGGAGAGCGACCTAAGATCTCTTGTATTGAGAGTTGGCTTCGGGAAGTGAGGGAGAAATGGTTTGATAGAATTTTTTTTTTGCTATATTGAACGTTTGATCTCGTTGATTTTTCACAGTTTTTTGAAACGCTGAACTGAACTGCTAGAAAGGAAATTTTATTCAATGAGTTGCTACCGTTTCTGAACTTGGATTATTGTCACTAGCATTTATATTGTCTCGATTCGAGAATACTCAGCGAACTTATCGAAGCTTTGATTTTTTTTTTAATTTTTGCAACTTCTTCGAACGGTTGGGAAAAATTTTGTTTTGAATTGTAGTATCTCGTCCCAACCTTTGAAAATTTTTCCGGATATTTCGTTATTTTCGTCCTGAAGAGCCTGTTAGGTTCCGCACTTTGAAATTTTTTGGATTTTTGACATCTCTTTCAACTCCTTGGGTTGAAAATTTTCTTTTCCTGACTTACGACAAGTTGCAATGGCTACAATGAGGACACCACCTCCTGTGCCGAACGGTGTGACTATGTTGCCTGAACCATGCACTATATGTAAAGATACGAGCTGGTCAGCCGAGCGGAAGCCTGTCATGACCAAATGTGAACATGTTTTCCATGAGGCATGCATACGGACTTAGATAGGCGAACATTCCAGTTGCCCTAACTGTAAACGTCGTCTCACGCCACAGGACCTCACTGGTTGCACTGGTGCCTTTCCTAAAAGATCGAAGAAGGCGAAGCCCGCGAAGTCGGCTAGTCGCGATTCATTGTCGACTTTTGACTTGCCTAGCTTCGACTTACCACCACCGAATCGGCGATCTTTATCACCAGGAAGGCCCGATCTGCACTCAAGGACTTTTGAAACCCGAGTCCTCGACGAGATAGTTCAGTGCGTACAGCTCAAGAACACACCTCAATCGCTACGGATGCGCTGATGGCAGGGCTACGCCTACAAATGCAAAATCTAATACGAGACGGTTTCGAACAGAGCCTCAATGGTTTGCGGACTGACTTAACAAATAGTATCTGACAAAAAGTAGCAGTAGCAATGCCGCCAATGGACTTTGCACGACCTCCTTCGTCCAGGGGTAATCCAAGACCATCGAACGATTTCCCCAATCTGAGGAGACAATCGTTTCAGAGAGCACCATCACCTTTTGGTCAGCCTTTTGGTCAGCCTACTGGTCAGCCCAGACCGAACTTCGTACCACCTCAGCCTCCACCACATATAGGACACCGACGATCAGGCAGTCCTATCAGGAGATGGAACCTGACCTATAAAGGAAGTAACTCAGAACTCTCTGTCGACGAATTCATTAGAGTCGAAGCGCTCACGCACTCCGCTCTAGAAGGGGATTTTGATCACCTAGTCAGAAACATGCTTACGTTATTAACAGGACCAGCGAAGGACTGGTACTGGTCGATACTACGGCATAACCCTTTTCCAACTTGGGAATTTATCAAGACGGAATTTTCCATCGAATGGGGAGTGCCCAAGGATGATCTGAAAATTAGATTTCGACTGATGTCCAGAAAGCAAAAGCCTGGTGAACTGTTCGCTATGTATCACCATCATTTAGGGTTGCTACGCGATCAGTTACAGAACGCTATGCCAGACCAAGAGTTTCTGGAGATTGTCAAGTCGAATCTCTTACCGGAAATTCAGGAAAAAATATGCTTACATCCCACTGAAACGATAGGACAGCTGAGATCGCTTGCTACGCGTATCCAAGCTGCGCATCAGCTCATCGAGACGGCAAGTAGCTGGAACGCTTACCGCGTACAAAGAGTCAGTGAGGTGGATGGATATCATTCGGCGGAGGCTGAATTGAACACGTCACCTGAACGCAGTGAGGAAGCTTTACTATCTGCCATTTCAACCCCTAAAAATGTAACCTGCTGGAACTGTGACCAGCCCGGTCACTTTTATCAAGACTGGAGGCAAGAGAGACAAGTTGTGTTCTGCTATGGAAGCGGATGCAAAAACGTTTTCAAGCCTGATTGTCACCATTGTAGAAAGAAAAACTTGAGACGGGTCGGATATCCCACAACTTCTTTCCGACGAGCGTCAATATCGCGAGCGAAACGGCAACGAACACTCCAGTTCAAGCCTTGAACAAGGAGGAAGGTCCGCTCCATTAGCAGACCTTGACGAATCCCTGACTTATCCACTGATATCATTCAGTGATTCTAATGATATCAGTAAAACACCCGATAGTATGAATACTTCATTGATAGAGACGGAGAACTTAATAGACTTCTCCGCAGATCTTCAAGCTACCATTTCCACTTCTGGAGAGCCCATGACATTGTTAGACACTTCATTGGAAGAGTCTTTAATTTCCGATATCCCGTTAACACCGACAGCACTTTTAGCTGACAAAGTTACTGAGTAGGAGATTTGGCCTCCTGCCATTACTGTTTTAAAACGGCCACCAAGCTCTGTTATGACGAGTGGGCGTGAGCCAGTTTTGCATCCGCTGACGCCGTATCATACGCGTCTGCAGAAATATAAAGCAGCAAGAGAACGAATCTTCTCCTCAGTAGCGGAGTTAGCCGAAATAATGTTTCCTGACCTGGATATTGGACCAAAAAAGAAACGATCAACCGTTCGTTGGCGGGAATACTGTCGACGAATGAGACTAGAGAGAAAAAACTGGCACAGATTTCCGTGTCGATGCCAGGCGACATTCGACCGTACGCCGAAGTAAAGCTGCTCGGACGAACTGAGACTGGATTACTTGATAGTGGTGCCACTGTCAGTATTCTAGGCCAGAGAGCTCTAGAGAAGCTTGCGGAAGCAGATGTCGAATGGAAGAAGTATTGGACACAGGTCCAAGAAGCAAATGGTGCCATGAAAACTGTGCATGGTCATGTGAACTTGGATGTCACTTTCCGTGGTAAGACCCAAAACGTGCGTTTCTACGTGGTTCCTGGGCTCACACAGGCACTATATCTGGGAATAGACTTCTGGCGTCTATTTGGGTTGGCTCCAGATGTCCTGGGTATAGTCGCAGAAGTGAATCCAAGTGTAATAGCTACCTCTGACACCGACTGCCCTATTCTTTCTAGTCACGATCAACAACGCTTAGAAACCACAAAACAGCTTTTCCCCTCCTTCGCCTCTTTAGGCCTTGGGAAAACATCGTTGGTCACTCACAGGATTGAAACGAATGACGCAGCTCCGATAAAACAAAGCTTTTATCCGATTTCGCCGGCAGTACAAAGTTTGATGGATGCCGAATTAGAGCGAATGATATCACTGGGTGTGATAGAGGAGAGCCAGAGTCCTTGGAGCTCTCCAGTTGTTCTGGTAAGGAAGCCTGGAAAGGTCTGGCTTTGTTTTGACGCCAGGAAGGTCAACTCTGTTACGAAGAAGGATGCCTATCCGCTACCACAGATAGACGTAGTCGACTTCCTCCGGCAAACTACATTACGAGCCTGGACCTGAAAGACGCCTTCTGGTAGATCCCACTAGACGCTGATTCCAGAGAGAAGACCGCTTTTACAGTACCTGGTCATCCTCTCTATCAGTACACAGTCATGCCATTCGACCTATGCAACGCTCCACAAACGATGTGCCGCCTCATGGATAAAGTCATTCCTTTCGATCTCCGTGAGAACGTTCTCGTCTATCTAGACGATTTATTAATTCTGTCACCAGACTTTGACTCGCATCTCACGCTACTATCCCGTGTAGCGGATTGTTTGAGGAAAGCTGGCCTCACTATCCACGTCGAGAAGAGCAAGTTTTGCATCAAAGAGACTAAATAATTCGGTTTCATAGTCGGGAAAGGAGGAATTAGGACTGACCCAGACAAGATCTCAGCTATAGTTGACTATCCGTCACCTAAAACTGTTCGGCAAGCACGACGCCTACTAGGTATGGCGGGATGGTATAGACGGTTCATCCCGAACTATGCTGATGTAACTGCTCCATTACAGATACCTTGAAAAACCCTAGTCAGTTCAAATGGACACCTGAAGCCCAGACGTCTCTTGATCTTCTCAAACATAAACTTACCTCTGCTCCATTGTTAGTGAGTCCAGACTTCACGAAACCATTTATTATACAGTGCGATGCGAGCCAACAGGGTATTGGTGGGGTGCTGATTCAACTAGATGACGATGGCCACGAGAAGCCAATAGCCAACGTCTCGAAAAATTTGAACTCAGCACAAAGAAATTATACCGTCACAGAGCAGGAATGCCTAGCTGCAATCTTGAGCGTACAGAAGTTCCGGCCCTTCATAGAACTTATGCCGTTTAAGATAGTGACGGATCATGCGAGCTTGAAATGGCGGATGTCTCAAAAGGACCTCAGCGGTAGACTTGCTCGGTGGAGTTTGAAGCTTCAGGGCTTCGACTTCACTATTGAGCACCGAAAAGGAAGCCTGAATGTCGTCCCTGATGCGCTGTCATGCATTCATTGTGACAGCCTGACCACAAATGAAGATCCTGGCCCTGAATTTGACCTTAGGTCACCATATTTCAACGCGTTGGAATATGAGGAACTGAGGCATAAGGTTAAAATGACTTCTGGCAAACTACCAGATCTTTGCGTCAGGGATGGCTTCGTTTACATTCGGACTGTCCCGAGAACAGGCGATCCGATTCAGGAAGAAGAAGCTTGGAAGCTGTGGATTCCACGAGGGCTTGTCACCGACGTCATTTCAAGGGCTCATGATCCGCCACTAGCTTCACACGGAGGTATAGGGAAAACACTGGAACGTCTGCGAAGACATCTGTACTGGCCACGAATGACAGTTGATGTCAGAATCTACATAGGCACCTGTGACGTGTGTAAGGAAACGAAGGCTCCTAATACCATTCAAAGACCACCCATGAAGGTCCAGTCTGTGACAGAACGACCATGGCAGAAGCTGTATATCGATTTTCTGGGTCCATATCCTCGGTCAGTGAAAGGAAACGTCTGCATCTTAATAGTTCTTGACCACTTTTCAAAATTTCCAATTCTCAAACCGATGAGAAAAGCATCTACACTCAATGTGTGCCAATTCATTGAGGCGGAAGTTTTCCACGGGTTCGGAGTCCCGGAAACGATCGTCTCGGATAATGGAGTCCAGTTTTGCTCGACTCAGTTTACCAGATTGCTGGGCAAGTATGGGGTGAAGCACTTGCGAACGGCAGTTTACTCACCGCAAGCAAACGCCTCCGAGCGAGTGAACAGGTCTCTATTGTCAGGGATTAGAGAATATATTCGGAAGGAACATACGAAATGGGATGAGAAACTGAGCCAAATAGCTAGTTCCCTCAGGAGCTCTTTCCATCAAGCTACTGGTTTCTCTCCTTATCGAACACTTTTCGGTCAACAAATGATTGAACATGGCAGCTCCTATTCCATCTTAAGGAGCCTTGGAACTCTTAATGAGCCATTGAGAGTAGATGCAGAAGACAAAATGAGATTGATCCGTGCGAGAGTGCAGGAAAATTCACAACATGCATTCGAACAGGGCTCAAGAGCCTACAATCTCAGGGCGAAACCTGTCGATTTCAAAGTGGGTCAAGAGGTATTTAGAAGGAATTTTGCCCAAAGCAACTTCCAACAGCAGACGAGTGCTAAACTGGGACGGAAATTTGTCAAATGTCGTGTTAAAAGCAAGAAAGGAAACTCCCTGTACGAGCTTGAGGATCTGCAGGGAAAACTGTTAGGAGTCTATCACGCCAAAGACATCAGGCAGTGATCATCAGTCTGGAAGCGTCGTCTATCTATTGTCACGTTTATTCCTGGTAGCCCTAAGAAGGCATCCAGCCAGCTTCACTGGTAAACTATAGGATATCGCGAAGCCCTCCTATTTCCCCGTCAATGGTGGGTGATATACCTGTTGGAATCCATTCCCGTATTCGGCTGTCAGCATGTCACTACTTCGACGACGCCTTGGAGGCACACCCTTGAACAATCGCGGTCTGAGGTCAGGGTGAGATGTTGCGCCGGGTAAGCTTAGCTGTGAGCTCTTTAGGTCGCTGATCGCAAGGCTCCCTCAGCATTTCGGTAAGGGAGGGCAGAGAGACATAGACCGGCTGGATTTTTTTTTTTGGGTTACCAGCTTGTCGATGTGGCTTTGGCTTCACCAACGGAGAGAGATGTCGAAGTCTGATCAAACACTGACGAAACTTCAAGAATGTGTCCTCGATGCGTCATCGGTCAAGTAGAGCAACGGAGTAGAGTCCGAGTGATGAGGAATACGCATTGGGTCGTGGGTCGAGACACACATTGAGCGCCGGCAGCGATGAGGCCTATGTTTAAGACCGGCTAGCTCAGTCGACCATTTTTCAGCGTTGTCTGAACCAAGGGTGGCCCAGACCACTCTGCCCTGTTATGGTCGTAGCGTATTGCATATAGCAATATGCTACACGACGTACTGAAGCGTGTAGGCCGGCTGCGTCAAACACACAAAAATTGAACGCACCCCGACCATTTACTCTCAAGCTCGTGTGACATGCGACTTGACAGTGGTGACAAAGAAGAAGAAGACAACAAGTGAACAAGTGTGCATGGAAGAAATTCCAGGAATTGTAATTATCGAAATTCCCCAACGACATCGGGCCCAGAAAGGTAATAATTCTGATTAAGTTTGGTAGAGTCACATCCAATAAACAAAATACTTTAGGAATTCCCAGAAAGCACCTGATAATCAAGAAGGAAATTAGAAAAGAAAAAAAGAAAAAGCCTCCAGTGGTTTTGCGTCGTATCGAGAAGGGACAAATAACTTGGTCAGTACTTAGACTTCCATCGCTATCCAGAATTTTACGAAGTAATAATTTTTACAATATTTAGTGCACGAGAATTGAGCGCCCTGTTTAGCAAATCACTTTCAATCAGACTGTAAGTCTGCATCATTGTCATCTCATATTGGTCGCTCGGAGGAGGATAATAATCCTCAGCTTACAATAGCACTCGTTGCGAGGAATTACAAATCACTGGGCTCTGGTTACAGCCGGAGGCAGCAGGAGGAATTTCCCTTTTTTTGTTTTGAACTTCGAAGCCAAAACAGCTGGAGTTTTATACGCATTTCCCCCATGGGATTATCTTCTGAACTTCGAAAAGGAATCTATGGCACGAGACAAGTAGGCTCTTGATAGGAAGTTTCAATTACTTTAAAATAACTATTTTAATTTTAAGAAGTGCACTCGAAGTGCCAAAAGAAGAATTTTAGCTTCCCTATATCGGTTGCAAACAGCAGGGATGTTTAGTGTTAGTTTCTTTATGTAATTTGTGAGCACTTTTGAAAACGGCAAGGAAATGATAGATTTTGAAGGTGAGGAAAACGACAGGTTTCGTCTACAATAGCATATGAAATAGAAAATTAGTGACGACAAGCAAACATAATTATACGCATCGCATCAAGTAGACTTCATGACCTTGTGTGGGTTTTTGTTTGGTCTCATGATCGTTGTGACGTGCTCCTCATTATTTTATATATATATATATACGTTATACATATGACCAGTTAACCATTTAGGAGAAATTCACATTTCGTGAATAAACTCAACCAATCATGTGAGTTGCGTTTATGTCGAGAACGAAATGATAGCGATTCAATTATGCTTATGGTCTGAAATTTATAGTTTTCATTTTTTTTCACGAGTTTAGTGCCAAAATCAGAACATTTGGTTTAATTTCCTTAGCATTAGTTGGAATTTTAAATTTTATAAAGTTACAATTTATTTCAAGTGCCTTTAGTTGTAAGCATTGCCAAGGTACGAGAGCCGTTAGGTAATTGTTATTTTACTCAGATAGAGCCTCGTTGTGAGAAGACCTACCGAACGTAAACCGAACCTAAATTTTAACTTAACTTTTTACTAGGTGGCGGATGTTGAAGCTTCATCATGCCGTGGAATTTCACCGTGAGTATTATTGAAATATTATACATATATTGTCTTTTAGTATGTTCATGCTTCGGCTTCGAGAATTAAATGCTCGGTAGAAGTCTCTTACATTAACATAACAATAAGAAAATTTTTTCATTTATAACAAATTACCAAGGTATTTAATTTAATATTAATAATTGTTTTTAATTATATATAAAATATACGAAAAGTCGTATGTTTAAACAAAAAAAAAAAAAAATTTTTCTATATGGAGAGAAAAAAAAATAGTGCCCTGATGATGAAGAGATTCCTTTCCGGTACCTCCATATATACATAATCTTAGTTTGATAAAATATTCACGTACTTATATAACTAGTTTAGCGAAATCTCTATCTGCGCCTATTACTTTGAATTAATGAAATTTTTGTGTACTTACGTGTACGCTTTTACCTACTTAATACTATACTACTGTACTTTTACATAGTTTCATAAGCTAATGGTATACTTATCGGTACACCTTTTTTTTCCTGTACTCACTTTAAATCAAGTTTTTTTGTAATTATAACGTGAAAATGAATTCTTGGAGGCTTTAAATTCTTCCTTCACTATCCCGGAGCCCTTTCATGTGAAGTTCGAGTGGGTCCGCTCTAATCTCCCGACAGGTCAACAAGGGACTTGGGAAAATAGTGCCACCCAAAGTCAAACGGGAGGATGGGGCTGGCAAAGGAAGGTAGAACACCTACGCCTTCCAGCTAGATACATGTAAGTGACGTAAGGGTCCCTTCAGGACCGAGTGTGTGCTAGCTGTTCGTTTGTTGAAGGCACGATATCTCGTTTTGTATATGGTTGGTAACAGCGGCAGGTTGTTTTGTGGAACCACCCCCCCCCCCCCACACTCTCCGCCAATAGTCGTGGTGGACTAGCGTGCCGTCCTGTATACAACGCTGTTATCGGGTGATCTGTCAGCTCGTTCTGGCAGTCTGGACTTAACGTCTGAAGTACATCACCCTCACATACTTCCATAACACAATCAGGATGAACAAAATAGTTAAAATTCATCAAGACATGTTTGAGACATTGAAGAACTTTCCCCCAGGAGAGATGAGGTTACCCTGATTTTGAGAAATTTTAATACTTCTTCCAACAAAACAAAACTTAACCAAGTAAGAGGGTTTTTCCAGTATGTTAAATTAAATTGAATTGTTTAGAATTAATGCATGCTTTCTATTTTTTTCGCTAAGCAAACGTATTTCCATGCCGAATTTTTAAAAAGGAAATTCTTCATTATCGTTAAATTCCAAACTTTATGGCATAAATCTTAAATTCATTTCTAAGCAATCTAGATTCCAGTTTGATTCCTCAAATTTAATTAGGTAATCTATTCTGAAACAATACTTAGTTGTTATAAGAGCGCTTTATCTAGTAATAATTTTTCGTAGAAGTTATTTGTTTCTTTGTGCATATACATATACGTATACATATATCAATATTTTTTTTTTTTTTACTATTAGAACCAGCTTAACACAAGCTCGCTGCATGGACACGTTTAATAAATAAACGGTCAACAATACATGCGTTTCATCACTTGGTCGGTGTTAGTATTAGTATGTTACCCTAAACATAGACCACACACCTGATGAAATGTCATGCAATGCGACATAGAACAAAAAGTTAAAAAACTAAATTAAATTTAACAAAAGATTAAATATTATATAGTCGTTTTTTTAAGACATGCTTAGAGTCGTCAACAACAAAATACTCAGCCAAATTATTAACAGTAATGCACATGCGATTAATAGGTTCATACATGCCAAAGTTAGACCTTGAGGAGTTGACATGCAACAGAGGTAGCCTTCTCAAATTGTGCCTATTATCACGGAAAGAGATTTTGTAATAGCGGGGAATCAACATTCGCGTTTAAGAGTTAGTGAACAAAAATTACATCGGCAATCATGCGACGTTTCTCAAGCGAGTGCATATTCACGAGCTGCAAGCGATCCTCATAGGGTGGAAGAATCAATGAGTTATTCCAGGGTAGGTCCCTAAGAGCAAAGCGCAGGAATTTTCGCTGAACAGACTCGATACGGACGATGTGTGTACCGTAAAAAGGAGACCAAACCTGGCTAGCGTATTCAAGAAGTGGTCTCACAAAGCAAGTATATAAACGTAATGTTATGGAGGGATTCGAGAACTCTCGGGACCAACGTTTTATAAATCCCAACATAGAACTACTCTTAGATACCATGTGGTTTATGTGGGAGTTAAAATTCAATCTATGGTCACATTTGACACCCAAGTCACAGACAGAACTAACGCGGCGAACCGAGGAAGCCGAGAACCCATAGATATAAGAGATAGGGTTCAGATTCCTGTGGAAAGTCATCACCTCACATTTGTCGATATTGAGTACCAAATTATTGCTTTTGCACCAATCATAAAATTTGTGGAGGTCATCCTGTATCAGTTGACAATCATTAAAAGATTTAATTTGAGCGAAAAGTTTAATGTCATCAGCATAAATTAAGACTTTGCAGTGCTTCACTACGGAGACAATGTCGTCAATAGATAGAATAAATAGCAACGGGCCCAAATGACTCCCTTGAGGTACGCCAGACGAAGCTTTCAAGACTCTAGAGATGGAATGGCGGAAATAAATTTGGTATGTTCTGTTATCTAGATATGGCTCCGTCCATTTTAGGAACGTTGTGGGAAACCCATACTTTTCCATTTTGGACAGTATCACGGAGTGAGATAGTCGAAAGCTTTACTAAAGTCTGTATAAATACAATCTGTCTGGTTACCTTTTAATAGTACTAGTATTATTATTATTTTTATCACTGGAATGAATTCAAACAACAATCGCGTCTTTGAAAGTGTTAATATTTAGGAATGTTGTACTTTAAGATATATTTAAGCAATGAACTATTATAACGTAATTATGGTTTAAATACTTTTATTTCTCCTATCACTGTTACGGAGCCCTCTCGCATGAAGGTCGCCTAGGTCCGCCTAGTCTCTCTTTCCAGGTCAACAAGGGACTCTGAAAAAATCTGCCCTCAGAGTCAGATGGGTGGCTGGGGCACGCACAGAAGGCAAACCATCTACGCCTTCGCTGATGGATATGGGTAAGTGATATAAGGGTCCCTTCAGGACCGAATGTGTGCCGGCTTTTAGTTAATAGGCACGAAATTTTTTTTTTATTATGGCAGACGGCAGCGGCAGGTTTTTCGTGGAACCTCCCCACACTCTCCGCCAATAGCTTAGGCGAACTAGCGTGCCGCCCTGCAGTCAACGCTGTCCGTCGAGTTATCTGTCAGCTCATGCTGGCAGTCTGGACTTTACGTCCAAGCCAATCACTCTACATAGTTCCATAACAGTATTCAAGATGAAGAATAAATTTACTTGAAAATTATCTCGGTTGAACGAGCAATGCATATGCGCTTGTATTGTGTACCTGAAATTTAGGATGGAGAATAACTTACTTTAAAATTCTCGGTTGATCTAGCAATGCATGTGCGGATGTATTGTGCACGTGAAAGTTGCTCTCAGTTTTTAGGATGGAGAATAACTTCTTCACTTTATTAAAAACTGAAAAAAATGGTTGCCTCAAGCCAGCGTTCATTGAATCTTGCAGTGAATTGCAATAGTAGTGAATGCACATTGCATGCACACTGTGCACCTATTGGCTGTAGGTGCACAAAATGTTTGACGGGCTGGACTTCACGTCCAAGTCAATCACTCTACATACTACCATAACAATATGTAAAAATAATACTGAGTTTATTTTATTTCCCACAGGAACTGCTTATCTTTTACTAACTCTGAAGTTTTCTTCTATTTTAATATTTTTGGTAGGTGTTTACTTCTTAAATGTGTCAACAGAAGCCATTCTCATCTGATATTCGAGATTCGCACAGTTGGCAACATTAAAAATTCCCTCAAGGTGGCAGGCATTTGGCTGGATTGCATTAACAACGCCGACGCCGGCGTGGTCGTCGTCGTCGTCAAATGCCGAACAAAAGGCCTGGCAAGTTACATTAACACTGGGCGGCAGCGCCATACCTTAATTTCCCTTACATTTTACAGTTGAGTTATTTCCTTGTAATCTCTGCCGGTTTGCAAAAAAATTTTAAATAAACATAAAAAAAAATATTTTCTTTTCCTTCAAGTCCACATTTTTTTAATATAAAATCATTTATTTTCAGAAATTCAAATATGGTTTAATTTTTTCATGTTTTTTCATAATAGATTCAGATTTTCCGTATTGGCAGCAATGGACCGCCAGCGTAAAAATTAGGATTAAGCGTGAAATACAATTACGGCTGATCTGTCGACTGTGACTTGATTTTAAGTCGAAGTCGACGCTGAGGTGAAATTTGTAATTAAATTAAAGCTTCAACTCCTTGAACAAACCACAAGTCCCGACTTTTGCGATTGAACTGAAGTTGGCCGCAGCGAACACCAACTTTGCACTTTGAGCAAAGTTTAATTTCAGTCGGAGTCGCAGTCGAAGTCGAAGTTGCAATTGTATCTTGCGACATGTATTTACCATTTGAGCAAAGTCGAAGCCGAAGTCGAAGTCGTAATTGTAATTCGCGCTTTAGAGATGGATCGACGACCACGCCGACGTCGTCGTTGTTAATGTAGTCCGGCCAATTGGGCTTGAAATTTGCAATTTGATCAAATCTCAAGCCAGCTTGAAGCTTGCAAAAAACAAGTAAAAAAGCTAGAATTGGTCTAAGACCAATTCTTATGATACCCTAAGATGAATGCCCGTATTAAATTTCGTATGGTCACCGATCTATTCAAGTATTGATTTTGAAGTTGTTTTTCGCATATATTTCTAGAACAGTTTGTCGCACAGAAAAAATGGTAATAACCAATTTTTTCCAAATATATAGTGGAAAACGAAATTTTTATATGGCAACCCCACGAATGCGTTGCCCGATTTGTCTCATTTTCGAACTGAATTTTACTTTTTTTTTAAAGTCCGTGTACAAAATTTCAGCTCTTTAAGTATACGCGTTCTCGAGTTATCGTGCGCACAGACGGACGGACGGACGGACGGACGGACAGACGGATGGACGGACGGACAGACGGACGGACGGACGGACAGACGGACGGACGGACGGACAGACGGACGGACAGACGGACGGACGGACGGACAGATGGACGGACGGACAGATGGACGGACGGACGGACGGACGGACGGACAGACGGACGGACGGACGGACAGACGGACGGACGGACGGACAGACGGACGGACGGACGGACAGACGGACGGACGGACGGACAGACGGACGGACGGACGGACAGACGGACGGACGGACATGCAAAAATCGAAATAACTTTTAATATTATGAATGGGTGTCCAATCCATTTTGCTCTACCATCATTATTTCGAGGTGTTACAAACGGAATTACAAACTTAGTATACCCTATGATTTCATCTAGGGTATAAAAATTAAGCTCCAATTGTGTTCTTCTACATTGATTTGCATTGTCAACAAATCTCAAGCTGGCTGAAAAGCTCCAATTGTGTTTCAGGCCTTAAGCCTTTCGTTTCCTATACAAAATCTATGCAAAAAAAATGTGGGCGAAAAGTGCCACGAAAATTTCAGTTTGGGTAAAGTAGTCGCTGTTCGAAAGAAAAATCAATGTTTAGATCATGGAATGCAGATGGCGCTAATATGAAGTGGAGACATTTTTCCGCAGCGATTTATATATCCACGGAAAAAATTACAAATTACAAATTACTTTGATGTTTGGCGCTTTGGCACATATATGGAATTTGTGATTTTACGTACTTCAGTCATTTTAATGTTATTTAATTTGTGATTTTACATTTTCTCCACAGCTTTTTTCCGTGTAGAATTATGTGCCCATAATGCAGGCGAAATTTTCGCTTGAACAGCGTACTAGGCTGCCCATTATGCAGGCGAAATTATCGCTTGAACAGCATACTAAGCTGCCTAGTACCATAGATGGCACAAGAACTAGATGTCGCATGGCATACTAGAGCAGAGTATACAAATTGTGAAATGGGTAGTGTATTTTGGAAAGGACCATAACATGTTTTAGAGTGTGCCAAAAGCAAATGTTTTTATAATAACAGTTTTGTATACATTTGATCGACTTCCTCAACACTCCAGATATGAAAAAATATTAATCACTCAACTCATACATCATTTCAAATGTTGTGGTCCATTCCGGAATGGACCACCCAGCCATATAAATTTTGTATACTTTTTTTGGTATTGCATGCGACATCTAGTTCTTGTGCCATCTATGCTAGTACGCTATTCAAGCGAAAATTTCGCCTGCATTGTGGGCACATAATTCTACACGGAAAAAAGTTGTGCAGAAAATGTAAAATCACAAATTAACAACATTAAACTGACTGAAGTAATACAAGTAAAATCACAAATTACCTATATGTGCCAAGGCGCCAAACATCAAAGTAATTTGTAATTTGTAATTTTTTCCGTGGATATATAAATCGCTGCGGAAAAATGTCTCCACTTCATATTAGCGCCATCTGCATTCCATGATCTAAACATTGATTTTTCTTTCGAACAGTAACTACTTTACCCAAACTGAAATTTTCGTGGCACTTTTCGTTGCGAATTTATGTCTGGATATATAAATCGCTGCGGAAAAATGTCTCCACTTCATATTAGCGCCATCTGCATTCCATGATCTAAAAATTGATTTTTTCTTTCTACTACTTTACGAAATCCCAAAACTTTTCGCCCACATTTTTTACATAGATTTTGTATAGGAAACGAAATTTTCGCTTGAACAGCGTACTAGGCTTAATGGGAGATATTTATTTTTGTTTTTTTTTTTTTTTTGTAATTAAAATTCTAATAATTTACTTTTGGCACAGACGAGAACTTTTTAGGGAAGGAAGCATTATTAAATTATTATTTTATCACCTCAAATTGGAAATAAACATCAGAAATGTCGCAATTTCAAAATGGCCGTCTCGTTGTAGAATTGGTATGCTGCCCGTGCTACCGATCGAAACTCATTTCGGCATTTTTCCTCCCTCCGAATACTTCTCGTCCGTAAAAAGTGTCAATATCAACCCCTTGTGGGCTATGGCCACCTATGGCTTTCAGTAATTTATTCACAGCCCAACCCATACAAGAACTTTTAAGGGAAGGAAGGAATTTCCTTTCCTTGGCTTAGACATGCCAAAACAATAATGTTCCTAATATGATTACCGAAATTAATTGTGTGCGTGTTCAATTAAGTCACAGTTTTTGATATAAACAGTTACTATATCACAAATTCACAACACGTAATGATAATTAAATTATTATCTTATCACCTCAAATCGCAAATAAACATCTGTACAGCCGTCCGATGAGATATTTCCTTAGAATGTAGAGCAAACAGGAATGGTGATAAGCTAGATTTTGCATAATGAATTTCTGGTTGTGTTGGTAGTCCATTTATACATGAATTTACAGGCCATCCCTATTCTAAGCAACTTGTCAATTTGCAAAATGTAAACAAAAGTTTTGAGCGGAGCATCTGTGGTAAAAAATGTTCTTTTTCTGCTATATTTTGAAACAATTCACATAATTAATTAATATAAATCTTTGCTTCTATTAACAAAAAAGATAATTTAGGTAGTACAGTTCCCTCAAACGGAATTCCCTAGTTTATAATCCAATTTATATTTGCAAGCACTGACCGAACACTTCATTTCTGCTTTTCTAATTGATATTAAGATTTTAACAGGCACTAGTGCACTATAAAACTTTGCATTAACCTGTTCACAAAACAAAAGCATATTTGACAATTATTCAACAGCTTTGACAATTATGCAACAGCTTCTCATTCCAGCATCTCACTTACTCCTATGTATAGTCTCCTGCTCTTGACAAATTACGCTCATGTACAGGAATTTTACACGATTTAACCATTCCTGTTTGCTCTATACTCTAAGGGCCGTATTCACCAAGCCATTTAATACAAATTTAATTTTAATTTAATTATTATTGAGGGACCGCAATTAAATTTTTGTAGCTATTCACCAACCTTAATAAAATAAATAATTTCGGACATTTCGGACTATCAGCTGCAAGATTTCCGAATTTGGCAAGTGACAGTTCTCGTGACAGTTTATGTCATTTAAATATTATTAAAGAAGTTTTTTAGTATTATTTAAATAAAGACGTTTTTATGTATTATTAAATATAATTTATAATATATGTACAATTCGTTTTAATTAAAAATATCCCATATTAAGCAATTCACATATTAAAAATGATTTTAAAAAAAATTGCAATAACTGAATTACGGCCAGAAAAATCGGTCTGAGTATCCCTTAAATTCATTTGAGGTTGCTGTAGGTTGTCAAATACAATTTCGATTGGTGGAGTTTTCCTGTCTCTTAGAAGATTGTTTAAAACAGCTGTCGCAACAATTACTCTGTTGTGGGCGCTACTCGCATTTCTAAAAAAAGAAAAATCAAATCAAAATCGAATCATATATGATTTCCACTGCCACGTATATAAATGGACTGGTCATTGAACCAAAAATCCATAGCAGTGATTAAGATTAAATTAATTTGTATTCATTTTTTTTAATACACTTGAAACTAAAAACCGTGGTTCTATTCACTGAAATCGTAATATATCTACACAGTTAAATTCTTGCTTCTTCAAACTTTTAACAGCACTATTAAAAATATGACATTTGACTGCATGTCACTTCAATCAGCTGACATCGAAATTAAATTTATTTAAGAGAGGGTAAGGCCTCACTTAAAATTAAATTAAAATTAAATTTTCATTAAATCGACTCGGTAAGTGTGGTTGGTGAATAGCTTTAATTGAAATTTTTTTTAATTTTGCTTGGTGAATACGGCCCTAAGTGTACTCCCGATCAAAACTTGGTAGCACGGATTTTTTCCTACACCCGCCCTCTAAACATTTGAGAGTATACACCTAAAGTGAAACGAAAACGTGAACTTTACGAACCGCGTTTTACTAATACACCCACGGCCCTATAGTACATGAACACTATATTCACAGCGTGACAAAAACGTAATGAAAACGTACCTCTCCTAAGCATTTGAGAATGTACACCTAAAGTGAAACGAAAACGTACTGAAAACGTACTTCTGGATTTATTGACCTGTGTCATAGAACCTGACAGCAGACAGCTGTGTTTGTGAATAACAAAACGCCGCGTTAATTTTTATTTTATTAAAACTTTGGATTATCAACAAATTTGAATAGGTACACTTATATTATTATTACTGAACTTTTGTCAGTTTACTAAGCTATTTTGTAGTCTATCGATAATTCCAATTATCTATACCCTACTCGATGTACCTAATAACATTGTAACGTAGTGTAAGCTAAGGTTCCTTAATAAACTTTTTTTGCTCTATTCTTATTAAGGTTTGTGATGCTATTTTTATCGAATAAATTAAAATAGAAAAATCTGTTGTTTTCTTCAAAAGCCACATGCAAAACGTTTCGTAAACTAAACGTAATTTTCATTCCGAAAACGTAACACTTTAGAGTACAGTTTGCGAAATATAATGTCAATTACCACTACATTGACAATCTACGCTTTTCAGTTTCACTTCTCTTTGGCCTGATGATTCGTTTCTGTTACGCATTCACAACACCAAAACGTTTCTTTTGCGTACACTTCTATGCAAGCATGTTTACATTTTCGTTACGTTTTTGTTTCGCCTTGCTTGAAGGGCGAGTACTTCTCACTTGCAAAAAGTGACAATATCCTCCCTTGTGTGTGCTATGGCTAAGCTATTCTACTGTACGCATGATACAATCCTTACAAATGTAAATTTTTTGTAGAGTTTGGTTCAGTCCAGTTGCTGCAATTGGAATGGTGAAAAAGGAAACTCCCGCCAAAATCTTTTTTGACAGTTCATGCCGTCTTGTATTGTGCTGCGGTTTAGTTCGAAAGTCCGAATCTTAATTAAAAATATAAGGCTCTAGTTATTTAATAATAAATAGTATCAAAATGACCGATATTTCACTTTGGACACCCGAATTCTTCAAGTCAAATGAATTAGAATGTCGGGAATTCTTAAAAGATCTTCATAATTGGCGTCAAATTCCCTTGCTGAATCACGCAGCTTTTCATAAAATTGGGGATTCCACACTTGTTCGTTTTCGAGGAATGATACAGGACAATAATGAGTCTGAAATTTATTTAGAAAAGTACATAGTGAAATCAAAAGATACAACGCGACTCCAGGACGGAAAATATCATGATTGTCTAGTTGTAAAGGCAGATGAGGAAGTAGATCTCTTTTCACCCTATAATGTTCATGGAGACAGACGAACGATGTTCGTAATTTCAGTTCCAGGCATAAATACTTGGACATCAGAATACGAAAAAAATGTAGGCAAACAAAACGCCTTACAGCCGAACCAAGAAATTAACAAATATGAGCCCCAAAGTGGAGGCCAGAAGCGACCGGCTCATGAAGGTGATGAAATGGATTGTGATGAACCTCTTGAGTCAAATAAAAGATTAAAAAAAGAGACATCAGGAGCAGACACAAAAAATGAGCAACTACTTTCCAGAGAATATTTACTAAATTCACCATTAAATGAAGCTAACAGCAAGGCATGCATGGTAAAAGTTTACTCTGACTTTGATAGTCTTCCAATTAACACTATCGTTGATGTCGTTGGATTCATATCTGTTAACCCAATGTTAGACGGAACGACAGAGCAAATTCCCGACAGGGAGAATCAAATTGAATATCAAGCAGCTAATCCACCTCCATCACTAATTCCTCGATTGCATGCTATTGCCGTGAATCAATTGAAGCACATTAATCCTTTGTTGGACATTAGCCTGATGGACGTAGGTAAAGGACTATACCTAATTTTTACAGATGAATTTTGAAATTTGTTAACATTGCTTTATACATTTAGATGATTCTCAAAGCAATGTTGAAGACACTCGAAAGGAACTTTTGATGCTATTCACGCAATGCCTCTTTGAAGATTCGATCAGCGCGGAATATTTATTATCACATCTCATTTCAACTGTGTAAGTAGCACTTTTATCGTGATTTTATTTCAATTCTTCTACAATTTTCCCGAGAAAGGCAAGGTTTAGTTTGATATTTTATGTTTAATATTTTTCGTGAGAACCAGCTTAACACAAGCTCGCAGTAGTGACACGTTTAATAAATAAACGATCAACAATACGTGCTTTTCACCACTTAGTCGGAGTTAGTATTAGTATGTTAAACTAAACATAAGCCAAAAACCTGATGAAAATACATGCTATGCGACATAGAACAAAAACAAAAAATTAAAAGAAAATTAAATAGAACAAAAACGTAAATATTATTTAGCCGTTTTTTTAAAACATGCTTAGAAACGTCAACAAAATGCTCACCCGTATTATTACCAGTAATGTAGGTTGGAAGAATTAATGAATTATTCCAGGATAGGTTCCTGAGAGCAAATCGTAAGAAGTTTCACTGAACAGACGATACGGTCGGTCGAACTTCTCTTTGGTACCATATAGTTTATATGGGAGACAAAATTCAATCTGTGATCACATTTGACACTCAAGTTACAGACCCGCTCTGCTCGCCGCAACTGTGTTTAAGGCATTATTGTTAGCTCTGTATTGAGACCCTGAATGTAAATGGTAAAAGCTCAACTCCAAAAGTTTCTATCATCGTTGCGGTCTGGACGATGAGAATTTTTTATTTTTTTTTTTAAATACGAAGATAGATAGTTTTTGTCATTTAAACATTACTCCTGGGTGGTAGACATTTAAAAAAATAAATAAAAATTATCAAAAATATAATTAAAGTAAAAAAATCCTTTTTTCTTTATTACAGATATGTTCGCACTGAAACAGAAGCTCTAGGTCAATTCAGTTTAAATATTTTCAACATCCCTACGGAGATTCTTCCAGAATATACTCAAGCTCTTTATGAAATTATTGAAAGTCTGATGCCTGCCAGTCACTATTTTCCGATGACATTAGAAAATATGAATAAGTTTCAGTTTAAACCAAAGTAAAATATATAAAAATATTACCTAAATGAAATTATACTCAAGTTTTTTAATACACACAGGAAAAATTACCAAACCAACAAATTAAAAAGTGGACTTCTTCAATTGGCTCCACACACTCAACTTGTTTTAGACGAAACCCGATTGCAACCTGGTAAACTAGATGTAAATGGCGTTCTTAATGTACAGAGTCTAGCTTATCTCATAAAGACACAACAATTCAAATGTAATTTTGAATTCTACGAACTCGATTTCAACACCAATATACCAGTACTAATATTAAGCGAAGGCAAGAGCATATTACCTGTAAGAAAAGCTATAAAATTATCACCAAAACTTTTTAAAAATTCTCATTTATTGTCATATAATTAATTTCCAGAGTAATTGCCACATCCCGCTTAAACCGAATCCGCAGTGTGTAGAACTGATTATGGAAACAATTAAAGCTGCCAAGCATTATCTGCAGCCTAAATTAAACATTTTCAGAAAGTATCTAACTACTGTAAGGATTCAAAAGTTTAATATGGATTCATCGAGTAGCGAAATGGTTCAGAATGATTTCGTTGAAATGCGAAAATCTGATAAGAAAATTGGAGCTGATCACTTGCATTCACTTTTAGTATTTTCGCGATTATTAGCCATTGCCCAAGGAAAAAATACATTGGACAAAGAATCATGGGAAAGAGCAAAGGTATTAGAATCTGAAAGATGGAGGCAAATCGATGAAAACAGAAGGAAGTGATTTCTATTTAAGACATTTTTGTTGTTTTTTTATTTTATTATCAAATTGGATTTAATATATTAAGCTATTGAGTTTCATTGAGACTTTTTCCCGCAGGATTTTATTTATTATTTTTTCCTGTACATG
Source organism: Dioctria rufipes (assembly GCA_963924295.1). NCBI lineage: Eukaryota > Metazoa > Arthropoda > Insecta > Diptera > Asilidae > Dioctria > Dioctria rufipes. The sequence goes on along the minus strand of OZ002743.1, from coordinate 152,659,719 downwards.
CAACTCCATCATGTCTTAAACTGTGAGTAGAAGAGATGATTTACTACATTACATCCGTACGAAGTTTTCATGAAAAACATTTAGCCTAGGAACATTGTAATCATCATCTTAAATAAGCTGGTTGAACCTATGCGCTATAACGAATATACTATATAACTCCAAAACTGAAAGAATTTCAAGGCACAGTATACCGAAAATGTAATAAACAAACCATTAAATTCCTTTACCAAACTCGAAATTCCACAAATAAGTTTGTAGAAAAATAATAGAAATTTCGGGTCTAAATATGAATCTAGTAATAAGCCTAAAATATAATTACGAATAGGAAAATATGGTCATGTCTTCTTAAGACCAATTCTCAATCGACGCATCATGATGCATGGTTTGGAAAATTTCAAATTTTAATACATGCTGGAACAGTTCTGCCAACATACAATATAATTCATTATCTCATCTTTCCTCCGGATCTATTTTTTTAAAGAAAAACTCGGTATTAATGTGTTATATTTATAAATAAATGTGAATAATAAAGGTTAGCAACGTTTTAGTTTTCTCCGACACACCACATACCTATGCGGGAAAAATTATAAGACTACAGGTTTACCGGTAATATAAGCTACTTAACCAACTGCGAATGTATTGTATCAAGTATCTGAGTTTTAGATTCGATGTAGATCTTTGCCGACGTTAGTATGAGCGATTGTACGAATTAGGGCTGTTTATAGAATTTCAAGTCGAATCCTGCGAAGCATGAACGTTTTACCATATCCTCGAAGAACGAATGTTTTACCAATGCTTCGACGTTTCGAAGCATGAACTCTTTCTGGTATCTGCTCTGCAGTGTTAAGGCTGAGCGCCCACTGCGCTGGGGTTGCTCTAGTTTCTACTCCAGCGCAACTTTGAAACACAGTGCGAGCGTGAGCGCAGCCTGCGTTTGAGCTTTCCTGTAGAATACATGAGAAGAAGTTGAGCATGTTCCAATGGTGAAGTCGGGTGCGCCCACTGCGCTGAGCAAACGCTGGGGTAGAAATAGTTTCTAGTCCAGCGCAGCTTTTAACATTTGATGTTTTTCATGTTTTTCAGCTGATTTGAATGTAGTGAACTTCAAAAACTGTGGAAATTTCAACAAGTTGAACTGATTTAATAAATAAATAAAATAAAAATTGTTATGGTCGTAGCGTACTGCATATAGCAATACGCTACACGGAGAATTACTGTAGCACGTATGCCGGCCAGTTGCCATACCGACAGGCCGCACGCACCCTAGCTCGGAGAATTCTTGTTTGTCGTTGTGTAGCGTATACCCCATACGCTACCTTTGCCCCCCCCCCCCGTAGAGAAAACCCCATAATTTTCTCCCAGACACCTGAAAATGGGCAAAGAAAATTTAGTTAATTTCGGAAAGTAGCCCTCTGCTACTTTCCCATAAGGCATCTATCCTACATACACGAAGAAAACCTGGAAAGAGAGAAGAAAGTTGTTGTCCTAAAATAAACAAGGGGAAGGGAAGGAAAAAAACAAGAAAAAATTCCAATTTGTACAGAACTCGCACAAATTGCAATCTTTAGATAAAACCTGAAAAGAAGAAAACGCAACAACACAAAAATGCCATACAAAAGAAATATTATTCCAAACAAAAAAATTCCAAAATCTGTAAAACGCACACAGTTTACAATTTTCATGCAAAACTTACCGCTAGTCATCAACCTCGAGACGACGAAAACGGTATCTCGCCTAGCTGTAATACATCGCATGATACCATCATGCAATGTATTGCAGCAGGTCCGCAAAGTAAATTCCGAAAATTGGGCTCGAAATGCTACGAGAAAGAAGAAACACACACCCGCACTCCGTCCGACAGCAGGCCAGATGTTAGCAAAATTCGTAAACTTGAGAGAACAAAAGAAAATGCGCGCCGGCCGGTGGATTAGAATTTGTAAGTCGGGTGCGATGTAGGCAGCTTGCGTGGAGGGAGATTTTTCTGATGACTTCTTCATTAAGTAACGAGTAGGGCTGGAGGTTGTTTCGCGCAGTACTGGTTCCCGGGAGTTTGTTCTTTTTTGGATTACTCTTGTTTCTTATTGAGTAAAATTTTTCTTCTTTTGATACTTTTGGAACCGCACTCGAAGTAATTAATCGCGAATTTGCCGGTTACCTTTCGTCGTGAGATTACCTGCGCCAGTTTGGTCAGGTACAATTCTGTGAAAGTAAAAGAAAATCTAGTTAGTGGTGTATATATACATTATAAAGTTTGAGTTACCTGTGCGGCAGTTATAGATACTTTCTGTGACAGAAAAAAAAGGGAAATTTAGTGAGTTACATATATATATTTCGACGGAAAGATTTGATAAATTAGTTGTGATTAAATTACCTGCGTAAGTTATGAGATGAACATTCTGCGATATAAATAAAATAATTAATGAATTTGATATATATATATTTCGACGGAAAGATTTGATAAATTAGTTGTGATTAAATTACCTGCGTAAGTTATGAGATGAACATTCTGCGAAATAAATAAAATAATTAATGAATTTGATATATATATATTTCGACAAAAAATGAGATACATTAGTTTGCGATTAAATTACCTGCGTAAGTTATGAGATGAACATTCTGCAAAATAAATAAAATAATTAATGAAAGTTATATATATATATTTCGACGGAAAAATTTGATAAATTAGTTTGTGTTAAATTACCTGCGTAAATTATGATATGAACATTCTGCGAAATAAATAAAATAATTGATGAATTTGATATATATATTTCCACGAAAAGTGAGATACATTAGTTTGTGATTAAATTACCTGCGTAAGTTATGAGATGAACATTCTGCGAAATAAATAAAATAATTAATGAATTTGACATATATATATTTGGACGGAAAAATTTGATAAATTAGTTTGTTGTTAAATTACCTGCGTAAATTATGATATGAATATTCTGCGAAATAAATAAAATAATTGATGAATTTGATATATATATTTCGACGAAAAGTGAGATACATTAGTTTGTGATTAAATTACCTGCGTAAGTTATGAGATGAACATTCTGCGAAATAAATAAAATAATTAACGAATTTGATATATATATATTTCGACGGAAAAATTTGGTAAATTAGGTTGTTGTTAAATTACCTGCGTAAATTATGATATGAACATTCTGCGAAATAAATAAAATAATTAACGAATTTGATATATATATATTTCGACGGAAAAATTTGGTAAATTAGGTTGTTGTTAAATTACCTGCGTAAATTATGATATGAACATTCTGCGAAATAAATAAAACAATTAATGAATTTGATATATATATATTTCGACGGAAAGATTTGATAAATTAGTTGTGATTAAATTACCTGCGTAAGTTATGAGATGAACATTCTGCGAAATAAATAAAATAATTAACGAATTTGATATATATATATTTCGACGGAAAAATTTGGTAAATTAGGTTGTTGTTAAATTACCTGCGTAAATTATGATATGAACATTCTGCGAAATAAATAAAACAATTAATGAATTTGATATATATATATTTCGACGGAAAGATTTGATAAATTAGTTGTGATTAAATTACCTGCGTAAGTTATGAGATGAACATTCTGCGATATAAATAAAATAATTAATGAATTTGATATATATATATTTCGACGGAAAGATTTGATAAATTAGTTGTGATTAAATTACCTGCGTAAGTTATGAGATGAACATTCTGCGAAATAAATAAAATAATTAATGAATTTGATATATATATATTTCGACAAAAAATGAGATACATTAGTTTGCGATTAAATTACCTGCGTAAGTTATGAGATGAACATTCTGCAAAATAAATAAAATAATTAATGAAAGTTATATATATATATTTCGACGGAAAAATTTGATAAATTAGTTTGTGTTAAATTACCTGCGTAAATTATGATATGAACATTCTGCGAAATAAATAAAATAATTGATGAATTTGATATATATATTTCCACGAAAAGTGAGATACATTAGTTTGTGATTAAATTACCTGCGTAAGTTATGAGATGAACATTCTGCGAAATAAATAAAATAATTAATGAATTTGACATATATATATTTGGACGGAAAAATTTGATAAATTAGTTTGTTGTTAAATTACCTGCGTAAATTATGATATGAATATTCTGCGAAATAAATAAAATAATTGATGAATTTGATATATATATTTCGACGAAAAGTGAGATACATTAGTTTGTGATTAAATTACCTGCGTAAGTTATGAGATGAACATTCTGCGAAATAAATAAAATGATTAATGAACTTGATATATATATGTTTCGACAAAAAAATGAGATACATTAGTTTGTGAGTAAATTACCTGCGTAAGCTACGATATGAACATTCGGTGAAGTAAATAAAATAATTATTGAATTAGATATACATATATTTCGACGGGAAATTAAATTAGTGAGATGCATATTCTAAAGTTTAAAATCACGTACCGATTCCAGTCGTCGATGATTTACCTGCGCCTCAGTAATGACAGGAACATTCTGGAAAAGAAAAGTAGTAAATTTGTGAGCCTTACATATGTTGATGTATAGAAGTAAGGGACTTTCCTTCGGTACTTGCATACGAATATATATATATACCTATGTACTTATATGTGGCTGTGCGTGCCTAATTCCACGCGAACAAATGGTGAAGAAGAGAATGACCGTGAAAGAAGAGGCTTGTTAAGAAGTAATGCAGATCTGACCAATTCACTGTTGGCGCTTGGCTGTAATGTGTGGACACAAACCAGGTACTCCTAAGGACGCTGTAAGTTTAGTTAAGTAAAAAAATTTTTTGTTTGTTTACTCTTAGAACCAATAAGTTTTTTTTTGCTCATATGGTCTTCCGACAGTTAAGTTTTTTTTTGTTACCTAAGAACTCGTCTAAATTCACCTAGAGATCTAGAATTAAGTATAGCGTTGGGGCCACCTCCCTCTGAGGTGTGCTACATTGGATTACCCCTGCCTCGGCAGGTATTAGATTAGTAGGGCCTATTCTAGAAGCTAAGAACTAGCCTTAAGGGTTGTCGTTAATAAAAAGGCAAAGATAAATAAAGAAGAAAAAAAAAATTTTGTCAGTGGGTTCAGAATCGTAACAAGTTGTGTTGTTATTTACGAGGCAGTCCTTTGACTTCCTCTCCCATTTTTCTTTTTTTATTAAAATTTTTTTTTCTTCTTCCTTTTATGCTGATTCACATACATTCATGTAGGTACGCTTGGGCTTGTCGCCACCTCCTTTTTGTAAACTGCGTGTGATGCTAAAGGCCGAGTGATTTGGGAGGTGAAAGTTTGATGAATAAGCAACAGTCCAGGATACTAGCTTCGATGAAGGTCTAAACAACATAAACGCGGCGGCGTGATTATGGCGGGGTAGCTTAACACATACACACGCTCATGTCATGGGTCTAAGCAATAAATTTTTTTTGTGTGGTCTTGACGACTTAGCCAGGGTGGTCGGGGGCGCTGGGCCCAAACGTCAAGCCTGGGTCACATCAACACCCGTGGCCTACTCTCACCTCCTCTCCTCACTGCGTCGGTGATTCTCCGGGCGGTAATACGATTGTTCGGCGTTGGAACATACTTCACTTATTCTGTCATACGAAAACAAGAAAAGAAAAAAAAATTTATATATAATAATTTTTTTTTTTATTCTCCTCCAGCTTTAGGTACAGGAAAGACAACGGTTGAACGGTTGCTTCAGCTCTAACGTCGTAACTTTTTTTTTGGTCTTTCAGCTTTCAACTCCATTAGTCCGTCCGTCCGTCCGAAGTCAATATTTAGACCGTTCGTCAGTCCGGTGTATAATTGACACAGCTTACTAGCATCTAAAGGACGTGGGTGGCAAGAACCACCCCAATCCGACTGTACACTAGCGGGAAAATGCTGTGTCGTCACCCACAGAAGTCCTGGTGATGATTTTTGTGACGAGGTATGCGGGCTGCAGGGTCTCCTAATACTCAGGTGGAAGTGAGTGTGGGTAGAACTGTCAGCGGGCATACATTTGCGTTACAAATGGCGCCCAAACCGGTTTTTCTTTCAAGCCTTAGTCAAGCCTCTCTTGGCTAAAGTGCTAGTTTAATTTCAACTTCAATAAGTGTTGATTTTTTTCTGGTCGCCCATTTGCGTTACAAATGGCGCCCAAGCGGTTTTTCTTTCAAGCCTTAGTCAAGCCTCTCTTGGCTAAAGTGCTAGTTTAATTTCAACTTCAATAAGTGTTGATTTTTTTCTGGTCGCCCATTTGCGTTACAAATGGCGCCCAAACGGTTTTTCTTTCAAGCCTTAGTCAAGCCTCTCTTGGCTAAAGTGCTAGTTTAATTTCAACTTCAATAAGTGTTGATTTTTTTCTGGTCGCCCATTTGCGTTACAAATGGCGCCCAAATCTGTCGTGTTTTTTCTTTGTTTTTAGCCTAGCGTGTCGCATCGTATAATTCGTTTGTTCTCAAAGTCGCCGCGTTTTCTGTCAATCACGCAGCCTACGTAGGGCTCCGTTTTTCTTCCGTAAAGCATCACGCTCTCGTGAAGTCTCTTTTTTTTCTTCTCGTTAGGCTTGGATTTGACAGCTTTGTGAGGTGGCTTGGAGGGCAACGATCCCACTATTCTACGCGTATACATGCAATGCGTCCGTGTATTATTTTCGCACATGAGTCGCTTCGTCCCTCCGTCCAAATTTTAGAAAAAAAAGTACATTTTGTTTTCGTAATTTTGGCAATAAATGTTTTTTTTTGTTTTTTTTTCTTTTTGTCGTAGTGCTCGCCTGCTCGGTGGTAGTGAACCTTGTGCACGATACGCACCACTTTGAGGCAAAGCTTCGGTTTACAGCCACTGAACAGCTGACCACTTGACTTAGATCTCGATGGAGAAACTACTCAATCGGCGCCATCTCTTCTGCAAGTTGATGATCGATAATAGCCATCCTTTAGATTGTATCCTTGTCGGAGAGATTGGGTCGGCCGTTCCTCCTTTAAGGTAACCAAACATTCTACCATTCTTACGTCTCATATCACGAAGAGAAGTGCTTCGCTTCACAGAGGAGAGGGGAATATAGAGAGAACCAGTGATCAAGAGAGGAGTCTATTCACCAGCCTCCGGGCTGATTCTATTACAGCCTGTTCCGGTTTTATTTTGTTGTGTGTGTGTGTGTTGATCTACTCGGTTGCGTCACGCCGCCCAAATTTGAATAAATACTTAATTACACATTTTATATTTAGTGGGTTGCTTGGATAATACGTTTTTTTTTGTGTGTTACGCTCAATATACCCGGTTACAGAAATAAGGTCTTTTCTTTTATATAAAGATCGGAAGTTTTGTTGCTGTCCTATTCGCACGCAGTACACATATGGGTATATACGCATATATATATTATTTTTTTTTCTTCTCTCGCTGAATCTTATTCCTGAACTAAGTAGTTAAGATAGTTGTACTATTGAAATATTAATACAATTTTTAAGTAGCGGATTCAATTGCGCTCAGCGTCAGTACTTTTGTTTCCGGATTACCAGGTTTAAATACTAAAATTTTTTTTTGTATTGATGAAAATAGGCTTTGTTAGCACATTTTTTTTTAAACCAATATCGTAGCATTTTCCGCCAGGAATCCATTTCGTGACTAAATTCGTTTATCGTTTGCACGGAATTATTATATTGACATTAGATCCGATATACCAACAAATATTATAAGTTCTCTCGGCAATATATACATTTTTTTTCCGCAGGATTGTCTCCTTTTTTTTTGTTCTGCTACTTGCCCTAGCAAATTTTCCTCGGAGAACTCTCCAGGGCTGCTTTTCCGTTTATGTGTAGTCATAGTCGAGGATAAAAAAGGAAAAAAAAAGAAGGAAAAGGGAAAACAAGGAAAAAAAAATTTTATTTCTTTTTTCTCTTTCGCCTTAGTTATCGCTGTTGGTTTGCATACCTAGATATTATAATGGATTTCACTTGTCTGGCACCAGAGGAACTGGAAGTAGAATTTTCCGTTCGTGGAATTCCACCCACCGCCCCAGATGCACGACAGCAGCTGGTCGAACTATACCGCGTAGAGCGTGCCGACCCTAGAATGGTTCCAGAAAAGTCTCATGCACACAAAAATCCGAGGGGCGAACTAGCCTACCTTGCCGGCCGCGTCGAGGTCCTTCAATATCGCCTATTGTCCGCCCCACTGCAATATGATGAAGACCGCCTGAGGTACCGGACTCATGTTCTCCATGCGCTCGACAGGGCCCGAAGGCTGGTTATTACGTCGCCGACAGTCCGAACACAGGTCCAGGTATACGTCAGAACTTTGGAAGACATGTTGGCGAAAGTCGACGAGGATGGTGCTCGAGCCGCACCCCTTACTACCATTACAGAAAACAGTCAACCAGTTCCCCCACGGACAGGCACCGTTCAAAAAAACCCTGGGCATACCATCGCGGACACTGGCCGCTTACTAAGTACCCCAAAGGCGATCACAAAGAGCGCACGATTTAATCCAGACTTATCTGACATTTACGGCCAAGGTCTGGATAAGACAGATCCTGTAGTCACCGTAGTCGACACTCATACCACCTCCCGGCCATTGACAGCCCAGCTTCAAGGAACGCGACGAATCCAGTCCGTTAACGAAAGGTTGGAGCGCATAAGCCCCGGTTTGTCACTAGGAAACCTCTCCCACAGGCTTGATTACCTAGGTCAGCTACAGCCTGATCGGCGTCCTCCAGCAGCAACAGCCTCCGCGCACGCGGTAGGCGGTATACCGTCCAATGCATGGCAGCCCCCTCAGGGAGGCTGTCGCAGCCCATCCCGCAATCCAGTCTTCAGATGGAGGATGTCCTTTGACGGCACAACAGGTTTCGATGCAACAGAATTCCTTTTTCGCTTGGAATCATTAGCACGATTAGAGCAGGTGTCAACAGCTGATCTCTGTGCAGGCTTCCACTCACTTGTCAGCGGGAAAGCTGCAAACTGGTACTGGCTCTTCTTGCGTAGCAACCACACACATACCTGGCAAGGTTTGCGGGACGCATTCTTAAGAGAATTCAGTAGTCAGGACACTGACTACGAGATTCGTAAGCTGATTGAAGAAAGGAAGCAAGAAACGCGTGAGTCCTTCAGCGATTTCAGACTTGCCGTTCATACGCTCGTGTCCAAAATGTCCAACCCCATTCCCGAAAGAGAGTTAGTAGAAATTCTACGTAGGAATATGAAGCCAGCGTTACAGGAAGCCCTGCTATTATATCCTACCAGTAATGTACTTGATCTGAGAGACTTGTGTAACCGGTTCGAAAAACTCTGGTCCGACATAGGAGCTCCCCGTGGAGTACCTCAACGACGTGTCGTGCACGAGCTATATTCAGATAGTCCTTACCTCATAGATAGCGCCACAACCGACTACCAAGCATGCGTGAACGCAATGCAGACAAACCCCAGATTTCCTCAAGCTAATAGGAACCAGCCACCACAACCTAGATCCCGGCTAAAGTGTTGGAATTGTGCCGTGGAGGGCCACACCTACCACGATTGTCCCGTTGGTCCACAACACCTTTTTTGCTATGGCTGTGGAACGGCCGGTGTCATTAAAACCCAGTGTAGAGCCTGTGCGTCGGAAAACCACAGGCGGAGTCAGAACTTTACGGGGAACCCGCGTATCTGGACTCCGAGTCGGGTCCCCAGACGAACTACCGAAGACGTGGCGACGAATACCGAGCCCGAGAGGCATCGCTAGGCTCTCGGTGTGTCAATGAAAGTTGTCAACCTGTCCAATATAAACCAGACATTCCACCAGCTTTTGTCGAGCAGAAAACCCTAGATACGTCCCATAATAACCCACGAATGTGCCAAACAACATCTCGAGACATCGCAGTACAAGCAGTACTAAACAATGATACTGACCTGGAATTTTCAGAAACCGATAGCTGCAGTTGTTCCACCTCCGATGATACAGTGTCCATCGACACCTCTTCCTCCGACTCAGATCCATACCTGCACGAAATAAGCTCGCGGCCCCAAGACGCTTCCCGTTCGAAAACCACGCGACGCACGTACCACTATCATAGCCTGCGGAGACACATAAAAGCAGCAGTGGCCGAAACCATAATCTCAGGTAACGCCGACCCACGGCCATTCGCTGATGTCTTCATCTGCGGACGAAGAATACGAGGTCTGTTGGATAGTGGAGCTAGCGTTAGTGTGCTCGATTCTGGAGCGGAGAGTTTCCTGGGAAAGCTTGGAATTCGTTTCCATTCGATGCCCTCAACCATTGCCACTGCAGACGGGCAAGAGCAGCGAGTGCTAGGTCATATCCGGGTCCTAGTGAGGTACGGTGATAAAACGCGCCGGATGCGTCTTCATATCGTCCCGACCTTACAACAGCCTTTATACCTGGGCATTGACTTCTGGAAGGCATTCGGCTTAGCCCCCGTGATGATCAGCGAGCTTTACTCGCCCCCAACACCTCCTCCAGTGTGTACTCAACAGCACCAATTGTCCCAAGCTGATGATACCCAATTACAGACAGTGATCAACTCATTCCCTTCATTCAGTAATCAAGGATTAGGTCGAACAAAGCTCGTTGAGCACGAAATAGAAGTCGGATCTGCTAAACCTATCAAGCAGCGTTATTACGCTGTATCGCCTGCGGTGCAGAAGTCCATGTACGATGAACTCGATCGGATGTTGAGTTTAGGAGTCATCGAGGAAAGCCAGAGTGCCTGGTCCTCCCCAGTAACACTGGTAAGAAAACCAAATGGAAAGGTTCGCTTATGTCTAGACGCGCGGAAGCTCAATTCCGTTACAGGCCCGGACGCATTCCCCCTGCCGCTCATAGACGGGTTGCTCGGCCGGCTTCAGGAAACGGAGTATATCTCCGCGATCGATCTGAAGGACGCCTTCTGGCAAATCCCCTTAGCAAAATCTTCAAGGGATAAAACTGCTTTCGCAGTGCCGGGCAGACCTTTGTACCAGTTCACAGTACTCCCATTCGGTTTATGTAATGCTCCACAGACTATGTGTAAATTGATGTGCAAAGTAATCCCACACCAACTGCATGACCGGGTATTTGTCTACCTGGACGACCTGCTTATTACCTCCTCCACGTTTGACGAACATCTCGAGCTACTGTCAAAGATTTCCGCTCTATTGCGTGACGCTGGCCTGACAATCAACGTGGAGAAGATTAAGTTTTGTATGCGGGAAGTCAAATACTTGGGTTTTGTAATGGGTGCTGGTTGCATGAGAGCAGATCGGGAGAAAGTCGTCGCCATCCAGAACTTCCCGAGACCGAATAACGTAAAGAAGGTACGGAGCTTCCTGGGAGTCTGTGGCTGATATAGGCGTTTCATACCTCACTTCGCCTCCATTGCATGCCCTTTGACGGATTTGCTTAAAAAGAATACAAAATTTAAGTGGGAGGAACCGGCCGAGACGGCCTTTAATCAGTTGAAAGAGTGCCTAATGACTGACCCAGTTCTGGCAAACCCCGATTTTTCAAGGCCGTTCTTCATTCAGTGCGATGCTAGTACCACAGGAGTCGGAAGCGTACTTTTCCAACGCTCTGCGGATGGCGAAGAACATCCAATAGCGTATATGTCACAGAAACTAAATCCGGCTCAGCGCAACTATAGCATCACAGAGCTGGAGTGTCTGGCAGCGGTACTGAGTGTGAAGCGGTTCAGACCTTGCGTTGAAGGCCTGGAGTTCACGATCATCACCGATCATGCCAGTCTTAAATGGCTCATGGATCAGAGAGATCTGTGTGGCAGACTGGCACGGTGGAGTCTTAAACTCCAGGCGTTCAAATTTAACATCGAATACCGAAGGGGCAAGGAAAATGTAGTCGCAGATGCTCTCTCCCGAGCATTCGCAGACGAGTCAGAGGAGCATCATCCTGACGAAAGACCTGTCGCTCAGGTCATCGAGTCCATCAATATGAAAGACGATGCCTTCCAGGCAGGCACATATCTTGAAAAAATCCGTCAGATAAACAACAACCCAGATACCTTTCCAACCTGCGCGTGTCAGATAAGAAAATATACATTTCTTTTGACTCTCCAAGAGACAGCATTAGTAACGATCGAGTTATCTGGAAGCTGTGGGTCCCCGATGGTCTCGCCACCAGTCTGATTGAACAAGAGCATTGTCCACCTGCTGCTGCCCACTTCGGATTCGCGAAAACACTCGAGAAATTACGGCGTCAGTATTACTGGTCCAGCATGTGCGCAGACGTGCGCATGTTCATCGCTTCCTGTGCAACTTGTAAGCAAGTTAAGCCCATGAACGCATCCTCCAAAGCACCTTTAGGAGAAATTCGGTTAGCGGATCTGCCCTGGCAACGCATATATTGTGACTTTTTAGGTCCCTACCCACGTAGCCGGGATGGGAACAAATATATATTCATTGTCCTAGACCACCTTACCAAATTTGTACTGCTCCGAGCAATGTCCGAGGTTACGGCCAGTAAAGTAGTCACCTTTCTGGAAAAAGAAGTCTTCCATGTATTTGGAGTCCCAGAATACCTGCACTCGGACAATGGATGTCAGTTCACATCCCGTCTACTCGCTCGGTTGTTAGACAAATATAGGGTGAGACATATTTTCTCCCCTGCTTACTCGCCACAATCTAACGCTTCGGAGCGAGTGAATCAATCTGTCCTCGCAGCAATTCGCGCCTATGTTGGGAACGAACATCGGAGGTGGGATGAGCACTTGAGCGAAATTGCCTTCGCCATTCGGAATGTTGTCCACGAATCGATCAAGTGCTCGCCGTACTTCCTGATGTTTGGCAGACACCCCGTAACACATGGAGACTCGTACCAACTGCTCCAAAAGTTAGTCCCCCTTAACCGGCGACTCCAACAAACCCGTGAGGAAGTGAAAGTCCACCTGGCCGAAGCCTACAAACGTTATTCAAAAGGTTATAATTTGCGAACACGGCCCAGATCTTTTTGCCCCGGACAGGATGTTTTCGTGCGAAACTACGTGCAGAGTAATGCGGCAAATCGCTTTGCGGCCAAACTGGCTCCTAAATTTGTGAAGGCCGTCGTAGCCGAGCGGATAGGTCAAGTATCCTATCGTCTCAAGACCCCGGACGGACATCCTCTTGGGGTATTCCACGCGCAGGACATAAAGTCCTAGGCTCCCCGCGGTAGCTCTAAAAAGGCATCCGGCAAGCTTCACTTGCAAACTATAGGTTATCGCGTAACCCTCTTACTGCCTCATCAGTGGTGGGTGATAAACCTTTTGTAGGTCAACCAGTTAACCTTCTTCCTTGTCTGACAACGTGTCAACCTAAACCCACATGGTACCCTACGCGTAAGAAACTACAGTAGGAATCCCGCTTGCTCAATCCCGTCTGGATTAGCCTCGATATGAGGATTTTATCCTTTCCTGTCTCTTCTTCAATAACTTTCTTTTGATGGCACGACAAAGCGAGTGTAAGTCCGAATAATGAAAGAACTGATAGTTAGCTACTTATTGCCTTTCCTCGCCCGTTCACTGTCCTTTTTTTTTTTTGTTTTTGTCCTTTTTTTTGTTTTTTTTCCCCCGTCTCTTTGCTTCTCTCTTATTTTCTTTTCTCCATTCGCACCTTGCTGCAAGTACGCATTACTAGTTTTCAATCCCCCTCTTCGAGCTTCGCGTCTTTGTTAAGCGCGAACCCGGTTGCTGCATTCTGGGAGCTTTCCTCGTCCTGAGTAAGTTGATAGATGAATTCCATCCTTTTGAAGCGACCTCCTTGCTTGGGACGGGTACTTCTGGGGGTGCCGTGACCGGATTCCGTGGAACACATAGCGCGAAGTGTTACCCCTCTTCTCCGATTCACCAATAGTCTCTAGCTCTAGCCTCACATTCCCATGTCCGGTAAATCAATCGCTGTACCTGTTTCTGGTCGACTTATGGGCCGAGGTGAGTTGATAGACGACGTCTATCCTCAGATAGGTCCTCCCTCGACCAGAGTGGATTGGAAACATGGTCACAGGTTATCCTTTTTTTTTCTCCGTAACACAAGTCCCTGTTGGCTCATGCCCGGCTTGAGACTCTGGTGGGTCGTCCCCACGTTGGGCGCTGCCGTAAGCACCACATTAATATTATATATATATTTTTTGTTTGTTTTTTTCGTTTTCGCTCCCCTTTCGTCCTAAGCCCGGCTTGAGACTCTTTTCTCCGTGGGTCATCCCCACGCTGTAGCGTATACCCCATACGCTACCTTTGCCCCCCCCCCCCCCGTAGAGAAAACCCCATAATTTTCTCCCAGACACCTGAAAATGGGCAAAGAAAATTTAGTTAATTTCGGAAAGTAGCCCTCTGCTACTTTCCCATAAGGCATCTATCCTACATACACGAAGAAAACCTGGAAAGAGAGAAGAAAGTTGTTGTCCTAAAATAAACAAGGGGAAGGGAAGGAAAAAAAACAAGAAAAAATTCCAATTTGTACAGAACTCGCACAAATTGCAATCTTTAGATAAAACCTGAAAAGAAGAAAACGCAACAACACAAAAATGCCATACAAAAGAAATATTATTCCAAACAAAAAAATTCCAAAATCTGTAAAACGCACACAGTTTACAATTGTTAGAGCTAGTCTCGTTCGTGGGAGGGAGTGCCGGTTTTTAATGGACAACTCAGTTTTTAAAATTCAAATATAAAATCTTTTATTCAAATAAATTCATTTGTTTAACCTAATATCACAAATTCATTTACTAAAATTGAGAACTACAAACTAACCTACAAACTATTATAAAATTCAATTCAATTCAAAACAACTTAAAAATCTAGTGAAAATCCAAAGATTCGCGTAGTCCGCCTCCTAGGAAAAAGAAGAAGAAGAATTAATCGTCTATGCGAAAAGTATTCTTACATAAATTTAAGAGTGCTATTTTTGGCAGTAAATGCTACAATAAAAAAAGAAGAAGATTGCAGATTATTCTCTGCGGCAGAATTATTCTTCTGCTTATACGTGGGCAACAGGATGCTAATAAAAGAAGAAGATTGCAGATTATTCTCTGCGGCAGAATTATTCTTCTGCTTATACGTAGGCAACAAGATGCTAGTAAAAAGAAGAAGATTGCAGATTATTCTCTGCGGCAGAATTATTCTTCTGCTTATACGTGAGCAACAAGATGCTAGTAAAAAGAAGAAGATTGCAGATTATTCTCTGCGGCAGAATTATTCTTCTGCTTATACGTAGGCAACAAGATGCTAGTAAAAAGAAGAAGATTGCAGATTATTCTCTGCGGCAGAATTATTCTTCTGCTTAGGTGTGGGCAGGAGATTGCAGATTATTCTCTGCGGCAGAATTATTCTTCTGCTTAGGTGTGGGCAGGAGATTGTAGATTATTCTCTGCGGCAGAATTATTCTTCTGCTTAGGTGTGGGACGGAAATTGGAAATGATAGGAATTTCAGATTATTCTCTGAAGTATAGAATTATTCTTCTATTTTGGAGGTTGGGAATAATATTCTTGTTAATCGGATTATTCTCCGAATCAGATGAGCTCTGAACCAAGAATGATTTTCTGCTGCGGCTCGTCGGCTTTATATAGCCGCCGCATCCAGTTATGAGTTCTCGCCTTTCGGTGTTGCCCTAGCAACGATTGATGCATTATCTGAATGCACCTTAGACAGCTGACTGACGTAATGTCACTGAGAAATTGTAAATATACGAGGGATGTACCTATAACTTGGTAAGATTTGATCTTTTTTTTGATTTATTAATTAGTTATTAATAATTTTTGCCTGTTTCCAGATCGGATAAATATCGAGACTGTCATCGGAAGTGGATTATTTATTGGAGAATAATTTACTTTAGATAAGTATTTGATTTTTGTTGTATTTATTTGGTAAATGAATACTTTGTGGTTTTTTTTCGTAGAAAGAAGAAACACACACCCGCACTCCGACAGCAGGCCAGATGTTAGCAAAATTCGTAAAGTTGAGAGAACAAAAGAAAATGCGCGCCGGCCGGTGGATTAGAATTTGTAAGTCGGGTGCGATGTAGGCAGCTTGCGTGGAGGGAGATTTTTCTGATGACTTCTTCATTAAGTAACGAGTAGGGCTGAAGGTTGTTTCGCGCAGTACTGGTTCCCGGGAGTTTGTTCTTTTTTGGATTATTCTTGTTTCTTATTGAGTAAAATTTTTCTTCTTTTGATACTTTTGGAACCGCACTCGAAGTAATTAATCGCGAATTTGCCGGTTACCTTTCGTCGTGAGATTACCTGCGCCAGTTTCGTCAGGTACAATTCTGTGAAAGTAAAAGAAAATCTAGTTAGTGGTGTATATATACATTATAAAGTTTGAGTTACCTGTGCGGCAGTTATAGATACTTTCTGTGACAGAAAAAAAAAGGGAAATTTAGTGAGTTACATATATATATTTCGACGGGAAAATTTGATAAATTAGTTTGTGGTTAAATTACCTGCGTAAGTTATGAGATGAACATTCTGCCAAATAAATAAAATAATTAATGAATTTGATATATATATATTTCGACGGAAAAATTTGATAAATTAGTTTGTTGTTAAATTACCTGCGTAAATTATGATATGAATATTCTGCGAAATAAATAAAATAATTGATGAATTTGATATATATATTTCGACGAAAAGTGAGATACATTAGTTTGTGATTAAATTACCTGCGTAAGTTATGAGATGAACATTCTGCGAAATAAATGAAATAATTAACGAATTTGATATATATATATTTCGACGGAAAAATTTGGTTAATTAGGTTGTTGTTAAATTACCTGCTTAAATTATGATATGAACATTCTGCGAAATAAATAAAATAATTAACGAATTTGATATATATATATTTCGACGGAAAGATTTGATAAATTAGTTTGTTGTTAAATTACCTGCGTAAATTATGATATGAACATTCTGCGAAATAAATAAAACAATTAATGAATTTGATATATATATATTTCGACGGAAAGATTTGATAAATTAGTTGTGATTAAATTACCTGCGTAAGTTATGAGATGAACATTCTGCGAAATAAATAAAATAATTAATGAATTTGATATATATATATTTCGACGGAAAGATTTGATAAATTAGTTGTGATTAAATTACCTGCGTAAGTTATGAGATGAACATTCTGCGAAATAAATAAAATAATTAATGAATTTGATATATATATATTTCGACGGAAAGATTTGATAAATTAGTTGTGATTAAATTACCTGCGTAAGTTATGAGAGGAACATTCTGCGAAATAAATAAAATAATTAACGAATTTGATATATATATATTTCGACGGAAAGATTCGATAAATTAGTTTGTTGTTAAATTACCTGCGTAAGTTATGAGATGAACATTCTGCGAAATAAATAAAATAATTAATGAATTTGACATATATATATTTCGACGGAAAAATTTGATAAATTAGTTTGTTGTTAAATTACCTGCGTAAATTATGATATGAACATTCTGCGAAATAAATAAAATGATTAATGAACTTGATATATATATGTTTCGACAAAAAAATGAGATACATTAGTTTGTGAGTAAATTACCTGCGTAAGCTACGATATGAACATTCGGTGAAGTAAATAAAATAATTATTGAATTAGATATACATATACTTCGACGGGAAATTAAATTAGTGAGTTACATATGCATATTCTAAAGTTTAAAATCACGTACCGATTCCAGTCGTCGATGATTTACCTGCGCCTCAGTAATGACAGGAACATTCTGGAAAAGAAAAGTAGTAAATTTGTGAGCCTTACATATGTTGATGTATAGAAGTAAGGGACTTTCCTTCGGTACTTGCATACGAATATATATATATACCTATGTACTTATATGTGGCTGTGTGTGCCTAATTCCACGCGAACAAATGGTGAAGAAGAGAATGACCGTGAAAGAAGAAGCTTGTTAAGAAGTAATGCAGATCTGACCAATTCACTGTTGGCGCTTGGCTGTAATGTGTGGACACAAACCAGGTACTCCTAAGGACGCTGTAAGTTTAGTTAAGTAAAAAATTTTTTTTTTTTTGTTTACTCTTAGAACCAATAAGTTTTTTTTTGCTCATATGGTCTTCCGACAGTTAAGTTTTTTTTTGTTACCTAAGAACTCGTCTAAATTCACCTAGAGATCTAGAATTAAGTATAGCGTTGGGGCCACCTCCCTCTGAGGTGTGCTACATTGGATTACCCCTGCCTCGGCAGGTATTAGATTAGTAGGGCCTATTCTAGAAGCTAAGAACTAGCCTTAAGGGTTGTCGTTAATAAAAAGGCAAAGATAAATAAAGAAGAAAAAAAAAATTTGTCAGTGGGTTCAGAATCGTAACAAGTTGTGTTGTTATTTACGAGGCAGTCCTTTGACTTCCTCTCCCATTTTTCTTTTTTTATTTAAATTTTTTTTTCTTCTTCCTTTTATGCTGATTCACATACATTCATGTAGGTACCCTTGGGCTTGTCGCCACCTCCTTTTTGTAAACTGCGTGTGATGCTAAAGGCCGAGTGATTTGGGAGGTGAAAGTTTGATGAATAAGCAACAGTCCAGGATACTAGCTTCGATGAAGGTCTAAACAACATACACGCGGCGGCGTGATTATGGCGGGGTAGCTTAACACATACATACGCGCATGTCATGGGGGCTAAGCAATAAATTTTTTTTGTGTGGTCTTGACGACTTAGCCAGGGTGGTCGGGGGCGCTGGGCCCAAACGTCAAGCCTGGGTCACATCAACACCCGTGGCCTACTCTCACCTCCTCTCCTCACTGCGTCGGTGATTCTCCGGGTGGTAATACGATTGTTCGGCGTTGGAACATACTTCACTTATTCTGTCATACGAAAACAAGAAAAGAAAAAAAATATATATATATAATAATTTTTTTTTTGATTCTCCTCCAGCTTTAGGTACAGGAAAGACAACGGTTGAACGGTTGCTTCAGCTCTAACGTCGTAACGTTTTTTTTGGTCTTTCAGCTTTCAACTCCATTAGTCCGTCCGTCCGTCCGAAGTCAATATTTAGACCGTCCGTCAGTCCGGTGTATAATTGACACAGCTTACTAGCATCTAAAGGACGTGGGTGGCAAGAACCACCCCAATCCGACTGTACACTAGCGGGAAAATGCTGTGTCGTCACCCACAGAAGTCCTGGTGATGATTTTTGTGACGAGGTATGCGGGCTGCAGGGTCTCCTAATACTCAGGTGGAAGTGAGTGTGGGTAGAACTGTCAGCGGGCATACATTTGCGTTACAGTTGATGGAGAAGAAGACCACAATCTTCTTTTCTTGTCAAATCGTCCAGGCAACCACAGCGGAATAAACCAAAAGAATTTCGTAGACATCGGCGAGGAAATAAACCCTGTAAGTAGATTTAGAATATTTTTCAGTCCTCATACTGATCTATTTTTAATTAGTAGAATTATTTTCATCTACCCCGCACCTAAAAAAATATTCCGACATTTCGGGCGTAATTGCAATGTTTTGATGCTTCCTTATATCTTCAAATAAATGAACATAAGCCAACGTGGAATTGTCCTGAATTGAATTGTCGGTGATAAGCCTGCCACCTGCCACATATGATACTCTAGTTATCGATGGATATTTTCAAGAAGTTTTTGCTTCATCATTGCTGTCCCCTGATGACAATGAAATTTAATTGCACCATGGTGGATCTTGGAGCACACGCAGATGATCTCCTCTTTCTACTACTCCAATTCCAGCAGCAACAGCAAATAATGAACCTACGTCAACCACAAACAATGAAACGGTTGATCTCACGGTAAGCAATTCAGATGACGATCTAACGCTCAAGCGAAAAACAAAGTCAAATATCACAAATGGAAACGGTCAGAAAATATGGCCAACAATAGCGAAAATGGAGCCAAACGGTACGTTGGATTTAAATTTGTTATCCATGTACTGATATTAATTTTATTCTATATTTTTACAAGAAACATTGAACTGTAATTCCTTATGATTAGTTTTATAGTTTCACTGAATTTTTTTGCTATATGCAGGCTAAAATAGGTTCAAAATTTTATTATTGGTCTTGGTATTGTTGTTGTACCGCCGTACGTGAAAAGTAAAATTGAGCTGAAGAAAAAATTATTTGTAAGCATTAGGATATACCGTGAGGCTCGCAACTGAAGGTTGTTTTCTTTTACATATTGCATCACTTTAATTAGTAGAGCTATTCTTGGTGTACACCGAGTATATATTCTGGATATATTTCATTTCATGCACCTAACTTTGGGGAACGGAAAAGTTTCTACTTTAAGAAAGGAAATATTTAGTGCTGTATTAGTGGCGTTTTTGACTCGGATTTCCTGAACTGATTCCAATCCGAGTGAAAGAGGCATTAAATTCTATCACGAAGAATGAAATATTCCAATAAATTTCATAGTTTCCAATGAAATGTTAAATGCTTCGATAGAGTAATGCATAAGATAATTAATTAACTCATTGGTAGGGATTCGAGCATCCCTCTACTATGCTCGAGCCATTCTGCTAACAATAGAGATTAATTAGTGAAAAGTCAACTGTAATGTGCGGTAGTTCGTAATCCATCTAGTACTAGTAGTAGTAGTAATAAGTGAAATAGAAACAGAGGGATTTAAAGGAGTTGAAATAAAGTGAAACAAGGTTATATGCAAATAATTAGTAGCCTAGTCTATCTGAAATTTGAAAATTTTGTTTAATCTTTTGACATGTACAATTGCATTTATATCACAGTTCGTTTTTTTTTTAACTAATAACTAATTTAATAAAGAAAAAGAGCTCTTTTCCCTTTTCTTTTCTCCTTCATTCACTTCAATTCACTTTTCAAGTCTTCTAGTTAGTTAGTTGGCTTATTACCTAAAAGAAAAAAAAAGAAAAAACTTTCTAAACGTGAAACTATTACTGTTATTACATGATCTATTAACTACCTTTAAGCGTTTTAGTTAAGTTTATCTTATTAATCAATTAGATATCCGATAATAAATAGTTTTTATAGCTTAAACATTAGATTATTATAATATAATAAATCGTGTAACAGAATTTCATCTCCCATTCAGGAATTATAACGTAAAAATGAAATGCTGAATACTTTTTATTTTTCTCCTTTCACTTTCCTGGAGCCCTCTCGCATGAAGGTCGTTTGGGTCCGCTAGTCTCTCTTTACAGGTCTACAAGGGCCTCTCAAAATATCTGCCCTCAGAGTCAGTTGGGAGGTTGGGGCGTGCAATGAAGGCATACCATCTGCGCCTTCGATTTGGATGCAGGTAAGTGACGTAAAGGTCCCTTCAGGACTGAATTTGTGCCGGCGTTTTCGGTTAAAGGCACGATTTTTTTTTTGATTATGGCAGACGGCAGCGGCAGGCTTTTCGTGGAACCTCCCCACACTGTCCGCCAATAGCCGAGGCGAGCTAGCGTGTTGCCCTGCAATCAACGCTGTCCGTCGAGTGATCTGTCAGCTCATGCTGGCAGTCTGGACTTCACGTCCGATGTGCATCACTCAGAATAGTTCCATAACAAAAATGGCGCCCAACGAGGGGCCACCTCAGTTAGACTTCGGTGGTCTAAGTGTAAATTTTACTGGGGACTGGGACTTAGAGTGAAATGGTCATTTGGCACTTTGCCAATTGACTGACCTCAAGTCTCATATCCAGTGGAAGTTATATGCAGACCTCGGTCTAACTGGTTTGTTATTAGTAAATTTTTCTGTAGAATAACGTTAAAGTTTATGAAGGTTTTTGCTATTTTGATTTTTGGAAAGTAAAGTAAAGTAAAGATTTTTGAAAGTTTTGATATTTTGGTTTTTGAAAGTTGATTGAGTAAAGTAAAGTAACGTAACGTTTTAAAGTTTTTGAAAGTTTTTGAATTGAAGTTAGACTCTAGGTTTAACTTTTGTTGTTTCACTTTTGAATTCTTTGAATTTTTTTTGGAATGATCTTTCCCGCTGGCCTTCTGCCATGGAAATGGTAGGTGGCCTCACCACAATTTTTTTTGGACTGTTCTCACGGAGACATGTCTCTGTTGGCCAGCTGGCTGGACAGAGTCGTGAATCTGTGAGACGACTTTTTGGCTTTCAGTTAACTAGTTGACCAGATTCATGACTCTGCCCAGTTGGAAGGTTGGCTGGACATGACAGTCAGGTGAAGAGGAAGGAAAGAGTTGTTGGAGGAGGGAAGTGATGCTGGAGACCTTTAGTAATCAGCAGTTGGCATACTGCTAACTGCCTGGCTGAAAAATCTCTACTATCATTTTCAGTCTCTAGCTTCTCCAACACACATTCACGTCGCTTGCTTACATCTATTTCTGAACTGATTAGAGAGAGCGGCCTGGAGAATTTTATGTTTGGAGAGTTAGCTCCTGGAGAGTGTGGGAGGAATTAGTACGATTTTGAATTTCTGATTCTTAATTGAATTTAGCTATTATAATCTTTTTTTGATACTGTAGACTGCAGTGTCTGTTTGGCTTTGAATACTGTTAGTAATTTGTACCTTGTTACTGAATGTGAATTTAAGCATCGTCCGATATTACTGCTTCGACGAATTAACTTGAATTCCCAGTTTCATAGAATTTCGCCCATGTTGCAAAGTTTGGCGACCTCGATTATTTGATTGCATTTTTTTTTTTTTAATTTTAAATTGATCTTCCTGGTAACTCGATTTTGGAAGACTTAGCTGTCTTCTTCGAACATTCGATTTTTTTTTCTTTTTGGACTTCTTGGCATTTCTTTCAAACCCTTGGAGGTTTTGAAATCTTGACTGTACGATTGACAGATTGCATCATGGTGGGGACCGTGAGAACACCCCCTTCCACGACAGACAGTGTGAATAGGTTGCCTGAACAGTGCTCTACCTGTCAAGATAGAGACTGGTCATTCGAACGAAAGCCTGTTAAGACTGTATGTGGACACGTGTTCCACAAAGCATGTTTGCGCACGTGGATAGGCGAACAGGGAAATTTCCCAAACTGTCGGCTTCACCTTACCCAATATGATTTTACCGAATATACGGGAGCCGTTTCAAAAAAACCAAAGATGAAACCTGTCCATAACGAACGTAATCAGCCCGCACAGACATTTGAGTTACCACCCCCATTGAGTATGCCATCAGGTAGTCGAAGATCTCTATCACCTGGAATGTCAAATCCGCATTCCACGACCTTTTCCCATCCTAACTCGCGACGAAATAGCCCACTGCCTTCTGGCATTGGACAGAATTCAGCAGCGACTGAAACCCTGCTGGCAGGTCTGCGCATACAGCTGCAGGACTTGGTTCGAGAAGGCCTCGAGCAGAGCTTGAATGCATTACAGACTGAATTGGCAAGTAGCGTCCGACAGCAAATATCAGCTGCAATTCCACCAGTTGATTTCTCACGGCCACCTCCTTCTATGCGTGAACCGATACCGCCGCACGATTTTAACGACACACATAGGCAGTCGTTTAACAGACCAGCATCACCTCTTGGTCAGCCTAGACCGAATTTTAACCAGCCTCCACCAGCTTCATCTCATCGTATCCCGGCAAGCGTAGGACAACGACATTCTGGCAGTCCCATTCGCAGATGGAATATCTCCTATAGTGGTGGAATATCTCCTATAGTAGAAGCACTGACTTACTCGGCACTAGACGGAGACTTTGAACTCTTGGTAAGACATATGACCACTCTGCTTTCTGGACCAGCAATGGATTGGTACTGGTCTCTCCTGAGACAAAATTCCACACCCTCGTGGGAATATGTAAAAGCAGCTCTTCTAGCTGAATGGGGAGTACCTAAAGACGACCTCAAGGTCAAATTCCAATTGATGCTGAGGAAACAGAAAGCAGGGGAATCAGAATCATTTGCCATGTACCAACAACACCTGGTATACTTACGGGACCAATTGCAAAACCCTTTGCCAGACGTCGAATTTCTGGAAATTGTCAAGTCCAACCTATTGCCGGTGATCAAAAATAAAATTTGCTTGCATCCCACAAACACCATCCATCAACGAAGGAGTCTTGTGACTCAAATACAAGCTGCACAGCAGCGAATCTCGACAGCGGGCAGCTGGAATACTTATCGTAGCCCAAGAGTCAGCGAGGTGGATGGGTGTCGTCCGACTGATGGTGAACAGCACATGTCACATGAACGCAATGAGGAAGCAGTGGTACTAGCCGCTTTTACAGCACCACAGAACGTTATCTGTTGAACTGTGACCAGCCCGGTCATTTTTACCAAGACTGCCGGCAGGAAAGACATGTTGTGTTCTGCTATGGATGCGGACGCAAAAATATCTTCAAGCCCGACTGCAGCCATTGCCGACAGAAAAACCTGAGACGGGTCGGGAATACCACCACCTTTTCTCGACCAGTGTCAACGTCACGAACCCCAACTGCAACGAACACTCCAGTTCAAGCCTTGAACAAGGAGGAAGATCCGCTCCATTAGCAGACTTTGACGATGAACCGCTGAATTGTCCACTGATATCATTCAGTGAGTCTGATGATATCAGCAAACCCCCTGATAGTACAAATATTTCGCTGATAGAGACGGAGAACCTGATAGACTTCTCCGCAGATCTTCAAGCTCCCATTTCCACTATTAGACACTTCTTTGGAAGAGTCTTTAATTTTCGATGTCCCGATAACACCGACAGCACCTGTAGCTGACAAAGTTACTGAGCGGGCGGTTCAGCCTCCTGCCATCTCTGTATTAAAACGGCCACCAAGCTCTGTTATGACGAGTGGGCGTGAGACTGTTTTAAATCCGCTGACGCCGTATCACACGCGTCTGCAGAATTATAATGCAGTAAGAGACCGAATTTCTCCTCAGTAGCGGAGTTAGCTGACATTATGTATCCTGACCTGGATATGAGACCAAGAAAGAAAAAATCTACCGTTCGTTGGCGGGAATACTATCGATGGATGAAACTGGAAAGAAGAAAACTGGCACAGATTTCCGTGTCGATGCCAGAAGACATTCGACCGTATGCCGAAGTAAAGCTTCTCGGGCGAACTGAGACTGGATTACTTGATAGTGGTGCCACTGTCAGTATTCTAGGCCAGGGAGCTTTAGAGAAGCTTGCGGAAGCAGAGGTTGAATGGAAGAGGTATCGGACACAGGTTCAAGTAGCGAATGCCATGACGACTGTGCATGGTCATGTGAACTTGGAAATCACTTTCCGTGGTAAGACCCAAAACGTGCGTTTTTACGTGGTTCCTGGGCTCAAACAGGCACTATATCTAGGAATAGACTTCTGGCGTCTATTTGGGTTGGCTCCAGAGGTCCTAGGTATAGTTGCAGAAGTGACGCCAAGTTTACTAGCTACTCCTGACACCGATCGCCATGTTCTTTCCAGTCTAGATCAACAGCGTCTAGAAGCTACTAAACAGCTTTTCTCTTCTTTCACCTCTTTAGGCCTGGTTACTCAGTACAGAGTTTGATGGATGCTGATTAAGAGCGAATGCTATCACTGGGTGTGATAGAGGAGAGCCGGAGTCCTTGGAGCTCTCCAGTTGTACTAGTGGGGAAGACTGGGAAGATTCGGCTTTGTTTTAATGCCAGGAAGGTCAACTCCGTTACGAAGAAGGACGCCTATCCGTTGCCGCAGATAGATGCGCTTCTGAGTCGACTTCCTCCGGCAAACTACATTACAAGCCTGGACCTGAAAGACGCATTCTGGCAGATTCCACTAGACGCTGATTCCAGAGAGAAGACCGCTTTTACTGTACTTGGTCACCCTCTCTATCAGTATACAGTGATGCCATTCGGCCTATGCAACGCTCCACAGACGATGTGCCGCCTCATGGATAAAGTCATTCCTTTCGATCTTCGTGAAAATGTTCTCATCTACTTGGACGATTTACTGATTCTGTCATCAGACTTTGACTCTCATCTCACATTGCTATCCCGTGTAGCGGATTGTTTGAGAAAAGCTGGCCTCACTAAATACTTGGGTTTTATAGTCGGGAAAGGAGGAATCAGGACTGACCCAGATAAGATCTCAGCCATTGTTGACTATCTGTCACCTAAAACTGTTCGGCAAGACCGACGCCTACTAGGTATGACGGGATGGTATAGACGGTTCATCCTGAACTATGCTGATTTATCTGCCTCCATAACTGACACTTTGAACAACCCTAGTCAGTTCAAGTGGACACCTGAAGCCCAGACGGCTCTGGAGATGCTAAAACAAAAACTTACCTCTGCTCCGTTGTTAGTGAGTCCAGATTTCACCAAGCCGTTCGTTATACAGTGCGATGCGAGCCAACAAGTGGGGTGCTGATTCAACTAGATGACGATGACCACGAGAAGCCGATATCCTTCGTCTCGAAAAAGTTGAACTCAGCATAAAGAAATTATACCGTCACAGAGCAGGAATGCCTAGCTTCAATCTTAAGTGTACAGAAGTTCCGGCCCTTCATATAACTCATGCCGTTTAAGATAGTGACGGATCATGCGAGCTTGAAATGGCTGATGTCTCAAAAGGACCTCAGCGGTAGACTTGCTCGGTGGAGTTTGAAACTTCAGTGCTTCGACTTCACTATTGAGCACCGAAAAGGAAGCCTGAATGTCGTCCCTGATGCGCTCTCACGCATTCATTGCGACAGCCTGTCCACAAACGAAGATCCTGGTCCGGAAGTTGACCTTAGTTCGCAATATTTCAACTCGTTGGAATATGAGCAACTGAGGCATAAAGTTAAAACGACTTCTGGCAAACTACCAGATCTTTGCGTCAGGGATGGCTTCGTTTACATTCGGACTGTTCCGAGAACAGGCGATCCGATTTAGGAGGAAGAAGCTTGGAAGCTATGGATTCCACGAGGGCTTGTCTCCGTCGTTATTTCAAGAGCGCATGATCCGCCACTAGCTTCTCACGGAGGTATAGGGAACGTCCGAGAAGACACTTGTACTGGTTACGAATGACAGTTGATGTCAAAAACTACGTAGGTACCTGTGACGTATGTAAAGAGATCACAGCCCCCAATACCATTCTTAGACCACCTATGGGAGTCCACTCTGTGATAGAACGACCATGGCAAAAGCTGTATATTGATTTTCTGGGTCCATATCCTCGGTCAGTGAAAGGAAACGTCTGCATCTTAATAGTTCTTGACCACTTTTCTAAGTTCCCGATTCTCAAACCTATAAGAAAAGCATTTACACTCAATGTGTGCCAATTCATCGAAACGGAAGTGTTCCATGTGTTCGGAGTCCCGGAAACGATAGTCTCTGACAATGGAGTCCAGTTTTGCTCGACTCTGTTTACCAGATTACTGGACAAATATGGGGTGAAGCACTTACGAACGGCAGTTTACTCGCCGCAAGCAAATGCCTCAGAGCGAGTAAACAGGTCTCTATTGTCAAGGATTAGAGCATATATTCGGAAGGAACACACAAAATGGGATGAGAATCTGAGCCAGATAGCTAGTTCCCTCAGGAGCTCTTTCCACCAAGCAACTGGTTTCTCTCCTTATCGAACACTTTTCGGTCAGCAAATGATTGAACATGGCAGCTCCTATTCCATCTTGAGGAGTCTTGGGACTCTTAATGAGCCTTTGAGAGTAGATGCTGAAGACAAAATGAGATTGATCCATGCGAGAGTGCAGGAGAACTTACACAATGCGTTCGAACAGGGTTCAAGAGCCTATAATCTCAGGGCGAAGCCTGTTAATTTCAAAGTTGGTCAAGAGGTATTCAGACGGAATTTTGCCCAAAGCAACTTCCAACAGCAGACTAGTGCTAAACTGGGACGAAAATTTGTCAAGTGTCTGGTTAGAGCCAAGAAAGGAAACTCCTTATACGAGCTTGAGGATCTGCAGGGGAAACCCTTAGGATTCTATCACGCCAAAGACATCAGGCAGTGATATCCATTCTAGAAGCGTCATCTATCTACTGTCACGTTTATTCCTGGTACCCCTAAGAAGGCATCCAGCCAGCTTCACTGGTAAACTATAGGATATCGCGAAGCCCTCCTATTGCCCCGTCAATGGTAGGTGATATACCTGTTGGAATTCAATTTCATCAACACACCTCTACCTCTTATGAGTAGATAACCTTTTTATAGTCCCTTCCAGATTGGCCTCATTAGGAGGATTTTTCTTTGCCTGTCCGTCTACAACGTTTCGTTAATCGGCAACCGTCGGACATAGTAGTACCAAATCTAGATCCTAGTAGCCCTAAGAAGGCATCCAGCCAGCTTCACTGGTAAATTATAGGATATCGCGTAGCCCTTCTATTTTCCCGACAATGGTGGGTGATATACCTGTTGGAATCCAATCCTGTATAATGAAACCGACAACGTCATCGGTCAAGTAGGGCGACAGTCGTAGTCGAGTACGAGTAATGAGGAACGCTCATTGGGTCGTGGGTCGAGACACAGATTGGGCGCCCGCAGCGATGAGGCCTATGTTTAAGACCGGCTAGCTCAGTCGACCATTTTGCACTCTGCCCTGTTATGGTCGTAGCGTACTGTAGCACGTATGCCGGCCAGTTGCCATACCGACAGTCCGCACGCACCCTAGCTCGGAGGATTCTTGCTTGTCGTTGATGGAGAAGAAGAAGACAATTTTCTTTTCTTGTCAAATCGTCCAGGCAGCCACAAAGGAATAAACCAAAAGAATTTCGTAGACATCGGCGAGGAAATAAACCCTGTAAGTAGATTTAGAATATTTTTCAGTCCTCATACTGATCTATTTTTAATTTAGAATTATTTTCATCTACTCCGCACCTAAAAAAATATTCCGATATTTCGGGCGTAATTGCAATGTTTTGACGCTTCCTTATATCTTCAAATAAATTAACATAAGCCAACGTGGAATTGTCGTGTTGGTGATAAGCCTGCCACATATGATAATCTAGTTATCGATGCATATTTTCAAGAAGTTTTTGCTTCATCATTGCTGTCCCCTGATGACAATGAAATTCAATTGCACCATGATGGATCTTGGAGCACACATATCATGAGGAATGACACGTAGATGATCTAGAGGTTATAACGACAGAACCAGAAGTCAAAATAACTACAAAACCAACTGCCGTAACACCTCTTTCTACTAGTCCAATTCCAGCAGCAACAGCAAATAATGAACCTACGTCAACCACAAACAATGAAACGGTTGATCTAACGGTAAGCAATTCAGATGACGATCTAACGCTCAAGCGAACAACAAAGTCAAATATCACCAATGGAAATGGTCTGAAAATATTGCCAACAATAGCGAAAATGGAGCCAAATGGTATATAGCAATATGCTACACAAAGTACTGAAGCAAGCGTGTAAGCCGGCCGCGACGAGCAGAAAATTAAAACGCACCCCGACCGAGAGAAGTGCGTTTCCTCGAGCTCGGAGTGACATTCTGACGGTGGTGACAAAGAAGAAGAAGACAATCGATTTGTCTTACTTTTTGAGTAAAGTGACGCGCATGGAAGGTAGTTCCTGAAAGAAATTGGCATCAATAATTCTCCCCGACATTGTTCCCGAGAGGTAATATTTTCACATGAATCTCTTTAGAGTCGAAATATATTAATAATATACTTTAGGAACTAAACCCCGCACCAGGAGGAAAATTCGAAAAAAAACTCCGGCGAAATTCCGGCAGCAGCAAAGTCGCCGCTTCTACGCTGTAAATGAAAATTTGGAGATTTGAAGTGTTTCAGATCAGGCGAGTGCGCTATGCAAGTGATGCTGCGCCTGGTTTTCCTTCGGAAGATTATTCTCCTTTACTGTTGCGTTTTCGATTGTAAGAATAGTGCGAGGACGACATCTGTTTATCATTCAATAAACTTTACATACAAAGGTCAACAAGGGCCTTAGAGAATCCAATAGAAACCGGAATTATAAAGTCATTTAGTCGTTCGAAAGGACATGGGTTTATTGTGCCTCATTCAGGCAGTGAAGATACGTTGGTACACATTTCCGATATCGAAGGAGAATACATGCCAATGCCTGGAGATGAGGTGAAATATCGTCTGTGCTCAATACCCCCGAAATAAGGAAAACAGCAGGCCATTCATGTACAAATAATTCACTTGGTTCCAGAGAAGCATACAAAATGGGAAGATCCTTGCTCAGAATCAGGCCATGCTTTACACTAATATTCAAAGAATTCTTGGTTCTAAATGAAAGACCTTAATCAGAGAAGTGAGAGGATTTAAGTAGAGTGTTTTCGATGAAACTTGATTTCGGTGCAGTCCCAGTATTCAAGATAGAACGAGTTCTTTCTTCTTTTTGTATTTTTTTTTCTAACTATGTCATATAATTTTTACTTAAATCGTTTTCAATGCAGGTTAACAAGCAATTTTTTCCAAACATACATAAGTTTATACTTACCTGTATATTTTTTGGTAGTGGTAGCCTTAAGCGTGTTAAGAAGACAAGGACAGTCGCGCAACATATTCTCGCTAACAATAAATAACAAATAGCAGTTTAGTAGTAGTAGTTATGACAGTTTTTGAAGTAATGTACATCGTCTGATTAATTGTTCATTCCGTGCGATGTGAATGTTTGGACTTTGTAATTTGAATTAATGCGTTCACGTGTCATGTAGGGGTGTTGCGCAAATATGAGTGCCGCCGGCCAGTTTTACTCGGACTCATAAGAAAAATTGTGATAGCGCGTACTGAGACAGCAAGTCGAAGCCAGTGAATTTTAATTTCATTCTTTTAACTAGATGCCGGATGCTGAAGCACTTCATCATGCCGTGGAGTTTTTAACCGTGAGTATTCTTGATATACATTGCACATCTTTTTTTTTTTTACATACGTATACACTTTGGCTTCTGGAGAGACTTGCATATGTAGATATTTTGTTTTAGTAAAATTTTTCATGTATCTATATAATTTCGATTTAATACTATATATATATATATGGCTCAAGTTTTTGATATATTTACATGTATGTACCTTGAAATAATGGTACTTTTGATTTAATACTATATAATATATACATATATGGCTCAAGTTTTTGCTATATTTACATGTATGTACCTTGAAATAATAGTACTTTTGATTTAATATTATATTTATATTTATGTGGCTCTAATTTCTGATATGCTTACCGGTATATACCTTTGAACTAGTGATATACTTGTACATATACGTATGTGCCTTTGCTGGTAAATGAAGTACTACCTATCAGTAATTATAACAGCACATGAACCGTTAAGAGTTTTGATTTCCCCTCTTACTTTCCTGGAGCCCTCTCGAATGAAGGTCGTCTAGGCTCGCCTAGTCTTTCTCTCTCTATAGGTCAATTAGGGACTCTGATTAATTATGCCCCTCAGAGTCAGATGGGAGGATGGGGCCGGCAAAGAAGGAAAAATATCTGCGCCTTCGATTGTATATAGGTAGGTGACGTAAGGGTCCCTTCAGGACCGAATGTGTGCCGGCTTTTGTTTAGTAGGCACGAATTTTTTTTGATTATGGCTGACGGCAGCGGCAGGTTTTTCGTGGAATCGCCCCACACTCTCCGCCAATGAGCCGAGGCGAGCTAGCGTGCCGCCCTGCAGTGAACGCTGTCCGTCGAGTGATCTGTCAGCTCCTGCTGACAGTCTGGACTTTACGTCCGATGTCCATCACTCACTATAGTTACATAACATGGTCTTGTTATTGTTGTTGTACCATCGTAAGCATTAGGATATATAGGCTCGCAACTGAAGGTTGTTTTCTTTTACATATTGCATCACTTTAATTAGTAGAGCTATACTTGGTGTACACCGAGTATATATATTCTGGATATATTTCATTTCATGCACCTAACCTTGGGGCACGGAAAAGTTTCTACTTTAAGAAAGGAAATATTTAGTTCTGTATTAGTGGTGTTTTTGACTCGGATTTCCTGAACTGATTCCAATCCGAGTGAAAGAGGCATTAAATTCTATCACGAAGAATGAAATATTCCAACAAATTTCATAGTTTCCAATGAAATGTTAAATACTTCGATAGAGTAATGCATAAGATAATTAACTAACTCATTGGTAGGGATTCGAGCATCCCTCTACTATGCTCGAGCCATTCTGCTAACAGTAGAGATTAATTAGTGAAAAGTCAACTGTAATGTGCGGTAGTTCGTAATCCATCTAGTAGGTACTAGTAGTATTAGTAATAGGTGAAATAGAAACAGAGGGATTTAAAGGAGTTGAAATAAAGTGAAACAATTTCTTTCGGAACTGAAGGTAGTTCACGGTAGTGCACGTAACTTTACTCAAGAAGTAAGACAGATCCATTGCCTTCATCTTCTTTGTCACCACCGTCAGAATGTCACTCCGAGCTCGAGGAAACGCACTTCTCTCGGTCGGGGTGCGTTTTAATTTTCTGCTCGTCGCGGCCGGCTTTCACGCTTTCTTCAGTACTTTGTGTAGCATATTGCTATATGCAATTCAGTTCACTTTTCAAGTCTTCTAGTTACTTAGTTGGCTTATTATCTAAAAGAAAGAAAGAAAAAACTTTCTAAACGTGAAAATATTATTGTTATTACATGATCTATTAACTACCTTTAAGCGTTTTAGTTAAGTTTATCTTATTAATCAAATAGATAGCCTATAATAAATAGTTTTTAAAGCTTAAACATTAGATTATTATGCGTCGTTCATTATATAGTTTATAGTATAATAAATCGTGTAACAGAATTTCATCTGCCATTCAGGAATTATAACGTAAAAATGAATTGCTGCCAGTCTGGACTTCACGTCCGATGTTCATCACTCAGCATAGTTCCATAACAAAATGTCGAAAGAAAAGTTGATTAGTTTGGTGCGAGATGCGGGGTTAATTTGTAACTTGAAATGCCGGGATTATAGAAATATAGAAAAAATATATGAATTGATTTAAATTGACAACACATAAAAGTCAGAAAATAAAAGAATAATGCACTACACTGTGTTAAACCGAAAGTTCACTACGCCGAAGTTATCAAATGCTCACACTGTGTTACGCTAAAGTTACTACGCCGAAGTTTTCAAACGCACGCACTGTGTTAAGCTGAAATTCACTACGCCGAAGTTATCAAACGCCGGCTGAGTCGAAGTTGTGTACGCTCGCACTGTGTTTCAGCCTTTAAAGTTAAATTATAATATTCGGGGTGTTTTTGCGTAGTGTCTGAATTTTTCGAGGAATACACATATTATAAGTCTTTTGATTATGATAAGAATATATAAATATACTGGGGGGAGCCCGTCGGCGTTGCTCGGCGATAATATAGATACCTAAAGATAAGTAATATCTAGGCTATTATTTGACTCGATCGCGCGTTTCCGTGCCTTAGAGTTTCACTCTGTGTGTGTATGAAAGTGCATGCATACATTCATTTGTGTGGGAGGGTGTAGCTCTCTACGTCGACGCGTTCTCATGCAGTGCCCAAATATATAGTAAAACACGAAATTTTGGTATGGTAACCCTACGAAGGAATTGCCCGATCGGTCCCATTTTCGAACTGTATTTGAAATATTTATGAAAGCTCCGTGTACAAAATATGAGCTCTCCACCTCGAAGCCTTCTCAGGCAACTACCAAGTACATAGCGAAAAACAAAAGTTGTGTATGGCATCACTAAGAAGGGGTAACCTAATTTAGCCAATTTTTGAAATTTTATTTACCATTTCTATGAAAACACCACGTAGCAAATTTTTTGCATGACAACCCTACGAAAGAGTTGCCTGATTGGTCCCATTTCTGAACTCAATTTAAATTTTTCTTTAAGAAAATCCCATGTACAAAATGTTAGCGCTCTACGTCGACGCGTGAGGCAGTGTCAAAGTATACATACCTATAGCATAAAGTAATAAAGGCTAAAGAGATGACAAGATTAACTTTGCTTTACGAATTTCAAAGTTCAATCTGAAAGTTTGGAGGCAATCGTCAAAGCTTTTCTTTCAGAGATCGCATCTTCTGCATTGAATTTGCAGCCCACTGTACCAGCAGGTACCAGCAGGCATCACATCAAGTCAAGGCATATGTACTGAATGGAGTAAATGCAACACTACCAAAGTTTACCATGGAAGATATTAAATACGCATATGAATGTGTTACTTTTGGAAGCTCGCTTTTGTTACAAAATATTATTGCTTCAGGCGGAAGAAATATTTTGCGATGATATACAACTCATTTGGAGGTATTAGCTGCGTTTTTATACCCTAGATGAAATCTATAGGGTATACTAAGTTTGTCATTCCGTTTGTAACACCTCTAAATAATGATGGTAGAGCAAAATGGATTGGACACCCATTCATAATATTAAAAGTTATTTTGATTTTTGCATGTCCGTCCGTCCGTCCGTCTGTGCGCACGATAACTCGAGAACGCGTATACTTAGAGAGCTGAAATTTTGTACACGAACTTTAAAAGAAAAAAGTAAAACTCAGTTCGAAAATGAGACAAATCGAGCAACTCCTTCGTGGGGTTGCCATATAAAAATTTCGTTTTCCGCTATATATTTGGGCACTGCCTGAGAACGCGTCGACATAGAGAGCTGAAATTTCGTACATGATGATTAGCAAAAAAAATGTCAAAAATGGACTAAATCGTGCAACTCCTTCTTGGTGTTGCAATATTAAAATTTAGGTCTTTTACGTATACTTTGAAAACCATCAGTCCAAGACATTTCTATTGTACTAAAAACTTCTTCAGAATACGAAATCCTATAAAATTGGGTAAAATCATTTTTTCTGTGCGACAAACCGTCCTAGAAATATATGCGAAAAACTACTTCAAAATCAAACTTGAATAGATCGGTGACCATATGAAATTTAATACGGGTATTCATCTTATCATAAGAATTGGTCTTAGACCAATTCTGGCTTTTTTACCATACCATCGTTCGCAGAAGATGCGCTTCCAAGTCACCACGCCCAGATTGAGTCTTCGAATGTTTAGACCAGTACCTCACTAGTGCTAATGCAGCTGAAAGTAAAATTTCTGTAGCTGGTGTGCAATTTGGAATTCCTACGGCGGTGCAGCCACCGTAGGGTACCATATAAGAGGGGTTTTGAGGCATTGTCAAGCTAGGGAGTGTGTAAAAGTGGACCTACTAACAAGAGGCATACCGGCCGCTAGATTTTATAGGTCCTAGGTGGCACATTGGTACCCTGTAATTACCAGTTAAGCTGGCCCGATCCCATCTTAGGGCTACCAGAATTCACGGACATTTTTGAACGTGATTTTAACAGCCTCTCCAGTTACCTCAACCAACTCTCAAGGCCTATTATCCTTCGCGTGGTAGACCCCTATGGACTTTCCTTGCAGACCTTCGAGTTCTTATAGTGAGTTTCCTTTTCGTGACCTGATATACGACATTCTAGAAATTTACGCCCTAATTTGGCACTGACTTGATTCTGGAAACTGCTTTGCTTGAAGTTTTTCCTAAACACCTCTTGACCTACAGGTTTAGAGCGCAGGTTATAGTTCTTTGTGCTCTGTTCGAATGCATGGCCAAGTTTTCTTGGACTTTGGAACGAAAGATGCACTTTGTCAGTCTCACTAATCGCCATTGGTTCGCTCAAGGTACGCAGATTTTTTAGTAGTTTGTAGGTACCATTTGAGACCCAAAGGGGAACTAAGCTTCGTATAGAACTAGCAATGTGACTCAATTTTTCGTCCCCATTTCTGTGTTCGTTGGTAAGGCATGCTCGGATTCCCGAGAGTATGGATCTATTTACTCGCTCAGACGTGTTCGCTTGTGGAGAGTATACTGCGGTTCGTAGGTGTTGTACACCGTATCTCTCCAATAATTTAGCAAAATGAATCGAGCGAAATTGTGATCCATTGTCGGTGACAATCGTTTCCGGAACTCCAAACATGTGAAACAGCTCAGTTTCCACAAACTGACAGATTTGTTGCGACGAGATTTCAGCAGGGGGTATTTTGAAAAGTGGTCAAAAGCAATTATCATACAAAGGCTTTCGTTTGTCGACCTAGGATAGGGGCCTAACAAGTCGATATATATTCGTTGCCATGGTCGTTCTGTCGGAGAGTTTTCCCGTGGGTGGTCTTAATATGATGTTTGGAGCCTTTATTTCGTTACATACGTCACATGAATTTATATAGTTTCGGATGTCGACGGTTATTCTTGGCCAATATAGGTGACGTCGTACGCATTCCAGATCTTTCCTATGCCTCCATGAGAAGACAGTGGCAGATCATGCGCCCTTGAAATGGCGGCTGTGACCAGCCAGCGCGGAATCCAAAGCTTCCAGGCCCCTTCCTCTTGGACTGGATCCCGTAACCTTGGAACCGTTCGAATGTATACGAAACCTCCTCTGACACATAGGTCTGGTAGCTGGTTTGAGGCCGATTTAACTCGTTGCCTTAACTCCTCATACTCTAATGAATCGAAGTGTGGAGAGCTAAGGTCGACCTCTGGGCTAGTCTCTTCTGTAGTTGTCAAACTGTCATAGTATATCCATGACAATTCATCAGGTACTACGTTGAGGCTTTCCTTCCGATCTTCAATAGTGAAGACAAAACCCTGAAGCTTCAGACTCCATCGTGTACTACCGCGGAAGTCCTTTTGGGGCATGAGCCACTTCAAGCTCTCATGACTCGTCACGATCTTGAACGGCATTAGTTCTATAAAAGGCCGGAACTTCTGGACACTTAGTACTGCAGCCAAATACTCTTGCTCAGTGACGGTGGAGTTTAACTTCTTGGAAACGTAGGCAATAGGTCTTTAGTTGCCATTATCATCCAGTTGCATCAGTACACCATCAATGTCTTGTATGACAAACGGCTTGGTGAAGTCCGGACTCAACTAATAACGGAGCAGACGTGAGCTTTTGCTTCA
Organism: Dioctria rufipes; assembly: GCA_963924295.1. Classification (NCBI taxonomy): domain Eukaryota; kingdom Metazoa; phylum Arthropoda; class Insecta; order Diptera; family Asilidae; genus Dioctria; species Dioctria rufipes. Next base: position 152,623,023 of record OZ002743.1, on the reverse strand, counting down.
TTTGCTCAGGAGACGTTTGGGCTTCAGTGTTAAGTGGACCACTGACTATGATTTTTCAAAGTGTCAGTTATCGAAGCAGTCATTTCTGCGTAGTTCGGTATGAAGCGTCGATACCAGCCCGCCATTCACAACAGGCGTCGAAATTGCCGAATGGTTTTCGGTGTCGGGTAATCAACTATTGCTGCGACCTTGTTAGGGTCGGTTTTATACCATTTTCTCCGACTATGAAGCCCAAATACTTAGTCTGTTTTATGAAAAATTTGCTATTCTCGACGTTAGTAGTGAGACCGGCCTTCCTGAAGCAATCCGCAACACGCGATAGTAAAGGTAGGTGTGAAATAAAATGTCCTGAGACAGGACTAGTAGGTCATCCAAGTACACCAGGAACTTGTCACGAAGATCGAACAGGATGACTTTATCCATGAGTCGGTACATAGTTTGAGGAGCGTTGCACAGTCCGAACGGCATCAACGTGAAATGATAGAGGGGATGCCCAGGCACTGTAAAAGCTGTCTTCTCTCGGGAATCTTGATCCAGCTGGATCTGCCAGAATGCGTCTTTCAGGTCCAGACTCGAAATATATTTTGCCAGAGGTAGTCGACCCAGAATTCCGTCTATCTATGGACAGGCGTTCTTCTTGGTGACTAAGTTTACCTTCCTGGCGTCAAAACTAAGTCGAACCTTTCCTGGATTCCTTACTAGAACGACTGGAGACCTCCAAGGACTCTGGCTCTCCTCTATCACATCCAGTGATACCATCGGCTCCGATTCGGCGACCATCAAACTCTGTACTGCTGGTGATATGGGATAAAATCGTTGTTTTATTGGAGTTGCCTCCCCAGTGTCGATCTTGTGGTTTATTAGTGACTGTCTTGCCCAAGCCTAGTGAGGCAAACTAAGAGAATAACTGCTTGCTGGCTTCAAGACGTTTCAATTCTTGCTCCGAAAGGTGATGGCGGTCACTGTCGGAGGCAGCTAACAGACCTGGTTTCACCTACGCAACTGCACCTAGGACATCTGGAGCCAACCCAAATAGACGCCAGAAGTCAATGCCTAAGTACAACATCTGAGTGAGCCCCGGGACTATGTAAAAGCGCAAGTTCCTGGTCTCACTACGGAAGGTGACATTCAGCTCCACATGATCATAAACGTTTGTCATGGCACCATTAGCCACCTCTACTTCCGTCCTGTACCTCTTCCATTGGACCTCCCCTACCGACAACTTCTCAAGAGCTTCCCGACCTAGGACACTGGCAGTGGCACCACTGTCTAGTGATCCTAACACGGTTTGCCCGAGCAGGTGCACTTCTGCATATAGCCGAATGTCATCTGGTGCCGACATTGTGAAGTGGGCCAGCTTCTTCCTCTCAGCTTTAACACGCTTTGTATGTTCGCGCCACCAAACAGTCGATCTCTTTCTGGCTGGGTAAAAGGACATTTCTGTCACCTTCACATCAGAGGATTCTGCCACCGACGAGAAGATCCTATCTCTCACCGCGCGATAGTTGCTCCAGCGCTCGTGAAATGGTATCAGAGAATATTGAGCGGGCTCACAGCCACTCCATATCACAGAGGTTGATGGCCTTCTCAGGATCTGACAATTGGGAATCTGAACCTCCTCCTTTGCAATGCTCGAAGCTTTTGTCGCAATTGGTGTTAATGGAACGTCAAAGATTGGGGATGCATCCGCAGGAATGTCTATGAAGTTGTGGCCGTCGTTATTGCTCTCCGAGGTGAAATTCGAGATATCTAAGTCCAATAAGAAAGATTGCTTTTCGAAATCGTCGACCTCGACTTTTAGACTCTCATGTGGAAACCCACCTGTACAGCCTCCAAGGATATCAAGTCCTTTAATACTGGGGTGCTGGTTGAGGCAGTGGACGCCTCTCGGACGCTGTTGTCGGGGAGGCTGCGTGCTGAGACACATTTGCCTGAGTCGGTCCTATTCGCTAGTAACGCATGGTTCCTGGTCGGAAGCGGCTGTTGTCGCTCTCGACCCGTCTCAGGTTTTTCTGAGCGCAGGTTCTACAATTTGGTTTAATTACATCTTTCTGACCACATCCATATCAGAAATAACCTGTTGGAGTTTGTGTGCAGTCAGTATAAAAATGACCTTGCTGGCCACAGTTCCAGCAGACAGTGGGAGGTCGAGCTGAGGCCCTCGTATATACTTCAGCTACGTCGATTTCATGGCTAGCCGGCCTGGTCTCAGACTCTGACTCTATATCAATCGCGCTTAGTTCGTCAGCTCGATAACGAGGGTTTCTCATTATATTCATTGTATTAGGAAAAGGCAATGCGAGAGCCCGATGATTTACGCTAGGGTTATTTGAAGACAGTATCCGATCGTGAGTGGCTTGAATTTGCATCATCAACGAACGCAATTGGCTTATTGAGTTCATATGATGTAAACAGACTTGGCACTAAAATAGCTGGTAATAAATTTGTCCTGATCAGATCCAGGAACTCTCGCTCTGACATGTGATTCTGCAGTTTATTTCGCAGTTCAACCGTGGCTTGGTAATACAGATTGAAATTTTCCCGTTTCCTGCCGCCTGTTCATCATCTGACGACGTACTCGAGGGGGCGCTCTTGAGCGGACGATGGTCGAGGCAACGCTAGCGGTGGTATAGATCTCGGTTCCTGTACAGCACTATTAGAATTAGGGTTATTGTTGTTGCCTGCTCGATTGGAGTTTCCAGGTAACCCTGCCCCAGGAGATAACGATCGGGACAGTTGTGGAATAGCAGGGGTGGATAGGACAGATCTACTTGCAGTCTTGCCGTACTCGGCGAATGTTGTCTTTAGAGGCCTGCTAGATCTAGATAGGTTTCTCTAGCTTCCAGCTCCCGTCCAGCTGCTGCATGCGCTGGACTCCGTACCGGTATTCCTTCATTCGGTCTGTTGTGTTGTGGACTGGCAGGCAGTGAGGGCAGAAGTGCGGGAGACGAAGTCATTTGCTGTGATGTTGACAGCAGGGCGTTATGATCTGTGTCTTGACCAAATGCTCGTGTTATTGGTCGCTTGGATGTCGTGTCGGAGTACGTATTGTTGTGAAGCACATTCCCCACATCACGTACACATGCGACGCACCATAAATCGTAGTAACCAAATTACCAATATCATAATTCTGCCTACTCTTCAAATATTTCCTTTTTCAAGTGTCCAAATTTTAAAGGTAGAAATGTAATTTACTTGTTCCTTAAGTGCTCAAAATCTAAAGACAGAAAGACAGAAATGCAAACTAAGCACTTTCTTATCTATTTTCTGTTCAAAAGGCGTCTCATGTAACGTCTCGGTGTGGGAAAGTGCTGCCTGGCGAAGGCGTAAAACATCGAGTTCAACGAGTGTAATTTTAAATCGATTAATATTTGTTAGTTTGATTTAAAATAAAATAAAATAAAATCGAAATTCCATTAAAGTATATTTTTTTTTCAATCTCTACCCTAAGTGCACTCCACAACAACTAAATGGTGGCAGCGGTACGGGATTCAAGTGATCATGGATAAATACATTTTTTTAATCAATCGTTCATAATAGAGTTTTAAAATATTGTGCTTTAAAGTATTGTTGCTTTTCTTAACAACACTCCCGCACCGGATATTCAATTTCAATTCGCGTAACAGATATTCAATTTCAATTCGCTCAACAAATATATGAGGCACTAACCGAAATAAATACCTACATACTGCGATTAAATTGGTTACAATCACCTTTACTGATGAAATCATCCTTAATGCTAAATCAAACACCCATAAATATCTTCACCTTCAATCATTATTTCATCAAACTGTTAAGGACGCCGTAAGTAATCATCACACTGATTGAAATGTTATGGATAATTAGTGATATAATTTTTTTTTTTTCAATTTAACTATATATATTGTTACGTGCAATAGAAAGAGACAACTGGTGACATCTACTGGCAATGGAGAGTAAACAACTTCAGGTTCGGAGAATCGATGATAGAATCTTCGGGAAGGTTCAGGAATAGAATGAATAGAATAGTTAAGAAGATTCGGGAATAGAACACTCCAGAATAATCTGGAGAGTTTCTAGGGTATAAATATAACAGATGTCACCGCCGGAAAAAGCGTCTTGTCTTAGACGTTGTGGTGTTAACAAGCGAAAGTAATAAAGAAACGAAAGTGTTGTAATTAGATTGCGATAATTGAAAGTACAGTATTAGCGATAATTAAAGTTGAGTTGATTAATTGAAAGTTTGTGAATTGTATAAGATTAGAGTGAAATAAAGAACTTGTATATTAAATATTAAATACTGTGTTTTAAATAACGAACCAAAGGCCACGCTCGCAACAACAGGTGTCAGAAGTGAAATAAATTCGCGAAATAAAGTGGTGGCAATTGACTTAAAAATTCAAATTGTGAAATTGGTTATATTTTGAAAGTTCTGCAAAAATAATTTTTATTCAACTATAAGTGAATTACTAAAGTAATGGGGCGCAAAGTGGAGGAGCTTCGAATGCAGGATTTGAAAATGGAGTTAGGGAGCCGGTCATTACAAAGGACAGGTGAAAAGTAAGTGCTAGTCGATCGACTCAGACAAGCTTTGATAGAGGAAGGAAGGGATCCTGAAACATTTGTTTTTGAAGAGAACTTGGAAGAAACCGAAGCTGAAGAAGAGCCTGCGATGAAAATGAAACAGCTTTTGAGTACTTTAATGAGGAAAATGGAAGCCCGTTTTGATGAACAGAAGAATTCCAATGAGGAACAAAAGAATTCTCTCGAGGAACAAAAGAAATTTATAGAAACCCGTCTGGACGAGCAAAAAAATGCTTTTGAGGAACAAAAGAATTCTTTGGAATCCCGGTTAGATGAGCAGAAGAAATCTATGGAAACCCGCTTGGACGAACAAAAGAGTTCTCTGGAGAATTGTCTTGAAACTCGTTTGGAGAATCAGAAAAATTTTCTAAAAAGTTCTTGAGAAGAACAAAATTTGAAAATTGAAGGAATTGAGCACGAATTTCAACAAAAGGTTTCGGAAGTTCAACAAAATATCACCGAGCAACTTGAAAACTTTAAAGCAGATCTGGAAAGATAAAGCATCGTCAGCCGCTAAACGTAGCAGCTGAAATATCCGGTGCAGGTAGAATGAAACCTCCCATATTTGATGGACAAAATTCGTGGCATATCTTCAAGAGACAATTCGAGGCAGCTTCAGAGGTAAATGTATGGAATGATGAAGACAAAGCTATAGCTCTGGTGTTAGCACTTCGAGGTCCTGCGTCAGAACTCTTACAAACTGTACCGATTGAAAATCAAATTAATTACTCTTCATTAATACAGGCGATAGAATTATGTTACGGAGATGAGCCCATGCAGCAAGTATATCGCCTACAGTTGCGCAACAGGATTCAAAAACATGGCGAATCACTACAACAACTGCAGGCAGATGTAGAAAGATTAGCTCATCTTTCATACTCCAGCGTGAATGCGGATTTTCTCAATGAAGTGGCGACGGAAGCATTTGTGAACGCTATTGCAGTTCAAAACTTACAACATGCATTAAGGATAGCAGGAAAGAAATCAACAGCAGAAGCACTAGCCTATGCATTAGTGTATGAATCCGCCAGACAAGCTTCACGGAGTGCAGTACGAATGAGAGAAATTTCGGTGAACGAATGTACTTGTAATAGAATGCAGCCATCACAGAGCACTCCTTCACGTGGTATTCTGCAATACTGAAATTGTAATAGACCAGAATACCTACAAAGGGACTGCAGAAAACACCAACGAGTGGAATCTCTAGATGAAGAGAGGAGAGTGGAATTGAAAGATATCGAGCTGGGCAGCTGACTTGCAATAGATTGCAGTTATCATTGAGCACCCCTTCACGTAGTGTTCTTCGATGCTGGGATTGTAATAAATTAGGACACCTTCAAAGCGACTGCAGGAAGCGCCGTCGAAGGGAATCAACAGAAAAGAAAGGGAGAGAAGAATGTCCAAGTTGGCGAACTAGAGAGCACGCTATTCTTGGGGCGACTAGACTCCAACCTTATGGCTTTGAGATGCAACATAGGAAAGGACTTATCCATGGAAATGCAGAAGCCTTTGTACAACGTCCATGCAAACTTGAATGCAAACTTTGCGGCCGGGTGGAAGAAAAGAAACAACAGCAACTATACAGTTGGTAACTGTGGAACCATCAACAGGTTGGGACATCGAGAATTTGCGAACAGCGCAACGAGAAGATCCGGACATATCGCCTATTCTTGCTTGGAAAGCAGATATAGAAAAACCAGAATGGAAGGATATTTCAGGGATGAGTGAAAATCTGAAAAGCTACTGGGCTCAATGGAATTCTCTTCATGTTGAATGCGGTATTTTAAAACGCAAATGGGAGGCACCTAACGGTAAATCATTCCAAATGCAAATAGTCTTGCCGGCATCAAAGGTCAACGATGTTCTAGGTAAAATGCATCGTGGAACATCTGGAGAACATTTGGGAGTGAATAAAACAATTTCTAAAATACGAGAAAAGTTTTATTGGCTACATATGCGGGAGAATGTGGAGAAGTGGTGTTGCAGATGCACTGTATGTACTTCTTACAAAGGGCCGCCACATAGCAGCAGAAAGGAAATGTATAAGTGTAATGTCAGAGCCCCATTGGAAAGGAGAGCTGATGTACAAGAAGCCACGAGGACAAAATTAGCAGTAAATGCCAATCGGATGAGGACCCGCTATGACTTACGTGCGACTTCAGCAGGATTCAACGAAGGTGATCTTGTTTGGCTGTACAACCCCAACCGACGTAAGGGACGTTCTCCAAATTCACAACAACACTGGGAGGGACCGTATTCAGTAGTAACTAGAATAAATCACGTAGTATACCAGTTTCAACGTGGTACGAGAGGCAAACAAAAAATCGTTCATCTGGATCGCTTATGTCAATATTACAAGCATCAAGACCGTGGACCACCTGTTGTTCGGGACGAACAAATTTAAGAAGAGGGCAGTGTTACGTGCAATAGAAAGAGACAATTGGTGACATCTACTGGCAATGGAGAGTAAACAACTTCAGGTTCGGAGAATCGATGATAGAATCTTCGGTAAGGTTCAGGAATAGAATGAATAGAATAGTTAAGAAGATTCGGGAATAGAACACTCCAGAATAATCTGGAGAGTTTCTAGGGTATAAATATAACAGATGTCACCGCCGGAAAAAGAGTCTTGTCTTAGACGTTGCTGTGTTAACAAGCGAAAGTAATAAAGAAACGAAAGTGTTGTAATTGCATTGCGATAATTGAAAGTACAGTATTAGCGATAATTAAAGTTGAGTTGATTAATTGAAAGTTTGTGAATTGTATAAGATTAGAGTGAAATACAGATATATATATATATGTATATTAAATATTATATATATATATATATGTATATTAAATATTGTGTTTTAAATAACTTACCAAAGGCCACGCTCGCAACAATATATATATATATTGTAGTCAAATGATTTATTTCCTCTCAATTTGACTATTTTTGGGTTCTCCCTCTTTCCTCTTTTTAATAAAATTAAAAATTATAAATAAATAAATAAATAGGATTTTATTACATACTGTTACGTGCAATAAAAAGAACAAACTGGTGACATCTACTGGCAATGGAGAGTAAACAACTTCAGGTTCGGCGAATCGATGATAGAATCTTCGGTAAGGTTCAGGAATAGAATGAATAGAATAGTTAAGAAGATTCTGGAATAGAAAACTCCAGAATAATCTGCAGAGTTTCTAGGGTATAAATATAACAGTTGTCACCACCAAAAAAAGAGCGAAAGTGTTCTAATTGGATTGCGATAATAGAAAGTACAGTATTAGCGATAATTAAAGTTGAGTTGATTAATTGAAGGTTTATGAATTTTGTATGATTAGAGTTAAATAAAGAACTTTTATATTAAATATTTAACATTGTGTTTTAAATAACAAACCAAAGGCCACGCTCGCAATAACTGTGTCAAAAGTGAGATTAAATTCGCGAAATAAAGTGGTGGCATTGACTTAAAAATTCAAAGTGCGATTAATTTTGTGAAATTGTGTTAAATTTTGAAAGTTCTGGAAAATAATTTATATTGAACTGTAAGTGAATTACTAAAGTAAAGGGGGCGGCGCAAAGTCGAGCAGGTTCGAATACAGGATTTGAAAGTGGAACTAGGGAACTTGGACTCTTGTCGTAGTTTAGATATGGCACTGGTTCATGGACCAGTACCTTGAGGAATTGTGCAAGGGTTCTTGGACCGTTACACTGTTTGAACTGCTGATTACACTGCCTATAATTAGCTCGGTGTATGAAATAGAGACAAATAGAGACGACGTATAGTAGAAACACAATTTTCTATTGAAAATCAAAACTTAATGAATTATTTATTTTCCATTATCGGCTTTTTATATGATTAATTTGCTGATTATTACAAATAAGCGAATGATTGTACATTTTTAGTCGCGCCGGAAAGAATTTCCAGACGAAATTTAATACTGCTAAAAATTTATTTGTGCGAAAAAATGCTGACATTTCCAGATCGAGTGAATTGAACTTATTTACAATTAATGAAATATTTTTTATAACTGCTGAATATACAAAATTATTGTGATACTTTGAATTGAAGAAATGCAAGAATGCAAGAAATTGGACAAATTATATTATGACTAAATTATATGGAAATTATGGCATGGAATAAAAGCGTTGTTGTATGTATGTATGTTATGCTGCCTGAACATCTTCCCCGCGTTGAACAGCTTGTTCAAACTTCCTCATCACGGATGCTAATTGTGAAAGGCTCTCCAGAACTCCTTGTGGGTATAGCTTTGCTCAGTCCAGACTTGCTGCATTTTTGTTTTACCCACCTGTATATCAAGCAGGCGGCAATAAGTAGTCCAATGATAAGTGCTGAATAGCCTAAGGTTAAATGATGAACATCGACTGGCTTGATTTCGTTTGGTAACTGTTGGTTTCTTTGTAGTTCGGCAATACCCTCGCTTAATTTTTTGAGCTCATCCGAGTGAGCTTGATAGCCTATAGGGCTGTGCTGCATTTCTTTCAGACGCTTTGATGAAATAAGATCCCCCAGATTCTCCGTTGGCAGCAGTGATGTTCGCATCGCGCTCGGGTAGACATTGTGGGCTTGAATTGTAATGAGCTCTTGCTTTATTGCGCGATTGCTCTGAATTTTCAGTATTCCAGATCCTTCAAGCATCTGAGTTGATACAGTTTTTTGGCATACCACATTTATGGAGGTTTTTTCTTTTAATGAGTAAATTCATTGGTTGGAATTAAATAATTGTATCCACTTGGGACTGTTTTCAGTCTCCATTAGCTGACAGTTCGGTGAAGGTTTTCCCTGATTTATGAAACTCATTTCACAGGCGCTGATGTGCGCTCCCCTTTTGTATATAGGGTGTTTCTGTTTACACAAGTAAGTAGCCTTTTCCATAGTTTCACATGTGGCTAATTCTTGTTCGCTAAGCGGGTAGTATTGGTCCCGATGCAGGTTAATTACAATGAAATCAGCCGAAGGTTTGATAGCCATGAAGGTGTTATTGATTGCCACTGGAACAGGAATGATGCAAAATAGTTCGAATTCTTCATATGCAAACAGTGGCAATTTAATTCTGAATATTACGTATTTGTCGGCGACTCGACTTTGTACAGTCATCAAACTGTAGATCTGAGTCAAAGTTTCGCGATTCCCTGGGAGCCTTAAAGTCGCTGGGAAATGGTCCTTTATCGTAATTAGTTCTTGTTTTAACTGTCTCGGAGAAAGTAGCTGAGGATTTATCTTGCCGTGATGTGTGTCTGTGATCACATCTAGCATGGTAGCTTGCACGCGTCGATAAGCTGATGTCATTAACGTTAACTGTATGGCTGATGACATAAATAGCTGTGCTAGTCTTTGTTGATGAAGCTCTTCTGTGATGTTGTTGATGTTATTGATTATTTGACGTAGCCGAAAATCTACCTCATTGAACTGGTGCCTGATGATTTCTGCGTCCTTCTTCAAAATGTTGGCAGTAGAATCAATTAAGGATGTTTGATTTTTTATTAAGCTCAACAAATGATCGTCGTTGTTTCTGATATTGTTAATAGTGGAGGCCATCTTTTCTACATATTCAGAGTCAAGGACTCCAAATGGAGACTTGGCTATATTCCCTACTATATCCAATTGGGCTCTAGCACTACGTTTCCTTGGATTTGATAAGAGTAGTTCATTATTGCTGATCAATTCGTTCTGTATGATCGTGAATTGCTTCAGAATCAGCGAGCAGTAGAATGTCTCTGTTGAGATGTTACAGATCTTTTGTAGTTTGTTGATGCCATTACTAATGCTGTTGAACTCCTTCCAATAATTGTCCATGTCGTAGTACACCACTAGATTCTACTCATTAGATATCAAATGGGTAGAGCGTAAGTTTTCGAAATATATGCCCGGCTGAGATTTAAACGGCGATATTTCTACTGGTGAATTTCCTAGAATCGGTAATATGAGACACGTGAATAGGAGCGTGGTGAGTGCAGAGCTTGCCGAACGTCGTGACATTTTGGCAGGTCCTGGACTTGCGTCTTCTTGATCTTTGTCAGCTCTGCGTCTCGGAAACCTTCCCTGTGTTTGATTCGCTCGTACTTCATCTTTATCGTCTACTGGCAAAGGTGCCAGTTTATGTATAGGTCTTCTTAGAGTTCCAGACGTGGTTTTGACGTCAGCAACTCGAACCGAGCCGTCCTTTTCCTGAATTGCCTAGGTAATCCCGCCGAGCTGCCATCTGAAGGGGAGGCAAATTATCTTCTTTGATTAGCACCATCATGCCAGGGCACCGAAATGTGGGGCGCGTGGTGGGATGAAATGGAACTCCATATTCTTTCCCTGGCACATTGAAGTAATCTGCTCTTGAGATCTATTTGAGTGTATGATGTCTTGAAGCTCACTCAGCTGATTTCTGGCTCCTACGCAGTTTGTGGCGTTGTCACAATATAAGTTCAGACAATGCCCTCGTCTCGCTATAAACCGCTTAAGTGCCCCGAGAAATCCTTCTGTCGTCAGATCGCTCACTACTTCTAGATGCGTCGCTTTTGTAGCGAAACAGCTGAATACTGCGATATATGATTTTTGATGGCGTTTCCCTCTTAATTTGAAGTGTGTCCAAATGGGGCCGCAAAATTCCACTCCGGAATTTATAAATGGTCTAGCGGGTTAAACTCTGGCTGCGGGGAGATTTCCCATTAACTGAGTCATGAGCTTGGGCTTGACCTTGTTGCAGCGAACACAGTTCTGCACGATCGATCTGGCAATAGTCTTCCCCCTGATTGGCCAAAACCTTTGTCGTGTAAGTGCCAGTAAGGTTTGGGGGCCAGCATGAAGGTTGCTGTTATGATTGTCTGTCATTAGTAGCTTAGTGACTGGGTGACTACAAGGCAGCAATATTGGATGTTTTGACTCGTATGATAGATTTGAGTGTTCTAGCCTTCCTCCTACTCCCTTCCTCGTCAATGAATGGTGCGAGGCTATTTAATGAACTACTATTGTTAACCGTTCCAGTTAGATTTAGTTGGTTGATATCATCCATGAATCCTTCTTGTTGTACCTCTTTTAAGATTACGATGAGCGCTTCCTCCAATTCCTGAATGCTTATTGAAGCCTCGCCCCTTTTATGTTGATTTTTTGGCTTTGCATTATAAATAAATCTTACAATGTATGCCATTATTCTCTGCAGCCTCTTTAGTGAATTTCCGTGCTTGATGACACTGCTGAATGGTGAGCATTTTCTTGAGGCGATTAACACGATCTTAGATTTTTTCTTTTCCAGATCAGTGTCCACTTTGGAATAGTTAGACGGCCAAATCTGGTCTGAGCCATGTAAAAATGGTGGTCCATAAAACCAAATGTTGCAATTCTTCAATTTCTCTGGGGGTATTCCACGGGATACGAGGTCTGCGGGGTTTTCAATGGATTTCACATTTCGGCATTGCTCTGTGCTCGTTTGCCTCTGAATAGAAGCTACTCTATTGGCGACGAAAGTATGAAATGAAGAAGACTCTGCATTAATCCACGCGAGAACGATCTCTGAATCTGTCCAATAGTAGATCTATTGACTATTCAACTTCATATCTCTTACAACACGTTGAGTCAATTGAGCAGCTAAATTTGCGGCGCATAGCTCACGTCGAGGGAGTGTTGTAGTTTTTATGGGTGCCACTTTGGACTTGGCACATAATAATCGTACTACGACTATCCCATCTTGCGATATTGATCTGACATAAATTGCAGTTCCATAGGCTCGTTCAGATGCGTCGGAGAACGCATGAATTTGTACTGAACTTGGCTGTAGAGTTGAGGCAACATGTCTTGGAATGTTGATATCGCTCAGTTGCTTTAGACCATCTAGAAATTTAAGCCAGGTTATGTGCATTTCAGTGGGTATGGCTGCATCCCAGTCCAGCTTTAACGACCATAGTTTCTGTATGAAGATCTTTGCCGTTACAGTCACGGAATTTACGAAGCCTAGAGGATCGAATATGTGGGCAATGTCAGAAAATATAGTTCGCTTGGTAATCCGTTTGGTGTCTTGCCAGGCTGTTTTTTTGCAAAGGCATCTGTTTTTGGTAGCCAAGTCAGGCCAAGCGTTTTAATGTGTTCTTCCAATTCCTCATTAAAGTTGAGCTCTAGTGCAATGTCATCTTTTGGAATGTTTTGGAGTAATTGTGGGTGATTTGAATACCACTTCCGCAGATTGAAACCCGCGGACTGAAGTGAATTCTTTAATTGTCGTTGCATTTCCTTGGACTCAGATAAGCTGTTAGATCCGGTCATTACATCGTCGACGTAAAAGACCTTTTCAAAACTTCTGCGCCCAATGGGAACCGTTCTCTCTCCGTGTCTGCTAAAGACTGCAGACATTTTGTTGCTAAAAATGGAGCTGAGCGAAGTCTGAAGGTTTTCAAAGGTGTATCTGGATTGTCTCTCCAAAGGATCAGCTGGTAGTTTTGATCGTTTTCATCAAGCAGAACTAGCCGATACATCTTTTCGATGTCAGCCGTGAACACAAATTTTGGTAGCCTGAATCGCATAAGAATCGAAAATAATTCATCTTGAGTAGTGGGACCCTTGTGTAGGATATCGTTTAACGATATATTAGATGAAGTTTTTGCCGATGCTTCAAACACCACTCTGAGTTGGGTCGTGTTACTGTCAGGCTTTAGCACACAATGGTGTGGTAAGAAATAATGCTGCTTGGTGATCTCAGTAGGGTTTACTTCCTTCATATGCCCGAGTCTGCAATATTCATTCATGAATTCAACGTATTGCGAGCTTATCGTAGGGTGTCTACTGAATTTTCGTTCTAGTGAGAGAAATCTTTTGAAGGCGATGTCCCTGGACTCTCCTAGTTTCGTTGAATCATTTAAAAATGGTAATTTCACGACAAATCTTCCTTCTCTGGTTCTTTTGACATTCTGATGGAAATGGTTTACGCATTTCTGTTCTGTTGCTGTTAGGTTTGAGCTTTCGGCCGAAGAATCAATTTCTTCTAGCTTCCAAAACTTCACTTCTCCAAGAGATTTTCAGTTCTTTCACTTTCACTGCAAATACCACATGTTGCTAAAGCAGGTTTTTTTGCTCGGATCGCTCCTGAAAAGATCCATCCAAAGGCAGTTTTTTGCAATGTTGGTAGGTTTGGACCGAGCTTAATCTGTCCAATGGACAATAATTCGTAATAAAGCTCAGCACCTATTAAAAACTCAATCCGACCAGGCTTATTGAACTCTGGGTCTGCCAATTGGATATTGTGTGGAATTGTCCACGAGTTGATGTCGAGTATACGTCGGCAGGGGCGGATTTCCCTATAGGCCGAGTAGGCCCGGGCCTAGGGCGGCAGATTTAGGGGGCGGCGATTTTTTCTTGTAGTTGTGGGTATTTCATTACATTTTTATACTTTTTCGTTTTTTTAAATAAAATAATTCGTTGGAAAGTGTTATTTTTAATTCTACTCCATTTTTTTCAAATCTACTCCGATTTATGAGGCAGCCTACTCCGCTAATTCTAGCCTGGGGTCCCTTCACTGGATATAGATCATTCAATTTTTCGTGTTTTACAGGGAGTAGGGGGCGGCAATCTTCCATAGGCCTAGGGCGGCCAAGTGATCAAATCCGCCCCTGACGGTCGGGTTGATATGCCGTAATATTTGGTAGAACAAATGCTTCCAAACGAGTTGAGAAATTGCTTACTCTTGAGCGTAAAAGCACGTTTGCACGATGTTGTGCCCTTTGGGCATGCTCTCCAATGCCACTGATGTACATCACTTCTGTAACTTGTCTGACGCCCAGTTTACTTGCTAGATCTTCCGTCATGAAGTTTAGTTGCGATCCGGAATAAAGAATAGCTCGACACTGTACTACAGCTCCTTCTTGGTTGACTAATTCTATTAAAGCTGTTCCTAACAGTTCATAGGTGGAGTCAAGTTGAGTAGTGCGGGCAGCTAGGATTGTCTTCTTAGCTACCATGTCGCTGGTTGCTGTGTGAAGTGCAGTGGTATCACTCTGCACAGGAGATCGCATCACTTCCTTGTTGTTCGTTGGTTTGCGTTGTGTACTTGACCATGCAGATTGGTCAGTCTTGAAATGTCTCGTTGCCGTATCCACGTGTAGCAGTGTATTGTGCCCTTTGGAGCATTTGGCAAGTTGTTTTTCGAAGTGCAGCGTGTGACTGAATAGCCTTCCTTCATGCAATTAATACACAAATTGTGTTTTTTGAAAATGCTGCAACGATTTGTTGGATGTTGCAATAAGAACTCTTTACATGAGTACAGAGGGTGGTTTTTCTTGCATATGACGCAAATGCTGACCCTTGTCGAAGTTAGGGCTGCTGTTCTTGAATTGTTCGTGAATGATTTCTGTATTACACGACAGCCATGCCCAAATGTATGTTTGCTTTTTCCCAATGCTTCCAATGTTTGAAATCGCATCTCCAAGAATTTCATTAGCTGATTGATTGTGGGTAGCCCTCTTGGCGATTCCAAAGATTGCTCGTAAAGTGAATGAGTATCTTTATCAAACTTCTTGATGATCAGATGCACAAGTAATGGACTCCAAGATTCTGTATCAATCCCCAAGTTCTTCAAACCATGGATGCATTCCTTTGTGACATCATGAATACTCTTCAATCCAGCTGCTGATTCATGTTGAAGATTTGCTTGAGTTACATAGCAATCTTTTGTTCTCGTAGCGTGACTGAAGAATATCCCAGGCTGTATCGTAGTTGTTCTCAGTTGCTGCAAGATGCTGTACTAATGCTCTTGCTTCACCACTTAAGCTGCAGGTCAGGTAAAACATTTTTTGGGCCTTACTTATGCCTTGGGAATGAATTAGTCGTTCGTATAAGTCGCGAAACTGTGTCCACTTTAGGTAGTCACCATCGAAACTAGGCAAAGATATTTTTGGTAGCTTAATGCTTGCATTATCTGTTGAACTCGTCTTGGATGCTTGCAGGTGAAAATTATTCATTTTTTGTGTAAGCGAAATGATTGCCTGCTGTATGCGTTCCTCCCATTCAAGGTAATCCTCGATGATATATCCTACCGTGGCTGGATCTTCAGTTAGCTCCCATACCAAAGTGTTGTATTGTTCGATTTGAGCCCAATATTGATCGATTGTCTTTAACTTCACTTCATAATACTGTTGAGACTGCTGTTGGTCTTCGTTGGTAAGGCTGGTGAGGAGTCGATTTAAAGATTGCATGACTCCCTTTTGTTTCCTTATTACTCTATGGGAGATAATCATTTTGTCTGATTCAAACTGAGCGTCTATCTTGAGTGCATGTTGTTGCTTATTCTGATCCAGAGACTGCGATGGTGCATTCGTTTCCTTCTCAATAATAGGAAGATTCGTGCTAGTGTTCTTTTTTATTATCGGCGTTGATCCAGCCTCCAATGCATCTATGTAATTCGCCATCTGCTCTTGGTAAGCTTCGCAGATTTCTTTGACAGCATTATAATAATCCTTCACGAAGTATTGATGCTGCAACTCTTCTCCATGCTGGGTTCTTATAATATTGTCTGTATCTTCGAATTTATCCCATGCCTCTTGTAGTCTGCGCAATGTTTCCTGTAATTTTCTATTATGGTCTGGATCTCTTTGCTAGTTGCTTGTTGCTGGCTTGCCAATTGATCCATGTTGATTCAGGCTATCGTCTACCAAAGATTCGAAGTTGTCTTCTTGAAATGGCTGATTGTATGATACAGCAATGTGCCTGTATCACGTCGGGGTCACCAAAATGTTTGTATAGCGAAGGAACTCTTTTGTTCTCCGCTAGAGTACAAGCTCTTGTACTTGGACTCTTGTCGTAGTTTAGATATGGCACTGGTTCATGGACCAGTACCTTGATTAATTGTGCAAGGGTTCTTGGACCGTTACACTGTTTGAACTGCTGATTATACTGCCTATAATTAGCGCGGTGTATGAAATAGAGACAAATAGAGATGACGTATAGTAGAAACACAATTTTCTATTGAAAATCAAAACTTAATGAATTATTTATTTTCCATTATCGGCTTTTTATATGATTAATTTGCTGATTATTACAAATAAGCGAATGATTGTACATTTTTAGTCGCGCCGGAAAGAATTTCCAGGCGAAATTTAATACTGCTAAAAATTTATTTGTGCGAAAAAATGCTGACATTTCCAGATCGAGTGAATTGAACTTATTTACAATTAATGAAATATTTTTTATAACTGCTGAATATACAAAATTATTGTGATACTTTGAATTGAAGAAATGCAAGAATGCAAGAAATTGGACAAATTATATTATGGCTAAATTATATGGAAATTATTGCATGGAATAAAAGCGTTGTTGTATGTATGTATGTTATGCTGCCTGAACACCGGTCATTACAAACGACAGGTGCAAACAAAGTTCTAGTCGAGCGACTTAGACAAGCTTTGATGGAGGAAGGAAAGAATCATTAGCAAAACTACTTTGATAACTATTTACTTTGTTCGCATGATGACTTTACATGATATCGTTAGACGTGGATAATCTAGGTCTATATCTTCTTATTCCAAAACTTGTATAAAATATATTCATTCATTGCATAAAATAAAAGTAAGAATTTTTTTGCAAAGAAGAAAGAACTATAAACTATTGCTCCTATAAATCTATGTTATAAGTGGAGCTTCTTATACTGAGAAATATTTCTGTTCAATAATAATAAAATCTTAACTCATGTGATTTAATTTCTTTTCCTTTTTTTCGGTATCCCCCGCAGAGGCGCCTCCTTGGAAGTTCCGCTAGGCCATAGACCATTTGCTAAATGTAATTAATTTGAAATATATACTAAAAAAACAGAAAACACTTCAATGTTGGACTTATTTAAACTTGTCAGTTTCCTTCTTTAGGAGGAACTTTTCCAATAGCTTCTCCCCTTCGAATGCAGTATACGTCAGTGTTGCTATTTGATAAAAGTCGGCGAATAAGCAAATATTATTTATCCTGTATCCAGTAAATGTGACTTTTCACAAGGTATTTCTCGAGCCTCCTTTTCAGTGGGTTAAAAATGAGCGCGTAAATAACAAAATGATGGTTGATAATGGAAGTACATTCGAGGCGGAGAACGAGGAATTCCATAAACAGGTCCAGTTGCTTCACAACCGGAATCACGGACATCTTTCAATAGTATTGAATGAGGCATCTAAATCACGATGGGATTGCATATCCCTTTCATGGACAACTGCTAATGCCTATAACGTTTCCAAGGTTTGCCGTCCCATTTAAGATCCGGTATGAGAACGAATCACCCTTTTTCTTTTGGGTCTTGGTCTTCATGGACAATGCGGTCGGATTCTTGCTTATGTTCTAATAGGTTATACCTACACTCTAGATCGAACTGCTCTGATTCAATGTGAGGCCTTGATAACAAATTTATACGAAACAAGTGTCTCTTGCAGCAGAAATTTTCCGCGGGTTGAATATCTTTCAAGATTTTGCCTGTAGCTGGATAGATTACAGTTGTTTTTTGTTTTACGCCCCTTATCTCAGATAACGGAAAGCACTCAAATACAGTATATGTCACTCCGTAACCTATCCATTGATGAGCTTCTTCAGTTAGCACTGAAGAAGCTCCTTTCCTTTTACACTTAAGATGAAGTTCCTATTAAAAATAACCATATTAATTTTGTAATTCTGTTGGATAATTTTCTCCCCATACAATTTCAATGGGAAAGGACTTATTATTATCATCCTCACCTTGGTTAAAAGTTCACAGTTTCCCGTTTCGATCCTTTACGTTCCTTTAGATTTTTCAGGATTTTATTTGGTTCTAGGAAAAATCTTTATCGATTAACACTTGCAATGTGGTTTGCACGTCAGATATAAACACAACTTACTTTGGTCGTATAATAAGATTTCTTGATAAACATTTGAGATTGTTAACGTTATATTCCCTAGAATGCTTTTTCGATGTTTAACTAATTTTTTCGTTTCCCGGGAATAAAATTTAATGCCGCACTTGATTAGAATAACCTACAACACAAGGTTTAGTCTTCTTCTTCTTTTTCGCCACCAGCATGCCACACCGAGCTCGTTCGTCGAGTTTGGGGCGTGTTCAGCTGTCGGTTTAACCACAGGCCGGCATACATGCTACAGTATTTCTCAGTGTAGCATATTGCTATATGCAATATTCTACGACCATAACAATGCTCTTCACTTTGCAGGGATAAATTTATTAATTTTCTTGAAACAAAACCTGCCGTGCTTTGCAGGAACAAACTTATTAATTTTTTACAACAAAACCTGCTTTTCACTTTGCAGGAATAAATTTATTAATTTGCTTGACACAAAACCTGCCTTATTAATTCTTTATTCTACTTCATTTGCGCATAACGTACCATGGTGGCGCGTTTTAGTTTTACAGTCTAACAGGCGAATTTGGAATGCACCGGAATAGCGTTTTTAATGAATTGCAGATGATTGGAACTAGGGAATGACATTTGAATGAACATGAATATTAAAATAAGGTTTTAAAACAAGAACTAACATGTGAGGAAAATGAATAAGCATTCCCACAATAGAATGCCAAATAATACGTCCCAAAAGATTAGGAGGAAATTTAGTACGGAAAAACAAATAATAACGAACACGGCCGTTCGTTACATTTTGTACAAACAATTTAGTCTATGCCCATGCATTCTTTAGTTAACTGTTTCAAAGCGGTATCTACATTGATCCAAGAGATGGCGTTACTTAATGTTGGAGTATTTAATAATGAGTTTTAAAACTTTGATAATGTACTATTGTAATAAACATACTTTATCATAACGTGATGAAGCTCTAGGGCTTTTTATTCTCTCCTTCACTTTCTTGGAGCCCTCTCACATGAAGATCGTCTAGGTCCGCTCTACTCTCTTTGCAGGTCAACAAGCGACTCTGAAAAATCTTGCCCTCAGAGTCAGATGGGTGGCTGGGGCGTGCAATGAAGGCATACCATCTGCGCCTTCGATTTGGATGTAGGTAAGTGACGTAAAGGTCCCTTTAGGACTGAATGTGTACTGGCATTTTGGTTTTAGGCACGAATTTTTTTTTATTATGGCAGGCGGCAGCGGCAGGTTTTTCGTGGAACCTCCCCACACTCTCCGCCAATAGCCGAGGCGAGCTAGAGCGTACCGCCCTGCAGTCAACGCTGTCCGCTGAGTGATCTGTGAGCTCATGCTGGAAGTCTGGACTTCACGTCCAAGCCAATCACTCAGCATAGTTCCATAACAGCATGTTTTGTTTTAAAAATTAATATGTTTTGTTCCTGCAAAGTAAGGCAGGTTTTGTGTCAACAAAATTAACAAATTTATCCGTGCAAAGTGAAAAGCAGGTTTTATTGTAAAAATTAATAAGTTTGTTCCTGCAAAGCACGGCCGGTTTTGTTTCAAGAAAATTATTAAATTCATCCCTGCAAAGTGAAGAGCAGGTTTTGTTTTAAAAATTAATAAGGTTTTTTTTTGCTGCAAAGTAAGGCGGGTTTTGTTTCAAAGTAATTAATAAATTTATCTCTGCAAAGTGAAGAGCGAGTTTTGTTTTAAAAATTAATAAGTTTTTTTCCTGCAAAGTAAGGCGGGTCTTGTTTCAAAGGAATTAATAAATTTATCCCTGCAAAGTGAAGAGCAGGTTTTGTTTTAAAAATTAATAAGTTTGTTCCTGCAAGAGAGATCGGTATACTGATTCTGAAGCTCGTGGCGGTGGGGTACTCCTCGCCTGTAAAAACCACTTAAATTGCAGCCAAGTTGAGCTCCCCAGTTTCTTCAACACTCTCGACATTGAACTTATAGTTCATAAGGTGTCTCTCTTAAAATATGACTTATACATACTTTGTTGCTATATTCCTCCAGACTCCATAAATATCGTCGACGACAAAGGTCAGAATATTAATGACCTACTCATTTTAACGTCTAATTTTATCCATGGTAAGATGGAACCTCTTGACGAATTACTACTTATTGGTGATTTTAACCTACCCAATATACAATGGGTACTAAATGAAGATGACGATGACTATCTTCCACTTAATAACTTGACAACAAGGGAATCACTTTTCCTTGACACTATTTCATCTCTTGGTCTCAGCCAAATCAGTAATGTTAAGAATGACATGGGTAGGCAGTTAGACCTGGTATTTTCTACTGACGCGGGTAACTTATTAGTTGAACCTAGCCCAGTTATAATGTCTACTCTTAACAAATACCACCCCCCCCTCTTCTAATTACACATTGCTATGTAACCGAAAACCTCACATATTGTGACGAAGCGCAATACTTTTTCAATTGTAGAAAGGCTGACTTTTCAGAACTTTCCAGTAGACTTACCTCTATTGATTTCTACACATTTCTGTCTTGCAATAGTGTTGATGAAGATGTTTCTAAGTTTTACGCAATTCTTTTCGATTTATTTTCTTCTTGTATTCCCCGCGCGCGTCAGCGGTTGAATAAAACATCACCGCCATGGTTCAATAAAGAACTGAAACGTCTTAAAAATAGGAAGAATAAACTGTGGAAAAGTTATATGAGGGACAAGAACACTATAGCTCACAACAACTTCCTCACATCATATAATGAGTTCAGAGAACTTTCTTCTACACTTTATGATGAGTATGTTCAAATGATGCGTACGAAATTATTTAGTCACCCACGCATCTTTTTTAAGTTTATTAATATGAAGAAAAAAACTGACAACTACCCCAATACCATGGGGTACAAAGATTCTCTAGTGATGATTCGTCTGAAATTTGCGATATGTTTGCTTCATTTTTTGACAATGCCTTTGCCTCGTCAAATTTTCATCCTCAAAATAGCGACTTCAGTCATATGAACGATTACCATAACTACCATAACGTTTCATTCACTATCCCTTCAATTTCAGAAGAGGATATACTCAATCATATTAATGGGCTTCCAAATGACTTCACAACTGGTCCTGATGGGATCCCTCCAGCCTTTTTTAAGTCATGCTGGCTAGCCCTGCTAGCTACTCTGAGAATTATCTTCCAAAAATCGCTCGATAGTGGTTGTTTCCCGCAGCTATGGAAAAACTCCTTTATCAAACCTATCCACAAAAAAGGTAGTGTACTGTCCGTTAGTAGAACGTACACGCAAATTTGAATTTAGTGAAACTGAAATGGATGCACTGGTAAATTTGGATCAAGGTCAGTGGTCGAATCTCTTATCAAAACAAACACTATTCACTTCGTTTTAACTTCCAATAAACTTTCACACCTTTTTTTTTTTTAAGATTGCCCACTAATTATATTAAAATCAGATGATGTAATGAGGTATTAGGTCAGAGATCCACACACACTAGAAAACACTTATTACCACACACTTAGAATATACGATTATTAAGGAAAGTTGTATTGGGATACAACTCAATATCTAAGTTTTGGGTCAGAGAATTTTGTATCACACTGAAAAACACTTATTGGCAAAAATTGCAATATAAGATCGTCAATGTATATATATATGTAAAATTAATAGAATGAAGTCAAAATTATGATATTAAATAAATATGCACCAAAAGAGTATAAAATGTAAATATATATATGAGTAAATGTATAATAAAATAAATATATGATAAATATTATATTGTTACAAGTGACTGGTACTCACCGATCTATAACTTGACGCTTGAGGGTTGGCTTTAAGCTAATGTTAAGACCCTTTGTTCTAACCATGGGTTAAAACAATTCTTTATTCCCGTCGAGACCAGAAATAAAGTGTTAATGTTAGTAAGATACCATCTCAGTCGAGACCCGAGATAATATTCTTTAAGTCAGTCGAGACCCGGCTTAAAGTGTTATCTTATCTTCAGTCGAGACCCGAAATAAGATGCGTTTATTCCCGTCGAGACCAGAAATAGTTGTTAGTAAATATCTTAACTTCAGTCGAGACCCGAATTAAGATGCGTTTATTCCCGTCGATACCAGAAATAGTTGTTAGTAAGTATCTTATCTTCAGTCGAGACCCGAAATAAGATGCGTTTATTCCCGTCGATACCAGAAATAAGTGTTAGTAAAAGATTATCTCAGTCGAGACCCGAGATAATATTCTTTAAGTCAGTCGAGACCCGGTTTAAAGTGTTATCTTATCTTCAGTCGAGACCCGAAATAAGATGCGTTTATTCCCGTCGAGACCAGAAATAGTTGTTAGTAAATATCTTAACTTCAGTCGAGACCCGAATTAAGATGCGTTTATTCCCGTCGAGACCAGAAATAGTTGTTAGTAAATATCTTAACTTCAGTCGAGACCCGAATTAAGATGCGTTTATTCCCGTCGATACCAGAAATAGTTGTTAGTAAATATCTTAACTTCAGTCGAGACCCGAATTAAGATGCGTTTATTCCCGTCGATACCAGAAATAGTTGTTAGTAAGTATCTTATCTTCAGTCGAGACCCGAAATAAGATGCGTTTATTCCCGTCGATACCAGAAATAAGTGTTAGTTGTTAAAAGTGATATATCAGTCGCTACCCGATATATATGTTAGTCCCTATACAGCCAACTTACCCCAAGCGATGCCAAGTACAAAAAGAGATCGAGATCAGTCAGCTTGTCGTTTATATAGCCCTTGCTTGCACACGACACCACTGATAGAGTAGCAGCGGCACATGATTACAAGAATTGGCAGTGCAGCTGTGATCTTACGGTACTAGCGATAAAATTTGCCTAGCAACGAACAAAAATGCATAGCAACAAGAAATTTAGAGCAACACATGCTGCTATGTTAAATTGAATTATATTTGCAAAAAAAAAAAAAATATTCTGTCTATCACGCAGCGAAGAAATTCCCGTTGGATATCACTTGTAATGATGATAATGATAGAGTTGCAAATTGATCGGCTTGATCTGATGATATTTGTACCATGCATTGTATGCTACATGACAACACATGCTTTTGTTAGATGTTTTATCTATTTTTAGGAAAATTGTAATTAGATTGTATTCATTTGATTTTCAGAATTAAATTTCAGCATGGTATTGTTGTAATATGTTCCCTTTTCAGGAATTGTGTTTTAATACGCATTTAAACATATGATCATGATTTTAATTTAATCTGCTCAATGAGACTATATTTTTATATTGCATTTGTGCAATATGTTATATAGATGATAAATACCTGGCTTTATATGGTTGTGCATCGGTGTTTTGATTGAGTGATTATATTAGATTTAATTTTATAAATATTTTCATGCTTTGTTTTCTTTTCAGAAGTTTTAATCTTGACAAAACATATATTCGAATCGATCAGGTTCGAACATACTGCCCCCCGTTGAAAGACTCTAAGTGGCTTTCAAGTAATTGACCTCTAGCTATCCTTTTAAGAAAGAAATAAGTTTGAACTCCAAAGTTTGGTGTTGTGTTGCTCGTATGAAGAGGCTTTCTTCGCCCAGAATATGACATGCTTATAAATTATATATCTGTTAGAGATGCTCACCAATTTTCAAAGGGGAAACAAAAAAAAAAAAAAATACAACGACAAACTCATAGAGAGGACATATGTACACCGACCAATGTAGTGAAAAGGGTAACAAGGAGAAAGAAAAAACAAATAAATTTTTATCTTATAATTTTAATGTTTCCATCGGCTAACAATCGTACCTTGATTTTCGTCCCATCTTTAGTTCGGAACCGCTGATTCCTTTTTTTTGAATTTTTTAATGCATCCCACGACACGGTAAGCTTCTCCGTTGACCCTGTCTGATTATCTACGATGGTAAGGATAATATTATTGTCCAGACGAGCTGTCGGCACAATAACTTGGTCGCTTAAAATATTTATTTTTGCTGGCGCTGGTTGAGCGTTTAAGCAAATAGCCTGTTGATCGCTGGTTGACGGTTCCTGTGTATTATCTGGTTCGGATGATTGCATTTCAAGATTCGGGGAGGTAGAAGGGGAGTCCTCAATCACGATGGTTGGTGTTGATTGATGATTTAACTTCAATTGGTTAAGGCCTCGGCTCACCTTTAACATTCTTGATTGTTGCTTTAGTTCTTCAAGCTGTGCAGATTTCCTTCTGCTCCTCGTCCAGACTTTGTTCAGGAGATGATGGCATCAAGTTAATTTCCTCATCTAAGTCCCAATCTTCCTCCATAGATTCGTCCTGGTTTTCATCGGGCGATGGGGGCCACTCTGTTACTTCCCTTTCCAGATTCCACGCTGCTTCCGATTCTTCTTCCCAGTTTCGCCCAGGGGTGATAGGCAAATCATCGTAATTGGTCTGATGTGCCGGTGTATCCATGATTAGCGATATACTTTGACTGATAACTTTATCAATTTCGGAATTGTATTTAAATGAACATAACGGGATTCTTGCTTTATTTTTGCCTGCATTGCTTGGTTGCACTACAAAATTTTGCGCAATGGTGACAACAAAAATTGCATTTGATTGAAATTGCGATTGTTTTTTTTTTTTTAGGGAGGGTTGTCATGGAGACGATCGTTTAGCGATGGAAGATAACGGCGGATGGTTGCAGGTGGTTAAAAATTTAGAATTTGAGTTGCTTCGATAATAGAACTTTTGTGATAGAAGCAAAATTGGATATTTGAAAGTAACGGGACATGAATAATTTGATGATAATACTTAACTTTAAATAAATGAGTTTTTGAAGCATGAATTTTTCGATTAGCGAATTTACTACATGTAGAAATAGCGTTGGTTTTTTTTTTTTTTTTTGACGATGCGTTGAATTGTATATTTGAAATAATGAAATAGTTAATTTTCTTGTATCGGTAAGATACATATTTTTGAGGTTGGTCTTTTTAGAAATCCATTTTTCGTTTTTATACTGACTACGCGAATAAATTTGTCAGCACCTGGATGGACTTCAATTATTCGTCCTAATAACCAACGGCTTGCTACCAAATTCGGTTCTTTGATTATAGCTAAATCTCCTATTTTAGGATTTGAGATTGGAATTTGCCACTTCGGTCGATTTTGTAGGGAATTTAGATAATCGTTAGACCATTTATGCCAAAACTGTTGTTGCAACAATTGGAGATGTTTCCATCTGGTGAGTGATGAAACCTTATTTTCCAGTACAGGCTCTGGTGGAAGTAATAAAGAAGTACCGATTAAAAAATGTCCCGGAGTTAGAACATTGAGATCGTCTGGATCTTCTGTTATAGGACATAGCGGCCTGGAATTTAAACATGCTTCAATTTGTGTCAACACAGTTGCGAATTCTTCAAATGTCAATGAAGAATTCCCTAAAATCCGCTTTAAATGAAATTTTATTGATTTAACTCCGGCCTCCCACAATCCTCCAAAATGAGGTGCGGAAGGCGGGTTAAAGTGCCAACATATCCCGTCTTGGGCTAGTGTTTCTGCCATCTGCTTGTTAGCTTGCAGAATGGCTGTTGTGAATTCCTTTTGTAGGACTTTATCAGCTCCAACGAAATTAGAGCCACAATCTGAAAAGATGTCTGTGCTGAGTCCCCTTCGGCTGGAGAAACGGCGAAAAGCTGCTATGAAGGCTGATGTGGATAAATCTGACACAGCTTCTATATGAATGGCTTTGGTGGCCATGCAAATGAAGATGCATATATACCCTTTATACACACGATTGTTTCGAAATTTAGATACTTTTAAATTGAACGGTCCAGCATAGTCTAGCCCAGTTTGTTGAAACAGTCTAGTCATATTAACCCGTGGTGAAGGTAGATTTCCCATAATATGATTTTTGATAGTTGCTGATTGCTTAAAGCAAGTTATACATTTATGTAACACTTGTTTTATGGTTTTACGTCCTTGTGGAATCCAAAATTCGTTTCGAATGATGGATGTTCAATGATTAAAATGCTTAGTTTGCTGTCCTTTGGCAGGAGTATTGGGTGTTTTTGATTATAAGGAATGTTAGCATTTTTCAATCGACCACCTACCCGAATTAATCCATTGTTATCTAAGAAGGGGTTGAGTGATAAGATCTTGCTTCTAACTGGAAGCGGATTCTGTTCTTGTAAACATTTAATTTCAGTACCGAAAGCGGCATTCTGTGCTGCTTTAATGAGCCGAATTTTTGCTTGAGCGATTTCTATTGGATGAAGTATCTTTGGGTCCATTGGTTGTTCTTGGATGGATTTCACCGATGCTCCTTTGCATTTATTTATGAACCTAATGCAATAGGCAATTATGCGTTGTAATTTTGAAAAGCTGGAGAATTTTCCAAACAAATCATCGATGTTTGAATGAGCTATTGTGAAATGAGTTACTCGTCTTTGTTCAGTTTCATGCTCATTACCTGGAATGGTTTTAGATTTCGGCCAATTATTTTCACTGTCCCGCAACCAATGAGGTCCATGCCACCATAACTCATGATCAATCAATAATGAAGACTTAATTCCTCTAGAATTGCAGTCGGCGGGATGGTCAGCAGACTTTACATGATGCCATGCTTTAATGTCGATCAAGTTCTGAATTTCCGCCACCCTATTAGCCACATATGTCTTATACTTATTAGGGTGACTACAAATCCAAGCTAATACAATAGATGAGTCTGTCCATGCAAATGTAGGAACTTGATCAAATTTTAAATCGATTTTAACACGATTTATGAGTCGTGCTATCAATACCGCCCCGCACAATTCAAGACGTGGAAGAGATAC
This sequence comes from Dioctria rufipes, assembly GCA_963924295.1. NCBI lineage: Eukaryota > Metazoa > Arthropoda > Insecta > Diptera > Asilidae > Dioctria > Dioctria rufipes. The sequence goes on along the minus strand of OZ002743.1, from coordinate 152,595,888 downwards.
GGATTTGACAGGCGCTACCTTTGACTTTGCCATGAGTAAATTGACTTGAACAAATCCTTCTTCATCAACAACTCTAATATAAACAGCGGCAGAATACGCTTGATTAGAAGCATCTGAAAATCCATGTATTTGACAGGTGGATAGGTCACTTGTAGTATGTAACCAACGTGGTATGTTTATACTACTAATATGATGTAATTCTGCTTTGAATTCGCGCCACTGCTTATCAATGGATGCCGGTATTGGTTCATCCCATGAACAACCTGCAAGCCATAGAGCTTGCATCAATATTTTGGCAGTGATTATAATTGGTGATATCCAGCCAAGTGGATCGAAAAGCGTTGCAATTTCTGAAAGAATAGAACGCTTTGTAGAGAGGCAATCTGATTTCCTTTTATATTGTAGCGTGAAGCAATCAGATCCTGGAAACCAATGAATGCCTAAAGTTTTTACGGACTCGTCGCTTGCGAATCGCAAAGGAAGTTCAACTTCTCTGTATGATTCGGGGATCCTAGATAGTAAATCTGAAGAATTGCTAACCCATTTCCTCAAATTAAATCCGCCGGAAGATAACAGATTAATAAGTTGATCTTGTATTTTGAAGGCTTCTTACTTTGTATCTGAGCCTGTAAGAAGGTCATCAACATAGAAGTCACGAGACACTATCTTCGCAGCTTCGGGGAATTTGTCAGCTTCATCAATGGCTAGTTGATTGAGCGTTTTTATTGCGAGATAGGGCGCTGGCGTGGTGCCAAAAGTTACCGTGGTCAATTGGTAATCTTGAATAGGTTCATTTTGATTATTCCTCCAAACTATTCTTTGATAATTTTGATCTGGAGGTTGTACTTTTATCATCCTGTACATTTTCTCTATGTCAGCAGACATAGCGAATTTGTACTTTCGCCATCTGAGGATGATTGAGAAGAGTTCAGACTGCAGTACTGGACCCGTATGCAGCTGTTCGTTCAGACTTTTTCCATTAGTCGTTTTTGCTGAAGCATCAAAGACGACGCGAACCTTTGTAGTGGTGCTATCTTTGATAACAGCATGGTGAGGAAGATAGTAACTTTGTTCATTGCTTACTATCTTATTAGCCACTGTCATGTGACCTAGTATCTTGTATTCATTAATACAAGCTTTGTATTCCTGATAGAGTTCAGGATTACGTTCTAGCTGCCGTTCTAGGCTGTAGAACCTACGTAATGCCATACCACGAGAGTCACCTAGGCTGGGACTTTCTGCGATGAAAGGCAGGCGAACTTCGTAACGGCCATGTGCGTTACGAAAATGAGTTTTTTGGTAAAACTCTTCACATTCTTGATCTGCTTTAGACAGCTTTCTTCCTGGATTAACTTCTTCAGTTTCCCAAAACTGACGTAAAAGTTTATCCAGTGAAGTGTCGTCGTCGTAATGAGCCTTTGCTGTTAACGCAGATGCTGTTAAGAATGTGGATGTATTTTTTAGCTTTCCGAAAAGTATCCATCCGAGGGTACTGTTTTGGGCAGTTGGTGTTCCTGGAGGACCTTTCCGTAAACCTTCCAAGAGAATTTCGCTGTACACATCTGCTCCTAAAAGCAGGTCAATTTTTCCTGGTTTAAAGAAAAACGGATCGGCAAGTGGTAGCTCATGTATATGACTCCATTCTTTGTTTGGAATGGTTGAAGGAGGTAAAATGTCCGTAATTGTATCCACTATAAGGGCTGTAACTGTGGTTGCCTTAGTTGTGGTTGAATAAGGATAAATGTTCAATGTAGTTTGTTTTTGAACATTTGTAGTTTCAGTTTTTCCCAGGCCAGTAATTTGAATTTCCACGTTTGTAGTGGATGATTGCAGCTTACGTGCGGCGGCTTGGGTTACAAATGAAACTTGAGAGCCTGAATCTATCAGTGCCCTTAATACCAACATGTTTCCCTTTTTTGTAGGAACGTTTAGCAGCGCTGTTGCAAGCAGTGCTTGTTTGGTATGATGATTTTTTGCGTGAAGGGTGTGAAGAGATTTATTGGATGTGGAAGGTGAATTACAAGGTTGAGCTTCTGATTGCTGCTCCCTTGGCTTGAATTGGGTCGAGACCCTTGGAGTGGCATTATTCCTGTGAAGTAAAGAATGATGCCTCCTTCCACATCGCTGACATGAAAACTTACTTGTACAAGTTTTCGTAGTGTGCCCCTTTGATAGGCAGTTATTGCATAATTGATTTGATGTGACAATTTTGAATTTATTGTCTACATCGAGTTTCATGAATTTCGGACATTTAAATAGACGGTGCTGCTCTTTGCACAAAGGACATGCTTGGGTGTATGAAGTAAAATGGGTAGATGCTCTCGGGACTTGAGCATTTTTGTTGGCTGGGGATGGTTTGGTATCGACTATGGCTTCTAAAATTCTAAATCTAGATTGTAAAAATATTTTTAAGGATTCGAAAGTGGGAAGTCCTTTTGCTGTATTGATCTCTTGTTCCCATGCACGGTGCGTTTCTGCTGGTAAACATTGTACCACCATATAGATGAGAATTGCATCCCATTGCTTAGTGGAAACTTGCAATGCCTCGAGTTCGAAGATACATTCGGAAGACTTATCTAGCAAGGTTTTGATAGCCTTGGCTGATTCGTGGGCTGCTTTAGGTAGATTAAAGAGTGCTTTCAATTGGGCGTTTACCAAGACTCGTTTATTATCATACCTTTCAAGCAATGTCTTCCATGCGCTGTCATAGCTCGAGTTGGTCATAGGAAATTGACGCAATAAGTGCTCTGCTTCTCCAGATACACTTGACTTTAAATAATGCAATTTCTGCACAGATGATAACGCAGAATTTGAATGCACCAGGGACTTGAAAAGATCGTGAAAAGGTCTCCAAGAATCATAAGATCCTGAGAATTTTGGGATTGTGATGCTAGGTAATCTCAGAGAAGATGGAGTTTCATGTTCTGATTTTGGAATTGGTTCAACCTTTGTTTCGAATGCATCTAATGCATCCCTAAGAATACCTCGAAAGGTAAAGTATTGATTTTCCACTTTTGAAAATTGATCCTTTGCGAAATAATCGTACTTTTGAAGTTCACTATCTTCCAAAGCCTGCGTGGCTTGAATAAGTGTATAGTGATCTTTTTTGTACTCTGACCAAATTTCACTTAGAGCGGTTAATCGCTCAGAAATAAGACCTTTCGTTCGTTTTTCTACATCAGTTTTGTTGTAGTTATTGAACGATTTTTCAAAGATTATTGCGGAAGTAGCTTGGTTGCCCAAAAGTTTTTGAAGAGCAGACATAATGAAACAATTGATAAGATAAAACACTAGACCTTAAATCCGGCTCGAAGGACCATAAAATGTACTGTCCGTTAGTAGAACGTACACGCAAATTTGAATTTAGTGAAACTGAAATGGATGCACTGGTAAATTTGGATCAAGGTCAGTGGTCGAATCTCTTATCAAAACAAACACTATTCACTTCGTTTTAACTTCCAATAAACTTTCACACCTTTTTTTTTTTAAGATTGCCCACTAATTATATTAAAATCAGATGATGTAATGAGGTATTAGGTCAGAGATCCACACACACTAGAAAACACTTATTACCACACACTTAGAATATACGATTATTAAGGAAAGTTGTATTGGGATAAAACTCAATATCTAAGTTTTGGGTCAGAGAATTTTGTATCACACTGAAAAACACTTATTGGCAAAAATTGCAATATAAGATCGTCAATGTATATATATATGTAAAATTAATAAAATGAAGTCAAAATTATGATATTAAATAAATATGCACCAAAAGAGTATAAAATGTAAATATATATATGAGTAAATGTATAATAAAATAAATATATGATAAATATTATATTGTTACAAGTGACTGGTACTCACCGATCTATAACTTGACGCTTGAGGGTTGGCTTTAAGCTAATGTTAAGACCCTTTGTTCTAACCATGGGTTAAAACAATTCTTTATTCCCGTCGAGACCAGAAATAAAGTGTTAATGTTAGTAAGATACTATCTCAGTCGAGACCCGAGATAATATTCTTTAAGTCAGTCGAGACCCGGCTTAAAGTGTTATCTTATCTTCAGTCGAGACCCGAAATAAGATGCGTTTATTCCCGTCGAGACCAGAAATAGTTGTTAGTAAATATCTTAACTTCAGTCGAGACCCGAATTAAGATGCGTTTATTCCCGTCGATACCAGAAATAGTTGTTAGTAAGTATCTTATCTTCAGTCGAGACCCGAAATAAGATGCGTTTATTCCCGTCGATACCAGAAATAAGTGTTAGTAAAAGATTATCTCAGTCGAGACCCGAGATAATATTCTTTAAGTCAGTCGAGACCCGGCTTAAAGTGTTATCTTATCTTCAGTCGAGACCCGAAATAAGATGCGTTTATTCCCGTCGAGACCAGAAATAGTTGTTAGTAAATATCTTAACTTCAGTCGAGACCCGAATTAAGATGCGTTTATTCCCGTCGAGACCAGAAATAGTTGTTAGTAAATATCTTAACTTCAGTCGAGACCCGAATTAAGATGCGTTTATTCCCGTCGATACCAGAAATAGTTGTTAGTAAATATCTTAACTTCAGTCGAGACCCGAATTAAGATGCGTTTATTCCCGTCGATACCAGAAATAGTTGTTAGTAAGTATCTTATCTTCAGTCGAGACCCGAAATAAGATGCGTTTATTCCCGTCGATACCAGAAATAAGTGTTAGTTGTTAAAAGTGATATATCAGTCGCTACCCGATATATATGTTAGTCCCTATACAGCCAACTTACCCCAAGCGATGCCAAGTACAAAAAGAGATCGAGATCAGTCAGCTTGTCGTTTATATAGCCCTTGCTTGCACACGACACCACTGATAGAGTAGCAGCGGCACATGATTACAAGAATTGGCAGTGCAGCTGTGATCTTACGGTACTAGCGATAAAATTTGCCTAGCAACGAACAAAAATGCATAGCAACAAGAAATTTAGAGCAACACATGCTGCTATGTTAAATTGAATTATATTTGCAAAAAAAAAAACAATATTCTGTCTATCACGCAGCGAAGAAATTCCCGTTGGATATCACTTGTAATGATGATAATGATAGAGTTGCAAATTGATCGGCTTGATCTGATGATATTTGTACCATGCATTGTATGCTACATGACAACACATGCTTTTGTTAGATGTTTTATCTATTTTTAGGAAAATTGTAATTAGATTGTATTCATTTGATTTTCAGAATTAAATTTCAGCATGGTATTGTTGTAATATGTTCCCTTTTCAGGAATTGTGTTTTAATACGCATTTAAACATATGATCATGATTTTAATTTAATCTGCTCAATGAGACTATATTTTTATATTGCATTTGTGCAATATGTTATATAGATGATAAATACCTGGCTTTATATGGTTGTGCATCGGTGTTTTGATTGAGTGATTATATTAGATTTAATTTTATAAATATTTTCATGCTTTGTTTTCTTTTCAGAAGTTTTAATCTTGACAAAACATATATTCGAATCGATCAGGTTCGAACAGGTAGTAGAAATGAAATTTCTAACTATAGACCTATTGCAAAATTATCTTGCATGCCCAAATTATTCGAATCTATCATTTACTCTCAACTATCATCTTCCTGTAAGAATTTGCTCTCTTCAAACCAACATGGGTTTATTTCAGGCAGGTCTACAACCACTAACTTCTTGGAATTTGTCTCGGATACCATTCGCGGGTTTGCAAAAGGCTATCAGACTGATTGTATTTATACACACTTTAGTAAGACGTTCGACAAGTTATCTAACTCCGTGATACTGATTAAAATGGAAAAATATGGGTTTCCCCCAATATTTCTAAAATGGACGGAGTCTTATTTAGATAACAGAACATACCAAATCTTATTCCGCCATTCCATCACTAGAGTATTGAAGGCTTCGTCTGGCGTACCACAAGGGAGTCACTTGGGCCCGTTGTTCTTTATTCTGTCTATTGACGACATTGTCTCCGTTGTGAGGTACTGTAAGGTCTTGATTTATGCTGACAAGGTTAAGCTTTTCGCTCAGATTAAATCTGTTAACGATTTCGAACAGGTACAGGGTGACCTTCAAAAATTTTACAATTGGTGCAAGCGCAATAATTTGGTACTCAATATCAACAAATGTGAGGTTATGACTTTCCATAGGAATCAGACACTAATCACTTATGATTATGAGTTCTCAGATACCTCGATTCGCCGTGTGGACTCTGTCTGTGACTTGGGTGTCAAATGTGACCACAGATTGAATTTTATCTCCCATATAAACTATATGGTATCAAAGAGTAGTTCTATGCTGGGTTTTATAAAACGTTGGTCCCGAGAGTTTTCAAATCCTACCATAACATTGCGTTTGTACACTTGCTTTGTAAGACCACTTCTTGAATACGCTAGCCAGGTCTGGTCTCCATTTTACGGTATACACATCGAACGTATCGAGTCTGTTCAGCGGAACTTCTTACGATTTGCTCTCAGGCACCTACCCTAGAATAATTCGTTAATTCTTCCACCCTATGAGGATCGCTTGAAGCTTTTAAATATGCACTCGCTTGAGAAACGTCGTATGTGCATCAACTCTTAAACGAGAATATTGATTCTCCATTTTTACTTAACAAAATCTCTTTCCGTGATAGTAGGCACAATTTAAGAAGGCTACCTTTGTTGCATGTTAACTCCTCAAGGTCTAACTTTAGCAAGTATGAACCTGCTAATCGTATGTGTATTACTGTTAATAATACGGCTGAGCATTTTGTTCTCGACGTTTCTAAGCATGTTTTAAAAAAACGTCTATATAATATTTAATCTATTTTGTTTAATGTTTTCTGCATGTAATTTCATCTGGTGTTTGGTTTATGTTTAGTGTAACATACTAGTACTAACACCGACTAAATGATGAAACGCATGTATTGTTGACCGTTTATTTATTAAGCGTGTCCATGCAGCGAGCTTGTGTTAAGCTGGTTCTGATAGTTAAAGTAGGGCAGGTTTTGTTTAAAAAAAAAAATTATAAACTTATCCCTGCAAAGTGAAGAGCAGGTTTTGTTTTAAAAAATTAATAAGTTTGTTCCTGCAAAGTAAGGCAGATTTTGTTTTAAACAAAAATTAATAAATTTAACCCTGCAAAGTGAAGAGCAGGTTTTGTTTTGTCTTTGCTTTGAAAATTCATAAATAAAATATTAAGTTTGTTTCTGCAAATTGGAAAGGAAGTTTTTCTGTTGAACGGTGATAATAGTTTTTTTTGGAAGTGTTGTGGTTTTCGAGTATCTTTTGAGTATCTTCCGGAATAGGCGTTGTTAAATAAATGGCGAAGCCAATTAAGGCTTTGCACCTATTTATTTAACGTACAACTTGTTGTTTAATAAATGGCGAAGCCAAATAAGGCTTTGCACCTATTTATTAAATGTACAACTTGTTGTTACCAGAAGAATAGGCGAAGCCAAATAAGGCTTTGCACCTATTTAGTTTCTGAAGACCTGGTTGGAGATTGATCAATAGGCGAAGCCGAATAAGGCTTTGCACCTATTTGATCACTGAAGACGACCTGGTTGCAAACTGTACTCTAGGCGAAGCCAAATAAGGCTTTGCACCTATTTATTATTGGAAGACTTCTTAAAACTCAACTTTAGGCGAAGCCAAATAAGGCTTTGCACCTATTTAATTATAGAAAGACTTGTTTACGACTGAACTCTATGTACTTTATTCTGTACTATATTTATACAAAAATTGTCTTACTCTAAGACTACTAATACTACACAGAATAATGTATAAAATACCTCCGACCCAGCACTTTATTTATTTAGCGTATAATTCATACAAAGTGTAAGTCGGAAGTATTTCATTAACAACTATTACTTAATTTTACTACTTACGGAAGTATGCAAGTCACGGCACTCGTTGCTTTTTATAAATTTATACATATATCTTACCCAATCTATGTTGCGGGCTTTCAACTCATTGTTTATTTTAATTTCTTTCCTACTCGAATTACACTCAGTACTTTGCGGCTTATTACAAAAACAATTTAGTTACTTACAAACATATGTTCTACCTCTGGTGCAAGGTCGTCGTATTTCAACGTGCGAATTCTTGCGCGCAGCGGTATTATCACATCATTCACTGAAATAATTGAGGTAGATCAGTGATGATTAATTATGTATGTACGTATACCGTTTGTTTTTACATGCAGTGGAAACTGATGTAGGTATGTAGGTATACCGTTTGTTTTTACATGCAGTGGAAACTGATGTAGGTATGTAGGTATACCATGCCGTAAACTTTTCGTTTTATTTCCTGATCGGAATACGTGAAATGTTTACTTGCAATGTACTGATGTAGGTAGGTAGGTATGCGATTGATATTTTTAGATTTGAGTTTTTATGTATGTAACAAATCTCCCCCTTGTAAAAAAAATGTGTTATTCTTTGAAGAGGAATAACGCATTAAAACATGATGAAAGGGTTTTATCTTATTGGCAGCACTTCGTTGTTGATTTTATATGTATAAATTATGTCGAACTCCGGGACAAGTATACGGTTAGGTCGTTAAGACTAATAAGTACAAGTTTATCTATGTAATAAATTAAATTAAGGTTAGGAATACGTTACAATATTTCTTATATTAGTACAATAAAGTTATAATATTTGATAGTTTGTTTGGCACACATTAAAAATTTCACATTGTAATTGTTTTTTCTTTTCTTTTTATATAGGGCACGGTTAATCATATTGTTAATACATATTTGTGTGTACATATTTTTCTTTATTACAAGTATTGATAATCGGATTGCTTTCATATATTCTTCTTAATTAATTTTATTAGTTATATATATTTGTTTTTTTTTTTTTTTAAATGTTTATACATAAAGCATTTTTCTTAATTAATTTTCTAATATTAGTATACATTTATAGGTATGTTGGTTTTTAAGTTGGTCTCTTTTATAAATTAACATTTTTAGTTTCTATTATTGTACACATATACATTATTTTTAATTCTAATTTATGTGTATATATGTATATATTTTTACAATTTTACATACTCGTATGTATGTTTTTATTTTTAATTATAATATACGTATAGGTATCAATATTTGAAAAAAAGAAAATTTTTTTGAAGAATTTATATATCAAACAAGGCAGGTATTTCTTATTATTTCTGGTATTTCTATAAATTTATATTCAATGATTAATTAAACTACTTGTAAATTGCGGGGTCTTTTAATTGAATCTAGTTCAAAATTTGGTTAAGGATGGTGGAAGTGTATTACAAACTGTTGTGCTCTTGAGTGTTTATTTTATTAAAAATATGGAGAAGAAAATTGGTGCTGCTTTTGACAAGTTGATGGCCTTGGCTAAATCGACTATCCAGCCGGAGAGGAATATTGAAGGTATGCCCTTATATCGAGTGGACCAGCCAATCGAGCCGTACGTGCCTCAGGGGCTGCCTGGGACCTCTCAAGAAGTGCCGGCTTACGTACCTGGACCTGGGAGGCTGACTTTAGAGGAATATCAGAGGAGGACTAAGAAGAACTGCGGAGATCAGCCAGATATGGCAAAGAAAACCAAGTCGACCGGAGGAGGTAGGCGTGTTAGGCTAAACCGAGAGTTGCATTATTTCCGGCTTAGGGCTAGTCTAGCCGCTACAACCGAGGAGCGTGCTCAGTATGAAGATTTGGCCAAGGGAAAATTGAAAGAACTTAACGCCTTCAAAAGGGCTAAAAAGAGAAATTCTAAACATCAACAAAAAAAAACAAAAAAAAAATATGTCTAAATTATGAAATAAATGATTAGTTATATATTTATTTTCTTTTTCTTTCATTAAACCCAAAAGAAATTTTTACCATTTTTATCCCTGAATAGGTAGGTTGAGGGGTATTATTTTTCTGCATGAGAAGTTCTTCTTTTGAATTTTTTGAATAGGTGCCTACTATTGCTGCATGGGAATTGCAAAAAATATATATACATATATATATATATATATATATATTTTTTTTTTTTTACCATTACTCATGGAATGGTTTTAATCTGTTGTTATGTACTGTTACTCGTCGTTTACCGATTTGAATAACAGTATTAACAGGGGTAAAAGCTTTTACCACGAGATATGGACCTAGCCATATCTGGGAAAGCTTGTGTTTTTTGGCCGGATTTTTCAGTAAAACTTTATCACCTGGTTGGAATGTTACCGGGCGTGAGTGTTTATCGTAATACAGTTTTGACTTTTCCTTGGCGTTGAGCAGATTTTTCCGGGCGATAGCATATGTTTTTTGTAATTTGTACCTAAGAATGTGGTAGTAACTTTCATGGTTGTAAATGGGCTCTGGTTCTCTTTTCAGATTTGATGGTACATCCGCTGTAAACCCGAACAGACAATCCATTGGAGTGAGCTTAGTGCCGTCATGTGTGCTATTATTGTATACGAAAGCCGCGGTTCTCAGGTATCGATCCCAAACCTTTGGATTTTCGGACACAATAGCTCTTAAATACTCCACTAGAGGTCTGTGGGTTCGTTCAAGTGCGCCATTGGATTGCGGATGATAAGCGGAAGTCTGTAATTTTTTTATTTTTAGAAGTTTACAGACACGTTTGAAAAGATCGCTTAAAAAGTTAGATCCCTGGTCAGTTACTACCTTTTTAGGAATTCGATAACGAGTAATTATCTCATCGAAGAATATTCCTGCTACCGTTTCTGCTTCGCCATTCTGCATGGCATAACAATCTACGAATTTCGTAAGATTGTCTTGGAATGTCAATATGTACTTGTTTCCGGAGTGGGTTTCTTCAAGTGGTCCTACTATATCTAAATAGACTTTCTCGAAGGGCATTTGGGCCGTATCTGTTATGATCATTGGCATACGGTATTCCGGGCTAGCCTTCATTTTTTGGCATTTGGAACATTTCCGAATATATCTCTTAATAGAACTGAGCATATTCTTCCATTTATATTTTCTTTTTATTTTTTTGTACGTTTTAATGACTCCTTGGTGACCACCAAATGCCGAGTCATGATAGTCCTTTAGAATTATTTGAATTTCCTCGGGGTCTGTGATAATTTCAGGTAATTTACTTTGAGAATTTATATAATTATTGCTCGGGGATAATTCGCCGTGTTCAGATGTACTACTTCCAGATTGGTTGTTTGTAGTTGATTTGTGTTTCATTGAGTCATTTTGGGGACTCCCTGAACGTTCTTGAATTCTCTGGGGAGTTTTGTGAATTATGTCCTCAATTTCTGTTTCCCTAGCTTGAGCTCGTGTAACAGCATGGCAATGTGCTGGTTTGGACTTCGGTGTAGGCGAAGAACTAGTATCTTCATCGTCTATGTCAGAATCAACACGGTGATGTACCTGGGCCTCTACCATGATCGAATTGGGGCTTGTCTGTTTCAGCTGGGCAGGTATTCGACTAAGCGCGTCTGCATTAGTGTTATATTTGCCAAGCTTATATTCAATCTTGTAGTCAAATTCAGAGAGTTTGTGGTGAAACCTTACTAATCTCGAAGTCGGATCTTTTACATTGAATACGCCTTTTAAGGGCTTATGATCTGTGTAAACTGTGAAGGTTCTACCCTGTAAATAACACCTGAAGTTCCTGGCGGCCCATACAATAGCGAGCAACTCTTTTTCTAGTGTGGAGTATTTTTGTTCCGCCTTATTTAAACTTCTACTTGCATACGCTATTGGCTTGTCTTTGCCTATTATCCCTTGAGATAAAACAGCTCCCAATGCTTCGTTGCTAGCGTCTGTCGTTAGATTGAAAGGCTTGGTGAAATCTGGGTAGGTGAGTAGAGGAGGATTAACAAGAGAAGTTTTAATTTCATTGAAAGCGTCTTGGCATTTTTGTGTCCAATTAAATTTGACGTCTTTCCGTAAGAGATTTGTTAGTGGCCTGACTATTTTTGAAAAGTTTGGAATGAACTTGCGATAGTAGTTGGCCAGTCCAAGAAATGATTGAGTTTGTCTCACCGTTCGGGGTTGAGGAAAATTTTGAACGCAACTTGTTTTACTGGGATCTGGAAGTGCTCCTTCGTTTGAGCATTTGTGTCCAAGGTAGATCACTTCTCTGCGAAGGAACTGACACTTTTCGGGTTGTAATTTAAGATTATGGGCTCGAAGTCTGTCGAATACCTTAGCCAATTTCTCGTTGTGATCTTGTAAATTTTTTCCATATATTACAATATCATCGATATAGACAAAGCACTCTAATCCTTGGAGACCCGTTAGAATGTAATTCATTAAGCGCTGAAAGGTCGCAGGTGCGCCTTTCAGTCCAAATGGCATTCTCTTAAATTCATAATGCCCGTAAGCAGTACTAAACGCAGTTTTCGATCTATCCCTTGGGTCAACCAGTACTTGATGGTATCCACTTGCAAGATCAAGTGTGGTAAAATACCGTGAATGCCCAAGTTGATCCAGTATATCCTCTATCCTGGGTAGTGGAAAGGCATTTCCTATAGATTTATCGTTGACTTTACGGAAATCTACTACTACGCGCCAACGTTTATTGCCGTCAGGCCCAGCTTTCTTGGGGACTACAAGTAACGGAGAATTCCATGGGCTTTTGCTTATTTGAATGATGTCATTCTCTAGCATCTCTTTTATTTGTTCGTTAATAACAGCCCGATGTGTTTCTGGAAGTCTGTACATTTTTTGATTTATTGGTGGTTGATTATGCAATATAGGTATGGTGTGTTTTATAGTACTAGTGCACGTTAGTTTATCTCCCTTTAAGTAGAAGAGGTCATTATACTTATAACATAGCTCAAGAATTGACTTTTCTTCTTCGTGATTTAAATTTTCTTCCAACAGTAATTCTTTACGTAAAGCCGCAAGTCTGTCTTGATTAGAGCTTTTAGTATGGTTTACGTTTACTGAATATGGATTGGAAATGAAATTTGTCTTATCACTTGTGAAGTTGTAGTAGCTATTGTTTTGTGCACGAGGGAAAGGTGGACCACCTTTATTCTGAAAACTTTGGGAATTACTGACGTCCAAAGGTAAATAGAGAGGCTGTAGGTTATAGTAATTAAGTGGAACTAGCGTAAGCGTTAAGTTCTTCAGGAATACTGGTTCTGTGTTTACGTTCAGAACGGATAACGGTATAAAACTTTTATTCGGACTAACTAAGCAATTTGCGACAAATACTCCTTCTCCTATCTCCTGAGACATACAGATCATTTCTTGATCCAATTGTAATGGTATGCTCAGTACGATTTGAGATCGAGGAGGTATTTTATTAGGTCGCTGAAGCACTACTTCAAATTGCCTACTTTCGTCTTCATTCTCGTTTTTCAAGGTACTCGAAATTTCTTCTATTTGAGGTAAGGAATTTTTGCTATTGGGTGCCATTGAAGTGGTAGCAGAAGATTTAAATTGCTCCTCTATTTGATCCCTTGGTATTTCCTCCCCATCTTCTGTGGATGTTTCGAGAGGTACCGTGAACTCAATAGGATTGGTTTCCGTGCGAGGAAACCGGAGTAATTTGTTAGGGCCTTCTATATTGCAATTTTTTGCAAGAAAGTCATTACCTAACAGCCCATCGTGAGAGAGTTGGGCGTTATCTTCTACAACCTGTAGATGGCATGGGATACTGCGGCTTAGTAAAAAGTTGCCTTGGCAGCTACCCAATGTTTCTCCATCTCCAAATGGAGTTTTCAGAGTGACCTTTTGACTCTGTTCTATACGTTCTGGCGTATCAAGAGCTTCCTGTTTTATAAGACTTACTTCAGCTCCAGTGTCCACTATCAGCCGAACGGCTGCGTTTTTGCTTATATCTAATGGCAAATCTACTATTGAAATGTTTTCCCTTTTTCGGGGGTTTTTCTTTTGAGAGGACCCTGAAGTAGTATGATAAGTTTTCTTTAATGTCGAGCCGGGGACTTTTCGGTCGACAGTGTGCCGTTTCCCGAATTTGCAGTTTCCCATCGTTGTTTCTGCCGACAGGTGGACACGGTATGGCCCCTTCTGCTACAAAAACTACACATCTCTTGTCCATAATTAATTCTAGGTTCGCGATCTGAAGTGCCCCATTGAAAACTGTTTTTTGTATTTGCTCGCTCAGGTGGTGCCTTAACATTTAGTCGACAATATTGGACATCATGTCCTTTCGCTCTGCAGTTTATACAGAAAGGGGTGTTTTTGCGTTTTATGCACTCGTCATACGTGTGCCCCTTGTAGTTGCAATAGCTGCAGGTAATCTTGTTTAACAGTAATTTCTGTTTTTCGTCTCTTCTTTCTCCTGTATGATGAAAGGTAGAATTCTGGTATGGAGGTGGACTTCCTAAAGATTTTCTTGTTGAGCTGACTTGGGTCGAGTGCCAATTATCCGGTGAGTTTCTGCCAGTATTAAAGGATACTGAAGCTAATTTTGTCGGCTCCTGTGTGGGAGGTATATGGAACTCAGTCTTTATGTTAGGTTTTCCTAGCTCACTTGTGTAAAGGTATGGAGCAACAGTCTCGTGAATAGGATGACTATAAGCATTAGCATAATTTGTGGAATTATGCCTTAAAAAGTTGTCCATTGGAAAATAGCTTGTGGGATTATGAATGGCGGGTTGTGGATTATAAAAGAGGCTGTGTTGTAATCGTTCCATGTCTAGTGCCTTTTGGATGAGTTGGTCTACCGAATCTTCATTTAAAGTAAGTAAATAGGCACTTAGATGCGGATTATTAGCACCACTCTTCACTGAAGCCATAGCAAAATCTTCTATTTGTCGCTTCACCATATTGAAATTTTCAGCACCATATTTACTCTGTGCTGCCTCATTACATTGTAACAATAGGCCTTTTAGCCTAGTTGTGAAGGAGTTAAATGACTCGTGCGGGTATTGTCGGTAAGTGATTAATCTATTTATCAGCTCATGGTAAGTCTCACGAGGTAAGTAATTACGATAAAGTAATTGTTCAACCTCTGCAAATGTTGTGAGTGAGCTAGATGCGATTAGCTGGTATGCATTTCCTCTCAATCTAGTGGGAAAAATCTGCATAAAAGCTTGCTTTTCCTCCTCTTCTAGGCACTGTTGTACTTGTTTGCAACAGCCTATAAAGGTTTGCAATTCTGTGAGGATTTGGGGACTAAATTCTCCAGAAAACAAGGGCACCATTTGTGCTGTCAGTTTAACTACCTTTTCATAATTCACTGGCATTTTGGCTGGTTGGTTTGGTTGCTTTCTCTGGGGAATATCTGGAGTATCGTTATTAGAAGTAGGCGAGGTTAATGATTTTTCTGTGATTAGGGCGTTTAAGCTATTTCTTCTTACTAGAAAATTAATTAGGCTGTGCCTTCTGAAACGTTTACCTGAGCGATGCTCACGATACCAGTTTACGGATGGTCGACTTTGGGATGAATTACACTCTACACTTGGGCTATCTGGAGGACTGGTATTGTCAAATGATAATGAATTTATTACCGTCTCAAAGGTAGAGCATGAAGAACTACGGCCAGTTTTAGGCATGAAAGCAAAATCATTCGAGTTAGAGAGAATAGAGGAGAACAGGGAATAAGTAGTTTTATCAAAGAAGTTTAATTAATTTAATCAAAGCAAAAAATTTTCCCGAATATGTGAAAGCTGCCTTGTTTTAGTCTTTTTTCTATTATTAATGAGGAATAACAGTTTTGCCTCTTTTTAACTTACTTAAGAAAGATTGTTGTCGTTTCAGTCAGCTTCGTTTAGCCGTACTCTTTGTTGTGTATTATTTATTCGTAAATAGAAGTCGTATTCTCCAAGTTGGGGACTTCTTATCTTCTTAGGCTGGGTTCTATCGCCAGATTCCACGGTAAGTAGCTCGTAGCTCGTAGGTTGGAGGATCAAGGTTTTTCAAGTGTATGTAGATTGACCAACTTCCTTGATCCTACCGGCTGCGCCAAAAATTGTTGTGGTTTTCGAGTATCTTTCGAGTATCTTCCGGAATAGGCGTTGTTAAATAAATGGCGAAGCCAATTAAGGCTTTGCACCTATTTATTTAACGTACAACTTGTTGTTTAATAAATGGCGAAGCCAAATAAGGCTTTGCACCTATTTATTAAATGTACAACTTGTTGTTACCAGAAGAATAGGCGAAGCCAAATAAGGCTTTGCACCTATTTAGTTTCTGAAGACCTGGTTGGAGATTGATCAATAGGCGAAGCCGAATAAGGCTTTGCACCTATTTGATCACTGAAGACGACCTGGTTGCAAACTGTACTCTAGGCGAAGCCAAATAAGGCTTTGCACCTATTTATTATTGGAAGACTTCTTAAAACTCAACTTTAGGCGAAGCCAAATAAGGCTTTGCACCTATTTAATTATAGAAAGACTTGTTTACGACTGAACTCTATGTACTTTATTCTGTACTATATTTATACAAAAATTGTCTTACTCTAAGACTACTAATACTACACAGAATAATGTATAAAATACCTCCGACCCAGCACTTTATTTATTTAGCGTATAATTCATACAAAGTGTAAGTCGGAAGTATTTCATTAACAACTATTACTTAATTTTACTACTTACGGAAGTATGCAAGTCACGGCACTCGTTGCTTTTTATAAATTTATACATATATCTTACCCAATCTATGTTGCGGGCTTTCAACTCATTGTTTATTTTAATTTCTTTCCTACTCGAATTACACTCAGTACTTTGCGGCTTATTACAAAAACAATTTAGTTACTTACAAACATATGTTCTACCTCTGGTGCAAGGTCGTCGTATTTCAACGTGCGAATTCTTGCGCGCAGCGGTATTATCACATCATTCACTGAAATAATTGAGGTAGATCAGTGATGATTAATTATGTATGTACGTATACCGTTTGTTTTTACATGCAGTGGAAACTGATGTAGGTATGTAGGTATACCGTTTGTTTTTACATGCAGTGGAAACTGATGTAGGTATGTAGGTATACCATGCCGTAAACTTTTCGTTTTATTTCCTGATCGGAATACGTGAAATGTTTACTTGCAATGTACTGATGTAGGTAGGTAGGTATGCGATTGATATTTTTAGATTTGAGTTTTTATGTATGTAACAGAAGTGACAGCAGTTTTCGGATCTTTATATTGGTTTTCTTTCTTTTGGGAAAAATAGAGCTGTTCTTTGTCGACGGAAATATTAAGTTTTTTTTGTGTCTTGTGACTAAAGCGGGATTTAAAGTACAAATTTTTTTTTTAAAACGATTCCATTCAATCACCAAATGTTGCTGAAAGCAAAGCTTGTGGGTCCATCTATCCATCCAGGGCTCCAGGTTGTGGTATTTCATGGTTTCTCGTATATTTGTGTAAAATGCATTAAATTATTGTTTTCCTATGAGGAGAGGGGTGACATGACGGGTTAGGGTGTGAGAATCGCTCACCAGTGCGCACACGAGCTGTATGGGATCAGACCATGTATTTTAAAATCTTGTTGTCCGCGGTTTGATCATAGGGAGGAAGGGAGCATGGGGCTCTATGTCGACAACAAGGGGCTCCAATTACATCAGGAGTCCAATTCTCTCTCGATCTTGTCTGGGGCATCGCTTAGTATATGGTCCACGAGTGACAAAAGTGTAAACCTTCTTTAATTTTTTTTTTTTTTTTTTTTGTAGATTTCGAGATGTACCCTTTGCATTGTGGTATATCCGTCTGTCCGTATCGCAGTATTACTCCGTACGTCTGTCCGTATCGTATTATTCGTCCGTCCGTCTGTTGTCTAGTTTTTCTTCATGCACAGCTGACATTAGCATCAACAGGGTGTAGAGAACAAGAACCTCCCCTCCCGGCTGATCGCTGGCGGGGAGTTGCCAGTTTTGGCGTTTTTGCGCCAAATTGGCGATTTATGCATATACCTCGGCGCTTCTTTTTCAATGGATCCGCCAAGGCGGTTTCCTATACGTCAAAGCGCCTTGGCGATTTTGCCGCTTTTCTCTGTTTAAACACGTTTTCTTATATTTTTAGTAGAACATTTATTTTCCACGTAGACTTTAAAGTGAACTTTTTCGTGTAAATGCTGAACTTCTTCATGTCAACGCTATCCATATATTCAGTTTATTGTTTTCCACTAACTTCTATCCATATATGTAGGATTTTCATCTTAGAATATAGAGAGTACAGGAAGTGTGATAAGCCAAATTTGGTGTAGTCAAATTCTGGTTGCGTTAGTATCTGTTGCCGCTGTAGTGAACGCTCAGTGCAGCCGTGTAGTAGAATCAATATAGAGAGATAGGCAACAAGATATATAGTTGAAAGTATTATGTTTGCTCCCATCGAAAATGTTCTTATTCGCTGTCACTACGACAACATACCCAGGGAATTTCGCAACTGTCACAAACGTAAACAAATCTCGGTAGAGGAAGGATTTTTTCGATATTTCATCGCTTTTGTTGTGCATTTTTAATTTAATTTAATATACAAAGATGTGTAAAGTACACAAAATAATATTTTATCACTATACTTGCATTTGGCAATTTGCATTTTCCTTCTTCTCACTAACGCTCGGATTTTAAAAAAGAAACTTTAAAACACGCAAATAATAAAATGACGACAAAAAAGCGGAAATATATTTCCACATGGGAAAATGAAACTGAATTCTAAGGTATGAAAATATAAATTGTAATGTTATGGTCGTAGCGTATTGCATATAGCAATATGCTACATTGAAATACTGATGCATGTATGCCGGCCTTAAAGTAAACCGCAAACTGAACGGACCCGACCGAGAGAAATGCATTTCCTCACGCTCAGGTGCCATGTTGACAGCAGACAGAAAAAGAAGAAGAAGATAATCGCTATCTTGTAAAATTTGCACACAGTACGGATGCGAGAAAGTGAAATGAAAAAATTCCGAAGACATCGAGTAAGTTTAAATTCCTTTTTTATCACTATTATTCTCCTACTTTCATTTAATAAATATATTCTCCCTATTATCAGGAGAAAATTCAAGAAAACCCGTCAAAAATCCCAGCAGCAGCAGTAAAGTTGCCGCTTACACGCCTTAGCTGGGGAATTGCGAGAACTAAGTCTCAAGCGCACAACTTTAGTATCTTTTCCCATAAAACCAGGACGACTGCTACAGATATAAACGTATTAAGATTCATCCAAGGGAATTACTGGTATCTGTCACCAGATCAACTAAATTTGGCAAGTTCCCCGACATCGAATACAATAATACCACCTACTAATGTAGGATCTGAATCAGTGGAGCGGCCGTCATTGGATTATGTTCCAGTATCCACAGATCCGAAAGGCAAAGCATCAGATGTATCTCTGTCGGAATCCAAACATCTGTCAACACTCCGTGGTGCCGCTAATCGAATAGCTAACAAAGGAAACATTGTGTTCATGCTAGGCGATACTCCCTGAGCGGTAAAATTCCCTATTTTATAAAATATGAAGGAATATCGTAAGTTATGCTTATTTTTGACAATATACTTAAGCATGAAAATAACAAATTTTTAACAAATTACTGCCAGTGGATGAAAACCCAGGTTACACAGTACAATGGCAGATTAGAAATTAGACAAGAGATTGTTCCATAGTGCGGCGAGACTCATAACCTTCCTTTACGATTCAAATAATTTGAGAAATATTCGGCATTAAAACATTAATATTAGGGAGATACATGTAAGCAACTAGGTATTGATCTGATGGCCTATATCTGAGAGTACGGAGAATATATGGACATAGATTACACGTCACATGTAGTCAAGAAAACTTATTAAAAACTTAGATTTAGTCTTAAGAAAGAATTTATATTAGGAGAATGCCTATAATTGTCACATCTCAGTAGTGAAGTAAATCAGGGAAACTAGTGTTGGTAGTGTTGGTACAATTAGTTCGCTCCCCCCCCCCCCCCCAGGCTTGACTGCTCCTAGAATCTACCTAGAAATACAAAATTGAAATTTACCAAAGCTCTAGTCCTTTTAATTAAAAATTTTTCGAGTTAAATTTCCAATCCTGATATTCATACACATAGTGAAGCGGATACATTTATTTTCTTTGAATATTACTCTGCAGGTCCTTACTAGTCTTATTGAATCGGTTAAGAGATCGTTGTTGTCCTCGATCAGTTAAGCAATTATTTACTTGTGCTCACATGTTCCATTTTTCTTAGTTAGTTGCATTGGCAGATTATTGACTGAGTGACGCTTTATAGTAATACCGATTATATTTTGTCGAGTACTCCAACGACTACCAGTTTCTACATTTCTCATTTTCCATTTAGCGTAAGCGTTCTCTTTGTTTGGCCTTTTCAATTACCATTGTATTAGTGATATATTAATAGATATGTAAAAGAAAAACAAAACCTTTAGAATAAAGATTAAGACAAGATGCATTAGCACTAGAGCGGTCTTATAAAAAGTTCGATGATGTACAGTAACCTTCTTACACGTATACCTGAAAACTAAAAAGGAACTACAAATAAAATCAAAATAATAAACTTTAACATGATAAAACATTGGAGGCCTGAAAATAATCATTACCATGGGTACGAATTAATGAAACTAATACCAAGACCTAAAGCTCTCTCACCAACTCTAAGTCAAAAAGTACACTAAAATATATTTCAAATATAAAATAACTTCACACAAAAGATAAAATCAAAAAAAAAATTAAAACAAAATATTCTAAGCAGGACAATATAATTAACAAATGTTTACGATTGGACACGAATACTAATACTCTTCTAATAAATAAAATCATTATAACTATTTAAAATAATAATAAAAAAAAAAAACAAAAAAAAACAGAAGGAATCAAATTGAAACTTTCAGCAAATAGATCGCGATATCAGGGTTCCACATAATAGATCAACGGCTTAGTACGTTTCAATCGTGATTATCGAACTTTTTATTAAAACAGCACTTACCTGGATTTACCTGTTCGTTTTGTACATTATTTTTCTTCTGAGAATTTCATCCTGTAAACTAAATTAAGAAATAGGTTACTTTTAGAAACAACAACTGCTATTCTTAGAATTAAATCTTATTCATTTGTAAACAAAACATGCTGTAATAAATTTACTCCTACCGATAAAATGGTCCAATCTTTTTGTTCGAACCAAATCGGTTCGAATATATTTTTGTTTTTATCGATTACTTTTAAAAGGAAAACATCCTGAAACAAAGCATCAAATTTTAGGAAAATTAAATCTAATTTGATTACTCTTAATAAAAAAACAGGTACACAACCTAAAAAAGCCATGTATTTGTCATCTACATAACACTTTGCACAAATACAATACAACAATATAGCCTCATTAAGCAGATCAAATTAAAATTCTTTTCATATGATTGAAGCAATTAGATTCGTGCTAAAAACAATTGCTGAAAAAAGAACATATGCAAAATGCCATGCTGAAATTGAGTTCTTAAAGCAAAACAAATTCAATCTAATTACAAATTTTCCCAAAAATATCTAACCAAAGCATGTGTTGTCATGTAGCATACAATGCATGGCACAAATACAATCAGATCAAGCAGATCAATTTTCAACACTATCATCATTATATGTACTATCGAACGGGAATTTCTTCTCTACGCGATAGAGATAATATTTTTTGCAAATATACAGAATTCAATTTAACACAGCAGCATGGGTTGCTTTAAATTTCTTGTTACTATGCATTTTTGTTCGTTGCTATGCATATTTTATCTCTAGTACCGTAAAATTACAGACGCACGGCCAATTCTTGTGATCATGCGCCTCTGCTACTCCATCATTGGTGTCGTGTGCAAGCAAGGGCTATATAAACAGCAATTTAACTTGACTCGATCTCTTTTTCAGTTTGGCAGTGCAGTGAGTAACTTGATAATTTTTTAGTGGTATTTCCTAGTGTTGTGAATTTTTATTAACAGTTTAACACTTTGTTTGGTTGACAATTGAAATAAATTTTTCTTATTCTGGGTTGCGACTAGATTAGGAGATTTATTTGAATAGCGACTAAAGCAAAGATTCTTATTACGGGTAACGACTGTAATAAGAAATTTTACTAATAAAACACTTTATTGTGGGTAACGACTACAATAAAGATTCTTGTTACGGGTAACGACTGTATCAAGAAAATTACTAATAAAACACTTTATTGTGGGTAAAGATTCTTGTTACGGGTAACGACTGTATCAAGAAAATTACTAATAAAACACTTTATTGTGGGTAACGACTACAATAAAGATTCTTGTTACGGGTAACGACTGTATCAAGAAAATTACTAATAAAACACTTTATTGTGGGTAACGACTACAATAAAGACTTTATTGTGGGTAACGACTACAATAAGGATTCTTATTACGGGTAACGACTGTAATAAGAAATTTTACTAATAAAACACTTTATTGTGGGTAACGACTACAATAAAAATTCTTGTTACGGGTAACGACTGTATCAAGAAAATTACTAATAAAACACTTTATTGTGGGTAACGACTACAATAAAGATTCTTGTTACGGGTAACGACTGTATCAAGAAAATTACTAATAAAACACTTTATTGTGGGTAACGACTACAATAAAGATTCTTGTTACGGGTAACGACTGTACCAAGAAAATTACTAATAAAACACTATTGTGGGTAACGACTACAATAAAGACTTTATTGTGGGTAGCGACTACAATAAGGATTCTTATTACGGGTAACGACTGTAATAAGAAATTTACTAACACTAAACACTTTATTGTGGGTAACGACTACAATAAAGATTCTTATTACGGGTAACGACTGTAATAAGAAATTTACTAACACTAAACACTTTATTGTGGGTAACGACTACAATAAAGATTCTTGTTACGGGTAACGACTGTAACAAGAAAATTACTAATAAAACACTTTATTGTGGGTAACGACTACAATAAAGACTTTATTGTGGGTAACGACTACAATAAAGATTCTTGTTACGGGTAACAACTGTAACAAGAAAATTACTAACCAACACTTTATTGTGGGGAACGACTGCAATAAAGATTCTCTGTGGGTTTCGACTGCAGTAAGAATTACTCACCTCACTTTATTCTGGGTATCGACCAGAATAAAGAATATCCCAATCCCAACCTCAGTAAAAATTATTAAAATCAAGTTAATCAACTGCCAAACATAGATCAGGTGAGTACAAGTTATTTGCAACAAAATTACTACATTTATTATATATTTTATATTTCTCATTTATTGAATATTGATAAATTAAACTATTTGTATCTAAGATTTATTGCGTATTAAAGCTCTAGTTTAACAGTGAAGTGTAGAATTTGTAGATAAACGAATACAACCACTAACTTTATACCAGTGGCATCAATTTTATCACATCTTACATTCTTTGTATGTACGCTCTGACGACGGGCAGTACATTTAATGGTCCTTCGCAGCCAAATTTAAAGTCTAGTGGTATATATTCCAAGTTTTTCAAACATGACTACACTTCAAAAACTTTTCGCTAACCAAACCACTTCTGCAAAAATATTCGAAAAGTCGTTCAACAACTACAACAAGAACGAAAGGACTCATTTCTGAGCGTTTAAGCGCCCTAAGCGAAATTTGGTCCGATTATAAGAATACACATTATGCAATTGTCCAAGCCACTCAGGCTTTAGAGGACAGCGAGATTCAAAAATACGATTATTTCACAAACGATCACTTCTCAAGTGCGGAAAATACATACTACACGTTTCGAGGTATTCTCAGAGATGCATTAGATACATTCGAAACAAAAGTAGACTCAAAGCCAAGCACGGATAATGAATCTTCTTCGTTTCTGAGATTGCCTAGCATCACAATACCAAAATTCTCAGGGTCATATGAATCATGGAGGTCGTTTCACGATCTATTTCATTCCTTGGTTCAGAAACTTCATTACTTGAAATCAAGTGTTTCTGGAGAAGCAGAACACTTATTGCGTCAACTTCCTATGACTAACTCGAGTTATGACAGCGCATGGAAGATATTGCTTAACAGGTACGACAACAAGCGAGTGTTAATTAATGCTCAGCTAAAAATTCTATTCAATTTACCTAAAGCAACACAAGAGTCAGCCAGAGCTATAAAAACAGTGCTGGACAAATCTTCCGAATGTATATACGAGCTCGAAGCATTAGAAGTCCCCACTAAGCACTGGGATACAATCTTGATTTATATGCTAGTGCAGTGCTTGCCAGCAGAAACTCATCGCTTATGGGAACAAGAGGTAAACAGTGCAGATGGACTGCCTACCCTTGAATCTTTAAAGACGTTTCTAGAAACAAGATTTAGAACTCTCGAAGCAATCTCAGACGCAAAACCAAATTCAACCAATAAATAAGCTCAAATACCAAGAGCATCAACTCACTTTACATCATCTGGTGACAGATGCATAATGTGTAAAGAGCAGCATCGATTATTCAAATGCCCCAAATTTATTAAATTGGACGTTGATTCAAAATTCAAAATTGTCACGTCAAATCGATTATGCATTAACTGCCTTTCAAAAAGCCACAATACAAAATATTGCGCTAGCAAGTTTACGTGCCAGCGATGTGGAAGGAAACATCATTCCTTACTACATAGGAATATCACAAATCCACAGGGTTCGCCTAAGCAATCAGACAACCCACAACTACAAGTACAACCTTGTAATTCGCCTTCCACATCCAAGGGATCAATTCAAACGCTTCACGCGAATCAAACAATGCGAACTACACAAGCCTTGCTTGCCACAGCATTGCTTAAAGTTCCATCAAAAAAGGGCACCATGTTCACTTTACGAGCTTTAATTGACTCAGGCTCTCAAGTCACGTTCATAACAAAGGCTGCTGCACGCAAGCTGCAATTGGCCACTATGAACACATCGATGCAAATTACTGGCTTAGGAAAGTCAGAAACTATGAGTGTTAGCAAACAAGCATCAGTAAACATTCACTCTTATTCAACTTCGAATAAGATAACCACGATAAATGCCCTTATCGTGAACACCATCACGGACATACTGCCTCCGTCCACCATTCCAAGCAAGGAATGGAGCCACGTACATGGCCTGCAACTAGCAGATCCACTCTTTTTCAAGCCAGGAAAAGTCGACCTGCTTTTAGGAGCAGATGTTTATGGAGAAATCCTTTTAGAAGGGTTGCGAAAAGGCCCTCCAGGTACACCTATAGCACAAAACAGCACCCTAGGCTGGATCCTTTTCGGCAATTTAAAAAACACTCACACAATATCCACTGCGTCCACCTTAACAGTAAATGCTCAGTACGAGGAAGAGTCTTCCCTCGATAAACCTCTGCGGCGGTTCTGGGAAACCGAAGAAGTTACTCCAGGAAGACAACTGTCTAAGGCAGACCGCGATTGCGAAGAGTTTTATCAAAAAACTCATCTTCGAAATGCAACCGGCCGTTACGAAGTTCGCTTGCCTTTTATTAATGAGGCTCCCAGCTTGGGTGACTCTCGTGGCATGGCTCTACGAAGATTTTATTGTCTAGAGCACAAATTGCAACAAAATCCTGAGCTTAGTCAGGAATACAAGGCTTGCATTAACGAATATAAATCATTAGGGCACATGACATTGGCTGATAAAGAAGCCAGTCGTGATAAATGTTATTATCTTCCTCACCACGCCGTCATCAAGGATAGCACTACGACTAAGGTTCGAGTCGTCTTTGATGCCTCGGCTAAATCCACTAATGGGAAAAGTTTAAACGAACAGTTGCATACGGGTCCAGTACTGCAATCTGAGCTTTTCTCAACATTACTTCGATGGCGAAAATATAAATACGCTATGTCAGCCGACATAGAGAAAATGTACCGAATGATCAACATTCAACCCCCAGATCAAAATTTTCAACGAATAGTCTGGAGAAATAGTCCCAGCGAAAGCATCAGAGACTATAAGTTAACCACGGTCACATTTGGCACGACGCCAGCTCCATATTTAGCCATCAAGACCCTTCACCAATTAGCAATTGATGAAGCCGCAAAATATCCTATAGCTGCCAAAATTATACAGCGTGATTTTTATGTTGATGATCTGCTCACTGGAGCAGATTCCATCAACGAAGCCTTGGAAATACAAGCGAAGATGATTAACATTCTGTCGTCAGCAGGCTTTAACCTAAGGAAATGGGTAAGCAATTCATCGGATCTCCTATCAAGCATTCCGGAAGAACATAGGGAAGTACAACTTCCATTACGGTTAGCAAGTGATGAATCTGTAAAAACCCTGGGAATACATTGGCACCCAGGAACTGACCATTTCACTTTGCAATATAAACAATTCGCAGATCGCAGCTCTACAAAGCGTTCTGTGTTGTCAGAAATTGCTACACTTTTTGACCCACTAGGTTGGATATCTCCGATCATAGTTACAGCCAAAATTCTGATGCAAACCTTATGGCTTTCGGGATGCTCATGGGACGAGCCTATACCTTCACATATCGACATGCACTGGCGACAATTTAAAGAAAAGCTATTTCACATTAGCTCAATCCATATACCACGGTGGATATTCACCACTAGTGATTTATCAATGTGCCAGATACACGGATTTTCCGACGCTTCCAATCACGCGTATTCGGCGGCAGTATATATCAGGGCTATAGATCAAGAAGAAAACGTGCATGTTAATTTACTTATTGCAAAATCCAAAATAGCACCTGTCAAACCTATCACGCTTCCTCGCCTCGAGTTATGTGGCGAAGTACTTTTAGTTCGACTCATTGATCGAATTAAAACCGATTTAAATCTTATTAAGATCCCCACATTCGCTTGGACAGATTACTTTATTGTTCTATCGTGGATCCGCAATCATCCGAACAAGTACAAAACTTTTGTTTCAAATAGGATTGCAGAAATTCAAAATTTAACTGATATACAGTCATGGCATCACGTGCGTTCTAATGAGAATCCTGCCGACTGCAACTCCAGGGGAATTGAACCTGCTTCACTTAATTCCCACCAATTGTGGTGGCATCTACCTCAGTGGCTGATGAATTTTGAAGAAAAGTGGCCTCAATCATTACCTGTTACGGAAAGCATCATAGAATCTGAACAAAAGCGAGTAAGTTGTTTATCTACTACTCAGTCAAACACTAATGAACTTTTTAGTAAATTCTCAACGTTTGTTAAGAAATGGTCACATAAATATATTGAAGGCTTGAAATAAATGACGCTGTGAAAGTAAAACATCTTTTATTACACAAACCGAACCTTTTAGGTTAACCAGTTGCAATTCGCTCATGTCTTTCCCCTTTTTTTGTTGTTTGTGTGAATAAGTTTTTCTTATTAAAACTTCAGTGCATACAAATCCCTCCATTTTTATCATCTGTACATATATTACATATATTAACATAATTTACATGAGACTATTTGAAAGACATTACAGCCTTTCAACGGGGGCAGTATGTTCGACCCAAATCGGTTCGAATATATTTTTGTTTTTATCGATTACTTTTAAAAGGAAAACATCCTGAAACAAAGCATCAAATTTTAGGAAAATTAAATCTAATTTGATTACTCTTAATAAAAAAACAGGTACACAACCTAAAAAAGCCATGTATTTGTCATCTACATAACACTTTGCACAAATACAATACAACAATATAGCCTCATTAAGCAGATCAAATTAAAATTCTTTTCATATGATTGAAGCAATTAGATTCGTGCTAAAAACAATTGCTGAAAAAAGAACATATGCAAAATGCCATGCTGAAATTGAGTTCTTAAAGCAAAACAAATTCAATCTAATTACAAATTTTCCCAAAAATATCTAACCAAAGCATGTGTTGTCATGTAGCATACAATGCATGGCACAAATACAATCAGATCAAGCAGATCAATTTTCAACACTATCATCATTATATGTACTATCGAACGGGAATTTCTTCTCTACGCGATAGAGATAATATTTTTTGCAAATATACAGAATTCAATTTAACACAGCAGCATGGGTTGCTTTAAATTTCTTGTTACTATGCATTTTTGTTCGTTGCTATGCATATTTTATCTCTAGTACCGTAAAATTACAGACGCACGGCCAATTCTTGTGATCATGCGCCTCTGCTACTCCATCATTGGTGTCGTGTGCAAGCAAGGGCTATATAAACAGCAATTTAACTTGACTCGATCTCTTTTTCAGTTTGGCAGTGCAGTGAGTAACTTGATAATTTTTTAGTGGTATTTCCTAGTGTTGTGAATTTTTATTAACAGTTTAACACTTTGTTTGGTTGACAATTGAAATAAATTTTTCTTATTCTGGGTTGCGACTAGATTAGGAGATTTATTTGAATAGCGACTAAAGCAAAGATTCTTATTACGGGTAACGACTGTAATAAGAAATTTTACTAATAAAACACTTTATTGTGGGTAACGACTACAATAAAGATTCTTGTTACGGGTAACGACTGTATCAAGAAAATTACTAATAAAACACTTTATTGTGGGTAAAGATTCTTGTTACGGGTAACGACTGTATCAAGAAAATTACTAATAAAACACTTTATTGTGGGTAACGACTACAATAAAGATTCTTGTTACGGGTAACGACTGTATCAAGAAAATTACTAATAAAACACTTTATTGTGGGTAACGACTACAATAAAGACTTTATTGTGGGTAACGACTACAATAAGGATTCTTATTACGGGTAACGACTGTAATAAGAAATTTACTAACACTAAACACTTTATTGTGGGTAACGACTACAATAAAGATTCTTATTACGGGTAACGACTGTAATAAGAAATTTACTAACACTAAACACTTTATTGTGGGTATCGACTACAATAAAGATTCTTGTTACGGGTAACGACTGTAACAAGAAAATTACTAATAAAACACTTTATTGTGGGTAACGACTACAATAAAGACTTTATTGTGGGTAACGACTACAATAAAGATTCTTGTTACGGGTAACGACTGTAACAAGAAAATTACTAACCAACACTTTATTGTGGGGAACGACTGCAATAAAGATTCTCTGTGGGTTTCGACTGCAGTAAGAATTACTCACCTCACTTTATTCTGGGTATCGACCAGAATAAAGAATATCCCAATCCCAACCTCAGTAAAAATTATTAAAATCAAGTTAATCAACTGCCAAACATAGATCAGGTGAGTACAAGTTATTTGCAACAAAATTACTACATTTATTATATATTTTATATTTCTCATTTATTGAATATTGATAAATTAAACTATTTGTATCTAAGATTTATTGCGTATTAAAGTTCTAGTTTAACAGTGAAGTGTAGAATTTGTAGATAAACGAATACAACCACTAACTTTATACCAGTGGCATCAATTTTATCACATCTTACATTCTTTGTATGTACGCTCTGACGACGGGCAGTACACTTTTAATACAAATAATATGTATGAAAGAGAAAACAGTAATACAATTTTTGAAATCTTCGATGAATTAGATGAGCTTGAAGATTAGGAACAACAATGTGAAGAAAATTATTCTGAATAGAATTTAAATTAAAAGCAAAAAGGCACATGTACGAGTATGTATGTAATTGGAGTCATATTTTATGACTGACTGGAAATATTGCAATGTTTTGTTAATTTTATGAATTGTTATGTTATTTTTATGAGTTGTGTTTGTTTTTGTCAATTTACGTTTATGTTAGAAATAAAGGATTTATTTTTCTATGAAATTTAGACGATTTTTACTTTCAGTTCATTAAATTAATTTTTAATGAACTTAAAATCATTTCCACTTTTATTGCTTATCCAATCTGGTTCTATTTGATGCTTTTTAAAATTGATAAAAGATAGGCTCTTTTGGGCGCATTTTGAAATCAAGGCTGACAACCCTAAGCTGTGCATTCTCTATATAAGCCCTGAAGATGAATTTTTGTGACCTAAGTTTTACGTCGCGGCCGGCCTGTGGTAAGTTCATGTACAAATATACGTGGGTGGAGATATTTTTATATGTGGACGCTTTGGTTCATGGGTTGGCTGACAAGAGGTTTCGCACGGTTACAAATGGCGCCCAAGTCGTATACATTTTTTTTCTCATCATGGTTTGTTTTAAATTTCAGTAAATTCCTTGTTTTTGTGAAAAGGTTATTTTTATGTAATAAAATTTAATTGCTTAAATTGCTTTCGTCCTTGTGAACTTAATGTCGTAGGTGGGCTCGATTGGAGTTGCTCCCTATCAGTCGGTGTCTTTAGTGGTTTGATGAACGAGATTCATCCCCTTTTTGATAAGTTCTCCACTATGGATGTTGCTGGTTCGGATCTGCTCTGACTGGGTTTACCTTAAATTTCAACTTATAGTTTCCGTGATAGGACTGCTCAACATGCTTCGGAAAGTTTGTGTCTGGAGGTTGTTAATGGATAATACTAATTTAATTTTCGACATTTATTCCGACTCAGACATCGTTTCGCCTGAGGTATGTTGACTAGACCTGCTCAAATCATAGCTGCTTGGTGGGCGACCGTGGTGATTGAATGAGCCTTGTGCGTGCGCACTACTGTTGAAGGTAAACATTCAGTTCGTTCGACGTGCTCCAGAATAAGCCAGTATTTTCGTGTCGTATTGTGTCTTGTCTTCTTAGTGTTGTATTGTATTTTGCTTACTATCGTGTCTTATTTCAACCAAAACTTGCTACTGGTTTATTTCTGAGTGAATGTGGTCATCGAGGTTGTTTTGGTGCGCTGTGACGTTTTCGGGTGGAGCGCGGTTCCGGATTGAGAGAGAGGGAATTCGGGAAATTAGCAAAAACTTTTTTTTGTTTTGCTGGTGGGTGATTTGGTGGGTTTTGTCATGTCGCCCTCCCTCGTTGAAGTTATTACATTTCATATATTATATTTATAATCTTATAATTGCTTGATTTGCCGTAGTTGCTTATATTAATATTGGCTTTAGTGCTTTTGCCTAACGTATTTAATTTTACATATACTCGTACTCATCCATAATTGCGGTGCATAAATTGCTCTGTGTCATTAACTTGTGTCAACAATATTCATTGTGTTGAAGGTATTAAACCTTGAGTTTTATTTTTTTTTTTGTCTAGTTATTGGCAACATACCTGTATAATGGATTTTTCGTTCTTATCTGAAGAGGAATTAGGCATTGAATGCACAGTGCGCAATATTTCATATCCCGGATCGGACGTAATAGGGCAGCTAACTCAAAAGTATCTGGAGGAATGCCTCGACCCAAGTAAAGTACCAGCTAGGATTCACGATCCTAAAAATCCCAAGTCAGAATTGCACTATATATCTGTGCGGGTAGAAAATCTACAGCGCGACTTGAATTCTAATCCCACCACAACTGTTGTAGACTTGTCGTGCTATAAAGCACAAGTTTTTCATTTATTAGGCCGAGCAAATCGTCTTGCAGACTGTTCCTTCAGTCCAAGTACAAACAGAAAAGCTGGGGAGAGAGTTAGGTCAAATTGTGAAAACACTAGATCATGTTAACCTCGTGGAATTGGCGGAAGCGATAGGAGAATCCCGCGAGGTTGGTTTACCTACAAATGTTATGTCCAAACCAGTATATGAAGTAGAAAATCTAGGGTCGACTGGAGCAGTAGCCAAGAAGCCTTCAACTACTTATTCAATGGTAGATTTCTCTGAAAATTTCAAAAGTGTTGAAAGAAATAAGAATCCTTCTTTAACACAGATCTTGTGATGGGTTTGCATATGACGATCAAGCCCTTTAATACTTTGAATACCCCGTCGCGTTCTGCTGCGACTTCTTTTCAGAATCCCAGAAGGAATGTAGGTCAAGTAGGTTTAGATCCAGTTCAAGTGCTAGTAAAAGCCTCTTTCCGGGAAAATTTGTATTCATTTCAATAGTCTGGTGCTGATCAATGGCGGCTACCATTTCGAAATGCCCCTGGTGGCAATGTGGCCCCTTTGGCTGAGGAGAATAGAAGAAGCCCGACCAGAAGTCCAGTGTTCAAGTGACGTTTGACCTTCGATGGTGCGTCTGGGCTGGACGTGTTGGAATATATTTTTCGTCTGGAGTCTCTAGCTCGGTTAGAGCGTGTGATTGATGCAGACCTGTGTGCGGGCTTCCATACCTTGGTTACGGGGAAAGCAGCCAATTGGTATTGGTTGTATCTCAGGGATAACCCTCTTCCTAACTGGTCGGAATTGCGATCAGCGCTACTTCGTGAATTTCAAAATCAGGATCAGATTATGAGATTCGTAAATTAATTGAGGCCCGGAGGCAGAGTCAGCGTGAGTCGTTCAGTGACTTCAGATTATCTGTTCATTCTTTAGTGTCAAGGATAACTATTCCAATCCCTGAATCGGAATTAATTGAAATTATGCGGCGTAATATGAAGCCGGCTTTGAAAGAGGTTTTGTTATTATATCCAGTGCACAATATTTTAGATCTGCGCGATTTATGCAATCGTTTTGAGAAGCTTTGGTCAGACATCGGTCCTCCTCGAGAAATTATTCAGCGTCGAACCGTTCATGAAATGTATTCAGATAACCACTATTTGACATCACAATTAAAACCAGATCTACTATGCCCTGTAGAAGCTTTTCAGTCAGGTCATCATCCACAATTTTCAAAGTAAAGAATTTTTTTTTTACTCGCCTGCTTTGATGCCCAAAGGCGGTGAATTATAAAGCATCCAGTTGTTATTTGTGTAGTATGTTTGCATCATGTGTGTGTTTTTGGTTTGCTTGTTGTTAAGAGTTGTCTTGTTTAATGATGTTGTTTATCAGTTGTGATTTGACCCACTTCGTAATCCCTCGGACACTTAGTGTCTGATTTACGGGTTGGAAATTATAAGGTGAATACTTATTCGTACGAGAAAAGAATCTCCATTCTCTTCGTCAATGATGCCTTCATTTTGTACCTGCGTATACTAATCTTAGGCTTTGTGCTCGCAGAGCCCGGCTTGAGTCTTTTCTCTCTGTGGGTCGTCCCCACGTTGGGCGTTTCCGATTTGTCTACTTAAGAAGTCTTTCCTTTTTTTACTTATGCTTTGTGCTTGCAGAGCCCGGCTTTTGAGACTCTAATCTCAGCGGGTTGTCCCCACGCTGTAACGAACGGCCGTGTCGTTATTTTTTTTTTCGTACTAAATTTCCTCCTAATCTTCTGGAACGTATTATTTGGCATTCTATTGTAGGAATGCTTATTCATTTTCCTCACACGTTACTTCCTGTTTTAAAACCTTATTTTAATACTCATGTTAATTCAAATGTCATTCCCTAATTGCAATCATTTGTAATTCATTAAAAACGCAATTCCGGTTCATTCCAAATTCGCCTGTTAGACTGTAAAACTAAAACGCGCCACCATGGTACGTTATGCGCAAATGCAGTAGAATAAAGGAAGGAAAAGTGAAGATAAGCTTAACATATCCCTACTTTGCGAACGCTTGTACATAGCAAATTCACGTTTCATGCCCTTATAAGGCTAGCTTTTTGGAACACATAAAGTGTTTTTCCATGACGTCGAGGCCGCATAAGACCGTTCCGGCTGTTCAAATCAAACATAAGTCTCTTTGGAAACGAGGGAAAGGTGACGCTTGTTTATGATTGGCTACCGTGCTAATCTTCGAGAAGGGTGAATTATCTGCTTGCATGAAAGTTTGGGTGGAGAGAGATTATTTTTTTGGATGGAAGACGGGACTGCTTAAGAAGTTGGCAAAGTGATTGGATGTGCTCAGGCTTTGGTTGCTTTGGTTAAAAGAAGGAAAAGTCTTGTTGAATTTTGTGGTTGATAGCGAAAAAAACAGATTATCACTTTGAAGGATATTAACTACGTCCTGGAGAAGAGTCAGATTTATTTTGTGAATTGTGTTGCTGCAAATTGAAAAGCAGCACATCGCATTTGATAGATCTAATTGCGCTTTGGAAATAAATTTGTCATTGGTATGCTAAGAATTGTGTAATACCGCTGACCTATAAATAAAAGGCGACAGGTTTGTGAAAATCTATAATAATAAAAAAATTGATTTCGTTTGTTGGATCCTGGACACCAGTTCAAAGTTTGGTTTTAAAAATTAATAAGTTTGTTCCTGCAAAGTAAGGCAGGTTTTGTGTCAACAAAATTAATAAATTTATCCCTGCAAAGTGAAAAGCAGATTTTGTTGTAAAAATTAATGTTTGTTCCTGCAAAGCACGGCAGGTTTTGTTTCAAGAAAATTAATAAATTCATACCTGCAAAGTGAAGAGCAGGTTTGTTTTAAAAATTAATAAGTTTTTTTCCTGCAAAGTTAGGCGGGTTTTGTTTCAAATAAATTAATCAATTTATGCCTGCAAAGTGAAGAGCAGGCTTTGTTTTAGAAATTAATAAGTTTTTTTCCTGCAAAGTAAGGCGGGTTTTGTTTCAAAGGAATTAATAAATTTATCCCTGCAAAGTGAAGAGCAGGTTTTGTTTTAAAAATTAATAAGTTTGTTCCTGCAAACTAAGGCAGGTTTTGTTTTAAACAAAAATTAATAAATTTATCCTTGCAAAGTGAAGAGCAAGTTTTGTTTTTGCTTTTAAAATTCATAAATTAAATATTAAATTTGTTGCTGCAAATTGGAAAGGAAGTTTTTTTTTTTTGTTAAAGAGTGATAATAGTTTTTTTGCAACTGACAGCAGTTTTCGAATCTTTATACTGCTTTTCTTTCTTTTGGGAAAAATAGAGCTGATCTTTGTCGACGGGAATATTAAGTTTTTTTTTTGTGTCCTGTGACTAAAGCGGGATTTAAAGTACAAATTTTTTTTTTGAAAAACGTTTCCATTCAATCACCAAAGGTTGCTGAAAGCAAAGATTGTGGGTCCTTCTATCCAGGGCTCCAGTTTGTGGTATTTCATGGTTTCTCGTATATTTGTGTAAAATGCATTAAATTATTGTTTTCCTATGAGGAGAGGGGTGACATGACGGGTTAGGGTGTGAGAACCCGTCACCAGTGCGCACACGAGCTGTATTGGGACAGACCATATATATTAAAATCTTGTTGTCCGCGGTTTTATCATAGGGAGGAAGGGAGCATGGGTCTCTATGTCGGCGACAAGGGGCTCCAATTACATCAGAAGTCCAATTCTCTCTCGATCTTGTCTGGATCATCGCTTAGTATATGGTCCACGAGTGACGAAAGTGTAAACCTTCTTTAAATTTTTTTTTTTGTGTGTAGATTTCGAGATGTACCCTTTGCATTGTGGTATATCCGTCTGTCCGTATCGCAGTATTACTCCGTCCGTCTGTCCGTATCGCAGTATTACTCCGTCGGTCTGTCCGTATCGTATTATTCGTCCATCCGTCTGTCCGTCTGTTGACTAGTTTTTTCTTCATGTACAGCTGACATTATCATCAACAGGGTGTAGAGAACAAGAACCTCCCCTCCCGGCTGATCGCTGGCGGGCATAATCTGTGCGTTCTCTACTTAAGCCCTGAAGATGAATTCTTGTGACCTAAGTTGTACTTCGCGGCCGGCCTGTGGTCTCGGAAGTTCATGTACGAATATACGTGAGTGGAGGTATTTTTGTATGTGGACGCTTTGGTTCATGGGTTGGCTGACAAGAGGTTTCGCACGGTTACAAAAAACAGATATTTATTTATTTTATCGGCTAAATGTAACATTAATGCTTACATAAACCTACCTCCACGCACTCGGTGACTTAGACCATATGGCGCCCTATCTCTGTATAACTAAACTGGCTATATATAGATTAATTTAAAATATAAAAATGTACACATTCTTTTTTTTTTATTTTTTTTATTTCAAGGTTGAGGGCTTTACTAAATTGTGAAATGTTAAGATGGCTTAGCAGTTGGAAAAGGGAGGAGTCCCCGGACTGGCTAGGGTTCAGGATGGTAACTAAATCTGAGGAGAGTAGGATGGTTTGGGATCTTGGGCAGTTAGTTAAAAGGTGAGGAACTGTCATTAAGAACTCGGGGCTCTGTTAATGATGTGTCCATGCGTGAGTTTCGTATGTCCTAGTCTAAGTCTAGTCAACGTGACATTTTGTCGTCTACTAAGCGAACTGTTGTATTTTGGTTGAGCGACTGTTGGCCAGTGTTGATGGAGGAAGGTGTTTGCTTTAGTCTTTCCAGCTCCTTGTTTCCCAAACGGATCAAAGTTTTAGCTTCTGCCGGCGGCCTGGTGTCTTGGCTGTTTCTGGCTGCTAATCTTGCTTGCTGGTCAGTTTTTTCATTCCCGATGATACCAACGTGTCCGGGAACCCACATTATGGTGATGTTGGTGAATTTCACGGTGTTTTGTATAACTTGAATGAGGGGTGCGTCGTGTTTTCTATTTTTAAGAGCGTCAATCGTTGCCTTGGAGTCAGTGCATATAGTGGTTGTTCTCCTTTGACTTTTAGCAATTTTTGTAGCTTCCAGGATTGCAATGAGTTCCGCTGGTTGTGCTGGGGTATCAGGATGTAGCCTGGCTGACCAAGTTTGTTGTCATGTCCCCTCGTGTTCTCGGACAATAGCTACTCCCACGCCGTCTATTGAGAAGCTAGCGTCCGTAAACCAGAATTCTTCGCTTTGGTGTTTTTCTTTAAATTCTAAGAACCTTTTCCTGTAGAGTTCAGCAGGTGTCTCGTTCTTTCTGTTTCTGTACATGTCCAGTCTGAAATGTCTGTGTAGGGGATAGTGATAAGGGATGAAGACTGTGGTATCTTTGTCCGGGGAGGACGGAATGGGGATACCTAACTCTAAAGCCCGTGAGATAAATTTAGCTAAGGTGGAAGGGGTGTGTGAAGGCGGGTTATTCAACTGAGATTTAATTTTATTGTGCAAAGGTCTTCTAGGGTCCGTGGTTTCCTTGGCGAAAAGATTAAGAGCTCCTTTTGCTGCTCTCTGTTGAATGTTTGTGAAGCCTCCTTCAATAAGCAGAGCTTCAATTGGAGATGTTCTGAAGGCTCCCATTGTTGTGCGAATTATGTTATTGTAGGAGGTCTGAACCTTCTGAAGGAGCGATTTTTCCGCGTGTCCATATATGGTGATACCGTAGTCAGCTTTTCCGTGCATTAGAGCTTTGGTTACACGATAGAGGCTATTTGGAGGGACTCCGCGGTTTCTGGCTGCCAACGTTCTGGCCAGGTTGTTGGTTTTTTCCAGCCCCTGAGCCGTAATTCGTGCCATTTTAAATTTCGCGAGAAATGAATGCCCAGTATTCGCATGTTGTCTTTTGCCATTAGCTGGTATTCGTCGATTTTACATCTGTTTGTATGGCAATTATGTTTTCTGCAAACGGCCCAAATGTTGGCTTTGTTAAAGGCCTGTTCCACCCATCTGTTCGCCTCGTTGTCTTTGATGTGACCTGTAAGGAGAAGGTTATCTGCATAAATCAAGCTATTAATGTTGGTTATCGGCTCAAGAATGGAGCATAGCGAGTCGATGTAAATTTTAAAAATGCTCGTAGAAAAGGGGGAGCCTTGCGGAACTCCGTTATCCAAACGGTGGAGTGGGGAAATGAATCCATTGACTTTGACCCTCATTTTTCTGTTAGTGAGGAAACTTGAAGTGAGCCGGATGAATTTGTCATCTACGCCCCAGACACATAGACATTTAGCCACAATGTGTCTGCCCACGCGGTCGTAAGCCTTCTCTAAGTCTGCCGACAGAACCACTGAATGGTGTTTTGATGATAGGCCCCCTGCTAGCTCGTCTGGTCTGAAAGCGTGCTGTACATATGTCCGAGAGTGTGATCTCTAGGATCGAGTTAAGCCTTCTTGTAAGTATCTTTTCCAGCACTTTTGATAGGCATGGCAGCAAGGAGATAGGTCTGAAGTCGTTCGTAGTGTGAACTGAATTCGATCTCTCAGGGATGGGGACAATCGTGGCAATCTTCCAATCCTGAGGGAAGATTCCGTTGTCCAGGATATTGTTCATAAGTGAGATGTATCTCCTCTTGAAAGAGATTCCCTTATCATGCGATATGAGATTCTGTCGATACCGGGGGTTTTGCCTTTGAGAAGACTCAAGGTGTCATTGAGTTCTTCCAAGCTTATCGGGTAGGTTAGGTTTCTTATTGGATCAGGAAAATAAGGAAGGTTAGATTGGGAGAAATTTTGTTTCTCGACAATAAAGTCCTGAGAAAAATTAGAGTCAGATGAGTAGCACGACCATGTTTGAGCAAACTCACAGGCAATTTCCATGGAGCAGCTGATGTTCCTGCTTGCGGTCGTCAAGTTGATAATGAGGTTTGGGCACCTATTACCGGAGATGGATCTGACTTTCCTCCATGCGTCAGCGAGATCAACGTTGGCATTAACGGTATTTGCGAAAAGAACCCAGGATTTTATTTTTGCCTCTTTGATCTCTTTCTTGGTGGTTGCCGACTTCCTACGATAGGTCTGCAGGTTCTCAGTCTTAGGATGCCTTTGGAATGTTTTCCATGCCCTATTTTTGGCTCTTATTAAAACGAGGATGTCCTGATTCATCCAGCAGGGTTGGGTTTTCGGTTTTGGAAGTGAGGAAGGGATGGAGTGTGCAGCGGCCATACGGAGGATTTTTTTAAGTCTGGCTGCTTCCTGGTTGACATTTTGGCTTTGAGGGAATTTTTCCAGTTCCCTATTGGCAATTTTTTGGAAACTTTCCCAGTTCGCTTTCTGTTCGTGGAATCTTGGGGTAGGTTTAAAGTTTTCGGTCTTTACCCTAGAGGTGATCACTATGGGGAAGTGATCACTACCTTCTAGCTGTTTATGAGTACTCCAGAAGAAAAAAGGGGCCAGATTCGGGGTAGTGAGGGTTAGACCAATGTGTGTGAGGGTGTCCGCGTACTCAGATGTGTGGCCGATCCGTCGTTAAGCACAACATATCTCATTTCCTGTATCCAATCACCAATCAAATTTCCTCTGCGATTTGTGCGGGGGGAACCCCATATTGAGTTATGGCACTGACATATATATAAATGGACTGCTTCATCTCCTGTTTCATGTGGCACCAATTTTGATTTCAGAAAGTATGCTCTCACTGTCAATGCTACCAACTGTCGTAAACTGACGTTATTTGTAAATTATTTGGGAATTTACGTATATGCATGTCAGTGGGATTTACCGAGTTTACCACAAAGGTATTTGGGACTATTTGTATCGTTAAATTTTAGTTATGATTCGAAAGAAGTGTTTTTTACAAGGATTTTTACAAACAATTTCTCGTTCCTAATCGTTACAGTTCAGTGGGAAAGTATGCTCTCACGGAAAGAGACAGGAATATGAAAGTGGTGCCATTTGCTTTCATGCATTTTAGATTCAACAAGCAGTCCATTTATATACATGTAAGTGATTTATGGGCGTTGAAATCGCCTGCCACAATAGAGTATCCTGACCTATGGGTGAGCAGATTTCTAAGGGTTTCTGGTTGGAGATAGTTATCGTTTTCCAAATATAAATTGCTGATGGTGGTCTGGGGGTTAGAGTGGATGGTTATGGAAAGGGAAAGGTTGTTGGGATCTGTGGGAATTTCTGAAAAGGAAAGTGAATTGTGCACAAGAGTGGCTACTCCACCTCTTCTGGTCTCGTACATCTTATTGTGATATAGGCATTTGTATTGTCCTACTCTGTCTGGTCCGTCACCGTCTAGAAGTTTCGTCTCCTGTAATAATATGATGTGAGGTGAGTAGCTGTGTATAAGGATTTGGAGGTGGGGAATGTTATTGTAGAATCCTTGAATATTCCATTGGAGGATGGGTAGCCCTCTGGTGGAGCTTGTCAGGGAAAAGGGGCAGTCTTGGGTTGTTGCTGAATGTTGGGATGTTGGCATTGGATAAAAAGCTCCATCGGGGGAGGCCATTATCATTAAAATTCGTCGTGTATGAAGATTGACTCAGTCTCAGGCTTGTTATGGTCTGAGGTTACGTGTATGGGTTGATCAGAGGCATCTGAACTATCCACATCTATATTCACAACTGAGTCTATAGTTTCAAAGGTGTCTTCTTGGTAGTCTGTAGCGCTTAGCACCTTATCAGTCCATAGTTGTTTAATGCAGTCTTGCGATTTTGGAGTAAAATGGAGACTTTGCTTGTTTTTAGCTATAAGGCTTTCTCTTTTTGGAGTTGTGTGTGTTTGTGGGAATGTTATTTTGTTAGTAGGGGGTTCGGGTTTAGCTTGTAGTGTAGGTAGGGTTTTAGAAGTTGGTGGTTTTGTTATGGTAATTTGATCATTTTGAATTACTTTGTTGGTTTGTTGTTTTGTTGAGTTAGTAGGTTGTTTGTTAGCATGTGGAGTTGGAGGAGGTGATTGGTTGGTGAGGCGAGTGTTATTAGGAGAAGTTATTGGGGGGTCTATTGATTAGTGTCAGTTTTTAGGTTGTTTTTCGTTGCAGTTTGAGGTAGTATGAGCGAATTTTTCAGCAGAGCTGGCTTAACTGTATTTTGCTCTAGAGATTGGGAGGTTACTGGAGTTTGCATGACCGCAGCATAAGTCCGCTGGATCGTTCTTGCGCTGGATATAGGGCTGCTTGCAAAGTATATCTTTTTTGCTTCATATTTCAAGCATTTCATTTCATTTACACATGCTGGAATGTCATTAGCGCCGTGGTCTTTTTCATGTGGGAGGTCCTGAGCACAAAAAGCGCATATCTCCTTTTCTGCTGAGCACCATTTACTGGTGTGCCCAAGTCGTTGACATTTCCTACACCTCATCGGATTAGGGATATATTCCCTTACTTCCGTCATTTCAAAGCCTACTGAGATTTTGTTGGGCAGAGTGAAACGATCAAAGAAAGGATCACCAAGCCCGATTTCCTTTCCGCGCCTCCTTTCTTTGTCATTATGTGGACAGCCTCCACAACGCCACTGCCTTTGAGTCCCTCTACAATTTCTTTTTTCTCTAAAGATATTAAAGACGAGTTATAGATAATTCCTTTGGTTTTATTGAGCGAGTCGTGGAAATTGCATTTTATAGGAATGTCTCCTGAGAGTTTCGTTTTACATATGAATCGTTCTGCAACGATCCTGTTATTGCAGAGAAGAAGCCGACTACCATCACTGAGGAAGGAGGACGATGTGAATCTCGTCGAGATTGCGTCAACTGCCTTCCGCAAGACAAATGGGTTTACCTCTTTGAGGGTCTTATTTGGGGTAGTGGTTTGAATCACAATGAACTTGGCTTCATCATCAGGATTGGAAGTTTTCTCAACTAAGCTTGGGAAGTGTTCCAAGGTAGCTTCATGTGCTCCTCTACGTTTTTTGCCATCTCTACTATCGGGGACTTGCTTAAAGCCACCCAATAGATGAAAGGGGTTTTGGTTACTTGGCCCGGAGGCCATGTTGCCTAGGGGTGATCCCCTGGCTAATGCTTAGAAAACCTACCTAGACCAACACGGGAATGTTTACCTATTTGAACTGAAATTTTAATTAGAAAGGTACTTCCTTTTGTTGCTTGGTCCGCCCTCTGTTGGGAATGTTTGAAAGCTTCAACCTTGATCTGGAACACTGGTTTCGGAGTTGGTGTGTTTCGCTACTGTGGTACGGTTTGAATCTCCAACTTGTCGACAAAATGTCCAACGCACACTATTCTAGTATATATTTATTTGGATGGTCTCAATCGAATCGAATTGGATAACACAAGAATTACTAGGAGCGTGTGCAAATGCCCTATTTTTGGCTCTTATTAAAACGAGGATGTCCTGATTCATCCAGCAGGGTTGGGTTTTCGGTTTTGGAAGTGAGGAAGGGATGGAGTGTGCAGCGGCCATACGGAGGATTTTTTTAAGTCTGGCTGCTTCCTGGTTGACATTTTGGCTTTGAGGGAATTTTTCCAGTTCCCTATTGGCAATTTTTTGGAAACTTTCCCAGTTCGATTTCTGTTCGTGGAATCTTGGGGTAGGTTTAAAGTTGTCGGTCTTTACCCTAGAGGTGATCACTATGGGGAAGTGATCACTACCTTCTAGCTGTTTATGAGTACTCCAGAAGAAAAAAGGGGCCAGGTTCGGGGTAGTGAGGGTTAGACCAATGTGTGTGAGGGTGTCCGCGTACTCAGATGTGTGGCCGATCCGTCGTTAAGCACAACATATCTCATTTCCTGTATCCAATCACCAATCAAATTTCCTCTGCGATTTGTGCGGGGGGAACCCCATATTGAGTTATGGCACTGACATATATATAAATGGACTGCTTCATCTCCTGTTTCATGTGGCACCAATTTTGATTTCAGAAAGTATGCTCTCACTGTCAATGCTACCAACTGTCGTAAACTGACGTTATTTGTAAATTATTTGGGAATTTACGTATATGCATGTCAGTGGGATTTACCGAGTTTACCACAAAGGTATTTGGGACTATTTGTATCGTTAAATTTTAGTTATGATTCGAAAGAAGTGTTTTTTACAAGGATTTTTACAAGCAATTTCTCGTTCCTAATCGTTACAGTTCAGTGGGAAAGTATGCTCTCACGGAAAGAGACAGGAATATGAAAGTGGTGCCATTTGCTTTCATGCATTTTAGATTCAACAAGCAGTCCATTTATATACATGTAAGTGATTTATGGGCGTTGAAATCGCCTGCCACAATAGAGTATCCTGACCTGTGGGTGAGCAGATTTCTAAGGGTTTCTGGTTGGAGATAGTTATCGTTTTCCAAATATAAATTGCTGATGGTGGTCTGGGGGTTAGAGTGGATGGTTATGGAAAGGGAAAGGTTGTTGGGATCTGTGGGAATTTCTGAAAAGGAAAGTGAATTGTGCACAAGAGTGGCTACTCCACCTCTTCTGGTCTCGTACATCTTATTGTGATATAGGCATTTGTATTGTCCTACTCTGTCTGGTCCGTCACCGTCTAGAAGTTTCGTCTCCTGTAATAATATGATGTGAAGTGAGTAGCTGTGTATAAGGATTTGGAGGTGGGGAATGTTATTGTAGAATCCTTGAATATTCCATTGGAGGATGGGTAGCCCTCTGGTGGAGCTTGTCAGGGAAAAGGGGCAGTCTTGGGTTGTTGCTGAATGTTGGGATGTTGGCATTGGATAAAAAGCTCCATCGGGGGAGGCCATTATCATTAAAATTCGTCGTGTATGAAGATTGACTCAGTCTCAGGCTTGTTATGGTCTGAGGTTACGTGTATGGGTTGATCAGAGGCATCTGAACTATCCACATCTATATTCACAACTGAGTCTATAGTTTCAAAGGTGTCTTCTTGGTAGTCTGTAGCGCTTAGCACCTTATCAGTCCATAGTTGTTTAATGTAGTCTTGCGATTTTGGAGTAAAATGGAGACTTTGCTTGTTTTTAGCTATAAGGCTTTCTCTTTTTGGAGTTGTGTGTGTTTGTGGGAATGTTATTTTGTTAGTAGGGGGTTCGGGTTTAGCTTGTAGTGTAGGTAGGGTTTTAGAAGTTGGTGGTTTTGTTATGGTAATTTGATCATTTTGAATTACTTTGTTGGTTTGTTGTTTTGTTGAGTTAGTAGGTTGTTTGTTAGCATGTGGAGTTGGAGGAGGTGATTGGTTGGTGAGGCGAGTGTTATTAGGAGGAGTTATTGGGGGGTCTATTGATTAGTGTCAGTTTTTAGGTTGTTTTTCGTTGCAGTTTGAGGTAGTATGAGCGAATTTTTCAGCAGAGCTGGCTTAACTGTATTTTGCTCTAGAGATTGGGAGGTTACTGGAGTTTGCATGACCGCAGCATAAGTCCGCTGGATCGTTCTTGCGCTGGATATAGGGCTGCTTGCAAAGTATATCTTTTTTGCTTCATATTTCAAGCATTTCTTCTGCGTCCTAATACGCAGGATATCTTTCTCCTGGGCATACATGGGGCAATTTATGTCGGTGGAAGCGTGTCCCTGTACGTTGCAGTTTACACATGCTGGAATGTCATTAGCGCCTCTTTTTCATGTGGGAGGTCCTGAGCACAAAAAGCGCATATCTCCTTTTCTGCTGAGCACCATTTACTGGTGTGCCCAAGTCGTTGACATTTCCTACACCTCATCGGATTAGGGATATATTCCCTTACTTCCGTCATTTCAAAGCCTACTGAGATTTTGTTGGGCAGAGTGAAACGATCAAAGAAAGGATCACCAAGCCCGATTTCCTTTCCGCGCCTCCTTTCTTTGTCATTATGTGGACAGCCTCCACAACGCCACTGCCTTTGAGTCCCTCTACAATTTCTTTTTTCTCTAAAGATATTAAAGACGAGTTATAGATAATTCCTTTGGTTTTATTGAGCGAGTCGTGGAAATTGCATTTTATAGGAATGTCTCCTGAGAGTTTCGTTTTACATATGAATCGTTCTGCAACGATCCTGTTATTGCAGAGAAGAAGCCGACTACCATCACTGAGGAAGGAGGACGATGTGAATCTCGTCGAGATTGCGTCAACTGCCTTCCGCAAGACAAATGGGTTTACCTCTTTGAGGGTCTTATTTGGGGTAGTGGTTTGAATCACAATGAACTTGGCTTCATCATCAGGATTGGAAGTTTTCTCAACTAAGCTTGGGAAGTGTTCCAAGGTAGCTTCATGTGCTCCTCTACGTTTTTTGCCATCTCTACTATCGGGGACTTGCTTAAAGCCACCCAATAGATGAAAGGGGTTTTGGTTACTTGGCCCGGAGGCCATGTTGCCTAGGGGTGATCCCCTGGCTAATGCTTAGAAAACCTACCTAGACCAACACGGGAATGTTTACCTATTTGAACTGAAATTTTAATTAGAAAGGTACTTCCTTTTGTTGCTTGGTCCGCCCTCTGTTGGGAATGTTTGAAAGCTTCAACCTTGATCTGGAACACTGGTTTCGGAGTTGGTGTGTTTCGCTACTGTGGTACGGTTTGAATCTCCAACTTGTCGACAAAATGTCCAACGCACACTATTCTAGTATATATTTATTTGGATGGTCTCAATCGAATCGAATTGGATAACACAAGAATTACTAGGAGCGTGTGCAAATGCCCTATTTTTGGCTCTTATTAAAACGAGGATGTCCTGATTCATCCAGCAGGGTTGGGTTTTCGGTTTTGGAAGTGAGGAAGGGATGGAGTGTGCAGCGG
This sequence comes from Dioctria rufipes, assembly GCA_963924295.1. Lineage (NCBI taxonomy): Eukaryota > Metazoa > Arthropoda > Insecta > Diptera > Asilidae > Dioctria > Dioctria rufipes. The sequence continues at coordinate 152,551,093 of OZ002743.1, read as the reverse complement.
CCATACGGAGGATTTTTTTAAGTCTGGCTGCTTCCTGGTTGACATTTTGGCTTTGAGGGAATTTTTCCAGTTCCCTATTGGCAATTTTTTGGAAACTTTCCCAGTTCGATTTCTGTTCGTGGAATCTTGGGGTAGGTTTAAAGTTGTCGGTCTTTACCCTAGAGGTGATCACTATGGGGAAGTGATCACTACCTTCTAGCTGTTTATGAGTACTCCAGAAGAAAAAAGGGGCCAGGTTCGGGGTAGTGAGGGTTAGACCAATGTGTGTGAGGGTGTCCGCGTACTCAGATGTGTGGCCGATCCGTCATTAAGCACAACATATCTCATTTCCTGTATCCAATCACCAATCAAATTTCCTCTGCGATTTGTGCGGGGGGAACCCCATATTGAGTTATGGCACTGACATATATATAAATGGACTGCTTCATCTCCTGTTTCATGTGGCACCAATTTTGATTTCAGAAAGTATGCTCTCACTGTCAATGCTACCAACTGTCGTAAACTGACGTTATTTGTAAATTATTTGGGAATTTACGTATATGCATGTCAGTGGGATTTACCGAGTTTACCACAAAGGTATTTGGGACTATTTGTATCGTTAAATTTTAGTTATGATTCGAAAGAAGTGTTTTTTAAAAGGATTTTTACAAACAATTTCTCGTTCCTAATCGTTACAGTTCAGTGGGAAAGTATGCTCTCACGGAAAGAGACAGGAATATGAAAGTGGTGCCATTTGCTTTCATGCATTTTAGATTCAACAAGCAGTCCATTTATATACATGTAAGTGATTTATGGGCGTTGAAATCGCCTGCCACAATAGAGTATCCTGACCTATGGGTGAGCAGATTTCTAAGGGTTTCTGGTTGGAGATAGTTATCGTTTTCCAAATATAAATTGCTGATGGTGGTCTGGGGGTTAGAGTGGATGGTTATGGAAAGGAAAGGTTGTTGGGATCTGTGGGAATTTCTGAAAAGGAAAGTGAATTGTGCACAAGAGTGGCTACTCCACCTCTTCTGGTCTCGTACATCTTATTGTGATATAGGCATTTGTATTGTCCTACTCTGTCTGGTCCGTCACCGTCTAGAAGTTTCGTCTCCTGTAATAATATGATGTGAGGTGAGTAGCTGTGTGTAAGGATTTGGAGGTGGGGAAGGTTATTGTAGAATCCTTGAATATTCCATTGGAGGATGGTTAGCCCTCTGGTGGAGCTTGTCAGGGAAAAGGGGCAGTCTTGGGTTGTTGCTGAATGTTGGGATGTTGGCATTGGATAAAAAGCTCCATCGGGGGAGGCCATTATCATTAAAATTCGTCGTGTATGAAGATTGACTCAGTCTCAGGCTTGTTATGGTCTGAGGTTACGTGTATGGGTTGATCAGAGGCATCTGAACTATCCACATCTATATTCACAACTGAGTCTATAGTTTCAAAGGTGTCTTCTTGGTAGTCTGTAGCGCTTAGCACCTTATCAGTCCATAGTTGCTTAATGTAGTCTTGCGATTTTGGAGTAAAATGGAGACTTTGCTTGTTTTTAGCAATAAGGCTTTCTCTTTTTGGAGTTGTGTGTGTTTGTGGGAATGTTATTTTGTTAGTAGGGGGTTCGGGTTTAGCTTGTAGTGTAGGTAGGTTTTTAGAAGTTGGTGGTTTGGTTATGGTAATTTGATCATTTTGAATTACTTTGTTGGTTTGTTGTTTTGTTGAGTTAGTAGGTTGTTTGTTAGCATGTGGAGGTGGAGGAGGTGATTGGTTGGTGAGGCGAGTGTTATTAGGAGGAATTATTGGGGGGTCTATTGATTAGTGTCAGTTTTTAGGTTGTTTTTCGTTGCAGTTTGAGGTAGTATGAGCGAATTTTTCAGCGGAGCTGGCTTAACTGTGTTTTGCAGCATAAGTCCGCTGGATCGTTCTTGCGATGGATATAGGACTGCTTGCAAAGTATATCTTTTTTGCTTCATATTTCAAGCATTTCTTCTGCGTCCTAATACGCAGGATATCTTTCTCCTGGGCATACATGGGGCAATTTATGTCGGTGGAAGCGTGTCCCTGTACGTTGCAGTTTACACATGCTGGAATGTCATTAGCGCCGTGGTCTTTTTCATGTGGGAGGTCCTGAGCACAAAAAGCGCATATCTCCTTTTCTGCTGAGCACCATTTACTGGTGTGCCCAAGTCGTTGACATTTCCTACACCTCATCGGATTAGGGATATACATATTCCCTTACTTCCGTCATTTCAAAGCCTACTGAGATTTTGTTGGGCAGAGTGAAACGATCAAAGAAAGGATCACCAAGCCCTATTTCCTTTCCGCGCCTCCTTTCTTTGTCATTATGTGGACAGCCTCCACAACGCCACTGCCTTTGAGTCCCTCTACAATTTCTTTTTTCTCTAAAGATATTAAAGACGAGTTATAGATAATTCCTTTGGTTTTATTGAGCGAGTCGTGGAAATTGCATTTTATAGGAATGTCTCCTGAGAGTTTCGTTTTACATATGAATCGTTCTGCAACGATCCTGTTATTGCAGAGAAGAAGCCGACTACCATCCCTGAGGAAGGAGGACGATGTGAATCTCGTCGAGATTGCGTCAACTGCCTTCCGCAAGACAAATGGGTTTACCTCTTTGAGGGTCTTATTTGGGGTAGTGGTTTGAATCACAATGAACTTGGCTTCATCATCAGGATTGGAAATTTTCTCAACTAAGCTTGGGAAGTGTTCCAAGGTAGCTTCATGTGCTCCTCTACGTTTTTTGCCATCTCTACTATCGGGGACTTGCTTAAAGCCACCCAATAGATGAAAGGGGTTTTGGTTACTTGGCCCGGAGGCCATGTTGCCTAGGGGTGATCCCCTGGCTAATGCTTAGAAAACCTACCTAGACCAACACGGGCATTTTTACCTATTTGAACGGAAATTTTAATTAGAAAGGTACTTCCTTTTGTTGCTTGGTCCGCCCTCTGTTGGGAATGTTTGAAAGCTTCAACCTTGATCTGGAACACTGGTTTCGGAGTTGGTGTGTTTCGCTACTGTGGTACGGTTTGAATCTCCAACTTGTCGACAAAATGTCCAACGCACACTATTCTAGTATAGTTAGGAGTTCAACCCTATCTACTTTCATCCCACCACGTGTTTTCCGTGGGGAGCTGTCACACTAAAGTTAATAGTCACTGATTATTACTTTCTCTTCACTCGCTGTTTTATAGTTTATTTGCAGCTTGTCAATAACCTGTGCACTTCTCGCGCCACCAAACAACTGTGTTGAGAACTAAATGCTTAAAAAACCCAAGAAAAAGAAGAAATTTGCCAGGGTCTCCTTCAAGTCAACTTGTCGATTCAAGGTCTTGCCGATGACTGAAAAAAAAAAAAAAAAAAAAAAAAACAGAATTTCGCTAAATGAATTGGGTGAACAGGAAATTGAAATTTCAACTGAGCACGACAAACAAGCTGTTGATCAGAAAAATCTTAAGATGAATTGTATCCTTTGGACATACTAAGACAATATATTGCCCTTTGGAAATAATTAAGTAGTTATTAATTAAAAATGTTAAAAAAAAAAAGATTGTATGAATAAGAAAAAACCTATAGAAGTCATCAATTTTAGAATATATATTTTAATTAGATTAACTATTTTGTTCTATATGTTTCCACAATTCATAAATTAAATAGGATAAAATTTGTTCTTCTAATGTTTTTTCTTTCGAAATTATTTAGTTACATATTTTGAGTTTTGTGGTTATACAATCATTACTTAAATAAAAGAAAAATGTTTATTTTAAATTTACATGTGTGTATCAGATTTTTATATTGTTATCCAATTTAACACCGAATAAGGCAGAATATTTTTCTCTCGTCCCATAGGGTTCCGCCTTATATAGGTTTTACTATCATAATATCAGCTGCATACTTGTACATTTTCAATTTCATCTAGATAATTTGGATATGAAACAAATAATTAAACATAATTATCACATGTAAAAATATAATTCATTCAAAATCTCCCTTCTCTTAACCAAAATCATGTATTTGCTATATAAACATAAGTCGCCAGATTTAAAATCTCTCTCAAGAGTGCTAGAACAACACTCCCACATTTTTCACTGAAGCAACCAGTTATAAACTGACGACTCTGACCGTAGGCCAGATATCTGATAGTCTATTGATCTTGTTCAGGGGGTGTCCTTCCTATAATAAGATTACCTTCCACCGATTTTCTCTATATGCCTTAATCATAAATTACTTGATATAATTATATAAATAAAATATACAAACTACAGAGTTTAAATTTATTTCCTCGGAAAATTTTTAATTTCAATTCAGTCTCATTTTTTTTTTTTTTTTAGTTGTAAGCCATTAGTTACTCAGCGATAACATTAATATAAATATACCCATACCAAATTGAATAAGTGCACAGTCATTTTAAGCACTAATATGGTATTGCGTATATTTTGCCCTTCTCTAATATCCTTTTCTCACACAATATTTCACTTTCGCCGCTCCTAACTTCGTCCAGTATCTTTAAAAAATCATACATATTAACATCATTCCTGGTCATCCTATTTATTTTTATTGATAAATGTTAATTTACTCATCATAATGAATTATTTTTTACTTAAGTTTGATTATATTATTTTATAATAAAACTTTTAGCTTTATTCATCATAGTTTATTATGTCCCAAATAAACTACTATCTTGTAACTTTAGTAGTATAATTAATTCGAATTTTCTGGTTGATACTATTTGATATTTTTAAATAAATAACTGTAATGCGTTAATATGAAAAAGCTGGTAAGTTGAAGACGGAGAAATAGTAAGTTTTATCTTAAAGCTCATCTTTATTTTCCAGGAAAAAAGTAGCAAGCATGTTACTACTATTCGATTCGATCTAATAACTTTCCATCGTTACATTACGACGATTCACATAAATAGAAATTAAAGGCGACGAAAATCGTACGTGCAATAGACAGACACAATTACGTAACTAGGGTACAAGATCATAAGTAGAGCTCCAAGTCCGAGAAACGTTTTTCGTTAAACGTATTAAACATCCCTTTTTGCTCCGAAACGTTTTTTTTTAGCAAATTTTATGTGTCACAAGAAAATGCTTGCGTCAGTAATATTACTTCTTCCTGTAGAATTTGCAGTAAGAGGAATTCCTTTTACCTGTAATGAATTGCTCGAACTTGCAGAACTTAAGAACGTTTAACTAAGTCAAATAAGGAAAGAGAACTCAGAATGGAGAAAATGAATAAATTTATTTTTTCCACGCGACCGTATCGATTAGACAAGCAGTAATTTGCCAACGGGCATGCAGTTAAGCGGGAAACACAGTGCTAACTTTTCCAACCGCGACCTCAGTAAAACTTTAAGAACCTCAACCTGGTGAACTCTACCAATTTTTACAACTCACGATGCGAACTTTGAAAACTCCTATACCATAGTATTTAATTGGGCTGTTGGCTTAAGAATTCAAATTTTTTTGTAATAATTTACTACAGTAGGAACAACTTTTCACGTTAAATATGTTCCCAAATTTTTTTTTCAAAAAATTACCTGTACACTTTTTGCCGATAACAAAAATTAGCTGTCAAAGCTGACAAAGTTCCAGCAGAGTAGAGAGTAGACCTACTCGAGCTCAACCTCACCAACTTTGCCATTAGATTCTTCTTAACCTGATCTCATATATTCTACAGAACTATCAAAGTTGAGGCTGAGGTTGGAAAGGCTAGCACTACGTTTCCAGCTTTAGTCTTGAGTCTATACAAGAGGTTGAATTGTAGCCACAACGGCATAATAATATCGATTACTTTTTCAAGAAATGGAGAAAATATCGTCAAATATAAAAAAAAAACTATATGAAGCCTATCATTAATATTATCTAACAATAAAGATGCATGTTCCACGATCAAGTGCAGAAATTAATAACTAAAGAACTATGGCATGATGCCAAAAATTCCTAATTACCATAAACCTTACAAATGTAAACTAAAACTTTATCATAACAATAGTAAGCCATACAAGCACGGGATTACTCGCGTGTAATCACCGAGCGCTCAAGCCCTTCGAGAAATACTTCTCAAAGCATGAAAAGAAATCTATGTGTGCGTGCTAGTCTGATTCTCTAAAAAAATGTTTTATATAGATTCTTATGGAAAATTTGCTAGACATTGATTTTATATGTGCCATAAAGCCTAAACAACTATCCATACAGAAAAAGTAGCTTCCAGTAATTTTAAGCTTGACGCCTTACCTTCTAAAGACAACACACAGATCTTACTTTACAAAAGTTGTTTTGATTAAAAATTAGCCTTACCATTTTATGCTCGACAACTCTCAGCTGAGTAATAGTTGCAATAGTGGAATGTGCGGCCATAATGCGAATTTTTAGACAGATTGATTCGAATTCATCGATGGTTTTGGTACGACCATAAGGGAAACTCGTGTGTATGGTGGCAACGACACGTAACATGCTTAACTCTGTATAATGCCGTTTATTATATTATTATTTTTGCCTATAAATGAATGCAATGGCCTATCTGGTTTTATTCAGCACATGTACATCATACAGTTTTAATACTGACTTAGAAAATATTCGATAAATATATAAACTAGAGTAATTTTTGAGTATATAACTGATTTTTTTAATTTACAAAAATTTAAATACATAAACACACGAGTTTTCTTTTTTAAGCCATTTTCACCGACTGACGATATTTATGAAATAGTAGGAACGTCTATCTCGACTCTGGAGTGCACAAATTTTGCACACTCCAGATGCTATCCTTCTGAATTGAAAACAACAAATTTATAACCGCATAATCTCAAGTTCTAAGAATGTACGCGTTGTTATTAGAGAAAAATTATATTGTGTATGTGCGAGGAGCTTTTATCAGAGTCGTAGGCAACCCTCCGGGCAATGATTCGTGCAATAATTTGGTGAAGTGAGAAATCCCTTGCATGTATGGCTTACTATTCTTGTTGATTCCTCAGGATAATACTAAAATATTCCTAGATTTTCCTAAATTCAGTTGCAAAAACATAATTTGTTATGGTCGTAGCATATTGCATATAGCAATATGCCACCACGGACTGAAGCGTGTATGCCCGGCTTGTTGTCGACTACAGCATGAAACCAAAACGCGCCCCGACCGAGAGAAATGCTTCCTCAAGCTCGGTGTCATGTTCAGTGACAGAAAGAAGAAGAAGACCATCGATATCGGTCTGTCATAGTTTGCTAGCAGGAAAGTAAGGTTGCTAAAATTGAAAATCCCGCAAAATCAAATATTTCTCGCCGCAATCCGACGAAGAAAACCAGACCCTCACGTAAGTTCGAAGAATATTTATAGTTATTAATAAATTTACATCCCCACCTGGTACTTTATTCGCACAGTAACCAAAGATTAATCCGCCAACGGCACCCCATAAAACTTGGTTTCTCCCTCCGGAGCCCCATTTGTGAGGTGAGAAAAGGGATCTGTTGGAGTTCGAATCTGGTGTGGCGTACGTCAGGAAAAACCTCGAAAAGGTAGTTAAAAGAACTAATTTATATTTCGTTTTGTGTTAAATAATATCTCTTATTAGAGAGACGAGAAAACGATTGAGATTTTATTCTTAAACGGAAAAACCAATCGTAGTTTATATTTTTATACGAAAATTAATCGAGTATATTTTTAAATATAAGAAGCTGGGGAAGTTCGTCAGAGGTAAATAGTTTCTAACTGATAAAATTTGCGTTACGCATGGGAAATAAGAGTGGAACTATTAAATAATAAGGCGAATTAAATCGGATAATAACTGAATCATCTCCAGGACTCATGAAGTCCCTTATGGAAATTTGTGCATGCTCTCAAAGAAAAGGCTGCCATTTTCTTTAGGAAAAACAGGGAGAACAAGGAGACCAGAAAGTTGTTCAGTGACGAATATTAGTCCCATCGAAAAGAAAGAAAAGAGATCACAAGCAAAATCATCAAGTTCAACTTTGTTCTATGAAGACTTTAATACCGGAAATTCCTCTTTACAACACGGTAAAATCGTCCACTGACGATAATATTATTAGTATATCGGAATCATCATGACGAGGTGTCGTTGTCATTTGTCCAGATAGCTATTCAATTATGATTATAATAAGCATAGTATATTACACACTCAGGGAAGCCGTGTAGTAGCCGTAGAGTAGCTTAGTGTAACTACGTCACATGATTCAACCTAATTACTTTATTAAGTTTAAAGTTTTATGTAATAGCAGCAGCAAGGCGGAGCATCACGGAGGCCTCTGCGATGGATTGCCCAGCAATAAAAACGTAAGTTGCCCTTTTTCATTTTATCATTTTATTGGTCTTCCATGCATATATATATTTTGCGCTTTCTTAAATAAGCAAAAAAAGAAAACTAGAAGACGATTAAACACATAAGAGTGAGGAAAGCGCCTGAGAAAAGAGTTGTATTTAATTAATTACATTGAGTCTAGTTGATGAAATTATGGCACAACACATGAATTTTAAATTTAAGTGACCTTAATAAGGTAATTATACGTTAAAGCGTTTCGTGAAGTTACGGTTCAGAATATGAAGTTGAAATTTAAGTTGTTTGAATCAATTACTTAAATATAGACTAGTTGGTACAACTAAAACGACATTTACTTTAGACAGGCGTTAGGCTTTTTGAATAACGAAGTATCTTAAAGTATTTATATTAGTGTAAGTAAAGTACAGTAAAGTAAGCAGGCATAGTATAAGCAAAGTTCATATTGCATAAGTATACGTAAGTACATATACGCAAAGGGTAAGGTCGTAGAATACAATTCTGCTACGAGGAACTCTAGGTTACTATTCTGTTCGAACTCAAGAGTAAGGCAACAGAAAGTGTATAAAATTCATTTCAATAGATAGTAGCAACTTTTCATAACAAAAATATCTTAGTAACATTTAGTCAGACTTTGCTTGGTAGTCCTGAAAGAAATAAAATTTTCTGTTATGCACATAGGTCTCCTGATCTTTCAGGAAGTTGTAACTACTAAATTCACCCATTAATATAGTATTAGGATTCAAACGTGCGTAAAGCCAGCAAGTAATTATCTTCAACCATCAACTCTGCAAATTGTTATGATGTACCGATGATGATATTACGTTTAAAAGTGATATCCTAGATTAGAGAACTGGGTAGGATTCTAGTTTGTGTTAATAAAGGCAAGTTTATAACGTAATGCTGGCCTAACGGTATTTAAATTTTTCTCCTTCCAATTTCCTGGAGCCCTCTCGCATGAAGGTCGCATAGGTCCGCTCTAATTCCTTCCACAGGTCAGCCAAAGGGACTTTGCAGATAGTGCCGAGCAGAGTCATAGGGAGGATGGGGCAAGGCCATGAAGGCAGAACATCGGTGCCTTCCACAGTAAGTAGGTAAGTGACGTAAGGGTCCCTTCAGGACCGAGTGTGTGTCGGCTCTTTTGTATGCAGGCATGAAATTTTTTTTGATTATGGATGATGACAGCGGCAGGTATTTTCGGGAACTCCCCCACACTCTCCGCCACCCTTAGCCGAGGTGCTAGCATGCCGCCCTGTGCTATCGTTGTCATCAGGCGATCTGTCAGCTCATGCTGGCAGTTTGGACTTAACGTCCTGGTCAAGTCGCCTTCAACATACTTCCATAACAAAATGGCGCCCAACGTGGGGCCACCTCAGTTAGACTTCGGTGGTCTAAATATAAATTTTACTGGGGACTGAGACTTTGAGAGAGATGATCATCTGGTGTCTGCCAGTTGATTGACCTCAAGTCTCACATCCAGTGGAAGATATAGGTGGACCTGAGTCTAATTGGTTTGGTTGAAAATTTTTTTGTAAAGTAACGTAATATTTTGAAAGTTTATTGGAAGTCTTTGATATTTTGAATTTTTGGATTAAAGTAAAGTAACGTTTGTTGAATTTTTTTTGAAAGTTTTTTGAAATGTTTTTGGATGATCTTTCCCGCTGGCCTTCTGCCATGGAAATGGTAGGTGGCCTCACGAAATCTTTCGTTTGAGCTCTTGTGGGGACATGTCTCTGTTGGCCAACTGGCTGGACAGAGTTATGAATCTGCGAGACAACTTCTTGGCTTCCAGCTAATTAGTTGACCAGACTCATGACTCTGCCCGGCTAGCGAACTAGCTGGACACGACGATTCGGTGAGGAGAAGAGAACGAGTTCTCGGAGGATGGGATTGATGCTGGAGATCTTCAGTGATCAGGAGTTGGCATACTGCTAACTGCCTGGCTGAAGAATCTCTGGCAGCATTCTCAGCCTTTGATACCTCCGACTTTACTCTTCCCAGATTTCTGCAAGAGCTCCGACTTTTTCAATGCACACACTCACGTCACTTGCTTATATCTGTATTATGACCTTGGAAGAGAGGGAGCGACCTGACCTCTTATGTGGGAGTTAGCTCCTGGAAGTGGGGGAGAAATTGTCTGATCTTTGAAAATTGTTGAAACGTTTGACCTGTCTTTGCGATTTTTTTTGGATTCTTTGTAGTTTGCAGAATTTATGAGAATTTAGTCGACGAAGTTATTGACGCTTCCGGACATCGGTTTTTGTTCTGGGGATTCAATCCTCATATTATCTCGATTTAAGAAGCTTAAATTAACTCTTCGAATCCTTGTTTTGCAAAATTTATTTTTTTAAAAAAAATTTCTTCGGACGCTTGGGAAGATATTTCCTTGGATCATAGTATCTCATCCCAACTTTCAAATTTAGTAGCTCGTTAGCTTCGATCCTGTTTGAGCCTGTGATCTCGATTTTTGACCTTTTTTTATTTCTCTGATATTCTTCTTCGAACCTTTGGTTTGCAAAACGTTTTCAATTTTGACTCACTATGGGTACAGTGAGAACGCCACCACCTGCGACAAACGGTATGTCAATGCTACCTGAACCATGCTCCATCTGTCGTGATGCAAGCTGGTCAGTCGAAAGGAAGCCTGTAATAACCAAATGTGAACACATTTTTCACCAGGCATGCCTGCAGCATTGGATAGGTGAACATGCTAGTTGTCCTAACTGTCGGTGCCATATTACACAACAAGACTTTATCGAATATACAGGTGCAATCCCAAAGAGACCGAAGAAGGTGAAGCCTGTGAAGTCTACTAACCACGATGTGCCGAGCTTCAATCTGCCTACTTTCGACCTACCACCACCTAATAGACGCTCTTTGTCTCCAGGAATGTTCAATTTGCATTCCCGGACGTTCACTAATCCCAACTCACGGCAAGACAGTCCATTACCACCAGCCCAAGGCCACACCTCAGCTGCTACGGATGCGCTGTTGGCAGGCTTACGCTTACAAATGCAGGACTTGGTACGTGAAGGTCTCGAACACAGCCTCAGTACATTACGGTCGGAGTTAGTAGATAGTGTCCGTCAGCAAGTAGCAGCCATGGTGCCACCAATAGATTTTTCACGTCCACCCCCGTCTATGGGTAATCCAAGAACGTCGAACGATTTTCCCAATACAAGGAGACAATCATTCCATAGACCGCCTTCAGCCTTTGGTCAGCCTATGCCAAACCTCGCTCCACCTCAACCAACACCGCCTATTCGTGTTCCTGCACATGTAGGACAGCGACGATCCGGAAGTCCCATCCGTAGATGGAACCTGACGTACAATGGAAATAACGCAGAGCTCCCGGTAGACGAATTCATTTTTAGAGTCGAAGCGCTCACGCACTCCGCTCTGGAAGGAGATTTCGATCTGCTGGTAAGGAACATGCTTACGTTATTAACAGGACCAGCTAAAGATTGGTACTGGTCAATATTGAGGAATAACCCTTTCCCAACTTGGGAATTCATCAAAACGGGATTGTCCATGGAATGGGGAGTGCCCAAGGATGATTTAAAAATACGATTACAGCTGATGTCTCGAAAGCAAAAACCTGGCGAAATATTCGCTATGTATCACCACCATTTAGTATTGCTGCGTGACCAGCTACAGACCGCCATGCCAGACCAAGAGTTTCTAGAGATTGTTAAATCCAATTTGTTGCCTGAGATCCAGGAAAAAATATGTTTGCACCCCACTTATACTATAGGACAGCTGAGATCGCTGGTTACTCGTATCCAAGCTACGCAGACACGCATTGCTACAGCTGGTAGTTGGAATCCGTACCGGAACCAACGAGTGCACGCAGTTGACAATTTTCAGAACTTGGACCCTGAACTGGCAGCAGCGACAGGCAGTGACCACGGCCTAGGCGAGCTATCGAGTATTTCAAACAAAAATGCTATTGTCTGCTGGAATTGTGATCAGTCTGGTCATTATTATCAAGATTGTAGACAAGCGAGTCGAGTTGTGTTCTGCTATGGATGCGGACGCAAGAATGTTTTCAAGCCTGATTGCCGCTACTGCAGACAGAAAAACGAGAGACGGGTCGGGAATACGAACACCTCTTCCCGACCAGCGTCAACGTCGCAAGCAGCAACTGTAACGAACAAGGAGGAAAGCCCGCTCCATTAGTAGACACTCGTGATAACTCCCTAACGTGTCCTCTGATATCATTCAGTGACTCTGGTGATATCAGAAAAGCACCGGATTGTACAATTACTTCACTGGAAGAGGCGGAGAACTTGATGGATTTCTCTGCAGATCTTCAAGCTCCCATTTCCACTTCTGGGGAGCCCGTGACATTGCTAGACACTTCATTAGAAGAGTCTTTACTCTTCGATGTCCCGTTGACACCTATAGCACGTGTAGCTGACAAGGTTACTGAGCAGGAGATTTGGCCTCCTGCCATTTCTATCTTAAAACGGCCACCAAGCTCTGATATGACGAGTGGGCGTGAGCCAGTTTTACATCCGCTGACGCCGTATCATACGCGTCTGCAGAGATACAGAGCAGCAAGAGACCGAATTTTCTCCTCAGTAGCAGAGTTAGCTGAGATTATGTTTCCCGACCGGGATATGAGACCGAAAAGGAAAAGATCAACCGTTCGTTGGCGAGAATACTGTCGACGAATGAAACTGGAAAGAAAAAAACTAGCACAGATTTCCGTGTCGATGCCAGACGACATTCGACCGTACGCAGAAGTAAAGCTGCTCGGGCGAACTGAGACTGGATTACTTGATAGTGGTGCCACTGTCAGTATTCTAGGCCAGGGAGCTCTCGAGAAGCTTGCTGAAGCAGAGGTTGAATGGAAGAAGTATCGGACACAGGTCCAAGTAGCTAATGGTGCCATGACGACTGTTCATGGTCATGTGAACTTGGACGTCACTTTCCGTGATAAGACCCAAAACGTGCGTTTTTACGTGGTTCCTGGGCTCACACAGGCACTATATCTGGGAATAGACTTCTGGCGCCTCTTTGGGTTAGCTCCGGATGTCCTAGGTATAGTCGCAGAAGTGAATCCAAGTGGAATAGCTACCTCTGACACCGATGGGCATATCCTTTCTAGTTTAGAACACCAACGCTTAGAGAGCACAAAACAGCTTTTCCCCTCTTTCGCCTCTTTAGGCCTGGGAAAAACATCATTGGTCACTCACAAGATTGACACGAATGACGCCGCCCCGATAAAACAGCGCTTTTATCCGATTTCCCCGGCAGTGCAAAGTTTGATGGATGCAGAATTAGAGCGAATGCTATCACTGGGTGTGATAGAGGAGAGCCAGAGTCCTTGGAGCTCTCCAGTCGTTCTGGTAAGGAAGCCTGGAAAGGTCCGGCTTTGTTTTGACGCCAGGAAGGTCAACTCGGTTACGAAGAAGGACGCCTATCCGCTACCGCAGATAGACGCACTTCTGAGTCGACTTCCTCCGGCAAACTACATAACGAGCCTGGACCTGAAAGATGCATTCTGGCAGATCCCACTGGACACTGATTCCAGAGAGAAGACCGCTTTCACAGTACCTGGTCATCCTCTCTATCAGTACACAGTGATGCCATTCGGCCTATGCAACGCTCCCCAAACGATGTGCCGCCTCATGGATAAAGTCATTCCTTTCGATCTTCGTGAGAACGTTCTCGTCTATTTAGACGATTTATTAATTCTATCATCTGACTTTGACACTCATCTCATGCTGCTAGCCAGGGTAGCGGATTGTTTGAGGAAAGCTGGCCTTACTATAAACGTCGAGAAGAGCAAGTTTTGTATCAAGGAGACTAAATACCTGGGATTCATTGTAGGAAGGGGAGGTATGAGAACTGACCCTGACAAAATATCAGCCATAGTTGACTATCCGTCACCTAAAACTGTTCGGCAAGCCCGACGCCTACTAGGTATGGCAGGATGGTACAGACGGTTTATTCCGAACTATGCTGATTTGACTGCATCCATTACAGACACTTTGAAAAACCCGAGTCAGTTCAAATGGACATCTGAAGCCCAGACGTCTCTTGATCTACTCAAACAAAAACTTACTTCTGCTCCGTTGCTAGTGAGTCCAGACTTCACCAAACCGTTCGTCATCCAGTGCGATGCGAGCCAACAAGGTATTGGAGGAGTGTTGTTTCAGCTAGATGACGATGGCCACGAGAAGCCAATAGCCTACGTCTCGAAAAAGTTGAACTCCGCTCAACGAAATTACACCGTCACAGAGCAAGAATGCCTAGCTGCAGTCTTGAGCGTACAGAAGTTCCGGCCCTTCATAGAGCTTATGCCGTTCAAGATAGTGACGGATCACGCGAGCTTGAAATGGCTGATGTCTCAAAAGGACCTCAGCGGAAGACTTGCTCGGTGGAGTTTGAAGCTTCAGGGCTTCGACTTCACTATTGAACACAGGAAAGGAAGCCTGAACGTAGTCCCTGATGCGCTGTCACGCATTCATTGTGACAGCATGAACACAAACGAAGATCCTGGCCCGGAAGTTGACCTTAGTTCGCCATATTTCAATTCGTTGGAATATGAAGAACTGAGGCATAAGGTTAAAACGACTTCTGGCAAACTACCAGATCTTTGCGTCAGGGATGGCTTCGTTTATATTCGGACTGTTCCGAGAACAGGCGATCCGATCCAGGAGGAAGGAGCGTGGAAGCTTTGGATTCCACGTGGGCTTGTCACCGACGTCATTTCGAGAGCGCATGATCCGCCGCTAGCTTCACACGGAGGAATAGGGAAAACCCTAGAACGTCTGCGAAGACATCTGTACTGGCCACGAATGACAGTTGATGTCAGAAATTACGTAGCCGCCTGTGACGTGTGTAAAGAAACGAAGGCTCCTAATACTATTTTGCGACCACCGATGAAAGTCCAGTCTGTGATAGAACGACCATGGCAAAAGCTGTACGTCGATTTCTTAGGTCCATATCCTCGGTCAGTTAAAGGAAACGTCTGCATTCTGATAGTTCTTGACCACTTTTCTAAATTCCCACTTCTCAAACCTATGAGAAAAGCGTCTACGCTCAATGTATGCCAATTCATTGAGACTGAAGTGTTTCACGTGTTCGGAGTTCCGGAGACCATAGTCTCTGACAATGGAGTCCAGTTTTGCTCGGCTCAGTTCGCCAGACTACTGGAAAAGTATGGGGTAAAGCATATGCGAACGGCAGTTTACTCGCCGCAAGCAAACGCCTCAGAGCGAGTAAACCGGTCTCTGTTGTCAGGGATTAGGGCCTATATCCAGAAGGAACACACCAGATGGGATGAGAAACTGAGCCAAATAGCTAGTTCCCTCCGGAGCTCTTTCCATCAAGCTACTGGTTTCTCTCCCTATCGAACACTCTTCGGTCAACAAATGATAGAACATGGCAGCTCCTATTCCATCTTGAGGAGCATTGGAACTCTTAATGAGCCACTGAGAGTAGACGCAGAAGATAAAATGAGATTGATCCGTGCGAGAGTGCAGGAAAATTTACAACACGCATTCGAACAGGGTTCAAAAGCCTACAATCTCAGGGCAAAACCCGTCGAGTTCAAAGTTGGTCAGGAGGTATTTAGAAGGACTTTTGCCCAAAGCAATTTCCAACAGCAGACTAGTGCTAAACTGGGACGAAAATTTGTTAAATGTCGGGTTAGAGCCAAGAAAGGAAACTCACTATACGAACTTGAAGATCTGCGGGGAAAACTGTTAGGTGTCTATCACGCTAAAGACATCAAGCAGTGATCATCAGTATGAAAACATCTTCGATACTTATTGTCGTTTATTCCTGGTAGCCCTAAGAAGGCATCCAGCCAGCTTAACTGGTAAACTATAGGATATCACGAAGCCCTCCTATTGCCCCGTCAATGGTGGGTGATATACCTGTTGAAAGTCAATCTCATTATAGCACCCCTATCGCTTGTGAGTAGATAACCTTTTATAGTCCCTTCCGGATCGGCCTCATTAGGAGGAAAATTTTTCCTTGTCTGTCCAGCTGCAACATTTCGTTAATCGTCGGACATAGTAGTACTAGATCTATTCCTGGTAGCCCTAAGAAGGCATCCAGCCAGCTTAACTGGTAAACTATAGGATATCACGAAGCCCTCCTATTGCCCCGTCAATGGTGGGTGATATACCTGTTGGAATCCATTCCCATATTCGGCTGTCAACATGTCACTACTTCGACGACGCCTTGGAGACACACCCTTGAACAATCGCAGTCTGAGATCAGGGTGAGAGGTTGCGCCGGGAAAGCTTAGCGATCAGTTCTTTAGGTTACTGATCGCGGGGCTTCCTCAGCATCTCGGTGAAGGAAGGCAGAGAGGCATCGACCGGCTGGATTTTTTGGGTTACCAGCTTGTCGATGTAGCTTTGGCTTCCCCACACGGAGAAGGATGTCGAATTCTGATCGAAGACTGACGAGACTTCAAGGATGTGTCCTCGACGTGTCATCGGAAGTAGAGTCTGAGGATGAGGAAAGCATAGGGTCGTGGGCCGTGACACACATTGAGCGCCCGCAGTGATGAGGCCTATGTGTAAGACCGGCTAGCTCAGTCGACCATTTTTCAGCGTCGTCTGAACCACGGGTGGCGCAGACCACTCTGCCCTGTTATGGTCGTAGCATATTGCATATAGCAATATGCCACCACGGACTGAAGCGTGTATGCCCGGCTTGTTGTCGACTACAGCATGAAACCAAAACGCGCCCCGACCGAGAGAAATGCTTCCTCAAGCTCGGTGTCATGTTCAGTGACAGAAAGAAGAAGAAGACCATCGATATCGGTCTGTCATAGTTTGCTAGCAGGAAAGTAAGGTTGCTAAAATTGAAAATCCCGCAAAATCAAATATTTCTCGCCGCAATCCGACGAAGAAAACCAGACCCTCACGTAAGTTCGAAGAATATTTATAGTTATTAATAAATTTACATCCCCACCTGGTACTTTATTCGCACAGTAACCAAAGATTAATCCGCCAACGGCACCCCATAAAACTTGGTTTCTCCCTCCGGAGCCCCATTTGTGAGGTGAGAAAAGGGATCTGTTGGAGTTCGAATCTGGTGTGGCGTACGTCAGGAAAAACCTCGAAAAGGTAGTTAAAAGAACTAATTTATATTTCGTTTTGTGTTAAATAATATCTCTTATTAGAGAGACGAGAAAACGATTGAGATTTTATTCTTAAACGGAAAAACCAATCGTAGTTTATATTTTTATACGAAAATTAATCGAGTATATTTTTAAATATAAGAAGCTGGGGAAGTTCGTCAGAGGTAAATAGTTTCTAACTGATAAAATTTGCGTTACGCATGGGAAATAAGAGTGGAACTATTAAATAATAAGGCGAATTAAATCGGATAATAACTGAATCATCTCCAGGACTCATGAAGTCCCTTATGGAAATTTGTGCATGCTCTCAAAGAAAAGGCTGCCATTTTCTTTAGGAAAAACAGGGAGAACAAGGAGACCAGAAAGTTGTTCAGTGACGAATATTAGTCCCATCGAAAAGAAAGAAAAGAGATCACAAGCAAAATCATCAAGTTCAACTTTGTTCTATGAAGACTTTAATACCGGAAATTCCTCTTTACAACACGGTAAAATCGTCCACTGACGATAATATTATTAGTATATCGGAATCATCATGACGAGGTGTCGTTGTCATTTGTCCAGATAGCTATTCAATTATGATTATAATAAGCATAGTATATTACACACTCAGGGAAGCCGTGTAGTAGCCGTAGAGTAGCTTAGTGTAACTACGTCACATGATTCAACCTAATTACTTTATTAAGTTTAAAGTTTTATGTAATAGCAGCAGCAAGGCGGAGCATCACGGAGGCCTCTGCGATGGATTGCCCAGCAATAAAAACGTAAGTTGCCCTTTTTCATTTTATCATTTTATTGGTCTTCCATGCATATATATATTTTGCGCTTTCTTAAATAAGCAAAAAAAGAAAACTAGAAGACGATTAAACACATAAGAGTGAGGAAAGCGCCTGAGAAAAGAGTTGTATTTAATTAATTACATTGAGTCTAGTTGATGAAATTATGGCACAACACATGAATTTTAAATTTAAGTGACCTTAATAAGGTAATTATACGTTAAAGCGTTTCGTGAAGTTACGGTTCAGAATATGAAGTTGAAATTTAAGTTGTTTGAATCAATTACTTAAATATAGACTAGTTGGTACAACTAAAACGACATTTACTTTAGACAGGCGTTAGGCTTTTTGAATAACGAAGTATCTTAAAGTATTTATATTAGTGTAAGTAAAGTACAGTAAAGTAAGCAGGCATAGTATAAGCAAAGTTCATATTGCATAAGTATACGTAAGTACATATACGCAAAGGGTAAGGTCGTAGAATACAATTCTGCTACGAGGAACTCTAGGTTACTATTCTGTTCGAACTCAAGAGTAAGGCAACAGAAAGTGTATAAAATTCATTTCAATAGATAGTAGCAACTTTTCATAACAAAAATATCTTAGTAACATTTAGTCAGACTTTGCTTGGTAGTCCTGAAAGAAATAAAATTTTCTGTTATGCACATAGGTCTCCTGATCTTTCAGGAAGTTGTAACTACTAAATTCACCCATTAATATAGTATTAGGATTCAAACGTGCGTAAAGCCAGCAAGTAATTATCTTCAACCATCAACTCTGCAAATTGTTATGATGTACCGATGATGATATTACGTTTAAAAGTGATATCCTAGATTAGAGAACTGGGTAGGATTCTAGTTTGTGTTAATAAAGGCAAGTTTATAACGTAATGCTGGCCTAACGGTATTTAAATTTTTCTCCTTCCAATTTCCTGGAGCCCTCTCGCATGAAGGTCGCATAGGTCCGCTCTAATTCCTTCCACAGGTCAGCCAAAGGGACTTTGCAGATAGTGCCGAGCAGAGTCATAGGGAGGATGGGGCAAGGCCATGAAGGCAGAACATCGGTGCCTTCCACAGTAAGTAGGTAAGTGACGTAAGGGTCCCTTCAGGACCGAGTGTGTGTCGGCTCTTTTGTATGCAGGCATGAAATTTTTTTTGATTATGGATGATGACAGCGGCAGGTATTTTCGGGAACTCCCCCACACTCTCCGCCACCCTTAGCCGAGGTGCTAGCATGCCGCCCTGTGCTATCGTTGTCATCAGGCGATCTGTCAGCTCATGCTGGCAGTTTGGACTTAACGTCCTGGTCAAGTCGCCTTCAACATACTTCCATAACAAATTGCATCACACAATCGATAATGGGTTGTATACGGTGGTATCATAAGAAAGACTGCACGCTGCCGAGTCAATTGATTGCCGCCACTGTTGACTTGTCATCGACTGATTGATTTTTAATAGTTTCCGATTCACTATAGGTTCAGGTCCGCATATTGCATCATCTTCTGCCATATTAGGAATCGATGCAAATGCATTGAGTAGTGGTTGAGGAGGAAGGATTACAATAAAAAGGATGTGGAAGAATCCATCCATTGCAAAAAGGATGATATCAAAATTGCTATAATTTACTCAAGAGCGATTCGGGCTGGTGCAATCAGGGTTCCATATACCAGAAGTTTATCAACAAGCAGTCGATCAACCGAATTTAAGTACAGGGAAAACTATCTATAAAGTAAACTATAGTTGAACTTGGTAGGTTTTCGAAGAACCGATATACTATATTATTTCATCCTCTGTAACAAATTGACTCACTCTCTATAGTAAACAAGTAAAAAAGCTAGAATTGTACTAAGACCAATTCTTATGATACCCTAGATGAATGCCCGTATTAAATTTCGTATGGTCACCGATCTATTCAAGTTTGATTTTGAAGTTGTTTTTCGCATATATTTCTAGAAGGGTTTGTCGCACAGAAAAAATGATTATAACCAATTTTATAGGATTTCGTATTCTTCAGAAGTTTTTAGTACAATAGAAATGTCTTGGACTGATCGTTTTCAAAGTATACGTAAAAGACCTAAATTTTAATATGGCAACACAAAGAAGGAGTTGCACGATTTAGTCCATTTTCAGCTCTCTACGTCGACGCGTTCTCAGGCAGTGTCCAAATATATAGCGGAAAATGAAATTTTTATATGGCAACCCCACGAAGGAGTTGCCTGATTTGTCTCATTTTCGAACTTAATTTTACTTTCTTTTTTAAAGTTCGTGTACAAAATATCAGCTCTCTAAGTATACGCGTTCTCGAGTTATCGTGCGCACAGACGGACGCACGGACAGACATGCAAAAATCAAAATAACTTTTAATATTATGAATGGGTGTCCAATCCATTTTGCTCTACCATCATTATTTCGAGGTGTTACAAACGGAATGACAAACTTAGTATACCCTGTAGATTTCATCTAGGGTATAAAAATACGAAAAATAATGTATATTCATTGAATAAATAACTAATAATTAGTTATTTATTCAATGTGCTTATTACAGGTTTCCAGATGCTCATAAAGGTATCAACATTTTCGGAAGTGCCTAAACTTCCAGGAATATCGGTTCTGTGAACACGTGCTATTCTTTTTTTTATTGCCCACTGTCGGTGCGTAAAAGATGAGTCATATTACAAATCAGTTTTTCAAATCCGCTTATCATTTCCAACCAATGAAAACAATTCACATTTTATTTCCCTTTAAGCAATCAAATTTATTTCGTCCGTACATATGTATGTACGTATTCATTCCTTTTAACCAAAACTCTCTATAAGGAAAGAATTTGCTCGGTCACTTGAGTCTCGTTATAGAGAGTTTTCACTGTATACAGGGTGTTTCCCACTAGGAGGTCAATAGAGCAGGAGGTGATAGTACTCACCTAGCCAAACAAAAAATTGTATCAACCGTTTAGGAGTTACAGGGAGATTAAGAAAAAAAAACTAATTTTTCGCGAAACACCTTGTATCTTAAAAAAGTACAATGCGTACGGTTAACAGCTGATTGTATGCAGAACTTCATGGGCTTTCCAACGACTGCTCAACCAGCCCCATACCCCTCTCCTCTCAGAAGTTATAGGGGTCTAAACTAAGAATTTCGGATTTTCTTACCTCTTTTTTTACTTTGACGTTTGACCTCAATTTTTTTTGCAAAACGGTTAACATAACTTTTTTTTTTAAAAACTATAAACTGTAGAGTCTTCTCTTTAATCACATCCTATGTGCTATCTGTAGCCGTTAACGAGTTATTAACTCATAACCTATTTTCAAAGGTAATTGTGCCCTTAGTGACTGATAATACGTCATTTTAAAAAAATTGGTCTAATTTCGGTATGACCTGAATAGGTTATGAATTAATAACTCTTTAACGACTGCAGATAACAAATAGGGTGTGCTAGATCAAATTAAAGAAAAGAGTCTACACTTTATAGTTTTTTAAAGAAAAAAGTTATGTTAATGATAGTTGAGCTCTTAACTGTGACCGTACGCTCTGTACTTTTTAAGATGCAAGGTGTTTCGTGAAAAACAGTTTTTTTTCTTCATCACCCTGTAACTTCTAAACGGTTGATATCCCCCCCTGCCATACAATTTTTTGGTTGTCTAGGTGAGTACTATCACCTCCTAGTGGGAAACACCCTGTAGTTCTAATCCAATTTTGCTTATGACAACTGAATAATAATCAGACGAAAGCAGGAGTAATTTTATAAGAGTTGGTCTTAAGTGTTATTAATAAGAGTTGGCTTATAAGTTAACACTTAAAAACATTTTTTCCAGCAGCAATAAGACTGACGAAAAAAGCTGTAGTATTCCTGTTATCTATGACTACCTACTAACCCCTAACCTTTAGAAATCTAAAAGATCGAGGGAACAGTATTTTTTCGTAAATTTTTATAATCAATTCACTAAAAATTTTGAATTTTTTTTTTAATCCTTGAAACTACCGCTTTCAAACCATACAAAATATAAAAAAAAAATTAGGAAGGGCCGAACCCACTCCCAGAAAATTAAAAAAAATGTGTAATATGGATTGATGGAATGTAATGAATAAATAGTCTTGACCAGATGAGTGGGATAGATAGAGGGGATGCAATTTTTTTTAATTGCCAAAATATGTGGGCTTCATCAAGACCTAATATTCTGTCAAATTTGAAATTCCGACGTCACGTCGTTTTTGAGACAGACTCTGTGCAAGACATACAGACAGTTGCACGAGGAGATCTTATAAGGGTTACATTTTTCGTTTTATTTTACAGTGTCCTGAAAAAACACAAACTGCAGGAAAGTAAATTTCCTTTTATTTGCGATCAGTCAGCTGCCATTAGTCAACTCGCTTCTCTTTTTTTAGTTGCTGACTGAAGTAAAACAGATCAGTATGCGGTACCAAATGCTGTTGCGTGTAACGACCAAAGTCAACTGACATTTTAGTCACTGAATACAGTTGAGGAGTGTGCAGTGTGCGGCCTATCTAAGCCCTCCTCGATAGATTCTAAGAAAATGATTGTGCGTCATTATTAGGAAAATACGATAAGTCTTAATAAGCTCGACAGCATTATTTATGTGTAAGCAAAGATAGTTACGGACTTCTATCCGAGCTAGTACAACCAAAATTCCTACACTTACAATATTCCGCAAATAATTATTAATAATACCTTTAAAAAAAAAAGGCATGATAATTTAATCAATTACGTAATTGAAAATTCACCGACGCCCATGTGAAAATTATTGGTACTTTTAAGGTTTCCGAAATGTTTTTACTTTGGGAAATTTATATTTCGCTCTTACATATAAAAGTGCCATTGGCCAAACATTTACCACAAGAACAAAAGCGGCTACTACTGACTCTCTGGTTACTAGATGCTGATTGATAGGCCATAACTTGAATGAAAGATTCTTTCATCCGTTAATTTAATATTAAAACACTTTATACAAAGGTTCTAAAATCTACTTTTCATTTAATTCTCTCATATTAATTTTTTATTTATTAATCTACAATCTATTCCTGCTTACGTTTGCTAAAGTCTTCTTTCGAGCTTCCAGCAAATAAAAAAAGAAATTCTCCTTCGCGGCTATCTCATTTACTTTATCTGTACTGATATTGCAGAATATGAGATTACTTTGTTATATAATTCCTTTTTTTTCTAACCATAAACAACTTTATTGCATACATCAATATTTTGCCCTGAAAAACGTCTCGTCTAAAGGATTCATAATCTCTCTTATCTGAAGTTCATCGCATGCAAAAAATCTTAAAAGTCATATATATTATGTTTTGATGATGTCTCATTGCGAAGATTTTGCCCATTCTTCGCCGAAAAAGCAGAACTAGAGGGCTCTAATAATTTCGATCATCACTACCACCACTGTGCAGTTAAGTGGAAGAACATAGCGTTCACTCAATATTATCAAGCTTTTACTTGCTTATCTGAATTTAAGTAGTTCAATATTTTATTTATATTTTTTATTGCTTTCGATAGAAAACAAAGAGTTACTGATTAGTTGTCGGAAGTCTGAAATATCAGGTATACTTAACAATAGTTTAGCGACGATGGAATATCAGCTGAAACTTTAATAAAAAAAGCCACATCACTCTCAACCTATGGATGCTTGTTATAAAAGTGATTGCTATATATTCAAGAGATTATTTCGCAAAATGTACTATTGCATCAACTAATATTTATAATTCTATTAGTTGATGTCTGCATTTTGCGAACCAGTATTTTTTAAGCCTTTTCGTAACACTGTCATCATCATAAGGCAACAATTGAAAATTAGCAAGGTCAATAGCATTATCATTACGAATTTCGAGTAAATGTCGTTAGAAGAGGTTGCGTCTAAATGTTTTGGAAGAAAAGATATTTTTAAATAGATCAATGCTAACATCACGAGAAGCTGTACAATACATGCCTCAAGGGAGTTATCAATAGCTGATGCTTATTTTTCCAGCTTTTTACTTTCTGTCCACAATTTCTAATAAATTACGAATATATGTAATGCATTACGATTTAGATTGCGTCTTAACAATTCATTTTATAAACACTACTTTTGCGAAAATTCGATTATTCTAATATCATCTGTTCTAAATACCCTGTTTGGCTTAGTCATACAATTCATGCTCAATCTGTAATCGCTTCTATATTTCGTAGGCCTATGAAACATGTATGCTTCTGCTTCAGAAGTACCTACCGCTTCTTTGAAACAATTAGTACAACATATTATCTTACTTATAGCTTTAAAGGCGATAGATAACTTTACTACTATTTAGAGTCCTGTCTGCTTTTATTGCATCTCACCTCGAAATTATCATTAAATAAGAAAAAAAAAATCCTTTCATTATTTACAATGGTTGAAGATTATTGGCTCATTGAAAAACAATAATTATAAAAGGTTATATATGTACATATCATTTTCGTTTTTTTTACCATTCGAACTAGAAAATTGATGTTCTATCTACTATTAATTTTTTCCAATTTAGTCATATTTAAAAAAAAACCAGGAATTCTACTAATTATATAAGTTATTGTCAGACTTTAAAAAAAAATAATAATAATAAAAACAATAAACACGAAACGTACAAAATTCTTAACTTGCCTTAAACAATAAGTCTGGTACATTACTAGAGATAAAATATACGTTTCAATCATTTCTCGATACAATAAGAACGTAAAAATTTTTATCAGTCTGAAGAGATACAATTAAAAAAGGCGAATTACAAAAGGAAATCGGGTAAATTCCTCATTGCCTTTGCTTTTAAGTACTTAGTACAGCGTATACCATATGCACATCCCTTGCAGGGCGATTGCTGTTGTGGCTTATTTTATTCGTATTCCAGAACTTTCTTATGATAGAAGAGAAGATACCTAGAAAGAAAAAAAAAGACAATTAATTTCGAAGAAATAATGTACGCTAAATATCTATTTAGATTTATTTATAAATTTATAAATACTAAAAGCTGAGATAAATAGCAGAATGATTTTTTATAAAAAGGTACTCGAGTTTTCGAAATTTCAGAACCAAACTCACAAACACATGTAAGTAAAACAGATATTTATCCAATAAATTATAGAGATTTTTGATTATGATAGATAGCACGGTTTACGGTTAAAGAACAGACAAATAACGCAGATATTCAAACTAAGCCTAACAAAATTTTCCCGTTTAAATAAATAATCTTTCTTAAAGATTTTAAATAAATAATTGTTTTTTAACAAATTCCTCTAAGTTTTAAATAACCAACTTTCTTTAAAAACTGTAATAAATAAATTAGTCCTAAAAGTTTTAAATAAATAACCTTTTCCAAAAATAAAGTTTTAAATAAATAGAACCTTTAAAAAAAAAAAATAAGTTCTGTTAACCCTTTATTGATGATTATATGGTGGTACTTAAAAGTAAGTACCACCATATTGTTTAATCCATATGAAATCAAAGAGGACCTTTTTCAATTTTCTCTAAAATATAATTGTGTTACCAATTTTCCCTCTCTCTTTTCATTTGGTTCTTATAAAATTTGCTTACTCGTTCTTCATAAATTTTCAAGCTGACATGAGAGATTCCCCCATAAGTAAATAGAAGAGCATCCGAAAATTTCGGTGAATTTATCATTTGGATTTTTTACTAAAGCGTTATTTGATTATTGAAAGTGATACAAAGAATTTTTCTTGGAAAAATTGGCTGTTTTACTGAATTGGACTCTAAAGTACTGTTATGGTAGTATGTTGAGAGTGATTGGTCAGGACGTGAAGTCCAAACTGCCAGCCTAAGCTGACAGATCACTCGATGACAGCGATAGCACAGGGCGGCATGCTAGCACCTCGGCTAAGGGTGGCGGAGAGTGTGGGGAGGTTCCCGAAAATACCTGCCGCTGTCACCACCCATAATCAAAAAAATCTTCATGCCTACTTGAACGAGCCAGCACATACTCGGTCCTGAAGGGACCCTTACGTCACTTACCTATGCTCCATTGAAGGCGCAGATGGCATGCCTTCCTGCCAAGCCCCATCCTCCCATCGACTTTGGGTGGCACAATCGTCCAAAGTCTCTTTGTTGACCTGTAGAAAGAAAGAGACTAGGCAAGCCTAGACGACCCCGATCTCATTGCGACAGAGGGCTCCGGGATGTGAAGGAAAAGTAAAAACTCAGCCAATCATGTTTACGTTATAATCGCAAGTGTTTCCTTCTTACAAAAATGCTATTGCTTCCTATAATTAGTTTAATTTTAAATCGCCGCAACGTTCATGGCAAGACTAGTAGCATATGTTTAATTTCGCTTTTCACATTAAAACAAATAGAGCTAAGATTAATGAACTTCCTAGGGTAATAATAGAGTAAAGATAAATATCATTTAAAGAAAATAATTCCATATAAAAATATCTCGATCTTGCCCTGCAGCCATAATCCATAAATTTCGGCTTTTAATTTCAGACTAACTTATCGTAAGAAATGTTTCAAAATGTATGTACATAAATGTTTGAATGATAATGCATTTTTTCTTCTTATCTACCCTTAACTAAACGAGAGAAATTAAATATTAAAATTCTTTTATATAAATGTTTATGCCAGTTTCATAGTCTCAAAAATATGCCGCATTATGAGGTGATAATCTAACATATACGTACGATGTGAGACGGAAAATGAATGAGAATATATTGTTAGCTGTTAAAAGATTCAAAGTAATTAAAAGATTCGAAGTAAGTAAAGAAGAAGTAACTTGTGCGCACAAATCCCCAACCTTATCTTGCTTTGTGTGTAGAATCACTCTTAAATATTAAAATTTAGTTAGTTTTAATTGAGTGTAAGATGACATAACTTTGAGGTAAGTATCTAATTTTAACAAGAACGTATGAACGTATTTCGTGTGAGCATTACTGTATTCAATAATTCAAGATAATACCTAATAGGCCGATATAAATGAAGAAAAATCTTTAAAGCTTTTCATTATTCTCTCGATTTTGAGACAATGAATGCATGTATGTATATTTATCTTTATAATAACAGGTGCAGCCTGTGTACGCAGAGTGATAATTTGAACTCCCTAAAATGCTATCTGTATATTTGCTATGATTTACCACAAAAAAACTCTTAAGCTATATTTATTTAAAATGATCTTTGCTGCACATTTAATATTTGGTTCCGTGCTTTTGTGCTTTTTTACTTTATTATTTTATTATTAAATTACTTGCTAATGGTACTTAGCTGTATTACCGCTGCAATTTACCCTTCTGTAAAGAGATGTTCTGGAGTTCCATTACTATTTCGGCGTTTACTTCCTAACATTTTTGGTTGCTTGTTCTAGAGATTCTTGGTAGAAGAGATTATTTGATTCTCCAGGTAGAGATTCTTTTGCTTTATCTACATGCTATGTCCGAGTACTATTTTAAATGCTGATTTTGCTCCCAGTTTTATTTGTTGCAGCTGTTGCTGGTGAATATACTGTACTAAATGGTGTAGAATCCTGGACGAATCTTGAACAAGCAATCCAGTTCGCACTGCCAACTCTTCGAGCGGTAGATACTTATACTTGAATCGTCATAAAACAGGCATCCATGAGTTCAACAGGGTTTTGCCTGAAATTGTGTTAGTGGTGTAACAATTTGCCCAGATGGCCGATGTACTTACAGTGTACTTACTGTCGGGATATTTTGGAACATGTCGCTGGAAGTGTACGAAAAATTTTCTCCTGGTGATGAGGAGAATATTTTTACGAATTAATAATAGGTTCTTGCAGGGTTAATGATTGTTTCGGACTTACATGTGGGATGGATTTCCACCGATGCCGTTGAAATTTTACGATCTGGCTGTCTTCACTTTTCACGTCCTTTCACTTTCACGTTTTTGACAAGACAAAACGATTGTCTTCTTCTTACTTGTCTTCAACGACATGTCACTTGAGCTTGAGTAAAGCACTACTCCCAGTCAAGGTGCGTTCGCTTTCCGCTATGGACAGCAGCCGACATACACGCTACAGTACGTGTAGCATATTGCTATATACAATACGCTACGACCATAACGGTACCGTTGGTCCCACTGTTCGGTTATTAGTCAATTTTTCATTTAGATTGAAGGCTAAAACACAATGTGAGCGACACGACAACAACGCTGTCATTTGGGTCCTAATAACATGGCAGTGTATGGTATAAAATACAATGCTGACGACATCGTTCGACGTTGTCGTCGAACTTAAATGAAAATTGAAATTTGTCGTACGTTTAGGGTGCGTTTAGCAAAATTATAATTATGATTATGGGTTGCGTTCATATTTATTGTTATACGTTCATTGCAATCACATTTAAGACTCGATATCAAAGCTGGTTGAATAAAAAATGGAAGAAAAGTTTATTGAGGTGGTAAAATGTCACCGTGTTATACAAAAAAAAAAGCACCCGCATAGAAACCCAATTCCGGCTGAGTTTTATATAGCTCTTGGACACACCTCTTCTTCTATGTGGGTTCTGTTTTTATCTTCATTAGCAACTTTAATAATCTTTTTTAATTTATTCGTTGAAATTTTTTCTATTTTTAATTTACAACACAAATAATAGAATAAATTTAATTGGGGATTGTCGCTCCCATTGTATTTTCACGGACGTTTTGTACGGCGTTTTTGTCGTGTTGCTCACATTGTGTTTTATCCTTGAAAGTGCCGTTAGAAAAAGAAGTTTTGTGAGTATAGTTGAACATTGTTTGCTAGCAATGTTTTTGCAAGATTCTAAAATATCTTTTAAATTATTTGCAGACTTATGGATAGAATAAAAATTAATGAGCAACAGCTGGTAGACATCTTATTGGAAGATATTCCTTCTGACTATGGCGAGACTGATATTGAGACGGATGATGACGAAGAGTTGGATTTTGATATTGATAATACAATTCTTCCTGAACTTAACCAGGAGGAGGATTTTGATTTAAATACTGTAGTTATTCCTAAACAAGGAACAGAAGCAGATTCCCAGTATAACACCCATGGAGTGAGTTCAGTTGAAAGTGGAGATTATACTGAACATGATGGAGAAAAAGGATTGCTTATGCCACAGAGTCCGAATATACAATGCCTTTAGGTACCAAAAATGGGGTGTTTGACTCATGCAATACAGCAACAGATGTTTTCCTTGTTATTGTTAGTGATGTCATCGACGATATTACTTATCAAAGTAACCTATATGCAACTCAGAACAACAAGGTATTGAACCTAAAAAGTAATGAATTACTAGCTTTCATTGGGCTGAATTTTATGATGGGTTATAACACACGGCCCAGTTGGAAAATTTTTGGTCTAGCCGTCCAGACTTCGAATATAATATAGCCAGGAAAACTATGAGTAGAAATCGGTTTGATGAAATCCTGCGATATATTCATGTGAATGACAACTCTAAGATTCCTGCCGATAAAAAGGATAAATTATATTAACTAAATCCAATGCTTGACAAATTGAACAAACGATTTGAGGAAGTGTATCCCGGAACAAGGGAACTTAGTGTTGATGAATCAATGATTGCTTTCAATGGGCGCAGTTCCATGAAACAATACAATCCGATGAAACCAATCAAACGCGGTTATAAAATATAGTGTTTAGCAGACCAATGAGGTTACATAATGAAACTACGAATATATGAAGGCAAGTGTTAAGAACTATTTTGTTCTTCTCGCTGATTTAAGTCAAGGTGTTACACCTTGGTTGTAGATTGACGATGCCCATGAATTGTGATCAATTTTTTTTTTATGGTGCACTGACGCTGAATTTTTAATAGTCCTGTTCCCTGTAGTATCTTAGAGAACATCTGGTTGTCACACACGATATCTATTGGCGTATTATTACTTGTAGCGAACATCCATTGATTGGCGTCAGACAATTGTAACCAAATGGGCTGCTCCAGTGTCTGGGTCAACTTGCAGTGTTCGGACCTTGGATTATTGTTTAAAAAATCCATTTCACATGCACATATGGTCGCACCTTGATTGTAAATCGGATGTAGTTGATTGCAAAGATGTACCTTCCCTTCTATCGTGGTACATGTGGTCAGTTCTAACTCTGTAATCGGATAAAAACGATCACGGTGTTGCGAAGTCATCAAAAATGGAGAGTGAGTCTGTACAGTGACGAATGAATTGTTGATCCACACAGGGATGGTATAGACCTTCAATAAATTAAACGTTTCCCAATTGACTAGGGGGATTTTAATTTGGAATATGACATGGCCTTGAGTGATTCCACCCTTTATATTCATCAGTTTGTATAGTTCTAAAATATTGTCTTGATAATTGGTAGTTTAAGGCTCGATAAGTTATTTCTTATTACTGCGGCAGCTTGTCGCAACTGGCTGGGTGTTACCAACAGTGGATTTATTTTTCCATGATTTGTGTCAGTGATGACATCAGTTATTAAAGCTTGAATATACTGCAAGTTGGTGGTGACTAGGCTCATCTGCAGTGCTAACGACATAAATTGTTGTCGTACTCGTACAGTAATACCTTGCTCATTGAGACGATTCGTTATCTGAAGGATGTAGTTGCCCAAGGAAACGAATTTTTGTTTGATTGCCGCTTGGTCCTTCCTTATGAGGTTTATAGTTGAATCAACGACTGAAGTCTGATTTCTTAGTAAAGTCAGTAGGTGGTCTTCATTTTCGTTGATTGATTGGATTATTTTAGACATCTCTTCCGCATATTGTTGATCAAGCACTCCGAAAAGAACATTGGCTACGTTCCCTACTATATTGAGTGCTCCTCGCTTCTGGCGATTAGGACTTGAATAGGGTGAAAGCAATTCGTTTCCACTTTTTATCTCATTTTGAAGATGCTCAAATTGAGAGATTATTTGTCGACATGCGCTCTTGGGAGTTAATTGGTCACAAAGTATTTGAAGTGCCTTTGTTCCACTTTCCAAAATGTCTAGTTCCATCCAATATGGTTGTAAGTTGTAATGAACAATTATTTTCCAGTCTGATGTTATTAAGTTTGTCGCTCCAAGGTCCTCGAGGTGTATGCCTAATTGAGGCTCGAACTGCGTGATTTCGATGAGGTCACCTTTAGCACACGGGACCATGAAGGCAGTTAGTAATAACGTAAGTAGCGATGTTCCCAGAGAAGTTTTTGTTCTTTTTGTTGCTATTATAGGTGATGGTTTAGAACTGGCTTGGTCTTCGTTTTGCCGTTTGTTCGAACTTGGTCTAAGTGTTTCGTCGTTAGATGCTGTGCAATCCTCTACAAATGCTCTTTCTTTGTCTGGGCCTTCCTCCATAGGTAATGGAGCCAATTTATGTATTGGTCTGCGAAGAACTCCTGTGGACGTTCTTACATCTGCCACCCGAACATAACCATCCTTTCCTTTATGAACCTCTACAATTCTGCCTAAGGGCCACTGCTGCACTGGTGTATTATCTTCTTTCAAAATGACAAGCATTCCTGGCTTGGCATTGGGTGATTGTTGTTTCCACTTAAATCGATACTGTAGCTCATTTAGATATTCCGAAGACCACCGTTTCCAAAATTGCTGTTTTATATCATAAACTAACTCCCATCTTCTCAGCAATTTAATCTTTATAGGTTTTGCTTGTGAATCAATTGGTGCTGTCAGCGGTCCACCTATCAGTAAGTGCCCAGGTGTTAGAGCACTAAGATCATTGGGATCTGAAGATAGTGGCGTTAGAGGGCGAGAATTATGAATTGCCTCTACATCAACCAGGGCGGTTTCAAGTTATTCATATGCTAATGAAGCTGAAGATATTGTGCCAACCAAAAGATGTTTGGCTGATTTTACGGCGGAGTCCCACAACCCGCCAAAGTGTGGAGAGCGTGGAGGAATAAAATGGAAGTCAATTCCTTTCTGACTGCACATGGTCGTAATTTTTTGTTGTCCTTGATCGGAGTGGATTTCTTCAGAGAGTTTTGCTAGCTGGTTTCTTGCTCCCACAAAGTTGGTGGCGTTATCGCAGTATAGATTGCGACAATGTCCTCGTCTACCTATGAAACGTTTTAATGATCCGATGAATGCCTCCGTAGTAAGGTCACTTACAACCTCGAGGTGAACAGCCTTGGTTGCAGAATATTGCCACATACGCCTTTTGTGGTCGTTTCCCTCGAATTTTATATTGAATCCAGATGGGTCCACAAAAATCAACTCCACTGTTGATAAAAGGCCGTGCTGGTCGAACCTTGGTTACTGGCAAATTTCCCATCATTTGTGTCATCATTTTGGGCTTGTTTTTGTTACATTGAATGCAATGTTTTACTATTGAACGCGCAATTCCCTTTCCTTTTAAAGGCCAAAAACGTTGACGAATTGCTGATAGAAGCCCTTGCGGTCCTATGTGATAGTTTCTTTTGTGACTCTCTGACATAATAAGTTTGGTTAGCTCATGTGAGTGCGGTAGCAGCATTGGATGTTTCGAGTCATATGAAAGTCCACAGTCTTGAAGTCTACCTCCAACTCGTACAATCCCTCTTTCGTCCAAAAATGGTGCCAGCATCTTGTTGCATTAGCTTGATTATATTGAATAAAGCTTCATCTAGCTCTGAAGCAGTCAGCATTGGCGAAATTATCGTGTGTTTCTGTCTGGACCTTGAAACAAATCCCAGTTACTCGCTTAAGTCTTTCAAAGGAATTTCTATGATCAATATTGTTGATGAAATGCGTATTCTTGTCTTCAATTTGGGTTGCAGTTGCAGCAAGTGCTGTTCGTTTTCTTTCCAGATCGCAATCAGATACCTTTGTGTAGGGTGGAGGCCAAATACCTTCGCTACCATGTAGGAAAAGTGGTCCGTAGAACCAAAGATTGCAGGAACTTAATTTGTCGGGTGATAGGCCTCTTGAGAGGACATCTGCTGGATTTTCTTCCGATTTGACATGTCTCCATTGTTGGGGAAGGGTTTATGTTTGAATAGCAGCTATTCTATTACCTACAAAGGTCTGGTAGGAGGTAGAGGTAGGATTAATCCAATATAATACGATCTTTGAGTCACACCAAAGATAGCTTGCTACTTGTTCTACTTGCAAGATGTTTTAACTCGTTGGAGAAGTTCTGCTTCTAGTTTGGCAGCGCATAACTCAAGTCTGGGCACTGTTAATTTTTTCTTGGGAGCAACCCTTGACTTAGCGCAGAATAGACGCACAATCACTCTTCCTTCATTATTTATTAATCTAATGTATATTACAGTTCCAAAGGCCTTCTCTGACGCATCTGAAAATGCGTGGATTTGGATTACTCGTGGAGTGTTTCCTGCAAACATATGTCTTGGAATGCGAATGCCATTTAGATTTCTCCGGAAATTCATCCACTTCGTGTATAGTTCTTCTGTGAGTGAAGCATCCCAATGAAGCTTGAGCTCCCATAGTTCTTGCAAGAAAATTTTTGCCCTAATAACAACTGGAGCCATGATTCCCAGAGGGTCAAAGATTCGAGCGATTTCTGATGCCACTGTTCTTTTTGTTGATTTCAATTCTTCATTTACTGTAACTTTGTTTGAAATTGATCGGTTTTTGGTAGCCATCTTAAGCGCAATGTCTTTATACAAGAAGTTTTTTTCATCTGAAAAATCTAGTTTTACTTCTTGATCTGCTGGTGGTATGCCACGCAATAGTTGAGAGCGGTTGGCACACCACTTGCGTAATTTAAATCCAGCTTCCTTCAAAATTCCGGTTAACTGCGTTTGCATGTCTCGAGCTATGGCAAGACTATCTGCTCCTGTCATCACGTCATCTACATAGAAATCCCGCAGGAGTACCTGGCCTCAAACAGGGTACTTAGTAAGCTCTCTCTGGGCTAAGTGCTGTAGACATTTGTTTGCTAGGTATGGCGCAGATGATGTTCCATATGTAACAGTGCGTATTTGGTAGCACTTTAATTCCTGATGTGGGTCACTTCGCCACCATACAAAATATTTTCTGTCCTCTTCCTGGAGAACAACTTGCCTGTACATTTTCTCTATATCTGCCGTGAACACAAAACGGGGCAGACAGAAACGCAGCAGTATTGAGAACAGGTCGTCTTGGATTGTCGGGCCCTTGTGGAGAATGTCGTTCAGTGATATGTTTGTGGAGGTCTTCGCTGAGGCGTCGAAAACGACCCTTAATTTTGTTGTGCTGTTATCAGGTTTCAACACACAAATGATGAGGAAGGAAGTAATTAGGCGTTGGTACAGATTTCACATTAACTTCTTCCATGTGACCCAAATCTATAAAATCGTTCATAAATGTGGTATACTGATGTGGCTGGTCACTGGTCGAGTTTTCGTTCTAAGGCGTAGAACCTTCGTAAGGCAATCTCTTTCGACTCACCTAAAGTTTTTGGATTTTCTAAAAATGGAAGCCCAACAATGAATCGTCCTTCTGAATTTGTTTTTACTGTTTGATGGAAAAGCTCTTCACATTGTCTTTCTGCCAATGTTGTAGTGGTGGCTTGAGATTCATCTACATCTTCAATTTGCCAAAATTTTTCTAATGATCAGTCTATATTGTTGTGGTCGTAGCGTATTGCATATAGCAAAATGCTACACGTACTGAAGCGTGTAAGCGGCGATATCAAGCAGAAAGATTGAACGCACCCCGACCGAGAAAAGTGCATTTCCTCGAGCCCGGAGTGACATTCGGACGGTAGGAAAGAAGAAGAAGAAATCTTCTCAAATGGTGAAAGTGTCAACAGTCGTGAACTCCCGAATATATTTTTAAACATCCGCTAGAAAAGCCAAGTTTGTAAGTATATTTAAGATATTTTTCAATCCCCAGACTACTTACTTTCCCTTTATATAGTTATTTTCCCACAATAGTACCGGAAACTTTGTCCGAGAACGAGACGTGGAGAACTTCTACCAAAGTTGTAGGATTAATTTATCCAGTGTGAAAGTAAATTTTTGGAGAAGTTCAGCATAATTTAATAAATTTGCCCCTTTTGCTGATGCAATTAAGGGTGCTGATGATACTGTCCAAGACGGTCTTGTGCACCTAAGAATCCAGCGAGGGAGCCCTGTTCTTGGGACAGTGCAAATGTCTGCCGCTAGCGATTGGCTAAAATTACAAAAGGTGTAGCAAAGCTCTTGAGCACAGTGGATGCAGTATCTACTACAAAGAAAACATTAAGGAAGAAAGCCTAGCAGGTATTGTTTGTGGAAAAACATTTAAAGATGTTCCGACTTTGGCTCAAAACGTCACTCAGGTACGCTCCGATTTATTTAAAAAACCTAGGAGACTTCCAGTACAAGAATTAGACTCATTCCTCGTTGACAACTCATTAAGAGTAATATTAAGTCTCAAAAATTAGATAAAAGTGACTTGTGTTAGAATTATTAGGTTTAAAGGAATCATTCGCAAGTACTAAGTTAGAAGTTGTATACCGCGAAGAAACTAAAGTACGTAGATATTTAAGTAGGTATGTCGATATCTTCGTTCGCTTAAGTTTTATCCAATTGTTTGATTATCTTCGTACGGAACAGTATTAAGTGTGCCGATATTTTTATTATTTGTACCTTGGTTTTTTAAAAGTCAGACTAGTTTATGTGAATGAATATCCTCGCGAGATTTCTATTTTATACATATATCATCAATCAACTTAGATTGCTTTCAAATTCATTTTATTAACATCGAATATAAGAGAATTTCCATAGTATAATTTATTGGTAGGATCTCCCTACGCTTTTTTTTGTCAGAAATGGTCATCTGTATATACATATATGTAGCTACATATATACACAAATCCATTTACATATAACATTTTTTTTTTAATATATAAACAAATCCATTTACATATAACATTTTTAATATATATAAACAAATTCAGTTATATCTAACATCTTTTTATAACCAAACCAAAATGAATTCGAAGCGCACATTAATTATGACTTTTGAATAGTTTAATATTAAGACTAGGAATCTCATTAAGTGAATTTTGATAACAAGACGCATATGAATTCAAAGCGCACATTACTTATGACTTTTGAATAGTTTAATATTAAGACTAGGAATCTCATTAAGTGAAATTTGATAACAAGACGCATATGAATTCAGAGCGCACATTACTTATGACTTTTGGATAGTTTCCTAGTAAGACTAGGTATTTCATTAGGTGAAATTTAATAAATATTTGTAAATATTCTATTATTACATATTTTTAGCATTCTATATTTTTATACTCAGGTATGTCAGTCTGTTCGCATTTAAATTTTTGTTTATTGCTTTTGTAATTCACCACCCAGAAAATAATGTATGACTACTAGGTACATATGTAGTTATGTATTATTCATTCGCGGATGGCTCATGCACAGAACTGATGGCTAGACCGTTTATACATTTGTTTTTAATAATATTCCTTATTAAATGAGTAATTATAACGTAATGCACTCCTAAAGTTTTTCTCATTCTCCTCTCACTCTCCTGGAGCCCTCTAGCATGAAGGTCGTCTAGGTCCGCTACTCTCTCTCTTTCCAGGTCAACATAGGGACACTGTAAACAATCTGCCCACAGTGTCATTGGGCGGTCGGGGCAAGGCAGTTGAAGGCAGTCCATCTGCGCCTTCACCAAGGTAAGGGTAAGTGGTGTAAAGGTCCCTTCTGGACTGAGTGTGTGCGTCGGCCTTTGGATGTAGGCACGATTTTTTTGATTATGGCTGACGGCAGGCGGCAGGTTCTTCGTGGAACCTCCCCACACTCTCCGCCAATAGCCGAGGCGAGCTAGCGTGCCGCCCTGCATTCAACGCTGTACGTCGAGTGATCTGTCAGCTCATGCTGGCAGTCTGGACTTCACGTCCAAGCAAATCACTCTAACATACTCCCATAACAATATCCACCCCATCAGTACACAAACCGCAAGTTGCTCTGGACTCTGCGGTCTGATTTAGCCTTCCAGTCACAACCCATCCGAGTACAGTGTTTTGAAGAGCGGGTAGAGCTTCTCCTAGCTTAATCTGCCCGATGGATAGTAACTGCATGAAAAATTCAGCTCCTAATAGAAGATCAATTTGATCAGGTTTGTAGAAGGCGGGATCAGCTAGTTGTATATTTTGTGGTATGGACCAGTTTGATATATTCAGTGGTTGGCTCGGATGTGGATAAATGATGTTGTTTAAAACAAATGCTTCTAACCCTTGTTGAAGCCATTTATTCTTGAATTAAGCTGAACGTTAACTCTTTTTTGAGCTTTCTGGCTTGCTTGTCCAATGCCTTGAATATGCATGGATGCGTGCGATGGAGTAATACCGAGCTTCCTGACTGCTCGTTCGCTTATTATGTTAAGTTGGGACCCGGAGTCGAGAATGGCTCTACACTCTATTTCCCTTCCCTGGTTGCTTCTGAGTATAACAAGTGCTGTGCTGAGAAGAATGTAAGATGTGGCCAATGTCAATGGGTGTTGTTCAGAATTCGTGCTGGCAGGTGAGATCAAGCTGGATCCTCCTTCTTTCGATGGGGCGGATATTGCCCTTGAAGACGTATCCAATTTACTTGCTGATGGCTCACTATGCACTAGAGTATTGTGTTTGCGATTGCACTTTGTGCATCCTCTTACAGAACATGTTGATGCGCTATGTCCTCTTCGTAAGCAGTTAAAGCACAAATTGTACCTTTGTAGTATAGTCCGCCGATCACTTGGTGTCATCTTCAAAAATTGTTGGCATCTGAACAGTGGATGATTCTCATGGCAAGTTACACACTTTAGGTTAGATTCGACGACTGAAGTCAATGATGATGATCTAGACATTTCTTGACTCTTGCCAATTCCTTCGGATCTTTTGACTTTGTTTCCCAGAGCTTCTAAGGACTGGAAGCGTGTCTCAAGGAATGCAAGAAAATGTTTCAATGTCTGCAGACACTTCGGGTTCGATAGCGATTGTTCATACAGCGTGTGTGTGCTTCTGCCTAGCTTCTTATATAAGATGTGTAGCAATAATGAGTCCCAGCTAGCAGTTGATATTCCAAGATTTTGTAGTCCCATTAAACACTCTTGTGTAACATCGTGCATAGTTTTAATTGAAATGGCTGATGGGGCATCTGTAGCATGAGATGGTTGATTTAACAATTTGTTAATGAGTGCAGCAACAAGCAACCTTGGATTATCATATCTCTCTTGAAGAAGCTTCCAAGCACTGTTGTAGTTTTCTTCAGATAAACTGAGATGTCTGACTAATTTTTCTGCTTCTCCAATAAGGTTCGTCTTCAGATACTACATCTTCTGACAGTTGCTTAAGGCTTGGTTATGGACCATTTGGGAGGGTCATAGAACTGTCGCCATTTTGCATAATCTCGGTCAATCTTTGGGAGCGTAATTTTTGGTAAACTTAACATAGTGCTGGATGAGGCTTGGCCTGTGATTGGTGCCGGTAGCTGTTCATCTAATTTGGATGAAATAAGAATAAGGTAGTATTGCACCCTTTCTTCTATTTTAATGTATTCAGTAGCATCGTATCCCATCTCAGTGGATCTTCGATTAAATCATACATCCGTTGGTTGTATTCTTCTAGCTGGGTCCAGTATTTGTTTATGGACTGCACCTTCAATTCGTGAAAACCCCGG
The DNA here is from genome assembly GCA_963924295.1 of Dioctria rufipes. Classification (NCBI taxonomy): domain Eukaryota; kingdom Metazoa; phylum Arthropoda; class Insecta; order Diptera; family Asilidae; genus Dioctria; species Dioctria rufipes. The sequence continues at coordinate 152,512,400 of OZ002743.1, read as the reverse complement.
GGATACTCAGCTTGACCTAAATTCTCCAGGCCCTTAATAAAGCGACGTAATGTTTCTATTATTTCCTTTTGCCGGCGGATCAATCTCACAACTTTAATGAATCATCAGCTTTAAATTCAGGTGTTATATCGTCTTCTTCGTTGATTGTATCTGTAAATGCGACTATCTTTGCATTATGTGGAATATTTGAGTCAGTATTAGTCTTGTTGGCACCACGCTCTAGCGGAACAGTCCTTTGCTGGGCATGCTATTCTCTTTTGCGAATCATCTCTGTAAAATAAGCCTGATACCTTTCAAACGTTTCGCGTGTCGTCTCATAACCGCTGGATGTAAAATAGACGTGAGTAGTCGGAGGTTCAGGTAGGAGTCAAATTTCATTGTCCACAGCTTCAAATAAATCCCAGGCTGCTATTAAGCGTCGTAGACGTTCCGTATAGTAAGCTGACGTAGTTTTTCTATCGATGGAGTCTTTCTTATAATTGTCAATGACCCTTAAAATCTCCTCCTTATAACCCTTTTGCTCAGTAGCTAACTGATCCAAGTCTCTGTGCTTATTTGCCATCTCTACAATGGTTGATTGATGGACAAGATGACTCGCTCGATTTGCTTAGTTCTCTGTACTAATCGTGTTTAGCTGGTAAGTGATTCAAGTGATGCACCTGAATCACGTCGGGGTCACCAAATGTTAAGAACTATTTTGTTCTTCTCGCTGATTTAAGTCAAGGTGTTACACCTTGGCCTTTGATTGGGATGCAGCGGCTCTTAAACCACTACACCAAATTATCTGCAAACAAGTTGATTAGTAGGTAACTGAAATAAATCACTGATTATGCCGATGGTTAAAAATTAACTATATTTTAATTTATTAAGTCAGTACATTTATATTAATTTATTGCTTACTCTAACAATATCATTTATTGAGTTCGATGAAACAATAAACTCATACAACGATTAGATTGCAAAATAGGAATGTAGAAATACGAGAGAAAATATATTGCAATTACGAGTATGTTAAGAATGTTAAAAGTGCACAAAAAATGCAAACATGCATATTTGCTCGATTTATTCGATGAAGGAACTGGGAAACTTGATGCTTCCCTCAGTACAATCACCTCGTAATGTATGCAATGATGTAACATTGAGAAATTAAGTGACTTAAAATAACATGATCTAATTACTTATTCTATGTCCAAATAAATGATATTTTACAGCAAGGATGAAATGGTACAGCAAGAATTCAAAACATATGGCTTGAGTGAACGGGTTGCTCTACATATTACCAAAAATGTATAGAACCAGAACAGAAAGATATACTTCGATAATTACTTTACGTCACTAAATCTTTTAGAAAGATTGAAGATGGAAAAAACCTTACAACCAAATAGGAAGGGACTTCTCAAGCTAGCAGCAGACAAAGCTTTGAAAAAAGGAAAATGAGACTATCGACATACAAATACCGGTATTGGCGTATATAAATGGATGTATTCAAAAGCTGTATATGTAGCCTCAAATTTTCATGGCTCCGAGAACTCCTCTGTACTTAGGAAACGAAAGGATGGTAGCAGTACTGAGTATAAATGTCCGACTCCCATAACTGATTATAACATATTTATGGGTGGCGTTGACCACGCGGATCAGCTCAGAACTATTTATTGAATAGGTCGAAAGTCCAGAAAATGGTGGCAGAGACCTTTTTGGGGATTTTTGGACATATCATTTGTGAACGCCTACGTAATATATTGTCAGTTGTTCGGAAAGAGCACGGTATTAGATTTTAGAAGCAACTTAGTTCAAGGACTACTTACATACAAAAGACCTATTGAAACCAAAAAAGGAAAAGGCGAAACTGTTACAGCAACACCTCCAAGTAAACGTAGAGGAAAAAATTATTCTGTACCTAATGATGTCCGTTTTGGAAGTAAGGGGATACACTGGCCCACATTTGTAGGCCAAAGAGGGAGATGTGAGTTATGTAGTGTCAACAAAATGCAATCGAGGCCCCATTGTAAATGTGCTCACTGCGGTATTTTCTTATGTTGCAATGAAAAAAAAAACTGTTTCGCAAAATTTCATAATTTTGAATAAACTATCATAGTAATTTTTCAAATGGACTGATATGCCAACATTTGTTGGATGCCTCTATCTATATTACATATTTGAATTTATTTGCTGTGTTATGTTTTAATTTAACCTTATTGGTTCATTTAGGTAGTCTGAATGTTGAATAATTTTTATTTATGTATTTTGTGTAATTCAATTGTGTTTTTTTAATATTAAGTAAATTAAAAAACAAAATCTGTTTACAGTTGTTTGCACCTTCATTACCATAATTAAAACCCGACGGTACTTAAAAGTACCAACGTCCGAAAACTTAAAAATAATTAGCTAAGTTTTTAAAGGAATTTATTTTTCATTTCTCTTTACTGGTTTAAACTAATGTAAATGAAAAAACAACATATTTTAGTTATATTAATTACCTTGGGCATTAAAGGGTTAATAAACAAGTTAAACAAACAGAAATTAATACTACAAAAAAAAATATATATATATATGATATATATAAAAAGTTAAAGGTCGGTGGACGGACGGTCTCGGCCTATCAATGGTGAGATCCCGAGGGATGGACAGTCCCTTAACATCTAAGATAAACGCAACATTAGTGGTAGCGGTATAAGATTTGTTATGGTCGTAGCATAGTGCATGCAGCAGTATACACTATGTGACACACGGTTTCGGTGCTACCACGTTTGGCACGACCACACGATCTGACCCTGACTGAGGCACGACCCCGAGCGAGAGTGACAGAGAAGAAGAAGAATCCGAGAGGCCGGAGAAAAGCTGTTTTTGATTGGCAGAGGACTTGAGAGCAAAAGTAGCTCGACATTTATTGGGGGAAAGAAATCGCGTGAATCTCAATAGTAGAGAAGAGTGAGTATAACTCCTAGAGCAAAACGAAGGAGATATAAAAGGGATCCAGCAGGTTGGAGAGCATTCTTCGGATCTTTTGCGACGTGGAATCCATTTCCATTCCCACGTAAATATTATTTCGATGAGGACGAATTATTACTCTTCCCGAAGCTGTGGAGTTGTAGCTGCCCAAATCTTGGTAAAAATACCGGCTGGAGAGGTTAGCAGGTACAAGGTGGCTAAAATAGTTGCCCCATACAAGTTAGTAATATGAAGAAATCACCGTTTTTGTCTTAGAGTAGTTTTTATAAATTAACAGAAAGAACTAGACGTTCGCGTATAGATAAATTTTGTGTTGAGATAATTCTTTGCACAACGAGAGTTCCAAGTTTCACCAGTATTTCTAATCTCTAACCATTATTAAGGAACTCATTAACGTAACTTCAATGCCAATTGGAAGTTCGAGTTTTGTTAAGCATGTAACCTTGGCATTAATCCGTACCAGAGAAACTTATTGAAACCCTGGTTCTGAAAGATTTTGCTAAATTTTAGTAGTGAATATTATTTTCCTAGAATAAGTAAAAACTGAATGTCAAATGTTGCTAAACAATGGCTACAGGAGTTTACTAAAGACATTCGCTACCATAAATTTCTCTACAATTTTTTTTAAATAGTTATTTCAAGATATTTCATTAGTTTAGTAGGTACATGTAGGGAAAAGTTGGAAGTTCAAAGATATACCACGGCATTGGACGGTGGAAGGTGCTATCATAAAACTTGTGCCCAATTCTCATCTCTCATATAATCTAGTGCTTTAGTAGATATTCTTATGGACAATTCACGTCCAAAGCTCGGCTACTATCGTTATCTGAAAGAAAACTTTACCGACATACATGTGTAAATAAAACATTACCTAATTAGACTCTTCAACAGTTGCATATCGGAACAGTCATGGAGGTGCCTCTACGATGGACCCCAGCACAAAAAGAATGTAAGTGATCATTTTCTGGTTTGCTTTCTTATTTATACATGTATATATATTTTATATACGGTTTGCAATTTTCATCGTATATAGACCTAAGTAATTTTTTTGGTATTCCCGCGTTCAAATAAGATAACGTTGCCGTAAAAGTATTAATTTTGTTGGGAATTTGCGACCAAATTGAACAAATTTAAACAGAAGGAACCTTGTGCCATTTCATAAACGGAGAGAAGCTAAGTTTTTTTGAACAGATTGTTGATAATTATTATCACGTGTAGACCATAGGTACGCGATATCTTTGAACTTTAACTTTAACTCATCTTACAGTGTTTCACTTTAGTATATTCCAGCCATTGTATACGACATGTAGATAGTACCATAGCACTCTACTTTGTAGTCTTCAAGCACTGAATGCAAATTTTTTGCAAAAATTTTTAACTAAAAATTTTTATGACGTTATCGTGCTGAGTTTCAATTTTTCCTTCACTCTCCTGGAGCCCTCTTCGAGATGCGAGTTGAGTAGGTCCGCTCCTCCACTTTTCTTTTACAGATCATCAATAGGGACACCGAGAATAATTTGCTGCTCTCAGTGTCGTATGGGCGGATGGGGCAAGGCATACCACCTGCGCCTTCACGTGGTAAGTGTTGTAAGTGTCCCTTCAGGACCGGATGTGTGCTTCTTTTTTTGTGTGAAAGGCACGAATTTTTTTGTACATGACAGGCGGAAGCGGCAGGATTTCGTGGACCCCCCCCCCCACCCCCTCACTCTACGCCAATTGCCGCGGCGAGCTAGCGTACCGCCCTGCACTTCAACGGTGTCCGCCGAGTGATCTGTCAGCTCATGCTGGCAGTTAGGACTTTACGTTCAATTTAGTCACTCCATAGTTTCATAAGAGATTTTGCTCCAACAAAAATAACAAGAAGAAGCTAAACTGCTGGGATCAAATGATCAGGGTTCAACCTGATCACATAAGGGAAGTGTTAAATTGCGTGTGATACAGGAAAAGTCTACGGCAGTTTCAGTGAGTAACAAACTATTATTTTTTTTTTTTAGCCACATTCTACAAACCAGTCATTTACTTGATTAATTATAGTCTTTGCTCTTATCGAAATTATATTAAGAATCTCATTCAGACATGTAGACAACTCTGAATTTTAATTACATTTAATTGTAGATTCTATACTTTATTATAATTCTTTTCTGAAAAAGGATTTTGCTCTTTCCTATAGCAAGTGTTTCGTTTTGGAAGGGAAAAGAGAAGTTTTTTTTTTATTACACAAGTCTTGAATTATAAAAATACCAATAACTCCAAGTGCGTGCTATCGGATGAATTTTATAAAATTTGATAAACCTAACTGCTACATAAAAATGCATACTGTGTTTGATAATTTTCATAATTTTGATAATCAATTTGTTCCTCGAATCCCATATTCGTTACATAAAATTTATATTGTGCTTGGTAATTATAATAATCAATTTGGTAAAGCAATGAAAATGCGCGAAGTTGAGTAAAGGAATTTTTTTCTCACTTCGTGATAACATTTGACTTAAATTATAGTCTATTCGAACACAAATTCAAATGTATGTGTATATGTGTATTCCGCGTACCACACTATAATAGTAAACACGTTGTAAGACGTTGCAATTTTCATTCATTCAAGTGAATACAGTAGAAATAAAAAAATATATATATGTGTATATATGTATAATGCTTTGCTTTCTATGTGGTTCGTAAAATAATTTGAAATTATCTGTTACTATCCACTGTGTGAGAAATTTTGTTGTTGAAATTGAAATTTTTTTTGTTAGGCGCATAATGCCTTATTGTGCCAGACGTTGTTGGTTAATAGAAAAACATATACATATATGGTAATTTTAAATTTCCTCGAATATCTTGAATTATTGAAACGTAACAGAACTTAAATCGTTGATGTAAAATAAAATTATATTCAAAAGAAAGACGTACTTTCCAAGGTTACAAAAACAACCATTTGAAAACAATCCTTCAAATACCGACATCGAAATTCTATTTCATTTTATTAATAATTTTTTTGTATACCCTTTTGTGACATATATGTACATATATTCGAAAAAATAATATGGATTACGTGTAGTAAAAAGTGTGTGGAATAAATATCGAACAAGTTCTTCTTAAAAGTCTTCTTCTTTACTGAGAATATACGAGTCCAACACCCCCCTTAAACAACAACTTGGTCTCTTGAGAAAAAAAAAAGATAGGCATGACGTACACCATTATTCAATTACGTACATCCTAGTATTTATCGCAATATTATATGCTCTCTTCAAAATTTATAAAAAATATATAGGAACATGCAAGAATAGGCCGCTTAAAACCCTACACATAGAGAGACAAAGCGAGAATGTCGATAAAACCAAAAAGAAAGAGGAAGCCGAGGGCGCTCAATCTATAGTGTTCACTCTACGTTAGGCAACAAAAATAAAAACACAAAAAAAAACAAAAACAAAAATTTTCAAAAATTATAAATAAAAATAACTCTGTTTTCTTACAAGGAATTAGTAACAAGCTTTTTTCTTATCTTTCCTTTTCTTTTAATAAAAACGTAGAATATCTCCATGAATCTATGTATATGTACGCGTCACTAACGCTTAATAAAAATAATGCATGATTAATAAATATAACGGAAGGTCTCTGACAAGAGAGAAAATTGATTTGTATTTTATTTCATACTATTGATTATATCATAGTTAATTACATTATACTTTTGAAAATTTTTTATAATAAATAATCGATATAATATCTTCGTTAATTTTATTTTAATTTTGTACTTATGTTAATCTAAAGATAAAAAGAAAAATGATTAATATTAGCCTTGAATTTTTTATTTTCAATTTAAATTAAAAGGAAAATTTTGCGTTTAATTTGTGCGAAATCTCAACTCCTCCTGACTGCATCTTCTCCTAAGAAAGCACGGCCAGCGGGATTGCAACAATGGAGTTATTAGCTTTTAACCTATTCAGCTCACAGGTAATTTGTTCCCTTAGTAACTAAAAATACGGTAATTTTAAAGAAATATCGTCTAATTTCGGTATGACCTGAAAAGGTGATGAGCTAATGGGCCCTATTCTGTCGGTAAAATTTTATCATTTTATGTTATGTTATGCCTTAAAATAAAATATTTCCCTAAAATCCTATTCTGTACCAGAAATTTTATTTTATTTTATGCATCGTAACATAATATTTCCTGTTATGGAGCATAACATAAAAGAACCTAAGCAGCACATTTTAAAGATATTTTGACACATTTTATGAAAATTATATGCGTCAATTAACATTTGTTGTGCGAAAATTGTTTTAATTAAAAACTAAAATGTCCACCGCCATACATAAAAATTACAACTTTGTTAGAAATTGTAGAAATTCGCACCAGTGCAGTGTATGGTGAAATATAAAAAGTTAATTATATTTGCCTAGGTTTTAATTTTATGCAGAAGAGATCATAGGATACGATATATTCGCGATTCCTACGATCCATGTGAGTTGCCCAGCCTTAGGCTGCAAAAGTTCTTCCGGCTGGATAATTAATAAACTTCTTATATTGTGATTTGTAAACTTATTTTGCAAACTTATGAATAATTCTAATTTATACCCAAAATGTTGCGTTTTGAGAAAACAAATTCAAATACTTATAGAGTAACTATAGCCTCATACCGGAAAGACATTTATTCCGTTCACTTTGAATTATCATATTTTAGAACTTTTGCACCCAAAGTATCTCAAGAGCTATTAAGAAAGCAGCTGCTTTCATAAATGATAATTTAGTTGGTGATTTGATAGAGTATCACGCAAATGTCAATTGACCAGCTGTTCAAAAAGTAATAGAAAACATAGCAGAATGTACTAAATATTTTATGTTACGTGTTCATAAAAGAATTCATAATATAAATTTATGGAACCACGACAGAATACGAATTTTTAAAATATTTTATTTTCATTTTATGAAGAAGGGATTTTTTCGCCATAAAATAACATAAAATATTATTTTATGAAAAATTACAGAATAGGGCCCAATAACTGTTTAATGACTACAGTTAGCACATAGGGTGTAATAGGTAAAATTAAAGGAGATTCTGGGCTTTCGAAAATTTGTAACAAAAATGTACTATGCAGTCATCAACAAGCTGTCAGAGCAGAACGTTGACTGGGAAATAACTCGATCAGATTTATAGTTAATAGTGGTCAATAGTTAAGAATTAATTCCAAAGTGCTTAAAAAGCATACCGGTGTACAGCACAATAAGGAATTAAATTACAGAAAGTGAAGATTTCAAAACAACGAAAAGTGAAAGACACCAACAAGTACTATAAAGGCTTAGTTCGATAGCCCACCACGCAAACACGTGGTGGTATGAAAACAGTCAGGTTAGGTGGGGAATCTAACTACTAGAAAAACTTAACAATATCCAAGAACACAACAACACTGATACCAGCGAAGCTCAATATTTCTGAAAGCTTTCCGAAGTAACAACATAAGGTGCAACAAAAACATAAAGGAAGTATATTTTCTCACCTAGTTAAGTAAATATTTTTAAGATTTCAAAGTAAACTAAACTAGTAAGCACCCCACTTAGTAGGGGGCACAGCCACAAGAAAAAATGGCCCCGGGCCGGAAAATGGTGGATACTTTCACATTATAGGAAAAGCAAGAAAAGGAAAGGCGCCAGTGAGGCACTCGTAGAGAATTTCCCCACTCTAATAGAGAAAGCAAACAACACAGCCGATGAAGTTAAATTCATCACCATTCAATGTACGACACCTGAAAAAGCGTTAAAAGACGTAAACCCCTTTATACTCCGAAAGGCGGTAGTAGACATACCAATCAAGTGCTCGTATCATGATACCTACCAAGGGAATAATCTGCCTTGATTTCATTAAAAGAAGCAGATATCATGGAAGGGCTGAGAAGCTACGGGGTTGTGGAAGCAGTCCATATCAAAAAACGGATTAGCACTATGGAAGAAAACACTGGCCTGGTAATACTCTCCTTTGACCGTTTCTTCCTACCACGTAAAATATCCGTCGGATTCGAATTAGTTCAGGTTAGAGAATACATTCCTAATTCAATGAGATGCAGGAAATGTCAAAAACTAGGACACACCATCAAATGGTGTTCAGCAACGCAGGATATCTGCGCCTTCTGGCCAAATAACTCCCCCATGAACATGAAAATGGAGACACTCCGTCTTGCATAAACTGCGGCATAATGGGGCACCCGGCGACAGACAAAAACTGCCCAACATACTTCCAAGAGAAAGAAATTCTGGCCATTAAAACGAGGAAGAAGTGCTCCAAATATGGGGCCCTATTCTTGAATAACGAAGACAGATTCCGTATTCGTTATACTGTCAAAACCATTCGGAATCGTATTCTTGAAATCCGCATTCGTTATATACCGAACGCAAACCCTTCGTTATTTAACGAATGGGTTCAACCATTCGTTATGCCAAACGAAGAGTGAATCAGCTGCTACTTTACGAGTGGCAATGAGAGATAAAAGATGTGCCAAAATGTCAAATTCCCAAAGAACTAAAATAATTCAGTTTTTAGAGGAAAACCCGAAACTGAAATAGGACAATATGATAACTCTTTCAGTTCAAAAGATGCCACGGAATTGTGGAAAAAGTTAACAGCAGAATTAAATTCTATACCCGGAGCGCAAAAGGACTGGAAAAGTATTAATTTTTTTTATGATACATATTATATTCAAAACAAAGCTAATAGAAAATTTCCAGAGTTATCAGTAATTAAAATGTATGGTAAAAGGATAATCTGCGGTGCAAAAAAAAAAAATTTCATGTAACAGGCGAAGGTCCTCCTGCAAAATTTTTCCTATCCAGCGATGAATTAAGGGTGCAGGGACTGATTAACGATTGACGTAATTCAATTTCCATAGATTTTTCAACAATTTCAGACGCAAACAATAATGACAATTCACTACAGCTAGCCATTTTTTACACGTAATAATATACTAATTATAATTTATACAAAAATAATAAGCAAAACAAAAATATTATTTTAATTAAGTGACACAGCTGACTGTATTTAATTTGTAATTTGACAGAAATAATCTTACCACACTCGTTATGTTGACAAACTTTTTCACCACTTCGACTTTATAACGATGAGATTCAAGAATACGAACGGTGTATACGATTCGTTATCAACCATTCGTTATATAACGAATACGTTAAAACCATTCGTTATTCAAGAATAGGCCCCATGAAGCCAAAAAAGCCTATTTCCCAAATCGACCAACCACCAGTGCAAGGGTGCCACAGATTTCCTACTCTCACCAACTCAAACACTCAACAGACTTCCATGCTATATGCTATAAGCCAAATCACACAAGCACCCATAAACCGAAACACTCCAACAGAAAACAGTAACCAAGCAAACGTAAATATGCTATCCAACACCATGATCAAACCCCCTACCTCCACACCCAAAACATAAGCAAAACCTCAATAGAGACCTCAACTCCAACCAAAACACCCTCTCAACCATTAGTAATAAACAAAATAAACACTAAACCAACAAAGAAAAAGCCAACAAAATAAAGAAAACATTCCAATCCACCACCAATGAAATCAACCAACCATCCTTCAATCTCTCACCAGGAAATGCTGCCACTTCCTCTCAAACCCCCTCAACAAATGGCACCAAGCAGTGGAAACATTAATCAGGAAGCTGCAAAAATTAAAAAAATACTGCGGGCAGCCGCGGCATCATCTATCCCATGATCTTCTCCTAAACCCAGAACCCAACCAGGTTGGATGAACCATGACATCCTGCGTAAAATAAGAAGCAAAAACAGAGCTTGTAAGAAATTCCACCAAGCAGGAGCATAAGCTGCTCCACGGAAATTGCCTGCGAGTTCGCCCAAACTTGGTCGAGCTACTCGTCAAATAACAACTTCTCCCAAGATTTCCTCTTAAACAAACAAAGCTTCTCCTTAACGGACATACCCTATGTAGCGGATCCAACCCCATTAACCTGGAGGAACTCAATAATACCTTGAGTCTACTCAGAAGAACAACGCCCGATCAAGACAGGATCTCTTATAAAATGATTAAAGAAGCCCCTTTTTCATTCAAGCAGAGATACATATCTCTCTTAAACAATATCATTGACACAGGAACCTTCCCACAAGATTGGAAAATTACCATAGTTGTCCCAATCCCCAAAAGATCCAATTCTTCACACAATGTAAACGACTACAGACCCATCTCGTTGTTACCATGCCTCTCCAAAGTACTGGAGAAAATCATTACAAGAAGACTAAACTCCGTACTGGAAAATACACTGTCTGAAGTGCAACACGCATACAGACCGGGTAGAGGGACTATATCGCTCCTACATGAACTAGAAGAGAACATAGCAGAGGGACTTTCCTCGAAACAGCACGGGATAATCTTATCGGCTGACCTGGAGAAGGCATATGACCTTGTAGGTAAACACATAGTGGCTAAACGCCTAGCTGATTGGAGAATGGATGCCAAGTTCATCCGACTCACCCAAATCTTCTTAACCAACAGAAAGATACGGGTCAAGGTGAACGGCTTCCTATCCCCAATCTTCCCCCTGGACAACGGAGTTCCACAAGGCTCACCCTTATTAACCAGCATCTTTAAAGTTTACATAGACACTCTATGCTCAAAGCTTGAAGGCATATCTAATGTTAAAAGCCTCATTTACGCAGACAATCTTTTAATTGCAGGACACAGCCATGGACAGGAGGCTAACACACGGGTCAAGAGCGCTTTCAACCACGCCAACATCTGGGCCGACACCAACGGAGGGAGATTGAAATGGAACCTACAGGCCAACGTGATAGCCCAAGACCTGGATAAAATCCACAACCTAACCAGAACCCTGGCGTCCAGGAACAGAGGAGTTCCACCTAACAGCTTAGGTAAAATAGTCAAGGCCCTCGCAGACGGGAAAACCAATTACGGCCTAACAATTTATGGACATGCAGCCCAAACGGCCATACAAAAGGTGCAGGTTAAATTAAATAATATCGACAGAACAGCCATGGGAACATTCAGAACCTCACCTATAGAGGCCATGCACATCGAAGGAGGTTTCACAACAATGAAGCATAGAATAGGAAAAAGTGCGCTAAATATCACTGCAAAAGCAGTCACAGATCCTAGGAAACCGCTTCACAATAGAATAATGTACTATTTAAGTAATCCCCCACCCCGAATCCCATCCACTCTAAATAAGTCCGTTTCCATAATACTGGAGCGTGGCATCCCAATACCTACTATCCCAGACTCCACAGTCCTAGACCCCATCCCTTACTGCCATCCCCTTCATAGACATTTCCAAATGACACTTAACACACACAAAAAGGACGAGACACCGACAGAACTATACAGGAAAAAATTCCTCCAAATAAGGGAAAATTTCAAGGACAGCGATTTCTGGTACACTGATGCCAGCGTCTCACCAGATGGCACAGGAGCAGCAGTGGTTAGACAAAACTATGAGGCATGGGAGACAGTTTATACAGCAAAGCTCCACCTGGAGACCCAATCACAACCTGCTGAGCTGCACGCAATTTCAGCAGCCATCCGAATAGCCAGGACAAAGGATAAAACAATCGCCATCTGCACAGACTCTAGAGCAACCTTAGAAGCGATAAAAAACAGGAAAAACGACTGCCCACTCATCCAAGGCAACCAGAAACGTCCTCCGAAACTCTAAACTAACGCTAATATAGATACCTGGACATGATGGCATCACTGGGAATGAAAAAGCCGATGTGCTTTCCAAAAATATCGCTAGGAACCTGACTGAAGTAATGACAATACCAGTAGACCCGAGATTGCTCATAAAAACTGGCAAAAGAGAGCTGAACAGAAAGAGGCAAGCAGAATGGAATCGAAACGACACCTTTCTACGAACCCACTGGCCCACAATAGGAAAACCAAATTACAACACCGACCTCAGCAGGAGGCAAGCCGTAAGCGTAACCACAGGACATATAATAGGAATATCCCAAAGACCCACCTGCTCAACCTGCCAAATCCCATTAACCATATGCCACCTACTGACAGCCTGCCCCACATCCCAGAACATACTGCGCGGCTCGGACCTCAGCTCCATCCTCGACCCAGCTCAGCCCAAAACTCCCATTTATTCCAACTACTCACCCACCTAAATATCCCACTCCCAATCTAACACCCATAGGATAAGGAATCATAGAACTAGAAAAGATAGGTAAAATAAACAGATGTAATCCTAGCATAAGGTAGGCTAAGTATAGAAATTAAGGAATTATATAATTAGAGGTAGAGCGCCATATAGTCAAGGAACCGAGTGCGCATAAATAGGTACGTAACCATTCATGTTCATGTAGCAATATTAAATAAATAAGTAAATAAATAAAAATGTATGTTAGTGGGGACATTTAAAAAAAAACATTAAACATAATTTATAAAAGCTCCGGAGTGGGAAGGGTTACGGGGGTGGTTTAACATTCATAGGAAGACCTTAAGGTTCTGCATATAATGCCGTCTTAAAGTAGGCCGTATACGCTGTACTTTCTAAGGAATATGGTGTTTAATGAAAAAAGAGCATATTCTACTAATCACTCTGTAATTTGGTAGGATGACATTTTTCCCAAATTCCTCCCGTACATTTTTTTACTTGTCTGACGAGAGGAATGGAATGATTTGGCAAAATATAGTCATATTAATCTGGGACACCCTGCATATAGGGCGTTTCGTTCATAGATGATAGAAGACTGTAAGCAAAAATCATATAACTTATATATACAGGGTGTTCCGTAAATGTCTTTAATCCTTTAAGGGGATGAAAGTAGAGGTCATTTGGGTCAAAAAAGTCTAGATACTTTTATATCGAACTCCACTTGGTTTTCGAGTAAATCGATAATATCCATTTTCGAGATTTTGTATACCTTGTCAGAGTAATTTCGTTATAAGTTCTATTGTAATTAATGGATTGTGACGTTCAAACTTTTATTTAAAAGAACACATATTGGCCTTTCTAAAAATGTATAATAAGTTATAATTGTGCCTTCAATTATTAAAAAAAAAAAGTTATCTCTAGAATTTTTGATTTCACCAAAATTTTTGTCGCGCTTCAGTGTACATTTATTCGAAATATCACCATTGCACGAACTTGGGAAAATTATGAAAAAATTTGCGAATTATGTCCCCTTTCCAAAATGACCTCCCTAAGTGCTATCACAAATAACAATCAAAAGTTATACGCAAACATTTGGAAGATGTACCCATCGAGGTAATCTTCAGTATTTTCATAGGATTCTATCTCCTCCTACGGTGTTTAACCTACGGCAACCATTTATATGTCATTGTACGGGAATCTGAATGGCTATTAGATAGGGTACTTTTCTATTTCGAATTTCGAAAAAACACTTTTTTACCAAACTTGATATTTACGTAGATTTCGTTATTCCGCATAATCATTTTTGCGGGAGGGGCAAGTACTGGGAGGGGCTTGGGTTCAAAGTTTCAACTTTAAGCGGCTATATTTGAATAAAAACCACCAAAAATGTCTTTTCCATTTATGAATTTAGCTTACTTGCTAGAACAATGCTTGGTTGAGAAAATATAGCCGCTTAAAGTAGAAACTTTGAACTCCCGCCCTTCCCAAAAAACTGAGGATGCGGAATAACGAAATCTACGTAAATATCAAGTTTGGTAAAAAAGTGTTTTTTCGAAATTACCCCCTCCATTTTCGAAATTCGAAATAGAAAAATTCCCTATCTAATAGCCAGTTCAGATTCCTGTATAATGACATATAAATGGTTGTAGTAGGTTAAACACTGTAGGAGGAGATAGAATGCTACGAACAAACTGAAGATTACCTCGATGGGCACATCTTCCAAATGTTTGCTTATAACTTTTGATTGTTATTGTTGATAGCACTTAGGGAGGTCATTTTGGAAAGGGGACATAATTCGCAAATTTTTTCATAGTTTTCCCAAGTTGGTGCAATGGTGATATTTCGAATAAATGTACACTGAAGCGCGACAAAAATTTTGGTGAAATCAAAAATTCTAGAGATAACGTTTTTTTTTTTTTTTAAATAATTGAAGGCACAATTATAACTTATTATATGTACATTTTTAGAAAGGCCAATATGTGTTCTTTTAAATAAAAGTTTGAACGTCACAATCCATTAATTACAATAGAACTTATAACGAAATTACTCTGACAAGGTATGCAAAATCTCGAAAATCGATATTATCGATTTACTCGAAAACCAAGCGGAGTTCGATATAAAAGTATCTAGACTTTTTTGACCCAAATGACCTCTACTTTCATCCCCTTAAAGGATTAAAGACATTTACGGAACACCCTGTATAAGTTATATGATTTTTGATATAAGACTAACAATTTAGATCAAGCCATGTGAGATCCGATTTTTTCATATGTACTCCACTCCGACAACACTGAGAATTTCATTACTGTTGTTAAACTAACTGCAGCATTATTTGTTTCTTTTGGTGATAGCCGAATAGTGTAGCCACCTAACAAAAACCCAGAATTTTGTGTATTATTCCATTTTTCTGTCATACTTCACGGGTTAAATAATTAAAAAAGTAGAGAAGTGATGCCCGTCATGTAAAAAACTGCCTTCCTTATGTGCCAAATCGAAATTTATAAACATAATGGAATGGACCTTTGAGTAATACATCAGACATAATGACAAAAGTCAAAAATGTTGAGAAGAAAAGTGCAGTAGTTTATCGTACATATTATGTTGTGGCATTTACCGCTGTCGTGTCTTTTCTGTTTCCTGCGATCTCTCACTTTTGGATTTTGTGTAACAGACTTTTGTATTAAGTGTGATTCCGATTTTTGATTCTTATCGCAAAAACTTTTTTTGATAAATAAATTTAATAAAATTATTTAGAAAATAAAACCTATTCTCACAGAGATTAAAATTTATTTCAGATATCATAAGAAACAGTAAGTTTATCAATTTATCATGTTCTAGATTTCAACGAAATTAATCTGGGTAAAAGAAGTGTAACGAATGCCTTCAGATCGTAATCTTTTATTTCTGCATAGTTGTTTTCAGTAAATTGTTCTTATAAAGTTTGAGTTTTATAACTGATAATGAACTCAGCCTCATGCTTTTAATTTTGAAAAATAAGTTACAAGTTATTTTCAAAACAGATTGGTAATTTTTCTTATCTTTATACATTATGAATGTTGTTATTGAAAGATACAAGAATAAATATTGCTTATTTTGCTCTAAACAATGTTTAAAAAAATAAATCAAACAGAAATTTTCATATATAGTATATAACGAGTTAATATTCGTGTTTTCTGGCACCTATAAGTTATAGAAAGAGCTTCCTTACTTCAAAAAATTTTAATTTGATACTACATTGCAAGTTACATTAATTGTCTAACATTATTTGACTTGACCTTTGTGATATAAGGAAAATGCTCAGTTTTTAAGGTATTTGTCCATAAGAGTTGAAAGAAGATGGAGAGATTTTTTAATCAATTATACTTAAGGATGAAAGTGCGACATTACAATTAGTCTTTTAGATATCGCGTAAAATACCACAATTGACTGGTTAAAACATTAAGTAAGCCTAAACCAACAAGAATTTTAAGGTTGTCTTCTCATCTATAGAAGCACTAGCCAGACACGATAATACATAGGTACATTAATATATTTTTCATTTCCGTTCAAAATGGACTGTGCTCTACATACATACTATTTCTGTGTTAACAAACAAGATAAACATATATGTATTTCAACACAACTTTACTTACCCTTCACTGTCCAATACTTCTCGAAGTGTTGCAGTGGTAATGATATGATCATCACATTTAACCCAAATATCTTTTTGATGTCTTACATAAGCGGTATAGTGTCCAGCTTCTAAGTTTCCAACATGGTTAATCACAGCATAAAGAGAGTAGCGATAATCGCTGTGATCATGACAGTTATCAGTTTTCTGGGACATAAATGGTGACATATCTAATTCAGCAGGGAATGATATAAAAGTTGTAATTTTTTTATCAATCTGAAAGTGAGCACAAGAATTTATATACAACTTAATCGAAAATATTTACGGTAGAACTTACAAGACTAGAATGTTCGATCCGTTTAAGGTGAAAACTTGCAACAATAGGAAGTGTTCGCATGGACAGCTGCTTCGTTGATTCCTGATAGCTTTTGCAACTGGAACACTTGATTTTTGCACTAGATCCCAAATGTTCAGCACGTGTAAAACGTTCTAAGCAATCAACTAAACTTTTTGGTGGACCACTACCTTGATGTGCTTCACCTAAATCTAATGAGATATCCCAAAATGGATCAATCGTAGTAGATACGCCTTGACATGCTTGGCATACAACATCACTCTGTAAACCTCCAGTAAATATCTGATCAATGATACAATTACATTGTGTTGGACATGTTTGACTTTTGGTAGAGGAATTTTTATCACCACCCTCGTTTTGAGAGTTTTCACAATGTCTGTGCAGAACATCTAATGTAGCTATAAAAAATTCATGAGCGTCCTGTTGTTCATAGCCAGCTAAATGACGAGCATGATTCCATATCAAATGCAACAATCGATGAAGGGATAGGGGACCACTAGCGCCCGAGTAGAATTCTTGGAATAACCTAGATACTTCACACACTAAACACTTCAGGGATGATTTTATGCTACATTCATGTCTCTCGGATAGAAAATAATCCCTGAGGAGGGGTGTGTGAATTAAAGCCTGGTAAAAAAATAAACGAGTGATAAGTACAACTTTGAATGAAAACAAGTGATAAACAAAACTTACCTGAACAATGCAATTCATAAAACATGTCGCACCTAAGTTTAGTAAACCACGCAAGCCAATAAATGATAAAGGCGATACATGTCGTCTTCTAGGATGCTGAAGTAATAAATTAACTTCTGTCTGTGATGGTGACCAAGGTCGCCATGATATACTTTTATTTAGACTTCTAGCTTCTTTTCGTAGATGATTTTCGGCAATTAATTGGCATGGTTGATCATATATGAAATCTTTACAGGCATTGCAGTATATCATTCCGTAGCAAAGTTCTAGCGCTATTATGTGCTTATTCGATTTTAAATGCTCCAAAATATGATCCCCCTTACATCCAAAGTAAATGCAATGCAAACATGAATACAACTGTGGTCCGGAACTCCCACAAGAATAACATAAGCAGGATAGAGCCTGAAAAACGAATACAATTTTCTATTGAAATACAACTAACAATATAAGACATCGTATATACTAGCTCCTAACTGAATACAAAATAAAATAATAATTGATGCTTTGATTACTTTTGTATCAAATTAGTTTTTTCCTACTCATTAAAACTTAAAATGTATATTCGCCAGTTTTAGAGATGCAAGTACAGCGGGGGCACCCGAACATCCAACATTTATACCATGTTCGGATGTAAGGAGCGTACGGACTATAGTATGTAGATAATTTAAAAGGCATTTTGCAAAATAAAACAAAGTTTTTTGTATTTGAAAGTAATGGTTTAATCACGTAAAAATCCTTGCAACTGGTACCGATACTTCCGATGCCTCCTATTATTCTTCGTTTTCACTGTCGTGCTCATTTATTACTTGTCTTACTATGTCATCACCAGTTAAGGGCTCCTGACAATCAATATCACCATTGCTACAAAGAAATTGTTAATCTTTGCATAGATAATGTTTATTAGCAAAAATTGTTATTTTTTAATGTTTCTTAACATATTTAATTACTTGTCTCTTAACACCATTTATCCGATACATGTAATTTGGTAAGTAGCCATTTTTAATTTTATGTACAAAGAATAACATATTATAAAACACTCTTTGCCTAACACTCATCCATTTTAATGTCTCCAACATCCTTCTCAATGATGTACATATATCTACTGCATCGTAATAGAATTTTCATACCCTTATTCTGTAGTTTCTACTTATTGTAAACAGACGCAGTACTGAAAATGGGGTTTTACTATTGTGTTATGAATATGTATTACTGACTGTGATGTAATACTCTTACGTATTCTTTTTAAAACATTTACTTTTTTTGGAAATTTTTTTACAAATATAGTTCACATGGCTTTTAAAATTTAAATTCTTATCTATTACAACACCCAAATATTTTATTTCTTTTAATTTTTCAATAATTTTACCATTTATGGATACATTAATAACATTCACAGCTAACATTTTAGGTTTTTCCACATTCAACTTTAATTTGTTCATACTTAGCCATTCGTTTACTTTGCTGAGATCATCATTCAACTTATTAACAGACGAATCATAATTATCGCCAGATATGTACACAAGAGTATCATCCGCAAATAAGCATAACTTGGAGTTTTCTACCACATTGTGATTAATTCCAGTACTGATCGCTGTGGCACTCCAATGTTGACTTCAATTTTTTGAGATCTGAAGTCATTGACTTTTGTTATGAAACTATGTTGAGTGATTGACGACTGGACGTTAAGTCCCGACTGCCAGCATGAGCTGACAGCGGTGACTGCAGGGCGGAACTTAACGTCCAGTCGTCAATCGCTCAACATAGTTTCATAACAAAAATGGCCCCACGTTGGGCGCCATTTTTGTTATGGAACTATGTTGAGTGATTGACGACTGGACGTTAAGTCCCGACTGCCAGCTTGAGCTGACAGATTACTCGGCGGACAGCGTTGACTGCAGGGCTGCACGCTAGCTCGCCTCGGCTATTGGCGGAGAGTGTGGGGAGGTTCCACGAAAAATCTGCCGCTGCCGCCTGCCATATACAAAATCTGCGCATTCAATGCATCTAAATGCATATGTCCACGGTCTCAAAAGCTTTTCTCAGATCTAAGAATACAGCAACAACGAAATTTTCGTTATCAATTTCTTCTTTCCTTCAGTTTGTATTTTGGCTGCCTTTTCTAAAATCTTTTTATATATGTCCATGATATTTATATGTCTAAAATTTTCAAATTTATAACATTTTTAATTGGTATCACAACAGATTTTTTCCAATTCTCTGGAAATTCGCTATTATAGAATGATCTATTAATAATATACAAAAGCGCTGGTCCTAAACTTTCAACATTTTCTTTCAGAGTTCAACCTTCAGTAGATTATAATCTCTTTCCTTATTCATTTTATTAAAAATTTTATTTAATTCAGTAAAGCTCACATCTCCAAATCTAAATTTAGATTCCACTTCCTTCAATGTTCATGATATTGTATGTAACTAATCGATGCATTGATTTCCTGAATACTTTGTACAAAAAGTGTGTTGAATTTTTCTACTATATCTTCATTGTTTTTATAACATTCATCATGATGATATGTCTTTTATCTGTTTTTAGTACAAATTTTTTAATCTTTTTCCACATTTATTTCTTGTCGAACAATTTGAATTTTTACAAATTCTGGGTTTTTGGCTTTTATATTGGCTTTATATATATTTCGTAACTCTTTATATTTATTCCTGGTATCTTCCCTACTAGTTATTCTTGTTACTTCGTATAGTTGTATTTTCTTATTTTAGCCTTCAATGATCGTAGTTCTTCACAATACCCACTATTATCTATACAAATATTGATAAGCTTTTCGTGAGAGAAATTTGTGACTATGCTCTCTAATTTATATGAAAATTGCGCGGCATTTACTTTGACAGATCCTTAGCCTAGTATCGAATTAAAGTCACTTTCTCTAATAGCAATTCTGAATCTTTCGTTTTTATATTTTAAGGGGTTCACAAGTGTGACTGATTCAAAGAAAAAATTTTTTTTTTCATAAATATCATCCAAATATAGTGCAAATATATGGGTAAAGTAATTTTCCGATATTCGGATCCGTTCGAAAGTTACAGCGTTAAACAGAACAGGTATTTGCTACGCGCGATCGGGCATCGGACCCCTTCTCTTGCGTTTCGGTTTCTTACCTGAGTCCCTTTAATACAAACATAGGTATAAATGCACAATGGAGGAGCCGTTATATCTTTAAACTCATTTCCTGTTTCCAATACAACGGTTAGTTTAGTCTTAATTAGCACCTAGTGTTTAAATTTTATTGGTGATAATCGTATTTAAACTTTTAAACGCGTTTTTCTCAAAACTCTGTTTTTCTAACTGATCTCCACGTTATCTCAAAAACAGTTTTACCGATTGCTTTGAAATCTTAACGGTAGATTCGGCACATGTATAGTCATCGGGTGAACTAAAATAATGCAGAAATTCCGACCCGTTTTTTTTTCATAACAAAATAATCGAAAAAAATCAAAAAATTTGAAAATTAGTTTTCAAAAACATGTCAATTATTCAACTTTTAATATTTTCGAATAATTCTAATTCATTCGATAGTCACAGTTTTATAGATTGAAACGCCGTTTGGTTATTTGATTTCAGATAGCCAATTATCCGGGATCATAGAGACCATCGACAAACTTTTTTACGACATGGGTGCCTTTGTAGGGTGCAATGCACAAAGTTCAAACTTCTATATTTTTATTGTTCGTCAAGACAAAATCCCACAAAAAGCTTAAAAAAACAGGCCGTCTCACTTAATTTTGCTTTTGTTTTGTTTTATGTTATACTTATTTTTATGTTATTTGGATAGTTTCACGATCACTTATTTTTAAATCACTTTGTATATTGTATATTACCACTTGAAAATCTATACATTGCACTAATCGTCCAAAATCCAAAACCTATTTCTGCGTCATCGATATCTAGAGTCAAATGAGTTTCCGAAAGTACAATTAACTCGATTTTTTTATTTGAAATTACTTCACTTAATTCATTGTAATTATTTAATAACCCTTGTATGTTAAAGTAGACTATCTTGATATCCTTTAATTGATAATACTGAATTCTTTTCATTTCAGTTTTTGAATAACGCAGATAAACTGGACATTTTACATCACTCGCATCATGGTCACAATTTATATCTATATTTAACCTATTTTTCGTATTTTTTTATACATTCTTACAGTCTTTTATATCATGATTTTTTTTTATCACATTTCGGTTAAGTTATATTATTTTTACAGTCTTTACTCGTATGCTTGTATCCATGACATTTAAAACATCTTAAAATATCGAACTCTTCATAAACTACACATCTATCCCAATCAATATTTATTTTACCCATTTTCATAATATTATGGAATACTTCACTATCCACCTTTATGATTGCATTATATGAACTATAAGTCTTATTTGTTTTGTAAATCTTAATAGCTTTTATCATACTTCCAACAATAATATTTTTTTTTAAAGTTGTTTTTAAAATCATTCTCACTCAAAACCGCACTCTTTCCACAAATTTTGATTTTCGGTTTTTTTTTTCAATACTAACAACTCCATCTCCATTTCATTCGCATCAAAAACAATTGTTTCCGTTAATTCACTGATTAATTTTATTTTGTTTAGCATGCACTTATTTTTAAAAATTTTAAAGTTTTAGAACGAAACACGTCTGGTCGCAACGATCTCACAATATTGTGTTCATCCACTTCTGAAAAGCCTTTGTTATGAAAAATACAATTACATTTATGATAATTAACAGGTCAACAGCTGTTTAATTTGGCGGCTTACCTACTTACATATTACGTGTATTTATATGCATTCTTCAGCAAACGATATCGTTTTGACGACGTGGTTTTACCATGCATTGTAGCTTAGAGGCATTAAAACCCACAAAAAATGGTAAAATTTGAAACGCCACGCTACAGTAGATAAAACAAAATGGCGGAACGGAGCGCGGCGGACGTCAATTGATACATGTAGCTCCTAAAATGTATGACATGGTACTTGGTACTGCGAGTCGCTGAGAAACGGCGGTTGCGCAAGGGAAGGGGGTCGTTCGGATTAGCTGGGGTTCGTACTATCAAGCAGAGTAAGGAAACACACACTAACGTGCGCACACGAAAGACTCATTAGTATGTACGACTCATGTGCACGTTCACTTTTTAAAAATTCATGTGCGGATGTGTGAGTGCGCTAATGCGCACGCGCCCATGAGTGATTAATTCAAAATAAGAAAGCGCACACGAAACTTTCGCAATCTTGTGCACACACAAAAATTCTCATTACTCACGAGTGAGTAATTCAATATAAGAAAGCGCAGTGCACTCACGAAATTTCTCACTGCTTATTACTCACAAGTGAGTAATTACGGGGAAGAAAACGCACAAGAAATTCCTCTTTGCTTATTTCCAACTTGTGTGTGCAATTTCATTTATGAAATACCTACAATATGTAGAAAACGTGTATAATTTATACTTAAATGCTTATTCGCCTTATAGAAGATACAGATGTGTAAGGCTGAAGGGTTTTATAAGGGAATTTGACTTTCGCAAATTTCAAAAGCGGTCCCTGCCTACCTTCATAAACGTCCAAATTACTTGTAGAGGTCGACATGTGAATCCTAAACTATTGTTCTATTGCCCGCCCGTACAGCTGAAAAAGTAAAAACCTTGAATTATTTATAATTTCTATCCTTACTGATAGGTGCAAAACGCATTTTGATAGGTGACAATCACTCCTCGACTATTCTTTTAAATATTTTAATTACCAATCACCGCCACACCTGTTATGGTCGTAGCATACTGCATGTAGCAATATGCTATACTGAGACGATTTGCACGCATACGGCCGGCCCATAGCCACATGAACGGCGAAGAAAGACGCGCTGAAGACCGCCGAACAAAAAGAAGAAGAGTGTAGACATCCGTCTTGTGGTCGTCATAAAAGTTACGCTCGTGAAAAGACGTATATAGGTATAAAATCGTGAATGTCCTTGTGGCATCGTGCTCGAAATTGAATATATTCAGGTGAATTTCAATAATGTTTTAACATCCAGATAATTTATCTTAACATATTTTTTTGAATAAATTCAGCAATTGTGAATAAGACCTCACAAGCCGAACAAGGTGAAAGGTCAAGTATATCATCATGATAATTCAGAGACTGTTATGGTCGTAGCGTACTGCATATTAGCAGTATGCTACACTGAGAATTACTGAAGCAGGTATGCCAGCCGCCTGCAAACCGACCGCTCGCACGCACCACGACTCGAAGAATTTTTGCCTGCTGGTGGAGAAGAAGAAGACAATCATCTCTGTCTTTTCAAGCGTTCACACCGTGAAGTAAGTAAAAAGGTGAGTCGAATGAATCGAAACTTTTCCGAAGGCATCGGGCAACGAATCAACCCCGCACGTAAGTCCAAGAGATTTTTTGTCACTACTAGTTTCCAAATTTCAAATAGTAAAAATATTCCCCTTATTAGCAGGAGAAAATTCGCATGCAGGAAGGCAGACCATCTGCGCCTTCAATGTGGTGTAGGTAAGTGACGTAAAGGTCCCTTGAGGACTGTATGTGTGCCGGCGTTTTGGTAAATAGGCACGAATTTTTTTTGATTATGGCAGGCGGCAGCGACAAGTTTTTCGTGGAACCTCCCCCCTCCGCCAATAACCGAGGCGAGCTAACGTGCAGCCCTGCAGTCAACGCTGTCCGCCGAGTGATCTGTCAGCTCATACTGGCAGTCTGGACTTCACATCCAAGCCAATCACTCAACATAGTTAGTTCCATAACAAAATGACGCCCAATGAGGGGCCACCTCAGTTAGACTTCGGTAGTCTAAGTATAACTTGTGCTGAGGACTGCGATTACTTCGAGATATGGGCATTTGGCTTGTAGCTAAATAGCCTGACTCGGTAATCTCACAATCAGTGGAAGTTACATGCGGACATGAGTCTAATTAGTTTGTGATTTGACTTTTTCTTGTAAAGTAAAGGTTTTTGAAAGTTTTGATATTTTGATTTTTGAAAGTTGATTGAGTAAAGTAAAGTAACGTAACGTTTTAAAGTTTTTGAAAGTTTTTGAATTGAAGTTCGACTCTAGGTTTGACTTTGGTCAAGCCTCGAGTGTGAACAGGTGTCTAGTTTTTGAATTTTTTGAATTTTGTTTGAACGATCTTTCCCGCTGGCCTTCTGCCATGGAAATGGTAGGTGGCCTCACCACAATTTTTTTTTACTGTGTCCTCACGGAGACATGTCTCTGTTAGCCGATTGGCTGGACAGAGTCGTGAATCTGTGAGACGACTTTTGGCTTTCAGCTAACTAGTTGACCAGATTCATGACTCTGCCCAGTTGGAAGGTTAGCTGGACATGACAATCAGGTGAAGAGGAAGGAAAGAGTTGTTGGGGGATGGAAGTGATGCTGGAGACCTTCAGTAATCAGGAGTTGGCATACTGCTAACTGCCTGGCTGAAGAATCTCTAGTATCATTTTCAGTCTCTAGCTTCTCCAACCCGACTCTCTTCCCAGATTTCTGTGAGAACTCAAATATTTTTCATGCACACATTCACGTCGCTTGCTTACATTCTATTTCTGACCTGTTTAGAGAAAGCGGCCTGGAGACTTTTATGTTTGGAGAGTTAGCCCCTGGAGAGTGAGGGAGGAATTAGTACGATTTTGAATTTCTGATTTTTAATTGAATTTAGCTATTAGAATATTTTTTTGAACTGTAGACTGCAGTGTCTGTTTGGCTTTGAATACTGTTAGTAATTCGTACCTTGTTACTGAATGTGAACTTAAGCTTCGTCCGATATTACTGCTTCGACGAATTAACTTGATGGAATTTCGCCCATGTTGCAAAGTTTGGCGACCTCGATTATTTGATTGTATTTTTTTTGAAATTTTAATTTTGTCTTCCTGGTAACTCGATCTTGGAAGACTTCTGCGAACATTCGATTTTTTTTTTTCTTTTTGGACTTCTTGGTATTTCTTCCAAACCCTTGGGAGGTTTTGAAATCTTGACTGTACGATTGACAGATTGCATCATGGTGGGGACCGTGAGAACACCCGCTTCCAAGACAGACAGTGTGAATAGGTTGCCTGAACAGTGCTCTATCTGTCAAGATAGAGACTGCTCATTCGAACGAAAGCCTGTTAAGACTGTATGTGGGCACGTGTTCCACAAAGCATGCTTGCGCACGTGGATAGGCGAACAGGAAAATTGTCCAAACTGTCGGCGTCACCTTACCCAATATGATTTTACCGAATATACGGGAGAAGTTTCAAAGAAACCAAAGTTGAAACCTGTCAATAACGAGCGTAATCGCACAGGCATTTGAGTTACCAACCCCATTGACTATGCCATCAGGTAGTCGAAGATCTCTATCACCTGGGATGTCAAATCCGCATTCCACGACCTTTTCCCATCTTAACTCGCGACGAAATAGCCCACTGCCTTCTGGCATTGGACAGAACTCAGCAGCGACTGAAGCCCTGCTGGCAGGTCTGCGCATACAGCTGCAGGACTTGGTTCGAGAAGGCCTCGAGCAGAGCTTGAATGCATTACGGACTGAATTGGCAAGTAGCGTCCGACAGCAAATATCAGCTGCAATTCCACCAGTTGATTTCTCACGGCCACCTCTTTCTATGCGTGAACTGATACCGCCGCACGATTTCAACGACACACATAGGCAGTCGTTTAACAGACCGGCATCACCTCTTGGTCAGCTTCATCTCATCGTATCCCGGCAAGCGTAGCACAACGACGTTCTGGCAGTCCCATCCGCAGATGGAATATCTCCTATAGTGGCTACAGCTCTCGACTTACTGTCGACGAATTCGTGTTCAGAGTAGAAGCACTGACTTACTCGGCACTAGACGGAGACTTTGAACTCATGGTAAGACATATGACCACTCTGCTTTCTGGACCAGCAATGGATTGGTACTGGTCTCTCCTGAGACAAAATTCTACACCCTCGTGAAAATATGTAAAAGCAGCTCTTCTAGCTGAATGGAGAGTACCTAAAGACGACCTCAAGGTCAAATTCCAATTGATGCTGAGGAAACAGAAAGCAGGGGAATCAGAATCATTTGACGTGTACCAACAACACCTGGTATACTTACGGAACCAATTGCAAAACCCTTTGCCAGACGTCGAATTTCTGGAAATAGTCAAGTCCAACCTATTGCGGGAGATCCAAAATAAAATTTGCTCGCATCCCACAAACACCATCCACCAACTAAGAGTCTTGTGACTCAAATACAAGCTACACAGCAGTGAATCTCGACAGCAGGCAGCTGGAATACTTATCGTAGCCCCAGGTCAGCGAGGTGAATGAGTGTCGTCCAACTGATGGTGAACAGCACATGTCACATGAACGCAGTAAGGAAGCAGTGGTACTAGCCGCTTTTACAGCACCACAGAACGTTATCAGTTGGAACTGTGACCAGCCCGGTCACTTTTACCAAGACTGCCGGCAGGAAAGACAAGTTGTGTTTTGCTATGGATGCGGACGCAAAAAGGTCTTCAAGCCAGACTGCAGCAGACGGGTCGGGAATACCACCACCTTTTCTCGACCAGCGTCAACGTCACGCGCACAAGCTGCAATGAACACTCCAGTTCAAGCCTTGAACAAGGAGGAAGATCCGCTCCATTAGCAGACTTTGACGATGAACCGCTGAATTGTCCACTGATATCAGCAAACCCCTTGATAGTACAAATATTTCGCTGATAGAGACGGAGAACCTGATAGACTTCTCCGCAGATCTTCAAGCTCCCATTTCCACTTCTGGGGAGCACATGACACTATTAGACACTTCTTTGGAAGAGTCTTTAGTTTTCGATGTCCCGATAACACCGACAGCACCTGTAGCTGACAAAGTTACTGAGCGGGCGGTTCGGCCTCCTGCCATCTCTGTATTAAAACGGCCACCAAGTTCTGTTATGACGAGTAGTCGTGAGCCTGTTTTAAATCCGCTGACGCCGTATCACACGCGCCTGCAGAATTATAATGCAGTAAGAGACCGAATTTCTCCTCAGTAGTGGAGTTAGCTGACATTATGTATCCTGACCTGGATATGAGACCAAGAAAGAAAAGATCTACCATTCATTGGCGGGAATACTGTCGACGGATGAAACTGGAAAGAAGAAAACTGGCACAGATTTCCGTGCATGTAGCAATATGCTATACTGAGACGATTTGCACGCATACGGCCGGCCCATAGCCACATGAACGGCGAAGAAAGACGCGCTGAAGACCGCCGAACAAAAAGAAGAGTGTAGACATCCGTCTTGTGGTCGTCATAAAAGTTACGCTCGTGAAAAGACGTATATAGGTATAAAATCGTGAATGTCCTTGTGGCATCGTGCTCGAAATTGAATATATTCAGGTGAATTTCAATAATGTTTTAACATCCAGATAATTTATCTTAACATATTTTTTTGAATAAATTCAGCAATTGTGAATAAGACCTCACAAGCCGAACAAGGTGAAAGGTCAAGTATATCATCATGATAATTCAGAGACTGTTATGGTCGTAGCGTACTGCATATTAGCAGTATGCTACACTGAGAATTACTGAAGCAGGTATGCCGGCCGCCTGCAAACCGACCGCTCGCACGCACCACGACTCGAAGAATTTTTGCCTGCTGGTGGAGAAGAAGAAGACAATCATCTCTGTCTTTTCAAGCGTTCACACCGTGAAGTAAGTAAAAAGGTGAGTCGAATGAATCGAAACTTTTCCGAAGGCATCGGGCAACGAATCAACCCCGCACGTAAGTCCAAGAGATTTTTTGTCACTACTAGTTTCCAAATTTCAAATAGTAAAAATATTCCCCTTATTAGCAGGAGAAAATTCGCATGCAGGAAGGCAGACCATCTGCGCCTTCAATGTGGTGTAGGTAAGTGACGTAAAGGTCCCTTGAGGACTGTATGTGTGCCGGCGTTTTGGTAAATAGGCACGAATTTTTTTTGATTATGGCAGGCGGCAGCGACAAGTTTTTCGTGGAACCTCCCCCCTCCGCCAATAACCGAGGCGAGCTAGCGTGCAGCCCTGCAGTCAACGCTGTCCGCCGAGTGATCTGTCAGCTCATACTGGCAGTCTGGACTTCACATCCAAGCCAATCACTCAACATAGTTAGTTCCATAACAAAATGACGCCCAATGAGGGGCCACCTCAGTTAGACTTCGGTGGTCTAAGTATAACTTGTGCTGAGGACTGCGATTACTTCGAGATATGGGCATTTGGCTTGTAGCTAAATAGCCTGACTCGGTAATCTCACAATCAGTGGAAGTTACATGCGGACATGAGTCTAATTAGTTTGTGATTTGACTTTTTCTTGTAAAGTAAAGGTTTTTGAAAGTTTTGATATTTTGATTTTTGAAAGTTGATTGAGTAAAGTAAAGTAACGTAACGTTTTAAAGTTTTTGAAAGTTTTTGAATTGAAGTTCGACTCTAGGTTTGACTTTGGTCAAGCCTCGAGTGTGAACAGGTGTCTAGTTTTTGAATTTTTTGAATTTTGTTTGAACGATCTTTCCCGCTGGCCTTCTGCCATGGAAATGGTAGGTGGCCTCACCACAATTTTTTTTTACTGTGTCCTCACGGAGACATGTCTCTGTTAGCCGATTGGCTGGACAGAGTCGTGAATCTGTGAGACGACTTTTGGCTTTCAGCTAACTAGTTGACCAGATTCATGACTCTGCCCAGTTGGAAGGTTAGCTGGACATGACAATCAGGTGAAGAGGAAGGAAAGAGTTGTTGGGGGATGGAAGTGATGCTGGAGACCTTCAGTAATCAGGAGTTGGCATACTGCTAACTGCCTGGCTGAAGAATCTCTAGTATCATTTTCAGTCTCTAGCTTCTCCAACCCGACTCTCTTCCCAGATTTCTGTGAGAACTCAAATATTTTTCATGCACACATTCACGTCGCTTGCTTATATTCTATTTCTGACCTGTTTAGAGAGAGCGGCCTGGAGACTTTTATGTTTGGAGAGTTAGCCCCTGGAGAGTGAGGGAGGAATTAGTACGATTTTGAATTTTTGATTTTTAATTGAATTTAGCTATTAGAATATTTTTTTGAACTGTAGACTGCAGTGTCTGTTTGGCTTTGAATACTGTTAGTAATTCGTACCTTGTTACTGAATGTGAACTTAAGCTTCGTCCGATATTACTGCTTCGACGAATTAACTTGATGGAATTTCGCCCATGTTGCAAAGTTTGGCGACCTCGATTATTTGATTGTATTTTTTTTGAAATTTTAATTTTGTCTTCCTGGTAACTCGATCTTGGAAGACTTCTGCGAACATTCGATTTTTTTTTTCTTTTTGGACTTCTTGGTATTTCTTCCAAACCCTTGGGAGGTTTTGAAATCTTGACTGTACGATTGACAGATTGCATCATGGTGGGGACCGTGAGAACACCCGCTTCCAAGACAGACAGTGTGAATAGGTTGCCTGAACAGTGCTCTATCTGTCAAGATAGAGACTGCTCATTCGAACGAAAGCCTGTTAAGACTGTATGTGGGCACGTGTTCCACAAAGCATGCTTGCGCACGTGGATAGGCGAACAGGAAAATTGTCCAAACTGTCGGCGTCACCTTACCCAATATGATTTTACCGAATATACGGGAGAAGTTTCAAAGAAACCAAAGTTGAAACCTGTCAATAACGAGCGTAATCGCACAGGCATTTGAGTTACCAACCCCATTGACTATGCCATCAGGTAGTCGAAGATCTCTATCACCTGGGATGTCAAATCCGCATTCCACGACCTTTTCCCATCTTAACTCGCGACGAAATAGCCCACTGCCTTCTGGCATTGGACAGAACTCAGCAGCGACTGAAGCCCTGCTGGCAGGTCTGCGCATACAGCTGCAGGACTTGGTTCGAGAAGGCCTCGAGCAGAGCTTGAATGCATTACGGACTGAATTGGCAAGTAGCGTCCGACAGCAAATATCAGCTGCAATTCCACCAGTTGATTTCTCACGGCCACCTCTTTCTATGCGTGAACTGATACCGCCGCACGATTTCAACGACACACATAGGCAGTCGTTTAACAGACCGGCATCACCTCTTGGTCAGCTTCATCTCATCGTATCCCGGCAAGCGTAGCACAACGACGTTCTGGCAGTCCCATCCGCAGATGGAATATCTCCTATAGTGGCTACAGCTCTCGACTTACTGTCGACGAATTCGTGTTCAGAGTAGAAGCACTGACTTACTCGGCACTAGACGGAGACTTTGAACTCATGGTAAGACATATGACCACTCTGCTTTCTGGACCAGCAATGGATTGGTACTGGTCTCTCCTGAGACAAAATTCTACACCCTCGTGAAAATATGTAAAAGCAGCTCTTCTAGCTGAATGGAGAGTACCTAAAGACGACCTCAAGGTCAAATTCCAATTGATGCTGAGGAAACAGAAAGCAGGGGAATCAGAATCATTTGACGTGTACCAACAACACCTGGTATACTTACGGAACCAATTGCAAAACCCTTTGCCAGACGTCGAATTTCTGGAAATAGTCAAGTCCAACCTATTGCGGGAGATCCAAAATAAAATTTGCTCGCATCCCACAAACACCATCCACCAACTAAGAGTCTTGTGACTCAAATACAAGCTACACAGCAGTGAATCTCGACAGCAGGCAGCTGGAATACTTATCGTAGCCCCAGGTCAGCGAGGTGAATGAGTGTCGTCCAACTGATGGTGAACAGCACATGTCACATGAACGCAGTAAGGAAGCAGTGGTACTAGCCGCTTTTACAGCACCACAGAACGTTATCAGTTGGAACTGTGACCAGCCCGGTCACTTTTACCAAGACTGCCGGCAGGAAAGACAAGTTGTGTTTTGCTATGGATGCGGACGCAAAAAGGTCTTCAAGCCAGACTGCAGCAGACGGGTCGGGAATACCACCACCTTTTCTCGACCAGCGTCAACGTCACGCGCACAAGCTGCAATGAACACTCCAGTTCAAGCCTTGAACAAGGAGGAAGATCCGCTCCATTAGCAGACTTTGACGATGAACCGCTGAATTGTCCACTGATATCAGCAAACCCCTTGATAGTACAAATATTTCGCTGATAGAGACGGAGAACCTGATAGACTTCTCCGCAGATCTTCAAGCTCCCATTTCCACTTCTGGGGAGCACATGACACTATTAGACACTTCTTTGGAAGAGTCTTTAGTTTTCGATGTCCCGATAACACCGACAGCACCTGTAGCTGACAAAGTTACTGAGCGGGCGGTTCGGCCTCCTGCCATCTCTGTATTAAAACGGCCACCAAGTTCTGTTATGACGAGTAGTCGTGAGCCTGTTTTAAATCCGCTGACGCCGTATCACACGCGCCTGCAGAATTATAATGCAGTAAGAGACCGAATTTCTCCTCAGTAGTGGAGTTAGCTGACATTATGTATCCTGACCTGGATATGAGACCAAGAAAGAAAAGATCTACCATTCATTGGCGGGAATACTGTCGACGGATGAAACTGGAAAGAAGAAAACTGGCACAGATTTCCGTGTCGATGCCAGACGACATTCGACCGTATGCCGAAGTAAAGCTTCTCGGGCGAACTGAGACTGGATTACTTGATAGTGGAGCCACTGTCAGTATTCTAGGCCAGGGAATGGAAGAGGTATCGGACACAGGTTCAAGTAGCGAATGGTGCCATGACGACTGTGCATGGTCATGTGAACTTGGAAATCACTTTCCGTGGTAAGACCCAAAACGTGCGTTTTTCGTGGTTCATGGGCTCAAACAGGCACTATATTTAGGAATAGACTTCTGGCGTCTATTTGGGTTGGCTCCAGAGGTCATAGGTATAGTTGCAGAAGTGACACCAAGTTTACTAGCTACTCCTGACACCGACCGCCATGTTCTTTCCAGTCTAGAGCAACAGCGTCTAGAAGCTACTAAACAGCTTTTCTCTTCTTTCACCTCTTTAGGCTTGGTTACTCACAAGATTGAGACGAATGACGCAACTAAGATAAAACAACGCTTTTATCCGATTTCACCGGCAGTACAGAGTTTGATGGATGCTGATTAAGAGCGAATGCTATCACTGGGTGTGATAGAGGAGAGTCAGAGTCCTTGAAGCTCTCCAGTTGTACTAGTGGGGAAGACTGGGAAGACTCGGCTTTGTTATAACGCCAGGAAGGTCAACTTCGTTACGAAGAAGGACGCCAATCCGCTGCCGCAGATAGATGTGCTTCTGAGTCGACTTCCTCCGGCAAACTACATTACAAGCCTGGACCTGAAAGACGCATTCTGGCAGATTACACTAGACGCTGATTCCAGAGAGAAGACCGCTTTTACTGTACTTGGTCACCCTCTCTATCAGTATACAGTGATGCCATTCGGCCTATGCAACGCTCCACAGACGATGTGCCGCCTCATGGATAAAGTCATTCCTTTCGATCTTCGTGAAAATGTTCTCATCTACTTGGACGATTTACTCATTCTGTCATCAGACTTTGACTCGCATCTCGCATTGCTATCCCGTGTAGCGGATTGTTTGAGAAAAGCTGGCCTCACTATCAACGTTGAGAAGAGTAAGTTTTGCATTAAGGAGACTAAATACTTGGGTTTTATAGTCGGGAAAGGAGGAATCAGGACTGACCCAGATAAGATCTCAGCCATAGTTGACTATCTGTCACCTAAAACTGTTCGGCAAGACCGACGCCTACTAGGTATGACGGGATGGTATAGACGGTTCATCCCGAACTATGCTGATTTAACTGCCTCCATAACTGACACTTTGAAGAACCCTAGTCAGTTCAAGTGGACACCTGAAGCCCAGACGTCTCTGGAGATGCTGTTAGTGAGTCCAGATTTCACCAAGCCGTTCGTTATACAGTGCGATGCGAGCCAACAAGTGGGGTGCTGATTCAACTATATGACGATGGCCACGAGAAGCCAATATCCTTCGTCTCGAAAAAGTTGAACTCAGCATAAAGAAATTATACCGTCACAGAGCAGGAATGCCTAGCTGCAATCTTAAGTGTACAGAAGTACCGGCCCTTCATAGAACTTATGCCGTTTAAGATAGTGACTGATCATGCGAGCTTGAAATGGCTGATGTCTCAAAAGGACCTCAGCGGTAGACTTGCTCGGTGGAGTTTGAAACTTCTGGGTTTCGACTTCACTATTGAGCACCGAAAAGGAAGCCTGAATGTCGTCCCTGATGCGCTGTCACGCATTCATTGCGACAGCCTGTCCACAAACGAAGATCCTGGCCCGGAAGTTGACCTTAGTTCGCAATATTTCAACTCTTTGGAATATGAGGAACTGAGGCATAAAGTTAAAACGACTTCTGGCAAACTACCAGATCTTTGCGTCAGGGATGGCTTCGTTTACATTCGGACTGTTCCGAGATCAGGCGATCCGATTCAGGAGGAAGAAGCTTGGAAGCTATGGATTCCACGAGGGCTTGTCTTATTTCAAGAGCGCATGATCCGCCACTAGCTTCTCACGGAGGTATAGGGAAAACACTGGAACGTCTGAGAAGACACTTGTACTGGCCACGAATGACAGTAGATGTCAGAAACTACGTAGGCGCCTGTGACGTGTGTAAAGAGATCAAAGCTCCCAATAACATTCTTAGACCACCTATGAGAGTCCACTCTGTGACAGAACGACCATGGCAAAAGCTGTATATTGATTTTCTGGGTCCATATCCTCTGTCAGTGAAAGGAAATGTCTGCATCTTAGTAGTTCTTGACCACTTTTCTAAGTTCCCGATTCTCAAACCTATGAGAAAAGCATCTACACTCAATGTGTGCCAGTTCATCGAAACGGAAGTCAATGTGTTCGGAGTCCCGGAAGCGATAGTCTCTGACAATGGAGTCCTGTTTTGCTCAGTTCAGTTCACCAGATTACTGGAGAAGTATGGGGTGAAACACTTGCGAACGGCAGTGTACTCGCCGCAAGCAAACGTCTCAGAGCGAATGAACAGGTCTCTATTGTCAAGGATTAGAGAATATATTCGGAAGGAACACACAAGATGGGATGAGAAGCTGAGCCAGATAGCTAGTTCCCTCAGGAGCTCTTTCCACCAAGCAGCTGGTTTCTCTCCATATCCACTTTTCGGTCAGCAAATGATTGAACATGGCAGCTCCTATTCCATCTTGAGGAGCCTCCTCTGAGAGTAGATGCGGAAGACAAAATGAGATTGATCCGTGCGAGAGTGCAGGAGAACTTACACAATGCGTTCGAACAGGGTTCAAGAGCCTATAATCTCAGGGCGAGGCCTGTTAATTTCAAAGTGGGTCAAGAAGTATTCAGACGGACTTTTGCCTAAAGCAACTTCCAACAGTAGACTAGTGCTAAACTGGGACGGAGATTTGTCAAGTTTCGGGTTAGAGCCAAGAAAGGAAACTCCTTCTACGAGCTTGAGGATCTGCAGGGGAAACCCTTAGGAGTCTATCACGCCAAAGACATCAGGCAGTGATATCCATTCTAGAAGCGTCATCTATCTACTGTCACGTTTATTCCTGATAGCCCTAAGAAGGCATCCAGCCAGCTTCACTGGTAAACTATAGGATATCGCGAAGCCCTCCTATTGCCCCGTCATTGGTGGGTGATATACCTGTTGGAATTCAACCCTGTATACGGTCTTTTTCAATCTAAGGGATGAAATCGGCAACGTCACTACTTCGACGACGCCTTGGGGACACCCCCTTGAACAATCGTCGGTCGGAGATCAAAGCGAGATGTTGTGCCGGGAAAGCTTAGCGATCAGTTGGTTAGCTTACTGATGGCGAGGTTTTCTCGGCATCTCGGTGAAGGAAGACAGAGAGGCATCGACCGGCTGGATTTTTTGGGTTACCAGCTTGTCGATGCACCTTTGGTTTCCAATACGGAGAAGATTGTCAAGGTCTGATCGAAGACTGACGGGACTTCAAGGATGTGTCCTCGATGCGTCATCGGCCAAGTAGGGCGACAGTCGTAGTCGAGTAACGAGGAACGCTCATTAGGTCGTGGGTCAAGACACACATTGAGGCCTATGTTTCAAACCGGCTAGCTCAGTCGACCATTTTTCGGCGTTGTCTGAACCACGGGTGGTCTAGACCACTCTGCCCTGTTATATATATAGCAGTATGCTACACTGAGAATTACTGAAGCAGGTTTGCCGGCCGACTGCAAACCGACCGCTCGCATGCACCCCGACTCGAAGAATTTTTGCCTGCTGGTAGAGAAGAAGAAGACAACCATCTCTGTCTTGTCAAACGTTCACACCGCGAAGTAAGTAAAAAGGTGAATCGAATGAATCGAAACTTTTCCGAAGACATCGGGCAACGAATCAACCCCGCACGTAAGTCCAAGAGATTTTTTGTCACTACTAGTTTCCAAATTTCAAATAGTAAAAATATTCCCCTTATTAGCAGGAGAAAATTCGCATGCAGGAATGCAGACCATCTGCGCCTTCAATGTGGATGTCGGTAAGTGACGTAAAGGTCCCTTCAGGACTGAATGTGTGCCGGCGTTTTGGTAAATAGGCACGAATTTTTTTTGATTATGGCAGGCGGCAGCGGCAAGTTTTTCGTGGAACCTCCCCACACTCTCCGCCAATAGCCGAGGTGAGCTAGCGTGCCGCCCTGCAGTCAACGCTGTCCGCCGAGTGATCTGTCAGCTCATGCTGGCAGTCTGGACTTCACGTCCGAGCCAATCACTCAATATAGTGCCATAACAAGACACAGCTCTTCAGTATACAGCTAGAAGTGGTAATCTAGAAATTTGTCATCTACTAATAGATAGAAGTGCTGATGTAAATGCTAAAACATCTGTTGGTGCTACTCCATTGCATAGAACCGCACTGAGGGGCAATTCCGATATTGTAAAACTGCAGATATCCTTTCCCAAGATGAAGATGGACAAACAGAGCTACACAGATCTTCTACTAAAGGTGATTTGCCTATATCTCAATATTTAATTGATCACTGCACAAGCTTAAAACTATTACCGATAAAAAGATCGCCTTCCGTACAAGCTAGCTCCCAAAGATAATGAGCATTTACAAACAAACTATTAAATCCAATGGAATATAAGTTATTGTGAATTTTTGATAGCTCCGTGCTCGTGCAGCATTGAAACACGTACGTCAGTAGAGTTCGTTATTACTTTGAAATAATTTCTTATATAAATAGATTTTAGAAATACTAGTTTTATGTATGTACTGACATTTAAAATTTTATTACACATTTTATCTATTTGAATTTTGGGAGGCTCAAATGCCTGTAGTACTGTGAACAAGATTCACATAGGTACATACTTAAATTCACGCAGTTTTCTAAGATTAGGTAGTCCATGTTTTTTTTTGCAAAAAGTAAACAAAGGTTTGAAACTAAAAGCCAGGAAAAAGATGAAATTATAAGTCAATCTCCTCACAGAACGTCTGACAAATTTTTAGCTTGAGCCCATCTTGTCGAAATGAAAGATACTCCAGAAACTCTTCTATTACGATCCAAATGAGATCAGTTATCAGGGAATTTAGTCAAAATCCGTAACATCACAACAAACGGAAGCAACTAAAAAGGTACCTGTGGCGGCAATTATATGTGTCAATTAAGAAAGCTTATCCACGGTACGGTTTATATTTGGTGGGTTCAACAAAATCCGGATTTGGAGTTGATACGTCTGATGTCGATATGTGTCTTGTATGGCGAAATAAAGGGTTTTCCAATAAGAGGTGTTATTTTGATATTCAAAGAAAATGCCATTTTCTGAGATAAATGATCGGATCTTTATTTCATTATAAAGAGGAAGGTATGCCGTTAATAATGGAAAATAACATACACCAAATGTCCACCACGACCACGCCTACAGGACCATATCCTTTTCATGAAATTTTCCATAACCAAATCGCAAAGTGGCTGCCCTATGTCCTCGATAGCCTCACGAATTCCATCTTTGAGGTCTTGAATCGACGCTGGGCTGTTGGCGTAGACCTTCTCTTTCACGTGGCCCCAAAGGAAGAAGTCGCAAAGTGTTAAGTGGTGGCCAATTGTGATCACCTCTTCGAGAGATAACATGGTCCGGAAACTTTTCCCGTAAAAGATCAATGGTTTCGTTGCTTGTATGGCACGTAGCGCCGTCTTGTTGAAACTAAACGTTGTCCAGATCAATACCATCCAATTCCGGCCATAGAAAATCATTAATCATCTGTCGATAGCGCAATCCATTCACCGTAACTGTTGCTCCAGCCTCATTTTCGAAAAAGTAAGGTCCAATGACCCCGCGGGACCATAAACCGCACCAAAAAGTCACACGTTGAGGATAGAGAGGCTTTTCAACAATAACTCTTGGGTTTTCTGAGCCCCATCGAGGTGGAAATGGGCCTCATCACTCAAGATGAGTTTTCGATGGAATTCCGGATCATTTTCATGCATTTCAAGGGCCCAATCAGCAAAGACTCGACGTTGTTGATGATCGGCCGGCTTGAGTTCTTGTGTTAACTGAACTTTATAAGCCTTAAGATCAAATTATGCAAAATACGGTGTAATGACATTTGTGGAGTGCCTAATTCCAAAGAACGACGAGGAATGGACAAACCTGGGTTTTCTTCAACACTTTCGGTTACAGCAGCAATACTCTCTGCTGTTCTTGAGCGACGTGCACGGGTTTTATTCTTCATATCACTAACTTGTCCCGACAGCTCGAATTTTTCTACCAATGTCTGTATTGCGGTCCGACAAGGTGCTTCACGACGACCCAAAAATGTTCGAGTTTTACGAACCGTCTCTGCCACATTTTCACCATTTTTATAGCGAATTTTAATAATTTCATTGCGTTGTTGAATCGTGTTTCGTTCCCTTTTTATTAATGGCGTAGTTTCTACTTGTCAAATGTCAAAAAATGACAGCTCCAAAAGTGACATCTACCGAAATAGCGGGCTAATTAAAATAACACCTCTTATTGGAAAACCCTTTACATTTAATATTGATCCAAGAATTGAAGCTGTTTTTACGTAACTCTACTGAAAGATTATCACTCGCAATCTGATGTTTTTTTAGCAGTTCAACCTGGTAGAAGCAAGGTTCCTATATTGAGATTTAAAGATTCTATGTATAGGTTAGAGGTAGATTTAAATTTTAGTAACTGTGTGGGCATACGAATTACGCATTTACTTCATTGTTAATTTTAAAAAACTTTTAAAATAGAATTCAGTGGCATAGTGGAACCTCTCAAGAGGCGCCTCGGCGAGGGATCCTGATCAACAAAATTCATGTAAGTTGCTGCTAAATGTTTGTTTGATTATTTTATATTGATTTTTGATTACATACATTGACTGATGATCCGCCCAGATGGGTCTAAATAATTTGGTATTTATTAAACTCTTTTTTCACCAGCTTGCTTTATATTTCTATTAGAATGAATGTAGTGAACTAATGTTGCTTTATATTACCATTAGAATGAATGTAGTGAACTCAGTTAGTCCTTATTAAATTCCTTTCTCACTACATATATATATATAAAATGTTGCTTTATATTACTATTAGAATGAATGTAGCAAAAAGGATTTAGGCTTTATTGAATTCGTTTCTAGCTATATCTATATATAAAATCTTACTCGACATCATTATTAAAATAAATCATTTTTATGACGTGATGGCACGGTAGAGTCTCTTGCTTTCTCCTCTCACTCTCCCGGAGCCCTCTTATTATGAAGGTTGACTAGGTCCGCTACTACTCTCTTTTCGGGTCAGCACAGAGACACTGGAAATACTCTGCCCTCAGTGTCGATTGGGTGGATGGGGTGACGGCAGATGAAGGCATACTATCTGCGCCTTCACATGGTTAATGGTAAGTAGTGTAAAGGTCCCCTCAGGCCTGGATGTGTGCAACGGCATTTGTCTTGTCAGGCACGAAAATTTTTTTGTATATGGCTGCTGGCAGCGGCAGGCTTTCGTGGAACCTCCCCACACTCTCCGCCAATAGCCGAAGCGAGCTAGCGGGCTGCCCTGCACGTCAACGCTGTGCACCGAGTGATCTGTCAGCTCATGCTGGCAGTTGGGACTTAACGTCCAAATCAATCATTCTACATAGTTCCATAAAAGATTCACGTATTTAATTTATATAAATCGTTGCTTCTATTAACAAAAAAGATAATTTTATAATCTGAATTATATTTGTAAGCACAGACTGTTTTTTAATTTATATGGAGGTTTTAACAGGCACTAGTGTTACTATGCACTAAACAAACTTCAAAGATAAATAGTTTTGAAAAAAACTGATTGCGTACTTTTATTAAATTTCACAAAAAATTTTTAGATTGAATAAACCTGTTCACAAAACAAAAGCACATTTGACAATCATGGCCCAGTTTTGACAATACTGGTTCCTCGCATCTCACTTACTCCTGTATGTCCTGCTCTTGAAAAATTACGCTCATGTACACGAATTATACAAGATTCACCCATTCCTGTTTCCTATATATTTCAAGGACAAAATCTGGGAACATTTTAAAGTCAAGTCTTCGAAACTGAACGGAAGAATTGTGCTCATGCACCTGCTGGATGGAATCGAATCGACACATAGGGTTGACTTATGCAGCTTTGTTGAGTGATGCTGGTTCGTACTCGATCACAAATATCTTTACATAGCGCAGACTTTTGCCGCTGTTGCTGAATGATCTTGGTCCATACTCGATCTCGCAGGGCATGATCGTGTTTACACTCATAAGTTCTGGGTGGGGGCCTTCCTACAGAGTTCAGCCATTTGACCCGACAGCATAGGGGTGTGCGTACCCAAATTTCTTCCTAGGATGAGCTCTATCAGTATTTGTATTAAATTTTACAAAATGTACTAAATCAATGTGTAGCCCCTCTAGGGGCGCAGTATATTTTTTAATTTAAAAAAAAAAATAATAATAGCCATCTTAAAACAGCATAGGGGTGTGCGTATCCAAA
Organism: Dioctria rufipes; assembly: GCA_963924295.1. NCBI lineage: Eukaryota > Metazoa > Arthropoda > Insecta > Diptera > Asilidae > Dioctria > Dioctria rufipes. The sequence goes on along the minus strand of OZ002743.1, from coordinate 152,471,764 downwards.
TTTCTTCCTAGGATGAGCTCTATCAGTATTTGTATTAAATTTTCCAAAATGTACTAAATCAATGTGTAGCCCTTCTCGGGGGCGCAGTATATTTTTTAATTAAAAAAAAAAAAATTAGTAGCCATCTTAAAAGTGAATGGTCTCTTTTATACAACTTTAGGCCCGACACCTCAAGGCATGAGAGATGTCTTAAGTGATGCATTCTGATACTCTGAACTTATGTGTATTATTAAGAACATTTATTTCTATTAAGCGGGGGAAAGCTTCGGTGATCGGATGAAACTTAAGCGAATTTCTGAAAAAGTGGACTTTTCTACTTCTCGGGATTGTGCGGAATTGGTGTGTTGTTGAAAGTGACTTCCCATGAGAAAAATTTTCACAACAGAGTACTAATGGCCGTGAAAGAAATAACTGCAAAAGTATAAGTGAAATGTAGTAATTGGGGTGTATGTGACTCCAGTGCATGAAAATGAGTTTTCCGGCAGCAAAAAACGTCCCGACAAAGTTTTCTGAATAAGGAAAAAAGTACATCACCCAATAGTACTCGGCGAGACCTTTAAGTTGATATGCAACCTGCGGTATTGGAACCCCCCAAGTATGTAGAGAAAAATTTTCTTCTACGAGTTGTAGCTGGTAATGAGCTGAGGCGTACAGTGAAACCAGTTTTCCGATCGGACATAACCCTACCAAGTTAGATCCTAGCTAAAGTGCGAAAAATCTAGTACCTCAGTCCGAATAAAAAAGAGGAAAATGCTAAAAAGTGAGTATTGGAATTGCTATAAATAGCTATTTAAACATCCGAGTATAGGAGTGTGGGTACTCAAACTTCTTAGGACCTAAGGAATTCGATCCTGTACTAGTTTTTCAAAAAATACTAGATTAAACTTAGATCCCCTCCCCATTGTTAATAAAATATGTTCGGAGTATCATAATGTATTGTTTAAGACATCTCTGCATTCCACTTTTGGAGATCTCTCGATATCCATACTCAATTTTTATTACTTCTCTTTTTTCTATTCGAACTGAGGTACTACACACCTTAGATCGGCTCAAACTCGATAGAATTATGCCTGATCGGGGAAAATTTGGCTGGGGGGTCACTGTTCGCTTGAGCTAATCTCCAGCCACAATTCATAGAGAAACATTTTTTACCGAGGGTACTTTTAGGGAGGGGTAGAAACTCCGGCGGGGAGGGTGGCTCCAATACGGCATGTTGTATATAAAATAAAAGGTCTCGATGAGTACTATTCCCTAACATACCTTTTTCCCGACTCAGAAAACTTTTTTACACAATACGCGTGTACAAGTGTACAAATCCATATCCACCCCATATATCAATAAATAATAAATAAATAAATACTTATTATCTAATTTGCGAAATTCCCTTTGCTTATTTTCGTGTAATTTTTGAGCATATCTTCCCCCCCCCCCCTAATTATGTTACGAAAATTAATTTTCATCCGCCAAAATTTCTGTCTGAAAAATTCATTTAGAATTTCTGCGAATTATCGATTAATCCATTTTTTTTTTTTTTTTTTAAACGAACTAATCTTACAAGAAGATTCATTAGTTCAGAGAATCGGAAAAATTTCAGAGGTGTCGTATGTTTTTGTTGTTATGGAAGTATAAAAAGTGATGTACTTGGACGTGAAGTCTAGACTGCCAGCATGAGCTGACAGATCACTCAGTGTACAGCGTTGACTGCAGGGCGGCACGCTAGCTCGCCTCGGCTATTGGCGGAGAGTGTGGGGAGGTTCCGCTCGAAAGCCTGCCGCTGTGCCACCAGCCATATACAAAAAGAATTCGTGCCTTTAAGCCAAAAAGAAGCACACACTCGGTCCTGAAGGGACCATTACACCACTCACCCTTACATTAATGAAGGCGCAGATGTTTTGCCTTCAGCTGCATTGCCCCATATCCACCCAATGACACTGAGAGCAGCCGTCATGTTGTTCAGTGTCCCTTTTTATTAATCTTATCCTTTTTGGCTTACTCGATATTTTCGGATCTTTTTTTCTAACCTCTTTTTTTTCAAATTCCTTTACTTTTGCTTTCTACCACTCGACAGACCACACCTTCTTCTTCTATTTTCACACCTTTTTCCTGTCGGGCACCCGTCTCAGTCAGCCTTGAGATGTATGGTCGAGTCTCGTTGACAACATATTCGCCGTGTGGACCACGCTGTGTGCTGCTGCTAGCCGTCGGGCAGCATACTGCTGCCTGCAGTACGCTACGACCATAACAGGGCAGGGTAGTCTAGACCACCTGTGGTCCAGACAAGTCTGAAAAATGGTCGACTAAGCTAGCCGGTCTTAAAACATAGGCATCATCGCTGCGGGCGCCCAATGTGTGACTCGACCCACGACCTATGAAAGCATTTCCCTCACTCCAGTCAGACGATGCGACGGGTTGTCAAAGACAGTCTGGTATGTTCGAGAGGTGACGAATCGAAGGCACATCCCTGAAGTCCCGCTAGTCTTTGATCCAACTACGACATCATTCTCCGTGTCGGGAACCAGAGGTGCACTGACAGGTTGGTAACCCAAAAAATCCAACCGGTCAGTCCCCTTTTGCCTTTCTTCACTGAGGTGCCGTGAGAACTCCGCGGCCAGTAACCTAACCAACTGGTCGCAAAGCTTTCCCAGCCCTGACATCTCACTCTGATCTCCGACCGACGCTTGTTCAAGGGTGTGCCTTCAAGGCGTCGTCGAGGTAGTGACGTGGCCGATTTTCTTCCTTAAATTTATAAAGACCGTAGAGGTAGGTTGACGAGGTTGAATTCCAACAGGTATATCACCCACCATTGACGAGGCAATAGAAGGGTTCGCGATATCCTATAGTTTACCAGTTAAGCTGGCTGGATGCCTACTTAGGGCTACCAATATCTAGATCTACAGCAGGTAAGTATAACAGTTATTCCAGTAAAGATGGTTTCGATCAGGGCTTGATGTCCTTTGCGTGATAGACACCCAAGGTTTTTCCCTGCATGTCCTCAAGCTCGTAGAGAGAGTTTCCTTTTCTTGCTTTAATTCGACACTTAACAAATTTACGTCCTAGTTTAGCACTAGTCTGCTGCTGGAAATGACTTTAGGCAAAATTCCGTCTGAATACTTCTTGACCCACTTTGAAATTAACAGGCTTTGCTCTGAGATTATAAGCCTTGTTCGAATACGTAGTTTAAGCACTCCTGCACTCTCGCACTGATCAATCTCAATTTGCCTTCAGCATCTACTCTCAGAGGTTCATTAAGAGTTCCGAGGTTCCTAAGGATGGAATAGGAGCTCGCATGATCAATCATCTGTTGACCGAATAGTATTCAGTAGGGAGAGAAACCAGTTGCTTGGTGGAAAGAGCTCCTAAGGGAGCTAGCTACATAGCTCAACTTCTCATCCAACTTGGTATGTTCCTTCCGGATGTATACCCTAATCCTTGACAATAGAGACCTGTTCACTCGCTCTGAGACGCTTGCTTGCGGCGAGTAAGCTGCCGTTCGCAAGTGTTTCACCCCATACTTCTCCAGCAATCTGGTGAACTGAGCTGAGCAAAACTGGACTCCATTGTCAGACTATCGTTTCCGGAACTCCGAAGACATGAAATACTTCAGTCTCGATGGACTGACACACATGAGAGTAGATGCCTTTCTCATAGGTTTGAGAATCGGAAACTTAGAAAAGCGGTCAAGAATTATCAATATGCATACGTTTCCTTTCACTGACCTGGGATGTGGACCGAGAAAGTCGATGTACAGTCTTTCTGTCACACACTGGACTCTCATAGGTGGTCTAAGAATAGTATTGGGGGCTTTTATCTCTTTACACACATCACAGGCGCCTACGTAGTTTCTGACATCAACTGTCATTCGTGGCCAGTACAGGCGTCTTCTTAACCGCTCCAGTGTTTTCCCTATACCGCCGTGAGAAGCTAGTGGCGGATCATGCGCTCTTGAAATAACGTCGGAGACAAGCCCTCGTGGAATCCAAAGCTTCCAAGCTTCTTCCTCCTGAATCGGATCGCCTGTTCTCGGAACAGTCCGAATATAAACGAAGCCATCCCTGACGCAAAGATCCGGTAATTTACCAGAAGCTGATTTAACCTTATGCCTTAGTTCCTCATATTCCAACGAGTTGAAATATGGAGAACTAAGGTCAACTTCCGGGCCAGGATCGTCAGGTGTTGTTAAGCTGTCACAATGGATCCATGACAGCGCATCAGGAACGACATTCAGGCTTCCTTTTCGGTGTTCAATGGTGAAGTCGAAACCTTGAAGCTTCAAACTCCACCGAGCAAGTCTACCGCTGAGGTCCTTTTGAGACATCAGCCATTTCAAGCTCGCATGATCAGTGACTATATTAAACGGCATAAGCTCTATGAAGGGCCGGAAATTCTGCAAACTTAATAAAGCGGATAGCCGAAGGCTATTGGCTGCTCGTGGGCATCGTCATCTAGTTGCATCAGCACTCCACCAATACCTTGTTGGCTCGCATCACACTGTATAACGAACGGGTGTCCATTGAAACTGACTAGGGCTCTTGAGTGTATCTGTGATGGAGGCAGTTAAGTCAACATAGTTCGGAATGAATCGTCGGTACCATCCCGCCATCCCTAGTAGGCGTCGGGCTTGCCGAACAGTTTTAGGTGACGGATAGTCAACTATGACTGAGATCTTATCTGGGTCAGTTCTGATTCCTCCTTTCCCGAAAATAAAACCCAAGTATTTAGTCACCTTAATGCGAAACTTACTCTACTCAACGTTGATAGTGAGGACAGCTTTCCTCAAATAATCCGCTACACGGGCTAGTAGGGTGAGAGGAGAGTCAAAGTCTGATGACAGAATCAATAAATCGTCTAAATAGACGAGAACATTCTCACGAAGATCGAAAGGAATGACCTTATACATGGGGCGGCACATAGTTTGTGGAGCATTGCAAAGGCCGAATGGCATCACGGTGTACTGATAGAGAGGATGACCAGGTACTGTAAACGCGGTCTTCTCTCTGGACTCAGCATCTAGTGGGATCTGCCAGAAAGTCTTTGAGGTCCAGGCTTGTGATGTAGTTTGCCGGAGGAAGTCGACTCAGAAGCACATCTATCTGCGGCAGCGGATAGGCGTCCTTTTAGTAACAGAATTGACTTTCCTAGCGTCAAAGCAAATCCGGACCTTTCCAGGCTTCCTCACTAGCTCCACTGGAGAGCTCCGAGGACTCTGGCTCTCCTCTATCACCCCCAGCGATAGCATTCGTCGCAATTCAGCATCCATCAAATTCTGTACTGCCGGTGATATCGGATAAAAACGTTGTTTTATCGGAGTTGCGTCATTCGTCTCGATCCTGTGAGTGACCACAGATGTTTTTCCCAAGCTTAAAGAGGCGAAAGAAGGAAAAAGCTGTTTAGTAGCTTCTAGACGTTGTTGATCTATAGCAGGAAGAACATGACAGTCGGTGTCAGGGGTAGCTATTAGACTTAGTGTCACTTCTGCAACTATACCCAGGACAATTGGAGCCAACCCAGATAGACGCCAGAAGTTTATTCCTAGATATAGTGCTTGTGTGAGCCAGGAACCACGTAAATACGCACGTTTTGTCCAAATCCACGACCATTAACAGTCGTCATGGCAACGTTAGCTACTTGTACCTGTCTCGGATCGCCAATGAACGGTCGATCGTTTCTTTCATTGTCAAATGTTTAGGTCAGGATACATAATTTCAGCTAGCTCTGCTACTGAGGAGAAGATACAGTCTCATACTGCATTGTAGTTTTGCAGACGCGTATGATAAGGCGTCAGCGGGTATAGAACAGGCTCACGCCCACTCGTCATAACAGAGCTTGGTGACCGTTTTAATACAGAAACGACAGGAAGCCGAATCTCCTGCTCAGTAACATTGCCAGCAAAAAGCAGCCGGTTTTATCGGAACGTCGAAAATTAAAGACTCTTCCAAAGAAGTGTCTAGTAATGTCGTGGGCTCCCTATAGGTGGAAACGGGAGTTTGAAGATCTGCAGAGAAGTCAATCAGGTTCCCTGCTTTTACTAAAGGATTGTTAAAAGTCGTGTGACTGTCAGATGGATGGTCGATATCACCAGAGTCACTGAGTGATATTAACGGACAGTCTAGTGATTCGTCGTTTATGTCTGCTGATTGAGCGGACCGTCTTTCCTACAATGATTGGCCTGGATTTGTTGGAGCTGTTGTCGTTCGAGACGTTTAAACTGGTCGAGAAAAGGTGGTGGGATTCCCGACCCGTCTCTTGTTTTTCGCCAAGCAGTGCCTACAGTTTGGTTTAAAGACATTTTTGCGTCCGCATCCATAGCAGACCACTTGTTGTCTCTCCTGTAAACAGTCTTGATAATAGTGGCCCTGCTGATCGCAATTCCAGCAAATTGCCGCGGTAATACCTGATAGGTCTTGTAAGCTATTGTCACATCTAGGTAGCATTGACAAATCAGAGCTAACATCGGATGCTTCTTCCACTTCACTCACTCGATGATGTCGACACGAGTTCAGGCTACTAGCCGTCGCAATTCGTAATTGTGTCGCTTGGATTTGAGTGACGAGTGATCTTAACTGACTGATGTTATTGGTAGGGTGAAGACAGATCTTCTGCTGAATCTCCGGCAGTAGATTGGACTTGACGATTTCCAAGAATTCTTGGTCTGGCATGGAGTGCTGCAATTGGTCACACAGCAACACTAGATGATGGTGGTACATAGAGAATAATTCACCAGGCTTCTGTTTCCGCGACATCCGTTGCATTCGGATTTTCAAGTCATCCTTGGGCACTCCCCATTCAATCGACAATCCAGTCCTGACAAATTCCCAAGTCGGAAAAGGGTTGTGTCTTAATAGCGACCAGTACCAATTCTTCGTTGGTCCTGTCAACAACATGAGCATGTTCCTAACAAAGATGTCAAAATCTTCTTCTAGAGCGGAGTGTGTGAGTGCTTCGACTCGAAAAATAAATTCTTCCACAGAGAGATCGGAGTTATTGCCATTATACGACAGGTTCCATCTCCTGATAGGACTGCCTAAGCGTCTGCGCCAGGAATGGTTTTGAGCTTGTTGGCCTGAAGGTTGAGGTGCCTAAAGAACGAAAGGTGCAGCCGGTGGAAATGAAGGTCTGTGTTGCCCAGCTGAGAACGAGTGTCGATTGCGCGGGTCTCTCATTTTCCCAAAAAAATCTGGGCGTTTGGGCACGTTCTGCAACAGGTGGTGGTGGTGGACGGGAAAAGTCCGCCTGCTGAATCACAGCAGAGACTCACTGTCTGACGTCTGTGATCTCAGCACGCAGAGCGTTCATGCTTCGAGTAATCTCTGCCTACTAAAAGTTGTAACTGGGTTCGAAGATTGTATATAATAAGACCCTTGTATATAATAAGACCCGTGTCTATGAGGCCCTGCCCCGAAGGTGCAGGTGACAAACTATCTCTTCTTGAATTATTATGGGATCTAGGTACTGAACGTAGCCCAGGGGACAAAGACTCGCGACTTGCCGGTGGAAGTATCGGTTGGGGCACTTCAAGATGTGAGGACTGTTGCGGAAAATCTTCCTTCGTCTGACGAGTGTGGTACCTCTTCGGGATCGCACCGATATACGCGATGAAGTCTTGCTGAGTGAGTGCGCATCGACAATTGGGACAATTAGCTTGCTCTCGTATCCATGCTCGCAAACATGCTTTATGAAATCCATGACCACAGATTGTAGTCACCGGTTTTCGTCTGGCGGACCAGTCTCCGTCTTGGCAGATGAAGCACTGTTGTGGCATCTGTACTGGGACTTCAGTCGCAGGAGGTGGCGTTCGCAAAGTAGCCATTTCGAAGATTGCAACTCAGCAGAACAGAAATAGTATTAAGAAAACTTGGTCTATAGCCCAAGCAAATCACGACAGGAATTCAGAAGAGAAAATTCAACTACGTTCGATGTCTACAAACGGTTAGCAGAAACAAAATCTTCACAAACTAAATTAATTATAATCTACCATATCGAAAATATACCATAAACCATGATAGATCTAGCGCTTACAAAAAATTTTAAAAATAAAAAAAATAAATTATGAGCTAAACTCCAACTTTTCGGAAAAACGAAATTAGAAAAAGATTTATCACAAAAATCTCCTCCCGCTCTCCAAGAGCTAGTCCCAATACAAAAGTCACCAGGTCCACTCTCTCTCCAATCAGATCAGAAATAATGCGGTAAAGATAAGTAGTGTGAGTGTGTGCATAAAAATCTTGAGTCCTCACAAAAATCTAGGAAGAGTCGGGTTGGAGATGCTAGAGACTGAGAATGCTACTAGAGATTCTTCAGCCAGGCAGTTAGCAGTATGCCAACTCCTGATTACTGAAGGTCTCCAGCATCACTTCCATCCTCCAACAACTCTTTCCTTCCTCTTCGCCTGATTACAATACTTAGCTAACCTTCCAGTTGGGCAGAGTCATGAATCTGATCAACTAGTTAGATAAAAGCGAAAAGTCATCTCATAGACGACTCTGTCCAGCCAGTTGACCAACAAAGACATGCCTCCGTGAGAACATAATCAATTTCCATAGCAGAAGGCCAGCGGGAAAGATCGATTAAAAAAAAATCCAAAAAATTCAAAAAAACTCGATAATTGTTCCGACTTGAAACTTGACCAAAGTTAAACCTAAAGTTGAACTGCAGAAAAAACAATTCCAAAAACTCGTTACTACGTTACTAAAATCACAATCCAAAAAAATCTAAATCACAATCGAAAAACTTTACTTTAATCATAATTCAAAAACTCGCGAAAACTTTACCAAAATATCGAAACTTTACTTTACTCAACTCTATTCAGATAATAAAACCAGTCAGACTCAGGTCCGCAAGTAACCTCTACTGGATATGAGGCTTGAGGTCAGCCAATTAGCAAAGTGCCAAATGACCATCTCACAAACAGGTCTCAGTCCTCAGCAAAAATCACAATTAGACCACCGAAGTCCAACTGAGGTGGCCCTACGTTGGGCGTAATTTTTGCTACTTGAAGTCCAGAGCCCCAGGAGCCCAAGTATGTAGAGAAAAATTTTCTTCTCCGAGTTGTAGTTGGTAATGACCTGAGGCGTACAGTGAAACCAGTTTTCCGATCGGACATGACCCTACCAAGTTAGAACCTATCTAAGGTGCGAAAAATCTAGTACCTCAGTCCGAATAAAAAAGAGGAAAATACTAAAAAGTGAATATTGGAATCGCTATAAATAGCTATTTAAACATCCGAGTATAGGAGTGTGGGTACTCAAACTTCTTCTCAGGACCTAAGGAATTCGATCCTGTACTAGTTTTTCAAAAAATACTAGATTAAACTTGGATCCCCTCCCCATTGTTAATAAAATATGTTCGGATTATCAAAATGCATCGTTTAAGACGTCTCTGCATTCCACTTTTGGAGATCTCTCGATATCCATACTCAATTTTTATTACTTCTCTTTTTTGTATTCGAACTGAGGTACTACACACCTTAGATCGGCTCAAACTCGATAGAATTATGCCTGATCGGGGAAAATGGGGCTAATCTCCAGCCACAATTCGTAGAAAAACATTTTTTACCGAGGGTACTTTTAGGGAGGGGTAGAAACCCCGGCGGGGAGGGTGGCTCCAATACGGCATGTTGTATATAAAATTAAAGGTCTCGATGAGTACTATTCCCTAACATACCTTTTTTCCGACTCAGAAAACTTTTTTAAGACTTTTTTACACAATACGCGTGTACAAGTGTACAAATCCATATCCACCCCATATATAAATAAATAATAAATAAATAAATACTTATTATCCAATTTGCGAAATTCCCTTTGCTATTTTCGCGTAATTTTTTAGCATATCTTTTTTTTCAACCTCTTTTTTTTCAACTTCCTTTACTTTTGCTTTCTACCATGTTATGTTCGTAGCATTTTGCATATAGCAGTATTCTACATTGATAAGACTGCAGCATGTATGCCGGCCTGCTGTCAAGCAGACAGCTCGAACGCACCCGAACGAACGTTCCCTCACCTTTTAGTTTTTGACAAGGAAGAAGAAGAATGCTGGCTGAAGACATTTTTTTCGTTTCTTAGCAAGTCTTGATTAGAGATTGTGAAAAAACGTACAGCGTGCAAGAAGGTTTTAGTTTTTGGAAGAAAAAGTAAATCATGGATAGGAAAGTTTTTGGAAGAGTAAAGTGTTAAAAGCATGACCGGATATAAGTACAAAAATAGATTTGAGGTAGAAATTCACTAGCACGCAGGACACCGCTGTCCACAGCGCAGACACCTATAGCATGGGTAACGCAACACAGTTGTATTCATTTTTCAAGCATTCCACGAAACCTAACCTAGAACTTGAGCCAAGAAATTGGTGCAAAGAGGAGAAAAGGAAAGCCAGCAACGGGACTTATTCATAGTTCAACGGTATATTTCTGATACCGAGGGAACTCCTACATCCAGCATAGGCCCGTGTCCACCTTATATCAAGCTCTTACGTAAGCTATACCTGCCTCATTTGGGTCACGTAGGTAATACGAGTTAGTTTTAATTTTAAGTCCGCGAAAAAAAAAAAAAAATTCCACTTGTGTCAGACGGCCCCGAATGGACTGCAGGGCACTAGAGTTCTTTGCAAAATCAATAGTTTGATGGGTTGAAATTATAAAATATTTTTGAAAGTATAATCGAATTTTCTAGGTAGTATATAAGATTTCTTTTTCATTATAATATTTTTATGATAAAGAGAAATTATTAGAGCGACAAATTGACTATCTATGGATTAGCTAGTTTAATGTAAAAGACTTTGATTCAAACTCAGGTTAAAAAGAAAAAAAATGAAGAATAACCCGAATTACATATAGAGTAATAATTTTTTTTTTTTTTTTGTAACGTAAGTGAAGTTGACTCGCATCTACTACCCGAAAAAGACATCAAAAGCAAAGATAAAAACAAATTGTGATAGGTACATAGCTCAAAACCCGGTTGCGGTAGGGTGAACAGCAATCTAATAAAATTAGAAGATCCTAATTCAGGGACACAAAGTCGAGGAAAATTTCTTTCTTTTCGTTCCAGCCACGTCTAAGTAGCAAAGCGCCTCCAGGGAGCTCCTTCGAGGGAACAGGCCTTACCTAAGTTGAAGTTGTGTACCTGTCACTTAAATTATATTTGATTATGTGGCTATATATCAAATTTTTCATTATATTTATACATATATAGATCTTTTTTATTATATGGCTATATCTAGACATATTTGATTAATTTGCTGTATATATGAATGATGAACTTTATATATATGTATATATATATATATTTTTCCATATTGCTATTGTTCCATTGTACAATATTTTATCGTATTGCTATATGTTACACATATTTGATGTTACCGCTGAAAGATAAATGTAGAAAACTCCGGTGATTTAGACCAAAAAGGATTTTTGTGATTTAGGTTATTATAATTCCGAATAGAGTGCGGTAAGGTTAGTTGTGCCTGTGGTGAACTTAGTCTTTCGGTCCCATCAGTAGCTTTATGTCGTCATTGAATTATCGAAGTACGTTTTGTTGAATTAATTGGATTATAGAGTACGTTTTGTTGAACTAATTATAGTCAGATGTATGTACATTATCTCGAATTTTTGTGAAATAGTGGTTATAATTAAAACGTAAGTCAACTAGTGGAATTAGTTAAGCTAGGAGGTACATAGCATTAGTTTACACATCTCAAAATTTATAAAAGCACAATTGGTGCTTGTGAAATTAGGAAGTAGCAAGTATCTTATATTCTTGCATTTATTTTGTGAAATATCGGGCAACCCCGTCTGGGTATGTTTGTGAGAATAGGAATTATATAGTCGAACACTAGAACAGGTTGAGGTGAGGACGTGTATGATAAATAAATGGAACCTTTTATAACGTTATGATGTGCTGAATTTTTAGTTGTCCTTTCACTCTCCCGGAGCCCTCTCGGCATGAAGGTCGTCTAGGTCCGCTATTCTCTCTCATTACAGGTCAACAAGGGACTTTGGACGATTGCGCCACCCAAAGTCGATGGGAGGATGGGGCTTGGCAGGAAGGCATGCCATCTGCGCCTTCAATGGAACATAGGTAAGTGACGTAAGGGTCCCTTCAGGACCGAGTGTGTGCTGGCTCGTTTATGTAGGCATGAAGAATTTTTTTTGATTATGGGTGGTGACAGCGGCAGGTATTTTCGGGAACCTCCCCACACTCTCCGCCACCCTTAGCCGAGGTGCTAGCATGCCGCCCTGTGCTATCGCTGTCATCGAGTGATCTGTCAGCTCATGCTGACAGTTTGGACTTCACGTCCTAACCATTCACTCTCAACATACTACCATAACAACCACTCGACGACCACACCTTCTTTTTTCACACCTTTTTCCTCTCAGGCACCCGTCTCAGTCAACCTTAAGACGTATGGTCGAGTCTCGTTGTCGACACATTCGCTGTGTGGCCTACGCTGTGTGCTGCTGCTAGCCGTCGGGTAGCATACTGCTGCCTGCAGTACGCTACGACCATAACATTGTCGCGGAATGTATATATTTCTTTCTTTTACACACTTCACAATTTCATTCTCTTCTGTAAAGAACGCGCCGTGGTAAATTCTCCAGTGTATTTTTTTTAATATTATTAAGCCAAGCACAGGGGATACCCTATGATGCAAAGCACAGTATGGCAGAAAGAAGATAGGGAAAGGATTAGGGGATATGAGGAGAGTGGAGGGGGCCCCGATGTATGTCGCCCTTAAACTTCCGCAGATTGAATGCCGGAGGATAAACAGAATATGGTGTAAAGTGTTCCACATTCGCACTGTTCGGGAAGAAAACGCATCACGGAATTTTACTGTACGGCCGAAAGTAATTTGAAGGACAAAAGGATGTGCGCGGTTTGCAGTGCGAGTGTTGCGTGCAGGAATCATTCTACAAGGGATTAGACTAAATACTTCATCAGAACATTGAGCATGCATGTAGCGATAAAGGAGCGAAAAGCATCCAACATTGCGGCGGTGTTCGTGTGAGTCGATCTGACAAGTTATTGCCACATCGCCAATGAGCTTGAAGGCTCTTGTTTGGTTAATATCCAATGAAGCTAAGGCTGTGCGACCAGCCCCAGCCCATATATGGGAATTATATTCCATTCTAGGTCTAATGTAGGACTTCTATAGGAGCGGTAGATTTGAGGGGCTGAAATATTTCTTACACGTTTTCAGAAATCCAAGACATTTCGATGCTTCTTTGGCAACAGAGAAGATGTGATCTGTTCAGTTTAACTTATTGGAAATATTAATGCCAAGAATGCTTAGTGACGGTGAATCAGAAATTAATGCTCCATTAAAAGAAAGTTATGATCTTGTTTTAATGAGATGAGACAGCTTTGGGTCTTAGAAGCATAGAATTCGACGCGATACGCTTTGCCCCAAGCGAGGATATTGTTAGGATCGTTATTATGATCTAATCATGCAATCTCGTTTAACACATGCGGCATTCCGGCTGGAGTCCGCAGAGTGTCAAAGGAGTAAGCGAAATCAAGGATACTGTCATCAGCGAAGCTATGGATAAGATTGAAAAATGGGAAAGAAGATCATTAATGAAAATTAAAAAGACAGTTGGAGAAAAACCAGAGCTTTGAGGCACACCGGCATTTATGGGATGAGGTTCAGATGTAACGCCATCTAATACAATACATATTTGGCGACTAGTTAGGAAACTTTCAATCCATAATAGAAGAGGAGGGGAGAACCAGTGCTTTAAGTTTGGATAAAAGAGCTGGATGCCAGACTCAATCAAAAGCCCTTGAAATATCTAGGGAAACGTTTTTGGACTCACCAAAATTGTGAAGACTACGGTTCCAACGTTCCGTAAGAAAAGTCAGCAAGTCTCCAGATGAGCGTCTAGCTCGGAAGCCATATTGGCGATCGTTGATAAGGTGATTAGTTTCTACATACTTCATTAGTTTGGAATTAATGATAGATTCAAAAACCTTTGAAAGAATCGAAGTGATTGCAATTGGTCGATAATTTGAGGGATCGCTACAATCTCCTTTCTTGGGAATAGGCTGAACGTGAGCTAGTTTCCAAGCAATTGGAAATTTTCCTGTCGAATAAGACAAGTAGTGTTATGTGCAATTTATATCTGCGTTATAATTTGAAATTTTTTGTTATATTGAAAATGGCCAAACGACATTTACAAGGAGAAATTAAGGACTGTTTCAGAAAACACTGCACCACTTTTAGTGGTGGCTGTACACCATGCAGTTTTTTTGTGTTAAACAGTTACTTTTGGGAAATAACTTTGCCCTCTGTCTAGTTTTAATAACTGTAAGCTATGCTTCCACTTGTGACATTAGTCAGCAAAATCAGCTCAAAGCAGTTGGTAGTGCGTCAAGCTATTTTGCAAATTTTTTTAGAAAATCGGGATAAATCTCATTCTGTTTTAGCAAAAGAACTTAAAGTGTCGCGATGGACTGTAGATAGAACAGTTAAAAGATACCTTGAGTGTCAAAGTGTTGAACAGAAACCAGGAAGAAGAAGACCAAAAGGAACAACTGATAAAAATTATTAAAGGAAAGTAAACAGTGGATAGGCAGAAACAAGTGTATTTTAGTGCGAGATGTTGCCAAAAAAGTGAAAACAAGTACTGCATGTGTGCAAAGAATTAATAGAAATAATGTGAAATCATACAAAAAACAAAAGTGTGCAAAACTGTGTCAGAACAAATCAATTAAAAGAGCTAGTTAGCTAGTCCAAATGATTACTTGATTATGGATGATGAATCCTACTTTAAATACAACTCCCATATATGGGCCGGGGCTGGTCGCACAGCCTTAGATTCATTGGATATTGTCCAAAAGAGAGCCTTCAAGCTCATTGGCGATTTGGCAATAACTTGTCATATCGACTCACTCGAGCACCGCCGCAATGTTGGATGCCTTTCGCTCCTTTATCGCTATATGCAAGTTCTATGTTCCCTTCAAATTACTTTCGGCCGTACAGTAAAATCCCGTGATGCTTTTTTATCCCGAACAGTGCGAATGTGGAACAGCTTACCATCTTCTGTTTTTCCTCTTTCATACAATCTGCGGAAGTTTAAAGGCGACATACATCGGCACCTCCGCCACTCCCGTCATATCCCCTAATCCTTTCCCTATCTCCTTCCTGCCATGCTGTGCTTTGCATCATAGGGTATCCCCTGAGCCTGGCTTAATAATATAAAAAAAAAAAAAAAAAAAAAGAGGAAGTGAAGAGGAAGTGAAAGGAGAGGAAATTTTGAAACATGGGAGGGCGTCACTCTTCAGGACAATGTGCCATACAGAATCGATTTTACAAATAATTATGCCTCGAAATAAAATTGCACAGAAAAGATTAATCAAGTGGTCTAGGCATACGTGGGTTAATGTTACCGTAGAAGAATTTAGGGCATTTCTTGGAGTTATCCCAAATATGGGCACAATTACTGTTAGTAATCTGCAAGAATATTGGGCCCAAAGAGTTTGGAAGTATATTTAGAAGAAAACGGTTTATGCAAATACTTTGAATGCTTCATTTATATGAAACCAAAGCTTACAATTGTGCCAAAACTTATTAGATAGCAATTCTGACAGTAAGGGATACCATATTTATACAGATATGTACTACACAAGCGTACCACTTGCGCATGAACTGCTAAAGCTAAAGACGTAACAGGAAGTATGTATACAAAATAATAGAAAGTTTATATCCAATTCAATAAATAAACCTAAGTTTGCTGAAAACAATACATATGCCTGCGGCTGGGACGGTTCAGGTACTCAGGAGTATATGGAGGAAATATGCAAGCAATCAATAAGCCAATTGTAACGGCTAATTACAATATATATATGGGATATGTAATATTGAGCCGATTCCTAATCTGCGTCAAAATATTTTCTGAGAAAATCATTGAAATAGGGGCAGAAATTATTTTTATGGGGACTTGAATTATGTGGTGTAAATACATATTTTCTAAACAAAATAACTCAACATCGCCAAAATAAATGATCGAAGACGCATTCGAAGTTTGTTCAAGAACTAGTCGATGAACTGACAGAACACTACCTACAGGAAACCAAAATTCCTGGTAGACCATTAATGTCAGATAAAGAAGATTTTGAGTGAAAACGGTAAAAAACTATCCCCAATGCCCTTATCCTTAAAAATGTTTAAATTTTTTTTCTCCCCAATGGCATAAATACAACTGAAGACTGCTCTACTACCCTTCCACGCAGAGCTGTGCACTCGACAACATTGAGAAAAGAATATTTTACCGTTAAAATCCGACAAAGCTGTAAATTACCGTTGGTCGAAATAAAATATAGCCAATACCAAGAACACACACCTAACGGACAAAGCAATTTCTCAGTTTTGGACCTTTAGATTCTGACAAAAAAATGTTTAATAATTTTTTACCGTTTTTCCGTTCCCATTTTCTCTCCGCAACCACTCCATTACATCTGCCTCGACTTCCCTTTAACTTTGATACCACACACGCCCCCATACGTTCACCCCATTTATCGCGGAAAAAGGTAACCCCGCCCCTAGGTCTTTCCAAAAAGTGATGTTAGAAAAAAAATTATCTCGACGCTCTGAGGTAATAGATCCATATACCTTTTATATGAAAAAAATACCAACCCGCTAAACTAAAATTTGCTACACTTTATCACCCCTCGCGATTAACACTTTTTAACCTCATCGTTTTTACAATATAAGAATATTATATAGATTTTCACTGTTTAAGAGGGGGTGAGATGCAGATTAAATTTGGGTATTTTTCTAATTTTTTCTACTAAACCGTCAAGTTAAGTTGTAATATATTCCCATAAAAATGTTCTTTTTTTAATCGAACATGAAAAAAAAATTTCGAGTAGATTGGTAGCTTTCTCAAATATAAATACGAGTGCAAAGGGTTAATGAACTTCTTCCGTTGTCACTCTCATAAAATAGATGTCCTATTTGTACGTTGAACTATGCCGAAAACCCTCGGGAATACTTCCCAAGCTATGAAATAGAAATCTATCTGTGTGCATGTGATTCCGTTGTCTAAAATATTCTGATTGGTACTTACTGAAAAGTGCCAGACATTGACTTTATATGCTATGGAGCCTAAACTACTATCCATACAGGCAAATAGTCTTCCAGTAGATTAAAGCTTGGTTCCTTACCTTCCATACACTTACTATATACTTTACTTAACAAAATAATAAAACAGTGTTACACGCCACAAAGTGATACAAGCGACATCTATTGGAAATGGAAACAACTTTAGGTTAGTGAACGGAATATTCAGGAAGGTTCTAGTATAATTTGTAGAGTATAAATACGGCGCTTCTCACATCAAGGAGGCCCAAAATCAATAATCAAAAAGCTACCTCCCGTAGCACTCGATTTCCTCGCAACCATTTTTAACAATTGTATGAATAACTGTTACATTCCGGTAAAATGGAAAATCTCAGAAAAAATCTTTGTCTAAAGACATCAAGGAATTTAGACCAATCTCCCTCATCTCAAATTTGGGAAAGCTGTTTGAAAAAGTTATTCAGCAACAAATAACAATTACCTGTGAAGAAAAGAACACCCACCAAGATTCTTAATTCGGCTTCAAGCCTAAACATTCTACATTCCACCCTTTACTAAAATTCCAAACTGATGCTACAAGAGTTCTAAACAGAAACAAATACACGGTCGGGTGCTTTCTCGACGTTGAAAAAGCTTTCGATTCTGTTTGGACGGCAGGGTTAATATTGAAATTAAATCAATTCGGTTTTCCTCCACACCTAAACAGACTTATCCACAGTTTTCTAACTTCAAGGAAATTCTATGTAGAACTCGATGACCACATTGCAACAGGAGTCCGCCAGGGCTCCATATTGAGCCTAATACTCTTCAATCTCTACACTTCAGACGAACCTCAAAATGAAAGCGGCACAACGCTCCTCTTTGCCGATGACTACCTTACATACGCCCAATCTCGTTGCCCGCTCTTGGCGGTCAATCAACCTACATCTCAGCAAGCTCGTCTCTTATTATCACAAAAAATGTGGGATCAAAATTAACGTCCAAAAGTCCGAACTTATCTGTATTCGGAAACCTAGCACCGGGCGAAACCGCCAAGTCGCTAAACCCAAAGGAATTACGGCCGTCTACAATTGGGGAATAATAAAGCCCACACAAACAGCGAAATATCTAGGAGTAAATTTCCATGAACTCCTACGATTCCATGCTAAAGCAACCATTAGCAAAGCCAGTTTCGCGTACAGCCTTATAAGCGCTTTAATCAATGTCAGGGACGGACTCACAACCCAGACAAAACTACTCATGTACAAGCAACTAATAAGGCCTGTCATCACTTATTGCTTTCCCATATGGCACACAATTTCCCGCACTTATATGGACCGTCTTAGCAAGCTCGAAAGAACGATTCTTAGAGCTTGCACAGGACTCCATAGAAGAGCCAACGGAAAATACTATCGCAACGAAGTATTGTACGAGGCAGCACGCCTATCCTATCCACTCAAACCCACTCATAAACAACTTGCCGGCTCAACCGGACACTAGAAACATCTACCTCTCCACAAAGGTAGGATAAGTTTCTATGACACTAAAGGAGATTACTACAGGGGGTAATCCCAAATAACCCACTCAAGAACCCGGGAATATCTCTGATAAAACCTGCCAGTATAGGAACTATCCAGTCCTTAACTTCCTAAAGAATCCAAAACATATCCAATCCTTACTCCCTCCCAGTCCCTCCCAAATTTAATAACAAACTATTGCGAGAAATTCATTAACTACAGCTGATGTGGTGTAGCAGCTGTAAGAAAAAGAACAAACAACACGAAAGGTGATCAAAAACCAAACCAAGGATCAAAAAGAAGAAAAGGGAAGACATTGAATCGAACTGAATGCCAAAGATAAGCCCCAACGAACTAAGCAAGAAAAGCCGAAGAATGTGAAAAATCATCTAATAAAATCTAAAGAATCTAAAGAAGGAACGCAATGAAGAAATTTGAAAGCGCAAAAGCACTTGACTTGACTTGACTTCCAGGAGGCGGAGTCTTATTTCAGCCAGTGAAGTGAACGAAGTAAGCTATTTGGATTGCGATAATTAGAAGTACTAGCGATAACTAAAGAGTTGATTTGATAATTATTTGTGAATGTGTGCGAGTAAACAATCAAGTTAAATAAAGAAAGAACTTTTGAATTATATTCGAAATATTGTGTTTTAAATAACGAACTAATGCCACGCTCGCAACAATAGTTTTGATTTAAAAGTAACCTACCATTTTTTTTTTTTTTGACTATCAGAATCAGCTTAACACAAGCTCGCTGCATGGACACGTTTAATAAATAAACGGTCAACAATAATGCGTTTCATCACTTAGTCGGTGTTAGTATTAGTATGTTAAACTAAACATAAACCAAACACCGGATGAAATGATATGCAATGCGACATAGAAACAGAGAACTAAGTATTATATAGACGTTTTTTTAGAACATGCTTAGAAACGTCAACAACAAAATGCTCAGCCTTAGTATTAACAGTAATGCACATGCGGTTAATGGATTCGTACATATAAAAGTTGGATCTTGCGGAGTTAACATGCAACATAGGTAGTCTTCTCAAATTGTGTCCACTATCGCGAAAAGAGATTTTACTAAGTAATAGCGGAGAATCAACATTCGCGCTTATTAGTTGATGCACAAACGTTACATCGGCAACCATACGACGTTTTTGAAGCAAGCGCATATTCAAAAGCTTCAAACGATCCTCATAAGGTGGAAGAATTAATGAATTATTCCAGGGTAGGTGTCTGAGAGCAAATCGTAAAAAGTTTCTCTGGACAGACTCAATGCGGTCGATGTGTGTACCGTAAAATGGAGACCAGACCTGGCTAGCGTATTCAAGAAGTGGTCTTACAAAGCAAGTGTACAAACGCAATGTTATGGTAGGATTTGAAAACTCTCGGGACCAACATTTTATAAAACCCAGCATAGAGCTACTCTTTGGTACCATATAGTTTATATGGGAGATAAAATTCAATCTGTGGTCACATTTGACCCCCAAGTCACAGACAGTCCACACGGCGAATCGAGGAATTCGAGAACTCATAACCTTAAGTGATTGGTGTCTGATTCCTATGGAAAGTCATAACCTCACATTTGTCGATATTGAGTACCAAATTATTGCTCTCGCATCAATTGTAAAATTTTTGAATGTCATCCCTGTACCTGTTCACAATCGTGAACAGATTTAATCTGAGCGAAAAGCTTAACATCGTCAGCATAAATCAAGACCTTACAGTACCTCACCACAGAGCCAATGTCGTCAATAGACAGAATAAAGAACAACGGGCCCAAGTGACTCCCTTGAGGTACGCCAGACGAAGCCTTCAAGACTCTAGAGATGGAATGGCGGAATAAGATTTGATATGTTCTGTTATCTAAATAAGACTCTGTCTATGTATGAAACCCATACATTTCCATTTTAAAGAGTATCACGGAGTGTGGTAACTTGTCGAAGGCTTTACTAAAGTCTGTATAAATACAATCAGTCTGGTAGCCTTTTGCAAGCCCGCGAATGGTATCCGAGACAAATTCCAAGAAGTTAGTGGTTGTAGATCTGCCCGAAATAAGCCCATGTTGGTTCGAAGAGAGCAAATTCTTACATGAAACCGATAGCTGAGAGTAAATGATAGATTCGAATAATTTGGGCATACAGGATAATTTTGCAATATGCCTATAGTTAGAGATTTCACTTTTACTACCTTTTTTGTGAATAGGTATGATGAAAGAGTTTTTCCATAGCTGAGGGAAACAACCACTATCGAGCGATTTTTGAAATATTATTTTAAGCGGCGCTGCCAGGGCAATGCAGCACGACTTAAAGAAGGCTGGAGGGATCCCATCAGGACCCGTTGTAAAGTCATTTAAAAGCGCATTAATATGATCGAGTAT
Source organism: Dioctria rufipes (assembly GCA_963924295.1). NCBI lineage: Eukaryota > Metazoa > Arthropoda > Insecta > Diptera > Asilidae > Dioctria > Dioctria rufipes. Next base: position 152,450,821 of record OZ002743.1, on the reverse strand, counting down.
ATCCTCTTGTATAATTATAGGAATAGTGAATGAAACGTTATGAGAATCGTTCATATGATTAAAATTGTTATGTCGAGGATGGAAATTGGACGAAGAATAAGCATTGTCGAAAAAAGAAGCAAACAAATTGCAAATTTCAGATGAATCATCACTAGCAGAATCCTTATACCTCATGGTATTGGCATAGTTGTCAGTTTTTTTCTTCATATTAATAAACTTGAAAAAGATACGTGGGTCACTAGATAATTTTGCACGCATGCTTTGGATATACTCATCATAAAGTGAAGAGGAAAATTCTTTGAACTCATTATAAGATGTGAGGAAATTGTTATGACTTATAATGTCTTTGTCTCTGATATAACTTTTCCACAATTAATTTTTTCTATTTTTAAGACGTTTCAATTCTTTATTGAACCATGGCGGAGATGTTTTAGAGAACCTTTGTCGTTCGCAGGGAACGTGAGATGAAAATAAATTGAAAAGAGTTATGTAAAATTTAAAAATATCTTCGTCAACCCTATTACTAGACAGTAATGTGTTGAAATCAATAGAGGTAGAGCTACTAGAGAGTTCCGAAAAGTTAGCTTTTCTAAAATTGAGTTTCGTCACAAATTGTAATGTTTTCGGTTTCAAAGCAGTATGTAATTAGTTGAGGGGGGTGATATTTGTCAATATTAGACATTAAAACTGGGCAAGGTTCGACTAACAAGTTACCCGTGTCAGTAGAGAAAACCAGGTCCAACTGCCTACCCATGTCATTCCTTATATTACTGATTTGGCTGAGACCAGGAGATGAGATAGTGTCTAGGAATAGTGATTTCCTTGTTAATAAGTTATTAAGAGGCAGATAGCCATCGTCATCTTCATTTAGTACCCAATGTATGTTGGGTAAGTTAAAATCACCAATAAGTAGAAGTTCGTCAAGAGGTTGCATCATGCGATGAATAAAATTAGATGTTGAAGTTAGTAGGTCGTAAATATTTTGACCTTTGTCATCAACAATGTTTATGGAGTCTGGAGGAATATAGCAACATAGTATGTATAAGTCATGTTTTAATAGAGACAGCTTAAGAACTATAAGTTCAGTGTCAAAATTGTTGGAAAAACTGGGAACCTCAATTTGGCTGCAATTAAAATGGTTTTTACATGTGAGGAGTACGCCACCGCCGCGAGCTTCAGAATCAGTATGTCTGTCTTTTCTAAAAACCTGGTAAGAATTGTCTAAGATTTCGGCACCACGAAAGCTATGGTGCAGCCAAGTTAAAGCAACAATATCAAAAAAGTGCGACAGAGGATTTGAAGATATGTGCAGTTTTTGTCCGACTCCCCCTTACATTTTGATAGTAAAGGGAAAGCGACTTCAGTTTTTTGGAACAATATTGCTTATATTAGCTTTATTTCTAGGTTGGCGCCCAGAAGGTACAAACAATTTAGTAAAAGCGCCAAAGGGCCAAAATAAGGGTTCTAATAACTTATCCTGCACATCTGCTGAAACAATTAAGACGAAGGATGCAACCGGTTTGGAGGATTTACTAATTTTGCGGCAAGAAACACCCTCTGTTGCAATGTTTTTGGATTCGAGATACCCCAATATGTTGTCACACACCGTTTCAGGAGAGAACCTAGTGACGAAAACACTTGAAGGTTTTGGTACTGTCCTCAAAGAGGTACCAATACCATTCCCTAATGTGGATGCACAATTAATATTATTTGTTACTGTGTTTCAGTAGCAGAAGCTGGAGTGGTATTATCCACGCAGTGGCTCAAAGCGCTGCATACGGCCCCACCAACCGAAGGAGAACCCTGTCTACCAGGAGTTTAAATCCCACAGTCGGCAGAAACTCCTGTTTTTTGGAAGTTTTTTTCCTCTTTGTAACTGGATTGCCCTTGTTGTTTTTATTAGAGCGGTTGTTTATGAAATCGTGGTCCAATGTTGGTTGTTGAGGGCAGTTCACGACATTTGAACTGGAGCAGTTAACCATTTTTTGCTTAATAGCCTGAGCATTAAGGTTAACCTTGTCCGATAGGCCAACTACAATGATCTTAAGGATGTCAAGGTCACCTCTGTACAACGAGAGGGTATCAAAAAAAAGTATGGGCCGGGGCTCTTCCACAAGAGTCGCAGACCCACAGTAAATTGCGAGTCTTTTTTAGTAACTTTAAGGCCGGATTCTCAAGTTTTACACATGTGGCGTGGAGCGCTACACGATAAACACCATCGCACGCTAAAAACAAAAAAAATTGGGTTAGCTAGCAATAAAAACAAAAACATAAAATTACACCAGTATAAATTAAATTACACCCAAAACAAATACAATAAACAAACTAGTACATTAAAGACACACACAAAGCACAAAAATGTAATTAAAAAACGTTTAAAAACACTTTAAAAACAAAATTCACGATAAACAAGACTGTCCACCACACTTGACAGATGACCATACGCTCAATAACTCTCAGCTGAGTAATAGTTGTAGTAGCGTATGTGAGGCCGGTGTCCGAATCTGTAGGCAGACTGATTCGATTTCATCAGACCACGGCACAACGACATATATATAATTATTACTCAGCTGAGAGTTTTTGTTTGAGGAATCGTAGTCATTTGGTTAAGGAGAGGTTACCCATCGAGAGGCATGAAAAATGCATGAACTTTGGAATTTTTTTTTTTACACAAAATAAGTACTTTTGGAAATGGGTTTTCACGTATTTTATTCTTCTATCAATGGGGGGGGGGGGGGGCCGTTTTTTTTTTCTTCAACTGAAAAAAAAACTATTTGTAAATAAATTTTTGACAAAAATCGCTTCCTGATGGCCCCGCAAATTGAATTTCCTTTCAACTGCGCATAGATTCATGTGAATCGGTTCATCCGTTGAAGCTGTAGAGCGCCCCCGTGCTGAAAAAATTTTGTTCCCAGAAAAACTCATAAAGTTTACCGTTATAAAAAATTGTTGAGAGCTTACTCCAGCTATTCCAGCACCATACAGTGGCCCTTCTTCTTCCTTCAAGAACTGATTATGCTGAATCTGAAGGTTAACGGCTTCCCGAAATTTATGAATGTACTTCAGGTAGCGAGAAAAGGTCTTCCCAGCAAGCAAACATTTTATTACGGTTCGGAAAATAAGAAAGCAAGATTACGATTATTTGTCCGTGTTACATAAGAACACTACAAAATATTTTAGAATGTTAGACTCCGTTGGGGCTGTCATGTGGGAGCGAGGGAGTCTGTTGTGAAGTATTCTCGAGGGTTTTGGCTCAGACAACAGTGGAAATATACAGATATATATACAACCATTTCACACAAAACAGATCCCCTTGGAACCCGACCATCTTCGATTTGGATGAAACCTTCACAGTTTATGGGGAATACCAAAATATTTTTTATTTTTTTTATTTTACAGCTAGGTAAGAAGACTTATTGATAAACTACACAGATAAGTCAATGCATAAGAAGACTTATTGATAAACTACACAGATAAGTCAATGCATAAGAAGACTTATTGATAAACTACACAGATAAGTCAATGCAATTTTCGAATATACGGTGAATTTAAAAATTTATATCTCAGCCAAACACCATCGAAATGCTTTGCACATAGATAGTTATAGCTTTTTGCTTCAAAATAAAAATACAAAAAAAAGGTGCTAGAGGTTCCCAGTAGATAAAACAATACATTCCTCTCAGTGCAGTGCTTCCATAGCGCGTTAATAAAAGTATACGGTGACTTTAAAAATTCATATCTAAACGAAGCCCAACACCATCGCATTTTTTTGTATATGGAAAGATGAGGCTTCTAGCTGCAAATTAAAAAAAAATAATCTAGAAGTCCTCAGTAACCCCCCCCCTCATTAGTGCAGTGCTTCCATAGTGCGTTACTTTAGGTATACGGTGACTTAAAAAATTCATAGCTCAAAAACTATTCCGAACGCCTACGCGGGGGGGGGGGCACAAACAAAATATGGATGAGCAACTTTAAAATTCCCTACTGCAAATTGTGAAAATTTCATCCAAATCGGAGATGGTCGGATCCAAAACAAGCACTTTTTGATCGTTTTCGTGTGGCTGTATAAACATTCAAAAAAATTAAAAGTAAAAAAAGAAATCGAGCTTAAGACGATTACGATTTTTTATTAACTGTTTTATTATATGTATAAATTCCAGTATTGATTTTTTGTTAACAGTGTGTATGCAAAACACATTCACCACATGAAATGAACGAGTGCATTTTATGAGTTATAAAAGTTTGTAGTATAAAAAACTGGGCTACGAAAAGCAAAGTGTTGTTGTCCGTATTAGAAAGCTGTAGGTACTTTCCTGTTGATAAAAACTTTACTTGGCTATGAGTAGTTGGCTCGAGTTGGCTGCTAAATATAGTTGATGTAAATTTTTAGTTACTCTATCCCTCAGATCTTATTTAATTTTTTCACGCTCAATGGCATTCTCCCCGACTGCATTCAATAAACCATCATCCACAAATAATGCAATTTTACAACTTTTTAGCACAATAGAGATATCATTAATGTAAAGCAAGAAAATAAAATCGATCTTTTTGGAACTCCAAGAGCAACAGCAAGAGTCTTTATTATTCAAATTGCAAGTAGAGCAATGTTAAGAAATCGTTGGAAACAGATTACATATTAGTTTTCTGCTTTCGACTATTAATCCTTCATAATTGAAAATAACTAATTTTTAGAAGCTAATTTCCTTATTTTTGAATCCCACTTTTGTACGTTTACTTAAAAGATAAGATTTTCACGATATATTCTAGCGATAAGAATCTAATTACATATAGTATTTACCTATATAGAGTGAATTGAAACTTGAATTATAATATATCTTTATTTATTGGCAAGGTACAAAAGACGGAAATATTAAACTAACCAAGTACGTAGGTGAGTACCCAAAACAAAATTTTACTGAAATAGGGATAAAAGTAAAAATAGCAATAGAAGAAAATGAAAATTAAATTAAAGTAATAAATTGAGAAATCGGGAAAAGCGATGCATCAGCACACACACAATGCACAAAATAAAACAATCAAACTGGCAAACAATTCCATATTTGATTGACCTGCACAAAGCTAGATCGTTCGCCAATTTGACCTTGGTAGTTAGGTAGCAAGAGGTTGCGCTTATGATGCTGAGCAGATCTGGGGCCCTATTCTTGAATAACGAAGGCAGATTCCGTATACGTTGAGCTGTCAAGACCATTCGAAATGAATGTGCTTGTGGTGTTCTTGAAATCCGAATTCGTTATTTTCGTAAGCAAACCATTCGTTATATAATGAATGGGGTTCAACCATTCGTTATTTACCGAATTCGTAATTCAAGAATATACAACAACTTTTTGCTTGAGATACGTTTAAAACGAGCAACAAAGGAAAGTTATTGTACAGAGAAACGAGAAGATCTAAACTAACCATGAATAAATTGGACTGTCATTGAAAGAGAGTTAGTTTCTGCTTACAAATCAAGTTTAAGCAAAACTAAGATATGTCGAACTTTTAAAAGTGGTACGTATAAAATTTTAACATTAAAAGAAAAAATGGTTAAAAGCCAAAACAAAAGTAATTTTGTTATACATTTTGCTGTTCTTTTGTTCTTTTCCTCACAGAGTCTATAACAATGGTCTTAATGACGTACCAATTAAATTTTACAAATTAATTCTACCACTCATCCTTCCAGTCGTTACACATCTCATAAACCGGCTAATTACTTGTTCGCATTTTCCAGCCTGCTGGAAGCGGGGGCTGATCTTGCCCATTCCTAAGAATGCGTCCCCGGGCAGCATTTCCGATTGCAGACCATCACCATCCTGCCAGCAATACCGAAAGCGATGGAATTCATCATCGTGGATCAGATATCGGCGCATGTCAACAACAGCAATATGCTCTCGAACATCCAATCGGGCTTCAGGCGATTCCACTCAACTTGTACTGCTCTTCTTCAAGTGACGGCAGATATTCGCGATATGTGTAACACGGGCCTCTCGGTCATTCATGTTCTGCTGGACTTCAGCAAGGCATTTGATTCGGTCCCTTATGAAAGGTTGACTGGGAAGCTCGGATCCCACTTCGACCTTTCATCTTCTGCATGCGAAACTTGTCGGGCAGATCGTTTATAGTCAAATCAAGTGAGGCCTACTCTTCGGAGAGACCTTTGCGTTCGGGCATCCCCCAGGGCGCGGTCTTGGCCCCACTTCTTTTCTCGCTATTCATAAACGACGTTGAGGAAGTTCTTGATAAGGTCAGATATCACATTTATGCCGACGACATCCAGATATACACCGGAGCTCGGGCAGACAGTATCCACGAGTCAGTGTCAGTTATCAACGAAACTCTGGGAAGAGTCGGAGCTTGGGCTACAGCTAATGGGCTTGCGCTGAATCCATCTAAAACGCAAGTCATTGGCTATGACATAAGGCCTGAGCGGGCATCTGGTTTAGCAGCTCTAGTTCTCGACTCAACCCTCTTGGGGTACAATATCCCTTTATCAAGTAAACCTGTACAAAATCTGGGTTTCCCCATGGACTCCAATCTTAATTGGAAAGTTCATATTAAGTTGAAGTGTGCTCGGATATATCATGGGCTCCGCTCACTATACGCTGCATCTCCTCATTTTGATAAGACCATGAGGTGGAGACTTCAATGCACTTATTGTACCGCACTTTCACTATCCATTCGTCCAGGCGGGACTGCCCAAGCTCATGCGCGCCGTCAGGACCTGTGCAAAGTATGTTTTCAAAGTTGGGCGTAGAGCATATGTCGGTCCACTCTTAGAGGTTTTACTACCCGGATCCTTACGCTGCTCGTATGAGTTGAAGGTTTTGGCCTTTATTCACAAGGCCAGAATTGGTCTACTTCCTGGGTACATAAGAAGCCGCTTAAATTGGAGTGGAAGGGACAACCGACGACTGATCCACCCACGGATCAACACTCAATTTGGAGGGAGGTCATTCTGTACACATAAAGACTAAGTCTTTATTAACAGTAGCCGGTTCAAACAATAACTTTAAAGGAATAAAAAAAAACTTGTCTTTAAGCCAAACACGGATCAATGGAGTAAGCAAATATATAGGAAAATAAGTGATATAGGATAAATAAGTCTTTTTTAAATCTAACAACTATAAGTCAGTTAATACATATAAGGATAGTCAGCTTTTGTAACTAGTACATGTGTCAAGGAACGATCTTGAATTCAATGAAGTTCCATTTATATGTAACATATGCACGATGAAAAGAAAATAAATAAGAAAGGACACTCCAGCGGGAGTAAATTTTCCCTTATAATATTAACGCCAGCCAGTTGTTGGACTAAGTCTAAGTTATACTTTTATACATGAACTACTTTTGTAACTGTAAGGGCTGCTACAGTACAGCATTTCATTATTTCACTACAACACTTGAGTATGCATATTATGTCCATATAAAAAAAATGAATTACTCTTATTTCCCATTTCTGTAAGGGCTGCTACATTTTTATTTCTATCTACATTTATGTTTAATAGGTTTAGATATCTTTTCGCCATCTCGGAAAACTAGCAATCTAGAATCTATATTATTTCTGCTACCAATGTTTATTGTTTATTTTGCTACTTTTACAATTACGCTATATTATTAACTATCTAATGTCGTAGTACACAGCGTTATACGTTGCTTTGTGCAGGGGTTTATTAATAAATGCTGATTTGATTTGATTCTTGACACTACTAAAAATTTACAGTTTGCAATCGCTAATTACATTTTTTTATTTCGTATTTTTCTATCAATTAAGAATCTACTAATGTACACTATTGTAATATCGACATACCCAACGTTATTACGTGGCCGGGGTCGAAAATAAATAGTAAAATTACAAACATAAAGTGAGCTGAGGCACCTCAACTTTACGTACAAAATTGAAAAAAACCACGAAAGTTAAAAGATTTGGATTACCTATATTCTATTCTAATTTCTTTGTTTTTCCCAAAAAGTTAGTGTAATCACAGATAGGTAATAATATCTAGATTCTAGATAGCGAAGCTACTTAATAGGAATTTGTCTAAATAAAAACACCAAAGGGTTTGACTCTGGGTTTTTCTGCACCATCCCGACGTTATGGCCCATACTTGTTTCCAAGAAATGAACAGAAATTATTTGTAAAAAATTAGAAAAAAGTATAAAACAAAAAAGAAATATTGTTGCTTCAAGGTCGACATTATCCTTGTATGGCAGATGATTGCATTTCGCTCAGAGACCTATTAATCTTCTCGCGAAATCAATGAAAGTATAAAGATAAATGTGACATTTAAAAACAAAAAAATACCTTTCGACGTCGAGCCTCCTTTGATACGCAAGTAGAAAAAAATGCGTGAACGACACTGAAAGTCTCTAGACCGAATTCTTTGACGTATGCTGCAAAATGTTGGCAAGAGGCATTTTCACTCATTATTCTAAAAATTCTATTCACAACGTAACAGAAGTGGGCAAAATTATTTTCACGATTATTATATATTTTGTCCCGAAAACTGTAAAAAAAATTCCTTAAAAACCCTTTGTTCCTAACAACTGCAACCTTCCTAAGAAATTATGATCGTCTTTTGCCCACAAACAAAACATTTTGACATTTACGATTGTACGGTACCATGTTGCCAGTGATGCCAGACCGGCCTTCTTGTTCTATTAGGTCACTCCTTCGATTTAAAGGAGTGTTCAGTGGCTAAATAGCTTAGCCTCTTTTAAGGCACTTTCACCTCGAAACCGAAAACCGATAAATTCTACACCGAAAATTCGCTTTTGCTGTCACATAAAAACCGAAAATTTTTTTTGATTAAATAGAAGTAACATTTAATTATTATAAAAGTTGTCTGATGAGAGCTCATACAAAAAACGTATTTTAATTTTACTTCGAAATCCCTATCCATATTATAATAATATAATAAATAATAAAATAAAATAATATAATTTACAATGTAAACACAAAAGTGAGGTTTAGTACGACCGAAAAAATTTTGCGTCCCGAAACGTTCCACATGTGGAAACCGAAAAGAAATTGACATATGCAAATGCAACCGAAACTTCGTTTTTCGACCGAAAAAAGGTAAAGTTGTGTTTTTCTTAAAAATCTTATATAAATTGTAGGGTTGTCTGGATTATCCTACAAGAATTAAAGTCCACGCTTTTTTGACTTCTCAACAATATTTATTGAACTTCTAAAATTTCACACAAGACTTAACATAAGGTATGGTTAGACTTGGCTCTATCAAGTTGGCCGGTCAACTTTTACTTTTTTATTGCGCAAATCGATTGTTGGTGGTTTGTTGGTGATTGTTTGGCTTAATTTAAACGTTTGTTGGTTAATAGTTTTTTCGAAAATCTAAAAATTCCTCAATTCCTCGCTATTTGCAAAAATAATTTACCTAATAAGCTACACATTAAGCTAGCTACATCTGAAGCTAGCTACACATGAAGTTGTAGCTGATATTAGCCAAATAATAATTTTGTAGCTGAAGTAAAAGTCACATATTTCATGTATTGACATTCAACTGTAGCTCCATCAAGTTGGCTGATCAACTTTTACTTTTTTAATTTTTAACACGTCAACTTTGACTTTTTAAATTTTTTATTGCATATATCGATTGTTGGTCGTTCGTTGGTGATTGTTGGCTTAATCTAAACGTTTGTTGGATAATAGTTTTTTCGAAAATCTAAAAAGAAAATTCACCATAAAGTTAACCGGAAAATTCTTATTTTTAATTTTATTTTATTTATAACCAGCTCAATCAATGCGTAATCGTTTGTTGGACTTGTTTTTATTAATAAAATCGTTTGTCGGTACCTCAATTCTTTGCTAATTGCAAAAACAATTGACGTAAGCTACTTCACATGAAGTTGTAGCTGATATTAGCCAAATTATAATTTGCAGCTGAAACTGCATTAACACCAACATGACAATGAACTTTGTAGCAGCTCGTTTCACATTGGAATTGGCACTTCGTCTCTCACAACCAACAAATTCACCTGGTACCTTAACGTCCCTTAATCACCATGAGCGGTCATCACTATAATGTTCCAACGCAAGCGGATCTTTCTAGCTACCTCCCACCTAACAACTTCAATGTCATGTCTTTTAACGCCCGGTCTTCCCCCAAAAATATTAATGGCATCAGACGCCTTGCCGAACTGGGTAACATTAGCGCTCTGTTGGTATGTGAGACGTGGTCCAAGAAGCATCACTCCTCGAGAATGCTGGAGATTCCGGGGTATAGGCTGCATAGGCTTGATAGAGCTTTCAAGAAAGGAGGCGGTGTGTCTGTCTATGTGGTTGATGCCCTGAAATCCCGGGTCCTGTTTCGGGTGATTGATAATAGCTGGGAAATCCTGGCTGTTCAGGCTTTTAATGGTGATGCTGATTTTGAGCCCATTACGCTGATGGTCGTCTATAGAAGTGCGGCAACATTCAATGATAACGAGATGGATGTCCTTTCAGATGCGCTTGAGCGTGCAGTTAGCTACTCCCCGCGCGTTCTGATTGGTGGTGATTTAAACATTGATGTCAGTCTTCCATCCACCTTAGCCAACACTCTGACAGACCTCCTAAGTGAAAAGGGTCTGGAAATTATTAATGATCTTCCCACGCGTCATGGACCAACGTCGGCGACTACTTTGGATCTACTAATTTCGCTGCCAAGTTTTCTACCTGTGTTCTCTGGTCAATGCCCTGGAATATCAGATCATGAACTACTGTTTGCAACTTTTAATGCTCACTGTCAAGCTCTGAACCGCTGGAAGACCTTCAGAAATTTCTCAGCTATTCAGGACAATGCCCTTCAGGCAGACCTAGAAAGAACAGATTGGTCCCCCATTTATAACAACCCTGATCATAACTCTGCAGCTCAATATTTCTCCGACACACTATGCTCAATTTTTGAGAGACAGGTTCCACTCAAAACAACTAGAATTCGCACTATTAATGATATAATTTTTAAATTCCCGGAAATTCTACTGAAATGTCAATATCGCGATCTCGCATATAGACAATGGAAAAGTGATAAATCGGCTGCGAATCATCGCGAGTTTCAACTATTGAGAAGGCAAGCCGACTACATGATCAGGTCTAAATTAAGAAATTATACAATGAAGGGTATCAGGGAGGGGAATGTCATCAATTGGAGGAAGATAAATGACATGGGCCTGGGCTCCAAAGCGAGGGCTCAACTTGATTTCGATCCGGATGAATATGCTGAGCATCTCTGTCCCAGCTCTATATTGCTGCCAGATGATCAAAGAGACAGCACTGCGGATGTGCAGCATGTTCCCTCTTCTCCTCTTACTGAGGCCATTCCATGCTCCCATGTCACGGTTCCTAGTGCCACCCAGGCATCCACCGACACTGAAGTTTTTAGCTTCAGTAATGTCTCGGAAGTTGACATAGTGAATGCATTTCGGAAAATAAAATCAAATGCAACTGGATATAATGATGTTCCTCTCAAATTTTACAAAATCATTTTACCAAACATTCTTCCGATTATCACACACCTGATGAATAGACTGTTGTCTTCATCGCAGTTTCCAGACCACTGGAAAGTGGGTCTGATCACTCCTATCCCCAAAAATAATTCTCCAGCTAATATCTCCGAATGGAGGCCGATTACAGTATTACCAACAATATCAAAAGTCCTTGAGACACTGATAGCGGATCAAATCTCTACACATGTGGATACTAAAAATCTAATGTCAGACCGACAATCTGGATTCAGGCGACATCATTCAACCAGCACCGCTCTGGAGGTTGCCACAGACATCCGTGATCTCTGCGACAAAGGTAACTGCGTCATTCATGTGTTGCTAGACTACAGCAAGTCTTTCGATTCAGTTCCACACACTCTACTGATTGAAAAGCTACGTACGCGTTTTGCGTTCTCTACATCAGCGTGCTCATTGATCAAATGCTATCTAATGCAAAGGCAATTCATGGTAAAGTGCAATGACTCTTACTCTGCGATGAGATCGGTATCGGATCAAGTGCCACAGGGGGCGGTGCTGGCCCCAATCTTGTTTTCGCTTTTCATAGACGATGTCTGTACAGTTCTGAACAGAGTGCGTTTCCACATATATGCAGACGATCTCTAGATATACTCTGGTGCACCCGGGGACAATATTAGTGAGGCTGCGGAAACTATTAACTCAACTCTGGCCGGGATTGCGGAGTGGTCTGCTAACAACAGTCTATCCCTCAATCCCTCCCAGACTCAGGCCATCGTATATTCAATTCGTCTCAGAAATATCACTAACTTATCTTCTGATCTCCCAAATATTCATCTTCTAGGCCATACCGTTACACTCTCAACCAAGCCGATCTTAAATCTCGGCCTTCTCATGGACTCAGGCCTCACCTGGGAGCCTCAGATAAACAAAATTTGTTCTAGAGTATACTATAGTTTGCGTTCGCTCTATGCTGCTTCCCAGCATATTGATCTGGTCACCCGCACAAGGCTCTTCTCGGCTCTGATTCTACCGCTTTTTTTCTACGCTGATGTAGTCCTTTTCCCAATCTCCATCGGTAATCTGTCTAAATTAATCCGTGCGTTCAAGGCCTGCGCTAGATATGTCTTTGGTTTCAAACGAGGTTCACATGTTCCCCCACAGTTTCTTGAGATGCTTCTTCCTTGTCCACTTGCTAACATGTACGAATTTAACACCCTAAAGCTGATATTCAAGGCCAGACACGGTCTACTACCAAACTACATTACTAGACGTTTCACTTGGAGCACCCTTAACAATCATAGAATTGTCCTTCCCAGGGTACGTACGCAGTTTGGTGGGAAAACCGTGTTCCTGAGTGGAGCTGTATTTTGGAACCGTATGTCTGATGAGGCTAGACGTAGTGCCTCACTAAATTCATTTAAATCTGAAGCTCTGGACTTCCTGACAGCAGCTATCTAATGACCTTCTGCCTTCTATCCTATCAATAATCTCTGTGTCAATATGGTCTCCAGTTTTCCATAATTTATTCTTCAGTTGCCTCACATCCTCCGGTCCCGGGCTTGGATTGTTCACCAGATATCCATCATTCGGAAGCTTCAACTATCTGTGCTGCACCTTTGCACTTTGCACTGGACTATGCTGTACATTAAGCTACTAATTCAATATTGTTATATTGTTATATTTTTATATTCTATATTTCATACTGTACTATATATTAAGTCTAATGTTATTTGAATTATTTTATTATTATTTCTTTTGCTAATATGTAAATCTACTATGTAACTTTCTAAGATGTGCCCAGCGCTATGCGTGCCTTTGGCAGGGGTACTCAAATAAATAAATGTTTATGTTTATGAAGTAAAGCCATATATTTCATGCATTGACAATCAACTGTAGCTTCATCAAGTTGGCTGGTCAACTTATACTTTCTTAATTTTTACCACCTCAACTTTTACGTTTTTAATTTTTTATTGCACTTATCGATTGTTGGTCGTTTGTTGGCTTAATTTAAACGTTTGTTGGTTAATAGTTTTTTCGAAAACCTAAAAAGAAAATTCTCAGCTCAATCAATGCGTAATCGTTTGTTGGACTTGTTTTTATTATTCAAATCGTTTGTTGGTCCCTCAATTCTTTGCTAATTGCAAAAATAATTTACGTAAGCTACTACACATGAAGCTGTAGCTGATATTAGCCAAATTATAATTTGCAGCTGAAGCTCCAGTAACACCAGCGTGATAAAGAAGTAAAAGCCATATGTTGATATATTTCATGCATTGACAACTACTGTCAAGGATATTGCTGAATTTTTATTAAATTTATTTAAAAATTTTCATTGAAGAAAAATACAACACAAATCAACTGGGAATGTTAACACTGAAAAGTGAACGAGCTCAAAAAGTTACAGATCTCACAGGAAACATGTTATGTTGAGAGTGATGTACTTCGGACGTTAAGTCCAGACTGCCAGCATGAGCTGACAGATCACCCGATAACAGCGTTGTATACAGGGCGGCACGCTAATCCACCTCGACTATTGGCGGAGAGTGTGGGGGGTTCCACAAAACAACCTGCCGCTGTTACCAACCATATACAAAATGAGATATCGTGCCTTCAAAAAACGAACAGCTAGCACACACTCGGTCCTGAAGGGACCCTTACGTCACTTACCTGTATCTAGGTGGAAGGCGTAGGTGTTCTACCTTCCTTTGCCAGCCCCATCCTCCCGTTTGACTTTGGGTGGGACTATTTTCCCAAGTCCCTTGTTGACCTGTAAGAAGAAAGAGATACTAGGTGGGCCTAGACGACCTTCATCTTATGTGAGAGGGCTCCAGGATGTGGGAGGAGAAATAAAAAGCTTTCAGTGAGCCATTACGTTACAAATTCCAGCTATAATATTTCACAAAAAAATTCATATATAAACTTACACAGCACAATATAATGAAATTTCGGTAACCTACGGTGAGAGAGGCCAATGACAAGAGGGCATAGTAGTCTAGTCTTCGTTTTTTTTTAAAATTTTTTTTTTTCTTAGTATATAATTTTTGTTTGGCGTAGCCCTTGCGTTATGGAAGTATTCATTAGTGTTCATTCTAACCGGAAAATATGAGTTCTTCAGAGCGATACGCGACGTTCTTATTCGCTTTCCCTAATCACAAAATCAATCATAATGCAAGCATGGCTTCTAGGTATGTATTCTATGACTCCTGAGAAATTAGTTCAATTCCTAAATCCGTTCCTTTTTTTTCTTTTTATTTCTTTTACTAATTATCCGGTTCTGTACTAATTTTACTCTACCAACAATATATTGTTGCGAGCGTGGCCTTTGGTTCGTTATTTAAAACACAATATTAAATATTTAATATACAAGTTCTTTATTTCACTCTAATCTTATACAATTCACAAACCTTCAATTAATCAACTACACTTTAATTATCGCTTAATACTGTACTCTCAATTATCGCAATCTAATTACAACACTTTCGCACGTTTATTACTTTCGCTTGTTAACACTGCAACGTCTAAGACAAGACGCTTTCTCTGGCGGTGACATCTGTTATATTTATACCCTAGAAACTCTCCAGATTATTCTGGAGTGTTCTATTCCAGAACCTTCTTGTCTATTCTATTCATTCTATTCCTGAACATTCTCGAAGATTCCTTCACCGATTCTCCAAACCTGAACTTGTTTACTCTCCATTGCCAGTAGATGTCACCAGTTGTCTCTTTCTATTGCACGTAACACTGCCCCCTTCTTAAATTTGTTCGTCCCGAACAACAGGTGGTCCACGGTCTTGATGCTTGTAGAATTGACACAAGCGGTCCAAATGAACAATTTTACGCTTGCTACTTGTGCCACGCTGTCAATTTTACGCTTGCTACTTGTGCCACGCGTCATTAATTCTAGTTACTACTGAATACATCCCCTCCCAGTGTTGTTGTAGTTTTGGAGAACGTCCCTTATGTAGTTTCGGGTTGTACAGCCAAGCAAGATCACCTTCGTTAAATCCTGAGGAATTAGCACGTAAGTCATAGCGGGTCTTCATCCGATCAGTATTTGCTGCTAATTTCGTTCTCGTAGCCTCGTGCACATCAGCTAGTTGTTGTTTGAGCTCCGATACGTAGTCTTCTGATAACTTTTCTTCACCTCTGGGAGTACCAAATTTGAGGTCGCTAGGTAAACGCATCTCCCTTCCGAATATGACCTTAGCTGGGGTTTGTCCGGTAGTGTTATGAATGGCTGATCTATAAGCCATTAGGAATATAGGAATATGCCGATCCCAATCGCGTTGATGATAGTCAACTACTTTCTTAAGATGCTCGATTAATGTTCTGTTGAAGCGCTCTACCATGCCATCAGATTGTGGGTGTAGAGGAGTTGTTCTGGTTTTTCTTATTCCCAACATTTTACACATCTCCTGGAAGTCCGCGATTTGAAGTTCCGTCCTTGGTCCGAATGAAGTTCATGAGGAACACCAAACCTACTGACCCAATTCGTTAGTATTTGTTCCGCAACTGTGGTTGCCTCTTGATTAGGGATTGCATAAGCTTCAGGCCATTTACTGCAATAGTCAATGGCAACTAATATATAACGGTTACCGCCATCCGTTTCTGGAAAAGGTTCAGCGATGTCTACAGCTATCCTTTCAAAGGGGGCTCCGACATTATACTTATGCATTTCTCGTCTGCCTCTGTGTTGCGGCCCTTTGCAAGCAGCACAGACAGTGCATCTGCGGCACCACTCCTCCACATCTTCTCGCATATGTAGCCAATAAAACCTTTCCCGTATTTTGGAAATTGTTTTGTTCACTCCCAAATATCCTCCAGAAGTTCCACCGTGCATTTCTTCTAGAACATCTTTGACGTTTGATGCTGGCACGACTATCTGCATCGAAATGATTCGCCGTTAGGTGCTTCCCATTTGCGTTTTAATATACCACATTCAACATGAAGAGAGTTCCATTGAGCCCAGTAACTTTTCAGCTTCTCGCTCCGTTCCGAAATATCTTTCCAGTCTGGTCTTTCCATGTCTTCTTTCCAAGCGAGAATATGTGAAATGTCCGGATCTTCTCGTTGTGCTGTTCGTAAGTCCTCGTTGTCCCAACCTGTAGATGGTTCCACGGTTACCAACTGCATAGTTGCTGTTGTTTCTTTTTCTTCCACCCGGGCGCAATGTTTGTATTCAAGTTTGCATGGACGTCGTGAAAGAGCATCTGCATTTCCATGTATACGACCTCTTCGGTGTTGGATTTCCAAATCATAAGCCTGGAGTCGCTCTATCCATTTCGCCCCTTGTCCCTCAGGGTTTTTAAACTGCAGAAGCCATTTAAGCGCTGCATGGTCGGTGCGAAGGATGAATTTCTGACCGTAGAGATATTTATGAAAATGTTTTGTTCAACTTACAATGGCAAGTAGCTCTTTTCTTGTAGCACAATAATTTTTCTCTGACTTTGAAAGTGCTTTGCTATAGTAAGCTACTGGAACTTCTTGACCATTCTCCTCCTGCGAAAGCACTGCACCAATACCTTCATTGCTGGCATCCGTATCTAATATAAATGTTTTTCCCAGCTTTGGTAGCTAAACCAAGAAAACTCCGTAATTGATGTTTGTCCTTTGGAACTGGCCAATTTTTGACGGCTTCTATCTTCTCTGGATCGGTTCTTACTCCTTGTGATGAAACTATGTGCCCTAAGTATTTAACTTCATTTTTGAATAGAGCACATTTACTCGCACTGAGCTTCAATTTTGCATCTTTGAGTCTTTGAAGTACGTCCCGTAAGTTGTTTTTATGTTCCTTGAATGTTCTTCCGATTACTATTATGCCATCCAAGTAGACAAGATATGTTTTCCAGGTTAAACCACGTAGAACACATTCCATTAGTCGTTCGAATGTGGCTGGAGCATTATATAACCCAAATGGCATTACTTTGAATTGCCACAAGCCACTGCCAACAGAGAAAGCAGTTTTCTCTCGGTCCTCGGGATGTATTTCCACTTGCCAGTAACCACTCTTCAAATCCAGCGTGGAAAACCATTGCGCTCCGGAAAGGGTATCCAACGTGTCATCAATCCTTGGTAATGGATAGCTATCTTTTCTCGTCACGTAATTTAGTTGGCGGTAGTCTACACAGAATCGGGTGCTGCCATCCTTTTTACTAACCAGAACAACCGGCGATATCCAAGGGCTGTTAGATTCCTCTATTATTCCTTGTTTCTTCATGGAGTTCATCATGTCTGACACTTCTGGTTGTTTGGCTAATGGCAATCTTCGTGGTGTCTGTCGAATGGGCTTGGAATCTCCTGTATCGATCCGATGCTGGACAAGATTTGTTTTACCATAGTCATCATCATTCATTGCAAATAATTTCGAAAATTCATCGATCACCTCTTTGGCATCGTTGTGTTGTTGTTCACTTAAGGCACTGGACGAAAGAAGTTTCTGAACCTGTTGCGGAGTAGCTGGTATAGTTTTTGTCTCCTTGACATTATTACCATTATCCAAATTGACGATTTGGTAAACGGGTTCACAATTTCCAATTATAGCACCTTCTTTTAGTTGTACTTCATTTTCGGATGTGTTAAGCACACTGACTGGTATTAATGTTGCACCTTCTGCCTTCACTAAAGTCTTGCCAACAAGGATGCTCGATGTAAATTTTGTGGGGTTAGGCTCCACCAGATTGAATCGGCAGGTCCCGATGTCATCAGTAAGCTTTGTCCATATTAGTGTCTCGGAGCATGGCGAAAGAGTAATATTTTCGCAGACCATCGTCCTTACTTTCACAGGATGATCTGCTCCTTCTCCTAGTTTCATAGGAATTTCTATATTCCCATATTTGAGAATCCGCTCTCCGACATCCAGATTTATTTTGTATGTGGTCATGAAGTCTATTCCAAGAATGCATTCATCCGTTATCTCTGAAACCAGGAAAGTGTGAGGAAAGAGTAGCTCACCTAGTTGAACATCTAAAGTTATTTCTCCAAACACCTGTGCTGCTGCTCGAGTTGCTGTTCTTAGTAGATATTTGGTGGTGTTGTGCAGCCATTTTTTCTTAACAAGATCTGCTCTAATAATTCATCTTGAAGCTCCAGTATCGATAGTGACTGCGCAGTCATTTTTTCCCACATTTCCATATATAACAAGACTGCTATTATTTCTCTGTAACTGACCTACTTGAATGATGACTTCAGGGCCAACCAACTTCTGCCCCACAAAGTTGGTTTTTACTAGTTTTCCGACTGTTCAACAGGAGAGCTGATGCGACTAGTCGCTGTTTGATATCTAGTCTCTCCACGAATAGCTTGTTCCCTGGCTCGACATCTTTGGCATTTTTCTTTCCCCTCTGCTTCTGACAATTCCACTCGGCGACGTTTTCTGCAGTCTCTTTGAAGGTGCCCTGGTCTATTCCAATTCCAGCATCGAAGGACACCACGTGAAGGCGTGCTCTGTGATGATTGCACTCTGTTACAAGTACATTCTTCCACTGAAATTTCTCTTACTCGTACTGCACTCCGTGAAGCTTGTCTGGCGGATTCATACGCTAATGCATAGGCTAGTGCTTCTGCTGTTGATTTCTTTCCTGCTAGCCTTAACGCTTGTTGTAAATTTTGATCTGCAATAGCGTTCCCAAATGCCTCCGTCGCCACTTCATTGAGAAAATCCGAATTCCCGCTGGAGTATGAAAGATGCGCTAATCTTTCTACATCCGCCTGCAGTTGTTGTAGTGATTCGCCATGTGTTTGAATCCTGTTGCGCAACTGTAGGCGATATACTTGCTGCATGTGTTCATCTCCGTAACGTAATTCTATCGCCTGTACTAATGAAGTGTAATCCCGTTGCTTTTCAATCGGTACAGTTTGTAAGAGTTCTGACGCAGGACCTCGAAGTGCTAACACCAGAGCTATAGCTTTGTCTTCATCATTCCATCCATTTACCTCTGAAGCTGCCTCGAATTGTCTCTTGAAGATATGCCATGGATTTTGTCCGTCAAATATTGGAGGTTTCATTCTACCTGCGCCAGATATTTCAGCTGCTACGTTTAGAGGCTGACGATGCCTTATTCTTTCCAGATCTGCTTTAAAACTGTCAAGCTGCTCGGTGACTTTTTGTTGAGCTTCCGCCACTTCCTGCTCGATTCCTTCAATTTTCAAATTCTGTTCGTCTAACGAGTTTTTCAGAAAAGTCTTCTGTTCCTCCAAACGAGTTTCTAGACAATTCTCCAGAGAGATCTTTTGTTCGTCCAAACGGGTTTCCAGAGATTTCTTTTGTTCTTCGAATGCATTCTTTTGCTCGTCCAAACGGGTTTCCATAGATTTCTTCTGCTCATCTAAACGGAATTCCAGAGAATTCTTTTGTTCAATGAAAGCATTATTTTGTTCCTTGAGAGAATTCTTTGGTTCCTCGAGAGAATTCTTTTGTTCCTCAAAAGCATTCTTTTGCTCGTCCAAACGGGTTTCCATAGATTTCTTCTGCTCATCTAAACGGAATTCCAGAGAATGCTTTTGTTCGTCGAGAGAATTCCTTTGTTCCTCGAGAATTCTTTTGTTCCTCGAGAGAATTCTTTTGTTCCTCAAAAGCATCCTTTTGCTCGTCCAGACGGGTTTCCATAGATATCTTGTGTTCCTCGAGAGATTTCTTTTGTTTATCAAAACGGGCTTCCATTTTGCTGATTAAAGTACTCAAAAGCTGTTCCATTTTCATCGCAGGCTCTTCTTCAGCTTCGGTTTCTTCCAAAGAAATGTTTCAGGATTTTTTCCTTCCTCTTTCAAAGCTTGTCTCTACTTTCAAATCCTGTATTCGAAGCTCCTCGACTTTGCGCCCCATTACTTTAGTAATTCACTTATAGTTGAATATAAATTATTTTCCAGAACTTTCACAATTTAACACAATTTCATAAAATCAATCGCACTTTGAATTTTTCAGTCAATTGCCACCATTTTATTTCTCGAATTTATTTCACTTCTGACACCAGTTGTTGCGAGCGTGGCCTTTGGTTCTTTATTTAAAACACAATATTAAATATTTAATATACAAGTTCTTTATTTCACTTCAATCATACAAAATTCATAAACCTTCAATTAATCAACTACACTTTAATTATCGCTTAATACTGTACTCTCAATTATCGCAATCTAATTACAACACTTTCGCACGTTTATTACTTTCGCTTGTTAACACTGCAACGTCTAAGACAAGACTCTTTCTCTGGCGGTGACATCTGTTATATTTATACCCTAGAAACTCTCCAGATTACTCTGGAGTGTTCTATTCCAGAACCTTCTTGTCTATTCTATTCATTCTATTCCTGAACATTCTCGAAGATTCTTTCACCGATTCTCCAAACCTGAACTTCTTTACTCTCCATTGCCAGTAGATGTCACCAGTTGTCTCTTTCTATTGCAGGTAACAATATTTATTATACACATGTGTATGTAAAGGGTCTTCCAATAAGAGGTGTTATTTTGATATTAAAAGCAAAATGCCATTTTTTGAGATACGTGATCAGATCTTTATTTCATTATAAAGAGGAAGGTATGCCGTTAATAATGGAAAATAATATCAGCCAAATGACCACCACGACCACGCCTACAGGACCATATCCTTTTCATGAAATTTTCCATAACCAATTCGCAAAGTGGCTGCCCTATGTCCTCGATAGCCTCACGTTGGCGTAGACCTTCTATTTCACGTGGCCCCAAAGGAAGAAGTCGCAGGGTGTTAAGTCACAAGATCTCGGTGGCCAATTGTGATCACCTCTTCGAGAGATAACACGGTCCGGAAACTTTTTCCGTAAAAGGTCAATGGTTTCGTTGCTTGTATGGCACGTAGCGCCGTCTTGTTGAAAGTAAACTTTGTCCAGATCAATACGATCCAATTCCAGCCATAAAAAATCATTAATCATCTGTCGATAGCGCAATCCATTCACCGTAACTGTTGCTCCAACCTCATTTTCGAAAAAGTAAGGTCCAATGACCCCGCGGGACCATAAACCGCACCAAACAGTCACACGTTGAGGATAGACAGGCTTTTCAACAATAACTCTTAGGTTTTCCGAGCCCTAGATGCGACAATTTTGCTTGTTGACGAAGCCATCGAGGTGGAAATGGGCCTCATCACTCAAGATTAGTTTTCGATGGAATTCCGGATCATTTTCATGCATTTCAAGGACCCAATCAGCAAAGACTCGACGTTAAGTTCTTGAGTTCTTGTGTTAACTGAACTTTATAAGCCTTAAGACCCAAATCTTTATGCAAAATACGGTGTAATGACGTTTGTGGAATGCCTTATTCCAAAGAACGACGAGGAATGGACAAACCAGGGTTTTCTTCAACACTTTCGGCTACAGGAGCAATATTCTCGGCTGTGCTTGAGCGACGTGCACGGGTTTTATTCTTCACATCATTAACTTGTCCCGAAAGCTCGAATTTTTCTACCAATTTCTGTATTGCGGTCCGATAAGGTGCTTCACGACGACCCAAAAATGTTCGAGTTTTACGAACCGTCTCTGCCACATTTTCACCATTTTTATAGTGAATAATTTCAATGCATTGTTGAATCGTGTATCGTTCCATTTTTATTAATGGCGTAGTTTCTACTTGTCAAATGTCAAAAAATGACAGCTCCAAAAGTGACATCTACCGAAATAGCGGGCTAATTAAAATAACACCTCTTATTGGAAAACCCTTTAGTAGGACCGATATCACGACAAAGCTATCAATTTCATTGCTTAAAAAAAATCTAAATTCATATAATACACAAAGTAAGCAACCTTTACAGTTTTAAGTAAAATCTCAGTATCAAAAAAAGGATTCTTTCAAAATATACACCTTCAGGGAAGACATAAAAGCAATTCCAAAGCAAATTATTCTTATAAATGACTCTTGCGTAAAAATGCATATACATGATATATGAAACATCCTTCCATGTGATCACACTTCTAGTTGTTTAGCCTTCATAGCCTCCCTGCGCTGTCGGAGGAAGTAGTAGTATAGAAAATATATGAGTTTACAATAATAAAAAAATTAAAATTAAAATTAAATTTGAAAAAATATTATTTAATTATTATATGGAAGAATATAGTGTCCTTAGTATAGACTTCACTATTATCATTAATTTTTCTTTAATAATTCAAGGAATTTTTATTTATGCGTCCGCATGTCGCGCGAACTATCTATTATCGTGAAATATCTCGTTTCTAATTTTCATCACAAAATTTTGTAGGTTTTACATACTGTAACTTTTTTTTTGTTTTCAGTTTCTTCTAATATTCCTCTATTTTTTTTTCGTTATTAACTGAATTAATTTCTCTTTTACTTCCGTGTTTTATATATATATATGTATGTTCATTTTACAGGTACAAGAAGGCCCTTTTTATGTGAACACTTCCCAACTTCGCATGGTCTCAGGAAATCTACGCATTATTTGGATATCTTTAATTTTCAATATGTATTTTATATGGCTTTGGCCTTTCTGAACTTATTAAATAAAAATTTAAAACACTAAGGAATATTCTCTTCGTTTCTGACTATTAATTAGTTAGTACTGAAATTGCCTTGTTCTGGGATTTTATCATCGCTTCATTATAAAGATTTATACTGACTGGTCAACTCGTTTTGTTCGTCTGGATGCATTTTGCAACTAGCAACCGATAGGCATTAAAATAAAAAAAAAAACGCAGGTCGTATACTGCATCGACCGCTAATGGTGCCGTGTTAACTTAAGCTATTAACTCTTGGAGGTATAGCCCTATGCTATTATATTTTTAGATTTATAAATACTTGTATGCAGACTTGGGTGATGTCTTTCGGTGGGATTTCTTTAATTCTGGGGACGTCTCCCAGACTCTTAGAATACTGCGACAGGGGCTCGTACTAATTCCTGAAATCTTCCAGAGCCAGGCATGGTCAAGGTTTCCTCTCTAGGTTCTGGTCAAAAATTCTTCTTATACAGGAACGTTGGTTTTTTTTCGATTATTATATCGATGAACCGCGCTGAAATCCGTTTTCATTGGCAATGCAAGCATGAAATCTCTTCTCGAAATCCTGCAATTTGCCTTGCGGGAATATTTGCAACGTGGCTAGATGGAAATTTTATGTTTCAGGTTGATGAGAAAAAGGGTCTTTCACTTCTTTCACCTTTCCTTTTGCTCTCGCTATCTCTGCCGACTACGCTTTTATATTTATGAAATTTATTGTTTGATTTTATTTTATTAATTTTTCTTCCTATTAGGAGTTCTTCACTTTTTGTTTGTCCATAAGGTTTTCTTTCCTTTCCTACTTATCACGAGCACTTGACAAGAAGAACTTCTTCCGGCATGTCAGGCTCTTCTTCTTCTTTTTCCGCACCAACATGTCATTTTGAGGTTGAGGAAATGCATCTCTCTCGGTCAAGGTGCGTTCATTTTTTTTTTGTTTTTTTGTTTTTTTTTTGTTTGGCGCAGCCGCCTACGCTTCAGTACGTGTAGCATATTGCTATATGCAATACGCTACGACCATAATAAACACTTTAAATCTGAGCGGCGGGGTATGAATTTAAGGAGGCGAACCTTTATTACAAAATGGATTAGATTTAGCCATGAAATTTTTAAAAATAGTTCCATCACATAGCCGAGAAATTTTAACAATAATGTGAAGTCTAACTACATGTGATCCAGTTGATTTAAATCTTACAATAGAAGTAGTCAGTTTAACATCATAAAAACCGATTTATATGTTTCAGGCATTGAAAAATGTGTACCCTGTTCAATTGTTAGCTTATCAGACGAGATACGTGCTTGTTATTTGTCAAATTCATATTCAAAGTTTATTCATTACATACACCGGCATAAGCGCCACGTCACTGACGTTGGGTAAAGCGATTAGAGTTTAATAACATAGAGTACATATAGGGATCAACTTTTACAACACAGATCCACCTGAAAAAAATGGGATTTTCTCATGCACAATCTAGTCAAAAGAAGGAAAAGATACACTGCTAACAATGTAAATGTGTCACATTAATAATACTGAAGAACCAAGCAAATTAACATGTGGTGGATAAAATTGACCACAATGTTCAATGCCGATGTCCGATGCCACCATTGTGTGAAAATAACATACAAGATCAGTAGTGATAGTAAATGAATATACAGTGGTACAATGTTATAATGTGAAGTAATAAATTCAAAGTACAAATATGAATTACTAAAAACTACATACTAAAATAAGCTTTAATTAAAATAAAGATTAAAATTTTTTAAAAATTACAATTTAGAATTTGGAGTTTATAATTAGTCGGGAATTTTTAAGAAACAGGAACTTACCCTTATTAATTCCAGTAATGCAAACTTAATTATAGATGTTTTTTTGTTGTTGTTTTTTATTTGTATTCACTAGATGTGAAAAAAATTCTGGAATGCTTATTCAAGTTGCTTCATGGGGAAATGATGCTACAAATTTCGACGAACATGCTTAACAGATAGTTTTGGTAAAAGGAGTTCGAGTATCTGAATTTGGCGGAACTAAAACAAAAGTTCAGGAGGTGCTCTAAAAATAAATACTGACGTACCGGAAGAACATAAACTAAGAGAATGGTTTTGATAATGGAAGGGGTGACAATATATCGAACTGCATATCATCAAAGTAAGAAGAATTTTATTCCTGCAGTTATCCTTGAACATACTTACTTGCTCTCCTAGGACCGGTGGAATGGCAAGTTTTCGTAACAGAGAGTGGCAGATATTTTATGAAGCTGAGATAAAAGTTTGAATTCGTACCATCAAAACCACCAATGGAGTTAAAAAAGCCTGTCCATAACCACAGTGTAATAAAAAACTTATTGAAGAAGGGAACGACAAATGTAATTTTTTTTTAGTATATATAATTAGTTAAAAAAAACTAAACAATACCTATTTTAAAATTAGCATTGCAGACTGGACCGGCAACCGTTGAGTCACATGATTTAGTGGACCAAATTTTGTGTAAAACTTTTAAGGAAATAGGAAAGGCTATGGATTGTCAGGAATTATTTTCCGCTAAGAATTTTCAGTCTTTTATCTTCAAAATACGAACAAAAGTGGAGGTGTTGTCTGTAAGTTTTAAATGAATTTGAATTTTTCAAATGGGTAATAAAAATTTGATATTACTTTACAGGAAATGAATAGAAACAAAATAAATGCATCTCTGAATATAATAAATTTTTGATAAAAAAATTCAGGAATTAACAGGAATTGGTAAAAACTAAAATACTTGGATTCTCCTAGCCCCTTTGACTAATAAAGACGGGCGCCCCGCAATTCTCTTTAATAACGAGAAGCTCATGTAGTTAAGAAACTTCTCCGTTGAAATGCAGTTTTAATTTTATTGTATAAATTATGTATAGATTTCACACGATTATAAACTAGTATATAAATATAGGTCCTTTGCTCTGATGCTCTGCTGGTTTTGGTGTTGTACGTGTTTCCTCTGCAAGTAACCCGAATTCGCTTCTTCCAAGCTTCCAACGCCTCCTTTTTTTGTCGAGGTCGACAAAGCTCAGTAGTAGGAAAGGTTTAAAAATGTTTTTTTTTACATATATTGCCATATGGGGATTTATTAAGGCTGCTTTACGACATTTGTGGATTTGTTTGTGTAAATTGTCATAAACTTCCCAAAATCCGCTGGAATGAAGGCAATAAGACTTATAATGTGCCGATTTGAAGGACACCACTCCAATCAACCTGAAAAACGTAATTATAAAAGATATATTTATATAATAATGAATATGTTTCTGTAAATGTAACTAACATGGTTTTACATACCTATATTCGAGTTCTGCATTTTGATCGCATTGAAGGGTTATTGATTGTGTGATTTGCTCCACCTCACAGCTCATTCCCTCTTTGCAGTTGGTGCTCGGACGTATATCAAGTTCAACAAATAATTGAATGCCATATTCTCTCAACCACCGGCCCGTTTCCATTACTATGTTTCCATGAGCCAGGATTGAGTTAGGATTGAGTTAGCGTTAAGTTTTGGTGACTGAGTTAACTCGATGCTGTTTCCATGAACGGCTTGAATTGAGTTGACATATAATATATTTCATACAAAGTTTCTGGATTTGTATTGAATAAGCTACCCATCCGCACTAATCTAACTAATACTTACACAAAACCCAACTCAACCCGACTGGTTTCGTGGAGTTAATATGGATTGAACGAAACTCAACTCCATTCTCGTTTCTATGAGCGCTAATTCGGATCCAATTCGGATTGAACTCTGCATGGAAACATAGTACATGCAGCAAATGCTTAGTGATCGGAAGCTCAGAGACCTTCCTAAGAGCCAAATCCTTTTTTTCCAATAATTTTATGATTTGGTTCTAATTGTTGAATACGTTCTACCCTTGCAGACATTGCAATTTCTTGACTCTCTCACGCTAGACTCTGAGGCGAGAGTTTTTTACGACGGTAGCAATATTATCGAAAGCATCAATTACGTGAGACACAACCCCGCAGTCAGTCTGGATTTGAGGTTTGGAAGTATAGTACTTTTTAAGTATTAAGGGCCTTTCACGTAACGTGTCTTTTGTCACTCCTTTTTCGATTAAATGTTGTATTAATTGCAGGGTAGGATTGCTAGATGCTTCCAGCGTTTTACAATAATTAACGTCGTCAATTGCCGCTGTCATAAGTACATATGTGGACTATGGAGTCGAAGCCACACGTGTGCTTACGGAATAAGATTTTATTGTGCCATCAATTTCTTTGATTTTCAAAGGTAGATGCAGTGTACCATTTGGCAACGGAACCGACTTTTTACGTTGCCCAATCAGAGCATTCCGTTGTCGGACTTCGGGATAAGCAGTGAAGTATTTAGATATTTTTTCCGATTTTTTTTTCAGCGTTAGATGGGTTTAATACTTCATTTGAATTCAAAATAACATTCTGATTGTTATTTTTATCGTCCTTCATTGAGGGGACCAAACTTTCAGTTGGTGCAGTTATCGTTGAATACGAATGGTCTAATAGATATGAATCCACTGACTGGCGATTTTTCTCGAATTTTTTTAAACACATTAAGGTCGATACATTCTCATTAGGTAAATCTACTGGATGTCCATTTTTCTCGAGCTCTTCAGGGAAACCCATCAAGGTCGACACATTTTCGTTAACGTCAGAGCCAACAACAAAATTGTGGTTGAGGTCTTCAGACAAATTCCAATGATCATTTAAGTTACCTGAAGCTTTTCGACCCCATTCTTCTTTGGCAAATAAGTCCGAGTCACTCAAATTTATTTCCATATCAGTCGGAACTATGTCGACGAAACATGAAATATTTTCAAGATCAATATTATCGATTTTTTTTCATCTTTGTTTAATTTCTGAGGGAGGCACAATTTTTGGTCGTAGATGTTCAATAGAGAATTTTTTTGGTGAACTCGTAACAACGGCATTGATTCGAGATGAACCTAACTCATCGAAGGCTCTTTCCGTGTTGTTGAAATCTGTTTCTGTTGATTGTACAGGTAATTCACTTGTCTCTCTTGATTTTTGTTCATTCAATGGATTTATTTCTCGCACTGTACAAGTATTTATTTCGTTTCGCTTGGCGTTGAAATTGATCATGCTCGACGAAAACAGCAAAGTGGTACCGTTGATATCAGAAATGTGTTTCACAAGAAATTTATCGATGCGCATCGGTCCAGTTTTCAACACTCGATTCTTCAAATCATTGAAGTAACTCTCGACATCACTCGAACTTGCGCGTGAAATGTTTTTGCCCATTATGGTTTTCCAAACGGTTTTTCCGACGTTTGTCCACAACGGGAATTCTTTGACTCTTAATGTTAGCATATCGATAAATTCTGGTAAAAAACATGGGTTTAAATTTTTGGCCACCTTTTGTTTTTTTTTTTTTTTGCTTTCTCAACTTGTTTATTTACCCAATCGCCAATGTTATTGCTATTTTGGCCTAATTCCTCGGATTTGATCATTGGGTCATCTTCTATTTGGTCTAGCTCGTTCAATGCACCATATTCATGAAAGTTGACTGTTATACCCCGAACAGCAATGTCCGCTTCCAGTTTTTTCCTCGCTGCTTTCGCGGTTAATAGCTCAGAAAACTCCGTTCCAATGTCTTCATGCACTTGGAGAGCTACAACGCAGATGTGATTAAAGATTGTCTGGAGTTCAGGAAAGGCTGTACATTCTATCATCAAAGATACACTGTGAACATAAAATTCTTTTATGCAAATATGACGAGCGGATTTCCAACATTTCCAGCGGCGCACGGCAGCAATTATATGAGCCACGTCAACTCGTATTACTGTTCTTGGCTTTCTTAGTATGTTATCAGGGTCTATAAGCGCTTTGAAACAGTTTTTGACGTAGAACTTGATCGTCATATCATTAAAAGTGAGACTGATAGCACATAGAAGAGCCCGTGAAAAATCGCAAACGACCTGTTTCGGCTTAGGAGCACCTTCCCGGTGCCATTGTTTCAACCAACGTGTAAACATTTTGGTTGGGCTAATACGATTGAACTACATGTTAATAAATCATTCAGAATCAATTCACGAAAAGGTAACTAGTCTACACGAAAAAGTATATTTCATGTTTTTAAGTTAAGTGGAACATCTTATTTTTGCATTCTTAATAAAACGTTTGCAAACTCCTCTATGAACAAGCATCAACCAATAAACTCGTTCGTGCAGTCGTTGCGACAGAATCTACCAATTTATTTTTTTATAGATTCAACTGAAAGTCGATGAAAGAAAGCACGTATGAGAATGGTTAGCCACAGGCGTATATCTTAATCCCTATTATAGAAATTTGACAAATATTTCATTTAAATGATTAATTTAATATTAAAATATTTTAACTGTGCAAAAATGTATTCGAAAACTAGATTCATCGATTACGTAACTTATAAGCGAGAGTGTAACGTCCGCAAACGTTATAAGTGGTATAAAATTCTTATAGTTATTATAAAAATACTAGTCAAAGGGGTTAGGGGAACCCAAGTTACGCACGCCTGTTTCTGGGTCTCCGTAACACGGAATTGTTGGAGAGAGAAACGTTCGGCATTTTGAATTTCATGGCTAAATTTAATCCATTTTGTAATAAAGGTTCGCCTCCTTAAATTCATACCCCGCCGCTCAGATTTAAAGTGTTTCCTGTGAGATCTGTAACTTTTTGAGCTCGTTCACTTTTTAGTGTTAAAATTCCCAGTTGATTTTTGTTGTATTTTTCTTCAATGAAAATTTTTAAATGAATTTAATAAAAATTCAGCAATATCCTTGACAGTAGTTGTCAATGCATGAAATATATCAACATATGGCTTTTACTTCTTTATCACGCTGGTGTTACTGGAGCTTCAGCTGCAAATTATAATTTGGCTAATATCAGCTACAACTTCATGTGTAGTAGCTTACGTAAATTATTTTTGCAATTAGCAAAGAATTGAGTTGCCAACAAACGATTTTATTAATAAAAACAAGTCCAACAAACGATTACGCATTGATTGAGCTGGTTATAAATAAAATAACATTAAAAATAAGAATTTTCCGGCTAACTTGATGGTGAATTTTCTTTTTAGATTTTCGAAAAAACTATTAACCAACAAACCCTTAAATTAAGCCATCAAACACCAACAAACGACCAACAATCGATAAGTGCAATAAAAAATTAAAAAAGTAAAAGTTGACGTGGTAAAAATGTTGAGAGTGAATGGTTAGGACGTGAAGTCCAAACTGCCAGCATGAGCTGACAGATCACTCGATGACAGCGATAGCACAGGGCGGCATGCTAGCACCTCGGCTAAGAGTGGCGGAGGGTGTGGGGAGGTTCCCGAAAATACCTGCCGCTGTCACCAGCCATAATAAAAAAAAATCCTCATGCCTTGAACCAACAAGCCAGTATACTCTCGGTCCTGAAGGGACCCTTACGTCACTTACCTATATACTACTCTCGAAGGCGCAGATGTTTCGGCCTTACTGCACGCCCCAACCACCCATTTGACACTGAGGGCAGCGAGTTCACAGTGTCCCTATGCTGGCCTGACAGGTGAGAAGAGTAGCGGACCTTTTCGACCTCTAAATCAAGAGGGCCCCAGGAGAGTGAGGGATAGAGAAAGAGTCTATGACATTATTACAACCATTTTCATGTATTTGTACCAGTTCAACTAAGTTTTATTCATTACAGGTGAGCCTCGTCGCTCCAAGTTCACAATACAGAGGTCTGGCCTTCGCCTTAGTGTTACAAAAACCGCACTGTTTAAAATCTCGTTATTACTATCTCTATTCTGTCTTCCATAGACTTCCGTCACTTCTTGTATGTAGTGACCATACCACACTGACTTAATTAATCTATAATAGCTCTGTTGGATTACAAAAAAAATTTACTTCCGTATACTCAGTTCTCTCTTCTGGCTCTAAGGTTAACAAAGTTTTCCCTTTTTCTTATACTCAGCAAAACAGACTCATCCTGAACCAGCTACTAACTCTTAACAAAACTACGTGCGAACAAAATGCATTCAATATAGCTTAATTTGGAATTTCAGACTTCTATCAAACTAAATATCCACTTGAATTCAACGTGGACCAACACTGCTATAAAATTCGTCATAAACATTATTCAATTAAGGCATTATCGATATCGATCTTTATTTTAGCTTATCCTAAAAATGTAGCATCCTTACGAACTATAAGATTCATCACGATTAACTAAATAGTAAAAATTATTTTCCAAAAATAGCATTACTTCAAATTCATCTCGGATTATTCTATTTGAACTGTACGACTTTTCGCGATTAACTATCTAATTTATATTGTATTTTTCTTTTTTTCCTTTCCTTTTCAAATATAATCGTACGTATGTCTATAGACTTTACCCGAGCAGTTTAATGAGGGCCTATCGACCCTAGGCTCTCGATGGGAGGATGTCTGTTTAAACTTTAAGTGTTAAATTGCGGTTTTGCCGACTTCCAACATCATATTGTAAAGTTATGATCTTTTAGTCAGACTTAATTACTTTCGAAAGTTAATTGACTCTTACTAGGCTTAAAAGTTACACAAATATAATAAAGAATTTGCAAGAGTTACTCACGTGCTTTTCAATCCCTCGAAGGAGCTCCCTAGAGGTGTTGCAATGTCCTGAAAAAAAATTTTATAGACGTAGAAAGCCAGACAACCTGACACTCTCAAGCATGGAGTGTTGATAGATCTACTCAACCAGAGGAGTGGTATCCCTAGGGGATCCGCTACTCTCTTCGCTTAATGATACTACTACTAAGTTACTGTCGCTTAAATATTTTCCTGCCGGGTCAGTTGTGATAATCAATCCGTTTTTTTCCTTTCTTCCTGTTTATGTGATTGTTTTACTCCCGTCGACATATGCTTGCACGGGCTGGATTACTTCGAGTCTTACATCCTAACATCCTCTGCGCTATGCATGCTCATGATATTAGAGGGTGATAATTGTTGAAATGCTTTTCGAATCTCGAGCTACGTATAGGAGAGAAATTTTGATAAGCTCACTGCTAATTTAATCTAATAAAAATTCTTGAATTAACATGAAATTATACTACTGGTACCTTTTGAACTGTTGCAGTTGCGAATTATCCAGGAGAGACGATTTGACCTTAAGGGTCGTATATGACCTCTATATAACAAGGCGGGCTCCAATTCACGTTGGTAAAAGAACTGTAGTTACTATTAATCAAAAGATAATTGATTAATAGGGAAAAATTGTAGTTTTCTAAATTTACCTAAGTGGCAAAATTGTTCTCAGATCATCCGCGAGGGAATAGTAGACTCCATTCATTTATCTGGTTTGCTTTGATTTTCTCTTGGAGAAAATGTACAGTACCTACTGTTGTCGAGCTGCCTATCATTCACTTGTTGGAACACTGGTAGGGACTTTTAATTGGGTTTGGTTTCTATTGGAACCATTCACGTGGTCGGCCGATTCAGAGAATATCGCGCACGATCGAACTTTCGGGAAAAATTACCCGTAGCTAAACGTTTAAATTTAACCAAAAGCGCTTAACACAAACGCTTGCCTCGGATTTGAATTCCTTTTGTTTTGGTTTATAGCTTATAACTTTTAACACACGCGCTCTCTTTTCTAAGACTTTTGTGTTCACCGGATGTTACTATGCTCGTTCTTATCCTCTGTTTTCGACTTAATCCGATGGCTTTTCACTTCTTTCCGTTTGACAACCCGCTCGAAGCAAGTCTTCTTCTTACTTGTCTTTACCGTCAACATGTCGCCCCGAGCTTGAGGAAACGTACTTCTCTCGGTCGAGGTGCGTTCAAGTTTTTCGCTCAACCGCAGCCGGCTTACATGCTCGCTTCAGTACTTCGTGTAGCATATTGCTATATGCAATACGCTACGACCATAACAAAAATTAAAAAAGTATAAGTTGACCAGCCAACTTGATGAAGCTACAGTTGATTGTCAATGCATGAAATATATGGCTTTACTTCATTGTCATGTTGGTGTTAATGCAGTTTCAGCTTCAAATTATAATTTGGCTAATATCAGCTCCAACTTCATGTGAAGTAGCTTACGTCAATTGTTTTTGCAATTAGCAAAGAATTGAGGTACCGACAAACGATTTTATTAATAAAAACAAGTCCAACAAACGATTACGCATTGATTGAGCTGGTTATAAATAAAATTAAATTAAAAATAAGAATTTTCCGGCTAACTTGATGGTGAATTTTCTTTTTAGATTTTCGAAAAAACTATTATCCAACAAACGTTTAGATTAAGCCAACAATCACCAACAAACGACCAACAATCGATATATGCAATAAAAAATTTAAAAAGTCAAAGTTGAAGTGTTAAAAATTAAAAAAGTAAAAGTTGACCAGCCAACTTGATGGAGCTACAGTTGAATGTCAATAAATGAAATATGTGACTTTTACTTCAGCTACAAAATTATTATTTGGCTAATATCAGCTACAACTTCATGTGTAGCTAGCTTCAGATGTAGCTAGCTTCAGATGTAGCTAGCTTCAGATGTAGCTAGCTTCAGATGTAGCTAACTTCATGTGAAGCTTATTAGGTAAATTATTTTTGCAAATACCGAAGAATTGAGGGACCAACAAACGATGTTATTAATAAAAACGGGTCCAACAAACGATTACGCATTGACTGAGCTGCTTATAAATAAATTTAAAATAAAAATAAGAAATTTCTGGCTAACTTGATGGTGAATTTTCTTTTTAGATTTTCGAAAAAACTGTTAACCAACAAACGTTTAAATTAAGCCAACAATCACCAACAAACGACCAACAATCGATATGCGCAATAAAAAATTAAAAAAGTAAAAGTTGACCGGCCAACTTGATGGAGCCCTAAAGAACGGCCCGGGTGGATAAATTCAAGCTAAATTTTTTGGAGACTTACTGGTGGTGCCATCTCTAATCAAAACACAAAGGCAAATTTAGCGCGTTAACCTTAGTACCGCTTTCGCTAAAATTCAGGATAAATTTTCGCCAATATCTTTTAGTTTGCTAAATTTTCATACAAAATTTAGCTTAGCGCGGACCTTAGTACTAGGCTTTAGCGATAATTAAAGTTGAGTTTATTAATTGAAGGTTTGTGAATTTTATAAGTGTAAAGCGAAAATAAAGAACTTTGTATATTAAATATTTAATATTGTGTTTTAAATAACAAACCAAAAACCCACGCTCGCAACATTACCTATCCACAAAAAGGTAGTAAAGCCTAGTACTAAGGTCCGCTCTAAGCTAAATTTTAGCGGGTCTCCAATATCGGGCCGTTCTTTAGCAGCTAAATTATGACAGCGGAGACTCACAGAAAAGATATATTAAAAACAAGAAGAAGAAGAATTTTGCAATTTGTTTACGGAAATACAACGCGCGGTGATAATATTTCTAAAAACAGGTAGGTAAAATTATTTGGAAATACCTATTAAAAATATAAACATAATATGCATTATGTATACAATAAAAAAAAATTAACAATTGATATTGAAAATACGGCCACCAAAAGAAATCTAATTCATCCGTACTTACAGCAAAGATGTACAAAACTACGTTAACTACAAAAATCCGGTCAATAAATTTATTAAATATCAGAACTCTGAAAATAAATATTTTTAGCGTGCTAAAGAACGGCCCGGGCGGATAAATTCAAGCTAAATTTTTTGGAGACTTACCGGTGGTGCCATCTATAATCAAAACCCAAAAGCAAATTTAGCGCGTTGACCTTAGTACCGCTTTCGCTAAAATTCAAGATAAATTTTCGCCAATATCTTTTAGCTTGCTAAATTTTCATACAAAATTTAGCTTAGCGCGGACCTTAGTACTAGGCTTAAAAGTGAAATTTCTAACTATAGGCCTATTGCAAAATTATCTTGCATGGCTAAATTATTCGGATCTATCATTTACTGTCAACTACCAACTTCCTGTAAGAATTTGCTCTCTTTAAACCAACATGGGCTTATTTTGGGCTGGTCTACAACCACTAACTTGTTGGAATTTGTCTCGGATACCATTGGCGGGCTGGCAAAAGGACAGATTGTATTTATACAGACTTTAGTAAAGCCTTCGACAAGTTATCTCACTCCGTGATACTGTTTATAAGTATAGATTTACCTCAACATTTATAAAATAGACGGAGTCTTATTTAGATAACAGAACATATCAAATTCCGACATTCCATCGCTAAAGTCTTGAAAGCTTGGTCCGGCGGAAAAATATGTTATTTTTATATTATATATTATATAAATTAGCTTATATTTATACAAATTACACAACAAACAAATTCCTTTTTTGCCTTCAGAAATAAAAAAAAAATCTAAAACAAATCAGGCAGCAGTACAATCTCCCAAATGTTAGTTTAAATTGAACGCGCACGCGACGAAAAGTAGAAGTTCGCCCAATTTTTGCGTCGCGAGCTCGCATGCGGTGGTAATCTAACACTCCCTATGTATATTCGATATAACCTGTCAATTCGTTTGAAATTTTCAATCTGACTCCAGCTTTGGGCACCTTATACCATAGCCCGCACGAGGTTGTTTTTACGGGTGAGAAGTATTCGGCGGTAGGAAAAATTCCGTGGTACCAAGTTTCGATCGGGAGTACGGGCAGCATACTAATACTACTACTACAAGCAAATTAGCTCTGGCCATTTTGAATTTCTGATCATACGGCTTGTCAGATGTTCACCTTTGATTTGATACAGTTATTGTTATCAAAAACTGTGACTTAATTGAACACGCAAACAATTAATTGCCGTAATCATATAAGGAACTACGCGAAGGAACATTATGGCAGAAACACATCCAAGCCTCGAGGCTTCTTCGAGGTGTTGTCAAAATTTCCAACACGGGTTTTTAAATGATGCAATACAAAACCAAGCCAGCAGCTAGCCTCAAGGCCTAGCCGCAAAGCGCGCTTTGCTCAATGTTCGAAATTTTTCTCTCTCAGGCCTACTTCTGTCAACAGATGTACTAACAAAATTACAATGACAGCACCGAGCCTGGTGGCTGGTGGTATCATTTTGTTTTCATTTCTCTGCGGCAAGCCTGAGAGAGGCCCGGCCTTAGGCTTGCTTGGATGTGTTTCTGCCTTTATTGTTTGGCACGTCTAAGCCAAGTTCCTTCCTTCCCTAAGAAGTTCTCGTCTGGGTCGGCCCAAAAGCACATTGGTGTGTACATCGAACGCACTGAAGAAAGTGCGGAAACAAGCAAAAATGAAAAAACAAACGAGAAGAATTGCAGTGCAGGACAGGATACAGACTGTATAGATAAAGAACTGTCAATAAACGTAAAGTCGCAACTGCTCAAGTAGTCACATCACCACAGCGATTGTGAATAGCAAAATTGTGAAATAGATTTTAATTTTTCCTAGTTGTTTAGAATATCTATTTCTGTATCCATAATTAAAAGATGGGAAGAAAAAGTAAGTTATTTGGATTGGTTTGGTTTGTGTTAAATAAATATAAAATTTTCTTTAGAAAAACAAGGAGATAATGCTCCTCAGCCAGGATCTGGGCAGCCAGGCCCTGGACAAAGTAGTGCAGCTGCGGGAGCGGAGTCTTCAGCACAACGTGCTGGAGGATCAGCACAACAGTCTCAATCTCAAGAAAAACCCAAAGGTAAGATTTTCTTTACTGGGTAGGTGATAAAAGCAAATGGCTGCCATTCAAAATTAAATATAAGCTAGTTATCAGATCCCAGTATCTGTCGTAAAATCATAATAAAGGAGCTTAAAACTACATTTATTTCTCATAATTTATAAAAAATATATACATAATATTAATTGGGTATTCCCCGAATTATAAAGAATAGTGATGACGTAAAAAGATAAATCAAATACGTAGAGCGATGGGCAATAGAAAGTATTTTCTGTATATTCCGGTTGGTGTTTTCCTTGATAGTGGTCAGGGGCTTTGTTTCATATCATACTTTGCATTAATTATCAAGCGCTATCTATTCGGACATTTTATCAGCTATCCAGCGATATGCCATACTATGTGTGTCCTGCTTGTATGATTTTGAATGAATTGTGTTTGATAAATTCCTGCTTATAC
Organism: Dioctria rufipes; assembly: GCA_963924295.1. Lineage (NCBI taxonomy): Eukaryota > Metazoa > Arthropoda > Insecta > Diptera > Asilidae > Dioctria > Dioctria rufipes. The sequence goes on along the minus strand of OZ002743.1, from coordinate 152,413,835 downwards.
TCTCTATTTTCATTTGTGATCTAAATTATATCATACTTTGCATTAAATTTCCAGGTATCTATATTTTGTAACTCTGGCTGTGTCAATGTAAGGTTAACTCGTTAACTGTACTATTTTTTGCATCGTATACATTGAGCTCATCATTTTATCTCACTAATTTCGAAATGTCAATGTTATTTACATTCAATCAATTTGAGCCAATTATTTTCGTGTTAAGGTCCCACCACTAGTATGTATTTGTTTGCTGGAATGTGAATCCTATTTTGCTATGCTTATACATATATTAAGCGCGAATTACAATTACGACTTCGACTCCGGCTTCGAATTTGCTCAAATGGTAAATACTTGTCGCAAGATACAATTGCAACTTCGACTTCGACTGCGATTCGACTGAAATTAAACTTTGCTCAAAGTGCAAAGTTGGTGTTCGCTGCGGCCAACTTCAGTTCAATCGCAGAAGTCGGGACTTCTGGTTTGTTCAAGGAGTTGAAGCTTTAATTTAATTACAAATTTTTCCTCAGCGTCGACTTCGACTTAAAATCAAGTCGCAGTCGACAGATCAGCCGTAATTGTATTTCACGCTTAAAGTTCTTACTACTTCTTTAGACTCAATTTGACTTAGTACCATGTTGTGTGTAGAGTAGACGTAACCAAGCCAGCAATGCCTCGCTCCACTATGAAATCAGCGATGGTTGGACCTGATGTAGGGAAAGCCGCAATTTTTATACCCTAGATGAAATCTATAGGATATACTAAGTTTGTCATTCCGTTTGTAACACCTCGAAATAATGATGGTAGAGCAAAATGGATTGGACACCCACGCATAATATTAAAAGTTATTTTGATTTTTGCAGAGCTAAAATTGTACACGGACTTTTAAAAAAAAAAAGTAAAATTAAGTTCGAAAATGAGACTAATCGGGCAACTCCTTCGTGGGGTTGCCATACAAAACTTTCGTTTTCCACTATATATTTGGACACTGCCTGAGAACACATCAATATAGAGAGCTGAAATTTGGTACATGGTGTTTTCATTGTACTAGCAAATAAGTTTTCAAAAATGGACTAAATTGGGCAACTTCTTGGTGTTGCCATATAAAAACTTAGGTTTTTTACGTATACTGTGAAAACGATGAGTGCAAGACATTTTTATTGTACTAAAATCTTCTTCAGAATACGAAATCCTATCAAATTGGTTATAATCATTTTTTCTGTCCGACAAACCGTTCTAGAAATATATGCGAAAAACAACTTCAAAATCAATACTTGAATAGATCGGTGACCATACGAAATTTAATACGGGCATTCATCTAGGGTATCATAAGAATTGGTCTTAGGCCAATTCTAGCTTTTTTACTTGTCTATACTAAGTTCCGGTTTTATGGTCAACTTATACTGCACCATAGATTTGAAGCCACTGTTATTTGTTTTCTGCATTACTTTCGTTTTCATTCGTTTCTTCTCAACGGATATACCATTCACTGTCATAATTAACAGTGCGTGATCAGTGTAAGGAGCATGGTCCATGTTTAAGGATACCTCATGGTTTGATAGTAGGTCAGTGGCTCCGTGATCAATTATTGTGCCGCTCTGATCCGTAATTCTAGTAGCGTTCATTGGAAGTAACTTATTTACAATATTGAATCCCAGCGATCTCAAGCTGTCCATATACTGTTTAACGATATTAGTGGATACCAGAAGATCTATATTTGTATCACCCATAAATATAAGGTTTTTATTAACACTTAGTATACTTTCAAGTCGCTCGATGAAGTCCACAGCATTTTCATTTGGCGATCTATACATTGTTAATATTTTAATTTTTTTATTTTTTTCCCATGAGATTTCAGCAAGTATTGTGTTATAGTCAGCTTCATTTTTATACCCTAGATGAAATCATAGGGGTATACTAAGTTTGTCATTCCGTTTGTAACACCTCGAAATAATGATGGTAGAGCAAAATGGATTGGACACCCATTCATAATATTAAAAGTTATTTCGATTTTTGCATGTCCGTCCGTCCGTCCGTCTGTGCGCACGATAACTTGAGAACGCGAACACGTAGAGAGCTGAAATTTTGTACACAGACTTTAAAAAAAAAAAGTAAAATTAAGTTCGAAAATGAGCCAAATCGGGCAACTCCTTCGTGGGGTTGCCATATAAAAATTTCGTTTTCCGCTATATATTTGGTCACTGCCTGAGAACGCGTCGACGTAGAGAGCTGAAATTTCGCACATGATGTTTTTACTACATTAGGAAATAAAATGTCAAAAATGGACTAAATCGGGCAACTCTTTCTTGGTGTTGCCATATAAAAATTTCGGTTTTTTACGTATACTTTGAAAACGATCAGTCCAAGACATTTTTATGGTACTAAAAACTTCTGCAGAATACGAAATCCTATAAAATTGGTTATAATCATTTTGTCTGTGCGACAAACCGTTCTAGAAATATATGCGAAAAACAACTTCAAAATCAATACTTGAATAGATCGGTGACCATACGAAATTTAATACGGGCATTCATCTAGGGTATCCTAAGAATTGGTCTTAGACCAATTCTAGCTTTTTTACTTGTTGAGTTTTAAATTGGGCAACTCCTTGGTGTTGCCATATAAAAATTTAGGTTTTTTACGTATACTGTGAAAACGATCAGTGCAAGACATTTTTATTGTACTAAAATCTTCTTCAGAATACTAAATCCTATAAAATTGGTTATAATCATTTTTTCTGTCCGACAAACCGTTCTAGAAATATATGCGAAAAACAACTTCAAAATCAATACTTGAATAGATTGGTGACCATACGAAATTTAATACGGGCATTCATCTAGGGTATCATAAGAATTGGTCTTAGACCAATTCTAGCTTTTTTACTTGTCTATACTAAGTTCCGGTTTTATCATCAACTTATACTGCACCATAGATTTGAAGCCACTGTTATTTGTTTTCTGTATTACTTTCGTTTTCATTCGTTTCTTCTCAACGGATATACCATTCACTGTCATAATTAACAGTGCGTGATCAGTGTAAGGAGCATGGTCCATGTTTAAGGATACCTCATGGTTTGATAGTAGGTCAGTGGCTCCGTGATCAATTATTGTGCTGTTCTGATCTGTAATTCTAGTAGCGTTCATTGGAAGTAACTTATTTACAATATTGAATCCCAGCGATCTCAAGCTGTCCATATACTGTTTAACGATATTAGTGGATACCAGAAGATCTATATTTGTATCACCCATAAATATAAGGTTTTTATTAACACTTAGTATACTTTCAAGTCGCTCGATGAAGTCCACAGCATTTTCATTTGGCGATCTATACATTGTTAATATTTTATTTTTTTTTATTTTTTTCCCATGAGATTTCAGCAAGTATTGTGTTGTAGTCAGCTTCATTTTTGAGTTTTCTGTATATTACATCATTTCTGAAAAACACTACTAGGTTTTGTTCATAATCCGTCAATTTGATACATTTTGTACAAAAAAATTTTATTGCATAATCTCCCATAGACCCAAATAGTATCTTTACGGATTGATTTTTTGCATTCATAACAATTCATTTTTCTATTCCAATTTTCCCCCCACGCACACAAATTTATAAATTCACCCACACAACCGTCGACAGATTTACTACACACACGCCGAAAAAGATTTGCTCACACACATGCACATACACACTTATAGAATATTTCACACAAACAAACAAGCTTATAAAATATTTCACAGTAGAGATTTGCTATATGAGAGCTACTTTTCCTTTTTGATTTTAATATATAATAGCTATATAAAATAACACTTAAATTTGATATCAAAATTAAAAAATTATATTTAATTAAATTAATTAAAATTCCCACTATGTAAAAATTAAAAAAATTGCGAGAGATCAAAAACACGTCTGTACTGAACGCACTAAACTAAACTACTACTAATTAGATTACTTGGTAATTTGACTAAACTGTAATGGAATTATTAATTAAATTACACTGGAATCAGATTACGCCCAACACTGCTATCGAGGCGATGTCCACTTCCCAGCCTTTGTATGTTTTTAGTTTGGCTTTGCTCTTGCGGCTTATCCACCCCTTGTCCATACTTCAGTTGCACATCTTTGTTTTTGGCGAAACATGAGCAAAACTGTTCAAAATGGTACAAGTGAGCCATCTGACATTATAACAAGGAAGCTTTTTCGCAATCACTAGATGCTTCTATACACATTGGTATTACCATACACAAACTAATAACATACAAAGACTGGACACGTAGAACAAAAATATACAACGCTTTTCTAGAATATAAAATTAAGGATGCCTCGACTTGGCACTTGATGATGTGTCCAAAGGGTAAGCCATCAATGCCTTTGTGCATTGACTGAGGCCGAGAGCAGTGCCTCGCTGCCATATAAGGCTCAACTACAAATGAAGTAAAGAACTTACGAGAACGAGAATAAGGTTTACTTACGAAAAATTGATGTTTTTAGCCTAAATACATATCACATTCCGTAAGGGTTATGATCTTGATATTTAATGTTTTCAATTTTAAAAAGTGGTAAACAAATAACAATAGAAGATGATTTAATTGAAAATTTGTCCTTCTATTAATTCGCAGTTCCATAATAACATTTTGTGTTCAATTTTAAAAAGTGGTAAAAGTGAAAAAAATTAACAAAAGTAAGTTGATTTAATCGAAGATTTGTGCTATATTAATTCGTAGTACCGTTTTTATTCCATTTTAAGTTTTACATTGCACTTTAGTCATTTAATTGTTTGACACATGGCTTTCTTCTTACGGAATGAGCGATTATTATCGCACCTTTACTGACTGTAATTTGGCATTTAAACTTAACGAAAGCTCCCCTCCGACGAGTTAAGCCCAATTCAGAATCGGCGCAGCATGCAACAGCTGTGATGCAAGGTTTGATATCATGGGATCATATGGCGCAATTCGGAATCGGCGCAGCATGCATCATGATGCAAGAGTTTGGAAAATTTTAAAATGCTGCAACAGTTCTGCCAACATACTGAGGCAAAAAATAAATTTCAAATCTTATTTATCTCATATTTCCTCCGGATCCATTTTTTTTAAGTAACAAGTAAAAAAGCTAGAATTGGTCTAAGACCAATTCTTATGATACCCTAGATGAATGCCCGTATGAAATTTCGTATTGTCACCCTTCTGTGCAAGTTTGATTTTTGAAGTGGTTTTTCGCATATATTTCTAGAACGGTTCGTCGGACAGAAAAAATGATTATAACTAATTTTATAGAAGGAGTTGCCCGATCTAGTCCATTTTTGACATTTTATTTGCTAATGTAGTAAAAACGTCATGTACCAAATTTCAGCTCTCTATATTGATGTGTTCTCAGGCAGTGTCCAAATATATAGTGAAAAACGAAAGTTTTATATGGCAACCCCACGAACGAGTTGCCCGATTTGTCTCATTTTCAAACTTAATTTTACTTTTTTTTTAAAGTCCGTGTACAAAATTTCAGCTCTCTAAGTATACGCGTTCTCGAGTTATCGTGCGCACAGACGGACGGACGGACATGCAAAAATCAAAATAACTTTTAATATTATGAATGGGTGTCCAATCCATTTTGCTCTACCATCATTATTTCGAGGTGTTACAAACGGAATGACAAACTTAGTATACCCCTATGATTTCATCTCATTGAATAAATAACTAATAAGGAAGCGGGGTATCGTACGAATACAGTGTACGTGTTTAAGCATTTCAATGACAGTGTGACCTATGGTCGGGGGGGAGAAATGACAAGAGGGCCTACTGCCTATTTTGTGTCAGTTCAACATTCTGACATTTCATATTATTCAAAATAAGTTTCGGATTTCAATTCGCGATATTGGGATAAATAATTAATTAAACGTGATTTTTATGAATAGTAGTGTGAAATAAGTGCGGAATATTCCTTTTGTGAACGACATTTTGTGCAATAGAGACTCCGGAGTCTTAAAAAACCGTAATGAAGTGCGCTGTGCTGTCCTGCAGGAACGAACGGAGCTATTGTCGTGGGAAAGCATTCTTCAAGTAAGCTTAATAGCTTTACTTATTTATTATATTGTTTTAAACAAAATAAAAGTGAAATATCTATAAAAATAAAGAGCCATGGCAAAAGATTTAACATTTTACCAATGCCGATTTATTTGTTTACAATTGAATTGTCAGTTGGTGCCTAAATTATTCCAGTCATACAAAGGCAACGCCAAGAAATATTATCTGAAAATAAGGGGGAGCTAAAAATTTGTTTATTTTACATAGGAATTTGGATTATGAAAAATGTTTTCACCCGATACGCCGTTTCCTTATTAGTTATTTATTCAATGTTTCATCTAGGGTATAAAAAGGACTAAATTAAAATTATGCACAATATAAAAACTCGGTATTAAGGTGTTATGTTTGTAAATATTTGTGAATTATAAAAGAAGTTAGCATTACAAAATTTCCTACACTGCTTGCTGCGCCGATTGTGAATTGGCCAGTAAATCTTTGCAGCATGCATCTTGATGCATGCTGCGCCGATTCTGAATTGGGCTTTACAGTTAATTTGTGAACGTTACTTACGTATACGTAAATTGTAGTTGAGCCATAAAATCAACGGTGCCCTCGACCTGAGGCCGGGCGCCCACTGGAGTGGTGTGTGAGCAATGCGGCAGTGGTGTGGTTTTGGCGTGCGATGTGGTAACAAAGTGGTGTGGCAGTAGAATGGTGGCGGATTGGTATTAATATTATTAAGCGCGCATCAAAATGGCAAGCAGTGTATCGATTAAGTAATTCAACATCAACAGTAATAACTAAGGAGAAGTGGCATCCACTGCCACTTACCACTCGAAAATTAAACTTGTCGGAGACTAGTGGCAATCAAGTGGTGCCATGCCACTTGTCAAATGCCACGCCATCGCCACTCTATTTCAATGTGCGCTATTCTATTTGTTTTTACGGGATCAAATTTTTTCACTTACCATTTAATCGCTACGCCACTGCCACATTGCTCACACACCACTCCAGTGGGCGCCCGGCCTGATATAGGGAGGCCGCAATTTTTCCTTAGATACATATAGGGAGTCCGCAATTTTTTCTTAGAAATTTACTGGAAATATTTCCTTAGACTTTTTACGCACTTTTGGAGGGCGACAACAATTGTTACGAGCGTAGACGCAATAAGGAATTTTTTGCTTCTTTGCTCGACAACTAGTATTGATTTTTCCAAAAAAGTTTATTAAAGATATATCGTAGAGAAATTCAAGGCTATCAAATTTTTTAGATTTTGTTACAGCTGAAATTGCCAGCAGCGGTACCCTTGCAAAGTATAACTTCCTACAGACTGGACTGTATTTTTATTTTTCTAAGAATTTCACTCACGTTTTCATGCAGACGGATGAGCGAACAAATCAAAATAATTTTTAATATTATGCGTGGGTGTCCAATCCTTTTTGCGGTACCCACATGTAGTAACAAACTTAATTTACATACCTACTCTATGTTCATTATTTCATCTAGATTCTAGGGTATAATTAAATCGGCTTGACGTCCGAATCATACAGATAAGGTTCATGCATTTTTCCAATATTTTTGAATTTATCGAAATAATAATTGGTTTTTTTTACCTTATAATAAATCTCGTATCATACTTTTCAACATTCACGTACTCACGTGGGGTTAATTTTACCTGAAAGATTTCGTATTTTTTATTAGTATGTACATATATTGTATATAATAATTACATCACAGAATAAAAGTATTGTGCTTCTGAAAATAACTCTAGTCGGCCACCAAATGAATAAAAACCACATATTTTGTATAAATTTCTAAAAAAAAAAATCGTTATTGCTTGGCTACGCGTCTGCGCTCATAACAATGTTGCCCTCCAAAAGTGCGTATAAACTCTTAAGGAAAAAATTTCCAGTAAATTTCTAAGAAAAAATTGTGGCCTTCCCAATACAACAAGTCGAAGATTTTATATTGGAGCGAGGCACTGCTCTCGTCCTCGGCCAATGCATAAAAATTCAAAGGAAGCAATTTCCAGTAAATTTCTAAGAAAAAAAGTTGGCCTTCCCTTCATCGGGACGAGGCAACGGTAATTTTGGATGGAGCGAGGCGTTGCTGGTTTATCCTTTGGACACGTAATTAAGTGCCAAGTGTGTTCTAAATAAAGGCTAAAACACACTGTGGACGACACGACAAAAACGCTGTCATTTGGGTTCTAATAACATGGCGATGTATGGTATAATCTACAATGCTGACGACATCGTTCGACGTTATCGTCGAACTTAAATGAAAATTGAAATTTGTCGCACGTTTAGGGTGCGTTTAGAAAAATTAAGATTTTGGGCTGCGTTGATATGTATTGGACTGCGTTCATATGTATTGTTTGACGTATAACGTATCGCGGAAAATAAAAGCATAAAAATTTGTTGGTGATAAATTTATTTAAACAATAATTAGTGTTAATTAATTAGAAAAACATTTATTAAAGAACTTCAGCTGATATTAGAAGATATTAAAAAAATGGAAGAAATTCTTCGTACGCCAAAAACGCTGCACAAGCAACTTTAATTATCTTTTTTAATTTATTTATTGAAATTTTTCCCATTGTTATTTGACACAAATGACAGAATAAAATTTAATTACGGATGACAGCCCTTGTCGCTCACATTGTATTTTCACGGACGTTTTCCATGGCGTTTTTGTCGTGTCGCCCACATTGTGTTTTAGCCTTAAGTGTTGCACATTTTTGGTGTCCAGTGTTTGTATGTTATTAGTTTGTCTATGGTATTACTATTTTGAACAGTTTTGCTCACGCTTCGCTACAAGCAAAGCTGTCCAAGATACATATACATATGGATAATTTTCGGTTTTAGGGATTTAGGAAGAAAAGTTTCAAAAGTGACGATATAGTGCACTAAAAGTTTCTTGGAGGAAAGCTACAGAGAAAATTTCCAGTTTGGAAAAATGCCATAGTTCAGATTGTTTGTTTTCAGATATATTTTTTTTTAACCCATTTGATCCAGAGTTATTTTTTTTTCTAAATTTTGCTCGATGTGCCATTTTTATAAACATTTAAGTATAAAATTAAGAATTTCAATTGGGTTTTTTTTTTTAATTTGCTAATAGTAGAGCTATTGTGTGTTGCGAAAACGCAACACTGGGATTTTAAGAGCAAAACTGCATTTAATTTAATTGTTTTATTTAATTAAATTAACAAAGTTTTCACAACGTGGTAATAATAAAAATAATAAAATAATAATAATAATAGTAGTAATGTAATGAGTTATGTTATATAGGGACAAAATTGTTATTTTAGTTGGGCATGATAAGCCTCAAAGCATTTATCATGTAGGGGCACTTTGCATGAACTACAACGTTTTGTTGTTTGGCTAGCGCAAATTTTGCATCGAAGTCTTTTAGATTCTGTTATTATTAAATGTGGGCCAACAGAAAGAAATGTATTTCTCCTAGAAGGTCGTCCAGTTCCTAGTGGCGGAGTCCCATACTTTTCTAGTAGTTCCGTAACAAGACGTTGCCGAAACTCTAATGCATCCAACATACAGCCATACTTTTTGGCTAATGTCCATGCGTTGACTTCTGCAACATCAAGAATCCAGTTAATAATAGGGAAATACTATTTCTTACCCCTTATTCCTATACGGTAGTTCGAGATATGGTTATCCAGCTGAACTACTCCACCCATATACATATTATACGTTTTATTCACATGTGGCTGTGGTACATACTTCTTACTTCTTTCCTATTGCACATATCGATGGGCTGAACCAATGTAGTCCATGTATATTTGAAATCATCGAAACAACCTTATTGTCTTTCCACCGTGTTACAACCATGCCATTTTCTTTGTCAACGTAACACTCATAAGTCCCACGTTGACTTTTAGCCAAAATTTTCTTATCAGATAAAGGAATGTTTTTAGCCGGTTTTCACTCAAAGTTCCAGTAGCCCCACAGCCAATTTGTCCCAATTTTGAGACTAAGTCTGGGCTAGAAAAGAAATTATCAAAGAAGAATGAAAATTTTTCTCTGGAAAATGTTTTATTATTTTCTCCGCTAAAGTCAATACCACGTATTCTCCGAGACCCAAAGCTGGATTTCTATATTCGTTCCGACCTTGATAGATGTCGAATTGTATACAGTATCCTAGCCGATTAGCAGCAAACCAACCCTTGTAGCCAAAACGGACAGGCTTATTTCTAAGGAACTGCTTGCAACTATTTCTCCCAAAATAAGGGATCTTGGACTCATCTATTGAAATTTCCATTTCCAATGGAGCATAAATCAACAAAATTTTATTTATGTGATTAATTATTGGTCTTACTTTTGCCATCTTATCAGTTGTATCAAGCGAATCATTACTGCAAAAATGAAGATTTGTAAATATATCGTCGAATCTATTTCTCCTCAAATACATAGGTCATTGTGACTATCTTGTCGGTCCTCCCAGAACATTCTCCTACGTGGAACAGGAATATAACCGCTCAATAATAATATTCCGATTAAAGTATATATCATCACGGTGAACATTGAGTTCTTTATTCTTTGAAGAAAAGGCATAAAGGTTTGTTGCTATCACGGTGGATTCTATTATAGAAGCGTCAATGAAAACTTCGAAAAAGTCAAGAGGATTACTGTGCCCAGACAGTGTGCAGGGTGGTAATATAACTGAGTCCCAATTTTTAAAACGATAAGCAATTGAGCTCAATTTGAAAAAATCCTCATTTCCATGCTGCCAGTTTTGTGCTATCTTTTCTAAATTGAACTTAGGCTCCTTATTTTCTAAGGTATTAAACTGCAGGTCATCGCCCATCTCAAGTCCAACATCAATTCCAAAATCGTCCTCTGGGGAAATAGTTGCCGTTGCTGAAGCTAATAGCTGGCGCCGACTTAGCCTGTTTAGATCGGTGGAGTAATTATAATTTCATCCGGACTTATTTCGCTTGACTTAATAGCGTCCAATATTTTCGACAATGATAAAAATTTGCCGCTGTAAAAAAACATAAATCAATAAAAATGGCATCCTATTCCCAGTGATGCGTTATCGCAACATTGCCTTTAACAGTCTAATAAAAGTTGTGATAACTTCAATTTTTGCAAGACACATATTTCTAAGTAATCTATAGTAAATTGTAGATACTAAACAATACTCTAAGATATAAAAATATCATCAAAGCGCACTTTCCAACAGTTTTTTCCAGGAATGCTCATGATATTTTTCGTGAATTTTTTTCTTTGAAATGTAAAACACGTCTGTTCACAACAAGCTGCAAGAATCAACTGGGAAAAATTATTTTTATGCTTAACGGCTTGTCTATTTATTGGAAATAATTTACCGTTATGATTGGGTTCGAAGAAGAGAAAAGAAAAATGCATTTATTTGTACGTGTCTTTTGTTGCGTTATTGCAACACTGGGATAAAATGGGTTAATGGTGTAATGGAAAAAAAGCTTTACATTTCTATCAAGTTTAGTACGACAGCAAGATACACCACAAAAGAAACAAAAGCAAAAGCCACAAAACAGGGGTCGAATTAAAACGAGCTAATGGCCCTCTAATAGAAAGCTCTATACATTCTCTCTTTCTCTTGCTGTATTATGCCACATAAATTCTTCGCAATGATAGCTTTCTTTGGTTGAATACAAAGTTAAAGAGCTTTCAAAAAGTGATCCGGGTTTATGTCTAGTTTTTCACATCTAGTTGTAATCCGGGGGTTACACCTGCAAGTATAGCTTGCATGGAATCTGCACTGCCATACTTCTTGCACGTGTAGCCTCTACTGCCATGCTGGCAGTACAGCTTTCAGCGAACTTGCATGATAAAAAACCATGGCAGCTGAGATGATAGTAATTTGACATTATGCAGTTTTCAAGGTGGCGGAAAAGAAATGCTTGAGAGAATTTGATAAATTTATTCTGGAAAAATGAGATTTTCTGGGGTCATTTGCATTACATCATTTACCAACTTTACCTTCTTCTTAACTTTTTCTTGGGTTTTTATCATTCTCCTCCTTCCTTTATTGCTATAATTTTCCAATATACGCATGACTTTACGCCTCAATGCCATTTTTTAAATGAACTTGCATGCAAGATTATAAGACATCAACCGAACTGCCATCTGCTGTCAAGTTAAAAATCGAGTTGGAGGGAGGCTTGCATGCAAGCTGTACTGCGTTTTTGCATTACCACTAAAATGGCAGCAACACTAAATTTTAATGATAGTTAAAATATAGGTTGCACTATCACTAAATGATTAGTGGTAGTGCAAATTTTTTATCACTATCACTAAACGAATAGTGGTAATGCATAGTCTATTGCATTATCACTAAACGATTAGTGGTAATGCAGAGCCTATTGCATTATCACTAAACGATTAGTGGTAGTGCAGAGTGTATTGCATTATCACTAAACGACTAGTGGTGGTACTTTTCACTATCAATGAGTGATAATGAATTCGTGCATTGGTAGTGCAAACATCTTTCACTAGCACTGAACTAGCAACGAGCGAACATACAGAATAAAAAACCTTCCGTTCAGTTTTCTGTTTTGCGGAGATGGAGATGATTCATCAATATTTAACACTAATTTTGATCGAACGAGCTACGCGTAGTGCTGCATATGCGTACCATTAAATTGTCGTTCAATGCTAGTGAAAGATGTTTGCACTAATCGTTTAGTGATAATGCAATACACTCTGCACTACCACTAATCGTTTAGTGATAATGCAATAGACTCTGCACTACCACTAATCGTTTAGTGATAATGCAATAGACTATGCATTACCACTATTCGTTTAGTGATAGTGATAAAAAATTTGCACTACCACTAACCATTTAGTGATAGTGCAACCTGGCTTTTAACTATCACAGAGGCCTCTAGTGCTAATGAAATAATTAATGCACTGAAAATTTAATGCACTACGCCCATCTCTGGACTATCTTTGTAATCCCCGGGTAAGTTGTCTCAGGCCAAAATAAAAACATACAAAGGCTGGGAAGGAAGTCGACAACGCCTCGATAGAATATAAATAAAACCCATGATGGCGCTGGACCAGGTGTAGGGAAGGCAGCAATATTTTCTTAGAAATTTACTGGAAATTTTTTTCCTTAGAATAGAAATTGTTGAAGGCCGACAACGGTTGCTTGGGCGGGCCACTAACAATCAATTTTTATGAGCATAGACTCGTAGTTGAGCGAATAGCATTCATTTCTTCTTAAAATTTACAGCAAATGTTTCAGGAGAATTTTTATTCAGTCTGGAGTTGTTTTCAGATGCAGTCATCAATGTTTGCCGTTGTCGGCCTCCAATGCATAACAATTCTAAGGAAGGCATTGCTGGGTTATCCTTTGGTTATGTCTGCTCTACAGTAGCACCGCCTCTACAACACAACAAGGTACTAAGTAAAATTGCGTTTTGCAATCACTCGCTATATACTTCTATACACATGGGTATTAGCATAGATGGCATAAGAACTAGATGTCTCATACCATACCGTAGAAAAGTATACCTACATATTTTAAATGGCTGGTCCATTCCGGAATAGACCACAACATGTTTCTGAGGCACCGAGAACAAATGTTGCTTTAACAGCAGTTTTGTATACATTTGGTCGACTGCCTCAACATGGTAGATGCAGGAAAATATGAATCACTCGACGTAACTCTCATCATTTTTCTTTCATGTCGCTGCACTGATTAAAGTAAAGGAATGATGCACAGCACAACGTACTCGGGGTGGTGGGAGGGACGTAAATGTTAATTCTTTCTTGTCTCGTTTTTGGAAATACTTTTTATTTTGCTGTACCTATATATTAGGATTTGATTTGATTTAAAAGAAACAACAACTTTATTAAATTCATTTGCCTCTGAGAGTAGTTTTTTGTAATGGTATTGCATGACGGTGATTACGGTTTTGCACCAACTAAATATTCTCCTATCGAACATAACAATTTTCCTAGAAATTTACAATTCGCCCTGTCTTTGACAAACTAATAAAATACAAAGTCTAGGTCTACTAGACACGTAGAACAAAAATATGCAACGCTTTTCGTGCACAAAGGGTAAGCCAGCAATTCCTCGCTCCATACAAAATCACCATTACCACGACCCGATGAAGGTAAGGCACTGACTTATAACAATGAACTGAGCGTATTATCATTTTCCTATAGGAAAGCATGGCACAAGTTTTATAGTTCTCTCTTTCGCCCTATGGCAGAGTTGGAGCTACCAATACAAAATATTGCATTCTGGAACGTTTGCCTATGCCATTTGATGTTTTTATGTTGGCTACAGATGCAATCAGCGCAGAAGGAATAAGGTAAAGATAGTGTTTATCAAGCTCCGTCTCTCTTGCCCATAAGCAGGATTCAGTTAAGAATAACTTTTGAAAATTAAAGTCGGAATGAGTTTAATTCCTTATAAGCGATTAAGATATCACTTGAGCACAAGAAAATATATTTTTTTAATTAAACCCGATTTACGGGTGTAAAATTTCATCTGATTGGTTGAGTTTTACATGTTTTTTATGTAATCGTTTTAAAGGGTGCTCTATATATAGAAACACAATATTTTTTGTGCCGCATGAAATAGCAAATCGCTCAATCCATTACTCCATTGTTATAAGTCAGTGAGGTAAGGCCACAAGTTTTTCTTAGAAATTTACTGTAAATTTCTTCCTTTGAATTTTCATGCATTGACCGAGAGCTCTAATATACACCCTTATTACAGTTGTCGACTCACCAAAGTGACAAGCTTCGCAGTCACTCTCACTTCACTTCACTTTTCGTATTGTCGTTGTCGAACGGTGTGACGTGACATTTTTCTTCAAAGCCGTATTATAGTTGTCACTTAAAGGGACAGGTAGCACCAGGGCATGCGTCAGGGTGTAGACAAAAGTGAGGTTTGTCTTATTTTGTGGTACTGTTGTTATTTTTGAAAGTGTTTAAAAGAAAAAAATATATAAACGCGATGTATTTTAGCCCTTTAGCTATAACAGGATGCTTCACCATAAAATCTATCATGACTTCAAATTGTTTTTTTGTTGTAATTTTTGCACTAAAATTGCAAAAAAAAATAATTTAATTTATAAAAATCTATTGAATTTTATGTTTTAATGAACCACTTAGAAAGCCATTATAAAATTTATCATTTTTTGCTTGCATTTTCCTTTTCCTTACACACATCTAACATCTGTCACTTACGAAATCCAAGTGAGTAAAATTGTCACTTACATCGACATTTGTCTACTTAATACGACAACAGTAATACGTCCAAAGTCGTATGTTTTCGACAAATGTCACTTTAAACGACAACCATAATACCATTTTTGTGTCGAAACGACATTTCTCACTTAAGACAACGATAATAAGGGTGATAAAATCAATGATGCCTCGAGCTGATGGAAGGAAGGTCGCAATTTTTTCTTAGAAATTTAATGGAAAATTCTTTCCTAGAATTTATACGCACTTTTGGTGGGCGACAACAATTGCTATGAGCGTAGACGCGTATCCAAGCAATAACCAAAAAGTATTCTAGTAAATTTTTAAGAAAAAATTGCGGCATTCCCTACATCAGGTCGAGGCATTGTTAATTTTATATTGAAGCGAGGCACTACTCTGCTTGTTGTTAGTTTGGCTATGGCCCCGTCTTGTATGCATTTGCACACAAATAAAATGCTTCATTCTCATACACAAACTTTGCGATACCTTTCCTTTACTTCTCTATTCGTCTCGTCTCCAGTCACCACAGCGACCGATGCCAGCATCTATTGAATGATGATCGCTGCGGCTGCGAGTGCGTTTACGCCCCACCCGCCGCACCGAATATGTTGTGCTGAGCATCATTTCTTTAGTTTTATCAGTACAGCAACATGAAAAGAGAAATGATGATAGATACGACGAGTGATTCATATTTTTCCGCATCTATCACGTTGAGGGAGTCGACCAAATGTATACAAAACTGATGTTAAAGGAACATTTGTTCTCAGCACCTCTGAAACATGCTGTGGTCTATTCCGGAATGGACCAACGATTTAAAATCTGCATACTTTTCTCTGGTACTGTATGCGACATCTAGTTCTTATGCCATCTATGGTATTAGCCTTGTGTATAGAACCATACATGCCATCTATGATAGAACTATATAGGCTAAAACACAATGTGAGCGACACGACAAAAACGCCGTACAAAATGTCCGTGAAAATACAATGGGAACGACAAGAGCTGTCAATCCCCAATTAAATTTATTCTGTTATTTGTGTTCTAAATTAAAAATAGAAAAAATTTCAACGAATAAATTAAAAAAATAAGTAGTATGTGTGGCCGTTTTGGCTAATGAAGATAAAAAACAGAATCAACATAGAAGAAGAAGGTGTGTCCAAGAGTTATATAAAACCACAGATGGCATAAGAACTAGATGTCGCATAGCATACCGTAGAAAAGTATACATATTTTAAATGGCTGGTCAATTCCGGAATAGACCACAACATGTTTCTGAGGCACCGAGAAGAAATGTTGCCTTAACAACAATACATTTGGTCGACTGCCTCAACATGGTAGATGTGGGAAAATATGAATCACTCGACGTAACTCTCATCATTTTTCTTTTGATGTCGCTGTACTGATTAAAGTAAAGAATGATGCACAGCATCGGCGCGGTGGGAGGGACGTAAATGATACTTTTTTCTTGTCTCGTTTTTGGAAATACTTTTTATTTTGCTAGTTATTAAGATTTAATTTGATGTTTTAAAAGACACAACAACTTTATTAAATTCATTTGAGAGCAATTTTTTGCAATGGTATTGCTTGACGGTTTTGGACCAACTAATATTCTCATCGAACTTACAATTTTCCTAGAAATTTACAATTCGCCCTGTCTTTGACAAACTGATACATACAAAGTCTAGACACGTAGAACAAAAATATGCAACGCTTTTCGTGCACAAAGGGTAAACCTGCAATGCCGCGCTCCATACAAAATCACCATACCACGACCCGATGAAGGTAAGGCCATAATTTTATCTTAGAAATTTTTTTCTTCGAATTTTCATGCATTGGCCGAGAGCTCAAATATAAATTTAATGATGCCTCGAGCTGATGGAAGGAAGGTCGCAATTTTTTCTTAGAAATTTAATGGAAAATTCTTTCCTAGAATTTATACGCACTTTTGGAGGGCGACACAATTGCTATGAGCGTAGACGCGTAGCCAAGCAATAAGCAAAAAATATTCTAGTAAATTTCTAAGAAAACATTGCGGCCTTCCCTACATCAGGTCGTCGAGGCATTGTTAATTTTATATTGGAGCGAGGCACTGCTCTGTATGTTATTAGTTTGACTATGGCCCTGTCCTTTGCCGACGTCTTGTATGCATTTGCTTTGCACACAAATAAAATGCTTCATTCTCATACACAAACTTTGCGATACCTTTCCTTTTCTTTTCTATTCGTAGATTACGCTCGTCTCCAGTCACCACAGCGACCGATGCCAGCATCTATTGAATGAGGATCGCTGCGAGTGCGTTTACGCCCCACCCACCGCACCGAATATGTTGTGCTGTGCATCATTCCTTTAGTTTGTTTGTATTTCATTCATATTTTCCCGCATCTATCACGTTGAGGGAGTCGACCAAATCTATACAAAACTGATGTTAAAGGAATATTTTTGTTCTCAGCACCTCTGAAACATGCTGTGGTCTATTCCGGAATGGACCAGCGATTTAAAATCTGTATACTTTTCTCTAGTTCTACTTTTCATCTAGTTCTTATGCTATCTATGATAAAACTCATTACTGGATATTTTTATTTTTTCCTTAAGCTGGAAACACAATGCTACGGGCATCAGCGTTCATCAGCTCAGATTTCATTCTATTCTATTATCAGATATAGGAATAAATTGAAATTTGAGCTGATGAACTCTGATGACCGTAGCATTGTGTTTCCCGCTTTAGAATTGTTAAGCGTTGGAGGCCGACAACGGAAGAAATTGTATGATTGCATCTAAAAATAACTCCAGTCGGCGCCCAGACCAGACTGAATAAAAATTCTCCCGAAACATTTGCTGTAAATTTTTTAAAAAGAAATGAATGACAAACATCCATCAAATGTCCAGTAAATTTCTAAGAAAAAATTACGGCCTTCACTACATCAGGCCCAGCCATCGTGGATTTTATATTCCATCGAGGCGATATCTACAGCCTTTGTATTTATTAAAGTTTGGCTATTCTCTACGGCTTATTCCCTTGCTGTCTAGTTCAATTGCACAGTTTAGGTTTGTTCGATGAAAACACCGGGTAAGCCCCGGGCTACACCTAACTTCACTATATTGTTTTTTGAAAACCCTGGGCTTACACGGTGTTACAGAAACTTGTTCGATGAAAGCCCGGTGTTTCTGATTTTGTGCCCCGAACTTGATCTAAAAATTTCTACGGGTAAACGTTTGACATTTGTAATTTGTGAACTGTCATATGGAATTTGTTCGGTTATTGCGGTTGAGTGCTGTATTAAAAGTGAAAAAATCGTGGAGCTCATACCAAATTCATATTATATAAGGAAGTTGGATAAGAAATTAAATGACAAAATACCCATCGATTATATGCACATAGGAAATTCGAATGAAAATTATAAGGAAATATTTGAGGAGGCGATTAAGGTCGTAGAACATGGATGAAATCTTAAGATCTGCCTTTCTAGTAAGAAATTTGATCGTAAAAATGTTTCTTTGCCATTATTAACAAGTAATTTTTATAGACTTCACGGTATCCCTGCAGCTACCAAGCAAATAGATTTGAAGCAAACAACATATAAGAAATTTTCTAAATTCTTAAATGGGATGTCAGGAAAGGGTTTAAATTTGGCTCGAGAAGAAGCCAACGGGATAGAGAAAATCTTTTCTGTAGATTTTGATCATCCAAACTATTAATTTTATACCTAGTGACAAAACATCTGATGATAAAAGTGAAAATAGTGCAGCACAACTGTTTCTTGCAGAAATGATGGAGCTATATCTGGTCACAGATGAACCAATTGTCATTTTTTCAAAGTAAAGTTACAGAAAAGGCGATAATATCGATATAAAAAAGCTAATAAAAGAATATGTAACTAAGAAAAAACTGAGAAATATTTTTTGTGCATTTTAATATTTATTTATTCTTAAATTTTTAATTATTTCACATATTTTATAAATAAATTTTCACAAATCACTGGAAATTAGAAGATAAATTATGCTCAGGAGAACTGTCAGAGAGATTTACCCGATGTTTTAAAAACTTGTTCGATGAGTGCACAAAACCTCGGGTAAATTCGGGGAAAATTTACACGGTGTTTTCATCGAACAAACCTTTTTGCTTTTAGCGAACCTACACGTAAAGACTAACAAGGTATGACAATCCGGCACTATACATTCGCCATTTTCTGGGTTAGTCGATTCGCATGACGCGTTTCTTAAAAGTGAAAAATATGAAGTTTAATATTTATGCAAATTTACATTTAAAATCTTAAAATAAGTACCATTTTACTTTTTAAACATAAAGGTAAATTGAAGGAAGATTAGTAGAATTGTATTCTATATTTTAATTTGCCACTAACTCCACTTTTTACACTTCGTTATGATGCATTGCAAATTTGCCTTCTATTTGAGAAAATTACCATTATCACTAACAATTTTCACTATAGAAATAATAAAAAGATCTTAAATAACCAATTAAGAGTGCAAATTATAGGTATTTCAGTCTTATTTTGCATTTTTTTATCGATAAAACTTTCGTGGAACTTTGTTTTCGAACTGATTTCCCTGAAATGAGCTTTAAACTAACAAATTCAATGTATATTTACGTTAAGAAACTCAATATTATATTTATTGCAACATTGGATCCAGTGGAATAAATTTACATAAATATTATCACTTTATTTTTCCCTTTTTAAGAGTCGATTCGTGTGACGTCACACGCACTTGACAGCCCGGAAAATCATACCTTTTTACTCTGTATATCGTGGCGAATCCAAATCTGTCATTATTTCTGAACGAATATGGTTGCGTTTCATTGACATATCTAACATAACTACACAAATATCCTGGAAGCATATTATTCTTAATTTTAAATATAGTTATTAGCACACTCAAACACACCCCCGTTGTCTTATACTTAACCATTTTAGTGCATCCAACATATGTTGCCCTGGTGTTATTGTGACTGAACTCTGACAATAAATATTTTTAGCGCGCTAAAGCCTAGTACTAAGGTCCGCGCTAAGCTAAATTTTGTATGAAAATTTAGCAAGCTAAAAGATATTGGCGAAAATTTATCTTGAATTTTAGCGAAAGCGGTACTAAGGTCAACGCGCTAAATTTGCTTTTGGGTTTTGATTATAGATGGCACCACCGGTAAGTCTCCAAAAAATTTAGCTTGAATTTATCCGCCCGGGCCGTTCTTTAGCACGCTAAAAATATTTATTTTCAGAGTTCTGATATTTAATAAATTTATTGACCGGATTTTTGTAGTTAACGTAGTTTTGTACATCTTTGCTGTAAGTACGGATGAATTAGATTTCTTTTGGTGGCCGTTTTTTTGAATATCAATTGTTAATTTTTTTTTATTGTATACATAATGCATATTATGTTTATATTTTTAATAGGTATTTCCAAATAATTTTACCTACCTGTTTTTAGAAATATTATCACCGCGCGTTGTATTTCCGTAAACAAATTGCAAAATTCTTCTTCTTCTTGTTTTTAATATATCTTTTCTGTGAGTCTCCGCTGTCATAATTTAGCTGCTAAAGAACGGCCCGATATTGGAGACCCGCTAAAATTTAGCTTAGCGCGGACCTTAAAGAACGGCCCGGGCGGATAAATTCAAGCAAAATTTTTTGTAGACTTACTGGTGGTGCCATCTCTAATCAAAACCCAAAGGAAAATTTAGCTCGTTGACCTTAGTACCGCTTTAGCTAAAATTCCGGATAAATTTTCGTCAATATCTTTTAGCTCGCTAAATTTTCATACAAAATTTAGCTTAGTACTAGGCTTTAGACATTGCAGTGTTAACAACCGAAAGTAATAAACAGGCGAGAAGTGTTCTAATTGGATTACGATAATTTAAAGTACAGTATTAAGCCTAGTACTAAGGTCCGCGCTAAACTAAATTTTAGCGGGTCTCCAATATCTGGCCATTCTTTAGCAGCTAAATTATGACAGCGGAGACTCAGAGAAAAGATATATTAAAAACAAGATGAAGAAGAATTTTGCAATTCTTTTACGGAAATACGTGGCTAAAATATTTCTAAAGGTGGGTACACACACACTGAGCAAACAAACGCAAACACATGTGCTCGCGAGCACGTTTGAAATAGAAATTTTGTAGTGTGTAGGTTCAAAACATTTCCAACGATGCCTCGACCTCAATTTTTTCTTAGAAATTTACTGGAAATTTTTTCTTTAGAAATTTTATTCACGATTGGTGGCCGCAACGTGCACACGCAGTTCTGGATTTGCAAGCAAACTCAAACGAATATCCTAAAGGTGGATACACACTGAGCAAACAAACGCAAACACATGTGTTTGAACTCTTGTTTTTGATTAAATATGTACGTGTTGCTGCAAATGCAAACGAATGTGTTACCCTGTGCCAAAACCCTCTAGAATACTTCACAAGCCATGAAAAAGACTCCCTCCCTACGACATGCGAGGTTCAACGGAGTCTATATTCTAAAATATTTGCTGTGTTCGCATGTAAAACTGACAAAAGTTTGATTTGAATAGCTCCTCCATCATAAACCACAATTCATACGGAAAAATTGTGTTCTGATAATCTTAAGCTTGCTTTGTTATCTTCCGAACCGTAATAAAATTGTCATACCTTTCCTAACAAAATTATTTAAAAAAATTTATCTTAACCAAATGACTACGATTCCTCAAACAAAATTCTCAGCTGAGTAATCATTGTAATGTCGCTGTGCCGCCATGAGATGCCGCGGGCTGATGATATCGAATGTAGCTGCCTACAGATTCGGACTCCGGCTGCACAACACACATGCAACTATCACTCAGCTGAGAGGTATTGAGCGTAAAATGGTAAGGTTACTTTGTAATCAAAACTATTTAATTATTTTGTTAAGCAAGGTATATAGTAAGTGTAGGTTTTGGGAAGGTAAGGAACCAAGCTGTAAGTTACTAGAAGGCTATTTTCCTGTATGGATAGTAGTTTAGGCTCTATAGCATATATAAACTCAATGTTTGACACTTTTTCATAAGCATCAATATAAAACATTTTAGAGAACGGACTCCGAACGCACACATATTTTCTTTTTCATGGCTTGAGAAATATTCTCGAGGGTTTTGCCTGTGCTCATGTTCCGTCTCATATGCACATTTCCAAAGAATTTGTTCATTCCGTGGCAAACAAATGTGAAAAGTGTGTACGCATTTGGAAGCCAGAACGAATAATATGCATAGTACATGTGCCGCAATTTTCCAACTTCAATGGAAAACATGCAAATGCAAACACATCTGTTTGATGAGACGTACACGTATTCGTTTGAGTTTGCTTGCAAATCCAGAACTGCGTGTGCACGTTGCGGCCTCTAATCTAGAGCTGAAAGTATCCGGATAATTTACTATCCGGATTATCCGAATCCTCAAATCCGGGTATTCGGATCCCAACTATCCGGATCCGAATCCAAAGTATCCGGATTCGGATTTGAACTATCCGGATCCAGACTAAGCAAAAAAGGACAAAATTTCCTCCAGATTGTGTGTTGCATTTGGAAAATATAAATTTCATGATATTTTCATTTTCTCAATGAAATAACACAATTTTGAAGCTTTTCTGCTTAGTCTGGATCCGGATAGTTCGGATCTGGATCTCAGGATCGGATAGTTCGCACATCCGAGTATCCGGATATTCGGATATTAGGAAATCCGGATCCAATTTTCAGCTCTACTCCAATCGTGAATAAAATTTCTAAAGAAAAAGTTTCCAGTAAATTTCTAAGAAAAAATTGAAGTCTTCCTTACATCAAGTCGAGGCATCGGTGGAAATGTACACACTACAAAATTTCTATTTCAAACGTGCGAGCACATGTGTTTGCGTTTGTTTGCTCAGTATGTAACCCACCTTAAGGCCTGAAACACATTGGAGCTTTTCAGCCAGCTTTATCGCCAGCTTTCTGTTAAAGCTAACCGAAAAAGCCGAATTGAACACAACTGGCGTTCTTGACATTTGCAACTTTAACTTGTTTATGTTGAGAACTTTTAATAAGGAACGACAGTTAATGCATCCGATTATCCAAAATTACAATAAATTCATGCTTTTTTGGATAGTTTTCGAGATGTACCAATTATGTATATGTATAAATAATACTGAGTTTTATTTTATGTCCCACAGGAAGTGCGTATCTTTTACTAACTATATGTTTTTTTCCATTTTAAAATTTTTTTTGTAGCTGTTCACTTCTTAAATGTGTCAACAGAAGCCATTCTCATCTGATATTCGACATTCAAGCTGTTGGCAAGATTAAGAATTACCTCAAGTTGGCAGTCATTGGGCTTGAAATTTACAATTTGATCAAATCTCAAGCCAGCTTGAAGCTGGCAAAAAAGTTAAAGCTCGCAATTGTGTTCTTCTATTTACATTGATTTACATTGTCAACAAATCTCAAGCTGGTTGAAAAGTTCCAATTGTGTTTCAGGCTTAAGTGTGTCGTAGCCCCCGGAATATACAAGCCATGAACAAAGTAGAAAAAAGAGAGCAGCGGGCCGGTCAGCAGGCGACATCCACAGTCTTCTTGCCTTGTCTTGCTGCAGGAGTTTTTCATATAAAAGTTGCTTGTATTTTGTTCAAACGCTATAATTTCAATAAATTTGTTCTACATGCTATTTTTTTTTTTAACTATTAGAAAGAAAACATATTTGGCTGCAATTTGCTTTAACTTCATTTTGCTGTGGGAGCGACAGTTCTGGGCTTTAGGACCTGTTTAAGGTGAAATTTTAGTTTTTACTCCATGACGAGTGTACAAAAAGCAGTGAGAGTGAGCTCTTACGCCAGGCTGTACCCGGCACGTTCAGGCCTTTTAATGTGTCGGTGCCTTCGGCGACTTTATGGCGTATTATATTCCGGGGGTACGAGTGTGTACGTTTCATCTAACAGATGTGTTTGCATTTGCATGTTTTTTTCCATTGAAGTTGGAAAATCGCGGCACATGTACTACGCATATTGTTCGTTCTGACTTCCAAATGCGTACACACTTTTCACATTTGTTTGCCACGGAATGAACAAATTCTTTGGAAATGTGCATTTAAGACGGAACATGAGCACAGGGTATAAAACACATTCGTTTGCATTTGCAACACGTACACATTTAATCAAAAACAAGAGTTCAAACACATGTGTTTGCGTTTGTTTGCTCAGTGTGTACCCACCTTAAAAACAGGTAGTTAAAATTAATTGGAAATATTAAAATAATATGCATAATGTATACAATAAAAAAAAAACAATGATATTGAAAATATAGCCACGAAAAGAAATCTAATTCATCCGTACTTACATCAAAGACGTACAAAACTACGTTAACTACAAAAATCCGGTCAATAAATTTATCAAATATCAGAACTCTGACAATAAATATTTTTAGCGCGCTAAAGAACGGCCGGGGTGGATAAATTCAAGCTAAATATTTTGGAGACTTACTGGTGGTGCCATCTCTAATCAAAACCTAAAGGCAAATTTAGCGCGTTTACCTTAGTACCGCTTTCGCTAAAATTCAGGATAAATTTTCGCCAATATCTTTAGCTTGCTAAATTTTCATACAAAATTTAGCTTAGCGCGGACCTTAGTACTAGGCTTTAGCGATAATTAAAGTTGAGTTTATTAATTGAATTGTGAATTTTTTAAGTGTAAAGCGAAAATAAAGAACTTTGTATATTAAATATTTAATATTGTGTTTTAAATAACAAACCAAAAACCCACGCTCGCAACAATACCTATCCACAAAAAGGTAGTAAAAGTGAAATTTCTAACTATAGGCCTATTGCAAAATTATCTTGCATGGCTAAATTATTCGGATCTATCATTTACTGTCAACTACCAACTTCCTGTAAGAATTTGCTCTCTTTAAACCAACATGTGCTTATTTTGGGCTGGTCTACAACCACTAACTTGTTGGAATTTGTCTCGGATACCATTGGCGGGCTGGCAAAAGGACAGATTGTATTTATACAGACTTTAGTAAAGCCTTCGACAAGTTATCTCACTCCGTGATACTGTTTATAAGTATAGATTTGCCTCAACATTTATAAAATAGACGGAGTCTTATTTAGATAACAGAACACATCAAATTCCGACATTCCATCGCTAAAGTCTTGAAAGCTTGGTCCGGCGGAAAAATATGTTATTATTATATTATATATTATATAAATTAATATTTATACAAATTACACAACAAACAAATTCCTTTTTTGCCTTCAGAAATAAAAAAAAATCTAAAACAAATCAGGCAGCAGTACAATCTCCCAAATGTTAGTTTAAATTGAACGCGCACGCGACGAAAAGTAGAAGTTCGCCAAATTTTTGCGTCGCGAGCTCGCGTGCGGTGGTAATTTAACACTCCCTATGTATATTCGATATAACCTGTCAATGCGTTTGAAATTTTCAATCTGACTCCAGCTTTAGGCACCTACCTTGTCATGATTCGTTGTTTCTTCCACCTTATACCATAGCCCACACGAGGTTGTTTTTACGGGTGAGAAGTATTCGGCGGTAGGAAAAATTCCGTGGTACCAAGTTTCGATCGGGAGTACGGGCAGCATACTAATACTACTATTACAAGCAAATTAGCTCTGGCCATTTTGAATTTCTGATCATACGGCTTGTCAGATGTTCACCTTTGATTTGATACAGTTATTGTTATCAAAAACTGTGACTTAATTGAACACGCAAACAATTAATTGCCGTAATCATATAAGGAACTACGCGGAGCAACATTATTGTGCTAGAACGTTTCAGCAAAAGGGAAAGAAATTTCTTCCATCCCTAAAAAATTCTCCTGTGGGAAGCCCATATGAGGATTGCTTGATCCCATGGTAGCCGATGTAACGTTTGTGCATCAACTCTTAAACGCGAATGTTGATTTCCACTGCTACTTAGCAAAATTTCTTTCCGCGATACTGGGCACAATTTGAGAAGGTTAGTTCTGTTGCATGTTAACTGCAAGGTCACAAGCGGAAATTTTTAAGCGGTTTTTACGGGTGAGAAGTATTCGGGGGTAGGAAAAAGTCCATGCCACCAACTTCCGATCGGGAGTACGGGCAGCATACCATACTACAGCAAGCCAGCCATTTTGAAATTGCCAAATTTCTGAAATTTCTCATCGGACGGCTGTACAGATATTTATTTGCGATTTGAGGTGATAATATAATAATTTAATAATCATTACGTGTTGCGAATTTGTGATACAGTAATTGTTTATATCAAAAACCGTGACTTAATTGAACACACACAATTACTTTCGGTAATCATATAAGGAACTTTGCGAAGCAACATTGTTATGGCCAGTCTAAGCCAAGGGAAGGAAATTCCTTCCTTCCTTAAAAAGTTCTCGTCTGGGTTGGGCCTAAGGCGATTTCTATACATGTCAGTGGTGAAAACGTAGATCTATATGTAGTGAGAAAGGAATTTAATAAGGACCAGCTGATTGCACTATGTTCATTCTAATAGTAATATAAAGAAACATTTTATATATATATGAGTATAGTGAGAAAAGAATTTAATAAAGACTAACTGAGTTCACTACATTCATTCTAATAGTAATATAAGCAACATTTTATATATACTATATATTACTAAATTATTTAGACCCATCTGGGCGAATCATCAGTCAATATATGTAATCAAAAATCGATATAAGATAATCGAAGAAACATTTGGCAGCCGAGCCGAGGCGCCTCTAATAGGTTCCGCTATGCCACTGGATTCTATTTTAAAAGTTTTTTTTTTTTAAATTAACAATGAAGTAAATGCGTGATTCGTATGCCCACACAGCTACTAAAATTTAAATCTACTTCTAACCTATGCATAGAATCTTTAAATCTCAATGCAAGAACTTTGCTTCAACCAGGTTGAACTGCTCAAAAATCATCAGATTGCGAGTGATCATCTTTCAGTAGAGTTACGTTAAAACAGCTTCAATTCTAGGATCATTATTAAATGTATTTCGCCATACAAGACACATATCGATATCAGACGTTATCAGCTCCAAATCCAGATTTTATTGAACCCACCAAATATGGACCGTACCGTGGACAAGCTTTCTTAATCGACACATATAATTACCGCCACAGGTAGCTTTTTATTATATGTTGCTTCCGTTTGTTGTGATGTTACGGATTATGACTAAATTTTCTGATAAAACTGATCTCATTTGGACCCTAATAGAAGAGAGTGAAGGCCGGAACACAATGTGGCGCGGTAGCTGGTGCTGTAGCTTGCACTGGGCGCGCCATGTAGCAGCCATTGGTTACAATGATGCAGCTTGTAGCCAATGGTACGAACAATGAAATACCTCATTATTTACTTTTACTTTGATCTATGTAATTTGAAAATATTATTTAATATGGAAGAATTACAAGAAATAGCCTTTTTAGAATGTGTAGTGCAATTGTGCTTTTTCACTTCTAAATATTTAAAGACAAAAAACGCAGAAAGTGGTCGGTTAGACCTCTGTATCAACAGAGGATGAGTTCAGGATTCTACGAAAAACATTTAAATATATTAAAGGAGAATGATGACGAACTTTTCAATAAAAATATAAATTTCCAACGACTGTCAAATTTGGCGCGCGCCAAAAATTAAAATTTGGCAAAAATGAGCTACAGCGCCACGCGCCAGCGCCAGCTACACATTGGAACGCCATCATAGACTTTCCGTGCTTTCAAATTTTGAGAGATCTGGCTACCGCGCCAGCTACGAGCTACCGCGCCACATTGTGTTCCGGCCTTGACTTTTATCCACTTATAATTTCATCTTGACGGAAAATTTGCAGATCTTTGCATACAAGTGTAATTTTACAGAGGCGTTCTCGCCAGCGTAGCGAAAACTGTTTCAGACTTAATGGATAGTAGGAGGCAACCCTGCTCCCATGCAGCCACACAAACAATAAAATAGATTGTCGAAGTGATAGTGGGGTGAGGGGGAGTGTGATAACGGTTTCTTTCTGCGCGATATTTAGTTTCCTGGTTATATGTTCTAAGGTTCTAAGCAACGAGGTAATAACATCATTTATTCTGAGGTGATAACTAAAAATGTTACATGTTAAAGGTAAAAAAATCGGTAAACAAATGTACATGTCAGTGGTAAAATAAAAATTGACAGGAATTTGATTTTAGTTTACAAAAATTTGACTACAAAAATATACTTTTATTTTCTTTTTAACCAAAATGAAGTCTCTTCGAATCGTTTTTAGTCTTAAAATATGGTGAATAAAAATTGTTTGTTTTCTTTACATGTAAAATTCCAAGAAATTGGTGATAAAAGAAGAGGAGGAGGAGGTGACGCTCCTGGGTTCCAACAAGGAAAACAAAAACAACAACCCGAAGGTAATTTTATTTTCAATATATATTTTGATTTCTGAATGGTCCTTCAGTTAAACTTTTTTTTTTATACTCATTTGGTGTTTTCTAATTACTAATTTGTTTTTCGATAATTCAATAATTCTTCGAAAGTAAAGCTTTCATAATTTAAAAGTAATAATAAGATAACATTTTTAATAAAATTATCGTAAAATTCATTTTTTGACTTAACTAATAAGACTTACAGCCCAGGCAGACGGGCAAAATCAATGATCATTCGTTCGTAATTGAATTTTTCAAAAATCGACGTACCATTGAATTTTAATTGTAATTATTAAAAATGCGCAGTTAGTTACATACAAAAATTGACGGAATTTTCGTTTTAATCAACAAAACCTTGGGTAACTGGATTTTTGAAAAAATCAATTACGAATGAATGATCATTGATTTTGTTCGTCTGCCCAGGGTATTACTCTAGATTCTAGTCTCCAGTTTACAGGGACTAAAATCTCCGAAATGTATACACAGCAAGAGACTTTCTCTGGAGACCAAAAAATTGACTCTGGACACCATAAGATAAATGTATCAAATTTGAAGCTTGGTTTCTAAAAGATCTCCAGAGATTTTGTTAACTGTCAAGCAAAATAAATTATTATCAAATTGTCAAACTCACTCCACTTTATTCCTTTCCGAGTAGACCTACACTTAACTGACCAGAACACAAATTGTCTGCGGAGACTTGGAAACTACAAATGAACAAACTTCGAAGACCAGAGATCGAACCTGGAGACCTGTTGCTTTTAAAATATACGCGATTGGAGACGGGAGACCAAAAAATTTTAGAGAATTTTTGGTTCTCCGAAGTGTATACACGGGTCTCTCACATCTTACTGCAGAGAGTCTGCAGTAAGTTTTCAGCCTTTAAAACTTTTTATCATCATCATCATATCTATCTCAATTAATCCTTCAAGAGATTAAGGGGGAAAACGGTTGCTTTTTACCAGGCTTGCTTCAGGATCTCTTCGTATCTACGCACGTCCTCTGTTTGTGCAACTCTATGCGACTCTTCATCTTCCGATGCAACGGCTTCCTTAAAGATTTCAATCGAGTGATTGTGTAGCAATGTTGCTTCATTCACGTCATACAAGTTTGGCCAATTCAATTCCATTTTCATCATCAATTCTATCTTGGACCGAACTTCTGTGCAGTTCATTGTTGCATACTAAAATACTTGAGAATTGCTCGTTGGATCCGGATGACTTTCCCTTGTCATTGAAAGCACACACTTCTTTAAACAGATTGAAAATTTCTGACCATTCAATTCAATTGTATTAGATAGAGTTACATCTAACTGATATGTAATCAACAATTGAAGAATTTCGAGCTTTCACTTATAATACCACTCGTAGTTTTACAGACTGCAGTGTTTAATATATCTCAAATATAACTAAACAGTAAACGCATTTCCGTCCATGGAGTGAATATTACGATTTAGTCGGCAGTTGCTAAACATAGAAAATTCTAGCAACCTTCGCCAGTCTGGTCTGATTATATTTCTGGTATCGATAAAAACACTGAAATGTTTAACAGCAGGGTTGACTCGGAAGCACCCTGTGTACATAAGTCGAAGGTCAAGACTATAACTGAAAAATAAAATAAGGATTAAAACGGGTCCTGTAGTGAAAACAACTTGAGCCGAGTGATGTGACAGTAAAAAGTGATTTATTCATTTGACGTTTATACATTAAGTTAGCTACAATTAAGGTTTTTACTGACTGTATTAAGTATAATCCAATTAATAAAAGACTGTACATTGTGGTATGAAAATCTATAAATTGTTAAGAATATAATTGATAATTTCAACACGCCTCCTCAATTATATTTTCATCTTAGTGTACTGCAATGCCTTTAAGCCTATAGCGCCCGTGCAGTACAGATGATTGTTGGTGGGTAAACTCTTCGTCAACATGTCTGCAGGCATCTTAATTGTCTCCAGGTACTCGAAGTGTACTATCATATCCTGAACAGATTCCCTTAAGAAGTGGTAACGTATATCGATTTGTTTACTACGAGCATGTAGTACTGGGTTCTTCGCCATAAGTTGCGCACTCTTGCTATCGTTGTATATAGTCATCGCCTTTTCAGATATGAAACCTATTTCCTTTAGAAAAGTCCTTTAATGTTTCGCCTCCTTAACTGCGTCGGACATAGCCATGTACTCCGCTTCTGCGCTTGATAACGCTACAGTACGTTGCTTCATAGATTCCCATGAAATACAACAGTTAGCAAACTTGAAAATATAACCTGTATAAGATCGCCTGTCATCAATGCTGGATCCCCAATCTGCGTCTACATAACACACGGGATCTGCGAAGATCGCTTAAGAGTGACTGTTAAGGCTACTAAATGTAACTTCTATACGGTTACGTACAAATGTAATAGTTCGGCTTTAATTGCGGAAACTTGTTCCCTAGGAGGTGAGGCACACTGTTATCCTCTTTAATTGGTTAATGATGCTTTTGTGTAAAAGGAGATCCTCTGTTGGTTTGAAGAGCTAGGGAAGAAGGAGTTGAATGAGAAGTCGTGGATATGTTTATGGGGGGAGAGGTAGTTATTGTCAGTCAGAGAATTTGAAAAGTTATTGACTATTGGGTATGGATGGTTTTGAAATTTATTCAAGGACTTTTCGGCGATACTTATCAAGTAGATCATTAGGGGTGCTATGGTTGCTCTATTATAAATATACTTATTAGAGTGTCATTTGTAACATATGGTCTACGGAATTTGCACCCATGACCTGAATTCGTTTTTTAGGGCTTTCCTTTCGTAGGGATTGGAATCGCAATATGTTATTGAAGTTGATGCCTAAATACCCTTTGTCACTCGTATTTCTGAAGTAGATGATGCCAGATTTGGATTTATTAATTTTAAATTTCCAATTATTATAGTAATCTAAGAGAACTGGTGTGAACTTTTGTATAATGCTAATCGTACTCAGCCAAGATGATGGTGTCATCCGTATAGCTGTCGGCATGTAGTTGATAAATTGTTTGAGAGAAAAATCGTATAGAAAATATTGAGCCTTAAATTTGTTACCTGAATACCAACTTTTTTCCACAAAACTGGGATCAAACAAATGGTTATAAATACGATGGGCTGTACACCATAAAACAGTAACTTTTTATCAGCATGGGAGACAATGGACCCTATTCTGTTGGTAAAATTTTATCAATTTATGTTATTTTATGCCTTAAAATAAAATAATTCCCTAAAATCCTATTCTGTACTAGAAATGTTATTTTATGCATCGTAAGCAGCACATTTTGAAGATAATTCGACACATTTTAGGAAAATCAATTAACATTTGTTGTGTGAAAATAGTTTTAATTAAAAACTAAAATGTCCACCGTCATACATAAGAATCACAATTTTGTTAGAAATTGTGGAAATTCGCTCTTGGTTTGGTATGGTAAAATATAAAAAGTTAATTATATTTGTTTTTGTTTCAATTTTATGCAGAAGAAATAATAGGATACGATATCTACGATATCTTTTCCATTCCTACTATCCATGTGAGTTGCCCAACTTTAGGTTTCAAAATTTCATATTGTAATTTGTAAACTAATTTTTGCAAACTTATGAATAATTGTAATTTATACCCAAAATTTTTCGTTGTAAGAAAAGAATTCAAATATTTATCGAGTAACTAGAACCTCATGCCGGAAAGACATCCATTCCGTTTACTTTGAGTTAGGAATCTCAACGGAATGGATGTCTTTCTGCTGCTTTGCATTTCTTCGGACATGGCTCGTATCATATTTCAGTCAGGAGTTGTCATATTTTAGCACTTTTACAGCCAAATATCTCAAGAGCTATTAAGAAAGCAATTACTTTCATAAAATAATAAAAACCAAAGCGGAATGTACTAAATATTTTATGTTACGTTTTCATAAAAGATTCCACAAAATAATTTTATGAAACCACGACAGAACACGACTTTTTAAAATATTTTATTTTCATTTTATGGAAAAGACATTTTATCACCACAAAATAATATAAAATATTATTTTATGAAAAATTACAGAATAGGGCCCATTATGTACCAGAAATTTTATTTTATGCATATGCGTAACATAAAGTATTTCCTGTTATGGAGCATAATTTAAAAGCCTAAGCATGCGTCAATTGCATTGAATAAATAACTAATAAGAAAACGGCATATCAGGTGAAAACCTAAGCCACTCGGCGAAATGTATTGTGTGCTGTGTTTGTAATCGTAACATTTTGAAGGGGGACATTTTTTATAATGCAATTCCTAAGTAAAAAAATTTTTAGCAACCCTTATTTTCAGATAATTTTTCTTGGCGTTGCCTGGCTAAAATAATTCAATGCCTATGTGACAGTTCAATTGTAACCACACAAACCGGCATTGGAAAATGTTAAATTTTTGCCATGGCTGTTTATTTTTATAAGTAATTAACTTTTATTTTACTTAAAACACTATCATTTATTAGTAAAGCTATAAAACGTGCTTGAAAAATCCTTTCCAACGACACAATCTCCAGTTATTTCTGCAGCACAGCGCACTTCAACACCATAATTCAAGACTCCAGAGCCTCAATTATATAAAATCTCGTTCACAAAACAATATTCCACTATTTTATCACACTACTAGTAAATAAAAATCACTATTAATTAGTTATTTATCACAAAACCGTTAAAGCAGAATTCTCGAATAACGCCCAGCCCTCTTGCCACCCACGCCTCATCCCCCCCACCTGATCTTAAGGTCTGACTGTCATTTAATTGCTTACACACGTACACTGTATTCGCACGATACCCAGCTTTCTTATTAGTTATTATGTCTGTTCGATGTAAACTTAGGGCTATTTTATTTGTCTTCACCCATTATATAAATAGCTTTTTACAATTAGGAGAACTGTCAGAGAAATGTCATTACACTAGGTTTACCTGGTGTTTTAAAAACTTTTTCGATGAACGCACAAACCCTGGGTATATGTATATTGGAGAGGAAAACTTACACGGTGTTTTCATCGAACAAACCTATTTATAGTGAATAAAAAGATGGGTTTAACGACCTTGTGAATGTTTATTTATTTATTTTCGTTTTTTGCCTATATTTCGGTCCTTTGTTTGGGCCATCTTCAGGGCATACAATACTGCAATAAAGTATTTTGTCATCATGGGCGCTTATGGCTATTATAGGATATTGTGTACTTACATATAATTAATTCTTCTTTACATATTTTAAATCAATGTTCTTATTAAATTTTTCACACAGAAACTAAGAAAAAAGCTAAAAAGCTATCACAGTCAATAAAATAAAAATATAAAAAAAATATAAAAATAAAAATGATACTAGGTACATATATGAAAATAAATTAAATAAATAAATAAATAACTAAATAAATTGACATTGAACAGATCGGTGTTTATGTCGTCAGTATACTGAATAACCTATGCTATTTTGTAGAATGTGTTGTCATGTGTTGTCAGTTAATCCCGTGCCATTTCTTTGTGTGTATTAATGAGGTGCTTATACTGGTGGTTTATGTATGACGTGTCGACTTTAAAATTAACTGCCTCCGGTTTGTGGTATTGTATATATAGAGATTCTATGTTTTTTCTCCTTTTCCAGTATTTTTCCTTGTTGAGAATTGTAACATTGTCAAAATTAAATTTATGTTGCTCTTCCATCGCATGTTGAAGGCATGCTGTCTTGTAGTATCTAGTTGCTTGATTATCGATGCTTCGCGTAGCTGACTTGAGGTCGTTTTTATGCTCCCTTATCCTAGTTTTAATATCCCTACCTGTTTCACCTATGTATGTGCGTCCGCATTCACAATCAACCTTATAAACTACACCGCAGCAAGGTGTGAAGTGTCGGGAGGTTTTCAGAATTTAGCACCTTCATAACGCTCAGTGCAGCCGTGTAGTAGAATCAATATAGAGCTGGGCAACAAGATATATGGATGAAAATATTACGTTTGCTCCCATCGAAAATGTTCTTATTAGCTGTCACTACGGCAACATACCCAGGGAATTTCGCAACTGTCACAAACTTAAACAAATCTCGGTGGAGGAAGGATTTTTTCGAAATTTCATCGCTTTTGTTGTGCATTTTTAATTTAATTTAATATACAAAGGTGTGTAAAGTACACAAAATAATATTTTATAACTATACTTGCCTAAAAAATCATTTCTCACGTCGTACCTTGGTGTTGTTGTGGCAATTTTTCACCGAACACTTCATTCTGAAATTACATGAACATCACATAGAAATTTATCACTATAATATCAACAGATAATTACTACACTCTTTACTTTATTTAGCACTATTTTTAAATCACTTTTCACAAGTTTTAAATTATATTTAAATTGTTGCAAATCTTTCGCAAATTAAACAAACTTCGTTTGACAGCTAAACATAGATTTATCTCTTTCTTCAATATAATGCTGAGCTACTTCACGGCACGCTGAAAAATCCACGCTCATGCACACGAATTTTACAGGTATCAACAAATCCTGTTGTCTCTATATTCTAAGGAAAGTATCTTTAATTAAAAACTAAAATGTCCGCTGCATACATAAGAATTACAAATTTGTCAGAAATTGTGGAAATTTGCACCGGGTATATGGTCAAATTTAAATAGTTAATTAAATTTGTCTAAAGTTTTAATTTTATGCAGAAGAGATCATAGAAGAAACCCGTAATATCTTTTCGATTCTTACGATCCATGCGAGTTGCCCAACTATAGGTTTCAAAATTTGTTTCGGCTGGGTAGGTAAGGTTGGAGTTAAAATACTTATCCTGAAACTAGAACCACAGATTATATATATCTAATCTGTGCTAGAGCCTCATGCCAGAAGGATATCCATTCCGTTCACTTTGAGAGTCCTAAGTGCTTTGCATTTATTTGTACGTTGTATGGACATTGTTCGTATCAAACTCCATATTTTAATACTTTTATAGCCAAGTTAGTCGAAACCTATTAAAGTAACTGGTCCCCTAAATGATTATTTAGTAGGTGATTTGTTAGACTTTCACGCAAATATCAATCGATCAGCTTCTATAATTTTTCATAAAATAATATTTTGTTATTTTGTGGTGATAAAATGTCTTCTTCATAAAATGAAAATAAAATATTTTAAAAAGTCGTATTCGTCGGGGCTCCATACAAGATTGTTATGGATTCTTTTACGAACACGTAATATAAAATATTCAATGGTTTTTATATACTTTTTGCTGTCAATTGTCCATTTACCATTATAAAAGGACTTGACAAGCCAGTTTCCCTTTTTATATTCAATTAACATTTGTTGTGTGAAAATAGTTTTAATTAAAAACTAAAATGTCCACCGTCATACATAAGAATCACAATTTTGTTAGAAATTGTGGAAATTCGCTCTTGGTTTGGTATGGTAAAATATAAAAAGTTAATTATATTTGTTTTTGTTTCAATTTTATGCAGAAGAAATAATAGGATACGATATCTACGATATCTTTTCCATTCCTACTATCCATGTGAGTTGCCCAACTTTAGGTTTCAAAATTTCATATTGTAATTTGTAAACTAATTTTTGCAAACTTATGAATAATTGTAATTTATACCCAAAATTTTTCGTTGTAAGAAAAGAATTCAAATATTTATCGAGTAACTAGAACCTCATGCCGGAAAGACATCCATTCCGTTTACTTTGAGTTAGGAATCTCAACGGAATGGATGTCTTTCTGCTGCTTTGCATTTCTTCGGACATGGCTCGTATCATATTTCAGTCAGGAGTTGTCATATTTTAGCACTTTTACAGCCAAATATCTCAAGAGCTATTAAGAAAGCAATTACTTTCATAAAATAATAAAAACCAAAGCGGAATGTACTAAATATTTTATGTTACGTTTTCATAAAAGATTCCACAAAATAATTTTATGAAACCACGACAGAACACGACTTTTTAAAATATTTTATTTTCATTTTATGGAAAAGACATTTTATCACCACAAAATAATATAAAATATTATTTTATGAAAAATTACAGAATAGGGCCCATTATGTACCAGAAATTTTATTTTATGCATATGCGTAACATAAAGTATTTCCTGTTATGGAGCATAATTTAAAAGCCTAAGCATGCGTCAATTGCATTGAATAAATAACTAATAAGAAAACGGCATATCAGGTGAAAACCTAAGCCACTCGGCGAAATGTATTGTGTGCTGTGTTTGTAATCGTAACATTTTGAAGGGGGACATTTTTTATAATGCAATTCCTAAGTAAAAAAATTTTTAGCAACCCTTATTTTCAGATAATTTTTCTTGGCGTTGCCTGGCTAAAATAATTCAATGCCTATGTGACAGTTCAATTGTAACCACACAAACCGGCATTGGAAAATGTTAAATTTTTGCCATGGCTGTTTATTTTTATAAGTAATTAACTTTTATTTTACTTAAAACACTATCATTTATTAGTAAAGCTATAAAACGTGCTTGAAAAATCCTTTCCAACGACACAATCTCCAGTTATTTCTGCAGCACAGCGCACTTCAACACCATAATTCAAGACTCCAGAGCCTCAATTAT
Source organism: Dioctria rufipes (assembly GCA_963924295.1). Lineage (NCBI taxonomy): Eukaryota > Metazoa > Arthropoda > Insecta > Diptera > Asilidae > Dioctria > Dioctria rufipes. Next base: position 152,376,672 of record OZ002743.1, on the reverse strand, counting down.
ATAAAATCTCGTTCACAAAACAATATTCCACTATTTTATCACACTACTAGTAAATAAAAATCACTATTAATTAGTTATTTATCACAAAACCGTTAAAGCAGAATTCTCGAATAACGCCCAGCCCTCTTGCCACCCACGCCTCATCCCCCCCACCTGATCTTAAGGTCTGACTGTCATTTAATTGCTTACACACGTACACTGTATTCGCACGATACCCAGCTTTCTTATTAGTTATTATGTCTGTTCGATGTAAACTTAGGGCTATTTTATTTGTCTTCACCCATTATATAAATAGCTTTTTACAATTAGGAGAACTGTCAGAGAAATGTCATTACACTAGGTTTACCTGGTGTTTTAAAAACTTTTTCGATGAACGCACAAACCCTGGGTATATGTATATTGGAGAGGAAAACTTACACGGTGTTTTCATCGAACAAACCTATTTATAGTGAATAAAAAGATGGGTTTAACGACCTTGTGAATGTTTATTTATTTATTTTCGTTTTTTGCCTATATTTCGGTCCTTTGTTTGGGCCATCTTCAGGGCATACAATACTGCAATAAAGTATTTTGTCATCATGGGCGCTTATGGCTATTATAGGATATTGTGTACTTACATATAATTAATTCTTCTTTACATATTTTAAATCAATGTTCTTATTAAATTTTTCACACAGAAACTAAGAAAAAAGCTAAAAAGCTATCACAGTCAATAAAATAAAAATATAAAAAAAATATAAAAATAAAAATGATACTAGGTACATATATGAAAATAAATTAAATAAATAAATAAATAACTAAATAAATTGACATTGAACAGATCGGTGTTTATGTCGTCAGTATACTGAATAACCTATGCTATTTTGTAGAATGTGTTGTCATGTGTTGTCAGTTAATCCCGTGCCATTTCTTTGTGTGTATTAATGAGGTGCTTATACTGGTGGTTTATGTATGACGTGTCGACTTTAAAATTAACTGCCTCCGGTTTGTGGTATTGTATATATAGAGATTCTATGTTTTTTCTCCTTTTCCAGTATTTTTCCTTGTTGAGAATTGTAACATTGTCAAAATTAAATTTATGTTGCTCTTCCATCGCATGTTGAAGGCATGCTGTCTTGTAGTATCTAGTTGCTTGATTATCGATGCTTCGCGTAGCTGACTTGAGGTCGTTTTTATGCTCCCTTATCCTAGTTTTAATATCCCTACCTGTTTCACCTATGTATGTGCGTCCGCATTCACAATCAACCTTATAAACTACACCGCAGCAAGGTGTGAAGTGTCGGGAGGTTTTCAGAATTTAGCACCTTCATAACGCTCAGTGCAGCCGTGTAGTAGAATCAATATAGAGCTGGGCAACAAGATATATGGATGAAAATATTACGTTTGCTCCCATCGAAAATGTTCTTATTAGCTGTCACTACGGCAACATACCCAGGGAATTTCGCAACTGTCACAAACTTAAACAAATCTCGGTGGAGGAAGGATTTTTTCGAAATTTCATCGCTTTTGTTGTGCATTTTTAATTTAATTTAATATACAAAGGTGTATAAAGTACACAAAATAATATTTTATAACTATACTTGCCTAAAAAATCATTTCTCACGTCGTACCTTGGTGTTGTTGTGGCAATTTTTCACCGAACACTTCATTCTGAAATTACATGAACATCACATAGAAATTTATCACTATAATATCAACAGATAATTACTACACTCTTTACTTTATTTAGCACTATTTTTAAATCACTTTTCACAAGTTTTAAATTATATTTAAATTGTTGCAAATCTTTCGCAAATTAAACAAACTTCGTTTGACAGCTAAACATAGATTTATCTCTTTCTTCAATATAATGCTGAGCTACTTCACGGCACGCTGAAAAATCCACGCTCATGCACACGAATTTTACAGGTATCAACAAATCCTGTTGTCTCTATATTCTAAGGAAAGTATCTTTAATTAAAAACTAAAATGTCCGCTGCATACATAAGAATTACAAATTTGTCAGAAATTGTGGAAATTTGCACCGGGTATATGGTCAAATTTAAATAGTTAATTAAATTTGTCTAAAGTTTTAATTTTATGCAGAAGAGATCATAGAAGAAACCCGTAATATCTTTTCGATTCTTACGATCCATGCGAGTTGCCCAACTATAGGTTTCAAAATTTGTTTCGGCTGGGTAGGTAAGGTTGGAGTTAAAATACTTATCCTGAAACTAGAACCACAGATTATATATATCTAATCTGTGCTAGAGCCTCATGCCAGAAGGATATCCATTCCGTTCACTTTGAGAGTCCTAAGTGCTTTGCATTTATTTGTACGTTGTATGGACATTGTTCGTATCAAACTCCATATTTTAATACTTTTATAGCCAAGTTAGTCGAAACCTATTAAAGTAACTGGTCCCCTAAATGATTATTTAGTAGGTGATTTGTTAGACTTTCACGCAAATATCAATCGATCAGCTTCTATAATTTTTCATAAAATAATATTTTGTTATTTTGTGGTGATAAAATGTCTTCTTCATAAAATGAAAATAAAATATTTTAAAAAGTCGTATTCGTCGGGGCTCCATACAAGATTGTTATGGATTCTTTTACGAACACGTAATATAAAATATTCAATGGTTTTTATATACTTTTTGCTGTCAATTGTCCATTTACCATTATAAAAGGACTTGACAAGCCAGTTTCCCTTTTTATACACACTTAATTATTTAAAAACCTATTTTTCTTTTTGTGTTTCTTTTTGTTTTGGCACTTAATTATCTTATTACTTATCCGAACCAGAAATTAACCTTCACCGCTATTTCCGTTTCTCAGTACAACTTGTTTCGATTTTCGTTGCGCGTGAATCCTTTCAAATCCCAGAAGCAACTTGCTTCACTGTGCAATTCAATCCGTTATCGGATATTGCCGTCAGTTTTGCTCCGTGGAGGAAATCTGTTGATGAGTTTTTTGGGTAAGCACTTGATTGTTTCGGTCTTCACTGTGCACAATGGTTGTATTTGATTTATATGTAATATATATAACGTTTAGCGTTTTTCACGATACATCTTACTGATGGTAAAATATGTTGCTCAAAATGTTTTTCTTTTCTTTCCTTTTTTAAGTTTTGAATGACAAATTTTACTGAAGGCGAAATTTGGCACGTGGGTTTCATTTTCTTCTACAATGACTTGGGTTGTAACTTGAAATTTGGTTTTCACAAGTCGTTTTGTGGGAATATATTTTGTTAAGGTCGTAGTCTGGTTAACTTGCACGTGTTTTAATGCTTTTTTCGGAAAATTTTTTTTAGGGGAAAATAAAATTCAATCAATTTGATTTTTTAATATGTTATTAATAGTATCTAAGAGTGTACAAAAGAATTTTATTTATTTTTTTAATATTTTGTATAGTTTTGTAGCACTGAAATGAGCGTCTCAAAAAAAGGTAGGTGGCTGACCGTGGTGATTTCGCCGCTCGAGGACATCTCAAATAAAAAAGTCAAAACGATTATTGTTCTGTAAGCTTGTCATTCTGGTTGGAACTAGGATTAAACAATTTTGTTAAAAAATAACAATGGTGGGCTTCGATAAAAAAGTGACTTTTTTTAGTGGAAATCGGGCTGTAAAATGGACGAAAAAAAAATCCTAGTTCTTGCGAGAGCTATTGATGAGTAGAATAAAATATCCAAATATCAGCCCAATCGGTTGTATAGAAAATTTTTTATTACCCTGGCCGACCGTAAAAACGTTGTTTCGTGAAAAACGCGTTTAAAGTTTCCTTTCCAATCCATTTTTACGCTCTTCGAAGATGCTTACGTACAAAGTAACGAACGTAGACTGACTGTTCGTTTTGAATTTTAATATAACTGAGCTGCAAAATAAATGTATGTTTAGTATACACAAAGGTATCCGACGCTCGAAGTAGGTAGGTATAAAGGTAACGCACAAACAATAGATGGGTCCGGCCGTTTGCTCGGGGCGCGTTACTATAAGCCCTCGCGTATATTATGTGCTATAACTTCATCAATATTTCGGTCTAAAGCTTTTACAGTATATTCTTAATATATAGTACTTTCGAAATATGTAAAAAAAAGAAAATCGATTTTTCCAAACCAAGGAATGTGGGGCACTTGAAGAAATTGCTGATGCAATTTTCTTCCTGAGTTTTATAACGTTCTTTTAAATTCTTTTCTTCTTCTATTTAGAGGTCTGTATGTGCCTACATATAGTACATATATTCAACAGAGTGGGGAATTATAGCATAATTAAAGTGATTTACTCGTGAGTTTGCAGCGGGCGAATTTAACTATAATTTTGCATCTCCATTAAGCTTGAAATTATCGTTGATATATTGAGAATAATCCTAAACACTATGTTTGAAGTATTTTTAAATCAATCAAATTAAGCTCTTAATTAAAATTTTGTAATGCCTATTAGTTTCAATTAAAAATTAATTTTTATTTTTTTACTGCTATTTATACGCGAAAAGGTCCCGGTGGAGATGTTTCAAGAGGAAAAAAGGAACATAAGCCTCAACAGGGAGATGGCCAACAACAACAGCGCCAACAAGGGCCAGGCCAACAACAAGGGCCAGGCCAACAACACCGACAACAAGGTCTAGGCCAACAACACCAGCAACAAGGGCCCGGCCAACAACACCGGCAACAAGGTCTAGACCAACAACACCAGCAACAAGGGCCAGGCCAACAACACCGGCAACAAGGTCCAGGCCAACAACACCGGCAACAAGGGTCAGGCCAGCAACAAGGTCCAGGCCAACAACCCCAGCAACAAGGGCCAGGCCAACAGCAGCGCCAACAAGGACCAGGCCAACAGCAGCGCCAACAAGGACCAGGCCAACAGCAGCGCCAACAAGGACCAGGCCAACAGCAGCGCCAACAAGGACCAGGCCAACAGCAGCGCCAACAAGGACCAGGCCAACAACAAACAAGGCCACAAGGGCCAGGTCAGCAACAACAGGGAGGTACTTGGGGACAACAACCTCCGCAACAAAAACAAGTGGGGCACCGCGAGCCAGGCCCACAAAAACAGGGAGGTGCTTGGGGACAACAGCCTCCACAACAACAAGCGAGACAGCAGCAAGGGCCAGGCCAACAGCAGGGAGGTGCCTGGGGACAGCAACCTCCACAACAACAACAAGTGAGGCAGCAAGGACCAGGCCAACAGCAACAGGGAGGTTCTTGGGGACAACAACCTCCGCAGCAACAACAAGCCAGGCAGCAAGGATCAGGTCCACAACAGGGGGGTGCTTGGGGACAACGACCTGCACAACAACAAACAGGCGATGGCCCAAGAGGTGTTCACCAACAGCGCAGTCAACAGCAGGGCGAAGGCCAAAGAGGCCCCTACCAACAGCACGAAGGTCAAAGAGGCCCTTACCAACAGCGCGAAGGCCAAAAGGGCGGCCAGTATCATCGAGGTCAACAGCAGGGCGAAGGCCAACGAGGACCTTCGGATCCGAGGCCTGCCCAACAACAAAGAAGACCCCAAAGTGGTGATACCACTCCAACTTCTATTTCAAGAAGTGAGTCTGTGCAAAGCATAGCTAGCGGAACTTCAAGAATGTCAATAGGGACATCAAAGAGAGTGGAACAGTCATATGTACCCTCTGGTATACCTGTGCAGAGAGGAAAAAGTGGTAGATCCATTACTGTTGACGTCAATTATTTAGATGTTAATATAGATAAAATGGAAAATGAGGCTTGGCAATACGATGTACAGTTTGACCCTGATAAGCCAAAGAAATTCTTAAGATTGGCTTTCAGCTCATTTTCGGAAAATATTTTGCAAAAGAAACAAATTCTTATGGCTTTTGATGGACAAAAAATTGCGTATTGTGCGACCAGAATTGGTGAAGATATTCTTAACAAATCTCATGAGGTACGAATCTAATTTCAATAGAGTAACCTAAATTTTAATCATTAATGTGCAGGTATCCATAATTGAACCTGATACAAAGAGGGAGAGAAAGTATAAAGTGATCATAAAAGAAACTTTGGATCCAAAAATTGAGCTTAGTAGCTTGAAAAAGTGCGTATTTTCTGATATTATTCTTTAATATAAGTGTAGTAATTGACTTTTCTTATTTTTTATTACAGCTATAGAAATGAGAGAATATTCGATAAGCCTATGCGCGCTGTGCAATGTCTTGATGTTATATTAAGATCAGCACCGTCCGATTCAGGTAAATCGGTTCGAGCAGGCCGATCATTCTATATTCAACCCCCCAGAAGTATAGATCTTCGTGATGGCTATGAATTGTGGTTTGGATTATTCCAAGCTGTCGTTTTGGGGGATAAACCATTTTTAAATATTGATGTATGCCATAAAGCTTTCCCATCAAGTATGCATGTTATGGACCGGGTTTCTCAAGTTTGTCGTGATCTAAGAGGTGGCCTTGATCATCGAGCTGAATCAGGCTTACAATCATTTTTGAGAGGCTTAGACGTTATGTATAAACCACCGGGAGCAGTAGAAAAACGTTATAAATGCAATGGATTAGGTCAAACGGCAAGTAGAGCAACATTTGATAAGGATGGACAAATTGTAACAGTGGCAGAGTACTTTTCAAAAGATAAAGGCATACAATTAAAATATCCGGATTTACCTTGCCTTGATGTTGGCCCCAAACACAATCTTTTCCCAATGGAATTTTGTACAATTCCTGCTGGGCAAGCAATCAATAAGAAAACGGGAGAAAATCAAGTTCGTGAAATAATAAAATCGGCAGCTACTAGTACAGATGTGCGAAAGAAAAGAATACTTGATATTTTCAGAGAATTCGACTATGAGAGGAATCCAATAATAAGACGATTCAATATATCACTTGGAAGGGATTTTCTTAATATTGCTGCAAGAATTATTGATCCACCATTACTTGAATATGCTGACAAAAAAACAGTACAGCCGTTTAAAGGATCTTGGCGGCTTGAAAGGGAGCAATTCATTGTCCCCAAACATATAATTCAATGGGCTATACTTATCACTGATTATAGTGTAAACGACTTTAATGCAAAGGAATTTGCTGGTATGGTAAGTAAAATGTATTTTATTATAATTAATTTTGGAAGCAATCATATTTTGTTTGTTCAATTAATAATGTTTTGTTTTAGATCAGCATTATTATTACCGCCGATTAAATTTGTCTGTTTCAAGGGCGGAATCCAATCCATGTATTTACTCTCGTCTTTACTACAATTTGTAATGACCCAACGAATCAAGCTGCGTAACAATTCATATCTCTGCCAACATACAAAAAAAAAACACATAATAAAAATGAACACTTGTATTCATAGACGAGCTAGGTCTACGTTAAAGAATAAGCCACCGTTCTTCCGTTGTCCTGAGGTGTAGTGCATATAGCCGCACACTGCTGCTACGCTGCAAAGCAATAATACGTTAGAGAGTAGTTATGGAATTTTATGCCTCGTAATCCCTAGTTTCTTCGACAATTGTGTCATGTTAGGGAGGAGTTGGAGTTGTCAGAGTTATCAAAAAATAAATGAATAGAAAAATATACTAAGATTAAATTAACTGAAATTGATATTCTAATTATGCCGACAAAACGCACTAGATCGGTATGTATCCCCTGCTGCCCAAAAGATAATTTATGAAAAGGAACTTTTACAGAAATGATAACTGAGCGTGCAGGTGCACTACCTATTGACACGCCGAGCCGTGTGAGATGGGTGCATTTAATGCGCGAAATAGGGACATAATACGAAGAGAATAAAAAATTAAGAAGGGGCAATCTAAATGCCAACAAACTAACCTAGGAATGAGCGTAATTCAATCGGTTCCAAATAGAAATAACACGAACAAAGAAAGGTTTTTTCAGAACATTGGATGAATGACGAGGGATAAATGGAATTAAGTGGGAAACGTGGCGACCGACCTAGCAAACTCTTATGTTTAAAACTCTACCTATGAAATTTCTAGCTTTTTTAATTTTTTTGTAATGCGGATGAGTAGATTTGAAATGTAGTGACCTACCCGATGATGTGGGTTTTTGATACCAATCAGTGATGAGCTCTTTGTTTCTTCTTATAATTTTAACGTCCAGGAAAGGCAAGCAACCATTCACTTCCCTTTCTACTGTGAACTGTAATTTGGGATGGAAATTGTTTAGTTCATTGAGAACATTATTAATGTTATCATGTGGTAAAATTGAAAATAAATCATCAACATATTTTTTCAATAATCTGGGCTTTCTTTCAACTTTGTTTAAAGTATTATAAAGTAGTTCCTCCATAACTATATCTGCTAAAATCGTTGATAGTGAGCTTCCGATGGGTAAACCAGAAATCTGTTTGTAAATATCTTTATTGAAGACGAAATAGTTGGATTCTACAATGCAAAATTCCAACATTTCAAGGAACATTTCCAATCTAATAATCCACAAAAAAATAGCGTAAAGTCCTCAAAACCAGTAAAAAACTGCTTTAGCAAAATTAAAGATAAAATTCCAACGGAATTAGTCTCTGATGTGGTATATAAAGCCAATAAAGGATTATAACATGATTAATTAAATCTTTCATTAATCACTGACTGCTACACCCGAGAACTTAAAATACATCAGTTTAATACTGTAAAGTTTGCGAAGAGCAAAACGTATCATGCCGAATAAAGTATTAATATGAGGTGATAAGGATAGAGTTTTAGCTAAAATGAAAACAAAACTAAACACTGTCACAAAAGGGTATAGTAGCCGCATTAAGGAAGATAGGATCATAGAGAAGCAATAACCATAAAGTAATAAAGGCTAAAGAGCTGACAAGATTAAGTTTGCTTTGCGAACCAATATTTGAAAGCTCAATCTGAAAGTTTGGATGCAGTCGTCAAAGCTTTTCTTTCAGAGCTCGCATCTTCTGTATTGAATTTACAGCCCACTGTACCAGCCGGCATCACATCAAGTCAAGGCATGGATGTACTAAATGGCGTAAATGCAACACTACCAAATTTTACCATGGTAGATATTAATACGCATATGAATGTGTTACTTTTGGAAGTTCTTTTGATACAAAATATTATTGCTTCACGCGAAAGAAAAATTTTGCGATGATATACAACTGATATGGGGGTATTAGCTGAGTTTTTTTTGTACTGTACTGGTTCATTGGAAATTTAAATTAATTTCATTCTATAAAACGTATAGCCATGATTTTTTCATGGTGGCAAATTAATTTTATCTAATCCAATTTTTTCCTGCCCTTTGTACTAAGTCCTTATTTTGCACATTGATTTACTAACTTTCACACTTTCGGCTTGACAATAGGTAGTGCACCTGCACCCTCAGTTCTCACTTCTGTACTAGTACTTTCTACGTAATACCTCTCTGGGTAGCGGGGATGGATATCGATCGATCGAGTGCGTTTTGTCGGCATATTTAGAAATTTTTATTTTAGTTAATCTGAGGGCCTGTCCGGATCCAAGTCTTCGTCTTCGTCTTCGTCTTGTTATTACAGCTAGTGACGAAACACAACAAGCACAGCTATTATAATAGTTAGACGAAGACGAAGCTAACCTGTCCGACTTCATTTCGTTTGCTCAGCTTGATTTCACAGACAGCAAACAAACATAACCTCACAATACGTTGTCTATTTAAATAAGTCAACTCGAACCTTGACTTGGTGATCAAGCTAACCAAATGTCAAAACTGTTATACAAACTAGCAAAGCTCGGTGGCATAGTCATGAATTCGAATAGAGCTTGTCTCGATGTTACGTCACAATCTGTAATAACAAGACGAAGACGAAGACGAGGACTTGGATCCGGACAGGCCCTTAGTATTTTTTTTTCTTGTTTATTTTTATTGTTCTGCCACTCATTTTGTTTGCTATAGTAACATGTTTTTATACAATGGGCCTAAAGGCCTAGGTGCTTATCATAATAAATAAAAAAATAAAAATTATCAAATTGAATTTCAATTTTCACAAAATGTCAAAATAGATCTAAAATATTTGGTTCTAATTCTAAAGTTGTAATTCTTCAAAAGCTGGCAATGATTTTTATTCATTTATAAATCCGTGCATCTCCTGTTATAGGGATCAGGAAAAAAGAACGTAGCATTGTAATCGTAATAGTACTGCAAATTATATGTAAGCAAATTTCTTAGACGGCGATTTTTTTGTTTTCACAGTTGTATACAGTGTTTTATCTTACAGACGTAAATATAATGAAATAGTTGATGAATAATTCTAACAGTTCGAAATGGGAACATTTTCGAAAATATAGAAAACATTTTTACAAATTCATCAATTATTTTTTCCCCTACGTCGATGTACTACATATTGTGATCGTGTGAAATTCAAATTGTCGGTACTATGACCGGAGTGAGAGCGACCTAGAAATCAATTTTAATACTTTTTAGTTTCCTATTTTTGATTGAAGAAGCTGAAAATTTGAATACAATTATATTTTTTAAATCCCCATCGATTTACGTCCCAAAAATATTTTAACAAATTATTTAATTTTATAAACTCATTATTTTCATACCTTAGATGAAGTCTCATATGGTATGCTAAGCTTGTCATTCCGTTTGTAACGCATATAAATAATGCTGGTAGACACAAATGGATTGGACACCCACGCATATGTATTATTAATTATTTAGATCTTTGCATATCCGTCTGCCGTCCGTCTGTCACCACAATAACTTGAGAACAAATTCATTGTTTGTTTCAAATTACATCATTTTGCAGTCAGCTGAGGACTTTTGTATGTACTAGCAAAGTAATAAACAGGGTAAATAATATAGACCCCTGAGGAACACTTTTGTGGAGGCCCACAAGATCGGGTGCACGATTACCTAAAATGACACACTGGCGTCGCAAGGCCAAATAGAGAAAATTAGATTACAGGCTGGCCGGGAAAAGTGGAAGAGGCTCTGAAGTTTATGGCAAAGGATATTGTGATCTAAACTATCGAAGGCTTTGCTAAAGTTAAGTAACAAGAGTACGCTAGCCAGCTTGCGCTCCATGTTGAGTCTTACCGTCTCAGTAATGTCCAAGATAACACCCAAATAGTATTGTAACCTTTGCGGAAGCCAGATTGCTTGGAGTAAATAAGATTGGGAGCAGCAGATGATGAAGTTATTAGTTCTTGATTAAACAACAAGTTAGACAGTATTTCTCGAATATACTCCACATACACGAAAGAAATTAAGAGGTAAAAATTGTACAGCACAAAAAGTTTTTTGTCAGAGTAAAGAAACGCACACAAAAGACTATGAGTAATTTACCACTCTTGTGCACATTCAGTTCTTAAAAATTCGTGTGCACTTACGTGATTGGCTGCTGTTGAGTACAATTGTATAGGTATGTGTTTGCACTCATATATGAAACAGTACACTGCAGTAATATACACAAAATGTAATAAAAACTTCATACAATTTAATCTGCATTTATAAACTCTTTAAGTGCAGTTGTTTTTCTTTTCTCACAAACCTGGCTTCAACAGTTGCCATGAGTAATTCAAGGGAAGAAAACGCACACGAATTTTCTCACTGCTTTTTACTCATAGTGAGTAATCAAAAGAAGAAAACGCACACGAAATTTTTCATTGCTCATTTCCAACTCGTGTATGCAATTTCATTTATGATATAAACTATGTAAAAAACGTGGATATAAGGGTTTGGTGGTGATCGATAATAGGAATATCTAAAAGAATAGTCGAGGAATGATTTTCACCTAACACACTCCAACACTAACTTTTATTAATTCTGCACCTTTTAAAATTGCGTGTTCTTATTTTGAATTACTCGCTCATGTGCGCACACGAATTATACAAATGTGCACAGCTTGTGTACGTGAGCGGAATGCACAAGAAAATCGCACACGTCTCATTAATATTGCGCTTTGATCATACATAGTTTATTACTCTTGCGCGTTTTGTTCTCTTTCCAACTAATTAAAGAAAATCTTTATCGAAATGCTGAATTTAAAAAAAATTCAAATTCAACATATTTATATGGTACCTTCCCGCAATTTTTGTTTTTCTTTCTGTAAGGACATATTTCCTGAAAAAGCTCATATGCAGGCAGATGACATCGTCATGAGCAATTTTTCAATTTTTAGCACTGCATTAAGAGACGAGTAATTTTTATAGTGCTTATGAGGATCTTTTTTTGGTTCTCTTCTAATTTAAATTTCGTAACAATATAAATTCTCTTAAAAACAAACAAATCTTTACAGATGGTAAAAATAGGGAGATCTTTGAACATGAACATTGCTGATAATTGTGAGATTCGTAAAATAAGAGATGATGAAAGATTAATAGAACAAGAACTCACAAAGTTCAAAGCCGCAAAGAAAGATTTAGTTGTGGTTGTTATATCAGGATTTCAAAATAGCTATTCAAAAATAAAGCAGCCAGCTGAAAATAAGTGTGGTGTGCTGACGCAGTGCATAAAAGCTGTAACAATAAAAAATCGTTGCAATCATTCTACTATTCAAAATATTTTGCTCAAAGTCAATGCAAAACTAGCTGGTATCAATCATAAAATTGCACCACAAAGTCAACCTTCTTTCAAATTCGATGACATAATGTTCCTTGGAGCTGATGTTACTCATCCATCTCCGGATCAACGTTCAATTCCTAGTGTTGTTGGAGTTGCTGCAACACATGATCGTAATGGATTCCAATATAATATGCGCTACCGCTTGCAGGATCCAAAACAGGAAATAATAACCGATATGGAAGGTATTCTCAGGGATCAACTAAAATACTATAAATCATTGAATGGAACTCTCCCGAAAAAGATCATCTACTATAGAGATGGTGTGTCCGATGGGCAATTCGAGCATGTAAGAAAAACAGAATTTACAGCAATGGATTCTGCTTGCAATAAGGTATATTTTAAAATTTTATGATATTTATTTTATTTATTTTTCAATTTTTCTTAACAGATGGCACCTGGTTATAGGCCCGATATCACTTGCATTGTTGTTCAAAAACGACATCATACAAGATTCTTCCCTCCAGCAAACTCTAATATTGGAAAGCAAGACAGAAAATATAATAATGTTCCACCCGGTACCATTGTTGATAGTAGAATAACTCATCCGGCCGAAAACCAATTTTTCATGGTTAGTCATGAGTCAATACAAGGCGTAGCAAAACCCACGAAATATTGTTTATTACGAGACGATTCTAAGTTTAACATCGATGATCTTCAATCTATGACATATAGCTTGTGCCACATGTTCACACGATGCAATCGCGCTGTCTCATATCCGGCTCCTGCATACTATGCTCACTTAGCAGCGTACAGAGGACGAGTGTATATAGAAGGAGCGTAAGTACTTTCTAATATAACAATAGGAAAATCATGAAAATCAAACTATAAGGTAGTTAAGTGTTTAGTGTGATATTGCTTGAAGCAGTTGTTCTGTTCCAGAATTCTATCTCTGTGTTCCCTACTTACCAATAAATAAGAAACCTGGAAGAACCTACGTATATTCTTATGATGTAGAAAACGAAACTAAGATAACATTTCAATCTTAAAAATATGCTTTTACAGTTATTTAAATTTTTGCCATTGGCAACGCAGATGACAGAGTTATCAACATATGTCTTATCTATGACTGTATGTAAATTTTATACTTGTATGATACGAGATTTGTGATAATGGTATACATAAAATTACTATTCTTATACGGGCTCTAAATAACATCTCTAACTGGATCAATTTAATACTATAAGCCCGTCCAACAAACGCCGAATTGTCTATCAATAAAATTAGCGAATGGAAAGGAATTTCCGCGAGGAGTGCTCTCACCTCAGCTATGGCTGTTAATAGTCAATACAATGCTTCTACAAAGCGAAGGAATCAAAACTGGTTCATATGTTGATGACTTAATAATTCTTATCTCGAAAAATGTCCCAGCAACAATTATCGAGGTAACCGAAGAGCATACAAGAGCGCTTCTTATTAGGAATAACTTGTTTTCCAGGGCTCAACTTAATTAATTCTCGAACAAAAAAATACAAATAAATATTTAAAGTTCTACTGAACTGTACATAAACTGAATTAGAGGGTAAGGATAGATGAACGCGTCAAAAGGTATCTATTTTTCTAGTTCTAAAAGCCTATCTAAAAAGATTTTTTTTTATTATAGAGATGTATATAATTTAAAAAATAATCATTTTAGATAGGCTTTTAGAGCTAGAAAAATAGTAGAATGTGCTTTTGAAATGCTTTGTTTCTAAATATCGAATGCTATCCTGATCACCACTCGATTAGTCTGTCCTCCTTCTTTAATTTGGTACCAAACATGACGTAGTTTGGACAACTTCCTATGAGGAGTAGTACAACCCCCGACCCCAAAAATGTTTCACCTATATTTTTGTACTCTAAACCCTTAATCAATCAGAAAAAACCTCAATAGTCTACGGCCCTCCCACACAGAGTTAGGCGTCCGTGAATATTGCGGCAGAAAAATTTACCGCCGAGGACCCTCAAATCTGCAAATTACCGTTAATCGAAATAAAATATATCCTATAATATCCATGCATATCTAATTACCTTTTTTTTATTTGGCTTACATATCCTGAGCTTACCCCTGTGAATTATTGCAGCTACTGATATTGTCTTTATTTTTTTTTTAATTTCCGTTAATTAGCTCCCATTTCTACCCCGAAGTCCCCCGCCCCATTTGCTCCATCTATCTTGTTCGCCCTGAGCTCCCCATTTTTTTTATACCACATACATTCTCCTCTCCATTCTCTCGTTATCCCGGGAAAACTAGAGAAAACCTACTCTCCTGCATCCCTTAAAAACTACCTCTACAAAAAACAAATTTCAATTTATTTCGACATTGGAAGGTAATAGACAGATGTTGCTCAAATATGAAAAAAAGTCCAACCTTCTACAACAAAAAGTGATACCCTTATCGTCACTGGCGATTCGCACTTTTTCACATTTCTTACAAGTTCAAGTTTTTTATTTGCGCGGAATAAATTTATCTAGCTGAGTTATCTTATTTTCTAAATACATGAATTACTAACTAACAGTTGACTTACTTCTAAACTATGGCTAGCGCTACCTAGTTATAATTAACTAACAATATTTCGTAATTCTAATACTTAACTAACTTAAGTGCTAGCTACATAGCTTAGATATTACATCAGGTTGCTACTGTCTTCACTTCCTGGTGCTGTTTTTATTCTCCCTATTTCGGGTCTTGTCTCTGAAGCAGGTCGCATATATCCTGTCCTACAGGCTGCAGTCCTCCTTCCGTCATCCTCTCCTAGCCTCGGTAGCTGTCTCCTTTTGCCCTGAAAAAAGTAAAAATTCCTTCGCGGTAGTATTTTCTATGACAGTTTAATATACAAAAAGGCGATAAATATTTGTTAGTGGGTAAGTGGGGAAAATTTGTTAGTTCCTGTACAATTGGGTTTGGATGATTTGGGATTTTGGCTACCTGCTTCTTCACTACCTCAACTAGATAGTCGTCTCGGAGAAATACCAGCTTTCTCGTACAGCACCTGATTGCGATAATGCTTTCCACAGGGCCTTCGGTAGAGTCCAGTGCAGATTCGGAGCGTTTTGCTCTCGAATCTTTCAAGGATATCCATATAGGTTGACAAAATAGTGTGCCATATAGGAAACGAGTGCGTTAAGGTGGGCCTAATGAGCTACTTGTACATCAGCAGTTTCGTGCTCAGAGTGAGTCCATTCCTATATCTCATTATAGGACTGACCATGCTGAGTGCAAAGTTTGCTTTCTTAGCAACTGCTTTTGCTTGAGGGTTGAACTTGAAACTTTCATTGAAATTTATACATAGGTATTTGACGCTCTTAGTGGGTTTTATCACTTCATTATTGATAGTGATTTCGATGTTTCTTGCGTTTTGACATACGCCTCTGCGTGAACGTGTAGTTCTGATGCAGAGTAAACTCGATTTAGGGACGTTGATCTTTATGCCCCATTTACGATAGTACTCGTAAAGCTTGGCAATATGATCACCCACTTTCCTTGTCGCCAATTTGGGGGACTTGGAGTGCGCATACGTTAATGAGTCATCCGCGTAGAGAAGGGTCGTGACTCCTCCATTAGTCTGCGGTTGGTTAAACGTGAACAGATTGAAGAGAAATGGCCCGAGTACTGAGCCTTGCGGGATGCCCGCTTTTATGTTCTTATGCGCAGATATGCAATTCATTATATCCACAAAGAACTGTCTCTGAGATATGAAGCTATTTATCATCTGAATGAGGTAGGGTGGGAACTGAAATCCAATCAGTTTGGAGATAAGACCTTCTCTCCAGTTGGAGTCGAAGGCCTCCTCAACATCAAGAAAACAGGCCACAGTATGAGTCTTTTTATTAAGAGCTTGGGTCACATCAGTGTGAAATTTTAATAGTGGGTGCAGAGTGGAGTGCATAGCCTTGAATCCAAATTGCTGATGCTGCTCCATCTGCTTCTCCACGCAAGTGTCATCGATATGTTGTTTCACTAATCTCTCCAGAAGTTTTCCCAAGTTAGAGACTAGTGAAATCGGTCTGAATTCCGAGATGCTTTTAGAAGATGCCTTCTTCGGAATTGGCATTATCTTTGACACTTTCCAGCTGATGGGGAAATAACAATTGTTTATACAATTGTTGAAGATTATTGTTAGCATTTCGATTGCCAACGGTGTTAACTTCCGGATAATGAAGTTCGGTATAGCATCTGGGCCACTTGACTTTTTATTGAATATTTGCTGGTCATTTGGATTTCCAGCTGGGTTTTCAAGGCTGAATTCGGCCATTGGTGAGGTATTTTGTGTCTTAAAATTTTCCACTTCAGTTAGGACTTGCCTACGAAAGTTAGGGAGATGAGTTGGAGGCGAGCTTTTGAAGGTTGATTCAAAATAGTTGGCGATGGCACTGCTTTTCTCTTCAGGAGAATTTAAGCAGTTGTTGCCATCAAGTAGTTTTTCAGGGACTTGGGCTTTCCTGCTACACTGTTGATTTCACTAAAAGCTCGCGGACCCGGCTTAATAGCTTTCAACCTCTCGCGAAATTGTTCATCGACGAAGTTACAGGTTTGCTCGTCAATGATTGTCGACAGACACGTAATTTGGGAGAGTAAGGATGAATATTCCGGGTTCTGTCTATTCAGATTTCGCCGGTAAATTCTGTTTAAAGTTTTCTTTAACTTTTGCCTATACTTGTACAGCTCTTGGATTTTGGGCGGAAGGTTCTTATACCGGTAGTTATTAGATTGGTGCGTAGTGGAGAAAAACGATATGTTATTCTGAAGGGCAGTTGTCAGCGATTCAACATAAAAGTCTATTTCTGTATTACACAGATTTCTATGCTGATCTGGCAATTGGGAGTAGGTTATTCAGTCTATGCTGAAACTGGCCAGTCGACATTGGTCAGGGAGCAATTAGTGTGCTCGCAGAGAATTCTCTCTGTAGAGCTATTTTCAATTCTACTGCCAAATGGTCAGAATCAGATATATGGGCCTGGCAGGTAAAATTTCTAATTTGGGGGAGAATGTTTATGAGATTGTCAGAAACGAGGAAAAACTCTAGAAAAGAGCCACTTCTGGGGAAGGTTTGTGTATCCTGGGAGACAGCAATAAAATTGTGGTTATGGAGATTATCTTTCAACCATTTTGATGGTTCCAGCCACTGATATATATAACATGGACTGCCTGATTTTCTATTTCATATGGGTCAACTTTTTTTGCCAGGGTGTGACAATTATTTTAATTTCAAGTTTTACTTTCTCTTTAATATTCATATTAAAAGTTCAACAAATTACAGATGCATTCGAAATTATTTCTATTCTTGGAAGCTTATCTCCTACAACATCAAATATTTTTTAAAGTTGATTTTTAAAGAAATAAAATTAAGCAATTTTTGTCTACCTGCCCCTAAAAGTAGCTATGGGGGACAGAGAAAGGATTACAAATATTGTATTCCCATCTATTTCTATTCTATATATTCGTTTGGAAAACCACTGAACTATGGTGTATTTTGTATAGAACTTATTGTTTGTAGTTCCGCGAAATAAAGTAGTTAAACCAAAACGAGACAACTATAGAAAAGTGATCCCATAGTGATGTCAAATAAATTAAGCAATTTCAGTAGTATCAGCAGTCCATTTTATATATGTCAGTGGTTCCAGCTAAGTTAGTCGTGGGATCGTTCCATAAGCTGTGTTTAGCATTGAAATCGCCTCCAACAATCGTATATGTGAATTATTGGGAATAGGAGTTCAGCGCGATCAGATCACTACGTATCCGGGAGGCTGGAGTATGGCACGGGATGTAGAGTGAAACAAGAAGAGTTTCACCGGTTTATGTTTAGTGACGTACTCTCGAAGTTGGAGAGGTTAATCTGGGTGGGTTCGAAGTGGAGATTTTTCTTAATGAGAATAGCGGTGCCCCGGTTACCCTCACCTGCGTCATTTCTGAGCAGAGAATATTTGTCCAAAGACACTCTGCGTCTTGCTTTTAGATTTGTCTCTGAAAGAAACATGAAATGGGGACGGTGTTCCTCCAGAAAAAGGTTTAGGGAGACTCGTTTCCCGTGAGACACAAGGGAGTTGACATTGAGGGCAATCGCCTTCAGTTCGCTTAATTTCTGCTTCCGCATAGCGAAAACGCGAATTGCAGATAAGCGCATTGTCTTTCCAGAATGGAAGTCAGCTTCCTATAGCTAGGAAGGAAAGCTTTGATTTTGGCCATAAGGCCGAATAGATCACAACCAAAG
The DNA here is from genome assembly GCA_963924295.1 of Dioctria rufipes. Taxonomy (NCBI): domain Eukaryota; kingdom Metazoa; phylum Arthropoda; class Insecta; order Diptera; family Asilidae; genus Dioctria; species Dioctria rufipes. The sequence goes on along the minus strand of OZ002743.1, from coordinate 152,357,962 downwards.
AGTGATTTTGCCTCCTGATTGCAGAATGTGTCTGCTCCCAAGACAATGGGTGAAGAGGGTTTTGGCTTACTTGCAGTCTGGGGCCTGGGAACGGCTTCCTGGGTCTTTCTTCCTATGTGCGTACCTGAAATATTAGAAGAAAAGATTTGAGCAAAGGACTTACCGGGCTTCACATAGTTCCGTGCAGACTCCCTGACGAATTCCTCCCTATGCTTCTTTGCCTGGACTGCTGCGTTCTTCCTCTCAATAAGCTCCTTATACTTCGGGCAGCCTCTGTAGTTTTCCGGGTGCCCCTCCTGTTTGCAGTTGGTGCAATAGGGTTTACCTTTCGATGTGTCTCTGGTGCAGCTCCTGGTCCATGGCTGACGTTGAATTTTACACACCTGTATGCAATTCCGCAGTTACTGGCTACGTGGCCGTATTTCTGGCAGTTCTTGCACTGCGATATACCACTGCTCTGAAATTGCTCCCAGTGGACGGCTTTTTGAAGGATTCTGTCAACCTTGATAACCCGGTTGACATCAGTTTCTGGCTCGAAGTTTACCATATAGGAATCCACTAGGCGCCTGCTTTTCTTTATAACGGGAGTCACCAAGTGCGATACCTTAGCCACGTTTATTCCTGGCAGCTCCTCCAAAGCTGCTGCTACTTCTCTTGGGTCGAAGCTGCACTGGATCCCCTTAAGCACTAAGGTCAGCTTTCTGTTGTCCTTGGGCGTGAAAGTGAAGCAATCCACCTTGATTTCCTTCACTAAATTGAAAATTATTTTATGGTCGTCTTCAGTGGCTGGTTTCAACGTTGACTTCATCCGGTTGTTATTTTTCAAGAAGAACTTGGGGCGCTTTTCCAACTTTTCAAGCTTCTCGAAAAATTTTGCTACGTTTAAATTGTAGCAGATTATTGGTGGTGGCTTTGCGGTCTTTCGTTCAGTTGGTACTGCATCTGTCTTACTGTTGGCTGGCTTAGTCTTCGGTTTCTCCGCTGGCTGGATCAGTCTGTAGTAATTCCCAGATGCCTCCTAATCCACTTTGCGGCCCTGTTGTGGCTGCTTGTGTCTTTGGTCTCCTCTTGTTATGGACGATTTTGTAGCTTTCGTCACTACCAGGGTCGTCACTGCCATCATCCACATCCTTATCCCCTTCGTTCATAGCTTTACTCTCATCCATTTCATTGTCATCAGCATTCATAAATTCGTCCTGCTGGTTTTCAGGATCAAATCCTTTGCTTGGTGGTTCATTTGATATTTGGCTCGGTACCGGGTCCCTGAACACCAGTTCGTTGAGAGTTGTTTTCTCGATTGTCCCTGTTAATTCGTCTTCGGAAAGTTCCTTCGCATTACACGTCTGTTTAGATCGACGGACCAACGCCCTTGATAGGATTTTTAGTTCCATGTCGAAACTAATCTTATCATTTGGGCATAAGTGATCCTGTATAGCTGACATTTTTCGCCAACCTTCACACTTTTCTTCTTTGTCCTTACAAAGTTTTCGATTTTACGCACTAACACTCTCTTTGTCTTTATCAAACTTTATCTTTTTATTCTTCCACATTACCACTGATTGTGTTTCCTTTTTTGAGTCCTTTCTCATTATTTTGAACACTCACTAAATTTTTGTGTTTCCACTTATGTACATCAAAATTTACTCGTAATTTTCAAGGCACAAGTACGAAACACACACATTTATAAATTTTGTCCACTCAAAATAAAACAAAACCCGTCGGCAAATTCCAATTTACCGATACACCTCCGGCCCTCGTTAAAACGAAAACCCGTCGGCACTTTGCGAGTTTATAATCACTACCTGCACTACCTGTGTGTTTTTTTTTTATATAAATCACTGTCTGCTACCTACTCTGAATGTTCGCTATCGAATGTATAGAATCACTGCCCCAATGAGAATGAATGAATAAATCACATTTCTTACGTTTTTCCTAATTCTCCAACCATGTTAGTGAACTCGGAATGGAGAAATAGGGAATTAGGAATTCTAAGAAAACGAAATTCTCATCTCCCAAATTCAGAAATTCTCCGTTTACAGAATCTGCCCCCAGGAGAGAATAAGCTCCCAGCATTACTCCTTTAATGACTTACAATTAAATCTAGGACTGTATTAAGCTATAAATTTTTTTAATATTAAATATTACTAATTAATAATTACTCTTTTTGCAGGAGAGGATTCAGAATGGATAATTTGCAAAACGAATATATGAGGCGACCAATAAAAGACGAAATTCTGTATGATCGACCCATGTTTTTTGTTTAACTTCTGAGTATCAGTACCAGCCAACATATAATTTCATAAAACATGTCTGACATTGCTGTAGTGGTTAAGACATTTTATATAATTTGCTTTCAAGTTGAAGTTGCAAATATCGTTAAATTCTTATAATTGTGTTGAATGAATAAAGTTCAATGACAATGCAGCAATCAAATTGAAAGTCTTAATTACGACGAGTGGTGGTCAAGAAGTAACACAACATTTTTTATCAGCTTACTAAGAAGCTCAGTCCAGATATAGACTATTCTGATAATAGGCGGTTAAATATTATATATTCTTGTCAAAATTAATCACAATTTTTTATTATTTAAGCCGGCAACATATATATATATATCTGTTGACATACACTTGTTAAAAAATAAAATAGCCTTGAGATTATTCGAAGCATTTATTTTGATTATTTCAGATATAATTCATGAAAAAATTAAAAATTATCCGTTTACTGTATTTAATAAAATTTGCTTTAATTCCAAACATCAAAAATTAAAATAACGTATATCATTTATAACAGGAAATTTAAAAAAAAATGCTGTAAATTTATACTATACATTGTATCAGCTTATTTTATAATGTTGCATTTTCCAAAATAAAAACGGCAGCCCACTTGAGTCTATTAAATATACAAAACCAATCCTTTTCCCGCAAATAAACTTTCCATATCCACCACTGTTCAGCACTAGCTTGATATAATAAGACTGAGCTGAGCCTCCAATGCATTTTCTATGACCAAAAATGGCACAAATTTCCCTGTTCCTGTATTTTGGTCTTAATAAAAAGAATTTTACATTGCCGCATGTATATATTTTTTTATGCAATACTATTTCCAACAAGAGCTGATTTGGCTGCCAGGATATTAAGAGGAGTCAGTACCAATATTTGCAAGTTTCATACATTTTTTAATGCAAACTTCTGGCAAACTATTTGTAGCAGAATAATGATTTATATTTTAAATTAAAGGTAATGAAGAAGTCTAGTAAATAACGTCGGCAAAAATTAAATGGAGCCATATATTTGTTGACCCTGGGACTGTTTTTAGCCACTCAAAGAGTCAAAAGAGCCACCATTCGGCGCAAGTCGACCTTTCGGTTTACAAAATTAATTTGGTACACTGGGAAAACACCTCAGGCTGAGACAAGCGAAGAAGTTCATAACGTAAAGTAAAGAAAGCAAGTGACAACGAGTTAAGAGCTGACCGCACGGCGCACATTGATCTGTTCTCGTTGCTGCTGTTAATTTTTGGTTGCTTTCGTTGTGTTCCTGTGATTTCAAAATAGTCATAATTTGAAGTGAGGTGACGTTTATAATAAGGGTGCTTATGAACTAGTTCTTTTAGATTTATATAATTGCTCATAAGTTTTCTCCTATCTAGTTCTAGGAAAATTATGGGAACACAACAAACAAAATAAAAATTGACAACAGCAGCAAAAGCAGGGTGTAGGGTCACCGCTGGAGTGCGTTGTATGCAGAACTTCATGGGATTTCCAACGACTGCTCAACCAGCCCCGTACCTCGTAGGAGTTATGGTGGTCTAAACTAAAAATTTCGGATTTTCTTACCTCGTTTTACTTTGACCTGTATTTTTTTTTTATATAAACTATTAACTATGGACTCCTTTAATTTGACCTATTACACCTACATAGGTTAGGTTAGCGTGGTGGTCATCGCGCAAACCACTGCGATCTGCCTCACTTAGACCATTTGTGGTCCATGGTGATACCATCTTTATTGGGACCCTACCTGGAAAGATGCCTACTATTTAAGGGGTGCGCTGAAACCAACCACAGGAGTTAATGAATCTTACCCCAACTCGCCGAAGAAGTAGCTGCAGAGCGCATTCCCCCTACGCATGGCAAGGTTAGGGGATTCACACAGCAGGTGCTGAACGCTCTCAAGATTTTCCTCGTCTATACAGCTTATACAGAATTCATTGTATGAGGGTTGCGTGCACATCATTATGGCTCCAGAGATTCAATCCTCCCAGGACAAACCTCGGGTCACAGCTGTCTTGAAATCATGCATGTGGTCAATTCTTCCCATTTGCGATTCCCCCCCCCCCCCCCCCCCCCCCGTCTTCCATACAACGTGTTTTAGCTAGGTGAGTACTATCATCTCCTGCTATATGGGCCTCCTAGGTGCAAACACCTTGTATATGCGAAATTATAACATAAAATAACACAAATTTAATTTTAATTTAATTTTAAGTGTATTCTAACCGTCTCCTACACGAGTATTAAAACAATAACTTAATTTAATTACAATCAAATGGTTTGGTGAAAAAGGTCCTAGCTTAACATTTTGTCATAAAACGATAAGCATGATTCAATCAAAAAAAATTATGTTTTCCCATTCTTTCTTGGAAATCGATCTGTTGCAACAAAATGTTATTGAAAATATTGTTGCGAGCGTGGCCTTTGGTTCGTTATTTAAAACACAATATTAAATATTTAATATACAAGTTCTTTATTTCACTCTAATCATACAAAATTCATAAACCTTCAATTAATACACTCAACTTTAATTATCGCTAATACTGTACTTTCAATTATCGCAATCCAATTATAACATTTTCACCGGTTTATTACTTTCGCTTAACACTGCAACAACTGTTATATTTATACCATAGAAACTATCAAGATTATTCTGGAGTGTCCTATTCCAGAACCTTCTATTCATTCTATTCCTGAACCTTCCCGAAGATTCCATCATCGACTTCTTCTTGGACATCAGCTCTCCTTTCCAATGGGGCTCTGACATTACACTTATACATTTCCTTTCTGTTGGTATGTGGCGGCCTTTTGTAAGAAGCACACACAGTGCATCTGCGACTACACTTCTCCACATCGTCCCGCATATGCAGCCAATAAAACTTTTGTCGTATTTTAGAAATTGTTTTATTCACTCCTAAATGTTCTCCAGATGTTCCACGATACATTTTACCTAGAACATCGTTGACTTTTGATGCCGGGACGACTATTTGCATTCGGAATGATTTACCGTTAGGTGCTTCCCACTTGCGTTTTAAAATACCGCATTCAACATGGAGAGAACTCCATTGAGCCCAGTAGCTTTTCAGATTTTCACTCATCCCTGAAATATCCTTCCATTCTGGTTTTTCTATATCTGCTTTCCAAGCAAGAATAGGTGATATGTCCGGATCTTCTCGTTGTGCTATTCGCAAGTTCTCGATGTCCCAACCTGTTGATGAGTCCACAGTTACCAACTATATAGTAGCTGTTGTGTCGTTTTCTTTCTCGCGGCCGCAATGCTTACATTCAGGTTCGCATGGACGTCGTACAAAGGCTTCTGCATTTTCATGGATAAGTCCTTTCCTATGATGGATCTCAAAGCCATAAGGTTGGAGTCTAGTCTCTCTAAGAATAGCTTGCTCTCTAGTTCGTCAACTTGGACATTCTTCCCTCCCTTTCTTTTCTGTTGATTCCCTTCGACGGCGTTTCCTGCAGTCGCTGTGAAGGTGTCCCAATTTATTACAATCCCAGCATCGAAGAACACTACGTGAAGGGGTGCTCAGTGATAACTGTATTCTATTGGAAGTCTGCTGCCCAGCTCGATATTTTTGCAATTCCACTCTCCTCTCTTCATCTAGAGATTCCATTCGTCGGCGTTTTCCGCAGTCCCTCTAGGTGTTCCGGTCTATTACAACATTGCAGAATACCACGTGAAGGAGTGCTCTGTGATGGCTGCGTTCTATTACAAGTACATTCGTTCACCGAAATTTCTCTCATTCGTACTGCAGTCCGTGAATCTTGTCTGGCGGATTCATACACTTGCATAGGCTAGCGCTTCTGCTGTTGATTTCTTTCCTGCTAGCCTTAACGCTTGTTTGTAAATTTTGATCTGCAATAGCGTTCACAAATGCCTCCGTCGCCACTTCATTGAGAAAATTCGCATTCACGATGGAGTAAGAAAAATGCGCTAAGCTTTCCACATCTGCCTGCAGTTGTTGTAGTGCTTCGCCATTCTTTTGAATCCTTGTTATTGCATATAGCAATATGCTAGACTGAGAAATACTGTAGCATGTATACCGGCCTATGCTGAACACACCCCAAACTCGACGAACGGTGTGGCATGCTGGTGGCGAAAAAGAAGAAGAAGACTAAACCTTGTGTTGTAGGTTATTCTAATCAAGTGCGGCATTAAATTTTATTCCCGGGAAACGATAAAATTAGTTAAACATCGAAAAAGCAAGGGATATGCAATCCCATCGTGATTTAGATGCCTCCCATTCAGTACTATTGAAAGATGTCCGTGATTCCGGTTGTGAAGCAACTGGACCTGTTTATGGAATTCCTCATTCTTCGCTTCGAATGTAGTTCCATTATCATTCCACTGAAAAGGAGGCTCCAGAAATACGTTGTGAAAAGTCACATTTACTGGAACAGGATAAATAATATTTGCTTATTCGTCGACTTTTATCAAATAGCAACACTGACGTATACTGCATTCGAAGGAGAGAAGCTATTGGAAAAGTTCCTCCTAAAGAAGGAAGTTGACCAGTTTAAATAGTCCAACATTGAAGTGTTTTCTGTTTTTTTTAGTATATGTATATTTCAAATTAATTACATTTGGCAAATTGTCTATGGCTTAGCGGAACTTCCAAGGAGGCGCCTCTGCGGGGGATACCAAAAAAAAAAAGAAAAAAAAATAAATCACGTGAGTTAAGATTTTATTATTATTGAACAGAAATATTTTTCAGTATAAGAAGCTCCACTTATAACACAGATTTATAGGAGCAATAGTTTATAGTTCTTTCTTCTTTGCAAAAAAAAAAATCTTACTTTTATTTTATGCAATAAATGAATATATTTTATACAAGTTTTCGAATAAGAAGATATAGACCTAGATTATCCACGTCTAACGATATCATGTAAAGTTATCATGCGAACAAAGTAAATGGTTATCAAAGTAGTTTTGTTGATGATTCCCGACTATTTTTGAGTATAGAGATATACTGTCCGCTCTAGTCTCATTACAGGTCAACAAGGGACTCTGAAAAATCTTGGTCTTAGAGTCAGATGGGTGGCTGGGGCATGCAAGGAAGGCATAACAACTGCGCCTTCGATGTGAATATAGGTAAGTGACGTAAAGATCCCTTCAGGACCGAATGTGTGCCAGCGTTTTCTTTTAGTTTGTAGGCACGAAATTTTTTTTTTGATTATGGCAGACGGCAGCGGCACGTTTTTCGTGGAACCTCCTCACACTCTCCGCCAATAGCCAAGGCGAGCTAACGTGCCACCCTGCAGTCAACGCTGTCCGTCGAGTGCTCTGTCAGATCATACTGGCAGTCTGGACTTCACGTCCAAGCCAATCACTCAGCATAGTTCCATAAAATCCTGTTGCGCAACTGTAGGCGATATATTTGCTGCATATTGTTGCGAGCGTGGCTTTTGGTTCGTTATTTAAAACACATTATTAAGTATTTAATATACAAGTTCTTTATTTCACTTCTAATCTTATACAATTCATTAACCTTCAATTAATCAATTCAACTCTAATTATCGCTAATACTGTACTTTCAATTATCGCAATCCAATTACAACACTTTCGCACGTTTATTATTTTCACTTGTTAACACTGCAACGTCTAAGACAAGACTCTTTTCTTGGCGGTGACAACTGTTATATTTATACCCTAGAAACTCTCCAGATTATTATGGAGTGTTCTATTCCAAAATTTTCTTAACTATTCCAAGTTGTTTACTCTCCATTGCCAGCAGATGTCACCAGTTTGCTCTTTCTATTGCATGTAACAATATGTTTATCTCCGTAACGTAATTCTATCGCCTGTACTAATGAACTGTAATCACGTTGCTTTTCAATCGATACAGTTTGTAAAAGTTCTGATGCAGGACCTCGAAGTGCTAACACCAGAGCTATAGCTTTGTCTTCATTATTCCATCCATTTACCTCTGAAGCTGCCTCGAATTGTCTCTTGAAGATATGTCATGAATTTTGTCCATCAAATATTGGAGGTTTCATTCTACATACGCCGGATATTTCACCTGCTACGCTTAGAGGCTGACAATTCTTTATTCTTTCCAGATCTGCTGTAAAACGGTCAAGTTGCTCGGTGACTTTTTGTTGAGCTTCAACCACTTCCTGCTCGATTCCTTCAATTTTCAAATTTTGTTATCTAAAGAATTTTTAGAAAATTTTTATGATCCTCCAAACGAGTTTCTAGACAATTCTCCAGAGAACTCTTTTGTTCGTCCAAGCGTGTTTCCATAGATTTCTTCGGCTCATCTAAACGGGATTCCAGAGAATTCTTTTGTTCGTCAAAAGCGTTCTTTTGCTCGTCCAGACGGGTTTCCATAGATTTTTTTTGTTCCTCGAGAGATTTCTTTTGTTCATCAAAACGGGCTTCCATTTTGCTCATTAAAGTACTCAAAAGCTGTTCCATTTTCATCGCAGGCTCTTCTTCAGCTTCGGTTTCTTCCAAGTTCTCTTCGAAAACAAATGTCTCAGGATTCTTTCTTTCCTCTTTCAAAGCTCGTCCAGTCTTTCGACTAGAACTTTCTTTGCGCCCCAATACTTTATGAATTATTTTCCAGAACTTTCATAAAATTAATCACACTTTGAATTTTTAAGTCAATTGCCACCACTTTATTTCGCGAACTTATTTCACTTCTGACACCAGTTGTTGAGAGTGTGGCTTTTGGTTCTCTATTTAAGACACAATATTAAATATTTAATATACAAGTTCTTTATTTCAACCTAATCATACAAAATTCATAAACCTTCAATTAATCAACTCAACTTTAATTATCGCTAGTACTGTACTTTCAATTCTCGCAATCCAATTACAACACTTTCGCTTCTTTATTATTTTCGCTTGTTAACACTGCAACGTCTAAGACAGGACTCTTCTTCTGGCTATGACAACTGTTATATTTATACCCTAGAAACTCTCCAGATTATTCTCGAGTGTTCTATTTTCCAGAAGCTTCTTGACTGTTCTATTCATTCTATTCATTCTATTCCTGAACCTTCCTGTAGATACCATAATCAATTCTCCGTTTTGATGAACAAAAGAATTCTCTCGAGGAACACAAGAAATCTATGGAAACCCGTCTGGACGAGCAAAAGGATGCTTTTGAGGAACAAAAGAATTCTCTCGAGGAACAAAAGAATTCTCTCGAGGAACAAAATAATTCTCTCGAGGAACAAAAGAATTCTCTGGAATCCCGTTTAGATGAGCAGAAGAAATATATGGACGAACAAAAGAATGCTTTCGTTGAACAAAAGAATTCTCTGGAATCCCGCTTAGATGAGCAAACGAATTCTCTAGAATCCCGGTTAGATGAGCAGAAGAAATCTATGGAAACCCGCTTGGACGAACAAAAGAGTTCTCTGGAGAATTGTGTAGAAACTCGTTTGGAGGAACAGAAGACTTTCCTGAAAAACTCGTTAGACGAACAAAATTTAAAAATTGAGGAATCGAGCAGGAAGTGACGGAAGCTCAACAAAAATTCACCGAGCAGCTTGACAGTTTTAAAGCAGATCTAGAAAGAATAAAGCATCGTCAGCCTCTAAACGTAGCAGCTGAAATATCCAGCACAGGTAGAATGAAACCCCCAATATTTGATGGACAAAATTCGTGGCATATCTTCAAGAGACAATTCGAGGCAGCTTCAGAGGTAAATGGATGGAATGATGAAGACAAAGCTATACCTCTGGTGTTAGCACTTCGAGCTCCTGCGTCAGAACTCTTACAAACGGTACCGATTGAAAAGCAACGTGAATACACTTCATTAGTACAGGCAATAGAATTACGTTACGGAGATGAACACATGCAGCAAGTATATCGCCTACAGTTACGCAACAGGATTCAAAAACATGGCGAATCACTACAACAACTGCAGGCAGATGTAGAAAGATTAGCTCATCTTTCATACTCCAGCGTGAATGCGTATTTTCTCAATGAAGTGGCGACGGAGGCATTTGTGAACGCTATTGCAGATCAAAATTTACAACAAGCGTTAAGGCTAGCAGGAAAGAAATCAACAGCAGAAGCACTAGCCTATGCATTAGCGTATGAAGCTAGACAAGCTTCAAGGAATGCAGTACGAGTAAGAGAAATTTCAGTGGAAGAATGTACTTGTAACAGAGTGCAGAGTCCTTCGATGCTGGAATTGTAATAGATCAGGGCAACTTCAAAGAGACTGCAGAAAACGTCGACGAGTGGAATCACTTGAAGAAGGGAAAGAAGAATGCCAAAGATGTCGAGCCAGGGAACAAGCTATTCGTGGAGAGACTTGATATCAAGCAGCGACTAGTCGCATCAGCTCTCCTGTTGAACAGTCGGAAAACTAGTAAAAACCAACTTTGTGGGGCAGAGGTTGGTTGGTGGAATCGGTAGCCCCGAAGTCATTATTCAAGTAGACCAGTTACAGAGAAATAATAGCAGTCTTGTTATATATGAAAGTGTAGGAAAAATGACTGCGCAGTCACTATCGATACTGGAGCTGCAAGATCAATTATTAGAACAGATCTTGTTAAGAACAAATGGCTTCATAATACCACCAAACATCTACTAAGAACAGCAACTGGAGCAGCGGCACGGGTGTTTGGAGAAATAACTTTAGATGTTCAACTAGGCGAACTACTATTTCCTCACACTTTCCTGGTTTCAGAATTAATGGATGAATGCATTCTTGGAATAGATTTCATGACCACATACAAAATAAATCTGGATGTTGGAGAGCGGACTCTCAAATATGGGAACATAGAAATTCCTATGAAACTAGGAGAAGGAGCAGATCATACTATGAAAGTAAGGACGATGATCTGCGAAAATATAACTCTTTCGCCATGCTCCGAGACACTAATATGGACAAAGCTTACTGATGACATCGGGACCTGCAAATTCTATCTGGTGGAGCCTAGCCCCACAAAAGTCACATCGAGCATCATTGTGGGGAAGACTTTAGTGAAGGCAGAAGGTGAAACATTAATACCAGTCAGAGTGCTTAACACATCCGAAAATGGGGTACAACTAAAAGAAGGTGCTATAATTGGAAATTGTGAACCCGTTTACCAAATCGTTAATTTGGGTAATGATAGTAATATCAAGGAGACAAAAACTATACCAGCTACTACCCAACAGGTTCAGAAACTTCTTTCGTCCAGTGCCTTAAGTAAACAACAACACAACCATGCCAAAGAGGTGATCGATGAATTTTCGGAACTATTTGCAGTGAATGATGATGACTATGGTAAAACAAATCTTGTCCAGCATCGGATCGATACAGGAGAGCCCAGACCCATTCGACAGACACCACGAAGATTGCCATTAACCAAACAACCAGAAGTTGCAGACATGATGAACTCTATGAAGAAACAAGGAATAATAGAGGAATCTAACAGCCCTTGGATATCGCCGGTTGTTCTGGTTAGGAAAAAGGATGGCAGCACCCGATTCTGTGTAGATTACTGCCAACTAAATAACGTGACGAGAAAAGATAGCTACCCATTACCAAGGATTGATGACACGTTGGATACCCTTTCCGGAGCGCAATGGTTTTCCACGCTGGATTTAAAGAGTGGTTACTGGCAAGTGGAAATACATCCCGAGGACCGAGAGAAAACTGCTTTCTCAGTTGGCAGTGGCTTGTGGCAATTCAAAGTAATGCCATTAGGGTTATGTAATGCTCCAGCCACATTGGAACGACTAATGGAATGTGTTCTACGTGGTTTAACCTGGAAAACATGTCTTGTATACTTGGATGACATAATAGTAATCAGAAGGACATTCAAGGAACATAAAAACAACTTACGGGACGTACTTCAAAGACTCAAAGATGCAAAATTGAAGCTCAGTGCAAGTAAATGTGCTCTATTCAAAGATAAAGTTAAATATTTAGGGCACATAGTTTCATCACAAGGAGTAAGAACCGATCCAGAGAAGATAGAAGCCGTCAAAAATTGGCCAGTTCCAAAGGACAAACATCAATTACGGAGTTTTCTTGGTTTAGCTACCTACTACAGGCGATTCGTGAAAAGTTTTGCAGATATAGCAAGAAGCCTACATCGACTTACAGAAAAGGGAAGGCCGTTCATATGGTCGGATAAATGCAACGAAAGTTTTGAAAATTTGAAGCAACAGCTCTGTGAAGCTCCAGTACTTCACTATCCAAAGCTGGGAAAAACATTTATATTAGACACTGATGCCAGCAATGAAGGTATTGGTGCAGTGCTTTCGCAGGAGGAGAATGGTCAAGAAGTTCCAGTAGCTTACTATAGCAAAGCACTTTCAAAGTCCGAGAAAAATTATAGTGCTACAAGAAAAGAGCTACTTGCCATTGTAAGTTCAACGAAACATTTTCATAAATATCTCTACGGGCAGAAATTCATTCTTCGCACCGACCATGCAGCGCTTAAATGGCTTCTGCAGTTTAAGAACCCTGAGGGACAAGTGGCGAGATGGATAGAGCGACTCCAGTCTTATGATTTTGAGATCCAACACCGAAGAGGTCGTATCCATGGAAATGCAGACGCCCTTTTACGACGTCCATGCAAACTTGAATGCAAACATTGCGCACGGGTGGAAGAAAAAGAAACAACAGCAACTATACAGTTGGTAACCGTGGGACCATCTACAGGTTGGGACAACGAGGACCTGAGAACAGCACAACGAGAAGATCCAGACATTTCACCTATTCTCGCTTGGAAAGAAGACATGGAAAGAACAGACTGGAAGGATATTTCGGAACGAAGCGAGAAGCTGAAAAGTTACTGGGCTCAATGGAACTCTCTTCATGTTGAATGTGGTATATTAAAACGCAAATGGGAAGGAAGCACCTAACGGCGAATCATTCTGAATGCAGATAGTCGTGCCAGCATCAAACGTCAAAGATGTTCTAGAAGAAATGCACGGTGGAACCTCTGGAGGACATTTGGGAGTGAACAAAGCAATTTCCAAAATACGGGAAAGGTTTTATTGGCTACATATGCGAGAAGATGTGGAGGAGTGGTGCCGCAGATGCACTGTCTGTGCTGCTTGCAAAGGGCCGCAACACAGAAGCAGAGGAGAAATGCATAAGTATAATGTCGGAGCCCCTTTGAAAGGATAGCTGTAGACATCGCTGGACCTTTTCCAGACACGGATGGCGGTAACCGTTATATTTTAGTTGCCATTGACTATTTCAGTAAATGGCTTGAAGCTTGTGCAATCCCTAATCAAGAGGCAACCACAGTTGCGGAACAAATAATAACGAATTGGGTCAGTAGGTTTGGTGTGCCTCACAAACTTCATTCGGACCAAGGACGGAACTTCGAATCGCGGACTTTCCAGGAGATGTGTAAAATGTTGGGAATAAGAAAAACTAGAACAACTCCTCTACACCCACAATCTGATGGCATGGTAGAGCGCTTCAACAGAACATTGATCGAGAATCTAAAGAAAGTAGTTGACTATCATCAACGCGATTGGGATCGACACATTCCTATATTCCTAATGGCTTATAGATCAGCCATTCATAGTACTACCGGACAAACCCCAGCTAAAGTCATATTCGGAAGAGAGATGCGTTTACCTAGCGACCTCAAATTCAGTACCCCCAGAGGTGAACAAAAGTTACCAGAAGACTACGTATCGGAGCTCAAACAACAATTAGCTGATGTGCACGAGGCCACGAGGACGAAATTAGCAAAAAATACTGATCGGATGAAGACCCGCTTTGATCTACGTGCTAATTCCGCAGGATTTAATGAAGGTGATCTTGTTTGGCTCTACAATCCGAGACGACGTAAGGGACGTTCTCCAAAATTGCAACAACACTGGGAAGGACCGTATTCAGTAGTAACTAGAATTAATGACGTGGTATACAGGATTCAGCGTGGCACAAGAGGCAAGCATAAAATTGTTCATTTGGACCGCTTGTGTCAATACTACGAGCATCAAGACCGTGGACCACCTGTTGTTCGGGACGAACAAATTTAAGAAGGGTGGAGTGTTACGTGCAATAGAAAGAGACAACTGGTGACATCTACTGGCAATGGAGAGTAAACAACTTCAGGTTCGGAGAATTGATTATGGTATCTACAGGAAGGTTTAGGAATAGAATGAATAGAATGAATAGAACAGTCAAGAAGCTTCTGGAAAATAGAACACTCGAGAATAATCTGAAGAGTTTCTAGGGTATAAATATAACAGTTGTCATAGCCAGAAGAAGAGTCTTGTCTTAGACGTTGCAGTGTTAACAAGCGAAAGTAATAAATGTGCGAAAGTGTTGTAATTAGATTGCGATAATTGAAAGTACAGTATTAGCGATAATTAAAGTTGAGTTGATTAATTGAAGGTTTATGAATTTTATATGATTAGAGTGTAATAAAGAACTTGTATATTAATTATTAAATATTGTGTTTTAAATAACGAACCTAAAAGCCACGCTCGCAACAATATTATTGTTCGGTCCTCACACAAATATGTGGACATCCCATGATAAATTTTCTGCTGTCAGTTTTAGTGCAGCAGATATGATCCCTCGATGTACTTCCAGCTTCACGCTCGGTCTACCTAAAATATACAAAAGGAACACAAAGTATCTAGATTCAAGCAGTTAAATTGCATAATACTTATCTAAAGCTTACTGTTGATCCAATCAACGATTTGCTGCTGGCAGTGTGGTTCAGGGGTTCACCCACGGCATTAAAACACATTGTGATAAAACCACAAAAAACTCCACAAATTCTGGTAGCGGCCGAATGTTGCGGCTGTGAAATGTCGGCTTTTTAAAATGTGGTCTCTAAAACAAAAATAAAAGGGAAACTAATAAACAACAAATAAATAAAAAATATCAACAAAATTCTTACCAAATTACAGGCACCTCCGTATATATTTTTCTTGTAATGTCATCAAATGACATTGTGACAGCCAGCTGTTTTCGCCTCGAATAAAATTCAAGTAAACGTCGTTAGAGCAACACCACGAGGCGAAACAGACATAACTGGTTACAGCGGCTATATAAAGCCGATGAATTTCAGTAGATGGCACATTCTTTTGGCAGAGTTGATCTGTATCAGAGCTAATCTGAGTAAAAAGAATTGTGCTTCCTACCTTATTACAGAAGATAATTCTGGTCAGGGATAACCTGAATTTCCTTTCCCATTATACAGAAGATAATTCTGATCAGGGATAACCTGAGCTTCCCATTATACAGAAGATAATTCTGATCAGGGATAACCTGAGCTTCCCATTATACAGAAGATAATCCTGATCAGGGATAACCTGAGCATCCTATAATTACAGAAGATAATTCTGATCAGGGATAACCTGAGTGTCTCAACTTTCCATAAAATCATTTTACTTCCGTGTGCTTAGTGGTAGCACCCTTTTGAAATTTATTTCAGAAAATTTTAGTTTATTCATAGAAGATTAACATTTTGCTTCTTCTTCCTTTTCAAGGGTGGCGAACTGCGTATTTGTTTTTGAATTATTGAATTTATTTTTTTTTTTGTGAATTTTGTTATTGAATTTTATATTAGTTTGGAGGGTAGTTTTAGATTGATTTTGAATTGAATTATTATGATGAATTCTTGTGATATTTAGGTTAAGCAAATTGAATTATTAAATAAAATTTTATATTTGAAATAAAAACTGAGTTATCCTCTGAACCGGCTCTCCTCCCTCACAAACGAGACTAGATCTCACAGTGGTCCTTCGAGCCGGATAACTCAGTCAAATCAAATATAAAATATACATTGCTTAATACTATCACGTGATTTAAGCTTACACATAAAATGCCTACAGATGATGAAGGCAGTATATCTGACGCCGGGGACGAAACCATTAGCTCAGTATAAGAGTTGGTTGAGTCTCAAAAAGAGGTCAAAGATTTAATGGAAGACCTCTTTAAAAGGCATAAAAAAAAAGGTAAAAAGAAAACTGTCAAATCTACAGAAAAACGCCTACAAACGTTCACCGACTATTGGAAAGAATTCCAAACGCGGCATAGGGTAATTCAAAAGAGAGCGACAAAGGAAGATCGAAAAATAGAATATTTCACGAAATAGACATTTAGTGATGTACAGGAGTATTATATTGAAAAAGCAGCAAGCATGGAAGAGGATGTAGACAGACTAACACCAACGCCTGTCAACAATCCTCCTCAGACTCAGACATCACATGCTAGCACAAATTCATGTAATAATGAAAGACTCCCCAGAATTAAACTTCCCACTTTCAATGGAGAATACTCTACGTGGATTTCATTCCACGATTTATTTAATTCGGTTATTCATAAAAACAATAATTTAAGAGACGTTGACAAATTATATTTTCTAAAAACGAATTTAATAGGAGAAGCTGAAAAATTGCTCAGGCATTACGAAATATGCGACGCAAATTATAAACCAGCTTGGAAACTCCTAAAGGAACGCTACTCAAACAAGCGAATCCTCGTCAATGTACAGTTAAAAAAATTATTGTCTCTCCCAACCATAAACCATGACAGTGCCGACAATATTAAAAGGCTATTAGATAAGATAACCGAGGCTTTATTAGCACTACAAAATTTAGAAATAGTAACTGATAATTGGGATCCAATAATTATATATTTAACAGTGCAGAAATTGCACCCAGACACTCATCAACTATGGGAACAGAGCTTACATAATAGCACTGAATTACCAGAATTAAAGACACTCACAAAATTCCCAGAGTCTCTCTTCAGAACTCTGGAAATGATAGGAAGCAAAAATATGTCGTCAAACACGACACAGAGAAAACCATTCTCACCTAGAACAACGTATGGACTCTTAAACAAATCTAAGAATCCAGCGCCCCCACCTAATAAAACAAATTGCAGCCACTGCAAAAAGGACCATATAATTTTTCACTGTCCAACATTCCGAACTCTGACCACCCAACAGCGACACGAAGCTGTCTCAAATAAGCATTTATGTAAGAATTGCTTATCACCTAACCATACAACATCAAATTGTACAAGCAAAAAAAGATGTTATCAATGTAACAGAAATCACAATACACTGCTCCATTACGAAAGTAAATCACCCAATCAGCTCACCCAAAATTCCAATATGGAAACAAAGCAATACTCATCCGCCGACAGGAATAATGAGCAACAAGTTCAAAACTTCCTAACATCTAATATGAAGAGAGCGCTATTCTCTACAGCTTTGATAAATGTCACATCACCATCTGGAATCACAATAGTGTTTAGAGCACTGATCGATTCTGGATCTCAAGTTTCCATTTTAACTGAAAGAGCCTTTAAGCGACTACAGCTTAAAGGACTCCCAACTACCCATCAACTAATTGGACTTGGTACAATGCCCACCAATACAGCTGTAAAGCAAACAACTGTCATCATTCAGTCATTACATACCAAGTTCAAAATTACAAGCAATATGCTCGTGATAAAAAAAATTACAGACTTGCTACCTACTAATACGATTAACGTGTCAAATTGGAGACACATTAACAATCTCCCATTAGCGGATCCCACCTTCTCGGTTCCGGGAGAGGTTGATATTCTTCTTGGAGCAGAAGTTTACGCCGCCATTATTAGAAATGGCATTAAAAGAGGACCTAGCAATACACCCACAGCCCAAAACACAGAATTGGGCTGGATTCTGGTTGGAGCAGTACCAGAAGTAAAAAGCACTATCACCACCGTGCTATCCACCCACACCACCATAAACACTACGTTGGACGATCAATTAAGAAAATTTTGGGAGCTCGAAGAATGTAGCACCCAATCAAAACTATCACCAGAAGATCAACTCTGCGAACAACTCTATCAAGAGACAACTAAGCGATTACCCTCTGGCAAATATGAAGTAAATTTACCTTTCAAGACCAGAGATTCACCCGAACTTGGACAGTCCAGAAACATGGCTGTCAAACAATTTTTCCAACTAGAAAAAAGATTATCGAATAATCCAACAATGCACAAACTATACAAGGAGTGCATAGATGAATACATTCAACTCGGCCACATGAGGCCTATCTCACTTACACCAACAGAAAGTACATCACACGACAACAATGCTTTCTATTATCTCCCACATCATGCGGTGCTCAAAGAGAGTACCATAACAAAACTCCGGGTTGTTTTTAATGCCTCAGCTCGTACATCAAATGGAAAATCATTAAACGAGCAGTTATTAGTTGGACCTACAATCCAGCCAACGCTATGGAGCATCCTACTGAGATGGCGCCTGTACAAGTTTGCATTTACAGCAGACATAGAGAAAATGTACAGAATGATTCAAATGACGCCACGACACCAGAATTATCAAAGAATAATCTGGAGAGACAGTCCAAATGAAAAATTAAAAGATTATATTCTGACTACGGTCACATTTGGAACTACACCAGCACCATATCTCGCCATCAGAAATTTACAACAACTAGCAAAGGACGAAGCAATCAATCATCCTCGAGCAGCTAAGAGCATCATGAGAGACTTCTACGTGGATGATCTGATCTCAGGAGCACATACTTTGAATGAGGCACAGCAACTACAACATGAACTCATTGAAGTTTTAGCAAAAGGGACATTCAACCTGCGCAAATGGACTGCCAACCATTATGATCTCTTAAATAATATACCATTAAATCATAGAGAGTTGAAAACAAACCTAGAATTTTCAGAACACGATTCCATAAAAACTCTTGGCATCCATTGGTATCCAACCACAGACTGCTTTTCATTCAAAGTTAACATTCCTGAGCCAAAAACCACATATACAAAGAGAATAATATTATCCGAAGTCTCATCTCTCTTCGATCCATTAGGATGGCTGGCTCCATCCATAATCACGGCAAAAATCTTAATTCAGAAACTTTGGCTCTCAAAATGCGATTGGGATGACATTGTATCCACAGAAATATCAAGAGAATGGAATTATTTTAAAAATCAATTACATGCAATTCAAAACATCCAGATTCCACGTTGGCTAGGCTACATGCCTAATTCAACAGATATGGAGCTCCATGGCTTTTGTGACGCATCCAATAATGCTTACTCAGCTGTTCTATATTTAAAAATACAGGCAAATGAGGGCTCCAAGGTACAATTGATAACAGCAAAAACT
Source organism: Dioctria rufipes (assembly GCA_963924295.1). Lineage (NCBI taxonomy): Eukaryota > Metazoa > Arthropoda > Insecta > Diptera > Asilidae > Dioctria > Dioctria rufipes. Next base: position 152,338,605 of record OZ002743.1, on the reverse strand, counting down.
AAGGTCGCTCCAATCAAACCAGTCTCATAAAACAAGTTACCATCGATTTGGAATTAGAAAGAGTCAAACTAATAGCTTGGACAGATTCCAATATAGTCTTGTCATGGCTTCATAAACATCCCTCAACATGGAAAACTTTCGTGGCCAATCGTATAACCGAAATATACGAAAATATGCCACAAGTCTCTTGGAAACACGTTCCCTCCAAGAGCAATCCAGCGGATATAGCATCACAGGGAATTCTGCCAGACAGCTTGGTCACTACTTCAATGTGGTGGAATGGCCCAGACTGGTTACATCAAAATGAGGATCTATGGCCTCAACAATCACAAGATAAACATACTCAACTAGAGTCCAAAAAACCAAAAGTCTTCACTACAATCATCGATGAACAAATAACCTTATTACACAAATATTCATCATTTCAAAAAACCGTAAGAATCACAGCATACTGTCTCAGATTTATAAACAGCATGCGCAAAATACAGTCCACTACTCAATATTTAACAGTCTAGGAGCTAAAAAAGGCAGAACAATGCTTAATTAGACTTCTCCAAAATATCACCTTTTCCACCGAAATCACTCGCTTACAGAAGAATTTGCCCCTTCCTAAAAAAAGTCGAATTCTCTCCCTCAATCCCAAACTTGACTCTGAAAATATGTTACGAGTTGCAGGTCGTCTCACAAATTCTCAGTTGAATTACGACCAACAGCACCCTATAATTCTTCCCAATAATCATCACATAACCAATATTTTTATAGACCATATACATCATTATACTCTACACGGAGGCACCCAACTAATATTAAGTACTATAAGAAATCATTATTGGTTACTAAACGCCCGCAATACAATTAGACATCGCATCCACAAATGTGTCGAATGTTTTCGTTTCAATGCACGACCTAGTACTCAATTAATGAGTTCTCTACCCGCCGCTAGAGTCAACACATCTTTACCCTTCCAACATACTGGGGTAGATTATGCAGGCCCGCTTGATATGAAAACATCTACACTAAGAGGAGCGAAAACTACTAAAGCATATATATGTCTATTCGTATGCTTGGCCACTAAGGCCATACACATAGAGCTTGTCTCTGACTTATCTACACCAGCCTTTCTACCCGCTCTTAAGCGATTTGTTGCACGGAGAGGCCTTTGCTCACACATCTACTCAGACCAAGGAACGAATTTCGTGGGAGCAAATCGAATTCTACAATCAGACTTAGAGAAATCTATCAGAGCAATTGAAAGAAATTTAGCCAGCGAGTTTGCCAACCAAGGCATAACCTGGCACTTCAACCCTCCTGCAGCACCTCACTTTGGAGGCTTATGGGAATCTGGTGTAAAATCTACCAAACGCCATCTCTATAAAACAATCAAGGATGCAAAACTCACATACGAGGAACTATATACAATTTTAGTTCAAATAGAGGCATGTTTAAACGCAAGACCCCTGTCTCCTTTATCCAATGATCCCACCGATTACAATATCCTCACTCCCGGACATTTCCTCACTGGTCGTCATAATCTCACCATAGTAGAACCTTCCCCACTTAACCCTCAACAACATCCTCTCAAGAGATGGCAGTACATCCAATCCCTCTCTCATAACTTTTGGAAACAATGGTCACGAGACTACTTGCAAACATTACACCAACGACAAAAATGGCAGACAGAAAAGGAAAATTTAAAAATTGGAGCTCTCGCTTTAATAAAAGAAGACCAAATCCCAATTGGAAAATGGCCATTAGGTCGAATTATTGAAATTCATACTGGCCATAATAATTTGGTCAGAGCAGTAACTATTAAAACTGCAAAAAATATTCTCACCCGTCCAATTTCTAAAATCTGTCCTCTCCCGCTCATAAAAAACTCCTGACAATCAAATATCTGTTATATTTTTAGCGGGGTTGATAAATCAACTAACACTCGTGTCGTTGGTTTCCACCTTTTTATTTTATTTAACGCACCACAACTACAAATTTTCCTTTACAATTCTTTTTCTATAAATAACTCTTTACAATCTTTCCTTTATCGCTATCGATCTTTTTTTACAAAAATTACACTTTACAATTATTTCTTTATCACTATCGTTCCTTTTCTACAAAAATTACACTTTACAATTATTTCTTTATCACTATCGTTCCTTTTCTACAAAAATTACACTTTACAATTATTTCTTTACTTTTTTACGACCAACAAAGTGTGTGAGGCGACCCCGATCTTAAAAATCTCCGTTTTTCTTTCTTATCAAACGCGTGACAATCCACACCGCGAATTCTGATCAACTCACTGGGCTTTTTCTTTTTCAGGTGCCCAGTCCACCTGTACAATCATCGGTCAGTTCGCTGACCCCGCAGTTCAATTGCAAAATTGCTTAAATTGTTTATTTGCAATTTTCAATTTCACCTCGAGTCCAACAAACCGGCAACGAAAATCATACCTAAATTGTCGACCTTGCACTTCATTCCTTGAAATCTTATCCGTTTCTTTATTTTTATCAAAGAATTAAAATGCAAAGCCGAACAGGCCACGCATAGATATTTCGAGGTGGAATATAGTACACAGGTGAACGAACCGCTGATGCACTGCGTTTCACCCGGTGAACAACCTCTGACGCAGCTATGTGTATACATATATATGTATTTACATTTATATATATTTAATTACAATGCTTGCAAGATTCCCAGATTTTGGGAAATCTGTGTTGCAACAATTAATTATTATCAATATCATATGCATTCATACTGCTTACACGATTTTCAGTTCAGCCATGTGTATACATATATGTGTATGAACATATATATACTTATTTACAATGTTTGCAAGATCTGTGCTGTAACATATCCCCACCAAAATCTTCTACTCTCTGGTATTACCAAATTCCAAAATACCCGTTATATTCAAATATAAACGATTCCAAAATCCGCCAAGTCACTTCAAGTTTGAAAGTTGACAAGTGCGCGCAGTGTTTTTTTCTTTTTGAGTTCGTTTACATTTTTATTTTTTTAATTTTTTTATTTTTTTACTTTTCTTCTACCATGGATGAATTATTGGAGATTTTTAACTCAGAATCCTTGGATTCTGTGGATGCTGGTCTATCTCCAGCTCCACCAGAATTATTGGCTCCCTTCAAGCCAATCAGGCCTATCAGCCCTCTACCTCCAACACCCAAGAAGGAACGGAAGATGAAATCAGTCGTCATACGACCATCACCCGTACATTCCTCACCCATCAAGCGAAAGGTAAGGTCATTTGAGGCACAAGAAGCATCTTCTTCAGTAAAGGCCTTACGAGGAGTGCCTATGCCCAACAAAACGTTGAAATTTGGGCCTGAACCGATTGCGAATCACCCCGTGATTCGAAAGACAACAAAGCCAAGACCTCCCCCTACTAAACAAAAGGCTATGCTACCTAGTCTACCGATTCTGCACGAAGTGGTATTCACAGAAGTTAGTAGATCAACCCAGCAATCTCCCAGCACGCAACCTCATAAGGCAAAACCTGCAGAATGCGCTGATCACAGATCTAATACAGAAAAGAGATCAACCAAAGTGAATAAACCACCTAGTACTGCTCTACTGTCGGAAAATCTACATGGAGTAGTACCAAACGCAGTAGAGAAAACGATCTCTCAACATCCACCGAGTACGCAGGCACCTCATTCAGCAAAGGGCAAATCTGAAAAACGCACTCAATACAAAACATCACCGAGGAATATAGAGGAACAATATATGAACGTCCCGATTACTCCTCCAAAGGAATTCCAAGATTATCCAGCACCCAGTAGTAAGCAAACACCAGAGAGATCAGAGCCAGGGATTCCAAAAGATCTAATTGGGAGTATTATTGCCACGCCAATTGTCGTCAAACTGTTGGAAACAACAAATACTCCTTGGAACGTCATCAGGGAAGCAAAGACGTTCTACAAATGGTGTCTGCCTGGAAATGCAACAATGAAAATGAAAAGGAAAAGGGATAAATTACACATCTTCTATCAACAAAACGTAAGTTTATTCATAAAACAAATATATATATATTTTTTTTTTCTCGAGGCGGGAGGATGTTCGGTCCTCACACAAATATGTGGACATCCCAAGATAAATTTTCTGCTGTCAGTTTTTGTGCAGCAGATATGATCCCTCGATGTACTTCCAGCTTCACCTCGGTCTACCTAAAATATACAAAAGGAACACAAAGTATCTAGATTCAAGCAGTTAAATTGCATAATACTTATCTAAAGCTTACTGTTGATCCAATCAACGGTGGTGGTTCAGGGGTTCACCTACGGCATTAAAACACATTGTGATAAAACCACAAAAAACTCCACAAATTCTGGTAGCGGCCGAATGTTGCGGCTGTGAAATGTCGGCTTTTTAAAATGTGGTCTCTAAAACAAAAATAAAAGGGAAACTAATAAACAACAAATAAATAAAAAATATCAACAAAGTTCTTACCAAATTACAGGCACCTCCGTATATATTTTTCTTGTAATGTCGTCAAATGACATTGTGACAGCCAGCTGTTTTCGCCTCGAATAAAATTCAAGTAAACGTCGCTAGAGCAACACCACGAGGCGAAACAGACATAACTGGTTACAGCGGCTATATAAAGCCGATGAATTTCAGTAGATGGCACATTCTTTTGGCAGAGTTGATCTGTATCAGAGCTAATCTGAGTAAAAAGAATTGTGCTTCCTACCTTATTACAGAAGATAATTCTGGTCAGGGATAACCTGAATTTCCTTTCCCATTATACAGAAGATAATTCTGATCAGGGAATTTTGTTATTGAATTTTGTTATTGAATTTTATATTAGTTTGTAGGGTAGTTTTAGATTGATTTTGAATTGAATTATTGTGATGAATTCTTGTGATATTTAAGTTAAGCAAATTGAATTATTAAATAAAATTTTATATTTGAAATAAAAACTGAGTTATCCTCTGAACCGGCTCTCCTCCCTCACGAACGAGACTAGATCTCACAATTATTAATTTACAAAAGTGGAAGGAATATTCTAGAGAACTATGGAAACAAAAACCAAAAAACATTAAAGAAAAATACTAACTTGTTATGGAAGTTTTACTTTGAATGACTGGTTAGGACGTGAAGTACCGACTGCCAGAATGAGCTGTCAGATCATTCAGTGACAACGTTGCTACAGGGCGGGTATGATCGCCGATCTATGCAACTTTAATTTTTGAATTGGTTTTTCGCATATATTTCTAGAACGCTTCGTCGGACAGAAAAAATGATTATAACCAATTTTATAGGATTTTGTATTCTGAAGAAGTTTTTATACAATCAAAATGTCTAGAACTGATCGTTTTCACAGTATATGTAAAAAACCTAAATTTTTATATGGCAACACCAAGACGGGGTTGCCCAAAATTTTATTTGTTATTACTATAAAAACACCATGTGTTATGTACACTTCAATGTATAACCACAACAATGTGTAACCCTAACAATGTGTAACCATATCAATGTATAGCCATTAAGAAATAATTCGTTGTTTATACAAACAACGCTTAACTTATCGCCCACAGTCTCCTCTAGGCACTTTTTACTCTTAACTTTGTGCTGATGCTAGGGCATCACAAATTAGAATTTTAAGTATCAAGCGAGTGTTTTTGCTGAATAATCGAATTCCTTAAGTTGAGATAAGTTTTGTAAGAAAGATTTTAAATAAATAAATTCGTTACTAGTTGAGTATTCAAGAAGTTCGGTGCTTTAAATTTCGATCATCCTAACACATGTACTAAATTTCAGATCTTTACGTCGACGCGTTCTCAGGTAGTGTCCAAATATATAGTGGAAAACGAAATTTTTGTATGGCAACCCCATGAAGGAGTTGCCTGATTTGTCTCATTTTCGAACTTAATTTTACTTTTTTTTAAAAGCCGTGTATAAAATCTCACCTCTCTAAGTATACGCTTTCTCGAGTTATCTCGTGCACAGACGGACGGACGGACGGACATGCAAAAATCAAAATAACTTTTAATATTATGCGTGGGTGTCCAATCTATTTTGGTCTACCAACATTACTTTGAGGTGTTACAAACGGAATGACACACTTTGTATACCCTATAGATTTCATCTAGGGTATAAAAATATCATGCCTGCTCATACACGAAGAACGAAGAACACATCCAGAGGGGACCCTTACACTACTTACCCTTGCTCACTTGAAGGCTCAGATGTTTTGCCTTCACTGCTGTGCCCCATCCACCCATATGACACTGAGGGCAGTAAATTATTTTTCAGTGTCCCTATTGAAGATAACCTGCAAGAGAACGGAGTAGCGGACCTAGTAACCTTCATCGGGAGGAGGGCTCCAGGAGAGTGAAAGGAGAAAAATTGAAACACCGTTAGGGCAGCATTACGTTATAAACAGGACTTTATTGACTCTAGCTGGCAATCATAATCCGAATAGTATTGTAATTCTAACCGTACTCGGTTTCGCTTGACAGGTAATCATAACTAGAATAATGATGTATGTATTTCAAATAATACTCCAGTTCATATGGACGGCAATTATAAGCCTAATAGTAATGTAACTAACCTAATAGTAATGTAACTATTTAAAAGAAAAAGGAAATTTATTTAATGCGAGATGAAAACTCGGCAACTAAATTATATATTCATACACAATTTTTGCGCTAATTCAAAAATAAGCTAATAGATTAAAATTAATTAGCTACGAAAAGAAAAACTACAAATTTAGCCGATAAGCCTGCGATGGAGCTATAAGGCGGGGATTTTACCAAAATCGAATCGACTGTACCATAATTGATTCAAACAACAGCTAGTTTTTGGGAAACACAGAAAAAGGACCATTCATGTGCTCAATTGTGTCCCCATTACGAGGAACGCCTCAATCGCTTTACTCCTTTGCACGCGAGTACCATTCACGATATGCATGGAGTCTTATGTATACCACATATCTACCTATACATATCCAATCAGTAGAATATATCTTATTTTATATCTCAATATGTTCATAGAAAAAAAATTATTTTCTAAATGTTCAGATATGAAAAATTATAAGTTATAAACAGAAATACTAAAAAACTTACTGCGGTATTCTTTTCCGACGCGAAGATCTTCTCCCACGCTGGAAACTGCTACTTCGCGACCTTGGAACTCCTGAGTTCTACCTGACATTTTTTAACAAATAGAGCTATTAATGTGGTCATACTAATTCGACCATGCTCTTTCGATTAAAATAGTCCTCAAAGTTGTATCTCTAACGGTTTAGCAGATATTTCATGCTTTCTAGTTCTATGTGAACTCCATACGTATAAAACTTGGTGCAATGAAGTTGTAACTGCTATATTGTGGTTACTTAGAACCTTGAGGCACAGAGCGTCTATCAAGCCATGCAGATACGACTTTGTGGCTGATTAAACACACTCATCCAACGTTTGGCTCTTTGGCGTTTGCGTAGTTTATACTTCTTCATTGTATTATAAGAGGTAAATATAATATATTAATTTTATTAAAGTAATAAAAACAGGTAATCGAAGGATTTTGTAGAATTGCAATGGAAAACGCAGGGTTCGAAGACTTTGAAGCTCACGAGTCTTGTGTTTTAGGTGGTGAATTTGCTGATATTTGCAGCAATTAGGATCACGTCCTATTTTAATAAATTTGCCAGTAGCGCGTGATGTTGTTCTTGGAGAAGCTCTTTTAAAATTCGATTTTCCCGCTGCAGTGGAAACAAAATTACTTCAACGGTGGGCACTGAAAACGACCCTGAGCAAAATGAGGAAAATTTAGCCAAACCAAAAAAACATGTACTAAAAAGTGAAAACTGGATAAGGAACATAAGAAAAAAGGCTTACAAGGCAGGGGAAAAACATTTGAAAGCCCGGGGGAAAAATAAGGAAAGGAAGATGTATTAAGGAAAATTGCATCGAAAAATGTAAGTATAATTGTAGAAAATTGATAACAATGGAGGAGCGAAGGTCACTTTTTACAAACTATTATAAATTGGAACAAGTTGGAATTTATTTCAAAAACTACGGAAAGATACTTAAAGAACAAGAAAACAAATAAAAAGGAAATCTAAAGAAAGCAATACACCTTTGTTTATTTTTTCGAAATAAAAAGCAAACGAATTCAAGTTTGTAAAAAAATGTTATTAAGTACATTGTCTATTTCTCAGAAACCCATATATACAGTTCACAATAAAAAGGATAAAACCACTGGCACTCTCTCTAATAAAATACGGATGAGCGTGGAACAAGCAACAGATTTCAATGAAAAAAATTTTGTGGTGGAACATATTAATGAATTTCCGCATATTGAATCGTATTATTGCCGGGCAAAAACAAAAAAATATCTTGACTCAAACCTGGACATATCCAAAATGTACGACCTCTATAAAGAAAAGTGCAGTTCCTTAAATAAAACACCAGTTAAAGACAGTTATTACAGATTAATTTTGAATATAAATTTCCAGTTGGATTTTTATAAACCGAAGTCCGATAGATGCAGGAAATGGGAAATGAATACACCATCCAATTTGAAACAAAGAATTTCAGGAACACTTAAAAATGAAATGCGAACTACAAACCAAGAGGACAAAAATGGTATCATACTAATAATATGTTTTGATTTAGAGAATCTTTTCACATGCCCGAAAACTGAATTGAAGAAGCCTTTTATTTATCGAAGCTTAATGTATCTATACAATTTAACTGCTAATGTTTCCACAACAAACAGGATTTGTTGTGCAATTTGGACCAAATATACCAGTGGACGCACAGGAAAATGATATCGCTTGTCGTCTTTATAAAATTTTAGAGCGAGTCTTTGAGGAGCATGATTTTTAAGAAATTATTACCTGGAGTGACTCGTGCGTCCCTCAAAATAAAAAATTCTTTAAGTCGTTTTCAATGTAACTTTTTTGCAACACCACTCTGACTTGGACCGTCTAACAATGAAGTAAAGTTTGCCTGAACACGCAGCATTACAAGAAGTGGACAATGCCCACAGTCAAATAGAGAAAGTGCTATCCTAGAACGAATACTTTTCTGCACTGGGTTAATGCGGGCATTAAAATAAGTGAACAGAAAGCAACCATTTACAATCATTCAAATGACCTCAACAGATTTCAGAACTTTTTAACTATAAAAATGCTACGATTCGGCCCAATTCATTATTTAATTCACTACAGTACAACCTACAATGAAAATGAATTTACTGAAGTGAATATAAAGCCCATCGAAACGCAGACAAATAAAAGAAATGCTACTAGAACATCCCTCAACAACTTATTACTAGATCCTCCTGTCATCAGCAACAAAACTAAGATTTGAGCACACAAGAAAAAACACTTAACAGCTATGTTTCCATACATGCCGCCACAAGACATATGCTTTTATAAAACTATTTTACATATGGGAAGAGTAGAAATAATTATATTTACAATTTATATTTGATTTACCATTACAATTTTTTTTTCTATTTTTGTAGATCGAAACGAGGACAATGGAAATCAAGGTACACCTATAACAGAATATGAAGGCTTGAGATCATCTCCAGCTCTCAATAAAAACAAGAAAGAAACCGAGAAAAACGCACAAAAAAACAAAAAAAGAACTGAAATAAAAGACTAATTTTTTTATAAATGTATGAACTTTGTACCTTACTAGTTATGTAACTTTTTTCTTTTGAAAAAGACCTTAATTTTTTGTTTAATAAATTTTTTTTATTTAAGCCAAATTTATATTTTGCGAATAGTCCTGCAACGTCAGACAGGAAAAATCCCTTCCATTTCTTTTTTGCATTTACTTTTTGCTGTTACATGTTCTTGTTATTCTTTGTTTTGTTTGCAGCTGAGGAATTCATTTCATATTTTCAACAATATTCTATCGTACTAAGTTTTTGGAAGTCTAAGTTGAAGTTGGCATTAAAATTAAAATATTATATAAATTTCTTTTACGTGAACGTATACCAATTGTTGTATCCGCTGTTTTGTTTTTTCAAGTTCATCCGTACTTTTATTTGAAGGGTGCGGTAATATACTTCTCCATGGTGAACTACTCTGTATATAATTTTTATTAATAGATAACAGAACTTTTTAAAAAATGTTGCGTTACATTAATTAATTTTTTAGACGTCGATATTTTACCAAAATTAAAACTCTTTATGAAGTCGCTAAAAAACAATTTATATTTTTGACTTTATTGTTGTTGTTATAATCATTTTTAATAACTTACTTTCCTCCTCATTTTGTTTAAACTCGACAATTGTAGGTATATTTTTAAATAGAGTGCTTCTTATATCTAATACTTTAATTCAGTTCATTTATTTTTATACGGTAGTTAGAACTTTGCATTTTTACGAAAATTGGCAAACGATATCCCAAAGTGCTAAGTGACAGATACAACTTTGGAAAATTAATTTATGTGACTTAAATTTAGTTGAACGCTCTATCTGATTTTAAAATATTGCTATAATATCTGATGGGCTCAACTAATTCGTACGGAAATTTATATAAAAGTAAATTTCATATAGCACTCAAATTCTGGGTAGTATGAGCGGAAATTATGAATTAGAAAAATAGTTGTAAGGAAATAAAACTTTGATATCGATTTTCTCGAATTGATGCCTCGATCAGCTAGAACCCGGGAGTTTCAAGGTCGCGACTTATTACAAACGGTTTAACCTATATGCGCATATATATAAAGGGTTTTCCAATAAGAGGTGTTATTTTGATATTTAAAGAAAAATGCCATTTTTTGAGATAAATGATCTTTATTTCATTATAAATAGGAAGGTATGCCGTTAATAATGGAAAATAACATCAGCCAAATGACCACCACGACCACGACTACAGGACCATATCCTTTTCATGAAATTTTCCAATACCAAAACGCAAAGAGGCTGCCTTATGTCCTCGATAGCCTCACGAATTCCATCTTTGAGGTCTTGAATCGACGCTGGGCTGTTGGCGTAGACCTTCTCTTTCACGTGGCCCCAAAGGAAGAAGTCGCAAGGTGTTAAGTCACAAGATCTCGGTGGCCAATTGTGATCACCTCTTCGAAGATAACACGGTCCGGAAACTTTTCCCGTAAAAGATCAATGGTTTCGTTGCTTGTATGGCACGTAGCGCCGTCTTGTTGAAAGTAAACGTTGTCCAGATCAATACCATCCAATTCCGGCCATAAAAAATCATTAATCATCTGTCGATAGCGCAATCCATTCACCGTAACTGTTGCTCCAGCCTCATTTTCGAAAAAGTAAGGTCCAATGACCCCGCGGGACCATAAACCGCACCAAACAGTCACACGTTGAGGATAGAGAGGCTTTTCAACAATAACTCTTGGGTTTTCCGAGCCCCAGATGAGACAATTTTGCTTGTTGACGAAGCCATCGAGGTGGAAATGGGCCTCATCACTCAAGATGAGTTTTCGATGGAATTCCGGATCATTTTCATGCATTTCAAGGACCCAATCAGCAAAGACTCGACGTTGTTGATGATCGGCCGGCTTGAGTTCTTGTGTTAACTGAACTTTATAAGCCTTAAGACCCAAATCTTTATGCAAAATACGGTGTAATGACGTTTGTGGAATGCCTAATTCCAAAGAACGACGAGGAATGGACAAACCTGGGTTTTCTTCAACACCTTCGGCTAAAGCAGCAATATTCTCGGCTGTTCTTGAGCGACGTGCACGGGTTTTATTCTTCACATCACTAACTTGTCCCGACAGCTCGAATTGTTCTACCAATTTCTGAATTGCGGTCCAACAAGGTGCTTCACGACGACCCAAAAATGTTCGAGTTTTACGAACCGTCTCTGCCACATTTTTACCATTTTTATAGTGAATTTTAATAATTTTTTAAATGCGTTGTTGAATCGTGTCTCGTTCCATTTTTATTAATGGCGTAGTTTCTGCTTGTCAAATGTCAAAAAATGACAGCTCCAAAAGTGACATCTACCGAAATTGCGGGCTAATTAAAAGAACACCTCTTATTGGAAAACCCTTTACATATATTTTATACTTTTTCCAACACCATAAGATCGTGAGAGCACATGAATGCTCAGGAACGAAATTATATATAGAAATTTATATATGTCCTTTGTCCTGCAGACGTATCTTACAAAAAAAAGTTCATCCCAGGTAATAAGACGTATTAAGGACTGGAGGCTGTCCACCTCGGTCCTCTTTTCTTCTAATTAAGAATCTGTAAGGACGGACTATGCTCCATTAGCTGTAAGGTAAGAGCTATTCTGTTTAAAAATACCTAAGTCAAATACTGAACATGTTATAGTCGGCTAGTTTACTTTTACTTTTATTATGTTTTGCCAGTGTAATAATCTATTTCTAAGATGTTGTAAATCGTAATGCCCAGCGTTGTACGTTGCTTTAAGCAGGAGCTCATAAATAACTGCTCTTTGAATTTGAATTTGACGTATACAATGTTTCTTAACCTAAAAAACATGCTGCAACATGAAGTCGTTCGAAAGACTGAGTCAAAGTGCTGTTCTGGTGCACGATTACACGAAGTAGATTAAATCATCAACCAAGTGTTAGCATTAAATGCTTCAAACAGGTACGACGTGGGGCCCCTATAAGTAAGCCACTGCACGATATTTTACGAAAGTTCCGGATGTGTTTTGGTTTAGACATCTCATCTAGATATTCGTCAATGTTCTTGTCCAAATTTTGTTGATGCGTATTCTGGTGGGTACGCATGTATTCTACACCTGCTTATCGAATAAGTGATGGTGCTGCGTATTATCCACATTTTATGTTCTTTGGCTCCAAATATTGATCAAATGGATCAGGAGCCTTCCTATTTCCTTTACAGTAGTAATTTCCACAGCTTACTAATATAAACACTGGAAACTCTCTGTTCCGCTTTCTCTGCATTATTTTCCTCGTTTTAATTAGGGGACCGATTCACGCGTTCCTCACGGCACTTCTTTTAAACTTTTGTGATTTTTGTTTTGATCTCTATCACCACCACCTTTTTCTTCAAAACTTCACTACCAACTCTCCTTCTTTCGCGCCCAAAATGTTTTCCCGCCCCAGCTAGGGCTTAATCGTGTCGTTTTGACACTCATGGCAGCACATTCGTTATGTAGTCTGTGAACACTGCTATGTTAAGCAGGCCATACACCATCAGTTTTGCCGTGGTTTTACTGTAAAACCACGGCAAAACTGATGGTGTATGGCGACGCCCACGTTTTGAGGTTCGGATATCTACTAAAACCAGAATTCAGGTCATGCCAGAAATATCTTTCTCAAAACGTGGGCAAGACGTGGGCAAGGCCATACACCATCAGTTTTGCCGTGGTTTTACTGTTTTGCTCGTTCATAATCAAAGTTAACTTAATAATAAGCTAAGAAGTAGGCGAGATTTCTGAGTGTTTTACATTTAAATGTACACACGGCAAGAAAAGGAAGAAAGAAAGAAAAAAATAATAACAAAAAAATCAAACTCTCTTTAAAATTTTTATGAATAAAGATAAAAAATGTGAAAGCGCAAATTGCATGCAATGAAACAGAATGGAAAATATTTCGTTTTCGTAAATAAATGAGAAGTGGCGGAGTTTTCACGTTTTACTCTCATAAAATGTTCCCGCGCTTCTGTGAAAACCGGTTTTTATGAAATAATCACAATGTTTGGTCACATATTGTTGCTGTAAATGGACACTACAAGATGATGGCAAGACGTGGTCAAGTTGGATGGTGTGTGGGGCTTTTTCTTGACCACGTTTTAGGTTCTTATCTCGACTAAAACGTGGTTTTTAAAACCACGGCAAAACTGATGGTGTATGGCGCCCTTTACGCCTGTCGCCATCATACAGGTAGCATGCTACTGCATGTAGCACGATACGACCATAACAAACTTAATAATAAATAATAATAAAAAATACTAAACAAATAAAAAATACTAACTTAAAATAGAAAAAAAAAAGATAAAAAATTAATATTTTTATACTATAACGATAGACAAACAGAGCAGGCGCAGGTCTTTAAAAAAAAAACAGAAATCACACTGCAAACTGAAAATTCACGATATCCTCAATTCATATGTCTACTATGGAAAATAAGTCGATTTTTTTTAATTCTTTTGAAATTCCCAGCTGGAAGCGGCCAAAGGTCTAACGGATGAAAAGGTCTGTTTAGACCAAACCTATATAATTTGTACGGAAAATTGATTACTTCGAATGGATAATTTTTTGTCGTTATTTTGGGTACCAATACTTTTCCTACCTGCTTAAGCACACCTTTTATGAGTAGTTCTGTACCTATTGGGTCTGTTAGAAGTTTTGTGTTTGCACAAGGGTTACCCTAGACACAAATCGATGGTAAATGTAAACAACGTTGAATCAGCTGTGGTGCGTTTCTGGTTACATCGTACGAACGCTATTTTAAATCAAAGTCTTGGAAAATACTCGTTGATGGAAATTTCGACGATTGTATATCCATAAACTTGGTACAAAATGTAAAATAAAAATTATGTTATAATATATCTTACAAAAAGTATTGAAAATATAGAACTCGCTTTTCTGAAATCTCATTCTGAAGTCCGAAAACATCGAAGGTTTCGGATCCTTTTCATTTATTTCTGGTTATTTACTTCTTACTTTACACCAGAAGAAGTAATTTCAAAAATCTGCGTGCAGAAAATTCGTTTTCCCTTTTTCAGCACACTCGGTAAAATTGCCCTGTATTAACACCAATTAAAGCACTTTTGTATTTATTCTTATATACACGAATTAATAATCATAATTGAAATACCGGCGCATCAATCTATTAAAACATATTTATTGAACATATTCTTCGTACAAATTTGTCATTAAGCGGTACCATCATATTAATTATTAATTAATTAATTAATTAATTGTGTATTTAACTATCTACAAATAAAAGAGTTTTATATTTTTTTAATAATATTATGTTTCATAAAACCCAACTTAATAAACAACCGAAAATGTAATAATTAATGGCAAGAGAAAACCGAGGATTGACTAATATTTGCCAGCTGCTGAAATAATAATTGTACCATGACTTCATTGCAATTGTATTATTCTCGAGTAAAATCGGTAATGATTTCTTTAAAAAAGTTAAAGTAATGATTTTGGAAGCAATAGAGCAAAATAAAAATTTCCTGTTTGAAGCATAATCTCCGATTGTAACAAAGATATATGGAAAGATATCCACACATACAAAAAAAAAGAAGTTATGTGGTGTCTTTTCGTATAAAAATTGCAAGGCATACAGGATATGTTCCACAAAAACGGGTGTCTAATAACACATATATAGCTTTTTAAGATTTAACTAAACATTTTCCAAAGGAATTAAGCCTTTTCCATAAAGAATTAAACTTTCTCCACAAAGAATTGAACAAATCCAAAATCAATAAAACTAAATTCATACACAATTAAACCAGTGATGTTTTTTATTCTTTTTATACCTTAGATCTATAGGGTATACTACGTTTGTCATTCCGTTTGTAACACCTCGAAATAATGAAGGTAGAGCAAAATGGATTAGACACCCACCACTGGTTGAGTTTTACATATTTTTATGTAGTAAACGTTTTAAAGGGTGCTCTAACGGTTATATACAGAAACACAATATTTTGTGTGCCACATGAAACAGTAAATCGCTCAGTCCATTGTTATAAGTCAGTGACACCCACCACTCGTTGAGTTTTACATATTTTTATGTAGTAAACGTTTTAAAGGGTGCTCTAACGGTTATATACAGAAACACAATATTTTGTGTGCCACATGAAACAGTAAATCGCTCAGTCCATTGTTATAAGTTAGTGACACCCACACATAATATTAAGTTATTTTGATTTTTGTATGGCTGCCCGTCCGTCTGTGCGCACGATGACTCTAGAACGCGTATACCTAGTGAGCTGAAATTTTGTACACCGACTTTAAAAAAAAAAGTAAAATTAAATTCGAAAATGAAATAAATCGGGCAAATACTTCGTGGGTTGTCATACAAAAATTTCGTTTTCCACTATATATTTGGGAACTGCCTGAGAAATTTCAAAAATGGAATAAATCGGGCAATTCCTTGATGTTGCCATATAAAAAATTAGGTTATTTACGTATACTGTGAAAACGACCAGTCCAAGACATTTTTATTGTACTAAAAACTTCTTCAGAATACGAAATCCTATAAAATTGGTTATAATCATTTTTTCTTTCCGACAAACCGTTCTAGAAATATATGCGAAAAACCACTGTTATGGATCTATGTAGAGTGATTGGCTTGGACGTGAAGTCCGGACTGCCAGCGTGAGCTATCAGATCACACGGTAGACTGAGTTGACATGCAGGGCGACACGCTAGCTCGCCTCGGCTATTGGCGGAGAGTGTGGGGAGGTTCCACAAAAACAGCCATATACAAAAAAAAAAAAAAATAGTGCCTGACAAGACAAAGGCCGTTGCACACATCCAGTCCTGAAGGGAACTTTACACTACTTACCATTAACCATGTGAAGGAGCAGATAGTATGCCTTCAGCTGCCGTCGCCCCATTCACCCAATCGACACTGAGGGCAGAGTATTTCCAGTGTCCCTGTGCTGACCTGAAAAGAGAGTAGTAGCGAACCTAGTCAACCTTCATAATAAGAGGGCTCCTGTTATGGAACTATGTCAGAGTGAATAACTTGAACGTGAAGTCCAGACTGCCAGCATGAGCTGATAAATCACTCGGTGGACAGCGTTGACTGCAGGGCGGTACGCTAGATCGCCTCGGCTATTGGCGGAGAGTGTGGGAAGGCTCCACGAAAACCTACAGCTGTGCCACCAGACATATACAAATATTTTCGTGCCTACAAACAAAAGGTCGTTACACACACTCAGTCCGGAAGGGACCTTTACACTACTTGCCACTTACTTAGTTGGAAGCGCAGATGTTCTGCTTCCATCGCCGTTGCCCTAACCAACCTGCGATACTGCGGGCGATATGATGCAGTATACCTGATACGACCTGAAGCGAGCAGAGGAGCGGACCGTTTCAACCCCTACATCGAGAGGACTCCAGGGAAGTGGAAGGAGGAATGAAAAGTATTCAGTAATTACGTTATAATCATTCCGTTGCTTTTCAACATATTAACTTTATAATTAATTTCTTTTACTCTTTAATTAATTTTAAATCTATCAATCTAAACTCATACATATATTTAATTAATTTCGTGGTAGTTACTACTCTGTGTGTATAAAATTAACGAACGTGAGGAATGCAGTACACATTCAAAGACAAATCTATGTACTCCTAAATATATTTAAGGTGTATAAACTTGTTTCTAGTGCTTTAATACGGTTTTATCATTTCTCGAATTAATTTAAGTTGGACGTTACAAAGCTGATCTCGAAGTTATACAGATAAGATTTCTTTACACAATCTCAAAATAGTTTAATCTTGATTTCCGAAATTACCGGCAAATAGAGACGTACAACCGTAAAAATTTTCAATATATATATAGTAAACCTATTACTGTATTGTATCTTAGCATTAGTGTCCGAAAAAGAAACAAAATTTCAAAGATCAGTGCCGATGGATACCATACGCCGCGTATGCTGTGAGATATTATGGTATAAAAGCTTATGTGCAAAACTTATTCTGAGGAAAAGACTATATAATATTTTGTCAAATAATTTTGAAATACAATATTAAAGATTTAATATACAAGTTCTTTATTTCACTCTAATCTTATACAATTCACAAACTTTCAATTAATCAACTCAACTTTAATTATCGCTTAATACTGTACTTTCAATTATCGCAATCTAATTACAACACTTTCGCACGTTTATTACTTTCACTTGTTAACACTGCAACGTCTAAGACAAGACTCTTGCTCTGGCGGTGACATCTATTATATTTATACCCTAGAAACTCTCCAGATTAGTCTGGAGTGCTCTATTCGAGAATCCTCTTAACTATTCTATTCAATCTATTCTTGAACCTTCCCGAAGATTCTATCATCGATTCTCCGAACCTGAAGTTGTTTACTCTCCACTGCCAGTAGATGTCACCAGTTTGCTCTTTCTATTGCACGTAACACTGCCCCCACTTAAATTTGTTCGTCCCGGACAACAGGTTGTCCACGGTCTTGATGCTCGTAGTACTGACACAGGCGGTCCAAATGAACAATTTTACGCTTGCCTCTTGTGCCACGCTGAATCCTGTACACCACGTCATTAATTCTAGTTACTACCGAATACGGTCCCTCCTATTGTTGTTGTAGTTTTGGAGAACGTCCCTTATGTCGTTTCGGTTTGTACAGCCAAACAAGATCCCCTTCGTTAAATCCTGCCGAATTAGCACGTAAGTCATAGCGGGTCTTCATCCGATCAGTATTTGCTGCTAATTTCGTTCTAGTGGCCTCGTGCACATCAGCTAATTGTTATTTGAGCTCCGATACGTAGTCTTCTGGTAACTTTTCTTCACCTCTCGGGGTACCAAATTTGAGGTTGCTAGGTAAACGCATCTCCCTTCCGAATATGACCTTAGCTGGGGTTTGTCCGGTAGTGTTATGAATGGCTCATCTATAAACCATTAGGAATATAGGAATATGCCGATCCCAATCGCGTTGATGATAGTCAACTACTTTCTTTAGATGCTCGATCAATGTTCTGTTGAAGCGCTCTACCATGCCATCAGATTGTGGGTGTAGAGTTGTTCTGGTTTTTCTTATTCCCAACATTTTACACATCTCCTGGAAAGTCCGCGATTCGAAGTTCCGTCCTTGGTCCGAATGAAGTTCGTGAGGCACACCAAATCTACTGACCCAATTCGTTATTATTTGTTCCACAACTGTGGTTGCCTCTTGATTAGGCATTGCATAAGCTTCAGGCCAGTTACTGAAATAGTCAATGGCAACTAATATATAACGGTTACCGCCATCCGTTTCAGGAAAAGGTCCAGCGATGTCTACAGCTATCCTTTCAAAGGGGTCTCCGACATTATACTTATGCATTTCTCCTCTGCTTCTGTGTTGCGGTCCTTTGCAAGCAGCACAGACAGTGCATCTGCGGCACCACTCCTCCATATCTTCTCGCATATGTAGCCAATAAAACCTTTCCCGTATTTTGGAAATTGTTTTGTTCACTCCCAAATGTCCTCCAGAGGTTCCACCGTGCATTTCTTCTAGAACATCTTTGACGTTTGATGCTGGCACGACTATCTGCATTCAGAATGATTCGCCGTTAGGTGCTTCCTTCCCATTTGCGTTTTAATATACCACATTCAACATGAAGAGAGTTTCATTGAGCCCAGTAACTTTTCAGCTTCTCGCTCCGTTCCGAAATATCCTTCCAGTCTGGTCTTTCCATGTCTTCTTTCCAAGCGAGAATAGGTGAAATGTCCGGATCTTCTCGTTGTGCTGTTCTCAGGCCCTCGTTGTCCCAACCTGTAGATGGTTCCACGGTTACCAACTGTATAGTTGCTGTTGTTTCTTTTTCTTCCACCCGGGCGCAATGTTTGCATTCAAGTTTGCATGGACGTCGTGAAAGGGCGTCTGCATTTCCATGGATACGACCTCTTCGGTGTTGGATCTCAAAATCATAAGACTGGAGTCGCTCTATCCATCTCGCCACTTGTCCCTCAGGGTTCTTAAACTGCAGAAGCCATTTGAGTGCTGCATGGTCGGTGCGAAGAATGAATTTCTGCCCGTAGAGATAATTATGAAAATGCTCTTTTCTTGTAGCACAATAATTTTTCTCGGACTTTGAAAGTGCTTTGCTATAGTAAGCTACTGGAACTTCTTGACCATTGTCCTCCTGCGAAAGCACTGCACCAATACCTTCATTGCTGGCATCCGTGTCTAATATAAATGTTTTTCCCAGCTTTGGATAGTGAAGTAATGGAGCTTCACAGAGCTGTTGCTTCAAATTTTCAAAACTTTCGTTGCATTTATCCGACCATATGAACGGCCTTTCCTTTTCTGTAAGTTGATGTAGGCTTCTTGCTATATCTGCAAAACTTTTCACGAATCGCCTGTAGTAGGTAGCTAAACCAAGAAAACACCGTAATTGATGTTTGTTCTTTGGAACTGGCCAATTTTTGACGGCTTCTATCTTCTCTGGATCGGTTCTTACTCCTTGTGATGAAACTATGTGCCCTAAATATTTAACTTCATTTTTGAATAGAGCACATTTACTCGCACTGAGCTTCAATTTTGCATCTTTGAGTCTTTGAAGTACGTCCTGTAAGTTGTTTTTATGTTCCTTTAATGTCCTTCTGATTACTATTATGTCATCCAAGTATACAAGACATGTTTTCCAGGTTAAACCACGTAGAACACATTCCATTAGTCGTTCCAATGTGGCTGGAGCATTACCTAACCCTAATGGCATTACTTTGAATTGCCACAAGCCACTGCCAACTGAGAAAGCAGTTTTCTCTCGGTCCTCGGGATGTATTTCCACTTGCCAGTAACCACTCTTTAAATCCAGCGTGGAAAACCATTGCGCTCCGGAAAGGGTATCAAACGTGTCATCAATCCTTGGTAATGGATAGCTATCTTTTCTCGTCACGTTATTTAGTTGGCGGTAGTCTACGAAAAATTGGGTGCTGCCGTCCTTTTTCCTAACCAGAACAACCGGCGATGTCCAAGGGCTGTTAGATTCTTCTATTATACCTTGTTTCTTCATGGAGTTCATCATGTCTGACACTACTGGTTGTTTGACTAATGGCAATCTTCGTGGTGTCTGTCGAATGGGCCTGGAATATCCTGAATCGATCCGATGCTGGACAAGATTTGTTTTACCATAGTCATCATCATTCATTGCAAATAATTCCGAAAATTCATCGATCACCTCTTTGGCATCGTTGTGTTGTTGTTCACTTAAGGTACTGGACGAAAGAAGTTTCTGAACCTGTTGGGTAGTAGCTGGTATAGTTTTTGTCTCCTTGACAATATTACCATTATCCAAATTGACGATTTGGTAAATGGGTTCACAATTTCCAATTATAGCACCTTCTTTTAGTTGTACTTTATTTTCGGATGTGTTAAGAGCTCTGACTGGTATTAATGTGCACCTTCTGCTTTCACTAAAGTCTTGCCAACAATGATGCTCGATGTAACTTTTGTGGGGTTAGGCTCCACCAGATAGAATCGGCAGGTCCCGATGTCATCAGTAAGCTTTGTCCATGCTAGTGTCTCGGAGCATGGCGAAAGAGTAATATTTTCGCAGACCATCGTCCTTACTTTCACAGGATGATCTGCTCCCTCCCCTAGTTTCATAGGAATTTCTATGTTCCCATAATTGAGAATCCGCTCTCCGATATCCAGATTTATTTTGTATGTGGTCATGAAGTCTATTCCAAGAATGCATTCATCCATTATGTCTGAAACCAGGAAAGTGTGAGGAAATAGTAGTTCGCCTAGTTGAACATCTAAAGTTATTTCTCCAAACACCCGTGCTGCTGCTCCAGTTGCTGTTCTTAGTAGATATTTGGTGGTATTATGAAGCCATTTGTTCTTAACAATATCTGCTCTAATAATTGATCTTGAAGCTCCAGTATCGATAGTGACTGCGCAGTCATTTTTTCCTACACTTCCATATATGACAAGACTGCTATTATTTATCTGTAACTGGCCTACTAGAATGATGACTTCGGGGCTGCCGATTCCACCAACCAACTTCTGCCCCACAAAGTTGGTTTTTACTAGTTTTCCGACTGCTCAACAGGAGAGCTGATGCGACTAGTCGCGGCTTGATATCTAGTCTCTCCACGAATAGCTTGTTCCCTGGCTCGACATCTTTGGCATTCTTCTTTCCCTTCTTCTTCAGGTGATTCCAATCGTCGACGTTTTCTGCAGTCTCCTTGAAGGTGCCCTGTTCTATTCCAGCATCGAAGGACACAACGTGAAGGCGTGCTCTGTGATAATTGCACTCTGTTACAAGTACATTCTTCCACTGAAATTTCTCTTACTCGTACTGCACTCCGTGAAGCTTGTCTGGCGGATGCATACGCTAATGCATAGGCTAGTCCTTCTGCTGTTGATTTCTTTCCTGCTAGCCTTAACGCTTGTTGTAAATTTTGATCTGCAATACCGTTCACAAATGCCTCCGTCGCCACTTCATTAAGAAAATCCGCATTCACGCTGGAGTATGAAAGATGCCTACATCTGCCTGCAGTTGTTGTAGTGATTCGCCATGTTTTTGAATCCTGTTGCGCAACTGTAGACGATATACTTGCTGCATGTGTTCATCTCCGTAACGTAATTCTATCGCCTGTGTTAATGAAGAGTAATTACGTTGATTTCCAATCGGTACAGTTTGTAAGAATTCTGACGCAGGGCCTCTAAGTGCTAACACCAGAGCTATAGCTTTGGCTTCATCATTCCATCCATTTACCTCTAAAGCTGCCTCGAATTGTCTCTTGAAGATATGCCACGAATTTTGTCCATCAAATATTGGAGGTTTCATTCTACCTGCACTGGATATTTCAGCTGCTACGTTTAGAGGCTTACGATTCTTTATTCTTTCCAGATCTGCTTTAAAGTTATCAAGCTGTTCCGTGAAATTTTGTTGTACTCCCGACACTTGTTGTCGAACTTCTAACACTTCCTGCTGGATTTCTTCAATCTTCACATTTTGTTCGTCTAATGAACCTTTCAGAAAGTTCTTCTGTTCCTCCAAACAAGTTTCTAGACAATTCTGCAGAGAATTCTTTTGTTCATCCTAACGGGATTCCAGAGAATTCTTTTGTTCCTTAAAAGCATTCTTTTGATCGTGCAGACGGGTTTCCATAGATTTCTTGTGTTCCTCGAGAGAATTCTTTTGTTGCTCGAGAGAATTCTTTTGTTCATCGAGAGAATTCTTTTGTTCCTCAAAACCATTCTTTTGTTCATCAAAACGGGCTTCCATTTTGCTCATTAAAGTACTCAAAAGCTGTTCCATTTTCATCGCAGGCTCTTCTTCAACTTCGATTTCTTCCAAGTTCTCTTCAAAAACAAATGTTTCAGGATCCTTTCCTTCCTCTATCAAAGCTTGTCTGAGTCGCTCGACTAGCACTTTCTTTGCACCTGTCGTTTGTAATGACCGGCTCCTTAGCTCTACTTTCAAATCCGGTGTTCGAAGCTCCTCGACTTTGCGCCCCATTACTTTAGTAATTCACTTATAGTTGAATATAAATTATTTTCCAGAACTATCAAAATTTAACACAATTTCACAAAACTGATCACACTTTGAATTTTTAAGTCAATTGCCACCACTTTATTTCGCGAATTTATTTCACTTCTGACACCAGTTGTTGCGAGCGTGGCTTTTGGTTCGATATTTAAAACACAATATTAAAGATTTAATATACAAGTTCTTTATTTCACTCTAATCTTATACAATTCACAAACTTTCAATTAATCAACTCAACTTTAATTATCGCTTAATACTGTACTTTCAATTATCGCAATCTAATTACAACACTTTCGCACGTTTATTACTTTCGTTTGTTAACACTGCAACGTCTAAGACAAGACTCTTTTCTTGGCGGTGACAACTGTTATATTTATACCCTAGAAATTCTCCAGATTAGTCTGGAGTGTTCTATTCGAGAATCCTCTTAACTATTCTATTCAATCTATTCTTGAACCTTCCCGATGATTCTATCATCGATTCTCCGAACCTGAAGTTTTTTACACTCCATTGCCAGTAGATGTCACCAGTTTGCTCTTTCTATTGCACGTAACACTATTTATGAAATTGTAATAAGAACTTAGCATTAATTTATCCATTCGAGAAAGTTTACGTTGTAAATTCAAATGTCATTGTGAGAATGATTTGTTTTTATGTGCAGTATTAAATAAAATTAGATAATAGTTCTCAGAAAATTGGTACGAAAGTTTTTATTCCATACAATTGACTTTTGCTTAGTGCTGTATCTTAACATCGTTTCTTGAACTAGAAATAGCTAAGAAATCTGTTCATGGACTCAAATGTATCCATGTGATCCATCGCACATTTCTTCACAGATAACGTGTGTTATTACATCTCCTTGACAGCCCCATATATCGCCAATTTACTTCATAAAATTATATTAACAAGCTTATTAACACAGTATGCATGAATACGTTACAAAGAAAAGGAAAACTTACACGATTTTATTGCTGGGATCCACCGACAAGGCGCCTCATTGCATGTTCCGCTTTACTATTATACACAAAAAAATTATTTAAAGTACGAACGTACAATGTGGTGTCAAGGCTCACAAGAACAAATCGCATGAAGTTTATCGACTACCAGTTAGCGCGAATTCTATTATCGCAACGACAAAAATAAGCTACTACTGGGTATCGCAGATCTCAGTAATCCATGGTGATGACTGGATGTCCGATTATATATATATTCTCGATGTAATTTGGATATAAGAAAATGTAGACTTTGTTATTGAACCAGGACTGGATATACCAGTCGCAAAATTGGGTGACTGGATGTCACGATGATAGGTACTTTCGATGTAATTTGGAAGTAAAAATGTAAAATTTATTATTGGCCCAGGGGCCCTATTCTTGAATAACGAAGACAGATTCCGTATTCGTTATACTGTCAAAACCATTCGGAATCGTATTCTTGAAATCCGCATTCGTTATATACCGAACGCAAACCCTTCGTTATTTAACGAGTGGGTTCAACCATTCGTTATCCCAAACGAAGAGTGAATCAGCTGCTACTTTATGGGTGATAATGGGAGATAAAAGATGTGCGAAAATATCATATGCTCAAAAAACTAAACTAATTGAGTTTTTAAAGGAAAACCAGAAACTGAGATTTGGTAAATATGAGAACTCTTTCAGTTCAAAAGATGCCACGGAATTGTGGCAAAATAAAATCAGTATTAATTTCCATACCCGAAGCACAAAATAACTAGAAAAATTTTTTTATGATATTATATTCGAAACAAAGGTAATAGAAAATTTCCAGTCCAGATTTGGCAGGATAAAAATGTGTGGTAAAAGGAAAATCTGCGGCGGCATAAAAAACATTTGCATGGCACTGGTGGAGGTCCTCCTGCAACCTTTTTTTCTATCCAACGTTGAATTAAGGGTGCAGGAATTGATTAACTATTGACGTAATTGATAGTCCATAGATTCTTTAACGATTTCAGGACCAAACAATAATGACAATTCACTGAAGCTTGCCATTTTTTACAAATTATATTTTAAAATATGAAACAGCTGACGATATCCAATTTGTAAATTGACAGATTTAATCTTACCACACTCGTTATGTTGAAATACTTTTTCACCACTTCGACTTTATAACGAAGAGGTTCAAGAATACGAACGGTGTATACGATTCGTTATCAACCATTCGTTATGTAACGAATACGTTAAAACCATTCGTTATTCAAGAATAGGCCCCCAGGACTGGATATACCAGTCGTAAAATTGGGCGACGTCTTGAAGCCACCAAGCAGTTGTTCCGGAATTACATCAGCACTTCTATCTATTAGTAGATGACAATTTTCTAGACTACCTCTTCTAGCTACATACTGAAGAGCTGTGTATCCTAAATTATCTCGATGGTTACCTTGACCTTCCATCTTGTTCGGCTTATCAGGTCTTTTTTCACGATTGCTGAATATATAAAAAACAAATTTTAAGATAAATTATTTAAGATAATTTATTTATTGAAATTCATCTGAATATATCCAACTTTGAGCACGACGCCACAAGGAAATTTGTTATGTAACTACAGGGTTTTCCAATAAGAGGTGTTATTTTGATATTCAAAGAAAAATGCCATTTTTTGAGATAAATGATCGGATCTTTATTTCATTATAAAGAGGAAGGTATGCCGTTAATAATGCAAAATAACATCAGCCAAATGACCACCACGACCACGCCTACAGGACCATATCCTTTTCATGAAATTTTCCATAACCAAATCGCAAAGTGGCTGCCCTATGTCCTCGATAGCCTCACGAATTCCATCTTTGAGGTCTTGAATCGATGCTGGGCTGTTGGCGTAGACCTTCTCTTTCACGTGGCCCCAAAGAAAGAAGTCGCAAGGTGTTGAGTCACAAGATATCGGTGGCCAATTGTGATCACCTCTTCGAGAGATAACACGGTCCAGAAACTTTTCCCATAAAAGATCAATGGTTTCGTTGCTTGTATGGCACGTAGCGCCGTCTTGATGAAAGTAAACGTTGTCCAGATCAATACCATCCAATTCCGGCCTTAAAAAATCATTAATCATCTGTCGATAGATCAATCCATTCACCGTAACTGTTGCTCCAGCCTCATTTTCGAAAAAGTAAGGTTCAATGACCCCGCGGGACCATAAACCGCACCAAACAGTCACACGTTGAGGATAGAGCGGCTTTTCAACAATAACTCTTGGGTTTTCCGAGCCCCAGATGCGACAATTTTGCTTGTTGACGAAGCCATCGAGGTGAAAATGGGCCTCATCACTCAAGATGAGTTTTCGATGGAATTCCGGATCATTTTCATGCATTTCAAGGACCCAATCAGCAAAGACTCGACGTTGTTGATGATCGACCGGCTTGAGTTCTTATGTTAACTGAACTTTATAAGCCTTAAGACCCAAATCTTTATGCAAAATACGGTGTAATGACGTTTGTGGAATGCCTAATTCCAAAGAACGACGAAGAATGGACAAATCTGGGTTTTCTTTAACACTTTCGGCTACAGCAGCAATATTCTCGGCTGTTCTTGAGCGACGTGCATAATTCTTCAGAGTCCCTAGTTGACCTGTAAAGAGAGAGAGAGAGACTAGGCGAGCCTAGACGACCTTCATCCTATATGAGAGGGCTCCGGTACAGTGAAGGAAGAATCAAAACTTTCAAAATTTCATATTTACGTTATAATTCTGATGAAAATAAAAATTTCTTTAAAAGATACTTTTCTTTTGTGTAATTAGGAATGACACCTCTACGTAATGAAAGCGTTTTTAAATTTTTACAAAAGTTGAAGAATTTGAATAATTAAGATAGGAGCTTGTACTTTACAAAACAATATTATTTTACACTTAATCTCTAAATAATTTCCTTCGAAAACTTTACTTTGCAATAATTTAGTGATTGAAGCTGTTATTTCACTCATACTTCAGGCTTACTATGTATATGTATATCTTCCAGTTCAAAACTATACACTTAAATCTAGCTAGAAAAATTGCTTTTTTTTGATAATTTTCCGTTCGGTACTTTCGGTAATGTGTAGTATTCAACAAATTAACTATAGCTAGTTATATACATATAAAGCATTAAATCAAAAAAATTCAAAAAGGTTAGGATTCCAATATACACGTGTAGGTAAGTATATCATGAAATCAGACATATATATGTGCAAGTATAGCTTTAAATTGAGCTATGTAAATATATGAAAAAAATATCAATGACGAAAAAGTTCTACAGTGCAAGTCGCTACAAAAGTCGGAGTATATACATGTCTCAAAGGAAAAGTGCAATATCTCAATAATACTCACAGTTAAAATTCCACGGCCTGATGAAGCGCTTCAGTATCCGCCATCTAGTTAAAAATTACATTAGAATTTAATGCTTCGACTTGCTGTCTGTAGGCTCTATCACAAACTAATTTGTTGAGTTGAAATAATATTGCCGAGCGGCACTTGTATCTACACTTATATCTTGAACGAAATTAAATAAGAAAGTGCGGAACGTAATTATAATAAAAATTAAAATTTAAAACAATTTACAAATTCATTTTATAGTTGATGATTGTACTTTGCAATCCCGTCGAAAGCGCTCTCAACTGAACTGCTTGACTATCTTGTATGCAAACAGCTTCAGTTTCGTTCCACGCTTCAGGCACTTCGCAGTCTCGCAATGTGTGGATGAGTATATCCAAAGTACAAATGCAATCTAAAAGTGGCAAATAGCTAACAGTTGCAGAGATTTGTCTCATTACATCCCGAATCTCCTGTTGGATACGCTTCAACTCCTTATTAGATATTGGTTTCTTCGGATCACCAGAGCTGTTGTCGCCCGGTTCTGTCTGCACTTTAAGACTCCAGAACTTCTTGGGGGTGTGAACGTTTGTAATAATCATAGGTATTTTCTCAAGATGATTTTCAGACAACCATTCTTGAACTTGAGAGAGTACGTTTTTTCAAGAATTCTTCGATTTTACTGTCCTTTAACATTAAAATTGCTAATCCATATTGCTGCGTGTTCACAAAATTCTCAGGAGGATATATTCCCCTTTGAAAAAGTATTGAGTTTATACCATAATTTAAGTATTCCGCCACTTCTGAATTGAAATTCGCTAACCGTGGTTTAAATCTTCCAGCAAGGTAAACTTTTAACACGATCACGAAACTGTTTAAATGCTGGCAAAAGGAATATGATGCCAATGCGTGCGTATTATAATTGAAGGGAAGATTTCTGTTAATATCTTTGGGCGACCAGTCCGAGAAATGTTTTAGTTAAGAGCCCTTGATTTCGATTAGAAGATTCTTTGTTTTCGGAGATCTTATTTCCACACGGATGTTTGAATATTTCTTCGGATACATTCACCACTTTTGTCGTTGCTTCGATGACTAGACATTCAGAGAAGAGTGTCTTCTTTTTCCTTTTCCACACCAACATGTCGCCTTGAGCGTGCGGAAATGCATTTCTTTCGGTCGGGGTGCGTTCATATTTTTTTTTTATGCTTGACGCAGCCGGCCTACACGCTTCAGTAATTCTTGTAGCATATTGCTATATGCAATACGCTACGACCATAACAGGGCAGAGTGGTCTGCGCCACCCGTGGTTCAGACAACGCTGAAAAATGGTCGACTGAGCTAGCCGGTCTTAAACATAGGCCTCATCGCTGCGGGCGCTCAATATGTGTCTCGACCCACGACCCAATGCGTAGTCTTCATCACTCGTGCTATATTACGACGTTGCTCTACTTGACCGATGACGTATCGAGATACATCCCTGAAGTCTCGTCGGTCTTGGATCCGACCTCGACATCCTTCTCAGTGGGGGAATCCAAAGTTACATTGACAAGCTGGTAGCCCAAAAAAATTCAGCCGGTCGATGCCTCTCTGCCCTCCCTCACCGAGATGCTGAGGAAGTCCGGCGATCAGTAACCTAAAGAACTGATCACCAAACTTTCCCGGCGCAACATCTCACCCTGATCTCCGACTGGCGATTGTTCAAGGGTGTGTCTCCAAGGCGTCGTCGAAGTAGTGTCATGCTGACAGCCTTATACAGGAATGGATTCCAACAGGTATATCACCCACCATTGACGGGGCAATAGGAGGGCTTCGCGATATCCTACAGTTTACCAGTGAAGCTGGCTGGATGCCTTCTTAGGGCTACCAGGAATAAACGTGACAGTAGATAGATGACGCTTCTAGAATGGATATCACTGCCTGATGTCTTTGGCGTGATAGACTCCTAAGGGTTTCCCCTGTAGATCCTCAAGCTCGTAGAAGGAGTTTCCTTTCGTGGCTCTGACTCGACATTCGACAAATTTCCGTCCCAGTTTCGCACTAGCCTGCTGTTGAAAGTTGCTTTGGGCAAAATTTCGCCTGCATACCTCTTGACTCACTTTGAAATCGACAGGTTTCGCCCTGAGATTGTAGGCTCTTGAACCCTGTGAAGATGGTATAGGAGCTGCCATGTTCAATCATTTGGTGACCGAAAAGCGTTTGATAAGGAGAGAAACCAGTTGCTTGCTGGAAAGAGCTCCTGAGGGAACTAGCTATCTGGCTCAGCTTCTTATCCCATTCTGTGTGTTTCTTCCGAATATACGCTCTAATCCCTGACAATAGAGACCTGTTTACTCGCTCTGAGGCGTTTGGTTGCTGCGAGTAAGCTGCTGTTCGCAAGTGCTTCACCCCATACTTATCCAGCAATCTGGTAAACTGAGTCGAGGAAAACTGGACTCCATTGTCAGAGACGATCGTTTCCCAGACTCCGAACACGTGGAACACTTCCGTCTCGTTGAATTAGCACACATTGAGTGTAGATGTTTTTCTCATAGGTTTGAGAATTGGAAACTTTGAATAGTGCTCAAGAACTATTAGAATGCAGACGTTTCCTTTCACTGACCGAGGATATGGACCTAGAAAATCGATATACAGCTTTTGCCATGGTCGTTCTGTCACAGACTGGATTCTCATAGGTGGTCTCAGAATAGTATTGGGAGCCTTCGTTTCCTTACACACGTCACAGGCGCCTACGTAGTTTCTGACATCAACTGTCATTCGTGGCCAGTACAAGTGTCTTCTCAGACGTTCCAGTGTTTTCCCTATACCAAGCTAGTGGCGGATCATGAGCTCTCGAAATGACGTCGGCGACAAGCCCTCGTGGAATCCAAAGCTTCCAAGCTTCTTCCTTCTGAATCGGATCACCTGTTCTCGGAACGTCGGAATGTAAACGAAGCCATCCCTGACGCAAAGATCTGGTAGTCTGCCAGAAGTCGTTTTAACCTTATGCCTCAGTTCCTCATATTCCAACGAGTTGAAATATGGCGAACTAAGGTCAACTTCCGGGTCAGGACCTTCGTTGGTGGTCAGGCTGTCACAATGAATACGTGACAGCGCATCAGGGACAACGTTCAGGCTTCCTTTTCTGTGCTCAATAGTGAAGTCGAAACCCTGAAGCTTCAAACTCCACCGAGCAGGTCTACCGCTGAGGTTCTTTTGAGACATCAGCCATTTCAAGCTCGCATGTTCCGTCACTATCTTAAACGGCATGAGTTCTATGAAGGGACGGAACTTCTGTACGTTCAAGATTGCAGCTAAGCATTCTTGCTCTGTGACGGTGTAGTTTCGTTGGGCTGAGTTTAACTTTTTCGAGACATAGGCTATTGGCTTCTCGTGGCCATCGTCATCTAGTTGAATCAGCACCCCACCAATACCTTGTCGGCTCGCATCGCACTGTATAGCGAATGGTTTGGTGAAGTCTGGGCCCACTAGCAACGGAGCAGAAGTAAGTTTTTGCTTTAAAAGATCAAGAGACGTCTGGGCTTCAGGTGTCCATTTGAACTGACTAGGGTTTTTCAAGGTGTCTGTACTGGGGGCAGTCAAGTCAGCATACCATCCCGCCATACCTAGTAGGCGTCGGGCTTGCCGAACAGTTTTAGGTGATGGATAGTCAACTATAGCTGAGATCTTGTCTGGGTCAGTCCTAATTCCTCCTTTCCCGACTATGCAACTCAAGTATTTGGTCTCCTTGATGCAAATTTGCTCTTCTCGACGTTGATAGTGAGGCCAGCTTTCCTTAAACAATCCGCTACACGGGATAGTAGCGTGAGATGAGTGTCGAAGTCTGATGACAGAATTAATAAATCGTCTAGATAGACGAGAACGTTCTCACGAAAATCGAAAGGAATGACTTTATCCATGAGGCGGCACATCGTTTGTGGAGCGTTGCATAGGCCGAATGGCATCACTGTGTACTGATAGAGAGGATGACCAGGTACTGTAAAAGCGGTCTTCACTCTGGAATCAGTGTCTAGTGGGATCTGCCAGAATGCGTCTATCAGGTCCAGGCTCGTTATGTAGTTTGCCGGAGGAAGTCGACTCAGAAGTGCACCTATCTACGGTAGCGGATAGGCATCTTTCTTCGTAACAGAGTTGAACTTCCTGGCGTCAAAACAAAGCCGAACCTTTCCAGGCGTCCTTACCAGAACAACTGTAGAGCTCCAAGGACTCTGGCTCTAATTCGACATCCATCAAACTTTGTACTGCCGGCGATATCGGATAAAAGCGTTGTCAGTGGTAGCTATTACACTTGGATTCACTTCTGCGACTATACCCAGGACATCTGAAGCCAACCCAAATAGACGCCAGAAGTCTATTCCCAGATATAGTGCCTGTGTGAGCCCAGGAACCACGTAAAAACGCACGTTTTGGGTCTTATCACGGAAAGTGACGTCCACGTTCACATGACCATGCACAGTCGTCATGGCACCATTAGCTACTTAGACCTGTGTCCGACACCTCTTCCATTCGACTTCTGCTTCTGCAAGCTTCTCTAGAGCTCCCTGGCCTAGAATACTGACAGTGGCACCACTATCAAGTAATCCAGTCTCAGTCCGCCCGAGCAGCTTTACTTCGGCGTTCGGTCGAATGTCGTCTGGCATCGACACGGAAATCTGGGCCAGTTTTTTTCTTTCTAGTCTCATCCGTCGACAGTATTCCCGCCAACGAACAGTTGATCGTTTCTTTTTGGGTCCACTATCCAGGTCAGGAAACATTATTTCAGCTAACTCTGCCACTGAGGAGAAGATTCGTTCTCTTGCTGCTTTATATTTCTGCAGACGCGTATGATACGGCGTCAGCGGATGTACAACAGGCTCACGCCCACTCGTCATAACAGAGCTTGGTGGCCGTTTTAAAACAGAAATGGCAGGAGGCCAAATCTCCTGCTCAGTAACTTTGTCAGCTAAAGGTGCTGTAGGTGTTATCGGGACATCGAAAATTAAAGACTCTTCCACAGAAGTGTCTAATAATGTCATGGGCTCTCCAGAAATGGAAATGGGAGCTTGAAGATCTGCGGAGAAGTCTATTAAGTTCTCCGTCTCTATCAATTAAGTATTCATACTTGCAGGTATTTTGCTGATATCATCAGAATCACTGAATGATATCAGTGGACAATTCAGGGACTCGTCAATGTGATCTGCTAATGGAGCGGACCTTCCTCCTTGTTCAAAGCTTGAACTGGAGTGTTCGTTGCAGTTGTCGCTCGCGACGTTGACATTGGTCGGAAAGAAGTGGTGGTATTCCCGACCCGTCTCAAGTTTTTCTGTCGACAGTGGCTGCAGTCTGGCTTGAAAATGTTCTTGCGTCCGCATCCATAGCAGAACACAACTTGTTTCTCTTGCCGGCAGTCTTGATAGTAGAGACCCTGCTGATCACAGTGTAATCGTTGTTATTTAAAGTTGAACGTTGCGGGTTACATCCCCCTCTTTCTTCCAAAAAACAACTGTTACATTTATTCAGTTTTTTGTTTTGTTTTTTTAATTATAGTGGATAGTATTATTATAAAAGGGAAACAACCTTAACAAATTTTATATGAACATAACTTTTTATTTAACTAAATACTCTTCACTGGGGTTTACAAAAACAAAAAAAAAAAGCAAAATAATAATACATGTCAGCGTAAAAATTTTATTGTTTAACAGGAGGCAACACCATCCTCTGTCCTCGGCATCGAAACACGCGACATCCATTTGTCAAAGTTCGTACTCTGGTTAGTCCACGGGCTCCCTGGAGCACATATTTCTTGGATTTACCAAACGGTGCTAGTCGCTCCTCAATATTCTCGAACATGTTTTGTTCTGATGATGGCGGCTTCATGCTGTCAACTGGGGGCTGTCCTTTCGTGTGGGTTGGGTTTTCTTTGGTTCCTGCCTTTTTGTTTTTTTTTATTTCTGGCATCTATTTTGCGGCTTGTCGTTCCATCTGTTTTGCTGTAATATTTTCTATTTTTTTGATGATGTCAGCAACTTGGTTTCTCGGTACAAATATGTTGCTCGGCTTTAATGGTTGTGTACGCTTTCGTACACAAGGATTCCGACTGGAGGGTGGAATTAACTTCGCCTTCCGTGGTTCTTCGGTGGTTGAGATGATTATTTCATCCTTTGTGGATGACGGTGCAAAGGTGACACGTCGTGGTGTCGCCATGATTTCTGATTTCTCACTGACTAATTGTGGTTTGTGTATAGTACTTATATATAAACTTTTAGTGTTACCGTGTTCTGGTTCTGATTCATAATATTTTTTTAAATCCTTCACATGGATTATACCGGCCTTTTTACCTTCTTGTGTTACGAGTTTAACTATGACAGGAGAAATTATTTTAGCTACAGTATATGGTCCGGTATATCGTGGCCCTAATTTCGCTGTGTAATTTTTAGCGGTGGATGACAGTATTCGTTCTTTTCGTAGAACTTGTTCTCCCACTTGTGGACACCAATCGCGTCGACGGTTATTATAGTAGCGACGTTGGTCGGTGAATGCTTTATTCAAGTTGATTCGGACGATTTCGTATATTTCCTGTAAAATTTTAGATTTTTCGGTGATTTCGGTTGTAGGAATTTTCTCTCCAAATTCTCCATATAAACTATTCGGTGATATTATTTCTCTACCAAAATTTAAATAGTGTGGGGAATATCCAGTAGACTCATGTTTGCTAGTGTTTATGGCTAGCATTAGTTCGGTATTGAGCAATCATTGTTTTTATCACCCGGTTTGCTCTTTCGGTTGGGTTAGCCTGTGGTGTATATGGCAGTGTAAATCGGTGTTTTATTTTTGAGTCTTTTAGCAGCGTTTTAAGTTTTCTACTTGTATACTGAGTGCCATTATCGGATATTAATACTTCGGGATAACCAAAACGAGAGATTATTCCTTCTCTGAAACCTCGTATTAGTCCAGCGGTGGTGGCTTGTCGGAGAGGCATAAACTCTACCCATTTGGTGAATTTATCCTGGAACACTAGTATTGCGGTGTGACCTTTTGTTGTACGAGGGAGAGGCCCAATGAAGTCTGTGCTAACGATTTCCCATGGTCAATTAGCGGGGAATCCATGCATTAAACCAGCAGTTTTCTGTTGTTCGGCTTTGTAACGTAGACATATGTCACAACTTCGTACATATTTCGCAATATCTCGGAACATTCCAGGCCAGTAATAATATTTAGCAATGCGGGCTATAGTTTTGCTGATTCCAAGATGGCCTGCGGTAGGAATATCATGATTTTCTCGTAATACCCTGTTTCGAAGTGGTTTTGGCACACAAAGCTTCCATGGTACAGTATCTTCGGTGTAAGTTGTAGAATCAAAAAAGCGACGATACATCTCTCCCTTTTCAATTTTATAGTCTGGACACAACTCTGGTTGTTTCTGAATTTCATGAAGTTTGTTTTGATACCATGAACATTCAGATGTTATCTCAATAGATGACAGTAAAGTGAATAGAGAGGTTTGTGACTCTGTATTCCTTAATGGTTGACGTGACAGTGCGTCAGCTACTACATTTAATTTTCCTCTTCGGTACTTGACATCAAAGTCGTAAGACTGAACTTCGATAGCCCATCTTGCGAGTCGGCCAGACGGATTTTCAAGCGAATGTAGCCCGCTTGATGGTCGGTGATGACTATAAATTTATAGCCTTCTAAATACGGTCTCATTTTCCTGATGCCCCATACAACGGCTAGAACATTCTTTCTCTGTCACGGAATACTTTTTTTCGGCGTTATTTTACATACGGCTAGCATAGGCAATAACATGTTCTGCGCCATCTAGTTCTTGACAGAGTACGGCTCCTAGTCCTTCTTGGCTAGCATCAGTTTGCAGTATAAATGGCTGTGTAAAGTCTGGGCAGGCTAGAATTGGCGACTCGGTTAATTTTTGTTTTAATACTTCAAAAGCATGTTGTTGCTCTGGTCCCCAGTTCCATTTATGTTTTTTCTGCAGTAGTTTAGTTATTGGTGCTACTGTGGTAGAAAAGGATGGCACAAATCTTCGGTACCATGACGCAATACCCAAAAATTGTCTCACTTCTTTGACAGTTGTCGGCGCGGAAAGTGTACTTATGGCTTCAACTTTTGACGGGTCGGTATGTATACCTTGTGAACTGACAACATGTCCCAGATATCGGATCTTTTCTTTCAGAAAATCACATTTGTCGGGATTAATCTTTAGATTGGCGGCTATGAGTCGGTCAAACACTTCTCGTAATTTTTCCAAATGTTCCTCCAAAGTACGGCATCTAGATATGCAAAAGCATATGGTTCCATTTCTGGACCGATTACTTGGTCTAGAGCTCGCTGATATGTAGAGGATGCGGAATGAAGTCCAAATGGCATAACTTTCCATTGAAACAAACCTCGACCGGGAATGGTAAATGCTGTATATGGTCGGCATTCTACTGTCAGTGGGATTTGCCAGTATCCTTGTTTTAAGTCAAGTGTCGAGATGTATTTTGCACCTCTCAATTTATCCAGTATATGGTTGATTTGAGGTAACGGATAGGCGTCTTTAACGGAATTTTCATTAATTTGTCGGTAGTCAATACATAACCTCTATCCGCCCTGTTTTTTACGTATTAGTACAATGGGTGAACTGTATGGACTTTTTGACGGTTCTATCTGGTCTTCGGCAAGTAGTTCATCAATTTGCAAGTTGATAATTTCTTGCATAGCGGGGTTACGAGGAAAGTAGGGTTGTTTTATCGGCCGGTCATGTTTCATTTGGATATCGTGCTGTGTTATCGGAGTGGGTCCGGAGATTTTGGCAAATTTTTGAATTTGAGTGGACAGGAATTCGGTTATTTGGTTTTCCTGTATGTTCTCTATCTCGTCGGGTATTACCACTGTACATGTTGCTGGTTCGGATATTTCCTACTCAATATTCATGATTCCTGGTGAAATTTCCAGGTTCCAATTTTTACTGATATGTCAGCTTTTCGAAGAAAGTCTACACCCAGTATGATGGTTTCGGCTAGATTTGGCATATAGTAGAATAAATGTGACATTTTATGATTATTCCATTGTGTGTCCACCATATATGACTGGTGGATTTTAAATTCACTACTATTCGCCATTCCAGTTCTCAAAGAACATGATATCGGAGGAATATTATGTAATTCCAGAAGAGTTTTGACTTCATTACCAATAAATGATTTTGCAGCTCCAGTATCTATGAGTGCTATACACGGTGTTTCAAATATTGACATTGTAATGAAGTATCGGTCGTCCTCATAGTGTACGTCTATCATGGTTGCATCGGGTAGACTGGTTTTTAAGGCATCTGATTCTGGTTCTGGGATACTCGGCTGCCTTGTCTCTCCGGTATCCCTTGGTCTTTTAACGGTCTGTTCATGTTTTGGCCATGACAGTCTCTAGTTAACACACCTAGTTTTCCACATTGTGAACAAAATATTTTTGCCGGATTTTGACATTCGTGCCTACGATGTCCCAGTTGTCCACATCTCCAACAGCTCTCTCGCCTTATATGTGAAACGTTTATTGGCAAGGCTGGGGTGTTTTGTGGTGGTCTACTTATCTGACGGATAGGTGATGTTTCGGTATTGCGGGTTTTTTGTTGAACTTGGATATATTCATACTCTTCTGCGAGTTGAATAAGTTCAGACAGTTTACGGAAATCTTTCCTTCGGATGTATAGGCGGTACTCTGGTAACATATTTTCATAAATTCTTTCAAGTTTCTCTTCGGTTGACACGTGATATAATCTTTGGCCCTTTCTCTAGGTTTCTGTAATCTATTTCGGATCTCATCGGCTAGTTTGATACTGAAACGTGGCGGCAGGAAAAATAGTTTGAAGTCACTTATGAATTCATCCCATGTTGTCCATTGTTTTCGGTTGTTACGATACCATGCTAGTGCTGTCTTTGTCAGCAGCTCGGGTAATGTATTTAACATTCGGTCGGTTGGTATACTGTAACATTGTGCCATTTCCTCAATTCTCTCGAGGAAATTTAACGGATCTTGACCTTGGTCAAATCTCACATTCCATTTTCTGACTTTATCCATAATGTCAGCGTCTGAAAGTGGTCGGTCTTGGATTTCTATCGGGTACGGAATATTTTGAATATTTGGTATATTGTTACAAGATGTCTCCTTGTCGGTAACACTCAGACGTGTTGGCGGTATATTCGGCTGCAGTCTTTGCTAATCGGTTTGTGTTTCGGTTGTATTGATAATCGAAGTTATCAATATATCGGTCTGTGTTTCGGATGTATTTGTAATCGGAGGTGTCATTTTATTGGCCTTAGTTTCGGTTGACACAATTTTTAACTGATTTTGTTCCTCCTCTTGAAGAGCCTGTTCACGTTTTACACTGTCTGCAAGACGTTTTCGCAGTTCATCCACGGTTCCCTTTGTGTTTAAACTCCTACGGTTTAACTCAGTCACTAAGTCTTCCTTTTTCAACTGGTAGACGGCACTGACGGTGATTTCACTTTGGTCGGTCATTTTTAATGTACACGGATATAGTTTTAACACATAGATATTTATTTTGTTAACGAGTATTGTTTATTTTTTACACTGGTATTTATTGTATACACTGGTATTTATTGTATACACTGGTATCTATCTTCTTCTCGGTCTGGTTTCTGGATATGTATATACGGTGTGACTACTCTACTTCATTCACTGACGTTTCCTCAGTGGCAGAAAAGAGAGTCCCTGCTCGGGCGCCATTTGTAATCGTTGTTATTTAAAGTTGAACGTTGCGGGTTAGCTCTGGAGTTACGCCGGGGTCAATGCGTTCAACGACGAGGAAGAAGAAGAAATAAATACCAAGTTTTGACGTTTTAGAGGTGAACACTTATTTAATGTGATACTGAACAAATATTTTTATTTCACAATAAAGAATTAAATATTTTTATATGACTGTATTGTTTTTGTATTTATACAAACTTAATTCTAATGCACAAGCTATGTTTACCCTTTTTCCATAAGGTAAACTTGTCACTTTATTGTCTATGACAATTCAAAATCTTAATACTATACACTTTGAATATTTTTATCTTTTCCCACTGGGTATTATATAAAACTATCAAATTATTGTCTGTGTCACTTACACAACCTTATAATTTTAACTAATACACTTTATTAATAGCCTTTTTGTCAGAAGGTTTTACAAACTTAACCTAATACACTTTTCGTTTGTGATACTACACAATTTTAACTAACACACACTTTAACCTTTTGTCCATAAGGTGTTTAACTTAACACATACTTTAACTTTTTGTCCATAAGGCGTTTAACTTAACACATACTTTAACCTTTTGTCCAGAAGGCGTTTAACTTAACACATACTTTAACATTTTGTCCATAAGGCGTTTAACACTCTTAATTCTAATACACATTTATTTTGAGGTTGTTTTCACAAAATTTCCCTTTTTTTTCTTGGTTGTATCTTCTGCAGTTTACTTCTTTTATTTACAGTAAATATATAACTAGCTACAGGAAGACGGATAATCTCAAATGCGGACAATCTCACATTCGGTTGGAAATAGGTTTTCCAAATACAGAGGAAGACGGGTAATCTCAAATGCGGACAATCTCACATTCGGTCGGAAATAGGTTTTCTAAATACAGAGGAAGACGGGTAAACTCAAATGCGGACAATCTCACATTCGGTCGGAAATAGGTTTTCTAAATACAGAGGAAGACGGGTAATCTCAAATGCGGACAATCTCACATTCGGTCGGAAATAGGTTTTCTAAATATGGAGGAAGACGGGTAATCTCAAATGCGGACAATCTCACATTCGGTCGGAAATAGGTTTTCTAAATACAGAGGAAGACGGGTAGTCTCAAATGCGGACAATCTCACATTCGGTCGGAAATAAGCAATTCTAACTACAGGATTTGTTAGGTAATCTCAAATGCGGATAAACTCACATTCGGTAGGAATTTGAGTCGATTACTTCTTCGCAGCTTAAGTTCAGTAAAGTACCTTAGCCAGTCGAAGCTTGATGATCGACTGACTTATCCACGCCATCAGCTCGCCTTTTATAGACCGAAAAGTGTTACCGTTCTTATGATTCCATGTGACGATTGACATCTCAGGCATCCTGAGTTACCATCAATCATGGAACGTCAAGAGGGTTTGTTTATATCGGAGCATTTAAGTGATTTACTTCAGCGGACACAAATCAATCAGTCAATCGGGTTAAGCACTACTTGCTATTATACGGCATGCATTAACGGGTATTTAAGAATTTAAATTCTAATTTGTAACTTCGTTACAACAGTTCCAGCATACTATAGTGTTTTTTTCTGCAATGCTTGACACGTCACCTAAGCTGTTGTCACTGCCTGGTGTTACTGACAATTCAGGGTTCAAGGTCTGGAAATCGTCGATTTCGTGTACTCGTTGGTTCTGCGTGGCTTGGATACGAGTAACAAGCGATCTTAGCTATCCTATCGTATCGGTGGGATGTAAGCATATTTTCTCCTGAATCTCAGGCAATAAATTCGATTTGCCAATCTCCAGGAACTCTTGGTCTGGCATGGCGTTCTGCAACTGATCACGCAGCAACCCTAAATGATGGTGGTACATGGCGAACAGTTCACCAGGCTTTTGCTTTCTAGACATCAGCTGTAAGCGGATCTTTAGATCGTCCTTGGGCACTCCCCATTCGATTAACAATCCCGTTTTGATGAATTCCCAAGTTGGAAAGGGGTTACGTCTTAGTATTGACCAGTACCAGTCTTTCGATGATCCTGTCAGTAACGTAAGCATGTTTCTCACAAGAAGGTCAAAATCTCCTTCTAGAGCGGAGTGCGTGAGCGCTTCGACTTTAAAAATGAATTCATCGACAGAGAGCTCGGAGTTATTGCCGTTATATGTCAGGTTCCATCTTCTGATAGGACTGATCGTCGCTGTCCTATATTTGCAGGGTGACGAATATGTGGAGGTGGTTGAGGTGGGACAAAGTTAGGTCTAGGCTGACCAGTAGGCTGACCAGAATGCTGACCAAAGGGCTGACCAAAAGGCTGACCAGAAGCTGATGATGGTCTCTGAAACGATTGTCTCCTCAGATTGGGGAAATCGTTCGATGGTCTTGGATTACCCATGGACGGAGGAGGTCGTAGGAAATCCATTGACGGCAGTGCTGCTGCTACTTGTTATCTGATGCTATCTACTAAATCAGTCCGCAAGACATTGAGGCTTTGTTCGAGACCTTCACGTACTAGATCTTGCATTTGTATGCGCTAGCCTGCCATCACCGCATCCGTAGCTGCTGACGGGGGTCCTTGAAATGTACGCACTGGACTGTCTTGTTGTGAGTTGGGGTTTATAAATGTCCTTGAATGCAGATCGGGCATTTCCGGTGAGAATGATCGTCGATTCGGTGGTGGTAAGTTGAAGGTAGGCAAGTCAAAGGCCGGCAATTAATCATACTTGGTAGACTTCGCGGGCTTCACCTTTTTCGGTCTTTTTGGGATGGCACCCGTGTAATCAGTGAGGTCCTGTGGCGTGAGGCGGCGTCTACAGTTAGGGCAACTGGAATGTTCGCCTATCCAAGTCTGTATACATGCCTCATGGCAAACATGTCCACACACGGTCATGACAGGCTTCCGTTCGGCTGACCAGCTCGTATCTCTGCAGATAGTGCATGGCTCAGGCAACATTGTCACACCGTTTGTCGCAGGAGGTGTTGTCCGTACTGTAGCCATAATAAGTTCAGACGTAATTCGAGATTAAAATTTCAAGAAAAATTGAAAGTTTGGAAGAGATAACAGGCTCTTCACAACGTGAGGATGACGAAATACTGAGTTAAAAATTTGGGTTGGGACTATATACTAAAATAAAAATTTTTCCCAAACGTTCGGAGAAGTTTAAAAAAAAAATTCAGAAAACTCAAAGGTTCGACAAATTTCCAAAAAGTTCAATTAAACGTTTCAAAAAAACAAGTTCTTATCAGAAACATACGATTTCTCCTTCACTTTCCGGAGCTAACCATCAACATAAAAGTCTTCAGGTCGCTCTCTCTCCTTACATGTGTGCATGAAAAATGTCTGAGTCCTCACAGAAATCTGGGAAGAAGCTAGAAACTGAAAATGATACTAGAGATTCTTCAGCCAGGCAGTTAGTAGTATGCCAACACCTGATTACTGAAGGTCTCCAGCATCACTTCCATCCTCCAACAACTCCTTCCTTCCTCTTCACCTGATTGTCATGTCCAGCTAACCTTCCAACTGGGCAGGGTCATGAATCTGGTCAACTAATTAGCTGAAAGCCAAAAAGCCATCGCACAGATTCACAACTCTGTCCAGCCAGTTGGCCGACAGAGACATGTCTCCGTGAGAGCTCATTCAAAAAGAGTGTGTGAGGCCACCTACCATTTCCATGACAGAAAGCCAGCGGGAAAGATCAATTTAAAAAAAATCAAATAATTCAAAACTTTCAAAAACTAAAACGTTACGTTACTTTAATCATCCAAATCAAAAATTTCAAAATCTCAAAACGTTACTCTACTTTCAAAACTTTAAAAACTTTACGTTACTTTACAAAGTTCTATTAACAAAACAATCAAACCTCAGGTCCACATGTGTTCTCCACTAGATATGAGACTACCGAGTCAGACGATTTAGCTACAAACCAAATGTCCATATCTCAAGTAGCCTCAGTCCCTAGTGTCAAACACATTTGAACTCCGACGTTGACTGAGGTGGCCCCACGTTGGGCGCCATTTTTGTTATGGAACTATGTTTAGTGATTCGCTTGGGACGTAAAGTCAGACAGATCATTCGACGGGCAGCGTTGACTGCAGGGCGGCACGCTAGTTCGCCTCAGCTATTGGTGGAGAGTGTGGGGAGGTTCCACAAAAAAACCTGCCGCTGCCGTCAGCCATAATCAAAAAAATTTCGTGCCTATCAACACAAAAGCCGGACCACATTCGGTCCTGAAGGGACCCTTACGTCACTTACCTGTACACCATCGAAGGCGCAGATGTTCTGCCTTCTTTGCCTGCCCCATCCTCCCATCTGACTCTGAGGGGCATAATTCTTCAGAGTCCCTAGTTGACCTGTAAAGAGAGAGAGAGAGAGACTAGGCGAGCCTAGACGACCTTCATCCTATATGAGAGGGCTCCGGGACAGTGAAGGAAGAATCAAAACTTTCAAATTTTCATATTTACGTTATAATTCTGATGAAAATAAAAATTTCTTTAAAAGATACTTTTCTTTTGTGTAATTAGGAATGACACCTCTACGTAATAAAAGCGTTTTTAAATTCTTACAAAAGTTGAAGAATTTGAATAATTAAGATAGGAGCTTGTACTTTACAAAACAATATTATTTTACACTTAATCTCTAAATAATTTCCTTCGAAAACTTTACTTTGCAATAATTTAGTGATTGAAGCTGTTATTTCACTCATACTTCAGGCTTACTATGTATATGTATATCTTCCAGTTCAAAACTATACACTTAAATCTAGCTAGAAAAATTGCTTTTTTTTTGATAATTTTCCGTTCGGTACTTTCGGTAATGTGTAGTATTCAACAAATTAACTATAGCTAACTATATAAAGCATTAAATCAAAAAAATTCAAAAAGGTCAGGATTCCAATATACACGTGTAGGTAAGTATATCATGAAATCAGACATATATATGTGCAAGTATAGCTTTAAATTGAAACTATGTAAGTAATGAAAAAAATATCAATGACGAAAAAGTTCTACAGTGCAAGTCGCTACAAAAGTCGGAGTATATATGTACATGTGTCAAAGGAAAGTGCAATATATCAATAATACTCACAGTTAAAATTCCACGGCCTGATGAAGCGCTTCAGCATCCCCCATCTAGTTAAAAATTAAATTAGAATTTAATGCTTCGACTTGCTGTCTGTAGGCTCTATCACAAACTAATTTGTTGAGTTGAAATAATATTGCCTAGCGGCACTTGTATCTACACTTATATCTTGAACGAAATTAAATAAGAAAGTGCGGAACGTAATTATAATAAAAATTAAAATTTAAAACAATTTACAAATTCATTTTATAGTTGGCGACTATATCTACTTTGTGCAATCCCGTCGAAAACGCTCTCAACTGAACTGCTTGACTATTTTATATGAAAACAGCTTCAGTTTCGTTCCACGC
Source organism: Dioctria rufipes (assembly GCA_963924295.1). Lineage (NCBI taxonomy): Eukaryota > Metazoa > Arthropoda > Insecta > Diptera > Asilidae > Dioctria > Dioctria rufipes. The sequence continues at coordinate 152,295,041 of OZ002743.1, read as the reverse complement.
TTCAGACACTTCGCAGTCTCGCAATGTGTGGATGAGTATATCCAAAGTACAAATGCAATCTAAAAGTGGCAAATAGCTAACAGTTGCAGAGATTTGTCTCATTTAAAATCCCACCACTCCAGAACTTCTTGGGGGTGTGAACGTTTGTAATAATCATAATTATTTTCTCAAGAAGATTTTCAGACAATCATTATTGAACTTGAGAGAGTACGTTTTTTCAAGAATTCTTCGATTTTACTGTCCTTTAACATTAAAATTGCTAATCCATATTGCTGCGTGTTCACAAAATTCTCAGGAGGATACATTCCCCTTTGAAAAAGTATTGAGTTTATACCATACACCTTCTGAATTGAAATTCGCTAACCGTGGCACAGTATATCCATACAGTAGAACAGCTCTGTCAAAACTGTCACATGAATAGGATGCTTCTATAATGTGACTATACTTTCTCTTTCAACATTTTTGCCTAACACACTAGACAATTTTTAATACAAAGACTCCTATCTAAATCTAAAGTGGAACAAAGAGAACTTAAGGCATGCACAAACTTGTACTAGAGGAAAAAGGGCAAAATAACAAGGAAATAAGCTAATAACAATCTGTTCCACTTCCCATGCCATTCGGCTTGGTTCTACTCTCAAATTGTCACAAACCTTATTACAGCCATTTTGTATATATGACACTGGCCATGGCATCTTTATGAACGTACACCACTTTGCAGTCAAACAGATGTTCAGTTTATGGAACAATACATTTGTAAGTAGATTTTCGAAATGTGTACTTACATTAAACTAATATTTCTTCCCGTAGATTGTGCAACTAGCTATACCGTTCGCCTATTATTTCCGTATCATACTTAATAGTTCCCTCTTATGGGAGAAATTTTGAGGTTTTTTTTTTTGTAATTAAAATTTTAAAATTAACTTTTCAGTAGTTTGTTCTAAGCTGGTCTACTGTATGTATACTGTGACCGTGGTTTAAATCTTCCAGTAAGGTAAACTTTTAACACGATCACGAAACTGTTTAAATGCTGGCAAAAGGAATATGATGCCAATGCGTGCGTATTATAATTGAAGGGAAGATTTCTGTTAATAACTTTGGGTGACCAGTCCGAGAAATCTTTTAGTTAAGAGCTCTTGATTTCGATTAGAAGATTCTTTGTTGTCGGAGATCTTATTTCCACACGGATGTTTGAATATTTCTTCGGATACGTTCACCACTTTTGTCGTTGCTTCGATGACTTGACATTCAAAGAAGTGTCTTCTTCTTCCTTTTGAACACCAAAATGTCGTCTTGAGCGTGCGGAAATGCATTTCTTTCGGTCGGGGTGCGTTCATGTTTTTTTTTATGCTTGACGCAGCCGGCCTACACGGTTCAGTAATTCTTGTAGCATATTTCTATATGCAATACGCTACGACCATAACAAATTCGTGATTTTATACACAATGCACTTTTGCTACGTCTTTACACGAGCGCAAGTTGTTATGGAACTATGTAGAGTGACTACTTTCAGACGTTAAGTCCCGACTGCCAGCATGAGCTGACAGAACACTCGACGGACAGCGTTGGCTGCAGGGCGGCACGCTAGTTCGCCTCAACTATTGGCAGAGAGTGTGGGGGGTTCCACAAAAGACCTGCCGACGCCGTCAGCCATAATCAAAAAAATTCGTGCCTACCTAACACAAAAAGCCGGCACCCACTCGGTCCTAAAGGGACCCTTACGTCACTTACCTGTATTTTGGTGGAAGGCGTAGATGTTTTACCTTCCTTTGCCGGCCCCATCCTCCCATTTGACTTTGGGGGGCACAATTGTCCAAAGTCGCTTATTGACCTATAAAGAGAGAGAGAGAGAGAGAGATGTTATGGTCGTAGCGTTCTGCCTATAGCAGCATGCTACACGGAGAACTACTGCAGCACGGATGCCGGCCGGCTGCCATATCGACAGTCCGCACACACCCTAGCGCGGGGAATTAATACCTGGCGCTGACAGAGAAGAAGAAGAAATCTTTTCTGTGACAGAAACCTACAACGAGGGAACAAAGATTATTAACCGGATAAAATTCTATAGGCATCGGACAGGAAAACAGAAATGTAAGTAAATTCAGCATATCTTTCATTTTTAATAACGAATTATTGGTAATTACTAGCCATATTAACTTCGTGACATTTTCAAATGAACCGGATCAGGATTCTGCATTTCTGGGCGAGTTGAAACTGGAGTGCTTTGCGTTAAGGATAAGGGGCTAATCGTTCCTATAAAAGAGCAAGCACCAACACTGGAAGCTGGAAATAAAAACAACGCAATCAAAATACGGAAGTTCTCTTATTGCAGAACCCCGATCAGGTACACAAATATTCTTATCACCTGGATAGTGAGGTTCCCTTAGCTAATAATATATATTATCATTATATTATATTATCGAAGTAAGTCTAGTGATTTGTTTAAGGATGAGGACGCGTTTGTCCCAAGATAAATTTCTGTCATCGTGTAGTAGACCACAGCTATAATAAACTCCGTTTCTATTACGTAATGTTAAGATGAGCCGTCATGGCGTTCCAGTTATTATTATCGTACTGCTATACGTACATATATAGAAAATGTTGCGTTGCGTCGAGCGTGCATAGATTCTATATTTTTCATAGTCTTAAGTGAGTTTTTTTAATTGGAATAATTTAATTAGAAGACGGAGGAAAGACTAAGTGAAATAGCATTATAAAAGAATAATAACTAAGGCACGAAGTAGAAAAAAAAAATTGAATTGATAGTACTAAGACTAACCTGGAAACAGGACCGTCGGCACCAAGCAGTTATAGTTTGTAAACCTCATTAAGAGCGCTTTCGGAATGAATTTTAACTTAGTATATTACTGTAAGTTTTTGTACTGATGCCAGGCATAAGTTGTGACAGATTGGTGCATAGGGCCCAGGAAGAGATAGGACTTAGTTTATCTATAGCGGGAAATCCTGTATAGGATGTCATGATCAAACGACTGATCACAGAATAACATTAAGTTAAGATAAGAATTTCAACTTACACATGTGAATATCTTACACCCGTCAGACAGTAAGTCACTTTTTTTGGAGAAAATAATCAGAAAAATAGGATTTAATTAAAAAAATAAGGATAGCAGGTTATATGCTAAATAGGTTATGCTATTTTTGAACTAAAATTTAATGAAAAAGAAATAATGGAGAAATTTGGTAGTACCAAAGTAAAGGAATCAGTGCCGGGCAACCTAGATCGAAAAGATAATTTTAATATGTAAAAGTTTTTGTTTTTCCTATACAGGTGCTTACCGGATGCTGGAGCGCTTCAACATGTCGGGGAAGTTTATGGCCGTGAGTACTCGTTGTTTTTCTAATGATTCAAAAACATTTTTTTTATAAGACACATTTCATCCTTTGCCTCTGGGTTGCTTTTCATTGTTATTTTTTTTTTCCACTTATACTAACTTAACTAGGATAGTCAATAATATTATCTCATGTTAGCCGGCAAATTGTTGTCACTAGGGTAATCAAGGTTTTTAATTAAGCGTAAGTCGAAGTTCAAATTGTGAAGTGCACGAGGCACTGTAACTCATAAATACTAACTGTAATGGATTCATGTCAATATAGTTAATCGTTTTCTCAATGGAGCCGTGAAATTTTTTGTTCTTTCTCCTTCACTCTCCCTGAGTCCTCCTCGAGCTAATGGTTGATTAAGGTCTACTCCTTCGCTAAACTTTCTTCCAGGTCATCAACACTAGGGACACTGCAAATGATCCGCCCTCAGTGTCATTGGGTGGTTGGGGCAAGGCAGTGAAGGCAGAACATCTGCGCCTTCACCAGGGCAAAGGTAAGTGGTGTAAAGGTCCCTTCTGGACTGAGTGTGTTCGACGGCCTTTGAATGTAGGCACGAAATTTTTGATTATGGCTGACGGCAGCGGCAGGTTTTTCGTGGAACCTCCCCACACTCTCCGCCAATAGCCGAGGCGAGCTAGCGTGCCGCCCTGCAGTCAACGCTGTCCGTCGAGTGATCTGTCAGCTCAGGCTGGCAGTCTGGACTTCACGTCCAAGCCAATCACTCTTCATAATTCCATAACAAAATGGCGCCCAACGAGGGGCCACCTCAGTTAGACTTCGGTGGTCTAAATATAAATTTTACTGGGGACTGAGACTTTGAGAGAGATGATCATCTGGTGTCTGGTAGTTGATTGACCTCAAGTCTCACATCCAGTAGAAGTTATAGGTGGACCTGAGTCTAATTGGTTTTGTTGAAATTTTTTTTTTGTAAAGTAACGTAATATTTTGAAAGTTTTATTGGAAGTCTTTGATATTTTGAATTTTTTGATTAAAGTAAAGTAAAGTTTTTTAATGAAAGTTTTTGAAAGTTGAAGTTCAGCTTTAGGTTTGACTTCGGTCAAGCCTCAAGCCTGAACAGTTTGTTGAATTTTTTTTTTGTTGAAATTTTTTGAATTTTGTTGATTTTTTTTAATTGATCTTTCCCGCTGGCCTTCTGCTATGGAAATGGTAGGTGGCCTCACAACAATTTTCGTTGATGTTCTCACGGAAGCGTGTCTTCGCTGGCCAACTGGCTGGACAGAGTCATGAGTCTGTGAGATGACTTTTTGGCAATTTGCTAACTAGTTGACCAGATTCACGGCTCTGCCCAGCTGGAAGATTAGTTAGACATGGCAATCGACCGAGGAGGAAGGAAGGAATTGTTGAAGGATGGAAGTGATGCTGGAGACCTTCAGTAATCAGGAGCTGGCATACTGCTAACTGCCTGGCTGAAGAATCTCTAGCAGCACTCTCAGTCTTTGACATCTCTAACCCGACTTCTCTGAGATTTCGGTGAGAACACAAACATTTTTCATGATTGGAGAGAGTGGACCTGAGACACCTTAGTGTTGGGAGTTAGCTTCGGGAGGTGAGGGAGAAATTGTATGATCTTTGTTAAAGGATTTTTTTTTTGAAACGCTTGAACTGTTTTCGTGATCTTTTGGATCCTTAGTAATTTTCAGATTTTTTTTTTTGAAGATTTCTATTCGACGAGGCTGTTAACGCTTCTCGACATTGGTTTTTGTCTTGGAATTCATTCTTTACGCTGTCTCGATTTGAGAAGCCTTAATTAACTTTTCGAATCCTTGTTTTTCTAATTTTTTTAATTTCTTCGAACGTTTGGGAAAACTTTTGTCTGAATTTGAGTATCTCGCCCAAAGCCTTCGACTTTAAAATAGTATTTAGCCATCATCACATTGGAAAGAGCGTGTCTCTTCCAAACGTGCAACTTCTAGAATTTTTTTGGGATAACCATCCTAAACCCTGATTTGACAATTTTTACTTGACTTACGTCTAAATTCATTATGGCTACAGTGAGGACACCACCTCCAGCGACAAACGGTATGACAATGCTGCCTGAACCATGTTCTATCTGCCGGGACGCAAGCTGGTCAATAGATCGGAAGCCGGTCATGACTGTATGCGAGCACATTTTCCACCAGGCATGCCTGCAGCATTGGATAGGTGAACATTCTAGTTGTCCTAACTGCCGTCGTCACATTACGCAACAGGACTTCAGTGAATATTCTGGTGCAATCCCAAAGAGACCGAAGAAGGTGAAGCCCGCGAAATCGACAAGGCGCGACTCATTGCCAACCTTTGATTTGCCTAACTTTGACTTACCACCTTCGAATCGACGATCCTTGTCTCCAGGAATGCCTGACTTACATTCAAGGACTTTTGTAAACCCGAGTCCTCGACGTGATACTCCAGCGCGTACAGCTCAAGACCACAATACCTCAGCTGCTACGGATGCGCTGATAGCAGGCTTGAGCATAAAGATGGAAGACCTAATAAACCGAGGTCTCCAGCAGGGTTTAAATGTTTTGCGGTCTGAGTTAGGAAACGATATCAGACAGCAAGTGGCAGCAGCAAGGCCGCCAGTTGACTTCGCAAGACCTCCTTCGTCCAGAAGTAATCAGAGGCCGTCAAATGATTTCCCTAACAGGGGAAGACAATCATTTAGGAGACCATCATCACCTTCTGGTCAACCTTTTGGTCAACCTTTTGGTCAACCTTTTGGTCAGCCTACAAATCAGTCCAGACCGAACTTTATACCACCTCAACAACCTCAACCCCCTCCACCACCAATGCGTGTTCCTGCTAATGTAGGATACCGACGATCAGGCAGTCCAATCAGGAGATGGAACCTGACATATAACGGGAATAACTCGGACCTCTCTGTCGACGAGTTCATCTTCAGAGTCGAAGCGCTCACGCACTCCGCTCTTGAAGGAGATTTTGGATTACTAGTCAGAAATATGCTTACGCTATTGACAGGACCAGCGAAGGACTGGTATTGGTCAGTACTAAGGCAAAATCCATTTCCAACTTGGGACGTCATCAAGATGGGATTGTATAACGAATGGGGGACGCCTAAAGATGATCTGAAGACTAGATTCCAACTGATGTCTAGAAAACAAAAGCCTGGTGAACTGTTCGCAATGTACCACCACCATTTGGGGTTGCTGCGCGATCAGCTACAGAATGCTATGCCAGACCAAGAATTTCTGGAGATTGTCAAATCGAATCTCTTGCCGGAGATTCAAGAAAAAATCTGTCTGCATCCTACTGATACGATAGGACAGCTGAGATCGCTGGTCACGCGTATCATCCAAGCTATGCAGACACGCATTGCGACAGCTGGCGGCTGGAACCTTTACCGGAACCAACGGGTGCACGAAGTCGACCATTTTCCAACTTTAGACCCTGAACTGGCATTAGCGACAGGCAATGACAACAGCCTAGGGGATATAGCTAGTATTTCGGCAAAAAACCCTATCACATGCTGGAACTGTGATCAGTCCGGTCACTTTTATCAAGATTGTAGACAAGAGAGACAAATTGTGTTCTGCTATGGATGCGGGCGCAAGAATGTTTTCAAGCCCGATTGCCGCTACTGCAGACAGAAAAACGAGAGACGGGCCGGGAATACCAACACCTCTTTCCGACCAGCGTCGACGTCGCAAGCAGCAACGACAACGAACTCTCCAGTTCAAGCTCTGAACAAGGAGGAAAGTCCGCTCCAGTAGCAGACACTCATGATAACTCCCTATTATGTCCTCTGATATCATTCAGTGACTCTGGTGATATCAGAAAAACTTCGGATTGTACGATTACTTCATTGGCAGAGGCGGAGAACTTAATAGATTTCTCCGCAGACCTTCAAGCTCCCATTTCCACTTCTGGGGAGCCCATGACCTTATTAGACACTTCTTTAGAAGAGTCTTTAATCTTCGATGTCCCATTGACACCTATCGCACGTGTAGCCCACAAAGTTACTGAGCAGGAGATTTGGCCTCCTGTCATTTCTGTTTTAAAACGGCCACCAAGCTCTGATATGACGAGTGGGCGTGAGCCAGTTTTATATCCGCTGACGCCGTATCATACGCGTCTGCAGAAATATAACGCAGCAAGAGACCGAATCTTCTCCTCAGTAGCGGAGTTAGCTGACATTATGTTTCCTGACCGGGATATGCGACCGAAAAAGAAACGATCAACCGTTCGTTGGCGGGAATACTGTCGACGGATAAAACAAGAAAGGAAAAAATTGGCACAGATTTCCGTGTCGATGCCAGACGACATTCGACCGTACGCCGAAGTAAAGCTGCTCGGGCGAACTGAGAATGGATTACTTGATAGTGGTGCCACTGTCAGTATCCTAGGCCAGGGAGCTCTAGAGAAGCTTGTGGAAGCAGATGTCGAATGGAAGAGGTATCGAACACAGGTCCAAGTAGCAAATGGTGCCATGACGACTGTTCATGGTCATGTGAACTTGGACGTCACTTTCCGTGGTAAGACCCATAACGTGCGTTTTTACGTGGTTCCTGGGCTCACACAGGCACTATATCTGGGAATAGACTTCTGGCGTCTATTTGGGTTGGCTCCAGATGTCCTGGGTATAGTCGCAGAAGTGAATCCAAGTGGGATAGCTACCTCTGACACCGACTGCCACGTCCTTTCTAGTTTCGATCAGCAACGCTTGGAAGCCACAAAACAGCTTTTCTCCTCTTTCGCCTCTTTAGGCCTTGGGAAAACATCATTGGTCACTCACAAGATTGAAACGAATGACGCCGCCCCGATAAAACAGCGCTTTTATCCGATTTCGCCGGCAGTACAAAGTTTAATGGATGCTGAATTAGAGCGAATGCTATCGCTGGGTGTGATAGAGGAGAGCCAGAGTCCTTGGAGCTCTCCAGTTGTTCTGGTAAGGAAGCCTGGAAAGGTCCGGCTTTGTTTTGACGCCAGGAAGGTCAACTCTGTTACGAAGAAGGATGCCTATCCGCTACCGCAGATAGACGCACTTCTTAGTCGACTTCCTCCGGCAAATTACATAACGAGCCTGGACCTGAAAGACGCATTCTGGCAGATCCCATTGAACGCTGATTCCAGAGAGAAGACCGCTTTCACAGTACCTGGTCATCCTCTCTATCAGTACACGGTGATGCCATTCGGCCTATGCAATGCTCCACAAACTATGTGCCGCCTCATGGATAAAGTCATTCCTTTCGATCTTCGTGAGAACGTTCTCGTCTATCTAGACGATTTATTAATTCTGTCTTCAGACTTCGATACTCATCTCACGCTGCTAGCCCGTGTAGCGGATTGTTTGAGGAAAGCTGGCCTCACTATCAACGTCGAGAAGAGTAAGTTCTGCATTAAAGAGACTAAATACTTGGGATTCATTGTAGGAAAGGGAGGTATGAGAACTGACCCTGACAAAATTTCAGACATAGTTGACTATCCGTCACCTAAAACTGTTCGGTAAGCTCGACGCCTACTAGGTATGGCGGGATGGTATAGACGGTTCATCCCGAACTATGCTGATTTGACTGCCTCCATTACAGACACTTTGAAAAACCCCAGTCAGTTCAAATGGACGCCTGAAGCCCAGACGTCTCTTGATCTTTTAAAGAAAAAACTTACTTCTGCTCCGTTGCTAGTGAGTCCGGACTTCACCAAACCGTTCGTTATGCAGTGCGATGCGAGCCAACAAGGTATTGGAGGAGTGCTGCTTCAACTAGATGACGATGGCCACGAGAAGCCAATAGCCTACGTCTCGAAAAAGTTGAACTCAGCACAAAGAAATTACACCGTCACAGAGCAAGAATGTTTAGCTGCACTCTTGAACGTGCAGAAGTTCCGGCCCTTCATAGAACTTATGCCGTTTAAGATAGTGACTGATCATGCGAGCTTGAAATGGCTGATGTCCCAAAAGGACCTCAGTGGTAGACTTGCACGGTGGAGTTTGAAGCTTCAGGGCTTCGACTTCACAATTGAGCACAGAAAAGGAAGCCTGAACATCGTCCCTGATGCGCTGTCACGCATTCATTGTGACAGCCTGAACACAAACGCAGATCCTGGCCCGGAACTTGACCTTAGTTCGCCATATTTCAACTCGTTGGAATATGAGGAACTGAGGCATAAAGTTAAAACGACTTCTGGCAAACTACCAGATCTTTGCGTCAGGGATGACTTCGTTTATATCCGGACTGTTCCGAGAACAGGCGATCCTATTCAGGAAGAAGAAGCCTGGAAGCTTTGGATTCCACGAGGGCTTGTCAACGACGTCATTTCGAGGGCTCATGATCCGCCACTAGCTTCACACGGAGGTATAGGGAAAACCCTGGAACGTCTGCGAAGACATCTGTACTGGCCACGAATGACAGTTGATGTCAGAAACTACGTAGGCGCCTGTGACGTGTGTAAAGAAACGAAGGCTCCTAATACTATTTTACGACCACCTATAAGAGTCCAGTCTGAGACAGAACGACCATGGCAAAAGCTGTACATTGATTTTCTAGGTCGATATCCTCGGTCAGTAAGAGGAAACGTCTGCATCTTAATAGTTCTTGACCACTTTTCTAAATTTCCACTTCTCAAACCTATGAGAAAAGCATCTACGCTCAATGTATGCCAATTCATTGAGACTGAAGTGTTTCACGTGTTCGGAGTCCCGTAAATGATCGTCTCGGACAATGGAGTCCAGTTTTGCTCGACTCAGTTCACCAGATTACTGGAAAAATATGGGGTGAAGCACATGCGAACGGCCGTTCACTCGCCCCAAGCAAACGCCTCAGAGCGAGTAAATAAGTCTCTATTGTCGGGGATTAGAGCATATATCAAGAAGGAACACACGAGATGGGATGAGAAACTAAGCCATGCAGCTAGTTCCCTCAGGAGCTCTTTACATCAAGCTACTGGTTTCTCTCCCTATCGAACACTCTTCGGTCAACAAATGATTGAACATGGCAGCTCCTATCCCATCTTGAGGAGCCTTGGAACTCTTAATGAGCCATTGAGAGTGGACGCAGAAGACAAAATGAGATAGATCCGTGCGAGAGTGCAGGAAAACTTACAACACGCATTCGAGCAGGGTTCACGAGCCTACAATCTCAGGGCGAAACCTGTCGAGTTCAAAGTTGGTCAAGAGGTGTTTAGACGGAATTTTGCCCAAAGCAATTTCCAGCAGCAGACCAGTGCAAAACTGGGACCGAAATTTGTCAAATGTCGAGTCAGAGCCAAGAAAGGAAATTCCCTATACGAGCTTGAGGATCTGCGGGGAAAACTGTTAGGTGTCTATCACTCTAAAGACATCAAGCAGTGATCATCATTATGAAAACATCGTCGATACTTATTGTCGTTTATTCCTGGTAGCCCTAAGAAGGCATCCAGCCAGCTTAACTGGTAAACTATAGGATGTCGCGAAGCTCTCCTATTGCCCCGTCAATGGTGGGTGATATACCTGTTGAAAGTCAATCTCATCATAGCACCTCTACCGCTTATGAGTAGATAACTTTTTATAGTCCCTTCCGGATTGGCCTCATTAGGAGGAAAATTTTTCCTTGTCTGTCCAGCTGCAACATTTCGTTAATCGTCAGACATAGTAGTACTAGATCTATTCCTGGTAGCCCTAAGAAGGCATCCAGCCAGCTTAACTGGTAAACTATAGGATATCACGAAGCCGTCCTATTGCCCCGTCAATGGTGGGTGATATACCTGTTGGAATCCATTCCCATATTCGGCTGTCAACATGTCACTACTTCGACGACGCCTTGGAGACACACCCTTGAACAATCGCCAGTCTGAGATCAGGGTGAGATATTGCGCCGGGAAAGCCTAGTGATCAGTTCTTTGGGTTGCTGATCGCAAAGCTTCCTCAGCATTTCGGTGAAGGAGGGCAGAGAGGCATCGACGGTCTGGATTCTTTAGGTTACCAGCTTGTCGATGTACCTTTGACTTCCCACACGGAGAAGGATGTCGAAGTCTGATCGAAGACTGACGAGACTTCAGGAATGTGTCCTCGACGCGTTATCGGAAGTAGAGTCCGAGTGATGAGGAAAGCATTGGGTCGTGGGTCGAGACACACATTGAGCGCCCGCAGTGATGAGGCCTATGTTTAAGACCGGCTAGCTCAGTCGACCATTTTTCAGCGTTGTCTGAACCACGGGTGGTCTAGACCACTCTGCCTATAGCAGCATGCTACACGGAGAACTACTGCAGCACGGATGCCGGCCGGCTGCCATATCGACAGTCCGCACACACCCTAGCGCGGGGAATTAATACCTGGCGTTGACAGAGAAGAAGAAGAAATCTTTTCTGTGACAGAAACCTACAACGAGGGAACAAAGATTATTAACCGGATAAAATTCTATAGGCATCGGACAGGAAAACAGAAATGTAAGTAAATTCAGCATATCTTTCATTCTTAATAACGAATTATTGGTAATTACTAGCCATATTAACTTCGTGACATTTTCAAATGAACCGGATCAGGATTCTGCATTTCTGGGCGAGTTGAAACTGGAGTGCTTTGCGTTAAGGATAAGGGGCTAATCGGTCCTATAAAAGAGCAAGCACCAACACTGGAAGCTGGAAATAAAAACAACGCAATCAAAATACGGAAGTTCTCTTATTGCAGAACCCCGATCAGGTACACAAATATTCTTATCACCTGGATAGTGAGGTTCCCTTAGCTAATAATATATATTATCATTATATTATATATTATATTATCGAAGTAAGTCTAGTGATTTGTTTAAGGATGAGGACGCGTTTGTCCCAAGATAAATTTCTGTCATCGTGTAGTAGACCACAGCTATAATAAACTCCGTTTCTATTACGTAATGTTAAGATGAGCCGTCATGGAGTTCCAGTTATTATTATCGTACTGCTATACGTACATATATAGAAAATGTTGCGTTGCGTCGAGCGTGCATAGATTCTATATTTTTCATAGTCTTAAGTGAGTTTTTTTAATTGGAATAATTTAATTAGAAGACGGAGGAAAGACTAAGTGAAATAGCATTATAAAAGAATAATAACTAAGGCACGAAGTAGAAAAAAAAAATTGAATTGATAGTACTAAGACTAACCTGGAAACAGGACCGTCGGCACCAAGCAGTTATAGTTTGTAAACCTCATTAAGAGCGCTTTCGGAATGAATTTTAACTTAGTATATTACTGTAAGTTTTTGTACTGATGCCAGGCATAAGTTGTGACAGATTGGTGCATAGGGCCCAGGAAGGGATAGGACTTAGTTTATCTATAGCGGGAAATCCTGTATAGGATGTCATGATCAAACGACTGATCACAGAATAACATTAAGTTAAGATAAGAATTTCAACTTACACATGTGAATATCTTACACCCGTCAGACAGTAAGTCACTTTTTTTGGAGAAAATAATCAGAAAAATAGGATTTAATTAAAAAAATAAGGATAGCAGGTTATATGCTAAATAGGTTATGCTATTTTTGAACTAAAATTTAATGAAAAAGAAATAATGGAGAAATTTGGTAGTACCAAAGTAAAGGAATCAGTGCCGGGCAACCTAGATCGAAAAGATAATTTTAATATGTAAAAGTTTTTGTTTTTCCTATACAGGTGCTTACCGGATGCTGGAGCGCTTCAACATGTCGGGGAAGTTTATGGCCGTGAGTACTCGTTGTTTTTCTAATGATTCAAAAAAATTTTTCTTATAAGACACATTTCATCCTTTGCCTCTGGGTTGCTTTTCATTGTTATTTTTTTTTCCACTTATACTAATTTAACTAGGATAGTCAATAATATTATCTCATGTTAGCCGGCAAATTGTTGTCACTAGGGTAATCAAGGTTTTTAATTAAGCGTAAGTCGAAGTTCAAATTGTGAAGTGCACGAGGCACTGTAACTCATAAATACTAACTGTAATGGATTCATGTCAATATAGTTAATCGTTTTCTCAATGGAGCCGTGAAATTTTTTGTTCTTTCTCCTTCACTCTCCCTGAGTCCTCCTCGAGCTAATGGTTGATTAAGGTCTACTCCTTCGCTAAACTTTCTTCCAGGTCATCAACACTAGGGACACTGCAAATGATCTGCCCTCAGTGTCATTGGGTGGTTGGGGCAAGGCAGTGAAGGCAGAACATCTGCGCCTTCACCAGGGCAAAGGTAAGTGGTGTAAAGGTCCCTTCTGGACTGAGTGTGTTCGACGGCCTTTGAATGTAGGCACGAAATTTTTGATTATGGCTGACGGCAGCGGCAGGTTTTTCGTGGAACCTCCCCACACTCTCCGCCAATAGCCGAGGCGAGCTAGCGTGCCGCCCTGCAGTCAACGCTGTCCGTCGAGTGATCTGTCAGCTCAGGCTGGCAGTCTGGACTTCACGTCCAAGCCAATCACTCTTCATAATTCCATAACAGAGACTAGACGAGCCTAGACGACCTCCACCTTATGTGCGAGGGCCTCTGGGATAGTGAAGGAAGAAATTAATTCGAAAATCAGCACGTCATAATCGTTACAACAGAAACTCCCTTTATTATAAGCTTAACTTATGAACAAGCTACAGACATATTTTGAAATGAAAAAAAAACTGCAGCTGTAAAATTTAGTAAAAAGGGTAAGATTATCTCCCTATGAATTCTATGGTATGTTAGAGGTAAGTATATACATATCTAGTATAATTACATGGGAAAACCAATTGCGAGCTTTCCTTTAAATCTCATATGAGATCGAACTTAAAAAAAAAAACGATAGAGGTTAGCATTTTACATTAAGCTTTCTTAGGCGCAGATTCAATTCATTCAAAATTTCCTATACATTAAGATCAACTTTACTCTAAATAATACGCCTCTAGGCATTGACTGACCTAATTCTATTATTTGAAGTTTGCTGGAATCATCACGCCCAATGGGGTCGATGTCGTTGATAAAAAAACAAAGAAAAAACCCGATTCCCCGATCTATTAATTCTAGTAGGTGAAGTCCTATGTATTCAGACTAATTAGGCAATCAAAACTCTGTGTCAACCGAGTATTCTTAAAGTGTTTTAAAAAAAAATCTACATTATGTACTTAACGAAGTTTCACCCCTACTGATTGTGTATGTCAAACTAAAATTTCTTCTCAAAATAGTAGGAAGTCTCACTTTATGTAATTAAATAAATTTCAATAGTGCTGCATGTAGTATATGCTAAACAAAAATTTTCTCCTTAAAGTATTAAGACGTATACTTTATATAGTTAAATAAATTTCAATAGTACTATATGTCTACAGTAAACGAAAATTTTCTCCTTAAAGTATTAAGAAGTATACTTTAGGTACTTAAATAAACTTCAATAGTACTGCATGTATATGCTAAACAAAAATTTTCTCCTTAAAGTATTAAGAAGTATACTTTAGCTACTTAAATAAACTTCAATAGTACTGCATGTATATGCTAAACAAAAATTTTCTCCTTAAAGTATTAAGACGTATACTTTATGTAGTTAAATAAACTTCAATAGTACTGCATGTATATGCTAAACAAACATTTTAAAGTGCCGAGAAGTACACGTTATATATTCAAACAAATTTGCAAAAAGAGAAGATCAAAAAGGAACACTTACGTGGAGTTAAAGCTGTGGATCCATCGTAGAGGCGCCTCCAGGACGTTCCAATATACCACTGGACTCTAATTCAAAATTTAAGATTAACATTGACGTAAATGCGTACTTCGTAGGCCCACACAGTTGTTAGAATTTAAATTTACTTATAACCTGTATATCGCTTCTTTGCATCTTAAGATAGGAACTTAGCTGCTATCCGGTTGAACAGATCTAACACAAACTGAGCGCGAGAGATAATCTTTCAGTATAATTAAGTAAGACCGCATAAATCCTAGGATCCTATTAGACGTTTTCCGTTCGCCATACAAAACACATATCGACATCAGACAGATTGCTTCAATTTCGGGTGCTGTTGATAAGCTTTCCTAGTTAAAACATATAAATACTGCCACAGGTACTTTTTGTTCACGGTGACGTTAAAACTCTTGACCACATTCCCGACGATATTTAATTCCATTTAAACCCTAATAAAAGAGAGTTTCTGGAATGTCTTCCGTTTCGACAGGATGTGTTCTAACTAAAAACTTATCAGGAGGTGTGATCTCTTACTGGGAATTTTATGTCCGAAAGTAAAGGTGTACATGTCTCCGACCACTGGGCGTTCTGTGATGGGGTGAGCTTGCTATTGTCGAATTTCCCCCTTTATATATATATATTGAGTACCGCACCTTTCTTTTTGGTGGTAACTGAGATATATATATACGAGATGTGCGACTAATGTGCTTTACACTCATTAATTCCCGCGTCATTCTCCTTTGATTTCGGCTAGAAAATTCTTCGGGTGTCTGCTGAAAAATGCGCGAGTTACAAAAACTAATTAGTTTGGTTGAAAATATAACCGTATAGGAATTAAAAATTATCCGAAATCTACTTACAAATTTTATTTACACACGGATGTTTAACTATTTTCCTTTGCTTCGATCTTGACATTCAGAAAAGGGTGTCTTCTTCTTCCTTTCTGTCACGTCACCATGTCACCTGAGCGTGAGGAAGTGCATTTTTCTCGGTCGGGTGCGTTCAGTTTTTCCGCTGTAGTCGACAGCAGGCCGGACATACTCGCTCCAGTAATTTTCAGTGTAGCATATTGCTATATGCAATACGCTGCGACCATAGCAAAGTTTTATGACAAGCACAAGACAGATGTGTATAGTGCTGGGCGATGTTTATTGATGTTTTGAAAACATCGATGTTTGGGCTCTCGATGTTCGATATTTCTACATCGATGTCGACACACTAAAACATCGACGTACATCGATGTTATCCTTTCGATGGTAGGGAATTCCATACGTCTTTCCGCAAAGGAATGAAACCAAGAAAGGAATAAATGCATAATGTAAAAAGCAAATCAAATTCCAAAAAATTTATCTAGATTTGAAAAAAGAAACACGTACTTCAATA
The DNA here is from genome assembly GCA_963924295.1 of Dioctria rufipes. Taxonomy (NCBI): domain Eukaryota; kingdom Metazoa; phylum Arthropoda; class Insecta; order Diptera; family Asilidae; genus Dioctria; species Dioctria rufipes. The sequence goes on along the minus strand of OZ002743.1, from coordinate 152,278,740 downwards.
AAATTTTTGTGGTAAAACGGAAAGAGACGTAGTGAAGTGATTGTTCATTTCATTTTCAAAGCATCGTTACAATTGATAATCATTAGTTCTTAGAATGATTTGGGCTGGGGGCAGAAAACATTGTTCGGTGGAACCAATCAGAATTCATTCTTTTAAATGGGAGGAAACAGAGTGCCCTTAACGTAAATACATCAAACTGCTGCCACTGAGAGCGATACAGGCTTGTTTCTTATTTTAGTTAAGAAAATGTCTGCCTGCAAGCTCGTTTTCAGGCTCAATAAAGTTCAATTTATGGGCTAATCACATCCGCCTAATAAATGAAAAACAACAGAAGCATCGGAAGGTAGTTCGAAACGTAGGCAATCGAAAATACCGTTTTTTTTTAAGCGCTCCTTTGAAGCCGTTTCATATAAATCCTTTGGAATGGTGGCAGCGACACCAACTTATAGGTATATCTTGACTTATCACGTCTTATAGCAAAAATTTTGTCCATTGCGGCTACTTCTGTGCCAACCGAACGTTTTTTCGCTAAGCTAGACGAGACTATAACTCAAAAGAAAAACAGTTTGCAAGGAAAACGTCTTTGCCAGTTATGATTTCTTTAGTCTATAGATAAGAAGTTTTCGGACCTGTGATTTTTCATTTTTATTTAATTCATTTATGCGTTATTTTTAGAAAACTTTTCCTTTAAAATTGATAATGAATGAAGTACTTGTTTTATTTTTATTAAGTTATAAATAAATACGACAGCAACAAAAATTCTAAACTGAAAAACATAGCATTTTTTCTATGATGTGTTTAAAATTCATTAACATCGATGTGATATGACTGATATTATCGCCACATCGATGCTTGTTGGGCGATGTCAACATCGATGCTGAACATCGATGTTCCGTTCCGATGTCCCAGCACTAGATGTGCCATGTATATAGAAGAAATAGATGTGTACCCTCTTCTTCTTCTTTCTGTCCGTCGGTCTATAGCCCGTCTTTCTTCGCCGTTCATGTGGCTATGGGTAGGCCGTATGCGCGCAACTCATCTCAGTGTAGCATATTGCTACATGCAGTATGCTACGACCATAACACTCCGGCAGAGTGAGAGGAGAAAGCAAGAGACTCTACCGTGCCATCACGTCATAAAAATGCTTTATTTTAATAATGATGTCGAGTAAGATTTTATATATAGATATAGCGAGAAACAAATTCAATAAAGTCTAAATCCTTTTTGCTACATTTCTAATAGTAATATAAAGCAACATTATATATATATATATATGTAGTGAGAAAGGAATTTAATAAGGACTAACTGATTGCACTACATTCATTCTAATAGTAATATAAAGCAACATTTTATATATATATACATATATGTAGGTAGAAAAGAATTTAATAAGGACTAACTGAGTTCACTACATTCATTCTAATAGTACTATAAAGTAACATTATATATATATATGTGTATAGTGAGAAATGTGTAATGTTACGGATTATGACTAAATTTTCTGATAAAACTGATCTCATTTGGACCCTAATAGAAGAGATTGACTTATCCTAGTTGACTTATAATTTCATCTTTTTCATAGTTTTTAGTTTCAAACACAATATATATATGATGTGTAATTAATATGCTCTTCACCAGTTAATTTAAACTGTTTCGACAAGATGTGCTCAAGTTAAAAATTGTCAGACGTTCTGTTGAATTATAATTCCAAATTTTTGTTTGGTTTTTTGTCTCAAAATCAATATATATACATTCGATGCGTAATTAATGTATTCTTCAATAATTGATTTAAACTGTTGCGGCTCTTTTTCTTTTTATCAGCTCGCGATATTTTATTAAATGAATTTCAAATTTATGTCGGCTCTGTAAATGATTTAGGGGATAATCTGCAACGCAAACAATCACGCCAAACAATATTTTGAAATTATAGACGGAAACTTTGCAGACCTTTGCATACAAGTGTAATTTTACAGAGGCGTTCTAGCCAGCATAGTGAAAACTGTTTCAGACTTAATGGATACCCAATGAGCGCTCCGCTCTTAATATGCCTTTCAACGTAAGTTTCTGAATAAAGGAAGATTCAATATGCTTATGGTGGTTACGGTCCATACTCTGAGAATAATCTTCAGACTAGGCCGCTCTACGATCTGACAGATGAAGTCCTTTTTGAAGGAGAACAGAAAATACGTTATGTAATTTAAATAAGTGTACGTAATGATCTATTTAATGGTGTGTACATAACCTGGAAAGCGCATTATCAAGAAGAATTTTACTTTTTAAACCGGCAACTTAAGTCAGTTTAATGTGCATATAGCTTGTTGCAACTCTTCAGTGCGCAAAGCTAACCTGGTGAAAGTAAAATATCTGTTATCTCTTTGCAAATTGGAATGTCGAAGATCACAAAATAAGCACATAAAGTTATTGATAAACATCATTTATTACAAAGCTACAAACTCACAATGAGATTTAAACTTGTATAAGAATTACATAGGTTTTTTTTAAAAATCCTAAATATAAAATGGCAGCTACATGTTCCAAAGTCAATTGTCTCTATAAAACATTAAGGAATAATAATAATAATAGTAAGCCTTAAGTTAAAAATTCGGCCGAAAAAAACTTAAAAAAATAAAAACATTGCTCAACAGAATTGCATCGTCTACTAACATAAATAGTTGAGTGCTAATCGAAGATCAAAATCGTCCAGTTCTTGATGGTGTCGAACAACAAATCATGCTAACATCTTCATCCATTATTGAAGCACAATTTTCCTTAATTGCAATATTTGCTTTTAATTCTCGAAATTTCATCTCATCTTGCGTATTCGTCATATCATTAAAACCACTGTCAGTCCGGTAGAATACTGAACGTTCAGTTTCGACTTTTAAATTGACTACATTATCTCCATTTGAAGCAGACTTCTTTAATTGTGGCTGTGAAGACCTTACATCTGCGATTAATTGTTCTATATTATTTTGCTGATCTTCTTCATCATCAGATAAATGACAAGAAAATGATTGCGAAAGATTTTTTCTACTTGCCGATCGACGCTTTCGTACTGGTGTGTCTGGATGTTGGGATGAATTTGACGAGCTAGTACTCTTCACTGAAAGCTGACTGACTTGCATATCGTCATCTTCGAAATTATTATATGAATTATTGAACATATCAGCTTCGGAAAATGATTTTGATTTTACTACACCGTTAATTGTAGATTTTATTGAGCCGCAATTCGCAGCAATTCGACTTACCCGACTACTGAAACTTACATCAACAGACATGTTAGCCGGTGAGGTACTGTCCTTTTTTATCAATAATTCATCAGGTGTTGATCTATGTAATGAGCTATTAGAAGCTCTCGGTATAGTAATAGATTCCATAGTTTTTTCATATTTGATTGGATAATTCGTTGATGAAAACGGAGATGACTCGACGTATGATTCGAGCTTTCTTTCATTATTCACATTCTTTGAAGCTAGCTGTTTGGGTGAATCAAGCTTTGATATTGGTGATAGTGAACCGAATGAGCTCTTATTGAAGGAACTTCCAGAATTGTGTGTGATTAATTTATCAGTCTCCTGAAATGTATTAATTTTTGTATTTTTCATCATTTCTTTACAACTTTATTTCTATTTAAATATCACGTAAATCTTATTAATGTTACACCTTGTCTTATCGGCGCAATAAATTCATTGTAACATGTCTGTGGAAACAGGTGAATAAGTTGGATGATAATAAAAATAGTGTTTATTTCAGCGTGCATTGTAACATGTCTGTGGAAACAGGTGGAGTAAGTTGGATGAATATAAAAATAGTGCTTATTTCAGCGTGCATTTGCTGATAAAAAAGTGACTACGACATTCAGAGAAGTTGGAAGAATATGATCTTCGTATACGAATGCTTATAAATAATTGTATAAGTGGTAAATGCGGATGCCAAAAGTACGGTGTATTCACATGTCCCATAAACTTTTATACAGAAACGAAGAGATAACATTAAAAGCTTTTTTTGTATGCGTCTAATTCAAAATCTCTCAATTAATTTTTAAAAGTATTATTTATTTATTCAGTTATCATAAAAATTGTATTCTTCAGATAGCTTTCCTCCAGTATAACTTTACAGATTGACACGTGCCATTTTCGGCATCACGACTAGTCTATTTCTACTGAGTGCAAACAAAATATTTATCTGAAGAGAAGACGCACAAAAAGTGAGCGAGGATAGAAGAAAGTTTTTATATGACGCAATTTGTGACAATAGTGTCAGATATGGGCCAAAGAAAATACATCGAGATGCAAATGTCATTGCGAAAATGAAATATAACCAATAGTAACCTATGAAACTAGACTGAACCAAAAGCTTCTATATTTACAAAAGGTTTTTCGAATGCTTTCACTTACTATACCGGCTGTCAACTTAGATTCAGTAACAATATTGTTAAGGTTATCAACACATATCAAACGATTAAAACTAAATCTACTAAAGATAATTGCAAAGATTGCCCATCCTTTTGGTATTCTATTGTGAATTCTTTCCAATCACTCTGGCGTTTAAGGATTGGATAGGACAAGGATGAGTATGGAGCACTTGTTGTGAAGATGTGATCATGTTAAAATGCAAGCTTGAATGTTTATAAACCAGTGGCTTACGTAAAACCATAAATAAAAAGAAAAATCGCATTGTTCCAATAAAGAAAAACGGTATAAATAATAATTATCGTCAATAAATTACAACTCAATTGCAGCATTAGTGTACTAAGCTCAACATTTGAGATATATAAAATTAAATTTTCCTTTAGTTTGCAATAACAAGTCGTCAGCAATGAATTAATAAAGACAATAAAAAGAGTAGCAACCATAATTAAACAATTGAATCAAAGAAATATAAGCTTTACCGAAAAGGTGGAAGGAGACATTGTCCAGGGATCAAAAATCCATCTTATTTTATCACGAAAGATATAAATTACTGAATTATTAACAATTGTTAGGAAGACTGAAGGTCAAAACACAGTGCTAGCTTACCGTTTGATAGCTTCGGCGTAGTGAACTTTAGTTTAACATAGTGTGTTCCTGACTTTTATCTATATCTATCTTTGTTCTAGATTTCTATAATCCCGGCATTTTAAGCTATAAATTAATTCCCCATCTCGCATCAAACTAATCAACTTTTCTTGAGAAGAACTTCCTTGCTGCCTGTAAACACCGAAATCATGCTACCAAATATACCAATATATATATAATGAGATGGAGTAGAAACTAGATCTACCTCAGCGTTTACTCAGTGCAGTGGGCGTAGCCGACTTCACCATTAGACCTTACATAACTTCTTCTCATGTATTCTACAGGAACTGTCAAGCTTCGGCAGAGCTCGCTCTCGTACTGAGTTTCGCCTTGAAGAAATTGGTATATTGTACAAGCGCTGAGGGATAAATTGCTGCGAGCTGTTTACTTGCTCCACCAAGCGATAATGTCCCATCGACTTCAGCACTTGAAGAGAATTGTTACGAGTGACGATGTACATAATATGTAGGTACTCCGATTGCTGAATCGCACCCGTTATATTTTCTACTACTTCAAAAACATAAAAGTATACCTTCAGAATTAATAAATTTGATTCCAATATTAAATAGGGCGAAGTATAGTATCAGTAATGCTCATCTGATAATTTTGCCTAAATCATCCTATATTACGCTTCCGCGCCTTTCTAAGATTTCCAGACGCTTCAGAGCAATATCCGAGATGTTCCCAATATGGGCTGATCATCGTTCCGTGGAGCAAAGGGCAATCGGACAACAAATCGCACTTCCTTGTCCCGCAAGTGGGTTTCGCGAAAATGCTTTTCGTAAAGATCATCTTCAGTAGATATTGGATCAGCATCTGTGAGTTCTTCAATCTACCAAAATTTTCGGAGCTGTTCGCAGTCTTGTACCTGATTAGACATGTTGACTACAATATTGTATGAAGATATTCTGGATGAGGGAACGGATTCCTCAGTAAAGATTTCCCCCAGAAAAATCTAACCTAAGGATATCTTTTGGGCTGTTGGGGTGCCCGGTGGTCCGTGTATCAATTCACCCTAAATGATTTTGCAGTAAACTTCTTCACCAAGAATTACATCTATTCTACCCGGTTTGTTGAAGTGAGGGTCCGCCAGCTCAAGTCTCTCAATATGGCACCATTCCAAGCTGGAAACATTTTTTTGTGGTAAAAGATGGGTGAGGGTGGACAAAACAATAGCATTTATTTCTAAGCTAGGTTCTTTCCATGGCTATTCCATGGCTTTTAGCTAAACAATTGTAAAAAAATGAGTAGAAACAAATTCTGACCGCATAGGTAAGGTCATTTTCTCAAATTTAGGGCATTGTCTGAGAAACGATTGTACATCTGCAAGGGTTGGGAGTTCATCAGATTCATCTTGTTTCTGCTCCCACAACTGTCGTGTTTCTGAAGGCAATCGTTCCACTAGTAACTAATTTGCAATAGGGTCCCAATTAGATACCTCCACGTGAAGGTTCTGGAGAGAAGCTAGACATTCCTTAAAGGAATCGAATAACTTGCGAATTAATGTACTACTTTCTATGTGAACGTGTGTCAACGACATTAACTTTTTTTAAATATTGTTAACAAGGGCACATTTATTTTGAAATCTATCACAGAGAAGCTTCCATGCCAATTTGTAATTATCTTTAATGATGTACAAGTGCTTTATGACTTATTCTACGTCACCGCTTAAACAGGATTTCAAATAGTGCATTTTCTGCACATCGGGTAGGCTGTCGTTAGAATGTATCATTGACTTGAACAAGGATAATCATGCATCATAATCACTGGAAAACTTGGGAATCACAATTCGCGGAAGTTGAAGTTGTGTATCTGCAGAGGATATTGTTTCTGCACCTTGTTTGCTATCGGTAGACGGTGTAGTAGTTGTAGAACAATCTAGCCCTACAATTGTGTCGAGTATTATACCCTTGCACTCTGAGTATAATTGGTCAGCTTTCTCAAAAATTTTCGTGAAATAATTCGCTTCCATTTCCTCCGAAGTCGCGAATTTGTCGGTCGTTACTGACAATTTGCGCCCACATAATATCTAAACTTTCTGTTCTACCCTTTAGGTAACCAATGCTTGCCAATCGCTCTTTGTTGGATCTTTTATAATTACCGTCAAACTCTTTAATTTGTTCGAATAGGGCCCTTTGATTCTGTATTACATCGTCTACATCATGAATCGTAATCGAACTTTTCCGTCCTTTTCCCATTTTACGTATTTGATATATGAACTAAACGAATGGGATAAATTGCCTTTTGGAGGAGACGCGATAAATTCCACGAAACGCAATATAATTTAATGTAAGAGTGGGTTTATGCCACAAGAGGAATAATTCATTTAATTTATATTATGTTTACATACACTATAGTCTGCACTTGTTTATAATGTCAATGTACGTTTACCTTGGTTCATGTTCAACACTATCCCTAAAATAAATTAAAATGGAACAGGTGAGCGATATTAAGCTCAAATTGATTCACTGGCGATGCATTAATGCGATTAATGAACATAGACAACAAATGAACTCACTCAGAACTTTAACACTCCTAAAGCAGTATATTGTTTATGTTATATATATAATATATATAATATATATATATATAATGTGTATAATATATTTCTGACAAATCATGTCCCGTTGGGACTGCACCTGTTTTGTAGATACACCTATACAATATATATGCTAACAATGCGAACAATGGCTTCTACAGGCTTAATTTTAGCCTTCATCGCGTTTGTTATAAGGCAGGTTGGAACGTTCACTCAAATTTGCGTCCGTAGATTTTGCTCGCTGCCAATCTTTTTCAGCTAATATTTTATCAGCTATATGTCGATCACTTGTATCTTTATGATGTGAGTATGCTATATCGTGTTCCTTGCAGGCTGTGCCCACTGGATTAACGCCAGAGTCTCCTCTCGTCAATCTTTGTTGTAGCTTTGTTCTTGGCCCAAAGTACTGGTATCACGGTAGATGTAATTCTACAGGTAATTTGTTGATAATTGAATTTAATAATCCTCTGCCCCCTTTCAAAGCTTTACATTTACTGGAGCGTTTCGATTTGTGATCCGGTATATTATAAGGTTCCGGACGATGCTGTTGAAATGTAATATAAACAGGTGTACTTATTGGAATCCTGTTAGTCTTCAATATGCGGTTCATTACACAACAAGAAGCTTTACCTGTTCAAAATTCTGATGTAGCTGTTATGAAGGTGAAAAAGAAGCATGGCCCCCTATTGCCTAATAGTATAAGGAGCATCATTGGTGGACCATCAATTGTGGAAAAACTAATGTTATGATGAGTTTGCTGGAACATCCCAATGGTTTGAGATATGAAAATATTTACATATATTCAAAATCTTTACATCAACCAAAGTATGAATACTTGAAGCGAGTGATGACTCCCATACCAGGATTGGGGTATTATACATTGTCAAAGAACTGCGACGTTCTACCACCAGAGAAAAGGAAGATAATGTGCGACCCTATTTTTGCATGGGTCGTCACGAAGATATAGACAGCTTCTATCTCTGTCAAATATATACGCGTATACCAAAACACTTACATATGTATATATGAAATATTAATTTAATCATCTTATTTAAGCAAGATGACTTGAATTTGAAACATATCTAAAATGATCATGTGAATACAAACATGAAGTTCGATAAATTTCGAAGAGTCTGTGCTGCGTGTTGGAAGGATGAATATGGTTTCTTAATGATTGATAAGGACAGCTTATTAAACAAGGGACGCCGTAAAGGATTTGACACCTTCATTGTACTATAAAATTACGAAACAAGCGAAATCTTCATAAGTCGAATCTGTAACTCAACCGAGAGCACATAGAACCCTGTGGACCTGCTGAGTAGATTAAAGCTGTTATCAGACCTGTTCGAAAAGGTGTTATGCTGTTATCAGACCTGTTACAAAAGCTGTTAAGCTGTTATCAGAGCTGTTTGAAAAGCTGTTAAGCTGTTATCGGAGCTGTTTAGAAAGCTGCTCACCTGTTATTAGACCTGTTTGAAAAGCTGTTAAGCTGTTATCAGACCTGTTTGAAAAGCCGTTATTCAGTTAATAAGATGAATGAAAATCTATTAAAAGAAATTATCAAGACTAGGAATGCAGTGCGAAGGAAATTTACAGCCCTAAAGTCGGGAAGGATTGAAGCAGAAGCTCAACTTGCAGAAACCTTTAAGCCAATAACTAAACCCTTAAGAGTTTGTTAGAAGAGAAAAACCCGAGCCACCAGTCCAAATTTCCAAATTTTAGGAACTGGAAGACATCCCAATGACCATACATCGGACAGATGAAGGGCAAGCCTGTCAGAAGATATTCGCAGACACTCACTGCAGGCTTCACAGTGGAAGGTATGTAGTTGAATAACCTTTCAGTGTAGAACTACAGCTTGGAAATTCACGTAACGGTGCTATCAAAGCTTTACATCGGGTGGAAACGCAGTTCAAGAGAAACCAAGGTCTACATGATCAATACAAGGCCATGTGGAGGAAGCATCTCCTAATCCACCTCCTGAGAAATCATATTACATGCCTCATCGAGCTGTTATATAAGAATCGAGCACTACAACCAAGCTCAGGGTAGTGTTCAATGCATCGAAAAAGAGTTCGAGTGGAATTTCCCTCAATGACACTCAGATGATTGGCCCTCAGTTGCAACCAGCTTTAGCAACGATATTGTTACGTTTTTGCACCCACCGCTTCACAATGACAGCCGACGTGGCTAAAATGTACCGACAAATCAATGTTGCCAAGGAACATTGCGAGTACCAGAGAATTGTTTGGCGTGAATCTTCTGATGATCCTATTAAGGATTACGTGTTACTGGCTGTAACTTATGGTGTCGCTTCCGCTCCGCATCTCGCAGTCAAATGTCTGCAACAAATGGGTATAGATGAGGGAAAGGATCTTCTAATCGCTACAGCATTCGTACTCACTGAATTTTACATGGACGATCTGCTTACTGGATGTAATAACGAAGCTGATCTCAACATGATTCGCTCTCAAATTTGTGTACTATTACAGCGAGGCTGTTTCGAGCTACGTAAGTGGTTTTCTAATTCCGAAGCAGTTCTCAAAGCAATACCAATTGAGCTCCGTGAAACCAAGGCCTCTCATTCACTTGCTGATGAAGGTAAAATAAAGGCTCTAGGCCTCCAGTGTGGAATCCAGCATATGACTATCTTAGTTTTGCTGTCCATTTATCAGAAGTCAAGTTGGCAGTAACCAAGCGCTCGTTATTATCCGATTCTGCAAAACTTTTCGATCTCCTAGGATTTTTATCGCCTTGCACAATCCTCGCCAAAATGATGTTTCAACAGCTTTGGAGACCAAAGCTAGATTGGGATGATGAAGTTCCTGACCACATTTTACGACAATGGCTTCACTACAGACGTAATTTGGATTGCCTATCTAATCTTCGAATTCCGAGATGGCTAGGAATGGGGCAAGCTGGTGCTGTTACCGACTTACATTGTTTTGCAGATGCCTCGCAAGCCGTTTACGCGGCTGTAATTTATGTTCGCACAATTTTCGCTGACGGATCAATCGTTGTGAAGCTAGTCACCGCTAAGACCAAGGTGGCTCCTCTAGATGTAACCAGTTTATCTCACTTAGAATTGTGTGCCGCCGGCTTACTAGCTAAACTCTTGGAACATGTGCATTCATCAATCAGTAATCATTTTCGGTGCACTTATGGCTAGACAGACTCCACGTTACTTTGGCCTGGATTCATGGGCACCCCCGAAAATGGGTGACTTTCGTCGCAAACTGAGTTGGACAAATTCAAAAGAAAATTGGAGACATGTGAGCTCAGCAGAAAACCCCGCTGACTGCGCATTCCGTGGTATTACTTCCTGAGAAACTTATATATCATACTTTATGATGGACTGGACTGCCATGGCTTAGCAAATCAGAACATTCCTGGAAATTTCATCAGAATACATCGTACGACACAGAGTTGGATATATGCTCCAACACCCAGGCAGTACTACAAACCCAAATTACTGTGCAGCCATGGAATCTTCTCGACATGTACTCATCGCTCTCTAAGCTAAAACGCATAACGGCAGTTATACTACGATTTACATATAATTGCAAATGCCGAATCGCAAGTAATGTCAACATACGCCAAGGACGCATCAAGCATACAGACCTCAACGATGCTTTCGAATTTTGGGTAAGAAGCGTTCTCAGAAGACATCAACAATTTACAGGAGAAAAAACCACTCTCAACTAGAAGAAAGCTTATCAAACTTCGCCCTTTTATGGATAGCAAGGGGCGTCAAATACCCAATTCTATAACCAGCTAAATCAACACTCACTAATCTGATCTGTACGTAAATTCACTCCATTACGCTTCACGCTGGACCTCAACTCATGCAAACTGTACTTCTAATACGCTTTTGGGTACTAAGCGCCCGAGGGATTCTTCGAAAAATAGCTCACGACTGTGTTACATGCTACCGTTTCAGACATACTCAGCATCTTCAGTTAATGGGAGATTTGCCTAAGGCTCGAGTCGAACCTGCTGGGCCCATTTTACGCAGCGGAGTTGATTTTGCAGGTCCTTTTGCAATTCGTTATTCCAAGGGACGAAGAGCTAAGGCTACGAAAGTTTACATAGCCATATTTATCTGCATGGCTTCAGGTGCAATTTATCTAAAACTATCTAGCGACTTGTCTAATGCTAGTTTTATCGCCGTTTATAAAAGATTCATCACAAGACGGAGACACTGCAAGGAACTTTACAGCGATAATGGAGCCAACTTCGTTGGAGCAGAGAAAGAACTTAAGGCTCTACTTTCTCAAGCATCTGCTGACGAACAACTGCTACTCCTCACATGGGCGGCTATTCGGAGGCAGCTGTAAAACGCATTAAATTCCACTTGCGCCGTGCTCTTGCTTACCTACGAAGAATTCATCATGCTTCTGACTGATATTGAAGCATGCATTAACTCTCGCCCGTTATGTCAATTACCCAGCGAGACTGATGATTTACAGGTGCTCACGCCAGGACACCTTCTCATTGGGGAGCCTCAAGGCACTTCCAGAACCTGACATGCTGCGTTTCAAGGGAACTTTGCTTAATCGATGGCAATCCCTGTCAAAGATACGACAATACTTTTGATGGAGCATGGAGTACTTAGTCAACCTCCAAAGACGTACCAAGTGAATTCAACCGGCTCGAGATTTTCAAGTTAAGAATTTGGTCATCATTCGCGACGAAAGATTTCTTCCAACAGGATGGAAAATGGGGCGTATTACTAAGGTACATCCTGGACAAGATGGAAAAGTTCGAGTCGCGACCGTAATAACAGCTGAAAGCGAACTTTCGCGACCAATAGTGAAATTATGCTTGCTTCCACTCTCTGATGACCTCTCTTCACGATAAGTTTACTGCTAGTAACGTAAATTTTGCTCATTAACTTTGTAATTTATTGAATTGTAATTTTGAACTAAATTCGCATTTACTCCAAGGCGGGCGGAATGTTGCAGCCGCAATGACTCGCAAGTACATATCGCCATTAAAACCAGTAAATCTAGTAAGCCTAGAGAATGCAGTTCTGACTTCACTTCACTGATCGTAATTCTTCTAAAAGAGTAGCCTTCGAGAAAACAATACATATTACTGTCACTTCACTTATTAAATTAAAATAAAGTTTTGTTAATTATTTTAACTATTTTGGTACTTTTATTCTCAATCTTGAACCGCTATTACATCGCCACACATGGTGTAAGCGTGAACCCAGAAAAATGCGAGTTTGGAGTTGGAGAATTGGAATTTCTGGGTCATAACATAAATAGCGAAGGCATCCAACCTTCTCCCAATCGGGTCAAGGCAATTAAAAATTTACCACCCCCGTCAACAGAAAAACAACTTCAACGATTCTTGGAGATGGTAAATTTCTATCACCGCTTTATACCAAATCTTGCTAAATTGGCATCACTCATTTGATTTATTAAAAAAAAAAAACATGTTAAAACCCAAACTAAAACATTTAACTGGGAAGTCTCAGATAACGAAGCTTTCCATACTATCAAAACAAACTTAGAAAAAAGTACCCTTTTAGTTCCCCCGAATTCATCAGCAAAACTAAGCCTCTGAGTGGATGCATCTGGTGAAGCTGTAGGATCTGTCTTACATCAGCTAAATGACAGACGTTGGGAACCATTAAGTTTCCTTTCAAAAAGATTACAACTCTCGGAAAAGAAATATTTGATAGAGAATTGCTGATAATATAAATATCCATTAAACATTTCAGGCATTTGTTAGAAGGAAAAAACTTTACGGTTTATAGAGATCATAGACCCCTGACAAATGCTTAATTCAAAGTCGGAAAAATCTCCCCGACCATCGAACCAACTTAGTTACATTACAGAATTTACAAACGACATTCGGTACACAAAGAATATTAATAATATAGTCTCCGATACACTATCAGGAATACATCGACGCAATAGATTACCTTTCTAAATTAGATTTTCAAACACTATTGCAAGAACAACAGAATGATGACGAGCTGAAGGAAGACATCTCTGATCCTGAAAAAGAATGATTCAATTCATTGTTCACTCTTCAAAAAATCCTAATTCCAATGGAAAATATAGAAATATGGTGTGAAACGTCTGTTGTTACTAACAGACCGTACATCCCCGCAATTCTACGAAGTACAATTTACGAATTCGCTCAGCGGTAATAGATGACTTTGATCTTTCACCAGCTGAACTGCTCTATGGTCAGCCTTTAAAACTTCCTGGTGAATTGGTCACTTCAGAGACACCAGCTGATTTTAGACTTATTACTACCTGTGCCAAAAAGATTCAAGAATCTATAGGAAATATACGCCCTCAACCCAAAAGATTACGGAAGCAAAACAACATTTTTGTTTCGCAGGGTATTTATTCGTGTTTGCATGTGTTTTTAAAAGAAGCAATTTATAAGGAAAGCTTAAACCCTCCATATACCGGACCTTACAAAATAATATCAAATGAAGGAAAAGTATTTAAAGTGTTCATAAATGGGAAGGAAGAGTTAATCAATATAGATACAAACCGGCCAAGATAGTATTCTTCCTTCTGACCGTGTTACTAGATCTTCTAATAAACCTAGAGTTACGTTTAGAACTTAAGATTATGAACTAATAAGAAAACAAAATTGAAATCGTATGTTTATCTTGAATTAAATAATATGTATAAACGATTTGCTATTATCTTTCAATTGTTAAACATATATCCATATATTTATTGAACTAATCAAGATTTAAGATTATTATTTTATATTACATCATCATTATTATTTTGCTTGTATTCCGTAGAAAGTAGGCTAGAGCACATAAAATAAAATGAAATGTATAACACTTAAGTAAATAGTATAGTACAATTTAATAATATCTAATGAATTATAATTCTTTTTGTTAAGGGGGGAGTACTGTAGCGATACTAACACTTTATCACTACCTTGAATGTTAGATACCAGAACCAAGTAGGAGTGATAGAACAGAAATAACACTTATATTACACTAAACAATACATAGAGCAATAGCAATAGCTAGATAAAAATCTCTTGATTTGGTCAGTCGCAACTTCACTCCACAGTGGCACAGTAGAAGCCTATTCATTATTTTAATTATATTAATAAATAGTTATAAAATTAAATCGGATTTTATTATCACGCAACAATGTTTATGATTATAACTGAAAGAAAAATAGGTAGGCGCGTGTAGTTTTATGATCCTTTATTAATCATTGTCCAGGTAATTATTATTTACCTTGTCTAGACCCCGAATGAAGAAATGTAAAATCAAAGATTAATTATTTATCGACAAAAGAAATTAAATTTAAACTTTAAACGCGATTTCTCAAAACACCATTTTTCGTTTTCGATATAACTCAGTTAATTTACATTGGATCGTTTTCGTTTTCGATGTAACTAAGTTAATTTACATTGGATCAATTTGCAATTTAGTCAAAAGTTGGACTAGTTTCAGTTAAGCGTAGCCTTTTGTTTTAATACCCTAGATGAAATCTATAGGGTATACTAAGTTTGTCATTCCGTTTGTAACACCTCGAAATAATGAAGGTAGAGCAAAATGGATTGGACACCCATTCATAATATTAAAAGTTATTTCGATTTTTGCATGTCCGTCTGTCTGTCCGTCCGTCCGTCTGTGCGCACGATAACTCGAGAACGCGTATACTTAAAGAGCTGAAATTTTGTACACGGACTTTAAAAAAAAAGTAAAATTAAGTTCGAAAATGAGACAAATCGGGCGACTCCTTCGTGGGGTTGCCATATACAAATTTCGTTTTCCGCTATATATTTGGACACTGCCTGAGAACACATCGACGTAGAGAGCTGAAATTTCGTACATGATGTTTTTAGTACATTAGCAAATAAAATGTCAAAAATGGACTAAATCGGGCAACTCCTTCTTGGTGTTGCCATATAAAAATTTCGGTTTTTTACGTATACTTTGAAAACGATCAGTCCAAGACATTTTTATTGTACTAAGAACTTCTGCAGAATACGAAATCCTATAAAATTGGTTATTACCATTTTTTCTGTGCGACAAACTGTTCTTGAAATATATGCGAAAAATAACTTCAAAATCAATACTTGAATAGATCGGTGAGCATACGAAATTTAATACGGGCATTCATCTAGGGTATCATAAGAATTGGTCTTAGACCAATTCTAGCTTTTTTACTTGTTAATTCAAATTTTCAAAAATATATTAAAAAACTTTAAAAAAATTACATTTATAAATAAATTGCACTAAAAAGTAAAAAATATTTTTATACACAAGAAAAGTTTCATTGCAGAATTCAAACATTTAAAGTCAAACGAGATAATATAATTATAATATATATTTAATACATTCAATTTTAAGATTTAAGCTGAGTTCAAGAATTACTTATTTTAAATAAGAAATTTTTAAATTGATCAATTTTAAAATGCAGGAGGTAATTTTCTCATACGCTCTATTTCTTCAGTGATACACACGAAGTTATTTAGTCAATCATTACATTTTCCCTAAAAACTCATATACCTATCTGCCATATGCATATTAATTCGCATCTACGTTCTCCAGAAAACTTTATGGAGTAATTTTCTTTTCTCTGTGGTAAGTAAAGGGTTTTCCAATAAGAGGTATTATTTTGATATTCAAAGAAAAATGCCATTTTTTGAGATAAATGATCGGATCTTTATTTCATTACAAAGAGGAAGGTATGCCGTTAATAAAGGAAAATAACATCAGCCAAATGACCGCCACGACCACGCCTACAGGACCATATCCTTTTCATGAAATTTTCCATAACCAAATCGCAAAGTGGCTGCCCTATGTCCTCGATAGCCTCACGAATTCCATCTTTGAGGTCTTGAATCGACGCTGGGCTGTTGGCGTAGACCTTCTCTTTCACGTGGCCCAGGAAGAAGTCGCAAGGTGTTAAGTCACAAGATCTCGGTGGCCAATTGTGATCACCTCTTCGAGAGATAACACGGTCCGGAAACTTTTCCCGTAAAAGATCAATGGTTTCATTGCTTGTATGGCACGTAGCGCCGTCTTGTTGAAAGTAAACGTTTACCAGATCAATACCATTCAATTCCGGCCATAAAAAATCATTAATCATCGGTCGATAGCGCAATCCATTCACCGTAACGCTTGCTCCAGCCTCATTTTCGAAAAAGTAAGGTCCAATGACCCCGCGGGACCATAAACCGCACCAAACAGTCTCACGTTGAGGATAGAGAGGCTTTCCAACAATAACTCTTGGGTTTTCCGAGCCCCAGATGCGACAATTTTGCTTGTTGACGAAGCCATCGAGGTGGAAATGGGCCTCATCACTCAAGATGAGTTTTCGATGGAATTCCGGATCATTTTCATGCATTTCAAGGACCCAATCAGCAAAGACTCGACGTTGTTGATGATAGGCCGGCTTGAGTTCTTGTTTTAACTGAACTTTATAAGCCTTAAAACCCAAATCTTTATGCAAAATACGGTGTAATGACGTTTGTGGAATGCCTAATTCCAAAGAACGACGAGGAATGGACAAACCTGGGTTTTCTTCAACACTTTCGGCTACAGCAGCAATATTCTCGGCTGTTCTTGAGCGACGTGCACGGGTTTTATTCTTCACATCACTAACTTGTCCCGACAGCTCGAATATTTCTACCAATTTCTGTATTGCGGTCCGACAAGGTGCTTCACGACGACCCAAAAATGTTCGAGTTTTACGAACCGTCTCTGCCACATTTTCACCATTTTTATAGTGAATTTTAATAATTTCAATGCGTTGTTGAATCGTGTATCGTTCCATTTTTATTAATGGCGTAGTTTCTACTTGTCAAATGTCAAAAAATGACAGCTCCAAAAGTGACATCTACCAAATAGCGGGCTAATTAAAATAACACCTCTTATTGGAAAACCCTTTAGCTAAGAAGAATATCGCACTTTAATGTAAGTACTATATTTATATATTTACATGAAAACACTGGAAAAATTTATTTCACATCAAAACCCATATAACGGTTAAACATACAAAATTTAAATTTTTTAATGAAATATGTAGAAGATACACAAATATGTAGAAAGTACACAAATTTAACGATATTCAGTTGAAAAACGTTTGTTTTAACGTTTCTTAGAGAAGAAAATAAAATATACCATTTACACTCGACAAGAGCTTTAATTTGATATCACACACGACCCGAAGTAGTTTACCACAAGGGGATAGCTACCACCCCAAACCACCACCCAAAAACGTAATAAAATTTACCTCTTTGGAAAGCTCCCCACTCACTCATTTTAAATTAAAAAAAAAACTCATGTAAATCCATCTACGTTTACTAGTCTGAATTTCTTCTCAAAATTTCACATTTTCGTCACGAACGTCGCCTTTACGCACAAAGTTATAAAGGGTTTAGTGACTGAATAAAAGTTGTTTTATTAAAAAAGCTGTCTAAATTTTTGAAGAAAAATTCCAAATTAAAAAAAACCGCTATGCTTAACTGAAACTAAATTTATTGCCTTACAAGCCTGGAGAGCTAGAACCAGAGAGGGACCTTTTTCGAGCAGACCGTCACGGGAGGAGTTTTTGCACCAATAAATTAAAAAATTTTATAAAATAATGTTTTTTTATTAGTTTAACGTAATGCAAATAAAATAAAAATTCTATGTCTTAAATGGCGGCTTGAAAAAATCAGAAAAAGGGTCCAAACGGAATCGTTCCGAAGACTCTACCCTTAAACCTACCCAGGTGAAGAGGATTCAACAGGGTGAAGAAGCAGAAAGGAAGCAATTACTCATTATTTGTTGAATTATTTGCAAATAATTATTTGTTATTGGTGAATTATTTTTTTTTCTCATTTCCAAAAGGGATGGGAGAACATATCCGTAGTGCATACTTTTTTCGTCTTGCAATCGATCCAAGTAATTTGCTAAGGGTTGCATATACATTGGAAATTCTTTTAAATAATTCACTTCTGGAGTATTTAATATATCCATTCTTTTGATTTTGCCTTCAAAACTGTTGCAGTGGAATCAAATAATGAGTTCCAATGTACACGCAGAACTTCTTTTGTAATCTCTGCAGTTTTCGGCGATGATGACGACTTAGAACAAAGCAGCATACACTTTATATTAGCTGCCTCATGTAGTTCTGTCGAAGTTGAGTTTTTATTACCTTTGGAATTTCAGTTGCGGCTATCAAACTCAACGTATGCGAGGTGCAGCAAATCAAAAGAGCAAAATATGGAATACTTCATGGGTAAATGTATAAGCAATACTAAAAACTGCATTCGACTGACAGAAGAATGTGATACAACTCAAAAAATACTTACAATTAATAAAAAAGAAATCTATGGACATAGACCCACTTATTGATTTACTTAACGAGGTCAATGAAAATTCATAAGAATTGTGTTAATGTTACTAATGAATAAAAATTCTTATAGCGACGTACAGAGACATGTGTCCCAAAATACCAATTATAAATCTGCGTCGTGTTATCAGTTGATGAGAGAAAATTTTAGATTTCACTTACCTCGTCAAACTTCATCCCAGGTTTCAATTCTTCTCTCCTTAAGAACCTTAAAAACCTGTTAGACAAAATGCAAATAAAGTCTAGGCAGGCAGTGTTACTGGTAATAGATTTGGTCTATAATTTGTCTAGAGATTTAGTTGACGAATTAGTAGATTTGGGAACCGAGAGCAAGTTAGTAAAGGGGACCCAAATTTGAGTCTTCATGTTGCGTGAGTTATCTTCCAATTGGAAATATATAGGCAGGTAATTCGTTACAGATCAAGGTATAGCTGGTGAAATACTGGAAAACAAATTAAAAAAAAATTTTGAAAAATGTTTTGAAGAGGGTGTACAGATCAAGGTAACGAATGTGATCAGCGACCGAACAACAGAAAATGTTTTCGTCTGTTTGGAATTACAAAAGAAATTCCATATATTTTCAATGGAAAAAAAACTTGTAGCACTATATGGCACTCCAAATTTGTCTGTTAGTAACTCGACTTATAAAGGGGTTTTCGAAAGAAAAGAGTGGCTTCTAACTTATCACCCTCATCAGGCTGTGATGAAATAGAGGTTGGAAAAATATATTAATATAATAAATGGAGGGAAGTGCTATTATTCAAAAATCAGCTTCTGCGAAATTATGCTCTCTGTGGATCGTTAAAATATCATAAAAATCTACAAATGTTTAGTATATGGTTGTTCCTCCAAGAAAAGCCATAACAAAATGCGTTAGATTTTTTTATATTCAATTCAATAGTTTTTTATTGCCGGAAGCACAATCGTCGACATAATACATATGTATGTACGCAAGCCGTAATCAAAGTTAACTTAACAATAAGTTAAGAAGCAGGCGAAATTTGCGACTATTTTACATTTAAAATACACATGGCTAAAAAAGAAAATGAGAAGAAGAAAAAATAACAAAAAACTCAAACTCTCTTTGAAACTTTTATGAATAAAGATAAAAAATGTGAAAGCGTAGATTGCATGCAACGAAACAGAATGGCAAATGATTCATTTTCGTAAATAAACAAGAAGAGGCGGAGTTTTCCTCATAAAATGTTCTCGCACTTTTGTGAAAACAGGATTTTCTGAAATATTGAGAGAGAGTTTGTTCCAAATCTGTTGCAGTAATCCTATGATATTTGAACGCACGTACTATTGTTTACATTCGTTTTGCTCTGAAGAGATTAAGTGGGAGAAACTCATGCTGGATTCTCTTATATTTTCGGCAAAAATGAAAATGTTATTTGACAGAAATTTTACATCTCCTTTCAGCACCTTGGCCAAAGCGAAATTTATTTTTTTCTTTAAAAAATGAGGTCCTGTGACCCGATGTATATTATTATGAATAGTTTGATAGGATTTTAAGGGATTCAGAAATGTCTTATGGTTTTACGTGAGCACCTGCTAGTTATAGCTTAATCTCACGGCACTCTAATGCACGGATTAGTAGACAAGCGACAATCAACGCCCTCAAGAGGCAGAATATATTATATTCTGTTTCAAGAGTACTAGTTTATGTCAGTGCATGCTTGACATTAGACTTACTGGTCGAAGCGAGACCTATCTAAAATCTCTTCCGATCTGTGGGTCACGACACCCGGTTGATTTAGCGCAACTCCACGCCGAGAGCCAATCCTCTAAGCATACAATAATAAGCGACCATCCTTCAAATTCACGGACGCAGTATGCAATTTTGTCAAAAGAACAAACTACTCTGTTTAGAGAAGAATGTTCGCCTGAGTCATGCAGACTCAGACAATCTCTCTCTGCCCGCATATGGGCTACCACAACCACCACGATGCTCCCACAAGGGGGCCTTCCCAATGATGAGGCAAATATTGCTACTAATGCAGCTCTATTTGGGGCACCTCATTCCCGTAGTACCAAGTTAGCCAATGTCGGGCCGCCCATTTGGTATGGCTTTCGTAAAGCATGATCAACGGACCATGAATACTCCCAGTTTCATATCTTCATGCAAGATATACTTTTTTTAAACGGTACTGGTAACTCCGTTCGGGCCTAGATCTTATTTGCAACGTCTAAAAGAATTGTACTTGGCCTATACAGGTAATACAATCCTTATGGGCGCTGTCAGGGATTCAATAAGATTTTATCGTTCGGATAATCCTATTTTGTCTCGATTTTTGTTGTTAACTCGTTGTCTCAATCGCACTACAATAATGCATAGCCAAGTTCTTTTCCCCCATTCATGCAAAAGAGGAAAGTATATGACATTACCTGTTTCGGTCTAAAAAACACGAAAAATTTCCAATTTTGTTCGGCTGCTTCTTATCTTCTTATTAGGTCATCTTTGCAGTAATGTAGGAATATATATCTGTACATATTTTTCTATAGGCGCAACAATTAACCCTAACCAAACACATTCATCATCGCTGTCGCCTGGCCTGGAAACATTTTTTCCAATTGTTTTGGGTTTGTTCGGATTGTACTCTCAGCCATACGCATACGTCACCCACTTAGGGTATATACCAAGGACGTGGAGGGAAGTTAAGGTAGCATTTATATCTAAGGGGGGACGGCGGTCACCTGTATTACCCAAGTCCTATCGTCCTATCAGTCTAACTTTATTTCTCCTCAAAACAATAGAGTGTTAGACAACCATATTAGTAGCGGTACACTAAAGCGGTCACCGCTGCACCCAAACCAACTTACCAAACATGGAAGTCTACCACAACTGCCCTACATAGTCTTGTCCTAGGACTAGAAAAGGCGGTAGAGGATAAAGACACAGCCCTATGCGCATTCCTAGACATAGAAGGAGCATTTGACAATATCTCCTTTGGAGCCATTGAGAATGCAGCTACCAAAAAAGGAATCGAATCTTCCTTGATAAAATGGATAAAAGCTATGCTTGAAAGCTAATCTGGGGGAGGACTCTCTATTACAGTATAGCTGCTAAGGGATGTCCCCAAGGTGGGATTCTGTCCCCTCTCTATGGTCGCTAGTTGTCGATGATCTCCTACAGAAGCTGACCAACTCCGGCTTTGATAATCAGGGCTATGCAGATGTCCTGGTCATTACAATTAAGAGCAAACATGATCGGATAATATCTGATCGAATGCAGTATGCCTTAAACATAATCCGCGACTGATGCCAAACAATGGGACTTCGACCCAATTCTGGTAAGACAATAGTTGTTCCCTTCACGAGAAAAAGGAAGTTTTATTTACAAGCACCATCTCTTAAAGGAACAGTAATGGAATTCTCGAAGGCGGTCAAATATCTAGGTATTACTTTAGATAGCAGACTAACCTTGAACTTCCACTTAAAGAGTACTGGATAAGGCCACAGTGGCAACATCGACATGCCGCAGGCTCTTTAGCAAAACTTGGGGTCTTAAACCAAAAATGACTCAATGGTCCTACACATCCATTATAAGACTTATGGTCACATATGCTTCACTCGTTTGGTGGCAAAAAAAAAAACAAGACAGCTCAAGACAGTTTGCAAAAACTACAACGGCTTGCATGTCTAGGAGTAACTGGTGCCATGCGTACCTGCCAACCGCAGCCTTAGAGGCTATGTTAGGCCTACTATCTTTACATTTGCATGTTAGGAAGGAGGCCATCCTCAGTGCAATTAGGCTGCAAAGGGCAAACCTCCTGGGGACAAACAATTTGGTTGGCCACCTGAAAGTTCACCAAGATCTCATATGCCGAAACGCCATAACTTTGAAACACCATTAAAGCTGATCTTGGAGGACCGTTAACAGTGGCACACTGGGGACCTACCCTTTGAAAAAGGAGATCTTAAATGGTACACGGATGGATCCAAAATAGAAGGTAGAGCAGCCGTGGGAATATATGGGCCAAGGTGCTATCTCGCAGAGGCACTGGGGGCCTCACCGACCATTTTTCAGGCAGAAATACACGCCATAGAAAACAGCGCTCGCGATTTAATCCACAATATGCGTGGAGCCAAAATCTACATAATATCAGACAGCCAAGCAGCAATCGTTTACCTTTGAGTCTAAATTGGTTTGGGACTGTCTTACTGTCTTGAAGCAACTGGCCGAAACATACAGGGTGACGCTGATTTGAGTACCAGGGCTCCTATTCTGCATTCTTACTCACTTATGACTGTATGAGAGAAGTCACTCACTTCGATCTAACTTACCCACCATTTAGGTATTCTAGAAAACAAATGGAATGAGATGTACACTGTTAAATAAAATAATCCACTACATTCGTGGTGAATATTTTTGAAGTGACTTTATATTTGCTATAGAGCCTTAACTAGTATCCATACAGGAAAATAATCTTCTAGTAATTTACAGCTTGGTTCCTTACCTTCCTAAAGGCTACACTTGCTATATACCTTACTTAACAAAATAATAAAATAGTTTTGATTACAAAGTAACCTTACCATTTTACGTTCACAGCTCTCAGCTGAGTAATAATTGCAAGTGTGTATGTACAGCCGGAGTCCGATCTGTAGGCAGCTACATTCGATATCATCAGCCCACGGCATGCCATGACGGCACAGCGTCATATACAATGATTACTCAGCTGAGAGTTTTTGTTTGAGGAATCGTAGGCATTTGGTTCAAATAAATTTTTTTATATAATTTTGTTAGGAAAGGTATAAAACTTTTATTTCGATTCGAAAGATAAGAAAGCAAGCTTAATATTATCACAACACCATTTTTCTGTATGAATAGTAGTTTAGGGCGCAGGAACTATTCAAAGCAAACACAAGTGGCCCAGTAGTAATATATCACTCATTTTCCCACAGAAATCTCACGCACTTACCTTTCAGAATAAAGAAACAAGTGACATCGCGTGAGTTGAATGATTCAGAATGCAGAATAGGGGTCCAGGACATGAAGGCATTAAAGGCAACGTGATTGCGGACTGTCCTGCAATGGCCCCCAAGAACACCATACGCTTTATAAAAGACCTTAAGTTCGAATGGGAGCCCTAGGGCATCACAAAATATCGTATAGGTCGCGGTGACTAGATGAGAGGCGGAAGTCCTGTCTGCATCCCCCCTAATGATAATAATAATCATAACCCATATAACAAACAATGCAATTCCACATTGTTGAATAATGTTTTTAATATCATTTATATCGCGAATAACAACACTCTCAATATTGTTCCTTGTGATACTCCTAGATCAACTTGCAGAGGTCGATGTCGTGACATTTACTTTTGTTTTTTGTACAAGTTCATTTAAATAAAATTTGAACCATTTAAGCTCATTTCTCTTTATTCCAAATGTTTCAAGCTTATAAATTAAAATAACTCTATCCTCTATTATCTTCAATTTATTTTTCTAGGTGATCCGCAAGAAAACGTTCAAAATTTTGACGAAGTTCTTCATTTCTTTCCATGGTGGGAATAATTCATTTTCTATAGATAAATCTATACTTTTCTTCAAGATCAATCCTATTATTTCTATTGAATATTGTATAAACATCATTTTGCAGTTCAGTCCATTAAAGTCCTTTTTATTTTTGGATTTATATAATATATCGTTGTTGTCAAACCAATATCTGCTATGTGCACATTTTGGAGATTTCCACCAAATTTTCGTATAAAAAGACTTCTATGTGACATAACTATAACACAATATAACTTTAATTTAAATTAGTTTTCAAAACTGCTTCATACAAAATTTGACAAGAGAACGTTTTTTTTTTATATCTCAAACTTATACTTTTTGCACATAGCAGATATTGGTTTGACAATGACGATATTACATGAAAGCTTGGATTAAACTCATGAGGGAGAAAAGTAAAATAAAAGAAAAACAAGTAAAAAAGAGAGAATTGGTCTAAGACCAATTCTGATGATACCCTAAATGAATGCCCGTCTTAAATTTCGTATGGTCACCGATCTAATCAAGTTTGATTTTGAAGTTGTTTTTCGCATATATTTCTAGAACGGTTTGTCGCACAGAAAAAATGATTATGACCAACTTTATAGGATTTCGTATTCTGCAGAAGTTTTTAGTACAATAAAAATGTCTTGGACTAATCGTTTTCAAAGTCTACATAAAAAACCTAAATTTTTATATGGCAACACAAAGAAGGAGTTGCCCGATTTGTCTCATTTTCGAACTTAATTTTACTTTTTTTTTTAAAGTCCATGCACAAAATTTCAGCTCTCTAAGCATACGCGCTCTCGAGTTATCGTGCGCACGGACGGACGGACGGACATGCAAAAATCGAATTAACTTTTAATATTATGAATGGGTGTCCAATCCATTTTGCTCTACCATCATTATTTCGAGGTGTTACAAACGGAATCACAAACTTAGTATACCCCTATGATTTCATCTAGGGTATAATAATAAAGTTATAAATTTTCCCGTAAAATGATCTGAGACTGTGGCGTTATTTGTAATTAAATTAATCGCTCTTACCATTTCAAATTGAATCATTCGTTGAAACAAATACGCATCAAAAATTAAAATGATCATTACGACCCTAATCTAAAGGAATCTATAGTTCACTAGGATCCTCGTCTCGTAGAAATTCCTTATGCATGAAAAAATTTAGATTCCCATTTATGCAGTTTATTATACATTTACCACACCCAAACTGTCTTCTGCTTATAATTCCTCCAATAGTTTTGTTTTGATGTCTGGTATAATTTCTTTATTGTAAACGTGTAAATGTTGTTTCATCAAAGTGTATGGAGATATTAAACCCCGAATATTATTATTCAATTAATTACGCCAATTTTCAATATACTCAACGTAATCATTGACATTTCTTAAAAAGTCGCCCAGCCACCATGGTAGAAATTTAATTCGCAGGAAATAGTTATAAAAATTCATATCATCAATACACTATCAACCAAAAAAATTTAATAGTGTCGATAGCCGAAATACTCGTAAATATTGTAGGCTCCAATCTATACTAAACAAAAAAACACCATAACGGCCCAAAAGAACAGCAAATTCAAATGAGTTGACATTAAAATCGCCTACGGGAAGTGTACTTGAGAAAATAGTGTAATGATGTAGTAAGCACCCTCTACTTAAAAAAAAAAAACTGCCAAGATGGGTTGACTTCTTTACAGCAATTAAAAGACTTACTTCTATTGGACAATAAATCAAAAAATAAAAATTCAGTTCATTCAATTTAACAGAAGCTGACTTTTCTAAGCTAGCTATCATGCAAAACACATCCGATATCAGTTCGAAATAAAATCATTTCCATTTTAAAGTTGGTGTGTAATGGGTCCTTCACGAAATTATGCATAGGTTTCTTGGGAATGTATGACCCGGATTGAATGAGTTAAACACGTATTGTGTTATTCATCCGATATATTTCGGTCATGGGCTTTAACCATTCTCAAGGAGCTTAGGAATATCACTACATAGTGTGTTTTTCTCGATTATTGTTTCGAGGCTATCTTCAGCCTTTTGTCTTAATATTAGATTTAGAAAAATAACATGAAACGAGTAAACTGGGCAAACACTTGTGATAATAAATATCTAAAAACTATTAAAAATGTACACAATAAATTAAGTATGTAAAACTGGACTGCACTATTTTTAGTCACCTTAGTTTTAAAAATAGTGCAGTCCAGTTTTACATACTTAATTTATTGTTTACATGTTTTAAAAATAGTGCAGTCCAGTTTTACATACTTAATTTATTGTTTACATGTTTTAATAGTTTTTAGATAATTATTATCACAAGTGTTTGCCCAGTTTACTCGTTTCATGTTAATTTTCTAAATCTAATATTAAGACAAAAGGCTGAAGATAGTCTCGAAACAATAATCGAGAAAAACACACTATGTAGTGATATTCCTAAGCTCCTTGAAAATGGTCAAAGCCCATGACCGAAATGTATCAGATGAATAACACAATACGTGTTTAACTTATTCAACCCGGGTCATATATTCCCAAGAAACCTACGCATCATTTCTATTTTATTTAAAGAAAAATAGAAAGTTCAAACTTTACTTACCAAATCAGGCGTTTTTGGTGGAGGGCTAAACTCCTCGTATTTCATAAAACTTTTGATTTCAGGCTCTCCTGTACCTTCTGAATTGTTAGAAGTTCCAAAAAGTTTACGCCTGAGCGAGGCATCGCGCGCCTCATAGTCTATCGTAATATCACAGTCATTGGTTGGCGTTTGTTGCTGATTGTCATGAAAAGTAAAATACTGTTTCAAAAGCCCTTCAACTTCAATAGGTAAAACAGGTGGGAAGGTTAGCAAAGTCTGAGTGATGCCATTGCGAATCATTCGACTTGGCCTTACTGAAGTATTTTCTAGTGACTCAGACAACATAATTTTTTGACTACGAAGAGGACAATCCACAGGACTAGGAACAATTTGTTGTTCTTTGAAATAAGAACTGATTGCAGCTTGTGCCTTAGCTTCAAGATCAGGATCCAGTGTATCTTGAAATTGAGTTTCGTGAGGCTCAACATTTGCTGGTCCAAGAGAAGATACTTCATCGATAGTCCATTCGAATTGCGTGGAAGAGTCTTGTGGTGTGCTTGGTCGTTGAAATAAGGATGGACTAGTAATACAAATACATAATTAATATTAAAAAAAAAAAATTACCACACTTACCTGCATATTAGTGGCAAATGCAAGCGTTCTGTTAATGCAGCTTCAAAAGGATTTATAACCCTTGGAAAACGAGACGGTGGCGTGTTTATTATTGGAAATATATTAAAGGCCTTAGATTGTTTTTTCGATATAGAAACGGGCGTTGTTTCAGAACATTTTAATCTTGTTTGAGGTGTTCCCAAATTTTTACTTCCACTTAAGAACTTAAAGGCTGCTGATTGTCGACTAAAAAGTTTTTTTGGTGTTCTATATTGCTCCGAATCCATATTTTGAATAACTAAATCTCAAAGTCTAACTTATTAAGTAATTAATTTGTTGAAGATTTTCCCTATTTCATGCACTCTTATCACAGAAAATTGCTTTTAAAAAATTCATGACCCTTAACACCGAAAACTAAAACTACAAGCTGTCAGGTCAATCTCTCCAACGACAAACGGTTTTTACCCGTCATAAAACTTGAAAATTCGTCTTGCCATATGAACATTTTATATTCTTGGAGACCTTCACTATCCAAAATGAGTCCCAATAGTTGTTATTTCCTGGATATATAACAATATGTTAAACTTGTTATTAACAATTCAAAATTCGAGAGTTTTGAATTTATTTATGTTATGTAGGAAATTAAAAAAAAATTACTAACTCAAATATTTTTTTAAATAACAGTTAACGAACGCGTCATAGTCTCCAAAGCACTTATCACACTTGCTTGCCTTGAACCCTTTTGACATATAATATCAAAACATGAAAACCAAACAAAAAACTTGACTCAACCTCATTCAGCTGTTACCGGTGGGTAAATTTATTTAAATAAAATAAAATATGTTGGCAAATGCAAACAATGCCGGAATTCCTGATAAAGCTTGGCAACCACATTTTGTCAGTTTAGAAACTTCGTAAGTAAATTAATCAGAAAATTATTTTTAAAAACAGTTTTAAGGTTAAGTTGTTTTCTAATTCACAGAATGGGTGAGATAACTTTTGAATTATACTGGAAACATGCCCCGAATACGTGCCGTAATTTTGCGGAGCTAATACGACGCGGCTACTACAATAATACCGTATTTCATAGAATAATTCGTGATTTTATGATACAAGGAGGTGATCCAACCGGTACTGGACGCGGAGGTCAAGCAATTTATGGACCAACATTTGGCGATGAAATCCATCCAGATTTACGACATATAGGGGCTGGAGTAATATCAATGGCTAATTCAGGTCCTGACACAAACGGGTCACAATTTTTCATAACTTTGGCACCCACACAATGGTTAGATGGAAAGCATACAATATTCGGTAGGGTGCACTCTGGGATGCAAGTCGTTAAACGGATTGGAATGGTTGAATGTGACAGGAACGATCGTCCTGTAGATAATGTTAAAATCGTTAAGGGTAAAGTTGAGAAATTTTATTTCGGTGTTTCATTAAAACAAAAAACTACCTTTCAATACCCCATCCCCCACTTCAACATTAACAAAAACATTTCCAAGTAGCCAGACCTAAAGCTACGAACTAATTTCGGCACGTCCAAACAATAGAACCCTTATCAAATTCAAGTTTATTTATTACAAACCCAGGAATAAGCACCACGTACATAAACTTTGGGTACAGCGATTGAGATAATAAGTACATAGTTCAGGCAAAATATGTTTTATAATAGTACAGGATGGATAAGAGATGGCATAAATAACATGTAACCTGTCAGCTCCAAATTAACATTACGTTAATAGCAAAATTAAGAAAGTAAGTACATAGGGGAGTTAGTCTTAAGATAGTACAGGATAGAGAAAAGTATCGAAGTAGATCATAACACCTGGCTGTACCACTATAAAGTGGAGCATAATCGACCGGGAGTGCGTTCCAAAACTGACTTCAATCGTTTCAACACCCATTAGTCAACTGAAATATGTTAGCTGAGTTAACTGTTGTGCGTTATTAAGTCAGCTATAGTCAACTGCGGCTATGTTTTGGAATGCACTCCGGTTAGTCTTCCGAAGTTACATGGGTGATCAGTAAACTAAATTTATAGATGATGCCTTCATGCCCTATTGTAATTTCTGCATTACCCAAGGTGAATCATAAGTTTGCTGGATTTACATTACTCTAATGTTGCTAGAAAACAGGAGTTGTATCATTAACTCAAAATAAGATCGATGAAGACAAGATATCCCAGCAACATTTTACTGCCTCAATTTAAGAAGATTGCTTTGATTTCTTCCATGCGTATATAAGCAGCTTAGGTCTCAAACTTACTGCTCGACTATTATCCCAAGTAGGTCTGATGTATGCCAATGATGACATGGCTCCTGAAATCAATCAATTACACAGCTCTCAAATTTAAGAGCGAGATATATGGGAAGTTGGGCCCATACTCCGCTTCTCGTTCCGAAAGAAATTTGTCAGATCGGGATACTTCACGGTTATCGAGAATTCGTTCAATTACAATTACGTCTTCGACTTGATTTCCTTCCACACTTTCCTTAACGTAGGCATTTCTGGTGACACCACCTTTGCACTTTGAGCAAAGCTCAGTTTCATTCGAAGTTGCAATTTAACCTTGTCTCATTCATTTACCATTTGGGCAAAATCGAAGTCGACTGAGTAGTCGTAAATGTAATTCGGACCAGAAATATATATTATAAAAGGGTGAAGCGACAGCACAAAAGCAATACTTGAAAAATAATCGTCAAATACGGCATATAATGTCTGCCAATACTTTATGATCGAATCTTTTGTGAATACAAACTAATTTTTGGATCGACGTATAGGGCTGCAGGTTTGAAACGCTCTCGGTTAATCGTTTTAAACATCCTTTTAAAAAAACCTAAACATTTTTGGGAAAATTTTATGTGGCTTACATTCCAGAAATAAGTTATCACTCAAAAGTAAATGCTCATATCTACTACTTTGTTTGGATTCACAGTAAGAGGAATTCGTTTCGCTTCTGAACTGAATGTATCAAACGTTAAGCATTTATTTGGTAAAAAAAATGTTGAAAGGAGTTTCCCAAATATCGTTTCGAGGTTTCTGCCTATTATAGAAGAGGAATACCGGACCAGATATCTTAGGATGTTCAACCGACTGCGCAACTAGCTTTCTTTACAAACACTTCACCCCCTCTAAGGTTTACTAAACTGCTAGGAACGGTCTACCCATTTTTTTATCTTGTTACCAATTCAAAAGCTTCGCTGGACTCAGATATACTGCTAGGTCAGTTTCTTTTTCGTGCGCAAAATGTTGAGTCCTTCCACACTTCAAAGATAATGGAAATGGCTGCATATTAATTGTGTAGATTTAATTGTGCCAACACTACAATCCATTGTAGCCTTCATTACTCTTCGCTTCTGGCAGCAGACGTCGTTTTCATACAACGTCGATGTTGCCTGACGTGAATTAACCCCAATCATGAAAAATATTCTGCCAGCCAATTTCATTTATTTTGCAATGTGCTGGGACAATGGTCGCAGATTATTATGATTAGTGTCAATATGGCTAAAAAGAAGATGTTATGAAGATACCCTTTTGGCAAAGTATTACTGCCGATGTAATTTCTAATGGCTCTGATGGACCGTTGTAGTGAATGGCAGAGTATGCCGATGTAGAAAAAACCAATGGCAGAATATGCCGATATATATTAATTATGGCAGAGTATGCCGATGTAATGCAGATAATGCCAGAGTATTCCGATGTTTACTAGACGATGGCAGAGTATTCCGATGTAAGTAAGATAGAATAGAATAGAATAACAATTTATTAATATTATTATTATTAGAAATTGATTAAGAATAAAGTAAGTTCATAAAATCCATTTAAAATTCATTATTCACGTAGTACCTAATTGAATTCTTAAATCGGAAAAAACTTCTTTCTAGTTTTATTTCATTTGTTAGTCTATTAAACAATTGCAGTCCTTATACATAATTGAATTTTGAGTGGTATATCTTCTATATAATGGTATGGTTGTATGTAGAGTGATTGACATCGGACGTGAACTCCAGACTGTCAGCATGAGCTGACAGATGACTTGGTGGACAGCGTTGACTGCAGGGCGACACGCTAGCTCGCCTCGGCTATTGGCGGAGAGTGTGGGGAGGCTCCACGAAATCCTACCCCTGCCACCAGCCATATACAAAAAAAAAATCATGCCTGACAAAACAAATGCCGTCACACACATCCAGTCCTGAAGGGAACTTTACACTACTTACCATTAACCAAGTGAAGGCGCAGATGTTCTGCCTTCTGCTGAATTCGGCCCATCCACCCAATCGACACTGAGGGCAGAGTATTTCCAGTGTCCCTGTGTTGACCTGAAAAGAGAATAGTAGCGGACCTAGTCAACCTTTATACTAAGAGGGCTCCGGGAGAATGAAAGGAGAAATAAAACGAATCTACCGCATGATTACGTTATAATAATTCAATATATTAACAGCATCTAAACATCATGATGTACACTATTTGAGAAAATTCTGTTTTGTTTTCTCTTGATATCGCGAGGCGAATCATATTCAGTGCCTAGATTTACTTCAATCAAGGGAACACTCGTGACATGTATATAAGACCTTATATATATATATATATTTCAATTTGTCTGGTTGAACCTAAAAAAAATTCATTTAATGGCCATACGATCGTATCCCCACTTACAGGCTTTAAAATCTCTTTGTTCCTTTTTCTTTGTTTAATTAATTTAGAAAATTGATTAGTAAGAATATTTGCAATTTACGTTATATCTCGAAAAGGCTTCTTAAAATGTCACCTATCCTATGATGTTATTAATTCAGTAAAATTGATTTGTAAGAATAATATTTGCACTTACGTTATACCTCGAAAAGGCTTCTTAAAATGTCACCTATCCTATTGTGTTAAGATTTTAACCAAAAAAGAAAACTTACCAAATACCTAACCTACATGTAACACGCTCCATATAGTGTTTTAATTCAGTCTTAATAACAATTAAAAGTAATGGAACACAACAAACAGTTTTTCATCATTACGAGAATCCTTTATTATGTCGCAGAATTGTAGAAGAAAGAGATCAGAAATTTTCTTGGCACAGGTAACTGTTATGGTCGTAGCATAATGCGGGCAGCATTGTGCTACACTGGGACTAGCTGTGCCACGAAGCACGGACTGCTATCTGTGTGGACGGAGCGGCGATAGACACTGAACGCGACCTAATAAACTTCATCGCGCGAGATAGAAATGGTGGCGGAAAAAGAAGAGGAAGAGCGTTTCTTACGATTTTTTTTTTAGAGTTTGGCTGTCAAGAAAGAAGGTTGCTATTTTGCTTGTTGATCGAAATGTGATTCCTTGAAGGGAAGGAAGTTAATAGTTTTGTGAAAAGGAAAAAAAATCTAAATTTTTTTAAATCATCGAAGGCCGAGAAAAAGTAATCCGGCAGAAAAGAGAAACTCCAGAGTCAAAAAAATTATCTCGTCAACGGATTAAGAGGATATAGAGGACAGCTGGCTGATAGTAGCTGCTTTCTCTCTATCACATTTTTTTGAAATTAGAAATCCGTCCGGCATAAGAAAAGTTGTTGCATTTCCCCACAAGGACGTATTATATGTGAGACCGAACAACCGTATCTACGTCCAGATCGTGTGAAAAGTATAGGAATCGTAACTATAATATTATAGCACGTTAATCGGAAAACACCCCACGCTGCTGACTACTTGGCGCAGCATTTACTCGAAGGTCAGGTTGCTGTTGGGTTGAGCTTTAGTCAGCCTCGCCGTTATAGAGATCTCTGCGTCGACAGCTAAAGACGATATTCTCATCCAGAGATTTTGCTTTATATCTGGATCTCGCAGTTATAATAAGAAAAGGGAGGACTCCGCGACGGCAGTAGTATCGCTATGAACTTACTATTCCAGCTTTAGCAAATTGTTGGAGGTTATATCTCCTACGTCATCTCTGCAGTCGGAGCCTAAGTGCATCTATACTTGAAGCAGTCTTGAGAAATACAAATCGGTATGGAGCAATATTATATTTTATATATTTTTGTTTGAGAAGATATGGATACACAGTTTTTGAGTTTTTTGTTTCGTAATATACCTACTACATAACCATATTAGATAGTATAGGTTAACGGTTATATATATATCTTTAATACGTGGAACCTTACTGCTTCTCGTTTCTAATTAAGTTTGTTTTTATTAATTTTAATCGCTTCTTATTGGCAGGAATAACGTTTAGCTACATTAGTCATGATATGGGAATAATTGAGAGAAAAATCCTATTCCCGTATTCTAGTAGTTATCACTATCGATTTAAGCATTTATATCTTTGGATTTATATACCTACAGTAGTATACCCATAGAGGTATTGATAAGTTAAAGACATCATTAGTCCTGATCTGAATTTGGATACATTTTTTTTATTCTCGGTGTACAATTACGTGACAGAGTATTTTAGTTTAAATTTAGGCACATCTTTGCGACTTGCATTGATGCCTTTTAATCTGTTTCACGATATAGAACTATTTACGTTAGAGAATTGGATGTTAAATACATTTAGGAAAGAACAATTTTAAAGTTCGCGAATGAGCATGGGAATACTAAACCATAAATTAGACAAGCACATTCGACTAAACAGTTATTAAGGTTAAAGGAAACCAAGTTCGACAAAATTTTTCTTCTAATCTTTTCAGCTAACAGAACCATTTCGCCTCCAGGGAGCTCCTTTGAGTGTACGAGTGGCATCATGTAAGTCTATGTCGAGCAAGATTCTTTTATTTATATTATATTGTTACATCCTCACGTATGTCACTATATTATTACCTATAGGGGTACATATTATTAGCATATTTTTCAGGTGCAATCACCCAGATCAGTGGGGTGAGAAGGATTAATTATACCCGGGCATCCATAAGGTGACCTGTCATGCTTGTCGAATTAAAGGTCTTATTACGACATGAAATTATTGTTCACATGATGTGCTTAGGCATTTTGTTTTGATCAATTGTAACTGGCTAATGGTTAGGTGAGCTCTAGCTCCTTTTGTTAACGTAGTGAATAAAATGAAATATTATAACGTAAAAATGAAGTGCTGAACGCTTTTCTTTCTCCTTTCACTTTCCTGGAGCCCTCTCGCATGAAGGTCGTCTAGGTCCGCTAGTTTTTCTCTTTACAGGTCAAAAAGGGACTCTGAAAAATCTTGCCCTCAGAGTCAGTTGGGTGGTTGGGGCATGCAAGGAAGGCATAACATCTGCGCCTTCGATTTGGATGTAGGTAAGTGACGTAAAGGTCCCTTCAGAACTGAATGTGTGCCGGCGTTTTGGTTTTAGGCACGATTTTTTTTGATTATGGCAGACGGCAGAGGCAGGTTTTTCATGGAACCTCTCCACACTCTCCGCCAATAGCCGAGGCGAGCTAGCAGGTCGCCCTGCAGTCAACGCTGTCCGTCGAGTGATCTGTCAGCTCATGCTAGCAGTCTGGACTTCACGTCCGATGTCAATCACTCAGCATAGTTCCATAACAAAAATGGCGCCCAACGAGGGGCCACCTCAGTCAACTTCGGTGTTCAAATGTGTTTGACACTGGGGACTGAGACTACTTGTGGATATGGACATTTGGTTTTTAATGATCTTTCCCGCTGGCCTTCTGCCATGGAAATGGTAGGTGGCCTCAAACAAATTTTTTGAATGAGCTCTCACGGAGACATGTCTCTTCTGGCCGACTGGCTGGACAGAGTTGTGAAACTGTGAGACGACTTTTTGGCTTTCAGCGAACTAGTTGACCAGATTCATGACTCTGCCCAGTTGGAAGGTTACCTAGACATGACAATCAGGTGAAGAGGAAGGAAAGAGTTGTTGGAGGATGGAAGTGATGCTGGAGACCTTCAGTAATCAGGAGTTGGCATACTGCTAACTACCTGGCTGAAGAATCTCTAGTATTATTTTCAGTTTCTAGCTTCTCCAACCCGACTCTTCCCAGATTTCTGTGAGAACTCAAACACTTTTCATGCACACATTCACGTCGCTTGCTTGCATTCTATTTCTGACCTGATTAGAGAGAGCGGCCTGGAGACTTTTATGTGTAGAGTTGGCTCTTGGAGAGTGGGGGAGAAATGTTATGAATTTCTTTCTTGTAGATTTTTCTCGGAACGTCTGAGCTGTGTAGTTCTTCACATACAGTTATCACTAAAATATTTTTAATAAAAAATACGGCTAGCACTTATATGTTTTTTTAATGCGCGACTGTGGTAGTACCAGTTGTGAATTCTAAGGTTAGAGTACTCCCGGTCTTGAAATTTTGTATCTCTTTAGATATATTTGAAACTTCAGTAACTACGACTAGAATTCCTCCAGACTTTGGTGATTTTTGAATTTTGTGCTCGAACTCTTGGAAAATTCTTTCGAAATTTCAAATTGAACTGTCTGGTATCTCGATTTTAGTTGGAAGGTTTGTTATTTTCTCGGATCTTTTGGCGATCTTTTCTGGAAATTTTAGTATCTCTTCCAAATTTTTGGGTTAATTCTGACTTGACACTTCAGTTGTCTCGAGTACGGCTTGGACAGCACCTGTCTTTTCCTTGCTCGGACTGCATAACCTTTTTAGGACGGGGAAGACTATCCAGTCTACAGTCCTGGGATATATAGAACATTGATTTTACGACTGAACGCTTGAGATTATAGAATGGCTACAGCGCGAACACCACCGCAAGCAACTGGTGTACTGATACCGTTGCCAGACCAGTGCTCCATCTGCCAGGAGGGAGACTGGTCAGGCAAGAGGAAGCCAGTGAAGACGGTCTGTGGACATGTGTTTCACAAAGCATGTCTGAAAACGTGGATTGGACAGCAGTCAAACTGCCCGAACTGCAGATTCCACCTCACTTAGTATGATTTTACTGAATACACAGGGGCTGCTCCCAAAAAATCCTTTTATGAGGCGTGTTAGTCAGGATGCCCGAACGGAAGCACCTGCGTTTGATTTACCACCTCTAACGGTCCCACCAGTTAGTAGAAGATCCCTATCACCTGGAATGCCAGATCTAAATTCCGTAACCTTCACAAATCCCAGTTCGCGACGAAATAGTCCACTACCTACTGCTCAGGGTCAGAGCTCAGCAGCGACCGAAGCCTTGCTGGCAGGTCTGCGCCTGCAGATGCAGGATTTGGTTCTCGAAGGCCTTGAGCAGAGCCTAAATACCTTACGGACTGAATTGGCAAATAGCGTCAGGCAGCAAATCTCAGCTGCAATTCCACCATTGGATCTTTCACGGCCACCTCCTTCTATGGGTGAACCGAGACCACCGCCAGAGTTTCACGACGGTCGAAGGCAGTCGTTTAAGAGACCGGCATCACCTTTTTGTCAGCCTAGTGGTCAGCCTAGACCGAACTTTGTTCAACCTCCACCAGCTTCATCTCATCGTATCCCGTCAGGCCTAGGACAACGACGTTCTGGTAGTCCCATCCGAAGATGGAATATATCCTATAGTGGCGACAGCTCTCGACTTACTGTCGACGAATTCGTGCTTAGAGTGGAAGCATTGACTTACTCGGCCTTGAACGGAGATTTTGATCTCCTAGTACGGCACATGACAATTCTGCTTTCTAATCCAGCAATGGATTGGTACCGGTCTCTCTTGAGGCAGAACTCCACGCTTTCGTGGGAGTATGTGAAGGCAGCTCTGTTAGCTGAATGGGGAGTACCTAAGGATGACCTCAAGGTCAAAGTCCAATTGATGCTAAGGAAACAGAAAGTAGGGGAGTCATTTGCCATGCACCACCAACACCTGGTATACCTACGGGACCAATTGCAAAACCCTCTGCCAGACGTCGAATTTCTGGAAATAGTCAAGTCCAACCTATTGCCGGAGATCCAAAATAAAATTTGCTGGCATCACACAAACACCATCCACCAACTAAGGAGTCTTGTGACTCAAATACAGGCTACACAGCAGCGAATCGCGAAAGCGGGCAGCTGGAATACTTATCGTAGCCCAAGAGTCAGCGAGGTGGATGAGTGTCATCCGACTGATGGTGAACAGCACAGATCACATGAATGCAGTGAGGAAGCAGTCGTACTAGCTGCTCTTACAGCACCACAGAACGTTATCTGCTGGAACTGTGACCAGCCCGGTCACTTTTCCCAAGACTGCCGGCAGGAAAGACAAGCCGTGCTCTGCTATGGATGCGGACGCAAAAATATCTTCAAGCACGACTGCAGCCATTGTCGACAGAAAAACCTGAGACGGGTCGGGAATACCACCACCTTTTCTCGACCAGTGTCAACGTCACGCGCACAAACTGCAATCAACACTCTAGTTCAAGCCTTGAACAAGAAGGAACGTCCGCTCCATTAGCAGACCTTAACGACGAATCCCTGACACTATTAGACACTTCTTTGGAAGAGTCTTTAATTTTCGATGTCCCAATAACACCGACAGCACCTTTAGCTGACAAGGTTACTGAGCAGGAGATTTGGCCTCCTGGAATTTCTGTACTGAGACGGCCACCAAACTCTGTGATGACGAGTGGGCGCGAGCCTGTTTCACACCCGCTGACGCCGTATCATATGCGTCTGCAGAATTATAATGCAGTAAGAGACCGAATCTTCTCCTCAGTAGCGGAGTTAGCTGACATTATGTATCCTGACCTGGATATGAGACCAAGAAAGAAAATATCTACCGTTCGTTGGCGGGAATACTGTCGACGGATGAGATTGGAAAAAAAAACTGGCACAGATTTCCGTGTCGATGCCAGACGACATTCGACCGTATGCCGAAGTAAAGCTGCTCGGGCGAACTGAGACTGGATTACTTAATAGTGGTGCCACTGTCAGTATTCTAGGCCAGGGTGCTCTAGAGAAGCTTGCGGAAGCAGAGGTTGAATGGAAGAGGTATCGGACACAGGTTCAAGTAGCGAATCGAACCATGACGACTGTGCATGGTCATGTGAACTTGGACATCACTTTCCGTGGTAAGGCCCAAAACGTGCGTTTTTACGTAGTTCCTGGGCTCACACAGACACTATATCTAGGAATAGACTTCTGGCGTCTATTTGGGTTGGCTTCAGATGTCCTAGGTATAGTTACAGAAGTGACACCAAGTTACTCCTGACACCGATTGCCATGTTCTTTCCAGTCTAGATCAACAGCGTCTAGAAGCTACGAAACAGCTTTTCCCTTCTTTCGCCTCTTTAGGCCTGGGAAAGTCATCGTTGGTCACTCACAAGATTGAAAAGAATGACGCGACTCCGATAAAATAGAGGTTTTATCAGATTTAACAGGCAGTACAGAGTTTGATGGATGCTGAATTACAGCGAATGCTATCACTGGGTGTATTAGAGGAGAGCCAGAGTACTTGGAGCTCTCCAGTTGTACTAGTGCGGAAGCCTGGAAAGGTTCGGCTTTATTTTGACGCCAGGAAAGTCAACTCTGTTACGAAGAAGGACGCCTATCTGATGCCACAGATAAATGCGCTTCTGAGTCGACTTCCTCCGGCAAACTACATTACAAGCCTGGACCTGAAAGACGCATTCTGGCAGACCCCACTAGACGCTGATTCCAGAGAGAAGACCGCTTTTACTGTACCTGGTCACCCTCTTTATCAGTACACAGTGATGCCATTCGGCCTATGCAATGCTCCACAAACGATGTGCTGCCTTGTGGATAAAGTAATTCCTTTCGATCTTCGTGAAACTGTTCTCGTTTACGTCGACGATTTACTGATTCTGTCATCAGACATTGACTCTGATCTGACATTGCTATCCCGTGTAGCGGATTGTTTGAGGAAGGCTGGTCTCACTATCAACGTAGAGAATAGTAAGTTTTGCATTAAGGAGACTAAATACTTGGGTTCTATAGTCGGGAAAGGAGACAAGATCTTAGCCATAGTTGACTATCCGTCACCTAAAACTGTTCGGCAAGCCCGACGCCTACTATGGCGGGATGGTATAGACGGTTCATCCCGAACTATGCTGATTTAACTGCATCCATAACTGACAGCTTGAAGAACCTTAGTCAGTTCAAGTGGACACCCGAAGCCCAGACGTCTTTGGAGATGCTAAAACAGAAACTGACCTCTGCTCCATTGTTAAAGAGTCCAGATTTCACCAAGCAGTTCGTTATACAGTGCAATGCGAACCAACAAGGTATTGGTGGGGTGCTGATTCAACTAGATGACGACGGCCACGAGAAGCCAATAGCCTACGTCTCGAAAAAGTTGAACTCAGCACAAAGAAATTATACCGTCACAGAGCAGGAATGCCTAGCTGCAATCTTAAGTGTACAGAAGTTCCGGCTCTTCATTGAACTTATGCCGTTTAAGATAGTGACGGATCATGCGAGCTTGAAATGGCTGGTGTCTCAAAAGGACCTCAGCGGTAGACTAGCTCGGAGGAGTTTGAAGCTTCAGGGTTTCGACTTCACAATTGAGCACCGGGAAGGAAGCGTGAATGTCGTCCCTGATGCGCTGTCACGCATTCATTGCGAAAGCCT
This sequence comes from Dioctria rufipes, assembly GCA_963924295.1. NCBI lineage: Eukaryota > Metazoa > Arthropoda > Insecta > Diptera > Asilidae > Dioctria > Dioctria rufipes. Next base: position 152,238,637 of record OZ002743.1, on the reverse strand, counting down.
GTCCACAAACGAAGATCCTGGCCCGGAAGTTGACCTTAGTTCGCCATATTTCAACTCGTTGGAATATGAGGAACTGAGGCATAAGGTTAAAATGACTTCTGGCAAACTACCAGATCTTTGGGTCAAGGATGACTTCGTTTACATTCGGACTTTAGATTCCACGAGGGCTTGTCTCCGACGTTATTTCAAGAGCGCATCATCCGCCACTAGCTTCTCACGGAGGTATAGGGAAAACACTGCAGCGTCTGAGAAGACACTTGTACTGGCCACGAATGACAGTTGATGTCAGAAACTACGTAGGTGTCTGTGATGTGTAAAGAGACTAAGGCTCCAAATACCATTCTTAAACCACCTATGAGAGTCCAGCCTCTGACAGAACGACCATGGTAAAAGCTGTACATTGATTTTCTAGGTCCATATCCTCGGTCAGTGAAAGGAAATGTCTGCATCTTAATAGTTCTTGACCACTTTTCTAAGTTCCCGATTCTCAAACCTATGAGAAAAGAATCTACACTTATTGTGTGCCAGTTCATCGAAACGGAAGTGTTCCCTGTGATCGGAGTCCCGTAAACGATCGTCTCTGACAATGGAGTCCAGTTTTGCTCGGCTCAGTTTACCAGATTACTGGACAAGTATGGGGTGAAGCACTTGCGAACGGCAGTTTACTCGCCGCAAGCAAACACCTCAGAGCGAGTAAACAGGTCTCTACTGTCAGGAATTAGAGCATATATTCGGAAGGAACACACAAAATGGGATGAGAAGCTGAGCCAGATAGCTAGTTCCCTCAGGAGCTCTTTCCACCAAGCAACTGGTTTCTCTCCATATCGAACACTTTTCGGTCAGCAAATGATTGAACATGGCAGCTCCTATTCCATCTTGAGGAGCCTTGGGACTCTTAACGAGCCTCTGAGGGTAGATGCTGAAGACAAAATTAGATTAATCCGTGCGAGAGTGCAGGAGAACTTACACAATGCGTTCGAACAGGGTTCAAGAGCCTATAATCTCAGGGCGAAGCCTGTTAACCTCAGAGTGGGTCAACAGGTATTCAGACGGAATTTTGCTCAAAGCAACTTCCAACAGCAAACTAGTGCTAAACTGGGACGAAAATTTGTCAAGTGTCGGGTTAGAGCCAAGAAAGGAAATTCCTTATACGAGCTTGAAGATCTGCAGGGGAAACATCAGGCAGTGATATCCATTCTAGAAGCGTCATCTATCGACTGTCCTATCGACTGTCACGTTTATTCCTGGTAACCCTAAGAAGGCATCCAGCCAGATTCACTGGTAAACTATAGGATATCGCGAAGCCCTCCTACTGCCCCGTCAATGGTGGGTGGTATACCTGTTGGAATCCAATCCTGGATACGGCTGTTAGCAAGTTAGGAAATGTAATCGACAGCGTCACCACTTCGACAACGCCTTGGGGATACACTCTTGAAAAATCACCGGTCGGAGATCGGAGCGAGATGTTGTGCCGGGAAAGCTCAGCAATCAGTTGGTTAGGTTACTGATCGCGGGGCTTTCTCAGCGTCTCGGTAAGGGACGGCAGAGAGGCATCGACCGGCCGGATTTTTTGGGTAAGTTGGTACCTGCTGCACCTTTGATTTCCCACACGGAGAATGATGTCGAGGTCTGCTCGAAGACTGACGGGACCTCAGGGATGTCTCCTCGATGCGTCATCGGTCAAGTAGGGCGAAGGTCGTAGTCGAGTACGAGTAATGAGGAACACTCATTGGGTCTTGGGTCGAGACACACATTGGGCGCCCACAGCGATGAGGCCTATGTTTAAGACTGGCTAGGCTGAGTCGACCATTTTTCAGCGTTGTCTGGACCACGGGTGGTCTAGACCACTCTGCCCTGTTATGGTCGTAGCATAATGAAGGCAGCATTGTGCTACACTGGGACTAGCTGCGCCATGAAAGCACAGACTGCTATCTGTGTGGACGGAGAGGCGATAGGCACCGAACGCGACCTAATAAACTTCATCGCGCGAGATAGAAATGGTGGCGGAAAAAGAAGAAGAGCGTTTCCTGCGACTTTTTTTTTTAGAGTTTGACTGTCAAGAAAGAAGGTTGCTATTTTGCTTGTTGATCGAAGTGTGATTCCTTGAAGGGAAGGAAGTTAATAGTTTTGTGAAAAGGAAAAAAAAAATCTAAATTTTTTTAAATCATCGAAAGTCGAGAAAAAGTAATCCGGCAGAAAAGAGAAACTCCAGAGTCAAAAAAGCGGATTAAGAGGATATACAGGACAGCTGGCTGATAGTAGCTGTTTTCTCTCTATCACATTTTTTTGAAATTAGCAATCCGTCCGGGATAAGGAAAGTTGGTGCATTTCCCCACAAGGACGTACTATATGTGAGACCGAACAATCGTATCTACGTCCAGCTCGTGTGAAAAGTATAGGAATCGTGACTATAATATTATAGCACGTTAATCGGAAAACCCCCCACGCTGCTGACTACTTGGCGCAGCATTTACTCGAAGGTCAGGTTGCTGTTGGGTTGAGCTTTACTCAGCCTCACCGTTATAGAAATCTCTGCGTCGACAGCTAAAGACGATATTCTCATCCAGAGACTTTGCTTTATATCTGGATCTCGCAGTTATAATAAGATAAAGGGAGGACTCCGCGACGGCAGTAGTATCGCTATGAACTTACTATTCCAGCTTTAGCAAATTGTTGGAGGTTATATCTCCTACGTCATCCCTGCAGTGCGTATATTCGGAGCCTAAGTGCATCTATACTTGAAGCAGTCTTGGGAAATACAAATCGGTATGGAGCAATATTATATTTTATATATTTTTGTTTGAGAAGATATGGATACATAGTTTTTGAGTTTTTTATTTCGTAATATACCTACTACATAACCATATTAGATAGTATAGGTTAACGGTTATATATATATCTTTAATACGTGGAACCTTACTGCTTCTCGTTTCTAATTAAGTTTGTTTTTATTAATTTTAATCGCTTCTTATTGGCAGGAATAACGTTTAGCTACATTAGTCATGATATGGGAATAATTGAGAGAAAAATCCTATTCCCGTATTCTAGTAGTTATCACTATCGATTTAAGCATTTATATCTTTGGATTTATATACCTACAGTAGTATACCCTTAGAGGTATTGATAAGTTAAAGACATCATTAGTCCTAATCTGAATTTGGATACAGTTTTTTTATTCTCGGTGTACAATTACGTGACAGAGCATTTTAGTTTAAATTTAGGCACATCTTTGCGACGTGCATTGATGCCTTTTAATCTGTTTCACGATATAGAACTATTTACGTTAGAGAATTGGATGTTAAATACATTTAGGAAAGAACAATTTTAAAGTTCGCGAATGAGCATGGGAATACTAAACCATAAATTAGACAAGCACATTCGACTAAACAGTTATTAAGGTTAAAGGGAACCAAGTTCGACAAAATTTTTCTTCTAATCTTTTCAGCTAACAGAACCATTTCGCCTCCAGGGAGCTCCTTTGAGTGTACGAGTGGCATCATGTAAGTCTATGTCGAGTAAGATTCTTTTATTTATATTATATTGTTACATCCTCACGTATGTCACTATATTATTACCTATAGGGGTACATATTATTAGCATATTTTTCAGGTGCAATCACCCAGATCAGTGGGGTGAGAAGGATTAATTATACCCGGGCATCCATAAGGTGACCTGTCATGCTTGTCGAATTAAAGGTCTTATTACGGCATGAAATTATTGTTCACATGATGTACTTAGGCATTTTGTTTTGATCAATTGTAACTGGCTAATGGTTAGGTGAGCTCTAGCTCCTTTTGTTAACGTAGTGAATAAAATGAAATATTATAACGTAAAAATGAAGTGCTGAACGCTTTTCTTCCTCCTTTCACTTTCCTGGAGCCCTCTCGCATGAAGGTCGTCTAGGTCCGCTAGTCTCTCTCTTTACAGGTCGAAAAGGGACTCTGAAAAATCTTGCCCTCAGAGTCAGTTGGGTGGTTGGGGCATGCAAGGAAGGCATAACATCTGCGCCTTCGATTTGGATGTAGGTAAGTAACGTAAAGGTCCCTTCAGGACTGAATGTGTGCCGGCGTTTTGGTTTAAGGCACGATTTTTTTTGATTATGGCAGACAGCAGAGGCAGGTTTTTCATGGAACCTCTCCACACTCTCCGCCAATAGCCAAGGCGAGCTAGCAGGTCGCCCTGCAGTCAACGCTGTCCGTCGAGTGATCTGTCAGCTCATGCTAGCAGTCTGGACTTCACGTCCGATGTCAATCACTCAGCATAGTTCCATAACACAAATGGCGCCCAACGAGGGGCCAACTCAGTCAACTTCGGTGTTCAAATGTGTTTGACACTGGAGACTGAGACTACTTGTGGATATGGACATTTGGCTAGTAGCTAAATCGTCTGACTCGGTAGTCTCATATCTAGTGGGAGATACATGCGGACCTGAGGCTGAATGGTTTTGTTGTCATTTTTTTGTAGAGCAACGTAATGGGTTTTTGAAAAGTTTTTAAAAGTGTTGATTAAAGTAAAGTTTTTGAAAAGTTTTTGAAAGTGTTGATTAAAGTAAAGTTTTTGAAAGTTTTTGACCTTGGTCAAGCCTCGAATCTGAACAGGTGTCTAGTTTTTGAATTTTTGAATTTTTTTTAATGATCTTTCCCGCTGGCCTTATGCCATGGAAATGGTAGGTGGCCTCACACAAATTTTTTGAATGAGCTCTCACGGAGACATGTCTCTGCTGGCCGACTGGCTGGACAGAGCTGTGAATCTGTGAGACGACTTTTTGGCTTTCAGCGAACTAGTTGACCAGATTCATGACTCTGCCCAGTTGGAAGGTTACCTAGACATAACAATCAGGTGAAGAGGAAGGAAAGAGTTGTTGGAGGATGGAGGTGATGCTGGAGACCTTCAGTAATCAGGAGTTGGCATACTGCTAACTACCTTGCTGAAGAATCTCTAGTATCATTTTCAGTCTCTAGCTTCTCCAACCCGACTCTTCCCAGATTTCTGTGAGAACTCAAACACTTTTCATGCACACATTCACGTCGCTTGCTTGCATTCTATTTCTGACCTGATTAGAGAGAGCGGCCTGGAGACTTTTATGTGTAGAGTTGGCTCTTGGAGAGTGGGGGAGAAATGTTATGAATTTCTTTCTTGTAGATTTTTCTCGGAACGCCTGAGCTGTGTAGTTCTTCACATACAGTTATCACTAAAATATTTTTAATAAAAAATACTGCTAGCACTTATAAGTTCTTTTAATGCGCGACTGTGGTAGTACCAGTTGTGAATTCTAAGGTTAGAGTACTCCCGGTCTTGAAATTTTGTATCTCTTTAGATATATTTGAAACTTCAGTAACTACGACTAGAATTCCTCCAGACTTTGGTGATTTTTGAATTTTGTGCTCGAACTCTTGGAAAATTCTTTTGAAATTTCAAATTGAACTGTCTGGTATCTCGATTTTAGTTGGAAGGTTTGTTATTTTCTCGGATCTTTTGGCGATCTTTTCTGGAAATTTTAGTATCTCTTCCAAATTTTTGGATTAATTCTGACTTGACACTTCAGTTGTCTCGAGTACGGCTTGGACAGCACCTGTCTTTTCCTTGCTCGGACTGCATAACCTTTTTAGGACGGGGAAGACTATCCAGTCTACAGTCCTGGGATATATAGAACATTGATTTTACGACTGAACGCTTGAGATTATAGAATGGCTACAGCGCGAACACCACCGCAAGCAACTGGTGTACTGATACCGTTGCCAGACCAGTGCTCCATCTGCCAGGAGGGAGACTGGTCAGGCAAGAGGAAGCCAGTGAAGACGGTCTGTGGACATGTGTTTCACAAAGCATGTCTGAAAACGTGGATTGGACAGCAGACAAACTGCCCGAACAGCAGATTCCACCTCACTCAGTATGATTTTACTGAATACACAGGGGCTGTTACCAAAAATGCTTATACGAGGCCTGTTAGTAAGGATGCCCGAACGGAAGCACCCGCGTTTGATTTACCACCTCTAACGGTCCCACCAGTTAGTAGAAGATCCCTATCACCTGGAATGCCAGATCTACATTCCATGACCTTCACAAATCCCAGTTCGCGACGAAATAGTCCACTACCTACTGCTCAGGGTCAGAGCTCAGCAGCGACCGAGGCCTTGCTGGCAGGTCTGCGCCTGCAGATGCAGGATTTGGTTCTCGAAGGCCTTGAGCAGAGCCTAAATACCTTACGGACTGAATTGGCATATAGCGTCAGGCAGCAAATCTCAGCTGCAATTCCACCAGTGGATTTTTCACGGCCACCTCCTTCTTTGGGTGAACCGAGACCACCACCAGGGTTTCATGACGGTCGAAGGCAGTCGTTTAAGGGACCAGCAGAACCTTTTGGTCAGCCTAGTGGTCAGCCTAGACCGAACTTTGTTCAACCTGCACTAGCTTCATCTAATCGTATCCCGTCAGGCCTAGGACAACGACGTTCTGGTAGTCCCATCCGAAGATGGAATATATCCTATAGTGGCGACAGCTCTCGACTTACTGTCGACGAATTCGTGTTTAGAGTGGAAGCATTGACTTACTCGGCCTTAGACCGAGATTTTGATCTCCTAGTACGGCACATGACAACTCTGCTTTCTGGTCCAGCAATGGATTGGTACTGGTCTCCCTTGAGGCAGAACTCCACGCTTTCGTGGGAGTATGTGAAGGCAGCTCTGTTAGCTGAATGGGGAGTACCTAAGGATGACCTCAAGGTCAAAGTCCAATTGATGCTAAGGAAACAGAAAGTAGGGGAGTCATTTGCCATGCACCACCAACACCTGGTATACCTACGGGACCAATTGCAAAACCCTCTGCCAGACGTCGAATTTCTGGAAATAGTCAAGTCCAACCTATTGCCGGAGATCCAAAATAAAATTTGCTGGCATCCCACAAACACCATCCACCAACTAAGGAGTCTTGTGACTCAAATACAAGCTACACAGCAGCGAATCACGACAGCGGGCAGCTGGAATACTTATCGTAGCCCAAGAGTCAGCGAGGTCGATGAGTGTCGTCCGACTGATGGTGAACAGCACAGATCACATGAATGCAGTGAGGAAGCAGTCGTACTAGCTGCTCTTACAGCACCACAGAACGTTATCTGCTGGAACTGTGACCAGCCCGGTCACTTTTCCCAAGACTGCCGGCAGGAAAGACAAGCCGTGTTCTGCTATGGATGCGGACGCAAAAATATTTTCAAGCTCGACTGCAGCCATTGTCGACCGAAAAAACTGAGACGCGTCGGGAATACCACCACCTTTTCTCGGCCAGTGTCAACGTCACGTGCACAAACTGCAATGAACACTCTAGTTCAAGCCTTGAACAAGGAGGAAGGTCCGCTCCATTAGCAGACCTTAACGACGAATCCCTGAATTGTCCACTGATATCATTCAGTGACTCTGATGATATTAGCAAATCCTCTGATAGTACAAATATTGCACTGATAGAGACGGAGAAACTGATAGACTTCTCCGCCGATCTTCAAGTTCCCATTTCCACTTCTGGGGAGCCCATGACACTATTAGACTCTTCTTTGGAAGAGTGTTTAATTTTCGATGGCCCAATAACACTTACAGCACCTTCAGTAGCGGGGTTAGTAGTAGTAGTCGTAGTCAGTAGCGGGGTTAGCTGACATTATGTATCCTGACCTGGATATGAGACTAAGACAGAAAAGATCTACCGTTCATTGGCGGGAATACTGTCGACGGATGAGACTGGAAAGAAAAAAACTGGCACAGATTTCCGTGTCGATGCCAGACGACATTCGACCGTATGCCGAAGTAAAGCTGCCTGGGGTAACTGGGACTGGATTACTTGATAGTGGTACCACTGTCAGTATCCTAGGCCAGGGGGCTCTAGAGAAGCTTGCGGAAGCAGAGGTTGAATGGAAGATGTATCGGACACAGGTTCAAGTAGCGAATGGTGCCATGACGACTGTCCATGGTCATGTGAACTTGGACATCACTTTCCGTGGTAAGACCCAAAACGTGCGTTTTTACGTAGTTCCTGGGCTCACACAGACACTATATCTAGGAATAGACATCTGGCGTCTATTTGGGTTGGCTCCAGATGTCCTAGGTATAGTTACAGAAGTGACACCAAGTTTACTAGCTACTCCTGACACCGATTGCCATGTTCTTTCCAGTCTAGATCAACAGAGTCTAGAAGCTACGAGACGGCTTTTCTCTTCTTTCGCCTCTTTAGGTCTGGGAAAGACATCTTTGATCACTCACAAGATTGAAACAGATCCCACTAGACGCTGATTCCAGAGAGAAGACCGCTTTTACTGTACCTGGTCACCCTCTCTATCAGTACACAGTGATGCCATTCGGCTTATGCAACGCTCCACAAACGATGTGCCGCCTCATGGATAAAGTCATTCCTTCCGATCTTCGTGAAAATGTTCTCGTCTACTTGGACGATTTATTGATTCTATCATCAGACTTTGACTCTTATCTCACATTGCTATCCCGTGTAGCGGATTGTTTGAGGAAGGCTGGTCTCACTATCAACGTAGAGAATAGTAAGTTTTGCATTAAGGAGACTAAATACTTGGGTTTTATAGTCGGGAAAGGAGACAAGATCTCAGCCATAGTTGACTATCCGTCACCTAAAACTGTTCGGCAAGCCCGACATCTACTATGGCGGGATGGTATACACGGTTCATACCGAACTATGCTGATTTAACTGCATCCATAACTGACACCTTGAAGAACCTTAGTCAGTTCAAGTGGACACCCGAAGCCCAGACGTCTTTGGAGATGCTAAAACAGAAACTGACCTCTGCTCCATTGTTAGTGAGTCCAGATTTCACCAAGCAGTTCGTTATACAGTGCAATGCGAACCAACAAGGTATTGGTGGGGTGCTGATTCAACTAGATGACGATGGCCATGAGAAGCCAATAGCCTACGTCTCGAAAAAGTTGAACTCAGCACAAAGAAATTATACCGTCACAGAGCAGGAATGCCTAGCTGCAAACTTAAGTGTACAGAAGTTCCGGCTCTTCATTGAACTTATGCCATGTAAGATAGTGACGGATCATGCGAGCTTGAAATGGCTGATGTCTCAAAAGGACCTCAGCGGTAGACTTGCTCGGTGGAGTTTGAAGCTTCAGGATTTCGATTTCACTATTGAGCACCGGAAAGGAAGCCTGACTGTCGTCCCTGATGCGCTGTCACGCATTCATTGCGACAGCCTGTCCACAAACGAAGATCCTGGCCCGGAAGTTGACCTTAGTTCGCCATATTTCAACTCGTTGGAATATGAGGAACTGAGGCATAAGGTTAAAATGACTTCTGGCAAACTACCAGATCTTTGGGTAAAGGATGGCTTCGTTTATATTCGAACTGTTCCGAGAACAGGCAATCCGATTCAGGAGGAAGAAGCTTGGAAGCTTTGGATTCCACGAGGGCTTGTCTCCGACGTTATTTCAAGAGCGCATGATCCGCCACTAGCTTCTCACGGAGGTATGGGGAAAACACTGCAGCGTCTGAGAAGACACGAATGACAGTTGATGTCAGAAACTACGTAGGTGCCTGTGACGTGTGTAAACAGACTAAGGCTCCCAATACCATTCTTAAACCATCTATGAGAGTCCAGCCTGTGACAGAACGACCATGGCAAAAGCTGTATATTGATTTTCTGGGTCCATATCCTCGGTCAGTGAAAGGAAATGTCTGCATCTTAATAGTTCTTGACCACTTTTCTAAGTTCCCGATTCTCAAACCTATGAGAAAAGAATCTACACTTATTGTGTGCCAGTTCATCGAAACGGAAGTGTTCCCTGTGATCGGAGTCCCGTAAACGATCGTCTCTGACAATGGAGTCCAGTTTTGCTCGGCTCAGTTTACCAGATTACTGGACAAGTATGGGGTGAAGCACTTGCGAATGGCAGTTTAACACCTCAGAGCGAGTAAACAAATCTCTAATGTCAGGGATTAGAGCATATATTCGGCAGGAACACACAAAATGGGATGAGAAGCTGAGCCAGATAGCTAGTTCCCTCAGGAGCTCTTTCCACCAAGCAACTGGTTTCTCTCTTTATTGAACACTTTTCGGTCAGCAAATGATTGAACATGGCAGCTCATATTCCATCTTGTGGAGCCTTGGGACTCTTCATGAGCCTCTGAGAGTGGATGCGGAAGACAAAATGAGATTGATGCGTTCGAACAGGGTTCAAGAGCCTATAATCTCAGGGGGAAGCCTGTTGACTTCAGAGTGGGTCAAGAGGTATTCAGACGGAATTTTGCTCAAAGCAACTTCCAACAACAAACTAGTGCTAAACTGGGACGAAAATTTGTCTAGTTTCGGGTTAGAGCCAAGAAAGGAATTTCCTTATACGAGCTTGAAGATCTGTAGGGGAAACCCTTAGGAGTCTATCACGCGAAAGACATCAGGCAGTGATATCCATTCTAGAAGCGTCATCTATCGACTGTCACGTTCATTCCTGGTAGCCCTAAGAAGGTATCCAGCCAGATTCACTGGTAAACTATAGGATATCGCGAAGCCCTCCTACTGCCCCGTCAATGGTGGGTGATATACCTGTTGGAATCCAATCCTGAATGCGGCTGTTAGCAAGTTAGGAAATGTAATCGACAGCGTCACCACTTCGACAACGCCTTGGGGACACACCTTTGAGCAATCACCGGTCGGAGATCGGAGCGAGATGTTGTGCCGGGAAAGCTCAGCAATCAGTTGGTTAGGTTACTGATCGCGGGGCTTTCTCAGCATCTCGGTAAGGGACGGGAGAGGGGCATCGACCGGCCGGATTTTTTGGGTAAGCTGGTACCTGCTGCACCTTTGATTTCCCACACGGAGATGATGAGGTCTGGTCGAAGACTGACGGGACTTCAGGGATGTGTCCTCGATGCGTCATCGGTCAAGTAGGGCGAAGGTCGTAGTCGAGTACGAGTAATGAGGAACACTCATTGGGTCTTGGGTCGAGACACACATTGGGCGCCCGCAGCGATGAAGCCTATGTTTAAGACTGGCTAGGCTGTGTCGACCATTTTTCAGCGTTGTCTGGACCACGGGTGGTCTAGACCACTCTGCCCTGTTATGGTCTTAGCATAATGAAGGCAGCATTGTGCTACACTGGGACTAGCTGCGCCATGAAAGCACAGACTGCTATCTGTGTGGACGGAGCGGCGATAGACACCGAAACGCGACCTAATAAACTTCATCGCGCGAGTTAGAAAAGGTGGGGGAAAAAGAAGAGGAAGAGCGTTTCCTACCACTTTTTTTTAGAGTTTGGCTGTCAATAAAGAAGGTTGCTATTTTGCTTGTTGATCGAAGTGTGATTCCTTGAAGGGAAGGAAGTTAATAGTTTTGTGAAAAGGAAAAAGAAATCTAAATTTTTTTAAGTCATCGAAAGTCGAGAAAAAGTAATCCGGCAGAAAATAGAAACTCAAGATTCAAAAAAACGGATTAAGAGGATATACAGGACAGCTGGCTGATAGTAGCTGTTTTCTCTCTATCACATTTTTTTGAAATTAGCAATCCGTCCGGGATAAGGAAAGCTGGTGCATTTCCCCACAAGGACGTTCTATATGTGAGACCGAACAATCGTATCTACGTCCAGCTCGTGTGAAAAGTATAGGAATCGTGACTATAATATTATAGCACGTTAATCGGAAAACACCCCACGCTGCTGACTACTTGGCGCAGTATTTACTCGAAGGTCAGGTTGCTGTTGGGTTGAGCTTTACTCAGCCTCACCGTTATAGAAATCTCTGCGTCGACAGCTATAGACGATATTCTCATCGAGAGATTTTGCTTTATATCTGGATCTTGCAGTTATAATAAGAAAAGGGAGGACTCTGCGACGGCAGTAGTATCGCTATGAACTTACTATTCCAGCTTTAGCAAATTGTTGGAGGTTATATCTCCTACGTCATCTCTGCAGTCGGAGCCCAAGTGCATCTATACTTGAAGCAGTCTTGAGAAATACAAATCGGTATGGAGCAATATTATATTTTATATATTTTTGTTTGAGAAAATATGGATACACAGTTTTTGAGTTTTTTGTTTCGTAATATACCTACTACATAACCATATTAGATAGTATAGGTTAACGGTTATATATATATCTCTAATACGTGGAACCTTACTGCTTCTCGTTTCTAATTAAGTTTTTATTTTATCAATTTTAATCGCTTCTTATTGGCAGGAATAACGTTTAGCTACATTAGTCATGATATGGGAATAATTGAGAGAAAAATCCTATTCCCGTATTCTAGTAGTTATCACTATCGATTTAAGCATTTATATCTTTGGATTTATATACCTACAGTAGTATACCCTTAGAGGTATTGATAAGTTAAAGACATCTTTAGTCCTAATCTGAATTTGGATACATTTTTTTTATTCTCGGTGTACAATTACGTGACAGAGTATTTTAGTTTAAATTTAGGCACATCTTTGCGACGTGCATTGATGCCTTTTAATCTGTTTCACTATATAGAACTATTTACGTTAGAGAATTGGATGTTAAATACATTTAGGAAAGAACAATTTTAAAGTTCGCGAATGAGCATGGGAATACTAAACCATAAATTAGACAAGCACATTCGACTAAACAGTTATTAAGGTTAAAGGAAACCAAGTTCGACAAAATTTTTCTTCTAATCTTTTCAGCTAACAGAACCATTTCGCCTCCAGGGAGCTCCTTTGAGTGTACGAGTGGCATCATGTAAGTCTATGTCGAGTAAGATTCTTTTATTTATATTATATTGTTACATCCTCACGTATGTCACTATATTATTACCTATAGGGGTACATATTATTAGCATATTTTTCAGGTGCAATCACCCAGATCAGTGGGGTGAGAAGGATTAATTATACCCGGGCATCCATAAGGTGACCTGTCATGCTTGTCGAATTAAAGGTCTTATTACGGCATGAAATTATTGTTCATATGATGTACTTAGGCATTTTGTTTTGATCAATTGTAACTGGCTAATGGTTAGGTGAGCTCTAGCTCCTTTTGTTAACGTAGTGAATAAAATGAAATATTACAACGTAAAAATGAAGTGCTGAACGCTTTTCTTTCTCCTTTCACTTTCCTGGAGCCCTCTCGCATGAAGGTCGTCTAGGTCCGCTAGTCTCTCTCTTTACAGGTCAAAAAGGGACTCTGAAAAATCTTGCCCTCAGAGTCAGTTGGGTGGTTGGGGCATGCAAGGAAGGCATAACATCTGCGCCTTCGATTTGGATGTAGGTAAGTGACGTAGAGGTCTCTTCAGGACTGAATTTGTGCCGGCGTTTTGGTTTAAGGCACGAATTTTTTTTTTTGATTATGGCAGACGGCAGCGGCAGGTTTTTCGTGGAACCTCCCCACGCTCTCCGCCAATAGCCGAGGTGAGCTAGCGTGCCGCCCTGAGTCAACGCTGTCCGCCGAGTGATCTGTCAGCTCATGCTGGCAGTCTAGACTTCACGTCCGGTGTCAATCACTCAGCATAATTATTATTTTTAATCTGAAAGATGCGAGCAGAGTGGATTTAAAAGCCAACCTGTTTTAGCCATGTTTATAATTTCTCGTCACGTTAACAATAATTGTAAATTAAATAATGCATATACTGCCCACAAAGATTATCCCAAGGTTAAAAGCCTGCTAGCAAGTTCTAATTTCCTTTCCACAACGTTTTGTAGAATAACTATCGAGATTTTTAATCCGGCATGGTTAAAAAATGTTATCGCGATCTACCCAGGGAGGTGATTTATTATGCCTTTAAAGAATTCGAAGGTTAAGATAAAGACATTATTAGCAATACTTAATGTGAATGGTAAATTTTAATTTTTATCTTCGGTATTTTTTTCATTTTTCATATATCAATAAAATTTGCATACTATAATTTTTTCATGTTTGTAAAGCAGATACTGCAGCTCCAAAGCATAATTAAAGGTAAAGACATTATTAGATGTAAAGAATTTTACTTTATGCGAGTGGTAATTTAATTTTTTATCGTTGCTATTTTTTTCTTTTTCATATATTGGTAAATATATATAATGAGCAGAAGCTGTGGCTGAAATACTCAGGTTGTGGCAACCGTCGATTCCGTTTAATTTTAAAAAGTTTTAAGGCGTTTATATTAGCAGGTATATACCTACTGTAGAATTTTTAGCGTTGTTAGTGTCGTGTGTTTAATAATTTAAAAATAAAGCCGAGTGTTAAATCACGTGAAAAACAGTTAGAAAAGGATATATCCTGCAGATTAAAAAAAAGGAATTGATGATATTCATAAAAGCCAGCATAAAATATTTCTTCGACATACTTCACACTTAGTCTTGCAAATCTATATATAGCGAATATCTAATTAATTTCACCATTCGCTCAGTGCTCATGATACAGTGCAGTTCATTTTAGGAGGTACCGAACGATACATTGAAGCGAATTATTACGTTATTAATATTAATATATTAACATTGAAACATAAAAATGGTGGGGGTAAATGAACTCATTCAAAAGGCTAAGATTGCCTTCATAAGTGCGGAAAATAATCGTGAACTAATTGGGCAAGGTGCAAAAGACTGCTCTAAATATTTAGGAGTTCTTCGGCAAAACTTAAAAAGAGAGAAGATTGTAGGTGAAAAACAAACCCAAATAAATTGTATTAGTCATACGCAAGGTTATCGCGTGCAATTAAAAAAGTTACGAATGACTGGTGGCGGTTATACGATCTACACCCAAATAGGGTCAATTATGCTAGCACCAGAGTAAAATGGGAAGACGTGCAGTCCGCCTTTAATGCTCGCATCAGGACAAGGGCAATTATCAACTTAGTCCACAAGGAACCACTAAAATTTTTACAAGATTCCTCAGATCTCTTTCGCAGACGCATCAATAATGCTCTCAAAAAAGAAATAGCTTTGAAGGTTAATGCGGTGTTTTGTGGTAAATTTAAAATAATAAAAGGAGGTGAAGAAATCTTCGAATTTAAATATATGAACACCAAGAATGCTCCAATATATAGAGATATAGACATTAATGCTTGGTTTAAAGAAAACATCCAAGATAAAATCCTGAAACAGTTGGAGGAATTTCAAGAAAAAGATAGCGGTTGGGCGTTATCAGAAATTATAAACTTGAGTATTAATATTAACAAATATATGCCACAACTACGATCTTCATACATTGCATTGCCCCAGGAAATAGAAAATAAAAAAGCTTGCATTAATGTAAAGAATAACGATGACAACTGTTTTGCTTGGGCGGTAATATCGGCCCTACATCCTCCAAAGAGAAATTCGCAACGTGTAACAAAATACCCTCACTATTCTAATGTTCTGGACCTCAAAAACATTACATTCCCGATGACGACTAAACAGATACCACTATTTGAAAAACCTAATAATCTTTCAATCAATGTATATATATATATATATAACTTACTTGACAAAAGATAAAAAGAAAAGCACGTAAATCTACTCATGATACAAAATATATATTACAATGATGCAGAAGAACACAAATATATTTACAACAAAGATGAAGAACCAATTAAATACCACATCATTTGGATTAAGAATTTCTCTAGACTGTTGTCATCCCAATTATCAAAAAATAATCATCAAAAATTCTTCTGCGACCGATGTCATCACTACTTCTACCACAATATACATACAGTAGACCAGCTTAGAACAAACTCCTGAGGAGTGAATTTTAAAATTTTAATTACAAAAAAAAAAAAAACCTCAAAATTTTTCCCATAAGAGGGAACTATTGAGTATGATACGGAAGTAATGGGCGAACGGTAGCTAGTTGCACAATCTACGGGAAGAAATCTTAAGGAGTGGTCCAGAGAAAATTGACCCATTTATTTTTGTTTGCAGTAAAAACCATAATGGCAATTTTTTTATAAAATTTCTATATTTTGTTTCTTACAACTTAAACTTTAAAATACAAAAGTTATTTCTAATACATTATTTGTTTTGGAAGAATGTTTTAACTTTGTTATTCAAGCCGCGCATTAGATTTAGAACAGTTATATTAGTAACATTTCTATATGCTCTTTTCCATTTATCTCTGAAATCAACATAATTTTTGTCAAATTTCTTTGTTGTTCTAAGCTCCTTTTTCATTAATGCCCAGTACCTCTCTACTGGACGAAGTTGGGGTCAGTTTGCTGGATTGGCTTCCCTTGGCACGATATTGACCTCATTGGTTCTGTACCATTCCATCGTTGCTTTTGCGTAATGACTGGTGGCTAAATCTGGCCAGAAAATAACAGACTCTTGATGCTGTTGAATAAAAGGTAGAAGTCTTTTTTGAAGGCACTCTTTGATGTACACATCTGAGTTTATTGTTCCTTTGATGATAAATTCACTGCTTCGTAAACCGCAAGAACAGATCGCCTGCCAAATCATGTACTTCTTGGGAAATATTGTCATTCCTTTTGTTGAAAATTTTCTGGATACTCCACTCCGACTTTTTGCAGTAAAATATTCGTCACCTGGTATCTGCGAAAAGTAAGTCAGCTTTGCAATAGGTTTCATCATCCATAACGACACAATCATATTTCGTCAGGTAGTTCTCATAAAGTTTTCTCGCTCTTCTTCTTGCTGTTTTCTCTTCTTCTTCCTTCCTCAGCGGCACTTTTTGAACCTTATTGCTCCTTAATCCACAGAATTTTTTATATCTGTGCACTGTAGACTTTGATGGTCCTGCCAATGTCTTCATACTTCTTTCCGAAGTTCCCGGTTTCCGAGAATAAGTACCCTTCATCTGTTTTATGACGTCTGGACGGGATGGCCCTGGTTTTCTACCTGACCAACGTATCCTTTCTATTGACAAGCCTCGCCTATACTTCGCTATTGTCCTTTTTATTGTGGAATAACTTGTATTCAGGTCTTTGAAATTTTTAACAATGAAATTGTGGAATTTTCCAAATATTTGGACAAAATCATTTCACGCACTTCTTTTTCGCTTCGAGACATTTTAACTATTTCACTTCCAATACACGAATGATTCATATAAACTCAGAGTTCAGTATTTATGGAATATTTTAACAAAAAAAATCAAGACCTGGATTATTGTAATTTTGCAGGTATAAAAATAACTTAATGGGTCAATTTTTTCTGGACCACTACTTAGTTTAATGTGTACACATTTCGACAATCTACTTACAAATATATTGTTCCAAGCCGAATGGCATGGGAAGTGGAACAAATTGTTATTAGCTTATTCGCTTGTCATTTTGCCCGTTTTCCTCTAGTACAAGTTTGTGCATGTCTTAAGTTCTCTTTCTTCCACTTTAGATTTAGATAGGAGCCTTTGTATTAAAAATTGGCTAGTGTGTTAGGCAAAAATGTTGAAAGAGAAAGTATAGTCACATTATAGAAGCATCCTATTCATGTGACAGTTTTGACAGAGCTGTTCTACTGTATGGATATACTGTGCTTCTACACAACTACAAAACTGGAGGAGCATACAAAGAATTGCAAAAAAGTCAACAATGAGAGAATTCGACTACCATCAGAAAATGAGTCAACTTTAGTATTTAAAAACTTTAAGAATAAGATAGAAGCACCTTTTATTATATATGCAGACTTGGAGTGTTTATTAATAGATTGTCGTGATAAGAACAAGTATCAAGAACATGTTCCGTGTAGTATAGCGTATTATATAAAGTGCTCATATGATTCCACGTTATCGTTTTACAAGTACTACAGTGGCGAGAATTGTATTAATTGGTTTGCGACCGAGTTAAATCAAATTGCAGAAAATTTAGAAAATACATATTTTCAATAACCCACTACGAATGGATCGGTTAACTGAAGAGCAAGTCAACAACCTTTCAGTAGCTGCACTCTGTCATATTTGCGAGAAACCATTTCCAGAAGATGATCACTGTCACTTAACAGGTAAGGACCAGCACATGCTGGGTATAATATAAATTTAGAGATAGTCACACTGTTCCTGTTATTTTCTTAGCGGTTATAATTCACATTTTATTATAAAAAATTTAGCTTCAGATTTAGAAGGGAAGGTTGATCTTCTTTCTATAAATAAAGAGCGATACATATCGTTCACAAAACATTTAGATAATCTTCCAATAAAATTTCGATTTATTGACTCTTTTCGGTTTATTGACTCTTTTCGGTTTATGGCTAGTAGCCTTGATACCCTTTCATCATATTTAACTTCTTTTCCTATTTTAAAATCTCAATTTCAAAATTTATCTGACAATCAATTTAATCTATTAACACGTAAAGGTGTATACCCTTACGATTACTTTAGTACTAAAGACAGATTTTTGGAGACTACTTTACCCGCCATTTCTGAATTTTACAATAAGTTGAATGATTGTGATTTTAGTGAGGAAGATTATACACATGCCTGTAAAGTTTGGAATGAATTTAATTTAAATAATTTAGGCGGATATTCAGAGTTACATCTAAAAACAGATGTTCTATTGTTAGCAGACGTGTTTGAGCAATTCCGTTCAAGTTGTTGTAAGACATATGGAGTAGATCCTGCACATTATTTTACATTACCTGGCTATACTTGGGATGCAATGCTGAAACATACAAATATATCGTTAAAATTGTTGTCTGATATTGATATGTTTATGTTTGTAGAGCGCGGTATTCGAGGTGGTCTTAGCCAATGCTCTAAACGTTATTCCAAAGCAATTAATAAATATTATATGGCCAGCTATGATCCGAATAAAGCACAAAAATTCTTACAATATTATGATATCAACAATCAATATGGTTGGGCAATGTCGCAACCTCTACCTTACAACGGCTTCAAGTGGGTAGAAAAGAAAAACAACTTTAAGGTTGAAGATGTGCCTAATGATTCACCTATTGGTTACATTTTAGAAGTGGATCTAGAATATTCACAAGAAATTCATGACACCCATAAAGATTTACCATTTTGCCCGGAACGCGATTATGCTTTTGGATCTAAGCAAATGAAACTTTTAGCTACAGTTAAAAATAAAACAAAATATATTTTACATTATAGTAATTTAAAGCAAGCTCTCCAACATGGTTTAATGTTAAAGAAAATTCATAAAATTCTTCAATTTAATCAATCCACATGGCTCAAGTCATACATTGATCTAAACACTAGCCTTAGAGCATTAGTTAAAAATGATTTTGAGAAAAATCTCTTTAAACTTATGAATAATGCAGTCTTTGGTAAAACTATGGAAAACGTTCGAAAATATAGTAATGTAAAATTGGTAACTAAATGGTCGGGCCGATATGGAGCTGAAGCCCTAATTTCTAGTCCCAAATTTAAAACCTCCACTATATTCAATGAAAATTTAGTAGTAATAGAACTTAATAGATATGAGATTTTTGCTAACAAACCACTTTATGTACATAGGTATGTGTATTCTCGACTTGGCTAAAACTACCATATACAGTTTTCATTATGATTATATGCTTCCCCAATTTGGATCTAACTGTGCAGTTTGTTATACAGACACAGATTCCCTCATTTATGAGGTAATCTGTCCTGACTTGTATCAAGTTATTAAACTTGACTGTCATACTCATTTTGATATTAGTGACTATCCGCCAGAAAACAATTGGAATATCCCACTGGTAAACAAAAAAGTTTTGGGCCTCATGAAAGATGAAAATAATGGTAGAATTATGACAGAATTTGTTGGCTTAAGATCAAAGATGTACGCGATCCGTATAGAGGGTAAAGATAAAACAAAAAAATCTGAAGGTATAAAAAGAAATATTGTTAAAAATGATATAACTTTCGATGATTATGTTGAATGTTTAAACAGTAATACTGAAAAAACAATTACACAAAATTAAATTCAATCTCGGAAACATCAAGTTTCTTCCATTACTCAATCTAAAATTGCTCTCAGTCCCAACGATGATAAAAGATATATAACGTTAAGTAATTATGAAACGTTACCGTGGGGACATTATAGTATAATGGAAATAGATTAATTAATAATAAAATATTGTAATTATGCAAAATAAAAGAATTTTTATAACGTTTTAAAAACTAGTTTATTTTAAAAAATCCTTTATTATAAACACATTTTCAGAGCACATCGGCCTCGACGTATGATACAAGATGTCTCATTTGTTTCCAGAGTTGTAAGGTTTGAACATCCGGAGTTTTTCACATTTTATGCAGATAAAGCTTTTCATGTTGGTAGTTGTTTAACGACTCAACTCAAATGAGGTATGTTCTTGGTACCTACTTTTCTATAAACTTAAAAACGATTAATGTAAATATAAAAAATTTGTAAATAAAAGACTGGTTACAAAGTGTTTAAATCGACGTTTTAATTTAAAATCCCAATATAATAAACTCATTTACAAATCTGAAGTTTTGCAAAACATTTAAAAACTGTTCCGGAAATAAAGTCAACCACATGTATCTCGTTCTCAATTCAGGTAGATTAGTATTATCTCTAGAAAACAACAATAAATAATCCTAAAAGAAATAAAGTAAAGTGAAATAATCATTAAAAATTGAATCGATGCTGTGCCCCATTTTAAAATGCACAGGAAATTGCGCTAGAACCGGCATAGCATAACATTATTTATTTATATATCTTCTTACATTTTAACCAGGCAGGAACTATGAATAGCTGGTTGGTGCAGCAGAATTTAATCGTCGAAAGAGGATAACAGGTGTGCTTAAAATTATGATGTATAATAAAAATGTTTGTAATCTTTGTAAACTTTTATGAACCAGTTAGCTAAATTTCAATAAAAATTTAAGAAAAAAATATTTTTATCTGATTTTATCTATTTTATTGTGGATACTATCCCACCAGATTTTATTTTAAATATTCTCAGCTTTTATTTCAAATTTTTTCTTGGTTTTAACGAGTAGCAGCCTCATCAAATATACTTTATGTCGCCTGTCGCAAAGATGCGCACAACATGCTAATTATTTTCATTTTTTAATCAGCGTGATCGACATGTATAAACAAAATATCGATACGTGAAGAACAAGTTTGAATCAAAGAATGGTTTGATTAGCAACAAAATTTTATTGATAGCATGACACCCAACATAAGTTACCACGAAAACCTTAAACTTCATCCATTGACCGGTTTTAGCTTTGTTTCAGCCAGATTTATGGTTTTTAGTCCCAAAAGAATCTTTATAAAACGTGAGCAGTATGCGTTTATTTTTAGTTTTACAATTAATGCCATTTTTAATCTGCAAGATGCGAAAATAAAAAATTTCAAATTAATATGGCCTACATTTCGTGTTTTTTGAGTTCAAGTTCACCAAATCGTCCACCTGTTTTTACCGGCACGTGCTCCTTGTTTACATGCCGGCAATGTGATTCAGCTTTTTTTCTCATTTTTCATACAAACTGCTTTTGTTTGCATTCACACCTTCCTACAATTCTAATCATTAATTAAATATCATTGATCTCCCATTCCTACACACGCTCGCAATACCAAAGCGGTCGCAATTTTGTGATATTATGCAAATTTAATTGTGTGAAGCGGCAGTGGCAACGAACGATGTGAAGTGCTCTTCTTGTTATGTTCTAAATCAGGTTTAATAAAAACTGCAGCTACTTACTGAAGCAGCGAGAGTGAATAACGTTTTGTTTTGATAGCTTTTGCATATTGTGCAGTGTTATCAACCTTTTAAGACGAGTCATAAGCAAGCCTAGGGAAACGGCTGAGGGAGCCGGGGACATTAGCCTAGGGGAAACGGCTTAGGGGGTCGGGGACATTAGCCTGGGGAAAACGGCTGAGGGGGCGGGGACGCACTAACCTAGCAACCCAACCTTAGAGCTTTCATGACGTCATCACCCACAATTATGCTCGTCCACGTCTACGAAGAGCTTTTGGTACCATTTTGTAAATTTAGAGGCCCCTTTAAAAATACACAGGAAATTGTGCTAGAACCGGCATAGCTATACTACTTATGTATGCTACGTAAGCGAAAGTACCTCCAACTGCAAAGTTTTCTAGAATTTTTGTCAGCAGCATTTTGAACTTAGAATTTTTTCATTTTCATCGATAATTTGAACTTAGAGCTCTTTTGGTTTCATCATTTACTTTTTTCTTCTACACATTTCCCTTTCAGTTGTTGGTTTTTTTATGTTACTTCGGCTGGGCCCACACGCTTCATCTTCAGCTTGGTTTACATTCAACCATTTCGCTTGAACCCACACACTTCAGTTTCAGCATCGGGGTTGTACATTGAACATAGTGCATAAACGTAGGTTGGTTGATTTTCCATTTTTATTACAGGTAACAATTCTATGAAGTTGGCAAAAGTCTTAATTTATGAATTCACACAATTTCTGTTCTATGAGAGGAACGACGAAATTGGGTAGCGTTCAGCAAGTCAGACACGTCAAATATTTTGTTGTCAGGACATCAGCTGTTAGTGAATTGGCTATCGAGCACAAACAGTCTAGATTCAGAACAGAGACAGACAAGGAGTTTAAAATAAGTTATTTTAAGCTGGTAAAAACCTAATACGGTAAAAAACTTACCGTTTATCTTAATAATGATTCGTAGGTACATCTATATCCCAAACTGGTCTTCGGACAAGATTAAAACCAGAGCCAGGTAGATGAACTAAACAGCATTCTAATTACAAAAAGAAACTAGGAAAACAAATTATCGTTATTTTCATTTATACAAAAATGAGTGTCAATCTAATATGAGAAAATAAATTTGAACATACTATCCCACCACTTTTTCTTATTTCAAAATACCTTAAGACTCAGCTTTTATTGCAGATTATTTCATTAACGAGCAGCAGCCTCATCACATACTTTACACTGGTCGCAAAGATGCACGTGGCCTTAGCCAACATGCTAACTATTCGCCAGGTATAAACAAAATTCCGAGCACATGCAAACCAAAAAAACAAGTTTGAATCAAAGCAGCATATCATGAAAGCCTTAAGTTTCACCCATTGACCGGCTGTAACTTTGCTTTAACCTAGAGCCGGCTTTATAATATTCGCCTCCAACTCGCTCAGGTCCACAGAAGCCGCCATCATTATCTTTAGTGTAGATACTTTTGATTTTGATAATCTCTCCCTCGTCTTCGTTAGATACCAGAAAAATTTACTTTTTACTTTTTATAACAATAAATCCGAGCAGATACTAGTTTCTCTTTGTTTCGATAACCTCTCCCTAGTCTTCATTCGAGCAGATACAAGCTACTTGTGTTTCAATAACTCTCTCCTTCATCTTCACTAAACTTATACACTAGTGGCATAAAATCTTCTTAGTGGCATAGCAGCCAAGCAATACCTCCACCAGCCATAAGGGGGAGTAGTGGTATACACTTTTTTCTGTCTCTACCGCACATAGTGCATTTTTAAATGCATACTACTGCATTCCATGGCTTCAATTTATTTATACTGGTTGACTGTACAACAAGACTTCAATCTTTTGTTTGCACAATGAATTTTAATAACTACAAAATAATAATTTTTATTAAGTAATGTAACCAAAATATAATTAAAGCTAACCGACTACGTTACTAATAGACAAAATATAACAATTCAGAGGTAGATAACGAGAGCCGGAAAAAGTTAAAAAACCGCGAAGAAAAGCTGGTCGAGGTTGTCTTCCATTAAATGTCCACAGGTAGAGAGTTCCAGATATTTGTAGCACGTACAAAGTAAGAACGCTGCCTAAGCACAGAGAGTAAACGGCGGGCGTCTTTCAGACGAAGGAAATTTAAATGTTCGTAAAGATTCCTAGGTTCTTTCGTAATAATTTTATACATTAAAATTAATTGTGCTGGTACGGACTGATGTGTTCAAAACGTCGCAGTCCATAAAACTCCACAGTCCATTAAACTACTATCAAATTTAACTTAATAACAAGTAGAGAAGCAGTAGAGCAAAATTGGAATATTTTTGGTGTTTTTTAGAATATAAATGGGGGAAAAGAACTTGGCTATGCACTATTGTAGTGCAACTGAGACAACGAGTTAGAAACAAAAATCGAGAGAATGTAGGATTACCCGAACAACAAAATCTTATAACGAAGTTACAAATTTCAGGCTAAATTAAATTGTTTGATCCACCATTGGAAATATTTAATTACAACTTGAACTTAAGTTCAAGTTACCACGCCACTGGGGCATGCAAGCAAGCTGCCATATTCACCGGCTGCATGATCAGCATGTCTGTACATGTACTTGCAGTAGAAGCATCAGCCACTGAGAAGCTCTGGCCCTCGGCTATATAAAGCACGCCAGTCGGCCGCAGATTTCAGTTTGGTCAGCGAGCTCAACGAAATCAATTGGGCAGACTATTCTTACAAAGGTTCTAGTGGCGAGCGAAATTCCCGCACTAGCAAATCTGACACGTCGAGTGAAATAATCCCCGTGTCTTTTCCGAATTATCGCGTCGGTTAGTGAGAACTATCCCGCCTCGACATTGCACTGGTACGTCGTGTGAGAAATCCCCATACCATATTGACTTATATTCCCACGTCGAGGCTTGCGAGAAATATCTCGCCTCGACATTGCACTGGTATGTAGTGTGAGAAATCCACGTACCAACTTCCCTGTATTCCCGCGTCGAGGTTAGCCAGAAATATCCCGCCTCGAAAGCGCACTGGTAAATCGTGTGAGAGATCCCCGTACCATTCGTCTCTGTTAGAATAAATCGAAGTAACTTATTTCATTTGGTAAGTCGAGTGAAGAATCCCCGTACCATCTCCACATCTAACTGGTACGTCGTGTGAGAGATCCCCATACCATCCGTCTCTGTTAGAATTATTCGAAGTAACTTATCTCCGTTGGTACGTCGAGTGAAGAATCCCCGTACCATCCATTCCACTAGAATCAATCAAATTAGGCTATTTTGATTTGATACGTCGAGTGAAGAATCCCCGTATCATCCGTGTCCTACTTGCTTTAAACTAGAGAATATTTTCGTTGGTACTTCGAGTGAAGAGTCCTCGTACCCGGTAACCATGTCTCCTTTGGAATACCATCTGTCTCCCTCTCAGGTCTTAGTGGTAAAATAGAATCATAGACTTTAAGGAATTAGACCTAGGGTTGTAAACGGTAGGCTATTTCGTTTAATAAGGAATTTATTAATATATTGTAACTAAAGGAGTTTATTTTTGAAGAAACCATGATCCGACGTGCTATTCGCAGCCATCCCACCGAAACTTCGTTACAATCTTATTGAATTCCTCAAAATCCTATCAAACTATTCATAATAATGTACTTCAGGTCACACTACCTTCCATTTTTAAGAAAAAGATAAATTTCGCTTTGGTCAAGATGCTGAAAGGAGATGTAAAGTTCCTCTCAAATAAAATTCTCATTTTTCCCGAAAATATCAAAGAATCCAGCATGAGTTTTCCCACTTAATCTCTTCATAGCAAAACGAATGTAAACAGAAACACGTGCTGTTCAAATATCATAGGATTACAGCAACAACATGTGTCTATTTACAGCAACAACATGTAACCAAACATTGTCAATATTGCATGGAAACCGGTTTTCGCAAAAGCGCGGAAACATTTTATGAGAGTAAAACATGAAAACTCCTCCCCTTCGCATTTATTTACGAAAATGAAACATTTGCCATTCTGTTTTGTTGCATGCAATTTGCGCTTTCACATTTTTTATCTTTATTCATAAAAGTTTTAAAGAGAGTTTGATTTCTTTATATTTGTTTTCTTTCTTTCTTCCTTTTGTTGCCGTGTGCATTTTAAATGTAAAACACTAGGAAATCTTGCCTGTTTCTTAACTTGTTAAATTAACTTTGCTACTATAACTAAAATGTGGCATAACCAAGGTTTTTATATGGATAATAACGCAGGAGTTAACCATAACTGCCGAAGACAGCCATAGACTTTGCTGATAAGAGCCTTGATAAAGTCGCAACAGGTCATATGATCATTCAACATGACACTAAGGTTCTTGACTGGTCTCATTGTTGTGAATCGATCACCAACAATTCGATCCCCAACAATTTCAATTTTTCAATCGTAATTAAAACTGAAAATAAAACAAATAAATCTTTTCACATGTACTTACATCCTCAATCACATTCCAGTCAACGTGACTGAGGCTCCAATTTCAATTTTTGATTACAAGAATACTTTGTATTGCAAGCTAGATCGCAACATAAACTCTTGAGTTGCCCGAATAAGTAAATATATGCGAATTAAGCATTTTCTGTTTCTGGCTATCGCTTCTCGAGTCGCCTTTTTTTTTGCACACGATCAGTGTAAGTACATATCTGCTAATCAAGCATTTTTTTTTGTTTGTCGCTATCGCTTTTGGAGTGAAGAAAATATACGCGGAGTCTAGTTAAAATATTCGCGGCGCGCGCACCTCAAAAATCCCAAAAGGGATTTCGTCTTAGTATGATAGTATACTGTTAGTATAAAGAAAATATACAGCATTTTTGTGAAAGAGTTTTTAATATAATAAAATAATTAAAATCAGTTTTCTCTTATATTGAAGTAAAGTGGTGTTTGATTGATTAATTCCCTTCAGTTGTTCCTCGCGATATAACAAATGGTGGCAGCGGTGGGATATTGGTAAAGGTTAGTAAGACCTGCCATGCCCAAAGAATAAAAAAAAAAATAATAATTACACACCAAACGGCTATCAAAGTGAAAGAAATAAATGATCAAGTAATAAATGATCAAGTGATAAAAAAAAAAAAAGTTAAAATATTAAGAGGAATAACATCATAAAGACGAGGAACGGCGCGCCACAACAGCCAATAAATGATGCAAAATATACAACAGCAAGCATTTGAAATTTTATGATTTACTAAAGAGCACATCTGTAATAAGTAATTGACATACGAGATTTTCCCTATAGCCCTACAGGAAATCACCAAATCGTAGTAACAATAACAACACAACGACGTTAAACCAGTGACGACTTCAACTACGTATATCACGAAGAAATTTCTTTTTTTTTTGACTTAAGACGGAAAATTTTTCTTTGCCTTCATAAGTCTCAGTAAGTCTTAATAATTGTAAATTGAAAATATTTCTAGTTATCATACTATTATTATATATATTACTATATTATACTATTATTATATATTATTATACTATATTATATATTAACACGGTGGAGATTATATATATATCAAATTTTTATACATGTTGATTCCAAAGTGAAGTGCTTGATCCCCAAGTGAAGTTTTATCTGTGAAATTCAACAATTTCTTCAAAGTTCTGAGTTTGTCTAAAATCTGTATCTTAACTCGTAAAACAATTCTTTCCCGACGTCGCGCCAAACTCGTTCGAGAGTTTGAGGAGTTACCTTTCCACTCGGAATCATTCACCATGGCAAACGAAGACGAAATCAAATCAATTAGTCTTTCTGATGTCAGGTGTATGATACCAGAGTACAATGGTGACTCCACAGAATTACACAAGTTTTTGGTTTGTTGTAATTTATTGTTCACTTCAAGCGTTTCCGAACAGGATAAACAGTTGTATCTTAACATAGTAAGAACTCGATTAAGTGGCGCCGCGTATGAATTTATCAAATATAAAACATTTGAAAAATGGGAAGATCTTAAAAATGCTCTCAAGGGAGAGTTTTCGCAAGTAAAATCACGTTCAGTTGCCCAAAACGAATTGTTAGCCGCAAGGCAAAGTTTTCGGGAAAATGTTAGAGATTTCGGAGAAAAGGTTTCCAAGTTATTGTCTAGTTTGAATACCAGTACGTACGAAAGCGTGACTGAGACAGAAGCTCAGAAATTCCTACTTAATGAAAATGAAAAGTTGGCTATACAAACTTTCGAAGACGGCCTGAGAAATGAGCGGGTTAGGTTACTGGTAAAAGCTCGAGCAGAAAATAGTTTGCGAAAGGCTATAGAATTTGCTATAGACCATTCTAATAGGTTGGAACGTACTCCCCAAACAACACAATTTAATCGAAGTATCTCAAGGCCTCCCCTTCCGAGCTGTCAAATCTGTGGTCGTATGGGACATTTTAAAGATAATTGCTATTACAATAGGAACCTACCAAATTTCAAACCGGCACAGATAAAAAGAGAGGTTCAGCATATCGTTTGTAGTTACTGTAGGAAGCCCAACCATACTATTAATAATTGCTATGCAAGAATGGGGCGAAATAATGTACCCAATTCTAAGTCAAGTTCTAATCAAAATCCTCAACAAAATTTGTATAGAGCTAGTGAAGTTTACACTCGAGGCCGTCGCAACAGTGTCATGTCTCAGCCCGTTCGTCGAAATGTTGACTACGCTCCAAATGCTCATAGCGCTCACATTATTGAAAATCAAACCAATCAAGTTCAAGATCAACGTGAATCTCAATACAAGGGAAACGAAAGAGCGCGGGTGGGAACAGCCGGCAGACCCTCCCGCAATCGAATGCAGCAAGTAACAGCCGAAATACACAACGAGTTGTAAAAACTTACGACAAAGAAAATACTTTTAATGTATCTATAATGTTAAAAAAGTTTGAAAATTCATTGAGTGTGTGTGTACCATTTATTCCTTCCCAAAAGCCTTACTCTACATTCCTTATAGATACGGGCGCCGAAATTAGCTTAGTTAAATCAAATAATGTGCCTTTAAATGACAGTGCACATTTGCAAAGGTGCGTCATATCGACTTTATCAGGAGAATCTGTTGCAACTATTGGCCAGGCTCTAGGTACTTTTCAGTTAACTGACGGAACTAACAAATATAACTTTGAACATTTGTATCATTTTATACCTGAAAATTCTAATTTGAAATATGACGGCCTGCTTGGAAATGATTTCTTGAGTAAATATAATGCTAGGATAGATTATTTAACCAACAAATTGGAATTATGTATTAAATATAGGGACCCCAGCAGAATACCTGCTGAACAATTTAATAAAATTAAACCGAATGTAAGTGGTCCCAAGGAAATTTCAGCACTTGTTCATAAAATGAATAAGATTACCCTCCCGGCCAGAAGTGAAGCAATTATAAATTTGCCCACGACCCGTGATGGCGACTTTGTTTACTTTAAAAAGGAAGTAAAACCTGGTGTATATTTAGGTAATACAATGGTCCGGTCAGAGAATTTGATAGCGAAAGTTTCAATTCTAAACTGTAATGAAAATGATATTGAGTTAAACGTAAACGATATAAAAGCCCAGTACGATAATTTAGATAACTACAGTATTTTAGCCATGAATTGCGAGGAAGATCCGGTAGTCAATAGACTCAAGAAATTAGAAGAATTGCTTAAGCTTGATCACTGCAATAATGAAGAAAAAAATTCTATATTAAGCATTTGTAGAAAATATAACCACCTATTTTACTTGAAAGGAGACGTTCTTACCTGCACTGATGCTATAAAGCACGAAATTCATACTCCTCTAGACAGACCCCCAATTTATGTTAAACCCTATCGTCTGCCAGAACGCCAAAAGGCTGAAGTTGATAAACAGGTTCAAGAAATGCTAAACGATGGAATTATCAGCCCAAGTTACAGCCCATGGAATTCGCCACTACTCTTGGTCCCCAAGAAGGCCGATAGCGCCGGAAATAAGCAGTGGAGAGTTGTGGTCGATTTCCGCAGGTTGAATGAAATCACCGTAGGAGACGCGTACCCACTGCCTAATATATCAGATATATTAGATCAGTTGGGTCGGTCTAAATACTTCAGCTCGCTAGATCTAGCGAAGGGATTCCATCAAATACCTATGAGTAACGAACATAAAGAAAAGACTGCCTTTAGCACTCCTTTTGGGCATTTTCACTATAACCGAATGCCATTCGGTTTAAAGAACTCTCCTGCCACTTTTCAGAGGCTCATGAATAATGTCATGACTGGCCTCCAAGGTATTCATTGCTTTATATATATGGACGACATAGTAATACATGGCTATAATTTAAGTGATCATAACGAGAAATTGATACGTGTTCTAGAACGTCTTAACCGACATAAACTTAAACTACAGCCCGACAAATGTAACTTTTTGAGGAAAGAACTAATGTACCTAGGACATATCGTAAGCGAAAAAGGATTGAAACCTGATCCAAAGAAGTTAGAATCGATAACGTTATATCCCATACCAAAACGCGAAAAGGATGTTAGGTCTTTTCTCGGACTTGCGGGATATTATAGGCGCTTTATCGATAACTTCGCGAAAATATCGAAGCCACTGACAAGTTTATTAAAGAAAAACACTCCGTTCAAGTGGGATACTTTCTGCGATGAAGCCTTTCGTTGTCTGAAGGAAAAGTTGACAACTGCACCTGTTCTTGCGTATCCTCAGTTCGACCGTGAGTTTTTAGTGACCACTGACGCCAGTGATCAAGCTGTTGGCGCAGTACTTTCGCAGGGAAATATTGGGACAGACAAACCAGTGTGTTTTGCCAGTCGAACCCTTAATCCTGCGGAGACTAGATACACTACTACGGAAAAAGAGCTGTTGGCAATTGTGTTTGCAGTGGAACAATTTAGACCTTACCTATATGGTAAAAACTTCAAGATAATAACGGATCACAAACCGCTTATATGGCTCCTTGGCCTTAAAAATCCTATTTCTCGATTAATACGATGGCGAATTCGACTGGAGGAATATTCATATGAGATATTGTATAAACCAGGAAAATTTAACATCAATGCGGATGCTTTAAGTCGTATAAAAATAGACAATCCTACTGAAGACGTGACTCAGATTAACAGCAAAAACGATATAATGGTAGTTACCCGTCACCAAATGAAAAAAAGGGAAGAAGATAACGTGCTTCCAGTTTCAGCAACGAAAATAAAAGCAAATGAAATGGGAGAAAATGTAATCTATGAAAATTTCTTGAAAACTGAAGTACTTAGTTCAGATGTAAAAATAAACCAAGATTCATTGATAGACTTAAATAAAATAACGCACAAATTTGTTATCTTAACCCCTACTGGGAATTTAAAAGATAAAGTAAAAGAGTGTATCGGCGATAGTACCAACCCTCAGGTTAGTGAAATTAAAATTAAGAAGTCGAATGGATCAAGTTATATTGTTTCAAAAGCTTTCCTACCCATTCGCTCACAAAACGACAGTAAAATACTTTTCGGAATATTAACCGAGTTTCTATCATATAGTCTGCTACACAATTTAAGTAGAGTAAATATATTAATAACTACAGTAGACCAAAGCTCATTGGAAAATATAAGAAAAATGTGCTCATATATATTCGAACCTAATAAGATAATCTGTACCTTATACGTGGACAATAAAACAAAGTTAGTTAGCAGAGACGAAATAGATAAAGTACTCCGCGAGTTTCATGATAATCCTCTCGGAGGTCACCAGGGCATATCGCGTACGTTTAAGCGATTAAAACAATGTTTTAGTTGGCCCACCATGTTTCAAGATATAAAGGATTATATAAGAAAATGTCCATCTTGTCAAAGGAACAAGCTTTGTAAGAAATCGCCTTTGCCGATGAAAATAACTACTACGAGCTCGAGACCATTTGAGCGAGTGGCCCTCGATATCGTTG
The DNA here is from genome assembly GCA_963924295.1 of Dioctria rufipes. NCBI lineage: Eukaryota > Metazoa > Arthropoda > Insecta > Diptera > Asilidae > Dioctria > Dioctria rufipes. The sequence goes on along the minus strand of OZ002743.1, from coordinate 152,207,204 downwards.
GCCCACTGAATACTAGTTATGAAGGAAATCGTTATATCTTAACTTTCCAAGACGATTTAACCAAGTTTTCCTCTGCGTTCCCAATTAAGAACGCGGAAGCTCATACAATAGCGGAGACGTTTGTAAAAGGAATAATATGTCAATTTGGTCTACCGGCTTTTATTCTCACAGATCAAGGGTCGAACTTTTTGAGCAAATTATTTCAGGAAACATGCAAATTATTGAAAATTAAGAAACTTCAAACTACACCGTACCACCCGCAATCAAACGGAGCTTTAGAGCGAAGTCACCGTACATTAGCGGAATATCTTCGACATTATGTCGATAGAGATGCTATGAACTGGGATTCATGGATCCCATACTCAATGTTTACGTATAATACTACGCCACACAGCAGTACAAACTTAACTCCCTTCGAACTCCTCTACGGTTTAGCTGCAAGAATTCCCTCTACGCTTACAGTAGAGCCCCAAGTTTGCTATAACTACGAAGACTATGTTAATGAGTTACGGTCCAGATTACAGCACGGGCATCAAATAGCCAAAGATTCACTAAACACCGTAAAGGAAAAGTGTAAGATTTATTATGATAAAGGTACTAAACCCTGTCAATTTAAAATAGGAGATAAAGTGTTACTAAGAAATCAGAAAAGAAGTAAACTCTCACCATTATGGGAGGGACCCTATAACGTTGTTAAGACCAATTCGGTCGAAACTACAACAATTAAACTAGGAAAAAAGAACAAAACTATTCACAACAATAATTTAAAGCTGTTTATTGAATAAAACTTATAAGTGTAAAAACACTCGTTTCAGAAAATGGATACAAAACTTTTTCTAATCTGGGTTGCAGTTGCTACGGCTCAGAATGCCAAGGTAACACCGATCAACGACAATCCGGGAATATACTTCGAACAAGTGGGGGAAGTGAAGCTGTATTCTAATGAATGGAAAGTTGTCTCATATTTTGATCTTGATACTTTGAGAACAGAATTAAAATATATACAATGGTATGTTACTCAATTAAACAAAATTTGTGGAACGCTAAAAAAGCATGAGAATTTAACACAGATATGTATAACCATAGTTGCAGAAATTAACCATATTACTTCAGACATAGCTCAAAAAAATAACCTTCTGGAAAACCGTATCCGACAAAAACGTGGTTTGTTCAATATAATAGGCGTCGTAAGTAAATCACTTTTCGGAATTTTAAATGACGAGGACGCAAAGTATTATGACGACCAAATAGATCTATTACGTAAAAACGACAAACATTTGGAAAATCTAGTGAGAAACAATACCTACCTATTAGATTCTACTGTAAACGTGTTCAATAAGACACTCGCTACTATTAATGCGCAATACGTTACCATTGCCTCCAAACTTCAAAGTCTGTCGGATTCTAATTTAACTAACGAGGCTATTATGGAAATTGAATCAATTTCCACCTTAATTACTTTGATCCTGTTCCGGATGTTGTCAACACAATCCATCCTTATAGATTTAGTTACAGATGCCCGACACGAAAAATCTCATCCCTCCATCTTAACACCCTATCAGCTAGAAACTATACTACAAACAATTCAAAAGGAAATACCAAGCTCTTTATCATTACCAGTAAATCCAGGAGATAACAATCTACTAAAAGTATACAAAATTGCCAGAATGAGCACTGCAATACATAAAAATAGAATAATTTTTGAGCTTACTATTCCCTTACCCTTCAATGCAAAGTACCAATTATATAAAGTAATTCCTTTGCCCACACATTTTAACAAGACATTCGTTTATATTCAGCCTTCTACTGAATTTCTAGCAGTAGATTATAACAGAGAGCATTATTATAGTCTTAACAAAAATGATCTCGTAAGTTGTCATATAGAAAATAGTTTAGAATATTTATGTCAATTGCATCATCCGCTTTTAAACTCGCTCTCTAGGAACCACCTGTGCGAAATTACCCTACTCAGAAGAGAAAACCCCGCATCAGACATTTGCACTATCAAATTAACTAAACTCAATTCATTCTGGATTCAATTGGCTACTGCCAATAACTGGTTATTCTCCATCGATAAAGATATAGTTGTAGACATTATTTGTAAGGACAAAATAAATCCTTTGGTTTTAAAAAATACTGGCATTGTTCATATCCCTCGTGAATGTTATTTACGTAGTAAAGAACTTACGATACAAGCTAATAATATAAAGGAAACCATGGAACCGAACTCATTTATTCCGGCATTTAATATTACACAAAATTTTTTGAATTTCTCTGTAAGGTCAGATTATCCTGATCAACCACAAACTGCCGTGCTTAAGTATTCGGCCAGAAATGATCTGGACACATTATTGCAAGCCATTAGAGGCCAAGAAAAATTAGACATTCCCCAAGACAGTATAAATACTCATCATGTCCACCACTACTCCCTAGGCTATATTTTACTATTGATAATACTTGCTTTTGCATTGTACAAACTTTTTACTTGGCGTAAATTGTCCCTTGGGAAAATACGCGAAAACATTCGTTTTAAAAAAAGACAACCAAAAGACACAAGACCACGAAGAAAATGTTGAAATAAACGAGGACAAAAGTCAGACCAAGTCGACTAAACTCACACTAAAGGTTTAAATCAGAAAAAGTTACTTCACTCATGGTATATGTATATATAAATTTAGTTATTTCATTTTAAAAATATTGTAGAATATAAAGAAGAGTAAATAAAAATAAGAATATGAAAAAAAAAGGAAAAGTGAATACAAACAAAACTTGTAGTTATATACGATACTATATGATAAAGAAAGAAAAAATGAATAAATTTTATATTTCTCTTATATTTAAAAAAAAAAAAAAAAAATTTTTGATAATATAAATGATAAATGACTTTTTATCTCATTAGGATGTAGGATAAAAATTATTACTGTAACACTAAACAACCAAAAATATTTTTCTATCCATAATTATACAATTACGCAACGGAAAAGAAAAGTGAAAAAAATTTTTTTTGTTGATTTACCATAAGTAACATGAAGTAAAAGTTCATTATACTATTATAACCATTTATACAAAAAAAAATATTATTTTATATAAAACAAAGATACTTATATATTAAATAATAATACAAAAAAATATATTTCATAAAAGTAATTACAAATAACCAAATATACTTAAATGTTATCTTTAGCCAAATTTGAGGTGCGTTCGCTTCGAAAACATTTTTTTTCGAAAACTTCAGAATTTCAGTTTTCTTTTTAAAAGGGGGGAGGGATGTTGTGAATCGATCACCAACAATTCGATCCCCAACAATTTCAATTTTTCAATCGTAATTAAAACTGAAAATAAAACAAATAAATCTTTTCACATGTACTTACATCCTCAATCACATTCCAGTCAACGTGACTGAGGCTCCAATTTCAATTTTTGATTACAAGAATACTTTGTATTGCAAGCTAGATCGCAACATAAACTCTTGAGTTGCCCGAATAAGTAAATATATGCGAATTAAGCATTTTCTGTTTCTGGCTATCGCTTCTCGAGTCGCCTTTTTTTTGCACACGATCAGTGTAAGTACATATCTGCTAATCAAGCATTTTTTTTTGTTTGTCGCTATCGCTTTTGGAGTGAAGAAAATATACGCGGAGTCTAGTTAAAATATTCGCGGCGCGCGCACCTCAAAAATCCCAAAAGGGATTTCGTCTTAGTATGATAGTATACTGTTAGTATAAAGAAAATATACAGCATTTTTGTGAAAGAGTTTTTAATATAATAAAATAATTAAAATCAGTTTTCTCTTATATTGAAGTAAAGTGGTGTTTGATTGATTAATTCCCTTCAGTTGTTCCTCGCGATATAACATCATGTACGGCAAAGGAGAACTGTTATCGGAGGTATATCATTTACATCAATGTCATTTCTATATTGCAACATACAGCAAGATTTACTGACATTGAGTGCCAGATTATTTACGATTGGCCATGAGTAAATTCGTTGAAGATCATCATTCATGCGTTGTACCGCATCCTTGATCAAACCAATCGGTCTATTTGAACGTCGTCAACATACTTTACCTACAGAAGATCCGTTGGTTGACGATAACGTATTATTAGCATTGATTTAACAACTCATCTGCATTGAAGTTACAGACATCTACTGCTTTGTCTCCTTGTATCTGAAGTTTGCGCAAATTAGCCTAGAAATGTTTAGGAGACAGATTTGGATCAAGCTTTTCATGATAGTAGCTGCGCTTAACGCAGCGAATTTTTGATGTTACTAGATTCTGCACTTGAGCATATATCTGTTTTGCAGTATCAGTTTTGAGCAGCCTTTTATATTTTCGATACAGATATTAAAATTCTTATTTCTACCGAAAATGAAGGACAACGATATTTTTGGTAAATGTGACGTGACCGCAAAGTAGCATGCCTATTTAGTAAAAAGTGCAAGTTGGTATTTAAGATATCCACCTGTTCGTCAACATTTGTACAGTGGTATATTGCTTCCCACGGCTAGGATGAACCATCACACAGAAGAACGGGTACGTTAAGGTGATTGTAATCACGAAATTGTATAGTTACAGAATGAGGCCGTGTACTGATGGATACATGTTATATTTCCTTTTTTAACACTGAGGGAGTATTCACTCTGTCAATTACTGTTCTATCGCTTGTGTGGTTATAGAGTAGCTGTTTCTTCATATTTTTATTTCTTTATTTCTTTCTTTTATCAACAAATTGATCACTAGAACTTTTTCTATTTACATATATTTCCTTTTTTTTGTCTTATCAACACTTATTTATTTACTAGAACATTTTCTATTTACATATATTTCTATTTTTTTTTTTTTGTAACACTCAATTTTTTCTCGACCAAAATCGTTTTTTGATTTTACAATCTATTTTAACCGAAGCAACTCGACCAAGTTTTTTAAAAATCAACTTTCTTTCCGACGGGTCAAAATCAACTCTCTTCTTGATCACTATCATCGTGATCAAGATCTGTCGTTCAGGGTAGAAAATGCTTAATTGTATGTTCTTACCCTGAGAAAATTTTACTATTAATTCTGGGCTTGTTCAATCTTGTCCAGAATTATTCGCGTCGGACGCTATTTCGGTAGATGTCACTTTTGGAGCTGTCATTATAGTCGTCCTTATAGTTTACGGATACCTATAGCAGAGTAGTTAGAACAATCAAACTACTGAAAATAAGTTTAAGAAAAAAAAAAGAACCCTAAAATTTCTCTCATAAGAGGGAACTATTAAATATGATACGAAAGTAAATGGGCGAACAGTAGTTAGCTGCACAAGCTACGGGAAGAAGTATTAGTTTTATGTAAGTACACATCTCGGTAAAATGCTTACAAATGTATTGTTCCATATATTAAACAGCTGTAAAGTGGTATTCGTTCGTAAAGATGCCATGGACAGCGCAAAATGGCTGTAATAATGTTTAAGACAGTTTGACAGTTCTACCAAGCTGAATGACATGAGAAGTGGAACAAAATGTCGCTAGCTTAACTTTTCTTGCAGAAATAGTTTTGCTTGTCATTTTGCCCCTTTTCCTCTAGTACAAGTTTATGCATGCTATAAGTTCTCTTTCTTCCACTTTAGATTTACATAGGAACCTTTGTATTGAAAATAGACAGTATGGTAGTTAAAAACTGTTGAAAGGGAAAGTAAGGGTTTTCCAATAAGAGGTGTTATTTTAATTAGCCCGCTATTTCGGTATATGTCACTTTTGGAGCTGTTATTTTTTGACATTTGACAAGTAGAAACTACGCCATTAATAAAAATTCAACAACGCATTGAAATTATTAAAATTCACTATAAAAATGGTGAAAATGTGGCAGAGACGGTTCGTAAAACTCGAACATTTTTGGGTCGTCGGACCGCAATACAGAAATTGGTAGAAAAATTCGAGCTGTCGGGACAAGTTAGTGATGTGAAGAATAAAACCCGTGCACGTCGCTCAAGAACAGCCGAGAATATTGCTGCTGTAGCCGAAAGTGTTGAAGAAAACCCAGGTTTGTCCATTCCTCGTCGTTCTTTGGAATTAGGCATTCCACAAACGTCATTACACCGTATTTTGCATAAAGATTTGGGTCTTAAGGCTTTAAAGTTCAGTTAACACAAGAACTCAAGCCGGCCGATCATCAACAACGTCGAGTCTTTGCTGATTGGGTCCTTGAAATGCATGAAAATGATCCGGAATTCCATCGAAAACTCATCTTGAGTGATGAGGCCCATTTCCACCTCGATGGCTTCGTCAACAAACAAAATTGTCGCATCTGGGGCTCGGAAAACCCAAGATTTATTGTTGAAAAGCCTCTCTATCCTCAACGTGTGACTGTTTGGTGCGGTTTATGGTCCCGCGGGGTTATTGGACCTTACTTTTTCGAAAATGAGGCTGGAGCAACAGTTACGGTGAATGGATTGCGCTATCGACAGATGATTAATGATTTTTTATGGCCGGAATTGGATGGTATTGATCTGGACAACGTTTACTTTCAACAAGACGGCGCTATGTGCCATACAAGCAACGAAACCATTGATCTTTTACGGGAAAAGTTTCCGGACCGTGTTATCTCTCGAAGAGGTGATCACAATTGGCCACCGAGATCTTGTGACTTAACACCTTGCGACTTCTTCCTTTGGGGCCACGTGAAAGAGAAGGTCTACGACAACAGCCCAGCGTCGATTCAAGACCTCAAAGATGGAATTCGTGAGGCTATCGAGGACATAGGGCAGCCACTTTGCGATTTGGTTATGGAAAATTTCATGAAAAGGATATGGTCCTGTAGGCGTGGTCGTGGTGGTCATTTGGCTGATGTTATTTTCCATTATTAACGGCATACCTTCCTCTTTATAATGAAATAAAGATCCGATCATTTATCTCAAAAAATGCCATTTTTCTTTGAATATCAAAATAACACCTCTTATTGGAAAACCTCTTATTAAAACGACTTGATTGAAAGCTGAAACTTTTGTTTTACCCAAGTCGTTTTATGGGAATAAAATGTATGGCTGTATTGCTGATGAAATTTTCTTCACCCATTTGAGAGATAAGCTAACCATGCTTTAAGCATGATTAGCTTACTGAAATTTTATGATTTATTTTTCTAAAATACCCAATTTTAGGTTTTTAGGGAAAACTATTAGGAAAAAAAGTTTTATGTACAATAATTCTCTTTTGTGCGGGGGGAATGAATGTTAGATATATAAATACCCTAATACTTACCTACATACGTATACCCTATTCAAAAAGTAAATAACTTTTTGAATAGGGTATACGTATGTAGGTAAGTATTAGGGTATTTATATATCTAACATTCATTCCCCCCGCACAAAAGAGAATTATTCTTTGAAAAGGAATAATTCTCAAAGATACTGTGTGGGTGTATATTTTGTATGGGTTGTTGAATCAAATTTAAATGAATTTGATATTGTCCTCTTTAAAAATAAAAAAACAAATATCATGGGGTATGTGGTATCGCTATGATACAGTTAAATGCATCTTGCACCGGCTTGAAAAAGAAAGACAAAAAGTTGTGTGGGATCTGTATTTTTAAACTGCATATCTATATTATCTATATACTGTACAAGTACAATCCGTGTGATATTTAATTATATCGCGTGGGTTGAAAGGAAGGAAATGCATATTGAGGTGTTATTTTGATAAGAAAATGGTATGTGCCTATATTTTGTCGAGTCTGGAGTTTTTCCCTTTGCATTTTGTGGTTATTACACAGTGTGTTTTAGAATTTTGCGAAGTAGTTTGTCCGCATGCTCCGTATACCACCCCAGACCCACGGTGGCGTGGGCTCATTAGGCTGCTGCTGTGGAGGGATGGGCCTGTGGCCCCATGGTGGGAGCTCCTGGGTGGCTTTGAGTGAGTTTTGCATAAACCATTAATTAATATCTCAATTAATTTTTTTAAATCTCTCCTTTGTTCTTTTCTAGGGGCGACTTTGGCGCTTTCTGGGGAGGTAGGATGGCGTGCCTGCCCTAATTGTAGAATGCATCCTAACTATCTGGTGCATGACTTGGCAGCCTGGGTTAGTACCACTTCCGGATTTGGTTTAGATCTATCGGGTCAGCACCGAGTGGGACGTTTCGTCTGTTCCCGCCCAGGAGACTGGGATCTTACTGAAGAGGCCCCTGGTCTTGTCTAGGAGGACTAGGACCTTCCCGATGAGGCGTCTGATCCCGCCCAGGATTAAGCCATTCTCTACCCGTAATCAGGTAATTTATGCCTAAGTTTGTTTGAAAATTTATTTCTAATTTTTATTTTTGTTTTGTGTTTAGATTTTGCGGATGGCCCGGGACCTTCAATAGGATTCTCTGGTTTTCCTTTTTGTATTCTAGTTTTAAGAGTGTTTTTTTTTTGCTTTCCTTCCTTTTTTTTTTAAAAAAATTTTGTAACTCTATTTTGGCTATATTATTTGCATTTTTAGTGCTAATAAAAATTGTGTCATTTTACTAAATGTTGTACGCATTGTTATGTTTTGCGTTCTTACATATTTAGGTCGAAGAAGTTTACTTGACAGATTTTGGATCCTATCATCATCATCAATTTGTTATGACGCTGAGCTGAGTTTAGGGTTGGTCGGCTCTAAGTAGAGTTAAGAGCCTCCAAGCTTAAGCAGCTGTTATTGACGCATTTGGTAAGAATACTACTGGCCTAGATTGTCATATGAACAGTTTGATGCGATCATAGGAAAGTATTAAATTATAGTCCCTGATTATGAGAAGAAGTTTACACCTGTTCGTAGTTGGTGTATTATGTCTTTTGTACTTCGTTCTTTATCTACGGTAGCTATAGCTTATTTATGCGGGTCAGCAAAGGAGATTCTTGGGTATCCTTTATTTTGGGTGGACCCGACATTTTTTGTTTGTTTGCGTTTTCAGGTAATTACTTAGGTCTGGGCCTATGAAAATTATTTTTGTGGTTTTATTTTTAGCTTTGAATCGTTTGTGCACAAATGGTTTTGGTATTAGTTGATCTTGATTCTGGCGTTCTTTATGGTTGTTGGTGGTTTTAGTTTTTTACATACTGTCGCAATATTTCTTAGACGGTTCGGCTTTTTCTTATTAAAAAAAAAAGATGAAATTTTCCATATCCTATGTTAACTTTTCTTACCCTATTAAATTCAGAATTGTAAGGAATTATATTTAGTTTATTGTATCTTCTAGATTGCTTAGCTTTGCTTTTTATTCTAATATTAATTTTGTTAGTTATCTTAGTTGTTAACTTATTGGTCTACATATTTTCTTCCATTTTATCTTTTTTTTAGTACTACTTAATATTTCTGTATATTATTTATTTATTATATTTTTTTTTTGTATTGTTTGTTTGTTTTAATTCTACTTGTCTTAACTTCTATTTTCTTATCTCCCAGGCTGTTTAAACTATAAAAAAATTGTAATTACTTCTAGTTTAAGTAGGTGCATGCCTTATTTTATGTTATTCTATTTTAGCCTTATTTGTTATAATAATTATTTTTAATTATTTTTTCTAACTTGTAGATGTTTAATTGCATGCAGCTACTCCTTGTTATTTAGCCTTACTAAATATTACTGAATATTACTGTCTATCTATATTTTTGCTATTTATTTTATTCCATCTTTTCCGATGCTTTCGTTTGTTTGTATTGATTCTGTTTGTTTCTTTTTTTTGTAATTTTCGAAAGCGTGTCTTCTTTCCCTTAACGCCTAGTTTTCATTTCACTTATTTTCTATCAACCAGTGTCGTAAAAGGAGAGAAGGCTGTGCTTGTAACAGAAAAAAAATGGGTATTGCGGTGTTTGGTTTACACTAATTTTATGGATCACGCTCTGGGGAGGCTTTGATAACGTTTCAATTTCTCTTGCTGGTTTGTGTAAACCGGTTTCATGATGGTATTGTCAGCTGTGGGCGATTGCCTTCGCTTAGAAACCCATGCTATTAATGTCGGTACGACATATGTTGGTATTGCCACCACTGATGCAATTAGCAACAAGAGACCTGTAACCGAGATTGATGTAATAGAGAGTTTCTGGGAAATCTTGGCTTTTGGTCCGAAGTGGATGTTGTTCACTTTGTTATGGATCTCCTTTAGAGATTTTGTGTCTATGTGGATACGTTGGTTTCTATTATCTCCGAGGAGTAAGCCTGGTTGTTTTTCATAGGTTTTAGGATGGAATAGCTGTGTTATATAGGTAATCTGCCAATTCGTCTTGAGTTTCGTTTATGCCTGGAAAGTAGGTTTGGTTGGAAGATTTTCAGCGGATACAGATTTTCTGCTCCATAATACAGAGTGTGAGGCCCTATTTGCAAGAAAGAAGGGTCGTTTATCATCATTATTGCTTGTGCTGTGAGGCGATGGGTGAATAACTGTTGACCACAAGTTATGTGTACTAAAGTGGTATTGATTAAGGAGTATAGCCACGTACTTTCATCTTGGGAATGTTAAAAATAGGAAGTTTGATTCGAATTACCAATTTTTCCTGTAATATATGTGTCTTGATTTCTGTTGTTTGATATGTTTGATACAGAACTGATAAACAGTTCTGTAGATTGGGGCAGGTAGACTGAGATTTATGATAAGTCTCTAGCAAATGATTTGGGGAAATTAAAAGGGGGGAATTTGATATTTCTACTGGATACTAGTAGAGCTTGTTGTCTATGTAAATTCCACTCTATCACTTGTAGTGTCAGACTAGAGACGATCTGTTGTCTTATTTGGTGGGCTAACAAATCATCTGTTGTGTTCTGCATATGGTTAATCTGATGCTGTCGTTCAGATAGCGATGATAGGAGCCTTTACATTTGCTCAAACGTTATTTTTATTACGCTGATCGGTTGCCTTTCCAGATCAGCTAGTCCAGATCGCTTAGTCGGCTGTACACCTCCTGTTCATTTCTGCTGTCCATAGTGCCAAAGAGATATTCCAACGAAGATAGAGCGGGGCTTGCGTGATTTAGGCACTGCCTCTTTAATGACATTGGTGCGTCTATTGATATTTTCCATCAGGGCGTGCACATGTTTAGTTTGCAGTGTGCATAGATCCTGATCGGAGGATTTGTTGACACACAACTGATGCAGGTTCTGCCAGTTTTGTCTGATTGTCCAACTCGGCTAGATCTAACTCAGTGCTGATGCTCCAGGTTTCGTGGTATACTGATAAGCTTCCAACATCCTCAAACAGCACTCCCGTATTACTTAGAGGAGTTGTTATGAACTAATATACGGAGACAAGAGCGCATTTTAGTGAAATAATTAGCAATTGCTCTAAACAGTAACCTTGTATGATATTGTTCTGCAACTGTCGGTTATTTCGCTGATTAGCTTAACAGATGACTGCGATGAGCGCTTAGTGGAGCAATCGACGATTACAATAACAAATAACCTAGCATGGTAATTGTTATGTAAAATGATTGATTACTGCTAAGCGACTCAAGTGCTGCAACCGGTAGATCAAACGACAAGGTTGTTGTTGTTTGTTTATAAAACCGCGTTGTGAACAGCAAAGCTTACTTTCGAATATTGGGACATAAAAAACCAATGACTGGTCTGGCGAGTGCCGTTCAGTATTCAGTTATAATAGTATCAAGTTTCCGTGCGATTCGAAGTACGTTTAGAATTATTAAGATAGGTCAGTTCTCGCGTAATAAAGAATTGTATTGTACTAAAGATACTTACGCATTTTTCTTTAAAGAAGATTTGTTGTTGTTTCGTGTTGAAATCAGTTCCATAGTTTTCGTTTTATTGGTGTGATTGCTTTGGGATACGACATTAGCGCAGCCTGTTGAAAAAAATGTTTTTTGTTGTTTTTTATTGTGATTTTTGCAATTGATTTTTTTTTTTATTGTAGGGTAGATGCAAGAGAGATACACCCATAAATATGTACCCGAAAATAAGAATTGGGGCTCTCTTTAGATTTGCCAGGAGTTCCGTAGGCACTTATGAGGCAAAGCTGCTCATAGACAACGGTCAGCAAGACTGTAATTTTAACGCCATTGGTGATACCGACTCGATTCCAGCTGATGGTATCCTTGAAATGGATTTCCTAAGGGACAGAGCTGTCATCGTATGCGTAAATAGGAAACTGTGGTTACAAAACGCCGGTGAGGTAAAGAAAGAAAGCGCCGTTTTTCAGAATGTCGCACCTAGTGGACAAGTTGTATCAAATACTCTGCTTTTGTCCAGTCAAAGAAATCCTTTACATGTCAGGATAAAGGAGATTGAAATGAACATGGCAGAAATCATCGGGCAAGGTATTAATAGCAAAAACGATGAATGGAAACCTAACACGAACAAGGTATAGACTGCTCACGGTATTGCGAGACTTCACGAGGTAACAGTGGAAGAATTTAGGGAGGAGAGGAGGAGGCGAGATGAATATTATGATCACAGCGGAAATGGGCTGGAGGATGGATGTGCATTTGTAAGAGTTGCTAATGCAAGAGCCTATGTTTGAGACCATAACGGTAGCAGCAACTTACATCTGCAATGCCGGCGAACTGAGGGGATCTTGCCGCAAAAGGGTAAGTTAAAGCTACAAAAAAATAATTATCGAACAGGTACGGCTCGAAATAGATTCGATAAGAAAAATACTACACCAAGTTTGGCCGGTCTGTACAAGATACGTAATGGTTATGACCCAGGAATCGGGGAACTTAGCTGGAGAAATTTCCATCAAATTCCCTCCAATTTCAGAAGAAATTCGATGAGCGGAGTTTGGTAGTCTATGATCAGGAAGAATATGGAAAGAGATATAAGTAACGCAGTGGATCCAATTTAAGGTAAATTTATAAATTAAAAGATAAGAAGGTAAGAAAATGTTTTTAAAAAGAAGACTAGCGAGATTTAAAAAGAGAAGAAACATGGGAGAAAAGAGTTATTTAATTACTTAAATAACGAGAATTTAAAAAAAAGAGGAATAAGAGGTTTAAAGTAAAGATAAATTGAAAAAAAAAAGAGGAATACCAGATTTAAAAGAAACATAAGATTGAAAAAAACAGAAATAAGAGATTAAAAAGAAGGAAAAGTTAAAAAAAAAAGTGAGAAATATTATTTGACATAGAAAAGTAGAAGGAAAAAGTTTTTAAATGATTGGCAAAGTTATAAGCAAGATTAAGTTAAAAGAATATATGTTTGAAAGTGTAAATACATATAAGAAATAAATATGCAGTAAATGTTTAAGGCTTAAAACTATAGAATAATAGAAGGACAGAGAAATAGATAAGATTGAGAAATTTATACAAACAGTGTAGAACAACCTCGACGAAGCGGAAGCAGAAGTAGCAGTTGCATCATGACATCAATTTATCTCTGTATATTCTACATGGAGCAAGATTAACACCAATAGTGTGGGTGGGATAATAATGATGAGCACTTGAGAAAAGTGAATCTTTCACCGTCGTCGACTTTCTTATTTGCATATATTGACCGAGTTCTGAAGATTGATTTCAAAAGCAGGAAGGCACCGATGGAGTTTAAATCAAAAGAACTTCGGGAGGAATCAGAAATTAGATCTCACCTCTAATTACTACGAGAAAAGCATGGTATACTCATCATTGCTCAGTTACACCGACATTGAGATATGTGAGGGATTCAAAGAAGTTAAGTACCCCAGACCATCTAGTAAAACGAAAGTGGTTAAAAATAACGGCAAGATTTTACTATACTCAAAAAAGTCAAAATTAAAGTGAAGTTATACATGGCATCAAATTCTAAACATATAACTAATAAATCAAAAGATTTGGGAAACATGCAGAATACTATGTTGTTGTAGAAAGTACATTATCAGATCCATATAGAGGGAGCAAGTCTATTCTTTTTATGTATGGGTGGACTCTTGATATAATGGGGAGAACTCCATCATACATTTAGAAATAGTACAAAAAATATCTAACAAGCTAGAGTTTTCGAAGTCAATAAGATAAGCATAGGAAAGGAAAAGCCTCCAGTACGGCTAAAGGAAACAATGACCATTCGCATAAGCAAAAAAGCTTAAGCGTAAATTAATAATCCGTTCTACCCAAAATCCCGCTATTGGAAATATATTTTAACAATCCCGTAGAGGGGAGCCCCACAAAGAAAAAGAGGATTTAGTTTATCCCACGGATTTGGTCTAGCTTTTAGTAGCCTTAAGTCAAGACCGCACGCAACGGATCGCACTCATCAAGAAGCAGCCTGAAGCAATCACAGTAGTATTAGGGTTATAATGTATGTATATTACTTGTGTTTGTAAAAATAAAGCATTATAAATGTCAATAGATTTTAGAGATTTTGTTAAGCAGCAGACGAGCTAAAAATTATTAGTGAAAATAAAACAAATGTAATCAGAAAGAAGCGATAGAAGACATCAAAACAGAGAAATAAGGAAATTAAGAGAAAGATATTAAAGTAAAATTTGTAAAGAAAAGAAATGAATAAGTAGAAAAGAAAATTGTTTGGAAAGAAATAAGTGTTAAGTTTATTGGATAAGTCAAGTATATCAAAATTTGCCAACCAATGATTGAGAGTGCAAAAAATAAAGTTAAAAGAAACGGATATATTATGAAGTAGTAAAAATATATTTGTTAAGACAATTGTAAAAGGAAAAAACTAAAAAAAAAATACAAGAAAGAAATAATAATAAAAAAAGATAAATAGTTATTGGAAAAATGTTCAATGTTAAGTGTATAAGGAAGCACATTGTACAGAAGAAAACGGGAGAATATACTTTTAATGTGCAAGAAAATTATATATACTAAGTATAATATTGTTACGTGCAATAGAAAGAGCAAACTGGTGATATCTACTGGCAATGGAGAGTAAACAACTTCAGGTTCGGAGAATCGATGATAGGATCTTCGGGAAGGTTCAAGAATAGATTGAATAGAATAGTTAAGAGGATTCTCGAATAGAGCACTCCAGACTAATCTGGAGAGTTTCTAGGGTATAAATATAACAGATGGCACCGCCAGAGCAAGAGTCTTGTCTTAGACGTTGCAGTGTTAACGTGAAAGTAATAAACGTGCGAAAGTGTTGTAATTAGATTGCGATAATTAAAGTGTAGTTGATTAATTGAAAGATTGTGAATTGTATAAGATTAGACTGAAATAAAGAACTTGTATATTAAATATTTAATATTGTGTTTTAAATAACGAACCAAAAGCCACGCTCGCAACAACTGGTGTCAGAAGTGAAATAAATTCGCGAAATAAAGTGGTGGCAACTGACTTAAAAATTCAAAGTGTGATCAGTTTTGTGAAATTGTGTTAAATTTTGATAGTTCTGGAAAATAATTTATATTCAACTATAAGTGAATTACTAAAGTAATGGGGCGTAAAGTCGAGGAGCTTCGAATACCGGATCTGAAAGTAGAGCTAGGGAGCCGGTCATTACAAACGACAGGTGCAAAGAAAGTGCTAGTCGAGCGACTCAGACAAGCTTTGATAGAGGAAGGAAAGGATCCTGAAACATTTGTTTTTGAAGAGAACTTGGAAGAAACCGAAGCTGAGGAAGAGCCTGCGGTGAAAATGGAACAGCTTTTGAGTACTTTAATGACCAAAATGGAAGCCCGTTTTGATGAACAAAAGAATTCTCTCGATGAACAAAAGAATTCTCTCGATGAACAAAAGAATTCTCTCGAGGAACAAAAGAATTCTCTCAAGGAACAAAAGAATGCTTTCATTGAGCAAAAGAATTCTCTGGAATTCCGTTTAGATGAGCAGAAGAAATCTATAGAAACCTGTTTGGACGAGCAAAAGAATGCATTTAAAGAACAAAAGAAATCTCTGGAAACCCGCTTGGACGAACAAAAGATCTCTCTGGAGAATTGTCTAGAAACTCGTTTGGAGGAACAGAAGACTTTTCTGAAAAACTCGTTAGACGAACAGAATTTGAAAATTGAAGGAATCGAGCAGGAAGTGGCGGAAGCTCAACAAAAAGTCACCGAGCAGCTTGACAGTTTTAAAGCAGATCTGGAAAGAATAAGGCATCGTCAGCCTCTAAACGTAGCAGCTGAAATATCTGGCGCAGGTAGAATGAAACCTCCAATATTTGATGGACAAAATTCAAGAGGCAATTTGAGGCACTTTCAGAGGTAAATGGATGGAATGAAGAAGACAAAGCTATTGCTCTGGTGTTAGCACTTCGAGGTCCTGCGTCAGAACTCTTACAAACTGTACCAATTGAAAAGCAACGGGATTACACTTCATTAGTACAGACGATAGAATTACGTTACGGAGATGAACACATGCAGCATGTGTTATCGCCTACAGTTACGCAACAGGATTCAAAAACATGGCGAATCACTACAACAACTGCATACAGATGTAGAAAGATTAGCTCATCTTTCATACTCCAGCATGAGTGCGGATTTTCGCAATGAAGTGGCGACGGAGGCATTTGTGAACGCTATTGCAGATCAAAATTTACAACAAGCGTTAAGGCTAGCAGGAAAGAAATCAACAGCAGAAGCACTAGCCTATGCATTAGCGTATGAATCCGCCAGACAAGCTTCACGGAGTGCAGTACGAGTAAGAGAAATTTCAGTGGAAGAATGTACTTGTAACAGAGTGCAATCATCACAGAGCCCGTCTTCACGTGGTGTCCTTCGATGCTGGAATTGTAATAGATCAGGGCAACTTCAAAGAGACTGCAGAAAACGTCGACGTCACCTGAAGAAGGGAAAGAAGAATGCCAAAGATGTCGAGCCAGGGAACAAGCTATTCGTGGAGAGACTAGATATCAAGCCGCGACTAGTCGCATCAGCTCTCCTGTTGAGCAGTCGGAAAACTAGTAAAAATCAACTTTGTGGGGCAGAAGTTGGTTGGTGGAATTGACGGCCCCGAAGTCATCATTCTAGTAGGCCAGTTACAGAGAAATAATAGCAGTCTTGTCATATATGGAAGTGTAGGAAAAAATGACTGCGCAGTCGCTATCGATACTGGAGCTTCAAGATCAATTATTAGAGCAGATCTTGTTAAGAACAAATGGCTTCACAACACAACCAAATATCTACTAAGAACAGCAACTGGAGCAGCAGCACGGGTGTTTGGAGAAATAACTTTAGATGTTCAACTAGGCGAACTACTATTTCCTCACACTTTCCTGGTTTCAGACATAATGGATGAATGCATTCTTGGAATAGACTTCATGACCACATACAAAATAAATCTGGATATCGGAGAGCGGATTCTCAATTATGGGAACATAGAAATTCCTATGAAACTAGGAGAGGGAGCAGATCATCCTGTGAAAGTAAAGACGATGGTCTGCGAAAATATTACTCTTTCGCCATGCTCCGAGACACTAGTATGGACAAAGCTTACTGATGACATTGGGACCTGCCGATTCTATCTGGTGGAGCCTAACCCCACAAAAGTTACATCGAGCATCATGTTGGCAAGACTTTAGTGAAAGCAGAAGGTGCAACATTAATACCAGTCAGAGTGCTTAGCACATCTGAAAATGAAGTACAACTAAAAGAAGGTGCTATAATTGGAAATTGTGAACCCGTTTACCAAATCGTCAATTTGGATAATGGTAATAATGTCAAGGAGACAAAAACTACACCAGCTACTGCCCAACCGGTTCAGAAGCTTCTTTCGTCCAGTGCCTTAAGTGAACAACAACACAACGATGCCAAAGAGTTGATCGATGAATTTTCGGAATTATTTGCAATGAATGATGATGACTATGGTAAAACAAATCTTGTCCAGCATCGGATCGATACAGGAGATTCCAGGCCCATTCGACAGACACCACGAAGATTGCCATTAACCAAACAACCAGAAGTATCAGACATGATGAACTCCATGAAGAAACAAGGAATAATAGAGGAATCTAACAGCCCTTGGACATCGCCGGTTGTTCTGGTTAGGAAAAAGAATGGCAGCACCCGATTCTGTGTAGACTACCGCAAACTAAATAACGTGACGAGAAAAGATAGCTATCCATTACCAAGGATTGATGACACGTTGGATACCCTTTCCGGAGCGCAATGGTTTTCCACGCTGGATTTAAAGAGTGGTTACTGGCAAGTGGAAATACATCCCGAGGACCGAGAGAAAACTGCTTTCTCAGTTGGCAGTGGCTTGTGGCAATTCAAAGTAATGCCATTCGGGTTATGTAATGCTCCAGCCACATTCAAACGACTAATGGAATGTGTTCTACGCGGTTTAACCTGGAAGACATGTCTTGTCTACTTGGATGACATAATAGTAATCGGAAGGACATTCAAGGAACATAAAAACAACTTACAGGACGTACTTTAAAGACTCAAAGATGCAAAATTGAAGCTCAGTGCGAGTAAATGTGCTCTATTCAAAAATTAAGTTAAATATTTAGGGCACATAGTTTCATCACAAGGAGTGAGAACATATCCAGAGAAGATAGAAGCCGTCAAAAATTGGCCAGTTCCAAAGGACAAACATCAATTACGGAGTTTTCTTGGTTTAGCTACCTACTACAGGCGATTCGTGAAAGGTTTTGCAGATATAGCAAGAAGCCTACATCAACTTACAGAAAAGGGAAGGCCGTCCATATGGTCGGATAAATGCAACGAAAGTTTTGAAAATTTGAAGCAACAGCTCTGTGAAGCTCCAGTACTTCACTATCCAAAGCTGGGAGAAACATTTATATTAGACACGGATGCAGCAATGAAGGTATTGGTGCAGTGCTTTCGCAGGAGGACAATGGTCAAGAAGTTCCAGTAGCTTACTATAGCAAAGCACTTTCAAAGTCCGAGAAAAATTATTGTGCTACAAGAAAAGAGCTACTTGCCATTGTAAGTTCAACAAAACATTTTCATAAATATCTCTACGGTCAGAAATTCATCCTTCGCACCGACCATGCAGCACTCAAATGGCTTCTGCAGTTTAAGAACCCTGAGGGACAAGTGGTGAGATGGATAGAGCGACTCCAGTCTTATGATTTTGAAATCCAACAACGAAGAAGTCGTATCCATGGAAATGCAGACGCCCTTCATTCATAACACTACCGGACAAACCCCAGCTAAGGTCATATTCGGAAGGGAGATGCGTTTACCTAGCGACCTAAAATTTGGTACCCCCAGAGGTGAAGAAAAGTTACCAGAAGACTACGTATCGGAGCTCAAACAACAATTAGCTGATGTGCACGAGGTAACGAGAACGAAATTAGCAGCAAATACTGATCGGATGAAGACCCGCTATGACTTACGTGCTAATTCGGCAGGATTTAACGAAGGTGATCTTGTTTGACTGTACAATCCGAAACGACATAAGGGACGTTCTCCAAAACTACAACAACAATGGGAGGGACCGTATTCGGTAGTAACTAGAATTAATGACGTGGTATACAGGATTCAGCGTGGCACAAGAGGGAAGCGTAAAATTGTTCATTTGGACCGCTTGTGTCAGTACTACGAGCATCAAGACCGTGGACCACCTGTTGTTCGGGACGAACAAATTTAAGAAGGGGGCAGTGTTACGTGCAATAGAAAGAGCAAACTGGTGACATCTACTGGCAATGGAGAGTAAACAACTTCAGGTTTGGAGAATCGATGATAGAATCTTCGGGAAGGTTCAAGAATAGATTGAATAGAATAGTTAAGAGGATTCTCGAATAGAAAACTCCAGACTAATCTGGAGAGTTTCTAGGGTATAAATATAACAGTTGTCACCGCCAAGGAAAGAGTCTTGTCTTAGAGGTTGCAGTGTTAACAAGCGAAAGTAATAAACGTGCGAAAGTGTTGTAATTAGATTGCGATAATTAAAGTGTAGTTGATTAATTGAAAGTTTGTGAATTGTATAAGATTAGAGTGAAATAAAGAACTTGTATATTAAATATTTAATATTGTGTTTTAAATAACGAACCAAAAGCCACGCTCGCAACAATATTATAATGCATTGAATAAGCACAATTTTTTTTGTAATCTGGGAAATATGTAGTTTCCGATATATTTACAATTTTCGAAAAAAAAAACCAAAATCTTGTTTTTCTCGATTTAAATATTCTATCCGGGCTCATTTTAACCGTTGAAATGTCTACTGTAAAATGAACTATATAGTATGTTGATGGCTTATTTTTGAAAAAACCGCTTAAAATTGAGAAAATACAAAAAATGATTTTTCGAATCACGAATTTTTCAATTTTTTTATGATTTTCAATTTTTTTTATTATTTACGTAAATAATGGATTAAATTTCAATGATAGAAACTTTAATGTAATATTACTAAAGCTGATTCAATTTAATTGAAGACAGAGGCGGAAATCATCCTGAAACTTAAATTTTTCATGGCAATGCACCGTACCATACTGAAAGTCGTAAGTTAGACTTAAGACTCGCTGGCCCAGTCTGCAATTTTATTAACGTATATTTTACTATTTTTTCACTAAATAAATAGTTTAACGATGAGTAATCTGTTTTAGGTATATTTGAATACGTAATTATTAAGTAGAACAATTAATTTATTGAAATTTTCTTATAAAAATAAAAAAATCATGAGAAATTATAAAATTCCAATGAACATCTTTTGCATTGTGGTTGTTCTTCTTCTTCATCAATAAAATTTTCAAATTCGGAAGGGTCTTTGTCTTCGAGCTCCTCAATTTCAATATAAAGACTCTTTGCGCTAACTCTTCATTAATAATCTCTTCCAAATCACTTACGTGTTCAAATATTTCTTTATCTCTATTTGAGCAGTGTTCATTACAATTACTGCATAAATTGGTACATTTTAAGCCGTGTTTTCGGCGGTCACATCTTTGTTTCTAACAAACACTTTCACAGCTGCAGCTAATACCTTTTAATTAATTTTCGTTAATTAATTCTGAACTGTCTGGGATAAATTTGAGCACGAGTATACCTAGATGTGCGTTCTAGCCCCATTGCATAGTTTTTTTTGTTATCGGGCGCGTTGTCCAAATAACCAAACCAAACGTAATAAACTCTATAGGGGTGTTGTGTTACTGATGGTGGGTTCTTACTACATAAAGCTATTTGACAAAATAACGCTACTATTGAAGAAATTTCAAATAAATATTTTAATTATGTTCGAAGCCATTATGCAGCTAATAGTATTATAGTATTCGATGTGTTATGGTCGTAGCATACTGCATGTAGCAATATGCTACACTGAGACGAGTTGCACGTATATAGCCGGCCGCCCATAGCCACATGAACGGCGAAGAAAGACGCGCGGAACGAACAGAAAAGAAGAAGAAGAGGGTAGACATCTGTCTTGTGCTTTTAAAAAAAAAGTTACGCTCGTGAAAAGACGGAGAAATCGGATAGTGTGTAAAATCTTGAATTTTCTTCTGGCATCGTTCTCTTAATTGGATATATTCATGTGAATTTCAATAATGTTTTAACATCTAAATAATTTACCTTAACAATTTTTGATATATTCAGCAATTGGGAAGAAAACCTGATAAGCAAAAAAAGGTGAAGAGTCAAGTCAGCGTACGACACGGGAGAACAAGAAAAGCTGCTTTAATCCACTTCTTCCGTGGAAAAAGGAAGACCTTTTTATAACCTTAGTAATAAGACGAGACCAAGTGATAACTCTCTGGTCCTATCAAGGTAAAAGATTAGTCTAGAATCGAAAAAAAAAACGAAGATAACACATGGTGCAAACGGCACGAATTCCAAAAGGGGAATTTGGAATGCTGTCATTTACAATGAAACAAATCGAGTAAAAGAATTAATAAAGAAAGTGCAGCTAGAAGTGGTGGTGCTACTCCATTGCATAGAGCAGCACTGATGGGTAATTTGGATATTGTAAAACTGCTATGTATTAGAATCCGGAGCAGATATTCTTCCCCAAGATGAAGCTGGACAAACAGCGCTACACAGATCTTCTACTAAAGGTGATTTGCCTGTATCTGAATATTTAATTGATCACTGCACAAGTTTTAAAACTATTACTGATAAAAACAACACCTTCCGTACAATTTAGCTCCCAAAGATAATGAGCATTTAAAAAAAAAACTATTAAATCCAATAGAATGAAATTTATTTTGAATTTTTGATTGCTCCGTGCTCGTGCAGCAAGGAAATACTTATTTCAGTAGAATTCATCTATTATTTCGAAATAATTTCTTATATAAATAGATTTTAGAAATACTAGTTTTATGTATGTACTAACATTTACAATTGTATTACACATTTTCTCTATTCGAATTTAAGGCTCAAATGCCTGTAGTGTGGTGAACTAGATTCACGTCGTTACATACTTGAATTCACGCAGTATTCTAAGATTAGGTTATCAAACTTTAGTCATACAATTTCGATAGGATCGAATGCCTGTAGTGGGGTAAACCAAATTCACTTAGTTAAGTACGTGGTCCATACCACTATCCGATTAGTACATTACAAATTTAGTCACATAACCTCGTTCTCATTATATTCTATCCTGTTCGATAATGAAATTTTATAACTATCACACCCGTGGGTGTTATTACTATTAACTCATTCATCACAAAAACTATATATTAAATTTGTGAAGTAGCCTAAGTGGGAGACTTTCAGAAGTATACTTTCACAGAGATCCCGCATCCAGCTCCAGAAGGCCTTCTCGATGAAAGGATATATGGTGAGTAAGCCTAGCAACTTAAAATTTCTGAAATATTAAATTTTAAACAACACTAAAGACAAGCAATTAATGTTTAACTCAGAAGCCCGACAATGGGTCTGCGGGTTCTATAACAAAAAAAAAAAAAAAAAAAAAAGAGGACCAATCAATTCTAAACAGTTCTCCCCCTTGGGCACTGTCGTCAGCGATAGGGAGGCATTTGTATTTGTGATGTAAGGTAGTATGAATCTGAACAAATTTAAAAGAAAAACACTTGGCAATTTTTCACGATATAAATATATTTATCATTATTTTAATAGCATAAAATAATACATACATACATACATAATACGTTTCGTTCGTTTGTATTTGGTTAAGTACTAGGCAAACCTTGTTAAGTGGTTGTTAGCGATAAGACCATCTCCTTGTCAATTTCATTGATAGAGGTAGCAGTATACATATCAAATGTATTTAGGGATAGAAATAAGAACCAAACATTGTTCGAAAAAAAATTTTAGTTGAATTCAGTAAAGAATACCGCCGTTTGTTAATAAAAATACTAGATTGGATAACATGAATCGAAAGTAGAGTTCTCATTTCCTTTCACTCTCCTGGAGCCCTCTTAACATGAAGGTTGACTAGGTCCGCTCTCGTCTTCTCTTTTCAGGTCAACAGGGAAGGGACACTGTAAATGATCTGCCCTCAGTGTCGATTGGGTGGTTGGGGCGAGCAGAGGAAGGTAAGACATCTGTGCCTTCACAAGGATATTGGTAAGTGGTGTAAAGGTCCCTTCAGAACTGAATGTGTGCTACGGCCTTTTGTTTAGCTAGGCACGAATTTATTTTGTATATGGCTGGTGGCAGCAGCAGGTTTTCGTGGAACTTCCCCACACTCTCCGCCAATAGCCGAGGCGAGCTAGGGTGCCGCCCTGCAGTAAACGCTGTCCATCGAGTGATCTATCAGATCATGCTGACAGTCTGGACTTCACGTCCAAACCATTCACTCGGACGTACTTCCATAACAACAAGTAAAAAAGCTAGAATTGGTCTAAGACCAATTCTTATGACACCCTAGATGAATGCCCGTATTAAATTTCGTATGGTCACCGATCTATGCAAGTATTGATTTTGAAGTTGTTTTTCGCATATATTTCTAGAACAGTTTGTCGCACAGAAAAAATGGTAATAACCAATTTTATAGGATTTCGTATTCTGCAGAAGTTTTTAGTACAATAAAAATATCTTGGACTGATCGTTTTCAAAGTATACGTAAAAAAACGAAATTTTTATATGGCAACACCAAGAAGGAGTTGCCCGATTTAGTCCATTTTGACATTTTATTTGCTAATGTAGTAAAAACATCATGCACAAAATTTCAGCTCTCTACGTCGATGCGTTCCCAGGCAGTGTCCAAATATATAGCGGAAAACGAAATTTTTATATGGCAACCCCACGAAGGAGTTGCCCGATTTGTCTCATTTTCGAACTTAACTTAACTTTTTTTTTTTAAAGTCCGTGTACAAATTTTCAGCTCTTTAAATATACGCGTTCTCGAGTTATCGTGCGCACAGACGGACAGACGGACGGACAGACGGACGGACGGACATGCAAAAATCGAAATAACTTTTAATATTATGAATGGGTGTCCAATCCATTTTGCTCTACCATCATTATTTCGAGGTGTTACAAACGGAATGACAAGCTTAGTATACCCTATGATTTCATCTAGGGTATAAAAATGGCCCCCAACGTGGGGCCACCTCAGTTAGACTTCGGTGGTCTAATTATGACTTTTGCTGAGGACTGGGATTACTTAGTAGATATGGGCATTTGGCTGTTAGCTAAATTGTCTGACTCGGTAATCACACAATCGGTGGAAGTTATGTATATGCGGACTTGAGTCCAACTATTTTGTTGTCAAGTAAATTTTTTGTAGAGTAACGTTAGAGTTTTTAAAGTTTTGCTATTCTTTGAGATTTTGTATTATTTGAATTTCAAAGTTTTGATATCGTTTTCTTCTGTAAGTTCGACTTTAAGTTTGACTTTGGTCAAGCCTCAAGTCTTGGAAGTCTATTAACTTTCTGTGCATTTTTGAATTTTTTAAAATTTTTTTTTAATTGATCTTTCCCGTTGGCCTTCTGCTATGGAAATAGTATGTGGCCTCACAACATTCTCACGGAGAAGACACGGCAACTGGCTGGACAGAGTCATGAGTCTGTGAGATGACTTTTTGGCTTTTAGCTAACTAGTTGACCAGATTTATGACTTTGCCCAACTGGAAGGTTATGATATTGCAATCAAACGAAGAGGAAGGAAAAAGTTGTTATAGGATGAAGGTGATGCTGGAGACTTTTGTTGTAATTGAGTGCCGTGCTCGGGAAGGAGAGCACTCAACCTGGACAGTGTTAGTCGAAATGTTATGTTACAAACACCACTCAGTGCTCCAAAGGAGAGAACGGTCGCCAATTCAAGAATAAAAACATTTATTCTGTATCTTCGTTTAAATATCTGTATATATTTTTATTGAAACAATTACAAGTATTGGTTTAACTTCTTAGCACATTTCGTTTCTTTTTAATTTCAATTTCATTTCTGTTTCACTTCCATTTTTTTCTTTTTCATTTCACTTCAGTAAAATGTAATCTATTGATTTTCGATTTAAACTTCTGATAATATAATTTATTGATTTTCGGTTTACACTTCCGATAATGTAATAAGTGTGTATATTTTTAATTCCATTACACATTCAATAATATACTAAATTTTATTTTAGCTAATATTTCTCACTTTCAGTAATATACTAAATTTTGTTTTAATTCCTAATATTTCTCACTTTCAATAATATACTAAATTTTACTTTAATTCCGAATATTTCTCCTGCGTATTACTTCGACGGGTTGAAAAAACGAACTCCTCGAGGTTTGGGCAAATTGCACCCAGGTACCCACGATATCTTCAAAAAGCTTTTTTGTTATTTTTATTGTTTTCTCACGACGTTGAAAAGACGTACGTGAGAAAATGCAAAAGTTCTTTGATGCGAGCTATATGCATCAATGCAAAATGCACTTGTGCGCCCGTATTAATTTTAAGAGGGTGCGAATAATTTTGATAATTGTATGAATGTATATGTACATACAATTAGATAGGATTAAGTACGTAATGTACGTATGTACATAGTATATACGGAAAAAAAGTAAGAAGACACTGTATGTAGGTAAGTATGTATACCGTGTGAGTGGAATGTGTGTCTGATATCAAATGTGTCTCTGATATGCTAAATTGCATTTTGTTATAATGTGGGAATGCATTTCTAAATGCATTTTAAGTTTTAAATGAAATTTTAAATTGAAATGTTTTTTTCATGGACGATATATTGATGTATCGGTATTATGGTTGTGATTCGGGGCAAAGGTACCTGAGTCACAACATCCCTCCCCCCTGGGGAAAACAAAGTTTTATTCCTACTTGGAAGAAAATCTTTCTTTCTGTAAAAAAAAAATTATAAGTATGCATTATGTGGTATAAAATTAGGCTAATGTTGTTATACATAATTATATAAAATTATAGGAGTTAATTAAAATAAATCCTATGAATAGAAGCAGTGAATATTTCCTTTGAATATGAGAGATGTGTAACCTATTTATGATTTATTTTAGATTTAATTTATAATAAAACTAATAGTAATTATTTATCGTAAAGGAACAGATTTTTTTTTGTTTTATATATGTATATATTTTGACCTACGGATTTCGATCTGCGTTATCTATTTATATTTATGCGTATTTGCTACTTAATTATTTAATATATTCCTTAAAGTGGTGCTATTGCGTAATATTAACCAGTTGGTTGTACATTATTATACCCTAGATGAAATCATAGGGTATACTAAGTTTGTCATTCCGTTTGTAACACGTCGAAATAATGATGGTAGAGCAAAATGGATTGGACACCCATTCATAATATTAAAAGTTATTTCGATTTTCGCATGTCCGTCCGTCCGTCCGTCTGTGCGCACGATAACTCGAGAACGCGCATACTTAGAGAGCTAAAATTTTGTACACGGACTTTAAAAAAACGAAGTAAAATTAAGTTCGAAAATAAGACAAATCGGGCAACTCCTTCGTGGGGTTGCCATATAAAAATTTCGTTTTCCGCTATATATTTGGACACTGCCTGAGAACGCGTCGACGTGGAGAGCTGAAATTTCGTATGTGATGTTTTTACTACATTAGCAAATAAAATGTCAAAAATGGACTAGATGGGACAAGTCATTCTTGGTGTTGCCATATAAAAATTTAGGTTTTTTACGTATACTTTGAAAACGATCAGTCCAAGACATTTTTATTGTACTAAAAACTTCTGCAGAATACGAAATCCTATAAAATTGGTTATGATCATTTTTTCTGTGCGACAAACCGTTCTAGAAATATATGCGAAAAACGAAAATCAAACTTGAATAGATCGGTGACCATACGAAATTTAATACGGGCATTCATCTAGATTCTAGGGTATCATAAGAATTGGTCTTAGACCAATTCTAGCTTTTTTACTTGTTTGTTAAGGGTATTTATTGTTTTTTTTTTATACTATATACTTGTACAAGTTAATTTGTTTAAAAAAAAAACTAGTATTTATTTTTACTTTTATATCTCTTTGTTATTTACATTATTCCAAAATCTATTTTTTTTTTAATAATTCTGGCGTAGAAATTGTGTTCCTTTTCGGGATGGGTAAAGAGTTAATAAAGTGGTAAAAGTTAAAGAAAGGAAAAGGTACAGTTGTCGGTATTTTTGTTTTTCTTGGTATTTGTTTAGTAACTCTCTTGGTGATTGTCTGTAGGTTAAACGTTTTTTGGCGTTTCTCTTTGCGGTGCGGGAGTTATTTTGTAATTTAGTTTTCTAGATACAGGTCTAGGCTTGTCTTCCAATTTATATTTGAGAGATACATTTTTAGCCCTGTTGGCTTTCGGTTTATATTTCGTGTAAAAATAGATGCAGAGAATAGATATTATTAAACCCACTGTTAAATATAACAGTGTATAATGGTGGATATGATGGTTATTAATGGGATTTAGAGGAATTTCTTCTTGATATTTTTGGAAACGAATGGATTTTAGAAGTTTCTCTAGATCCGTGTTTGTTGTGATATTTAAGGGATTTGTTTCTATAAACGTTTCCATGGGAGAAGACGTCGTATTCCATATTATATTGGAAATGTTTATGGTTGGGATAAAATGGGATTGATGTGCATTGTTCCTATTCCATGTAGGGTTTGTGAATTAATGGAATCTTCACAAATAATGTCTATGTGGAGGGATCCTTTTAGGGAGAAAAGCCAGGCCTTCTGCTGTAATAATTGCGTCCAATAGTAATCCTGTCGCAAGATCAGAATTTTACACTTTTGTGTAATAGGTTCCTTCTTTAGTAGATTCACTTCACATTGGTTTTGTTCTTGTATTTGTGTTTAGGATGGGGGATGAAATTTTGCAGTAGAAATGCATATAGTCCAACGTTGCGCAATTATGAATGTCCTGAAGCGTTAATTCAACAAATAGTTCGCGATTGTAGTCTATTAATATGTATTCCTTCGATGGTTCAATATATATGAACGATTCGTTAAGGAGTGTGGGTAACGGCATTACCTTGAATATTTGGTATGGTTCCTTGAACGGAAGTGGAATTCGGAGCTCAATAATTATCTTATTGTTGAAAATATTTGCAGATATTGTGCTTAATTTGTAAATTTGTGTAATTTTATCTTCTCTGGAATTTATGGGAAGCATCATTGAATTTGGCAATTCCTGCCTGATGTTCAATAAAAGTTCTTCAATTTTTCTGGGGGATATGAGTGAAGGATGAAATCTTCTATGCCTTGAATCGGGTAAAAGATCTATTAGTTCTGTCTGGGTATTTTGACATATAAATGCCATTAATGAGATTATTGAGATCAGGGATATTTTGTTATCCAATGTTCTATTTTCCGCCAATGATGTGGCTATCTGTATTGATATCAATTTTTTATGCATAACCAGGAATTGCTTTTCAATTGCGGCTTTAGTTTTGCTGAAAATATTTGCGGTTGTTTCGACTATCGCAGTTTGGCTTTTCATAAGTGATAGGAGGGAGGTTTGGTTAAGGGTGATGTTACGGATTTGCTCGTCATAAATCTTGGCATCATCTTCGTCTAATGTGCCGAAAAGAGCTTTAGAGATTGAGCCTATAGCATTAAATAGTGCTCTTTGTATCTTATTTTGGGTCACAAGTAACATATTCTTATATTCTATGTTTGTTAATATAAGATTTATTTGTAACAACATACCGTTACAAGTGTGGCTCAAGGCTGAGTGTTTGTCCAGTTTCCGGCAGGTCGCTGCAATTTGTTGGGCTATGAACTGGATGTTGTTGAATTCTGTTTTAAAATTTTCCAGGTCGTAGAATGTCACTAATTTCCACTCGTTGGTGTAGAAATTGGCTCTGCCAATTTCCTCGAAGTATATACCAGCACTGGCATTTAGTTGGTTTACGTCTATTCCTGAGCCGTAGGCGAAAGGGATGCAAATTAAAATTAATGCTATATGCACCATTTTGGAAACCTGGAAGATGATATTGTATTATTCGCTTGGAATGAAGAGGATGATAAAGTTGTTGATATTACTGTTCGAACCAAACTGATTCGAATATATTTTTATAAATATTAAAATTTCTGAAAGGAAAACATAATAAAAACATAGCATGCAAATTTTATAAAATGAAATCTAATCTAATCACTCTCAATCAAAACACAGATACACAACCAAACAAAGCCATGTATTTGTCTTATATACAACATATTGTATAAATACAATACAATATTATAGCCTCTTCGAACAGATTAAGTCAAAATCATTATCATACGATTGAACCGTTAGATTAGTGATAAGAACAATCCTGAAAACTGAACATATTAAAAATTATCATGCTAAAATTGAGATCTGAAAATAAAATAAATTTAATCTAACCAACAATGTTCCCTAAAAATGGGTACGATATATAACAAAGGCATTTCATGTAGCATTCAATACATGCCACAAATATAATCAGATCAAGCCGATCAATTTGCAATTCTACATCATCATTACAAAACGGGAATTTATTTTTCTTCATGGGCTGCTGCAACGAAATTTTTTATCACAGCAGCATCTGCTGCCGTCTGTTTCTTGTTGCTATGCATTTTGTTCGTTGCTAGGTAAGTTTTATCACTAGTACCGTAAGTGCACAGATGTTCTGCCAATTCTTGTGATCATGCGCCTTTGTTACTCCATCATTGGTGTCATGTGCAAGCAACGGCTATAAAAACCACAAGCTGACTGATCTCGATCTCTTTTTGCACTTGGCATCGCTTGGGATAGGTTGGGTAGGTAGGGACTAATATTTTATATCGGGTATCGACTGATATAGAACTTTTATTAACAAATCATTTTGTTTTGGGTATTGACCGAAGTAATCACTTACTAACATACACTTTATTTCGGGTTTTGACTGAAATAAAGAATCTTACTTCGGGTTTTGACTGAAGTCAAGATAACACTTTAAGTCGGGCATTGACTGATTTAAAGAGCATTATTTCGGGGATTGACTGAAATAATCATTTACTAACAAACACTTTATTTCGGGTTTTGACTGAAATAAAGAATCTTACTTCGGGTCTTGACTGAAGTCAAGATAACATTTTAAGTCGGGCATTGACTGATTTAAAGAGCATTATTTCGGGGATTGACTGAAATAATCATTTACTAACAAACACTTTATTTCGGGTTTTGACTGAAATAAAGAATCTTACTTCGGGTCTTGACTGAAGTCAAGATAATACTTTAAGTCGGGCATTGACTGATTTAAAGAGCATTATTTCGGGGATTGATTGAAATAATCATTTACTAACAAACACTTTATTTCGGGTTTTGACTGAAATAAAGAATCTTACTTCGGGTCTTGACTGAAGTCAAAATAACACTTTAAGTCGGGCAGTGACTGATTTAAAAGGCATTATTTCGGGGATTGACTGAAATAATCATTTACTAACAAAAACTTTATTTCGGGTTTTGACTGAAATAAAGAATCTTACTTCGGGTCTTGACTGAAGTCAAGATAACACTTTAAGTCGGGTATTGACTGATTTAAAGAGCATTATTTCGGGGATTGACTGAAATAATCACTTACTAACCAACACTTTATTTCGGGTTTTGACTGAAATAAAGAATCTTACTTCGGGTCTTGACTGAAGTTAAGACAAGATTTTAATTCGGGTATTGACTGATTTAAAGCATATTGTATCTCGGGTCTTGACTGAGATTAAAATTACTAACATTAACACTTTATTCCTGGTCTAGACGGGAATAAAGAATTGTTCTAATAAAATATTAGAACAAAGGGTCTTAACATTAGCTTAAATCCAACCACCTCAAGTGCCAAGTTTAGATCGGTGAGTACCAGCCACTTGTAACATTTTATTATTTATTTATATATCTATCTTATAACAAATTTACTCATATATATATCTATATTTACATACTATATACTTCGTGTGCATATTTATCAAATATATCAATTCAACTTACTCTATATTTATTTTATAAACATATAGCCTTTTTAACGATTTTATACTGCAATTTTTTGGCAATACGTGTTTTCTCTGACCCAAACTTACATATTGAGTTTTATCCCAATACAACTAATTGTGCATTACAAATCTGTGTTATTAAGTGTGTTTTCTAGTGTATGTGGATCTTTGACCTAATTCCTTATATACATAATCTTATCTTACTATAATTAGTGGGCAACATTAAGAAATAAGTGTCTATTATTGAACGTTAAAAGAAGTGGACAGTGTTTTTAATTATAAGAGGATAAACCACTGATCTTAATCCATAATTATCAGTGCATTCATTGCAGTCTTCAGTAAATTCAAATTTGCGTGTACGTTCTAACTACGAGCAGTACATTTTATGGTCCTTCGAGCCGGATCTAAGGTTTAGTGTTTTATCTTATCAATCGTTTCATTATGTCTGCTCTTCAAAAACTTTTGGGCAACCAAGCCACTTCCGCAATAATCTTTGAAAAATCGTTCAATAACTACAACAAAACTGATGTAGAAAAACGAACGAAAGGTCTTATTTCTGAGCGATTAACCGCTCTAAGTGAAATTTGGTCAGAGTACAAGAAAGATCACTATACACTTATTCAAGCCACGCAGGCTTTGGAAGATAGTGAACTTCAAAAATACGATTATTTCGCAAACGATCAATTTTCAAAGGTGGAAAATCAATACCTTACTTTTCGAGGTATTCTTAGGGATGCATTAGATGCATTCGAAACAAAGGTTGAACCAAGTCCAAAATCAGAACATGAAACTCCATCGTCTCTGAGACTACCTAGCATCACAATCCCAAAATTCTCAGGATCTTATGATTCTTGGAGACCTTTTCACGATCTTTTCAAGTCCCTGGTGCATTCAAATTCTGCGTTATCAGCGGTGCAGAAATTGCATTATTTAAAGTCAAGTGTATCTGGAGAAGCAGAGCACTTATTGCGTCAATTTCCTATGACCAACTCGAGCTATGACAGCGCATGGAAGATATTGCTTGAAAGGTATGATAATAAACGAGTCTTGGTAAATGCCCAATTGAAAGCACTCTTTAATCTACCTAAAGCAGCCCACGAATCAGCCAAGGCTATCAAAACCTTGCTAGATAAGTCTTCGGAATGTATCTTCGAACTCGAGGCATTGCAAGTTTCCACTAAGCAATGGGATGCAATTCTCATCTATATGGTGGTACAATGTTTGCCAGCAGAAACGCACCGTGCATGGGAACAAGAGATTAATACAGCAAAAGGACTTCCCACTTTCGAATCCTTAAAAATATTTTTACAATCTAGATTTAGGATTTTAGAAGCCATAGTCGATACCAAACCATCCCCAGCCAACAAAAATGCTCAAGTCCCGAGAGCATCTACCCATTTTACTTCATACACCCAAGCATGTCCTTTGTGCAAAGAGCAGCACCGTCTATTTAAATGTCCGAAATTCATAAAACTCGATGTAGACAATAAATTCAAAATTGTCACATCAAATCAATTATGCAATAACTGCCTATCAAAGGGGCACACTACGAAAACTTGTACAAGTAAGTTTTCATGTCAGCGATGTGGAAGGAGGCATCATTCCTTACTTCACAGGAATAATGCCACTCCAAGGACCTCGACCCAATTCAAACCAAGGGAGCAGCAATCAGAAGCTCAACCTTGTAATTCACCTTGCACATCCAATAAATCCCTTCACACCCTTCATGCAAAAAATCATCATACCAAACAAGCACTGCTTGCCACAGCATTGTTAAACGTTCCTACAAAAAAGGGAAACATGTTGGTATTAAGAGCACTGATAGATTCAGGCTCTCAAGTTTCATTTGTAACCCAAGCCGCCGCACGTAAGCTGCAATCATCCACTACAAACGTGGAAATTCAAATCACTGGCCTGGGAAAAACTGAAACTACAAATGTTCAAAAACAAACTACATTGAACATTTATCCTTATTCAACCACAACTCAGGCAACCACGGTCACTGCCCTTATAGTGGATACAATTACGGACATTTTACCCCCTTCAACCATTCCAAACAAAAAATGGAGTCATATACATGAGCTACCACTGGCCGATCCATTTTTCTTTAAACCAGGAAAAATTGACCTGCTTTTAGGAGCAGATGTGTATAGCGAAATACTCTTGGATGGTTTACGGAAAGGTCCTCCAGGAACACCAACTGCCCAAAACAGCACCCTCGGATGGATACTTTTCGGAAAGCTAAAAAATACATCCATTTTCTTAACAGCATCTGCATTAACAGCAAAGGTTCATTACGACGACGACACTTCACTGGATAAACTTTTACGTCAGTTTTGGGAAACTGAAGAAGTTAATCCAGGAAGAAAGCTGTCTAAAGCAGATCAAGAATGTGAAGAGTTTTATCAAAAAACTCATTTTCGTAACGGACACGGCCGTTACGAAGTTCGTCTGCCTTTCACAGCAGAAAGTCCTAGTCTAGGCGACTCTCGTGGTATGGCATTACGTAGGTTCTACACCCTAGAACGGCAATTAGAACGAAATCCTGAACTTTACCAGGAATACAAAGCTTGTATTAATGAATACAAGACATTAGGTCACATGACAGTGGCTAATAAGATAGTAAGCAACGAACAAAGTTACTATCTTCCTCACCATGCTGTTATCAAAGATAGTACCACTACAAAGGTACGCGTCGTCTTTGATGCTTCAGAAAAAACGACTAATGGAAAAAGTCTAAACGAACAGCTGCATACGGGTCCAGTACTGCAGTCTGAACTCTTCTCAATCATCCTCAGATGGCGAAAGTACAAATTCGCTATGTCTGCTGACATCGAGAAAATGTACAGGATGATAAAAGTACAACCTCCAGATCAAACCTATCAAAGAATAGTTTGGAGGAATAATCAAAATGAACGTATTCAAGATTACCAATTGACCACGGTAACCTTTGGTACAACGCCAGCCCCTTATCTTGCAATAAAAACACTTAACCAGCTAGCTGTTGATGAAGCTGACCAATTTCCCGAAGCTGCAAAGATAGTGTCTCGTGACTTCTATGTTGATGACCTTCTTACAGGCTCAGATACAAAGGAAGAAGCCTTCCACATACAAGATCAACTTATCAATC
Organism: Dioctria rufipes; assembly: GCA_963924295.1. Classification (NCBI taxonomy): domain Eukaryota; kingdom Metazoa; phylum Arthropoda; class Insecta; order Diptera; family Asilidae; genus Dioctria; species Dioctria rufipes. The sequence continues at coordinate 152,172,955 of OZ002743.1, read as the reverse complement.
TGTTATCTTCCGGCGGGTTTAACTTGAGGAAATGGGTAAGCAATTCTTCAGATTTACTATCTAGGATCCCCGAACCATACAGAGAAGTTGAACTTCCTTTGCGATTCGCAAGCGATGAATCTGTGAAAACTTTAGGCATTCATTGGTATCCAGGAGCTGATTGCTTCATTTTACAATATAGGAAGAAAGCAGATTGCCTCTCTACAAAGCGGTCTATTCTTTCAGAAATTGCGACGCTTTTCGATCCACTTGGCTGGATATCGCCCATTATAATTACTGCTAAAATCTTGATGCAAGCTTTATGGCTTTCAGGATGTTCATGGGATGAACGAATACCGGCACACATTGATAAGCAGTGGCGCGAATTCAAAACAGAATTACAACATATCAGTAATATCAAGATACCACGTTGGTTACACACTACAAGTAACCTATCCACCTGTCAAATACATGGATTTTCAGATGCTTCCAATCAAGCATATTCTGCTGCTGTATACATTCGAGTGATTGATGAAGAAGGAAGTCTTCAAGTCAATTTACTCATGGCAAAATCAAAGGTAGCGCCTGTTAAATCCGTATCTCTCCCACGTCTTGAATTATGCGGTGCGGTATTGTTAGCTCGGCTCATAAATCGCGTTAAAATAGATTTGCAATTTGACCAAGTTCCAATATTTGCTTGGACGGATTCTTCTATTGTATTATCATGGATTCGTAGTCACCCCAATAAGTATAAAACATATGTGGCTAATCGGGTTGCGGAAATTCAGGGATTGATCGACATTAAGGCATGGCAACATGTAAGGTCTGCTGACAATCCAGCTGACTGCAATTCCAGAGGAATTAAGTCTTCGTCATTAATTGATCATAAACTATGGTGGCATGGACCTCAGTGGTTGCAGGACAGTGAAAATAATTGGCCGAAATCTAAACCAATTCCACCTAATGAGCCTGAAACTGAACAAAAACGAGTCACACATTTCGCAATAGCTCATTCAAACATCGATGATTTGTTTGAAAAATTCTCCAGCTTTACCAAATTACAACGCATAGTTGCCTATTGCATTAGGTTCATAAATAAATGCAAAGGGCCATCGGTAGTGTCCACTCAAGAACAATTAATGGACCCAAAGATACTTAATCCGACAGAAATTGCTCAAGCAAAAATTCGGCTCATTAAAGCAGCACAGAATGCCGCTTTCGGTACTGAAATTAAATGTTTACAAAAACAGAATCCACTTCCAGTTAAAAGCAAGATCTTATCACTTAACCCCTTCTTAGATAACAATGGATTAATTCGAGTAGGTGGGCGGTTAAGAAATGCTAATATTCATTACAGCCAAAAACATCCAATAATCGTGCCAAGGGAGAGTAAATTAACAACATTAATAATCGACCACTTCCATATAAAGACTTTGCATGGAGGTCCGCTATTGGTATTATCCATGATTCGAAACGAATTTTGGATTCCACAAGGGCGTAAAATCGTAAAACAAGTATTACATAAATGTATAACTTGCTTTAAGCAATCCGCATCTATCAAAAATCAAATCATGGGAAATCTTCCTTCACCACGGGTCAATCTGACTAGACCGTTTCAACAAACTGGCCTAGACTATGCTGGTCCTTTCAATTTAAAAGTATCTAAATTTCGAAACAATCGAATATATAAAGGGTATATTTGCATTTTCATTTGCATGGCAACCAAAGCCATTCATATAGAAGCTGTGTCAGATTTGTCCACAGCAGCCTTTATAGCAGCTTTTCGCCGTTTCTCCAGCCGAAGGGGACTCAGCACAGATATCTTTTCAGATTGTGGCTCTAATTTCATTGGAGCTGACAAAGTCCTACAAAAGGAATTCCGAACAGCCATACTGCAAGCTAACAATCAGATTGCAGAAACACTAGCCCAAGACGGGATATGTTGGCATTTTAACCCGCCTTCCGCACCTCATTTTGGAGGATTGTGGGAGGCCGGAGTTAAATCCATAAAATTCCATTTAAAGCGAATTTTGGGGAATTCTTCATTGACCTTTGAAGAATTTGCAACTGTTTTGACACAAATTGAAGCCTGTCTAAATTCCAGGCCTCTATGTCCTATCACAGAAGATCCAGACGATCTCAATGTTCTTACTCCAGGACATTTTTTAATCGGTACTTCTTTATTACTTCCACCAGAACCCGTGCTGGAAAATAAGGTTTCATCAGTTACCAGATGGAAACATCTCCAATTGTTGCAACAACAGTTTTGGCACAAATGGTCTAACGATTATCTAAATTCCCTACAAAATAGACCTAAATGGCAGTCTCCAATATCAAATCCTAAAATAGGAGATCTAATTATAATTAAAGAACCTAATCTGGTAGTGAGCCGGTGGTTATTAGGACGAATAACTGAAGTTCACCCAGGTGCTGACAAATATGTTCGCGTAGTCAGTATAAAGACAAAAAATGGAGTTGTAAAAAGACCAATAGCCAAAATTTGTATCATGCCGATACAAGAAAGGGAAATTGCATCAATATAGAAAATTAAAATTTCCTGTTTGTTTTCTTATAAAAAAAAAAAAAACCCCAACATACATTCATTCGTCACATAACATAGTCTCCAGCAGAAAATCACCCACCCATTTAAAGTTGCATACAATCAAGTTCCGTTACGTGCAAATTGAAATACTCATTCCCAAGCGAACAAATTTCAACCGAAACCGTTACATTTGAAATGTAAAATTGTGTTTCTATAACAAACATGTATAATAAAGAGAAACTCAAATTATACTATCAAAAAAAAAAAAATGCAATATACCGTTATATTTCAAACACAAGTCACTTCGGTGCAAGAAATTTATATGAATTTTTTTTTTCTTTTTTTTTTGCCGTTATATTTTATATCAAGTGTTGCACTGCAACCAATCAATGCAGGCAAGAACTAAACAAAAAGTCCCGTTATGTTTGAATAAATTCAAGTACGAAATTAAATCAAGCACCAGTTAAATTCAAACAGTTAGCATGAGCGCATCAATTAGTGGTGATTGCGAAAAAGAGTTGTCTATTACTCCAGGACGAACCTGGGAGAAGGAGCTTGAGGAAGCATGGAATCTGGAGAGAGAATTTATAAATAAGCCCTTTTCTTCCAAGCACTATTCGGAGGAAGACTCCACAGAAGAAGACTGGGATCTGGATGACGAAATTGCCAGGGTATCACCATCTCCTCAGCCGTCAATAGACGAGGACTATGAGGAAATTCGCCAATTACAGGAGGACCTTAACAGATTGCAACAGCAACGATCAAATATGTTGAAGGTTAATCAAAGCCTCACCAAGATGTCGTTGACCAGCATACCAACGCCAATCATCATAATTGAGGATTCACCTCCTTCTTCCCCAAAGGCTGAGAAAACATCTCCTGAAGCAACTATCGAGGAAACAACCTCCACCACCTGTAACCCAGAGTCAGATCCACCTGAAGACAGCGGTTTACATATTCAGCAGGCTGAGACAGAGTTACCTACAATTGAGGACATACAACAATCACCAACCAGCATCCAACAGGATAGCAGTTCAAGCGATCCACCAACTGTATTCAATATTTTAAAGGACCAATCGATATTGCCTACAAAAATTTCGGATGATGATCTCCTCGTCACTATTGTGGACAATCAAACGGGATTTAAAGAGGATTATACAGTTTCGATGGCTGCTTTAAGACGCTCCAAGAAGAGAAACTGGCGTTTTTCTACTAATGACGGTACGAAAATCAAAGTAAGACTTTTGGCCGATAACACTATTAAAATAATAAAATGACTATAATAACAATTGTGTTTGTCTGGTTTATTTGCATCATTGGTTGTACATTATTTTTTGTTTCTTCGTTCTTTTTGAAAGCAACATCGGGTCCGCCCCTTTTTTCTCTTTCATTTAAAGTATTCTGTTATTTTCCTTATTTACTAGGTTCAAGAGTGCTTTTCTCATTCAAGGCGTCAGTAAGCTAATATTTTGAAAGACAGCTCAAGCCTTTCAACTGGGGGCAGTATGTTCGAACCAAACTGATTCGAATATATTTTTATAAATATTAAAATTTCTGAAAGGAAAACATAATAAAAACATAGCATGCAAATTTTATAAAATGAAATCTAATCTAATCACTCTCAATCAAAACACAGATACACAACCAAACAAAGCCATGTATTTGTCTTATATACAACATATTGTATAAATACAATACAATATTATAGCCTCTTCGAACAGATTAAGTCAAAATCATTATCATACGATTGAACCGTTAGATTAGTGATAAGAACAATCCTGAAAACTGAACATATTAAAAATTATCATGCTAAAATTGAGATCTGAAAATAAAATAAATTTAATCTAACCAACAATGTTCCCTAAAAATGGGTACGATATATAACAAAGGCATTTCATGTAGCATTCAATACATGCCACAAATATAATCAGATCAAGCCGATCAATTTGCAATTCTACATCATCATTACAAAACGGGAATTTATTTTTCTTCATGGGCTGCTGCAACGAAATTTTTTATCACAGCAGCATCTGCTGCCGTCTGTTTCTTGTTGCTATGCATTTTGTTCGTTGCTAGGTAAGTTTTATCACTAGTACCGTAAGTGCACAGATGTTCTGCCAATTCTTGTGATCATGCGCCTTTGTTACTCCATCATTGGTGTCATGTGCAAGCAACGGCTATAAAAACCACAAGCTGACTGATCTCGATCTCTTTTTGCACTTGGCATCGCTTGGGATAGGTTGGGTAGGTAGGGACTAATATTTTATATCGGGTATCGACTGATATAGAACTTTTATTAACAAATCATTTTGTTTTGGGTATTGACCGAAGTAATCACTTACTAACATACACTTTATTTCGGGTTTTGACTGAAATAAAGAATCTTACTTCGGGTTTTGACTGAAGTCAAGATAACACTTTAAGTCGGGCATTGACTGATTTAAAGAGCATTATTTCGGGGATTGACTGAAATAATCATTTACTAACAAACACTTTATTTCGGGTTTTGACTGAAATAAAGAATCTTACTTCGGGTCTTGACTGAAGTCAAGATAACATTTTAAGTCGGGCATTGACTGATTTAAAGAGCATTATTTCGGGGATTGACTGAAATAATCATTTACTAACAAACACTTTATTTCGGGTTTTGACTGAAATAAAGAATCTTACTTCGGGTCTTGACTGAAGTCAAGATAATACTTTAAGTCGGGCATTGACTGATTTAAAGAGCATTATTTCGGGGATTGATTGAAATAATCATTTACTAACAAACACTTTATTTCGGGTTTTGACTGAAATAAAGAATCTTACTTCGGGTCTTGACTGAAGTCAAAATAACACTTTAAGTCGGGCAGTGACTGATTTAAAAGGCATTATTTCGGGGATTGACTGAAATAATCATTTACTAACAAAAACTTTATTTCGGGTTTTGACTGAAATAAAGAATCTTACTTCGGGTCTTGACTGAAGTCAAGATAACACTTTAAGTCGGGTATTGACTGATTTAAAGAGCATTATTTCGGGGATTGACTGAAATAATCACTTACTAACCAACACTTTATTTCGGGTTTTGACTGAAATAAAGAATCTTACTTCGGGTCTTGACTGAAGTTAAGACAAGATTTTAATTCGGGTATTGACTGATTTAAAGCATATTGTATCTCGGGTCTTGACTGAGATTAAAATTACTAACATTAACACTTTATTCCTGGTCTAGACGGGAATAAAGAATTGTTCTAATAAAATATTAGAACAAAGGGTCTTAACATTAGCTTAAATCCAACCACCTCAAGTGCCAAGTTTAGATCGGTGAGTACCAGCCACTTGTAACATTTTTTTATTTATTTATATATCTATCTTATAACAAATTTACTCATATATATATCTATATTTACATACTATATACTTCGTGTGCATATTTATCAAATATATCAATTCAACTTACTCTATATTTATTTTATAAACATATAGCCTTTTTAACGATTTTATACTGCAATTTTTTGGCAATACGTGTTTTCTCTGACCCAAACTTACATATTGAGTTTTATCCCAATACAACTAATTGTGCATTACAAATCTGTGTTATTAAGTGTGTTTTCTAGTGTATGTGGATCTTTGACCTAATTCCTTATATACATAATCTTATCTTACTATAATTAGTGGGCAACATTAAGAAATAAGTGTCTATTATTGAACGTTAAAAGAAGTGGACAGTGTTTTTAATTATAAGAGGATAAACCACTGATCTTAATCCATAATTATCAGTGCATTCATTGCAGTCTTCAGTAAATTCAAATTTGCGTGTACGTTCTAACTACGAGCAGTACAATTACTCTGAGAAAAGTTTTAAGTCATTGTTGTGGACTCTTTTATTTTTATTATTGATTCTGATGGTGGAATTTTCGGGGGAATTAATCTCCATTATCTCATACGGACCTGACCATAATGGTGAGAACTTATTATATCTGACTCTGCTTTTCAGTAAGACTTTATCACCAGTATTAAATGATTTTTGGACGGAGTTCTTATCGTATTGCAATTTTGATCTTTCTTTGTTTGCCATGGGTATATCTTTAGCTATTTTGAAGCTATGCTGTAGACGCGCTTTTAACTCGTTTACATGATTGTCGTAATTATAGCAAACGGTTGGAGAAGATTTCAAATTGTTTGGAATTTCGGCTGGGAATCCGTAAAGGAGTTCGCGTGGAGTATAATTAGTACTCGAATGAGGAGTGGTATTGTAGACAAACATGGCATAAGGAATCCATGTATCCCAGTCTTGTGGATCTTTTGTTACATAAGATCGGAGATATTCCGCTAAGGTTCTGTGGCTTCTCTCCAATGCACCATTCGTTTGAGGGTGATATGGAGTAGTTTTAAGTCGTTTTATTCTTAGTAATTTAGATACCTCGGCGAACATGCCACTTATGAGGTTAGAACCTTGATCTGTGAGGATACTCTCTGGAATACCATGTCGACAAACTATTGTTGTCGTGAAGGCTTCCGCTAATGTCTTAGACTCGGTGTCGACTATGGGAATAGCCTCAGAAAATTTTGAAAGGTCGTCTTGGAATGTAAGGATGTACTTGTTTCCAGAATGAGAAATCGGGAGAGGTCCTACAACATCTAGGTATACTCTTTCGAAAGGTTTGGAGCTAATGCTCGAGATTTTCATTGGAATTTTAGGGTTTCTGGATACTTTGTTCACCTGACAAAGTTTACATTTCCTTACGTATTTGATAATATCGTCTGACATGCCAGGCCAGTAGAATTGCTTTTTGATTCTTTTAATTGTGCGGGAAACTCCTTGATGGCCTCCCGTCGGTAGTGAATGAAAATCTTTTAAAACTTGTTCGATGTCATTAATGTCGGATAAGTATTTAATCGAATCTTGATGTTTATTTGTTTATTAGCGAAGATCTGCGTAAAAGTGTTTTTAATAATTATTAGATTCTATGGATCTAAAATTAGGAAGGAGATATTTAATTGATTTAACTGATTTGCTTCTGTGTATGAGCAGATCTCAGTTAAAATATTTTCGAGGTCTGATCTATCTCTTTGCGATCGACAAGGCAAATTAATTTTTGATATGATTATTTTGGAGTCCTTTTTTGTGAAGAAGTTCAGTTCAGTCTTTAAAAGTGATGATTTATCTGAAAATTTTAGTTTCGAATCCAACACTCTTTCATGCTCTGTATCTTGCATTGGCAAGATGAAAAATTTAGGATTCGCATTTTTAGTCAATAGTAATGGGAAATTTGTCTCAGTTATTATGACTGAAGAATTGTTTACAGGTGATGGAGTTGGGTTTGGAGTAGTTACACTTGCGTTGGGTGTATTTATATTCGCCTTAGCTCTTGCCTGATTTCTAATTACCACATTTACGAAGGTGGTTGGTTCTGCAGAATGTTCGGAATTTTCCGGAATTGCTCTACTGAGAGCATCTGCATTTGTGTTGAGATTACCCGATTTATGGACTATTTTGTAGTCATATTCCTCAAGACGTATTCTCCATCTCATCAGTCTTAAGGAGTGATCTTTCAGATTCATGAGCCATACTAATGGTTTATGGTCAGTTATAATTGTAAACTGTCTGCCATAAACGTATGGCCTGAATTGCTCAACTGCGAACACGATAGCTAAGAGTTCTTTCTCTATAGTTGAGTAACGAGTCTCCGCAACATTGAGAACGCGACTCACGTAGGCGATTGGATGATCTCCTTGATCATCAATTTGAGAGAGAACTGCTCCGATGGCGTAGTCACTGGCATCAGAGGTGACAAAAAATTCTTTGCCAAAATCGGGATACGATAGAATTGGTGCTGAAATTAATTTATTTCGTAATTCGCAAAATGCCTCGTCGCAGATTGCGTCGAACTTGAAGGGCTTATCTTTTTTCAAAAGATTTGTGAGTGCGGTTTGGCTATCTTCGAAAAATTTGGAATGAAGCGGCGATAATAGCCAACGAAACCAAGGAAGGCTTTAATATCTTTCTCCTTCTTGGGTCTGGGATAGGACTGAACTGACTTGATTTTTGCTGGGTCTGGTTTGACTCCATTTTCTGTAATTATGTGCCCTAAATACATAATTTCTTTCCTTAGGCAATTGTCGGGTTGAAGTTTCAAATTAAAATTTCGGAGACGGCTGAATACTGCTGTGAGTCTGGAATTGTGATCTTTGAGGTTGTATCCATGGACTACGATATCGTCCATGTATACGAAGCAATATATGCCTTGAAGTCCAGATAGAACATTGTTCATGGCTCGTTGAAAAGTAGCAGGGGCTCCTTTTAAACCAAATGGCATACGATTGTATTCGTAGTGGCCGTAGGGTGTGCTAAAGGCAGTTTTCTCCCTGTCCTTCGAGTCCATTTTTATCTGGTGGAATCCACTGGCTAGGTCGAGTGTGGTAAAATATTTCGACATCCCCAACTGGTCTAATATATCAGTGATATTAGGCAGTGGGTACGAGTCGCCAATTGTGATGTCGTTAATACGACGAAAGTCTACCACTACTCGCCACTTTTTGAGTCCATTCTCATCTGGTTTTTGGGAACCAGGAGAAGTGGGGAATTCCATGGACTAAGTGAGGGTCTGATGATGTCTGACTCAAGCATTTCTTATATTTGCCGGTTTATTTCTTGCTTCTGGAAGTCTATAAGGCTTGGTATAAATTGGCGGTTTGTCTTGGAGGGTCTCGATTTTGTGGGTAATCGCATCTGTATAAGATAGGAAATCCCCTTCTATGAAGAAGAGATCGTTGAATTCCCTACAGATATTGCGAATACTCTCAGATTCCTCTGAATTACAGTGATCCAATTTGATAAGGTTTTGCAGTTTATTTATTCTGCCCTTAATTGGATCTCTGTCAGAGTCTGTGGAGATTACCACAAAGTCGTCCAAGTCTTGGTAAACTGGGTTCACCTCGTAAGGTGCCAGATCGGCGTCCTCCTCATTTGTGTTGAGGATTAGGACTTTTGCCATACCGTTGACTGGTTCGACTATCGAATTGCCAAGAAATAAACCTGGCCTTATTTCCTTCTTGAAACAGACCGATTGATTTTGAATAGAAGGAGTTGGAATTTCAATAATGAATTCTGATCGAGCCGGAATTTTAATTTTATTTAATTTATACGATTCTTTCGGATTTTTAAAAGGAAGGAGATATGATTCCAACTTTTGTGGAATTTGGAAGGAGTTATACGATGATTCTGACTCGATAGAATTTGGAGGAGATAAAACTTTATTGAAATTCTTTGACTTCTTTGATTTTATCTTGGAATTCACTTTTTGTGAATCTATTGATGATGGAGATAGAATTTTACTAGATGCAGCCCTTTGTGCGGCTGTAGATGAAGATATACTTTTACGTTCTTGCTTCATATCTTGTGAAGCTTTGGATGGAGATAGAATTTTATTTAATTCAGCCTCTTGTGTGGCTATAGATGGAGATAGATTTTTATTAGTATTAATATCGGAGAATGTTATCTCCGTATATAATAGACTTTTTTTGAGACCTCTTTTCTGGGTCTTCGCTTTTCAAATAAACATATGGATCATTTTTGTAATATTCTTCGTAAGGATAAGATTGATTTGTGTCGTTTATTTCTAAAGAAATATATTTATTTTGTAATTGATACTAGCATTGTATCGAGATAAAAAGTCATGACCAAGCAGGCCATCGTATGAGAGGATGGGGTTATTTCCCACTATTTGAAATGGGTGTTCTAGGATGGAGTTATTATGTTCAGAATTTAAGTTTAACTTAGCAAAAATGAGTCCTTCTGTAGAAGTAGACTCTGTAAATAATGTGTTTATATTGCAGACAGCATCTCTGTAGCAGATGCTATCTGGCTTCAAAGGATGGAGTTTAATTAAGCTGATCTCTGCTCCAGTATCAATTAAAAATGTAAGTTTTGGAGCAGAGCAGATGTCGACAGGCAAGGAAAGCGTTAGTGAATTTTTATTAATTTGGACGGGGAATTAATTTTTTGCTGTTGCCGAAAACGACCCCCCGCTGCATCCAGTTTCCCTGCCTGGATGCCGATGAACTTTTGCTATTTCTCCTCTTGTTCGGAGATGGTGATCTAGCCGAGATATTGGCATTATTATATCTCGGCGGTGGAGTTCGACTTTCTCGGAATACTGGCTGCTGCCAGCCGTCTTTGTTAGTGTAGTATTGATCATCTTCTGGAAATTATTTTGATTTCCCTGATTGTAGCTAGAACGACTGTTGTTTGCAGCTCTTGTCCGGCATTCTTCGATGTCTCATCCGATGACATGAAGGAGATTGTGATGGAGATGTAGCATTCTTAAAATCTGGAGGACGTTGCAATTGTGAATGTGTTTTTTGGATGGTGTTAAAATTTTCCATAGATCGTTGTATGACTGGGCATTTTGAAGCAACATGCCCTAGTCTATTGCATTTGAAGCAACGTAAGTTGTTATTTATACTTTGAAAGGAATTTTGATTTACCTTATTATACGTTTGAAAGTTGGGTTGTTTCTGCTCTAAGCGTGATGCATGTTCCAAAATGTGCGAAAAATGCTGAAAAAGATTTATCCGAATGCACTTTGGCTAAAGTCTGTAGTTGTGGATTGGATAATCCGTCCTCTATAGCTCTCACTGCTTGACACTCATTATCTTTTGAAAGGGACTTTAAAAGGACTCTATCGCTTGTATATGTGTGTGTTGCTTCCTTTAATTTGGATAGACTTGTGTTAAGTCTCTGTAGGAAATCTTTCACACTTTCCCCTATTATTTGCTTGCAATTATTTAATTGAGCCTGCAGAGTAGATCTTGGAATTTTTTCCTTGAAAGTTTGAGTTAAAATTGATTTTAAAGTAGGCCAATCTTCAACTTGATTGTACCTAAAAATATCGTATGCCTCTGCAGATAATTTACTCCTTATTAAACTAAGGAGGGAGTGTTTTTCACTCACAGTCGATGCTGTTGCGTACATGTCATCACAACTTGAAATAAATTTGTGGAAATCCTTAGAATTTCCACTAAAATTTGGAATTAATGACCTTGCGTCTGATAAGGAGAAATGCGACTGGTCTCTAAAAGAGACATTATGGTGATGATTTGTTAAATCATTTGCAGTATTTGATAACCCTTGAAATCGCGAATCTAGCTGTTCCTGAAGTGCGATTATAGTATCTGAATATGATGTTTCCATATTTATATAAATATCTTCCGTGAAGTATTCGCTACTTTTATGTTCGAGGCCAGCATTTGAAATTATTTCAATATGAGTTGTTTTGAAATCATCCCAATACCCATGCAGTGAATGTAGTTTTTGAGTTAAATATGCCTGGCTTGCAGTTGGTAGCGAATTAAGATTGATAGACTGGATAATATGTGTTATAGATTTTGGTCTATCTTCTTGCAGTCTAAATCGTATTGCATTAGACTGATCATGGTCTCCACATTCCTGCATAGCTTCAGTATTGGTACTCTTTTGTGAAATTTTGGGAGCAGGGAAATAAAATGGTTGTTTTCGTTATCCGCATGGCTAGAAATTGACTTCAATCTATCAGACAGTGTAGCTTTGATTAGGTTGTACCAATCCTCTGTCTTATCAGAGCATGATTGTTTAAAATATTCATGAGTTTCGTCGAAATCTTTATGTCTTTGGATAATGGATTCTGGTTCTTCAAAGTCTGTCCAGTACTCTTCTAATTTTTTGATCTTTTCGGAAACTAATTCTGGAGTTCTGTATTTTTTGTTAGTACTGTGGTATTCCTTTAATATTTTTCTGATTTCTTTGTTTTTTTGTATTTGTGGCAAGCAAAGCTCGTCAAAAGATATGTTTTCGTTTGTCATGTCTGTCAGTTATATAAGACGTAAATATTGGGAAGAATTTAGCAAATGCAATATTGAAACACAACACCAAAAAAAAAATGTGCGAATAAATGTAAGAACACTTGATTTCACTTATATATAAAGGAAAAATTTTTTTGTTTTTTGCTGTATTGTATGTATGTATGATTGTTTATTTTTTTTTCATAATTATGTTAACTGAGATGCAGGATAAAAATGGGATAGCAACGAAGTAAATTTTAATTTAGTTTATAAGGAGATAATATAGAGGAGTAAAAGGAAATCAATAATCACTCTTTCCGATCTAAATCTATCTCCTGATCGATAGGTTCACGAAGTCCTACCGCAGGGGACCGATTATCGGTTTTAGTTGAAGTCCTCTAGCCAGCAAGCTCACGAAGTCTTACCGCAGAGGTCGCTTCTAGGAAGAGCGGATCTCACTTTTAATGTGTAGAATCGAAACTTTCTTTAAAATTGGAAGGAAATTGAAGAATATAGAAAGAATTCTTTATCACTCTTTGCAAATGAAAAAACCACAAAAAAAAAGTAAGTTTAGCCGGAAAATTTTGCACTGTTCCTCGAGAAAAAAAAAGAACGGAATATTTCTGTACCTTGAGAATATTTTTTTTTTCACTAAGTGATTCTTCTATTTTTATGTTGACAATAAGATAATATCTAATTATGTATATATATATAAATTTTAAAATTCTAAAGAGAAAAAAAAAACAACTTTCCACGCTACCTTTAATTTATTCCGGGATGTTGAATGTGGTGGTTTGGTTATTTGTTGTATTTTTCGCTGTTGAAGGCGCTGAATAAGTTGGCGGATGGTTTAAGGATGGTGATGGTAAGTCACGCGTCTGCGGTGACGATTTCTTGCAGTCTTCCTTCTTGATAATTCGTCTCAATTGAGGCAGGGATGAAGCCTCTCTAAATTCCTTCGTTGGAGCACTCTGGCCCTTGCAATTTTAAATTCCTCTAAGTACAGTATAGTACCCGCGCTATTTTTTTTTTTTTTTTTTTTTGCACTGGGTTTTATTGTATATAAACTCAGCTGCCACCAGTTTGTTATATTTGGTTGGATTTTTGTTATATTTTGTTTGATTTAATTTTTTAATTTATTTTTATTGATTTACTTATTTTTGTTTGTTCTTTGATGCGAGCTATATGCATCAATGCAAAATGCACTTGTGCGCCCGCCTTGAAATATTAATTTTAAGAGGGTGCGAATAATTTTGATAATTGTATGTATGTATGTACATACAATTAGATAGGATTAAGTACGTAATGTACGTATGTACATAGTACATACGGAAAAAAAGTAAGAAGACACTGTATGTAGGTAAGTATGTATACCGTGTGAGTGGAAGGTGTGTCTGATATCAAAATGCAATTTATGCTAAATTGTATTTTGTTATAATGTGGGAATGCACTTCTAAATGCATTTTAAGTTTTAAATGAAATTTTAAATTGAAATGTTTTTTTCAGGGTCAAACTGTTTCTGCCAGATTGCTTTATTTCCAGGTAAATTTAATGAGACGTGCGTTATGTGAGCTGGGTGTACTTTATTTCTTAAGAGATTATGTCGTCCGGCAATGGCACTACATCTCTGCACAGAGTGAGGGCGCTCCTGAATATACTCAGTACGCAGCATAGTGGACTTAACGTCTGTCATCTTAATGCTAGAAGTATTCGTAACAAGATCGATATATTAGAAGAGTTATTTGGGGGGTCTAAAATACACGCATTGCTTCTCTCAGAAACTTGGTTGAATCCAAATATCAGTTCAAACTATATCTCGATTAGTGGATATAATATTTTCCGTTGCGACCGGCTAGGTCGCAGGGGAGGTGGCGTGGCCATCTATGTGAAACAGACACTGAAATCGAAATTAATTTGTGTATCGGACCCAGAGGATGTACTCGAGTACGTTTGCGTTGAAATCACGGCGGACTATTCCAAATGCATCTTAGTGGCAGTTTACTGCCCTCCCACTGTTTTTGACGTCGAAATGGCTTCACGTTTACAAAATACCCTTACTGCAATTATATCGAGATGCAACCACGTCGTAGTTGGAGGTGATTTTAATGTCAACATGCTGTGTGATGATCGTTCTACTTGCGACCTGACGTATATCTTTCAAACGTTAGACTTAAAAGTTACTAATTCACTTCCAACGTACTTTAATACCCAACACCCATCACAGCTCTATCTGTTCTTAGTGTCAAATTCTGACTATTCCTTACTCACAAATCAATTAACGCCACCTAGCGACTTCGACCACGATATCTTGTTCATGACATATGACATCCCTGTTGATTCGAATGCATCTAACTCTACTTTTACCTACAGGGATTTCAACCACATAGCTCTTGATAGACTTTTTAATGAGTGCTCAATGATATCGTGGGAGGCTATATACAACGATTTATGTACGGATGATAAGATGCAGTACCTAACTGTTTCTCTACAATACCTTTACGATAAATATGTCCCAATTCGAATACGTACCTTGCATCCCTGCGGCTCTCCGTGGTTCACGGATGAAATCCGAAGAATGATTGCAGAGAGGGAATTTCTTTATCAGAGATTCAAACGTACCAAATCCAACGTTGATCTGAATCGTTATCGGATCATCCGGAATAGAGTAACTGTGGTCATTCGCGCAGCCAAGCGCCGGTATTATGGCTCACAACTTAACCCCAATCAACACCCAAGGAAACTATGGAGGAATTTACTGAATTTGGGAATATATGGCAGAGATCAGCCCAAGTGTAACCTGGATCCTGATAATTTAAATAGGTTTTTCACTTCAATCCAAAGTCAAGTTGCTGCCACAATGCAACAGTTACCTGATCTTGTGCCGCTAAGTCAAATCAACACACATAATTCTGAATTTGCTTTTAGGTGCGTAGAAGCAGACGAGGTTATATATGGTATATATATAGGTATATGCGATTAACAGCATTAAATCTTCAGCCACAGGGCCAGACAATATCTCTCCACGATTCGTAAAAATAATTTTACCGCATATCGTCCACATTCTCGTCCATATATTTAATGCTTGCCTCACTACTTCTCACTTTCCCTTGATGTGGAAAAAAGCGAATGTCTTGCCTATCCCTAAGTCTCGTAAATCCTCCGAACTGGCTGATTATAGACCCATTAGCTTGCTCTGCTTCTTTGGTAAGGTTCTCGAAAAGCTGATGCACGTTCAAATGGCATCTTATCTAAAACAAAACGACCTCTTATCACGTTGGCAGTCAGGCTTTAGAGCGCGTCATAGTTCCGAAACTGCTTTACTTAAAGTAGTATCTGACATAACTGACTCGATTGACAACGATCACATAGCAATTTTGGTTCTTCTGGACTTCAGCAAGGCCTTTGATTCAGTGAATCACAATAGGCTGCTTAGTAAGCTCCAGCAATATTTCGGGTTTTCAAGCACATCAGTTAATTTAATCAAAAGCTTTCTTGGGCATCGCAGTCAAACAGTAAAAGTGAATAACACCACTTCGTCACCACTTTTCCTTAGCAGCGGGATCCCCCAGGGATCAATATTAGGTCCGCTTCTCTTTTGTTGCTACATCAATGATCTCCCAATGACGTTACAGGATTCAAAAGTCCACCTGTACGCTGATGACGTGCAAATATATTTTGACCGACCAATAGGGCTTATCGAGGACTGCGTCTCTCGATTAAGCGATGATTTGCAAAGAATATTTGACTGGGCGAACCGTAACTACCTCACGCTAAATCCGCTCAAGTCAAACTGTATACCATTTTACAGGAGAAATCTAGATCTTAGTGAATTGCCTCCGCTAACAATCAACAGTACTACTATACCATACTCAAACTCAGTTAAAAGTTTAGGCATAGAAATAAATCAGCGGCTTACATGCTGCAACCACGTCTCCTCTGTTCTAGGAAAAGTGTATGGATGCCTTCGTCAGTTAAGAACGTCCGCTAGCATACTATCGACACATATGCGTATGAAACTCGCTAAATCTTTGGTATTACCTCACTTAACTTTTGGCAGTTTAATTTTTTCCAAACTCGATTCTGGTTGCCAAAGAAAGTTAAATATCGCTTTCAACGATACTATCAGATTTATTCACGGGTTGCGTAGATTTGATCATATCTCACCTTATGTTGAGTCCTTTGTGGGATGTTCACTTGAAGTATACTTGTCACGAAGGCGCTTACTATTTCTATATTCTCTAATCCACGTAAAGGAGCCAAGTTATTTACTTGATCGAATACAATTTTTAGGATCGGCTCGGCATCGAAACATTCTTTTGCCAAGCTTCAGAACCTTATCAGGTGAGCGCTCTTACTTTGTGCAGGTGTTCCGCTGCTGCAACTCTCTAGCGTCCAATATTCAGTGCGCGGGATCTCAGCACGCATTTAAAAGGTTGCTGACAACAGCTCACATAACGTAAATTCGCAAACTAATAGTTTAATCATTTCACTGGCAGAATATGCTTTAGATCTTATATACTTAATATTTATGTAGACTTTATAGGTGTACAGTTAGTTAATTAAATTCAAATGTATGTTTATATATCTCTCGTTAACAAATAAATTTTCCCAACCAATTAAGTACGTACAATTATAAGATTTGTAATCTTGTGTACTAATTAACCAGTAAAAATAAATAAATAAATAAATAAATAAATTAATGGTACATCAATATATCGTATTGGACGATATATTGATGTATCGGTATTATGGTTGTGATTCGGGGCAAAGGTACTTGAGTCACAACACCTTCAGTAAACAGGAGTTAGCATACTGCTAACTGCCTGGCTGAAGAATCTCTAGTAACATTTTCAGTCGTAGACATCTCCAACCCAACTTTTCCCAGATTTCGGTGAGAACGCAATTTTTTTTTCATGCACACATTCACACTACTTACCTTTACCGTATAATTTCTGACCTAATTAGAGAGAGTGGGCCTGTGACATCTTTGTGTTGAGGGGTAGCTCTTGGATAGTGAGGAGAAAACGTTTATGAATTATTTATTTCTTTTTTTTTTTGGAACATTCGAGTTAATTCACGAGCTGGAATTTTCGTAAATTTTCAACAGCAAGTTATAGTAAAAAAAAAAATTTTTGTTTGTACGATATTTCGCTGGTGCAAGTATTGATCTTGATTTTAGGAGCCGGCCTTTGTTAGAGCCTCGACGATTTTTCTGAATATGAAGTACTTCCAATTCTGAAGTTAACTATTTTCTTGAATAGACTTAGAGCTTTGGTTATTTATAGTAAGAAATATTTGATGACTTTTTTTTTGGATTCCTGTCGAAAACCTAGTATATACGTTAGACATAGTCGTGAATTGAGACTTTACATTTGATAATACGTGTCTAAGTAGAATCCGTGAAGTCGTCTACTATTCTTTCGTTAAGAAACAAGCCTGAGTTGACGGGAATTTTTTCTGAACCTCTTGCTGAATTAAAAAAAAAAATGGAAATTCTGAAATTCTGTTGTTATCTCGAGTTTAGCCTCGACAACTGCTTTTCCTTGCCCAGACTGCGTCAAATTTTCATACGAAAGCCGAAACCATCTAGCTTGAATTCTTGTGCTATATTGAAGTATATTGATTTTACGGCTGAGTAAGTTAAATTCACATAATGGCTATCGTGAGAACACCACCTCCCGCAACAGACAGTGTGACCAAGTTGCCCGAGCAGTGCTCCATCTATCAAGATGGAGACTGGTCAGTCAAAAGAAAGCCGATCGTGACAGTATGGGGACAAGTGTTCCGCAAAGCATGTTTGCTAACTTGGATAGGTGAACAGGCCAAGTGTCCGAATTGTCGGTGCCGCCTCACACCGTATGACTTTACTGTCTATACAGGAGCCATTCCAAAGAAACCGAGGACAAAACCTGTAAATCACAAGCTTGGGCAGCCCGTGCCAACGTTTGATTTGCCACCGTTAACGATCCCGCAGCTTAGCCGTGGATCCTTATCACCTGGAATGCCAAATCCGCATTCCACGACCATGCAGCTACAAGATTTAGTTCGTGAAGGCCTCGAGCAAAGCTTGGACCCACTGCGAACGGAAATATCGAATAGTGTTAGACAGCAGATATCAGCAGCGTATCACGTCCACCCAAATAATGCCTAGTTTCCATCAGCTCCATCCATCCATCCCGTCCACTTCAGGACAACGACGTTCGGGTAGTCCGATCAGAAGGTGGAATGTTTCCTACAGCGGGGATAGCTCTCGACTTACTGTCTTTAGAGTGGAAGCACTCACGTACTCGGCCTTGGACGGAGATATTGATCTCTTGGTCCAACACATGACGACCTTGCTTTCGGGTCCAGCTATGGACTGGTACTGGTCTCTCCTGAGACAGAACTCCACGCCTTCGTGTGAGAACGTAAAACCAGCTCTGTTAGCTGAATGGGGAGTACCAAAGGATGACCTCAAGGTCAAGGTCCAGCTGATGGCAAGAAAAGAGAAAGCAGGGGAGTCATTCGCTATGTATTACGAACACCTGGTAGAAATGCGTGACCAACTGCTGATCCCTTTGCCAGACGTCGAATTTCTAGAAATCGTAAAGTCGAATCTACTGCGGGACATCCAACAGAAAATCTGTCTACACCCCACAAACGTCAATTGCGGTGTCTCGTAACGCAGATACAGGCTACACAGCAGCGAATCGCGAACGCGTGCAGCTGAAACACCTACCGCAGTCCAAGAGTTAGCGAGATGGATGATTGTCTTCCGACGGGTGCTGATCAGCATATGTCATCTGAAAACAGCGAGGGAGCAGCAACAGTATCTGCCATTGTAGTACCACCAAAAGTTATCTGTTGGAATTGTGACCAACACGGTCATTTCTATCAAGACTGCGTGCAGGAAAGACAACAAGTGTTCTGCTGTCGATGCGGACGCAAAAATGTCTTCAAGCCAAATTTCATGCACAGCTCGACGAAAAACGAGAGACGGGTCGGAAATCGCACCACCTTTTCTCGACCAGTTTCAACGGCTCGAACGGCAACAGCTATGACTACTCCAGCTCCATCAGCAGACCCCAACTATGAACCACTGAACAGTCCGTTGATATCATTCAGTGACTCTGATTATATCAACCTCTCAGAAGTGACACCAAGTCTAATAGCCACCCCTGACACCGACTGTTATGCTCTTCCTGCTAATGATCAACAACGTCTACAAGCTACTAAACAGATTTTTCCTTCTTTCGCCTCTTTAGGTTTTGGAAAAATATCTTTGGTCACCCACAAGATCGAGATGAATGACGCAACTCCGATAAAACAACGTTTTTATCCGATATCACCGGCAGTACAGAATTTGATGGATGCTGAATTAAGACGAATGCTATCGCTGGGTGTGATAGAGATTGACGCCAGGAAGGGCAACTCTGTTACTAAGAAGGACGCCTATCCGCTGCCGCAGGCAGATGCCCTTCTGATTCGCCTTCCTCCGGCAAACTACATTTCGAGCCTGGACTTGAAAGACGCTTTCTGGCAGATCCCACTAGACGCTGATTCCAGAGAGAAGACCGCTTTTACTGTACCTGGTCACCCTCTCTATCAGTACACAGTGATGCCATTTGGCTTATGCAACGCTTCACAAACTATGTGCCGCCTTATGGATAAAGTCATTCCATTCGATCTTCGTGAAAATGTTCTCGTCTACTTAGACGATTTACTAATTCTGTCATAAGACTTTGACTCTCATCTCACGCTGCTAGCCCGTGTAGCTGAAATAATCTCTGAAAAGCTCAGCGAATTGGGTAGGAACAAACAAAACAATTATACATCTTTCGACAACCTCAGAGAGCATTCAATATTGTACTTAAAAAAACTGAGGATAAATTCAACCACGAAAAAGTTCAATTCTTTTTGAAATTGCAAAGTAAGATAGTTTTTTGTAACTTTTTTTTACTATTTTGAATTTAGAAAAAAAAAATATAATGAAATTAGTGTAAAACTAGTTATTATTTAGTTGGCTTATAAAATTTGCAATACTTGGATTTTTAATATCGTAAAGTGTGCTTATTTTGTAAAAATACTTTTGAAGCAAAGTCCAGGGCAGTAAACTTTCTTTAGGATAATTTAAATTAAAAGTTTGAAAAATCTTAAAACATTAGTCCAGAGATGATAAAAAAGTCGAGCATTTATACATTACCCCATCTACATATACGAAGTATTCTTCTAAGCAGTTCCATTCTTTTCCGGTGCACACAATTACTGGTTGAAGTGTAAGACCAAACGCCAAGTATTTTTTCCTCTTCTCTTCAATTTTGCTCTCTAGATCACTGATTATAGTGACTTTTAAAATTACACTTCCCTGACTGTCGGAAATACTAGGTTTCCACTGACTTCTTAATTTGCTTTCCTTATTTGTGTACACAATTCTTGAACATGGTTTGAGTACACAATGAATTAACAAAAACAAAATACAGTCTCGACAATCTGAAAATAGAAATAACAAGCAATTATTATTTTTTCTACCGGTATAATAAAACAACTTACCACCATTAATACTAGGGTCCAACAATAATTTTGCTAAATTTAGCGACCAAGAATCCTTTACAAGCTCTTTATATTTTTTATTAAATTTATTTACGAAGATATCCCAGTTCAAAATTAAGTTATTTTCTTTCCCCGGGTACTGTTTTCCGAAATCAATTTCAATCTGTAAGAAACGTATAATAAAAATGTAGTTTTGGAAGAATAGTTAAATGACAATACCAGTTCTTTGCCTTTGGAGTGTTTATACAGTGGCCAGGAGGTTAAAATGGCCTTTGTAGTTCTAGATTTTAAATTTTCTTCAATTCGGAGCTGACTTGATTCAGTCCATTTTTTTAAAACGTCTCCCCATGGTTTATGATTGTATCTCTATATAATTAGCGTTGTTTTCTGCAAGATTTTCTATCTCTTTGTTAGCTCTTTGAGATGTGACCTCGGAAATTGTTTCCCTTTTCTTTCCTCTCGTGTAAGTCCAGAGCCCAGATTTTCTGCACTTTTTTAATAAATTGTTGTATCTGTCGTACAATTTGCCTTTGTGATGTTTGCCTATCTCTCCTTTTATAAAATAAGTTTCTCTTGTTTCTCCTGGAAATTGTCTCTCAATATTTTCTGTTAGCAATTCGAATTCAGCCGTTCTTATTTCCTTGTTAATTTTTAACTTCTGATCCAATATGCAGTCAACTAGTAGGTTTCTATCTTCGTTACTTAAATTAGTGTTTTTCTTATAATGGTGAAGAATAAGCTGTCCATTAGTGCTCTCTCTTAAAATGAAGAGCAAATTCTAGTTAAAAAATAGTATTTTGCTTTAATTTTTTTATATATATTCATATGTAGGATGTATACTCGTATATGTATACTTATGTTTTAATAGTCGTCTAATGAAAAGAAACAGTGGAAAGCATTATTCATATAAAATGTAGAATCCGATAAAAACAAACCGAAAATGTCCAATATTTTTATATAACGTATGTGATAAAATATATGAAATTAGTTTTACATTAAAAAACAATGAAAACGTGTCATTCTTATTGAAAAATATGATTCTATTGGTTTATGAGGTGTTTTTTGCCCGATAAATCGATAAATTTTCATTTTCCCAAATGTATAGGTATATAGGAACATAACATATTTTCAGGGCTTGTGAATACAAATGGTGAGTCGTTTACTTACATTTTGCTCAAAAGATTGCGTTGATGATTGGCTCAATGTAGATGGGCCTGAACTACAGAAAGCACCTTCAATCCAACGTGCTACATCTGCGTTCATAGATAATGTGTCCGGGGTCTTACTACTCCCTTTGTCAATAACCTCTAACTGAAAACAAGACAACTATATGTATACTCAGTTTCATTTTATTGCCTTGACTTAAAATTTTTTTTAATTTAAAAGTATAATATAATAATAACTTTAAAAAGATTCATTTATGAAAGGGAAGTAGAAAAAGTAATTAAGTGTAAATAGGTATTGATAGGTAGAGAAAAATTATTTTCAAATGATAGGTAAAAAAATATTACATTTAGAAATACAGAAGGTCCAGTTCTTTGAAAAAAAAAAATATATATATATATAGACATTTAATTATGTAGGTATCTGCTTACTTGCAATAACAATTTTAAAATAAAACTTCAGGACAAAATAGGTCCATATATTTGTAATCAATGTAAGTGCTGCTCAGAGCTGCTTGATGGAATTTACACCAGAAAATTCTTTCATTGAAAAGTTTCCAATTTGAAATTCGTAGTTAATAGTTATAAGTACAAAGATTCGAGCGGAGTATTCTCTTTAAGAGTTAGATACGTTCAAAAATAAACTAAAGTAATGTATTTATATAGGTATGTACTTACATTATGCTTCCACCGTTTAAGTTTATCCTTAAAACGAATCCTTTCCACAAGCTCTGAATCTGGGAAAAGAACGTTTATATCCTCGTTTTGGATTATCTTCAAGTCACTAAGTGTAAAACCTAGGTTGACGAAATGTTGTATTTTACTAAATGATAAGCCCCAAGAAGATAACAACTCCTGAAATTCGTCACTGTTTCCACAAACACTTATCAAACTTCTACCAAAAGCACTATCAACACGCTCAAGTTCAACGTTTCCGATATCAACAATTTGATTGGTAATATTACTGATATTTCCCGAAGCACAATTTTCATTGGAAAAACTTGTTAATCCCGCGTCTTCAAAATCTCCTTCAAAAATAAAACACAGACCACTTTCCACTGCTTTCAAGGATTCAGTGTTTACGCTGTTGCTAACTGTGTTATTGCTATCGTCGCGAATATTACCATCCATTTTCGCTAATAAATCTAAACAGATCCAAACGCACATTTACCGAACATGCAGTTGTTGTTTCTTAGACCGTAGGCGAGTTAACAATGCAGTAACTATTACCGTAATAAAATGTTAGTATTTACTTCAGATTCAGTTGTTCTAGGTGCGTTAACTGCAACTGCAGTAGTAAAAAAATTATCTACAAAATAGCTACGCACATGGGGTTTTTCAGGCTTATACTCTAGGGGGGTTAATTGCAACAGCGGTAACAGCAACCGTAATAAAAATTAATTTTCATACATGAATTAACTGCATGAATGCGGTTAGGATAACATCACATCTCTTTATAATTTTAAGCCCAAATTAACCGAGATGCGGCTTCGTCCATATAAATTTCCCATTGCCGTTAAATTGACAACCATGCTGTTATTTTAAAATCTTAAAAATTTTTCTGAATGTAACGAATCGCAGTCAAATGGTGAAGGTAGGAGAAACTCTCTCTAATCCGTATCTGTCCTCAGGTGTTCCTCAAGGATCAATCCTTGGTCCACTTTTATTTAGCCTGTACATAAATGACCTACCAAGTGCTATTAAAAATTGCTGTATTCATTTATATGCTGATGATGTACAGATGTACCTTAGTAGACATATAGGACTAATGGAGGATTGTGTCTATCGGATCAATGAGGATCTACAGTACCTAAATAAGTGGTCTGCAATTAATGAGCTGTCACTGAATCCGTCCAAATCAAACTGCTTAGCAATTTATAGGCGTGCATTAGAGAAATCCGAGCTTCCCCCTGTGGTATTGAACAACACAGTCTTGGAATATGTTGACTCAGTCAAAAATTTGGGAATCAAAATTAATTCCAAGTTCAGTTGCTGCACCTACATTCCGGAAACGATGAGAAAGATATATGGTGCTCTGCGGCAATTGTAGATTAGCTCAAGCTCCATGTCAGTGGATGTTAAACTGAAGTTGGCTAAATCAGTAATTGTACCACATTTTACATATGGCAGTTTAATATTCGACAAACTTGATTCTGTTTGTCAAAGGAAACTGAAAGTTGCGTTCAATGATGTTACTCGATACATTTACAAGCTCCCTCGTAGCGCTCACATATCAGCGTATGTATCATCGATCCTGGGCACATCCCTTGAGACATATCTAGCTAGACGTCAACTTATTTTCTTACAAAAATTAATAATTCATAAAAGCCCAGCTTACTTATATGAGTTCTTGCATTCTACCAGAAATCCTCAGCTTCTCAACCCAAGGCACATCTCACAGTATGGTGAGCGTTCTTACTTTGTCCAGGCTGTTCGTATGTGGAATTCTCTTCCAAGTAATATTCAAAGTGAAGGCTCCAGCAAAGCTTTTTTCAAGGTTAATTAATAATTTAAATTTTTGAGGGTGAATGGTGCACGCATCTACTAAATAAATTAATTGGACTACTATCTCCATTAATTTTTTAGTACTTAGTTTGTATATTTTTAAGTTTTTAGTTTTATTATTATTATTATATACTTTTAGCTTTTTCTTTCTTTTGTCCTCCTCCTCTTGATATTAGTACTGTAATAAGATCTTTTAATCTTGGGTACATTGCCAAATAAATTATTATTATTATTATAACATACTAAGTGGGATGAGAAGCTAAGCCAGATACCTAGCTCCCTCAGGAGCTCTTTTCACCAAGCAACTGGTTTCTCTCCCTACCGAACACTCTTCGGTCAACAGATGATTGACCATGCAAGCTCCTATTCCATCTTAAGGAGCCTTGGAACTCTTAATGAGCCTCTGAGAGTAGATGTAGATAAATTGAGATTGCTCCGTGCGAGAGTGCAGGAGAACTTAAACTATGCGTTTGAACAGGGTTCAAAAGCTTACAATCTCAGAGCGAAGCCTGTTAATTTTAAAGTGGGTCAAAAAGTATTCAG
Source organism: Dioctria rufipes (assembly GCA_963924295.1). Classification (NCBI taxonomy): domain Eukaryota; kingdom Metazoa; phylum Arthropoda; class Insecta; order Diptera; family Asilidae; genus Dioctria; species Dioctria rufipes. Next base: position 152,147,887 of record OZ002743.1, on the reverse strand, counting down.
ACGGAATTTTGCCCAAAGCAATCTCCAACAGCAGACTAGTGCTGTCAAGTCGAAGAAAGGACACTCCTATACGAGCTTGAAGATCTGCAGGGAAGAACGTTAGGAGTTTATGACGCCAAAGACATCAGGCCGTGATATTCTCGGACACGTCATCCGGCTATCGTCACTTGCAATGCTGGTAGCCCTAATAAGGCATCCAGCCAGCTTCACTGGCAAACTACAGGATGCCAATGCGTCGCTTAGGGCATTCCCGGCCGCTGGACAATAGATTTTTTTCCCAATCCCTAGCCTGATAACGTTTCAGAGCCCATCCTATATGGTAACCCTACGGCAGATAGTTTGCCGTACAAATTCCACTTATTTAATGCCTGCAAATTGAAGGAAGAAGACCGGTACTCCAACGACACCTCGGAGACACACCCTTGGACAAGCGTCGGTCTGAGATCAGAGTGAAATATTAGACCAGAGGAAGCTCTGCGATCAGTTGGTTAGGTTACTGACCGCGGGGCTCCCTCGGCTTATCTCGGTGAAGGAAGGCAGAGGGGTACTGGGCGACTGGATTGTTTAGGTTACTGGTTTGTCAGGTCACCTCTGGCTTCTGACACAGAGGACGATATTGAGGTCTGATCAAGGACTGGCGGGACTTCAGGAATGTGCCTTCAATTCGTCATCTGTCGAGTACATCAGACTGTCTTGGCCAATCCGTAGCAGCCGCCTAGCCTGAGTAATGAGAATTGCTTTCATGGGTCATGGGTCGAGCCACACATTGGGCTCCCGTAGCGATGAGGCCTATGTTTAAGACCGGCTAGCTCAGTCGATCATTTTTCAGCGTTGTCTGAACCACGGGTGGTCTAGACCACTCTGCCCTGTTATGGTCGTAGCGTATTGCATGTAGCAATATGCTACACTGAGCTAAGTACACGTCTACGTTGACCCGTAGCAGCATGAGGTGGGGCGCGGACTGTTTCCTATGAATGGAGAGCTATACGCGCCGAACGCAACTGAAAAAAAAAGGAGGGAAGAAGAGTTTGAGAAGAAGGTTGTCAAGTGTTGGAAAAATTAGAAAAGTTTTTTTTTAAAGAATTAATTAGGAGGAAAAAATCAAGAAAAATCCGGAATTTAGAGAGGTCATCTGATGATTAAGGTGGAAAAGAAAAACGGTGAAATCTTCGAGGAAAAAGGTCTATGCGAGTCTTGGCAGATAAAGTGAGGAATTTTGTTGATGAAAATAATAAAATAAAAATAGTAAAAGGTTTTGAGCTGACGCGCACAAGACAAGAGAGTTGAAAAGTGGCGCTAGCGAACTCTAATACCGAAACTCAAGGGAGGCCCAATCTTCTGCAAGAGCTGAGGAAAATTACTTGTTGTTTCAGACAGGTAGAAATTTTCGTCCTTGGTTTCGGAAATTCTTATACAAAGTGAAACACATGCTGATTTTCTACTGAACAAAAAGAAGAAAGCAACAAAAACAAAAAAAAAACTGTCCTGGGGCTGCTGCTGCCCTGTTCAAAGCACCCATGTACATAACCTTCAATTGAGTCACGTTTTTACTAATTCTGGAATCTCGATTGAGCCTGAGAACAGACCACTGAAGAAATGCTATCCCAAATACTCCGTCAGTTATGTACATTCACCAGATATCATCCTCGAATTCCCGCCATCTGGAATTTCCGCTGTAAATACTCCCTTGAAAGAATCGCTTATCTGCTGGCAGTCTGGACTTCACGTCCAAGTACATCACACTATATAGTTCCATAACAATGAGTAAAAAGGTGTCGCTCAAGTTATAATGTCAAGTCTCCATCTTTCACAATATTGTTATATCGATGTGTGCATAAGGAGATAGCATTCATATCGATACTGCACAGACACAGGCGAAGAGATATTGATCATTACAAGTTTTAAATTCTACACATAAATTTAAAAGGTAGCAGAGGTGCAGATAATTTTATTACGGACGATTTTAAGTTAGTCACGTACATAAATAGCTACCCCACCATCAACACGATCAGTTCTGTCATTTCTATGCAATATATATCCAGGTCTCCGTGACGAAAATCACATGTATATCGAAACTAACAAAAACCTTTCAATTCGTAAATTCTGTTTTTAATACTTCTCGCATTAAAATAACATAATATATTAGACCCTTTGATTGTGCTGACATTAAGTCTGTATATTCACTCGAAAGTTTTTACACAGATTCGAAAGCTTTTTACTCTTAATGTGCATGTTAACTTCTCGTCCTAGAAAAAATTAACAGTTGAATGCATTTCCAAGTTGCTGTTAACTTTTTTCATTATCATCTAGTATTATCCACTCCACCGAAAGAAAACGCGGGACGTCGAACGACCAAAAACTAGCTTTCATTGATTTGAAATGTGCAATATAAAAACAATGAATAAAAACATAAAGATATGTAGCTGCACCACCAAACAACAATTCCATAACTGGCTCCATCTCAGCACCTGAGTCAAAATAAGCGATTCTGAGAAAGAAATTCATAGCAATTAAGAACTAATTTTCATTACAAACTTAAAATATAAAAAACAAAATTTAAACAGAACTTAATTACTACTAAAAGAGAAATGCAAAAGGAAAACAATAAGTTTAGCTCTCGCCTGACTTTAAGCGATTGATTGACGAGCGCAAGTTTCTAGGTTTATTGTCACAAAAGAATTCGTAATCTGGTGAACTCCAAAATTAAAATTTGCCACGTGCAAATATTTCGAAAATAAATTGAATATTAATAATCCACCGAAAAAGCTGTGGAATCATCTAAAAAAATACGGCATGCATAAGACACACTGCTCCAAACCCCCTTGACCTGGATCCCGATTACCTAAATGCATAATTTGGCTCCGTAGCTGCTTCTCTCATAGCGACTGATTGCACTCTTGATGGATTTAGTTTGTGTGGTATTGGTCCAGAGGAATTGTGGAAGGCACTTTATGGTATGAAATCTGAGGCCCTACGATATACCTCCAAAATTTATAGAGATTCTTTTACCAACAATTTTGTAGACCATAAGACACATCTTTAACACCTGCCTGAAGACATACGTATTTCCTCGTGCCTGAAAACATATTATAGTAATACCTGTTGCAGAATCCACCATCAGATCTCCGGCCTCCAACGCGCTAGAAAGGCTAATATATTGTCAATTAGAGCAATACTTCATAAGCCATTCACTTCTTAGACATTGTCAATCTGGATATCGGAAAAACCACAGCAGTGCGTGTAATCCTCAAGAGAGCGGGAATACAACGGACCTATTTTCGAAGGCTTTCGATAGCCTTCAGCATAAGCTACTTTTGGTTAAACTCTCTGAGAGATTGAAACTCAGTAGGGTTGCCATTAAACTGATTCACAGTTCCTGAGGGTTCTATATTGAGACCACTCTTGTGCATTTATCAATGATTTGCCAAAAATAATTCAAAGCTCGAGCATTCAGATGTATGTAGATCACATCCAATTGTATATATGTATATATCTACCGGTTGGTCTCGTTGAGGACTGCGCTTCTAGACTAAATGATACCGAGTTTACCAGTGGTCTATAAGTAACCATCTTGATTTAAATGCGACCAAATCAAATTGCGCGAACTGGAGTCGATACATCTGATTTTCCCATCGTGGCTTCTGGTTCGAGTATACAAAACTAAGAACTTGAGAATTATGCTTAACAGTGACATGTTTTGCTGTGATCAACCAATGCTGTCTTGCAAAAAGTGTATGGTACGCTTAAAAGGCTTTGGATATTTGCCACGCTCCTCCCGATCTTGGCTAGGTTTGAAATAATAAAAACCCTCGTCCTACCATTTTTCCTTCCATGGATTTCTCTTATTCCAACAATTTTAATATCGCGCTCAATGATTCTATAAGGTTTGTTTACGGCTTGAAACCGTATGATCATATCACTCCGTATCGCTGCTCATTACTAGGGTGTTCCCTAAAGCTTTATATTAGCTATAAATCATTATGCTTCTTTCAGAAATTAATTCTGGTTAAGGAGCCTACCTATTTAATGTATTTCGTTCCTTGCTCTCAATGATTCACTAGTCTAATTGACGAACGTTCCTGCTTTGTTCAAGTCATCCGTCTATGAAATTCATTGCTAGCTGATTTTCAGCGTTTGAGCTCGGTTGGTGTGTTCAGGAGTCGTTTATTTCAGTATCTAATCTTTAATGAATCTTCGTAGGTATGTGTGCACTCACTCGACTTTTATTTTCTATGTAGGATCTGCAGAGTTTTGTTTCTACTCATAATTAGCTAATCTTTTGTTTTATTTTATCCTGTTTCATTTTATGGTTATTATTTATTAATTTAACTTTAAGTTTATTAACAAATATGTAGTTCTATTTATTTGCCAACTCAAGTAATTTGTTTTTGTTGTGAAAACTGAAGAGTTGCTTTTTTAAGTCTTGTACTCTGCCATAAATAAATAAAGTATTGTATTGCATTGTTGAGGATATCATGAAGCTTCAGGTCACTGCGTTAATTCTTTCTTCTTTTTTTTTAAATGACAAGTCTGCTATTGAATTTGCATCGAGCTGATGTTAACACGAAAATTCTTTCGTTCCAATGGGGAGGGGCGTAGCGGATGGAAGGTAGCCCCCCGGCATGGACCTGATTTGCAGTAGTTTAAAAAAAAACTGTATGTCCTAGTTACTGACAGTGATGACTGAAAAAATTTCAACATATTAAGGAAGCGCAACGAAGTATCGGCTGATGACAAATTTCACCAAAATACTGACTAGTTTTGTCTTTCCAAGGAAACTCTAAAGAAGGAAAGTTTTTTAAATTCTAAGGGTAACGATAATCATTTTTTTTCTTCTTTTTCATATAAAGAATCAATCTTTTATCCATTTGCCTTTTACAAAAAATTCTGGATATTTTTTGATGGGATTCTTTTTGTCCAGATATCATTGTATACAATAAAAAGTTCAAGCAGGAACAAGGATATAGGAATATCATTTATAGGTTGGAACTGAGGAAAATAAGATACAATTTAAAAAAGTTGAAATTTTAATTAACTAAAAGTAATTAATTAAATAAAATTTCATATTTTCCCTTAAGATATAGAAAATAAAAATGTTGTTTTGGATCGATCGATCTCGTTTGTAAATTATTTTTTGTATGTTACCTAAATCGACTGAAATGAATTATTTTATATTTTGTGTGCCTGTGTATTTCTTTATTATATATTTTTTTATGACTATTTTACTGTTTTGTAACTTTGTTTTATTTTTTGTTTTAATAACTTATATTCCTAGAATTATGAATGGTTTTTGAAGTTGTGTGTTTATTGGCATTTTCCCCGTAATGTTATTGTGTTTTGTTTTTCAATATAATATAATTTTTTGTATCTTTATCATTAAAGTGAGGAGGTTGCTTTTATTTCGTTTTTTTTTTCTTTTAAGTCAATCATGATGTTGTATTGTTATTTTCCCCGTTGTTATCATGGAAATTGGCTCCATTTATTATAAATGATGTTCCTAATCCATAGAGATGACCACAATATTTCGCGTTGTCAATGTTATCCTCAAAAAACATCTGTTCAAGAAGAAAATTAATTTTGAAAAGTTGTTTAAATTCAATACCGATTTACGTATATCTAACTATGTATTTGTTTTTTTTTTTTTATTAATTTTAACTAAAATATATACAGGGTGTCCCGTAAGTCGACGTCAAACCGGAATCGGGTGATAGACCAAATCATAATATTTACCAGAATACTATAAAAAAAATCTAAGTCATGTATTTTTTAAATTATAGATATTTCTTTTGTTTTCGAGAAAATGTACACCCTGTGATGATTTTCCTGTTGCTACAAATCTTTACTTTTTTCAATTTTATTTTTCTAATGTAATCCTTAATAGTGCTTATATATACTGCTTTAAATTCTAAGCCAACTACTCCAGCTTGGAAGAAAATGTCACATTTTGCCGAACCAAGAATAGAAAATTAATACTTCACCCAACTTTAACTGACTGTACTGAAAAAAAAAATGTACTACGCCAGTTTGGCAAGTGACTTTAAAAGTTGACGCATTTAATAAGGATTCTAAAATGGTATAACACTTGCTAAGCAGTTGGCTTAGAATTTAAAGCAATCGGGATTAAATAAGACTTTAAAAGTTGACGCATTTAATAAGGATTCTAAAATGGTATAACACTTGCTAAGCAGTTGGCTTAGAATTTAAAGCAATCGGGATTAAATAAGACAAATAAAATTGAAAAAAAGTAAAGATTTGTAGCAAAAAAACCATTACAGGGTGTACATTTTCTCGAAAACAAAAGAAATGTCTATAATTTAAAAATACATGACTTAGATTTTTTTATATTTTTCTGGTAGCTATTATGATTTGGTCTATCACCCGATTCCGGCTTGACGTCGACTTACGGGACACCATGTATATATATGGTATATGTGTAGTTACTTACTATATGATCACAGCATTGCAATTTTTATGAAACATGCTCAATAAGATTATTTTTAACCCGTATGAATAAAATACGGGGTGATTGATATATGTAATTGATACAATTTTTTGGTATTATTTTTTTATATATTAAATCGAAACTATGGCAATACTCTTGGTGCCGTTAGTTATATTACGTCATGCATTATTTGGTTGTAAGTTCTAATGAAAAGGGAGATATGAGATGCAAATGGGAGACCTCGTAATTCAAAATTGTTGTAAGTATCTAATGTACTTATGTTTGACGTCAAATAATGCCTACGGACATTACAACTACGACAAATGGCCACAATGTCCACAGACACAATTTCTATTTCTTGGTGGAAATTTTTTCCATTTTGATATGGAATTAAGGGGGTAGGCCTACCTGAAATTTAAAAAAATGGGCATTTGCGCGATTTTTTCTTTCATAAAATTAATATTTTCCTCGTTTTTTTTAGTATTTATTTACTGTTCGATGGAGTACAAAAATATATATCGACTTTATACCCATGGTACTAGCTCTTGAAAACGATGTTGCAGCAAAGCGACTTACTGTGACAACTCCTGACGACGGGAAAATCAACCGAAATAAAAAAATCCAACGGAATTCCATTAATAACACCCAAGAGCAGTCCTTGATCATGGCTTTTGAAAAAAAAAACAGTTATTAACAAAATGGCGACTTGGTAAACTTCAAGTGCTCATTTTTTACCCAAAAATCGATGTTTAATCGGCTATGAAAAATCGAATTTACATCAAAAATGAAAAATCCAAGATCAAGAACTGAAGAAAATAGTGTAGAATATAATAAAACAAATTGTAGCTAAATCGGACATTTCGTTCTTGAGTTATCATTGTTACCGATTTTGAAAACCTTGTTTGGAGATAATCACGTTTAAAGCTTTAAGTTATGTTTTTAAAGTGTATGCATACATATGTACATATTGTTCAAGGCGGTACTCTTTCCAACTCTCATAACTTCTTCAATTTTTGTCGAACCAACTTGAAATTTTTACACAATCTTGAATAGTTGTACTTTCAGATTATAAAAACAAAAATTGAAAGTCTGCAAGTAGGCCTACCCTCTTAAAGCAAACAATATACGCGCGAACCATGATACAAAGATAACAAGATATGGCCGATTCGAAAGGAATTTTTTGTGTTGCCACGTCATGAGGTGATTAATGTCATTTTCAGCGAATTTGTTTGCAGTTTTTCGTATTTTATTGACTGAAATACGTTTTGAATATATTAAAATATTAACAAAACATTAATTTCTTCGTTTAAATCACTTCGGGAAAAGCAATTATGTGCTAGTCGGAAAGCAAAGAAATTTCCAATTAGAAAATTTTTTTCACGTTGATAAGGACGATTGAAATTGAGACGTACAAATTTCTGACAATTGTCGCCAAAGGTGGCAAGCAACCAATTGACAGATAATTCGGCCATACCTTGTTAATCTTTGTATCATGCGCGCGTACTAGAATTTCGGATGGATTCATGTAAAATTGCAGCCCACTTGATCTGTTCTTTAAAATTTTCGATTATTTGTAGCAACACTAGATATTAGTATACCAATGTGTTGGTGCAATGCATTCGGATCCTTAGTATAAATCAGATCATCTTTTTGGCGCATCTGTTTAATTACGGCCCATATGTTCATCTGTGATCTCATTACCACTAAGTTGCCCTCCACCAAAAGATTACTCTAATATTACAGTCGAACAGTCGACTACGTCTGTGGTACCTTTGTGAAATGTGTGAACATTCTATATTGCCTCGAAGAATGTACTGATGAACTCACTAATACCTTACACCTTATTGCGATGTATACATTCATCCTCCCCAGCTTTGAAAGTACTAATTAAACCTAAAATATTAGCTTGGAATAAGGAAGCTTATCAAATAAGTCTATGCCTGGCTGGAGTTAAAATAAATTTATATACAGGGTGATTCAGAACAAGATATCTTCCGGTATATGTATATGTATTTAAAAAAAAAAAACTAGAAGTTTTTACTAGTCTCAAGGCCTCTATTGAAAACTGTAAAGAAGAATTTTTACTTATCTTCTATTCTGCCTTTTATATATAAAGGTAACGTGGAGTTAATTTAATTGATAAAGCTAAGTTAGTTGCTAACTTCAGACCAATAGAACTCATTTCGATCCTATCGAAAATTGGCATAGGAGCTAAGGGAAAACTAGCTAAAAATGCAATTAGAGATAAATTGTGAGTATCAAAATCCAGTATACGTCGGCTACCGCATAATTTTAGGGGCGGTCGTGTGCACACATTTGACGACCTTCAACTTAACTTCGAATATAAAAAAAAATCATAATAGAAACCCTGATCTTATACAGGATTAATCAAATTTACTCAAAAGCTCATGACAATCCGTTTAAATGGCTGCGGTTTCCCGTCACCTTAGCAAATTAGCAGCCAGCGAGCAACTTCTGCTTGGTAAATTGCAAGATTAATCTGCATCTAGTAAGGAGGAGGAGTAACAAGACGAGTGTTTTGAACAAGATGATGATATTCGTAAGGGTTACGTAAGGGAGACGAGTTGAAAATGGCAGGCAAACATTTCCAGACTTGAGATTACAGCCCGGAAAAACTTCAGATTCTAATCTATTCCATTGCAACTAAAAAGTTAACTATTATCGCGTACCAGAGACAAGGGATGACTATTTAACCTTTTGATTCTGGTATGCGACAATCGTTGACCTACGACATATTTATTAAGTGTTTACTGTGAAATATATATGCAATAATCTAATAGCAAACATCTCCGAACTGAATCTGACTGAGTCGGAGTGCGAATATTACACCGGGTCTACACAGACTTTTTTATTCGATATGTCTTAACAGTAACACTATCTGCCAAAAGTCCAATGTGAACAACCTGGACGCTGCCGGTTTCTTGGTCCATCAAGACAGTTCTGGCAAGCCAGATATGTGCGGATTTTTTGCGGGCAGAAAAATGACATTTGTGAAAAGAAAAAGACAGATTGGAAACTAAAAAAAGTGCTATATTGTTAAATTAATAAATTATTATCGGGAACATGTCTTTGGAACTTGAATGCCAAATGCTACAAACGCGTTGATCTCAAAGTGAGAATGTTATGGTTGGCGACGTATAACGACATGAAAAATGGTACGACAAATGAATTACCTTGACAGAATTTGCCCACTCGTAAATTTAATCCAATATCAGGGTGATATTTGTGATCGCCCTCTTGCCAGGAGAAAAAGCCTTAAAACTCCAGGCAGAATAGCTAACACCAGAATTTTTTGTTCGCTTATTGAAGAAGACCTGTGGTGGAAGCAAGGGAAACCTTTTCTTTAATAAGAATGGTTTCGTTACAAGCATTTTCTTAAAACATATTTTTAAGTCAATTATTATTGAATGATATAAATACACGCAGCATGTATTTAACGTTGAGAAGACTGGCCATTCTGGAATCGAGCGCCTGTAAATATATGTACTCATATAATGCTTTTGAAGACTTTAAATCGAAACGTCTTCGGAAATCGCAAAATCTAATATTCATACGAAACTATTGTGGTTATTTTTCACACTAACAAAATTACTGGTGTTTAGTTTAAAGATTGGTTCAAGTCGCACTGTCGTCTGACAGTAAGAGAATGTATGAAAAGGAATAATTTACAAGGTCTTTGCTCGTCATTGATAATGTCTTGGGATACTCGTCAACTAGTGTTCCATGTCCCGAATATTTTACATGGCAGTAGATCTCATCCAGACAAGCAATAAATTCTATGGTAGACGGTGTCAACAATGCTTCGTTAGGCCGTAGGGAATCATTTATGTTTTTAGACGCGTGTGCGTAGGTAAGGTAAAATTACAATTTATTCGATAGAAAACTTTTCTGCTGTTCTACATAATTTTCAACTCTTGATATCAGAATACGGAAACGCACACGTGAGTAAGAAATTGTGTGCGATCAAAGCGTACATACTCATGAGTCGTGTGCGATTTTCTTGCGCATTCTACTCACGCACGTGAGTGAGTAATTCAATATAAGGAAGCCCACACTCGCGTGCGCACACGAAATTTTTCACTACTCATTACTCACGAGTGAGTAATTCAAGGAAAGAAAGCGCACACTCGCATGCGCACACGAAATCCTTCACTGCTCATTACTCACGAGTGAGTAATTCAAGGGAAGAAAAGGCACGCGAAATTTCTCATTGCTCATTTCCAACTTGTATGCAATTTCATTTATGAAATACCTGCATTATGTAGAAAACGTGGATAATTAATATTAAAATTTTTATTCACGAGTGGGCGCTTTCTTTCCTTGAATTACTCACTTGTGAGTAATGAGCAGTGAGAGGAAACGAAAGCACTTATGCTCGCACTCAAGGAACTCCTATCTTCCAATGAACTAACGACTAGAATATAACGCACCACACACAGAAGCACATATGAACGCCGACATTATCCAACCACTGTTGAAAAAAAAGTAACAAAACAACCACTAAACATAAGACTGTAAAAAACGAACTAGACAAATTGTTACATTAAGAATAAATACAATAGAAATAAATATGAATAATGAATAGGCAATCAGTAGAGAAAGACTGATAGAACCTAGATGGCTTAATCGCTGTGGGCCAACCAAACTTCATTGTACTAGGCTGATGAAAGCACCTAAAAGCTTAAAAGATCCTTACCGGCAAAACGAGGCCTTTGAGCCCCCCCCCCCCCCCCCCCCCTCATAGAATTTATTGCTTGTAGAGCCATTGAGCGCAAGGAAACACAAACAGCAGAGAAAAAAAAATACACGATAAAGGCAAGTTCAGTACACTGTGAGGAAAGACAACGCGGTACTTACTTTAAGGCCCAGTATATATTCTGCTGTCATCACAGATGGATGTTTATCGCAGAAAATGAGTAATTTTTGCTTACCTTGTATACAAAAATTATATTTTTAAAAGAATGAAAGGGGATATTGGATGCAGCTTTTACTGACTCAAAACTATTTGGTTCGATTATGTTATTCCTCAATAGCGGCATTACAAATCTCTGGATAGTTTTCCACTTAACAAAAAAAAAAAAAATATATAACTCTTCTAAAGTTGATGCCGCCATTTTACATCAAAACCACCGCAAAACCTAATATGTGCACTGAACAACATAAAACTGAGTGATCAAAGCTGCGTTTACGGTATAACTGCCGTGCCGTAAATGAATTTGCAGCAGAAGTGCACCCAAAAAAGCTGTGTATGCAGTGCTCAGTCTATTTCTAATATGCCAGACTGTAATTCCGGCTTCACTGCGTCACCGCACGTCAAAATCATTGATGTGTGCACTGCGCCTAAATATTTTTTTATCAAAATGCATTTTTCGAGCTAAAAATGGAGCTATAAACTTTTTTGCAGTTTCTTAAAACATGTGTCTATTGTACAAACCTGCAAATCCATTGTTTTTTTTCTATTAAATGAAAATAATTATTTTGCAAACGTAAAATATGCTAGTTTTAATATGTATTGTTCCGGATATAGTCTTCTGCGATAGTCACACATTTGCGAAACACTAGAATACCTTAATCGCCTGTTTCTCTCAGATTAGGCTTCAAAGTGCCCAGCATCCCGGGTGTGCATGATTGCAATCAGCGTCCGTCATCTCCTGATACCATCATGGATGGATATTTCTATTAAATGTGCTTTAAATTACCTTTTAATAAATTCCGATTTTGTTTTAAGTCTACCTTGTTTGATTTCTTTGCAATCCAAGCCCAAATATTACTTCGATTTTGAACGTTCTACTTTGAGTCTCCACCTTAATAACTCCACCCGAACCAATAATTGAAAGAAAAATACACGAATAACAAGAAAGAATCAATTACAATTGCTTTGAAACAAATAGTACACTGAGCGTACCTTAGATTAGATTCCAGTTAAAATGATATAATCATTGATATATGTATATTTGGAATATGAAAGGCACAAGAACTGTGCTCTGAGCAACACAAAATATTTAATGATTGCGGATGGATTCTTAGCACTGAAAAATTACCTTCAGATGCTATAAGAATTATAACAATTTATCCCGACGAAATCTTATAGCTGAATAATTTTTAACTTAATTTATTTAAGTTTAATTTTGTCAACGCCTTGGAGAAGTTTGTATAACAATAATGTCTTATCCAGTGCGAAAATAATGACATCACTTAACATTAAACACTAAGAAGGACAAGTTCCATAAAAACATATATTCAGAACAAATTTAAATCTATAGTTTTCGACGTAATATATATTATCAATGCCAACAATTGCATAACACTCTGTACACGAAACGAGTCAATGAATAAAAAACGTGCTTTGACAACATGCATGTACACTTAAAACGAGATTAGTAGTTAAATAAAATATTTTCTTTAAACCAGACATATCGATCATCTAGTTCAATACTGGGACAAATAAAAATTAACTGTTTCGAGATAATTGACATTTAAGTTGTACATATAGTGTTTTTTTTTTTAAACAAGCTCAGTTCTGTACTGGAATAGAATTGGTATTTTGTTTCATTAGAAACTCAGTATTTGTCAAATATAGATTCGAATAAAATATTGTACTCTACTTCTTATTGCAATACTCAACTTCAAAACGAATTTTCAGAATTGTTCCAGTATTGAGCTAGATGATTGATATTTAAAATTTTGCCTGTTTTCTTTTTTTAGACTTCAATGTTATTTACAGTGTTTGTGTACTATCGCAATAATATACATACATTCTATGTAAACACCCAAAAAATTGTTTAGTATGTTTTGAGTTAATATAAGATATAATTTCAATGAATTAAAAGCAAATGAAACGATTTAAATCAAATTTTAATGAAAAAATATGTCTTCGAATATGTACAAAGAGAAATTTGTTGACATGAAATTCAGAAATGAAACAACATTAAACGATCTAAACGTTATTCTCAAGTTATGTTATTCATTTAAAGAAAAGAAAGAAAAAGAAAAATAATTGATAAATACATGGTACTATGTGAAAATGAAAAAAATAAATCAAATAAAGAACATATTTTAAATTTCCAAATAAATTTGAGTGGATTTAAGAAGAATCAAAGAAAAATTTTTATCATAATTTAATACCTCACGCATTTTAAAAAATGCCATTCCAGTCAATAGAGAATCCGAACCGGCCTGATGTTGTGGGCCGATACGTCTTAATTCCAACTGATCAGCAACTTCTTGGAGTCCACCTTTGAGATTTTTGCATGATTTCATTAAATATTTAATGTCGTAAATTGTTGGAAAATATAAACGTAGCATTTCAAAGAAATCACTTTCTTCCGAGGGTAAATTTTGGTCGGTCAATAGTTTCAGCAAATAACCGAAATCATAACCGGAATGAAAACATAACCATTTTATGTTATCCATTAAAACTATTCCTGATGACATTAGTAATTCAGCGAAATCTAATGGATCAATTCCATCTTCTTCGTGTTTTTTAAATTGTATTCCAGAATTTTGTAGAAGATCGATGGAATCTTGAGCATACATATCTTCACTGTAAGAGAATTTTTTTTTTATATTAAATTTTTATGTAGAATTGCAGTGTAAATAAAAAAACAAAACTAATTAAGTGTATGCACAGCTTTTCATACTAAATCGTATTTATGCAATTAACAATTAAGAACCATATGCATTAAGCAATCATAATTTATTCTTAAAATAATACTGATCTAGAAATCTATAAAGATGAATGTCTACATATATTTTTTATATAATATATATATGCAAAAAAAATCATACGAGTGAGGTCCGATTTACAATTACGACTTCTCAGTCGACTTTGCCCAAATGGTAAATGCATGTGGCACGATTAAATTGCAACTTCTACTTTGACTGAAACTAAACTTTGCTCAAAATGCAAAGTTGGTGTCAGCTGCGGCCAATTTCAGTTCAGAGATCTCCACGTTAAGGAAAAAGTGTGGAAGGAAATCGGCTAAGTCGAAGTCGATTGATCAGTCGTAATTTAATTACAAATTTCATGTCAGCGTCAACTTCGACTGAAAATCAATTTGACTGAGATCTAATGCCAATCGAAAATGTCAACAAACATAACATTTGACAGCTGGTCGAAGACTTTTAGTGCAGAGATTCTTGCTATATGCAGGAAGTCTCGTATGTGGTCTGGGACCCGAAGTTTATGGATAAGTCACGCTTAGACAAGCAAAAAATTGTATGGGTGGATGGGAGTCATAACGGGTTTCGAGATAACAGGACAGGATATTTGAGTATGTTTTTATAGATCACCTTCTGAACGTTGATGATGATTTACAATTTGTTAGATAGATAATTGTTGGACCTCTTAACTACTATTTTTATCAAAAAAATAATGGTAGAGCAAAATGGATTGGACATCTACGCATAATTTAGATTTTTGCATATCCATCTGTCCATCCTCGCGATAACTCGAGAGCGCGTTCACTAAGAGATCTGAAATTTAGCACACGCTCTTTTAAAAAAAAAAAGTAAAATCAAGTTCGAAAATGGGAGAAATCGGGTAACTCCTTCGTGGGGTTACCATACAAAAAATTTCGTTTTTCACTATATATTAGGACACTGCCTGAGAACGCGTCAACGTACAAAGTTGAAATTTTGTACACAGCATTTTTATAGAAAAAGTAAATATAATTTCAAATATGGTCTAAATCGGACAGCCCTTTTTAGTTGTTGTCATATAAAAATTTAGGTTTTTTATGTATACTGTGAAAACGACCAGTCCTAGGCGTTTTTATTATACTGAAAAGTTCTTCAGAATATGAAAGTGGTCATAAGCATTTCGACTGTCTGACGAACCGTTCTAGAAATATATCCGAAAACAACTTCAACAATCAAACGTGAATATAGAGGTGACAATACAAAATTACAAACTGGCATTCATCTAGGGTATCATTAGAATTGGTCTTAGACAAATTCTAGTTGTTTTGCTTCTTCATATTAGATTTAACAAGCCTAAAAGCTTCTCTTTAATAGTATCACAGATAAGCATACAGATTTCCAAGCTAAAGGGAAAAAAGTCAGACACTATTTGCATCATAGCCGACAAGGAGCTTTCTTCCCAAGTAGCAAAATGCCCCCACGTCACAATGGTTGGGTTGAGCTAAAGCTTTTTTACATTCTCTCTCATATTTCATATACCACCCCACCCTCCTGCATAGCGAAATGGTTCAGCTCGAGTGTCGGTCGTCGGATGCTAGCACAGATAATGCTTGGCTGTGGGGCTAGTATGCTAACTGGCTAACTCACAATAGAGTGACGAATTAGCACGAAGATACAAAAATTCGACAGGCACCAGTACTGCAACTCAGCACAATACCAAAACCGAACCATTTCCGCATGCGTGGTAGGATAGGCATGGGATACACATAAAATATGAGAAAATATGGTATATGGACAAAATCCACAAAAGGCCAGTTAGCCATACTAGCCCCACAGCCAAGCATTACCTGTGCTAGCATCCGACGACCGACACTCGAGCTGAACCATTTCGCTATGCAGGAGGGTGGTATATGAAATATGAGAGAGAATGTAAAAAAGCTTTAGCTCAACCCAACCATTGTGACGTGCGAGCATTTTGCTACTTGGGAAGAAAGCTCTTTGTCAGCCAGGGTCTGTCGGCTATGAGGCAAATAGTGCCTCATTTTTTTCCCTTTAGCTTGGAAATCTGTATGCTTATCTGTGATAATACCTAGCGCGATTCACTTTTTTGAACCTTGTGAAAGTTCTAATTCTTGAACGAAGGTTCAGATCGCTTTGAATATTCTTAGTATCATCACGTACGGTGTGTGTGAACCACAGAAACAAAAATTTCAGTGACACAAGAATATATAAAAAATAAAATACCAACAAAAAGTTTCGAATATTTATTGTAATAATTTTTTTTATATTGTTGGTTCACACTGAATGAATGTATCCATTATGCAATTACATATATGTTCATTTATTTTTCAAACAACCCCATCGATTCCGAGAACTTTTACCATCAACGCGGGGGCAAAAAAATACATTGCTTTATTATGTTATATCTCCGCTATTGTTAATATTTCTAATTTTTATTTTTACATATACTTAGCCATGTGCATAAATTATCTGTGAAAAAAAAGTTGTCAATATACGCGTAATTTTTTCTTAACCACGTCTAGAAAAGTACCTTCGAAAATCGCCGAAATTGCGTATATAAGGCCTTAAGCGATTGTGACACCACTGCTTGTGGTGCGATAGTGGCCCGTGTGAAACCGGCTTTGTACTGCAAAAATGGGCAGTCCCAACCGTTTTTAATGTTTTTCGGAATGTGAAAGCTCATTAAATTGGTTACTATGATGTTTACCGTCCGACGAATCATTGTAACGATCTAACAAGCATATTTTCATATAGAGTATCGAAAATATTACCCTTAGACAGAAGTTCTTATTTTAACACATATTTGTTTGTGACTATATAGAATTAGTACCTAGGCTGTTATTGATTTTTACTAGAGAATGAAGACGAAAAACTCGGAACATACTTAGTTCTTTATGAATTAGACTTGTGTCCATGTGGTTTTACGTGGGTATCTACCAAGTATGGCTTAATCCCACGTCATTTTTTGTGTACGGATTAGTTACAATGCTACAAGCAGCGCCCTTATGAGATATTTCTGCCTCTATGAGTCCCAGTAAGCCAGTACATGCTTGGTTATCTTACTTATAAGTACTTTAGTACGGGGGCAATATGTGGATATTACTTGTTGGTGTTATCACCAATTATTATTAATGATAATAATTTTGAAAGCATTGGTATCTGTCGCCGATCAGCTTTATATGGATTCTCTTCAGATTGTAAACCATCTATGTAACATAATACACATGTATTTCATATTAAATTTTGATGGATTTACAAACATTATATTATTATTGCTTTGTGCATTGGAACTGAAGTTGTGGCAACATTTGTGACGTTTAATAGGAGGTGGCGCAAATGAAAGAACATGTCGTCTGGAAATCACGAGGTAATAACGTCCTGAACATCCATCAGAGGCTTATGAAGAATAAATGAATACACAGAACAACAGTAGAACGAAAGATGCATGAGCATAGATTTATTACAGTTGGCTTCGACATGGCTTACCAACCAGAAAGAAAACGATCAGATAAAATGTTCACTCGTGCTTCGTTACTTACACCTCACACAAATGAAACTTTTTTTATGATTGATAAAAAGTAGGTCCCTTTTAGAAATGTAAAAAGTCAAAGGACTATATGTCCAATTTAAAAGACTTCTTCATTAATTTGAAGGACAGGTATGCATGCAAGATAATTCTTGTTATATGTATGATGAGAGGTGAGAAGGTAATTCAATATGTGTTGATTGAACTTAATCTATGATGCCAACAGCTGAAAGAAAAACTTATATCTAATAGTTCATGACGAAATTTGTTCTTCTTTTCTACCAAAAACGGGTGGAATTTTGCACACACTTAATAATAAAGTTATCAATGATGCAAGAAATCAAAAGAATACTTACGATAAGTTAAATTTAAAATTAAACTGCCATGTTGAATATCCGGGTGGGGTTTTGCCATCTTCATCTAAAAACGTCAACCCAAGTTGAATAATCCTCAATAGGTCGACATTACATCGCAATAACTGATATTGATAATCAGCGGATGAACGAAATTCTCCGACTGGCCTTGCAACAACTCCAGGAAATTCTGTATCCATTGCAACATAATGATATTTTTGAACAACTTTTCTGATGGTTCGAAATTCTTCTTCTAAATTATGTTTCCATACATCTCGTATTCCGCAATCTTCATTACTAGGAATATTACCTGAATGCGACGAATGACCGCCGCTAACTGCCGAAGGCATTGCCTGTAAAATATTTAAAATAATTAACTTGTGTTATATGGGGACTTATAATATAATCTGGATGGGGGCGTACAGATGTTTTACATAAATATCTCCAAGCATTTCGATAATTATTTTTAACTTAAGCGAATATTTTTATTACATAATTACAATGGCCATGGGGATAGAATCGAATTTAAAATTCCGTCAATATTTAAAGTAGAGATATGACTGGTGAGGTATGTATATGTATCCTTTGGCAATGATAATACCCGGAACAGATAAACAAAATCACGTTGGTATATAAGGGAAAAACAAAATCATTCGTAAACGAACATAATGAGTGGTATGTGTCAAAGCCTTTCATATTTATTTTTTTTATTTTCGCTTATCTTACCTGCTCTGTGTTAGGCGATTCTATCGGTATACTGTACATATTGTTTGCTCAAATTAATTTATTTCATCACCAAAAAGTTAAAGACCAATCAATCCCAGAGTAGATTCACTTTAAATATGAGCAAAAAATACGGTTAAAAATGTGAAATTAAAAAATAACTTGAATAAATAAAAAAAAATTAAAAATATAAAATAAAATAAATCAAGGAAAACAAATTAAAATATAAGAAATAGGAAGGCTTACCTAACAAAATTTAGATCGATAAGGAAAGCTTCCTAATCAACATTGTGAGACAAAAGATTGTTATACTTTAATCTTGGTGTTCGATCGAAGCACGCGAACAGGACAGCGAAATTGGTGGATGTTGTAACAAGCCAGACGGTCGCACACTAAACGCAAACCTTTTTTTTTAAGTTTATGTAGTGCTGAACAAGCTTTCTAGATTGCTCAAAAACTAGAAAAATTAAGTAACTAGGCAATATGCATCTTTTAATGGATAGCTGTAAGCGTTATCATACCTGTAGATTGCGTCCAATTTTCAAGTTACTCGAAGCCGTACAGTTATAATTCTTCCTGAAATATTCTATCAGTTAAGTAAAGAGCAAAAAGTCAAATATATATTTGCTCCGTGAGTTGGATCACCCAGCTCATGATGTCATAAGTGAATGAGTCTGCTCAGACAAGTCAGTATGCGGAATCTGCCTTGCGAGACTTATTACAGACTGGGTGGGTGAATAGGGACAGGAAAAAGTGCAACTTGAAATTCACAGTCAGCTCTTGAGGTAGCACAATTTTATTGATTGTTTTGAACCTTATCATCATTCCTTTTTCGAGTATGTCATCGTGAAGTTGCCTATATATTTTCATTCAACTCCTGTTTTGATTTGTTATACCCTGACTATGGCATTTTGATGCGTCTTTAAGTGGATCTAAAGTTTTAATAGAATTATTGTAAGAAAAATGCCGCGCCGTTGGCGGTAACGGAAAAAATCCGCATGAAACAAGTTTCTGCAAGAACAAAAAAAATCACTGCAAGTGCGACGGTAAATTTTTGTACCGAAAGTCATAAGGAAACGGTTTTAAAAATATGCTTAACATGATCTTATACTTTAACGAAATATGTATCACTATGTATGTTCGCAGGATCCGAGACAAAAATAAAATAAAAATAATTAATAAATGCAGCCGATTTTCATGTTTGAAATTTCATCTGTAAAAAATAAACAAACTGCAATTAAATTGAAAGTATCAAACCCTAATAAGAATAATTTCAAAAATGTTAACGATTTCGTACAGAAAATCGCTTTTTGAACGCTTTTCAATAACGTGTCCCTGAAAATTATTAATCCTATTCTGAGCAGAATAATGCACCATGGCAAACATTAAAAACAAATGTTGTAAAAAAATCATGTTATAAATTGTTATTGAAAGTATTTTTTAGGCGTAAAACTTTAATCGTTTTCTTTTCGTTTCCACAAGAGTACGCAATTCGTAACAATTCCATCGAAGTATTGGATTAGAGGCTTGTAGGTCTACTTATACTCGAGGGGATAATAGATCTGTTAGTTTTGACCCTATAAATAGCAAAATCAAAGACACCCTGCCTTGGTTCCGCTGTATCTAGCCTACTGCGCTATTATTGCAATCTGTGTCAAAGCGCGGCGGAACAATTTCACAATTTCAATTTGCCGTGATGTCGCGCCGCGCACTAAAGTGTAATCTGTTTCAGCCCCTAGTGTTAGATATTGGCTGGCGATCTTAATGTTAATGATAAAGGAATTGAATAGTATTATGAAGATTAACAATGTGAAAATGACTCTTTATCAGACAAAGAGATTCTTTATCAAACAACAAAAGTAGATATTCTAATTTAATAATTTACTGTGACAGTTTGAAATTTTTACCATAAAAAGTAGAGGGGAGTGTACGTGTGCCGTATTGGTGATTGCTTTGGCAGCATTTAAATTTCAGTAAACTATCTCTCTCAAATTTTCTGTAAAAAATGCATGCCATCATAATGTAACTCCTCCTGAGCTAGTGAGCCTTAATAAATAACATGGTTACAAATAGTGATAGAATTTATGTAAAGTCAGAACCAAAGCTAAATGTAAGTGCGATAATGAAAGTTTTAAAGCAAGTCTTTAACCATGCTGAAAAAAAAATAATAGTGAGCTTGGATGAGATTAGCGGAGTAAATGATATGTAAAAAGTGTTACAAACTCAATTTTTTTAGACCAACAAACCTATTCGTGCATATTCGACAGGTCAGCAGCATTGTTATACTTTTGATAGATAGATGGGCACAATCAATGATCATTCGCAATTAGATTACTTTCGAATTTCGATTTAATTTTTAGCAGGAGCCTATTTATATCCTAGATGATGAAATCATAGGGTATATTAAGTTTGTCATTCCGTTTGTAGCGTATAGAAATAATAATGGTAGAGCAAAATGGATTGGACACCTACACATAATATTACAAGTTATTTTGATTTTTGCATGCCCATCTGTCCGTCCTCACGATAACTCGAGAGCGCGTGTACTAAGTGAGCTAAAATTTTGCAGACGGGCCTTAAATATAAAAAGTAAATCTAAGATCGAAATGGGACAAATCGGGTAACTCCTTCGTGGGGTTGCCATACAAAAATTTCGCTTTTCACTATATGTATATTTGGACAGTCCGAGAACGCCTCAACGTAAAGAGCTAAAATTTTGCACACGGGCTTTTAAAAACAAAGTTTGAGTTCGAAAATGGGACAAATCGGATAGTCCCTTTTTGGTGTTACCATACAAAAATTTCGGTTTTTTTCGTATACTCTGAAAACGGTCAGTCCTAACAGTTTTTAATATACTTTACTTTACTGCTCTTCAGAATATGAAATTCTATAAAATTGGTTACATCATGTTTACTGTCCGACGAACCGTTCTAGAAATATATGCGAAAAACCACTTCAAAATTCAAACTTGCACAAATGGGTGACCGACCATACTTCATCTAGGGTATCTACTTGTATACTTGTTTAATTAGAAAAAATCATATTTACTATAATATTGAAACATTAAAAAAATTGAACTATCAATGAATGATCATTGGTTGTGCCCGTTTGTCTATTACTATACATAATTATAAAGGGGGAAGGTATTTGAGAGGCAGCACGTGGTACCTTAAAAACTAAAAAATTACTGGTTGTGTTATAGCATAGATGGCATAAGAACTAGATGTCGCATACAGTACCAGAAAGAAGTATACAGATTTTAAATCGCTGGTCCATTCCGGAATAGACCACAACATGTTTCAGAGGTGCTGAGAGCAAATGTTCCTTTAACATCAGTTTTGTATACATTTGGTCGACTCCCTCAACGTGATAAATGCGGGAAAATTTGAATCACTCGACGTATCATCATCATTTCTCTTTTCATGTTGCTGTACTGATCAAACTAAAGGAATGATGCACCTTCATCGGCTCGTGGTATGGTGATTTTGTATGGAGCGAGGCATTGCTGGCTTATGGCTAAAACACAATGTGGGCGACACAACAAAAACGACGTAAAAAACGCTGTCATTTGGGTTCTAATAACATGGCGATGTATGGTATAATCTACAATGCTGACAACATCGTTCGACGTTGTCGTCGAACTTAAATGAAAATTGAAATTTGTCGCACGTTTAGGGTGCGTTTAGCAAAATTAAGATTTTGAGCTGCGTTCATATGTATTGTGTAACGTTTAGTATCGCGGAAAATAAAGCATAATAATTTTTTGGTAATAAATTTATTTAAACAATAATTAGTGTTAATTAATTAGAAAAACATTTATTATTTTTGGAAAGTAAAGCATAATAATTTTTTGGTGATAAATTTACTTAATCAGTGTTAATTAATTAGAAAAAAATTTATTAAAGAACCTCAGCTAGAAGATATTAAAAAAATGGAAGAAACTCTTCGTATGCCAAAAACGCTGCACAAGCAATTTTAATTATCTTTTTTAATTTATTTGTTGACATTTTTCCCATTGTTATTTGACACAAATAACAGAATAAAATTTAATTACGGATGACAGCCCTTGTCGCTCACATTGTATTTTCACGGTCGTTTTCTACGGCGTTTTTGTCGTGTCGCCCACATTGTGTTTTAGCCTTTACCCTTTGTGCACGAAAAGCGTTGCATATTTTTGTTCTACGTATCTAGACTTTGTATGTTATTAGTTTGTCAAAGACAGGGCGAATTGTAAATTTCTAGGATTGTTAAGTTCGATAGGAGAATATTTAGTTGTGCAAAATCGTCATGCAATACTATTACAAAAAATTACTCTCAGGGGCAAATGAATTTAATAAAGTTGTTGTTTCTTTTAAATCAAATCAAATCCTAATAAATACAGCAAAATAAAAAGTATTTCCAAAAACGAGACAAGAAAGAAATAACATTTACGTCCCTCCCACCGCACCGAATATGTTGTGCTATGCATCATTTCTTACTTTAATCAGTACAGCGACATGAAAAGAAAAATGATGAGAGTTACGTCGAGTGATTCATATTTTCCCGCATCTACCATGTTGAGGCAGTCGACCAAATGTATACAAAACTGCTGTTAAAGCAACATTTGTTCTCGGTGCCTCAGAAACATGTGGTCTATTCCGGAATGGACCAGCCATTTAAAATATGTATACCTTTCTACGGTATGCTATGCGACATCTAGTTCTTATGCCATCTATGGTTATAGTCTAAACCAAATTTAGGCTATCTAAAACTTCGAAGTGTTATATCTCAAAAGTGTGAAAAATGTACTTTACCCCTTTTATTTTGAACCCCTCAATTGTAATATAGTAATACTGCATGTAGTTTATTAAAGGGGTGCGAGTTAAGAAATCTGTGACGTTTAGTGCACAATGCAAAGAAAGTGAATGAATCAGTCTCGGTTTCTTCGCCTCATCTTCTGCTTTCAGAGCTATCAATCAGTCCCATCCTGTATATGTGCCCTCTGAGAGAGTAGTGCTGAGACTGTGCTGACATTAAACCCAAACTATATTATTTGGGAGGTTTACAAAGGTTTGACAATAGCTTAGATATCGGCGAAAATGACAATCTTTCTACTATCTGACCTTCCTAATTGACTTTAGCCTTGAAAACCATGATATAATTGTGTTCATTTCTACAATTTATGTTTTGCCGATTGACGTTCGCTTTGTAAATTATACTCAACTGCCTGTGCCAGCACTACATGCTATCCTATCCTATCATACTATCCTACTCTACTATCGGATATTTAGGCTATATGACCCGCTAGGATGGGTATAATTTCGGCTAAAATCAAGTATTATGTATAGCGAAGTATGGCTATAAATTCGCCAGCTGTCGCAACTAGAAAACTAAAATCCCTAGATGTATGCTCTGATGCAACATACAAAAATTTAAGTTTTTCCAGGTGCGGACGGTATTTAT
Organism: Dioctria rufipes; assembly: GCA_963924295.1. NCBI lineage: Eukaryota > Metazoa > Arthropoda > Insecta > Diptera > Asilidae > Dioctria > Dioctria rufipes. The sequence goes on along the minus strand of OZ002743.1, from coordinate 152,123,718 downwards.
TTAAGGGTGGAAGATTGTTTTTTTTTTATATATGTATGTAATCCTTTTTCGGCTTAAATCAGTACCCGCACTTGATACTTAATGCTCAATTTTGCATTCATATGACAATTTGGTTGATTCCAGACGCGCAATGCACCTCGTTGTAAATATTAGGCCCTTCACACACGGAGCTACTCAAAAAATACTATTAAGTGATGAAAATTTATTTTAAGTTTCCGCTCACGGCGCTACTGGTTGGTAATCAATTTGCAACGCGTTTGTGATTAGTCACTTTCGATACGTCGTGTTGTTCTCTAGGCTATCATTTACAAACCAGTTTCCTTAGCACTCACGTATTCTCTCATATTTGTTGTTTGAAGGCGAGGAGCAACGATTTGCACATTCTATAGAATGCTAAAAACTTTGTTCTCTTTGATGCAACTTATTTACCGCCACGAATAGTCATAAGTTTCTATTCCTTTCAATATAGGGATGAATCCAAAATCTTCTTTGCAACCGTTTCCTGTATTGATAATAATAATAAAGGACGAAATTCTCTGCGTCACTTGAATAACGCAACGTTATATTAATTATAAATATTTAAAAAAACTTGGGCCTTGGCTTACTACTGAAACAAAGTGATTCGAGTTCAATTATTTATGTAGCTTCATGTGCAAATCATCAGTTACTTACCAGGTTTCGACTTCGATCACCAACCAGTCCGTCGCAACTGAGTAGCTCCGTTTGCGAAGGGCATTAGTGTCAAGCTAACTTAAGACACGTTAAATATATCAATAGAGATTTTCGCACTACCTACTACCACTATAAAAACTAATAGATATGTAAAGCCTAATTTGTAAGATTCATAATTAATGTCTAACTTATTTTTGTATCCATGTAAGTGAACTTCCCCTTGACTAGTTTTTGTTTGTTTTTAATATTTTTTCTATCATTGATTAAATATGTACTTAAGAACTGAATAATTTATGAATTTACATTAATTTTGTTTTTTGAAAATATGTATTTGCCTGATGTTTAGATAGAATAAATAATTTAAGAGAACATTCTTAGGTTGGGTGTTAAAAAAAATAATATCAAAGGAGTAAAATTTTACTATATAATGAAAATTATATATACATATGTAAAATTTGTTGTCGAGAAAGGTCGTGCGAAATAAATGATTGCTTAATAAAAGTGCTCATAAAGGTGAGTAGTAGAATCTAGTGACGATAATCATAAACACTGTATTGTTATCTTATAAGACTTTAGAGCAACTTTTAATCAATTACCACCAGAAAAACCCAAGATTTCTTTGAATACATGGGGCGCGTTCGTCACTTCGGTAGCGTAGTCGTTGTCGTAGTGTAGTTCTGTCAACCCGACTACGATCGACTATTCTGCTGAGTGTAGTCGGATATTTGGTACATTCAATATGCGGAGTGAACGATAGTCATAGTCAAGCGTAGTCGTTTACTGTCAAAATTTAGCGGAGTGAACGCTCGGTAGTGGCTCGTAGTCGACAAAGTAACTATTTTGGTGGCAGTGAACGCGCCCATGGATCATTCATGCCCCTTGACTAGTTCTGGGATATGAAACGCGAACTGGATTATTTAAGTAGAGTAAGTTTTCTTGCACATAAACTGCAAAGAACCATGAACATTCACCGATTCTTTTGCCGGTGAACAGTTGATGTTTGATCACGACCGGCTGTCTAAATGTGAACGGAGAAAGCAGGACCGGTGAATTAACTTATAACTGGCCTAGTAGCGGCCATTTTATATTTTTCTTTCACTTATATAATAAATAAATGCTCTCGGTTATTTATTATAAAACGAAATTCCATTTCGACAAAATAACTCGACGTCTTAAGTGACAACTGACAAATTTTCGCAATTAGGTCTGTATGACAATTATTTCAATAACAGATGAAAAACGAATTCATATGAAAGGACAGTTTTAAGGTGATCAGGGGTGTTACGATTTCCAAGTGGTGCAGGCAATTAAACCCATACCCATAGATTTATGCAATACATTTTCGTAGATCTCCAAATAATCACAAAATAATAATGGTAGCCAATGTTTGGAATAACTGGTGAATTCATTTAAGAGGCAATGGAAGTCAGCAAAACTAGTGATTTAGTACCGAGTCAAATTCTGTGTTATTTTGATCAATGAGAAATTCAGATGCCTCAGATATGAGCAGTTTTCGGACATGGCACAGTTTTCAATCATACAGCAGGAAACAAATGAGTTAATATTACAAATATTATTAGGTGGATGATTTTCTGAAACTCTTAAAACTCATGTTCAGTCGCATTTGTTTTAACTTTGTAAAATCTACATAGCTGCATTTTTGCAAAGCAATGGTTGATTAGCATGACTGCAATGTACTACCTTTTCCATATCTTGTATGCTAAAAATGTCAATTTATATCTCTACCGGTAACTTTTAGGGCGTTGTACTTAGCTTAAGCAGCAGAGCTTCGAATAAATGCTTCATAAATTGATGTTGGTTTGCAGTGTAGGTATATCGAACTACTTAAATTCTTTTGTAATATGAATTCAATGTGAAAACGTACAATTAACAAAAAAAATTTCTTAGGTATGGAAGCTTTATGGACAGGTAATTAAAGTGCAGTGTGAAAAAAATTTCAAGTTAACATACATAGTTGGGAAATACACTTAAAATACTTCTACAGAAATTCATTGTATGATTCTACTGCATGAATTATATACCCTAACAATATATTTACATATGCATAAAACAGTCATTACGTAAGATTGTTTACAAAACTTAACCCTTAAAAATTGTTTATAAAGCAAATATTGTGAATTAATGCATCAACACTGTGGTTCGGTACATCTTTTAAATCCTTTGTGTACGGAAATAATATAAAATTAAAAAAAAAACAAACTTTATTATGCTTACATTAGTTGTTTCACTGACTTCAGCCACGGTGTCTTTCACGTAGAAATGTTAGCAACTTTCTTGGCAGCGTTTGAATAAAACAAAATAAGAAGGCGACAAAATGCAAGATTTTGATTTTACTTGATATAGCCGGGTGAGTCCTCCCCTTCCGAGACAAGGGAACAGTACTCTTGGTTGGTTGCGATTTTAATGGCAAGGATTCATATACACTGCTTATCCGAGTTTTCACCTCTTTATATATTTAGTTGCTTAGTAGTATCTACAGATCGATCCTAAAATGCAATGAAAATTTTATTAAAATTTAATAATTTGAAAATATTTTTTTTGTAATTACGGGCAGAAAGAAATTCATTTTGAAGAAATGACAATATAGAATGTCAAAGTGACAACTCGCACTAAATCGAGAATTGCGCCTTAATTTGAGATTTAATAAGTGCACTTACCCATTTTATGTTTAACAATTTCTTTTATGATTAGATAGAAATTCATGAAAGCCAGCTTTTCTTTTGAACGATATTGTTTACCTAATAATAAAGCCCGCAACTTCTTGAGCCACTACCAACTTAAAAATGGATATGAAGTATGACGAATTCGATGAATGTCATGCTATGACATGACACATGTCACGTTTTCGGAGTTTACCTTTCGGACAACCATGAGGCATTTGTATACTTCGAATTGGGCAATGCTATTGCATAGTTCACAGCAGTTATTTCAATATACAATCTAACGAACTGATTCCAAAAAAATTTAGCTGCATCAAGTTGGTCGGTCAATTTTTACTTTATTAATTTTTTATTGCACATATCGATTGTAGGTCGTTGTTGGCTTATTTTAAACGTTTATTGGATAATAGTTTTTCCAAAATCTAAAAGTTAGCCGGAAAATGCTCATTTTTAACTTAATTTAATTTATGACAAACTCAATCAATGTGTAATCGTTTGTTGGACTCATTTTTATTGATAAAATCGTTTGTTGGCCCCTCAATTCTTCGCAATTGTAAAGCCTAGTATCGAGTTCGAGTAAAATGTGACATTTCCATGGATATTTTAGCGTTGGTAAAATCGCAAGCAAAAATTTTACTAATGATTTTACTAGTTAAGTACGGAGTTCACTGGTAAAAAGTGAATATTTCTCTATTTTAAGATAGGTGGCGCCTTGTATGTTTCCACTTATTTTACTGAACATTTTAATGCTAGTAAAATTATGACATTTTCGGTTCCTATGACAATTTTCAGATTGTTTTTGTGAAATTATTGAAGGATTTAATTTTAATTGAAAATCTTTAGATTGTTTTGTTAATTTATTGGAGGATTTAATTTTTCTTATCAATTTTCAGATAAATTAAGTCCACTTTTAGTTGTAAATTGTAAAAACGTTTATCTAAACTTTATAAACAATTTGAAGTTTTTCACCGATAAAATTTTTAAACAGCTGTCACCTTGTTCTTTGCAAATTAATCAACGTCAAAATTTTACCAGCGATTTTAATGTGAAAAATTTGGAGATCGCGTTGAATTTTACTTTGCCTGCCGCTAGCTTTTCACGGAGGTATAGGGAAAACACTGGAACGTCTGAGAAGACACTTGTACTGGCCACGAATGACAGTTGATGTCAGAAACTACGTAGGCGCCTGTGACGTGTGTAAAGAGATCAAAGCCCCCAATACCATTCTTAGACCACCTATGGGAGTCCAGTCGGTGACAGAACGACCATGGCAAAATCTGTTGTTATGGAATTAAGTTGAGAGTGATGTACTTCTGACGTTAAGTCCACACTGCCAGCATGAGCTGACAGATCACCCGATAACAGCGTTGTATACAGGGCGGCACGCTAGTTCACCTCGACTATTGGCGGAGAGTGTGGGGGGGGGGCGTTCCACAAAACAACCTGCCGCTGCTACCAACCATATACAAAAAGAAATATCGTGCCTTCAATAACCGAACAGCTAGCTCACACTCGGTCCTGAAGGGACCCTTACGTCACTTACCTGTATCTAGGTGGAAGGTGTAGGTGTTCTACCTTCCTTTGCCAGCCCCATCCTCCCGTTTGTCTTTGGGGGCACTATTTTCCCAAGTCCCTTTGTTGACCTGTAAAAGAGAAGCAGAAAGACTAGGCACGCCTAGACGACATTCATCTTACGCGAGAGAGGGCTCCGGGATGTGAAGGATCAAGTAAAACTCTACTTCCGATTCATGTTATTGACTTCAGTTATACATACATTTTTTCTCTTTTTAATCTTGACAGGTTCCGTAGAAGGTGGACGATCTTAACAGTAGTTACACTATGTTCATTCTGCGACACTTTTTCCATACAAAAAGTGTCCGGAAATTTCAAACTATTTTGGTGGCTCTGGACTGGGTTCTGGGCCACTGAGGGGGATTCCGTCTAGTGGTATACGTCACAGGGCATGCCTGGAGAATTCCTTTCCTACCGTATGGCGGACCAGGAGATGACGCCAACCTTTTGTTTGATCTGGTCTTGGAGGCTACAATTTGACCTTTGACCTTTCCTGTGTCGGGGATGCTGGAGGTTGTCTGAGAGCTTTAGTGACAATATGTGATATCGGGGATGTATACTTGTCAGCTTGAGTTTGTTGTTAGTTGTTTACTTTAGTATGAGTGCCTGTGGTGTGTTGGGCTGGGCTACTTGGTGGCTGAGTCTGGCTCACTTTTTCCATACAAAAAGTGTCCGGAAATTTCAAACTATTTTGATGGATCACTGTGGCTGAAGCTCTAAACATTTGTGAAGGGGTGGGAAGCTTTATTGGTGCAGGTTGCTGGTTAAGTTGATCTGGTCTTGGAGGCTACAATTTGACCTTGAGATGCCCCTCCTGTGTCTGGCTACTGGAGGTTGTCTGAGAGCTTTAGTGGGAATATCTGATACTATGACTAGGACTGTCTGGGGCGTGTTGGATTGGTCTACGTTACCTGTACCAAGGCTTGGGTAAAATGTGTGTGGCTTAACTAATGATATGAAATACCCTATGCGAATTTATATCGGGGTTATATACTTGTCAGCTTGAGTTTGTTGTTAGTTGTTTACTTTAGTATGAGTGCCTGTGGTATATTGGGCTGGGCTAAGGAAACATTACCCAAGGCGAGGGTGGATGTGTGCAGCTGTGTATTTATGTGGATAAGAAATGTTGTGAAATTCCCTAGTAATTAGTATTATTGATAATTCAAGTTAACTCTCGAATATTTTTGTTCATGCCAATAGATGCTAGAAGGTGTCAGTGGCGATCTTAGTCCTGGAGGTTGACAAAATTTAAATCAGAAATCCTCTACGGGCTATGGGTTTCGAAATATTAGCGATCTTATCTTTGCAGGTATAATTAATAGTAGTAATAATTCAAGTTAACCCTAGGATATTTTTTGTTATGCCAATAGTATTAGTACTATGGGGTAAAAATTTTCATCAGAAATCCTCTACGGGCTATGGTTCGAGATATTAGCTATCTTACTTTCTCAGGTGTAATTAATATTAGTAGCTGAAAAAAACAACAACAACTATAACCTAAGTTCTGAATTAAAGATTTGATGATATTAATCTGTAGGTGCCTTTTATAAACATGATTGCACCATGTAACCATATATCTAAAAATAGATCAGGTGAAGCTGGTTGGGGTGAATGTAGGTAGATATGTTGACTTAGATATGTAATGGAAATTAGTAAATGCTTAATTTTGCTCTTCAGGTGTAATGCTTCTAATTTGATTCCTTGCATAAACAAATTCGTACAGTACAGTAATGTAAACAAATTCGCACAGCGGCCGAGTAAAGTAAACAAATTGAGTGATTTATGACAGATTCCTAATTTCTTTAGTTGAAAACAACAACAACTGATATTAATCTGTAGGATATGATGTCTTAGATGAGTAGTGGAAGTTATAATTGAATATTTCTTTTGCTAAAAAAACAACAACAACTATAACGTAAGTTGTGGATTAAAAATCTTTTATAAACAAGAGGGAACATGCTATGATATTCGATATCTAAAAATAGATCACGGCTGCTTCGGATGTTAAGAAACATGAAGTAATAGAAATTAAAGCCTTATCAGAAAATTTTCGATGTAGGTGTTTGTATGTGTATGTATTGAAAATTCTTAGCTTATATGAAAAATTGTTTTTTAATTTCAATAAAATTTCTTTTTTGGGCAGGTTAAATTTAAAGTTTTGATTACCTATGATATCAATGTGAGGTGATACTAATATAGTATGATAGGTTGACTTAGATGAGTAGTGAAAATTGCATGGGTATAGTAAAAGACTTTTCATTAAATTTATGGTGATAAGGGGTAATGGCATGACCACTTTTGCAACACGAAATCTTTCTAGAGTACCTTGTTAGCCTAGCCTGAAAGTGATTGAGCAGCCACATCTGAAAAATTTGCATATTATCATTAGCTGGAGAGTGGGTTAATTAAAAGCATTAACGAGCTATCATATTAATGTAGAATGATATGCCGACTTAGATGAGTAATATAAATTTTCGGTGACCAGGTGTAATGAGCTTGAAATATAATATAACTTCTTGCATAGTTAAACAAATACATTCGAATAAAATAAACAAATTGATTTATGTTTTTTTTGTGTCTAGGGCTGGTGAGCATAGGGAGCTGGCAGAGTTATTAACCATGATATCATAGTTCACATGAAGCTGATAAGAATATGATAATTTTATCTTCATACTATCAGATTGAGCACATATTTTCTAACCATTACGTTGAGCGTGGGTTTAACTAAAAGTTTTGATGAAAGAAGGTGGTATTATGATATTAATGTAGTATGATATGTTGTCTTAGATGAGTAGTGGAAGTTATCAGCAATATCGCTTCATATTTATCTCTCTAAAGCATCATCCGATTGGTGTTGTATGAACGAACAAAAAACTGATAATTCTTCAAGCCTATAGTGAAGACCGTGGTGGAGGTTGAGCGTGGGTACTGTAAGTTGTGTATATATTAATTGTGGTGTATATTAATCTAGTAGGATATGAAAGCTTTAGTGAAGAGCGTGGAAGAGGATAGTATTATGTGTTTACCTTTAAATCTTAAGTTAGGTTGAGAGTGGGTTAAATTAAAAGCATTGATAATAGAAGATAGTACTATGATATTAAGTAATGGAAATTGTATGGGGGCAGTAAAAGAATAATTTTTGGCTGTCAGGTGTAATGGCATGACTTAGCAGGTAATTTGATATTACCTTTTGCCAAGATCGTGGTGGTTGAGATTGGGTTAAGCTTAGTGGTGCTCGATGTATATTTTATGGGTGGTGGGTGTGCATAATATAGTAGATAGCTTTAGTGAATACCATACTTTTCAACCAGCTGACTCTGTCAAAACATCTGTGTCGCTCTAACATAAATCTGTGTTCATATTTTAGGTGGGTATAATAGCTTGAAATTATCTTATGGAAGGCTAGATAAGAACTTGTTAATTTCATCTTGTGGTGAGCATATGAAGGTAGCAGGGTTTTTTTATAAATCAAGCAGTTACGCTGTTATGAGATTTGATTGATATCTATATCTAAAAAATAGTTCACATGAAGATGATAAGAATATGATATTTTTATCTTCATACTATTGGGGCAGGTGCATTGTTTACTTAACATTAAGTTGAGAGTGGGCCAAATTAAAAGCTTTGATAGAAGAACGCTGTGTTATAATATTAATGTGGCATGATATGTTGTCTGAGGTGAGTAGTGGAAGTTGTATGGGAGCTATGAATAAGCAGTAAAATCCTAATCAGCAATCTCGCTGGATATTTGATAATTCTCAAAATTCATAGTGATGCTCGTGGTGGGGGGTTGAGAGTAGGTACTGTAAGCTATGTATTACGTTAAAAGTTTTGATGGATGGTATTTTGTATTTATCTCCTCGAAATAGTGTTGTATGAGTATCAGAAAGGTTGAAAAAAAAGTTGATAATGCTTCAAGTTCAATAGTGTAGACCCCGATGTTGAAAGTGGGTATTTGGAATGATATAATTCTAGTAGGATATGGAAGTATTATTTATTCATCTTTAAATCTTACCAAGTCTGAAAAAATTACATAATATGATTAAGAAAGCTTCGTGATATATATCAAAAGTGATACCAATGGATTACATAAGGAAAGTAGGTTCACTTCATCTGCAAACAACAAATATGGCTGAAAGCGACACACGGTGTGAGTAATAATCATTCTTGCTTCAATTATCACTATTAAGGGATGTGTGCCGCAGAAAATATATTAAGTCTAGCCTAGTCTAAAATATGTATTGTAAATAAAAATTGTATCATGGTTATAATGCCATTTATTGAAATAATTTGTTTTAATTGTATTATAGCTTAAGTCTAAAGTCTTTTTTCTTTAGTTCAGCAAGGCCAAGATTTCATAGATATAGATTGATCCTTATAATGAATATTCCTTATGCCTTTACACCAATGTGGCGTTAAAAGGTTCGTGGTGCATCACTTTCACAAATAACATCTCTTCATCTTTACTTTTTGTGATCTTTGTTCGAATATCCTGATTTTTCGACCTGTTGGTAGGGAACAGTCGACTCGTTTTAGGATGAAAAACTTTCTTCTTTATTTCTGGAAAGCATCGATTTCATAGATGTAGACTGAGCCTTATATGAATATTCTTTACTCCTTTCATGTTGTGAAGCTATGTAAATTCTACCAAACATTGACAAAAAGTAATTACGAGGCATGCCTTAAAAAGTGCGATTTAACTTAGCACTAGAAATTCCCATTTTGTATACTTGGAGAGCTCATAAAGAATCATGTAAACTTACACTGTATGCAGGTGTTGATTTCAACAACAGATTCATCAAACACAGGAAATTTTGATTACATACAGCTCTGTACCATAAGATTATAAGAATTAATACTTTTTAATTTTTAATAAATGATATTTTATATATGGCCTTCTTTTTATTCAATTTCCCATACTAAGTCCGGAACTCCCGAATAATGTTTGACCACTACAACGGGTGGTGGTGGCGGTGGGTGGTGGTGGTGAGTGGTGGTGGTGGTGGGTGGTGGGTGGAGGTGGTGGTGGCGGTGGCGGTGGTGGTGGGGGTGGTGGTATTGGTTGCGGTGGTGGGTGCCTGGTCTTGGATGGCGCTTGAAACGGATATTTCACGCGTGGCATCAATTTGACGCTGACTAATCTAAGGTCTACCCTTCTATCTGTGGATGAGCTGAAAAAGCTGTTTTATAAGCTGTTAAGCTGTTAAGACCTGTTTTAAAAGCTGTTAAGCTGTTATCAGAGCTGTTTAAAAAGCTGTTAAGCTGTTATCAGAGCTGTTTTAAAAGCTGTTAAGCTGTTATCAGAGCTGTTTTAAAAGCTGTTAAGCTGTTATCAGACCTGTTTTAAAGCTGTTAAGCTGTTATCAGAGCTGTTTAAAAAGCTGTTAAGCTGTTATCAGAGCTGTTTTAAAAGCTGTTAAGCTGTTATCAGACCTGTTTTATAAGCTGTTAAGCTGTTATCAGAGCTGTTTTATAAGCTGTTAAGCTGTTATCAGAGCTGTTTTAAAAGCTGTTAAGCTGTTATCAGAGCTGTTTTAAAAGCTGTTAAGCTGTTATCAGACCTGTTTTAAAGCTGTTAAGCTGTTATCAGAGCTGTTTTAAAAAGCTGTTAAGCTGTTATCAGAGCTGTTTTAAAAGCTGTTAAGCTGTTATCAGACCTGTTTTAAAGCTGTTAAGCTGTTATCAGAGCTGTTTTAAAAGCTGTTATTGAGTTAATAACTAAGATGAATGAAAATCTATTAAAAGAAATTATCATTCCTAGTCTTGAAACAGGTCTGTTATCAGACCTGTTTCAAGACTAGGAATGATAATTTCTTTTAATAGATTTTCTGATAACAGACCTGTTTCAAGACTAGGAATGATAATTTCTTTTAATAGATTTTCATTCATCTTAGTTATTAACTCAATAACAGCTTTTAAAACAGCTTTAAAACAGGTCTGATAACAGCTTAACAGCTTTTAAAACAGCTCTGATAACAGCTTAACAGCTTTTAAAACAGCTCTGATAACAGCTTAACAGCTTATAAAACAGCTCTGATAACAGCTTAACAGCTTATAAAACAGGTCTGATAACAGCTTAACAGCTTTTAAAACAGCTCTGATAACAGCTTAACAGCTTTTTAAACAGCTCTGATAACAGCTTAACAGCTTTAAAACAGGTCTGATAACAGCTTAACAGCTTTTAAAACAGCTCTGATAACAGCTTAACAGCTTTTAAAACAGCTCTGATAACAGCTTAACAGCTTTTTAAACAGCTCTGATAACAGCTTAACAGCTTTTAAAACAGGTCTTAACAGCTTAACAGCTTATAAAACAGCCTTTTCAGCTCATCCACAGATAGAAGGGTAGACCTTAGATTAGTCAGCGTCAAATTGATGCCACGCGTGAAATATCCGTTTCAAGCGCCATCCAAGACCAGGCACCCACCACCGCAACCAATACCACCACCCCCACCACCACCGCCACCACCACCTCCACCCACCACCCACCACCACCACCACTCACCACCACCACCCACCGCCACCACCACCCGTTGTAGTGGTCAAACATTATTCGGGAGTTCCGGACTTAGTATGGGAAATTGAATAAAAAGAAGGCCATATATAAAATATCATTTATTAAAAATTAAAAAGTATTAATTCTTATAATCTTATGGTACAGAGCTGTATGTAATCAAAATTTCCTGTGTTTGATGAATCTGTTGTTGAAATCAACACCTGCATACAGTGTAAGTTTACATGATTCTTTATGAGCTCTCCAAGTATACAAAATGGGAATTTCTAGTGCTATGTTAAATCGCACTTTTTAAGGCATGCCTCGTAATTACTTTTTGTCAATGTTTGGTAGAATTTACATAGCTTCACAACATGAAAGGAGTAAAGAATATTCATATAAGGCTCAGTCTACATCTATGAAATCGATGCTTTCCAGAAATAAAGAAGAAAGTTTTTCATCCTAAAACGAGTCGACTGTTCCCTACCAACAGGTCGAAAAATCAGGATATTCGAACAAAGATCACAAAAAGTAAAGATGAAGAGATGTTATTTGTGAAAGTGATGCACCACGAACCTTTTAACGCCACATTGGTGTAAAGGCATAAGGAATATTCATTATAAGGATCAATCTATATCTATGAAATCTTGGCCTTGCTGAACTAAAGAAAAAAGACTTTAGACTTAAGCTATAATACAATTAAAACAAATTATTTCAATAAATGGCATTATAACCATGATACAATTTTTATTTACAATACATATTTTAGACTAGGCTAGACTTAATATATTTTCTGCGGCACACATCCCTTAATAGTGATAATTGAAGCAAGAATGATTATTACTCACACCGTGTGTCGCTTTCAGCCATATTTGTTGTTTGCAGATGAAGTGAACCTACTTTCCTTATGTAATCCATTGGTATCACTTTTGATATATATCACGAAGCTTTCTTAATCATATTATGTAATTTTTTCAGACTTGGTAAGATTTAAAGATGAATAAATAATACTTCCATATCCTACTAGAATTATATCATTCCAAATACCCACTTTCAACATCGGGGTCTACACTATTGAACTTGAAGCATTATCAACTTTTTTTTCAACCTTTCTGATACTCATACAACACTATTTCGAGGAGATAAATACAAAATACCATCCATCAAAACTTTTAACGTAATACATAGCTTACAGTACCTACTCTCAACCCCCCACCACGAGCATCACTATGAATTTTGAGAATTATCAAATATCCAGCGAGATTGCTGATTAGGATTTTACTGCTTATTCATAGCTCCCATACAACTTCCACTACTCACCTCAGACAACATATCATGCCACATTAATATTATAACACAGCGTTCTTCTATCAAAGCTTTTAATTTGGCCCACTCTCAACTTAATGTTAAGTAAACAATGCACCTGCCCCAATAGTATGAAGATAAAAATATCATATTCTTATCATCTTCATGTGAACTATTTTTTAGATATAGATATCAATCAAATCTCATAACAGCGTAACTGCTTGATTTATAAAAAAACCCTGCTACCTTCATATGCTCACCACAAGATGAAATTAACAAGTTCTTATCTAGCCTTCCATAAGATAATTTCAAGCTATTATACCCACCTAAAATATGAACACAGATTTATGTTAGAGCGACACAGATGTTTTGACAGAGTCAGCTGGTTGAAAAGTATGGTATTCACTAAAGCTATCTACTATATTATGCACACCCACCACCCATAAAATATACATCGAGCACCACTAAGCTTAACCCAATCTCAACCACCACGATCTTGGCAAAAGGTAATATCAAATTACCTGCTAAGTCATGCCATTACACCTGACAGCCAAAAATTATTCTTTTACTGCCCCCATACAATTTCCATTACTTAATATCATAGTACTATCTTCTATTATCAATGCTTTTAATTTAACCCACTCTCAACCTAACTTAAGATTTAAAGGTAAACACATAATACTATCCTCTTCCACGCTCTTCACTAAAGCTTTCATATCCTACTAGATTAATATACACCACAATTAATATATACACAACTTACAGTACCCACGCTCAACCTCCACCACGGTCTTCACTATAGGCTTGAAGAATTATAAGTTTTTTGTTCGTTCATACAACACCAATCGGATGATGCTTTAGAGAGATAAATATGAAGCGATATTGCTGATAACTTCCACTACTCATCTAAGACAACATATCATACTACATTAATATCATAATACCACCTTCTTTCATCAAAACTTTTAGTTAAACCCACGCTCAACGTAATGGTTAGAAAATATGTGCTCAATCTGATAGTATGAAGATAAAATTATCATATTCTTATCAGCTTCATGTGAACTATGATATCATGGTTAATAACTCTGCCAGCTCCCTATGCTCACCAGCCCTAGACACAAAAAAAACATAAATCAATTTGTTTATTTTATTCGAATGTATTTGTTTAACTATGCAAGAAGTTATATTATATTTCAAGCTCATTACACCTGGTCACCGAAAATTTATATTACTCATCTAAGTCGGCATATCATTCTACATTAATATGATAGCTCGTTAATGCTTTTAATTAACCCACTCTCCAGCTAATGATAATATGCAAATTTTTCAGATGTGGCTGCTCAATCACTTTCAGGCTAGGCTAACAAGGTACTCTAGAAAGATTTCGTGTTGCAAAAGTGGTCATGCCATTACCCCTTATCACCATAAATTTAATGAAAAGTCTTTTACTATACCCATGCAATTTTCACTACTCATCTAAGTCAACCTATCATACTATATTAGTATCACCTCACATTGATATCATAGGTAATCAAAACTTTAAATTTAACCTGCCCAAAAAAGAAATTTTATTGAAATTAAAAAACAATTTTTCATATAAGCTAAGAATTTTCAATACATACACATACAAACACCTACATCGAAAATTTTCTGATAAGGCTTTAATTTCTATTACTTCATGTTTCTTAACATCCGAAGCAGCCGTGATCTATTTTTAGATATCGAATATCATAGCATGTTCCCTCTTGTTTATAAAAGATTTTTAATCCACAACTTACGTTATAGTTGTTGTTGTTTTTTTTAGCAAAAGAAATATTCAATTATAACTTCCACTACTCATCTAAGACATCATATCCTACAGATTAATATCAGTTGTTGTTGTTTTCAACTAAAGAAATTAGGAATCTGTCATAAATCACTCAATTTGTTTACTTTACTCGGCCGCTGTGCGAATTTGTTTACATTACTGTACTGTACGAATTTGTTTATGCAAGGAATCAAATTAGAAGCATTACACCTGAAGAGCGAAATTAAGCATTTACTAATTTCCATTACATATCTAAGTCAACATATCTACCTACATTCACCCCAACCAGCTTCACCTGATCTATTTTTAGATATATGGTTACATGGTGCAATCATGTTTATAAAAGGCACCTACAGATTAATATCATCAAATCTTTAATTCAGAACTTAGGTTATAGTTGTTGTTGTTTTTTTCAGCTACTAATATTAATTACACCTGAGAAAGTAAGATAGCTAATATCTCGAACCATAGCCCGTAGAGGATTTCTGATGAAAATTTTTACCCCATAGTACTAATACTATTGGCATAACAAAAAATATCCTAGGGTTAACTTGAATTATTACTACTATTAATTATACCTGCAAAGATAAGATCGCTAATATTTCGAAACCCATAGCCCGTAGAGGATTTCTGATTTAAATTTTGTCAACCTCCAGGACTAAGATCGCCACTGACACCTTCTAGCATCTATTGGCATGAACAAAAATATTCGAGAGTTAACTTGAATTATCAATAATACTAATTACTAGGGAATTTCACAACATTTCTTATCCACATAAATACACAGCTGCACACATCCACCCTCGCCTTGGGTAATGTTTCCTTAGCCCAGCCCAATATACCACAGGCACTCATACTAAAGTAAACAACTAACAACAAACTCAAGCTGACAAGTATATAACCCCGATATAAATTCGCATAGGGTATTTCATATCATTAGTTAAGCCACACACATTTTACCCAAGCCTTGGTACAGGTAACGTAGCCCAATCCAACACGCCCCAGACAGTCCTAGTCATAGTATCAGATATTCCCACTAAAGCTCTCAGACAACCTCCAGTAGCCAGACACAGGAGGGGCATCTCAAGGTCAAATTGTAGCCTCCAAGACCAGATCAACTTAACCAGAAACCTGCACCAATAAAGCTTCCCACCCCTTCACAAATGTTTAGAGCTTCAGCCACAGTGATCCATCAAAATAGTTTGAAATTTCCGGACACTTTTTGTATGGAAAAAGTGAGCCAGACTCAGCCACCAAGTAGCCCAGCCCAACACACCACAGGCACTCATACTAAAGTAAACAACTAACAACAAACTCAAGCTGACAAGTATACATCCCCGATATCACATATTGTCACTAAAGCTCTCAGACAACCTCCAGCATCCCCGACACAGGAAAGGTCAAAGGTCAAATTGTAGCCTCCAAGACCAGATCAAACAAAAGGTTGGCGTCATCTCCTGGTCCGCCATACGGTAGGAAAGGAATTCTCCAGGCATGCCCTGTGACGTATACCACTAGACGGAATCCCCCTCAGTGGCCCAGAACCCAGTCCAGAGCCACCAAAATAGTTTGAAATTTCCGGACACTTTTTGTATGGAAAAAGTGTCGCAGAATGAACATAGTGTAACTACTCTTAACCTATTATACAATGCCGGTTGGTCTTATAGCTGATAATACTGTCATGGCTAGGTCGCATCTAATAAGCGAGGTTAACGAAATCTCATCAATACTCATTTGACAAAAAAAAACTCTGAATTAATTCTAGTATGTACTTACTCAGATACTAAAAGCATCTCTATTGCTACGAACACAGTAAGCCTAAGGGGAATACTACTCCAAAAATGTATTATTTCTTTATATTTTAGATAACACTCGCGAAAATACCATCATATGTATCTTTGGAATAGATAAAAACATGACAGAGAAGTATTTCTTATGTACGGCGTTGGATTAATTTAAATGTGTCTGATTCGATGACACAAGCAATACTCTTCGCGCATATTCCTACGTTATAATATGCTTCACGGTAGGTACTTAAGTTTTAATTTTTCTTTGTTTCTAAATTTACTTGAAAATAAAATCTTCCCTAAAAATTCGTGTATATTCTTCTTTTTCTTAGTACTAAGACTTATTTATTTTTATTTATTATATATTATTATTATTAGAAGAAGAAATTTTCAGCAGTGGTTGCTTTTATTATTATCTTATGGTTTCTAATTTAATGTATATTCCAATTAAATTATGTATGCAAGCAAAAAAACTATTTTCTCATTGAAATATTTACGCAACAGTAACGTTAAAAATTAAAATTATTGCAGCTCAATCCAATCAATTTGGAAGAATCTTGATGAAAAGACAAATATACCGTGTGCTTTAAACATTAGAACTCATTTACTCACCCGTTATCCTTTCCTCCAGAAGGCCTTCGAGAGCCGGATGCGGGATCTCTGAAAATAGGTGTTAAAAGTCTCCCCTTTAGACTACTTTACAAATATATGATATAATCTGGGTGAATTGTCCCCACCTAGGGAGGATATATGCTGGATAGTAAACTTCGTTTCCTCAGCTGAGCCTATCGATGCTCTACAATTGCAAAGGCTAACCTACTAGTGAGATAACACACCTATCCTACCTAATGAAGATTTATTCGCTAACAGACTTAAAAAAATTTATGGGTCTGCTTTTGGTTTCCAATCTTGAAGCTAATGTCAATTTCACACTTTACAGAAATCATACAGTTATGAAGTCTGTAAGTAGGTATGCGTACTTAAAACCTGTAGCTCATTATAATACCCTTACTTTTCAAAATGCTATGCACATCAAAGGCAAAATGTTTCTTTCATACAAAAATTCCTATCAATCAGTAGATAAATGCGATCTAATGAACACCGTCGTAATTAGACAGAAATATGACAATTCATAATTATAACAAAAATATTCGATCAATTCAGAGCACGTAAGAGTGACTTTTTACTCTATTATTCAACTTAAAAAAAATAACAAAACGTATCCTCATTTACTTTAACAATTACGTCTTGAGTTATGTACTTCCGTTTTTTTTTATAACTAGCATGAGCTACGCATAGTATGACATAGTGGTTTGGTAGTTCGTAAGCGTATTTCATCACTTATTTCTTGTTTTTATTTGGAACTTAATCCCTAGAACTATTTACTTTCTTTTATGAATAAACTTACAATTAGTAACTATTTTGTGAGTATATGCTCCTGTATTGAATGTTCTACGTATTTATCTCTAAGTTTTGGTAAGCTGCTTATGTATATAGAAACAATCGCCCCAGAGGCATCTATTCAGGAGCCTTTTAAACAGGCATTTCGTGATCCTACAGCACAAATAAGTTTTGTTTCAATAGCTCTCACTCTCCAAACAACTCCACCAGAGCCTCCTGACTATCTAGTTACTAAAGTGCGTATAAAGTCACCCGTTTTAGTGTCCCGCAGCTTCACAGTACCGTCATCTGAGCTTGTAATCACCGAACGTGAATTGAATTGCAAACAGGTAATAGCTGACTGGTGCTTATTTGGCCCCGGCAAAGTCCGTAGACCTGTCCACTGGAGATCTCACAAACCTTAAACTATGTTACCTTGCTCAATACTCAGACGCTCTGAAAATGTCTGTTTCACTATAACTTGGAGGAACTTTCCGCTGCTCTATACTTCGGTTTTTTTTATGATAGCCTGGCGCACATGGGCCTCGTTATGAACTCTTTCAACCACGTCTTGATGTGCACTTTGTCTTTCCTTAATTTTTCAACAAAAATAATTTTTGTGAGTTATGTGGGCAGTAAAATTTTATTGCAATTTACCTTAATTTTTCCAATTTTGGTCTCGATGATCACAAAAATTTCAGATTCTATTTCTTCTCTGACTTTCCGACAGTAACTTTTTATTCTTACACGTAGACAGATCGATACTCTTCTTCTATATCTTTTCTTCACCGACATGTCACACGAGCTTGAGGAAGCATTACTCTCGGTCGGGTGCGTTCAGTCTGCGTTTTACTTTAAGGCCAGCGTACATGCATCAGCATTTTACATGTAGCATATTGCTATATGCAATAGCTACGCCCATAACACTGTATATTGATTTTCTGGGTCCATATCCTCGGTCAGTGAAAGGGAATGTCAGCATCTTAATAGTTCTTGACCAATTTT
The DNA here is from genome assembly GCA_963924295.1 of Dioctria rufipes. Lineage (NCBI taxonomy): Eukaryota > Metazoa > Arthropoda > Insecta > Diptera > Asilidae > Dioctria > Dioctria rufipes. The sequence continues at coordinate 152,105,017 of OZ002743.1, read as the reverse complement.
CAGAGTTCCCGATTCTCAAACCTATGAGAAAAGCATCTACACTCAATGTGTGCCAATTCATCGAAACGGAAGTGTTCCATGTGTTCAGAGTCCCGGAAACGATCGCCTCTGACAATGGAGTCCAGATTTGCTCGGCTCAGTTTACCAGATTACTGGACAAGTATGGGGTGAAGCACTTGCGAACGGTAGTTTACTCGCCGCAAGCAAACGCCTCAGAGCGAGTAAACAGGTCTCTATTGTCAGGGATAAGAGCATATATTCGGAAGGAACACACAAAATGGGATGAGAAGCTGAGCCAGGTAGTTAGTTCCCTCAGGAGCTCTTTCCACCAAGCAACTGGTTTCTCTCCTTATCGAACAATTTTCGGTCAGCAAATGATTGAACATGGCAGCACATATTCCATCTTGAGGAGCCTTGGGACTCTTCATGAGCCTCTGAGAGTGGATGCGGAAGACAAAATGAGATTGATCCGTGCGAGAGTGCAGGAGATTTAAACACAATGCGTTCGAACAGGGTTCGAGAGATTATAATCTCAGGGCGAAGCCTGTTAACTTCAAAGTGGGTCAAGAGGTAATCAGACGGAATTTTGCCCAAAGCAACTTCCAACAGCAGACTAGTGCTAAATTGGGACGGACGAAAATTTGTTAAGTGTCGGGTTAAAGCCAAGAAAGGAAACTCCTTATAAGAGCTTGAAGATCTGCAGGGGAAACCCCTTTGGAGTCTATTACGCCGAATACATCAGACAGTGATATCCATTCTAGAAGCGTCATCAATCCACTGTCACGTTTAGTCCTGGTAGCCCTAAGAAGGCATCCAGCCAGCTTCACTGGTAAACTATAGGATATCGCGAAGCCCTCCTATTGCCCCGTCAATGGAGGGTGATATACCTGTTGGAATCCAATTCTGCATACGGCTGTTAGTAAGTTAGGAAATGAAATCGACAACGTCACCACTTCGACGACGCTGGGGACACAGCCTTGAACAATCGCCGGTCGGAGATCGGAGCGAGATGTTGTGCCGGGAAAGCTTAGTGATCAGTTCTTTAGGTTACTGATCGCAAGGCTTCCTCAGCATCTCGGTGAGGGAGGGCAGAGAGACAGCGACCGGCTGGATTTTTGGGTTACCAGCTTGTCGATGTGACTTTGGCTTCCCACACAGAGAAGGACGTCGAGGTCCGATCAAAGACTGACGAGACTTCAGGGATGTGTCCTCGATGCGTCATCAGTCAAGTGGAGCAACCGTCGTAATGGAGCACGAGTAATGAGGAATACGCATTATGTCGTGGGTCGAGACACAATTGAGCGCCCGCAGCGATGAGGTCTATGTTTAATACCGGCTAGCTCAGTCGACCATTTTTCAGCGTTGTCTGAACCAGGGGTTGCCCAGACCACTCTGCCCTGTTATGGTCGTAGCGTACTGCATATAGCAATATGCTACACGAGATACTGCAGCGTGTACGCCGGCTGCTTTCAAACGGAATATTTGAATGCACCCAGATCGAGAGAAGTGCGTTTCCTCGAGCCCGGTGTGACATTCGGAAAAGGAAAGATAAAGAAGAAGAAGGATAAGAGGTCTGTCTGGAAAAACGTTCACTCTGTGAGGAAGTCAAAAGTTTGATTAGTTTTTGGTGCCTTTAAATTAATTTTGGGAAAAAAAATATTATTATAATCAGCAAATTACAGTGTTTTTACAGGAGCAATCCTACAGTATAAAGTGCTGAAAAAGTCATCCGCGACGAGAGCTTGCGACTTCTTTTGGGTTAGAAGAAACTACTTTGCTGCGAGCTGTGGCGCCTTTTTGGGCACATGATAAGTTGCTAGTACAATCCCACATCGGCAACTACAATTGTATCCAAAGAAAAGGGGAAAATCTGATTATCCATAGATACCTACTAACACAACTCACATTTTCTCTACGATCGGGAGATTTTCGTCAAGAATCAGATTCAGAGTCAGATTGAGCAGGAATCATCTGAGTGCAAAATAACAATTCTTGTTGTGAACTTAGTTTAATGCAAATGTTGCAAACGTACACCGCCTCTATGCTGTGAAAAAAATACTTGCGGGAAATAAAAAAAAATTTTTTTACCACATGAACGAGTATATAAAATATGAGCCTTATAAAAGCCGCAACAATCAGAAATGAGATCCTGTTCTTGGGACAGTCTAATGTCTGCCGCGAATGATTTACTAGAATCATAAAAAGGAATCATCAAAATACAATTTAGAATTTTCTAATCGAAATCAAAGGAGATTGACGTTTAAATTAACTAGTGAAAAACACATTAATCACACATCACAGATATATATTGCGGTTAAAACTAAAAACCATAAAACAGGGGAATGGAATTATAATTCGACAAATAACAAGTCAACCCCATCACAGAACGTCCAGTGGTCATAGACATCTATACCCTAATTTTCAGACACATAATTATCAGGAAAATTTCACACTTCCTGATAAGTTTTGGTTAGAGCACATCTTGTCGAAACGAAAGACACTCCAGAAACGCTTTTATTAGGGTCTAAAGGGGATTAAGTATCATAGGGAATGTGGTCAAAAGTTATATAAGAAAATGTACCTGTGGCGGTATTTATATGTGAGAACTAAGAAAGCTTATCAACAAAATCAGGATTTGAAGCTGATATGTCCGATGTCGATATGTGTCGTGTATGCCGAAACATCTGACATGATCCAAGAATTGAGGCTGTTTTAATTTAACTCTACTGAAAGATTATCTCTCGCAATTAGTTTTTCTTCGAGCAGTTCAGCCTGGTAGAAGCTAAAGTTCCTATAGTAAGATTTAAAGATTCGATACGCATGTTAGAGGTAGATTTAAATTTTAACAACTGTGTGGGCCGCCCTGCAGTCCACGCAGTCCAGCCGGCCTGCAGTCAACGCAGTCCAGTCCATCTAGTGATCTGTCAGCTCATGCTGGCAGTCTGGACTTTACGTCCAAGCCAATCACTCATAATAGTTACATAACAAAAATGGCGCGCAACGTGGGGCCACCTCAGTTAGACTTCGGTGGTCTAACAGTAAATTTTACTGGGGACTGGGCCTTAGAGTGAGATGGTCATTTGGCACTTTGCTAATTGACTGACCTCAAGTCTCATATCCAGTGGAAGCTATATGCAGACCTGGGTCTAACTGGTTTGTTGTTAGTAAATTTTTTGTAGAATTTTTAAAGTTTTGCTATTTTGAGATTTGATGAAAGTAAAGTAAAGATTTTTGAAAGTTTTGAGATTTTGATTTTTGGAAGTTGATTTAGTAAAGTAACGTAACGTTTTGAAGTTTTTGAAAGTTTTTGAATTTTTTGAATTTTGTTTGAATGATCTTTCCCGCTGGCATTCTGCCATGGAAATGGTAGGTGGCCTCACACAAATTTTTTGAATGAGCTCTCACGGAGACATGTCTCTGTTGGCCAACTGGCTGGACAGAGTCGTGAATCTGTGAGACGGCTTTTTGGCTTTCAGCTAACTAGTTGACCAGATTCATGACTCTGCCCAGTTGGAAGGTTAGCTGGACAGGACAATCAGGTGAAGAGGAAGGAAAGAGTTGTTGGAGAATGGAAGTAATGCTGGAGACCTTCAGTAATCAGGAGTTGGCATACTGCTAACTGCCTGACTGAAGAATCTCTAGTATCATTTTCAGTCTCTAGCTTCTCCAACCCGACTCTTCCCAGATTTCTGTGAGAACTCAAACATTTTTTCATGCACACATTCACGTTGCTTGCTTGCATCAATATTTCTGACCTGAAAGAGGGAGCGACCTGGTGATTTTTATGTGAAGAGTTAGCTCTGGGAGAGTGAGGGAGAAATCATATGACCTTCTCTCAGTTAAATTTTTTGGAGCGTTTGAATCACTATCAGTAAGATTTTTCTACCTTTTTGGTACATTTCCGGTGAACGATTGGGGACATTGTTTTTAGAAATTGTAGTAGCCTTCTCAGCTTTTAGATCTTCCTTAAATCGATATTTCTATTAACTCGATCTTGGAAGACGTAGCTGTCTTCTTCGAACATTCGATTTTTTTTCTTTTTTGAACTTCTAGGCATTTCTTCCAAATCCTTGGAATAGTTTTGAAATCTTGATTATACGATTGAAAGATTGCATCATGGTGGGGACCGTGAGAACACCCCCTTCAACGACAGACAGTGTGAATAGGTTTCCTGAACCGTGCTCTATCTATCAAGATAGAGACTGGTCAGGACAGAGGAAGCCAGTGAAGACGGTCTGTGGACATGTGTTTCACAAAGTATATCTGAAAACGTGGATTGGACAGAATTCAAACTGCCCGAACTGCAGATTCCATCTCACTCAGTACGATTTTACTGAGTATACAGGCGCTGTACGGAAGATGACGAAGCCCGGAAAGTCTGTCAGTCACGATCCATTGCCTCCCATGTCGACATTAGATGTACCACCTTCGACGATTCCACCAACTAGTCGAAGATCCCTATCACCTGCAATGCCAGATCTACATTCCATGACCTTCATAAATCCCAACTCGCGACGAAATAGCCCACTGCCTTCTGGCAGTGGACAAAACTCAGCAGCGACTGAAGCCCTGCTGGCAGGTCTGCGCATACAGCTGCAGGACTTAGTTCGAGAAGGCCTCGAGCAGAGCTTGAATGCATTACGGACTGACTTGACAAGTAGCGTTAGGCAGAAAATAGCAGCTGCAATGCCACAAATCGATTTTTCACGGCCACCTCCTTCTATGGGTGAACCGAGACCACCGCCAGAGTTTCTCGACGGTCGTAGGCAGTCATTTAACAGACCGGCATCACCTCTTGGTCAGCCTAGACCAAATTTTATACTACCTCCACCAGTTCCACCTATTCGTATCCCTGCAGGCGTAGGACAACGACGTTCTGGCAGCCCCTTCCGCAGATGGAATCTATCTTATAGTGGCGACAGCTCACGGCTCACTGTTGAAGAGTTTGTGTTTAGGCTGGAAGCTTTGACTTATTCGGCCTTAGAAGGAGATTTTGATCTTCTAGTAAGGCACATGATAACCTAGCTTTCTGGACCAGCGATGAACTGGTACTGGTCTCTCCTGAGGCAGAATTCCACGCCTTCATGGGAGTATGTAAAGACAGCTCTATTAGCTGAATGGGGAGTACCAAAAGATGACCTTAAGGTCAAGGTCCAGCTGATGTTGTGAAAATAGAAAGCAGGGGAGTCATTTGCTACGTACCATCAACACCTGGTACAGTTGCGCGATCAACTGCAAAGTCCCTTGGCGGACGGAGAATTCTTAGAGATCGTAAAGTCAAATCTGCTTCCAGACATTCAGGAGAAACTTTGCCTCCATCCCACTAACACCATACACCAACTTCGGAGTCGGAGTCTCGCGACTCAAATACAGGCGACGCAGCAGCGAATCGCGAATGCGTGCAGCTGGAATACATATCGCAGCCAAAGAGTCAGAGAGGTGGATGAATATCGTCCGACGGGGGTCGAACTGAATACGTCACCTGAACGCAGTGAGGAAGGCCTGCTATCTGCTATTACAACCCTTCAGAATGTAATCTGCTGGAACTGTGACCAGTCCGGTCACTTCTATCAAGATTGCCGGTAGGAGAGACAAGTTGTGTTCTGCTATGGATGCGGACGCAAAAACATTTTCAAGCCCGATTGCAGCTATTGTCGACAGAAAAACCTGAGACGGGTCGGGAATACCACCACTACTGACCAACGTCAACGTCGCGAGCAGCAACTGCAACGAATCCTCCAGTTCAAGCCTTGAACAAGGGGGAAGGTCCGCTCCATTAGCAGACCTTGACGAATCCGTGAATTGTCCACTGATATCATTCAGTGATTCTGATGATGTCAGCAAAACACCTGATAGCACAAACATTTCCCTGATAGAGACGGAGAACCCAATAGACTTCTCAGCAGATCTTTAAGCTCCCATTTTCACTTCTGGGGAGCCCATAACTTTATTAGACACTTCTTTAGAAGAGTCTTTAATTTTCGATGTCCAGATAAAACCGACAGCACTTTTAGCTGACAAGGTTACTGAGCAGGAGATTTGGCCTCCTGCCATTTCTGTTTTAAAACGGCCACCAAGCTCTGTTATAACGAGTGGGCGTGAGCCTCTTTTACATCCGCTGACGCCGTATCATACGCGTCTGCAGAAATACAACGCAGTAAGAGACCGAATCTTCTCCTCAGTAGCGGAGTTAGCTGAAATCATGCTTCGTGACCTGGATATTAGACCGAAAAAGAAACGATCAATCGTTCGTTGGCGGGAATACTGTCGACGGATGCGACTGGAAAGAAAAAAACTGGCACAGATTTCCGTGTCGATGCCAGACGACATTCGACCGTATGCCGAAGTTAAGCTGCTCGGGCGAACTGAGACTTGATTGCTTGATAGTGGTGCCACTGTCAGTATTCTAGGCCAGGGAGCTCTAGAGAAGCTTGCAGAAACAGAGGTTGAATGGAAGAGGTATCGGACACAGGTTCAAGTAGCGAATGGTGCCATGACGACTGTGCATGGTCATGTGGACTTGGACATCACTTTCCGTGGTAAGACCCAAAACTTGCGTTTTTACGTGGTTCCTGGGCTCACACAGGCACTATATCTAGGAATAGACTTCTGTCGTCTATTTGGGTTGGCTCCAGATGTCCTAAGTATAGTTGGAGAAGTTACACCAAGTTTACTAGCTACTCCTGACACCGATCGCCACGTTCTGTCCAGTCTAGAACAATAGCGTCTAGAAGCTACGAAACAGCTTTTCCCTTCTTTCGCCTCTTTGGGCCTGGGAAAAACATCTTTGATCGCTCACAAGATTGAAACGGATGACGCAGTTCCGATAAAACAACGCTTTTATCCGATATCGCCGGCAGTAAAAAGTTTGATGGATGCCGAATTAGAGCGAATGCTATCACTGGGGGTGATAAAGGAGAGCCGGAGTACTTGGAGCTGAGGAAGCCTGGAAAGGTTCGGCTTTGTATTGACGCCAGGAAGATCAAATCTGTTACGAAGAAGGATACCTATCCGCTACCGCAGATAGACGCACTTCTGAGTCGACTTCCTCCGGCAAACTACATTATGAGCCTGGACCTGAAAGACGCCTTTTGGCAGATTACACTAGACACTGATTCCAGAGAGAAGATCGCTTTTACTGTACCTGGTCATCCTCTCTCTCAGTACACGGTGATGCCATTCGGCCTATACAACGCTCCACAAACGATGTGCCGCCGCATGGATAAAGTCAAATGTTCTCGTCTACTTGGACGATTTATTAATTCTGTCTTCAGACTTCGACACTCATTTCACATTGCTATCCCGTGTAGCGGATTGTTTGAGGAAGGCTGGTCTCACTATCGACGTCGATAAGAGTAAGGGAAAGGAGGAATTAGGACTAACCCAGACAAGATCTCAGCTATAGTTGACTATCCGTCACCTAAAACTGTTCGGTAAGCCCGACGCCTACTAGGTATGGCGGGATGGTATAGACGGTTCATCCCGAACTATCCCGAATCCCAGTCAGTTCAAATGGACACCTGAAGCCCAGACGTCTCTTGATCTACTAAAGCAAAAACTTACTTCTGCTCCGTTGCTGGTGAGCCCAGACTTCACCAAGCCGTTCGTTATCTAGTGCGATGCGAGCCAACAAGGTATTGGTGGGGTGCTGATTCAACTAGATGACGATGTCCACGAGAAGCCAATAGCCTACGTCTCGAAAAAGTTGAACTCAGCACAAAGAAATTATATCGTCACAGAGCAGGAATGCCTAGCTGCAATCTTAAGTGTACAGAAGTTCCGGCCCTTCATAGAACTTATGCCGTTTAAGATAGTGATGGATCATGCGAGTTTGAAATGGCTGATGTCTCAAAAGGACCTCAGCGGTAGACTTGCTCGGTGGAGTTTGAAGCTTCAGGGCTTTGACTTCACTATTGAGCACCGAAAAGGAAGCCTTAACGTTGACCCTGATGCGCTGTCATGTATCCATTGTGACAGCCTGTCCACAAACGAAGATCCTGGCCCGGAAGTTGACCATAGTTCGCCATATTTCAACTCGTTGGAATATGAGGAACTGAGGCATACGATTAAAACGACTTCTGGCAAACTACCAGATTCGTTGCGTCAGGAATGGCTTCGTTTACATTCGGACTGTTTCGAGAACAGGCCATCCGATTCAGGAGAAAGAAGCTTGGAAGCTTTGGATTCCCCAAGGGCTTGTCTCCGACGTCATTTCGAGGACTCATGATCCGCCGCTAGCTTCTCACGGAGGTATAGGGAAAACACTGGAACGTCTGAGAAGACACTTGTACTGCCCACGAATGACAGTTGATGTCAGAAACTGCGTAGGCGCCTGTGACGTGTGTAAAGAGATCAAAGCCCTCAATACCATTCTTAGACCACCTACGGGAGTCCAGTCTGTAACAGAACGACCATGGCAAAAGCTTTATTTTGATTTTCTTGGTGCATATCCTCGGTCAGTGAAAGGGAATGTCTGCATCTTAATAGTTCTTGAACACTTTTCAGAGTTCCCGATTCTCAAACCTATGAGAAAAGCATCTACACTCAGTGTGTGCCAATTTATTGAAACGGAAGTGTTCCATGTGTTCAGAGTCCCAGAAACCATCGTCTCTGACAATGGAGTACAGTTTTGCTCGGCTCAGTTTACCAGATTACTGGACAAGTATGGGGTGAAGCACTTGCGAACAGCAGTTTACTCGCCGCAAGGAAACGCCTCAGAGCGAGTAAACAGGTCTCTATTGTCAGGGATTAGAGCATATATTCGGAAGGAATACACAAAATGGGATGAGAAACTGAACCAGGTAGTTAGTTCCCTCAGGAGCTCTTTCCACCAAGCAACTGGTTTCTCTCCTTATCGAACACTTTTCGGTCAGCAAATGATTGAACATGGCAGCTCCTATTCCATCTTGAGGAGTCTTGGGACTCATCATGAGCCTCTGAGAGTAGATGCGGAAGACAAAATGAGATTGATCCGTGCGAGAGTGCAGGAGAACTTACACAATGCGTTCGAACAGGGTTCAAGAGCCTATAATCTCAGGGCGAAGCCTGTTAATTTCAAAGTGGGTCAAGAGGTATTCAGACGGAGTTTTGCGCAAAGCAACTTCCAACATCAGATTAGTGCTAAACTGGGACGAAAATTTGTTAGGTGTCGGGTTAAAGCCAAGAAAGGAAACTGCTTATAAGAGCTTGAAGATCTGCAGGGGAAACCCTTAGGAGTCTATCACGCCAAAGACATCAGGCAGTGATATCCATTCTAGAAGCGTCATCTATCCACTGTCACGTTTATTCCTGGTAGCCCTAAGAAGGCATCCAGCCAGCTTCACTGGCAAACTATAGGATATCGCGGAGCCCTCCTATTGCCCGGTCAATGGTGGGTGATATACCTGTTGGAATCCAATTCTGCATACGGCTGTTAGCAAGTTAGGAAATGAAATCGACAACGTCACCACTTCGACGACGCCTTGGGGACACAGCCTTGAACAATCGCCGGTCGGAGATCGGAGCGAGATGTTGTGTCGGGAAAGCTTAGCGATCAGTTCTTTAGGTTACTGATCGCAAGGCTTCCTCAGCATCTCGGTGAGGGAGGGCAGGGAGACATTGACCGGCTGGATTTTTGGGTTACCAGCTTGTCGATGTGACTTTTGCTTCCCACGCAGAGAAGGACGTCGAGGTCTGATCAAAGACTGATGAGACTTCAGGGATGTGTCCTCGATGCGTCATCAGTCAAGTGGAGCAACCGTCGTGATGGAGCACGAGTAATGGGGAATACGTATTCGGTCGTGGGTCGAGACACACATTGAGCGCCCGCAGCGATGAGGCCTATGTTTAAGACCGGCTAGCTCAGCCCTGTTATGGTCGTAGCATATTGCATATAGCAATATGCTACACGAGATACTACAGCGTGTACGCCGGCTGCTGTCAAACGGAATATTTGAACGCACCCATATCGAGAGAAGTGCGTTTCCTCGAGCTCGGTGTGACATTCGGAAGAGGAAAGATAAAGAAGAAGAAGGATCAGAGGTCTGTCTGGAAAAACGTTCACTATGTGAGGAAGTCAAAAGTGTGATTAGTTTTTGTTGCCTTTAAATTAATTTTGGGAAAAAAAATATTATTATAATCAGCAAATTACAGTGTTTTTACAGGAGCAATCCTACAGTATAAAGTGCTGAAAAAGTCATCCGCGACGAGAGCTTGCGATTTCTTTTGGGTTAGAAGAAACTACTTTGCTGCGAGCTGTGGCGCCTTTTTGGGCACATGATAAGTTGCTAGTACAATCCCACATGGGCAACTACAATTGTATCCAAAGAAAAGGGGAAAATCTGACTATCCATAGATACCTACTAACACAACTCACATTTTCTCTACGATCGGGAGATTTTCGTCAAGACCTGGAAGATTGAGCAGGAATCATCTGAGTGCAAAATAACAATTCTTGTTGTGAACTTGAGTTTACTGCAAATGTTGCAAACGTACGCCGCCTCTATGCTGTGAAAAAAATACTTGCGGGAAATAAAAAATTTTTTTTTTTTACCACTAGAACGAGTATATAAAATATGAGCCTTATAAAAGCCGCAACAATCAGAAATGAGATCCTGTTCTTGGGACAGTCTAATGTCTGCCGCGAATGATTTACTAGAATCATAAAAAGGAATCATCAAAATACAATTTAGAATTTTCTAATCGAAATCAAAGGAGATTGACGTTTAAATTAACTAGTGAAAAACACATTAATCACACATCACAGATATATATTGCGGTTGAAACTAAAAACCATAAAAAAAAGGGGAATGGAATTATAATTCGACAAATAACAAGTCAACCCCATCACAGAACGTCCAGTGGTCATAGACAACTATACCCTAATTTGCGGACACATAAATTTCAGGAAAATTTCACACCTCCTGACAAGTTTTGGTTAGAGCACATCCTGTCGAAACGAAAGACACTCCAGAAACGCTTTTATCAGGGTCTAAAGGGGATTAAGTATCATAGGGAATGTGGTCAAAAGTTATATAAGAAAATGTACCTGTGGCGGTATTTATATGTGAGAACTAAGAAAGCTTATCAACAAAATCAGGATTTGAAGCTGATATGTCCGATGTCGATATGTGTCGTGTATGCCGAAACATCTGACATGATCCAAGAATTGAGGCTGTTTTAATTTAACTCTACTGAAAGATTATCTCTCGCAATTATTTTTTTTCGAGCAGTTCAGCCTGGTAGAAGCTAAAGTTCCTATAGTAAGATTTAAAGATTCGATACGCATGTTAGAGGTAGATTTAAATTTTAACAACTGTGTGGGCCTACGAAATACGCATTTACGTCATTGTTAATTTTAAACTTTTAAATTAGAATCCAGTGGTATATTGGAACGTCCTGGAGGCGCCTCTACGATGGATCCTCACCAATAAAAAAATGTATGTTGTTGCCTTTAAATTTATATTTCTTACTTGAAAATATCTTTTTATACCTTCATTTAAAAATTGAGTATTTAAATTTCTTACTTGAAAATATCTTTTTATACATTCATTTAAACTTATATGCAATGAATACTGAGTTGAGCATTATATTTGTGACTATATAACCTTAAAGAGTAATTATGTTAAGGGTAGGATTCAGGAAACGACTGAACTGAGTTTTTTTGTTGGAGAAAGGTTTTCTTTAGCTCGAGGTTAGAACAATTGAGCTGTTGTTAAATAACTAAGAAATTGTGGGATATAAAAATCCTCGTTATACTCTAGTGATCTCAACCAATAGAAGCGAAGAGATACTTAACTGAGAATATGTACATAATATATTTATAATTAGCTTTAGTAACATAATCCAGACGATTATGTCTTAAGTTAACCAATATTAAATTCATTGAATGAAACATTTGCAGACAGTAAGCATGCATAGTAGTAAAGAGTAATTTTTCCTGATGTTAAATGTCAGGAACTCGTACAAGTTGAAATTGATAGTCTAAAGAAATCTTAGTATTTCTAGGTATAGTAATTATATTAGCTCGAAGTCCTTTATTTACATGAAATTACTAATAGTACAAATTCATAGTCATTAAACTGGAACCGAGGCGAGCTAGCGTGCCGCCCTGCAGTCAACGCTGTCCGTCGAGTGATCTGTCAGTTCATGCTGGCAGTCTGGACTTTACGTCCAAGCCAATCGCTCATCATAATTACATAACATGGAAGTTTCCGCTGATCATTTTAATGTGCGGAGCATTAAAATGCTGGTAAAACTTTGACATTTCTTCGATTATTCACAAAGCGAGTTTATTTAGTTTTTCCCGTGGATTTCCTTGACGACGATACACACTTAGACCTGCTGCAACAACAAATTCGTCGTCGATATACATAATGATTTATATCCTTTATAAATAATAATCACTTAACATTTTTAAAAATATTTCCGATTAATTGTGATTTTAACAGCTGTCATTTCGTTTTCTCCACATAACACGTATATCAACTTTTTACCAGCGTTAAAATGCAATTTTTTGGAGACTCAGAGAAAATGTATATTAAAAACAAGAAGAAGAATTTAGCAATTTTTTTAAGGAAATACAACCCGCGGTAATAACATTGAATAAATAACTAATAAGGAAACGGCATATCGGGTGAAAACCTAAGCCACTCGGTGAAATGTATTAGTGCGCTCTGCTTGTATTCGTTTCGTCATGGCAGTAGTGAAACCGTGAAATTTTAAAGAGGGACATTTTTTATAATCCAAATTGCTATGTAAAATAAACAAATTTTTGGCGCCCCCTTATCTTCAGATAATATTCCTTGGCGTTGCCTATGATAATTTAAGTGACTTGTTAAGCAGAATTATCAAATAAGTGACCAGCCCTCTTGTCATTTCTCCCCCCGCTCCTTGGGTTTGACTGTCATTGAATTGCCTACTCACGTACACTGTATTCGCACGAAACCCCGCTTCCTTATTAGTTATTTATTCAATGGGTAATAATAATAATAGTTAAAATTATTTGGAAATATTAAAAATATAAAAATAATATGCATAATGTATATACATTAAGAAAAAAAATTAACAATGATATTGAAAATACGGCTACGAGAAGAAATCCAATTCATCGCCTTATTTACAGCAAAGACGTACAAAACTAAGTTAACTACAAAAATCCGATAAATAAATTTATCTGACAATAAATATTTTTAGCGCTCTAAAGAACGGCCCGGGCGGATAAATTCAAGCTAAATTTTTTGGAAACTTACTGGTGGTACCATCTCTAATCAAAACCCAAAGGTAAATTTAGGCGTTGACCTTAGTACCGCTCTCGCTATAATTCAGGATAAATTTTCGCCAATATCTTATAGCTTGCTAAATTTTCATACAAAATTTAGTTTAGCGCGGATCTTAGTACTAGGCTTAAGTCTATATGAGGCGTGGAGGCTGAACTACAATAGATATATAAGTAAGTACATTTATCTACGTAAAGCGAAGGCACACTTTAACAGGCGTACACAAAAAAACTTTCGATGAAAACACCGTGTAAATTTTCCCCACATTTACCCGGGGTTTTGTGCACTCATCGAGCAAGTTTTTAAAACACCGGGTAAATCTAATGTAATGACATTTCTCCTGAGTATAATTAATTGTAAAAACGTATTTATAAAATGGGTGAAGACAAACAAAGTGTGCTCTAGCTATTTATTTATTTCTTCTCTTCTCATTTTTGATTATTTTTGCTTAAGAATATAAAACGTAAAACTCGAAAAGTCAATAATTTGTTCTTTTATTCTCACTTTGGAAATATTTATAAAAATGCAACCTATCGTTAACAAACTGTTACAACCGAACGAATCTCTGTTTTACTTAATCTAATCTAATCTAATCTAATCTAATCTAATCTTGCAGCTGCTTATAGCTTGGCCGCGCTCGTTTCCGTCATGTCCTCGTGACAGATTCCCCATTGGTAGGTGCTGTGAGAATAAAATAATATCAATACGTTAATTTGTTTTATTCTGAATCTGATATATCCGACACGTTGTCGTCTGTATCAGTTAGGTGTTGGAATAGTTTTAACTTATCGTCAGGACATACTCCGACATATTTTTTTCACGAACGTGTCGCGCCAGATAAATCTTCTACAATATAGCGATCGTGATCTAATACTTTTGTAATTTGATACGGTCCACTATACTTTGGCAGCAGCTTTCTGCTATTACCATCATTTGACTCCTTTGGTCGCTTGACTACTACATACTGACCTTCAGTATATATTCTGCTTTTGGCACGTCTGCCATCGTAATACTTTTTTTGAGTTTCTTGACTCCTTACAATATTTAGAGAGGCTTTTTCTCTTTCTACGTGAACATTATTTGTAGCACTTTCCACCACTTCGTTCGATATAAATGAGTCAATAGAACTGCGAGGCGTATAACCAAATAACAATTCATGTGGACTTTTTCCAGTTGACTTATTAATAGTAGCATTCAGACCCCACTGAATGGATGATATAGTTTCGTCCCATTTTCTCTCATCCTCGTTGGATGAGGCAATAGATGCTAGAATGGTACGATTGTACCTTTCCACTTGTCCATTTGCTTTTTGCGTTGCGGTAGCGTTAAGTACTCTCTTTATTCCCAACTTATTACAATAGTCTGTGAACTTACCAGAAGTAAAACAACTACCTCTGTCACAAACTATTCGGCGAGGAACTCCAAATACATTGATCATTGCATCAAACGCCTTAATCACGGGTTCCACTTTTGAGTTTGGTACTGCTTTTAGGAAATCATACTTCGTAAAACCATCAATAATCGTAATCAAATGGGTATTGAGTCGTGAACTTTTCACAAATGGCCCCAGGTGATCAACGTGGAGAGTGTCAAATGGAATTGATGTCTTTTCAATGGGATGTAATTCTCCTGATTGCTTACCTGCTGGAAATTTATTATATAAGCATCCCAAACAACAAGAAATATATTTCTTTATATATTTTCTCATTGCGGCAAACCAGTATTTTTTTTATATATAGTTTAATGTCCTTTCTAGTGAAAAATGACCAACGTTGTCGTGATGGCACATTACTACTTCTTTGCGAAAACTTTTAGGTACTACCCAGCGTTTTCCTTCTTTTGTTATCCTGTATAGTCGGTTGTTCTTCAGGCAGTATTCTTTATGAATGACTTTATCTTCCTTCGTTATAGGTTGTTTGCTAAGCACATTAATAAGGTATTTACATCGATCATCTTTTTGTTGTGCCGTCAGAACCCAGTCATATGTTGTAATGTCAACTATTAACACATGCTCATTTAGTGATGTCTCTATGGGATTTCGGCTGAGCGCATCAACATGAGCCATTCTAGTGCCAGGATGGTACTCTATTGAAAAGTCGAATTCTTGGGTAGAAAGCCACCCGCGACCTATTGTTGGTATTAAGTCCCGTTTGCAGACAGCGCTCCTAACTGCACTACAGTCGGTTATGACTTTGGAACTAATTCCTATGAAATACACCCGGAAGCTCTTTAGCGCGTATACTACAGCAAGTGTCTCTACTGTAGAAAGAGACTGGCTTTAGGGAATCGTCGTGCTGCCTTTGCAATAAAATTCCTCCTATTCCAAATTTGGAGGCATCTGTGTGCAACTCTGTTCTCACTTGGTTATTGGAGCGCAAGGATTGGTATTTTAGTCAATCTACTTTTCAATGTACTGAATGATTTTTCTTGATCATCTGTCCATTCGAACTTGCTCTCCTTCTTCAATAGTTTCGTCAGTGGAGTTGCAATAGATGCAAAGTTGCACACAAATCTTCTAAAATAGCTAGCCAATCCTAAAAACTGACGGATTTGATGAACATCGATTGGTTCAGGGAAATTTTCCACAGCTGCTATTTTTGTCCGACCAGGTTGAATTCCCTGCGAGCTTAATTCATACCCCAAATAATTAACTTTTTCTTTAAAAAAGGAACATTTTTCCACTTTTAAAGTCAATTTTGCTGCACAAAATGACTCCAAAACTTCTCTGAGTTTCTTTAGACTGTCTTCGATTGTCTTTGAAGGTACCAAAATATCATCCATATAAGCTAATACATTAGTGAAACGTGAGGGACCTAGTGCTCTGTTAATTGTTCTTTGAAATATTGCGGGAGCATTGTCTAATCCAAAAGGCATTCTTAAATATTCATAATGCCCATCAGGAGTAATAAAAGCTATCTTTTCTATCGCATAATTACTAACTGGAATTTGATGGTAACCATACGCCAGATCTAAGCTTGTGAAATACCGACATTCTTTTAATTTGTCTAGTTCATCGTCAATACGTGGCATCGGATATTTATCTTTGTCTTAGTATTTAATTTCCGACTCACATACGGTATTCGCCGTTCTTCTTTTTCACCAGCAATATTGGACTACTGTAGGGTGAGATTGAGTCTCTTATTATTTCATTCTCTTTTAATTCATTTACTATGTTCCTTACAACTTCTCTTTCTGTCAAAGCTAAACGGTAAGGCCGGTAGGTAATTGGTTTATCGTCCGTTAGAGTAATGCGAATTAATAGAAGGCACAAATCTTTAATTACATTAACTTCCACTGTCAATCTTTTCACTTTTACCACTTTTTAAAATTGAAAACGTTAAATATCAAGATAATAACTCTTACGGAATGTGATATATATTTGGCTAAAAGTATCAATTTTTCGTAAACCTCAGCCTCGTTCAATTTCGTAAAGTTATTACTTCTATTGTAGTTCAGCCTTGATGTAGTGGCGATGGATGTGTGATCTCCTTCTCCTTCCCTGTGGATTGAAGTCGTAAGTGAGACCGTTTTAATGTACGTCTGTTTTAGTAAAAGAACGAAATTTTATTTTAACATTGTTGTTGGTTAGAGCGTGCGTGTTTTTCACTACTAAAGTAACTGTCTACACCCACAGCGTGTGTCACAAACCTACCCCCCGATGAGCTAGCAAGTGCGATACCAGCTAGGCACGCTAAATTTTGGCACACTTGCAAGTTAATTTTGTTTCCTTGATTATAATTAACTAGCATTTGTGGTGCCATAGTTATTTGGCGATAATTCTACTTGTGGCAGCACCGTCGTAAAAACATGAATTAACCATCTTTGACGTTTTAGCTGATGTTCGCACTTCTAGATTCTATCGTTTTCACCTTGGACCGATCATAGCGTCTAAAACATTGTAGCTCTTAAAGCCTTTTTGTTAAATTAATATTAATAAATATTTATAGTGGTGCTATTTAAATACTCTTTGTTTTATTGTTTATATCAATAAAATAAATACCTACAATGGGTGACCAAAAAAAAAAAAAACACGCAGTAAAATTTGGGCATTGTGCAGTTCATAGAATACGCCGACATTACAATGCATGACGTAAATGTAAACGGCATTGAACAGAATTCGGAAATTCTGTTATGGTCGTAGCATACTGCAGGCAGCAGTATGCTACCGGACGGCTAGCAGCAGCACATAGCGTGGGCCACACGGCGAATGTGTTGTCGACGAGACTCGACCATACGTCTCACGTCTGACGGGGACAAGTGCCCGACAGATAAGACGAGTTGAAAAAGAAGAAGACGAATCGGCAGATTGCAACGAGGTAAGAATTAAAGGAGATACAAATGAGAAAATATCACGTACCTATTTCTAACACATTGACACTGATATTGTTTCTACATAAGCGCCGTAAAATTTTTACACTTGTTTACAATTGTACACTCTGTGCGCAATTTTAATCGCTTTTATTTTCATATACTCAAAAGTATTTACTGAATTTGCAAACATGAACATAAAAAAGTGAATAAAAAGTTCAGTGGTAAAAAGTTTGTGAGTAATATTTGCTTCGTGCCCCTACGGTTATTTCACGGGTTTTCCTGCGTCAATGCGCCAAGCCTAAAATAAACTAAACCTAAGAATGGATTTGACAGCGAAGATCAAAAATGGCGGAATGAAACATACACAAATGCAAGGCAATTTTGGGTGCGCTCATGTACACGGATTGTACATGTGATTGCATCTCCTTTAGTTATTATCTCGTTGGCAGATTGTAAGAGTGTTTTTTAGCCAGGAAGTAGATAGTTAGAAAAATTTAAGTGACAATCAAGAAACAAACAAATAATCGGGAGCGGAATATAAAAAAGGAAGGGATAGCTGAGCATAAAACTGTATAAATCACCTAAATAGCGACAATTTTATAGGAAAAAGGAAGAGAAAGAAGAATTGGCGGAGACGGCAAAATTTGTGAAGATTGTATCTATTCAAATAGCTCGTGTGAGCACATTTTACAAGAAGGGAGGCTAATTCTAATTTTGCGTCATTACACATCAGTGCAGACCATTTTTTGAAGTGCGCTATTATACCTCAGTGCAGGCACTTTTTGAAGACTGTATATATTCAAAATGCTCGTCTGAGCACATTTTACAAGAAGGGAGGCTCGTTCTAATTTTGCCTCATTACACATCAGTGTAGACCGTTTTTTTGAAGTGCGCTATATTACACCTGAGTGCTGCTAGTAACCTAGTTCACCTAAACACTCCTCTACAACGATCAAGGCTAAATTCAACCACTGTTTCACGTGAGAGTGGTCCACACGGATCTGTAGAGTTGGGGCTCCACTCCATTCTTACATACTTCCAAGACATGGTCCACAAATTCGCAATATCATTCGTGTCTACATGGGGAAGTAGCATGTCTCCACAGCATTTCTTTTCATGCTAGTGTTAATTAAAGTCAAATTCATTCTTGTGAGCAACACTCCGCAGTTCAGCAGTCGCAATACTTGTAGTATAAGTTCAGTTTTTGTTAAAAAAATTACAATATTTTTGCTAGAATCCAGTAGCATAGTGGAACCTCTCGGAGGCGCGTCGGCGAGGGATCCTCAATAACAAACGAACAAATAAATTTGAATAATGTCAATAGCCTCTAATATAAAAAAAAAATTTATATGTAGATCTATCAGATATTTGGCATAACAGAGGAACACGAATTGCATTGTTAATATAGATATGATCAAATTTACTTGGATCAAATTTTCGTGCCATAGTACATACACCAATAAGTTCGAGTAATTTCAATTGTCCGTAATGTGTGTAAATTTATCAGATTTTTTTTTGTATGGTCATCTGAACAGAGGAGCACGAATTACGTTGCTGATATATGTATATGACTTAGTTAACTCGAATTAGTTTTGTTTATCACATTACTTAAGTACACGAAGTTGAATGATTTCAGTAGCATGTGATTTATATATGTCTATCAGCTTTCTCTCGTAGTATTTGAACCAATAAATTGAATTAAATTTGCTATTTAATAAATTGTAACGTAATGGAACCGCAGAGCTATTTCTTTTCTTCTTCTACTTTCCTGGAGGTTGACTAGGTTCGCTACTCCGCTCCTATTTACAGATCAACAAGGGACGCTGAACAAAATGACTGCTGCCCTCAGTGTCATAGGGTGGATATGGGGCAATGCAGCTGAAGGAAAAACATCTGCGCCTTCACTAAGGTAAGGGTAAGTGGTATAATGGTCCCTTCAGGACCGAGTATGTGCTTCTTTTTGGCTTGAAGGCACGAATTTTTTTGTATATGGCTGATGGCACAGCGGCAGGTTTTCGGAACCTCCCCACACTCTCCGCCAGTAGCTGAGGCGAGCTAGTGTGCCGCCCTGTACTCAACACTGTCCACCGAGTGATCTGTCAGCTCATGCTGGCAGTCTGGATTTCACGTCCAAGTGCATTGCTCTATCGTACGACCATAACAATTCAAATGTAAACAGAAGTTAATCAGGAGGAAAACTCAACTCTAAATTCTATGCAAAACGCTTCGCTTTCCTCTGATGCACCGGGTGTTATGGTACTATTAAGAGTGATTGACATCGGACGTGCAGTCCAGACTGCCAGCGTGAGCTGACAGATCACTCGGTGGACAGCATTGAGATGCAGAGCGGCACGCTAGCTCGTTTCGGCTATTGGCGGAGAGTGTGGGGAAGTTCCACGAAAAACCTGCCGCTGTCACCAGCCATATAAAAAAAGTTTTCGTGCATAACCAAACAAAGGCCGTCGCACACACCCAGTCCGGAAGGGACCTTTACACTACCTACCAGTACTAAATTACCATAATTAAATTGTGTGTTTTTATTTTTTTTATTACAATATTTTTTTTTCCTATCCGAAGATAGCAAAGATTTAATTGGCGCAATCGGTAGGATTGCAATCAAAAGATCTGCAATCCAGTGATCACGAAATCGATAAATTAAAATTAAATTTCTTTTTGTTTGAATTTCTTACCTTTCTCAATTTGTGCGACCGAGTGGTTAACGCAGTACTTCGACAAAATTTCGGGTGCGAAGAAACGAAACTCATCTCATTTATATCAACATATATGGATACAAAGGAAAACTTGATTAATCTGAAAATCAATCAAAAGTGAAGTGTATCCTTTTAAAAAAAAAAGAAATTTATTAAAGAAAGGAATAAAGTGAAGTGTATTCTTTTTGAAAAATTAAAGAAAGCTATAAAAATTCAGTTTCCATAAAAACCAATTGCTACAAATTAAATTCTGAATTAATTTTCATGAGAAATAGTCGACATATTGTTTTCGACATAAATCGAAGAATGGAAGGACAATAGGAGAACGAATGCCTTAGGAACGCAGTCGAACAGCAAGAAGCTCAAATCGTGGCACTAAGAAATAGAATCGAACAGCTGGCAGCAAACCAACAACCAATTGTACCAGTTCCCCAAGAGAATTTTATACTACCACCAGAACAATTCCTCAATTATGTGACAAAATTAAGGAAATTCAATGAGAAGGACGAATATACCATACAGGAGTTCATTAGTTCAGTGGAGCGAATATTTCAACTCTGTCAAAACATACCAGGATTACAGCACTACGCTATGGGCATTATCATAGATGACAAAATTCAAGGCGAGGCTAAACGATGTATACAACGTTTGGGATCTAACGTACAACAAAGATGAGAAGAGGTAAAACAGGAGTTGAAGCTGCACTTCCGACCCAGAGAAAACTATGCTGAATTGTTAAACCAATGTAGATCGTTACGAGTGAGTACATTTAGAGAACTTTTTGAATATGTTAAGGAAATAAATTGCAAATTAAATGAGTTATATCAATTTGATGAAATGAGACCTGTTACGTATCAGCCTAGTAATAATGACAAGTACCTAGTAGATATAATTAGTATCAAAATTCATGATTTTCTGAGAGGGTATATTCCAGAAAATTCTTCAATTATTGAAGTTTATAATAAATTCGATAAATTAAAGTTATTAGATAGTGAAGATGCGGTTGATTTTAGAAGCCAGAAATATAAGCCCAATGTCAACAAAACTAACAAATACTAAAATTCGATGAATATTCAATTCAGTAAAAGTAATTCAAATTCTAATGGTAATAGTTTCAAAAAAAATATTTCAAATAGTAATACTAATAAATCGCCTGATAATAGGAATAATCACAGAACTAACAATCACAGTGACTACAGAAACAACCACAGAAATAACTACAATTACAATTCAAACCAGTTTCGTAGCCGTAATCAAAATTATAACTGGCCTCAACATAGGCATGACTCTGTACAAGCCAGGAATAATCCTATCCCAGAGCCAATGGAAATAGGTAATCTAAATCAGGACCAGGACCAGGACCGAGACGTAAGTTTTCAATTAGAGCCTCGGAACCCAGAATCCCAATAGTTATTATAACATTAGGTAGTCAACAAATTAGATGTCTTATCGATACTGGGTCAATTTTCAGTGTCATTAAACCAAACGTTCTCAAAGAATTCATTGAAGAAAAGTTAAATGAACCTGTCTACTATTCTACTATCAATGGTACAAATAAAATTACCAATAAGATAGTAACCACAATGCCAAAGGAATTTAAATTTCATGGCACTATATCGTGGAAAATAATTGATTTGAAAGATAGGAAATATGATGCAATTATGGGTCAGAATTTTCTAGTACCTTTCGAAGCTAAGATAAACTTAGAAAATAAATACATTGAAGTGAATAATACAAAAATTTTATTTGAAGAAAACTACTATCCATTCGTTGTAAATGAAATATACATCATTGAGGGAATTACAGATAGCTTATTGGATAAACTAAATTTTGCTCATCTTAATATAGAAGAAAAGAATAAAATAATATATCTACTTAAATGCAACGAAGATCTCTTTTTTAAAGAGGGGGACAAATTAACTTCAATCCACGATGTCAAGCATAAGATTATTACCACCACAGATAATCCAATTTACTCTAAAATATATAGATACCCTCAGGTACATGAAAAGGAGATAGAGCGTCAAATTCACGAGATGCTTGAACAAGGGATTATAAGAGAAAGCAATTCACCTTACAACAGTCCCTTATGGGTTATTCCCAAAAAGACTGACAATTTAGGCCTGAAAAAATGGAGAATTGTCATCGACTACAGGAAACTAAACGAAGTTACTGTGGACGATAAATCCCTCATCCTTAACATGGAAAATTGATTGAATAAACTCGGAAGAGCAGAATACTATAGATTTAGCCAAAGGTTTTCATCAGATTCTAATGAAAGAATCTGATAGGAAGAAAATAGCATCCTCAACGTTATTCGGGCATTATGAGTATTTAAGAATACCATTCTGCTTCAAAAATGCACCATAAACTTTTCAAAGATTTATGAACTCTGTGTTACGTGAATATATCAACAAACTATGTGTCGTATATTTGGACGATATATTAATTTTCTGTACGTCCCTAGAAGAACATTTAACTAGCATAAAGAAAATTTTCGACAAGTTGAGATCTGCTGGCCTACACATTCAGATTGATAAGTGCAATTTTTTCCACAGAGAAACGAAATTCCTTGGTCACATATTAACGCGAAAAGGAATCAAACCAAATCCTGGTAAAATAAAGGTAATTCAAGATATAAAATTACCAACAACCCAGAAACAGATAAAATCATTCTTGGGCATAACTGGATACTATCGAAAATTTGTAAAAGATTATGCGAAAATAGCAGGCCTTAAATACCTTAAAAAGGAATCCAAAATCAATTTAAATTACCCTACATTGCAGCTTTTGAGAAGTTGAAGGAGTTAATTACCAGCCATCCCATACTGAGATATCCCAATTTCGAGAATAGATTTCAGCTTGTTACAGATGCCAATAATTCAGCATTTGGAGCCGTTCTTACACAAGACGGGCACCACATTTGTTATGCATCTAGAACGCTTAACTATCACGAGAAAAATTACTCGACGATTGAAAAAGAATTGCTCGCTATAGTATGGGGAGCCAAATATTTTCCGCGCATACCTATTTGGTAGGGAGTTTGATTTGCAAACAGATCATCAACCAATAAAATGGTTGCAATCAAAATACACTGGTAAGGATATTAACCCTCGCTTACAAAGATGGTTACAAAGTTCAGTTAACACAAGAACTCAAGCCGGCCGATCATCAACAACCTCGAGTCTTTGCTGATTGGGTCCTTGAAATGCATGAAAATGATCCGGAATTCCATCGAAAACTCATCTTGAGTGATGAGGCCCATTTCCACCTCGATGGCTTCGTCAACACGCAAAATTGTCGCACCTGGGGCTCGGAAAACCCAAGAGTTATTGTAGAAAAGCCTCTCTATCCTCAACGTGTGACTGTTTGGTGCGGTTTATGGTCCGGCGGGGGTCATTGGACCTTACTTTTTCGAAAATGAGGCTGGAGCAACAGTTACGGTGAATGGATTGCGTTATCGACAGATGATTGATGATTTTTTATGGCCGGAAATGGATGGTATTGATCTGGACAACGTTTATTTTCAACAAGACGGCGCTACGTGCCATACAAGCAACGAAACCATTGATCTTTTACGGGAAAAGTTTCCGGACCGTGTTATCTCTCGAAGAGGTGATCACAATTGGCCACCGAAATCTTGTGACTTAACACCTTGCGACTTCTTCCTTTGGGGCCACGTGAAAGAGAAGGTCTACGCCAACAGCACAGCGTCGATTCAAGACCTCAAAGATGGAATTCGTGAGGCTATCGAGGACAAAGGGCAGCCACTTAGCGATTTGGTTATGGAAAATTTCATGAAAAGGATATGGTCCTGTAGCGTGGTCGTTGTGGTCATTTGGCTGATGTTATTTTCCGTTATTAACGGCATACCTTCCTCTTTATAATGAAATAGAGATCCGATCATTTATCTAAAAAAATGGCAGTTTTCTTTGAATATCAAAATATCACCTCTTATTGGAAAACCATTTAGAATCTTCGGCAAGGTTCAAGAATAGATTGAATTGAATAGTTAAGAGGATTCTCGAATAGAACACTCCAGACTAATCTGGAGAGTTTCTAGGGTATAAATATAACAGTTGTCACCGCCAAGAAAAGAGTCTTGTCTTAGACGTTGCAGTGTTAACAAGCGAAAGTAATAAACGTGCGAAAGTGTTGTAATTAATTAATTAAAGTTGAGTTGATTAATTGAAAGTTTGTGAATTGTATAAGGTTAGAGTCAAATAAAGAACTTGTATATTAAATATTTAATATTGTGTTTTAAATAACGAACCAAAGGCCAAATGCAACGAAAGTTTTGAAAATCTGAAGCAATAGCTCTGTGAAGCTCCAGTACTTCACTATTCAAAGCTGGGAAAGTAATAAACGTGCGAAAGTGTTGTAATTAATTAATTAAAGTTGAGTTGATTAATTGAAAGTTTGTGAATTGTATAAGGTTAGAGTCAAATAAAGAACTTGTATATTAAATATTTAATATTGTGTGTTAAATAACGAACCAAAGGCCAAATGCAACGAAAGTTTTGAAAATCTGAAGCAATAGCTCTGTGAAGCTCCAGTACTTCACTATCCAAAGCTGGGAAAAACATTTATATTAGACACGGATGCCAGCAATGAAGGTATTGGTGCAGTGCTTTCGCGGGAGGAGAATGGTCAAGAAGTTCCAGTAGCTTACTATAGCAAAGCATTTTCAAAGTCAGAGAAAAATTATTGTGCTACAAGAAAAGAGCTACTTACCTTTGTAAGTTCAACAAAACATTTTCATAAATATCTCTACGGTCAGAAATTCATCCTTCGCACCGACCATGCAGCGCTTAAATGGCTTCTGCAGTTTAAAAACCCTGAGGGACAAGTCGCGAGATGGATAGAGCGACTCCAGGCTTATGATTTTGAAATCCAACACCGAAGAGGTCGTATCCATGGAAATGCAGATGCCCTTTCACGACGTTCACGCAAACTTGAATGCAAACATTGCGCCCGGGAGGCAGAAAAAGAAACAACAGCAACTATACAGTTGGTAAAAGTGGAACCATCTACAGGTTGGGACAACGAGGACTTGCGAACAGCACAACGAGAAGATCTGGACATTTCACCTATTCTCGCTTGGAAAGAAGACATGGAAAGACCAGACTGGAAAGATATTTCGGAACGGAGCGAGAAGCTGAAAAGTTACTGGGCTCAATGGAACTCTCTTCATGTTGAATGTGGTATATTAAAACGCAAATGGGAAGCACCTAACGGCGAATCATTCCGAATGCAGATAGTCGTGCCAGCATCAAACGTCAAAGATGTTCTGGGAGTGAACAAAACAATTTCCAAAATACGGGAAAGGTTTTATTGGCTACATATGCGAGAAGATGTGGAGGAGTGGTGCCGCAGATGCACTGTCTGTGCTGCTTGCAAACGGCCGCAACACAGAAGCAGAGGAGAAATGCATAAGTATAATGTCGGAGCCCCCTTTGAAAGGATAGCTGTAGACATCGCTGGACCTTTTCCAGAAACGGATGGCGACAACCGTTATATATTAGTTGCCATTGACTATTTCAGTAAATGGCCTGAAGCTTAAGCAATCCCTAATTAAGAGGCAACCACAGCTTCGGAACAAATAATAACGAATTGGGTCAGTAGGTTTGGTGTGCCTCACGAGCTTTCCAGGAGACGTGTAAAATGTTGGGAATAAGAAAAACCAGAACAACTCCTCTACACCCACAATCTTATGGTATGGTTGAGCGCTTCAACAGAGCATATAAAGAAATTAGTTGACTATCATCAACGCGATTGGGATCGACATATTCCTCTATTCCTAATGGCTTATAGATCAGCCATTCATAACACTACTGGACAAACCCCAGCAAAGGTCATATTCGGGAGGGAGATGCGTTTACCTAGCGACCTCAAATTTGGTACCCCCAGAGGTGAACAAAAGTTACCAGAAGACTACGTATCGGAGCTCAAACAACAACGAAATTAGCAGCAAATACTGATCGGATGAAGACCCGCTATGACTTACGTGCTAATTCCTCAGGATTTAACGAAGATGATCTTATTTGGCTGTACAACCAGAAACGACATAAGGGACGGTCTCCAAAACTACAACAACACTGGGAGGGACCGTATTCAGTAGTAACTAGAATTAATGACGATACCGGATTCAGGGTGGCACAAGAGGCAAGCGTAAAATTGTTCATTTGGACCGCTTGTGTCAGTACTACGAGCATCAAGACGGTGGACCATCTGTTGTTCGGGACGAACAAATTTAAGAAGGGGCAGTGTTACGTGCAATAGAAAGAGCAAACTGGTGACATC
This sequence comes from Dioctria rufipes, assembly GCA_963924295.1. Taxonomy (NCBI): domain Eukaryota; kingdom Metazoa; phylum Arthropoda; class Insecta; order Diptera; family Asilidae; genus Dioctria; species Dioctria rufipes. The sequence goes on along the minus strand of OZ002743.1, from coordinate 152,078,436 downwards.
TACTGGCAATGGAGAGTAAACAACTTCAGGTTCGGAGAATCGATGATAGAATCTTCGGGAAGGTTCAAGAATAGATTCAATAGAATAGTTAAAAGGATTCTCGAATAGAACACTCCAGACTAATCTGGAGAGTTTCTAGGGTGTAAATATAACAGTTGTCACCGCCAAGAAAAGAGTCTTGTCTTAGACGTTGCAGTGTTAACAAGCGAAAGTAATAAACGTGCGAAAGTGTTGTAATTAATTAATTAAAGTTGAGTTGATTAATTGAAAGTTTGTGAATTGTATAAGATTAGAGTGAAATAAAGAACTTGTATATTAAATATTTAATATTGTGTTTTAAATAACGAACCAAAGCCACGCTCGCAACAATATATACAAAAGGGAAAAATAGGTAAATATTTGAAACTGAATGACAGAGAATACAATAAACTGCAGATAAGATTAATACAGTTATATCCAAATCGGGGTATCGTAAAATTTTTTAAGTGTAGATACCTTGCAAGGGACATAGAAAAGGATGAAGAATTAAAGAAATAGTTAGCTATATACCATAAAGGGGAATCAGGACATTGTGGTATAGTCGCAACATACGAAGGGCTCAAGATGAGAATTTATCATCCCAAATTAAAATTTGTGATCCACACAATGTTAAATAATTGTGATATCTGCACGGGAGCAAAGTACGGCAGAAAGCCTATAAAGAGAAAGTTTGAAATTACGGAAATTCCTAAAACGATAAACGAAATAGTACATGTAGAAATCTATGCAAATAGTAAACACAATTTCAACAATCTAATAGATAGATTCTCAAAACACTCTGTCAGTTTACATTTAGAGGATAGAACCCACGTTATATAATTGAGCAAATTAGACAGATTATAGCAATTAGGGTAAAATGAAAAAAATAGTGAAAAGGAAGGTATAACATACAATGCAACTAACCACATAGCCATACGGGTAACGCAGATGTAAAACGATTAAATGGCACATTAACTGAAAAAATTAGAGCCTTAAATTTGGAAGAAAAGTTGCCCATTAGAGTACAAATCCTGAAAGCAGTCGAATTATACAATAATTCTTACCACACCACAATTAAAACAAAACACTTATCTCTTCAGAATAGAGAAGTCGATTTTAAAGTCATTTATGATAGTTTGATAAAATCAAAAGAAAAGGTTGTTCATAGAAGAAATGAAACCAATGAGGATTATGAAGAACAAAGATATATTGGTTTCATAAAAAACTACAAGTCATTAAGGCAAAAGAAAAAACCAAAGTTTAGGAAATACAATTTAACTAATGTCTCTGAAATCAATATAAAACGTCCTTATAAATTTACTGGCCAAAATAATAAAGACAACCCTACTGTGGATAATTCTATTACTGTTACCCACGATGACACACCAAGCAATGACCATTGAAAAAATAGATATAGAAATGGGATATGCAGATATAAAAGTAAGCACCGTTGAAATAGTTGAGAAATTCGAAATTATTCTACTATACCCAAACGAAATCTTAAACTTAGTATGTATTTTAGAGTCAACACTAAAAACGTTACAGATAGATAACTATAAAGATTTTATACATAATAGAATAAGTAGGATTAAAAATAAAATCAAGACACTTATACCATATAGACATAGGAGAGGATAAATAAATTTAGGTGGAACTCTACTTAAATGGATCTTCGGGACAATGGACAACGAAGATAGACAGGTCATCGAAAATCATCTTACCATTGTAGACCAAAATAACCACAACCTAATCAGCAATTTAAATCAGCAAATATCAATCAACGTAAATTTTAACAAAACGTTTATTCAAATTAAAAATATCATAGAAACAGACAGAGCGAAAATACTAAACAGATTAGATAAACACAACCTTATAGAAATGAAAATTATTTCTGAAAATACTTTCCTAGAACAAATGTTCAAGTTAGATTACATAGAAAAACAAATCGAACACATTTAGGAAAATATTGCTTCGGCAAGGTTAGGACTTTTACATCCAAATATATTGACTGACAAAGAAATAAACAAGTACCACATTGACTTTAAAAAATTATCTAACATTCGGGTAGCTGTCGCAAAACATGTAGATGACTCGATAATCTTCGCAATCAAAATTCCAATTCATAGCATCACTACCAATAAAAACTTACTTATCCCAATTACAAATTCGCCAAAGAAGCAGGTTGATTCTGACATTGAATACATAATACGAAACAAGAATCAAACATTTACATATTCCGAAGGAAAGTCGCTAAAGGAATTAACTAAAAGTAAACATTGCATTAATTTAAAGAATTGCAAGTTTGTTAATAAAGATAAAGAAGAAATCTCAGTTATTGAAGAGAACATAATCGTTATTAATAATATGAAAGCAGGAAAATTGAAAACCACTTGTGATGAAAGAATTCCGTCACTCAAAGGAAATTATTTCATAAACTTCAATAATTGTACACTCAGCATTAATAATAGGGAATTCAGCAATAAACTAAAAATATTTACAGAAAGATTTGTAATACCTGAGTATGAAAATTTTACATATACCAACAAGGAATCAGAATTTGATGAAATTATATTACATAATGTTAACAATATCGAAAAAATAAGAGAACTTAAGTATCATAAAATTGCCAATAATAGCTTAAGCTCAATAGTAATTATTGAAATAATAATTTTAATAATTTTTGTATGCCATAAACGGAAAAACATTAAAATAAAAATAAAAAATAGGATTCAGAAGAATCCAAAAACAAAGGAGAGAGGAGTTAGATTCGAATCTAACCCTAATACAACAAAAATAAATTCTATTGAAGAAATCATAGAGAAATACTCTAGTGATTATTAACATACACTCTCTCATAGCAAAATTAGATTAAACAAACACTCAAGTTAAATTATTTCACATTACGGCAATCTAAATACCTACAAAAACAAAAATATCGTATTACAATAAATTTTCACGTTCTCACAGAACGCAAAAATTCACTTCAGAAGTTCTCACAGTGTCAGCATTTTTGTGAAAATGCAATTTCCTGTGGAGAATCATATTTTGTAAAAGCTTTTAGTTTTAAGAAAAAGATAAAGTGAGTTCTGTATTAACGCTGGAACGCAAAGCTTGAACAAAAGTTCAACCTCGGATTTTTCTTTATTTTAAATAAAAGTAAATTACTATAATTAAATTGTGCGTTTTTATTTCTTTTCATTACAATATTTTTTTTCCTAACCGAAGATAGCAAAGGGCGTAACGGGTGGTCGTCCAATCTTCGACGAGTTGCATTCCTTTCTAATAGTGAATCCGAGGCGTACAGATCAACAAATGATCAAGCTGACAAATTTTAGGCCTCAAAGTTAAAAGGAAGGAAAAGTTAAAATTTTTAATAGTTAAAGTAGGAGTGAAGTTTTAGAAGAAAGTATGTGAAGTTAAGGTGAACTAAAAGGTAATGAGTGAAATTATCGTACAAGAGGATTTATAGAAAGAATGAAAAAAAAAAAATAATTTATAGAAAAAGTGAAGGTCACGTGAGAACCAGACTAATAATTGTAGCTCGAGGCGCACCTCCGCCGAACTTATTAAAAGTCTGGATAAAAGGGGCGAAAGCTCCGCTTACCTTCGCCAAAAGAATATATAAGAGGGCCAAGTAGCCGCCACGTGCACGCAACACCCTTTGTTGTAGCAGCAACCATTATATAAATTAAAATAGCATGGGAATATCTCCCCTTACTCTAACCTGGTGTCAAGGTCTTCTTCAACTCGTTATCATCTTAGGAAAAACAAATCAAGAAAACCAGAAAAAAAACCCCGGCAGCAACGGAAGGAGTTCAGCAGAATTCAAAATTTTTTTTATGAAATCTATAATTTTTTAAATTCCTCAGCAGCAACGCATCGGCATCGCATTATCATTTGTATGGACATAAATTAGACAGGAATTAATCTATTGATCTCTAAAATAAATTTTTTTAAATTTGTTAGTACATCCTATAAAATGCAGTTTGCCTTTTTTCCTTTTTTAAAGACCAAGTGAATTCAGGGATATACCGATATTGACAAATTTTTTTTGAATACTCGTCATTATACGAGTATATACAGGGTGTCCCAAAAAATAGTGATAATCGGAAGCCTGAAGGTGGAGCGTCCCTCGGGGAACCCAAATCATCCCCATGTATGTTCTACGGTTTTTGTAGTTTTCGAGTTATTACAAATTTTCGAGATTTTTCGCTAATTACGTGTTGTAAGGCAATTTGCTCATAGCGGTTGCAAAAAGTGAGACAGGTATTATGTTTTTTCCCGAAATAGCTTAAAAGTGCATCTGTTGTATTTAAGAACATTTATTTCAATACACTTCACCATTGTCTCAAAAAGTATGTAATGTTGGATTTTTTCTTTTACCAACACAAAAACTAACTTGAATGTTCTATAGCAATTTTAAGAACAAAGTTCCATATTGTTTTTTTTTAGAAACGAGTTCAAAAACTTCCTTAGTTCATCGACTTTACATGGCGCAAATTTTATCAAGTTATCTCAACGGCATCATACTTAAATTTCGATTCAGATTGTACTAAGTGTAAAATTTAACAATTTTAATTGGGAAGTAAAAACAAGTAAAGCTGAAAATTAAAAAAAAAAAAAAATTTTTATTGTGCAAAATTACAAAAAGGTTTCAAAATGTCTACCTTCCTTTTCGACACATAACCGACAACGGCGGAAAAAATTCTCTTTCAGTCGATTGAGTGTTTGTCTGTTTCATTTGATGTTTTCTTCCACCGCTCTTAATCTACTCGACAAATGTGCCAAATTTCTGCATTCTTTACAATAAACCAGCTCCTTATAGTAGCCCCAAACAAAGAAATCTATTGGATTTAAGTTGGGCGACCGTGGAGGCCACGCGATGGGCCCACCGCGGCCAATCCATTTTCCTTCAAATATTTGATTCGTAGAATTTCTCACGGCGTTGGCATAATGGCACGGGGCACCATCATTTTGAAATAACATATTTTTTCGTGTTTCTAAATCAACATCCTCTAACAATTCATTAAGGTTTTCTGTCAAAAAGTGGAGGTAGGACGCACTATTTATACAATCTGGTAATTGAAATGGGCCTATCAACTGCCCTTTCAATATTCCAGACCAAAGATTTACACTAAATTGTTCTTGGAAATTTGATTCACGTGCTAGTTGCGGATTTTCAAGACTCCACGAATGATAATTGAGAATATTGAAAATACCATTGCATCGAAAGTGCGATTCATCAGTCCATAAAATTGAATCAAAAACGTTTTCATTCTCCGCCTGTCTTCTCAACATTTGTTGGCAAAATATCACTCTTCTGGGATAATCCTCTGGTTACAATTGTTGCACCTTTTGAATATGGTATGGAAGGAATCCCTCGTCTCTGAGTATGCGATGTGCTCGTGATTTCGAAATTCCAGTTCATCGCTCCACATCCCTCACGCTGCATGATGGATCTGTGACAAGTTTCTGAATAACTGCATCCAATATCTCAGGGGCTCTAATTACATTCGGTTAGCCAGGCCTGGTTCCAAGGTTACGACCTTCCATGTAGGAGTTATGTACTCTCTCGATCATACGATAATCCGGGAAATTTTCAGGCTGAGGAGCACCTCTGCGTTCTACATGTTCCCTGTATAGTCTTGCTGCTTCTGAAGCGTTCCCTCTTGCCCAGCCATAATAAAAGTGCATTTCCACGTATTCATTCGGTAAATAACTCATGATTTCGTAGTCCAGAATTATCGCCAAGGTCACAATTCCAAGTATTTTCACTACGGCACTAATCAAAGTCTAAGTTCGTAAGCAAAACAAAATACTCGGGCTACTACAAGGAGCTGATTTCTTGTAATGAATGCAGCAATTTAGCAGATTTGTCGAGCAGATTAAGAGCGGCGGAAGAAAACATCAAAAGAAACAGACAAACACTCAATCGACTGAAAGAAAATTTTTTCCGCCGTTGTCGGTTATGTGTCGAAAAGGAAGGTATACATTTTGAAAACTTTTTGTAATTTTTCACAAGAAAATAATTTTTTTTAATTTTCAGTTTTACTTGTTTTTACTTCCCAATTAAAATTGTTAAATTTTAAACTTAGTACAATCTGAATCGAAATTTAAGTATGATGCCGTTGAGATAACTTGATAAAATTTGCGCCATGTAAAGTCGATGAACTAAGGAAGTTTTTGAACTCGTTTCTAAAAAAAACAAATATGGAACTTTGCTCTTAAAATTGCTATAGTACATTCAAGTTAGTTCTTGCTTTGGTAAAAGAAAAAATCCAACATTACTTTTTGAGACAATGGTGAAGTGTATTGAAATAAATGTTCTTAAAGACAACAGATGCACTGTTAAGCTATTAAGGAAAAAAACAATAAGTGCCTATCTCACTTTTTTCAACCGCTATGAGCAAATTGCCTTACAACACGTAATTAGCGAAAAATCTCGAAAATTTGTAATAACTCGAAAACTACAAAAACCGTAGAACATACATGGGGATGATTTGGGTTCCCCGAGGGACGCTCCACCTTCAGGCTTCCGATTATCACTATTTGTTGGGACACCCTGTATATATATATATATATATACAGGGTGTCCCGTAAGTCGACGTCAAAACCGGAACCGGGTGATAGACCAAATCGTAACAGTTACCAGAAAAATATAAAAAAAAATCTAAGTCATGTATTTTTCAAATATAGGCATTTCTTTTGTTTTCGAGAAAATGTACAACTTGTGATGGTTTATTAGCTCCTGTTGCTACAAATCTTTACTTTCTTTCAATTTTATTTTTCTTATGTAATCCCGAATAGTGCTTATGTAACCTGTTGCTTTAAGTTCTAAGCCAACTGCTCCAGCTTGGAAGAAAATGTCCCATTTTGCCGAACCAACAATATAAAATTAATAATTCGTTGAACTTTAACTGAAAAAAACATGTACTACGTCAGTCTGGCAAGTAACTTTAAAAGTTGACGCATTTAATAAGGATTCTAAAATGGTACAACACTTGCTACATTATTTCTTAGATTACGGAAAAAAATTTTTTTTTCTTCAAGAAACCCAGTTCCGAAAAATTTCTTTTCACTTACTAAAATTGATTCTAGTGTACCCAAAGCTTGCCGTAAGACCGTAACTTTAAGATTCTAGTTTGAGTGAGACAGACGGACAGTCATTGCATGAAATGTGAGTGAGCAAGACTTCCAAACCAAGTACATGGTGAAGGAAGAGTTCCTTATCTTACGAGGGCGTAATACTTCAAGCAGTTGAAGAAGATCCAGGTAGTTCGGTACGTGCAATCCAGGAATGCACAGGAGTGCCCAAAAGTATAGCTCACCGAATATTACAAAAACTTGAGCTCCACCCATACCATGTACAGCGAGTACAAACCCTGCTACCTCGGGATTATCAACCTCGGGTTGCGTTTTGCCAAACGATGCTACAAAGACAACGGCAAGATCCGCGATTCTTCGAGAAAATTTTGTGGTCGGATGAATCGACATTTAAAAAAGACGGATAGATGAACCTACACAACTTACACGAGTGGCACGTAGAGAATCCGAATTTAATGAGACAAAATAGATCTCAATATCGTTTTAAAATAAACATGTGGACCGGAATTTTAAACGGAAAAGTTATAGGACCTTTTGAGTTGCCAGAGGTCTTTAATGCTGAAGTTTATTTAGATTTTTTGCAAAACCGTTTACCTAGTTTACTGGAAGACATACCACTAAGTATTTACAGAGAGATGTGGTATCAGCAAGACGGCTGCTCAACGCACTATGCCCTTTCAGTTAGAGAATATCTCAATGAAGAATATCCCGACAGATGGATAGGGCGGTCTGGTACGCTCACGTGGCCAGCCCGTTCACCTGATCTAAATCCATTAGATTTCTTTTACTGGGGAGCAGTAAAAGAGAAAGTTTATAAGAAGTCAATTGAAAATTTAGCTGAGCTTTGGCAAAGAATTACGGCAGCAGCAGTTGAATTTGTCAACAACGCAACAATTGCCCGTCTGATAACCCGATCTTTTTTAAGAAGATGTCGAGCTTGTATTGAAGCTGAAGGAAGGCAGTTTGAACATCTTTTGTAAATAATAAATCTTAGCATCCAAATAATTGGTGTTTAATTTTATAATTAAGGAAAATTTGTCCTAAATTTAACAAAAAGTTAGCATCTCTGACTCGAAAGCGTGACTATCTGCCTCACTCACACTTCATGGAATGACTCTCCGTCTCACTCAAGCTAGAATCTTAAAGTTACGCTCTTAAGGCAAGCTTTGGGTACACTAGAATAAATTTTAGTAGGTGAAAAGAAATTTTTCGAAACTGGGTTTCTTGAAGAAAATTTTTTTTCCGTAATCTAGGAAATAATGTAGCAAGTGTTGTACCATTTTAGAATCCTTATTAAATGCGTCAACTTTTAAAGTTACTTGCCAGACTGACGTAGTACATTTTTTTTCAGTGCAGTCAGTTAAAGTTCGGTGAAGTAAAAATTTTATATTCTTGGTTCGGCAAAATGTGACATTTTCTTCCAAGTTGGAGCAGTTGGCTTAGAACTTAAAGCAACAGGTTACATATGTACTATTCGGGATTACATAAGAAAAATAAAATTGAAAGAAAGTAAAGATTTGTAGCAACAGGAGCCAATAAACCATCACAAGTTGTACATTTTCTTGAAAACAAAAGAAATGCCTATATTTGAAAAATACATGACTTAGATTTTTTTTTATATTTTTCTGGTAACTGTTACGATTTGGTCTATCACCCGGTTCCGGTTTGACGTCGACTTACGGGACACCCTGTATATATATATATATACAGGGTGTCCCAAAAAATAGTGATAATCGGAAGCCTTGAGGTAGAACGTCCTTCGGGGAACCCAAATCATCCCCATATATGTTCTACGGTTTTTTGTAGTTTTCGAGTTATTACAAGTTTTCGAGATTTTTCGCTAATTACGTGTTGTAAGGCAATTTGCTCATAGCGGTTGAAAAAAGTGAGATAGGCACTTATTATTTTTTTCCTTAATAGCTTAACAGTGCATCTGTTGTCTTTAAGAACATTTATTTCAATACACTTCACCATTGTCTCAAAAAGTAATATTGGATTTTTTCTTTTACCAAAGCAAGAACTAACTTGAATGTACTATAGCAATTTTAAGAGCAAAGTTCCATATTTGTTTTTTTTAGAAACGAGTTCAAAAACTTCCTTAGTTCATCGACTTTACATGGCGCAAATTTTATCAAGTTATCTCAACGGCATCATACTTAAATTTCGATTCAGATTGTACTAAGTTTAAAATTTAACAATTTTAATTGGGAAGTAAAAACAAGTAAAACTGAAAATTAAAAAAAATTATTTTCTTGTGAAAAATTACAAAAAGTTTTCAAAATGTATACCTTCCTTTTCGACACATAACCGACAACGGCGGAAAAAATTTTCTTTCAGTCGATTGAGTGTTTGTCTGTTTCTTTTGATGTTTTCTTCCGCCGCTCTTAATCTGCTCGACAAATCTGCTAAATTGCTGCATTCATTACAAGAAATCAGCTCCTTGTAGTAGCCCGAGTATTTTGTTTTGCTTACGAACTTAGACTTTGATTAGTGCCGTAGTGAAAATACTTGGAATTGTGACCTTGGCGATAATTCTGGACTACGAAATCATGAGCTATTTACCGAATGAATACGTGGAAATGCACTTTTATTATGGCTGGGCAAGAGGGAACGCTTCGGAAGCGCAAGACTATACAGGGAACATGTAGAACGCAGAGGTGCTCCTCAGCCTGAAAATTTCCCGGATTATCGTATGATCGAGAGAGTACATAACTCCTACATGGAAGGTCGTAACCTTGGAACCAGGCCTGGTCAACCGATTTATCTCCCACGCTCACCGACGAGCCTTAGCCGGCACCTTTATAAGGAAGTTGTGGAAGATCGAGGTATAGCGATAGCGGTATTATGATACGATGCTCTGATTAAGTGGTCTCTGTAAGGTGCGAAGTATTATGGTCGAGTATTAGTGCATACCGACCGCGCATAACCATGGGAAAACTTTTCTTCACGGGACCTGGCGCCTAGTGCGTTAAGCCGTAGAACACTCAACCTTTATTCGCCGAGTTTAGTAGTCTACCAGTTCAGCTGGCTGGTTGCCTTATTAGGGCTACCAGGATTAAAGTTTATAATAGACCTACAACGTCCCCGTGAACTGGAGGCATCATGGCTTGATGTCCTTGGCGTGATATACTCCTAACGTTCTTCCCCTCAGATCCTCAAGCTCATACAGGGAGTTTCCTTTCTTTGAATTAACTCGACACTTCACAAATTTACGTCATAATTTAGCATTGGTACACTTCTTGACCCACTTTGAGACTAACAGACTTCGTTCTAAGATTATAAGCTTTTGAACCCTCTCGAACGCGTAGTTCAAATTTTCCTGCGCTCTCGTACGGATCAATCTTAGTTTGTCTTCAGCATCGGCGTTCAAAGTCCCCAGGCTCCTCAGGATAGGAGCTCGCATGATCCATCATCTGCTGACCGAAGAGTTAGAAGCCAGTTGCTTGGTAGATGGAGCTCCGGAGCTAGCTATTTGGCTCATCCCATTTGGTGTATTCCTTCTAGATGTATGCCCTAATTTCTGCCAATAGAGACCTGTTCACTCGGTCTGAGGTGTTTGCTTGCGGTGAGTAGACTGCCGTTCGCAAGTGTTTCGCCCCATATTTATCCAGTAATCTGGCGAACTGAGCCGAGGAAAACTGGATTCCATTGTCAGAGACTATCGTCTCTGGAACTCCGAACACATGGAATATTTCCGTTTCGGTGAACTGACATACATTAAGAGTAGATTCCTTTCGCATCGGTTTGAGAATCGGGAATTTAGAAAATTGGTCAAGGATTATTAGTATGCAGACGTTTCCTTTCGTTGACCTGGGATATGGACCTAGAAAGTCAACGTACAGCTTTTGCCAGGGTCTTTCTCTTACAGATTGAACTCACAGAGGTGGCCTAAGAGTAGTATTAGGGGCCTTGGTTTCTTTTCACATGTCACAGTGTTCTCCCTATACCTTCGTAAGAGGCTAGTGGCGGATCATGCGATCTCGAAATGACGTCGGAGACACGCCCACGCGGAATCAAAAGCTTCCAAGCTTCTTCTTCCTGAATCGGATCGCCTGTTCTCGGAACAGTCCGAATATAAACGAAGCCATCCCTGACAAAAAGATCTGGCAGTTTATGAGAAGTTGATTTACCTTTCTGCCTCAACTCCTCATATTCCAACGAGTTGAAATATGGAGAACTAAGGTCAACTTCCGGACTAGGATCTTCGGATTGTGAGATGCTGTCACAGTGAATCCATGACAGTGCATTAGGAACGACATTTAGGCTTCCTTCTCGGTGTTCAATGGTGATGTCGAAGCCTTGAAGCTTCAAACTGCATTGGGCATATCTACAGCTGAGGTCCTTTTGGGACAGCAGCCATTTCAAGCTCACATGATCAGTCTCTATCTTAAACGGCATAAGTTCTATGAAGGGCCGGAGCTTCTGTACACTTAAGATTGTTGCTAAGCATTCCTGCTCTGTGACGGTGTAATTTCGCTGGGTTGAGTTCAACTTTTTCGAGACTGAGGCTATCGGCTTCTCGTGGCCATCGTCATCTAGTTGAAGCAGCACTCCACCAATACCTTGTTGGCTCGCATCACACTGGATAACGAACGGTTTAGTGAAATCTGGGCTCACTAGCAACGGAGCAGAGGTAAGTTTCTGTTTCAACAATTCGAGGGCCGTCTGGGTTTCGAGTGTCCATTGGTACTGACGGGGACTTTTCAGGGTGTCTGTAAAGGAGGCAATTAGATCATCATATTTTGGAATAAATCGTCGATACCATCTCGCCATACCTAGTAGGCGTCGGGCTTGCCGAACAGTTTTATGTGTCGGATAGTCAACTATGGCTGAAATCTTGTCAGGGTCAGTTCGTATCCCTCCTTTATTCAAAATGTGCCTCTTTTTATTTACAATTAAATTAAAATAATTCTTGCTAATCTAGCATTTCCTCACTGTCGCAAGTCGTGCTTGAAAATATGGAATGTGCTGACAGTGAGAAAATGCGCGCGTGAAATTAGCGAAGAATTCACATAAGGAGCAATGAACTCAGTGCATATCCAACAAATAGAATGCGATGATCTGTAGGTATGTGCTGATAATAAATTTGTTGGATATGCACGTACAATGACCTTAAATTATGTTGTTACTAAGATTGTTTATTCTCCTCAACGTTGAACACTCGTTTAACTTAGATCTGCATGACGCGATTTGGACTTCTTGGATGTGGCATGGGTTTAGTCACCTTTGGGTTGCAATACCTAGCTCTAGATGTCCATCGAAGATATACTGCTATGACGATGATGAGGCTCAGAGCGAGATACCTTATACCGAAATGATGAGTCGTATCCTTGTAGGTTTGGTGTGGCAGGGCAGATAGTATTGTAGACGATAGTTGTCTTTGAAGATCTTCTTCTTCCATTCATTAGTGTTTTACAATTGTATCCAAATGAGTTGTTCTTGCACTTCAGTTAGTTTGCATTGTGGTAGCACTGGGTTATTGTTGAGTAGCTCGATTTCGCATGCGCTTATGTTGACTCTCTTATGATATATTGGATGGAGCTAGTTGCAGAGATGGCGTGAGATGAATGAGTTGATGATAGAAATAGGTATTGGTATTACTCTAAATAGGTCGAAATTATCTCCATTTGTCAATGGCATCATTATTTCAAATATGACATAGTTATCAACAATTCCAGCATTGACCTCCATTAGATGATATAATTCTAACACATTCTCTTGAGCCATCGGAAGCCGGAGGTTTGTTGGTAAATTGTTCCCAACTCTCATGATTTCATGCCTTAGTTATTTACCCGATAATAACAGCGAGTTTATTTTTCCATGGCGAGTGTCTGTAAGTACTTCAATAATTGCTGATTGAAACCGTTGGAGATTGCGTCGAGTGACATTTGTATTGCCAATGAATAGATGTTGGATCTTGGTTTGATGACCTTGTTCGTCTTCGTTATTTATTCTGCCTATTATTTGACGTATTTGAGCATCTAACGCCTTGAATTTCTTTTGTGTCGTAGCTTGGTCGTGTTTGATAATGTTTATGGTTGAATCGATTACAGATGTTTGATTTTTCAAGAGCCCGAGGATATGTTGTTCATTCCCTTGGACCGAATTTATTGTTCTAGACATTTCTTCTGCATATTGGGAATCAAGAACGCCGAACAATGCGTTCGCTATATTACCGACGACGTTGATTACCCCTCTTTTTAGTCTGTCTAGGAGATGCTGTTGCGATATTAGTACATTCTTTTTATTTAATTCTTCCAGGATATGCTCAAATTGGTTTAGTAATTGTAGGCACGAGCCTTTGTTAGTTATAATTAATTGATCATACAGATGTTGTAATGCTGTTGTCCCATTTTTTAGTGTGCTGATTTCCATCCAATAAGGCTGCAAATCGTAGTATACTATCAGTTTCCACTCAGTTGTTATCAGGTTTATTGTTCCGAGATTTTCAAAGTGCATGCCAAGTTGTGATTTAAATTGGGTAACTTCAATATGATCTCCTTTTATAACTGGGATTACGAGACAGGAAAGCAATAATGTTGCTATTAAGCTACCTAGCGATGATCGTACTCTTTTTCTAGGCTGTTAAATCTGTTCCTCTTGATCTACTAGGAATTCAATTGTATGCTCTTCTACACATAGTGAAGGGGCAATTTAATGGATTGCACGTCGTGTCGCGTCGGCTACCCATACTCGCCCTTGTGTATCTCTACAATCCTCCCTAAAGACCATTTCATTACTGGTGCATTGTCTTCCTTTATCACAACTATGGTTCTGGTTTAACATCTTGGGATGCTTGCCTCTACTTGAGACGATGTTGAAGGTCATGCAAGTAATCGACTGACCAACGTTTCCAGAATTGCTGCTTGAGGTGAGATACTGCCTTCCAGTGTCTCAATAGGTTGGCGTTAGTAAGTTTCGCTTGAGCATCTGCTGGGGCGGTTAATGCTTCTCCTTCTAAAAAGTGTCCTGGAGTGAGTGCTGTGAGATCATTTGAATCTGAAGATATTGCCGTCAGAGGACGTGAATTGAGGATTGCATCTATTTCTGCAATTGTTTGGCTGACTTGACTGCAGCCTCCCACAACCCACTGAAGTGAGGGGCTCTTGGTGGAATGAAATGAAAATCGAGATTTTTGTTGCTACAAAGTGGTGTTATTTTCTCCTGAGCTGGGCCTGCAGTTCTGCTAATTGATTTTTTTTGCCTACGAAATTTGTGGCGTTATCACAGAATAAATTTCTACATTGTCCCCTTCTACAAATAATTGGTTTTAATGCTCTAATGAAAGCGTCGGTTGAAAGGTCGCTCACTACTTCCAGGTGTACAGCCTTTGTGTCAAAGCAACAAAATACTACTATATAGGCTTCATGCGGTCGCTCGGCTCTTATTTTGTAGTGAGCTTAGAGAGGACCACAAAAATCAACGCCTGAGTTGATGAATGGCTGGGCTAGTTGAACTCTCAATGGTGGTAGGTTGCCCGTTATTTGTGTTAACAATTGCCGTTTGCTTCTTGCGTATTTGACGCAATGTTATACTACAGCACGCGCGAGGGTCTTTCCTTCAATAGGCCTAAACCAATATCTTGTTTTGGATAGTAACCCCTGTGGGCCAACGTGGTAGTTTTCTCGATGCGTATTGACCATTAAGTGTTTGGTCGTGTGCGTGGGGCAGCAACATAGGATGTTTTGCGTTATATGAAAGGATGGAAGCTGCCAAACAACCTCCTACTCGTAAGATACCTCTATCGTCTAAAAAAGGCGACAGAGTGACCTTGTTTTGTCAACCTCATTATATCCTTGAAGATGGTGAATATATTCTTTGAATTCCTTTTCTAGGATTAAGAATAATGAATCATCCATATCTTTAGCAGTAAGTGACCTTCCCTTCATGAGCTTATCACCTAGTCCTTTACTTCTTTTGATAAATCGTAGAATATATCCAACCACCCGTTGTAGCTTGCCGAAGGAGTTCTTGTGATTTATCTTATGCATAAAGTGGATTGACCTGTCTTCATCTTCCGTTGACGCAGTTACAGGAAAGGCCGATGCCTTTCTCTCTTCGTTACACCGAACACTCTTTTTATAATGCGTAGGGCATATGCATTCGTTTCCATGCAGGTATGGAGGGCCGTGGAACCAAAGATTACAGGTTTTTAACTTCTCTGGGTCGATTCCTGTGGAAAGAAGAGCGGCAGGAATTTCCTTGGATGTTACGTGTCTCCATTGTTCGGGGATTGAAGCTTCTTGAATGGCTGCAATTATATTTGCTATAAAGGTCTGGAACGAAGCGGATGTAGTGTTTATACAGGCGAGCGTGATCTCTGAATCGGCCCAGAGATAACTGGGTGTTTCTCTAAAGTTCAAGTCTCCTTTTAGTCGGACTATTAACTCTGCGGCTAACTTGGCAGCATATAGCTCTAGCCGTGGGAGGCTTAACTTTTTTGTTGGAGCGACTCTTGATTTTGGACATAGAAGATTGACAATGATTCTTCCTTCATTATTGATAGAGCGCACATATATAATGGCGCCATATACCTTTTCAGAAGCATCAGCAAATCCATGCAGTTGTATTGATCTCAGTGCTTCAGTTGCGTTCCAGTCAAGTTTAAGCATCCACAATTCCCGAAGGAATATTTTGGCAGTAACTATAATGGGCACCTAGATCCCAAGGTGACCGAATAACCGAACAATTTCTGATGCGGCTATCGTTTTCGTTACCTTATTAGTAGATTCACAATTGCTTCTTACACAAAATTTATCTGTTTGTGTCATCCATGTTAGGCCGAGCGTTTTAATAGAGAGGGCCTTTTCATCTGTGAAGTTTAGTTGACTTTCTTGATCTCTTAAGGGTATATTCTGCAGCAATCGCGAATGGTTTGCGCACCATTTGCGTAGTTTAAAACCTGATTCTTTGAGTACAGCAATTAGTTGTGTTTGCATCTCGAGAGTAGTGGCGAGGGAGTTAGCACCAGTCATAACATCGTCTACATAGAATCCTATTTGTAGTATTTCGCTTCTAACTAGATATTTGGTTGTTTCTATTTGGGATAACCGTTGAAGACATTTCATGGCTAAGTACGGTGCCGCAGATGGGCCATATCTAATAGTACATAGTTCGTAGCATTTCAGCGTTTGGTTTGGATCACTTCTCCATAAGATGAAGTAGTATATTCTGTCTTCTTCATATACCTTCACTTGCCGATACATTTTTTGTGTATCTGCTGTGAATACAAAACGTGGCAAGCGAAACCGAAGAGGTGTGGTCATTCTGGATTGTTGTACCTTTGTGGAAAATGTTATTTAAAAAAAAATTTATTGATGTTTTCGTTGAAGCATCGAAAACCACTCTTAGCTTTGTGGTGCTACTATCTGGCTTTATTACACAAAGATGAGGAAGAAAGTAGTATTGTGATGAAATATGTCTTGAATTGATTTCTTCCATGTGCCCTATTCGTCCATAAAATCGACATACTGTTTACGTAATTCGTCGTTTCTCTGGACTAGCCAAGGGTGCTTGTGTCCGGTATCGTCCCGTTTGGTTGAAGTGTTCTTCGCATTGTTCTTCTGATAGCGTGAAGACTTTGCCTCGTACTTTTTCCGCTTCCTCAATCTTCCAGAATCTTTAGATGGCCTTGTCTAAATCTACCTCAGAGTCTGTGCATACTCCACAAGTTGCCACAGCTGCCGTTGTACCACTAATCTTGCCAGCTACGATCCAACCAGAAACAGTGTTTTGTAAGGTTGGCAGATTTGGTCACAAACTGATTTGTCCAATAGATAGAACCTGAAGATAAAACTCGGCTCCAAAGGTCAGTGCGATCTGGCTGATCGAATGCTGGATCATCTAGTGCGATATTCTCTTCTATTCTATTCTCTGGGTTCACACCTAGCCTTTTAACAATTTTTGTGGTAATCAGGTTTATTTTTGAGCCTGAATCAAGGATGGCACGGCATTTTATTTCCTTACCACTGCCACTCACTAATTTTACTCGTGCATTATTCATAAGTACATGATACAGTTTTTCTTTGTTCTTGTAGGCAGTTAATGCAAGTGGCTGATCGCTTATCCCGATGTTAACTGAAGAAGAAGGGATGAATTCCTGAACGTTAGGCCTTAATTGATGATCTGCTGGCTTGTTGAATACCTTCAGAGGTTCAGTCTTTTGAGTTTGCTCTATGTGCACTAGGGTGTTATGCCTCAGAGCGCATTTGGTGTATCCTGTGAGGGTACAAGTCGAAACCAAATGACCTGGCTTTAGACAATTAATGCAGAGGTTGTCTTTACGTAGTGAATTCAGCCTGCAGCTAGTTGACATTCGTAGGAATTTACTGCAGTGAAACAGTTGATGGTTATCACTGCATGCTACACATCTTTGATTTGATGACATAGTTGATATTAGAGCTTTGGCTGTACTTTGTCTTTTGTTATAATCGTCTGGACCCTTGCCTTTATGGCCCAGTGCTTCAAGAGATTGAAAGCGAGTTTCAAGAAATGCCAAAAATTCCTTTAGTGGTTTAATCTCCTTGGCTAACGATTGTTCGTAAAGTTGGTGTGTAGTCTTATCTACCATTTTGAATAAAATGTGGAGCAGGAGTGGATCCCAATTGTTGGTAGGAATGCCAAGATTTTCCAATCCTAATATGCACTCTCGCGTTATGTCATGCATTGTCTTTATTGAAGTAGCCGACGAAGCTTCTGCTGCATGAGACGACTGGTTTAGTAGTTTATTGATGAGCGCTGCGACTAATAATCTTTTAATGTGATTAATTGTATACACTGTTGCCACTTGGAGGAAATATTTTGTGTTTGCCATTTTACTAAAGAAAGAAAAACACTTGTTTCATATTCCACGTAACCTTTAATTAATTTAAACAAATTTTAACAAAATTTTTACAGGGGCCGATGCGTTTCGTGGTGACTAGAACATTATCCAAGGATACACTCTGTAAAAATGTTGTTAATATTTGCTTAAATTAATTAAACGTTACGTGGAATATGAAACAAATGTTTTTCTTTCTTTAGTAAAATGGTAGTAATCTTTTGTTCTCGTATCTCTCCTGTAATAATTTCCAGGCAATGGAGTAGTATTCATCAGATAGCGTGAAGTGTCTCACCAATTTCTCAGCTTCTCCCTGATTGTGGACCATCTGAGAGAACAGATCGAAGAATTGTCACCATTTTGCGTAGTCGCCATCAAACTTATGTAGCGCTATTTTTGGTATTTTTTGTATTAGATGCTAGAGCTTGTGCTGATGGCAGTGGAGCATAGCCTTCTTTTTCTATTACTGCAGATAATTCGACTAGAATGCATAATGTGTTCAAGCTGAAGATAACTTTGGTATCATAACCCACTGTGGTGGGGTCCTCTACTAGTTCCCATATGGTGCTGTTTTGCTCTTCCACTTGGAACCAGTAGTGCTAAATTGTCTTGACTTTTAACTCGAAGAAGGACTGTGGATGTTGGTTGGTGTCCAAATTCTCGAGTGTGGCGAATAAGCGATAAAGTGATTGAATTACCACTGTTTGTCTTCTCAGTATTCTGGTCATCTCTGATAATGACCTAGCAGATTCAGGTAAATTGTCTGCTACCAAGGGCTTGGGCATGACTCCTTTGAAAGCTCCTTTTATGGTTGATGTGCTCGTCAATTGGTTTTGTTATTCATCGTTAGTCATTGGAATTAGTGGCTCTTCAGATGTTTGAGTATTGGTGTCTTTCTTCAATTTCATGATTTTTACAGTGAAATGTTGACTTATAGGCGGAGAAGGCAGATTTCTAATTTCTTCGTCGATCTTCTCAAAAAGCGACCAGGCTGCTTCTAGACGACGAAGCCTATCTTCATAGTAAGTTGCTGTTGTTTTCCTATCGAGTGACTCTTTATCGTATTTAGTAGTAACTTGTTTCAGTGAAATATTGACTTATAGGCGGAGAAGGCAGATTTCTAATTTCTTCTTCGATTTTCTCGAAAAGCGACCAGGCTGCTTCTAGACGACGAAGCCTCTCTTCATAGTAAGTTGCTGTTGTTTTCTCATCGAGTGACTCTTTATCGTATTTAGTAGTAACTTGTTTCACTCCTTTCGCATATTCCTTTTGCTGAGCAGCTAGTTGATCCACATCTCTAGATTGGGTACCCTTTGACATGTTTCTTCTTGTAGAATTATTCCAGATTGTAGCAAGCCGAAATCTCAGAAATTATCGTTTATGTATTAACTGTGATTCAAGTGTTACACTTAAATCACGTCGGGGTTACCAAAAAATGTGAAAATCTCCGGTATATGATGACGCAATCAAGGTTTTAAACCCTGGCTGTTATTTGATGGGGTGTACGCGGTACATAAACCACTACACCAGAAAAATAGTCTGAAAAGTAATGGGTTAAATATATAGAGAAAAATAGCGATATCTTATTGAAAATAAACTGACTACTTTATTCAAAATGTTCCTCTTTTTATTTACAATTAAATTAAAATAATTCTTGCTAATCTAGCATTTCCTCACTATCGCAAGTCGTGCATGAAAATATGGAATTTACTGACAGTGAGAAAATGCGCGCGTAAAATTGGCGAATAATTCACATATGGAGCAATGAACTCAGTGCATATCCAACAAATAGAATGAGATGATCTGTAGGTATGTGCTGATAATAAATTTGTTGGATATGCACGTACAATTATCTTAAATTTTGTTGTTACTAAGATTGTTCAAAGACTTTAAGAGCTACAATGTTTTTAGACGCTATGTTCGGTCCAAGATGCGAAGAAGTGCGAACATCAGGTGAAACGTCAAAGATGATTAACTCATATTTTACGACGGTGCTCCCACAAGTAGAATTATCGACAAATAACGATGGCGCCACAACCACTCCCTCCTCAGTGACGAGGTCAGGTGTTGAAGAGTTAATACAATTTAACTCGCTACGAATCCTGGAGAAAGTGCATGAAGATTGACTCAAATTTCTCCTTGGTTGCTGTTCTGATGATTGCTGATTCAGCAAATTTGCATCTCTGTTAATGAAGGTGGCTGTGATGCATTCGGAAGATATGGATATCTCCTTTCCATTTATTTCTATGATGAAAACGTAGTCATCTAATCTTCGAATCACTCGATGAGTTTTAATGTATGGGGGGTTCGAATGGGGCTCTGACAGCGTCTGTACAAAAAAACATACGTGCAAGTGAAGAGGTCATTGAGGATGATGAAAACATTTAGCTTAATATGATGACTTGTTGCTCTAAGTCGGATTTCCATCATATGTTCTCGGAATATTTTAATGAAAACTTGGGGATTAGGTTTCATTTCCTGACTGTGAACTCTGGTCAGTGGTGATTGCTTTTGGAGTCCTGTAGCGTGCGATCTTATTTTCGTATAAGGCGGTCGCAATTGTATTCGCTGTTATTTCCTTGATTGGGACCACTTCTGGCAATCGTGAAAACATTTTGATCATAGTTAGACAATGTCTAAAACCACGTACTTGTGGCACGATAACTATGTCTAAGTGTATGTGATTGAAGCGTTGATTTACAGGTATGTTTTTGGGAAGAATTCTCTGGTGTCTCTGCTCTTTAGCCCGTTGGCAAACGGAACATCTACGTGTCCACTGTAACACATCCTTTCTCATGTTAGGCTTTCTCTGTTTGAGCTGTTGTAAGGTGGTCTTCCCGCCAGAATGAGATAATCCGTGAAAATTAGCGAAAACTTTTTTACGTAAAACCGCTGGAATGTAAGGTCTGTTGCGGCCTGAGGATATGTCGCAATAAACATATGCAGAAGAATCGATGACAAGTTTTTGCAGGCGCAGCGATGTTGAATTATTAAGCAAATCGTTCAACTCGTCATCCTTAGTTTGTTCTTCTTGTAGTTCCAATGAGTCCATCGTCGAAGGCATACTGATCGCATTAAAACGGCAAAGTGCGTCAGCAACATCGTTTTTGTTCCCAGGCACATGCACAATTTCCGTTGAAAACTGAGAAATAAAATCAGGATGTCTAAGCTGTCTGGGTGAATCTCTATCTAACTCGAAAAGGCCAAAAGGTATAATCACTGCAGTTTTGGCGATGTCTTCCTCTGCCGTAGGAACTTGATGATAAGCTCGGCTCAAATCCAATGTTCTAAAAATGGTTTGCCATGTAAATGTCTGCAACATCCTGAACTTGCGCTATCGGGTATCTATCAAGCACAGTTTATACGTTCAGTTTGCGGTAGTCACCACAAGCTCACCAACCTCTCTTGAAAGGACGAATGAGTCCTTGTTTCAACATGAAATCAAGTTCATCGCGAGCTGCTGTAAGTTTGTCACGTGCTAAAGGACGTGCACGCTTAGCAACTGGTGCACCTGTAGTCGTAATGTGATGCCATACAGTGGACACTGGTTTGTATGTTTGGCTGTTGTCCTACGTGGTATCTTTGAATTGTTGTAAAAGATCCATGCAGGATGATTGATCCTGAACGGAGGAAATGCCGAGGAACATTTCTCCTTTTATTGTTAGTTTGTTTGCTGGGTTCACGAGTTGTTGTTTTTTTAGATCAATTATTAACCCAAAATGTGACAAAAAATCAGCTCCTATAATTGGAAATTTTACTTTGGCTATGGTGAAACTCCACAAATATTGTTGATGCAAGCTCAAGTCGAGCTTAAGAGTGTGTTGACCGAATGTTTTGATTTCAGTTGAGTTTACTGCGTAAAGGATAAGTGCGTTTGAAAAAAAACTTTATCAACCATGGAGGTTGAAATCACAGACACTGATGGGCCGGAATCGATTAAGAATTGCTGATTAGAATGCTTTCCTTTAATATAAAGACAACGTTCGATTGAGAGGCTATTTACAGAAAAGCTGTCATGAGGTGCCTCTGATAAAGGCAGCTTATTTAGTTTTTTTTTCGACACTTTCGGTTTTGTTTTGAAGCCGTAAGGCTGCGTACACCTGCGAGTTTGTTCAGCGAAGCGACGGTGATAGAAACAGATCTCTCGATTGGTATTTGGTGAAGTGTCTGAGCGAGAAAATTCTTGTAACCTATTGCACGATCTTGATTGTGACGATTGTGTAGGCAGCGTTTGAATTTTTAACGCTGCAGTTATTTTATGTAGTTGTTGTTCAAGACTGTCTATATGTTTTGCATGTCGCTGTGTGTTTGAGCGAAACTGAAATGGGGGTGTTAATAGGATCCAATGTTCCTAGGGGAGAACTGCGTTCCAATATTCGATCAGCTCTTTCTGCCAACTTTGTTAATTCAACTTCAAATACACACACCTTACATTGTTTGGCAAACGCTGTATCTATAATGAATGGACAAAAGACTCGGGTGTATCTGGTGGTGCTAAATTGAGCATTTTGCGTAAAAGTTGAGTGGGTTTTTTGTATGCCAGATGCAACTGCGTTAACAATGTATTTAGCCTTTTCTCTCTAGAAACTGAAAAACGAGAGATAAGCTGAATTTTGAATACTTGATACTTATCCTCCTTTGATGGAGAGCGTATGATATCAGTCACTTGACTCAGTACTTCTGGTTCCTGATGAGAAGCAAGTATTGTGAAATAGCGTTCTACATCAGAATGAATGCCGTATGTATAGAAAAGCGCTTCATGTTCGAGAAATTTGGTAACCTTGGTCGGCCTGGCGTGCCTGCTGAGTGAAATGTTAATGGAGCACCCTGTGCATCAGAGGATGACGAAGCTTTTTGTGTAGAATTTGTTGAATTTGTTGAATGAGTTGAGTTTTCCTCCTGCTTAACTTGTGTTTGCATTTGAATTTCCAAATTCTGTTCAATGCCGGTTGCATTTTCGTCATATATTGTAATGTAATGTGCCATTGTAATGGCGGCGTGTTTGTGTTCTAAGAACTGCACACTGCCCAAATTTTACTGTTTGTTTTTATTTTTGCGATCACCTATTGTGGGTATTCAAATCTTTGATATAAGCAATAAAACAAAGACCATTTAAATAACACTACTATAAATATTTATTAATATTAATTTAACAAAAAGGCTTTAAGAGGTACAAAGTTTCTAGACGTTATGTTCGATCCAAGAAGAAAGCGATTTAATGAAGAAGTGCGAACATCAGCTAAGACGTCAAAGATGATTAATTCATGTTTTTAGAATGGTGCTGCCACAAGTAGAATTATCGGCAAATAACGATGGCGCCACAAGCAATTAGGGTAAATAGTGTGGTTACGAGATAAAAATCTTACAAGCGCCCGAAAGCTTTTATAGTAAATAGTGTGGTTACGAGATACATTTCTTACAAACGCCAGACACGCTTGTTGGCGGCTGTTGGCGCAAGTGCTTTGTTGGTGTAGAGTAATTTATATTTACGAGAGCCAGTTGTTTAGATGGAATAAAGTTTTTGCACAAAAATGGATGTGACTTTAACTTCCTTATTAGTATTCTGCCTATAATGAAGAAAATGAGTGATATTCAAAAATTGGGTTTCCGCTTTTCTTCTAGTAAAATCGTGGTAAGGATTGTTAAATATTTCTGTATAATTGTCTTCTTTTACTCAAAATATAATTAAATGTTTCTGTAGTATTCCAAAAAATGTTCTTCGTCTGCTTTCAATATATTGTGTAGATGATATTCACCCAATTTCGGTCGTTTCGCCTTAATTGGATGAACAGATTATTACCTTAATTAAGTAGCTCTTTACTCAAAGATAGTGGCATAAATCAGTACGTTGTTATAATTCTAAAGCTATTGAAATGAAAAGTACTCGCAGTACCTAGACATGACAACTGAACATTGGAAATACTAGCTCAAGCCACTTCGAATGTACAGCGTGATGCCAGCTGGTGCTTGTGTTGCTGGTGAGGTGCGTAACCGCCACCAAAAGCTACCTCGCGCTTACAGCCGATCATATCAGCTGGCGCCTGTATTACTGGCGGTTTTCGTAACCGCAGTCTTACACTTAAAGAAATCTTCCTTATCGATGCTTAAGGTTATTATGGGTACATCTGTTTAATTTAAAGGGCGCGCTCATAAGTAAATTTATTTACGTATGCGTCAATTGTGGTTCATTCATGTGGATATGTATTGTGTACAATAATTCATTTTTCAGCACCGTGATTATTTCCATAGATTACAAACGTATATTTTTATGTATGCCCTCATTTAAGGTAGAAGAACTCATTTAAATTACGCTTTCGCATTTGCTAAATAAGTGGCGTATACGTTTACTAAATGACCTTCATTCATTTCGTAACTGACCCACTTTCTTGAAGAGGAGGTATCAAACCCTCAGTTTTACTAATTTGGGAAAATTTTTCTTGTTGAACTATTTATCTTGAGAGCTAAATGCATTAGGGTACTTAACTGGCCATCAAAGCATTATCCCTGAATCACTATACAATATGTACCTACCTACATAGCCTCATATCTCACATTATATCCTGTACCCTGTTAAATGTCTTCTGACGTTCTAAAATTGTTTAACTCATAATTGCTGATTGTCTAGTGTTTAGAGGTAGAACCTAGACAACCTCCACCTCACACTTGGTGTAATACTTAAATATAAGTAGCCAAACCCAAATGGCTTGCTTTTCATGTAGAACTTCTGCTTAGCCTCAGCTTTAATTAATTAACATTTGGGATAAACGTAATCTGCTCCGGTAATGAGATCATATTTCAAGTCCCAAAGTATAAAGAGAAAGCTCGAAATGCAAAACTCACGGTGATTGCTTGGAGAATAATTTCTGTTCGTATGGCGTATATGGATAATGCAAGAAAATCTCATTTCGTATGCAAATGGAATTTCATTTAAGAATGTACATCGAATTTATGCTTGAAATTGAATTGGCATGAGCTTTGTGAAACATTTACCAGCAATGTGGGATTTATCTCCTGAGCTTATATTATTTTATGTATTATTGTTGCTTTATATAACTGTCTATAGGACGCTGACAATATGTATTAGAGAGTTGCCAAATTGCAGTATCTCAATTAAAATAGTAAGAGATTTTAAATTGAACGTATTGAAGAGGTAGGTACATACAAATATACATATTACAGGATGTAGCAAATTAAGATTGCTATATAAACCGAGTTTCTACAGATTGTGTTCTAGATTACTATAGAAGAATTGTGGTTAACGGATGTCGTTGTTCGGTGACTCATGAAAGAATTCCTATGTAAATAGATTTTAAATTGTCTGATGAATTTATAGCGTTTAGTCGCAATTTAAGAAATATGTACCCTCGTGTCTAGAACGAAAAGTGTAATCAGTGTAATCTTTGTGAACAATAATATTTAAGAATAAAGGTGCTCCTAAATGATCTGCCTTAATGCCAGACATCTGCCCATTTCTGTGGGTAGGTACATGCAATCACGGTGGCCACACGTTTAATCAGCCACTTTTTCGATCTGGAAAATTTGGGAACATCGTCTGGCAATCTGTTCAGTAAATTTTTGAATTGAACAGATATCTGTTCAGTTTACCTGTTAAAAAAATAGTTTTGTGCACGTAGTGATAGGAGTATAGAACAGATTGCAGGAGACAAGTTTATACAAGGTTTGTATTGAAGATCCCTCGGGTAGAAAAACAAAGGAACTGTGGGGTAAGCCAGACCCAAACCAAACAAATAAGCTCCTAGGACTTAACAAGCCAACCCTGAGATCTCTGGTGTCCATCCTCACTGGGCCCTCCTCTCTAAGGTGTCACTTTCACAGGATGAGACTTGTTTATGATCCCATATGCAGGGTTTGCGAAGAGGAGTCAGTGAAACAGTGATCCACTTTCTTTGTCGCTGTCCGGCACTCTCAGCAATACGTTACAGATTCCTTGGCTCCCGGGAAGGAGGGCTGGTGGCCAATACTGAAATTTATAGGAACGTCCGGTTGGGACCTATAAGCAATCGCTAATGGGTCTGAGGGGGGGGGGGGGTGAACAATGGGCCTTAAATTGGCCCACGTTCAGGGATCCCTCGAGGTCCTAAACTTCTGGTTCAATCAAGTTTGTCATCCGTTTGTAACGCACAGAAATAATGATGATAGAGCAAAATCGATTAGACACCCAAGCGTAATATTAAAAAATATCTTAATGTTTGCATTTACGCCTGTCTGTTCGCCCTTCCATCCGTCCGTCCGTCTGTTCGTCCGTCTGTCTGTCCGTCCTCACGATAATTCGAGAACGCGTTCATTTAGAGGTCTGATATTTTGCATACGGGATTTTTTACAAAGAGTAAATTTAAGTTCGAAGATTGGACAAATCGAGTTACTCTTTCGTATATATAGTGAGGGAAGTGCGAGAGATATAACTCTTTATATGAAATGGGGACGTAGTTAGTAAATAACTAAACAATTATATTAAATTCTATAATTAAATCTGTACCAGCCAAGTTAAGGGCTTTTCTCTGTCCTATCGGCATTCCACAGTACGGTAATGTTTATATTGTTCCTCATCAGATATCAGTGCAAGTTCATTAGCACTTGTCAATGATCAGCATTACGGGTGCTCCCGGGTGAGATTATAGAACTACACGGTTTGGGAGACTGAAAGCAACAAATAGGCATAACACTATTGTGTTTCTTTTACCTCCCTGTGTCGTTGACTGCTGCTGGTGGCGCCCAAATATCTGTCTTGTTTCTTCTGCTTTTTATACCCTTGATGGAATCTATAGGGTATACTAAGTCGCTAACGCACAGAAATAATGATAGTAGAGCAAAATCGATTGGACACACACGCATGATATTAAAAGTTATTTTGATTTTTCCATGTCCGTCCGTCCGTCTGTCTGCCTGTCTCTCTGTGCGCATGATAACTCGAGAACGTGTATACTAAGAGAGCTGAAATTTTGTACACGGACTTAGAAAAAAAGAAAGTAAAGTTAAGTTCGAAAATGACACAAACGGGCAACTCCTTCGTGTGGTTGCCATACAAAGATTTTGTTTTCCACTATATATTTGGACACTGCCTGAGAACGCGTCCAAATAGAGAGCTGAAATTTTGTTCATGGTGTTTTTATATCTGTTCAGTTTACCTGTTAAAAAAAATAGTTTTGTGCACGTAGTATAGAACAGATTGCAGGAGACAAGTTTATACAAGGTTTGTATAGAAGATCCCTCGGGTAGAACAACAATGAAACTATGGGGTAAACCAGACCCAAACCAAACAAATAAGCTTTTAGTACTTAACAAGCCAACCGTGAGACCTCTGATGTCCATCCTCACTGAGTCCTCCTTTCTAAGGGGTGACATTCACAGGATGAGACTTGTTGATGATCCCACATGCAGGATTTGCGAATAGGAGTCTGAAACAGTGATCTACTTTCTTTGTCGCTGTCCGGCACTCTCAGCAATACGTTACAGATTCCTTGGCTCACACCTCCTGGCCGAGTTACACGACGTCGGGAAGGAGGGCTGGTGGCCAATACTGAAATTTATAGGAGCGTCCGGTTGGGACCTATAAGCAATCGCTCTTGGGTCTGGGGGGTGAACAATGGGCCTTAAAGTGGCCCACGTTCGGTGATCCCTCGGCGTCCCAAACTTCTGATTCAATCAAGTTTGTCATCAAAATGGATTAAATCGGACAACCTCTTCATTTCTGCAAAATTTGGGTTAGTTTCCTCAGTTATATTGTGGAAAGGCAATTCTTCGCACAAATCACAACAATTTGTCGCTTTCGTGTTATAATCTTGTCGAAAAACTTACCTACTTAATTGTTAATAAATTTTCCGAGTGAAGAGTAGCTTATATGTTCGGCGTAAGATTATTCCTTAAACCGTGTTTTGCAGGGGTAAAAGAAAATATAACAAACATTTTTAATTTATATTTGTTCAAGAAGGCGTTTTTTGGATTCTCCGGTATATGGCAGAAGCTATAAGTTTTTTTATTTGTTATCTCATGACACAACCCATTTTATTTTTGGTGACTAGGTTCAAGTCTTGGTTTTAACTCATCAACAGCTCCAAATAGCGAAATTTAGTGACTTGAAAAACAAATGAAAAATAGAACAAAGAAAAGAAATGAAAAAAAACCAAAAAATTGAGAAAAATGGAAAAAAAAATTTTATTAAAAATTTTTAAAAAACCAGATTAATTCGAACCTGTATACGCCCGCAGTGGACTGAAAAAAGAAAAAAGAGAAAGGAAGAAGAACAATTTCGTTGTAGCAGAAAACCTTACACTCATCGGTACAGCTTGGTTTTCTGCCTGCTCTAGACACTTGAAACAGATCCAATTGATCTCCTCTCATATATACTCAGAATAAATTCTGGGTGTGAATTATATGATGCAAAAATTCCTATATTACACCTAGGAGGAAGAAACATCAATTTGATCTGTTTCAAGCGTCTAGAGCAGACAGAAAACCAAGCTGTACCGATGAGTGTAAGGTTTTCTGCTAACGCGAAACGCTTCTTCTTTCTTTCTCTTTTTTTTCCAGCCCACTGCGGGCGTACACAGGTTCGACTCGTTTCGAATGAGTCTGTTTTTTTTTTAAATTGTTTTAATAAACATTTTTTTTCTAGTTTTCTAAATTTTTTGGGTTTTTTTCATTTCTTTTCTTTGTTCTATTGTTTCATTTGTCTTTCAAGTCACTCAATTTCGCTATTTGGGACCTCTTGATGAGTCAAAACCAAGACTTGAAACTTGTCACCCAAAATATAATGTGTTGTGTGATGAAGTAACAAAAAAAAAAATTTGTTAGCTTCTGCTATATACCGGAGAATCCAAAAAAACGCCTTCTTGAACAAATATAAGTTTGCCCCGGTAAAAAATATTAAAGAGTAGGTAATCTCTATTTTCATAAATTTTAAAGGAAATTAATCCCAAGATTAGTCAAGCAATTGAAAAGAGAAAATATCGGCCTCACATACATACATATATATACTTTGATTCGAATAATAAACTTCCCTTTTGAGTCGGGTCGACTCGAAACAAACTCAAAACCGATTAAAATGTTGTTTATAAGAACTTTAAATATTGCATCCCCCTGCGAAGATTCTGAAATATATTCCAGTTTGTGGAGAGCACAAATTTACTAATATTCCGTTCGTCTGTAAACTGTGCACATTTTTTAGCAAAAGAATGGATATATTTATTGCTCTTATAATCCTGTTGAATTTAGAACACTCTACAGCAGAAAAAGAAAAAACAAAAATCATATGTCGATCTTCAAAAGAAATTTTTTCTGCGCAAATTCGCACTGCTGCGCACCGCTATTCTTTTCCAGCTCTTCCGTGCAAAAAGACAAAATTTTGTTTGTTTTGTGTACATGTTTAAAAAGAATAATAAAAATAATTCTATATGTATTCGCTATTATTAAAAAAAAAAATGTTTATAATCCAAACCGTATTTGGAAATACTTTAGTTTTCCTTTTGTTGGTATACCTTGGTTGATCTCTTCAACAATCAATGGCTTACGTTGGCGCGGCAATCTGGAATTTCCTTCATCTTTAGGTTGAGATCCTTAGGCTTCGTTCCTTCGGTGTGGGCACGTCACCCCACTGGATCATACTAGAAACGAGTCAGGAATATTACCTCTAGCTTAAAAAAAATGTTTCACTGTTTAGATTTTTGTTAGGAAGCTAGTAAACCGATTTATTTTGCGTTACTTTATTTGCTGTTGTTATAATTATTATTTCTATTATTATCGTTTCCTTATTTTTTCTCAAGTTAGTTTGTTTTGTTTAAAGAGATTCATTTATTACTTTTGTTATGCACAGATTTACTTATTATGATTTTATATTCAATTTAAATCACAATATACATTATGTTACACACCCACATATTCCTGCGCGTTTTTGAAAATAGTGTTTGGTCTGAATTTTAATTTTCCTGAATGTATTTCAGGGAATGGTTGGAAATTTCACACTTATAATTTTTTTTAATCTATTCACTTTACAATTAGGTCGTGTTTTGGCGTATCACTTCGGTTTATGCGACTATTTGTACATTGCTTTCATAAAGTATCTCCTGTTGATCAATATTTGATTACCACCGAATCAATTTATTACATATCTCTGGCGCTTTATTTGCTGTGTTATAACTATAAGAACTAGCACTTTTTAGATATCGTTGATGTGAGTTTGGTTTCATCTTCTTATATCGAAGCAGGCGCCCCTCTAATGCTGACACTAGTAGTTGGTTCGCTGCGTTCGAAAATATATTCAGCTACCAATTTGTAGTTGTATATCCAGTAGTTGCCATTCGCCAACTTTATAATATCGGATTTTACAATTTTACAATCGTGGCAATTATTTTTCTCAGAACGTAAAGCACAAAGTATTTCGCAGCCGTTCTGTGTAATCCTGATTAGAATTAAGCTTGTAGGAATGCCTTTTCGCACAAATAGAATACACTGCGCAACACGATAGAAAAAATGACGCTAATATAGGAAAAATTTCGCAATACTAGTTGATTAGTAAAATCTTAACAACACTGGTTGTTTGATTCCGTTTAAAATCAGTTATTTTCACAAAAAATGATTTCTCTTGTTATATATGTATACGGGTTGCCTTTTTCAAGTTTTCGCGATAAGGGATCGGCACCACTGCTACCAGTTGTTACCTGTGGGCTCCGTGCTTTCCGAAGATAACGTTCAAGAGAGCGCAGTGGAGTCTCGGGGGTTGGGCTGAGGTGTTTCGAATTAAAACTCAAACACATTTTTTCGTATCACCTTTATTTACTATTATTTAGTACTACTCGGTAAATATGAGAAAAATTTCGTTTGAGGCAAACTAGTTTCCATTTATATAAGACAAATTCCGATTAAGAAAAAATTTCCTCAGTACCAACGTCATTTTCAATTCATCGTTCTTACGATCGACTTATTAAGCCCGCGCCATCAGCAGAAACTTTCCACGATCACGTTGATCACGTGGTGCATTTCTGATGATAAGAGAGTCATGATATGTTCCCTTCTCAATTGCTTGACTAATTTGGGATGTGTCAACAACTCCTATCGTTGTTAGATGAGCGTGAAGTGATCTGTGGCCGGAAATGATGCCAAACACAGTTCTACATTGTTTCCTTTCGAGTCCCATGAGAAAATCGGAGATAGTCTCATTGGGCCCATCAATAAACAGTTTTGTACACCTGTCGTGCCCTTCGAGCAATCTCAATAAAATTCTCGAATCAAATAAAACAATAAATCTTTCAACCAAAGAAAATACACGAATTACATTTAAGACAATACTTTATTAACTCGAACTGACCTATCTTACTTTCTTCTAAGCTACCTTGCGCTGAACCGACTCGAATAAAGATAAGACTGTACACTGAATTGCGCCCGCCAGACAAGTCACTGGTTTTTTATGTCCGATATTCTGAAATAAACTTTACTCACAACGCGGATGTAAACAAACGAAACAGCTTTGCCGTTTGTTCTACCGGGTTGCAGCATATGAGTCGCTTAGTAGTAAACATTCACTTTACATAATAATTACCATGCTAGGTTAATTATTATCGTAATCGTCGATTAGTCCACTAAGCGTTTATCGCAGCGAGCTGTTGGGCTAATCAGCAAAATAACCGACGAATGTGCCCTTGGCTGTTGCAAGAATCTTTCGCATATCGGTCCATAACATCCCTACCCCTTGGAAAAACTAGTTTCCGCAGGGAACTAGACCTGGAGTGTGCAAATAGTTTAAACTATAAACTGAAAAATTTACCTCTCGTTCGGCTCAGATTATTTACACTTTTCATTACATCATTACTATCTTACATTTTTTCATTTTACATCATTTTACATCATTTCTCTTTTTATTTTCTTCTAAATATGTAATTTCTCTTTCACCATTTCTTTTTTTCTTAATATTCTTTCCTATGTTCTTTTCACCTTACATTTGTTTCTTATTTTCTCATAAAATTAAACAATTTTTTCTTATTTTCTTTTCACAACATATCTATATTGTCTTTCTTCTTTTTTTCAAATTTCTTTCTTACATTTGACTAATTTAACACAGTATCATCAGTAGCTACATATTGCTTTTTTATACATTTTCCGGTTGTATCCCTTTATTCTATTTTCACATATTTTGAAATTTATCGTAATTACTTTATTACAATACAATAACTTCTCTCGTATTCTAATTGTACCAGCTGCTTTCCGACGACGGTAGGTAAATTTGTTGTTGGAATGATGACTTCTATACCGGATTCTGCTTGCTTGGATAGCCTCGCTTGGATTTGCCCCATCAATGGTCTGTTGATAAAGGCTCGAACCTTTTCACTTTTCAGGCGTTTCAAGTGCACACTACTCCTGCTAATACTGCTGACATATTATCGCCTTTGAATTTCAAATAGATTTAATTTGAATGCTAATTTTTCTAATGAAACAGTTTAAAATTGAGACTAAACAATTTCAAAATGGGAATACAAAATAAATAATTTATTCCAACAAATATAACAATTTTAAATTTGAGTAGGCTTTTGAAAAATAAAAGAAAGTGTCTTTTATTAATATAGTGTCATTATTAACTAATTTATCTCTAGTTAATTCATTCTTATAAAAATGTCTTACATCAAGAAAGTTCAAGCAGATAATATAAGGAAGCAAATCAATGCTCCTATTCCGGTGGAGTATTCTAAGCCAATCCGTAAACAAAGCATCCGTAAAAACCGATCCCGGAAACGTGCAATTGCAACTGAAAGGAGGGAGTCTTCCACAGTAGCGAATAGTACTTCATCTCAGTCCTCTTTAGGAAATAGTATTGGTGCCTCTTTGAGAACGGTACGTAAACCTTCGAATGTTTTCGTCAGCCGTCTCTGTTCTGAGCGCTTACCTAGAAATAAAGCTAAAATAAATAACGTTGTTCCAAAAAACTGAAGTCGTTTTCCCTTTACTATCAAAATGTAAGGGGGATTCGGACAAAAACCGCACATATCTTCAAATCATCTGTCGCGGCTTGCTTCGATATTGTTGCTTTCACTGAAACTTGGCTGCATCATGGTATTCGCGATGCTGAAATCCTTGATAATTCTTATCAAACTTTTAGAAGAGATAGACATACTGTTTCGGAAGCTCGTGGCGGTGGCGTACTTCTCGCGTGTAAGAATAAGTTCAATTGCAGCAAAATTGAACTTCCTTGTTCTCCAACACTCGATGTTGAGCTCATAGCTCTTAAGCTATCTCTCCTAAAATATGACTTATACATAATTTGTTGCTACATTCCTCCAGACTCCATAAATATTGTCGATGACAAAGGTCAAAATATTTACGACCTACTCATTTTAACATCTAATTTTATCCATGGTAAGATGGAGCCTATTGACGAATTACTACTTATTGGTGATTTTAACTTACCCAATATACAATCGGTACTTAATGAAGATGACGATGACTATCTTCCACTTAATAACTTGACAACAAGGGAATCACGTTTCCTTGACACTATTTCATCTCTTGGTCTCAGTCAAATCAGTAATGTTAAGAATGACATGGGTAGGCAGCTAGACTTGGTATTTTCTACTGACGCGGGGAACTTATTAGTTGAACCTAGCTCAGTTATAATGTCTACTCTTGACAAATATCACCCCCTCTACTAATTACATATTGCCATGAAACCGAAAATCTCGCATATTGTGACGAAACATAATACTTTTTCAATTTTAGAAAAGCTGACTTTTCGGAACTTTCTAGTAGACTTACCTCTATTGATTTCAACACATTGCTGTCTTGCAATAGTGTTGACGAAGATGTTTCTAAGTTTTACATAATTCTTTTCGATTTATTCGCTTCTCATGTTCCCCGTGAGCGCCAGCGGATCTCTAAAACATCACCGCCATGGTTCAATAAAGAGCTGAAACGCCTTAAAAATAGAAGAATAAACTGTATAAAGGATATTTGCGAGACAAGGACATTATAAGTCACAGTAACTTCTCACATCCTATAATGAGTTCAACGAACTTTCCTCTTCACTCTATGATGAGTATATTCAAAATGCATGTGAAATTATTTAGTGACCCACGTAATTTTTTTAGGTTTATTAATATAAAAAAAAAAAACCGACAACTACCCCAATACCATGAGGGACAAAGATTCTGCTAGTGACATTTCGTCTGAAATTTGCAATGTGTTTGCTTCATTTTTTGAAAATGCCTTTTCCTCTTCAAATTTCCAACATCGTAATAGCAACTTTAATTATATGAACGACTCTCATAAAGTTTCATTCACTATCCCTACAATTACACATGAGCATATACTTGATCATATTAATGGGCTTCCAAATGACTTCACAACGGGTCTCGATGGGATTCCTCCAGCCTTTCTGAAGTCATGTTGCCTCTCCCTAGCAGCTGTGGAAAAATTCTTTCATCATACCTATCCACAAAACAGGTAGTAAAAATGATATTCCTAACTATAGGCCTATTGCGAAATTATCTTGCATGCCCAAATTTTACTCTCAGCTATCATTTTCCTGTAAGAATTTTCTTTTTTCAAACCAACATGGGTTTATTTCGGGCAGGTCTACAACCACCAACTTATTAGAATTCATCTCGGATACTAATGGCGAGTTTGCAAAAGGCTTCCAGACAGATTGTATCTATACTGACTTTAGTAAAGCTTTCGACAAGTTATCTCACTCCTTGATATCGTTTAAAATGGAAAACTATGGGTTTCCCCTAACATTCCTGAAATGGACGGAGTCATATTTGGATAACAGAGCATACCAAATCAATTTCCGCCATTCCTTCTCTCGAGTCTTGAAAGCTTCGTCCGGCGTACCTCAAGGAAGTCACCTGGGCCCGTTGCTCTTTATTCTATCATTGACGACATTGTATCTGTTATGAAGCACTGCAAAGTCTTGATTTATGTCGACGATATTAAACTTTTCGCTCAGATTAAATCTTTTAACGATTGTGAACTTCTACAGGGTGACCTCCACAAATTTTACGACTGGTGCAAAAACAATAATTTGGTACTCAATATCGACATATGTGAGGTTATGACTTTCCACAGGAATCTGAAACCAATCACGTATGATTATGAATTCTTGAATTCCTCGATTCGCCTTGTTAGTTCTGTTTGTGACTTGGGAGTCAAATGTGACCAAAGATTGAATTTCGTCTCCCATATAAACTTCATGGTATCAAAGAGTAGTTCTATGCTGGGCTTTATAAAACGTTGGTCTCGAGAGTTCTCAAATCCCACCATTACATTTCATTTGTACACTTGCTTTGTAAGACCCGTGCTTGAATACGCTAGCCAGGTCTGGTCTCCATTTTACGGTATACACATCGACCGTATCGAGTCTGTTCAGCGGAACTTCTTACGATTTGCTCTCAGGCACCTACCCTGGAATAATTCATTAATTCTTCCACCCTATGAGGATCGCTTGAAGCTTTTAAATATGCACTCGCTTGAGAAACGTCGTATGGTTGCCGATATAACGTTTGTGCATCAACTCTTAAACGAGAGTATTGATTCTCCATTTTTACTTAACAAAATCTTTTTCCGTGATAGTATGCACAATTTAAGAAGGCTACCTTTGTTGCATGTTAACTCCTCAAGGTCTAACTTTAGCAAGTATGAACCTGTTAATCGCATATGTATTACTGTTAATAATACGGCTGAGCATTTGGTTCTCGACGTTTCTAAGCATGTTTTAAAAAAACGTCTATATAATATTTAATCTATTTTGTTTAATGTTTTCTGCATGTAATTTCATCTGGTGTTTGGTTTATGTTTAGTGTAACATACTAATACTAACGTGTCCATGCAGCGAGCTTGTATTAAGCTGTTTCTTATAGTCATTATTTTATATAATAATAACGAAGATTGGAGGGTACTTGCAAAAATTTTAGGAATGAAGAAATCAACTGGCTATCGACGGGTGGAAAACCAACAAATACTTGAAGAACAACGTGCTTGGAAGCGAAAAATAAAAATTACTAATGAACATCGACTGTTTATAGACAGATATATTGAAGAAAATCGTAGAATAACTTTAAAACAACTGAGAGATAAATTTCAAAATAATTAGCAAACTGTTGTTTCTGCGGAATGTCTGAGAAAACATTTAGATGGATTACTATATAAGGTTGAAAGACATTCGAAGAGAGCCTGAAAGAGAAAACATTAAAGTAATAAAAGAAAACGATGTGATTATGTTCAAGAACTTTTAGAACATCAATCTAACAATGCACCGATACTTTACATGGACGAAACTAATTTTAACTTATATTTATCGAGAACCAAAGGTCGTTGCAAAAAAGGAACTGGTTGCACTCACATTGCAGCAGGCAGTCGAGGATCTAATACAAATGTAATTGGGTGTATAGGAAATATGAAATTAGAAGAGGATCATTTAATAAACCAGAAGCAAAAGAATTTATGCGTCCTTGTCTTCGAAATGCTGAAAATATGTACCGAACACCAATCGTAATGATAATTGATAAGGCTTCTTGTCATGCTGCCATTGAAGAAGTATTCCAAGAAGATGAATTTCTTAATAATAGCCTACTAAGACTCGCACCACATAGCTCAATGTTAAATGCAATTGAATATGCTTGGTCAAACCTAAAATCTGGAGTCAAAAGCGATTTGACTATTCAAATACCGCAAATCCTAGCTGGTGAAGGCAGATCAAATTTGACGCAGACCGAGTTCCGTCTACTACGGCTAGAAAATATAATTCGCGCAAATATAACGACGATGATTACTGTTCCTAATTGTAACCGACACGTCGCTCATATTCAAAAATTTATACCGGACGCGATAAATATGAATGCTATGACTTTTTAATTAAACTGTAATCATCTTCGTTATATTTTCGCGAATTATATTTTCTAACCGAGTTGCGTCTGCTATGGCTAGAAAATATTACGGAATTATCAATTTTTAATTAATTAAGATTTTTTTAATAAATCTACTTTAAATTAACTGTAATAAATTAATTAATTTTTAGTCACAATTTGAAATTGTTTAGTCCCAATTTGAAATTGTTTAGTCTCAATTTGAAATTGTTTAGTCTCAATTTGAAATTGTTTAGTCTCAATTTGAAATTATTTAGTCTCAATTTGAAGTTGAAAAGGTATACACTGCATTTCTGGAAACCATTACATCAGTTTGTAGCTAGAACGTATGACAATTTCTTATTATAAGCGCTTCTTTAATTTCATTGCGATAATATTTGTAAAAAAAATTCCTTTTGGTCCTGACTGTACTTAAAAGTTTTTTTTTTAATATCATATATTAGGTACTGTATATATGTATGGTAGTAGATAGACCATATAACAGACCTGTCAGCATTAAATTATGCGCTAATAATTCCGACAAGTCTCTAACGTTCAACTAATATGTAGCTATATTTTCGGGCTTTACTCAATGCTATTATGAATTCGGCGTCCAGATCATCTATGTGGACTTCATCTGCTGTTATCTTGTGCAGATCTAACGCAAATCTTCACGGTTGTGGAGTTTGTGGTTGTAACGGAGTTTCGTCGGACCAGGGTTTCTTAAAAATGAAACTCCTTCAGTTACAATATAAATAAAAATAATTCTTTATTTGACAAAATAGCCTACCGATTACACAGCTAACTTAATCTAGTTCTATTTATCACCTATACTAGAGACTATTTAGTGGTAAGGAAAACTTCACACGGCTTACCACTATGTTAATAATTCTGAACTTAATACTAAAGAGACGCTAGTTCTC
Organism: Dioctria rufipes; assembly: GCA_963924295.1. Classification (NCBI taxonomy): domain Eukaryota; kingdom Metazoa; phylum Arthropoda; class Insecta; order Diptera; family Asilidae; genus Dioctria; species Dioctria rufipes. Next base: position 152,040,730 of record OZ002743.1, on the reverse strand, counting down.
ACAAATTCAATATATATCCTATATCTATGTATCCTATACTGAAAACTAGGTAGTGGTAAGGGGAACTTCACACGGCTTACCACTATGCTAATAATTCTGAATTCAACACTAGAATAACCTGAGAGGGAAACGGTGACGTATCAAGAAAATATTTGATGAGGATGGAAGGTACGGGGAAAAATCACACGACGTACCAATTAAATGTTAAGGTGGGATGGTTCACGCTAACCTTAACACAACGGATGAGGACGGATGGTACGGGGAAAAATCACACGACGTACCAATTAAATGTTAAGGTGGGATGGTTCACGCTAACCTTAACACAACGGATGAGGACGGATGGTACGGGGAAAAATCACACGACGTATCAAGGAAATGTTAAGGCGGGATGGTTCACGCTAACCTTAACACAACGGATGTGGACGGATGGTACGGGGAAAAATCACACGACGTACCCCGGAAATGTTAAGGCGGGATGGTTCACGCTAACCTTAACACAACGGGTGAGGACGGATGGTACGGGGAAAAATCACACGACGTACCAAGGAAATGTTAAGGCGGGATGGTTCACGCTAACCTTAACACAACGGATGAGAACGGATGGTACGGGGAAAAATCACACGACGTACCCAGGAAATGTTAAGGCGGGATAGTTCATGCTAACCTTAACACAACGGATGAGGACGGATGGTACGGGGAAAAATCACACGACGTACCCAGGAAATGTTAAGGCGGGATAGTTCATGCTAACCTTAACACAACGGATGAGAACGGATGGTACGGGGAAAAATCACACGACGTACCAAGGAAATGTTAAGGCGGGATGGTTCACGCTAACCTTAACACAACGGATGAGGACGGATGGTACGGGGAAAAATCACACGACGTACCAAGGAAATGTTAAGAAAATGCACGGGGATTATTCACACGGCGTGGCTTACTAGTGTGGGAATTTCGTGCTCCACTAGTCACCCAGTAAAATGTCTGATCACCTAACTCGTCGAGCTTGCTGACCAGACTGAATTCTGTGGGCGAATGGCGTGCTTTATATAGCCGGCGGTCAGAGCTTCTCAATGGCTGAGTGCCTGATGCTTCTACTGGCGTAAGTATAAAAGAGCTTGCAAGTTCTTTTAAAAAGCTTTTCTTGTACTTGACTAGTACATGTGTTGGCGTGCTGATCATACAGCCTGTGACTATGGCAGCTTGTTGGCATGCCCCAGTGGCGTGGTTACTTGAACTTAAGTTCAAGTTTTAATTAAAAAACCCATTGGCGGGCAAAAATAATTTATTTCGGTTTCAAATTTGTGACTTCGTTACATGGTATTTCCAGTGTGGGCAGGATAGTCGAATGTGTGGTGTACCAATTTACCTTCCCCTCGGTCTTGAACAACCTTCTTCTATGAGGCATCAGCTTGATATTAACTCCTGCCTCCAGCAAGGTGAAAAGTGCAAAAGTCGACGTGATTACCGCTTTCCTCGCAATAAACTAAACCCTATACTTATATGATGCTCATATATGGCAACGCTTTTATTCTTCTTAAATTAAAGGTGTTTTTTTTTATTAAATTTATTTTAGAAACCTTTGCTTTTGTTTTGTATTGTACTTCAAATTTTTTTCTTTTAATTCTTGTTTCCTGTATAACTTTCTTTCTTTAACTCTTATTTTTAAAAACCCTTCAATTTTTTAGCATATCATCTCTTTAAATCTTATATTCCTTTCAAATTTTCAACCATTTCTTAACTCATATTTTTGGAAATTGCTTCCTTTATTTTTCAACATTCTTAACTTATAATTTCCTTTGTTTTCATCACACGTCTGTTTTTTATCTTCCCTACACCTATTTTTTAGTTTTGCATCTCTAACTTTATACATTTATTAATTTTCTTTCTACTTCTTGTCAGTTAAAATTTCTCAATTCTGTTTTACTTCTCTTTCTTTTAAATTAATATTTCTTTTTTTTAAACTTCTCTTTTTTTAGAGTTTTCAAATTTCCATCTTTTTAATTACTCCCATATTTCTAATTTTTTTTTTCTGTTTAAGACATTACCTTACCTTACATTGGATTCACTGGGTAGTTTTATACCTCATTACCATAGCCATCCGCTGGCCATAGATTTCCAAACTCCGTTCATCTAATTTCTTCTGAAATTGGAGGGAATTTGTTGGAAATCTCTTTGGTCACGTCCCTCGATTCCTGGGTCATAACCGTTGCCTACCTTGTACAATTTTGCGAAACTTGCCGTAAATTTTTTCCTTTCAGTCTTATTTCGTGTCGGAGCTACCGTAGTTGTGTGATAATTATATTTTGGCGTCTTAATCTTGCTCATGTGCAGAATCCCCTGGTCTACCCTTAGTTGAGGATAGCAAGTGTCCCTACAAGTATAGCGCCCCGTAGACCGTTTAGAATACTTACGAGGTCCATGTTGTTCATAGTTTTTATAGGATACGCTCTTGCATTAGCGATTGTTACAATAGCACATTCGTCCTCCAGCCTATTTCCGTTGTGCCATAATATTCACGTTTTCTCCTTTTCTCCTTCCTAGATTCTTCAATTCCTGCATTGTGAAGTCTCATACTATCGTAATGTGTGGCCAAATCTTCTCCCATAGTTGGGGCCAGAATGGCTCATCCATTATGGGTATACTTTTCTTACTCTGTTCTAAAGCTTCCTCTACATTGCCTTTTGTTCTTATCATTTGCTATCTGGGTTACTGATATCTGGTCTGATGTTTTCTGTCACGTTCCTGAGAGCCTCATCTATTCTGGCTTCGAACTGATTTCTTGGAATGTAATTATTCGGTACCACTGCACCAATAGCTGTGACATTTCTAACAACGTAACTTTCTTTCTTTGCTTCGTTGGCGCCTTGAATCTGCAATTTCTAATTTACGCAATCGATCACAGCTTTGTCACTGAGGAAATCGATTCCAAGGACACTGTCGGCTGGAATTCAGTCCGTGTCACTAATCGCATTAAATCTGCAAATATGCTGGCTGTTGTCTATCTGCAAGTTTGCCTGACAAGTGCCTATGGACCTCCTAGCGAATCCAAAGAGTCCTCCAATTTTTATTTTCTCATGTGTCTGTATAGGCGTATTTGTTCTTATTCTATTGACCTTAATTATATTACATGAGGATCCAATATCTACTAAAAGACTAAACGTACATTCTAAAGCTATATCTGATGAGAGTGTGATCACAAATTTATTACTTGAGTTCAATTTTTCTCGTTCTCTACCTGCTAAATTCTTCTTTACGCAGATATCCGTGTAATGGCCATGGCAGAATTGGCAATAGAGCCCCTCCCTTCTAGAATTTCCAGAATGGAATTCATATTGGATGCCAGCTGCACAGTTTGCCACTCTGACGTAATGAATTCGGCAATTGGATAACTCGAGCCCATATTTCTGATATCCCGTACAGAAGCAATGTTTTGGTCTATGCTCATATTCTTTCGTAGGCATTCTTCTGCTTAATTCTGTATGAACTGGCTGCTGTAGAGTAGAGAAAGGTTTTCGGGAAGTTGCGGGTTCATCTCCGTTGAAATTGTTACGTCCTCCATCCCTCCTGTGAAAAAACCTCATTCCCTCGAGCTGATGTCTTCTCGCGTCCCTTTCATAAAATCCCGCCTCTTCTCTCAACGCCTCCAATGAGCTGAACTTTCGCCCTGATAAGTGCATCTGGAAAGCCTGATCTCTTTTTCCAACTTTAAATGTGCCGATCGCATCCGCTCCCAACTCTGCCAGTAATCCCCCATCTTTACCTGGATATTTAGCTGAAACTGCCGCTTTAATTTGGTTCAACAAATCTTTAAGTCTGTCTGCATATTCCTTGATATCATCTACGTGTTTTTGTGTACACGCTATCATTTCCATTCTCAATTCGTCACAGGACTTCCTAGGCGTGTAGTCAGTTTTTATGGTCTGCCGTAATGCCTCAAAATCCTTTGGTTCCTCAGAAGTTACCAGATAGTACGCATCGTCCGTGAGTCGATATCTTACACATTTCATGAAGGTAGATTGTTCCTCGGCATTAAGACGATCGTAAAGTTTTTTGAAGCAATTCAGGAAGCGGTGTACTTCATTTTCTAGCTTCGGTGATCTTTCTCCCGAAAACATGGGAATATATTTAGACACAATATCCATGATTTTTTCAAATGTATCTGCTATCTTTTACACAGTTATTAGTTTCTTATATTTTCTTTCTTCTAACTCGTTCTAATGGAATACCAATACTCAATCTAATTCTAACAATTCACACCTCTAACATTGTATAATTATCACGCTCAATTACCCGAAATTCCTCTAATATGCATATACAGAACCAAAGTACTTTTTCAATATAATTTTTTCATATTCACGTCACACAATAAAAAATACAATAAAGCATACTGTTCAGCCCCGAACAAGCTGAAAAGAAAAAAAAAGAATTACTAGAAGAAAACCCTAATATAAAGTAGGTACTTAACTTAAAGCCCAAGCCAGGGAAGTCGACTTTCATAAATTCCTCCCACGTAGTACAGGTGCCTACATACATTAAACAGCTGAAATATAACGAAAATATGAATTATTTAAAAGAATTAACAATGAATACAATGAATTACTTATATATTAAAAGAACACTAAGTGAATTCATAAGAAAATGTATGAAAATTCCCAACTTTCTCCATACAAACGAAACGTAAATATATACATGCAATTACAACAACAACACTATTGGAATTGGAAAATATGTAATAATTAGCTTAATTTCAATTTCCATCAATTGAAATTTAAACCAACTATTGAAATACAATTATAGAATACGCTAATTATAGACAAATACTTTCCCGTGAAATAATTAATGGAAAATTATACATAATTGTTCACCTTCGACAGTTGTTATAAGGGAAAACAATTTACTCAAAAATCGAACTTTGAAAGATTTTAAGGTGCAATAACTCACTCTTCTTTAAAAGATAATTAGTAATTTATGAATTCTCATATAAATAATGAGAAGAAAAGCGATAGCAAGTGGAAGCGAGATAGTTAAAAAATACGTTCCACATTAAAATTCTCTCAACATAGATATCAAGAATTTAATTACGCCATGTTATAGCACTATTTGGAATTTGTATCTTAAATGAATGAATTTAATAAATGAAGGAAGTCAATATTCCGCATCGAATGATATTAATTACAGCTCGTGAAAGATAAAATAACCTGAATTATTTACATTATGGTCGCGGGTCCCACACAAAGAATGACGGTTCAGACCTTATATAAGGCCGAGAATTTGAATGAATCTCGCTCTTACGTTTCTCGATTTCGACCAGTGCAGATCTTGTGAAAATAAATGTGTAGTTTCTGATAAGTCTCCATCATGTAAAAAATTGTGAAAGTTGGCTTATATAACCTACCAATGGTAAGACTAAGTTTATCTACAATTTCTGGTGGAAGAAGTGACATTTTTGTTGTATCTAAGATACATAGTGATGATAGTTTGTTTTTATTCTGAAATTTTTATGAAAAATATAAAATAAAGTGATTAAATCCAATTTTCTTAAAATTAATCATAGTTGAGTGATAATAGTTTAATCGTAATTTAAATTTGCCTTGTACAAGACTGTTTTTCCTACACTTCTTAATTTGAGTCAAGCGGGAATATACATGCGAATTGTTCTTTGTTTTTTCCTGTATTTTTGTAATAAGTTGTAATTTTATTAGTAGCTTAATTTCATAGATATAGAGAAATTTTTAGAATTATAATATAGATATCTGTAATTTAGAGTGCTTAAGGTAAACTCAAATGAAATTTTAATTAAATCGAAATGTGAATCTATTTACATTGCTCTAAATTTATCATTTACCGCTACACTAATATTACCCACCAAGAGCAGTATTTTTATGTGGCTTATAACCGCTCTATCAGTAAGCGTTTCGTTATACACGTGCAGCAAGCACAGCATCATTACATAACAAGGGAATTTACATCAGATTATTATACAAGCATATGGTGTAATATTTCCTTGCGCACATTTTTTGTAGTTCCACCAAGAATTGAATTGATAGATCACGTTATTGTGATCGCATTGTAGGAGTCAGATTCCCTTTGCTTGACATTTTTGCTGGTTCTATCCAGGACCCAAACTATTTGCAAAACATTTTTTGGTGGTTCCATCCAGGAAATAGAAACATTCGATTTAATATAGTTCATTTGTTAGATTCTTAAGTTCACTTGAACAAAGCAAGCATTAGTCTATATAGCAGTAACAAGCTACAGTTATACAGCACCCCTCTCAATACATTATTAAAGGCAAGATGTCTTCGCTACAAAGATTATTCACCAAGGAAGTGGTGTTGAGAGATATACTAAACAAATTTACTGAGAATGCAAAAAAACTGCAATACATAAACGCACTCAAGGACTCTACGAAACTAATTTACAGCGCAATTGATTTGGACCTCAATGAAACATTGGCTGGGCTGCATTCAGATGAATCAAATACATTTCTGGAAGAAGACAACTATGGTAAATCAGAGCTCAAATACACAGAATATATGAGCGAGTTAGTGGAAGGCTTACGGAAATATTCAACTATTATTGAGTCACAACCCAGCACATCTGCTTCAACGCACTCAACTACAATATTACAACAAGAATCCTCATTACCTAGGATCTCATTACCTACATATAATGTTGACTAAGATTGATGGCGATGCCTTCATGATCTGTTCGTGTCATTAGTCCACAACTATTTTCGATTAACAGATGTACAGAAACTACAGCACTTAAAGACATGTTTAGTTGGTGAAGCCGAGAAGGTTTTAAGACATACTCTTATTACAGACCAGGATTATATGCCAGCCTGGAATAAATTATAGGAACGCTACGAAAATAAACAAAATCTGGTAACAAATAAGGGAAAAAGTCATTAATAGATACAACGGAAGAATCATTGCAACAATTAAAGAGTTCGCAAGTAGACACAAGCTCGTGGGATGTATTATTACTACATATGTTAGTCCAAAAACTACCATTTAACAAGGCGCTACACAAGTGCTGCCGAGCCTCTCACAATTCAATACATTTTTGAATAAACGAGTAAAAATTCTGGAATCCATTACAGATGTTTTAGCAAAAAACGCTCCACAACCAAAGCCAGTGGCAAAGCAAACAAGGCCAACCTTCAAACCGACAACACTAATTTGCTATACTGCATAAGGTAGTAAATGCCCTGTATGTAATGGAAACCATTTTGTCCAGAAATGTCCTAAATATCTCAAGATGAATATTTATTAAGATGTCTAGGTGTTGTCTCAATTGTTTTTCAAAGGATCACTTAGTTAATGAAGGTAGTAGTAGGTACAAATGCTTTGAATGTAATCAAAGGCATCACACCATATTACATGAAAGCCTCCACAAGGCACCAACAACAATAACAAGAGGTCTCTACGTCACAAGACCAAACACCACAAAGCAAAGTTACAAAGGATTACAACATCCACACAAGGTTACAATCAGTTCTGTTTTAAACACTACCCAAACATTTGTAACCAGAGAAAGCCACAAAACATTACTTTCGACAGCGTTAGTCATGGTAAGGTGCAAACGTGGTGAACCCATAGTATTACGTTGTATTATAGACAGTCATCACTTATAACGGAGACCGCCTGTAAGAAACTATGTGCTACGCGCACCCCCACATTAATAGCAATCAAGGGATTGAACACTAATCCAGCTACTAAATTACATAACCAAACAAAGTTAAAACTAAGATCTTGCGGATCGAACTCAACTACAATAGAAGAAGATTTTCTAGTTTTAAAGAACATTATAAGTGCTCTACCAACAAGGATAGCTGCCAAAAAAGATTATCAACATCTAAATGGACTACAACTGGCAGATCTTACATTTTGGAAAGCTGGGGGAATAGATGCGCTACTAAGAGCAAGATTATATGCAAAAATCCTCCAAGCATGTACCAAACGAGGCTCTGACATAGCACCGGTTGCTGTAAACACTATTTTTGGTTGGTTCTTACTGGGATCCATGAATAAGGTAGTCAATGACATAGCAGTAAGTCATACCTTAACCTCTACTGAAGCCAATTTGAACATACAGATCAAACGATTTTGGGAGCTAGATGAGCTTCCAATCCAATGCATGCTCAGCAAAGGGAACAAGAATGTCAAAGCACATTTCAAACTACATTTGAACGACTAAGTAATGGAATATATCAGGTCAATCTTCCATTCGTTGACCCTGAAGTCCCTGCATTGGGAAGCGCTAAAAAGATTTATGAACTTACAAAAACAGTTTACGAAGGATCCTGAATTCGAATCAGGCTACACGAATTGTCTCAATGACTATATAGAACGTGGACACATGGAGGAAATTGAACCTCCAAGGGATAGTGAAAAACACTATTATATCCGATATCACGCAGTTTTCAAGGATAGCACTACAACAAAGTTGAGAGTGGTACTTGACGCCTCGGCGAAAACTACAAACGGAAAATCAATCAATGATTACAGAATAACAATTAATGCGGATATTGAAGAAATGTATAGGATGATTGATGTGCATTCAGATCATCGCACATTTCAAAGAATCATATGGCAGCATCCTGTTACAAAACAGAATCAAGATTATCAACTAAAGACAGTTACATTTCGTACATCATCTGCTCCATATATGACTGTCCGCACACTGCAACAACTGGCAGTGGATGAAAGTGCAAAGTGGCCACTAGGTTCAAAAGCCACGCTGACTCACTTCTACGTCGGCGACATATTGACAGGTGCTGATAACATCACCGAGGCAAAGGACTTCCAAACAGAGCCATTAAATATGGTGAAGGCTGGCGCGGTTTTAATCTGAGGAAGTGGGCTTGTAATTAACCAAAGGTGCTGGAAGACTTGCCAATGAATTATCGTGATGTCAAGGGCACTTTAACATTTTCCGACAATGAGTCAATTAAAAGTCTAGGAATACGATGGCATCCTGTTTATTTTTCGTTTATAATTGCACAAAGAGAGAAGGAAACAATCATAACTAAGAGAACTATATTGTTAATGGTAGCATCATTGTATGATCCACTTGGATGGCTTGCACCAATAATAATTGTAGCAAAAACATCGATGTAAATGCAATAGATCACAGGCTGCTCTTGCGATGATCCAGTTGCTAATACCATTCATACCCAATGGGAAAACTTTCAAGGAGATTTGCAACATGTGGAATCAATAAGAATTCCAAGATGGATTCACTATTGTAGCAATACAAATATGCAATTGCACGGCTTTTGCGATGCATCCGAGAGAGCATATGCAGCTGTGTTATACTTGCGGGTTGCGAATACTGATGGCAATATAATTGTGACTCTCCTAACAGCGAAGTTAAGGTAGCACCCATCAAGCCAATAACTATAACATGACTAGAACTGAACGGAACAGTCATATTAACAAGACTGATTAAAGTAACTGTCGATGATATGAAGTTACAAACATCCCTGCATTTGCATGGACAGATTCGACGATTGTCCTACAATGGATCAAGGATCACCCATCTAGATGGAAATCATATCGTGTTATGGAAGTACAAGATGTGAAGTGTCTACTAGGGATAACCCAGCAGACCTTGCGTCTAGAGGAAGTTTAGCAAAAAGTTTGCACAAAAACAAGTTTTTAGAATTATAGTATAGATAAGTGCTTAGCTGTAATTTAGAGTGCCTAAGATAACTTCAAATGAAATTTTAATTAAATCGGAATGTGAATCTACTTACAATGTTCTGAATTTAACATTCACCGCTACACTAATATTACTCACCAAAAACAGTAATTTTATGTGGCATATAACAGCTCTATCGAAACGATTTCGTTATACATGTGCAGGAAGCACAGCATCATGACATAACAAGGGAATTTACATATGGTGTAATATTTCCTTGCACACATTTTTTGTAGATCAATCAAGAATTGAGTTGATAGATCACATTATTGTGATCCCATTCCCTTTGCAAAACATTTGTTGGTGTTTCCTCTAGGAACCAAACTACTTGCAAAACACATACTAATTAAAACTTTCTGCTTACTTAACTGCGTGGAACCCAAACACATTTTCCAAATGCGCCTATCAAGATTATTCCAGTAAAAAAAATACTATAGTAAAACAGCGTACGATTAACGCCTAAACTGAAACGCAATGTTGAAAATATCACTATTTCTCATATAGCTAACACACATCTTCACTAAAAAATGTTGCACCTTATAAGTTACCAAATCTAGCGTGAACTGAAATAATCAAAGAAACTCTGAAAAAAACTTTAACACATCTTATAATTAAGACTTTATCTGAAATAAAAACTCTACCAGGCGATAGCTCGCCGAAATTTTCTAGTTAAAGGCGTCTTACGACAACCAAATTTTTTTTAATTAATCAAAAACAAAGAAATTTATTAAGAACAAAATTATTTTCACCTTACTTCATCCTACTTTCTACTAAGCTATCTGGCGCTGATCTAACCTGAACCGACTCGAATAAAATAAGGGTGTACACTGAATTGTGCCCGCCAGACAATTCACTGGTCTTTTATGTCCGATATTCGGAAGTAAACTCTATCACAACGCGGATGTAAATAAACGAGACAACCTTGTCGTTTGTTCTACCGGGTTGCAGAACCTGAGTCGCTTAGTAGTAAACATTCGCTTTATATAATAACTAGCATGCTAGGTTAATTATTATCGTAATCGTCGATTACTCCACTAAGTGCTCATTGCAGCCAGCTATTCGGCTAATCAGTAAAATAAGCGACGGCTGCAAAACAATTTCATGCGAGGTAATTGTTTAGCAATCGGTAATTATTCTGCCAGAATGTACCCTTGGCTAAGGCAAGAATCTTCCGCATATCGAACCATAACGCACCTGCCAGTATTCAGGTTCGCCCATCTCTGCTAATGTTTTCTATGAACATCCGCTTTGATGAGAGACCCGATACTCGAGGTAACAACGCCTACGGCGGGTTCTGGTCCAAGGACCGGAGAATCAGAGCCAGCCCTAGCTTAAAGGTCAGCCGTGTCATTCCTCATGGTTCCCGTGTGACCAGCAACCCATAGTAGGGACACCTTGTTGTGGATACACAACTTATCCATAGACGACATGCAATCTTCCAGTAATTTAGATGTTTTCCGAAGGCCACTTAGAGCCATCAAGGCTGCCTGAGTATCCAAGAGGATAGCAATGTCCCTCTCCTTGATTTGCATATCAAGGGCTAACTGCGCTGCCATTGATAAGGCAAAGACTTCAGCCTGGAAGAGAGTGGTGTGTCTTCTAAGTGACTACTTCATTCCAATATCAGACTCAGGAAAGTAGACACCCGGGGAAGCGGACCGTGGAAAGCTCGACAAGGCACTTCCCTCAGTCCACAATTACTTACAGGAAAGCTCATCAGACAAGCGAGGCCCAAACGGAAGCTCAGGTACTATCGCATCATGTGGCATACTGTCCAGCCAAGTCCATCCCGTACGCCAGAGAGCAATGAGAAGAGCCAGTCCAGACGCACATCCAACATCCTCATGAGCTCAATCTGCACACAGCCCTTTTGGCATCTGCCTGAATGACTAGGTCCAGGGGTGGCAGATTATGTAGGACCTCAAGAGCAGCAGTAGCCGTAGTTCTCATGGAGCCCGTAATACCCAAGCAGGCAAGCTTTTGCAGGCCCGCCAGATTCCGGATCGCAGTCCCCACAAGTGTCCTCGGCTACCATACACAGGAGGTATATGTAAGAATGGGTCTAACGATCAAGGTGTACATCTACTGCACGACCCTCGGACTCATGCCCCATGTGCAGCCAAAGATTCTCCTGCAATGATCGAAAACCCTCGTAGCTGCATTAACTTTTTCCTCTACGCGCAATCCCCATGTCAGCTTCGAGTGGAGGAAGACTCCAAGATGCTTGACATGAGGAGAGAGCTGCAGAGTGTGTCCAAAGAGCTTTGGAAGAACAAAGTATCCAATCTGGAGAAAGCACGCCACCTTGCCGCCCACCCCCATAGTTAAGTATCGTCATCTTAACATTTGGTCGATCCATCGCACTACAGAGCGGTCAACATCATGTCGACGAGCTGCCTCACATAGCGGCTCGGGGGTGGTCCTTTCAAAAACCCCCTCGATGTCCAGAAGGGCTCCCAAAGTAAACAGGCCACTATCCCGTCCCCGCTCAATGACAGTAACCATTGAATGGAGAGCCGTCTCCGTATATCTGCCCCTCCCATAACCGTGCTGTAAGGTGTGTAAGGGAGTAGTCTTTAGGGCTACTCGCTTAATATATTCATCTGAAAGCTCTCCAGGAATTTTAAATGGAATGAGGGGAGGTTTATGGTTAAAAAACTCTTCGGGTCCATGTAAGAAGTCTTACCAGGCATCGGAACGAAGGTAACCCTCACCTTCCTATACACCTCAGGGACAGATTCAAAAGCGATACATGCCCTGCAAATGGAGTCGATTTATGAAGCCAGCACATTGCTCTCTGCCTTTAGAAGTTGAGGCAGAAAATGTTCGGGACACGGGGCTTTAAAAGCCGAGAAGGTTGAAATTGACCATTTCACCTTTTCGATATCAACTACCTTGGCAGCAGTGGATCAATAACCACCAGTGCAAAGAAGTAGGGGATGTTCGCCACACAACTGGGAAGCCAGCTTTATACTCTATAATTAATATAACCGAGAATAGTTTTTCTGTTACGATCTGGATTACAGGTCTGAATCCCGATATTCTAATTTTGGATTATTGTTGGCTGAATGCTGATGAAAAGGTTCAGTAAGTTCCTAAGATAAAATTATGGCTATGTACATATATGCATTCATAGCAATATTTATTTGCCCAGACACAACTTATTCGGCCCATTTTCAGCCATCAATAATTCACACGAATTCTGAAGGAATATGGTAAATTAACGCTCTAATAAAAAAGTGAATTTTGTCTATATTGAAAAATGTTTTATAAAAAAACTTTAGTTCATATTCGTTGTTATATTTAGCCGAGATCAGTTATTGAGGTTTGCTATGAGTTCTTCTCTTACATCACTTTGTTAGTACAGCTGTCAATACCTGGACATTCATTGTCTATGTTTCATAGGATTTTATATTCTGCAGACCTTTTCAGAGCAATAGCAAGAGGAAAAGCTTTAATTGGTCTAAGACTAATAATGTTATACCCTAGATGCAAATAAAAATGAGATAAAAAGGAAACATAAAGCTTTATATGATAACACAAGAACTTCATTTTTAAAAATTTATTCACTATTTTTATGCTTGGTACAAAATTTCAGGTCTCTACGTTCACGGTTTCTCAGGCAGTTTCCAAATAGGTAGATATATAGTGAAAAACCGAAGTTTTGTATGGTAACCCGAAGAAGGGGTTCCCCGATTTAGTCAACTGTATTTAAATTTTTTTTTTAAATGCCGTGTACAAATTTTCAGCTCTCCACGTCGGCGCGTTCTTAGGCAGTGTATGACAGCCCTACGAACGAGTACCCTATTTATCTCATTTTCTAACTTAAATATAAAATTGTTTTAAAAGGCCCGTTTGCAAAATTTCAGAGATCTAAGTGAACGCGTTCTTGAGCTATTGTGCAAACGGGCAGACAGACAGAAAGACAGACCGACATGCAAAACTTAAAATAACTTTTAATATTATGCATGGGTGTCCAATCCAATTTGTTCTTTATTTCTATGCGTTACAAACGGAATGGCAAACTTAGTATACCCTATAGATTTCATCTATCAAGTGCCAGTGCTGAAAATTTTGCGTTTGGCTCAAATACGACCTTATGCCCCTTGTTTCATGTTTTTCCTCATCACCTAAGAGGTAAACCATTATAGATGCGTTGTTTTTATATCCCCAATAGGCCCAATCGTCGTTTTAGTAATAAGTTAATAGCAAAATTACCAAAACAAAACTTATGTAATATAAGAACTACACTACTTGCCGTATATGGAAAAATTCTGAGATAGGTGAATACACGGTATAAAACATTCACAGGTATTTCCTGGCAGACTTGTTTATCTTTACTTCATCGTTCCCATCAATGAAGTAGGCTCATTTTAAAATATTCTGTTATATAGGTTTTCTCAGAAAAAAGAGTCGAGACACATTAAATCTGATACACCTGTTGGCTAGTCTAATTATCTTTCTCGTCCAATCCACCTGTCTGGAAATATCGAATTTAAAAGTTCTCTAGTAGCTACTTAATGCATAGTGTAGTGCAGTGGTCCTCCATTCTGCTGGAACAACATCTGAGTCCTAGTATGTTAATTCATTTCTTTTTATAAAAGTTGTATATCCTTGTCCACCAAAGGTCTTTCGAAGAAAATGGCTCAATTATTTTGCTTCCCAGTATCGCGCACCACATGCACCAATGACGTTTTCCACTCTGGGTTCTTTCTATTTTCTATACCAATAATAGGTGTTGTATCTGTTTATATTATTATTATTACTTGTTGGAATAATACCAAAAATTGAGGCCATGTCCTTAGCTCAACAAGTTGTTTGTACGTACAAATGGATGAACCAATGGATGAACAGGAGGACAGGTGGTTGGTTGAACAGACAAATATAGTAGGGCATCAAAATATATATGTATAGATAATAAAATAAACTGTAATATCTATTTTTATATATGCTTATTATTTCCATATCAATATTGCCACCTACATACCTTTCAAATATTACTATCGTGTTTACATACCAATGTGTGGTACGTACGTAGTTTATTAATTAATGTTTTTCTTTCTGGTTCAATTCCGTGCTGATCTCTTAATAAGAGCCATTATATCTGCATTAAATGCACATTTCAAAATTGAATAAAAAATGAAATTTTAATCGAATAAACAAGTTCCCATAATAGACAAAAGGCACGTAGCATTTTTCTCTATAATCACCTGTTGACTAGCTAACCGTTTTGTGCGTGATCAAAAGCAATTATATCCTTGTTTGGATAAGTCGATCCAATTTGTATTACCCCTCAGGCATACGTAGAAAAGAAGCGATAAAACAAATTAATGAATGATGCGTGTGAAAGCTCCTGTCATCCTGTAAATAATGTCTGAGTATTAAATAAATTTATTCCCTTAAGGCTCTTAATCATAATTGACACCACCTTCACTTATATCACGTGCATTTCGCCTTCTATATCGGCCATCTGTTTTGTATTAAAGCTTTTAAATATACGTAAATATTGGGTATGTCAAAATTGCTAAATATTAAAGTGATAAAAATCATTTACATTTATGTTTCTATGTATTCATAATATAATTATTTACAAAAGTTCAGTAGAAAGTGGGGAGGAAAAGATTGAATTTATTACTTCCTTGAAAGCTCAATTCATCTGTCCTGAAATGAAAATAAATGTTTCACTTTAAAACTAAAAAATGTTCACACATAAAGAATTCGTACAGCTTTCATTCATCATTTAAGGTGGATTAAGCACTGGAAAGGTTAGCAACTCACATTATCCTAAATTGAGAGAAATCAAGAATATACTTGAATTTCGACAACATAACATTGGCTATGGTCTAGGACAGGTACGCGGTTATAAATCCTTCATTCTGTATTGTTAAGTATAGTTTCGACATTTTCATCTTTTTAAATCTTTGATGTCCCATAGCTCTTAAGTGTTTCTATCAACTGGAGAGTTCCGAACTGAGTATGACTTTCATACATAAATCTTTCATCCTGGCCTTTTTATAAGCAAATTGATTAAAGTTTAATCAATTTTCTGGATTCTCTGCTCGGATGCTGATATAATTTTAATAGAGTTCTTTCCACTGGATGATAAAAAATCAATTTTGTACAAAAGTAGATATAATATTAAAAATGATAAATGATAACTGTGTACGTATACTTAAAATATTATCTGTTTGGTCTCCAGCTCAATTAAACATAACTTTCTAAGTAATTTGATAGATAAGGAGAAAAACTATGTGCTTACACTGCAAGAGATAATGTTTAGAAAAATACTGTCAGAGAAAGATTAACTACTGTGGAGCAGAAGCTTCATAATGAATGAAACTTTTGGTACTGTATTGACAATAGATAAATTTTATACATAGATTAGATTAGCAGAGGCGTACCGTCAAGAAAGAATTAACCTACTTGAGTTAGACCACTGTCGGGTCCATGGTGGCTCATAGATTCATGAGAATCTATCCTGCAAAGGACAATTTATTCTAGATCTACCTTGACTATGTAAAGTAGCCACCCTCTTTTGGTCGCTGGAGCAGGACACCCGCAAAGTACATGTCGAACTGATTCGATTTCCTCGGGAGTTTTAAATACAGCTACGACAGAAATCGTTTGGCTCTAGATTCAACCTCTTAGCATGGTTAGGTTAGGTTATGCTAAGAGTAGGGGCGACTGCGACTAGGACTCTGCGGACGTCGTGATCAGAGTTGTTCTACTGTGCCTTCACCTAGAGTAGTTAGGATAAATGTGGCTTTCTTACGAGCTGGATTAATACCTTTGTGGTTAGCTTATAAACGGTAATTGGAGTGATAAATGCCTAATTACAGGCGCGCTATACCAGAGGAGATCAAATTGCCTAACCTCCCAGTTTTGTAGTTCCTTATTAAAGTGGATTTTTGATAGGTTAAATGTTATGTTGGGAAGGGAAGGTAGGTAGGTCCATACACTGACGACTCCGGTTTTAGTTAGATTGTCCTCTTTTTAATTTCCATTGAACGTTGTCTGGGAGTCTAAAGAAGTTTAATTTGTTTTCCCTAGACAGTAGTCCTATAGTTTTGACTCAAAGTCTTCAAAGGACAGAGGCAGGAGGATATATACCCCGGTGTCAGTTCTGTTTCCGCTAAGGAGCTCCATTCCTTACTTTCTGTTTTATATAGGCCATAATTGCAGCACAATACAACAGGTGTCCTGATTGACCAACCGTGATTGGCGTTATCGTAGCTGCCGTTGGTTATGTCGTCTTTTAGAGTTTCTATCGGGATTCTCATATACGATATTTCATCTGAACTATTTATTTTGGAACCTTTTTAGCTAACTGGTCCGGCACCCAGCATAGGGTCAGTTTGTGTCGTATGGAAATCTCATTCAGGTTGTCTTTGTATAACTGCACTTCTTTTGATTTTTCTCTACCAGCAGTATCGCTTCGTGAATCGCAGCCAATCTTTCCTGAAAAACACTACATTTGTCAGGTATGACTCATTCCAGTACCAGTTCAGAAGAATACTCCGTTCCTGTATCTGTACTTGTCGTCAACCCATTTGTAAAAGTAGAGATGTCTGTTTTAGTTCCCTTACTCCCCTCCCAGTAGTTTCTAGAGGGTATCAATACATTGAACCTGCAATTAAAGATTAAAACAGGAATACTGCTAACTTCATTATTATCGTTTTACCTAATTTCTTCCTTTTTTGCTGACTTTCAGAGCCTCAAGGTTAATATACTTGTAATGTGATCTCTAGAAGTCTGAAGTGTGTATTCAATTCGTTTGGTGTTGAATGTACTCCTTGCGTAATTACTAACTGTCGATGATTGATCCAACTAGTGCTTTAAATGAGATATGAATCGTAGTTAAAATTATAGGTAACCAAGGTAGCAGCGAGAGTGAATATGAATTCTAGCCTTCATGCTCTATTATCAGTTTATTGAATCTTGGTTGAGTGACTCAATACCATCTAAGCTTGGAATCCATATTCGGTTCTAAATTATTCCAATGCGATCGAAGTGGTCGTTCATGTGGCTATGCAGTTATCTATATAATCTCTTCAATCCCGCAAAGTTCTAGAACATGAAAGTTTTCTCCAACTGCAAGATATTTATAGGCAGGGGCATTGTCGTAACTAGGTAAGGGCTAAAGTGGTCCTGGCTCACCCCAGAATGCGGGCTGGAGGGGATAGTCCCCCAGGAAATCATAGATATTCATAAAAACCTTCGACAATTCGTACAATCTTAGGCCCAATTAAATTGAATCCATTCGGTTCGAAATCGGAAAGGCTTTAAAAAGTTCTTTTCTTTAAGAAAATCTATTGAAATCTTACTAAAAATTTTAAAAGCTGTTTTGAGATTGTTTTATTTCACTGAATTTTGACAATGGCGTGAGAAAATGTATTCCATATGATAAATCATGCGGAACAAGTTTTGACAGTTTGTGCGGAAATTTTAATTGATAACCTTTGATATCAATGAAATTTTAAAAATTTCGTAAAACTTTACTTAATTTTCCGTAATAAGGCTCTTTTAAGCTTTTTCGATTCCGATCTCAACGGATTCAATAATACGGCTGATTATCTTTACAATGAAGAAATATTCAGTGCGCAATTAAAAAATCCAATAATAACCTTATTACGTTACATTATGAAATAAAACTATATAACAACTTTAGACAATTGATACTTCGGGTAATCGAAAAATTCACTGAAAAACATGAAATTTGTCTAGAAACTCGAATAGGTTCTCAAATCGAAGAAAGCAACTGGAGAGAGCAAAAGGCTTCGTAATAGAATCCACTCTAGGTAAAAGCAATTTAGTGGACTCGCCATCAGATACAAGGCCTTCCGAATATTGAAGAAGACGCATATTTACAATCAAGTGATGGATAATATTATCACTTACTTTAAAAATAGGTTTGAAATTCTACCTTTGGCATAATCAGTCGCCTCATTTGTAAATTTGGACCTCAAACATGGAGAGGTATTCGTAGAAAATTATGAAAATGTTTTCAACATAGACATTTCCACCTTACAGGCAAAAACAAAAACATGTTCCAAAACAAGCATATTGTAATAAACTTCGAAAGACTGAAAACAGAACTTAATAAAGACTTCTACCCAAATCTATACAATTTGTTGCAAGTAGCTGTTGTAATCCTATGAGCTCAGCCAAGTGTGAATGGAGATTTTTGGAAGAAAATGTCACATTTTGACGAACCAAGAATATAAAATTAATAATTCGTTGAACTTTAACTGACTGTACTGAAAAAAAAAATGTACTATGCCAGTCTGGCAAGTAACTTTAAAAGTTGACGCATTTAATAAGGATTCTAAAATGGTATAACACTTGCTACAATATTTCTTAGAATACGGAAAAAAAAATTTTTTGTTCAAATAACCCAGATTCGAAAAAAAATTTTCGTCTACTAAAAATGAATCGAGTGTACCCAAAGCTTACCTTAAGAGCGTAACTTTAAGATTCTAGCTTGAGTGAGACGGAGAGTCATTCCATGAAGTGTGAGTGAGACAGATAGTGACGCTAGCTCGTCAAATCATTAAGTTTTTACAAATGTGCATCGTCTACTCTCCACAGAGGGACGACTTCCAAACCAAGTACATGGTGAAGGAAGAGTTCCTTATCTTACGAGGACGTAATACTTCAAGCAGTTGAAGAAGATTCAGGTAGTTCGGTACGTGCAATCCAGGAATGCACAGGAGTGCCCAAAAGTATAGCTCACCAAATATTACAAAAACTTGAGCTCCACCCATACCATGTACAGCGAGTACAAACCCTGCTACCTCGGGATTATCAACTTCGGGTTGCGTTTTGCCAAACGATGCTACAAAGACAAAGGCAAGATACGCGATTCTTCGAGAAAATTTTGTGGTCGGATGAATCGACATTTAAAAATGACGGATAGATGAACCTACACAACTTACACGAGTGGCACGTAGAGAATCCGAATTTAATGAGACAAAATAGATCTCAATATCGTTTTAAAATAAACATGTGGATCGGAATTTTAAACGGAAAATTCATAGGACCTTTTGAGTTGCCAGAGGTCTTTAATGCTGAAGTTTATTTAGATTTTTTGCAAAACCATTTACCTAATTTACTGGAAGAATGCCACTAAGTATTTACAGAGAGATGTGGTATCAGCAAGACGGTTGCCCAGCGCACTATGCCCTTTCAGTTAGAGAATATCTCAATGAAGAATATCCGGACAGATGGATAGGGCGGTCTGGTACGATCTCATGACCGGGCTGGTCACCTGGTTCACCTGATCTAAATCCAATAGATTTCTTTATAAGAAGTCAATTGAAAATTTAGCTGAGCATCGGCAAAGAATTACGGAAGCAGTTGAATTTGTCAACAACGGAAGAATTGCCCGTCTGATAACCCGATCTTTTTAAGAAGATGTCGAGCTTGTATTGAAGCTGAAGGAAGGCAGTTTGAACATCTTTTGTAAATAATAAATCTTAGCATCCAAATAATTGGTGTTTAATTTTAAAATTAAGGAAAATTTGTCCTAAATTTAACAAAAAGTTAGCATCTCTAACTTGAAAGCCTCACTATCTGTCTCACTCACACTTCATGGAATTACTCTCCGTCTCACTCAAGCTAGAATCTTAAAGTTACGCTCTTAAGGCAAGCTTTGGGTATACTAGAATTATTTTTATTAGGTGAAAAGAAATTTTTCGAAAGTGGGTTTCTTGAAGAAAAATTTTTTTTTTCCGTAATCTAAGAAATAATGTAGCAAGTGTTGTACCATTTTAGAATCCTTATTAAATGCGTCAACTTCTAACGTTACTTGCCAAACTGGCGTAGTACATTTTTTTTTTTCAGTACAGTCAGTTAAAGTTGGGTGAAATATTAATTTTCTATTCTTGGTTCGGCAAAATGTGACATTTTCTTCCAAGCTGGAGCAGTTGGCTTAGAATTTAAAGCAACAGGTTACATATGCACTATTCGGGATTACATAACAAAAATAAAATTGAAAAAAAGTAAAGATTTGTAGCAACAGGAGCTAATAAACCATCACAAGGTGTACATTTTCTCGAAAACAAAAGAAATGCCTATAATTTGAAAAATACATGACTTAGATTTTTTTTTATATTTTTCTGGTAACTGTTACGATTTGGTCTATCACCCGGTTCCGGCTTGACGTCGACTTACGGGACACCCTGTATATATATACAGGGTGTTTTCCACTAGGAGGTCAATAGAGGGGGAGGTGATAGTACTCAGATAGATGAACAAAAAATTGTATGGCAGTGGGGGGGGGCATATCAGCCATTTGGGAGTTACAGGGTGATTATGAAAAAAAGTTAGTTATTCACAAAACACTCTGTTTCTGAAAAAATACAAGGTGAGTGGTCACAGTTAGTAGCTAATGGTATACAGAACTCCATGGCCTTTCGAACGACTGCTCAATCAGCCACATAGCTCTCTACCCTCCAGAATTATGGTTGCCTAAACTCAAAATTTCGGATTTTCTTACCTTTTTTTTTTAAATATAACTTCTATTATTTTTGCAAAAAGGCAACTAACATAACATTTCTTTTGTAAAAACCGTAACTGTCGACTCTCCTCTTTAATATGACCTATTACAGGCAATGTGCTATCTCAAGCCCTATAAGCGTTATTAGCTCTAAACTTATTCCCAAACCTATTTTCCAACCTATTCTCAACGATAATTTGTTCCCTTAGCACGTCATTTTACAAAATATAGTCTAATTTCGGTGTGACCTGAATAGGTTATGAGTTAATAACTATTTAAAGGCTGGTGTTAACACATACGGTGTAATAGGTCAACTTAAAGAGGCGAGTCTACAGTCAATAGTTTTTATAAAAAAAGGTTATGTTAATGACCTTTTTGCAAAAATAATAGAAGTTAAATTTAAACAAAAGGTAAGAAAATCCGAAATTTTGAGTTTAGACAACCATAATTCTTGAGAAGAGAGGGCTATGGGGCTGATTAAGCAGTTGTTCGAAAGGTCATGGAGTTCTGACACAATAAGCTTCTAACTGTGATCATGCACACTGTAGTTTTTAAGATACAGGGTGTTTTGTGAAAAAATAGCATTTTTTCTTAATCACCCTGTAACTCCTAAACAGCTGATATGCCCCCCCCCCCACTGCCATACAATTTTTTGTTCATCTATCTGAGTACTATCACCTCCCCTCTACTGACCTCCTAGTGGAAAACACCCTGTATAAGTATCCCATAAGTATCAAAATATGCAGTTACTACAAATACCGCCATAACGCGAAGTACTTCAGCTTTAATAAATTATTTTAATTAATTAGGACAGAAATTGACATGTTGAATTGATATCCTGTGTTGAGAAGGTTGGCAATCAAGTATGCAATCGCCGCTCTCTTTCTCCGCACCTCTGGAGCGTTGATTTTCATTTGCAGGTCTTGTAAATGCTCCACATAGGCAACTATTATCTGATGTGACATTTGAAAACCTTGTTTTGTTAATGGCAAACTCTAATACTGTATTAACAACTTCCAAAATTTGAAATTAAAACAGCAAAAGCTTTTACGGTTCTGTATCATATATTATTCTGCGTAAATAGAAATTTCATCTAGTCATTTAGCTACGTATAGATTTTTCAACATTTCTGATTTGAGCTTTTGAACCTTTATTATTAGAAAACGTACTTAAATAATTACCTAGAACTTATGTACTTGGCGGTACTTAGGTACTTATAAGGTACATACAAGCTGATATGTGGGATTTTATCAATATTCGTATGTACCAGTTTCGACACGGCGCTTGTACTTGACAATTTTTAAGTACCAGTACTGGGACTTGTAAAAGATTTTAAGCCCAGGTCTGCAGTTGAAATAAATATTGGGTATTAGCCAGGGCGTCACTATCATATTAGCTTCGTGTATAGAATTTGAGGATTCTGATTTATTTTCCTTAATACCTACGTGAGAGAAGGAAAGGAAGGGAACTGGAAAACAAAGGTATCTGTTAATTAAACAACACCACTTTCTTTTTATTTTTATTTAAAATCGTGCAAATTTTATTTTATTTTTCAATTAAACATGATTTGATAAAATTTAAATCACATCAGATATTTGGGTTCATTGGGATAAAAGAAAAGAATGCACTCCCACTCAATTCGCCAATTGTACTAATCTTTTTTCACAATAATTTATATGTCCAACCAACCTGAAATTAAAAAAAAACAATGGCCAAGTGCGAGTCGGATCCCACACGAAGGGCTCCGTACCATCGTAGAAAATTTAACACCATGTACTCTTAAGATCGAGCAAAAACAAAAGTTTGTTGTATGGGGACCCCTTTAATTTTTAACTTTATTTTATTTTCATTATTTGTTGTTATGACAGATATTGCATTACCCGAAATAAGTAAATATACAGATAACGAATCGAATAGCAAAATTCAAAACCAGAAATCAGCTACATGCTGCGAGTCATATGCATTATTGGAGGCTGACAACAAAAGAAGAAATGAATGCTTATTGGCATTTGGAAGCCGACAAAGGCACGAATGATACTATTGTATCTGAAAATAACTCCAAATCAAACTGAACAAAAATTCTACCGAAACATTTTCTGTAAATAAAAAACAAAAAATCTTATTGCATATTTACGCGTCACACGCTCATAAAAATTGTTGTCGGCCCTCAAAAATGCATATAAGCTTTAAGAAAAAATTGAAGGCTTCCCTACATCAGATCGAATCGTCGTTGATTTTATATTGGACCGAGGCATCGATGGAAACTTGGGTGTGTGCCTGAACATTAGGAATATTTCTTAGCTCCAATTTTACCAGAAATGTTGATAAGGTTTTCGTTTTTCTGATATGCGTTCTTCATCTGCATATTTACTTATTTGTGGTATTACTCACTCTTTGAAAATTTCATGTATCTACCTATTACGGTTTAAGAGATACAGCCCGCTGGCAGACAGACAGACGGACGGACAGCGGAGGCTTAGTAAGAGAGTACCGTTGGTACTTTCGATTTTATTGCTTTTCGTCAGATCGCCAAATATTGACTAAGTAGCTATCCAAAAATTGATTGAATGCTGATGACTTATACCACGAAGTCCGGTGACACACGATGATACATACTCGATACACCGTACTAAAAACTGGTTTTCTTAGCACTATTTTAGAACATTTTCGTGTATAGCCCAATTTCGAGCAGAGGGTTAGACTCGGATGATACACGACTGGTGTTTTATTACATATTGTGTATAGATCATATCAAAATGATGAATTTTCTTTGCTGCCTCAAGAACGTGTATCAACCGTGTATAAACTACGTGTACCATGGGCTGATACACACTTGATACAAAAACTGCTTTTTACGTCGTGTCTATTCTCGAGTGTCCCGTGACACACGATGATATACATTCGAGACTAGACACGACGTCAAACCAGTTTTTGCATCGAATGTGTATCAGCCCATGGTACACGTAGTTTATACACGGTTGATACACGTTCTTAAGGCAGCAAAGAAAATTCATCATTTCCATATGTTCTATACGCACACAAACCGAGTTACGCATACATATGTAATAATATATGTAATAATATGTATCATCCGAGTCTAACCCTCTGCTCTAAATTGAGATATACACGAAAATGTTCTAAAATAGGACTAAGAAAACCAGTTTTTAGTACGGTGTATCGCGTGTGTAAATTCGTGTGTCACCGGACTAAGCAACTAATAAATAGAGAGCTCAAACTGAAGAGAAAAACATTTTTAAAATTTTTCTTCTCCTTCTGTTAACACTGAGTCCCACAGCGTTCATTCTCGTAAACGAACATTTTATTCGATTGATGAATTGAGATATAGCGAAAAACGTATAACAAGACACGGGCGAATAGGAATTTGTGGACGACATAGCCATTCAACTTCTGAGAAACCTGAAATTAGAAATACAACATGTTATAACCCTTAAGGTATAAGAGTGGAAAATTAGAGTAAATAATTGAATAAGACACAGCAATCTGCCCTCTCGTACAAACGTGCCGTATAATTAAATTTTTGTCTTAACCAAATACAATTTTTGCGAATTAAAACCAGCAAAAAAAGTTTAGCATGTATATTTTCTGTGTTCACAGCAATCATTTGACTCCTGAAACCAAATTTGAAATATTCAGTTTTATGTGTTGCTTCCAAACATAACTTTAATACATTCTTTTTTATTTGGAAAGCAAAAGGATATTTTTGATAATAATTTTGAAAAATGTCTGTGTGAAATTTAATTAAAAAAAGAAATCCTCGTTCGGAACTATGAGTTTTATTATACATTATAATAATTTTTGTATGCTTTATTAAATATAAATATCTCGGAACTGTTATTTGAATAAAGTTCAGTAGTTACGCTATGTATGTCCTGGACCACAGTTTTTCCTTCCCTTGTGCCCACAAGTAGCGGCATGCTACGGTTTTTTTGGATGTGCGGTGCGCCTAAATGTAGGCTTGTGCTGTTTTCAAGTGTTGCGCCTAAATGTAGGCTTTGGTTTTGCATTAATATTAGTAATAATTAAAGTTAACACTAGGAAATTTTTGTTCATACCATTGCACTTGTGGGTGGTGGGGGTTATTATAATCTAGGTAGGGGAGGGGGAAGTGACCTTTTTATCAGAGATCCTCTACGGGCTCTAGTTTTCGAGATATTAGCGTATTAATAATTCAAGTTATTCTTGTTCATGCCAATGGATTCTAGGTGGTGTGGAGTGGGGGTTTTGGTTCTAGGGGGAAAAAACTCTCATCAGAAATTCTCTACGGGCTTTGGTTTTCGAGATATTAGCGTATTAATAATTCAAGTTATTTTTGTCGATGCCAATGGATTGTAGTTGGTGTGGGGTGGGGGTAGTTCTAGGGGGATGAAATTTTCATCAGAAATCCTCTCCGGGCTTTGGTTTTCGAGATATTAGCGATTTGGTTTTGAATTAATATTAGTAATAATTAAAGTTAACACTAGGATATTTTTGTTCATGCCAATGGATTCTAGGTGGTGTAAAGGTGGAAGTTTTAGATATCAGCATGACGTCATCTTGGTTTTGCTGTTTTCAAGTGCTGCAAGTTTTCTTAGCAGGGAAATTGTAAATATCAGCATTATTCGAATTTCACAACACCTCGACATGATGTTTTCTTAGCAAATTATTATTGCCTTTAGGGTATGTGTATTGAAAAGTATTACGTTTTATAAACATTTGTTTTTATTTCCAATAAAATTTCTTCTTGTGCCCACACTATGTATGCAAATGCAGGCGTCAGAGACTGCCTCAGTATTGATGGCGAAAAAGCTCAGCCTGTGTGTATGTGTTGGAGTGCACGTGAGATGGCTCAGAGGCGTCAAAGACCTAAGTTAACGGGGAGAGGGCTCAGTAATTAAAACAAAAGCTTCTGTCCAAAACGTACTGTGTCGTTAATATTGAAAATCAACTTATTTATATTATCTGAAGTTATTCACAATCATCCCTACCTACTGTGTGAAATTGATCAATTCACAAGTCATCAATTTGTTTTACAATTATTGCTACAGCAGTTGTTGACCTGGTGTATCACAATTCAAAAATTTTTAATGTGCTATCAAACGTATTGCACATTCCTAGCATTCCTTACAAGTTTGAGGTTTTTATCGGTTTTTATCCTCATTCGATTTGGCTAATGCCAAGGCTGTTTTACTATTAATGTACTGTTACCTGATTTTATTGAAAATTAAGTTTGAATGATGTGGTAGTTTTTTTTAATATTCCTTCTGATTGGATAGTTCGTTTTTTATGACTTACATATGTTGAATTACTTTGAATAATGCAAAGATACTGCATTTAGTTACCTGATATAACTTGTTAGGGTTAAGATTTTTTTATTGTTGTAAACACCTTCGGGAACGTTTATTTTTTTGGGAGTATTTACAATTTTGTGTGTTTTTATTTTTATGTGCTTCACAGTCAGGGCTTGAAACCAAGTATTGTGTTCTAAAAAAAAAAAAAACAAACAAATAACTTTAAGTTGCCTAAGGTCTGTTATAAGAGGTGTTCCTACCCTCTTAAGTATTAAGTCACTTTAAATGTTACACTAATTACCTTATTTTTATTCTTTGCTAGAGTTTATGCTTATAATTAAATATCTACTGTAGATCCATGTACCCACGGTTTAAGGACGTGGCTTGGCCAGGGTTTTTCACTAAAATAATTTTGTATTATATTGCTTGCAATTTCAGTTTTACCTGGATAACAAAATGATCATAAAATAGCAATAGGAATTATGTGCTTTTCCTCCAGACGAAAAGAGGACGATAATTAAGGCCAAAAACTGGTTTATTTTTAATCAAGAACAGACTCCCTCACTACCACATGACAGCCCCAACGGAGTCTTAACATTCTAAAATATTTGCAGTGTTAAGCTTGCTTTCTGATCTTCTGAACCGAAATAACATTTATATAACCTTTCCTAACAAAATTATTTAAAACAAATTCTTATGATACCCTAGATGAATGCCCGTATTAAATTTCGCATGGTCACCGATCTATGCAAGTTTGATTTTTGAAGTGGTTTTTCGCGTATATTTCTAGAACGGTTTATCGGACAGAAAAAATGATTATAACCAATTTTATAGGATTGCGTATTCTGAATAAGTTCTTAGTACAACAAAAATGTTTAACCTAAATTTTTATATGGCAACACCAAGAAGGAGTTCATTTTTGAAATTTTATTTGCTAGTATAATAAAAACACCATGCACCAAATTTCAGCTCTCTACGTCGACGGGTTCTCAGGCAGTGTCCAAATATATATTTGAAAACAAAGTTTTTGTGTGGCAACCCCACCAAGGAGTTGCGCGATATGTCTCATTTTCGAACTTAATTTGTTTTTTTTTAAGTCCGTGTACAAAATTTCAGTTCTCTAAATATACGCGTTCTCGAGTTATCGTGGGCAAAAGCGGACGGACAGACGGAGGGACATGCAAGAATCGAAATAACTTTTAATATTATGCGTGGGTGTCCAATACATTTTGCTCTACCCTCATTATTTCGTGGTGTTACAAACTGTTCGACCAACCTAAAATTCAAAGAAAAATTAGATTAAATTAAATTAGGAAAAATCTTAGCGGAGAGTCAACAGATGCAAAGGGTCCCACGACGACTTGAAATAAACAAAAACGAAAAGAACATTCTGAAGGAAATGTATTTAAAGTAATTTAAGATAAAAACAACCATAACTGAAAGTTGCAAGAAATAAATGTACAATCACAACAAAAAACTTGTGTTTACATAGCACCATGTAGGCACCATGCAAATCCAATAAAACTTTATGTTTTACAACATAAAATTATAGAAATTATACGTTACAAGGTACGAAGACTTCATTAAATTACCTTTTACAAGAAATGCATAGATACCTTAGGTGAAATTTAGCGAAAGAAATTCACCTTGAAAGGTACCTATGTCATTTGTAAAAAGGCAGAAATTACATATGATCTATACACATAAAACTAAGAAATTTATGCACTCACCTGTATTAAAATGTGTAATTCCAGCGATGAATAACTGGGGTACACACAAGCACTGAATTTAACACAAAAATTAACTAAAAAACAAAACTCGCGCGCGGCTGACATTACGAATATAAATAATATCAACGAACTTCATACTTTCGCGACGTTTAAACTGTCACCCCGGGGTAAAACGAGACGACAAATTCACTGGACGCGTTCGCTTCGCGATATTTTCCATGGTTTACGGAATAATTGCGAATTTTCGAAATTACCTTTACACCAATTAGTGCGAAAGAGACACATAGGTGTGAAAGGAACAAGGATGAAGATGAACAAAATGAATTATGATAGGAATTTTGTAAATTGACATCAAATATGCATGTGAGATCTAGTCTCGAGCGTAAGGGAGGGTGCCGGTTTTAAAATGGATAACTCAGCTTTGATGTAGTTCAAATATAAATTTTATTAAAATAATTCATTCACTTAACCTAATATCACAAATTCAATACTTTTAATTCAATAAATAATTCAATTTTAATAAAACTACTAATACTATTAAAAAATTCAACTAAAATTCAATTAAAATTCAAAACAATGACGATAATTTAAAAATTCACAATAAAAAAAATTCAATATAAAATCGTGCTGCTTTATCCACACTCTCTGTCCTTACTTCTGTTCCTGGAAAGAAGAAGAAGACAGTTTTTATTTCTTCGGAATCAGATAGCGACAATTTTATTAGAAATTTCTGAGAAAGAGAGCGACGATGTAGAAGAATTAAACTTCGACTGCAACGTGCTGAAGCGTGTAAGCAGAATTATACTTCTGTTACAGCGAATATTGAAGTGCGTAAGCAGAATTATACTTCTGCTACAACGTGCTGGGGCGTATAAGCAGAATTAAACTTCTGTTACAGCGAATGTTAAAACGTCTGCGCAGAACTATACTTCAATCGCAACGTCCTGAAGCGTGTAAGCAGAATTAAACTTCTGTTACACGATCCAAGTGTCAGATTTTTGGGAGTGTGAATTTTAATAGAATTAGACTTCTATATGAAGGATAGAGCAAAATTATACTCTTGCTCTTAGGATGGGATTCAGATTAGACTCTGATGGAGGATATTTTCAGATTAAACTCTGAAATTATAATATGCGGCAAAATTGGATGTTGGATATAAGTAGAATTATACTTCTACAATAATAGAATTAAACTTCTATATGAAGGAATAAACAAAATTATACTTTTGTTCAAAGGATAGGAAACAGATTAGACTCTGGTGGAGGATGCTTTCAGATTAGACTCTGAAAACCGAATGGTGATTTTGCTGCGGCTCGCCGCCTTTTTATAGCCGCCGTGAAAAGCTATGTCCCAGCTTCATAATATGCTGCCCTGGCAACGCTTGGTTCGATGGTCCAAATTTGATTGTGGCGACACCAGCTGTTTGACGTAATGTCATTAGATGACATTAAAAAAAATGTAAATACGCTGGAGGTGTATGATTAGGTGAGTTTGTAGTTAATTATATATATTTTAATTAAAATATTAATACTTTTTCATTATTTATAGATAGAATGAACTCTGGGATAACTTGTAGGAGGGATTCGAGGTGGTGAAGCTTATTGTTCAGATAAGTATATTGAGTTCATTTGCTATAAGTATGATTCTTTGTGGGATTTTGTTTTGTACTTTTTAGGAAAAATATTTCATCGAGGGATATCATTTGATGGCGGAATTTCGACGAGGGATTCATAAATATGGATGTGGACTGAACATCCTCCACTCCCAAAAAAAAAAAAATAAATAAATAAATAAATAAAAATTATAAAATAAGAACTTACAGTGTCTTGTTTGAAAAAGTGAAGTCCTTCCCTTTTCTTTTTCATTTTGAGAGTTATTCCACCAGGGAGTTTGAAACGAAAAAAGATTTTAGATTTTCGGATTGTATTCCATGGAATAGCTGAGGATTCCAGTAGCTGTTTGACGTCGGGGCTGGCACGTATTGATGTTTTGATGTCTTCTGGTATTCCTGGTCTTAATGTCAGAGGCTCTGCGTTGGCTGATGGAACATCTTGGAATTGTATTGGAGGAATAATTGGTGGATCCATAAACTCGGTTGGAGGATCTATAATCATGTCCTGAGATACCAAATTGCTAATATTTGTTGATGCTATTTTGATAGCTGTTTGTGGATGTGATGTGCTTTTATAGGAATCTTGTCTGCCAATTGATTCAATTTTGTTGATGGGCATTATCGGGCTCAGATCAGGCATACTTGGTCGTCCGGGAAGTTTGACCAGTGCTCGTGGATGATGATATCTTTGTTTTTGATTTTGTAGAGTTAGTAGCCGTAGGTTTTCTTTGAGGATGCTTTGTCATTTTGCTCTTTTTATTGGGAAGTACTTGAGCACTTGTTGACCGTTTGATACTATGATGTGTTTGTATTGTATTTTGTGATGCAGAGTTGTGTTTGCTAGTATTTGTGGTAATTGTTTGCTTTGAAGATGCTATGACATGCAGATCCTTTGGCGGGCTTCGTCTTGTTACCGTGGGCAAACGTGGTCGAGTTGGAATACGAATCCCTGGACGGCTTGATTTGGTTTGGATCTGAAGTTTCTTGATGTCTGGCGAAGTTGGCTTTGCTTCGAAAGGTCTAAGTAGCTCTCTCACCGGCAGAACTTCGTGTGGTGGAGGTCGTACGATTGCGGACTGTAATCTGCGTTTTTTGGTAGGAGTCGGAGATAATGGGCTTACTGGCTTGATTTTTTTAGGTGCTACCAACAGTTCTGGAGGAGTCGGTGATAAGTCCATATCTACGGAATCTAGTGATTCTGAGTTGAAAATCTCTAATAGTTCCTCCATGGTAGATAAAATAAATAAAAAAAAAAAACCAAAGAATAAAATAATATCAAACGAAAAAACTGAAACTGAACCGCACTTGATCTTCACTTGTCACTTTTCAAATTTGAAGTGATTTTTGGCGGATTGTGGATTTATTTATATTCAAACAAAACGGTAGTTTTTTGAATTTTTGTACTGCCACAGAGTAGTAGATTTTGGTGGGGATTTTGAATTACTGGTGAGAGATATCTGTTGAAGGGAGAGGGCAGACCTTTGCGATAGGACGGGTGAGAGTTGTTTTCGGTGTTTTAATGGTAACTACTCGCACTAAATCATTATGACCAGTATGAATTTCAATGATTCGTCCTAATGGCCATTTTCCTATGGGGATTTGGTCTTCTTTTATTAAAACGAGAGTTCCAATTTTTATATTTTCCCTTTCAGTCTGCCATTTATGTCGTTGATGTAAAGTTTGGAGATAATCTCTCGACCACTGTTTCCAAAAGGTGTAGGAGAGTGATTGAATGTGTTGCCATCTCTTGAGAGGATGATGGAGAGGATTAAGTGGGGGAGGTTCACATGTAGTGAGGAGATGACGACCTGTTAGGAAGTGCCCAGGAGTGAGGATATTATAGTCAGTTGCATCATTGGACAGAGGGGAAAGAGGTCGGGCATTTAAACATGCTTCAATTTGAACTAAGACTGTGTAGAGTTCTTCGTATGTGAGTTTTGTATCTTTAATGGTTTTGTAGAGATGGCGCTTGGCGGATTTTACACCAGCTTCCCATAGGCCTCCAAAGTGAGGTGCTGCAGGAGGGTTAAAGTGCCAAGTTATACCTTGGTTAGCAATTTCATTAGCTAGATCGACTTCGATTGCTTTGATTGATTTTTCTAGATTGGACTGTAGAAGTCGATTGGCTCCAATGAAATTAGTGCCTCGGTCAGAATAAACGTGTGAGCAGAGGCCTCTTCGTGCAACAAATCGTTTGAGGGCGGCTAGGAAGGCTGGTGTGGACAAATCAGAGACGAGCTCTATATGTATAGCCTTAGTGGCTAAGCAGACGAATAAGCAGATGTATGCTTTTGTTATCTTCGTTCCTCTTAGTGTTGATGTTTTCATATCAAGCGGGCCTGCATAGTCTACCCCAGTGTGTTGGAAGGGTAAAGATATGTTGACTCTAGCTGAGGGTAGAGAGCTCATCAACTGAGTATTAGGCCTTGTATTGAACCGAAAGCAATCAACACATTTGTGGATGCGATGTCTAATAGTATTGCGGGCGTTTAGTAACCAATAGTGATTCCTTATAGTGCTTAATATTATTTGGGTGCCTCCATGTAATGTATAATGGTGGATGTGGTCTATAAGGATATTGGTTATATGATGGTTGTTAGGGAGTATTATAGGATGTTGTTGGTCGTAATTTAATTGAGATTTTGTAAGACGACCTCCAACTCAGAGAATGTTGGCAGAGTCGAGCGTGGGATTGAGAGATAGAAGTCGACTCTTTTTAGGAAGGGGAAGATTTTTTAGTAAGTGGGAGATTTCGTTGGGAAATGTAATATTTTGGAGCAATTTAATTAGACATCGTTCCGCAATTTTTAATTCGTGTACTGATAAGAATTGAGTAGTCGGATGTAGTTTGCGTACACTATTTATAAATCGGAGACAGTAGGCGGTTATTCTTATCGTTTTTTGATATGATGAATATTTGTGAAGCAAAGGAATTTGTTCATCGATTGTAGTGGTGAGAGCCTTTGATTTCTTTTTATACTCTAATTGAGTGTGTACTTCTGGCGTTTGTTGCGGCCAGAATTGTTCATCTTGGTGTAACCAGTCTGGACCATTCCACCATATCGATGCTGTAGCTAAGGTATTTGGTGGAATTCCTCTAGATGCTATATCAGCTGGATTGCACTGTGAAGGAACGTGTTTCCATATGGCTAGTGGAATGTTTTCATGTATTTCGGAGACACGGTTAGCCACGAACGTTTTCCAGGTTGATCGGCGTTTTTGTAGCCAAGCTAGAACTATATTGGAGTCTGTCCATGCTGTAATTTTAACCTTTTCAAGCTCTAAATCAGTGACAACTTGTTTAATAAGTCGGGAGAGCAGGACAGCACCACATAGCTCTAGTCGAGGTAGTGAGACTGGTTTGATGGGAGCTACTTTGGTTTTTGCTGTCATGATTTGTACTCGGGAGCTCTCATTAAGATGTATTTTGAGATATAAAACTGCTGAGTAGGCATGATTGGAGGCATCGCAAAAACCATGTAGTTCCATCTCGCGTATGTTAGGCTGGTAGCCTAGCCCGCGTGGAATCTGAATATCCTGAATGGTAGGTAGTTGATCTTTGAAATGACTTCATTCTTTTAAAACTTTTGTGGATACAGAATCATCCCAGTCGCATTTAGAGAGCCAGAGCTTCTGAATTAAAATTTTGGCAGTAATAATGCATGGCGCTAACCAGCCTAGTGGGTCGAACAGAGACGACACTTCAGACAGTATTATTCGTTTGGAGTATGTGGTTTTTGGTTCGGGAGTGTTGACTTTGAAAGATCAGAAATCTGTTGTTGGGTGCCAGCGAATGCCGAGAATTTTATCGATTCGTGTTCTGAAAATTCCAGATTCGTTTTTAACTCTCGATGCTCTAATGGAATATTTTTTAGTAAATCATGATGGTTGGCTGTCCATTTCCTTAGGAACATTCCTGAAGCTAGAGCTTCAATAAGTTCTTGTTGTAGTTGTTGTGCTTCGCTTAAGCTGTATGCTCCCGAAACCAAGTCATCCACATAGAATTCTCTCATGATGCTTTTTGCTGAGAGTGGGTAACTACTAGCTTCATCCCTTGCTAACTGCTGCAAAGTTTTAATGGCGAGATATGGTGCTGGTGCCGTGCCAAAGGTGACTGTATTTCTCCAGATTATTCTCTGGTAATGTTGGTGTTTAGGCGTCATCTGAATCATCCTGTACATTTTTTCAATATCTGCAGTAAATGCAAATATGTACTGTCGCCATCTCAATAAGGTGGTCCAAAGTGTTGGTTGGATTGTAGGTCCAATCAGTAATTGTTCATTCAATGATCTATCATTTGAGGTGCGTGCTGATTCATTGAATACAATTCGAAGCTTAGTGGTAGTGCTCTCTTTGAACACTGCATGATGCGGTAAGTAGTAGAATGGAGTGTTATCACATGATTTGTTTTCTAATAGTAGTTGTGTCGGTGGGATAAGCTTCATGTGTTCAAGATGAGCGTATTCATCAATACAAGTATTATATAGTTTATATAATTCTGGATTGTTGGATAGTCCTTTCTCTAGCTGGAAGAATTGTTTGACAGCCATATTTCTAGACTGTCCGAGCTGTGGTGTATTACAGTCTCTGAAAGGTAGATTTACCTCATATTTCCCAGAGGGTAATCGTTTTGTTGTTTCATGATATTGATCCTCGCATAATTGATCTTCTGGTGATAATTTGGGCCTAGTGGAGCATTCCTCTAGTTCCCAAAATTTTGTTAACTGATTATCTAAATCAGTATTTATAATGGTGTGGGTGGATAGCATTGTCGTTGTCATGCATTTTGTTTCTGGTACTGCTCCTATTAAGATCCAGCCAGGTTTCGTATTTTGGGCAGTAGGTGTATTGCAAGGTCCTCTTTTTATGCCATTTGTGAGAATGGCGGCGTAAATATCTGCTCCAAGAAGAATGTCTATTTCTCCTGGAATAGCGAATTTAGGATCTGCTAGCGGGAGATTGTCGATGTGTTTCCATTTTGAAACTTCGATCAATTGGGCTGGCAATAGTTCGGTGATCTTTTTAATTACAAGCATGTTGCTTGTTATATTAAAATTTGAACGTAGTGAATTAATTGTGACTGTGGCCTGTTGTAAGGCTATATTAGTGGGTGTCATGCCAACTCCAATTAATTCGTGGATAGTAGGAGATCCTTTGAGTTGTAATCGTTTAAAGGTTTTCTCGTTCATGATGGACACTTGAGACCCAGAGTCTATTAGTGCTCGGAATGCCATTGTGATTCCGGATGATGCAGTAATGTTTATCAGAGCCGTAGAGAGAAGAGCTCTTTTCATATTTGACGTTAGGAAATTCTGAACTTGTTGTTCATCATTTCTACAGGCGGGTGTGATTTGTTTGGCTTCCATGTTGGAATTTTGGGTGGACTGATTTGGTGTTTTTGAATAATTTTGCTCGTAGTGGAGCAGAGTGTTATGATTTCTGTTACAATGATAACACTTTTTGTTGCTTGTGCAGCTAGTAGTTATATGGTTGGGTGATAAGCAATTTTTGCATAAGTGTTTATTTATGACAACTTCGTGCCTTTGTTGGGTGGTCAAATTTCTAAATGTTGGGCAATGAAAAATTATATGGCTACCTTTGCAATGGCTGCAAGAGGTCGTTTTTGTAGGTGGGTGTATTGGCACTGCATTTTTAGTTTTGTTCAAGAGTCCATATGTGGGTTTGGGTGAGAATGGTTTTCTCTGTGTCATATTTGATGACGTATTTTTGTTTCCTATCATTTCTAGAGTTCGGAAGCGAGACTCTAAGAATTTTGTTAATGTTTTTAATTCGGGCAATTCTGTGCTACTGTGGAGGCTCTGCTCCCATAATTGGTGCGTGTCTGGGTGCAATTTTCGTATAGTTAAGTATATAATTATTGGATCCCAATTATCGGTGTCTATTTTCAAGTTCTGAAGTGCCAGTAAAGCTTCAGTTATGTTATCCAGCAGCCTTTTAATATTGTCGGCAGTATCATGGTTTATGGTTGGGAGAGATAATAATTTTTTTAATTGCACATTGACTAGGATTCTCTTATTTGAGTAGCGTTCTTTTAAGAGCTGCCAGGCTGGTTGATAGTTTGCGTCGCATACTTCATAATGCCTGATCAGCTTTTCAGCTTCTCCAATTAGATTTGTCTTCAAAAAGTACAATTTATCGACGTCTCTTAAATTATTGTTATTGTGAATTACTGAGTTGAACAAGTCATGAAATGAGATCCATGTAGAATATTCTCCATTGAAGGTTGATAGCTTGATTCTAGGGAGTCTTTCATTGTTACATGAGCTTGTGCTGGCTTGTGTTGTCTGTGGAGGATTTCTGGCAGGCGGCGTTGGTGTTAGTCTGTCTATGTCCTCTTCCATGCCAGCAGCCTTTTCAATGTAGTACTCCTGAACCTAGCTAAATATTTCCTTCGTAAAATAATCTAGCTGGAGATCTTCTTTTGTCGCTCTCTTTTTAATTGCCCTATGCCGCGTTTGGAATTCTTTCCAGTATTCGGTAAACGTTTGTAAACGTTTTTCTGTCGATTTGACAGTTTTCCTTCTCGTTGATGCCTTTTAAATAAATCTTCCATTAACTCTTTGACTTCTTTTTGGGACTGAACCAACTCTGACACAGAGTCAATGGTTTCGTCACCAACGTCAGATGAAATGGATTCGCCATCTTTTGACATTTTTTAACCGAGAAACTTGAATTATGTGATATTAAGTAATATTTTAATTTTATATTTGACTGACTGAGTTATCCGGCTCGAAGGACCAATGTGAGATCTAGTCTCGAGCGTAAGGGAGGGTGCCGGTTTTAAAATGGATAACTCAGCTTCGATGTAGTTCAAATATAAATTTTATTAAAATAATTCATTCACTTAACATAATATCACAAATTCAATACTTTTAATTCAATAAATAATTCAATTTTAATAAAACTACTAATACTATTAAAAAATTCAACTAAAATTCAATTAAAATTCAAAACAATGACGATAATTTAAAAATTCACAATAAAAAAAATTCAATATAAAATCGTGCTGCTTTATCCACACTCTCTGTCCTTACTTCTGTTCCTGGAAAGAAGAAGAAGACAGTTTTTATTTCTTCGGAATTAGATAGCGACAATTTTATTAGAAATTTCTGAGAAAGAGAGCGACGATGTAGAAGAATTAAACTTCGACTGCAACGTGCTGAAGCGTGTAAGCAGAATTATACTTCTGTTACAGCGAATATTGAAGTGCGTAAGCAGAATTATACTTCTGCTACAACGTGCTGGGGCGTATAAGCAGAATTAAACTTCTGTTACAGCGAATGTTAAAACGTCTGCGCAGAACTATACTTCAATCGCAACGTCCTGAAGCGTGTAAGCAGAATTAAACTTCTGTTACACGATCGGGGATCAAGTGTCAGATTTTTGGGAGTGTGAATTTTAATAGAATTAGACTTCTATATGAAGGATAGAGCAAAATTATACTCTTGCTCTTAGGATGGGATTCAGATTAGACTCTGATGGAGGATATTTTCAGATTAAACTCTGAAATTATAATATGCGGCAAAATTGGATGTTGGATATAAGTAGAATTATACTTCTACAATAATAGAATTAAACTTCTATATGAAGGAATAAACAAAATTATACTTTTGTTCAAAGGATAGGAAACAGATTAGACTCTGGTGGAGGATGCTTTCAGATTAGACTCTGAAAACCGAATGGTGATTTTGCTGCGGCTCGCCGCCTTTTTATAGCCGCCGTGAAAAGCTATGTCCCAGCTTCATAATATGTTGCCCTGGCAACGCTTGGTTCGATGGTCCAAATTTGATTGTGGCGACACCAGCTGTTTGACGTAATGTCATTAGATGACATTAAAAAAATGTAAATACGCTGGAGGTGTATGATTAGGTGAGTTTGTAGTTAATTATATATATTTTAATTAAAATATTAATACTTTTTGATTATTTATAGATAGAATGAACTCTGGGATAACTTGTAGGAGGGATTCGAGGTGGTGAAGCTTATTGTTCAGATAAGTATATTGAGTTCATTTTTTATAAGTATGATTCTTTGTGGGGTTTTGTTTTGTACTTTTTAGGAAAAATATTTCATCGAGGGATATCATTTGATGCCGGAATTTCGACGAGGGATTCATAAATATGGATGTGGACTGAACAATGCAGAAACGATAAGTTATGGCAAGATTTAGGAAAACTTATCATAATTCCTCGAAATTAAAACTAATTTCTATGGGAAAGATGTCAAAAATGCAATTTGTAATTTGACATCAAATGACTACATCAAAATCATATATTGTATTCAAATTAATCCTGAAAATTGAAGAATTCATTTTTATGGATACGAAATCGGAACAAAATTAGTGAGGCAGCAAAGCTCTTTTATTTACTTTGTGTGTGAAATTATTCTGAACAAATTATTAAATCATATTGAAGGTAAATTCTCGCATTATTCATTTTTTCTCAATTTGCGTTAAATATCATTGTATATGCATGCCAGGTGTTGGTCATACACATATGTATGAAATTAACAAGAACGATTGGATGCTCATTAACTAATTTCTTCCTTCCTTAAATCGAAATTTCAAACAATATTTATCATGTAAAAGATATGCCATTAGGTCAGTTGTACACAACATAATAATTGAAAACTAGATCTACATTGAGTTCTAATCAATTGTTACGTGCAAAATTCAGGGACCCTGCAGCCTAAAATATACTGGATCAAAATTAGTTGATAATAAATAAAATATTGCCGACGTTCTGCTTCACGATGTGTCGTCCACTATGTGTTAGTCTCATATTAGAATGATTCTGCAAAGATATTTATTTAATTACAGGTTTAATAAGAAGAAAGATCAAATACCTGATATGATATCGACGGAGGAGTAAGGTGCTTTCTCTTAGCCATGCTTCTGCAGTTGTCGCGGTTATGGGATACAGCTAATTCCCTCAGCCTAAGCTGAAAATGAGATGGGATTAAGATGATGGATGTGCAAGGTACATCACTCACCGTTCTTACACTGAAGCTTACATAATGGAACTATTGGATTAATTTCTTCTGAAATGAATTGTTTAAAATTATTGTGAAATTAATTATAAGAGGAAAGATATGCTTACCTATACCAGATTTCTCCATATTTATTCAAAATAAGAAAGACACTATCACAATTTAACGTAACCTTGATGGACGTTAATAACCTCCCGAATTTCACCAATTCTTCATATTTTCCGAGTGGAAACGTACGGTACCAGATTGTTTTCAATCCAAAGAAATGTACTTCATGCTAATTAAACAGCGAAATTCATTAAATTCAAATTTTCCGGTACGCGAAAATCGTTGTCAAACCCATTGATTTCTTATGAAATTCAACACCTTAATGAATTTTAAACATAGCGTGGAGTATACCAAAACAATCCACGGAACGAGTAGAATATTTTAATATAAAAAAAAGGAAAAATAATATTATTAAATTTAAATCGAATTCGCCTGATCTGGAAATCAATATGCATTTTCCAGTATAATACGAATTAGGGGGCGAAAAATGATAAAAGAAACGTCTTTGAGATGTCAAGAGATCATTCGAGTATCCGACTCTTAGTAGTGAAATTGGAACAGAGATCTGGACAGGAACTGCATATATAGGGAATTAGAATAGAATAGATAAGTTCGCATTTTTATTATATTTATTGTAATATATTATTTGATAAAAAAAGGGAAAATAGTCTAATACCATATTTGTGAATTCTATCGGCGCTTCGTGTGTCTTGCCGCCATCTTTTTTTTCTTTTTCAATTATTTTATTATGCCCATAGGTAAGGATAAAATCGGTTAAATAAACATTTTAATTCAGAGATATTTTCTTTGTGGTGGAAAAGAGTTCGTAGACTCGACTAAAAACTACGCGGCGCCCAACACAAAATCATTAGTCTTCAGTAATACCCCCCCCCCCCCTTCTCCAACCTAGCCGGCGAAGGTTATGCACTTGAGGGTAAGAGCATAACACATTATTTACTTTCAGCCATTAGTAAATAACATAGTTAAGATACACAGAAAGGGAAGTTTTTTTTGCCTTGTATATATTAAATATTAACGTAGCATAATATGTCTAATTTGTCATAATTGAAAGGAAAAGATAAATTCGAGTAAAACATATTTTT
The DNA here is from genome assembly GCA_963924295.1 of Dioctria rufipes. NCBI lineage: Eukaryota > Metazoa > Arthropoda > Insecta > Diptera > Asilidae > Dioctria > Dioctria rufipes. The sequence goes on along the minus strand of OZ002743.1, from coordinate 152,000,732 downwards.
TTTTTGCTTATTTAAGTTTCTTTTATTTGTTACATTCATATAAACATAATTTGAATTATTGAACTAAAGGTGAAGTTTATAAGCGTACACGTGTAAGCTAGTGGAAGTAAATTTTACACATTGAAAGAATTAAGTGAATTTATTCAACGTAATTAATTTTCGCATAATATTAACATTTCTTTACTAAAGTAATATTTTCTTGCAATAAAAAATTGAGTGAACAATTGAGTGATGTAACATCACTCCCAATGCGGCCCTGGTCAACACAATATTCATCACATAGATATCATCACCCCACTCAAGCAGCAAGCCTATATAAGCGAGGCCATCGGCAAGGAATAGGCATTCCACTTTCTTTAGTCGGAGCATCCACATGGGTCCTGACTTCTCCCAAAGTAAAATTAAACATAATACAACAAAAGTTTTTTTATATAAACCTTTTGCAATTTGTTTCCTATTCCCCCTTCCTATACCAAAAAATAGTTTTGTTATATAATTGGCGCCCAACTAGAGGCAAAGAACACTCACACAACCACGAGTACAAAAAAAACGTACGAAAGGGAGGGAAACAACCTAGTAGACAAAGTCCCCGGTTAAATCCTCCCACCATGGTATCATTCACAGACGACCAATTCAAGCAACTGATGGCTGCAGTAGCGCAACAACCACACACACAGCTAAACACAAATAAGGCGAGTTTAACATCATGTACAGCGCGATTCAATGCAAGCGGAATAAGAGCGAAAGTAGAGGAATTTATAGCTGTCGTCACAGTATATAAAAATTGTGCATGTATAGATGATGAAAGTGCGATTTTAAGTCTACCGCTTCTACTGGAAGACATTGCTGCAACTTGGTGGCAAGGTGTAAAAGGCGAGCCGAAAAAATGGGATGAAGCCATGGCACTTATACGCAGTGCATTTGCTCCAAGCAAACCAGCTTATCAGGTTTACTGTGAGATTTTTGAAAGCAAGCAGGATGCAAATACTCCTACTGACCTTTTCATCTGTGAGAAGAGGGCATTATTGGCTGAGTTACCAACCGAATCGCATAATGAAATTCAACAGATTGATTTAATTTTCGGTCTGCTTAATCTACAAATACGTCAACGTGTGCTACGAGACAAAGTTTCCACATTTGCAGAATTACTTCAGCAAGCAAGAATAGCTGAGGAAACTTTACGTGAAACAAAAACTCAACACCAATCTGAGAATAAGCAACCAAAACCAACTCAAAATAGAATCCGATGTGAGTACTGCCGATCATTTGGACATAGCGTTGCAGATTGTCGCAAAAGAAAGAGTGCGATATCCAACCCTACGTTACCTTCCACACAAAGCAGCATACAGCAACACAAATTTTCATGCTATGGGTGTGGCCAGCCAGGTGTTGTAAGAAGTCAGTGCCCGAAATGTACATACTTCAAATACACCAAAATCGTCGCAAAATATTAGCTTTTGCTCGATAGATGCAAATTTTGTGTCACTACGGAACCGCCCACTGGTACAAATACAAATCGGAGATAAGGTTGGGAATGCTTACTTTGACACAGGAGCCAGAGTCAGTGTAGCTAGTAACAGCTTACATTACACGTTACAGCATGAGGGACATCAATTTCAAAGCAAGCGCTGCTCTGTCATTTTAGCTGATGGAATTAACCGGCCACAAAATGTCTTAAGGACGAAAGCAGATGTTCGTATTCAAGGACGCTTGGTGTCTACAACCTTCATAATATTGCCAGACTCGCATGACAATAGAACTCTTCTAGGCGTGGATTTTATTGACAACGCCGGCATAATTTTGGACTTACCACAACAAACTTGGCACTTCAATGACAATCCAAAATTACGGTTCGACATGTTATGTTCAGAGAATCTGATACATGCAAAATGTGGACAAGAAGCTGTTGAAATGAATGCTTTTAGCACCGCACCAAAAATTAGAACACCCAGTTTTGAAGAGGAAGAGCTTTACGGTCCACCTATTCCAGCTACACCACCTGAGTTAAAAGGTCTACAACAAACACCTAACTTTATAAGCCCACTAACTGCAACACCTACCTTCAAAGATGAAGACCTTTACGGTCCAGCTTTTCTTCACACACTAACTGAGTTGAAAGGTCTACACCAAGCACGTACAGTAATAAGTCCACTATCCGCAACACCACCGATGGGAAGACACACAAGTGCTACGAATTATTCACCAGGAACCGTAAACAGAATTTTTGAGGACGTTTTGCCACAATCTTCTACGGTGTCTGGAGTAGCTCTAAGCATGGACACCATGGATGATTATTTTGAGTCAATCGATATTTCATCAATTGAGCTACAAAACCACGAAGCAGCCAACCTACCCGAGGAGTATCGTAGACAGCCCAACGAAGTAATCCGAAGTAACAGGGAAGTTTTTAAGGAAAACGGTCCTCCTGCTTTATATGTAGAGCATCATATCCATACAGGAGATTATCCACCAGTAGCATCACCCCCGTATAGATTAAGCCAAAGCAAGAAAGCTATTCTTCAACAAGAGCTGCAGAAAATGATTAGTTCTGATATTGTAGAGAAGTGTGAATCGGCCTGGGCATCCCCTGTCGTATTAGTACCCAAAAGAGACGGAGGAGTTCGCGTTTGTATAGACTACCGCCAGATTAATGCAATTACAACGCCAAGAATGGATGATTTACTTCACTCAGCAAGAGAAGCAAAATACATGAGTACTATTGATTTATTGGCAGGCTATTGGCAAATTAAAATGAATAAAAGCGATATGGACAAAACCGCATTCATTACACCTGAGGGAATATATAGATTCAAGAGAATGCCATTTGGACTTCGGAACGCTCCAGCAACATTTCAACGTATGATAGATCAAGAAAAAGCAAAGGCACATGAAGCCAGAATACTAGCCTATTTAGACGACCTCCTCATCATGTCTTCAACTTTTGAGAAGCACATAGAGGACCTCAAAACAATTTTCCGGGTACTTCAGGATTTCCAACTTCGAGTGAATAGAAAGAAATGTAACTTTTGCTGTTCTGAGATTAAGTATTTGGGCCATCTCATTACAACTGAAGGTATAAAAGTAGATCCAAGAAAAGTCTCCACCATTAAGAACTACACGCCGCCAAAGAATGTCAAACAAATGCTATCCTTCCTGCAGATGTGCTCGTGGTACAGACGTTTTGTTCCAAGCTTTTCAAATATCGCAAAGCCTTTGACAGACCTTACCAAGAAGAATGCTAAATGGGTATGGAGAGAAGAACAGCAGCAGGCTTTTGTTGAGCTAATCAATAGATTAACAACCGCTCCTATCTTCAGGCAAGCTAATGAAGAAAAGCCTTTCATCATACGTACCGATGCCAGCAATTACGCTTTGGGAGCAGTTTTACTTCAAGAGGAGGGAGCAGATGAACGGCCTGTGGAATATTCTGCTTGCTGACCACTTCAGAGAGAAACTATACAACAACAGAAAGAGAAGCTTTAGCTGTGGTTTGGGCAGTCCATAAATTTCGAGGTTATATTGAAAGTAGTAAAGTTACTATAGCATCCGACCATCAACCGTTACGGTGGCTAATGAGTCTAAAAACACCTACCGGACGTTTGGCAAGATGGGCGCTTCAGCTACAGCCATACAATTTAGATATTGAATATGCTCCTGGACGCATCAATGTAGTAGCTGACAGCTTATCACGCCCTCCAATTAATGAAGAAGAGCTCATTAGCTTAGAAACCTGTTATATATCAGTGTACTTCCCGCATAGAACACCAAAGGAGGTAAGAGAAGAACAGCTTAAGGACCCTGAGTTACAGAAAATTGTAGAATGTTTTGAAAGCAATGCAGCCCCAGAAGCATTCAGTCGTTGGACTAATCGCGGATATCTTCTAAATAATGGAATTTTGTATAGGTATGCACCTGATGAGGAAACTGAAAAAGCTCAACTCGTTGTACCAGAGCATGAAAGACTTGAAATCTTAAGGATGTATCACGACGCTCCGACAGCAGGCCATTATGGTATCGAGCGAACCATTCAGCGCATTTGCAGACGGTACTACTGGCCGGTAATGCGACGCAATATAGCAGCCCACGTGAAGAACTGTCCCGAATGTCAGAGATATAAGGCAAGCAATCTTAGTCGAAGATTCGAAACATTGGCAGTAGACCTCTTTGGTCCATTACCCGAGTCCGAAGACGGCAAAGATGGATTCTCATTATAGAAGATGTCACTTCAAGATGGGTCTTTTTCAGATACGGCATACCAAGCCGCCTATTGAGTGACAATGGTACTCAGTTTGTAAGTGCCATAATGCAGCAGATCACATACTGCCTGAACATCAAGCAGACCTTTACACCCGTGTACCATCCTGAGGCTAATCCAGTAGAAAGACGAAATCGTGACTTAAAAGCACAGCTGGCTATTCTAGTGAAGGATGATCACCGAACCTGGTCAAAATATTTGTCACCCATCCGCTTTGCAATGAACACCAATCGATGTCAAAGTACAGGTCAAACAGCAGCCTATCTCACATTTGTGAGAGAGCTTCGGACGAAGCATCATTCAAACAGACAGCTTCCTCCCGGAAATCTCGCCTTATCTTACGCGGCTATCATCGACTCTACAGAAGGCTAAAGAGGTTTGTGAAAAGAACAGGATCGACAGAAGGGATACAAGGATAAACACCGGCGACCAGATCCAGGATACCAACCAGAAGATCTTGTTTGGGTGAACACGCAAACAAGAAGCCAGGCTACGCGACATTTCACTTCAAAATTAGCACGACGTCGAGATGGACCATATATAATCCTAAAGATGAAAGGACCAACAAGTTACGAGGTCGCCAACCCAGATAATCCAACTAGTAGTCTAGGAACGTATCACACTTCCGCTTTAACATCATGTCCCCCAGGAGTCAGCTCCATTAGTCCGATGGTTCCACTACGAAGAAGAGGACGTCCACGAAAACCACAATGATGTTACTTTAACTTCCTCCTTGGCGAGACGACGGCGGATTCAGAAGAGGAGACTGTAACATCACTCCCACTGGTCAACACAATATTCATCACATAGATATCATCACCCCACTCAAGCAACAAGCCTATATAAACGAGGCCATCGGCAAGGAATAGGCATTCCACTTTCTTTAGTCGGAGCATCCACATGGGTCCTGACTTCTCCCAAAGTAAAATTAAACATAATACAATAAAAGTTTTTTTATATAAACCTTTTGCAATTTATTTCCTATTCCCCCTTCCTATACCAAAAAATAGTTTTGTTATAGTGACAAATTTCCTCTTTTATTTAACCGCTACACTCCACCAGAATATTTTATTTCAGCATACGTGGATTCTCGTTAGTAATTGCAGTTTATTCGAAAGTCAATTATAGGAATTAACAGATTTCATTAAACTGTACTTTGCTTACGCAGCCTATTCGTAGTTGTCAATTATTGGAATTGACACATCAGCTGTGGTAATACACAAACGGAATCACAAACTTAGTATACCTTATAGATTTCATCTAGGATATAAAAATTTATCTGAATCAAGTGACTACAATTCTTCAAATTAAAACTCTGCTGAGTAAACATTGTATATGTGGCTGTGCCGTCGTTGCATGCCGACCGTAGGCTGATGAAATAGAATGTAGCTGCCAACAGATTCGGACTCCGGCTGCACATACACACACTCAGCTGAGAGTTATTAGCGTAAAATGGTAAGATAATCAAAACTATTTTATTATTTTGTTAAGTAAGGTGAATAGTAAGTGTAGCCTTTCGAAAGGCAAATAACCAAGCTGTAAATTACTGGAAGACTATTTTCCTATATGGGTAGTAGTTTAGGCTCTATAGCATATATAAAGTCAATGTTTGGTACTTTGCCATAAGTATTAATATAGAACATGTTACAGAACGGACTCCCAACGCACATATATAGATTTCTGTTTCATGGCTTGGAAAGTGCTCTCAAGGGGTTTGCTTAGCTCAACACAAATATTGGTCCGGCTTCACTAGAATAGCTTATTAGTATTCCATTTTGTTATTCTAAGAATACAACAGTACAATAATGAATGAATCATAAGCTTTATCAAATCTGTTAATCAACACCCGGCAGGTGGCACTACATGCTGTCAATAACGGAAGTTTTATTTTAGGCAAAAGCCAGACAGGTGAAATTACTGTCAGATATCGAGCTTTTTTTTTAAGAAGAGGCGCCTTCACGTCAACTATGCAATATACTCTATTATTATGCAGAGTAAAGTTTGGTTTAACATTATATTTTCTGAAGCAACTTCGATTGTTCGATTCTTGATCACACTTAATTACTCTGATATTTAATCCAATATTTGAAGCTACTTCAAAATTTATGTTTGATGCTGAAGAATAAGAGCTAATGACAAATTTCCAATAGGAAGACAATCCACGTAGAATAAAAACGCAAATTTGCTCTCCTAATTCAGCTTCTTTCTTCCCTGAGTTTCATCTTCATGGGAATTTTACTGCAACCCTTTTTTGATGGCAATTTCATCAAATAAAAGTACAGCTTCCCTGAATGTACTATCTTTATGGAGAATAGAAGAATTTTAAGAACTTTTATTTTTAACGATTCGAAATCAAATCATAAATACAAGAGGAAAAACAACCGGCCGTCAGGGGTTCGAAACCAGGAACTTCCGCTTGCCGGGCGATCGCTCTTACGACTGAGCTAACGCGACAGATGACTTGCCCTCTTGCATTTCTTAATTTGTAATTAGCCTACTATGCCACGTTTTGCTTTCAGTTGGCATTAACTAGTAACGATGAAAGCGCACAAATAAACTTGTAAATTTAAATTTTGTTAGAATCGGTCAAAGATGGAGAATAGAAGAATTTCAAAAACTTTTATTTATAAATAAATAAAATAAAAATTGAATTTACAAATTTATTTTTTTAATGAGCTGATACGTGGTGGAATGTTACAACTAACTTTTATGGTAAATCTAAACTTAGATCACCTTGTTGCAGAATGTTTGTTCAGTTTAGGCTAACCTAACTTGCGTTATTTATGCTAACCTACATATGTTACATATACTATACATATTTAATATGCGAAATCGTATGCAAAACTAAGATTCGTATGCCGATATGTCTCCTTCATTATGCAATCCTTGTCACACAAGTTCACGATATTACGATTTAAAAAAAAAAAAAAAAAAAAAAAAACACTTGCATATGCTTGTTTTCATGTACAATCGTTTGTTTGTGTAACAACATGAAAATAGATTCGTGAAAAACTAATATAACTATGTCTACACGTGGCCTTTATTGGGCTAATCTTCTCAACCACCAATGACAGTTTTGGGCTTTGAAACAATTGTGCAAGTTACATGTGTAGCATAATTACCCTTAGCTTAATAAATCATTTACCATAGTCACAGTTACAAAAATCTTAGTCAGCAGAAACTTTTCAATATTGTACTTTAGTAAAGTTCATTGTAATAATTTTTCTTGCACACCTGAATTCAATTCTCTGAAAAATGCTTAGGTAATGTCTGCAAATAAAATAAGGTCTTATTTCAAAAAGCTGAAAAATAATTGTATTGCTATCAGAGTTCATTCTTTTCCCGTTCGCTGATTGTATTAATCGTTTTAGTTTCAATAAAGTTAAATTTTAAAAGTAAAAGTTTATTTTTTTTATTAAACCATTTATTAACAAACGTAACTTGCACCTACGTGCCTGTCTTCTGTGATTGATTGGGGTACCAGTGCAAAGCACCACTATAAATATATCCGGAAAGCATGTGTAGGTATCTGTATGGGATTTTCTAAATAAGTTTCCAAATAAAACTGCTTTTCCATAAATTAACAAAAAAAGCCTTTGCAATAAAAATGAAAAAAAGAACACTAGACGGCGATTAAGCTCACAAGATTCGAACCCACAACCGCTGGACGCTAGTCCAAACTCCTCTCCACTGAACTAATCTTACTCATAATTATTCTAATGCGATGTATGAATAAAAACACCTTTTCCTTAACATTGTAAGCTTTAATTAAAAACTATTCGAAACATTCCAATCACAATTTAAAATTCATTTTATTACAAGACAATAAATTTAATGATTAACAATGCCATGTAAGTTCTGTAATTAACTACGTACTATAAATGCTGTGCACAAAACTCAAGGTCCAAACTTGAATACAGATTTTTACTAATGTCCCCGACACGAAATTGATTTCAATTTTGTTTTCGAAAATAACAATTAATTTTGTTGCAGAGAATTTTAACTGATTTCCAAAAATTTCTTTTTGACTTCAATGCCTTTGTTCGTTGCTTTCAAGAACTTGTCCGTCGCGATGTACAGGCTTTCAACTGAGGAGTGTCTTTTCAAAAGGGGATATTTACAATTTTCATTTTTTTTAAGTTAAGTATGAGATTATATTCTCTACTCTGAAATTCAAGATTTCGTCACTGTAAACCGAAACAAAATGCGATAAACTCATAGGAAATCTTACTTGAAAACACTTGTTCCGATCAAAAGGGGATATTTACATTAAAAAATATGAAATTATTACTGTTACTTTGGTTTCATTTCAAAAAGGGATATTTACAGTACGATTTCAATAGTCGAAATAAATTTTTAAGGGAGAAGTTTCTGTTTTATATTTTTGAGTAAAAATAGAAGTAAGAATTAAAAAATAAAAACTGATAAGAATACTCAAAATATGCTTTAATAATTTTATTCTAGTATAATGTACAAATCAAAAGAGGATATTTACAAAAACGTACAACTCAAAAAGGGATATTTACAAAATGGTACAGAACAAAAGGGGATATTATAAAGATTTTTATTCAAAAGGGGATATTTCCAAACTTTGCAAGCCAATATTACCGGAAGTAATAGTCAAATTTTTTTCAAAATAATATGTTCTAGATAACTTATCATATCCTTTCCATATATTCCTCCTATTATTCTGTAAAGCTGTTGGTATTGCTACAGTCAGTTTTTTTGATTTTATGAAAAAACGATTAGGACGTAAATATCCCCTTTTGAAAAGACACTCCTACTATTAATTAACTGCTTTGTTTGCTTGAAGTTTGTTAACCCTTCATGAGTCGTATATGTGAGGAAAACATAATTTTTCTAGAATGTTTTCCGTTAAGAGAATATTGTAAAGGTAACTCTCAACATAAACCTATCTCAGGTGTTCAGGTGTCCCTTTCTATAATTTTTAACGAAACTCGTAATCTACCATTTTCAGGGCTAGCCTAGTCTATCGTTTTCGAAATTTATTGACTATCGATAAACTTGTTGTTTGTCCATGTCATTAAGACATGTCGACGATGTTAAGCTTGTGCGACGATGGACAAATTTCAAGCACGTAAAAGGTAAGTATTTTTTTCTATTTATTTGTTTTTGTTCTCTTATATTTGTTTTATGTCGTTTTACCTAAAGTGCTTGTAAAAGTTGAGTATGTGTGTACCTAATCTGTGTTTATGTGTATTTTATTCATAGGTACTATTCGAATGTTAAGAATTATATTTTTAGGTGGAAAAAAAAGACTAAAAAGTAGAAGGAAAACTAAACCTACACTGGACTAAGTATTAAGGATAATTTACACCAAGTTTTAGATAAGTATCTAGTTACTTATATACTATTCTTAGAACGATACTTTGTTTTGTTTTCTTCCAGGTTTGATGCTGACTTTCACTGGATGTGGTTTGCGCTGCAACGTATCTTTACTTACCTATCTATTGATTTCTTTTTATCATTATAACAATTCTCTTGTAACGGAAGAATATAAGAACTCACTATGACTAGTGACCTAACCTTTCAGTGATGAACTGGGCTTCCAAAATTTATCTGATTGATCAAAAACAATTTTAATGAAATATAGCGTATTCTTAAACTACCTTAGTATTCACTTCTTGCGAAGTTCATCGACGCTATTGTCTCTTTACTTATTCTATAGTCATTGTATTCGGTTTATATACTAGAGTTTATGATTGCGACTTATCAGAGTTAAAAAGTTTTATTTTCAGGCTCTGAATGAACTGTGTCATTCAGGCCTTAAGTGACTTCAATCTTTCAAAATTTAAGACAAATGAAGAGAACTTATCCAATGTCGGTGCTCGTCCCTCGTAGAAATCAAGTTTTTCTTTTGTGGTTACATTCGTCGGCAAATGAAATTTCTCCTCTAATAATTTTCTTGGCCTCACAATGCGGCAATCCGGATTAATAAATCACATAAATTCCTTTTTGCTGCAGGGAATATGCGGTCCTTTCAGGGATTGAAATTATAACAGGATGCGTGGCGTATATATTTGCTTTTCTTTTACCAGAATTATTTGGGCGATCCTCGAGTGGAGGATTTTTATTTTGTTTCGCCGCAGTTTGAAAATTGTTATCACTTGAGTTTGCGTGTAAATTTACTTATCGACCTTCTTATTTTTCTATCTTTATTAACAAAAGCCATCAGCACCAACTCACGCTCACGCTTTATATTTTCTTCTTTCTTTTTAAATTTTTTCTCAGGCATCCACCCCAACTAGGTTAGAATGTCTAGCTGTGTACTGTCCCGTGTAGGATCGGCATAGTTACTAGGGATGAATCCACATTAGGCAGCATACTGCCTAGTATATTTTCGACCATAACAGGGCAGGATCGTATGCTTCAGTCGTGTAGCGGACAAGCTAAAAAATGCTCGACTGAGCTAGCCGGTCTTAAACATTACCTCAGCATTTCAGGTGCCCACCTGTGAATCGAAGGACGACCAGTAACGTCCTAAAATGTGCACTGTTCTAGCCCTACTAAAGCCGTGAAGGCTTATCGGCCTCTCTATGAGCGTGATGAGTCAGAGCCGCATTCCCGAAGTCATGCGATCCATTGTTCAGGCGTCAACGTCGGCCTTGGTATTGAAAATGAGAGGAGCACTCACAGGCTAGCAACCTAAAAAGCAAGTCGGTCAGCGCCACGCTGGCTCTCTCAGCCAAGGTGAGTCGAAGAAGCCTCCACAATCAGTAACCTAAAATCTTCGTCCGCGTAGACCAACACTCACCCGAGGGTGTATCTCCAAGTCACCACACCAAGATCGGGTCTTTAAAAGAAATTCCGCACCAAGTGTGCCAGAGCAGCAGCGGAGATTGAAATTTTACCAAGATTAGTTCAAATTGGAACTCCAACGCAGTGTAACCTCGGTTGTATACCATGTGGGAGGGGTCTTGATACACTGTCGAGCGGAAAAAAACTGGATCTACTACCAAGAGGTATATCGGCCACTAGGATGGGATGGTCTTAAGCGGCACATTGGCATCCTGTGGTTACCAGTTAAGCTGGCTGGATGCCATCTTAGGGCTACCAGGAAAGAAAAGGTACATCAGTAACTCTACTAGACCTCTCAATAACAACCACAAGCGAATAGGGCTTCATGTCTTTGGCGTGGTAGACACCTAACGATTTTCCCTGCAGATCCTCAAGCTCATATAGGCAGTTTTCTTTCTTTGCCTTGGTACGACACTTTAACAATTGTCGTCCTAATTTTGCACTAATTTGTTGTTGGAAATTACTCTGTGTAAAATTCCGTCTGTATGCCTCTTGACCAACTTTGAAACTAACAGGTTTCGCTCTAAGATTATAAGCTTTTGAACCCTGCTCGAACGCGTAGCTCAAATTGTCCCGCGCTTTAGCATGGATTAATCTTAACTTGTCATTAGCATCTACTCGTAGGGGTTCGCTCAGTGTTCTTAAGGATAAGATACCAGCTCGCATGGTCAATCATCCGCTGATCGAATAATACTCTGTAGGGTGGGAGGTCAGTTGCTTGGTGGATAGAGCTCCTGAGGGAGCTAGCAATGTGACTAATCGTCTCATCCTACTTAGTATGTTCATTGTTAATATACGCTCTAATTCCTGCCAATAGAGACCAGTTCACCAGTTCGCACGCATTGGCTTGCGGTGAATAGACTGCCGTTCGCAGAACTGAGCTCCATTATCGGAGAGTAGCGTCTCAGGAACTCCGAACGTGTGCAATACTCCTGTCTCAATGAACTGGCAGACGTTAAGAGTAGATGTTTACTTCATCGGTCTGAGGATGGGGAATTTCGAGAAGTGGTCAAAAACTATCAGAACAGAGACATTTACGTTTGCGGATCTAGGATATGGCCCTAGAAAATCAATGTATTGCCAAGGTCTTTCTGTCACAGACTGGACTCCTATTGGTGGTCTAAGAATGGTGTGAGGGGCTTTAATTTCTTTGCACACGTCACCGGCGCCTACATAGTTTCTTACATCGACTGTCATTCGAGGCCAGTAGAAATGCCGTCTTAAACGTTCCAATGTTTTACCTAAAACTCCATGTGAAGCCAGTGGCGGATCATGCACTCTTGAAACTGCGTCGGAGACAAGCACTCGTGGAATTCAAAGCTTCCAAGCTTCTTCCTCCTGAAGGTGATTGCCTGTTCTCGGAACTGTCCGAATGTAAACGAAGTCATCCCTGACACAGAGATCTGGTAGTTTGTTGGAACCTGATTTAACCTTCTCCCTCAGCTCCTCATATTCGAAGGAATTGAAATACGGAGAACTAAGGTCAATCTCCGTACCAGGATCTTCAGATGGTGAGAAGCTGTCACAGTGAATTCGTCACAGGGCATTAGAAACGATGTTCAGGCCTCCTTTTCTCTGCTCGAATGTTAAGTCGAAACCTACAAGCTTCAGACTCCATCAAGCAAGTTGTTACACAGGGAATCCAATTCCAGCTGACGAATGATGTCCTAGAGAAAACAAATAAACATATATATAATTAACGTGAACATAATTATAATAACAAGGGTCACCTATCTTTATGTGTGACATCCCCTCTGCACGTGCTTGTCATCTGTATGAGTGTCGTCATGTCCATCAGCATCCTATTCGAATAATTCTGCAAAGGAACTTGAATTTTTCAGATGAAACTGTGAATAAGATAGTGAGTCACCACTGATGTAATTAACTGGGAAAAATCGTCGATATCCACGAGGAATATTTTCTCCACTCTGTACATACATCGAACCTTTGCGTCTTTATTCAGGCGTTGCTGGTACTACTAGATTATTGACATGTCAGACGTCGCCTGTATTTGGTAAATTGATAAAATGGACCGACAAATTATACCAATAAACTCACCGAATGGATTTATTGTGAGCTATTTTCATCTTGCTCATGCTGGATACTTCCTAGAATCCAAAGCTTCGTCTTCCGTTTCCTGGAATTAAATTTAAATGGTTAGATAAGATAGTCCTGTAGAAAATAAATTTGTAAATTGATTAGATAGATGTAGATAAATTAATGAAGTCCCTGTGTCAAGACGATGTACGGCGAACAGTGAATTGTGCAATGTGCAACCAGCATTCTTAAAAAAAAAAAGAAACCCAAATCAGAATGAAAATACAGTACTTATCGCGAATCAAACGAAATGTAAAATAGGAATTATACACAATATTTCACCTTCTCGGTTCAACCTCCTCTCGCAAACGGCACCCATAGCCTAAAACTGAAGGAAGAAATTAGAGATCTATATCACATTCGGACTTACCTGTGACATCCGCTATCTATGTACTTGAGTTGTTCGAAACCCAAAGCATAACTTTCTAACAACAAAGAGAATTTGAAACGAAATGAATACCCGCCCGTCAAAAGAAGATGTTAAAATACAAATTCGAAAACTTCACGTAGATCAAATATAATTTCCAAACATCAAGTAATAAGATCAAGAGGGCAACACAAATTTTAAAATTCAGATCAGTTACGGCCATACGTTTCACCAACTGGAAAAAATCCCAATATGAAAAACGGGAACATAAATCTGAAGCCGCATTAATGGGCGATTCGAGAGGGGAACGCTTTGGTAAGTGAAGCGGACAGCTCAAGAGCATTCGGAGTCGAGAAGTTAGTCAAGTAAGAAGTGTGACGGTATAATTTCTCTGTGCAGAATTCAACTTGTTCGAGACGTAGGCTGTCTGATTCTCACAGCCATCGTCATCTACTTGTAAGAGCACTCCCCCAATGCCTTGTTGACTGGCATCGCTCTGTATAACGAATGGTTTGGTGAAATCTGGACTCACCAACAACAGAGCAGAAGTGAGTTTCCATTGCAACTGTTCCAAAGACGTCTGGGCTTCAAATGTATCAGTTACGGAGGCAGTTAGATCAGCATAGTTCAGATTAAATCAACGGTACCACCCCGCTATACCTAGCAGGCGTCGGGCTTGCCGAACAGTTTTTGTTGACGGATAGTCAACTATGGCTAAGATCTTATCAGGGTCTGTTCTAATTCCTCCTTTCCCAACAATGAAGCCCAAGTATTCTCGACGTTGATAGTGAGGCCAGCTTTCCTCAAACAATCCGCTACGCGGGTCAGTAAAACAAGATAAGTGTAGAAGTCTTGCTACAAAATTAACAGATCGTCTAGATAGACGAGAACGTTCTCACGAAGATCGAACGTAATGACGTCCATGAGCCGACACATAGTTTATGGAGCAAAGCAGAGGCAAAACGTACTGGTCGAGAGGATGACCAGGAACTGTGAAAGCGGTCTTCTCTCGAGAATCAGATCCCCAAAAAGCGTCTTTGAGGGCCAGGATTGTAATGTAGTTTGCCGGAGGAAATCGAAGTGTCTATCTGCGGCAGCGGATAGGCATCCTTCTTAGTAACGGAGTTGAAAACCCTAGCGTCAAAATAAAGCCGAACCTTTCCAGGCTTCCTCACTAGAAGAACTGGAGAGCTCCAAGTACTCAAACCCTGCTCGGCTGATGGAATTGGATAAAACCTCTGTTTTATCGGAGCAGCATCATTCGTTTCGATCCTGTGAGTGGCTAAGGATGTTTTTTCTAAGCTCAAAGAGGAGAAGAGAGGAAAAGGCTGTTTAGTATCATTCGTTTGACTGTCAGTTGGATGGTCAATATCAACAGAGTCACTGAATGATATCAACGGACAGTCTATTGATTTGTCGATAGGGTTTGTGGATGGAGCAGAGTTTTATTCTGTGTCAGCGGTGGAGGTAGAGCATTTGAATTCGTTGACATCTGAGATGTATCACTCGGTCGAGAGAAGACATTGCGATTCCCGCCAGCTTCAAGTTTTTCTGTAGACACTGTCTACAATTTGGCTTTAAGACGTCTTTTCGTCCGCCTCCATAGCAGAGCACGCTTTGCCGCTCTTCTAAACAGTCTCCATAGATATGATCTTGTTGGTCACAATTCCAACAAACAACAGGGGGTCTAGACTCGAGAGTTGACACCGTTCCTGCATTTGTATCACACTCAGGAGCTACGAAGAGGTTATCAATTTCATTTATCCGTTAGCTACGGCGGATGTTCAGGCCACTAGCTAACGCAGTTGGCCCATGGTGTTAGAAGGGTGCAAGCAGATTTTATTTTGTATGTCGGGTAACAAGTTTGATTTCACCAGTACAAGGAACTCCAGATCTGGCTTCGGAGTTTGCAATTGGTCACGCAGCTGTACTAGATTTTGAAGATGCAATGCAAATGATTCACCGAGTTTTTGTCTGCGCGACATAAGCTGGACCCTGACTTTCAGCTCGTCCTTTCGAACTCCCCATTCAACTAACAATCCATTTCTTACATATTCCCACGTCGGTGCCGAATTATGTCTTAATAAAGACCAGTACCAGTTTTGGCTGCTCCTGTGAATAAGGCGAACATATACTAGATCAGTAAGTCAAATTCTCCTTCCAACAAGGAGAAGGTAAGTATTTCCACTCTGAAAATAAACTCATCCACTGATAGTTCAGAATTATTCCCACTATACGACAGATTCCATCTCCTGATAGGACTGCCTGATAGTCTGTGCGAGGAATTGTTCTGAGTCCGATTGCATGATGGTGTATACGTCGGAGGAGTAAATGCAATAGGTGGAAAGGAAGATCTATGTTGTCCAGCGGAGAAGGAATATATCTGGGCCTGATCTCTAGGAGGGTCTATGATATATGTAGGTGGTTGGGCACATTCTTCGAAGGGTGGTGGTGATGGACGAGGAACATTCGCTTGCTGAATTACAGCAGAGACTCGTTGTCGGACATCGGTAATCTCGGTTCGTGGCGCGTTTATGCTTAGGGCGATCTCTGCATGTACCAAATTCTGAAGCTGAGATTGGAGACTGGATATAATCAGATCTGTGTCCATAAGACCCTGCCCCGAAGGTGAAGGTGATAGACAGTTCCTTCTTGAACTATTATGTAATCCAGATGCTGAGCATAACCCCGGAGACAAATAGCCACGACTCGGCTGTAGAAGTGTTGGTGGAGGTACGTTGAGCTGCAATGGTTGCTGATATAATTCTGGTTACCATACTGGATGGGATACCACTTCGGAATCGCACTAGTATGTGCAAGGAAGTCATTCTGGGTGAGAGATCATCTGCAGTTTGGACAGTTTGCTTGTTCACCTATCTACGTTCACAGACACGCCATATGGAATACGTGCCCAGAGATGGTAGCTACAGAATTTCTCTTGGCAGACCAGTCTCCATTTTGACAAATGGTACACTGGTTTGGCCTTTGGACTGGGACTTCAGTCGCAGGAGGTGGTATTCGCATGGTAGCCATGATAAAACCACCTTAACAGGAACAGCAAAAGGGTGATGTTATTTCAAGCCAAAAGAAATCAGAAAAGTTGACGCGTATATAGGTAGATGACGAAATCTCGACAAGACGAGCAGATATTATTAAAACCAGAATCAGAGCTGCAGAAGAGACTGCTTTAAATGGTAAAAACAAAATATAATTTTTTGTGTTGCCTATGGAGTTAGTGTTATTGCCGATTTATTTATTTACAGAACTACAGCCATGCCGAATACGAATAATACTGATCATTGAGTCAAACATGAATGGGATCATTGAGAACCTGAGAAGTGACTCCGTGGGTGTTCTATTTGCTTCCACCTGATATATGCAAAAGCGAGCACAGCCAGGAACCAACAACTTTCATACGTAGCTTTTGTCCGTACTCGCCATCCTAGTTCATGGGGCACCTTTCCTCGCCCCATGTGTTACAACGCAGGATTTTCGTCTCCATAGTGCATAAGACATAGTTTTATTCTGAATTTTTTCTATGTTGTATAAGTTGTAGGTTTTGAAATATTCCCATATTGTATAACTACCAACTCGTTTATGAATTATTTCCATATTGTATAAATTAGCTGTAGAAGTCGCTTGCGTAAATATTTTGATTCCTAAGGTAATGTGGTTCAGGATATTAATCCCATTATACATAAGTGATTGTGCTCATCTATCGCTCAGTCACGCTATTATACAAGTAATTAACAGAACTATAACTCGCTCCTGGGGCTGCCTCTCCCGACTTAGTAAGAACTCGCAAATTCAAAAAGTGTAGTCTTAAGGAGTCTAGGTCCCTACTATTCTGGTTAACCAACAATAAACCGTAATCCTACCAAGCTAAGAAGGAAGGGTGAACTTAAATAAATATAACTGATAATAAATAAATAAATATAGCTTATTATAAATAAAGCCAAAAGTTATTAAAGTAACAAACATTAACGATTCTGAACTAAAAAAAAGGGGGACGAGAAATTAAACAAGCTAAATAACAGTAAAAGTTAAGAAATTAACTAAAAAAAGAAAACCAGAACAAAAGGAAAACGCTCGAAACTTTTATCGTGTATGGCAGTACATTATGCATATTCCCCACTGTCCCGAGCGCACCCTAAATCGAGAGAGAAACCATGGGAAAGAAGAACGATTTTTGCTGGTCGTAGGTGAAGATGGACAGCACTTTTTAGCTTCTTCTCTGTTGAGCGCCGAAAAAGAACAGCAGCCGATCAGCGTGGTTATCTATCTCGAAAAGAAATAAAAGGTCAAAGAAGAAAAGTACTTTTATAAGGAAATATAAGGTCAAAGAAGAAAAGTCCTTTCATAAAGAAATAAAAGTTAAAGTAGAAAATTATAAAAGTATAAAGAAAGAAAAAAAATTATAGAAGAAAAGTATGAAAGAATAAAGGATTAAGTTCAAGAATAAATGCATAGGAGACACAGGAAGAAAACGAAAGAAAGTTAAGTCACCCGATATTTTATAGAACATCGTGCCGGACCGGTGAATACGTAGGTACTTGGATTATCCACGGAACAATAAAATTGTATATTCCTGAAGGATTAAGTCTAAGCGGGACAGTTCCAGGAGAAGCAAAAAGAAAAGTTAGTTAGTACAGAGCTTTCCTTTTTTATTGTGTGCGTGCACTTAATTCGTGGCTGGGCGGCAGTGATTTGCATAGGTTCGCGTGGCATAATTGTTTTTTTGTAATAAATTGAGCAGCAATTGCGTTAGCATATTTTTGCGATTGGATTTTGTTACGGAGAAATAATAAGGAGGCTATTTTAAATTTGCCGTGTTTCATTTGCTAACTGTAAACTTATAAACTGGTTTCGTGATCTAACCAGTAAGTAGCGAAAGATCACATGGCGCCCAAATTCATCCACTTTGCAAGTTGAATTAAGTGAATTTATTCAACGTAATTAATTTTCGCATAATATTAACATTTGTTTACTAAAGTAATATTTTCTTGCAATAAAAAATTGAGTGAACAATTGAGTGATGTAACATCACTCACAATGCGGCCCTGGTCAACACAATATTCATCACATAGATATCATCACCCCACTCAAGCAGCAGGCCTATATAAGCGAGGCCATCGGCAAGGAATAGGCATTCCACTTTCTTTAATCGGAGCATCCACATGGGTCCTGACTTCTCCCAAAGTAAAATTAAACATAATACAATAAAAGTTTTTTTATATAAACCTTTTGCAATTTGTTTCCTATTCCCCCTTCCTATACCAAAAAATAGTTTTGTTATATAATTGGCGCCCAACTAGAGGCAAAGAACACTCACACAACCACGAGTACAAAAAAAAAACGTACGAAAGGGAGGGAAACAACCTAGTAGACAAAGTCCCCGGTTAAATCCTCCCACCATGGTATCATTCACAGACGACCAATTCAAGCAACTGATGGCTGCAGTAGCGCAACAACCACACACACAGCTAAACACAAATAAGGCGAGTTTAACATCATGTACAGCGCGATTCAATGCAAGCGGAATAAGAGCGAAAGTAGAGGAATTTATAGCTGCCGTCACAGTATATAAAAATTGTGCATGTATAGATGATGAAAGTGCGATTTTAAGTCTACCGCTTCTACTGGAAGACATTGCTGCAACTTGGTGGCAAGGTGTAAAAGGCGAGCCGAAAAAATGGGATGAAGCCATGGCACTTATACGCAGTGCATTTGCTCCAAGCAAACCAGCTTATCAGGTTTACTGTGAGATTTTTGAAAGCAAGCAGGATGCAAATACTCCTACTGACCTTTTCATCTGTGAGAAGAGGGCATTATTGGCTGAGTTACCAACCGAATCGCATAATGAAATTCAACAGATTGATTTAATTTTCGGTCTGCTTAATCTACAAATACGTCAACGTGTGCTATGAGACAAAGTTTCCACATTTGCAGAATTACTTCAGCAAGCAAGAATAGCTGAGGAAACTTTACGTGAAACAAAAACTCAACACCAATCTGAGAATAAGCAACCGAAACCAACTCAAAATAGATTCCGATGTGAGTACTGCCGATCATTTGGACATAGCGTTGCAGATTGTCGCAAAAGAAAGAGTGCGATATTCAACCCTACGTTACCTTCCACACAAAGCAGCATACAGCAACACAAATTTTCATGCTATGGGTGTGGCCAGCCAGTTGTTGTAAGAAGTCAGTGCCCGAAATGTACATACTTCAAATACACCAAAATCGTCGCAAAATATTAGCTTTTGTTCGATAGATGCAAATTTTGTGTCACTACGGAACCGCCCACTGGTACAAATACAAATCGGAGATAAGGTTGGGAATGCTTACTTGGACACAGGAGCCAGAGTCAGTGTAGCTAGTAACAGCTTACATTACACGTTACAACATGAGGGACATTAATTTCAAAGCAAGCGCCTCTCTGTCATTTTAGCTGATGGAATTAAACGGCCACAAAATGTCTTAAGCACGAAAGCAGATGTTCGTATGCAAGGACGCTTGGTGTCTACAACCTTCATAATATTGCCAGACTCGCATGACAATAGAACTCTTCTAGGCGTGGATTTTATTGAAAACGCCGGCATAATTTTGGACTTACCACAACAAACTTGGCACTTCAATGACAATCCAAAATTACGGTTCGACATGTTATGTTCAGAGAATCTGATACATGCAAAATGTGGACAAGAAGCTGTTGAAATGAATGCTTTTAGCACCGCACCAAAAATTGGAACACCCAGTTTTGAAGAGGAAGAGCTTTACGGTCCACCTATTCCAGCTACACCACCTGAGTTAAAAGGTCTACAACAAACACCTAACTTTATAAGCCCACTAACTGCAACACCTACCTTCAAAGATGAAGACCTTTACGGTCCAGCTTTTCTTCACACACTAACTGAGTTGAAAGGTCTACACCAAGCACCTACAGTAATAAGTCCACTATCCGCAACACCACCGATGGGAAGACACACAAGTGCTACGAATTATTCACCAGGAACCGTAAACAGAATTTTTGAGGACGTTTTGCCACAATCTTCTACGGTGTCTGGAGTAGCTCTAAGCATGGACACCATGGATGATTATTTTGAGTCAATCGATATTTCATCAATTGAGCTACAAAACCACGAAGCAGCCAACTTACCCGAGGAGTATCGTAGACAGCTCAACGAAGTAATCCGAAGTAACAGGGAAGTTTTTAAGGAAAACGGTCCTCCTGCTTTATATGTAGAGCATCATATCCATACAGGAGATTATCCACCAGTAGCATCACCCCCGTATAGACTCTTCAACAAGAGCTGCAGAAAATGATTAGTTCTGATATTGTAGAGGTGTGTGAATCGGCCTGGGCATCCCCTGTCGTATTAGTACCCAAAAGAGACGGAGGAGTTCGCGTTTGTATAGACTACCGCCAGATTAATGCAATTACAACGCCAAGAATGGATGATTTACTTCACTCAGCAAGAGAAGCAAAATACATGAGTACTATTGATTTATTGGCAGGCTATTGGCAAATTAAAATGAATAAAAGCGATATGGACAAAATCGCATTCATTACACCTGAGGGAATATATAGATTCAAGAGAATGCCATTTGGACTTCGGAACGCTCCAGTAACATTTCAACGTATGATAGATCAAGAAAAAGCAAAGGCACATGAAGCCAGAATACTAGCCTATTTAGACGACCTCCTCATCATGTCTTCAACTTTTGAGAAGCACATAGAGGACCTCAAAACAATTTTCCGGGTACTTCAGGATTTCCAACTTCGAGTGAATAGAAAGAAATGTAACTTTTGCTGTTCTGAGATTAAGTATTTGGGCCATCTCATTACAACTGAAGGTATAAAAGTAGATCCAAGAAAAGTCTCCACCATTAAGAACTACACGCTGCCAAAGAATGTCAAACAAATGCTATCCTTCCTGCAGATGTGCTCGTGGTACAGACGTTTTGTTCCAAGCTTTTCAAATATCGCAAAGCCTTTGACAGACCTTACCAAGAAGAATGCTAAATGGGTATGGAGAGAAGAACAGCAGCAGGCTTTTGTTGAGCTAATCAATAGATTAACAACCGCTCCTATCTTCAGGCAAGCTAATGAAGAAAAGCCTTTCATCATACGTACCGATGCCAGCAATTACGCTTTGGGAGCAGTTTTACTTCAAGAGGAGGGAGCAGATGAACGGCCTGTGGAATATTCTGCTTGCTGACCACTTCAGAGAGAAACTATACAACAACAGAAAGAGAAGCTTTAGCTGTGGTTTGGGCAGTCCATAAATTTCGAGGTTATATTGAAAGTAGTAAAGTTACTATAGCATCCGACCATCAACCGTTACGGTGGCTAATGAGTCTAAAAACACCTACCGGACGTTTGGCAAGATGGGCGCTTCAGCTACAGCCATACAATTTAGATATTGAATATGCTCCTGGACGCATCAATGTAGTAGCTGACAGCTTATCACGCCCTCCAATTAATGAAGAAGAGCTCATTAGCTTAGAAACCTGTTATATATCAGTGTACTTCCCGCATAGAACACCAAAGGAGGTAAGAGAAGAACAGCTTAAGCACCCTGAGTTACAGAAAATTGTAGAATGTTTTGAAAGCAATGCAGCCCCAGAAGCATTCTGTCGTTGGACTAATCGCGGATATCTTCTAAATAATGGAATTTTGTATAGGTATGCACCTGATGAGGAAACTGAAAAAGCTC
This sequence comes from Dioctria rufipes, assembly GCA_963924295.1. Classification (NCBI taxonomy): domain Eukaryota; kingdom Metazoa; phylum Arthropoda; class Insecta; order Diptera; family Asilidae; genus Dioctria; species Dioctria rufipes. The sequence continues at coordinate 151,978,474 of OZ002743.1, read as the reverse complement.
AACTCGTTGTACCAGAGCATGAAAGACTTGAAATCTTAAGGATGTATCACGACGCTCCGACAGCAGGCCATTATGGTATCGAGCGAACCATTCAGCGCATTTGCAGACGGTACTACTGGCCGGTAATGCGACGCAATATAGCAGCCCACGTGAAGAACTGTCCCGAATGTCAGAGATATAAGGCAAGCAATCTTAGTCGAAGATTCGAAACATTGGCAGTAGACCTCTTTGGTCCATTACCCGAGTCCGAAGACGGCAAAGATGGATTCTCATTATAGAAGATGTCACTTCAAGATGGGTCTTTTTCAGATACGGCATACCAAGCCGCCTATTGAGTGACAATGGTACTCAGTTTGTAAGTGCCATAATGCAGCAGATCACATACTGCCTGAACATCAAGCAGACCTTTACACCCGTGTACCATCCTGAGGCTAATCCAGTAGAAAGACGAAATCGTGACTTAAAAGCACAGCTGGCTATTCTAGTGAAGGATGATCACCGAACCTGGTCAAAATATTTGTCACCCATCCGCTTTGCAATGAACACCAATCGATGTCAAAGTACAGGTCAAACAGCAGCCTATCTCACATTTGTGAGAGAGCTTCGGACGAAGCATCATTCAAACAGACAGCTTCCTCCCGGAAATCTCGCCTTATCTTACGCGGCTATCATCGACTCTACAGAAGGCTAAAGAGGTTTGTGAAAAGAACAGGATCGACAGAAGGGATACAAGGATAAACACCGGCGACCAGATCCAGGATACCAACCAGAAGATCTTGTTTGGGTGAACACGCAAACAAGAAGCCAGGCTACGCGACATTTCACTTCAAAATTAGCACGACGTCGAGATGGACCATATATAATCCTAAAGATGAAAGGACCAACAAGTTACGAGGTCGCCAACCCAGATAATCCAACTAGTAGTCTAGGAACGTATCACACTTCCGCTTTAACATCATGTCCCCCAGGAGTCAGCTCCATTAGTCCGATGGTTCCACTACGAAGAAGAGGACGTCCACGAAAACCACAATGATGTTACTTTAACTTCCTCCTTGGCGAGACGACGGCGGATTCAGAAGAGGAGACTGTAACATCACTCCCACTGGTCAACACAATATTCATCACATAGATATCATCACCCCACTCAAGCAACAAGCCTATATAAACGAGGCCATCGGCAAGGAATAGGCATTCCACTTTCTTTAGTCGGAGCATCCACATGGGTCCTGACTTCTCCCAAAGTAAAATTAAACATAATACAATAAAAGTTTTTTTATATAAACCTTTTGCAATTTATTTCCTATTCCCCCTTCCTATACCAAAAAATAGTTTTGTTATAGTGACAAATTTCCTCTTTTATTTAACCGCTACACTCCACCAGAATATTTTATTTCAGCATACGTGGATTCTCGTTAGTAATTGCAGTTTATTCGAAAGTCAATTATAGGAATTAACAGATTTCATTAAACTGTACTTTGCTTACGCAGCCTATTCGTAGTTGTCAATTATTGGAATTGACACATCAGCTGTGGTAATACACAAACGGAATCACAAACTTAGTATACCTTATAGATTTCATCTAGGATATAAAAATTTATCTGAATCAAGTGACTACAATTCTTCAAATTAAAACTCTGCTGAGTAAACATTGTATATGTGGCTGTGCCGTCGTTGCATGCCGACCGTAGGCTGATGAAATAGAATGTAGCTGCCAACAGATTCGGACTCCGGCTGCACATACACACACTCAGCTGAGAGTTATTAGCGTAAAATGGTAAGATAATCAAAACTATTTTATTATTTTGTTAAGTAAGGTGAATAGTAAGTGTAGCCTTTCGAAAGGCAAATAACCAAGCTGTCAATTACTGGAAGACTATTTTCCTATATGGGTAGTAGTTTAGGCTCTATAGCATATATAAAGTCAATGTTTGGTACTTTGCCATAAGTATTAATATAGAACATGTTACAGAACGGACTCCCAACGCACATATATAGATTTCTGTTTCATGGCTTGGAAAGTGCTCTCAAGGGGTTTGCTTAGCTCAACACAAATATTGGTCCGGCTTCACTAGAATAGCTTATTAGTATTCCATTTTGTTATTCTAAGAATACAACAGTACAATAATGAATGAATTATAAGCTTTATCAAATCTGTTAATCAACACCCGGCAGGTGGCACTACATGCTGTCAATAACGGAAGTTTTATTTTAGGCAAAAGCCAGACAGGTGAAATTACTGTCAGATATCGAGCTTTTTTTTTAAGAAGAGGCGCCTTCACGTCAACTATGCAATATACTCTATTATTATGCAGAGTAAAGTTTGGTTTAACATTATATTTTCTGAAGCAACTTCGATTGTTCGATTCTTGATCACACTTAATTACTCTGATATTTAATCCAATATTTGAAGCTACTTCAAAATTTATGTTTGATGCTGAAGAATAAGAGCTAATGACAAATTTCCAATAGGAAGACAATCCACGTAGAATAAAAACGCAAATTTGCTCTCCTAATTCAGCTTCTTTCTTCCCTGAGTTTCATCTTCATGGGAATTTTACTGCAACCCTTTTTTGATGGCAATTTCATCAAATAAAAGTACAGCTTCCCTGAATGTACTATCTTTATGGAGAATAGAAGAATTTTAAGAACTTTTATTTTTAACGATTCGAAATCAAATCATAAATACAAGAGGAAAAACAACCGGCCGTCAGGGGTTCGAAACCAGGAACTTCCGCTTGCCGGGCGATCGCTCTTACGACTGAGCTAACGCGACAGATGACTTGCCCTCTTGCATTTCTTAATTTGTAATTAGCCTACTATGCCACGTTTTGCTTTCAGTTGGCATTAACTAGTAACGATGAAAGCGCACAAATAAACTTGTAAATTTAAATTTTGTTAGAATCGGTCAAAGATGGAGAATAGAAGAATTTCAAAAACTTTTATTTATAAATAAATAAAATAAAAATTGAATTTACAAATTTATTTTTTTAATGAGCTGATACGTGGTGGAATGTTACAACTAACTTTTATGGTAAATCTAAACTTAGATCACCTTGTTGCAGAATGTTTGTTCAGTTTAGGCTAACCTAACTTGCGTTATTTATGCTAACCTATGTTACATATACTATACATATTTAATATGCGAAATCGTATGCAAAACTAAGATTCGTATGCCGATATGTCTCCTTCATTATGCAATCCTTGTCACACAAGTTCACGATATTACGATTTAAAAAAAAAAAAAAAAAAAAAAACACTTGCATATGCTTGTTTTCATGTACAATCGTTTGTTTGTGTAACAACATGAAAATAGATTCGTGAAAAACTAATATAAGTATGTCTACACGTGGCCTTTATTGGGCTAATCTTCTCAACCACCAATGACAGTTTTGGGCTTTGAAACAATTGTGCAAGTTACATGTGTAGCATAATTACCCTTAGCTTAATAAATCATTTACCATAGTGACAGTTACAAAAATCTTAGTCAGCAGAAACTTTTCAATATTGTACTTTAGTAAAGTTCATTGTAATAATTTTTCTTGCACACCTGAATTCAATTCTCTGAAAAATGCTTAGGTAATGTCTGCAAATAAAATAAGGTCTTATTTCAAAAAGCTGAAAAATAATTGTATTGCTATCAGAGTTCATTCTTTTCCCGTTTGCAGATTGTATTAATCGTTTTAGTTTCAATAAAGTTAAATTTTAAAAGTAAAAGTTTATTTTTTTTATTAAACCATTTATTAACAAACGTAACTTGCACCTACGTGCCTGTCTTCTGTGATTGATTGGGGTACCAGTGCAAAGCACCACTATAAATATATCCGGAAAGCATGTGTAGGTATCTGTATGGGATTTTCTAAATAAGTTTCCAAATAAAACTGCTTTTCCATAAATTAACAAAAAAAGCCTTTGCAATAAAAATGAAAAAAAGAACACTAGACGGCGATTAAGCTCACAAGATTCGAACCCACAACCGCTGGACGCTAGTCCAAACTCCTCTCCACTGAACTAATCTTACTCATAATTATTCTAATGCGATGTATGAATAAAAACACCTTTTCCTTAACATTGTAAGCTTTAATTAAAAACTATTCGAAACATTCCAATCACAATTTAAAATTCATTTTATTACAAGACAATAAATTTAATGATTAACAATGCCATGTAAGTTCTGTAATTAACTACGTACTATAAATGCTGTGCACAAAACTCAAGGTCCAAACTTGAATACAGATTTTTACTAATGTCCCCGACACGAAATTGATTTCAATTTTGTTTTCGAAAATAACAATTAATTTTGTTGCAGAGAATTTTAACTGATTTCCAAAAATTTCTTTTTGACTTCAATGCCTTTGTTCGTTGCTTTCAAGAACTTGTCCGTCGCGATGTACAGGCTTTCAACTGAGGAGTGTCTTTTCAAAAGGGGATATTTACAATTTTCATTTTTTTTAAGTTAAGTATGAGATTATATTCTCTACTCTGAAATTCAAGATTTCGTCACTGTAAACCGAAACAAAATGCGATAAACTCATAGGAAATCTTACTTGAAAACACTTGTTCCGATCAAAAGGGGATATTTACATTAAAAAATATGAAATTATTACTGTTACTTTGGTTTCATTTCAAAAAGGGATATTTACAGTACGATTTCAATAGTCGAAATAAATTTTTAAGGGAGAAGTTTCTGTTTTATATTTTTGAGTAAAAATAGAAGTAAGAATTAAAAAATAAAAACTGATAAGAATACAAAAAATATGCTTTAATAATTTTATTCTAGTATAATGTACAAATCAAAAGAGGATATTTACAAAAACGTACAACTCAAAAAGGGATATTTACAAAATGGTACAGAACAAAAGGGGATATTATAAAGATTTTTATTCAAAAGGGGATATTTCCAAACTTTGCAAGCCAATATTACCGGAAGTAATAGTCAAATTTTTTTCAAAATAATATGTTCTAGATAACTTATCATATCCTTTCCATATATTCCTCCTATTATTCTGTAAAGCTGTTGGTATTGCTACAGTCAGTTTTTTTGATTTTATGAAAAAACGATTAGGACGTAAATATCCCCTTTTGAAAAGACACTCCTACTATTAATTAACTGCTTTGTTTGCTTGAAGTTTGTTAACCCTTCATGAGTCGTATATGTGAGGAAAACATAATTTTTCTAGAATGTTTTCCGTTAAGAGAATATTGTAAAGGTAACTCTCAACATAAACCTATCTCAGGTGTTCAGGTGTCCCTTTCTATAATTTTTAACGAAACTCGTAATCTACCATTTTCAGGGCTAGCCTAGTCTATCGTTTTCGAAATTTATTGACTATCGATAAACTTGTTGTTTGTCCATGTCATTAAGACATGCCGACGATGTTAAGCTTGTGCGACGATGGACAAATTTCAAGCACGTAAAAGGTAAGTATTTTTTTCTATTTATTTGTTTTTGTTCTCTTATATTTGTTTTATGTCGTTTTACCTAAAGTGCTTGTAAAAGTTGAGTATGTGTGTACCTAATCTGTGTTTATGTGTATTTTATTCATAGGTACTATTCGAATGTTAAGAATTATATTTTTAGGTGGAAAAAAAAGACTAAAAAGTAGAAGGAAAACTAAACCTACACTGGACTAAGTATTAAGGATAATTTACACCAAGTTTTAGATAAGTATCTAGTTACTTATATACTATTCTTAGAACGATACTTTGTTTTGTTTTCTTCCAGGTTTGATGCTGACTTTCACTGGATGTGGTTTGCGCTGCAACGTATCTTTACTTACCTATCTATTGATTTCTTTTTATCATTATAACAATTCTCTTGTAACGGAAGAATATAAGAACTCACTATGACTAGTGACCTAACCTTTCAGTGATGCACTGGGCTTCCAAAATTTATCTGATTGATCAAAAACAATTTTAATGAAATATAGCGTATTCTTAAACTACCTTAGTATTCACTTCTTGCGAAGTTCATCGACGCTATTGTCTCTTTACTTATTCTATAGTCATTGTATTCGGTTTATATACTAGAGTTTATGATTGCGACTTATCAGAGTTAAAAAGTTTTATTTTCAGGCTCTGAATGAACTGTGTCATTCAGGCCTTAAGTGACTTCAATCTTTCAAAATTTAAGACAAATGAAGAGAACTTATCCAATGTCGGTGCTCGTCCCTCGTAGAAATCAAGTTTTTCTTTTGTGGTTACATTCGTCGGCAAATGAAATTTCTCCTCTAATAATTTTCTTGGCCTCACAATGCGGCAATCCGGATTAATAAATCACATAAATTCCTTTTTGCTGCAGGGAATATGCGGTCCTTTCAGGGATTGAAATTATAACAGGATGCGTGGCGTATATATTTGCTTTTCTTTTACCAGAATTATTTGGGCGATCCTCGAGTGGAGGATTTTTATTTTGTTTCGCCGCAGTTTGAAAATTGTTATCACTTGAGTTTGCGTGTAAATTTACTTATCGACCTTCTTATTTTTCTATCTTTATTAACAAAAGCCATCAGCACCAACTCACGCTCACGCTTTATATTTTCTTCTTTCTTTTTAAATTTTTTCTCAGGCATCCACCCCAACTAGGTTAGAATGTCTAGCTGTGTACTGTCCCGTGTAGGATCGGCATAGTTACTAGGGATGAATCCACATTAGGCAGCATACTGCCTAGTATATTTTCGACCATAACAGGGCAGGATCGTATGCTTCAGTCGTGTAGCGGACAAGCTGAAAAATGCTCGACTGAGCTAGCCGGTCTTAAACATTACCTCAGCATTTCAGGTGCCCACCTGTGAATCGAAGGACGACCAGTAACGTCCTAAAATGTGCACTGTTCTAGCCCTACTAAAGCCGTGAAGGCTTATCGGCCTCTCTATGAGCGTGATGAGTCAGAGCCGCATTCCCGAAGTCATGCGATCCATTGTTCAGGCGTCAACGTCGGCCTTGGTATTGAAAATGAGAGGAGCACTCACAGGCTAGCAACCTAAAAAGCAAGTCGGTCAGCGCCACGCTGGCTCTCTCAGCCAAGGTGAGTCGAAGAAGCCTCCACAATCAGTAACCTAAAATCTTCGTCCGCGTAGACCAACACTCACCCGAGGGTGTATCTCCAAGTCACCACACCAAGATCGGGTCTTTAAAAGAAATTCCGCACCAAGTGTGCCAGAGCAGCAGCGGAGATTGAAATTTTACCAAGATTAGTTCAAATTGGAACTCCAACGCAGTGTAACCTCGGTTGTATACCATGTGGGAGGGGTCTTGATACACTGTCGAGCGGAAAAAAACTGGATCTACTACCAAGAGGTATATCGGCCACTAGGATGGGATGGTCTTAAGCGGCACATTGGCATCCTGTGGTTACCAGTTAAGCTGGCTGGATGCCATCTTAGGGCTACCAGGAAAGAAAAGGTACATCAGTAACTCTACTAGACCTCTCAATAACAACCACAAGCGAATAGGGCTTCATGTCTTTGGCGTGGTAGACACCTAACGATTTTCCCTGCAGATCCTCAAGCTCATATAGGCAGTTTTCTTTCTTTGCCTTGGTACGACACTTTAACAATTGTCGTCCTAATTTTGCACTAATTTGTTGTTGGAAATTACTCTGTGTAAAATTCCGTCTGTATGCCTCTTGACCAACTTTGAAACTAACAGGTTTCGCTCTAAGATTATAAGCTTTTGAACCCTGCTCGAACGCGTAGCTCAAATTGTCCCGCGCTTTAGCATGGATTAATCTTAACTTGTCATTAGCATCTACTCGTAGGGGTTCGCTCAGTGTTCTTAAGGATAAGATACCAGCTCGCATGGTCAATCATCCGCTGATCGAATAATACTCTGTAGGGTGGGAGGTCAGTTGCTTGGTGGATAGAGCTCCTGAGGGAGCTAGCAATGTGACTAATCCTCTCATCCTACTTAGTATGTTCATTGTTAATATACGCTCTAATTCCTGCCAATAGAGACCAGTTCACCAGTTCGCACGCATTGGCTTGCGGTGAATAGACTGCCGTTCGCAGAACTGAGCTCCATTATCGGAGAGTAGCGTCTCAGGAACTCCGAACGTGTGCAATACTCCTGTCTCAATGAACTGGCAGACGTTAAGAGTAGATGTTTACTTCATCGGTCTGAGGATGGGGAATTTCGAGAAGTGGTCAAGAACTATCAGAACAGAGACATTTACGTTTGCGGATCTAGGATATGGCCCTAGAAAATCAATGTATTGCCAAGGTCTTTCTGTCACAGACTGGACTCCTATTGGTGGTCTAAGAATGGTGTGAGGGGCTTTAATTTCTTTGCACACGTCACCGGCGCCTACATAGTTTCTTACATTGACTGTCATTCGAGGCCAGTAGAAATGCCGTCTTAAACGTTCCAATGTTTTACCTAAAACTCCATGTGAAGCCAGTGGCGGATCATGCACTCTTGAAACTGCGTCGGAGACAAGCACTAGTGGAATTCAAAGCTTCCAAGCTTCTTCCTCCTGAAGGTGATTGCCTGTTCTCGGAACTGTCCGAATGTAAACGAAGTCATCCCTGACACAGAGATCTGGTAGTTTGTTGGAACCTGATTTAACCTTCTCCCTCAGCTCCTCATATTCGAAGGAATTGAAATACGGAGAACTAAGGTCAATCTCCGTACCAGGATCTTCAGATGGTGAGAAGCTGTCACAGTGAATTCGTCACAGGGCATTAGAAACGATGTTCAGGCCTCCTTTTCTCTGCTCGAATGTTAAGTCGAAACCTACAAGCTTCAGACTCCATCAAGCAAGTTGTTACACAGGGAATCCAATTCCAGCTGACGAATGATGTCCTAGAGAAAACAAATAAACATATATATAATTAACGTGAACATAATTATAATAACAAGGGTCACCTATCTTTATGTGTGACATCCCCTCTGCACGTGCTTGTCATCTGTATGAGTGTCGTCATGTCCATCAGCATCCTATTCGAATAATTCTGCAAAGGAACTTGAATTTTTCAGATGAAACTGTGAATAAGATAGTGAGTCACCACTGATGTAATTAACTGGGAAAAATCGTCGATATCCACGAGGAATATTTTCTCCACTCTGTACATACATCGAACCTTTGCGTCTTTATTCAGGCGTTGCTGGTACTACTAGATTATTGACATGTCAGACGTCGCCTGTATTTGGTAAATTGATAAAATGGACCGACAAATTATACCAATAAACTCACCGAATGGATTTATTGTGAGCTATTTTCATCTTGCTCATGCTGGATACTTCCTAGAATCCAAAGCTTCGTCTTCCGTTTCCTGGAATTAAATTTAAATGGTTAGATAAGATAGTCCTGTAGAAAATAAATTTGTAAATTGATTAGATAGATGTAGATAAATTAATGAAGTCCCTGTGTCAAGACGATGTACGGCGAACAGTGAATTGTGCAATGTGCAACCAGCATTCTTAAAAAAAAAAAGAAACCCAAATCAGAATGAAAATACAGTACTTATCGCGAATCAAACGAAATGTAAAATAGGAATTATACACAATATTTCACCTTCTCGGTTCAACCTCCTCTCGCAAACGGCACCCATAGCCTAAAACTGAAGGAAGAAATTAGAGATCTATATCACATTCGGACTTACCTGTGACATCCGCTATCTATGTACTTGAGTTGTTCGAAACCCAAAGCATAACTTTCTAACAACAAAGAGAATTTGAAACGAAATGAATACCCGCCCGTCAAAAGAAGATGTTAAAATACAAATTCGAAAACTTCACGTAGATCAAATATAATTTCCAAACATCAAGTAATAAGATCAAGAGGGCAACACAAATTTTAAAATTCAGATCAGTTACGGCCATACGTTTCACCAACTGGAAAAAATCCCAATATGAAAAACGGGAACATAAATCTGAAGCCGCATTAATGGGCGATTCGAGAGGGGAACGCTTTGGTAAGTGAAGCGGACAGCTCAAGAGCATTCGGAGTCGAGAAGTTAGTCAAGTAAGAAGTGTGACGGTATAATTTCTCTGTGCAGAATTCAACTTGTTCGAGACGTAGGCTGTCTGATTCTCACAGCCATCGTCATCTACTTGTAAGAGCACTCCCCCAATGCCTTGTTGACTGGCATCGCTCTGTATAACGAATGGTTTGGTGAAATCTGGACTCACCAACAACAGAGCAGAAGTGAGTTTCCATTGCAACTGTTCCAAAGACGTCTGGGCTTCAAATGTATCAGTTACGGAGGCAGTTAGATCAGCATAGTTCAGATTAAATCAACGGTACCACCCCGCTATACCTAGCAGGCGTCGGGCTTGCCGAACAGTTTTTGTTGACGGATAGTCAACTATGGCTAAGATCTTATCAGGGTCTGTTCTAATTCCTCCTTTCCCAACAATGAAGCCCAAGTATTCTCGACGTTGATAGTGAGGCCAGCTTTCCTCAAACAATCCGCTACGCGGGTCAGTAAAACAAGATAAGTGTAGAAGTCTTGCTACAAAATTAACAGATCGTCTAGATAGACGAGAACGTTCTCACGAAGATCGAACGTAATGACGTCCATGAGCCGACACATAGTTTATGGAGTAAAGCAGAGGCAAAACGTACTGGTCGAGAGGATGACCAGGAACTGTGAAAGCGGTCTTCTCTCGAGAATCAGATCCCCAAAAAGCGTCTTTGAGGGCCAGGATTGTAATGTAGTTTGCCGGAGGAAATCGAAGTGTCTATCTGCGGCAGCGGATAGGCATCCTTCTTAGTAACGGAGTTGAAAACCCTAGCGTCAAAATAAAGCCGAACCTTTCCAGGCTTCCTCACTAGAAGAACTGGAGAGCTCCAAGTACTCAAACCCTGCTCGGCTGATGGAATTGGATAAAACCTCTGTTTTATCGGAGCAGCATCATTCGTTTCGATCCTGTGAGTGGCTAAGGATGTTTTTTCTAAGCTCAAAGAGGAGAAGAGAGGAAAAGGCTGTTTAGTATCATTCGTTTGACTGTCAGTTGGATGGTCAATATCAACAGAGTCACTGAATGATATCAACGGACAGTCTATTGATTTGTCGATAGGGTTTGTGGATGGAGCAGAGTTTTATTCTGTGTCAGCGGTGGAGGTAGAGCATTTGAATTCGTTGACATCTGAGATGTATCACTCGGTCGAGAGAAGACATTGCGATTCCCGCCAGCTTCAAGTTTTTCTGTAGACACTGTCTACAATTTGGCTTTAAGACGTCTTTTCGTCCGCCTCCATAGCAGAGCACGCTTTGCCGCTCTTCTAAACAGTCTCCATAGATATGATCTTGTTGGTCACAATTCCAACAAACAACAGGGGGTCTAGACTCGAGAGTTGACACCGTTCCTGCATTTGTATCACACTCAGGAGCTACGAAGAGGTTATCAATTTCATTTATCCGTTAGCTACGGCGGATGTTCAGGCCACTAGCTAACGCAGTTGGCCCATGGTGTTAGAAGGGTGCAAGCAGATTTTATTTTGTATGTCGGGTAACAAGTTTGATTTCACCAGTACAAGGAACTCCAGATCTGGCTTCGGAGTTTGCAATTGGTCACGCAGCTGTACTAGATTTTGAAGATGCAATGCAAATGATTCACCGAGTTTTTGTCTGCGCGACATAAGCTGGACCCTGACTTTCAGCTCGTCCTTTCGAACTCCCCATTCAACTAACAATCCATTTCTTACATATTCCCACGTCGGTGCCGAATTATGTCTTAATAAAGACCAGTACCAGTTTTGGCTGCTCCTGTGAATAAGGCGAACATATACTAGATCAGTAAGTCAAATTCTCCTTCCAACAAGGAGAAGGTAAGTATTTCCACTCTGAAAATAAACTCATCCACTGATAGTTCAGAATTATTCCCACTATACGACAGATTCCATCTCCTGATAGGACTGCCTGATAGTCTGTGCGAGGAATTGTTCTGAGTCCGATTGCATGATGGTGTATACGTCGGAGGAGTAAATGCAATAGGTGGAAAGGAAGATCTATGTTGTCCAGCGGAGAAGGAATATATCTGGGCCTGATCTCTAGGAGGGTCTATGATATATGTAGGTGGTTGGGCACATTCTTCGAAGGGTGGTGGTGATGGACGAGGAACATTCGCTTGCTGAATTACAGCAGAGACTCGTTGTCGGACATCGGTAATCTCGGTTCGTGGCGCGTTTATGCTTAGGGCGATCTCTGCATGTACCAAATTCTGAAGCTGAGATTGGAGACTGGATATAATCAGATCTGTGTCCATAAGACCCTGCCCCGAAGGTGAAGGTGATAGACAGTTCCTTCTTGAACTATTATGTAATCCAGATGCTGAGCATAACCCCGGAGACAAATAGCCACTACTCGGCTGTAGAAGTGTTGGTGGAGGTACGTTGAGCTGCAATGGTTGCTGATATAATTCTGGTTACCATACTGGATGGGATACCACTTCGGAATCGCACTAGTATGTGCAAGGAAGTCATTCTGGGTGAGAGATCATCTGCAGTTTGGACAGTTTGCTTGTTCACCTATCTACGTTCACAGACACGCCATATGGAATACGTGCCCAGAGATGGTAGCTACAGAATTTCTCTTGGCAGACCAGTCTCCATTTTGACAAATGGTACACTGGTTTGGCCTTTGGACTGGGACTTCAGTCGCAGGAGGTGGTATTCGCATGGTAGCCATGATAAAACCACCTTAACAGGAACAGCAAAAGGGTGATGTTATTTCAAGCCAAAAGAAATCAGAAAAGTTGACGCGTATATAGGTAGATGACGAAATCTCGACAAGACGAGCAGATATTATTAAAACCAGAATCAGAGCTGCAGAAGAGACTGCTTTAAATGGTAAAAACAAAATATAATTTTCTGTGTTGCCTATGGAGTTAGTGTTATTGCCGATTTATTTATTTACAGAACTACAGCCATGCCGAATACGAATAATACTGATCATTGAGTCAAACATGAATGGGATCATTGAGAACCTGAGAAGTGACTCCGTGGGTGTTCTATTTGCTTCCACCTGATATATGCAAAAGCGAGCACAGCCAGGAACCAACAACTTTCATACGTAGCTTTTGTCCGTACTCGCCATCCTAGTTCATGGGGCACCTTTCCTCGCCCCATGTGTTACAACGCAGGATTTTCGTCTCCATAGTGCATAAGACATAGTTTTATTCTGAATTTTTTCTATGTTGTATAAGTTGTAGGTTTTGAAATATTCCCATATTGTATAACTACCAACTCGTTTATGAATTATTTCCATATTGTATAAATTAGCTGTAGAAGTCGCTTGCGTAAATATTTTGATTCCTAAGGTAATGTGGTTCAGGATATTAATCCCATTATACATAAGTGATTGTGCTCATCTATCGCTCAGTCACGCTATTATACAAGTAATTAACAGAACTATAACTCGCTCCTGGGGCTGCCTCTCCCGACTTAGTAAGAACTCGCAAATTCAAAAAGTGTAGTCTTAAGGAGTCTAGGTCCCTACTATTCTGGTTAACCAACAATAAACCGTAATCCTACCAAGCTAAGAAGGAAGGGTGAACTTAAATAAATATAACTGATAATAAATAAATAAATATAGCTTATTATAAATAAAGCCAAAAGTTATTAAAGTAACAAACATTAACGATTCTGAACTAAAAAAAAGGGGGACGAGAAATTAAACAAGCTAAATAACAGTAAAAGTTAAGAAATTAACTAAAAAAAGAAAACCAGAACAAAAGGAAAACGCTCGAAACTTTTGTCGTGTATGGCAGTACATTATGCATATTCCCCACTGTCCCGAGCGCACCCTAAATCGAGAGAGAAACCATGGGAAAGAAGAACGATTTTTGCTGGTCGTAGGTGAAGATGGACAGCACTTTTTAGCTTCTTCTCTGTTGAGCGCCGAAAAAGAACAGCAGCCGATCAGCGTGGTTATCTATCTCGAAAAGAAATAAAAGGTCAAAGAAGAAAAGTACTTTTATAAGGAAATATAAGGTCAAAGAAGAAAAGTCCTTTCATAAAGAAATAAAAGTTAAAGTAGAAAATTATAAAAGTATAAAGAAAGAAAAAAAATTATAGAAGAAAAGTATGAAAGAATAAAGGATTAAGTTCAAGAATAAATGCATAGGAGACACAGGAAGAAAACGAAAGAAAGTTAAGTCACCCGATATTTTATAGAACATCGTGCCGGACCGGTGAATACGTAGGTACTTGGATTATCCACGGAACAATAAAATTGTATATTCCTGAAGGATTAAGTCTAAGCGGGACAGTTCCAGGAGAAGCAAAAAGAAAAGTTAGTTAGTACAGAGCTTTCCTTTTTTATTGTGTGCGTGCACTTAATTCGTGGCTGGGCGGCAGTGATTTGCATAGGTTCGCGTGGCATAATTGTTTTTTTGTAATAAATTGAGCAGCAATTGCGTTAGCATATTTTTGCGATTGGATTTTGTTACGGAGAAATAATAAGGAGGCTATTTTAAATTTGCCGTGTTTCATTTGCTAACTGTAAACTTATAAACTGGTTTCGTGATCTAACCAGTAAGTAGCGAAAGATCACATGGCGCCCAAATTCATCCACTTTGCAAGTTGAATTAAGTGAATTTATTCAACGTAATTAATTTTCGCATAATATTAACATTTGTTTACTAAAGTAATATTTTCTTGCAATAAAAAATTGAGTGAACAATTGAGTGATGTAACATCACTCACAATGCGGCCCTGGTCAACACAATATTCATCACATAGATATCATCACCCCACTCAAGCAGCAGGCCTATATAAGCGAGGCCATCGGCAAGGAATAGGCATTCCACTTTCTTTAATCGGAGCATCCACATGGGTCCTGACTTCTCCCAAAGTAAAATTAAACATAATACAATAAAAGTTTTTTTATATAAACCTTTTGCAATTTGTTTCCTATTCCCCCTTCCTATACCAAAAAATAGTTTTGTTATATAATTGGCGCCCAACTAGAGGCAAAGAACACTCACACAACCACGAGTACAAAAAAAAAACGTACGAAAGGGAGGGAAACAACCTAGTAGACAAAGTCCCCGGTTAAATCCTCCCACCATGGTATCATTCACAGACGACCAATTCAAGCAACTGATGGCTGCAGTAGCGCAACAACCACACACACAGCTAAACACAAATAAGGCGAGTTTAACATCATGTACAGCGCGATTCAATGCAAGCGGAATAAGAGCGAAAGTAGAGGAATTTATAGCTGCCGTCACAGTATATAAAAATTGTGCATGTATAGATGATGAAAGTGCGATTTTAAGTCTACCGCTTCTACTGGAAGACATTGCTGCAACTTGGTGGCAAGGTGTAAAAGGCGAGCCGAAAAAATGGGATGAAGCCATGGCACTTATACGCAGTGCATTTGCTCCAAGCAAACCAGCTTATCAGGTTTACTGTGAGATTTTTGAAAGCAAGCAGGATGCAAATACTCCTACTGACCTTTTCATCTGTGAGAAGAGGGCATTATTGGCTGAGTTACCAACCGAATCGCATAATGAAATTCAACAGATTGATTTAATTTTCGGTCTGCTTAATCTACAAATACGTCAACGTGTGCTATGAGACAAAGTTTCCACATTTGCAGAATTACTTCAGCAAGCAAGAATAGCTGAGGAAACTTTACGTGAAACAAAAACTCAACACCAATCTGGGAATAAGCAACCGAAACCAACTCAAAATAGATTCCGATGTGAGTACTGCCGATCATTTGGACATAGCGTTGCAGATTGTCGCAAAAGAAAGAGTGCGATATTCAACCCTACGTTACCTTCCACACAAAGCAGCATACAGCAACACAAATTTTCATGCTATGGGTGTGGCCAGCCAGTTGTTGTAAGAAGTCAGTGCCCGAAATGTACATACTTCAAATACACCAAAATCGTCGCAAAATATTAGCTTTTGTTCGATAGATGCAAATTTTGTGTCACTACGGAACCGCCCACTGGTACAAATACAAATCGGAGATAAGGTTGGGAATGCTTACTTGGACACAGGAGCCAGAGTCAGTGTAGCTAGTAACAGCTTACATTACACGTTACAACATGAGGGACATTAATTTCAAAGCAAGCGCCTCTCTGTCATTTTAGCTGATGGAATTAAACGGCCACAAAATGTCTTAAGCACGAAAGCAGATGTTCGTATGCAAGGACGCTTGGTGTCTACAACCTTCATAATATTGCCAGACTCGCATGACAATAGAACTCTTCTAGGCGTGGATTTTATTGAAAACGCCGGCATAATTTTGGACTTACCACAACAAACTTGGCACTTCAATGACAATCCAAAATTACGGTTCGACATGTTATGTTCAGAGAATCTGATACATGCAAAATGTGGACAAGAAGCTGTTGAAATGAATGCTTTTAGCACCGCACCAAAAATTGGAACACCCAGTTTTGAAGAGGAAGAGCTTTACGGTCCACCTATTCCAGCTACACCACCTGAGTTAAAAGGTCTACAACAAACACCTAACTTTATAAGCCCACTAACTGCAACACCTACCTTCAAAGATGAAGACCTTTACGGTCCAGCTTTTCTTCACACACTAACTGAGTTGAAAGGTCTACACCAAGCACCTACAGTAATAAGTCCACTATCCGCAACACCACCGATGGGAAGACACACAAGTGCTACGAATTATTCACCAGGAACCGTAAACAGAATTTTTGAGGACGTTTTGCCACAATCTTCTACGGTGTCTGGAGTAGCTCTAAGCATGGACACCATGGATGATTATTTTGAGTCAATCGATATTTCATCAATTGAGCTACAAAACCACGAAGCAGCCAACCTACCCGAGGAGTATCGTAGACAGCTCAACGAAGTAATCCGAAGTAACAGGGAAGTTTTTAAGGAAAACGGTCCTCCTGCTTTATATGTAGAGCATCATATCCATACAGGAGATTATCCACCAGTAGCATCACCCCCGTATAGACTCTTCAACAAGAGCTGCAGAAAATGATTAGTTCTGATATTGTAGAGGTGTGTGAATCGGCCTGGGCATCCCCTGTCGTATTAGTACCCAAAAGAGACGGAGGAGTTCGCGTTTGTATAGACTACCGCCAGATTAATGCAATTACAACGCCAAGAATGGATGATTTACTTCACTCAGCAAGAGAAGCAAAATACATGAGTACTATTGATTTATTGGCAGGCTATTGGCAAATTAAAATGAATAAAAGCGATATGGACAAAATCGCATTCATTACACCTGAGGGAATATATAGATTCAAGAGAATGCCATTTGGACTTCGGAACGCTCCAGTAACATTTCAACGTATGATAGATCAAGAAAAAGCAAAGGCACATGAAGCCAGAATACTAGCCTATTTAGACGACCTCCTCATCATGTCTTCAACTTTTGAGAAGCACATAGAGGACCTCAAAACAATTTTCCGGGTACTTCAGGATTTCCAACTTCGAGTGAATAGAAAGAAATGTAACTTTTGCTGTTCTGAGATTAAGTATTTGGGCCATCTCATTACAACTGAAGGTATAAAAGTAGATCCAAGAAAAGTCTCCACCATTAAGAACTACACGCTGCCAAAGAATGTCAAACAAATGCTATCCTTCCTGCAGATGTGCTCGTGGTACAGACGTTTTGTTCCAAGCTTTTCAAATATCGCAAAGCCTTTGACAGACCTTACCAAGAAGAATGCTAAATGGGTATGGAGAGAAGAACAGCAGCAGGCTTTTGTTGAGCTAATCAATAGATTAACAACCGCTCCTATCTTCAGGCAAGCTAATGAAGAAAAGCCTTTCATCATACGTACCGATGCCAGCAATTACGCTTTGGGAGCAGTTTTACTTCAAGAGGAGGGAGCAGATGAACGGCCTGTGGAATATTCTGCTTGCTGACCACTTCAGAGAGAAACTATACAACAACAGAAAGAGAAGCTTTAGCTGTGGTTTGGGCAGTCCATAAATTTCGAGGTTATATTGAAAGTAGTAAAGTTACTATAGCATCCGACCATCAACCGTTACGGTGGCTAATGAGTCTAAAAACACCTACCGGACGTTTGGCAAGATGGGCGCTTCAGCTACAGCCATACAATTTAGATATTGAATATGCTCCTGGACGCATCAATGTAGTAGCTGACAGCTTATCATGCCCTCCAATTAATGAAGAAGAGCTCATTAGCTTAGAAACCTGTTATATATCAGTGTACTTCCCGCATAGAACACCAAAGGAGGTAAGAGAAGAACAGCTTAAGCACCCTGAGTTACAGAAAATTGTAGAATGTTTTGAAAGCAATGCAGCCCCAGAAGCATTCTGTCGTTGGACTAATCGCGGATATCTTCTAAATAATGGAATTTTGTATAGGTATGCACCTGATGAGGAAACTGAAAAAGCTCAACTCGTTGTACCAGAGCATGAAAGACTTGAAATCTTAAGGATGTATCACGACGCTCCGACAGCAGGCCATTATGGTATCGAGCGAACCATTCAGCGCATTTGCAGACGGTACTACTGGCCGGTAATGCGACGCAATATAGCAGCCCACGTGAAGAACTGTCCCGAATGTCAGAGATATAAGGCAAGCAATCTTAGTCGAAGATTCGAAACATTGGCAGTAGACCTCTTTGGTCCATTACCCGAGTCCGAAGACGGCAAAGATGGATTCTCATTATAGAAGATGTCACTTCAAGATGGGTCTTTTTCAGATACGGCATACCAAGCCGCCTATTGAGTGACAATGGTACTCAGTTTGTAAGTGCCATAATGCAGCAGATCACATACTGCTTGAACATCAAGCAGACCTTTACACCCGTGTACCATCCTGAGGCTAATCCAGTAGAAAGACGAAATCGTGACTTAAAAGCACAGCTGGCTATTCTAGTGAAGGATGATCACCGAACCTGGTCAAAATATTTGTCACCCATCCGCTTTGCAATGAACACCAATCGATGTCAAAGTACAGGTCAAACAGCGGCCTATCTCACATTTGTGAGAGAGCTTCGGACGAAGCATCATTCAAACAGACAGCTTCCTCCCGGAAATCTCGCCTTATCTTACGCGGCTATCATCGACTCTACAGAAGGCTAAAGAGGTTTGTGAAAAGAACAGGATCGACAGAAGGGATACAAGGATAAACACCGGCGACCAGATCCAGGATACCAACCAGAAGATCTTGTTTGGGTGAACACGCAAACAAGAAGCCAGGCTACGCGACATTTCACTTCAAAATTAGCACGACGTCGAGATGGACCGTATATAATCCTAAAGATGAAAGGACCAACAAGTTACGAGGTCGCCAACCCAGATAATCCAACTAGTAGTCTAGGAACGTATCACACTTCCGCTTTAACATCATGTCCCCCAGGAGTCAGCTCCATTAGTCCGATGGTTCCACTACGAAGAAGAGGACGTCCACGAAAACCACAATGATGTTACTTTAACTTCCTCCTTGGCGAGACGACGGCGGATTCAGAAGAGGAGACTGTAACATCACTCCCACTGGTCAACACAATATTCATCACATAGATATCATCACCCCACTCAAGCAACAAGCCTATATAAACGAGGCCATCGGCAAGGAATAGGCATTCCACTTTCTTTAGTCGGAGCATCCACATGGGTCCTGACTTCTCCCAAAGTAAAATTAAACATAATACAATAAAAGTTTTTTTATATAAACCTTTTGCAATTTATTTCCTATTCCCCCTTCCTATACCAAAAAATAGTTTTGTTATAGTGACAAATTTCCTCTTTTATTTAACCGCTACACTCCACCAGAATATTTTATTTCAGCATACGTGGATTCTCGTTAGTAATTGCAGTTTATTCGAAAGTCAATTATAGGAATTAACAGATTTCATTAAACTGTACTTTGCTTACGCAGCCTATTCGTAGTTGTCAATTATTGGAATTGACACATCAGCTGTGGTAATACACAAACGGAATCACAAACTTAGTATACCTTATAGATTTCATCTAGGATATAAAAATTTATCTGAATCAAGTGACTACAATTCTTCAAATTAAAACTCTGCTGAGTAAACATTGTATATGTGGCTGTGCCGTCGTTGCATGCCGACCGTAGGCTGATGAAATAGAATGTAGCTGCCAACAGATTCGGACTCCGGCTGCACATACACACACTCAGCTGAGAGTTATTAGCGTAAAATGGTAAGATAATCAAAACTATTTTATTATTTTGTTAAGTAAGGTGAATAGTAAGTGTAGCCTTTCGAAAGGCAAATAACCAAGCTGTAAATTACTGGAAGACTATTTTCCTATATGGGTAGTAGTTTAGGCTCTATAGCATATATAAAGTCAATGTTTGGTACTTTGCCATAAGTATTAATATAGAACATGTTACAGAACGGACTCCCAACGCACATATATAGATTTCTGTTTCATGGCTTGGAAAGTGCTCTCAAGGGGTTTGCTTAGCTCAACACAAATATTGGTCCGGCTTCACTAGAATAGCTTATTAGTATTCCATTTTGTTATTCTAAGAATACAACAGTACAATAATGAATGAATCATAAGCTTTATCAAATCTGTTAATCAACACCCGGCAGGTGGCACTACATGCTGTCAATAACGGAAGTTTTATTTTAGGCAAAAGCCAGACAGGTGAAATTACTGTCAGATATCGAGCTTTTTTTTTAAGAAGAGGCGCCTTCACGTCAACTATGCAATATACTCTATTATTATGCAGAGTAAAGTTTGGTTTAACATTATATTTTCTGAAGCAACTTCGATTGTTCGATTCTTGATCACACTTAATTACTCTGATATTTAATCCAATATTTGAAGCTACTTCAAAATTTATGTTTGATGCTGAAGAATAAGAGCTAATGACAAATTTCCAATAGGAAGACAATCCACGTAGAATAAAAACGCAAATTTGCTCTCCTAATTCAGCTTCTTTCTTCCCTGAGTTTCATCTTCATGGGAATTTTACTGCAACCCTTTTTTGATGGCAATTTCATCAAATAAAAGTACAGCTTCCCTGAATGTACTATCTTTATGGAGAATAGAAGAATTTTAAGAACTTTTATTTTTAACGATTCGAAATCAAATCATAAATACAAGAGGAAAAACAACCGGCCGTCAGGGGTTCGAAACCAGGAACTTCCGCTTGCCGGGCGATCGCTCTTACGACTGAGCTAACGCGACAGATGACTTGCCCTCTTGCATTTCTTAATTTGTAATTAGCCTACTATGCCACGTTTTGCTTTCAGTTGGCATTAACTAGTAACGATGAAAGCGCACAAATAAACTTGTAAATTTAAATTTTGTTAGAATCGGTCAAAGATGGAGAATAGAAGAATTTCAAAAACTTTTATTTATAAATAAATAAAATAAAAATTGAATTTACAAATTTATTTTTTTAATGAGCTGATACGTGGTGGAATGTTACAACTAACTTTTATGGTAAATCTAAACTTAGATCACCTTGTTGCAGAATGTTTGTTCAGTTTAGGCTAACCTAACTTGCGTTATTTATGCTAACCTATGTTACATATACTATACATATTTAATATGCGAAATCGTATGCAAAACTAAGATTCGTATGCCGATATGTCTCCTTCATTATGCAATCCTTGTCACACAAGTTCACGATATTACGATTTAAAAAAAAAAAAAAAAAAAAAAACATTTGCATATGCTTGTTTTCATGTACAATCGTTTGTTTGTGTAACAACATGAAAATAGATTCGTGAAAAACTAATATAAGTATGTCTACACGTGGCCTTTATTGGGCTAATCTTCTCAACCACCAATGACAGTTTTGGGCTTTGAAACAATTGTGCAAGTTACATGTGTAGCATAATTACCCTTAGCTTAATAAATCATTTACCATAGTGACAGTTACAAAAATCTTAGTCAGCAGAAACTTTTCAATATTGTACTTTAGTAAAGTTCATTGTAATAATTTTTCTTGCACACCTGAATTCAATTCTCTGAAAAATGCTTAGGTAATGTCTGCAAATAAAATATGGTCTTATTTCAAAAAGCTGAAAAATAATTGTATTGCTATCAGAGTTCATTCTTTTCCCGTTTGCAGATTGTATTAATCGTTTTAGTTTCAATAAAGTTAAATTTTAAAAGTAAAAGTTTATTTTTTTTATTAAACCATTTATTAACAAACGTAACTTGCACCTACGTGCCTGTCTTCTGTGATTGATTGGGGTACCAGTGCAAAGCACCACTATAAATATATCCGGAAAGCATGTGTAGGTATCTGTATGGGATTTTCTAAATAAGTTTCCAAATAAAACTGCTTTTCCATAAATTAACAAAAAAAGCCTTTGCAATAAAAATGAAAAAAAGAACACTAGCCGGCGATTAAGCTCACAAGATTCGAACCCACAACCGCTGGACGCTAGTCCAAACTCCTCTCCACTGAACTAATCTTACTCATAATTATTCTAATCCGATGTATGAATAAAAACACCTTTTCCTTAACATTGTAAGCTTTAATTAAAAACTATTCGAAACATTCCAATCACAATTTAAAATTCATTTTATTACAAGACAATAAATTTAATGATTAACAATGCCATGTAAGTTCTGTAATTAACTACGTACTATAAATGCTGTGCACAAAACTCAAGGTCCAAACTTGAATACAGATTTTTACTAATGTCCCCGACACGAAATTGATTTCAATTTTGTTTTCGAAAATAACAATTAATTTTGTTGCAGAGAATTTTAACTGATTTCCAAAAATTTCTTTTTGACTTCAATGCCTTTGTTCGTTGCTTTCAAGAACTTGTCCGTCGCGATGTACAGGCTTTCAACTGAGGAGTGTCTTTTCAAAAGGGGATATTTACAATTTTCATTTTTTTTAAGTTAAGTATGAGATTATATTCTCTACTCTGAAATTCAAGATTTCGTCACTGTAAACCGAAACAAAATGCGATAAACTCATAGGAAATCTTACTTGAAAACACTTGTTCCGATCAAAAGGGGATATTTACATTAAAAAATATGAAATTATTACTGTTACTTTGGTTTCATTTCAAAAAGGGATATTTACAGTACGATTTCAATAGTCGAAATAAATTTTTAAGGGAGAAGTTTCTGTTTTATATTTTTGAGTAAAAATAGAAGTAAGAATTAAAAAATAAAAACTGATAAGAATACAAAAAATATGCTTTAATAATTTTATTCTAGTATAATGTACAAATCAAAAGAGGATATTTACAAAAACGTACAACTCAAAAAGGGATATTTACAAAATGGTACAGAACAAAAGGGGATATTATAAAGATTTTTATTCAAAAGGGGATATTTCCAAACTTTGCAAGCCAATATTACCGGAAGTAATAGTCAAATTTTTTTCAAAATAATATGTTCTAGATAACTTATCATATCCTTTCCATATATTCCTCCTATTATTCTGTAAAGCTGTTGGTATTGCTACAGTCAGTTTTTTTGATTTTATGAAAAAACGATTAGGACGTAAATATCCCCTTTTGAAAAGACACTCCTACTATTAATTAACTGCTTTGTTTGCTTGAAGTTTGTTAACCCTTCATGAGTCGTATATGTGAGGAAAACATAATTTTTCTAGAATGTTTTCCGTTAAGAGAATATTGTAAAGGTAACTCTCAACATAAACCTATCTCAGGTGTTCAGGTGTCCCTTTCTATAATTTTTAACGAAACTCGTAATCTACCATTTTCAGGGCTAGCCTAGTCTATCGTTTTCGAAATTTATTGACTATCGATAAACTTGTTGTTTGTCCATGTCATTAAGACATGCCGACGATGTTAAGCTTGTGCGACGATGGACAAATTTCAAGCACGTAAAAGGTAAGTATTTTTTTCTATTTATTTGTTTTTGTTCTCTTATATTTGTTTTATGTCGTTTTACCTAAAGTGCTTGTAAAAGTTGAGTATGTGTGTACCTAATCTGTGTTTATGTGTATTTTATTCATAGGTACTATTCGAATGTTAAGAATTATATTTTTAGGTGGAAAAAAAAGACTAAAAAGTAGAAGGAAAACTAAACCTACACTGGACTAAGTATTAAGGATAATTTACACCAAGTTTTAGATAAGTATCTAGTTACTTATATACTATTCTTAGAACGATACTTTGTTTTGTTTTCTTCCAGGTTTGATGCTGACTTTCACTGGATGTGGTTTGCGCTGCAACGTATCTTTACTTACCTATCTATTGATTTCTTTTTATCATTATAACAATTCTCTTGTAACGGAAGAATATAAGAACTCACTATGACTAGTGACCTAACCTTTCAGTGATGCACTGGGCTTCCAAAATTTATCTGATTGATCAAAAACAATTTTAATGAAATATAGCGTATTCTTAAACTACCTTAGTATTCACTTCTTGCGAAGTTCATCGACGCTATTGTCTCTTTACTTATTCTATAGTCATTGTATTCGGTTTATATACTAGAGTTTATGATTGCGACTTATCAGAGTTAAAAAGTTTTATTTTCAGGCTCTGAATGAACTGTGTCATTCAGGCCTTAAGTGACTTCAATCTTTCAAAATTTAAGACAAATGAAGAGAACTTATCCAATGTCGGTGCTCGTCCCTCGTAGAAATCAAGTTTTTCTTTTGTGGTTACATTCGTCGGCAAATGAAATTTCTCCTCTAATAATTTTCTTGGCCTCACAATGCGGCAATCCGGATTAATAAATCACATAAATTCCTTTTTGCTGCAGGGAATATGCGGTCCTTTCAGGGATTGAAATTATAACAGGATGCGTGGCGTATATATTTGCTTTTCTTTTACCAGAATTATTTGGGCGATCCTCGAGTGGAGGATTTTTATTTTGTTTCGCCGCAGTTTGAAAATTGTTATCACTTGAGTTTGCGTGTAAATTTACTTATCGACCTTCTTATTTTTCTATCTTTATTAACAAAAGCCATCAGCACCAACTCACGCTCACGCTTTATATTTTCTTCTTTCTTTTTAAATTTTTTCTCAGGCATCCACCCCAACTAGGTTAGAATGTCTAGCTGTGTACTGTCCCGTGTAGGATCGGCATAGTTACTAGGGATGAATCCACATTAGGCAGCATACTGCCTAGTATATTTTCGACCATAACAGGGCAGGATCGTATGCTTCAGTCGTGTAGCGGACAAGCTGAAAAATGCTCGACTGAGCTAGCCGGTCTTAAACATTACCTCAGCATTTCAGGTGCCCACCTGTGAATCGAAGGACGACCAGTAACGTCCTAAAATGTGCACTGTTCTAGCCCTACTAAAGCCGTGAAGGCTTATCGGCCTCTCTATGAGCGTGATGAGTCAGAGCCGCATTCCCGAAGTCATGCGATCCATTGTTCAGGCGTCAACGTCGGCCTTGGTATTGAAAATGAGAGGAGCACTCACAGGCTAGCAACCTAAAAAGCAAGTCGGTCAGCGCCACGCTGGCTCTCTCAGCCAAGGTGAGTCGAAGAAGCCTCCACAATCAGTAACCTAAAATCTTCGTCCGCGTAGACCAACACTCACCCGAGGGTGTATCTCCAAGTCACCACACCAAGATCGGGTCTTTAAAAGAAATTCCGCACCAAGTGTGCCAGAGCAGCAGCGGAGATTGAAATTTTACCAAGATTAGTTCAAATTGGAACTCCAACGCAGTGTAACCTCGGTTGTATACCATGTGGGAGGGGTCTTGATACACTGTCGAGCGGAAAAAAACTGGATCTACTACCAAGAGGTATATCGGCCACTAGGATGGGATGGTCTTAAGCGGCACATTGGCATCCTGTGGTTACCAGTTAAGCTGGCTGGATGCCATCTTAGGGCTACCAGGAAAGAAAAGGTACATCAGTAACTCTACTAGACCTCTCAATAACAACCACAAGCGAATAGGGCTTCATGTCTTTGGCGTGGTAGACACCTAACGATTTTCCCTGCAGATCCTCAAGCTCATATAGGCAGTTTTCTTTCTTTGCCTTGGTACGACACTTTAACAATTGTCGTCCTAATTTTGCACTAATTTGTTGTTGGAAATTACTCTGTGTAAAATTCCGTCTGTATGCCTCTTGACCAACTTTGAAACTAACAGGTTTCGCTCTAAGATTATAAGCTTTTGAACCCTGCTCGAACGCGTAGCTCAAATTGTCCCGCGCTTTAGCATGGATTAATCTTAACTTGTCATTAGCATCTACTCGTAGGGGTTCGCTCAGTGTTCTTAAGGATAAGATACCAGCTCGCATGGTCAATCATCCGCTGATCGAATAATACTCTGTAGGGTGGGAGGTCAGTTGCTTGGTGGATAGAGCTCCTGAGGGAGCTAGCAATGTGACTAATCCTCTCATCCTACTTAGTATGTTCATTGTTAATATACGCTCTAATTCCTGCCAATAGAGACCAGTTCACCAGTTCGCACGCATTGGCTTGCGGTGAATAGACTGCCGTTCGCAGAACTGAGCTCCATTATCGGAGAGTAGCGTCTCAGGAACTCCGAACGTGTGCAATACTCCTGTCTCAATGAACTGGCAGACGTTAAGAGTAGATGTTTACTTCATCGGTCTGAGGATGGGGAATTTCGAGAAGTGGTCAAGAACTATCAGAACAGAGACATTTACGTTTGCGGATCTAGGATATGGCCCTAGAAAATCAATGTATTGCCAAGGTCTTTCTGTCACAGACTGGACTCCTATTGGTGGTCTAAGAATGGTGTGAGGGGCTTTAATTTCTTTGCACACGTCACCGGCGCCTACATAGTTTCTTACATTGACTGTCATTCGAGGCCAGTAGAAATGCCGTCTTAAACGTTCCAATGTTTTACCTAAAACTCCATGTGAAGCCAGTGGCGGATCATGCACTCTTGAAACTGCGTCGGAGACAAGCACTAGTGGAATTCAAAGCTTCCAAGCTTCTTCCTCCTGAAGGTGATTGCCTGTTCTCGGAACTGTCCGAATGTAAACGAAGTCATCCCTGACACAGAGATCTGGTAGTTTGTTGGAACCTGATTTAACCTTCTCCCTCAGCTCCTCATATTCGAAGGAATTGAAATACGGAGAACTAAGGTCAATCTCCGTACCAGGATCTTCAGATGGTGAGAAGCTGTCACAGTGAATTCGTCACAGGGCATTAGAAACGATGTTCAGGCCTCCTTTTCTCTGCTCGAATGTTAAGTCGAAACCTACAAGCTTCAGACTCCATCAAGCAAGTTGTTACACAGGGAATCCAATTCCAGCTGACGAATGATGTCCTAGAGAAAACAAATAAACATATATATAATTAACGTGAACATAATTATAATAACAAGGGTCACCTATCTTTATGTGTGACATCCCCTCTGCACGTGCTTGTCATCTGTATGAGTGTCGTCATGTCCATCAGCATCCTATTCGAATAATTCTGCAAAGGAACTTGAATTTTTCAGATGAAACTGTGAATAAGATAGTGAGTCACCACTGATGTAATTAACTGGGAAAAATCGTCGATATCCACGAGGAATATTTTCTCCACTCTGTACATACATCGAACCTTTGCGTCTTTATTCAGGCGTTGCTGGTACTACTAGATTATTGACATGTCAGACGTCGCCTGTATTTGGTAAATTGATAAAATGGACCGACAAATTATACCAATAAACTCACCGAATGGATTTATTGTGAGCTATTTTCATCTTGCTCATGCTGGATACTTCCTAGAATCCAAAGCTTCGTCTTCCGTTTCCTGGAATTAAATTTAAATGGTTAGATAAGATAGTCCTGTAGAAAATAAATTTGTAAATTGATTAGATAGATGTAGATAAATTAATGAAGTCCCTGTGTCAAGACGATGTACGGCGAACAGTGAATTGTGCAATGTGCAACCAGCATTCTTAAAAAAAAAAAGAAACCCAAATCAGAATGAAAATACAGTACTTATCGCGAATCAAACGAAATGTAAAATAGGAATTATACACAATATTTCACCTTCTCGGTTCAACCTCCTCTCGCAAACGGCACCCATAGCCTAAAACTGAAGGAAGAAATTAGAGATCTATATCACATTCGGACTTACCTGTGACATCCGCTATCTATGTACTTGAGTTGTTCGAAACCCAAAGCATAACTTTCTAACAACAAAGAGAATTTGAAACGAAATGAATACCCGCCCGTCAAAAGAAGATGTTAAAATACAAATTCGAAAACTTCACGTAGATCAAATATAATTTCCAAACATCAAGTAATAAGATCAAGAGGGCAACACAAATTTTAAAATTCAGATCAGTTACGGCCATACGTTTCACCAACTGGAAAAAATCCCAATATGAAAAACGGGAACATAAATCTGAAGCCGCATTAATGGGCGATTCGAGAGGGGAACGCTTTGGTAAGTGAAGCGGACAGCTCAAGAGCATTCGGAGTCGAGAAGTTAGTCAAGTAAGAAGTGTGACGGTATAATTTCTCTGTGCAGAATTCAACTTGTTCGAGACGTAGGCTGTCTGATTCTCACAGCCATCGTCATCTACTTGTAAGAGCACTCCCCCAATGCCTTGTTGACTGGCATCGCTCTGTATAACGAATGGTTTGGTGAAATCTGGACTCACCAACAACAGAGCAGAAGTGAGTTTCCATTGCAACTGTTCCAAAGACGTCTGGGCTTCAAATGTATCAGTTACGGAGGCAGTTAGATCAGCATAGTTCAGATTAAATCAACGGTACCACCCCGCTATACCTAGCAGGCGTCGGGCTTGCCGAACAGTTTTTGTTGACGGATAGTCAACTATGGCTAAGATCTTATCAGGGTCTGTTCTAATTCCTCCTTTCCCAACAATGAAGCCCAAGTATTCTCGACGTTGATAGTGAGGCCAGCTTTCCTCAAACAATCCGCTACGCGGGTCAGTAAAACAAGATAAGTGTAGAAGTCTTGCTACAAAATTAACAGATCGTCTAGATAGACGAGAACGTTCTCACGAAGATCGAACGTAATGACGTCCATGAGCCGACACATAGTTTATGGAGTAAAGCAGAGGCAAAACGTACTGGTCGAGAGGATGACCAGGAACTGTGAAAGCGGTCTTCTCTCGAGAATCAGATCCCCAAAAAGCGTCTTTGAGGGCCAGGATTGTAATGTAGTTTGCCGGAGGAAATCGAAGTGTCTATCTGCGGCAGCGGATAGGCATCCTTCTTAGTAACGGAGTTGAAAACCCTAGCGTCAAAATAAAGCCGAACCTTTCCAGGCTTCCTCACTGGAAGAACTGGAGAGCTCCAAGTACTCAAACCCTGCTCGGCTGATGGAATTGGATAAAACCTCTGTTTTATCGGAGCAGCATCATTCGTTTCGATCCTGTGAGTGGCTAAGGATGTTTTTTCTAAGCTCAAAGAGGAGAAGAGAGGAAAAGGCTGTTTAGTATCATTCGTTTGACTGTCAGTTGGATGGTCAATATCAACAGAGTCACTGAATGATATCAACGGACAGTCTATTGATTTGTCGATAGGGTTTGTGGATGGAGCAGAGTTTTATTCTGTGTCAGCGGTGGAGGTAGAGCATTTGAATTCGTTGACATCTGAGATGTATCACTCGGTCGAGAGAAGACATTGCGATTCCCGCCAGCTTCAAGTTTTTCTGTAGACACTGTCTACAATTTGGCTTTAAGACGTCTTTTCGTCCGCCTCCATAGCAGAGCACGCTTTGCCGCTCTTCTAAACAGTCTCCATAGATATGATCTTGTTGGTCACAATTCCAACAAACAACAGGGGGTCTAGACTCGAGAGTTGACACCGTTCCTGCATTTGTATCACACTCAGGAGCTACGAAGAGGTTATCAATTTCATTTATCCGTTAGCTACGGCGGATGTTCAGGCCACTAGCTAACGCAGTTGGCCCATGGTGTTAGAAGGGTGCAAGCAGATTTTATTTTGTATGTCGGGTAACAAGTTTGATTTCACCAGTACAAGGAACTCCAGATCTGGCTTCGGAGTTTGCAATTGGTCACGCAGCTGTACTAGATTTTGAAGATGCAATGCAAATGATTCACCGAGTTTTTGTCTGCGCGACATAAGCTGGACCCTGACTTTCAGCTCGTCCTTTCGAACTCCCCATTCAACTAACAATCCATTTCTTACATATTCCCACGTCGGTGCCGAATTATGTCTTAATAAAGACCAGTACCAGTTTTGGCTGCTCCTGTGAATAAGGCGAACATATACTAGATCAGTAAGTCAAATTCTCCTTCCAACAAGGAGAAGGTAAGTATTTCCACTCTGAAAATAAACTCATCCACTGATAGTTCAGAATTATTCCCACTATACGACAGATTCCATCTCCTGATAGGACTGCCTGATAGTCTGTGCGAGGAATTGTTCTGAGTCCGATTGCATGATGGTGTATACGTCGGAGGAGTAAATGCAATAGGTGGAAAGGAAGATCTATGTTGTCCAGCGGAGAAGGAATATATCTGGGCCTGATCTCTAGGAGGGTCTATGATATATGTAGGTGGTTGGGCACATTCTTCGAAGGGTGGTGGTGATGGACGAGGAACATTCGCTTGCTGAATTACAGCAGAGACTCGTTGTCGGACATCGGTAATCTCGGTTCGTGGCGCGTTTATGCTTAGGGCGATCTCTGCATGTACCAAATTCTGAAGCTGAGATTGGAGACTGGATATAATCAGATCTGTGTCCATAAGACCCTGCCCCGAAGGTGAAGGTGATAGACAGTTCCTTCTTGAACTATTATGTAATCCAGATGCTGAGCATAACCCCGGAGACAAATAGCCACTACTCGGCTGTAGAAGTGTTGGTGGAGGTACGTTGAGCTGCAATGGTTGCTGATATAATTCTGGTTACCATACTGGATGGGATACCACTTCGGAATCGCACTAGTATGTGCAAGGAAGTCATTCTGGGTGAGAGATCATCTGCAGTTTGGACAGTTTGCTTGTTCACCTATCTACGTTCACAGACACGCCATATGGAATACGTGCCCAGAGATGGTAGCTACAGAATTTCTCTTGGCAGACCAGTCTCCATTTTGACAAATGGTACACTGGTTTGGCCTTTGGACTGGGACTTCAGTCGCAGGAGGTGGTATTCGCATGGTAGCCATGATAAAACCACCTTAACAGGAACAGCAAAAGGGTGATGTTATTTCAAGCCAAAAGAAATCAGAAAAGTTGACGCGTATATAGGTAGATGACGAAATCTCGACAAGACGAGCAGATATTATTAAAACCAGAATCAGAGCTGCAGAAGAGACTGCTTTAAATGGTAAAAACAAAATATAATTTTCTGTGTTGCCTATGGAGTTAGTGTTATTGCCGATTTATTTATTTACAGAACTACAGCCATGCCGAATACGAATAATACTGATCATTGAGTCAAACATGAATGGGATCATTGAGAACCTGAGAAGTGACTCCGTGGGTGTTCTATTTGCTTCCACCTGATATATGCAAAAGCGAGCACAGCCAGGAACCAACAACTTTCATACGTAGCTTTTGTCCGTACTCGCCATCCTAGTTCATGGGGCACCTTTCCTCGCCCCATGTGTTACAACGCAGGATTTTCGTCTCCATAGTGCATAAGACATAGTTTTATTCTGAATTTTTTCTATGTTGTATAAGTTGTAGGTTTTGAAATATTCCCATATTGTATAACTACCAACTCGTTTATGAATTATTTCCATATTGTATAAATTAGCTGTAGAAGTCGCTTGCGTAAATATTTTGATTCCTAAGGTAATGTGGTTCAGGATATTAATCCCATTATACATAAGTGATTGTGCTCATCTATCGCTCAGTCACGCTATTATACAAGTAATTAACAGAACTATAACTCGCTCCTGGGGCTGCCTCTCCCGACTTAGTAAGAACTCGCAAATTCAAAAAGTGTAGTCTTAAGGAGTCTAGGTCCCTACTATTCTGGTTAACCAACAATAAACCGTAATCCTACCAAGCTAAGAAGGAAGGGTGAACTTAAATAAATATAACTGATAATAAATAAATAAATATAGCTTATTATAAATAAAGCCAAAAGTTATTAAAGTAACAAACATTAACGATTCTGAACTAAAAAAAAGGGGGACGAGAAATTAAACAAGCTAAATAACAGTAAAAGTTAAGAAATTAACTAAAAAAAGAAAACCAGAACAAAAGGAAAACGCTCGAAACTTTTGTCGTGTATGGCAGTACATTATGCATATTCCCCACTGTCCCGAGCGCACCCTAAATCGAGAGAGAAACCATGGGAAAGAAGAACGATTTTTGCTGGTCGTAGGTGAAGATGGACAGCACTTTTTAGCTTCTTCTCTGTTGAGCGCCGAAAAAGAACAGCAGCCGATCAGCGTGGTTATCTATCTCGAAAAGAAATAAAAGGTCAAAGAAGAAAAGTACTTTTATAAGGAAATATAAGGTCAAAGAAGAAAAGTCCTTTCATAAAGAAATAAAAGTTAAAGTAGAAAATTATAAAAGTATAAAGAAAGAAAAAAAATTATAGAAGAAAAGTATGAAAGAATAAAGGATTAAGTTCAAGAATAAATGCATAGGAGACACAGGAAGAAAACGAAAGAAAGTTAAGTCACCCGATATTTTATAGAACATCGTGCCGGACCGGTGAATACGTAGGTACTTGGATTATCCACGGAACAATAAAATTGTATATTCCTGAAGGATTAAGTCTAAGCGGGACAGTTCCAGGAGAAGCAAAAAGAAAAGTTAGTTAGTACAGAGCTTTCCTTTTTTATTGTGTGCGTGCACTTAATTCGTGGCTGGGCGGCAGTGATTTGCATAGGTTCGCGTGGCATAATTGTTTTTTTGTAATAAATTGAGCAGCAATTGCGTTAGCATATTTTTGCGATTGGATTTTGTTACGGAGAAATAATAAGGAGGCTATTTTAAATTTGCCGTGTTTCATTTGCTAACTGTAAACTTATAAACTGGTTTCGTGATCTAACCAGTAAGTAGCGAAAGATCACATGGCGCCCAAATTCATCCACTTTGCAAGTTGAATTAAGTGAATTTATTCAACGTAATTAATTTTCGCATAATATTAACATTTGTTTACTAAAGTAATATTTTCTTGCAATAAAAAATTGAGTGAACAATTGAGTGATGTAACATCACTCACAATGCGGCCCTGGTCAACACAATATTCATCACATAGATATCATCACCCCACTCAAGCAGCAGGCCTATATAAGCGAGGCCATCGGCAAGGAATAGGCATTCCACTTTCTTTAATCGGAGCATCCACATGGGTCCTGACTTCTCCCAAAGTAAAATTAAACATAATACAATAAAAGTTTTTTTATATAAACCTTTTGCAATTTGTTTCCTATTCCCCCTTCCTATACCAAAAAATAGTTTTGTTATATAATTGGCGCCCAACTAGAGGCAAAGAACACTCACACAACCACGAGTACAAAAAAAAAACGTACGAAAGGGAGGGAAACAACCTAGTAGACAAAGTCCCCGGTTAAATCCTCCCACCATGGTATCATTCACAGACGACCAATTCAAGCAACTGATGGCTGCAGTAGCGCAACAACCACACACACAGCTAAACACAAATAAGGCGAGTTTAACATCATGTACAGCGCGATTCAATGCAAGCGGAATAAGAGCGAAAGTAGAGGAATTTATAGCTGCCGTCACAGTATATAAAAATTGTGCATGTATAGATGATGAAAGTGCGATTTTAAGTCTACCGCTTCTACTGGAAGACATTGCTGCAACTTGGTGGCAAGGTGTAAAAGGCGAGCCGAAAAAATGGGATGAAGCCATGGCACTTATACGCAGTGCATTTGCTCCAAGCAAACCAGCTTATCAGGTTTACTGTGAGATTTTTGAAAGCAAGCAGGATGCAAATACTCCTACTGACCTTTTCATCTGTGAGAAGAGGGCATTATTGGCTGAGTTACCAACCGAATCGCATAATGAAATTCAACAGATTGATTTAATTTTCGGTCTGCTTAATCTACAAATACGTCAACGTGTGCTATGAGACAAAGTTTCCACATTTGCAGAATTACTTCAGCAAGCAAGAATAGCTGAGGAAACTTTACGTGAAACAAAAACTCAACACCAATCTGGGAATAAGCAACCGAAACCAACTCAAAATAGATTCCGATGTGAGTACTGCCGATCATTTGGACATAGCGTTGCAGATTGTCGCAAAAGAAAGAGTGCGATATTCAACCCTACGTTACCTTCCACACAAAGCAGCATACAGCAACACAAATTTTCATGCTATGGGTGTGGCCAGCCAGTTGTTGTAAGAAGTCAGTGCCCGAAATGTACATACTTCAAATACACCAAAATCGTCGCAAAATATTAGCTTTTGTTCGATAGATGCAAATTTTGTGTCACTACGGAACCGCCCACTGGTACAAATACAAATCGGAGATAAGGTTGGGAATGCTTACTTGGACACAGGAGCCAGAGTCAGTGTAGCTAGTAACAGCTTACATTACACGTTACAACATGAGGGACATTAATTTCAAAGCAAGCGCCTCTCTGTCATTTTAGCTGATGGAATTAAACGGCCACAAAATGTCTTAAGCACGAAAGCAGATGTTCGTATGCAAGGACGCTTGGTGTCTACAACCTTCATAATATTGCCAGACTCGCATGACAATAGAACTCTTCTAGGCGTGGATTTTATTGAAAACGCCGGCATAATTTTGGACTTACCACAACAAACTTGGCACTTCAATGACAATCCAAAATTACGGTTCGACATGTTATGTTCAGAGAATCTGATACATGCAAAATGTGGACAAGAAGCTGTTGAAATGAATGCTTTTAGCACCGCACCAAAAATTGGAACACCCAGTTTTGAAGAGGAAGAGCTTTACGGTCCACCTATTCCAGCTACACCACCTGAGTTAAAAGGTCTACAACAAACACCTAACTTTATAAGCCCACTAACTGCAACACCTACCTTCAAAGATGAAGACCTTTACGGTCCAGCTTTTCTTCACACACTAACTGAGTTGAAAGGTCTACACCAAGCACCTACAGTAATAAGTCCACTATCCGCAACACCACCGATGGGAAGACACACAAGTGCTACGAATTATTCACCAGGAACCGTAAACAGAATTTTTGAGGACGTTTTGCCACAATCTTCTACGGTGTCTGGAGTAGCTCTAAGCATGGACACCATGGATGATTATTTTGAGTCAATCGATATTTCATCAATTGAGCTACAAAACCACGAAGCAGCCAACCTACCCGAGGAGTATCGTAGACAGCTCAACGAAGTAATCCGAAGTAACAGGGAAGTTTTTAAGGAAAACGGTCCTCCTGCTTTATATGTAGAGCATCATATCCATACAGGAGATTATCCACCAGTAGCATCACCCCCGTATAGACTCTTCAACAAGAGCTGCAGAAAATGATTAGTTCTGATATTGTAGAGGTGTGTGAATCGGCCTGGGCATCCCCTGTCGTATTAGTACCCAAAAGAGACGGAGGAGTTCGCGTTTGTATAGACTACCGCCAGATTAATGCAATTACAACGCCAAGAATGGATGATTTACTTCACTCAGCAAGAGAAGCAAAATACATGAGTACTATTGATTTATTGGCAGGCTATTGGCAAATTAAAATGAATAAAAGCGATATGGACAAAATCGCATTCATTACACCTGAGGGAATATATAGATTCAAGAGAATGCCATTTGGACTTCGGAACGCTCCAGTAACATTTCAACGTATGATAGATCAAGAAAAAGCAAAGGCACATGAAGCCAGAATACTAGCCTATTTAGACGACCTCCTCATCATGTCTTCAACTTTTGAGAAGCACATAGAGGACCTCAAAACAATTTTCCGGGTACTTCAGGATTTCCAACTTCGAGTGAATAGAAAGAAATGTAACTTTTGCTGTTCTGAGATTAAGTATTTGGGCCATCTCATTACAACTGAAGGTATAAAAGTAGATCCAAGAAAAGTCTCCACCATTAAGAACTACACGCTGCCAAAGAATGTCAAACAAATGCTATCCTTCCTGCAGATGTGCTCGTGGTACAGACGTTTTGTTCCAAGCTTTTCAAATATCGCAAAGCCTTTGACAGACCTTACCAAGAAGAATGCTAAATGGGTATGGAGAGAAGAACAGCAGCAGGCTTTTGTTGAGCTAATCAATAGATTAACAACCGCTCCTATCTTCAGGCAAGCTAATGAAGAAAAGCCTTTCATCATACGTACCGATGCCAGCAATTACGCTTTGGGAGCAGTTTTACTTCAAGAGGAGGGAGCAGATGAACGGCCTGTGGAATATTCTGCTTGCTGACCACTTCAGAGAGAAACTATACAACAACAGAAAGAGAAGCTTTAGCTGTGGTTTGGGCAGTCCATAAATTTCGAGGTTATATTGAAAGTAGTAAAGTTACTATAGCATCCGACCATCAACCGTTACGGTGGCTAATGAGTCTAAAAACACCTACCGGACGTTTGGCAAGATGGGCGCTTCAGCTACAGCCATACAATTTAGATATTGAATATGCTCCTGGACGCATCAATGTAGTAGCTGACAGCTTATCACGCCCTCCAATTAATGAAGAAGAGCTCATTAGCTTAGAAACCTGTTATATATCAGTGTACTTCCCGCATAGAACACCAAAGGAGGTAAGAGAAGAACAGCTTAAGCACCCTGAGTTACAGAAAATTGTAGAATGTTTTGAAAGCAATGCAGCCCCAGAAGCATTCTGTCGTTGGACTAATCGCGGATATCTTCTAAATAATGGAATTTTGTATAGGTATGCACCTGATGAGGAAACTGAAAAAGCTCAACTCGTTGTACCAGAGCATGAAAGACTTGAAATCTTAAGGATGTATCACGACGCTCCGACAGCAGGCCATTATGGTATCGAGCGAACCATTCAGCGCATTTGCAGACGGTACTACTGGCCGGTAATGCGACGCAATATAGCAGCCCACGTGAAGAACTGTCCCGAATGTCAGAGATATAAGGCAAGCAATCTTAGTCGAAGATTCGAAACATTGGCAGTAGACCTCTTTGGTCCATTACCCGAGTCCGAAGACGGCAAAGATGGATTCTCATTATAGAAGATGTCACTTCAAGATGGGTCTTTTTCAGATACGGCATACCAAGCCGCCTATTGAGTGACAATGGTACTCAGTTTGTAAGTGCCATAATGCAGCAGATCACATACTGCTTGAACATCAAGCAGACCTTTACACCCGTGTACCATCCTGAGGCTAATCCAGTAGAAAGACGAAATCGTGACTTAAAAGCACAGCTGGCTATTCTAGTGAAGGATGATCACCGAACCTGGTCAAAATATTTGTCACCCATCCGCTTTGCAATGAACACCAATCGATGTCAAAGTACAGGTCAAACAGCGGCCTATCTCACATTTGTGAGAGAGCTTCGGACGAAGCATCATTCAAACAGACAGCTTCCTCCCGGAAATCTCGCCTTATCTTACGCGGCTATCATCGACTCTACAGAAGGCTAAAGAGGTTTGTGAAAAGAACAGGATCGACAGAAGGGATACAAGGATAAACACCGGCGACCAGATCCAGGATACCAACCAGAAGATCTTGTTTGGGTGAACACGCAAACAAGAAGCCAGGCTACGCGACATTTCACTTCAAAATTAGCACGACGTCGAGATGGACCGTATATAATCCTAAAGATGAAAGGACCAACAAGTTACGAGGTCGCCAACCCAGATAATCCAACTAGTAGTCTAGGAACGTATCACACTTCCGCTTTAACATCATGTCCCCCAGGAGTCAGCTCCATTAGTCCGATGGTTCCACTACGAAGAAGAGGACGTCCACGAAAACCACAATGATGTTACTTTAACTTCCTCCTTGGCGAGACGACGGCGGATTCAGAAGAGGAGACTGTAACATCACTCCCACTGGTCAACACAATATTCATCACATAGATATCATCACCCCACTCAAGCAACAAGCCTATATAAACGAGGCCATCGGCAAGGAATAGGCATTCCACTTTCTTTAGTCGGAGCATCCACATGGGTCCTGACTTCTCCCAAAGTAAAATTAAACATAATACAATAAAAGTTTTTTTATATAAACCTTTTGCAATTTATTTCCTATTCCCCCTTCCTATACCAAAAAATAGTTTTGTTATAGTGACAAATTTCCTCTTTTATTTAACCGCTACACTCCACCAGAATATTTTATTTCAGCATACGTGGATTCTCGTTAGTAATTGCAGTTTATTCGAAAGTCAATTATAGGAATTAACAGATTTCATTAAACTGTACTTTGCTTACGCAGCCTATTCGTAGTTGTCAATTATTGGAATTGACACATCAGCTGTGGTAATACACAAACGGAATCACAAACTTAGTATACCTTATAGATTTCATCTAGGATATAAAAATTTATCTGAATCAAGTGACTACAATTCTTCAAATTAAAACTCTGCTGAGTAAACATTGTATATGTGGCTGTGCCGTCGTTGCATGCCGACCGTAGGCTGATGAAATAGAATGTAGCTGCCAACAGATTCGGACTCCGGCTGCACATACACACACTCAGCTGAGAGTTATTAGCGTAAAATGGTAAGATAATCAAAACTATTTTATTATTTTGTTAAGTAAGGTGAATAGTAAGTGTAGCCTTTCGAAAGGCAAATAACCAAGCTGTAAATTACTGGAAGACTATTTTCCTATATGGGTAGTAGTTTAGGCTCTATAGCATATATAAAGTCAATGTTTGGTACTTTGCCATAAGTATTAATATAGAACATGTTACAGAACGGACTCCCAACGCACATATATAGATTTCTGTTTCATGGCTTGGAAAGTGCTCTCAAGGGGTTTGCTTAGCTCAACACAAATATTGGTCCGGCTTCACTAGAATAGCTTATTAGTATTCCATTTTGTTATTCTAAGAATACAACAGTACAATAATGAATGAATCATAAGCTTTATCAAATCTGTTAATCAACACCCGGCAGGTGGCACTACATGCTGTCAATAACGGAAGTTTTATTTTAGGCAAAAGCCAGACAGGTGAAATTACTGTCAGATATCGAGCTTTTTTTTTAAGAAGAGGCGCCTTCACGTCAACTATGCAATATACTCTATTATTATGCAGAGTAAAGTTTGGTTTAACATTATATTTTCTGAAGCAACTTCGATTGTTCGATTCTTGATCACACTTAATTACTCTGATATTTAATCCAATATTTGAAGCTACTTCAAAATTTATGTTTGATGCTGAAGAATAAGAGCTAATGACAAATTTCCAATAGGAAGACAATCCACGTAGAATAAAAACGCAAATTTGCTCTCCTAATTCAGCTTCTTTCTTCCCTGAGTTTCATCTTCATGGGAATTTTACTGCAACCCTTTTTTGATGGCAATTTCATCAAATAAAAGTACAGCTTCCCTGAATGTACTATCTTTATGGAGAATAGAAGAATTTTAAGAACTTTTATTTTTAACGATTCGAAATCAAATCATAAATACAAGAGGAAAAACAACCGGCCGTCAGGGGTTCGAAACCAGGAACTTCCGCTTGCCGGGCGATCGCTCTTACGACTGAGCTAACGCGACAGATGACTTGCCCTCTTGCATTTCTTAATTTGTAATTAGCCTACTATGCCACGTTTTGCTTTCAGTTGGCATTAACTAGTAACGATGAAAGCGCACAAATAAACTTGTAAATTTAAATTTTGTTAGAATCGGTCAAAGATGGAGAATAGAAGAATTTCAAAAACTTTTATTTATAAATAAATAAAATAAAAATTGAATTTACAAATTTATTTTTTTAATGAGCTGATACGTGGTGGAATGTTACAACTAACTTTTATGGTAAATCTAAACTTAGATCACCTTGTTGCAGAATGTTTGTTCAGTTTAGGCTAACCTAACTTGCGTTATTTATGCTAACCTATGTTACATATACTATACATATTTAATATGCGAAATCGTATGCAAAACTAAGATTCGTATGCCGATATGTCTCCTTCATTATGCAATCCTTGTCACACAAGTTCACGATATTACGATTTAAAAAAAAAAAAAAAAAAAAAAACATTTGCATATGCTTGTTTTCATGTACAATCGTTTGTTTGTGTAACAACATGAAAATAGATTCGTGAAAAACTAATATAAGTATGTCTACACGTGGCCTTTATTGGGCTAATCTTCTCAACCACCAATGACAGTTTTGGGCTTTGAAACAATTGTGCAAGTTACATGTGTAGCATAATTACCCTTAGCTTAATAAATCATTTACCATAGTGACAGTTACAAAAATCTTAGTCAGCAGAAACTTTTCAATATTGTACTTTAGTAAAGTTCATTGTAATAATTTTTCTTGCACACCTGAATTCAATTCTCTGAAAAATGCTTAGGTAATGTCTGCAAATAAAATATGGTCTTATTTCAAAAAGCTGAAAAATAATTGTATTGCTATCAGAGTTCATTCTTTTCCCGTTTGCAGATTGTATTAATCGTTTTAGTTTCAATAAAGTTAAATTTTAAAAGTAAAAGTTTATTTTTTTTATTAAACCATTTATTAACAAACGTAACTTGCACCTACGTGCCTGTCTTCTGTGATTGATTGGGGTACCAGTGCAAAGCACCACTATAAATATATCCGGAAAGCATGTGTAGGTATCTGTATGGGATTTTCTAAATAAGTTTCCAAATAAAACTGCTTTTCCATAAATTAACAAAAAAAGCCTTTGCAATAAAAATGAAAAAAAGAACACTAGCCGGCGATTAAGCTCACAAGATTCGAACCCACAACCGCTGGACGCTAGTCCAAACTCCTCTCCACTGAACTAATCTTACTCATAATTATTCTAATCCGATGTATGAATAAAAACACCTTTTCCTTAACATTGTAAGCTTTAATTAAAAACTATTCGAAACATTCCAATCACAATTTAAAATTCATTTTATTACAAGACAATAAATTTAATGATTAACAATGCCATGTAAGTTCTGTAATTAACTACGTACTATAAATGCTGTGCACAAAACTCAAGGTCCAAACTTGAATACAGATTTTTACTAATGTCCCCGACACGAAATTGATTTCAATTTTGTTTTCGAAAATAACAATTAATTTTGTTGCAGAGAATTTTAACTGATTTCCAAAAATTTCTTTTTGACTTCAATGCCTTTGTTCGTTGCTTTCAAGAACTTGTCCGTCGCGATGTACAGGCTTTCAACTGAGGAGTGTCTTTTCAAAAGGGGATATTTACAATTTTCATTTTTTTTAAGTTAAGTATGAGATTATATTCTCTACTCTGAAATTCAAGATTTCGTCACTGTAAACCGAAACAAAATGCGATAAACTCATAGGAAATCTTACTTGAAAACACTTGTTCCGATCAAAAGGGGATATTTACATTAAAAAATATGAAATTATTACTGTTACTTTGGTTTCATTTCAAAAAGGGATATTTACAGTACGATTTCAATAGTCGAAATAAATTTTTAAGGGAGAAGTTTCTGTTTTATATTTTTGAGTAAAAATAGAAGTAAGAATTAAAAAATAAAAACTGATAAGAATACAAAAAATATGCTTTAATAATTTTATTCTAGTATAATGTACAAATCAAAAGAGGATATTTACAAAAACGTACAACTCAAAAAGGGATATTTACAAAATGGTACAGAACAAAAGGGGATATTATAAAGATTTTTATTCAAAAGGGGATATTTCCAAACTTTGCAAGCCAATATTACCGGAAGTAATAGTCAAATTTTTTTCAAAATAATATGTTCTAGATAACTTATCATATCCTTTCCATATATTCCTCCTATTATTCTGTAAAGCTGTTGGTATTGCTACAGTCAGTTTTTTTGATTTTATGAAAAAACGATTAGGACGTAAATATCCCCTTTTGAAAAGACACTCCTACTATTAATTAACTGCTTTGTTTGCTTGAAGTTTGTTAACCCTTCATGAGTCGTATATGTGAGGAAAACATAATTTTTCTAGAATGTTTTCCGTTAAGAGAATATTGTAAAGGTAACTCTCAACATAAACCTATCTCAGGTGTTCAGGTGTCCCTTTCTATAATTTTTAACGAAACTCGTAATCTACCATTTTCAGGGCTAGCCTAGTCTATCGTTTTCGAAATTTATTGACTATCGATAAACTTGTTGTTTGTCCATGTCATTAAGACATGTCGACGATGTTAAGCTTGTGCGACGATGGACAAATTTCAAGCACGTAAAAGGTAAGTATTTTTTTCTATTTATTTGTTTTTGTTCTCTTATATTTGTTTTATGTCGTTTTACCTAAAGTGCTTGTAAAAGTTGAGTATGTGTGTACCTAATCTGTGTTTATGTGTATTTTATTCATAGGTACTATTCGAATGTTAAGAATTATATTTTTAGGTGGAAAAAAAAGACTAAAAAGTAGAAGGAAAACTAAACCTACACTGGACTAAGTATTAAGGATAATTTACACCAAGTTTTAGATAAGTATCTAGTTACTTATATACTATTCTTAGAACGATACTTTGTTTTGTTTTCTTCCAGGTTTGATGCTGACTTTCACTGGATGTGGTTTGCGCTGCAACGTATCTTTACTTACCTATCTATTGATTTCTTTTTATCATTATAACAATTCTCTTGTAACGGAAGAATATAAGAACTCACTATGACTAGTGACCTAACCTTTCAGTGATGCACTGGGCTTCCAAAATTTATCTGATTGATCAAAAACAATTTTAATGAAATATAGCGTAT
This sequence comes from Dioctria rufipes, assembly GCA_963924295.1. Lineage (NCBI taxonomy): Eukaryota > Metazoa > Arthropoda > Insecta > Diptera > Asilidae > Dioctria > Dioctria rufipes. The sequence goes on along the minus strand of OZ002743.1, from coordinate 151,935,910 downwards.
TCTTAAACTACCTTAGTATTCACTTCTTGCGAAGTTCATCGACGCTATTGTCTCTTTACTTATTCTATAGTCATTGTATTCGGTTTATATACTAGAGTTTATGATTGCGACTTATCAGAGTTAAAAAGTTTTATTTTCAGGCTCTGAATGAACTGTGTCATTCAGGCCTTAAGTGACTTCAATCTTTCAAAATATAAGACAAATGAAGAGAACTTATCCAATGTCGGTGCTCGTCCCTCGTAGAAATCAAGTTTTTCTTTTGTGGTTACATTCGTCGGCAAATGAAATTTCTCCTCTAATAATTTTCTTGGCCTCACAATGCGGCAATCCGGATTAATAAATCACATAAATTCCTTTTTGCTGCAGGGAATATGCGGTCCTTTCAGGGATTGAAATTATAACAGGATGCGTGGCGTATATATTTGCTTTTCTTTTACCAGAATTATTTGGGCGATCCTCGAGTGGAGGATTTTTATTTTGTTTCGCCGCAGTTTGAAAATTGTTATCACTTGAGTTTGCGTGTAAATTTACTTATCGACCTTCTTATTTTTCTATCTTTATTAACAAAAGCCATCAGCACCAACTCACGCTCACGCTTTATATTTTCTTCTTTCTTTTTAAATTTTTTCTCAGGCATCCACCCCAACTAGGTTAGAATGTCTAGCTGTGTACTGTCCCGTGTAGGATCGGCATAGTTACTAGGGATGAATCCACATTAGGCAGCATACTGCCTAGTATATTTTCGACCATAACAGGGCAGGATCGTATGCTTCAGTCGTGTAGCGGACAAGCTGAAAAATGCTCGACTGAGCTAGCCGGTCTTAAACATTACCTCAGCATTTCAGGTGCCCACCTGTGAATCGAAGGACGACCAGTAACGTCCTAAAATGTGCACTGTTCTAGCCCTACTAAAGCCGTGAAGGCTTATCGGCCTCTCTATGAGCGTGATGAGTCAGAGCCGCATTCCCGAAGTCATGCGATCCATTGTTCAGGCGTCAACGTCGGCCTTGGTATTGAAAATGAGAGGAGCACTCACAGGCTAGCAACCTAAAAAGCAAGTCGGTCAGCGCCACGCTGGCTCTCTCAGCCAAGGTGAGTCGAAGAAGCCTCCACAATCAGTAACCTAAAATCTTCGTCCGCGTAGACCAACACTCACCCGAGGGTGTATCTCCAAGTCACCACACCAAGATCGGGTCTTTAAAAGAAATTCCGCACCAAGTGTGCCAGAGCAGCAGCGGAGATTGAAATTTTACCAAGATTAGTTCAAATTGGAACTCCAACGCAGTGTAACCTCGGTTGTATACCATGTGGGAGGGGTCTTGATACACTGTCGAGCGGAAAAAAACTGGATCTACTACCAAGAGGTATATCGGCCACTAGGATGGGATGGTCTTAAGCGGCACATTGGCATCCTGTGGTTACCAGTTAAGCTGGCTGGATGCCATCTTAGGGCTACCAGGAAAGAAAAGGTACATCAGTAACTCTACTAGACCTCTCAATAACAACCACAAGCGAATAGGGCTTCATGTCTTTGGCGTGGTAGACACCTAACGATTTTCCCTGCAGATCCTCAAGCTCATATAGGCAGTTTTCTTTCTTTGCCTTGGTACGACACTTTAACAATTGTCGTCCTAATTTTGCACTAATTTGTTGTTGGAAATTACTCTGTGTAAAATTCCGTCTGTATGCCTCTTGACCAACTTTGAAACTAACAGGTTTCGCTCTAAGATTATAAGCTTTTGAACCCTGCTCGAACGCGTAGCTCAAATTGTCCCGCGCTTTAGCATGGATTAATCTTAACTTGTCATTAGCATCTACTCGTAGGGGTTCGCTCAGTGTTCTTAAGGATAAGATACCAGCTCGCATGGTCAATCATCCGCTGATCGAATAATACTCTGTAGGGTGGGAGGTCAGTTGCTTGGTGGATAGAGCTCCTGAGGGAGCTAGCAATGTGACTAATCCTCTCATCCTACTTAGTATGTTCATTGTTAATATACGCTCTAATTCCTGCCAATAGAGACCAGTTCACCAGTTCGCACGCATTGGCTTGCGGTGAATAGACTGCCGTTCGCAGAACTGAGCTCCATTATCGGAGAGTAGCGTCTCAGGAACTCCGAACGTGTGCAATACTCCTGTCTCAATGAACTGGCAGACGTTAAGAGTAGATGTTTACTTCATCGGTCTGAGGATGGGGAATTTCGAGAAGTGGTCAAGAACTATCAGAACAGAGACATTTACGTTTGCGGATCTAGGATATGGCCCTAGAAAATCAATGTATTGCCAAGGTCTTTCTGTCACAGACTGGACTCCTATTGGTGGTCTAAGAATGGTGTGAGGGGCTTTAATTTCTTTGCACACGTCACCGGCGCCTACATAGTTTCTTACATTGACTGTCATTCGAGGCCAGTAGAAATGCCGTCTTAAACGTTCCAATGTTTTACCTAAAACTCCATGTGAAGCCAGTGGCGGATCATGCACTCTTGAAACTGCGTCGGAGACAAGCACTAGTGGAATTCAAAGCTTCCAAGCTTCTTCCTCCTGAAGGTGATTGCCTGTTCTCGGAACTGTCCGAATGTAAACGAAGTCATCCCTGACACAGAGATCTGGTAGTTTGTTGGAACCTGATTTAACCTTCTCCCTCAGCTCCTCATATTCGAAGGAATTGAAATACGGAGAACTAAGGTCAATCTCCGTACCAGGATCTTCAGATGGTGAGAAGCTGTCACAGTGAATTCGTCACAGGGCATTAGAAACGATGTTCAGGCCTCCTTTTCTCTGCTCGAATGTTAAGTCGAAACCTACAAGCTTCAGACTCCATCAAGCAAGTTGTTACACAGGGAATCCAATTCCAGCTGACGAATGATGTCCTAGAGAAAACAAATAAACATATATATAATTAACGTGAACATAATTATAATAACAAGGGTCACCTATCTTTATGTGTGACATCCCCTCTGCACGTGCTTGTCATCTGTATGAGTGTCGTCATGTCCATCAGCATCCTATTCGAATAATTCTGCAAAGGAACTTGAATTTTTCAGATGAAACTGTGAATAAGATAGTGAGTCACCACTGATGTAATTAACTGGGAAAAATCGTCGATATCCACGAGGAATATTTTCTCCACTCTGTACATACATCGAACCTTTGCGTCTTTATTCAGGCGTTGCTGGTACTACTAGATTATTGACATGTCAGACGTCGCCTGTATTTGGTAAATTGATAAAATGGACCGACAAATTATACCAATAAACTCACCGAATGGATTTATTGTGAGCTATTTTCATCTTGCTCATGCTGGATACTTCCTAGAATCCAAAGCTTCGTCTTCCGTTTCCTGGAATTAAATTTAAATGGTTAGATAAGATAGTCCTGTAGAAAATAAATTTGTAAATTGATTAGATAGATGTAGATAAATTAATGAAGTCCCTGTGTCAAGACGATGTACGGCGAACAGTGAATTGTGCAATGTGCAACCAGCATTCTTAAAAAAAAAAAGAAACCCAAATCAGAATGAAAATACAGTACTTATCGCGAATCAAACGAAATGTAAAATAGGAATTATACACAATATTTCACCTTCTCGGTTCAACCTCCTCTCGCAAACGGCACCCATAGCCTAAAACTGAAGGAAGAAATTAGAGATCTATATCACATTCGGACTTACCTGTGACATCCGCTATCTATGTACTTGAGTTGTTCGAAACCCAAAGCATAACTTTCTAACAACAAAGAGAATTTGAAACGAAATGAATACCCGCCCGTCAAAAGAAGATGTTAAAATACAAATTCGAAAACTTCACGTAGATCAAATATAATTTCCAAACATCAAGTAATAAGATCAAGAGGGCAACACAAATTTTAAAATTCAGATCAGTTACGGCCATACGTTTCACCAACTGGAAAAAATCCCAATATGAAAAACGGGAACATAAATCTGAAGCCGCATTAATGGGCGATTCGAGAGGGGAACGCTTTGGTAAGTGAAGCGGACAGCTCAAGAGCATTCGGAGTCGAGAAGTTAGTCAAGTAAGAAGTGTGACGGTATAATTTCTCTGTGCAGAATTCAACTTGTTCGAGACGTAGGCTGTCTGATTCTCACAGCCATCGTCATCTACTTGTAAGAGCACTCCCCCAATGCCTTGTTGACTGGCATCGCTCTGTATAACGAATGGTTTGGTGAAATCTGGACTCACCAACAACAGAGCAGAAGTGAGTTTCCATTGCAACTGTTCCAAAGACGTCTGGGCTTCAAATGTATCAGTTACGGAGGCAGTTAGATCAGCATAGTTCAGATTAAATCAACGGTACCACCCCGCTATACCTAGCAGGCGTCGGGCTTGCCGAACAGTTTTTGTTGACGGATAGTCAACTATGGCTAAGATCTTATCAGGGTCTGTTCTAATTCCTCCTTTCCCAACAATGAAGCCCAAGTATTCTCGACGTTGATAGTGAGGCCAGCTTTCCTCAAACAATCCGCTACGCGGGTCAGTAAAACAAGATAAGTGTAGAAGTCTTGCTACAAAATTAACAGATCGTCTAGATAGACGAGAACGTTCTCACGAAGATCGAACGTAATGACGTCCATGAGCCGACACATAGTTTATGGAGTAAAGCAGAGGCAAAACGTACTGGTCGAGAGGATGACCAGGAACTGTGAAAGCGGTCTTCTCTCGAGAATCAGATCCCCAAAAAGCGTCTTTGAGGGCCAGGATTGTAATGTAGTTTGCCGGAGGAAATCGAAGTGTCTATCTGCGGCAGCGGATAGGCATCCTTCTTAGTAACGGAGTTGAAAACCCTAGCGTCAAAATAAAGCCGAACCTTTCCAGGCTTCCTCACTAGAAGAACTGGAGAGCTCCAAGTACTCAAACCCTGCTCGGCTGATGGAATTGGATAAAACCTCTGTTTTATCGGAGCAGCATCATTCGTTTCGATCCTGTGAGTGGCTAAGGATGTTTTTTCTAAGCTCAAAGAGGAGAAGAGAGGAAAAGGCTGTTTAGTATCATTCGTTTGACTGTCAGTTGGATGGTCAATATCAACAGAGTCACTGAATGATATCAACGGACAGTCTATTGATTTGTCGATAGGGTTTGTGGATGGAGCAGAGTTTTATTCTGTGTCAGCGGTGGAGGTAGAGCATTTGAATTCGTTGACATCTGAGATGTATCACTCGGTCGAGAGAAGACATTGCGATTCCCGCCAGCTTCAAGTTTTTCTGTAGACACTGTCTACAATTTGGCTTTAAGACGTCTTTTCGTCCGCCTCCATAGCAGAGCACGCTTTGCCGCTCTTCTAAACAGTCTCCATAGATATGATCTTGTTGGTCACAATTCCAACAAACAACAGGGGGTCTAGACTCGAGAGTTGACACCGTTCCTGCATTTGTATCACACTCAGGAGCTACGAAGAGGTTATCAATTTCATTTATCCGTTAGCTACGGCGGATGTTCAGGCCACTAGCTAACGCAGTTGGCCCATGGTGTTAGAAGGGTGCAAGCAGATTTTATTTTGTATGTCGGGTAACAAGTTTGATTTCACCAGTACAAGGAACTCCAGATCTGGCTTCGGAGTTTGCAATTGGTCATGCAGCTGTACTAGATTTTGAAGATGCAATGCAAATGATTCACCGAGTTTTTGTCTGCGCGACATAAGCTGGACCCTGACTTTCAGCTCGTCCTTTCGAACTCCCCATTCAACTAACAATCCATTTCTGACATATTCCCACGTCGGTGCCGAATTATGTCTTAATAAAGACCAGTACCAGTTTTGGCTGCTCCTGTGAATAAGGCGAACATATACTAGATCAGTAAGTCAAATTCTCCTTCCAACAAGGAGAAGGTAAGTATTTCCACTCTGAAAATAAACTCATCCACTGATAGTTCAGAATTATTCCCACTATACGACAGATTCCATCTCCTGATAGGACTGCCTGATAGTCTGTGCGAGGAATTGTTCTGAGTCCGATTGCATGATGGTGTATACGTCGGAGGAGTAAATGCAATAGGTGGAAAGGAAGATCTATGTTGTCCAGCGGAGAAGGAATATATCTGGGCCTGATCTCTAGGAGGGTCTATGATATATGTAGGTGGTTGGGCACATTCTTCGAAGGGTGGTGGTGATGGACGAGGAACATTCGCTTGCTGAATTACAGCAGAGACTCGTTGTCGGACATCGGTAATCTCGGTTCGTGGCGCGTTTATGCTTAGGGCGATCTCTGCATGTACCAAATTCTGAAGCTGAGATTGGAGACTGGATATAATCAGATCTGTGTCCATAAGACCCTGCCCCGAAGGTGAAGGTGATAGACAGTTCCTTCTTGAACTATTATGTAATCCAGATGCTGAGCATAACCCCGGAGACAAATAGCCACGACTCGGCTGTAGAAGTGTTGGTGGAGGTACGTTGAGCTGCAATGGTTGCTGATATAATTCTGGTTACCATACTGGATGGGATACCACTTCGGAATCGCACCAGTATGTGCAAGGAAGTCATTCTGGGTGAGAGATCATCTGCAGTTTGGACAGTTTGCTTGTTCACCTATCTAATTTCTCTTGGCAGACCAGTCTCCATTTTGACAGATGGTACACTGGTTTGGCCTTTGGACTGGGACTTCAGTCGCAGGAGGTGGTATTCGCATGGTAGCCATGATAAAACCACCTTAACAGGAACAGCAAAAGGGTGATGTTATTTCAAGCCAAAAGAAATCAGAAAAGTTGACGCGTATATAGGTAGATGACGAAATCTCGACAAGACGAGCAGATATTATTAAAACCAGAATCAGAGCTGCAGAAGAGACTGCTTTAAATGGTAAAAACAAAATATAATTTTCTGTGTTGCCTATGGAGTTAGTGTTATTGCCGATTTATTTATTTACAGAACTACAGCCATGCCGAATACGAATAATACTGATCATTGAGTCAAACATGAATGGGATCATTGAGAACCTGAGAAGTGACTCCGTGGGTGTTCTATTTGCTTCCACCTGATATATGCAAAAGCGAGCACAGCCAGGAACCAACAACTTTCATACGTAGCTTTTGTCCGTACTCGCCATCCTAGTTCATGGGGCACCTTTCCTCGCCCCATGTGTTACAACGCAGGATTTTCGTCTCCATAGTGCATAAGACATAGTTTTATTCTGAATTTTTTCTATGTTGTATAAGTTGTAGGTTTTGAAATATTCCCATATTGTATAACTACCAACTCGTTTATGAATTATTTCCATATTGTATAAATTAGCTGTAGAAGTCGCTTGCGTAAATATTTTGATTCCTAAGGTAATGTGGTTCAGGATATTAATCCCAGTATACATAAGTGATTGTGCTCATCTATCGCTCAGTCACGCTATTATACAAGTAATTAACAGAACTATAACTCGCTCCTGCGGCTGCCTCTCCCGACTTAGTAAGAACTCGCAAATTCAAAAAGTGTAGTCTTAAGGAGTCTAGGTCCCTACTATTCTGGTTAACCAACAATAAACCGTAATCCTACCAAGCTAAGAAGGAAGGGTGAACTTAAATAAATATAACTGATAATAAATAAATAAATATAGCTTATTATAAATAAAGCCAAAAGTTATTAAAGTAACAAACATTAACGATTCTGAACTAAAAAAAAGGGGGACGAGAAATTAAACAAGCTAAATAACAGTAAAAGTTAAGAAATTAACTAAAAAAAGAAAACCAGAACAAAAGGAAAACGCTCGAAACTTTTGTCGTGTATGGCAGTACATTATGGCATATTCCCCACTGTCCCGAGCGCACCCTAAATCGAGAGAGAAACCATGGGAAAGAAGAACGATTTTTGCTGGTCGTAGGTGAAGATGGACAGCACTTTTTAGCTTCTTCTGTGTTGAGCGCCGAAAAAGAACAGCAGCCGATCAGCGTGGTTATCTATCTCGAAAAGAAATAAAAGGTCAAAGAAGAAAAGTACTTTTATAAGGAAATATAAGGTCAAAGAAGAAAAGTCCTTTCATAAAGAAATAAAAGTTAAAGTAGAAAATTATAAAAGTATAAAGAAAGAAAAAAAATTATAGAAGAAAAGTATGAAAGAATAAAGGATTAAGTTCAAGAATAAATGCATAGGAGACACAGGAAGAAAACGAAAGAAAGTTAAGTCACCCGATATTTTATAGAACATCGTGCCGGACCGGTGAATACGTAGGTACTTGGATTATCCACGGAACAATAAAATTGTATATTCCTGAAGGATTAAGTCTAAGCGGGACAGTTCCAGGAGAAGCAAAAAGAGAAGTTAGTTAGTACAGAGCTTTAATTTTTTATTGTGTGCGTGCACTTAATTCGTGGCTGGGCGGCAGTGATTTGCATAGGTTCGCGTGGCATAATTGTTTTTTTGTAATAAATTGAGCAGCAATTGCGTTAGCATATTTTTGCGATTGGATTTTGTTACGGAGAAATAATAAGGAGGCTATTTTAAATTTGCCGTGTTTCATTTGCTAACTGTAAACTTATAAACTGGTTTCGTGATCTAACCAGTAAGTAGCGAAAGATCACATGGCGCCCAAATTCATCCACTTTGCAAGTTGAACCCTCCTTCTCATGAGCTAGCAGATACCTGCCTGGGAGGTATCACAAACGATCCATTCCACGTGGAGGAATTAAAAGAAGATTTTAAGCTGAACGCAAATCGTTCTATGTGCATAAACTTTCATCGCCTTATTGATGTTGGACGCTTAAAACCAAGATAATTATGCAGATAAGGTGATGATAATCTCGAAAGATTTTATTTAAAAATTTATAGCTGAGCGGATTAAATGAAAACCGCAATTTTAGAAAATCAAACCTTCAAACATTTGTTCCAAAGTGTAATACTACAGTATTATGAAAGATATACAAGGAACCAAACTCCAACTAATATAAAAAATCCACACGATGAGCTAAATTCAAAATTTGTCAACAGTCAAATAATCAAAAAAAAAAAAAAAAAAAAAAAATCATGCGATTTCTCCCTCCCTCTCCAGTCTCTCTCCAAGAGTCCTACCAAGATAAAATATCTTCCAGGTGCACTCTTCAAAATCAGGTTAGAAAGTAAAGGTTAGAACAGACAAGCGGTGTTGATGTGTGCATGAAAAATTGAGTTCTCACGGAATCTAGGAAATGTCGGATCAGAGATATCAAAGGCCAAGAATACTGCCAAAGAAGCTCGGTCAGGCAGTCAGCAGTATGCCAGCCCCCGATACCGAAGGTCTCCAACATCACTTCCAATCCCCAACAAATCTTTCCTTCCTCTTCCGATTGCCGTATTCAGCCAACCTTTCAGACGGGCGAAGCCATGAGCCTGGTAAACCAGTTAGCTACAAGCCAAAAAGTCAACTCATAGACTCATGACTCCATCCAGCTCGCCAGCCAACAAAGACATGCCTCCGTGAGAAACATCAACGAAAATTATTGTGAGGCCACCTGCCATTTCCATGGCTGAAGGGCAAAATTTAAAAATATTCAAAACCTTTCAAGGCTTGAGGCTTGACCAAAGTCAAACCCAAAGTCGAACTTCAAATCAAATCAACAAAAACTTTAAACTTTCAAAAACTCAAAAAAACTCGCGAAACAAAACTTTACTCGAAAACTACGCGACCTTACAAAGCTTGATCAAAAACTTTAGCATTAATCAAATCAGTCGGCCCCAGGTCCGCATGCAACCTCCACTGGTTATGAGACTTACGGTCAAACAATTAGCAAAACGCCAAATGATCATCTCGCAGAAACTCTCAGTCCCTAGCAAAAGTCACATATAGACACCGAAGTCCAACTGACGTGGCCCCACGTTGGGTCCCCTTTTTGTTATGGAATTATGCTGTTCAATGATTGGTTAGGATGTGAAGTCCAGACTGCCAGCATGAACTGACAGATAATTCAGTTAGAACGTTACTACAGGGCGGTACTCTAGTTCGGTCGTGAATATCGGCGGAGAGTGTGGTGGTGGGGGGGCGGGGTGGGTGTCCCATAAAAAACCTGCAGATGTTCTGCCTTCAGTGCTGTTGCCCATACACTCTTATGACACTAAAGGCAGTAGATTAATTTTCAGCGTCCCCAGTGATGATAACCTGCAAGAAAACTGAGTAGCGGATCTAGGCAACCTTCATCGTGAGGAGGGCTCCAAGAGAACGAGAGGAGAAATATTAAGAAATTCAGCGCTTCTTCAATTCATTATAATGTTTATTTTAAACAATTAAGCAATTTACAGTCCCTTTCTTTTCCTTTAACATTCGTCAACAATTCTGTAATAATCCTATTATGTTCAAGAGTACGTAAGTGGAAGCCTTGGAGACGACTTTACAACAATACAACGACTTTTCGATACGAACATTATCATCACCTCAAAAGGTAGTTTTGCGCGTACAACATCTTCCAACGCAGAGGGGTTAATATTTCAGAGTGATTCCCCGAACCCAAAAATAAAAAATTTTTTCTTTCTTTAGTTTACTTAAATTGTTTTTCCAGGCATTTCGAGACTCCAACTGAACCCGATACTTAACTTGAATGACACCGGAGTCCCAAACAAGAATTCTACAATATTATTCCTACTGAATTAATACTGAAGGTAGGTACTTACATTCACTATTCTCCAACCTGATGAAGCGGATGATGCGCTCCAGCAGACGCACGTACTTGAATGAATGAAACAGAAAAGAATTTGATAATAAATTCTTACTAAGTATCAATCAATGGGTTTTTTTTTATATTTTCTTGATACAGTTACTTCGTATTTCGTGATAATGGCACTGTCTGATTTACTTAAACACTTAATGAGCTGATACGCGGTTGGAATATTACAAATTCGTTTTATAGTAAATTTAAAGTTAGATCACAATGTTGCAGAATGTTTGTTCAGTTTAGGCTAACCTGCTGGCGTTTAAAACAATCGATTACTTGCGTTATTTAAGGTAAACTATGTTACATATACTATACATATTTAATATACGAAATCGTATGCAAAACTAAGATTCGTATGCCGATATGTCTCCTTCATTATGCGATCCTTGTCACAGAAGTTCACGATATTACGATTAAAAAAAAAAACACTTGCATATGCTTGTTTTCATGTACAATCGTCCTTTTGTATACCGCCAGAATTTTTGATGTTTTAGAATAGTTTTATTTTATATATCTTTGCAATTGTTACGATTTCAAAGAAACTTACATATGGGTTAATATGTAACTTAAAAAATTTTGAAATTATTTATCCATAAATGATAAAGTAATTATATAACATTGCTTCCCCCCATGTAAAAGAAAAATGATACTAAGGATTAGTATTATTTTTCGTCGAAAGAAGGAATTAAGCTAAATAGTAATGGAACATAAGATAAAATGTATGTTGCTGCCAGAGAAGTTTACGAGTAGCTTGATCCTTTGAGTTGTTAACAAGTATATATCGTATATTCATTAACTTAGGTGAAACTATATATTTTATATTAATTAATGTACCTAATTTTATATCTTCAGCGGAAAAAAAAAAAAAATTGGAAAATTCCTAATAATAATTAAAACTAATAGAAGGTGTCTGAAATTAATCTAACAATACTAATTGTTACAATATTTTTTTTTTGCAACTAAATTAATTTATTCATTTTTAACTTAGTTATTCTAGTACATTAACGTATTCAAAAATGTGTTATAATAATTTTTTAAATGCTATTAATCTAGTTCTTATAAAAATTCGTTTTACTTATTAATTTTGTTATGATAATCTAATCTACTAATTTGAGACTATATGTGAGGGAATGCGGAACGATTTTCGATATTTGTTTTTAAAAGTTGGAGCTGCTGGTGCAAGGCAATTCATAAACTCTTTCCGTTGTTGCATGCGTTCTGGGTGTTTCCATTGAAGAAATGGTGGCAACCTCATGTGGGGTAGCAGTTGTTGTACCCAGGTGCTGACCCGTATCACAAACATATTAAAAGCACATCGATATACCGCCCTATGCAATATATCCAAGTGATACCAATTTGACCCTGAAAAGTAAAATTTATTTAACTTAAACATTCATTCAGATTTCCTTTGGATTTAAAAATGCATTTGCGTACTGCAACAAAATACAATTTAGCATAAATTGCATTTCCTTATCAGTCATATATTCTGTTCACGCGGTATGTATACTTACCTACATGCAGTACTAAGTACACACATACACACAATTATATTCATCGCCTTAAAATATTTTTTTTTTCCAAGACACAAGTGCATATCAGATTTCATGCATATGCACTGTGTCTAAACTTTTTGTATCTTCCCACATACGATTTTTAACATCGTGGGAAAGTAATAAAAAGAATAAAGAAGCTTTTTGAAGTTTATGAGAGTACCTGGGTGCAATATCGCCGATCCTCGGGGAGTACGTTTTTGAACCGCCGAGTAGGATAGTTCGGATAATTAATAAATTTAATTATCAGAAATTGCTGATAAATTTAATTGCCGGAACGATTTATAAATCTAATTTTCAAAACCATTGGTGAACTCAATTCTGAATTTATCTATAGATTGATAAGTTCTAGCGTCAAAAATAATTTGCAAATCTTGATGCCGAAATAATTAGTACTATAGTATTGAAGTACTTAATTAAAAAAATCGTCGCAAAAGTTAATAAATATACTTGCCGAAACTATCTATAAATGTAATTTTCAAAACGATTGAATTGTTGATAAATTTAATTGCCGAAACGATCTATAAATCTAATTTTCAAAACCATTAGTGAACTCAATTGTGAAGTTCACTATAGATTGAAATTGTTGATAAATTTACTTGCCGAAACGATCTATAAATCTTATTTTCAAAATGATTGAATTGTTGATAAAGTTAATTGCCGAAACGATCTATAAATCTAATTTTCAAAACTATTGGTGAACTCAACTGTGGAGTTAACTATAGATTGATAAATTCAAGTGTCGAAAATAATTTGCAAATCCTGATGCCGAAATAATTAGTAAACTATAGTGCTGAAATAATTAATTAATTTAGTCGTCGCAATAGTTGATAAATTTACTTATCAGAATTGTTGATAAATTTAATTGTCGAAATGATCAACAAATTTAATTGTGGAGGCTATGGATAAGTTCAAATGCGAAGTTATCAAGAGAAAAAGGTGCGTTTCATTTTTACATATCTAGAACATGCCCTATCAACAACAGGACGGAGCAAGCAACCCATAACAACAGGTGGTAGCGGTGTACCTACCCGAATACCTAAATTAGTGCCGTAACAGAAAATAAGTAAATCAATAAAAATAAACTGAAAAATTGAGTCAGCCAAAGCATAGCAAACCCAATCCAGTGCAAAAAGATTTTGTTTTTAACTAAATTAAACAAAATATAATAATATAAAAAATATGTATGTATATAAATTAGCAAAAGTGAGCAGCAGCAGTGAGCCAAATGAATTCCTGGATGGCACCACCAAAAAAATGTTTACGCTAATGCAAATTCAACATATGTATGTCAATTCCTATAATTGACATATGGTGATCTGCGTTTATAAATCACAATTCTATTCAATTCCAATTATTGACACTTGTTGAACTGCGTTTACAAACTGACATTTGTGATGTTCTGAAATTCACAATGGTGGTGGGTAGTGTAGCGATTGAAAGAGATATCATTGGTTATCATTCACTTTTAATCATCGAATTCACTAATCTAACAAATTTAACTAATTCTAAACTTAAAATTAAATTTACCACAATTAAAATTATATCTTCTTCAACAAATGAAACAACAACAAAATTACTCAAATATATTACTAGTTTACTGACAAGTCAGTCCGTTTTTTTTAATTCACTCTTACTAGTCAGTAATGACTGAAGAAACCAATTCATTTGATGAGCTTTGCTCATCTCAAATAGAAAAAAAAAACAGTGAAATTAGACAAATCCTAGCGGACTATCACAGAGCTGGTAAAGTGAAGCGAACAGCAACCTTCGTCAACAATAAACTCCAACAACTCGAAGAAATATGGACCGCCTTGGAGATAACCGAAGACCAAATAATTAAACATGAAGAATTCACGGAGGATCACGATTATTTCAAAGAATCGTATTCAGACAAAACTGAGTACTGGTACAAGCTCACTAAAGTAGCACTTTTCGAAAGAATGATACCAATCTCGTAAAGTGTTACAGCTCAGCAAAACCCTTTTCATATTCCAACACCCAGAGCTTCGTGGAGAATTCAAATGAACACAAAGGATACAGAAACCAACAAAGAAAAAAGAGAGCCAGGAAATGAAAGTACACTCAGAAGTCTAAATATCAAAATTAAATCAATTACACGAGTGATACAGTCATTAAACATATTTAAAACAAAAACTAAATATTCTAAATAATCATTGGGTAGAATTCCAGGAACTCAATAACGCACTCCAAATGCAATCTACGTCACAAGATTTAGAAAACAAATATTTCTCCGAAGATGTTTTCTATAAAACAGAAGCAGAATATGAAGACCCTGTAATTAAAGTCCAAGAGCAGCTAGACTCCCGCTTCCCTACTCACCAATATGACACCAAAAATAACTCTTCACACTTTCATAATGAAAGCACCGAAATTAAAACCCATTCACAAATTTCCCTATCCGAAATGAAATCGCTAATACCAAACTTTAACGGCGATCCAAAGGACCTCCACAAATTTGTGTCATGTTGTGATGATATTAATAAACTTTATCCCAACACTGATCCAACAACCTTATTCTCAATAATTAAAAGTAAACTCTTTGGGGATACCTACAATGTACTCAAATACAATGGTACAAACAGGTGGTCAAATTTAAAAGAAATATTACTCCAAACATTCGAGGAAAAAATCGAAAAATCAGTACTCCAATCAAGGCTCGCAAATACAAGACAAAGAAGAGAAGAACCTGTCAAAGAATTCCTGCAGCGAATAAATATAACACATGCTCAATTGAATGAAGCCACGCATTTGTTATGGTCGTAGCGTATTGCATATAGCAATATGCTACCTGAAATACTGCAGCGTGTAAGCCGGCTGCTATCAAACAGAGTATATTAATGCACCCCGACCTAGAGAAGTGCGTTTCCTCAAGCTCGGTGTGACATGTTGACGTGAAAGAAAAGAAGAAGACAATCATCACTGTCCCGTCAAATATTCCTCACCGTGTACAAGTGAAGAGTGACCTCCAGAATTTTCGAAAAACATCTGCTAGGAATTAAACCCCGGACGTAAGTTAAAACAATTTTTCATCCCTCCTAATACCCTATTTTCGATTTGTAAAATTCTTATCCCCTTCAGCAGGAGAAAATTCGAAGGAAATCCGGCGAAATTCCAGCAGCAGCAAAGTCGCCGCTTCTACGCTGTTAATAAAATATTTGCGAAATTAGAAGAGAAGTCTTAAAGTTAGAAAAAAAAAACTTCGAATCATAATATCGACAAAATTAAGAAGAGTAAACATAAGCAAGGTTTCGTGCTTAATGTACATCATACTTCAAGCACATATATATATTGAACTCAAGCAAATGCATAGAAGGACTCTCTAAATAGAGTCACGTAATTTAGCAAACGAAAAATTTTATTACTGAAAGGTCAACAAGTCAGTGCCATTTACAGCTGTAGCGAAAGCAAATGTCGACTTATATTAATACGTCAGGATAAAATTTAAATAATCATAACCTAGAGCCAGAACTTAAGTTCAAATGGATTACTAGAAAGAATTAATTAAAGAATTTTTAGTTAATCAAGAAAGAATTAGATTAGCGGGGAAGCTAGTGAAGAAAGGAATTTATTTAAAGCCAAGTGGTTAAGGGTATGGAAAGTTGATTAAGGATAATCACACCTTTCTGAAATAATTCTAAGCGATTTAATACCGAGCAATGTCTTTTATATAAAGTTGAAAGTCTTGTATTCTTAAGACACCTTTCATAGACCAGGAATATCAACTTCCGGTGGGAAGGATATTACACATAGATCCCAAGGAGAACAGATAGTATATTGTAAACGGCGATGCGATCCGAACGATGTCACCCTGCTGTGTTTTCAATTTTTTGTAATTTGTCTTAGATCCTGAACAGACAGAATAAGACCTAATTCGTCACATGACCAAAGGAATTGTTAGACAATCATAACTTTGTTCAGTTTTCAGCATTTTTGAGTCGCATAAACAACTCTAAGGAGCTCCTTCGAGGGACTGACGACACGTGAGTAAGTTTGTTATTATATTGAAGTAAAAGCATAACTTTTTATTAAATCCTTAATTGCTTTGGTTCACACTTTGAATGACCTCTACAGTTTCTTAAACGTTTGTTTGGGCACGGCCCGAAGAAGGCAATTAGTGTCACTTCTGTCCGATCGGCAGTGAAATTCTATATGTTTAACGGCTATCAGGATACAATGTCATTTTGACCTAAGTGTAGGAGAGTGGCAACGCTCTGATTTCGGATCCCTCGTAGTAAATTTAGCCTTCTATATGATTACTGTAACTACTTAGTATGTGATTTATAAATAGTAATTGGATTGTCAAGAAATAAAAAGGAGGAAATGTAGTCACTATCAGCTTCCGGTAATATTTGTAAGAATATGAACTATAGTCTAGTATTAGTCAAAAAGTCTTTAATAGTTGTCACACGCAAAATGATCGAAAATTATTAAATTATCTTTTACAACGTAATGGAGTGCTAACGCTTTTCTTATTTCTCCTTCACTCTCCTGGAGCCCTCTCATATGAAGATCGTCTAGGGTCGACTAGTCTCTTTACAGGTCAATTAGGGACTCTGAAAAAATCTTACACTCAGAGTCAGATGGGAGGATGGGGCATGCAAAGAAGGCAGAACATCTGCGCCTTCAACTGAATATGAGTAAGTGACGTAAGGGTCCCTTCAGGACCGAAAGTGTGCCGACATTTTGTTTGTAGGCACGACGAATTTTTTTTGATTATGGCTGACGGAAGCGGCAGGTTTTTCGTGGCACCTCC
Organism: Dioctria rufipes; assembly: GCA_963924295.1. Taxonomy (NCBI): domain Eukaryota; kingdom Metazoa; phylum Arthropoda; class Insecta; order Diptera; family Asilidae; genus Dioctria; species Dioctria rufipes. The sequence continues at coordinate 151,918,970 of OZ002743.1, read as the reverse complement.
CTACACTCTCCGCCAATGATCCGAGGCGAGCTAGCGTGCCGCCCTGGCAGTCTGGACTTAACGTCTGAAAGCCAATCACTCACTATAGTTCCATAACACATTCATATACAACAGATAAATTACTGTTAAATTCTCTCGTAAAGGACAACGAAAAACAAGCTATTAGAGCAATAGAGGATGGACTAATTAGCGAACAACTCCAAACATTAGCCAAGCTCCATGAAAATAGATCATTAAAGCCAATAATGGCATATATTGGTGAGAAAGCATTAGGCCTGGAATCAAAGGCAACAAAAATCGCAACGAATTCTTTCAGCACAGCTCAATCAGTACAAATAAAAAACTCCTTCTGCTACAAATGCAGAACCCAGGAGGGTCATTTAGCTACAAATTGTCCACAAAACATTCGAACAAAGCCAATCCCAAATAGCAATTTTTCGAATAATCTGAACAAAATCAATCCAACCAAGCAAGGGGATACCTTTAATAATTCCACCCCTACATGCAGGTATTGTCATAAATTAGGACATACCCTGGAGGTATGCAGGGCAAGAATGCTAACAATGGAAGTTTTTTTAAACAAAATATAAATCCGGTTAATCAAAAACTCCGGAAACTCCCAATATTAAAATACCACCTCAAAAACGGGTCAACTTCAACCAGGTCCCCAATTTTAGTTATATAGAAAAACCCCCTTCTTCAACAATACAACCCAAAACGAATTAAGGACAAATAACGATCACATACAAAACCCGAGAATATTTTTATTACACTCGGAAAATAAATCAAGGCGAGAGGAATTAGTCTTCGAAAATTCAAACAAAAGCCGACATACACACCAACCCAAATTGGATAATGCTCATTTATTAGATAACCATATAACGCTCAAACTACCAATTATTATCAACCCTAACTCCATTATATCTCTCTATCTACCAATGTGTGCTCCAATAAAGAAACAAAGTTCCTCGTAGACACAGGAGCATAAATTAGTCACATAAAGTTCAATACACTGAGAGCAGACAGCACTTATTATAAGGATACAATCTGCAAAATAAATACTTTATTTACCGAATCTATAACTACATGAGGATTAATATTGGCAAAAATGTCAAATATATCAAGCGAAGAATTTATAATAGAACATCCCTTCCAAATAGTAGGGGAAAACTCGGACTTGGCGTATGACGGCCTAATTCGCCACGACTTCTTATCCCGATACAACGCTTGTATCAATTACAAAAACAACTATATTTCCTTAGAAGTGAAGCAATGTCATTCATCCTACCGCATATAGCAATATCGCTCAGATTACCCAAAATACCTATTTTAGATATGATAACTCTGACAAGAAGTCTCTAACAAACAATCTTCTGTACGCAGAAACGAGTTCGTTAAATAATGAAAATAATGTAAAGGTTAACAACAATAAATCGCCCATTAAATCACAGGCGGTAAATAGAAAACAGGAAGACTATCCCAAAACAAATATTTCGAAGAAAACAAATATTATCAAACCCATGAAAACCAAGGTAAAATGAATAAATTACGTAATACAATTGTTACAATTTCCGCAGGCTCTGAATCCATAATTCAAATCCCAACTTCGTCAACTACGGAATCTGTATATTTTAAAAAAGAGGTAAAACCAGGGTTGTTCTTAGGTAATACCATAGTCAACTCATCACAAAGAATGGCAAAAGTTCTAGTTCTCAACACGAATGAGCAGGATGTCGAACTGGCAATTCATGACATGAATCCAGAATGCCATAACCTTAACGACTTCGATTACATCTCTCCTGAATCAAACAGAGATCCAATTAGGGGCAGAATAACAAAACTGCACACCCTGATTAAATTGGATCACTGTAATTTGGAAATTTGTAAGGATTTCATCGATCTCTACTACTTAGAAGGGGACTTCCTAATATTTACAAATGCAAGCACAAAATCGAAACAGTTCCGAATAAACTTCACATATACACTAAACCGTACAGACTTCCAGAAACAAGCCGGAGAGGAATAACGCGACAAATAAACGAAATGTTCGATTCAGAGATAATAAGACCTTCAAATAGCCCGTGAAATTCACCCTTACTTCTAGTTCCCAAAAATGCAGATGAGCATGGGAACAAAAAATTGCGAGTCGTTGTAGATTTTCGCCGAGTAAATGACATTACTACTGGCGACGCTTACTGATTCCCTAATATTACAGACATATTAGATCAATTGGGTAAGTCCAAATATTTCACGATGCTAGACCTCGCCAGTGGTTTTGACCAAATTCATATGGACGTGAAGGACAGCAGAAACTGCATTTAGCACTCCTTATGGTCATTATGAGTTTAACCGTATGCCATTTGGATTAAAAGGTGCACCCGCAACCTTCCAACGTGCCGTGAACAACGTCCTTTCCGGACTCCAAGGCATTTACTGTTCCGTATACAAGAACGATATTGTGGTCCGTGGATACAATCTTAAAGACCATAATATTAGGCTCGCAAATGTATTTAGCCGCCTTAGGGATTTCATTTTAAAACTACAACCCGACAGGTGCCATTTCCTAAGATAGAAAATAATGTATCTAGGGCACATATAGCCAGATCCGGAAAAAACTAAATCAGTTCAATCTTATCCTAGACCCAAGAAGGAAAAGGATATCGAAGACTTCCTTGGGATTGTCGGCTATTATCGCCGCTTTATTCCCAATTTTTCTAAAATTGCAAAACCCTTTACTAACCTTCTGAAGAAGGACACACCTTTCAAGTTCGATGCAATTTGCGATGAAGCATTTTGCGAATTACGAAACAAATTAAAATCAGCACCAATTTTATCCTATCCGGATTTCGACAAAGAACTTTTTTCACCTCCAATGCCAGTGACTACGCCATCGGAGCAGGTCTTTCCCAAGTAGATGATCAAGGAGATCACCCATTCCCCTATGTGGGTCGAGTTTTTAATGGTGCAGAAACTCGTTACTCATTAATTGAAACAGACAGTTTACCATCATAACTGACCATAAACCATTAGTATGGTTGATGAATCTAAAGGATCATTCCTAAACACTAATAAGGTGGAGAATACGTCTTGAGGAATATGACTATAACATAGTCCATCAAGCTGGAAAGCTCAACACAAATGCAGACGCTCCTAGTAGCGCTATCCTAGAAAATTCCGAAAAAGTAACGGAACCCACCACCTATGTAAATGTGGTAACCAGAAATTAAAGCTCAAGCGAATTTAAGTACACCTAACTCAAATATTACTAGTCCAAACCCAAATTCATCACTGGCAAATAGTTCCTCAGTGATAATAACTGAGACCAATTTCCCATTACTTTTAACTAAAAACAGTAATCCCAAATTTTTCATCTTGCCAATGCCAGATACAGAACTTGAGAGAGTGCTAAAGTCTAAACGAAAACTTTCAGACAAACCTCCACTACTAGAAAACGAACTGAACTTCTTTAAGAAGAAAGATTCCACAGTAATCATCTTGCCGATCACAAAGAGATAGATTGGACATTGAAAAGATTTTAACTGAGATCTGCTCATACACAGAAGCAAATCAGCTAAATATCACCTTCCCTGTATTAGACCCACAAAATCCATCAACTAAAGCTTTTTTACCAAAGTCTTCGTTAACCAACACATAAATATCAAACTTCATCAAGATTATATAGAGTATTTACCCAACAGCAATGATATTGAATAAGTCCTAAAAGATTTCCATTCTCTACCAACGGGAGGCCATCAAGGTGTCTCCCGTACAATTAAAAGAATTAAAAAACAGTTCTATTGGCGTGGCATGTCAGACGATGTTGTAAGATATGTAAGGCAATGTAAACTTTGTCAAGTAAACAAAGTATCCAGAAATCCTAAGATTCCTATGAAAACCTCTAGAATTAGCTCAAAACCTTTTGAAATAGTGTATCTAGATGTTGTATGACCTCTCCCAATTTCCCATTCTGGAAATAAATACATCCTTATATTTCAAGAAGACCTTTCTAAATTCTCTGAAGCTTTCCCCATAGTCAACACTGAATCTAAGACATTAGCGGAAGCATTCACGACAACAATAGCTTGTCGACATGGCATTCCAGAAAGTATCCTAACAGATTAGGCATCTAACCTCATAGGTGGCATGTGCGCCGAGGTATCCAAACTGCTAAAGATCCAAAGGCTCAGATCTACTCCATATCACCCTCAAACAAATGGTGCATTGGAGAGAAGTTATAGAACTTTAGCAGAATACTTCAGATCTTATATGGCGAAAGATCTTCAAGACTGGGAAACATGGATTCCATATGCCATGTTTGTCTATAATACCACCCCTCACGCGAGTACAAATTATACTCCCCTGTACGGATTCCCAGGCGAAATTCCAAATAATTTAAAATCATCTCCGACCGTTTTTTTATAATTACGATAATTATGCAAACGAATAAAATGCACGTCTACAACACAGCTATAAAATTGAGAAAGACATAGCCATGACCCACAAAGAAAAGTCCAAAATCCAATATGATAAAAACATAGTTCAAAAATCTTTTAAGATCGGAGACAAAGTCTTAATAAAAAGCAGGGTAAGAGATAACAAACTCTCACCACTATGGACAGGTCCTCATGTGATCATAGAAACCAATTCCCCAGAAAACTCCACTGTTAAAATCAAAAACAAAAATAAAAGAGTCCATAATAATGACTTAAAACTTTTCTCCGTTTAATGCCAGAATATATAAAAACATATGTTAGTATATACATATCCCGTGGACTCATGCTTGCTATCGAAAAGTACAAGATACCCAAACTATAAAAAAACAAAGCCCAACACAATAACCTTTTCTATCCTCTAAATGTTCAATACCTACATCTTCCAAAAATCAAGTAAAGCAAAAAAAAACTTCTAAGCAACAACAAAATAATCATAGAACTCCGAATCCCACTTTCTTTTAAAGAACCTTACCAAATTTTCAAAGCAATGCCATTACCGACAATCCTAAATGGTTCATTTATATATATTGATCTATTGAAGTAATATATATTAATTGATTACAATCGTGATCACTACATCGAATTAACACTCCAGGAAATCCACAATTGCGCAACGTTAGACCATACACTCTTTTATTGCAAAATTTCGTCACCCATCTTAAATACAAACAATGGAGTAAATCAATGTGAAGTCAATTTAATAAAAAAAGAACCTGTTACATCAAAATGTAAATTTTTAGCTTTAAAACAGAACTATTATATGATACAATTATCGCAGCAAAATGCATGGCTTTTCACCCTTAAAGCACTCCTCTATATAGATATCCTTTATGAAGATTTTATTAATACACAAACCCTGGAAGGCAAGAGAACAATATGTATTTACCGAAATTGTAATGTCCGCAGAAAAGAATTCATCTTGCACGGGCATAACGTAAAAATATCTATGGAAACGTACAAAATAACAAATTCTTTAAATATCACAAACAACATGGACCTCGATGAAATTTTAAAATCCATCCATATTCAAAAAGAACAGGAATCTAAACCACTAAACTCAATTAATAATCACCACATTCACCACTATACCCTATCATATTTGACAATAGCATTAGTTATCGCTATTCTATTCACCTATGCATACATAAAATACAACTCAAAAGTACGCAAAGGAAAAAATATACCTCTGGAACCGGACCATATACGAGAAAATGTGCCTGCGGCGGCACCAAGAAGACATATCTTCAATATAACTCCTGCTCCCAATAAAAGAACTGCAGAAAGTTTCTTCAAATAATTTTAATATATTAGCATATGACTAGTGCTTCCAGTTGAGATATACACATGTACGCACAAACTATAACGAACAAATAACTGACAAAGCAAGCTTTCCCATTTATCACCTTCCCCTCTCAAAAATCATAAAGAACAAAAAAACATTTTTGAAGATGCCAAAATTGTTTTCTTTTGTGAAATATCAATTTTTACTTTTTTTCATTAAATAGGATTAATATTTTTCGTTTCTGACAGAAACCAACCAATAAATAAATATTCGAATGAATAGAAATAATTTTTTTTTTCTAAATAGAAGTAAGATTCAAAGGAAAAATGCAAAACTTTCCTTTCCCTGTGTGAAAAATATTCCTTACAATAAGGATTAATGATTTTTTTTTTCTGTCTTTTTCTTTGTGTTAATATATATAAAGTTAATAACGTAGTATATATATATAAAAAAACAAACAAAAAACAATAAACGATTTAAATAACACCAACTCATTTAAAACAAAAAATAAAGTAAAATATATATAGTGAAGAAAAAAGGAGAAAAAATATTTGAATTACATAATATTAAAACTTAAACCTACGAATATAAAAGAAATGATTTTTTAATACGTATAATGTATGCCTATAACTAACTTTTCAAAAAAAATATATATATATCTGCCAATTAACTATATAATAAATATAGAAAAAATATATACATATGTAATAATAGTAAGGTATAAAAGTAATACAAATAAATATAATAAAATGAATAAATATACTATAAAGAAAAGAAAAAATCCTATGCAAACAAAATAAGGTAATTAATATAAAAAGAATGAAACAAAAATATTGTTTGTTAAAAATTACTTTATCATTAATATTACTATATAGAGGTAAATCAAGAAAAAAATAATATCTAATAATTACATATACATATTATATATATTTAGTAATCACATATAATTAGTGACCAAACACTTTAAATTGGGGTGTTGTAATTAATTTTTAATATATTTTCGTTTTATAATTTTATAATTATTTATAGTTACCTACATACTATTTTATTTTAGTATATGAATAGTAAATTTTGTTATTTAGAAAGAAAGTTTTCCTCTTAAAAAGAATAAAACTTTCTTTCCCCCAGGGGGAGAGATGCTGTGACCCAGGTGCCTCTGACCCGAATCACAAACATATTAAAAGCACATCGATATACCGCCCTATGCAATATATCGACGTGATATCAATTTGACCCTGAAAAGTAAAATTTATTTAACTTGAAAATTCATTCAATTTCATTTTCATTTAAAAATGCATTTACGTACTGCAAGAAAATGCAATTTAGCATAAATTGCATTTCGTTATCAGTCATATATTCTGTTCACACGTATGTATACTTATCTGCATGCAGTACTAAGTATATACATACACACAATTATTTTCATCGCCTTAAAATATTTTTTTTCCAAAACACAAGTGCATATCAGATTTCATGCATATGCACTGTGTCTAAACTTTTTGTAGTTTTCCACGTATGATTTTTCACGTCGTGGGACAGTAACACAAAGAAATAAAGAAGCTTTTTGAAGTGCATAAGAGTACCTGGGTGCAATATCGCCGATCCTCGGGGAGTATGTTTTTGAACCGCCCCGAGTAGAATAGTTCGGGAGTATTGAAGTATTTAATTAATATAATCGTCACAATAGTTGATAAATTTAATTGTCAGAATTGTTGATAAATTTATTTGAAGAAATGATCAATAAATTTAATTGTGGAAACTATGGATAAGTTCAAATGCGAAGTTATCAAGGGAAAAAGGTGCGTTTCATCTTTACATATCTAGAGCATGATTTCTAAACAAGAGCACGGAGCAAGCAACCCATGTATAACTTAGAGTAATCATTACTAGAAGTTATATAAGAAAGTTGTATAATTGTTTTCATCACCACATTATATAACTTCTTCGTAATAAGTGTTTATTGCGGTATCCGTGGTTACCCTTATATAACTCAACGTTCAGTAATTTAGGTGACTTTAATAATAATTGGGGAGTTTCTGTAATACATATACCCACTATAAAATATCGTAACATTTTTTGGTGGCTGTTATAAACACAAATGACTTTTAGTATCAAATGGAGTCATTATAAAATTATAAAACAATTATAATACAGCATGCTCAGCACATGCCATCAAGAATAATCATAATTTTAACTATAACAACCCCACCGTACTTCACAAAGAACAATCCTGGACAAAACAAAAGAACATAGAAGCTCTATATATACACTCCAGAAAGCCTAACACCACGAACTTCAAAGTGGATACACGGTACATCAACTACCAGTACAAGAGTATATTTGACACTCATAAACAACACAACAATTGCTAGTCACCTTAGTTTTAAAAATAGTGCAGTCCAGTTTTACATAATTTATTATTTACATATTTTAATAGTTTTTAGATATTAATTATAACAAGTGTTTGCCCAGTTTACTCGTTTTCATGTTATTATTTTTCTAAATCTAATCTTAAGACAAAAGGCTAAAGATAGCCTCGAAACAATAATTGCAAAAAAACACACTATGTAGTGATATCCCTAAGGTAATGATCTTTATTTTAGTGAATTTGTTATGACGCATTATAAGTATTGTTACTTTTATTATTTTTACATCTAGCTCCTTGAGAATGGTCAAAACCCATGACCGAAATATATCGTGTTTAACTTTTTCAACCCGGGTCATATATTCCCAACAAACCTATGCATAATTTCGTGAAGGACCCATTACACACAAACTTTTTAATATCATTTTTATTTCCTATTTCGCTTTGTTTACCTGCGAAGTAGGTCATTATTGCGAAGGTAAGTCACTCTGGAATAAATTGTAATCAGCCAGTAGGTTATTTTTTATTTATGCTGACCGGGCATTAATCGGTGCACTCACTTAGAATGTTTTTATTTTATTTATCTTTGCAATTGTTACGATTGCAAAGAAACTTACATATGGGTTAATATGTAACATTAAAAAGTTTTGGAAAAACGTTTTGAAATTAATCATGGATAAATGATGAAATAATTATACAACATCAACGCTATTGTCTCTTTACTTATTCTATAGTCATTGTATTCGGTTTATATACTAGAGTTTATGATTCCGACTTATCAGAGTTAAAAAAATTTATTTTCAGGATCTGAATGAACTGTATCATTCAGGGTTTAAGTGACTTCAATCTTTCAAAATTTAAGAAAAATGAAGAGAACTTATCCAATGTCGGTGCTCGTCCCTCGTAGAAATCAAGTTTTTCTTTTGTGGTTACATTCGTCGGCAAATGAAATTTCTCCTCTAATAATTTTCTTGGCCTCACAATGCGGCAATCCGGATTAATAAATCACATAAATTCCTTTTTGCTGCTGGGAATATGCGGTCCTTTCAGGGATTGAAAGTATAACAGGATGCGTGGCGTATATATTTGCGTTTTCTTTTACCAGAATTATTTGGGCGATCCTCGAGCGGACGACTTTTATTTTGTTTCGCAGCAGTTTGATTATTTTTATCACTTGAGTTTGCGTGTAAATTTACTTATCGACCTTTTTATTTTTCTAACTTTATTAACAAAAGATATCAGCACCAACTTCCTCTTTTAAAGATCACATTTCGACAACTCACGCTATATCTGTTTTTCTTTCTTTTTAAATTTTTTCTCGGACCTCCACCCCAACTAGGTTAGAATGTCTAGCTGTCCAAACGTGGCAATATTGTCGCCGTGTGGGATCGTCATAGTCAGTAAGGATGAAGCCACATTAGGAGCATGCTGCCTCGTATATCTTCGACCATAACACTATTTCTATTGAATTACTTCTAACATGACAATTCACAATAGAATTTTCCAAAGCAATATCTTCATCAAATTCATATGCAAGTACATTGCATTGGGAATTTAATGTAACATCTGAAATATATTCAGATAGATTTAATGTTTGTATAGCAGAGTTTTTAAATCTTTCTTTCCCAAATATCTGTCTTCAAAATGTTTATTACAAATTAAGGCCCTATTTGAATTAACTGTTAGACGAAGTTTAGATTTAGAAGCCCAAATATTTCGAGTAAATTCGTCCTTTGGAAATTTGAACAAACCTACAACCATGGAAGACGAATTTTGGCGATAACTACAATTACACATTTCCCACCGTTTTTAAGCAAAGTTTAGCCATATTAATGGCAAATTTTGAAAAAAAAAAAAAAAATTTATATATTCAAGCAATTATTAAGTTAAGTTTTGATGGACATATTCTTGCATATTCAGTGTCTGTGTAATCCTTTTTGATGGATATAAAAAACTGTAAGTCGAATTTTTGGTTGTTCTGCAGCAGTTTCTTCACATAGATACTGCTTCATACGATGAATTACATATGTGTATTTTTATTGCAAGATTTAAATAAATTTTCTGTAATGGATAGCTTGAAGTGTTAGTAACAAAGTATATCTTGTTTAGGGTATGCCTATTGAGGCATTTCTGTACATAATCGAAGCAACTGCCATTTAGAAAGGAAAAAAAACAGCGAATAGCTCTTACAGTCTACTTTCTGGTGCTTGCTCATATTACACATATGTATTTGGTAATAACTTTATCCAGAAAAACTACACCTGGCAGATGTTATATTTTGCAAAGTAAATTGACTGAAAAGTTTTCACTTTCAACATGCCGTTGTCGCTACTTGTCAAAACTAATCTAGTACTAAACGGAACGGATATTGTTTGCTAGTTATTGTGTCAGTCGATTTCGTGTTTTTTGAAAAAATGAAAAAAGTCGAATATCGTGCCGTTATTAAATTTTATTATTAAAAATGCAATGCACTTGCACAAATTAAAGACGAATTGGACGCTGTTTATGGGGTCTTTGCTCTATCATTTGTCACAGTTGAATTTAAACCCGATCGTATTAGATCGCCCTGGCGGATGAATAGCGTTCGAGGTGGCCAATATCTGCGGCGACCGCTGCAAAAATTGGAGAAGCTTACCAAATGGACTTCAATAACTAGGGAATTAAGAATTAAGATATATTATCCATTCAAGGATGCACTATCCATTTCGAAATATGTATGCCATGCGACATCTACCTCTTGTGTCATCTATGGTATTAGGTATAACACGTTTAAATGCCATGCGTGTCAAAAAACTACAGTGAGTATTGATACTCTCAAAATTTGTTGGGTATACTTACTTTGAGCAGCACTATATAATTGTTAGTAGGTTAGGTTAGGTAAGAGGGGTGCCGCTAGACAACCAGCCAGCCTCACTTAGACCTCCAACGGGTCCATTGTGCCCCTAGACCTCATGCGATAACCCTTCAAGCCGCGGATTTATCCTGCTTTCCTTGGGAAACTCAGGATATATCCAAGAACTTTAACCTAGATCCATCCTGCCTCACTCAGAAAACTCAGGATGTCTCTGAACTTTATACTTTGAAGCTCCCCCAGACTTCAAATGAAGTAGCTACCTAGTAGCCTACCTCTTTTATTCGTCAGAGCGGGGCATTCGCAAAGCATATGTTTGACGGATTAAATTTCCTCCGACTCCCTACAACTCCTGCAGAAATCGTTCGCCGCTATTCCCAGTCTTCTAGCATGGTCCCCGTCATGACCCCTACTAGATTCCTGGTATTTGTTCTGCTGCTATTAAACAGTTCCCTTGTCATTTTCCTGCCATATGCAGGCCACAATTGCCTCGCAATACGACAGGTATCCCTGCTGATCCATTGGAAGCCTGCCTTTAGATAGACGTCCCTGCTGATTTCCTCTTTTAAAGTTCCGATTGGGATCCTCACGTAAGCTACAGTTGCGGAGCTATCCAATTTGGAGCCCTTTTTGGCCAAGTCATCAGCCATCTCGTTGCCTGAGATATCCGTATGGCCAAGTACCCAGCTTAGGGTCACCTTGTGCCTTACAGTCAATTTCTCAAGCCTGGTTTTGCATAACTGCACCAATTTTGATTTTACCAGCCCAGCATTCAGCGCCCTGATGGCTGCCTGGCTATCAGTATGTATGCACATGTGCCGTGCACATGGATACCAATATTGCCGTCTGATAAATCGCTGTGAGCTCTGCCTGAAAAACACTGCATTTGTCAGGCAGTCTATAAGACTCGTGCCACTGGAGATCTCTAGAGTACACTCCAGCCCCTGTGCCCGCACTCGTCTGGGAGCCATTCGTAAATATAGAAATATCGGATGTAATGACCACCCCTCCCAGTCACTCCTGGTGGGTATCGTTGCATTGATACCTTCACCAAAAGTCAGGATGGGTACTTGATAGTCTTTTTCTACCCTGCAGTCCCTACAGTCTACCTTCTGGAGTATATTGGAGTGCTCAAAACCCCTCTCCGTCCACCAGCCCCCCGCTCGCAGCCTGACAGGACTAGTTACCGCCACACCCTTACAATAAAGGTCCAGCGGCAATAGGTCAAGCATGACTTCCAATGCCGCCGTGGGCTTGGTACACAGACACCCAGTTATACCCATGCAGGCGGCTCTCTGGATTTTGAACAGCACATCCAGGTTACAGTTCCTCGTCAGTGCCGTCCACCAGACCGTTCAGCCGTAGCAGAGGATGGTCCGAACTATGGCTGTGTACATCCAGTGTACCACCCTGGGTTTTAATCCCCAGTTTCCGCCAAATATTCTCTTGCACATGTAGAAGGCTACACTGGCCTTCTTCACACGTTCTTGTAGATTAGACTTCCAGTTCAGTTTGGAATCGAGGACGACACCCAAATATTTCGCTTCACTGGAGAGAGTAAGCTCCTCTCCTCCCAGCATTTGAAGTCTGAGATCTTACACCCGCCTCCTTCTTGTAAAAAGGATTAGCTTCGTCTTCGAGGTGTTCACCCTCAATCCACTAATATTGGCCCAGCTATCCAGCTTAAGCAGTGCGCACTAGAGCCTTTCGCTAATAGTAGAGAGAAATTTGCCAGTTACCAGGATGTATATGTCATCCGCGTAGGCAACTACCTTAAAGCCCTCTCTAACTTGATGAGGATTTCGTCCATTACCAGTAGCCACAGGAGTGGTGATAGCACCCCCCCCCCTGCGGTGTACCTCTATAGACTGCTCTTCTGACAGTAGCGTCACCTGAGCAGGAGCTGATCTTTCTACTGAGAAGCATTGAGTTGATCCAGTCACATAGACACTTATCAACCCCCACCCCTTCTCAGTCCATGAAATATAACCTCCGTCTTCACGTTATTGAAAGCCCCCTCAATATCCAGGAAAGCACCTAGAGTGTACTCCTTATACTGTAGGGTCTTCTCAACAACAGACACCACTGCATGTAATGCCGACTCTACCCACAATTGTTAGTAATAATATTGTTACGTGCAATAAAAAGTGACAGGAACCATCTATTGGAAGTGGAAACTTCGCGCAAATTGAGTAATGAGTAGTGATAATTAAAGTAGAATTTTTGAATTATATAAATTGATCATAAGAAAGCTTACTGTGGTCCAAAAACACAATTTGAATGAACATTTCCAAGGCCATGTTGAAGTGATTTAACAGAAATAAGTCGAGGTTTTTGCGTCGATTTTAACTGTTAATGAAACGTGGATCCACATACACCACTATTTTCTACAAAAAAAAAAGCTAAGCAGTGGATTGCTATGCGACTAATGAGTCAGCTCCAAAGAAGATGAACAATATTTCATCGGCAGATAAGGTGATTGCCACTGTTTTCTTTTATTTTTGATAATCATGGAATTGTGTTCAGCAACTATCTTTAAAAATGTAAAACAATAATGGGAGAGTAGATACTACGCATTATTACTTGAAAAGTTGTAGGAAAAAATTCCAAAACAAAATCAGCTAGATTTGATAAAGAAGGAAGTTCGGTCAAATCAAGACATATTTCACATATTTATCATCAGAACTAGCACCCAGCGACTTTTATGTGTTTCATAATCTCCGAGTTTAGTTAGTCACTAACTAGTAATTAGCCGGTATGTCTAATAGAAATTGGAGTACTACCATTGAATATGACTAATATTGGTAATAGTAGATCCCCAATATTAATGACTGCCAAATATACAGGGTGTTTCCCCCTAGGAGGTCAACAGAGCAGGAGGTGATAGTACTCACCTAGAAAATAGAAAAAACTAAAAATTATATAGCAGGGGTGGGGGGATATCAACAGTTTGGAAGTTACAGGGTGATTAAGAAAAAAAGCTAGTTTTTCTCATAACACCCCATATCTTAAAAACTACAGGACATAAGATCATGGTATGCAGAACTTCATGGCCTTTCCAACAACTACTCCACCAGCCCGTACCCCTCTTATTTTAAGAATTATGGTTGTCTAAACTAAAAATTTCGGATTTTCTTATTTTTTTTTTACTGTACCATCTTTTTTTTTTAATAGATAGGTAGTTAATATAACTGTTTTTACAAAAACTGTAAACTGTAGACTCTCTCTATAATTTGACTTAATATACCCTACTTATGTGCTATCTGCAACCGTTAAACAATTATTAACTCAAAACCTATTCATTCAGGTCATACTGAAATTATCCGAAATTTTTTTTTGAAATGACGTGTTTTCAGTCACTAACAAATTATCTTTGAGAATAGCTTTCAGTCGAATTAAAGAGGGGAGTCTGCAGTTTATAGTTTTTATAAAAAAAGTTATCTTTACGATGGTTTTGCAAAAAAATAGAGGGCAAAGTAAAACACAAAGTAAAAAGTCCGAATTTTTTTGTTTAGACTAGGGTAACTTTTCAGAGCAGAGGAGTACCTGGCTGGTTAAGTAGTCGTCGTTGGCAAGGTCATGAAGTTCTGCATGCAATGAGCTCTTAACTTGACCGTGCGCCTTGTACTTTTTAAGATACAGGTTGTTTTGTGAAAAACTAGATTTTTTTTTAAACACCCTGTAACTCCTATACGGTGAATATGCCCCCCCCCCGCCCAGCCCTACCATTTTTGATTTGTCTAGGTGACTACTATCACCTCCTGCTCTATTGACCTCCTAGGGAGAAACACCCTGTATTATGGTTGACAATTACATAAAAATTAGCACCAATTACTATTAAAATTAAAATAACACAACAATCATCAACATAATAACCATTAAGTGCAATTCTTTTAAAATTTACCATATTTTAGATACTTTATAGAATTTTGTTCGCTTAATGCTATCCAGGTTGAGAGAATATGCTTTGAGATACAGATATGTGTGGATATACAAAATAAAAGTATACATTTTTATCCTAAATACTTACCCTAACGAAGTAGAACATGTTAAATTAATAGGTGGAAAATAATTGTGCTTAATAGCGTAAAAGCAGAAAAACAAAATTTGATCTTCAGCTTGCATTATGAGAATGACAGATTCGAATGAATGTAAAGAGTTCCCAGTAGGCATAACATCAAACTTTCAGCTCTTGTAAAACACAGTTCTGTCAATTACATTTTACTCGCAGATTAGCTCTCACATAGTCGAAATTCCAATTAAGAAAGTTAATTAAATTTTAAGGATCCAGACATAGCATCTATTGTTATCAAATATTCTCACGAAAAATAACACACACGTGTCATGAGCTCTAACTTCAATTTACTTGCCTAATAATCATCCACACTTTTGTATATCTAACACCCTTGACAAAAAAAAAAATATAATCCCCGAAGGAGAAAGCTTACAAAAACTCTTCCCCATTGCAATCAACTTGTCGTTTAAGAACGAAATACCATCGCCGTCCCCGTCAATTTGCTTTGGATGATTTCAGCTTTAAGAACAACTTTTTCATGCTTAAAGCAAAAGTAAGCGAAACGTTGAAGATTAAAAAACCCAGGGGATGTCACCTTTGCATGATTACAAGATGTGCTTTAATTCAATTTCCGCTCCCTCTGAGGTAATCTATCAACAACAAACGAAGGTTAGATGAAGACTACTTACTAAATAGGTTTTGGTAGAGCAAACACTCATTGTTAAATAAAGGTGAGGTAATTAAGTACTAACTCTGAGGTAAAATTTGTTTTGTTTTCAGCCCATTCTATTGTTGGGCTAACAAATTACCATGGTCGAAGCAGACTGCTTGAAATTAATGTAACCCTTCTACATACATGAAAGTTCACAAGACAAAAAAGATGTGTTGAAGTACACATATTTAACTCTGCTTCTTAAGTTTTAAGGTTACGGTAAATATAATAATAAATTATCATAAATCATGAAGATTGTCCTCGATGTTGTGAATACAAAAATTAAAAAATCGGTGACCAAAAATATTTTTCGTGAAAAAAAGAAAACCGTAAGTATTGGAGTATTCATACACTAGATGAAATCTGTAGGGTATACTAAGTTTGTTTGGATTGGACAACCATGTATAAACTTAAAAGTTATTGCATGTCCGTCTGTCTTTCCGACCGTCTATCCGTCTGTTAGTCTCTCTGTCTGTCCTCACGATAACTCGAGAACGCCTTCACTTAGAGAGTTGACATTTTGTACACGGTTTTTTTTTTTATGTAGATTTAAAGCCTGAACTACAATAGACGTAAAGAACTTTACGAATTTGAACAAGACTGAGGTTTACTTACTGATGATTGATCTTTTTTCCATAAATAGACGTCACATTCCGTAAGGGTTATTATATTCACATTTAATATTTTCAAATTTAAAAAGTGGTAAAAGAAAAAAAAAATTTACAGATGGAAGTTGACTTAATTGAAGATTTCTGTCTCTCTCGGATATTATATCAAAAATATAAAAAGAATCTGAAGAATAATCTGAAGAAAAATCTGCAGCAATTCCAGAAACAATATCTCGCTTTCTTAGCTTCTTGTACTTGTCGCTTAGAAGGGACCACCTCTTTATACATTCTTCTCATATAATATAATAAAATAATGTTAGTGTTACCGATTTCATATTACATTGAAATCATTGGATAAACAGGCGCGTCTATATGTAATGAGCGACTCTTACCGCACTTTACTTATAGCAATTTGCCATTTAAATTTAACGAAAGCTTCCTTATCGACGCATAAGGTTATTTTGTGTACGTCTGTTTAATTTAAAGGACGCGGTACCCTTACGTACTTACTTATGTATACGTCCATTGTGATTTAGCTTTAAATTCGAAAATGTGATAAATCGCGTAGCTCCTTCGTGGGGTTGCCATACAAAATTTTTTTTTTACTGTTTAATTGGACACGTCGACGTAGAGGCTAAAAATTTGTACACGGTGTTTTCATAAAAATTGTAAATATCAGCTTAAAAATGGACTATACCGGTTAACCTCTTCTTGGTGTTTCCATACAAAAAATGAGGTTTTGTCCGTATACTGTGAAAAAGAACAGTCTATAACGTTTTTGTAGTACTGGAATGTTCTTCAAAATATAAAATCCTATGAAATTGCCTGTAATCAGTTTTACTGTCCAATGAACCATTCCAGATATAGATGCGAAAAACCATTTTAACAATCAAACTTGCACATAGTTACGAAATTACATACGAGCACATTCATCTAAAGTATCGTAAGCATTGGTCTTATACCAATTCCAACTTTTTTCCTTGTTAAGTGGGAATTTAAGTATATATCTCTTATCACTGATTTTAAGAAGTAAGGCGCAGAATGATAAGAGCAATATAACTGTAAATTTTCGCTGAGGAAAATTCCGACTCCCATGAGCAGTTTTTGGTCTAATTTTTAATCGAGAACGTATTTATGAGAAAAATTCTTTTACACATCATTTTCTATCTTATTCCGCGTTGAATGAGCCATCAAGTAAAGGGATGAAAAGGATGTGTAAAAGAATTTTTTCCATAAATTCGCCCATGGGACCTGAGTTTTGAACATTCTCAAAAAACGACGAATTTTCCTCAGCTCAGCGCAAATTTATAAATAGTACATTCAATAATAAAAATAATTCATAAAAAATCAATCTATAGGCCATAGTCTATGCTTTTAAACGACATTTTGAGTGAGCATTTTATGTGACCTATTTGAATGAAAGGAATACACAGAGCTGGGAAATTTCGCTGCTATAAACTCGCTAGTTTTCGAGATATGTCAAAAAGACCGACCCTATAAGAAGTTTTTTTGGTATAATATTTAAACTAATGAATTTATTAGAAATATTCGTTTAAACATCTTTTTCTTTTCTGTTACTCTTTGTCGAATGAGCCATCGGTCACAGTTTGGCTAGCTAAGAATTCTATGTCACAGATTGGATTGGAAGCGTAATAATCAGAGTAATATAGCAGTTGGTTTGGTCTAATCTTTAGTCTAATGAATTCATTATAAGCAAAATTCTTTAACATATCCTTTTCTTTTCTTATTCCTCGTTGAATGAGCCACCCCTCGTTAAGATCGGTGACATTTAAAAAAATTTAAACCTTTAGAATTAGTTATAGAATTATCTGATTCACCTTAATATCCACCATTGAATCTATATCTTACACTAAATGGGGTTTTTCGGTAAATACCATTTTTATGTAATTACGTTTCTATTTCATGTAATAGCGCCGTTAATAATAAACACTCCAAATTGATTTGAATTTTCTTATATTGATAAAGACAGTCACATTTAACAAGTAAATAGAAAAAAAGTCTTTAGATTAATTCATATAATAAGTAATTAAACATTTAATACTCAAACATGAACAATAATTTTTTTTTACGATTTTCATTTTTTATTCAATTTTCTAATGATTTTATAACTTTAAAAATTTTAAAAGTCCATTGAGATCTAAACGGATTTTGTTTTATTTCTTCAAATGAATACAAATTTAAAAGCAATTTAGTTGCACATACATATATCTTAGAATTATTACAGGACAATATTTAAATATGTTTAAAGCTTTCAATTTAAAAAAACTAAGCGAAGTATTTTCACAAACACTATCATTTTATATTTATAGGAAAATATTAATTTTAATATTAATTATTCCAATTAAATATGAATTTGCTAATTGATTTTTTTTTAAATATTTATAAGCTTTGAGAGCAAATATTTGTGATAAAATTTGTGTAGTAATATTATTTATAATTAATTTTGGTGCATAACATTAGAAAGTTAGTTGTTCCCTTTTGGAGTTTGCATTTAAAACCGAATTTTTCTTAAATGCAAACAATTTATTTATTATTTATAATTTTTTTTAAATTTATGTATTTGAATTAAAGCATGATTTTCTAAATATGTATGTAGTTAGATTTTTCAAGGAATACACTAAGTATTGGTCATTTAGGAAAATTAAATTTCTAAAGTTGTCCTCACAGCTTTTAGATTAAAAACAATTAAAGTTAAAAAAATAAAACATTTTTAGTTAATATAATATAATTTTTAATAATCTATTATTTAATTCAAGTTAAAAACAAAACAAAAAACAAAAATGGACGGAGATAAACTAAATTCCAGTTTGTGGAAAATATTACAAATTAGATTTTTTACTTAATTAGGAAACAAGGCAGTCTTATAATAATTTACTCTTAATGTATTTTTAAAGTAAAAAAAACTAAAAGCATTTATATTATGTAATAGGCTTAAAGTTAAAATTGTTTTAAGATTTGTTTTCTGCGCTGTCCTTTTCTTTGTCTTGATCTTTTTCCTTTGGTGGCTTCTCCTTTTCTGACTTAAGCAGTGCAGTATTTTTTGATTTGTCCGGTAGAGTCTTAGATTCATGATCTTCTGGCTCAATATCTTCCTCTTCTTCGTCCGATGTAAACTGTTTTTTTAAAACTGATTTTTCCAATAGAGGACCATTATCTAATGATTAAAATATAAGATGGATATCACTTCTAAGTAAAAAATACTTATTTCATTATGATTTAAGTAATATTTAAGTAAAATTTATTTTGTACATACATATATAAACATGCAAAGAAATTTGTTTAGTAAGTTAAGAGTAATACCCTTGTGTATTAAATATATGCTGATTGCGAAAATGCTTCCTTGTTATAATGTCAGATGGCTCCACTTGTACCATTTTGAACAGTTTTCAAGGGATAAGGCATAAGAGCATATACTATATAATATAAAATCGAGGATGTCTCGACCCCATGAAGGGAAGGTCACAATTTTTCCTTTGAAATTTACTGAAAATTTCTTCCTTCGAAATTTTATGCATTAATCGAGGCCGACAGCAATGCCTCGCTCCAATATAAAATCAACGATCTCGTGCTGATATAGGGAAGCTTAAGGTATATAGAATACAAGTATTCCCATTATGATCCCCGTTCCTCCATTATTGACGAAATATCGTGAAAATGTATAGGAAAGCACGGTACGGAAAACACAATACTCCCTCTCCTCTCTTTGTCTTTCCTTTAAAAATCTATATACATTAATCACAAAACTTCGTCACATAATATCAGCTGCAATGTGTCAAAAACTTTAATGGGAATACCTTGTCTTCTATATACCTTGGGGAATATCTAGTATTCTATATACCTTAGGGGAGGCCGACAACGGTACACATGGAAGTATTGTATTTGAAAAACTGCAGTCGGCCATCAGACTGAATAAAATTTCTGTTAATTTCTAAGAAGAAATGAATACTTATTGCTCATCAGTGCGTCTACGCTCATAAAAATTGTTAGTGGCCCAAGGATCCGTTGTCGGCCTCCAATAATGCATAAAAATTTTAAGGAAAAAATTTCGAATATATTTCTAAGGAAAATTGAGGTCTTTCGAACATCAGGTTGAGGCTTCGTTGAATTTATTTTGCAGCAACTTCACCTTGCTTCCATACAACAAGTAACTACATCAAACTTCGTTTATTTTATACACAAGGGTAATACGGAAGCTAAAATTTTAAATATAAATCAAAAATGTAACTTGAAAAAGATGCAATATTGCAAAATTAAATAAAACAATATTGAAATAATAGAATAGAATAGATTTACTGTTACATCTAATGACTAATAAGTGTATGTAATGAGTAAATATTAGCATGGAAAATTGAAGCAGTGTTCTGAAAAATACCAATTATTGCTGTAGTATGCATGCATATACAGTATCCACGTCTATACATACGGTATGAATAAAAAAGATATTAATGTCGATTTCTTTGGGACCATTTAAGTGTTGCACTTTTTCTAGCAGCAGAGAACTGGAACCACTGAATCCATCGAATATATTTCTGTCACATTCCTTGTATTTGCGGACACAACACGGAACTGTCAAACGTAATAAATGTTCTTTTTTGATATATAGAAACAAATTTCTTCTTAAACTTTATGCAAATAACTTAATAAATTTTTTTGCTTTATTTAACTTAAAACTTTCACAAATAATCGCGGCAGTATACTTTGATAGAGCAGATGACAATTCAACTTGAATATGTATTTGTAACACCGAGAAAATATCCAGTGCAAGGTAGGGGAAGTGAGTGTTGCAATTATTCTAAATATATAAAAGTTGTCGCATCGGACATTTTCAGTGCGGCACTGCCAGAAAAAGTGCAACACAAGAAAATCAATCCTGATCCTAATCAAATAATTAGCAGATATATAAGTTTGTCAGAGCAGCTTCAATAAAAATTCTGCAGTTCATTAAATATGTATACTCCTCCTATTCCTTTTTCTAACCATGTTATTACAAATATATATTTTTAAAGCACGAATGCTCTAGACAACAACATATATGGAATAAGAGGTGAAGTGATAGATTGTTTGATTGATTTGGAATATTCTTAATTTGCGATATCATTATGAGCTTAATGTATTTGAAAAGCTCTTTCGGTAATAGTCCTGGAGAATTTTATAAAATTGCTAGTACCTGATTAAAAAAAAAAACAAACAATATATATATAAATATATATATATTTGGAAAATTCCCCTCCCCCTAGCCCGGACCTAAATTCTGGATATCTCCAGAAATTCAACAAATATTATGTGGAAGAGAGAATTATAGTGAGTGCGATAATTGAGAAGATCCAAAAAGACAATTTTGAGGATAGTTGAAAGTTTTTATTGAATTAATATCAATTATGTAGAGAAATTAAAAATAATGAAAAGCCAAGACTATTTTTCATTTTATTTTTTCCTACTAACTTAGCGAACTTTAGTTACTCTCCACAACTACATTTCTTGACGCAAAAGTGTTTTTACAGAGCCAATACGAAAACGTTAAAAAGACGCCACCAGAGTTTTGAAGAATAGAAACTGAAAATTATCTTTGTAAAAAGGACGAAAGAAATGTAATTGAGTTTCAGAAGTACAAAAGCGAAATAAAATTTGAAATAGCCACTAGACCTAATAAAATTGGAGAAGGAAATTGGAATACCAGCCATTTTCAGAAGTTGCACTTACAATGATTCCAAAATAATTTGCATAAAATTAATTTGAATAAAATAATTTGCATAAAATTTATTTGAATATCTTGCATTTGAGAAATAGTTTAACGCAAGAAATAAATCGCTTGAAGTATGAATGGGTTTTTGAAAAAAATTGTGCAAACAAGAACAGTTTTGTGGTTTCTTATAAATAACAAGAACAGTTTATGCTTAACAGATTTGAAGATTTCACAATGACGGTATCACAAATAAGAGGAAATGGCAGGATAGATACAATAAGAATGTGTTACTTCGGAAAGATTTGAAAAAAAAAGAACATGTTTGGTGTAAAATACAAAAAAGGTTGGCAGAATTTTCTTGTTTGGGACAAGTGTTAGATACGCATCGATCTGTTGTGTTGCAAGAGAGCACTCCTGACCATTGACTTATAACAATGGACTGAGTGATTTGTTATTTCATGTGGCACAAATATTGTGTTTCCGTATATCACAGTTAGAGCACCCTTTAAAACGTTTACTACATAAAAAATATATAAAGCTCAACCAATCAGACGAATTTTTATACCCGTAAATCGAATTAAATTAAAAAAATTTATTTTCTTGTGCCCAAGTAATATTTTAATTGCTTATAAGGAATTAAGCCTATTCCAACTTTAATTTTCAAAATATATTTTTCCCGAATCCTGCGTATGGACAAGAGAGATGGAGCATGCTAAACACTATCTTTACCTTATTCTTCCTGCGGTGATTGCATCTGCAGCCAACATAAAAACATCAAATGGCATAAGAAAACTTTCAGTAACCAATATTTTGTGTTGGTAGCTCCAACTCTGCCATAGGGCGAAAGAGAAAACTATATAATTTGTGCCATTCTTTCCTATAGGAAAATGGCAGTACGCTCAGTCCATTGTTATAAGTTAGTGCCCCTGACTGACTAGGTTGTGGGTGGTTGATCACAGAAAAAAGTAAGATTATATATTATATATAGTATAGTATATTATATATAGTATAGTATATTATATATAGTAAAACATAGTAAACAGTTATATGAAGTTACATCAGTGTTTCTGTTGAGGTAAATTTTTCTAGTGTGAGATCACAGTGCAGTTAGCACTATTCATGAAGGAGCAGTTAAGTTATTCCTTAGACAAACTTAATAATATTAAGTTTGTCTAAGGTTATTCTAACATGAGCGCAAATTTCTTGACATTTCTAACGCTGCCATTGCATTGGTTCCAATCGTTACTTGCTTTTTTTGTATTTGCATCTTATTTGCTCTGCATTTATTGCACTTTTCGTTTCGAGATATTATATATATGTACACGAATTGTGTACGCTATCGGCATTTCTTTTTGTTATATGTATTTACGTTAAGGTTAGGTATCTGCGTTAGAAAGCTTAAGTATACATTAGACTAAATTTTAGGTAACAATGTTTGAACAAAAAACTAGTTTTAGATACTTGCCTATCGTTAATGAAAAAATTGAAAACGTTTTGTGAATAAGAAAATAAATAATAAGCAAAAGCAAGTTCAAAAATAATGAAATATTTCAATTGGAAGGATAGAAAAGGAACAAGAATGTAAGGTTTTGGGAAAACATTAAACGTAGTGTAAATCAAAATTTTAAAGGACACAAAGTATTAAAAGTACGGAAGGAACAATTCCATTTTCAGGGAATGTATTGTTTTTGGATATGTCTCTGAGGTAAGGAGCAAGGTGTGGGTTGTCTTCGTTCCAAAGCCTGGTAAAGCATCATATATTAACCCGAAGAGTTTTCGAACTATAAAGCCCTCCTCATTTCTTTTCATGTGCCTGGAGAGGCTATATTCTTAAGGGAGTAGCTCTAAAAACCTCTCCCTTAAATACCTTACAGCATGCTTACCGAAGGGGCAGATCCACTAAGACGACTCTCCGTTAAATAGTTACTCTATTGAATGGGGTCTACATCGTGGACTGTCTACCTTGGGAGCCTTTTTGGACATCGAGGGGGCTTTTGACAGGGCCTCCCCGAGTCGCTGTGTGATATGATGCAGCTCGTTGGCATTGTATTGACCGCATTCTTGTGCGATGGAGCGACCAAACCTCTCTCAGTGTGCTGATGAAGAGAGGCTACACGCAGGGTGGCGTGTTCTCCCCGGTACTCTGTTTTATGTTGGTTGATTCACTTATCACGGTACTGAAAAATGTGGAATTCTCGTGTGAAGCTTATGCGGATGAAATCCCTCCTCTCATCTCAAGGCACAGCATTGCTGCTGCCTGTGATTTCATGCAACAAGGCCTCAATACTTTTGAGAGCTGGTGCACACGTGATGATATGACAGCGAACACAACAAAGGTCAGCTTGGTGTTCTTCTCCAGAAATCGTAAGCTTGGGAACTTTGTTCTTCCGAAGGTCTTTGGGCACACTCTGCTACTGTGTTCCCATGTCAAGCGCATTGGAGTATATCTTGACTCGAAGCTCACGTGGGGATTGTATGCAGAGGAAAAAATTAATGCGGCTATGAGGATGGTTGCTTAATACCTTTGGCTGCACATGAGGCATTAAACCGAGTGTCGTGCATTTCATGTACCGCTCGATTGTAAGATCCACGCTCACATATGCCTCTTGTGTGTGTTGGCCGAGGACGCAAGTGAGGACCGCTATCTGTAAGATGGCGCAATGTAATTTATGGCTGCTGCTACTTTGAGGTCTTACTTAATCTGGGGCCCCTGGATCTTGTCATTCAGGCAGATGCCAAAAGGGCTGTGTGTAGATTGCATTCATGGGGTTATTGGAAGGATGGCTGGACTGGTTCTTCCCATTGATTATTGGCGTGTGAGTTGGAACGAGAAAACCCTCTGGCTCGGCTGCCACTTGATTCGATGGTACAAGAGTTTTGTTTTAGGGTCGCTTCTCAGTGAGTTTTCCTGAAAGGGAATTATGAGCTGAGAGAAGTGCCTTATCAAACCTTCTCCGATCAGCTCTAGAAATTTCCATCGACGGCTCGATAACTAATGAGAGAGCCGATGCGAGTGTTTACTTTTATGAACCTGACATTGGGTTGTAGTATGCACTTGGAAGGTACACCACTGACTTCCAGCTGAAGTCTTCGTCATAAACATGTTAGCGAAGATTGCACTTAATATAGACATCAAGGGAAAGAACGCTGCTATCCTTTCCGATAATCAGACAGCCTTGATGGCGCTGAGTGGCTCTGGGATAATATCTAAGTTATTGCAGGTCATCCGTGGATAAGCTGTGTATCTACAACAAGGTGTCTCTTAAGTGGGTTCGCGATCACATAGGGAGCACGGGGAATGAAAGGGCTGATAGGGTTTCTAGCAGGTTAGCACAATCGGCCGCCCTGGCTTCTGTGCTAGGGATCACTCGTCCCCCTGTCTATATAACAAAAAGGAAGGAACAGCAATAGTGCGATGTAGTACAATAAATCATAGATCTGAGATACAGAATTATAAATACGATGTAGTAGAGAAAATCTAGTAGTAAGCAAACACATTAAAGAGGTCTTTGAATTGTCTATAAAAATAACACTTCCTTAAAAGTGACAATATAATAAATCATAGTTAAAATTTCTTTATCATCTTCGACTGGTAAAAATATTTTATATGTCTTTTTAATGCAACTGGTACAAGTGTATAGAATATTTTTATAAAATCTAATATTTGCCATATTACTAATTCAAGTAGTCGATTTTTACTAGCCCAAAGATTTATGAAATAAGGCATTGATGATTTCAGACTCGATCCAATAGAAAATAATATTTAAAGCTAAACTACTCTATTTATATAATTTATGAAATAGTGGAACATGTAAAATGGACCTCGATAGCATAAATACATATAATGATTTTCCGAAAAATAGCATACCTCTTTCTATGAATATGTAGATGTTTGCGTTGAATCCTAAGAATTGATCACAAAAGCAAGTTCGATCTAGACTCGATCAACAGTGAAACAAAATTTACGATCGTATAGGGCCTAACGTTTGACTTGTGATGAGTCCAGCGGGAAAAATGTGAATGAGTGACTTAGATTAGCATTACCTGGAAATCATTACTAATCAATATGTGAATAGACCTTCCGTTAAAACTTGCATACAAATGTTGTCATATAGTCTCTCATGTAAAGTATTTTTCTGCCCGTTGAATAACAAATTTTTTGTTTTTTTACAAGAAAGTATTACAGCCAGGGATCGTAATATATATAAGCGTTTTTCTTGAGTTATATTTATTGGTTATCTGATAACTATTATTTCACAAGTTTTTCTTTTTATCTATGATATAAAAGTTATCTATAATCATTTTAATTCTTCACAATAACACGAGTTAGGAGAATTTGAATTGCGGTTTCCTTTTTAATATGCAAAAAATTTTAAGAATCGTTAAATTGAAATCATGTCGATAAGTATAATTATTGCGGATCAACCGAAAAATACATTCAAATTGAGGAAATGAATAACCAATAAAATAAAAAACGAAAAATAACTGTTATTATTGACAAGAATTATAAAAGTTGATTGATAACTCTTACTGTACAACCAAAATAAATAAATTGAGAAATAGTGGTTATCCGGTAATCAATAAAATTAACTTGAAAATAACAATTAATTTTTGAGAAAAATAGAAATAAAAAATTATCGACAACTTTTATCATAACTAAATGCAAGTAATTGTGAAATAATGGTTATCGGATAACCAAAAACAATTAATCAAAAGTTAACCATTAAGGTGCAGCTTTTATTTTATTGGTTATACTTTTTGTAATTATGCCAGAAATTAAAGGTTCACTTATGAGGGTAAGATTGGCCCTATTCATTTAATGATCCGATAATTATTTCTATATGATTTTTTTTTTTTGAAAAATCTCAAATAATGGTTATTATCGGTCCTTGGTTATGCAATGAGTATCTTCACTGGAAAGTTCTAGACTATAGAATATATGTATATATGGTAGAGTTCGAGATAGAGAGAGCTCACAAGACGGGGAGCAAAAAAGGCATAGATGGTGATTATTAACGAAGAATGAACAGCATTACAAATTCAATACATTAAATTTGTCAGACTTGGAATGGTTTAAATTGCAGGTACCCGAAAATGGTATTCAAGAAAAGGAAAACCCCGTATTATAAATAAATCGCATAAAGGAATGGTGACAAATAAGTAGAGCTTTGTGTGAAGATAACATGTCTTTTTTTTTCAGAAGGAGTTTGACATTATTTACAGATGAGCTGTGGCAGAGTTTTATTTGACTGAATTTGCATGTAAGCCCCATATGAGGTTTCCAGTTGACGATATTTATAGTCTCCGGATGCGCTGATTGCTCTTGAGACAGACATTGATGCATAAAGAATAATAGTGAAGGCGGTTTAAATCTTTCACAGGTAGTTATGGCCAGTGAAAATAATGGTGATATGTGGCACTTAAACAAAAGTAGATATACATATATAAAACAAACAATATTTAAATCGAAAAATCATAATTTTTTCTAACAAATAAAATATATTAAACTTATATTTACATAAGTGTATATCTGTTCGATATAATAATTAAATATAACGAAAATAGATAATATAAAATGAAATAGTACTAATATGAAATTTTATAATCTAAATAAATAAATCAATATAAAATCATTTTAACAGAAAACAATATAAGCTTAGATCTTCAGTTAAATGCATGCGGTGTCACGATATTTTACTTAAATTTAAATAAAAAATTATGGGTCACTTCAGTCCTGGTATATAAGCCGGAATCAACTACAAATGAAAAAGAACAAAAGAAAAACAAATAAATAAAGATAATAAAAAGGAAAATAATCAAAGAATAACTTTTTCAAAAAAATTATTAATTATTATTAATAACTAATACATTAATTATATTACTATAATTATTAATATTATTATAAAAAAAAAGTAAAAAAGCTAGAATGATGTTAGATGAATGCCCAAATGTAATTTCGTATGGTCACCCTATTTGCAAGTTTGATTATTAAAGTGCTTTTTCGTATATATTGCTACCCGACAGTAAAAATGATTATGACCAATTTCGTAGATTTTTATATTTTGACTTATAACAATGGATTTTGTCATATAGGAAAGAATGACACAAGTTTTATAGTTTTCTCTTTCACGCTATGACAGAGTTGGAGCTACCAACATAAAATATCGCTCACTGAACTCTTTCTTATGTCATTTGATGTTTTTAAAGATATTGTTTACCATGCTCCGTCTCTCTTGCCCATACGCGGGATTTAGGTAAATACAACCTTTTGAAAATTAAAGTCGGTATGGGTTTAAATTTTTATAAGAGTGCATCTAAGCGATTAAAATATCACTTGAACACAAGAAATATATCTTTTTAATTTAATTCGATTTTCGAGTTCATCTAAGCGATTAAAATATCACTTGAACACAAGAAATATATCTTTTTAATTTAATTCTATTTTCGAGTGCAAAATTTCATCTGTGTGGTTGTGTTTTATATGTTTTTTTGTGTAATAAACGTTTTAAGGGCTGCTCAAACTCTGACATACAGAAATATAATATTTTTTGTGCCACATGAAATAGCAACTCGCTCAGTCCATTGTTATAAAGTCAGTATCTAGGACTGATCGTTTTCACAGTATACGTAGAAAGCCTCAGTTTTTATATGGTAACACCAAGAAGATTTACCCGATTTAGTCCGTTTTTGAAATTTAATTCACTATTTTTCACGTTGTTTTCAGTGTACAAAATTTCTGCTCTCTACCGTCGACGCTTGTCAGGCAGTGTCAAAGTATGTATATAATGAAACAATTAATTTTTGTATGGCAACCCTACGAAGGAGTCACCCATTTTCGAAATTGTGGCGATACTTTCGTTCCGTACTGCACATTCGATCGATTACAAAAACCGCTTTATTCGCTGTAATTAAAATTTCAGTTAAAATACCTGGAGACAGTTTGCTGACGACACTAGGGGCTTTAGCTAGGTAGACTTTTCAAAAGTTTGCAAACAAGAAAAAACAAATTGTAAAGATCCCTGGGGCCTATTTCATAAAACTATTAGTCTAATAAATATTAGTAAATTTATCAATATTTTCCAAATTATTAGTTCAATTATGTTTCGTAAATATTCTTCGCGTTATTACTCCACCGCAAATAAGTATTACTGGGAAAATTAGATTCCGTTTCAAAGAAGCTCTTATACTAATAATTATTAGTAGGTACTCTAACTGTAACTAATAACTAATTTTTTATTAATCCAATTATGTGAGTAAAAGTACTCTAATTAGAAAACTGTATTTAGTGATATGAGATTTTCATTCGTGAAGTATAAAAAATTCCTATTTTTAGCCGTAACCATGACATTTTCACAATAATTTTTGTTTATTTTCAAATGTTTAAAACGTTTTCGGGTAGTGATGATGAGTTTGACGATTATGAGCTTGTATAGATACGTCGATGTTACGCATTCAAGCATAGAATTAATTATGTGTTTTATTCAGGGGCGGATCCAGCTAAGGGGCGCGGGTAGCGCCCCCCTCCCCCCCTGAAAAAAAAATTGTAGTAGATCTTCTGAATTTTTCCTAACAAAATGAGTCACATCTATTCTACTGCACCTTTTGTAAAAAAAGTCACAATTTCTGGTAGCGTTCAATATGATACAGGCCTTAGCTAGCACCTTGGCCTTCGCTCATTGTATTGAAAACCATCTGCCAAAGGGTCTTTGATAAGCCTTCGATGTAAAGACGGCTTCTTAGAATATTATCGCCGCGGCGTGGCAAAACAAATATTTAAAAAGAACAATTATAACTTGTAATTGGAGATATTCAGCGAAACTACACAATGGCGAACAAGTCATTGTGCATTGTTTTAGTGAGTGTTAATATTTAAACTAAGATATTAATTTTTAAATAATTTTTTTTTATTATTGCGTAAAATGTCATAGTTTTTATAGAATACTTAGCCCAAACGACAATTAAAAAGTAAATAAATCTACAGATTGAGAAAGTCTCAATGAGTATCCTAGAGAATTTGATTGGTAGGTCTGTTTTGCTTCAAGGGATGTTGATGAATGCACATTTGAATTTAGTACAATTCTAAATTTTGGGCATGCGTGAATACATTCGGTATTTACACAGCAGATGTTAACAACACCAAAATCGCTTTTGGTTTAACGATGAGTATAACCAAGCAATAAAAGAGAAACAGTCTGCTTTTCGCACCTATTAATTGCATCCATGTCCAGAACTGAAACACTATCAAAAAAATTTATTTTGGACCAGAATGGTAGAATCTTCGCAAAACGCAAAGCCAGTAAATGTTTCTGGTCCCTAGTCAAAACCATCCGGAGCAGCTTCAGCAGTTCCTCTATTTCTTCACTAGTTTACAATGAAGTGATTGTTGACTCCATGAATAAAACTAATATTTTGACTGTTCGATTCACTTCAAATTCTCCTTTTCCACCCACTTTATATCTTCCTTGTAGATGTGTACAAGAGCCAATACACATTCGTACGAGAGATATGTTCAAGGTCCTTAAGGAGATCATCGTATCCATAGCTGCAAGTCCTGATAGTTTCAAACCCCCGTTAAATAAAATCTGTGCCTCGTTCTTGGCTAAAGTTCTGCGAAAAATTTCTACTTGCATTATTCGACAGGAAAATTTCCAATTATTTGGAAACTACCTCACGTTCAGCCTATTTCCAAGAAAGGAGGGGGTAGTGATCCCTCAAAATTTCGACCAATTACAATCACTTAGATTCTTTAAAAGGTTTTTGAATATATCATTAACTCCAAATTAATAAAGTCTTTAGTAACTAATCTAACCCACAACGATCGCCAATATGGCTTTTCTTTTTCTGACTTTTCTTATGGAACGTTAAAGTCTTAGTCCTCGCAATTTTGGTGAGTCTAAAATCGTTTCCCTAGATATTTCAAAGGCCTATCATAGTGTCTGGAGTTCAGCCCTTTAAGGCACTTGGCCTTTCTCGTCCTCTTGTATTATGAATGTAAAGTGTTTTATCTGATCGCTTAAAACGGATTATATTAGATGGCTTTACATCTCAATCTCATCCAATAAATGCCGATATGCCTCACGGCTCTGCTATCTCTCCATGTCTCTTCTCAATTTTCATTAATGATCTGCTTTCCCTTACTTTCAATCCCATCCATTGTTTTGCCGATGACAGTACCCTTGGTTTCGCTTACTCCCTTGACACCTTTGGGGACTACAGAGGAAATGTCACATCTGTCAAACTAGATTGCCTGACTAGATCCTTGAATAACCACCTTGATAATATCCTCGCTTGGAGCAAACTGAATCGCATCGAATTCAATACATCCAAGTTCCAAAGCTGTCTCCTCTCTTTAAAACAAGATCATAATTTTTCCACTCTCGTTTCTTTTGATGGAGCACTGACTTTCGATACACCGTCTTTATGCATTCTTGGCATTAATATTTCCAGTAAGTTAAGCTGGGCAGATCAGAACTTCTCTGTTGGCAAGGAAGCATCGAATTGTCTTGAATTTCTGAAAATGTGTAAGAAATATTTCAGCCCATCGATTCTAGCGCTCCTCTACCAGTCCTACATCAGACTAGAATGGAATACAATTTCCATATGTTGGCCGGGGCTGGTCGCAGAACCGTAGCTTTGTTGGATATTGTCAAAACCAGCCTTAAACTCATTGTCATATGGACTTACATGGACCTACATGAGCACCCGCAATGTTGGTTGCCTTTCGCTCCTATAATGCTACATGTATGATCAATGTTCTGATGAAATGTCTAGTCTGATCCGGGATTCCTCCCGGTAGTACTCGCACTGCAAGCTGCACACATCCTTTTATCCTTCAAAATACTTTCGGTTGTATGCGAATGTGGAACAGTCTCCAATCTTCTCTCTTTTCTCTGGCATGCAATCTGCGAAAGTTTAAGGGTGACATGCATCAGTAACTTCGCCACCCTCCTCACGCTCCCTAATTCCTTTCTTTACACCTTCTTGCCATGCTGTGCTTTGCATCATAGTTCATGGGATATCTCCTGAGCTTGGCTTAATAATATAAAAAACGGAAGAAGTCACACTTTCTTAACTTGCCGACGAAGTTATATACGTACAAGGTATGTATTGCATTTGTTCTGTGACTGCTATTTTAAATATATGTATATTTTTAATTCCTGTATTTTACAAAGATACAATTTATGATGATTCGTGAATTTGAATAAAATACATTTCCGTAGTTTTACTAACTAAAATGGATGGTTGGGAAAAGTCACACTTCCACCATTTACAAACCAAAACAAAATGAATAATCTAGCATCTCCTTTGACTTTCGGGAGTGGCAAAGAACCTTGAGCAAGTTTCGTCATTGCGAGTGGTAGCCACTTGCTAATCTGTTCGACTCGTATCTTTTAAATGATAAATTTGGTGCATTTAACATTTCCGAGTAGTGGCGAGTGTCTTCAAACTTTTGTTCAGTTTTCAGCATATACCATTTTTAAACCATAGTTGCGACCCCCCCCCCCCCGCACCAGTATCCTGGATCCGCCACTGGTTTTATTTACAAATTACGAATTAAATTAAAAATTTCGTATTTCTAGTCAAACAGTTGATATTTGCTGCGACGAATTGGACTGCAATAGTTGAAACTGTGCTTTATTATCAAAGGAAAGGCCATACTTACAGCCAGTACCACGAAGGAGCATATTTATTGTGCTTTGAAAGTATGCTTGAAAAAGTGCCAAATAAAACTTTTTTTATGTTTTAAAATCAAATTAAGTAAATTCAGAATTAAGCAAGAGTAATTTTATATGAAAAGTAAGTCAGAACATTTTCTTCTTTGAGTCTTATGCCTTAATATTTTTAAACGGCTGAATGTGAATTCAAAACTGATTAAAATTTTATGCAAATCTTCAATTACATAATAATTTCAAGCTGCTCCAATAATTTCGGTGCACGAATAACACGAAAACATTTCTATGAAACACTATAGTGTTCGTCCATAATTTATTAGAGCTAATAATTTGAAAATTATTAGTATTAGACTAATAGTTTTATGAAATAGGCCCCAGGTAATGTGCACTCACTGGCCGACTAGAAGGGTCGGGTAGGTGCCCCAGGCGACTTGACTAATGAAGCTACCCTGTTACTTCTAATGAAGCTACCTTGTCACATGGAAGTTTGATATTACCTCAATTTAATCATCAGCTGATATTGGACCAATTATCAAGTCGACATAGGATCGGCTTGATCTTGTGGTAGTCTTATTTGGCCCATTAGAAGCAATAGTATTGCTTCTACCCCTGAAGCCGTACGGTTACAAATGGTATTCTAAGAATCCAGCTAGTGCAACAATATCCGGATGTACTATTTAAGCTAGTTCATCATGACCAGAATATAGATCAAGGCTAAGCTGAAGTCCCTCGTCTACTACGTTCACATCAACCATACTAGTTACACTAATGTTACGCAGATTACATTAGCACTCAAGTGCTAAAAACTTAAATATATATTTTTTTCAAAAATTATTATTATTAATATTATGGGTGGGTGTCCACTCTATTTTTGTTCTATCATTATTATTTCAATGTGTTGTAAACGGAATGACAAACTTAGTCATCTAGGGAATAAAAAACACAATTTTTAAAAAACATACACACGAAGAAACAAAAATGAGATTTCCTCTAGTTGTATTTTACATGCAGCATCAATCAAGATTTTCAGCTTTCTGGCATCCTTTAGTCAGAGACGTACAATTCAATAAATCAGAAAGATAGAAAGAGACAAATTCCAGCTTTTAAACTTAACATTTTCATTAATACTAATTTAATTTGCTCATCTACCTGAGTGGTGAAAATATTGATTGATTTGGGCTGAGTATTAACCTTTTATTACTACCCATAGTTTCAGCCTTGGGTCAAGAAAAACCCCACTGTGAAATTAATCGATTTTACCAAGAAATTCAAAAGTTTTTTTTATAAGGTAGACAGGAAGCGTATCTTGTTCTTTTTTCACAGGAACTTCCAACTCTTCAACATGTCTTTCCTTTTCAATTATTCTGGCAATTTTATCCTTAAGCGAAGTAGGCAAAGTGCTGCGGTCAAAACGTTCCTCTAAATATGGCCTTAGAAGACTTAAGGCTAATTTTTTCTTTTTTCACTAGTTTTTTTGTTCCTTGAGTTTGAAAGACGTAAAGGTATAAGCGAGTTTTTTCTTACAGCATTTATTAGGCCAAAGGCGTGCCTTTCTTGACACAATTGGTCAAAAGTGTCAACACCACCTATGGTATAGATTCTACTAGATGCTACAAATATGTAAAAATTTCGAAAAACATTGTAAACTTTTCATTCATATTACGTATTAGGTTTTTTTAATTTTCCCTAAAAAAATTTCTGGTATTTTCTATTTCCACCATGGGGTCGTATATGACCCCAGCCCCTTTATATTTCTCACAAAAAGGCACCGATTTCAGTTATGAGAGATGAGAATTTTCAATATTTTTTAGAGACAAACATAAATGAATTATTTTTGGGTTCGTTTTCGACCCCGGGTAGTAATAAAGGGTTGAAATGCCTGTTTTGTTTTTTTATCCTCTATAGGCAAAATGGGAATTTGATCGGAATTGCAACTCAGACGGTGCCAATCCATTATTGGACTCAACTCGAAAGCTCACTGCGTATAGAGGGATCACATAAATCGTCTAATTCCTAATTCCCAGATATACTTATGTATATGCCAAAAATAAGACTCAAGTGGATTTCAAATGAATGAATGTTTCATTCAGTTTATGACCTTCACTGGAAAAACTGGAGAACAAATAAATGAAAAAATCTGGAAAAAATAAAGTATACCTTTCCAAAATTGTTATTCCTAATTCCAAGGTTACGATAATAGCGCAAATATTCATGGCAAAATAAATGGCATTAAGTAGTGCATTTTAGAAAAGAGCAACACTGTGACTTCTTCTCTCCCTACGTGGCTTCAAAACTCAACTAACATTTTGTAACATTTACCAGGTAATGCACCAATTCGCATCCGCTATCCAATTCGCATCCACTTCATTTTATAACTTGCCATAAATAGATTTATTTTCCTTAAAATTCAGATATTTCCATGGCCTCCTTCCATCTGAGTTATCAGAGTTCAGTTCAGGGTCCATTGCACATGAGTATTCTTGAAGTAGTATGCATACCGGTTTTCTAGGGAAGAAAGCAAAAAGATACCTCTACACTTTGGAGAGATATGTCTTTGCTTCTCCTCACCTCTTCCTTAGAACACCTGTTTGCATACTCTATCAACATAACTAGCGTGGCCCATTCAAATAAGCCATCCCATATGAGTATTCTTGAAGCAGTATGCTTACCGGTTTTCAAGGGAAGAGCTGAAAAGAAGCAAAGAGATATCTCTCCAAAGTCTAGAGATATCTCTTTGTTTCTTCTCACCTCTTCGCTAGAAAATCGGTATGCATACTGCATCAAGAACACTCGTGTGGGATGGCCCATTAGATATCGGCATGTAAATATTGCGCAAGTACAGTAAAGTGTATTTGGTTTTTAGTGTAGTGCTGTGAGTTTAAAAGGTAAGGGAATGCGTTTTTCATTTTATTTGGGTGAAGAAGTTTTTTAAGTATTAAGTATTTCAAATTAAATATTGGTTAAAATTTAAGTTAGTTCACGAAATAACCACATAATATTAGTGGCCGCGAAATGGATCCATGATTAGTATCATGAGCCAGTTTGCATGTAACGGTGGCCGCGAAGTAGTATTGAAGTTTTTACCCTGATCTAAATTGCGGCCTACGAGCATCACTTTATTAATTAGTGTGGTTTAATCCATTGCAGATAAGAAAACATGGCGGGATATACTGCTGCCATGCTGAATGAAGCATTGTCAGACATTCAACAAGAAAAATTATCTAATACACATCTAATAAACCACGAGTTTTCAAGTACCCTGCCCCTACCCGGGTACCGGGGTTTGACGGGTAAGAATCGAGTAACCCATATACCCGATTCTTTGGGACCGGTTGTTAAGAATCGATTCTTTAGAATCGGGTAGTGAGGAATCGAGTATTGAAAAATTAATTTGGTTAATTGATATGGAAAATCTAGCAAAGCGCGATTCGGGTGACAGAATTAAATTCTATTATTAAGAAATAATTGAAAACAAATTTAGAATCGATTGTATCCGGATACCTGGATAATAGGAATAGAGAATCGATTATAACCGAATACCCGGGTAACCCGGTGAGAAGCCCTCGGATAACATCTATGTTACTGGGGGATTGCAGGTCATCTGTGGGCAAGTTGTGTATCCGCAAAAAGGATCCCCGCCGTAGGCGTTGGCACATAGAATATCGGGTCTCTCATCAAAGTGCATGTTTATAGGAAGCATCAGCAGAAATGGGAGAACCTGAGTACTTGCAGGTGCATAAAACTCTTTTTTGATGGGCCCAATAGGAATATCTCCGATTTTCTTATGCGGCTGGGAAGGAAAAAATGAAGAATTGGGTTGGCATCATCACCGGCCACAGCTCACATCACGTTCATCTAAAAAGGATGGGAGTTGTCGACAGCCCTGAGTGTCTGCCCTGCCTAAAAAAGGAGCCTGAGACAACTGAACACTTTTTGTGTGGGTGTCCGGCCTTCACCCGGAGTAGGCTGGCTACTAGCAGGATAGCACAATGGGCCACACTGGCCTCCGTGCTTGGGATGGGATCTCCTGTCCCACTGCCTTAAACAAAAAAAGCCGGAATCGGGTACCCGGGTACCCCATTAAACTTCGAATCAAGTACCCGGGTACCCGATTCCATTTGACCTGGGTACAAACGGGAGCATTAATTACAGTAGCTCCCATCAAATATAACATTCCAAGAACAACACTACAGGATAAATTGTCTGGAAGGCGTCCCTAAAGTATAGAAAAACGTGGACCACGAAGTATCTTAACACAAGCCGAAGAAAAAATAGTTAAGTGTTCAAAAAAATACAGTGTTTGCACTGTAATATTTTTATAAAGTTGTATTCCTGTCGCCATGTAATAATTTTAATATGTGTCGTATATATATATATGCACGGTCACCATGTGGTAGTAAATGAAAATGAAGAAAGCTCGTCATTATGTATCACCAAGATGACCGTAGAGAAAATAGGAGAAGCTTTGTAAAAAGCAGAGCTCCGCTACTAAGGCGGGCGCAGCTGTAAACAGCAGATGCCAAGTGAAATAAAAGGCTACTTGTTGTTTGAAAACAATTGTCTGGCTACTGAAATCAATTTGTCTCTTTATTCGAGTATCGCTACTTAATTTATACAATCGTCAATTTGCTAGGCTATTATTAATGCACATTAATACACATTAAAATTAAACCGCATATTTGCACTTATGTGCTTAACTCCGGCAGAAAGATGTGACGTAATATAATTGACCCGTACTACGCTGCTGCAAAAAGGTAAACAAACGCATATACACAATTACAGTCACTTCTTAAGGTTGTGACATATATTTGGTTTAGCGTATGTTTTGCTGAATTGCAATTGATCAATCGATCGCATTTATTGTGATTGATTAATTGAGCGATGGATTTTGGGTCAATTGAGTAATGCAAGAATGCAGAATGTGCATTCTTGTATTATCAATTGATTTGGAAATTGTTTGTTTATTTAACGTGCGAATTCACATCACAGCACATCGAATTCCCGAAAGCTTTATTAAAGCCAGAGCTGCGATTTCTAAAGAGGTTATCAAAAATGGTTTGAAGAGCTCCAAAACTATACAAAGCAGGTGAATGCAGAAGACATCTTTGAAGATCCAAGACCAGTATTAAATGGATATGAAACTAGTTTTTCACTTTTCCCAAAAACTGGAAGATTGTTAGCCCCATTGGGATTCAAAAATGTGTATAAAATTCAATCAGGAAGTGAAATGGTTTCTTTCTCTTACGGTTCTGTTGGTATTTATCACAAGTGGCGAAATAGTTGTTCCTATGTTTGTTTTTCCCCACGTACGACCATCCCAGAGAACTGGTTTTTAGGTCGTTCTGAGTTAGGTCGGATGAGAAGCGACGTATTCTTCGAATATATCGCGAATGGAGTAAATACGTGGCTAAACAATGAACGAATTCAAAAACCTGTGAAAATTTTTGTAGATGGTCACAAGCCTCATTTAACGTTGGAGCTAAGCGAGTTTTGCAGTGCAAGCTGGATAATAATTTTATACGGCCTTCCTGATGCAGTCAATTATACCAAATGCATAAGAGATACTTTACAAGGCCTTGTCAGGAGCGAAGATAATTCGAGCGAAACAAGAAACAGAAACATTTACGACATCGCGGAGGAGGTTATGACAAAAATAAAACCAAGATTATTAAAACATTGATGGAATTGACAGAGAAGTTATAGTGATCACACAACTAAAAAACCAAATCATTACAAAAGGTCTAAAATTAGTTTTGATTTACTGTGGACGAGTGGTTAATATCAAAGGAAGTCACTATCCACATTGACACTACGCACAATCCATCAAAATGATTCCTCTTGACATAACAAATTCGAGAAGTGTCATCCGCTCTGGTACGTCCAAGTAGTAACGCATATCAGTTCTAGGCATTCTGAAGTAATCGGAACTAATTTTTGTAATATTTGTAGTGTGATGTGTGAACTGGAGTTTTATGAATAAATTAGTAGTTTAAAATAAATCGGTTCTGTGGTATTAATGCACAGGGCCCCTACAAAGTTATAAGAAATTCAAAATGCAAGGAATGGAATTGATGACATTGTTGTAGATGTATCAAACACTTGAAGATGGCCGACTTATAAAAGCGATCCAAGGCATTGAAATACCTACTCCAGATATGGATCAGGATATTGGGGGTACAGACAGCACACCTCAACTTTTGCAGACCCTTGTATTTCAAGCGGCACCAACCCAAGATTCGTGTACTTGAGATCATCCACCTCTACTCCGATTGCAAAGCAATCTAGCTCTACATCATGTTCACCAGTAGTATTTAAATATCTAGCTTTACTTATCCAAAAACATATTTACCATGCGCAATTTCTTCTGTTAAGTAGCTGGAAATGATGAAAAGAAAAATCGAAGCTAAGAAGAGGAAAATCGAAAATCGACATGGAAAAGAAGAAACAAGAACGCTTGACATGGCAAAAAGAAAGAGAATCATTAGCTGTGTTCCATTGGGCTGTGTAAAGTACTCGCGTGCACTTTCCGAATGGAACGAAAGTTTTTGTTGTCAAGAATAAAACATAACCTCCAATTTTGGACATTTCTGTTATATCAAATTTCTAATGAAAATAGTTATGATTATTAACTATGTTACTCAAATTAATTTCATTAAAGGCTATTGAAAATAAAATTATGAAAAACTGGACCTATATTCGATCTACTTTCCTCGAGCAGTATGTACCTACCTAGAAAATTTAAAGATAAAAACTCGTGTCTGTTCGATATTTATTATATTAAAAGTTCTTACCGTATTTATTTTCATAACGATAATATAAAAATTTGAATAATTCTCCTGTTCTCGACCAGTTAAATAATTTTATTTGTTTTTTTATAAACATTTTCTCTACAATTTCATCTATCTGACATTTCAATAACCACTTAGCATCCAAATCCACCTAGCGGAATATTTTTGCGAAACTACTCAGCTCATCTACTCACGGACAAGAGCATGAGTAGTTGCAAGTAGGTAGAAGTACTTTTAGGAGTAGTTTACACAGCCCAATGGAACACAGCTATTATTACCAAAGACAGAGAAGGGAAAGGAAAATGTTAAGGTAAAATCAGGAAAGGAAAGCTCTGCATGCTGTGAAGAAGAAATTGTCAGTGATGTCGAGGATGATATTTGAAAAACGTTGGCTGTAATGAATATCTCAGATGGTCTCATCTCAAATGTACCTACCCATTTTAGATCATATAATGAAGCAATAGGCTCAATTTTTAAATGTTCCTATAAAAATATATAGGAACATTTAAAAATTGAGCCTAAGGATATTTTAATTATCAGCTGTTCAACCAAGTTTTTTAGTCATTTTCACCATAGTTAAAATCAAAGTATATTTTGTTTGTTATAAAACTTTGAATTTCATTGATTTTTTTATAGTTTATTAATTTAGATACATAAGTAGCTATTATATATGTAAGTTTGGCATATACATACAAAACAAAGAAAAGACTGTAATATTCTGAATTAATAACTTTAAGTATGATGAGCTAAAATATAGTTTTAAGACAAAGTTGAATTCCATTATGTTATAAATTAATTTAAAAAAAAACTTAAAAGATGCTGTTACTATATTACTGCGAATTTTATCAGAAGTTTTTATTTTTTAATGGCTTTTAAGTTTTATATTGTAATAATATTATTTAAAGGCAGAGTATATCCCAATGTAATATGTGTGGTAGAGTGTGCCGCTATTTTATATTTAAAGGCAGAATATGCCGTTTTATAATATATGACAGAGTATGCCGCTGTTATACCTGTACTAAGGCAGACTATGCCGATATTATAGAAGGATGGCAGAGTATTTCGATGTTATATTTTTGAGAAATAAAAAGACATCTTTCGATAGTCCGATTAAGTCTAATTTTTATTGAACAATAACTGCTTATTTATATAAATCGATTACAAAGGAATCAGTATTTCTTTAGAATTCTAAAGGGGGGATTATTGCAGAATTTCAATATACAAAATTAATAATCAGAAATTGTAGTGTCAGCATTTCTGATCACACAATTTCTGAATGAGTCAAAATGATTCGATATGTATGTAAAGCAATGACTTCAGGTATGAATATTTTAGAATTTGCTTGCGTTGCAAATTCTTCGAGCAAACTTTGTTGTATTTTTATTTTATTTTAATTATCGTTTCGATAATTGTTTATTATCCTTGTATTATCCTTGCCTGTGGTCATGGCTTTAGAGTGCATTGGTTCGGTATGTAATCTAATCTATTCGAGGTGACATAAATTTGAATTGAAAGGTTTATTTATACATACATTACAATATAACGAAAAAATTAATAAAGTCATATTTTTCAAAGCAATATTTATTTATCACGCCCTTCTAAAAGCAGTTTTCATAACTCTTTTTACCCTGGACACGAATTGGACCCATTGTGGACCTAAACTGGCTTAGACTGGATGCAAACTGGTGATTTCCGCATACACCGATATTTTCAATTATTCTGCAGACTAGGTAAAGGATTTGAGTTTTTAATTTGAATTGAAAGATAAATATTCAGCTTACTATTATAATACAATGGTTTAAAGATCGACATTAAATGAATTCTACTAAAAACCTTTCATCTAAGGATGGCATTTTTTTTAGGCAGGGGAACAGGAGACCACATTCCAAGAAGCCATAGCGGCCTACTATACTGTCCTGCTAGAAGCTCATTCACTAAAGCCTTCCTGTCCTCTTAATGAAGCGCATCAGGTCTTGGCGAGGAAGGCTCTCAGCTTATCCACAGATGGAAGGGTAGACCCTAGAGCATGCATTCTGCTCCGGGCGAAGGCCGGACACGCACACAAAAAGTGTTCCGTTGTCTCAAGCTCTCGCTTCAGGCAGGGCTGTCGACAACTCTCATCCATGTTACACAAGGCACATACTATTACCTCTTAAGAGAATCTCAGAATCAAGGTTGAGTAAGAAAATCTAAGATGTATGACCAATTTTTAAGTATTATCCCGGTATACTGGCTGCGTTAAATTCTTGAGATATGGCTACAGGATTAACTTCTTCAGCATTGAACGCAAACATAAGGCTTTGATCTTATAAAAGTTTACTACTGACAGTGTTTCAACACAAAAAATTGGCAAGTATTAACGACAAGAACATTGTCATACAAAGTAAAGTAATATCTCTTGATACCGAGACTGCAGTTATAAGAGACTTAGTGTAAGACAACACTTACATACGTGACTCAAAGTAAAGTGTTATCCATGAGGCAAAAGTAGTTGCCCAAACAATAGCAATACAGTATCAATTTGCCTAAAACCGAAAAATTTCTACAAAACTGGAATAAAATTTTAGAATTCCTATAGAGTTAATAATTTAAATATAAGATTTCTAGCAGCAGATACCATAATGTGATTTAATCTCACCCATTTTGAACGTTTGGACCTTAAACGATGACCTACTTACCGAAAAAGCAGCCAAATATGAGACAGATATATCACTTAAGCGGCCTACATACTTATCAATCTGTTGCTCAACCTAAAATTGGCACAGCGGTTGATCTTAACAACATCCCCACACAATTCTCAATTCTACCTCAAATAGACTTCAAATCAGTTGCTGTTGAATATTTAAAAAAACTTTATCACGATTAAATCCAAAATGGAAAACTATTTTGTATTTAAATAGAAGAAGTAAAAAAGCTAGAATTAGAATATAGACCAATTCTTATGATACTCTAGATGAATGCAATTTCGTATGGTGACTCATCTGTGGAAGTTTGATGTGGGATTTTGCACATATTTCTAGAAATGTTCGTGGGACAGTAAAAATTATTATAACCAATTTTATAGGATTTCATATTCTGAAGAATTTTTCAGTACAATAAAACCATCTAGGAATTAATGATGTTTTTACAATATACGTAAAAATTCTAAATTTTTATATGGTAACACCAAGAAGGGCTTACCCGATTTAGTCCATTTTTGAAGCTTTATTTACTATTACTATGAAAACACAGTGTTCAAATATATAGGGAAAACCAAATTTTTGTATGGCAACCCTTCGAAGGAGTTGTCTGATTCATCACAATTTCGAATTCAAACATGCATTGATTTTTAAAAATTGTGTGTGCAAAATTTCAAAAATATATAAAAAAAAATTAACACGCAAAAACAAAGTTTTTCACTATAAATCCTTTATATGCGAGGCGATTGATATTTATTTAAATTTTTCTTTTTCTCACCGGACAAACAATTTTCGGTACTAATTTTAACAGTCCAGAGCC
This sequence comes from Dioctria rufipes, assembly GCA_963924295.1. Lineage (NCBI taxonomy): Eukaryota > Metazoa > Arthropoda > Insecta > Diptera > Asilidae > Dioctria > Dioctria rufipes. The sequence goes on along the minus strand of OZ002743.1, from coordinate 151,875,981 downwards.
AACGATAAAAATATTCAAAATTTCAAAAAGTCGTTATAATATCTAGTGCTTTTTGCTATAATTTTTTTTTTGTTCAAAAAAAGTATTTATACGTGTGTGTGTGTGATGCCAAAGTTCATTGTCATCGAAGCAAATCGATATGGAAAATTTCGCTGACAAACCGGGCGGTGAAGTTAATATAAAGGATTTAAAAATGAAATTTTTGTATGGCAACCCTACGAAGGAGTTACTCGAATTTGCCCATTTTCGAATTTAAATTCTCTTTTTTCTAAAAGGCCATGTACAGAATTTCAGCTCCCTAAGTGAAGTGAACAAATCCTCGAGTTGTCGTGAGGAAAGACACACGGACGGACAGATGAACATGAAAAAATCAAAATAATTTTTAATATTATGTGTGGGTGTCCAACCCATTTTTCTCTACTAGCATTATTTCTGTGCGTTACAAACGGAATGACAAGCTTGGTATACTCTATGATTTCATCTTGGGTATAAAAAAGGAAAGAATGAAAAATGGACTTGGGTTATTATGGGGTGATTATTAAATCATGTAATTCTGAAATGAATTTACTAAAACAGAGAGAAAATAAGCGCCATGATTTCAAAAATTTTCTTCGTATGGGTAATCAAACTTTTGATCATTTACTGACTCTCGTGAATCCATTAATTAACAAACAAGATACACACCGGCATTAGCAGGAGTTAAAAGATGGACGAAATTGCTCATCTTGCTGCACCCACTCAGGCAACTTCCTCCATAATTGTGATCGCACCAAAACACCTTGCCTCCAGTATCTCTGCTTGGGATGACTGCCAACACTGTCGCCTTTGGATAGATGATCCTTCAGGTAGAACTACATGGGAGCTGTGGGGCGATATAACCTAAATTAACGAAAAAGCTATTGGGACTAAGCAAGCCAATCCTGAGGACTATGGTGTCAATTCACACTGGGCACTTTTTACTCAGGGGTCACCCACACGGGATCGGGCTTGTAACGATCCGCTATGCAGGGGTTGTGGAGAGGAATCTAAATCGGTGGCTTTTTTTTTTGTCACTGTCCGACTCTCTCAGGAAAACGTTACAGATTTTTGGTTCACAACTCCTGCGAAAACTGCATGAAGCCGGTAAAGGGAGTTGGGGGCAAATTTTGAATTTTGTTACAGTGTCCGGTTGGGACTTATAAGCAATAGCCAATGGGCCTCGTTGTGGCCTACGGGATCCCGTCCGGATCCCAATCTCACTTCAATCCGTATCAAGATCTAGCAGACACATCAGCTTCGTGGGAAAACCACTCCTTATACCCTAGACATACAGCACGATCTAATGAATCATTAGTACTAACTATTCATTAAAATGCCGCGTGTCACACAGTATACGTCATTATGGCTCGAAAAGAAGATGATAATGAAGTACACTGATGAAGTGTTTTCTTCCTTCATTATAGCTATAATGAGGAAAAATGTGCTAGATTTAGCATATAATTTAAGTACGGAGCTCCGCTGTGCAACTGCTGATTTGAAAAATAAGAAGAAGAAATGCAAAGCACAAAGTAATTATGTCAAAATATTCTTTAAGAAAATGTTTTTTTAATTTCTAAATCTTTAAATGAAATAAAATAAAAATAGATACAAATTAAAATTAATAAAAACAAAGTTTATCGCGTTAATTCGATCCATATTGCTTCTTTAATATGAAAGCCAGTTTGACAGAACATCTTAATTAAAGAAATAGCTGTGTGTCTGCAGTTTATAATGAATCATTATACACTAATGAGTCGTTAGTTATTCCTTCATTACGAGTGCTGTGTATCTAGGGCATTAGTCTCAAAGGTATATTACGAAACAAGAAAAAAAGCTAGAACTGCTCTAAGGATAATATACTTATGATACCCTAGATGAATTAATATAATATATCTATTTCTAGAAGGCATAGGATTTTATTTTTTCAAGAATTTTTTATTATAATATAAATGACTATGACTGATCTTTTTCACAGTAGACGTGAAAAACCCCAGTTTTTTTAAGGCAACACAAATGAATTTGTATTTAGAATTCTTATAAAAACGTCGTGTATAAAATTTCAGCTCGCCGCGTTCTTATGCAATGTGCTACTATATAATAAAAATCGAATGTATGTATGGCAACCCTACGAAGTAGTTACCCAATTTGTCCCATTTTCAAATTTAATATTACCTTTTTTTTTAGCCCATGTGCATAATTTCAACGCTCTAAGTGAACCTTGAGTTATGTCAGGACAGACAGACAGAAGATGGACAGCAGACGAATATGCAAAAATCAAAATAATTTTAAAATTATGCGTGAATGTCCAATGCGTTGGGAGAAAAGCTGAGTTAAAAATATTCAGAAATGTCCCACAACTTATAAACCCTGAGCCAAGGTAAGTAGCTTATGATTGTTATCATATATATCATATATTCTATTCATGAAAGTTACTGCTGCTAGGGTGAAAGCTTAGCATAACTAAAGAAAGTATAAGAAAGAGTGTGAATTTTTCTACATTTGGTGATGCGATTCGGCGCGATAAGTAAGTAAAAGAGTGCTTGAATTTCTAACCAGCAGGAAATTCGCAAAATGAAACAGGAGGGATCAATGACTCTCCATCTCACTCAAACTAGAGTTTTAAAGTTACGGTCTTACGGCAAGTTTTGGATACACTAGAATCATTTTTAGTAGGTGAAAACAAATTTATCGAAACTGAGTTTTTTACAGAAAAAAAATTTTTTTTTCCGTAATTCAAGAAATATTGTAGCAAGTGTTATACCATTTTAGAATCCTAATTAAATGCGTCAACTTTTAAAGTTACTTGCCAAACTGGCGTAGTACATTTTTTTTTCAATACAGTCAGTTAAATTTGGGTGAAATATTAATTTTCTATTCTTGGTTCGGCATGATGTGACATTTTCTTCCAAGCTGGAACAGTTGGCTTAGAATTTAAAGCAACAGGTTACATAAGCGCTATTCAGGCTTACATAAGAAAAATAAAATTGAAAAAAAAGTAAAGATTCGTAGCAAGAGGAGCTAAAAAACCATCACAGGGTGTACATTTTCTCGAAAACAAAAGAAATGTCTATAATTTGAAAAATACATGACTTAGATTTTTTTTATATTTTTCTTGTAACTGTTATGATTTGGTCTATCACCCGATTTCGGCTTGACGTCGACTTACGGGACACCCTGTATAAGGAGTGCCTTGCACTACAGTTTTGAAACCAAGAAGTGACAAAAACTGATACTGCTGATTGTCATTTGTGTCAATTAAGTAAACAGATTGTGGTGTGAAAAGATTATAATGTTACTTTATTATTTAAATAAATAAAATTGGCAGAAATAAAATAGATAAAAAGAAACCATTTCGTCATTCAACTACTTTTTATCGAAAAGTCCGATTAGCTCTTGACAATATAAAGGGCAATCGAAATTTGGATCAAACTTTCGACACTGTACAATTAAGAGAATTTGCAGATGAAAATATCCTTCAAAATACTATCTCAAATTTTGAAAGCCAAGCATTGTTCAATTCGGATTTTGAAGTATATAGTGAAAGTAATGAGGAAAGTGACGAAAATGGAAATAATGACGGATATGAAAAGGATGACATAAAGGACCAAATAGTGTGCTTGCTTCAAGAGTTAAGAAAATGGGCTCTATGTTTTAAAATTACAAATGCTACGGTAAATGATTTAATAAAAAATATTCAGAAGGATAGTTAAAACAGATGTTTTTAATAGATTGTTTTTATGCCTACAATTATTATAATTATCAACTGCATGTACTTTATCTCCTCTAATTCTACACACTCGCTTATTTCGTTTCATTTGCCCAATTACTGTGAATGAATACAAGATAATACATACAATCCATTACCAGATTAAGGAGAACTTATTACTTTTCCTCTGACTCCGTACAGCTCGCTGCCGATAATTTTTTCTCAATTTCTAGAGCATCAGAGAAAGTATTTATATTTCAATATTTCAAAATACAAATAGACTCATCCCAACTTTTGTCCGGAACACTTTCAGCTATTCTTCGCAATTTTTCTAGATGTTTGAAATTCAAATTAGAAGGCCAATAAAGAAGATTTCCTACAATTACAGATACAGAGGTACTAAAAACAATAAAGAACTAATTTGATATGGCACGACTGTGTAAACAATTCCACTTTTTTCTTCGATTGCAACAACTTTAAAAGGCATTTTGTTGTTTTATTTATGTAGTTTTGAAAAGAAAAATATTCATCGGCCGCATTCAACACAATCTGTAACATGACAAATAATCTGTCAAATTAAATGTCACTTAATAGTTTCAATTTCATCATTCCAGAACCACAGGGTGATAGTAGAAGTTTATATATGCCACTTTATTATTGCCATATTTATAAATTTTAATATTAGTCACGATATGGGAATGATGCGTTGTAAAACTCACGATCTTATCACTATAGTCATAAAATAATTTTTGTTTAGGTGATTAGTCCGTTATTATCACTTAAATATAGTGTAGAGCACTGCATAGTGAAATTTCTTAAAAATCGGCCATATTTTTCTAGAAATAATTGCCAGCATATTGAATACATAAATTTGTTCGAAAATATTTCTTTTGTTTCATAATGTTATATCATTGAAAATAGCCAAGCAAAAGTTTTTGGAGGTACTTTAAAGTTAATCCTAACATTACTTTGGCTGAAAAAACGTCAAGATAAAAACTTAAAATTTAAGATTTTCCGAATAATTTACTAATAATAACTTATTTTTGAGGCGCCTTGTTATTTTTCGATTTACAATATTTTATTTCATCAGTAAAATTTGAAGCGTTTGTAATTCATTTGGGTAAATATTGCAAGATATTGAATTAAAAATCCATAACGCATATAAATAATATATGCATACCTACATTACAGAAGATTAAAACCAAAGTCTGGTTAATTTAGATTATATAGTGAATTAGTGTTATACATTTCCGTAGAAATATCACTTGCAATATCTTATATCTAATACCTCTTTATATTACACGTATTGTCATCATATTTTTTGTATGTACTATATAGTGCTTTTTTATACCCTAGATGAAATCATAGGGGTATACTAAGTTTGTCATTCCGTTTGTAACACCTCGAAATAATGATGGTAGAGCAAAATGGATTGGACACCCATTCATAATATTAAAAGTTATTTCGATTTTTGCATGTCCGTCCGTCCGTCCGTGCGCACGATAAATCGAAAACGCGTATACTTAAAGAGCTGAAATTTTGTACACGGACTTTAAAAAAAAAAGTAAAATTAAGTTCGAAAATGAGACAAATCGGGCAACTCCTTCGTGGGGTTGCCATATAAAAATTTCGTTTTCCGCTATATATTTGGACACTGCCTGAGAACGCATCGACGTAGAGAGCTGAAATTTGTACATGATATTTTTACTACATTAGCAAATAAAATGTCAAAAATGGACTAAATCGGGCAACTCCTTCTTGGTGTTGCCATATAATAATTTCGGTTTTTTACGTATACTTTGAAAACGATCAATCCAAGACATTTTTATTGTACTAAAAATTTCTGCAGAATACGAAATCCTATAAAATTGGTTATTACCATTTTTTCTGTGTGGCAAACTGTTCTAGAAATATATGCGAAAAACAACTTCAAAATCAATACTTGAATAGATCGGTGACCATACGAAATTTAATACGGGCATTCATCTAGGCTATCATAAGAATTGGTCTTGACCAATTCTAGCTTTTTTACTTGTTTTATATGAAATTCACTATCTTTAAACGTGAATATCACATCCTTGTAACGTGATATCAACTAAAATTAATCACTTCATGGTGATAATAACAGTGAAAAATAACGTTACTATATCAAAATGGAACGTTTCATTCACTCATAATCATTCCCCAAAATGGTGTATAGACCAAGATTGGGACGTGTTATGATAACAAAAGTGGCAGTTAGCAACACAATGGAGGGACTATATTAAATGTTTATCACGTTCCAATTACCATTTGTCACTATAAAATGCTATTTTGGCTATAGAATCTCACGGTATTTTCTTTAATTTTAGCAATTTAGGGAATAGATAAAGATCCTGAATATGGGGAGCCAAGTCATAGTCCAAGACTAGGCGGGATCATTTAGCCGTATGAAATTATAATCGCCATCTATAATAAATTGAAGAAATAAATGTTCATCACATTTATAAGTAAATATAAACACTCTATTTACTGTAAAAACTGTTTAATTAAAAAGCTCCTGCCGACTAATGTCTGATGCTGAAAAATACGTGGAGATAATGTGTCTTCAAACTCCTGAGCTATGGTGGAATAGAAGTTATTTGAAGGAAGGGGTAGTGGAGGAGGGGAGGGGGGGCAGTAAACTGTGATAAAACCACTACTGTCAGAGGTAATTTTGATGCCTAAAATTTCCATTACATTTCATTTCGAAAAAAAATGTATGATTAAGCTTGAAACAATCTCTAACAAATGTACTTCCTTCTAGACGACTCTAGTTGTGTTTGTGAATAAGATTATTGGCACCAATTATAAGGAACGATGAGGGAATACTGTCTTTTAATCAAATCTCAATGATGAGATAATTATGTACAAGTCGAAATCGGAGAATACATTAAGTATATCTATTAAGAAGCAAACTTTTTATTCTTAAATCTATACTAACACTGCATAATTTCATTCACACAAGAACTATTAGTAAGAAACAAAATTTAATTATGAAAATTAGAATAATTAGCAGAATAAACACCATGTAAATATAGAATTGAATTAATTACATAACAAAAGCTATAAATTCATATTGTTTCTGTAATATTTAATTCATCAACATTAAAACTAGTAGAAAACTGAACATGTCTAAAAATAAAAATAATTGAAATTTGCAATAACTAGACCCGAATGTTTTTCGTACTCCGCGTCTTGGTATCGGACCTCACTCCATGGTATTTTTTCGGGCGTTTTTTTCCTTCCTACACTTCAATATTATTTTTCGCGCTTTACTTCATTTTTTTCAGACCTTGTTTCATCTACTTTGGGCTTTATTTCATCTTTCTTTTCGAGCATTATTTCCAAACGAAGAAAGGCCCAAAATTTTCGGGCAATAATTGCTTTCGGTCTTTCTTTCCAAGTAGAGAGAAATGGGAAGATAATCGCGTGGCAAATGACTCTGATATGCGTGTCATTAGAGATGGTTCGAAAATGGATGCGGAAGTGAGAGCTAGGGTATACTCAACATTCTTTAAAATTACAAGAATCGTACAGGATTTGTATTGATAGCCAAGCTGCAATCAAAGCTCTGGACTCGAGCACCATTAGATCGGGCCTAGCTCAACGGTGTCACAATGAGTTCGGGAATATTGGTGCTAACCACAGAGTTATTTTCTGTCCTGACTTACCAAGAAATTAGGCAGGTGATGCTCTGGTCAGAAAGAGTTCGACTATGAATATATGGCTAGCGGACGAATTCATAGGTCGGCCCCTAGAATCAACGAAGAGACACTTATGTCAGAGATGTATATGGCCTGGGAAGACAGAATCTCTACTAAGAACGAATCGTAATGATATGCGAAATCTCATGGCAGTTATAACAGGGCACTGTTTCTTTGAAAAACATGCAGAGCACATGCAAACTTCATATAATGACTTCTGCAGAAGTTATATAGACGCGGAGGAGGTTGAGAGCGTTCAGCACCTGTTATGTGAATGCCCTAGCCATTCTAAGCGCAGGAGGACCACACTTGGTAGCTACTTTTTCTGCGAATTACGAAGATTAGCAGCCAGACAAGTAGTTAAGGGACCTGGTAAGGCTCGTTAACTGTTGTGGCTAGTATTAACGCGTACCCTAAATTTGAGGAATATTTTCCAGGTAGAGTCCCAATAAGGTGGCACCACCGATGGCCGCCACTCTAACCTATTAGCTCCAATGTTGTGATGATTTTGGAATATAACTGGAATTATGTAAGAGCAGCTCTCCTACCAGTTTTATCAACTGCTAGCCATTCTTTCTAATGTGCACAATGCACACACAGTTATTAGTACGATACTAATTCATTCCCAACTTTTGATATTTCATCATTCAAAGAATAGAATTGTTGGATATCGTAAAATGTTCATCGGCTGAGATAACTTTACCGCTATTCATCCGTAAAATGTAAGTATAAAAGATCGTTGTTTTACATTAACTGAGAAATTCATCTAGTAATGGACCACACGCCGATCCATTACTTGTGCTCATACGAAAAGTGTTGAAGTATAGAGGAATTGAATGTCAAACAGGCTCTAGAATTTGATCATTTTCTGTCGTGGTGCTGGGTATATCTCATATATGGCGCTTTCGGCAAGCACATTCTCAGTGAGACAAGTGAGATATTCTCAGTTGGCTCACTGAGACTGCACTTTTGGGGAACTGTCTCAGTTCCATATTGAGCTACCAAATTCGAACGCAACCACTGAGCAACTGAGACAAGTGAAACTGTATTTTCTTATCTCAGTTGACTCAGTTTCGTTATTTTGTGATTTTAATTACAAATAAAAGTTTAGTGAGCTGTTTGAATAAACTAACAACACTTTCCTCAATTTATTACTATCCAAATCTGTGTTCAAAATTATTTATATGTCAAAATTGGCAAATCAGCTGATTTGTTTGAACTGAGACAACTGAGACGATTGCTCAAAGTTTTGTCATTGAATAAATAACTAATAAGGAAACGGCATATCGGGTGAAAACGTAAGCATCTCGGCGAAATGTATTAGTGTGCTCTGTTTGTATTAGTTTCGTCATGGCAGTAATGAATTCCTGACATTCTGAAGGGGAACATTTTTTCTAATCCAAATTGCTATGTAAAATAAACAAATTTTTAGCTCCCCCTTATTTTCAGATAATATTTCTTAGCGTTGCCTTTGTATGACTGGCATAATTTAGCCACAAATAAAAAATTCAAAATTATGAAATGTCAGAAATATTGAACTGACGCAAAATAGCCACTAGCCACTGTCCCCCCGTTCATAGTTCAAACTGTCATTGAATTGCTTAAACACGTACACTGTATTCGCACGATACCCCGCTTTCTTATTAGTTATTTATTCAATAAGTTTTGTCTCAGTTGTCTCACTAAGACAGTGCTTACCGAAAGCCCCTATAATAGCATGGCTTATGTGTTTGGTTCGTTTCATATAATAAAACTTGATCCTGTACAAGTTTATTGCTCTCAATTATTGTAGTAAACTTCATTTCGCATATTATTAAAATTTCTTGTTAGACGACATTCAATATTGTTGAGTTACCTTATGTTTTTTTATTAGTTTTCGTTGCTGCCATCGACCATTGAATTGGTTCTAACTTTCGCTCGATTGTATTGGCTATTATTTGAGGTGTCTTTACCGATAGCATTGTAAGAGATTATTCCTCAACTGACCCACCAACTACTTATTGATCGTGCTGTTTCATAACGATTATTAACCAACACACTGTACAGACAAGGGCTGTTGATTTCCGAAGCTTCGAAAAAATATTCGAATATCGAAACTTCGATCTACGAACCTTCAACTTTTAAACGGAAGAAATTCGAAGCTATCATATGAACGGTGTATTTGTAACGCTATTAAATGTGGCATACTAATATTTAGATCTTGCATGACAGTACATTTTTGCACAAAATAATGGCTACCTTATGGCGGACGAATTTAACTAATAATGGTTCGCTTGGATTCAAAATTAATATGGTCACGGATTTGGGAGTTGGAGTCGGCGATTACAGATTTTTGAACAAAATTTAGAAATTTTTATTAATAACTTCACTTTTTAGTTCCGAATGTATTTGATTCAAAGTTTGTTTCGACGTTGTCCATCCGTTTGTTTGTCCGTTCCACCTTCCACCACCAAAAATTGTAAGATTCGTCCATCATTTTGAATTTTTGTTATATAATATTTGTGAAAAGTTTATTTTCATCCAATTAGTTAAGCAAATTGTTGGCCAATAAATAGCTCAACGAGAAGGGAGTGAATTAGCGGTATTTACATATTCATATACATTTATTCTCCGAAAAACTCCTGAAAACAAATTTTAAACTATTCAAAAAGTATTTCCATTCACTTCGAAGAATTTGAAGCTTCAGCAAACGTTCATGCTTCGCAGGATTCGACCTTATATGCATAACACTTAAGTTGTGACGTCACTCTGGCTAAATTAACATCATGTCGTAAGGAGAAAAAAGTGAACACTTAGATTATACAAAAAAGCAAAATAACTTACGGCATGAATCATACATAAATGCGTTAAAATAATCAACGGCATTATAAATAAATAGGAATGCAACAACATAAAGTTTTTTCATGCTGGTTTTTATAACTCCATTGCTTATAAGTAGGCGTACGTTTTGTTTTATTTTTAAATTTTGACATAAAATATAGCATAGGCGCCTCAACAGTTACCAATTTAATTTTCACCAATGTTGTATGACATGCATATCTTCCATACGGACATGTATTGTATTATTGTAAGCAGTCCAACAAGAAAACACATTGCACGAAATATTAGTAAATAACAATTTTTAATAATATTAAAAATTAATAAGTACAAGCAAAACAATGAAATTTTTTTACACTTATCATATAAAATTTCCACTTAATATTTTATTTCTTCTTACGTTCTTTGTTAACTTTAACCTCTGACATTTCTGGTGAGCCATAATTTAAGCTGCGACGAGCCTGTTCGCATAATCTGAATGCTTCCATAAATTCATTAAGATCAACTAATCCATCTTTGTTGATGTCCATCATTTTACACATTTCTAGCAACTGCTCTTTTGTATCATGTTCAGGTAAATGTCTCCGCATTATTTCACATGCTTCGGCGAATTCTTCAAGTGAAATGTAACCTGAGAAGGAAATATTGGATGAAATTAATATTAGTGTGGCAGGAATTAAGTGCATTAATTATAGATGTATGTACCTGAATTGTCTTTATCTAGTATCCTGAAAATCATTTCTAAGCTACTTTTATTTCTGTACAAGGATTCAGCGACAGATGTGCTTCCAGCTTGTGCAGTTTTCTTGTATAAATTAAAAAAAAAAATATATAAAAATTTTATTTTATATAAATGAATTCTATTTATATTATTTACTATGTTATCTGTGTCTAGCATTTCAAGAGTTTTTAGATAATTGACTTCCGAAGAATTAGCTTGTTGTTCAGACTCCAAAATTGGAGATAATTTGTCACGAAGTAGTCGCCATGGAAGACCTAAATGAGTTGCAGCTTCCATTGCCTCACACCATTTTGTTATTGAAAGAACTCCTGTAGGAAAAGAAAAAAAATTGTTTTGGAAAAAGCAATTAAAATTGATTTTTTTTTTATATTATTAGAGCGTACTCGAAGGTTGGTAAATACGTTTGCCCATCAAAATGGTACGGTGTTCTAGAGGTATATTTATTTATAGAGGTTTCACTGGTTATTGGTCGGGGGTGGGGGGAGGGTGACCAGGGGCCAGATTCTGTAACACTAAGAATTTGGGAGATGAGAATTGCGTTTTCTTAGAATTCTTAATTCCCTAATTCTCCATTCCCAATTCACTAACATGGTTGGAGAATTAGGGAAAACGTAAGAAATGTGAAGAAGTGCGAATCGCCTGGGACGATTAAGGGTATAAAATTTTGTTGTAGAGGGTTGGACTTTTTTTCATATGTGAGGTACATCTGCCTATTACCTTCCACTGTCGAAATAAATTTAAATTTATTTTTTGTTGGGGTAGTTTTTGAGGGATGTAGGACGGTAGGTTTTCTCGAGTTTTTCCGGGATAACGAGAGAATGGAGAGTAGAAGGAGAATGTATGTGGTATAAAAAAAAATGGGAGATCAGGGTGAACAAGATAGGTTTAGGAAAAGGGGCGGGGAGAGTGCGGGGTAGAAATGGGGGCTGATTAACGGAAATTAAAAAAATTCCGTACTCGCTTCTCAAATCCTCTCAGTTGAGAATTTTTCGTCTTACTTTTCCACAAGCAAACACCGGAGAATTTGAGTAGTGAAAGTAAGACGAAAAATTTTCAACTGAGAGAGAATTTGAGAGGTGAGTACGGAATTCCCGAATTCTCCATTCCACTTGTTAATTCTCTGGTGTTTTGCAAGTGGAAAGGTAAGTGGAAAAATTGTATTGTCTGCTTTTGTTGCGTTTTGTGAAGGTATCTAGGTAGCTAGGAATTTCAAATTGAGTTATGTATTCATGCAATACTAACAGAGGAACAAGGATTTTGTCTCTCAAAGTACCCGCTAAAAATTATAAATCACGCGAAAATGATCAATTTGGTCGTCGTCCATTACAGAAGAGATGTTGTAAATTATTTAAATAAACACGGTAAAGCTTGTGTGTAGGATGATATCGCATCTAGATTTTGTCCCCTAATTAAATATGTAATTAATTTGTGAATCCGATAAACCGTTTTGAAAATAACTGTAAAAGAAGTGTAGCAGTCCTTTTTAAGGTGAAAAATGGGCCGTTTTTGGTACAAAAATTGACATATTTTCATCTCATCATTGCGAAGAACTCGTAAGTCCTGGAAATTTACTTCGCATTACAAAAATGTTCACAACGGAGTACTAATGGATGTGAAACAAAGAACGGAAGAAATATATGCAAAATATGGAAACTGGGGTGTATATGATCGTAGTGTAAAAAAATCGTTTTTCGGCGGTCAAAGGTCAGCTATCACGTTAAAACGATCAAAGACAAACTACGCTACTCGATTACCCTCTCCTCCTCTTTAATTTGGTACTAAACATGACGTAGTTTGAGCAACCCCCAAACTACCCTACCCACAAAATTGTTCACCTATATTTTTGTACTCTAAACCCTTAATCTATCAAAAAAAATCCAATACTCTACAGCCCTCCCACATAGAGTTAGGCGCCCGTGAATATTGCGATAGCAAAATTTACCGCCGAGGCCGCTCAAATCTGCAAATTACCGTTAATCGAAATAAAATTTAGCCTATAATACCCATGCATACCTAATTTCCAAAGCGAATTCTTATTTTTTTTATTGGGTTTACAGATACTGAGCTTCCCCCGGCGAATTATTACAGCTCCTGATATTCTTTTTTTTTTTAATTCCGTTAATCAGCCCCATTTCTACCCCGCACTCTCCCCGCCCCTTTTTCCTAAACCTATCTTGTTCACCCTGAGCTCCCATTTTTTTTTTTTGATACCACATACATTCTCCTTCTACTCTCCATTCTCTCGTTATCCCGGAAAAACTCGAGAAAACCTACCCTCCTACATCCCTCAAAAACTACCCCAACAAAAAAGAAATTTAAATTTATTTCGACAGTGGAAGGTAATAGGCAGATGTACCTCACATATGAAAAAAAGTCCAACCCTCTACAACAAAATTTTATACCCTTAATCGTCCCAGGCGATTCGTACTATTTCACATTTCTTACGTTTTCCCTAATTCTCCAACCATGTTAGTGAATTGGGAATAGAGAATTAGGGAATTAAGAATTCTAAGAAAACGAAATTCTCATCTCCCAAATTCTCCGTGCTACAAAATCCGGCTCCAGGGTAGGCATAATGTAAGCATTCATCAATGCACCAGATACCGTTCGATATGATGTTTTAGTCCCGCCGCTAAATGCTGGACATGTAATTTCTACAATTATTTGATAAGAAATTTTATTTTTGACATTTACCATTTTACTTAGGTATAAAAAGAAAGATTAAAATAGTTTTGCCAAATAGAACTTGTGATTCTTTACTATAATGGAAAAAAGTAGATTCCGTATGCTGATTTACTTTTTTCGTGGACAAACAATTAAGGAAACAGAAAAAAAGGTAAACAAAATATTATAAGAATTCGTTACGTAAGTAGTTACATATATTACAAAATTTGTTCTTAAAACGGATCAAGCTGATAGCGAACCTCTCTCTCGTAAAAAATTAGAAATGGTTCCTCCGAACTCGATTGATTCAACGTTGACCATTTGTGATTTTCGATCAAGATAAATATTTGGTCAATTGTTTTCTTGGTTACCTGTTATTATTATTATTACTTATTATTCTACCCAATCTGACGTACAAATTTAATACCATAATATTCACGTCTGCATACCTTTTATCTTGAAAACTGTCCAAGATCACCCCCATCCCAAAAAATACTAAGCCGAATGCCCAGGAATATCGACTCATCATTTCAATTTTACATTTTTCATCCAAAGTTTTTGAGCGACGTCTATACAGGGTGTTTCACAAGTGGTGGATGAAGGAGGCGATAGTAGCGAATAGTATTAAAACCATAAACAACATTTTTATATTTATTTATTATGATCGAGATAAGAACAATTAATAACATTAATTTAAAATATTTTCAAAATGCCCACCGTCATTTTGAATACAAAGTAAAGCTCTACGCTTAATAGATCTTTTAATTTCAGTTGGTGCCAAATCCTCTTTAATTTTGTTGGAAGTTTCTTAGACTCTGTGCATAAGTTCGCCTCTTGATGATATTTCCAACGCGTGCACAATCTCCTTCATAGTTCCCCAGAGGTAAAAGTCTAAGGGTGTTCAATCAGGAGACCGTGGTGGTCAAGGAAAAGGACCGTGCCGTCCAATCCACTTATTTCGATAAGTGGTGTTCATCCACTGCAGGATATTTCGTCCGGTGTGTCCAGGTGCTCCATCGTGCTGGTAAATGATATCTCTTCTTATTAATAGAGGTAGATCGTCCATAAGATCCCGAAGATCATTTTACAAAAAGTCCAAGTAATTTTCGGTATTTAATCTACTTGGTAGAATGTGTGGACCAAGAAGCTTTCCGCCGACAATACCTGCTCACACATTGATGGAAAATCTATATTGCGATGATGCTTTCCGAGATACGTGTGGATTTTCTGTAGCCTAGTGGTGTAAATTGTGTAAATTTGTTATCCCAGTTTTGTAAATTGGGATTCATCGGTCCACAGGATATTGTCCAAAAACGTGTAGTCGTCAAAATCTCTCTCTAAGAGCCAACCGCAAAATTCGGTGCGTAGCGGCTTATCTCTTGGTAGTAGCTCCTGCACAGGAGTAACGTGGTAAGGATACATGCCTTCCTTTTTTAGAATTCTCGAAACAATTGACACAGACATTCCTAAGCGAAAAGCTAAGCGCCTAGTTTCTATAGCAGATGATTCCTTGCCATTTCTAGGACCCTCTCCTCTGCTTCAACTGTAGTCGTTAAAGGATTGAAGGTTTCTCTCGACACATTTCCAAAGTTGCCAGTTTCTTTAATACTTTGGTACGTGTCGGATGGAAGCCTACTCGCCGGAAATCTTCGGTGATATTCGAGTTCAGCCTCAAGGGAATTTCCGTCGCTGTAACCGTAACAGTACACTATGTCCGCGTATTCGTCATTGGAAAATGAAGCCATCGTTGCTTTAAAGTTTTTCTTCTTAGTTTTGAATTACGAATAATAAAATCTTTACTAGCATTAGTATTTATAGTAGAATAATTTACCTGCACATGAAGTTAGTGAAATCAGTGCTAGTTATTGCTTACAATAAGAAATTAACTCCCTTTTCTGAGAGACCGAATTAGTTATGACTTTTTACGAAGAAAGCCTACTTTACTTGTTATTCTTGACCGATAATAGTTTAAAGCTAAAAAAACTGAGCTGGACAGGCTTATAATTTTTCTGGCAAAAATAAAAAGCCAGCTTATCTTTTTGTATCATAACTCATAAACGGTGAAAGATACAAAATGAAAACAAAAAGCGTTTTAAAGAAAACAAACTTAGCTTCTAACAGGAGTAAGACAGAAAAAAAAAATTATAAGGTTTTTATTTTAGTTTTTTTTTTATTCAAACACAAAAAAATAAGGTACAAAAGCTGAAACTTGAAGTTTGCCAGACCGTTTCTTCTAAACTACATACTGTAGAAGAAGCACTGACACATTGAATCAAAAGGGCAGGAGGTTTTCTATAAATTAGCACCCCGACCATCTTTCTACTGTTTGTGGTGTACGAGATATAACTGTTTTAGTGCAAACCTACGTTTAATGTACCCTTAGTCCTTTAACCCCGATTATCTCGGAAAGGGTTGAGAATGCACCCCCTCTGCCATATAATTTTTTTCATTTCTCGACATGACCTATCGCCTCCTTCAGTATTATCCACCACTTGTGAAACACCCTGTATATGCAAATACTTCCGTGGACTTAATTAATGGACTATCCACTTTTCAATCTGAACCATCCCCGCTAAATATATCTGATTGATGAAATCCGCGTGACTATGAATTATGATATGGTACCTATTCTATCTTTTTTGCATTCATCAGAAGTTTTCGATAAAGTTAATCCCTTCTTCGTCATATTTAAAACGCCAGTAAAAGATGTGCTGTGGTCAGCATTTATCAAAATCTTTGCCTGTAGGTATATAGTAGTGTTGTGTTGTTCCACAGGGATCAACTCTAGGCTTTGGCTATTGTAACTGTCTATAAGTAATATTGTTTTCAGTCTTTTTAATATGTTTCATTTTGTATCTTTTACCTTGAATTTCATATGAAACATATGTGTTGTGAGAGCAATTAACACGAGTGCAATTAAATGCAAAAAAGTGGGGTTTAAAAGGCAAATTTGATGAATTTTTAGAGGATGAGAAATTTATTACGAAACAAAATGATAAAAAAAAACGATGAAAAGAATTTGTTTTTCGCTGACTTTTAGAATAAAATTTTTTGGAAAGTTTCAAGCTCTTTGATGCCCCATTACTTTGAAAAACGGGTCTAAGGATCTTATGCACAAGGATAATAGACTAATGCTTAATAACAAATCCTTAATTGGCCGTAGTGACTCAGGACTCAGAAGCCGCAGGTAAGGCCAGATTTAAAGGTTTCGATGCCCTGAAACAACGAAAAAGTGGAGGTCCCAAATAATTTTAAAACCAGAAGAAAAAAATAGCTTTTCACAAGGTTTCAACAATTTATTCTAAGCAGAAAAGAAAATTTTTTAGCGAACATATGAAGATATCTTAAAATACAAGATATAGACAAAAATAAATAATATTACTTGGCGAATGGAATTTTGCGAGCTTTTTTCGACAAAAAATCATCAATAATTTTGAAAATTTTCATTTTTGCAAATAAGCACTCTTCAGTTCAGTTCGACACCATCAACACCAAGTACATTCTCAACGTAATTCTCACGTTTAAAAATATAGCTCTGAAGAATTGATTTTGAAGTATTTAATAATAGAACAGCTCTTTAGATTTATCAATAATGCGAATTGGACCAACTTATTGGTTATAAGTCGTCTTTTGACCAATTTCTCCGCTGCAGCGTATACATTTGCAGGGTCTATTACTTCGAAATGAATAATAAATTCAAATCGTGAACGTACAGTGTCGTATGCTTGCAATCTTTCAGTCAGAGAAACACATAGCCGATCGACCACTGGGATAAAGCCTGACACTCTATGCTTTTCTTTTGACGATACGTTGAGTTTCCATATAATCGGGCAGACTTACATTTCTCGTTCTACTGCATGACTCCAATGAATACAATGATTCCAATACACGCATTGCAGATTCAAGAAGAATTCCCGGATCCTGCTCCAGCTTGTTCGTAGCATTCAATCGCTCCCAGATATAGTTCCAAAATATGGCAAATAAACCGATTTCGTGGTTATTCATCTTCTCCAAAAGATTTTTTCTTCATTTCTCACGTACCTTTTTGCTTCTGATTTGAAAAAATACTGACTAGAGCATCTTTGATTTCAGAATATCTGTCGACAATGGTTTTCTAGGCTTCAGTTGGACAAGACCACCGAGTATCGTTAAGCTTTTTCAAGATGTAAAGCTGTTTGCTATTTTTTTTATATCCTAGATGAAATGTATGGAGTATACTAAGTTTTTTATTCCGTTTGTAACGCACCGTACAGAAATAATGATGGTAGAGAAAAATGGACTGGACACCCATGTATATTAATAGTTATTTTGATGTTTGCATGTCCGTCCGTCCATCCGTCCTCCGTCTGTCTGTCCGTACGCACGATAAATCGAGTACGTGTATACTTAAAGAAAAAAGAAAATTAAGTTCGAAAATGAGACAAATCGGGCAACCCCTTGCCATACAAAAATTTCGTTTTCCACTATATGTTTGGACACTGCCTGAGAACACGTCGATATATAGAGCTGTAATTTTGTACGTGGTGTTTTCATAGTAATAGCAAATAAAATTTAAAAAATCGACTAAATCAAGCAACCTCTTCTTGGTGTTGCCATATAAAAATTTAGGTTTTTTACGTATACTGTAAAACGATCAGTCCTAGACGTATTTATTGTACTAAAAACTTCTTCAGAATACAAAATACTATAAAATTGGTTGTGATCATTTTTCTGCCCTACGAACAGCTCTGGAAATATGCGAAAAATCACTTCAAAAATCAAACTTGCACAGATGGGTGACCATACGAAATTTCATACGGACGTTCATCTAGGGTATCATAAGAATTGGTCTTACACCAATTCCAGCTTTTTTAGTTGTTTTCTGATAATTTCTGGGTTAGAATTCTGTATCGTTCTGAACGTGCTGCAAAAAATACATATTAATTCAGTTGATGTTCACGAGTTAGCAGCTGCCTTTCCAACCAACTTAAGAGAATGACCATGGTGCACTGACAAATAATTTTTCTCTAGAATTGGAGCTTGCATCCCTTTATATTTGCTACTCATATTTGCAGCATTATCGAATAATTGGCTGCGACAATCGAGAATATCAGTTTGATCGTCGCCTAAAAATTTGAGTAGAGCATTAGGCGCTAAACAGCTCTTAACAGCTGTATGGCCACTGTTGGGTAAAAAGGTTAGCAATCTTTCCTTTGGCATGGATTATTATAAATCGAACAATTAATAAGTGGAAGGTGGTAATGAGTTTTTTACTCTTTCGAGACCCGTACAATATACGAGCCTATAGGCAATTCTCAACCTACTGCATATGAGCAGAGAAAATTTAAATTATTAGTTAAAAATAGTATGCCCAAAAATCATTTGAATTGTGAAGACAACCAATTTTCCGTAAAATGATTCACATATGGATTTTTAAATAAATCTATATATATCCACCAGCAACTTATTGGTATCTGAGTTCACTGTAGTGTAGACAGCAGGCAGTTTACAAGGTTCATTGCTGTCCTGATGAGATTGCCCTGTTACTGCTGATGGAAACTCTTACATAGAGTACTTATACTCTCAAAAATTTCTTTAATTTAAATTTAATTCGATTTTCGGGTGTAAAATTTTATCTGATTGTTTGAGTTTTTTTACACATTTGTCATGTAGTAAACGTTTTAAAGGGTGCTCAAAGCCTGATATATGTACATATAACAAAATGTGTGCCACATGAAATAGCAAATCGCTCAGTCAATTGTTATAAGTCAGTGCTTTGAACCAAAACTTACGTCACAGTTTCGACCTAGTTCACCTTAAGCTGGATCCGCGGTATACACACAACAAGGTATTACTGTCCCGCACCATAGATTCGCCATTTTATGCGGAGTCATGCGAATCAAATGAACAATAAAGTTTCAAATTGTTGGTAAATTTATTCTATTGGATCAATTTATATAGAAGACAAGGTATTCCCATTAAAATTTTTATATATTGCAGCTGATAGCCTGTGACTTAATTCTGTGACTAATGTATATACATTTTTTTATGAAAGACTGTTATGGTCGTAGCATATTGCATATAGCAATATGCCACCACGGACTGAAGCGTGTATGCCCGGCTTGTTGTCGACTACAGCATGAAACCAAAACGCGCCCCGACCGAGAGAAAGGCTTTCTCAAGCTCGGTGTCATGTTCAGTGACAGAAAGAAGAAGAAGACCATCGATATCGGTCTGTCATAGTTTGCTAGCAGGAAAGTAAGGTCGTTAAGATTAAAATCCCGCAAGATCAAATATTTCTCGCCGCAATCCGACGAAGAAAAAAAAAACCCTCACGTAAGTTCGAAGAATACTTATAGTTATTAATAAATTTACATCCCCACCTGGTACATTATTCGCACAGTAACCAAAGATTAATCCGCCAACGGCACCCCATAAAACTTGGCGTCTCCCTCCGGAGCCCCATTTATGAAATAAGAAAAAGGATCTGTTGGAATTCGAATCTGGTGTGGCGTACGTCAGGAAAAACCTCGAAAAGGTAGTTAAAAGAACTAATTTATATTTCGTTTTGTGTTAAATAATATCTCTTATTAGAGAGACGTATGAAAAGCAAATGTTTGAGGGATATTTTCATAATAAGGCATATTATTTCCACTTGCTGGGCAAGTTCTAATTTGATAAAGTTTTGAGCTTGGTACCGGACCTGGTGCATTTACATTTTCTAAAAGAGGGAAAAGAAGTAGGAGGGCACATTCCTCCCATATTGGAGGCCCCCGAACTCGAGCTAACCTTCAACCCGCGCAGCAGGAGATTCATTCCTACGGCACGCAGAAAAAGCGGGGAAAATTTTATTGAAACAATATTAACTTCACCAGGATCCATCTGATCACCGAGAAATATGTTTTAGTATAAGGAAAAAATTTTTCATATAACAAGCGACATAACCCTAGTACCATCCCCCAAAAAGTGTTCTGGCGATAGAGCAGGGTAATCAAATTATTAAAATTCCAGTTAATTCTTATCCAGGAGGCAATGCTGAAGCGCTTCATCGTGCCGAGGATTCACATGTGAGTAATTTTGAAATATTACACTTTGTTTTTTTAACATACATATGTATTACACTTCGGTTCCGGCAGTGACTTGCACTGCAGAACCTTTTTGATATGGTTAGTTAATTTTTGCACGTTTTATATATATCTATCTTAAACTTAAGATTATAAGTACATACATATACGTATAGCATTGCAGAACCTTTTTGATATGGTCAAGTTTTGTGCGTTTTATATATATATATCTTGAACTTAAACTTATAATTACATACATATACGTCTAACTTCATGGGTACGCCTAGCTACTTATGTAATTTGGAATCCTGACTTGATTTTGTTAATTAGATTTAGGAGCATAGTTTTGAACTGTAAGATATGCATGTGCCTAGTAGATATGACCGACAAGTGCACTAACAATCCTCGATCTCGAAATTATCGCCAAGTAAGGCTGTCAGAGGAAAGTATTTATGGATTAAGTGTCAAATACTATGATTATTGTAGGATATAAGCCCGTATCTTAAGCATTCGAATTCTCCAACTTTCGGGAGACCTAAAATGCGCTTGTTCCGTAAAGGTGTCCTTCCTAGTCACGCCTTTAAGAGTACCTTCTGAAGAATGTTTTATTATTTCTATTCAAACTTATCAGCGCCACGAAAAGTCAAGTTCAATGTGTAGTGCCATTGAATTTTTGTCGTTAGGATCTTTTTTTAAAAATGTGACTTGGATATAGTGTCGGTAGTAAGTAGACATGTAAGAAATCAATGCATCATAAACAATGATTTAGAATTATGTAACGACTGAAGCAGTCGGTCAAAGTATTCTTTTATTTTTCTATTCGGGGTTTGTCGCAACGTTCAAGTGTAGTAATAAATTCTTCTCATAATACTTTGAATTATAACAAAAAAAAAAAAACAAAAAAAAAAAAAAAAAAAAAAGAAAGAAAAACGGCAGTAAAGCTTTTAAAAACATTTATTTTCGGCAATGCAGGTATAAATATTATTATATAAAGAAAGAACAACCATTGAAAAACCCGCGCATCTCCTTTGAGATGGCTCGCGTACATATATCAATACCATTTCATATACAAAACGAAAAGTAAGCCATAACTGAAGAGAAAAGAAAACATTATTTATATATTATATACTATTAATACCTCGGGATATATATCATTGAGCGTAGTAAGCCATACGGTGCATAAAAGGTTGTGTCCATAAAATCTACTATGTACATAAGGTCAGAAAATTTTTGTGAATTTAGAAAAGAAATAATCAAGTACGCTGTGGACGATCACTTTAGTAACCCAAAGTATGTACTTATGGAATTGAATTAATAATAGAGAATGTATCTATTTGTAGGTTAATAACAATGTTTATATATGAGCCTATTTTGATCATTATAACGTAAATATGGATTGAATATTTTCTTTCTTCCTTCACATCCTGGAGCCTTTTCAATTCGGGGTCGCATAGGTCCGCTCTAATTTCTTCCACAGGTCAGCCAAAGGGACTTTGCAGATAGTGCCGAGCAGAGTCATAGGGAGGATGGGGCAAGGCCATGAAGGCAGAACATCTGCGCCTTCCACAGTAAGTAGGTAAGTGACGTAAGGGTCCCTTCAGGACCGAGTGTGTGTCGGCTCTTTTGTATGCAGGCATGAAATTTTTTTGATTATGGATGATGACAGCGGCAGGTATTTTCGGGAACTCCCCCACACTCTCCGCCACCCTTAGCCGAGGTGCTAGCATGCCGCCCTGTGCTATCGTTGTCATCAGGCGATCTGTCAGCTCATGCTGGCAGTTTGGACTTAACGTCCTGGTCAAGTCGCCTTCACATACTTCCATAACAAAATGGCGCCCAACGTGGGGCCACCTCAGTTAGACTTCGGTGGTCTAAATATAAATTTTACTGGGGACTGAGACTTTGAGAGAGATGATCATCTGGTGTCTGCCAGTTGATTGACCTCAGGTCTCACATCCAGTAGAAGATATGGGTGGACCTGAGTCTAATTGGTTTTGTTGAAAATTTTTTTTGTAAAGTAACGTAATATTTTGAAAGTTTTATTGGAAGTCTTTGATATTTTGAATTTTTGGATTAAAGTAAAGTAACGTTTTTTGAATTTAATGAAAATTTTTTTGGAAGTTGAAATCCGGCTTTAGGTTTGACTTCGGTCAAGCCTCAAGCCTGAACAGTTGTTGAATTTTTTTTGAAAGTTTTTGGAAATGTTTTTGGATGATCTTTCCCGCTGGCCTTCTGCCATGGAAATGGTAGGTGGCCTCACGAAATTTTCGTTTGAGCTCTTGTGGGGACATGTCTCTGTTGGGCAACTGGCTAGACAGAGTTATGAATCTGCGAGACAACTTCTTGGCTTCCAGCTAATTAGTTGACCAGACTCATGACTCTGCCCGGCTAGCGAACTAGCTGGACACGACGATTCGGTGAGGAGAAGAGAACGAGTTCTCGGAGGATGGGATTGATGCTGGAGATCTTCAGTGATCAGGAGTTGGCATACTGCTAAATGCCTGGCTGAAGAATCTCTGGCAGCATTCTCAGTCTTTGATACCTCCGACTTTACTCTTCCCAGATTTCTGCAAGAGCTCTGACTTTTTCAATGCACACACTCACGTCACTTGCCTGTATCCTGTTTTTGACCTTGGGGGAGAGAGAGCGACCTGACCTCTTATGTGGGAGTTAGCTTCGGGAGGTGAGGGAGAAATTGTATGATCTTTGTTGAAGGATTTTTTTTTTGAAACGCTTGAACTGTTTTCGTGATCTGTTGGATCCTTAGTAATCTTCAGATTTTTTTAATATTTCTATTCGACGAGGCTGTTAACGCTTCCCGAAATTGGTTTTTGTCTTGGAATTCATTCTTTACACTATCTCGATTTGAGAAGCCTTAATTAACTTTTCGAATCCTTGTTTTTCTAATTTTTTATTTCTTCGAACGTTTGGGAAAACTTTTGTCTGAATTTGAGTATCTCGCCCAAGGCCTTCGACTTTAAAATAGTATTTAGCCATCACCACATTGGAAGGAGCGTATCTCTTCCAAACGTGCAACTTCTAGAATTTTTTTGGGATAACCATCCTAAACCCTGATTTGACAATTTTTACCTGACTTACGTCTAAATTCATTATGGCTACAGTGAGGACACCACCTCCAGCGACAAACGGTATGACAATGCTGCCTGAACCATGTTCTATCTGCCGGGACGCAAGCTGGTCAGTAGATCGGAAGCCGGTCATGACTGTATGCGAGCACATTTTCCACCAGGCATGCCTGCAGCATTGGATAGGTGAACATTCTAGTTGTCCTAACTGCCGTCGTCACATTACGCAACAGGACTTCAGTGAATATTCTGGCGCAATCCCAAAGAGACCGAAGAAGGTGAAGCCCGCGAAATCGACAAGGCGCGACTCATTGCCAACCTTTGATTTGCCTAACTTTGACTTACCACCTTCGAATCGACGATCCTTGTCTCCAGGAATGCCTGACTTACATTCAAGGACTTTTGTAAACCCGAGTCCTCGACGTGATATTCCAGCGCGTACAGCTCAAGACCACAACACCTCAGCTGCTACGGATGCGCTGATAGCAGGCTTGAGCATAAAGATGGAAGACCTAATAAACCGAGGTCTCCAGCAGGGTTTAAATGTTTTGCGGTCTGAGTTAGGAAACGATATCAGACAACAAGTAGCAGCAGCAATGCCGCCAGCAGACTTCACACGACCTCCTTCGTCCAGAAGCAATCAGAGGCCGTCAAACGACTTTCCTACACGGGGAAGGCAATCATTTAGGAGACCATCACCACCGTCTGGTCAACCTTTTGGTCAACCTTTTGGTCAGCCTACAAATCAGTCCAGACCGAACTTTATACCACCTCAACCCCCTCCACCACCTATGCGTGTTCCTGCTAATGTAGGATACCGACGATCAGGCAGTCCAATCAGGAGATGGAACCTGACATATAACGGGAATAACTTGGACCTCTCTGTCGACGAGTTCATCTTCAGAGTCGAAGCGCTCACGCACTCCGCTCTTGAAGGAGATTTTGGATTACTAGTCAGAAATATGCTTACGCTATTGACAGGACCAGCGAAGGACTGGTATTGGTCAGTACTAAGGCAAAATCCATTTCCAACTTGGGACGTCATCAAGATGGGATTGTATAACGAATGGGGGACGCCTAAAGATGATCTGAAGACTAGACTCCAACTGATGTCTAGAAAACAAAAGCCTGGTGAACTGTTCGCAATGTACCACCACCATTTGGGGTTGCTGCGCGATCAGCTACAGAATGCTATGCCAGACCAAGAATTTCTGGAGATTGTCAAATCGAATCTCTTGCCGGAGATTCAAGAAAAAATATGTCTGCATCCTACTGATACGATAGGACAGCTGAGATCGCTGGTCACGCGTATTCAAGCTACGCAGACACGTATCGCAACAGCTGGTAGTTGGAACTTTCACCGGAACCAACGGGTGCACGAAGTTGACAATTTTCCAACCTTAGATCCGGAACTGGCAGCAGCAATAGGCAGTGACAACAGCCTAGGTGAGCTATCGAGTATGTCACACAAAAATGCTATTGTATGCTGGAATTGTGACCAGTCGGGTCACTTTTATCAAGAGTGTAGACAAGAAAGACAAGTTGTGTTCTGCTATGGATGCGGACGCAAGAATGTCTTCAAGCCTGATTGCCGCTATTGCAGACAGAAAAACGAGAGACGGGTCGGGAATACCACCACCTTTTTCCGACCAGCGTCGACGTCGCAAGCAGCAACGACAACGAACCCTCCAGTGCAAGCCTCGAGCAAGGAGGAAAGTCCGCTCCATTAGCAGACACTGACGAAAAACCTCTGATATCATTCAGTGATTCTGGTGATATTGGCGGGACACCGGATGGTACAAGTGCTTCATTATTAGGGGCGGAGAACTTAGTAGACTTCTCCGCAGATCTTCAAGCTCCCATTTCCATTTCTGGGGAGCCCATGACAATACTAGACACTTCCTTAGAAGAGTCTTTACTCTTCGATGTCCCGTTGACACCTATAGCACGTGTAGCTGACAAGGTTACTGAGCAGGAGATTTGGCCTCCTGTTACTTCTGTATTGAAACGGCCACCAAACTCTGTTATGACGAGCGGGCGTAAGCCAGTTTTACATCCGCTGACGCCGTATCATACGCGTCTGCAGAGATATAACACAGCAAAAGACCGAATTTTCTCCTCAGTAGCGGAGTTAGCGGAGATTATGTTTCCCGACCGGGATATGAGACCGAAAAGGAAAAGATCAACCGTTCGTTGGCGAGAATACTGTCGACGAATGAAACTGGAAAGGAAAAAACTAGCACAGATTTCCGTGTCGATGCCAGACGACATTCGACCGTACGCAGAAGTAAAGCTGCTCGGGCGAACTGAGACTGGATTACTTGATAGTGGTGCCACTGTCAGTATTCTAGGCCAGGGAGCTCTCGAGAAGCTTGCTGAAGCAGAGGTTGAATGGAAGAAGTATCGGACACAGGTCCAAGTAGCTAATGGTGCCATGACGACTGTTCATGGTCATGTGAACTTGGACGTCACTTTCCGTGATAAGACCCAAAACGTGCGTTTTTACGTGGTTCCTGGGCTCACACAGGCACTATATCTGGGAATAGACTTCTGGCGCCTCTTTGGGTTAGCTCCGGATGTCCTAGGTATAGTCGCAGAAGTGAATCCAAGTGGAATAGCTACCTCTGACACCGATGGGCATATCCTTTCTAGTTTAGAACACCAACGCTTAGAGAGCACAAAACAGCTTTTCCCCTCTTTCGCCTCTTTAGGCCTGGGAAAAACATCATTGGTCACTCACAAGATTGATACGAATGACGCCGCCCCGATAAAACAGCGCTTTTATCCGATTTCCCCGGCAGTGCAAAGTTTGATGGATGCAGAATTAGAGCGAATGCTATCACTGGGGGTGATAGAGGAGAGCCAGAGTCCTTGGAGCTCTCCAGTCGTTCTGGTAAGGAAGCCTGGAAAGGTCCGGCTTTGTTTTGACGCCAGGAAGGTCAACTCGGTTACGAAGAAGGACGCCTATCCGCTACCGCAGATAGACGCACTTCTGAGTCGACTTCCTCCGGCAAACTACATAACGAGCCTGGACCTGAAAGATGCATTCTGGCAGATCCCACTGGACACTGATTCCAGAGAGAAGACCGCTTTCACAGTACCTGGTCATCCTCTCTATCAGTACACAGTGATGCCATTCGGCCTATGCAACGCTCCCCAAACGATGTGCCGCCTCATGGATAAAGTCATTCCTTTCGATCTTCGTGAGAACGTTCTCGTCTATTTAGACGATTTATTAATTCTATCATCTGACTTTGACACTCATCTCATGCTGCTAGCCAGGGTAGCGGATTGTTTGAGGAAAGCTGGCCTTACTATAAACGTCGAGAAGAGCAAGTTTTGTATCAAGGAGACTAAATACCTGGGATTCATTGTAGGAAGGGGAGGTATGAGAACTGACCCTGACAAAATATCAGCCATAGTTGACTATCCGTCACCTAAAACTGTTCGGCAAGCCCGACGCCTACTAGGTATGGCAGGATGGTACAGACGGTTTATTCCGAACTATGCTGATTTGACTGCATCCATTACAGACACTTTGAAAAACCCGAGTCAGTTCAAATGGACATCTGAAGCCCAGACGTCTCTTGATCTACTCAAACAAAAACTTACTTCGGCTCCGTTGCTAGTGAGTCCAGACTTCACCAAACCGTTCGTCATTCAGTGCGATGCGAGCCAACAAGGTATTGGAGGAGTGTTGCTTCAGCTAGATGACGATGGCCACGAGAAGCCAATAGCCTACGTCTCGAAAAAGTTGAACTCCGCTCAACGAAATTACACCGTCACAGAGCAAGAATGCCTAGCTGCAGTCTTGAGCGTACAGAAGTTCCGGCCCTTCATAGAGCTTATGCCGTTCAAGATAGTGACGGATCACGCGAGCTTGAAATGGCTGATGTCTCAAAAGGACCTCAGCGGAAGACTTGCTCGGTGGAGTTTGAAGCTTCAGGGCTTCGACTTCACTATTGAACACAGGAAAGGAAGCCTGAACGTAGTCCCTGATGCGCTGTCACGCATTCATTGTGACAGCATGAACACAAACGAAGATCCTGGCCCGGAAGTTGACCTTAGTTCGCCATATTTCAATTCGTTGGAATATGAAGAACTGAGGCATAAGGTTAAAACGACTTCTGGCAAACTACCAGATCTTTGCGTCAGGGATGGCTTCGTTTATATTCGGACTGTTCCGAGAACAGGCGATCCGATCCAGGAGGAAGAAGCGTGGAAACTTTGGATTCCACGTGGGCTTGTCACCGACGTCATTTCGAGAGCGCATGATCCGCCGCTAGCTTCACACGGAGGAATAGGGAAAACCCTAGAACGTCTGCGAAGACATCTGTACTGGCCACGAATGACAGTTGATGTCAGAAATTACGTAGCCGCCTGTGACGTGTGTAAAGAAACGAAGGCTCCTAATACTATTTTGCGACCACCGATGAAAGTCCAGTCTGTGATAGAACGACCATGGCAAAAGCTGTACGTCGATTTCTTAGGTCCATATCCTCGGTCAGTTAAAGGAAACGCCTGCATTCTGATAGTTCTTGACCACTTTTCTAAATTCCCACTTCTCAAACCTATGAGAAAAGCGTCTACGCTCAATGTATGCCAATTCATTGAGACTGAAGTGTTTCACGTGTTCGGAGTTCCGGAGACCATAGTCTCTGACAATGGAGTCCAGTTTTGCTCGGCTCAGTTCGCCAGACTACTGGAAAAGTATGGGGCAAAGCATATGCGAACGGCAGCTTACTCGCCGCAAGCAAACGCCTCAGAGCGAGTAAACCGGTCTCTGTTGTCAGGGATTAGGGCCTATATCCAGAAGGAACACACCAGATGGGATGAGAAACTGAGCCAAATAGCTAGTTCCCTCCGGAGCTCTTTCCATCAAGCTACTGGTTTCTCTCCCTATCGAACACTCTTCGGTCAACAAATGATAGAACATGGCAGCTCCTATTCCATCTTGAGGAGCATTGGAACTCTTAATGAGCCACTGAGAGTGGACGCAGAAGATAAAATGAGATTGATCCGTGCGAGAGTGCAGGAAAATTTACAACACGCATTCGAACAGGGTTCAAAAGCCTACAATCTCAGGGCAAAACCCGTCGAGTTCAAAGTTGGTCAGGAGGTATTTAGAAGGACTTTTGCCCAAAGCAATTTCCAACAGCAGACTAGTGCTAAACTGGGACGAAAATTTGTTAAATGTCGGGTTAGAGCCAAGAAAGGAAACTCACTATACGAACTTGAAGATCTGCGGGGAAAACTGTTAGGTGTCTATCACGCTAAAGACATCAAGCAGTGATCATCAGTATGAAAACATCGTCGATACTTATTGTCGTTTATTCCTGGTAGCCCTAAGAAGGCATCCAGCCAGCTTAACTGGTAAACTATAGGATATCACGAAGCCCTCCTATTGCCCCGTCAATGGTGGGTGATATACCTGTTGAAAGTCAATCTCATTATAGCACCCCTACCGCTTGTGAGTAGATAACCTTTTATAGTCCCTTCCGGATCGGCCTCATTAGGAGGAAAATTTTTCCTTGTCTGTCCAGCTGCAACATTTCGTTAATCGTCGGACATAGTAGTACTAGATCTATACCTGGTAGCCCTAAGAAGGCATCCAGCCAGCTTAACTGGTAAACTATAGAATATCACGAAGCCCTCCTATTGCCCCGTCAATGGTGGGTGATATACCTGTTGGAATCCATTCCCATATTCGGCTGTCAACATGTCACTACTTCGACGACGCCTTGGAGACACACCCTTGAACAATCGCAGTCTGAGATCAGGGTGAGAGGTTGCGCCGGGAAAGCTTAGCGATCAGTTCTTTAGGTTACTGATCGCGGGGCTTCCTCAGCATCTCGGTGAAGGAAGGCAGAGAGGCATCGACCGGCTGGATTTTTTGGGTTACCAGCTTGTCGATGTAGCTTTGGCTTCCCCACACGGAGAAGGATGTCGAAGTCTGATCGAAGACTGACGAGACTTCAAGGATGTGTCCTCGACGTGTCATCGGAAGTAGAGTCTGAGGATGAGGAAAACATAGGGTCGTGGGTCGTGACACACATTGAGCGCCCGCAGTGATGAGGCCTATGTGTAAGACCGGCTAGCTCAGTCGACCATTTTTCAGCGTCGTCTGAACCACGGGTGGCGCAGACCACTCTGCCCTGTTATGGTCGTAGCATATTGCATATAGCAATATGCCACCACGGACTGAAGCGTGTATGCCCGGCTTGTTGTCGACTACAGCATGAAACCAAAACGCGCCCCGACCGAGAGAAAGGCTTTCTCAAGCTCGGTGTCATGTTCAGTGACAGAAAGAAGAAGAAGACCATCGATATCGGTCTGTCATAGTTTGCTAGCAGGAAAGTAAGGTCGTTAAGATTAAAATCCCGCAAGATCAAATATTTCTCGCCGCAATCCGACGAAGAAAAAAAAAACCCTCACGTAAGTTCGAAGAATACTTATAGTTATTAATAAATTTACATCCCCACCTGGTACATTATTCGCACAGTAACCAAAGATTAATCCGCCAACGGCACCCCATAAAACTTGGCGTCTCCCTCCGGAGCCCCATTTATGAAATAAGAAAAAGGATCTGTTGGAATTCGAATCTGGTGTGGCGTACGTCAGGAAAAACCTCGAAAAGGTAGTTAAAAGAACTAATTTATATTTCGTTTTGTGTTAAATAATATCTCTTATTAGAGAGACGTATGAAAAGCAAATGTTTGAGGGATATTTTCATAATAAGGCATATTATTTCCACTTGCTGGGCAAGTTCTAATTTGATAAAGTTTTGAGCTTGGTACCGGACCTGGTGCATTTACATTTTCTAAAAGAGGGAAAAGAAGTAGGAGGGCACATTCCTCCCATATTGGAGGCCCCCGAACTCGAGCTAACCTTCAACCCGCGCAGCAGGAGATTCATTCCTACGGCACGCAGAAAAAGCGGGGAAAATTTTATTGAAACAATATTAACTTCACCAGGATCCATCTGATCACCGAGAAATATGTTTTAGTATAAGGAAAAAATTTTTCATATAACAAGCGACATAACCCTAGTACCATCCCCCAAAAAGTGTTCTGGCGATAGAGCAGGGTAATCAAATTATTAAAATTCCAGTTAATTCTTATCCAGGAGGCAATGCTGAAGCGCTTCATCGTGCCGAGGATTCACATGTGAGTAATTTTGAAATATTACACTTTGTTTTTTTAACATACATATGTATTACACTTCGGTTCCGGCAGTGACTTGCACTGCAGAACCTTTTTGATATGGTTAGTTAATTTTTGCACGTTTTATATATATCTATCTTAAACTTAAGATTATAAGTACATACATATACGTATAGCATTGCAGAACCTTTTTGATATGGTCAAGTTTTGTGCGTTTTATATATATATATCTTGAACTTAAACTTATAATTACATACATATACGTCTAACTTCATGGGTACGCCTAGCTACTTATGTAATTTGGAATCCTGACTTGATTTTGTTAATTAGATTTAGGAGCATAGTTTTGAACTGTAAGATAT
This sequence comes from Dioctria rufipes, assembly GCA_963924295.1. NCBI lineage: Eukaryota > Metazoa > Arthropoda > Insecta > Diptera > Asilidae > Dioctria > Dioctria rufipes. The sequence goes on along the minus strand of OZ002743.1, from coordinate 151,844,655 downwards.
GCATGTGCCTAGTAGATATGACCGACAAGTGCACTAACAATCCTCGATCTCGAAATTATCGCCAAGTAAGGCTGTCAGAGGAAAGTATTTATGGATTAAGTGTCAAATACTATGATTATTGTAGGATATAAGCCCGTATCTTAAGCATTCGAATTCTCCAACTTTCGGGAGACCTAAAATGCGCTTGTTCCGTAAAGGTGTCCTTCCTAGTCACGCCTTTAAGAGTACCTTCTGAAGAATGTTTTATTATTTCTATTCAAACTTATCAGCGCCACGAAAAGTCAAGTTCAATGTGTAGTGCCATTGAATTTTTGTCGTTAGGATCTTTTTTTAAAAATGTGACTTGGATATAGTGTCGGTAGTAAGTAGACATGTAAGAAATCAATGCATCATAAACAATGATTTAGAATTATGTAACGACTGAAGCAGTCGGTCAAAGTATTCTTTTATTTTTCTATTCGGGGTTTGTCGCAACGTTCAAGTGTAGTAATAAATTCTTCTCATAATACTTTGAATTATAACAAAAAAAAAAAAACAAAAAAAAAAAAAAAAAAAAAAGAAAGAAAAACGGCAGTAAAGCTTTTAAAAACATTTATTTTCGGCAATGCAGGTATAAATATTATTATATAAAGAAAGAACAACCATTGAAAAACCCGCGCATCTCCTTTGAGATGGCTCGCGTACATATATCAATACCATTTCATATACAAAACGAAAAGTAAGCCATAACTGAAGAGAAAAGAAAACATTATTTATATATTATATACTATTAATACCTCGGGATATATATCATTGAGCGTAGTAAGCCATACGGTGCATAAAAGGTTGTGTCCATAAAATCTACTATGTACATAAGGTCAGAAAATTTTTGTGAATTTAGAAAAGAAATAATCAAGTACGCTGTGGACGATCACTTTAGTAACCCAAAGTATGTACTTATGGAATTGAATTAATAATAGAGAATGTATCTATTTGTAGGTTAATAACAATGTTTATATATGAGCCTATTTTGATCATTATAACGTAAATATGGATTGAATATTTTCTTTCTTCCTTCACATCCTGGAGCCTTTTCAATTCGGGGTCGCATAGGTCCGCTCTAATTTCTTCCACAGGTCAGCCAAAGGGACTTTGCAGATAGTGCCGAGCAGAGTCATAGGGAGGATGGGGCAAGGCCATGAAGGCAGAACATCTGCGCCTTCCACAGTAAGTAGGTAAGTGACGTAAGGGTCCCTTCAGGACCGAGTGTGTGTCGGCTCTTTTGTATGCAGGCATGAAATTTTTTTGATTATGGATGATGACAGCGGCAGGTATTTTCGGGAACTCCCCCACACTCTCCGCCACCCTTAGCCGAGGTGCTAGCATGCCGCCCTGTGCTATCGTTGTCATCAGGCGATCTGTCAGCTCATGCTGGCAGTTTGGACTTAACGTCCTGGTCAAGTCGCCTTCACATACTTCCATAACAAGACAGACAGAGGAGAGAGAGTATTGTGTTCTCTGTACCGTACTTTCCTATACATCTTACGATATTAAGTCACTTAATGGTGGAACATGGTTCGTGATGGGAATACCTTGTATTATATATACTAAGGTTCAATTCAGATTCACATAGGCATATAAAAGCTATTAAAATATAACACTCTTGGTATAGATGATTTTTAAATTTAAATGTTATATCATGGACTAGATGGACTGTGTTACAAACCAAAATTATACAAACTTCTACACAAACAAGTAAACAAATCGGACTGGAAAATCATAAATAATATCTCAAGATAAGTGAGTTTGATATCCTCCAGGATTTTATATTAGGCCCAATGCTATTTAATTTGTGTACTTTTAGACAACTCTTCAAATAAAAATGGGACAATACTTCCTTATACAGGTTACTCCTTTACTTACGTCCAATGTCGCTGCACACACACGGCTATAAACAAAAAAAATCTCAGCAAACAAATCTGATCAACCCTACGATTTTTAGCTTCTAGAATTCGATAAGAAAAGTAGTGCGAGAGACAATTCTACGAGACCAATTCAATTTTAAGCGCTATTAACTTGGAGGAGCAGAGGCCGGAATACATTTTTTTTACTTTTCAGATAGGAGGTATACAGTTCGAGCAATACCTACCTTTAAAACTTCCCCCCTTATTTTAATTAGAAATCTGATTCATCTGAACTAACTATTTATTTTGATTCAAAATCTTATCTAATTGTGATTTGTCCTTTTATTTATCACGCCACATACCCTATTAAGTCAAATAATTGACAAAATTGTTGTTTTAAATATATAGTATAAATTTAATTATTTACGAATTTTATTCAGGAACGTAGTCTGCACCAATTTCAGTAATGGCCTCTTAAGAAAACATTTGTGGAGCTACATACATTTATAATAATTTATTTTATCTAGTTTTAACCCCTCTACAGTTTTTCAAGAGTTTATTAGCAGAAAAAATACGAATTACCCTGTATAAGTTCATTTGAAATTCAATAAAAGAAAAAAAGAACTCCCTTTTCTTGAAATTATCTTATTGAGAGCACGGTAACGACTTCAATGAAGTAAAGTGAATCTAGTGCACCTGACGGTGGAATAAATCAAAATAAACTGAGGAAGAAATCCAATTAAGCACCCTCTATAGAGTCGTCGGTTTTAAGTTGATCGAAAGCGGTAATTGTTCCTTTAGTACCATTCAGCTCCATTTTTCACCAAGATAACAAAATTTGTTCTTTCTACTCGCACATGCCATCCAAACCCATCCAGATGTTCTAAAGTAATATCGAGTTCATGGCATTCTCACCGGGGAGTGAAGTAACAAACAACTCAAGCGAATAAAATGGAACCAACGATATTGTCCTTCAGTTCTTGTTTTCATCCTCTTTTATTTTTTTGTTATCTTGAAAACTGCAGTTTTGTTACGTAAAACAAATCCTCGAAAGAAGACAGCAAAACTAATTCAAGAAACTTTTCAAGATTTGCAATGTAATGAATGACGATGCCCTTTATCTTGCTTATAAAGTGCTACTGCCACTAAGCTGGTTAAGAAAAAGAAATGTTGAACCCTTCTTAAGTGAGATGAAAACAGGAGGTGACCAGTTTAGAAACTATATGTAGGTAGATGGTATGAGGGAGCTGAGAAAATATCATCAATTGTAAAAAAAAAGCTGCATATTCAATGTAGTCGTTCGTGACACCAAGGAAGTGATTACTCCTACATTTACATATCAGAGAAGTGAGTTTCATGGATAACTCTTCAGTAAGTACACCCGGAAATGTTTTCTTCCTGCGACCAAATACCAAATGGCTTAAAATGTAACTTTCTCCTATTTCCGTAATAAGAAACTTTTATCAAGTCCAGATATCAACAGCAAGGCGGAAATACATGCTTTGTTTGAGGAAGGTGAAATAAATTATTCAAGGATAGCAGAAGCGACATAGAAACCAGATTTCCATGAAGTGGAAATCACATTTTTATTTAATGATTGAAGAAAAAGGAGGAAGTAGGAGGGCAGTGAAAAGAGATTATCTTTAAATTGATAAAAGAACAATCAGTGCATAGAATAGGAAACAGTATATACTCTAGTTTCTGTGTGACATACCTAAACAGGACATAATATGGGGAGCAGGTAGATTTTCGCTGCCCCAAGCATATACTTATATGCATACGTAATTTATTTTATGGCATTTTCTATGGCACCACCCTAGTGCAAATCTGGAGTTGCAATTTTCTTGTGGAGTTGACCTGAAAATATTTCTTGGTCACATGTTTTTTTTAGTAAAGAACTGCAATAACAAAGTTGACCTTTCTTAGTTCTGGGTTTTTAGTCAGGATACACGAGCTTATCTCATAAAAGTAAATGTTACAATAGATTGTCATAGTGGTGTCAAAAATTATAATCAAAATGATATTGTGTTTCATGGAAAAGTGCATCTCTTTATTTCAAAGCAAATTTTGACAATCTTAACCAGATTCATTATTTGGATACAAGATTGTATCGGTTTGGATATTACGAAACGACACTCAATGGAGTTCTTTTTTTAAATATTGTACATTCGGAACCAATCTGAATCACTATGTTCTTTTTATAATAAACAAAAATAAAGTTAAAATCGTCTATGACCAATAATATTATAGTCCAGATAAAAATAAAAGTTAAATATAGTGAAAATCCAAAATTTTGTAAGGCAACACCAAGAAAGGTTTGGCGAATCAATTTTTATGAAAACTCCGTGACAAAATTTCCATAGGCGAGGAAGTGACAGACTCACCTTAAACTAGTAGCCCGCAGATCCACTTTTCAAATGATCCGCGATGAATAAAAGTAAAGCAAAACAAAAAAAAAATCGAATTATGTTCATCATTTTTTGTTAGTCTATAGATAGTCACCTTCAACAGCATATGAAATCAGGCTGTTTTTCAGTGATTTGGAATCATAATTTACAATTGGAAATAAATTATGTGAATATTCTTTTGTATTCCACCTCAATGATCGGGTCTCTCATCAAAGAGGATATTGGATCAGCAGCTAGGGGAAGCAATAAGATAATAATTTTACAAAAGCGTTAAATAACAATGCGTTCAAAAGTTATTGCAGCGATTCTAATAAATTATCTATACCCCTGTCGTTAGCTGCTTCTTAATCGCGAGTGTCTAACGCTGCAGCTTTAATGATGGAAATCACTGGAGAAGCATTTATCTCTCCATATAAGTTTTGCAAGCTAACTCGTAAAAGCTCGTAGAAAGCCAGATTTAGCTGCACTTTAGGGTAGGTTACAGAAGATATCTCTGGTCGCGGTGTCTGCAGGGTGTTAGTGGCCTAGTCACCCCTACCCTTAACCTTATGCTTAAGCACCCACGATCGAGTATGTGAGAGTAGCCATGAATTGCAGTGTTTTGGCCATCTGCTTTCAAATTAAAATAAAAGTTATTAGAGAAATAGTTATAGTCAGGTCGAAATTTGAAATCATTGAATAAATAACTAAGAAAGAAGCGGGATATCGTTCGAATACAGTGTACGTGAATCGGACACTTACTGACAGTAGAATGAACTTGGTTGAACTTACTTTGACGATTTTGACAGAAGCCATTTCAGAGTTCTGGGAGTTCAATGAAACTTTATAGAGTTTAATGATCTTAATGAATATTATATATACTTAAAATTGTATTGTGTCGGAAGTGTTTTATGAAATTAGCTTTTAATTTAATGTGATGAATTATGCGGTGCAATTATACACAAACACTTGTGGAAATTTCTGCGGAAAGTCGTTATTTAGGCAAGTGAATATATTAAAAAAAATATATCATATTGTTTTATAATTATTCGTGGTTTTTTTTGTTTTTAAACATGTATGTACAACAGACGCAGAGAAATACACGAAAGTTTTAAGATTATGTGCGATTTGTTTATTCGATAAATGTCAGAAGATTTCTTCTTTTCAATGGCAGCTCTTGACAGCAATTTGGAGTATAAAAAAGTTCCCATTCAAAATGTTACAATTTCCCTACTGCTATGTAAATGAAATTTCAAAGAATTTGCAGAATATGAAAATGGAGAATTTCAAATTCGTTTATAGCTTTGAAACAAAGTATATTATTCGTCGCCTTCTTCATGCCTTAAATTTTTGAAGTAAACTAAATATCTAAAAAGGTAGATTTGTGATTATGCATAACGGCGGCAAACTAAATAAGCTAAAAAATTAAAATATCAATAAGTGCTCATTTACTTATTTGCCCCCGACTGTACCTTTCTGTCATCAGTATCATATCTAAATAAAAAACTTTGCTCTAAAGTAATATTCCCTTATCCAACTTCAAATTCCTCTCAAGAATTCACTATATCCTATCGCCCTCGCCAACCGGCTTGAGCATATTTGACAGCAAGCGAAATGCTTCCTAATCGACCTACCGACAGAAATTGATGGAAGCACAATTAAAAACACATCCAGTCGAAACAAATACAGCGTTAATCTATCATAAGAAAATATATCCATATGAATGAAATTAATCTAAACAAGTAAAAAAGCTAGAATTGGTCTAAGACCAATTCTCATGATACCCCAGATGATTGCCCGTATGAAATTTCGTATTATCACCCTTCCGTGCCAGTTTGATTTTTGAAGTGGTTTTTCGCATATATTTCTAGAACGGTTTGTCGGACAGAAAAATAATTATAACCAATTTTATAGGACTTCGTATTCTAAAGAAGTTTTCAGTACAATAAAAATGTCTAGGACTGATCGTTTTCACAGTATACGTAAAAAACCTAAATTTTTATATGGCAACACCAAGAAGGAGTTGCCCGATTTAGTCCGTTTTTTAAACTTTATTTGATAGTACAATGAAAATACCATATACCAAATTTCAGCTCTCTGTATTGATGTGTTCTCAGCCAGTCTCCAAATATATAGTAGAAAACGAAAGTTTTGTATGGCAACCCCAAGAAGGAGTTGCCCGATTTGTCTCATTTTCGAACTCAATTTTACTTTTTTTTTTTAAGTCCGTGTACAAAATTTCAGCTCTCTAAGTATACGCGTTCTCGAGTTATCGTGCGCACAGACGGACGGACGGACGGACATGCAAAAATCAAAATAACTTTTAATATTATGCGTGGTTGTCCAATCCATTTTGCTCTACCATCATTATTTCGAGGTGTTACAAACGGAATGACAAACTTAGTATACCCCTTAGATTTCAGCTAGGGTATAAAAAATGCTACCGGTATAGCAGTGTTTGTAGGTTCCATAGAAGCATTTCTCTAATTTCATCCCTTAGGCTTGGAACCAATTCTTATTGAGCGTAGCTACACTGTAAGTGGCGAACGAGCATCAGAAGTATGTGATTTAACAGGTAGATTTCTTACGAGTTCGAATGCCATATATTTTGTTGTATGTTGTTCGATTGCTGATGGAAGCAGAAGTGCAAGACTACCGTTACCAACCGTACGGTTTTGGTCGTATTTGTACGGTTCTTTTTACCCTTGTACGGTGTACGACCAAGACCTCTGACCGTACGCAAAATGTACGGTTATTTCACTTTTAGCGCAAAATGTACGGTTATTTACCAATTGAACCAATGAAAGAAATCTGAACGGTTGCCATAGCACAGTCCAGTCATGCATTTAACCGTAACCTAGCCATAGGACGTACTCGCGCAAATAAAGAGCCAGCAATTAGCATACTCAGCATACGCGACGCGAAGAAGAAGAACAATTTCGACTTGTCACAGTATTATGGCCAAGTCATCAGTTCATTCCATTTCTAATGTTTTCTCGTTCTCTGCTAAGTTCTTTCTTTGTTTAAAATAATTGCAAAGTGTATTTTAATGGACGTGAGAGAAATAATTTTCACACCAGCTTCATTTCTTATATCCAAATTAATTTGAGTGAATGTGAAAAACACAAGTGTGATAAAAATAGTCCTTTTTTCCTATTATAAATATATATATTCAATTTCAAAGTGGTTTAATTGAATCAGGAAGTAATTACGTTACCAGGACTCCACGTATTTCGAAAAGCTTCTTAGTGCTGTATGGTTTTCTTTCACAAGATGCTGTGTTTTTTCGTTGGATAAAATACAGAAATGACAGAATTTATTGGATCGAAAAATCTGATGGAAGCCTAGAAGGCTATTTCATCCAAAATTATCATGGGCAACTGGAATTAATGAACATTTCAATGTCGGTTCACCTACTACTATAGGGATAAATAGTTTCTAAGGTGGCAATATCTTTGACTATAGGCTGTAATATTTTATTGTACATTCCGTCAGATTTCGCATCTTCGGCATAAAATAGTAACACTAAGTGAATATTATTTATAGCGGTTAGGTATTTTAGTGGTAAATTTCGAGTGCTGAAGTATATTGCGCCTATTTTGTGAATAGATATTTTACTTCCTAATGGATTCACACACTCAAAGTCATAAAAGAACAATTGCATAAGCAAAATATTTTCGTTTACTTGAAAAAATACACTTTCGAAGTTCTCGCTACAGCAAAAATTCTCTATATATTTTGCGCTACATTGATATTTCGCTCCGAAAAAAATTCCTTTAAAATGTTGGGTTTTTAAAAAATGATTTCAAAGTTTTTATACTAAAAATGTTCTGAAAATATGATTGAACTTGAACATCAACAAATGAAGCCTTTTCTTTTATGTATTTTTTATCCCAACCAGTTCGCAAAAATTTTGTTACTGGTTCAACAAAAGTAATTTGAGCTGCATATCGCTTTTCTCGTCTATATTTTGATTGAAAAGGTGAGTTTCAGACAAGAAATTTTTTTAATTAAAAAGAACATCAGTAACTTCGTTACTTCAGCAAAACGTTGGAAAGTATTTGAAAAATATCTTGAAAACCATTTGTAAATTGATTATGAATTTCGTCAATTGCAGAATTGGGTATTCCCAGCGAATTAATTCGCTAAAAAAAAAGTCCAAATACTGTCGGAAACTTTTATCGGCTTCTTTTTATACGAATGTAATTGCGCTTTGGCGAATACCTAATTTTCTTCGTTTAAATCATCACGGTTTCTATGAGCAACGACATTAATTTTCATTTTATCATTCAAGGGGGGTTACCACTGAAATCTTAAAAAACACGAAAAGTTAATACAAATTTGCTGCAAATCTGTGCGTACTATCATGATAAAAATTGCACATAGTTAGAGAAAAAGCATAAACTTAGGTAATGACGTGTAAAAAATAAAGATTTCGAAGTTTTGTATGTATTTAATTAGCTTTAGAAAACTCTGGAATTCATGAAATTTGCAAATTTTGGTACATCAAAACGTAATAATGGTATATCAAATAGATAAATTTGTACTTGAGTATGGAAGATCTTGGGCTGGATGAGGTTGTGACGGAAAGAAAACCAGTAAACAAGTTTTGGTTACTAATATATTTTCGTTTGAAAGCTGCTATTTTCAGAGACGAATAACTACCAAAATTATGGATTATTTCAAAGAAAGTTCAATTTGTTACAATGATCCAACCTTTTTCTGTTTATTTTGAAAAACTCAAATTTGTCAGTGCAATGATAAAGGAAATAAAGTCAATAATGTTAACGACGGTAATGGCAAAATATTCTTGTTTTTATATGTTTTGCATACAATTTGGCGTTTTCAATTCATTTTATCATCGTCAGATGGAGTATAATGTGCTTTTGGAAGGCTTTCGTTTGTTTTGAAAGCTTAGCGGACTGTACCTGCATGCTCGGAGAGTGTGTGCCGCCATTTTCTGCATTTGTTATATGTATGTGCGTAGATTTCCCGGAATATTTTAATTTTTATCATCGGTAATTTGTTATTTTTGCTTTTGAGGCGAGCAATTTTTAGGCAGTTCTATTCTGGTTATAGGTAACGAATTGTGAGTAACCATTATTTAATCATGAGACGTATTAGTAAAATTCGGGTAGGGTAGGGAAGTTTCGATGGCAATGTTAACATCGAGTCGCAGAAAAGAATTCACTATTTGCTATATTGCTAATCTTACACAAACAAAATGTGTCATCCGTATAATTTCTCAGTTACAGTAACTCCGTTTAGGATAATCTGGTTGAATTGCGTTTCTTGAAACATGCAAAATTTTATGTATTGTTGGTAAATTCAAATCTAACCCGGGGGTTACACCTGCAAGTACAGCTTGCATGCAAGCTGCACGGCCATACTTCTTGGACGTGTAACCTCTACTGCCAGGCTGGCAGTACAGCTTTCAACGAACTTGCATGAAGAAAAACTATGGCAACTGAGGTGATAGTAATTTGACATTATGTAGTTTTCAAGATGGCTGAAATGAAATGCTTAAGAAAATTTTTTAAATTTATTCTGGAAAAATGAGATTTTCTGGAATCGTTTGCATTACAACATTTACTAACACCTTTCTCTTAACTTTTTCTTGGGTTTTCATCATTCTTCTACTTCCTTTATTGCTATAATTTTCCAATATACGCATGATTTTACGCCTCAATGCCATTTTTTAAATGAACTTGCATGCAAGCTGATAAGACATCAACCGAACTGCCCTCCGCTGTCAAGTTAAAAATCGTGTTGGAAGGGAGGCTTGCATGCAAGCTGTACTTGCAGATGTAACCCCCGGGTAACTCTCTAAAGTAGCTCTTTAGTTATATATATTATTTGGTCTGATCAGCAGTACAGAGCGCATAGATTTCGTTCGCCCCTTGCGTGCTCCTCAACAAAATTCTAAGAAAAATCCGACGGCCAGATTTAAAATCTCGCCATGGCTATGCAATTCTACCGTACTGCTGTGCAGATGCCAGACATGCTTTGGAGTACAATACCGACGAATATCACAGCACCATGTAGCTTTGCATGTAGATACTAAATATAGCTTTTTTTTTTTTTGGGTTGTAACCCCCCTTCAACGAATTGTTATCAACTTAGGAAGAATGACTTCTATTAGAATAACCTTGCTTCAAGCATCTTGTACCTGTACAAGCCATAGTATGTATGTGGCTAAAGTTTTATGACATGTAACAGAAACAATACAATTTAAAATTATATGGCCGTTGCCTTTAAAATGTGTGTGAAGCTCTTTAAATGAGAAAAATACTTTCAAAGTTTTCTTACAAATAAAATAAGTCAATTTCATATTGATCTAAAAAAAAGAAGCAAATCACACCTCTATTATATAGTTTATAATTAAAAGTATGTTGTCAAATTTATAAGCTTAGTTTTAAGAATATTTTAAAGCATATACAGCTTATAAGTTGTTACAAAGAAAATTTAAAAAAACAGGTCAGCTAAATAAATAAAAGAAATTAATTTTTTTTTTTTTTAAGTTTTCTTGAATGCACTTCGCGACTCACTTTTCTTTCCAGTGGCTGTCGCCGGTACAAATTTAATTAAAGGAAGAAAGGCCAACGTACTTTTATTGCACTCTATTAAATAAAAAAAAGTCCAAGTAACTATAGCTCATATGTACTTAAATAAAGTGATAATTATATTTTTGCATTCATGTTTGTTTGCTGCCGATTCTTTAAGAATGTCAAAAACTTCGACCTTATATGTAGGCCATTTCTTCAAAAATTATCAGTTCGTGCAGAACATTGTATTTGGAAATCATACAAAATCTGAAAGTTGTTCTTATTTAATCAAACTAATTAATCTATAAGTAAAACATATCCAGTAAAAAACTTTAGTTTTAAACTTAAAAATCATACTAGAGTGTAAAAATAGTACTGAATATATTTTATGATAAAAACTTAGAAATAATATTTGAACAAGTCATTTCCGCTTTTGTTTTTTAAGTGCCTTCGACGATTACCTGCTTGTTTCAATGCTTTATTTTTCTCTTTGCATAGAATATCTCTTTCTTTTAAAATGTGAATTTTTTATTTGAGATATAAGATATCCTGTTCTTTTTTTTTTTGGGTTATATATTAAATCTATTCCACCGACTTTGCTGTTCTCTCATTTGCAAAATGAATGTGGAGATATCGTGTAAATTTGTGTATAGATTTTTTTTTTATTATTAATAAAAATATGAAAATATACGTATTTACGGATATGTTAAGAACAAAATGTATTGTTGATTTATTTATTTTAATTGAAAAATAACATAAATGCTCAACTGTTACTTATAAAGTGGGTGTACTGATTCTTCTCTAAATAATTATGAATATTAAATTTATTGTTAGGATTGTACGACCAAAATGCTACCTGTACGGTCAAAAAGTTGTGTTCGTACGACTTTTCAATATTAAAAACATGGCAACCGTCCACAGGCAGTGGTGTCGGTTGCGATTTCATAGACAGAGCCCAGACGTGTTCGAATGCTATACTTTTTGTTGCATGTTGTTCGATGCTTTGTTTTTGATTGTTTTGTTCAGAGGTAGGTGATTTTATTATTGCATCTCGTTGATAGTTTACAGCGCAGGGCGAATAAAAAGCCTTTAAGGAAAATATTGTTGATGAACATTTTTTGAAGATATTTTTATGTTGTAATTTTTTATTTGATTTCATTTTTATTTGTTTTAATTCAATTAAATCAGAAATAAGACGCCACGGCACTGACAAAGACTGGTCGTGGATGAAATAGTGAGGCTGAGTATTGGGCCAGTTATGCGTGACAGAACTGTCTGTGTATAATTCAAGATTTTCCAGGCTTAGAGATTCTCTGTTTCTTAATGGGTCAAATTAAAAGTTCACTTTGGGCTCGGAACAAAACAGTTTAGCTCTGTGGTTGGCATCATCTTTGGTCACAATCCGCTACGCGCTTTATGACAGCCCTAAGCATATGCCCTGGATGGAAGGACAACTTAAGTCAACCGCACAATTTCTGTGCGTTTGTTCGGCCTTTGACCGGCGCAAACTGGATACTTTTTGTCTACCCGCTTATTTGCGGATGAGTTGACAAGTTTTTTCATTGAGAGGACAAAAAGGTTTCGATGAGAGATGTTTTCTTTTTTAGCAGGTTAGCACAATGGCTTCTTTGGCCTCCGCGCTTGGGATCGCTCTTCCACCAGCCTTAGAAAAATACAATTAAAAAAGCTAGAATTGTTCTAAGACCAATTCTTATGATACCCTACAGGAATGCCCCTATGAAATTTCGTATCACCCATCTGTGCTAGTTTGATTTTTGAAGTGGCTGTTCGCATATATTTCTAGAACGGTTCGTCGGATAGAAAAAAATGATTATAACCAATTTTATAGGACTTCGTATTCTGAAGAAGTTCTTAGTACAATAAAAATATCTGAGACTGATCATATTAACACCAAGAAGGGGTTGCCCGATTTAGACCATTTTATTTGCTATTACTATTCTCAATGTCGATGCATTCTCAGGCACTGTCTAAATATATAGTGGAAAACGAAATTTTTGTATGGCAACCCCACGAAGGAGTTGCCCGAATTGTCTCATTTTCGAGCTTAATTTTACTTTTTGTTTTAAGTCCGCGTACAAAATTTCAGCTGTCTAAGTATACGCATTCTCGAGTTATCGTGCGCACAGACGGACAGGCGGACCGGACAGACGAACGCACATAACAATATCAATAACAAAATTACTTTATTACGGTCAACTGTATAAAGATTACAAATCTTATTAAATACAGATCTATAGGTTAGGGAAGTGATACAAAATTATTGTTTTAAATGGAAAACAAGAGAAACAAGATTAAGGAAATTCAATTAAATCAGAAAAAGAAAGGAAAGAAATAAAAATTAAAAAGAGAAAAACCATAGAAATTCTATTAAAAAAAGAAGAAAATATACTAAATAAAGATTTAGATTCAGAACAGCCATGATGTGTACCTAATAAGGCTCCAAAGAGCTTAACAATTCAAGAAAATCTCTGCCTGAATTCGCGCTACGTATATTAGAGGGTAAACTATTTCACTTACGTGAAGTTTGGACAAAATAGGAGCGCTCCCCGAAATGAGACTGACAGCGTGGTAAAAGAATTTTTAAACTTCTTTTATAACGCAAGAATTGGAGCTTATTGTAAAGATATTGTGGCCTCTTTATATGTATTAATTTATGTAAAAAATACAAGTCGCGATGAGCAAGATGGGTATCAAGAGTATGTCCAAGGGTTGAATTAACTTGCATTGAGATGTGGGCACTGCGTGTTCAGTAATAAACATATCTAGTACAACCATTGAATGCAACTGTCAATTTTCAACGGCAAATTGAGTCTAACTTGGGAAATACTATTGTGTCATACATAAAGTGGGGAAGAATCAAACTACGTACCAGTTTCAATCGCATATCTGTAGACAATAAATACCCACAGACTCTCAACTGTCGTAAGAAGCCATATACTTTGCCTAAAATATTGGTAACGTGGCTGCAGCAAGTAAACTCTGTGTTCAGGGCTACACCTAAATTTTTCACAGAGGTAGAGAATGGTAAGGTAAAGTTATTTAAAATAACTCGTGGTAGCTCTCATGCCTCCAGGTGATTTCTATAGATCGGCATATACACTTTCTAGGATTCAGTTGCAGCTTGTTGGCTATCGACCAATCATAGATCCTCGTTAAATCTCCATTTACACGAGCAACACAATTTTCTTGTAACACAATTGGTCTTCTCAAGTAAATTTGGACGTCATCAGTATATAGATGAATGTTCACATTCTTAATCACCTCAGGCAAATCATTGATGTAGCGACTGAATAAGAGAGGACCTAGGATTGATCGTTGGGGTATTCCATAGTATGAGTTCCGGAAGTTCGACATAGAGTCTTGAACTTTGACTGCTTGTTGTCTATAGGTAAGAAAACCTTTGATAAGCTTGACAGCTGAAGAGGAAAAATTGAAGGAATTCGAGAGTTTATAAAGGAGCAAACTGTGATCTACTGAGTCAAAAGCCTTACTAAAATCCAATAAGACAAGAATAGTTAAATCATGCAACAATCAAAATAATTTTTAATATTATGCCTGGTTGTCCAATCCATTTTGCTCTACCATAATTATTTCTGTGCCTTACAATGAATGACAAACTGAGGGCCTGTCCGGATTCAAGTCTTCGTCTTCGTCTTCGTCTTGTTATTACAGCTAGTGACGTAACATCGAGACAAGCTCTATCCGAATCCATGTCTATGCCACCGAGCTTTGCTAGTTTGTATAACAGTTTTGACATTTGGTTAGCTTGATCACCGAGTCAAGGTTCGAGTTGACTTATTTAAATAGACAACGTATTGTGAGGTTATGTTTGTTTGCTGTCTGGCAAATAAAGCTGCGCAAACGAACGAATTCGGACATGTTAGCTTCGTCTTCGTCTAACTATTATAATAGCTGAACTTGTTGTGTTACGTTACTAGCTGTAATAACAAGATGAAGGCGAAGACTTGCATAGGTCTAATAGGTTAAAATAAAGAGCAGAGTCTACAGAGTTCAGTTTTTATATAAAAAAAGGAGAAAGAATAAAATCATACTTATCAGCTTTTCAGCGTTTTGTAAAAAATGAGGTAAAAGAAAAAAAGGTAAGAAAATCCAAAATGTTAATTTTACCGCCATAGCTCTGGAGAAGAAAAGAGAATGAAGTTGGTTCAGCAGTCGTGTGAAAGACCATGCAGTTCTTCATACAATGAGTTCTTTAACACTTTCACGGCCGGTGGCACCACATTGGTGTCATAGGAGTGCCGATGGTTCAAGGCCAGTGGCACGACGTTGGTGTCATATGAAAGTCGATGAACAAATGACAAATTCCAAGTTGTTAACAATATCGAATATCATCGCAGGTTTAGTACATGGATAGGACTTCTAGTTAAAAAAACAAAATGTGCTAGAAGTACTCAATAGTAAATAACAAGCATTTTTATTTCGATCGGTACTGCTATAGTTTTTTTATGAAAAACATAAAGTATTAAGCTTCAATTGGCGCTTGAATCAGAAATATCCGTTGCTGCATTCTCGAGATATGATCTTTTGAAAATGACGTTTCATCGCAAAATCACGAAATTTCCCACAAGCTTAACGGAGTGGGGAGTGTTAAGGGGAAAAAATATGGGTAAGCTATTTTGGTACTCAAACTATGAAAGTTGCATCCAAATCGGATATGGTCGGGCTGGCCGCAAAAAGTATCGGCTCGTAGAGAAGAAGACTTCGTGAAGGGTGTTAAAGTGTTAACGGTGAGCCGGTACACCCTGTAAGAAACAGGGTGTTTTATGAAAAACTTGCATATTTTCTTAAACACCCTATAATTCCTAACCTGTTGAGATACCCGTCCCTCTACCCCCTGACAAAATCACTTCCTGCCCAATGGAACATCATTGCGGAGCCACCCTGTATGTAGTTTGCTGGGCGAGTCGAACCGGAAGTTGGATCTTGTGTTGGATGTTATAGGCGATCCAAAAATGTCTGCGTCTCTACCTTGCGATTGTGTTAAGGCTATACATACGCTCAAGCAAATCATACGACTGGGACATGCATGGCCCAGCCTTATGATCTCCATGAGCGTGTATAGCACAAGTCGGAGCTTGAGTTGAGGCTGAAGTATACGATGAAAGATATCGGACGAAACTATTGCGTACAAGCAAACTTGACGAGATTGCTATAGAAATGAATTCAAGTTTGAATAAAATTCGTTGCGAGTTGAGGCAAAAGTTAATATCCGATTTTGTCTAGTTCAATTTTATAGTAAAATCATAAGTTTTGCTTGTACGCAATAGTTCCGGATGATTTCACTCATGATGCTCTCTCAATTAAATTCCGATATTCGCTTCACATGATCATGCAAATGAAATGACTGCGCCATACACAAGTTGCAAGATTTGTTTGAGTATGTGTAGTGGTATTTACAGTTGTCGATAGCAAATCCATAAAATGAATCGAATGAATGGATTCGATTATAGTTGAGTATGGGTGTTATAATGGTGGGTATGAAGAATCCTACGTTCTCTTCAGCGCCTCATACAAGTTTACATGTGATGGACATTTTTAATTTGTAGGAGAAAATTGGGCGTTTCACACAAAAAGTTTCCGTTTAAATTTAGAGCTACCAGAGGAGGAAATTTTTTTGACTTATTACATATTTTTTTGATATTCTGAGAATATGGTAATGCAAAGGCAAACTGATTTGTCTTTTATGTTTGGAGTTTTCAAGTTTCAAGTTTCCAGCTTCCTTTGCTACCAACGAGGACCCAGAAGGAGGCATGAACGCCATGGTGGAATCTGCTTGTGTTGTAATCAAAAGAAAACGCCGAAATCGATCAAAGAGGATTTGCTCAAGGGAATAGGGAAAATAAGAGAGCTTTTTGGTTGTTCCAATACTTTACTTAGCGAATTACGACTTGGTGATGAAAGGTTTAATAACAAACTTTTGCGTATGCCAGCTGCAGATTTCGATAATTTGCTTTAAAAAGTTACGCCGGTAATAAGGAAAGATGATAGTATGACGATTATCTCATACTTACTTCGAGTTTTATTTTTTTAAGGTAACTCCTATCATTCGTTTATGTATTTGTTCAGGATTCTAGTGAAAACTATTTCTAAAAAGTCCCAAAATATTGCTTGGTTGCATTTAAGGTTTTGAAGAATGAATATGCAAGTTTTTAAATTAGAATAATAGATAACAATAAATTTTGGAGAAGGCTGAAAGTATTTGAGGTATTCAAAATACTCTGATTTAACATTCTAACAAAAATTTTTTTCCAATTTTAGATGACTGAAGGTGATGGGTAGTTTTATAAGGGGTATAGTATGTATATCGCTGTAAGTTAGACGTGTTCGATATCGGCTCCTGGTTTTTTGCAGTATTTTAGTCTAGTTTCCATTCTTAATTTTTTCCGCAATCAAAATTTACAATTGCATGACAGTGTGTAATTAAAGCAGTCCATTAACAGTGTACTTGCACTTCTACGTGCTTGTATCCCGCAATTCTCTTATTACATTATACTATTTGGTCTAAAATAAAAATGGCAACGAAGGGACAACAGAAAGAGAAATCCTGCACAAATTCTGTCTCTGAACTTGCAACCAATGTAACGATGCGTGGTGCTGCAGGCAAGCAACAAGCTACCAGTAGTGCTGATGCTGCACTTAAAACGTCCACAATTAGTACCAAAGAGGGGAATGAGCTTCTGATGGTCCCACTCAGTATAGTAAAATGGATGATCTCTTTCACCAGCTTGAACGAAGGATTAATAACATGGCTGATCTTTTTCAACACTTTGAGGAACGGATTGCAAAGAGAATCGAAGAGTCCATGTGTTCTGTAAATGATCGCCTGATTAAGTGTGAGAGTGATAATATATTAGAGATGAAGGTTAATCAAAAATCATACATAAGCAAGCTGATAACATTCTGCAGCTCAGAATGGGTGACGTAATCATAAGGGGCATCCCCTTAAGGATCAATAAGAAGGTTGTTGACATTGTCAAAAATGTTGCTAGTGTAATTAAGCATCCTATATCACCATTTTTTATGCATTCCGATTGATGTCTAAGACGAAATCATCTTCTATATTTTCCCCTATTGTTATGCTCCTTTCAGAGCATGCTGAGCAACGAGCGCTGCTGTCTGCTTTTCGTAACTGTGGGAATCTGAAGCTGTCGCAAGCCGATGGATTCTCCACTGCTAGTCTCATATACATAAATGAAAACCTGACCCAAGCTAACAACTCATTACTGCGAGAGGCACTAAAACAGCGTCGACTGCAGAAAATTTCTACTGTTTTCTCTAGGAATGGCCCTGTTAACGTAAAAAAAACATTGGAAGGTCACCCCATAAAAATATTAAATGTGGAGCAATTGTGTACTGGCCTTGACTAAAGGTTTCACGATATCACTTTGCACGGATGGAGATGATTAGATTGTATGCATTTTAGTATTCTTTTCTTCTTTTATATTCTATTAATTTTCTTTGAATTATTTTTAACAATACTTTTCTTTTTCTGAATTATAATAATTTTCTTGAAATATGATCAAACTGTTAATTATCTTAAGTTACTTAGAATTATCACATATTTAGTTTCACTGCATGCATTGATATTGAATAGTGCACTTTTTATGCAGTAATAGAGTTTGGTGGCTCGTTATGCATTTCCGGTTGTGCGCTTCTTGTAGATTGCTATGAGTTTTCATAACATTAATGGCCAGTCTATGGGGTTGAACATATGCTCGATCAATGCCCGGAGCATTAGAAACAAAATAGGTGAGTTCTGTGAGCTTTTTGCCGAGGTTGAGGTACACATGATTATAGTAAGTGAAACTTGGTTAAATGGCGACATACCTACGTCGCTGGTCAATATTGTTGGCTACAGATTGTTTCGGAATGATCGCAAAACGTATTGGGGGTGGAGTGGCAATATATGTTAAGGAAAATCTTAGGGCGAAAATTATCTTCTCCTCTGTTAATAGTGACTTGGATTTCATGGAAATGGAGGTCTCTTTTGAATTGGAAAAATGTGCACATTCACAGCTAAATTTGGTCGGAGAACAATAGACAGCGACTAATATACATTTTTCCAATCCAGAAGAGACCTCCACTCCCTCCACTCCAATCCTATTAAGTGTCACGAAGCGTTGCACTAATGTATTGGTGGGAGGTGACTTTATCGTAAATATTCTACGTACAGATTCCAGTACTAGTCAGTTCCTACATTTCTTTCAAGCAATTCACCTTAATGTGATTAACTCCCAGCCCACCTTCTTTAACGCAACCGATCCATCACTACCTGACATATTCTTTGCATCGGATGCGGGAAAAGTTATATTTTTCAATCAGATTTTCCCATGTAGTTCTTTGGATCATGATATTCTTTGCTTGACCTATTATTTTGTATTACATCGTGACTCAACGGTGAAGTATTTCTACCGCAACAATAAGCACATTGATGTAGTAGCTTTGACTGAGGAATGCAGGGTACTTCCGTGGGATGGAGTATACAAATGTGTAACAGTGAACCAACAAGTTGGTATCCTCTGCTCCCTGCTTGGGTACTTGGCGGATGAGTACATTCCTACTAAAATCAGGCGTATACCAAGAGCAGGCTGCCCACGGATTTCGCCCCAGGTGAGATTACGTATTGCGGAAAGAGAATTCCTTTATCAACGCTTCAGACGTTTAAAAACAAATGAAGCTCGAATATTGTATAAGGCTGCTCGTAATAAAGCAACGGCCGCCATTAGAAATTCCAAGAGACGTTATTTCAGTGCTAAGTTTAATTAAGACCAAAAGCCCAAAGTACTTTGGAGCAATTTACGGATGGCTGCTGTGTATGGCACTGATAGTGCATCTTGTAATTTAAACCCAGATGACCTGAATTCACATTTTTTGACTTCAAGTATCTCACCTATAAGTGACGTTCCTATCTCAGATGCTACTTGGGTCCCACAAATTAATCAGAACTGCTTTTACTTTCGAGGAATTGATTTAGAGGAGCTAATTTCTGCTATTTTGTCATTCAAACCGGAGTACCTGATTCTCTACTACCGCGCCTTATAAAGCTATTAATTCCCCTGATTTATAAGTACATTCTTCATATCATGAATGAATACTTGTTTTACCTCTTCTACCTTTCGTACACAGTAAAAAATTTCCAAGTGTTACACTGTAAAAAATGCACAGATTTTTGCCACAAAGCTTATGTATTTTTCGACAAGATTAGGGAATATTCCCTAAAATGTAGGGAATATTCCATAAAATGTAGGTTTTTCCCCAAAAGTTTACGGAATATTCCCTACATTTTAGGGAAAAATACCTAAGCAACAATTTGTGCATATTTTACAGTGTAACACTTGGAAACAGCTATTGTCCTGCCAATCCCTAAGAAGGCTAAATCTGAAACACCTAGTGACTTCCGCCCTATCAGCATATTGTCATTCTTATGGAAAGTTCTAGAGAAGCTCATATAGGTATAAGCAAATGCTAGGTTGGATTGAATGTAATAAGATGATGACTCCTTGGCAGTCTAGTTTTCGTCCGCTTCGCTGTTGTGAAACTGCTATATTAAAGGTATCAACAGATATGAGAATGGCCATTAACGACAATAATATCAATACGCTTGCCCTCTTTGACTTCTCTGAGATATTTGATAATGTCTGTCATGAATTTCTCCTTTGTAAACTTGCATCTGCTATTTCCTTGATAAGGGAGTTCCTTTGTGATCTTGAAATTGGTAAAACTACCGAATCGTTATTTGTGCTAATGGAGAGCGCCTATGTATCGTAGTCGATATTAGCCTTGAACTTTATAAGGAAATCTAGTCCCAATATCGCATCGGCTTGTATGGCGAAGTCATTGTCTACTATTTTGATCCGATTGACTGTTTCTTTGCGTCAGTTATACCTTGTATTAGGCATGTATGTTTTGGATAATATTGCTGGTATTTGCTAATTTTTCTCTTCTGAATATAGAGATATCAGCTCCCGTGTCTATTATGAATGTACATATTTTGCCACACATGTCCACATATGTTGTGATGAAGTTTGCTAAGGAGAGGTTTAATTGGTGTATTCTTGGTGTGCTTGAGTTGCTTCCCCCAACCCGATTGTTTCTGAATCTGGCTGAGGGTCTTGGCATTCTCCCGATTCGCAGTGATTAATTCTTCTGCTGATTTGAGCATTTGGTCTATTTCTATAGTGATTATAATTGTGGTTACCTTGGTTTTGGGCTGTATTCGTATTTTGTCGCCAGACTTGATTTGATCGCTGTGGCCAGTTGTTTCTGTTTCCGTTGTTATTGCGCCACACTCTGTTATTATAACCTCTAGGATTCGGTAGAGATCGTTGGAAATTTCTTGCGTTATTGTAAGCATTTGTGTTATACTTTGAAATGCAGCACATTATTTGGTTGCGGTTTGTCTACTGTCATTGCCTTTGCTGTTATTTCCGAGAGATTATTTGCGCTGCTAGCTATCCGGGTTAGCCAAATTGTCTTTAAAAGATACATCGCGAATTTTTCTGCTGCTTCCCCTGTTGCAACATTTTCTGCTATAAATGCTCTAGTTAATTGCCTGGACAGATCTTCTAATTAGCTTGCAAAATCTTCTAACTTTCTGTTGTTTTGCTTGCATGCTTTCAACTGCGTTAGTAGTGCATCGGACGATAATTTTGCCGAGAGTTTGCTTTTTATCTGAGCAACTGTATTTATATCGCTTGTGATGGTGTACTTAGCTTTCCCGGTAATGCGCGTTTTTATAAACTTGATCATCGTGTTTTTTTGGTCGGCAGGTGTTAATTCATCAAGCAACTCTATAGCTTCAATGAACGATTCCGTATCTTCGTAGGTTCCATTGTAATATTGTACGAGGGAAGTCGCCGTTCTCATTTCGAACGCCATTTTAGAGCTTTGCCTCTGGTTATTTATTAATTCTGTAATATTATCCATTAGCTTTTCCGTTTGCAAATACGCTTTTTTTAGTTTCAGCGTTGTTTCTGCATCCATGGTCACGTTAACGCATTTCTTTGCTTCTACAAGGAGACAATTTATCGTTCTTCTTTTTCTTTTAATGTTTTCTCTGTATAAGGCGGTTTTTACTTTTCCCGAAATTACTTATAACATTTTCTAATTCTTTTTTTATGTTGTTTAAATTGTGCATTTGTTAGACACTTATTTAGACTGTTAGTTGTGCTGGTGTGCTTAGGTATTTTTTTCTAAGTCCTCGCCTATGATTTCTATACAGTTTGTATGTAAATTCGGCAACCTTAAGTAAAATAATTATTGCTAGAAGGAATATTATTTCTTCGTTTTTTACAGTAACTGTATCTTCGATAACAACGTTGTTTATCATCTGTCCGTTATTATCGGAATTTTTCGACTGTTTTACCCATTATCCTGGTGCAGGAGAGAAAATATTTTATAAGAAGAAAAAAATTTTTATAAAAAATTAAATTTTTTTTTTCTTCTACATGAACATTATTTATATTTTATTCTATTTTAATTCTAATCGGATTAATTCTATTTAGGTGTAACTATTTTCTTTTTATTATATTTAATTCCTTTTTGGTGATTGACACAAGTTTCAGGAATTGCTGCTTTTCTTGCTCTGTTGATGAAGTTTCCGCTCGGAGTATATAATAGGTGAGATCCCGCCTTAATTTCTTGCTTTTTCCGCCTCTGGTGTGTTTTCTTTTTTCTGCCTGCTCTACGCGGCTTTATTGCTTTTTCCTGTACTCTTCCAAAGTCAATTTTCTTGGTCCAATACCTTTTAACTCATCAGTATGTTGGTTAATTGGTTGTGGGATGTATCTGGGGATAGTATTGCCTGCTGGGTACAACGTTAATTTTTCCACTTCACTCTCCGGTACTTTGGGTATTGGTCCTGCCAGTTTAAATAACTTGCTGAAGGCCTCGTCTATTATCTGTTTTTCCATGTGGTAGAATTATTTTTCCTTAGAATGTGGTAAAGTTTTTTTTTTATTACTGATATTTGATTTCGGTTTTTTGGAGACTTCTTGAAGTTTTTTTTGAATCCTTTTGTTGCAGCTCCTTACGTCACGGCATGTGATACCAGTTTATTGATAATTAGTCACGGTCGCCATGTGATACATGATACACGTACACTGATTATGAAATCCAACGCTGAGTCTTTGGGAGCAGCTAAAAACAGCTTTGACTCTAATGTCTACCTCGGGAAAGTAAAACAAAACACTCTGTATACTCTGAACTAATGTCAATCAAAAAGTGTCTCTATTTTACCATTTCTTATCTTATTTATATTCAAAATTACCTGGTTGACCTAAATTGGTTCCCATGTTTAAAATGCTTATTTTAAAATAATTGCATGAGAACCAATTGACATCGATTAATTATAATTCAATAAACAAGTTCAATTACAATTCAATAAACAAAGCGTGCGTTACACTTTTCCACCTTTACGATATCATTCATAACTTGCCGCTACTTTGTAATTTGAGCTAAAACAAACAGAAGTCAGTTTATCATCGTCTTTTGTTTGTTTTAGCTTTTACATGCAAAAGGCAGTTAGGTAGGTCGGTGAGTCAATTCACATTTGAGTTTATGCATATGTATATGCAAGTCGCTGACCTCACTTGAGGCAGGTTTAAACGATTGCTCATTACGCTACCTACGTACATGTGTTATTGAACTTACTTACTCACCTCGATTATGGAAGTTTATGCAACTTCTATGCTTGTGATTTTGGGGTATTTTCGTGCGCATTACATTAAGGGTGATAATAATTTTTTGGCCTTAAAGCCTGTTCTATGTAGTGTACCTCAGGGTTCTGTACTTGGTCCTCTACTCTTTAGCCTGTTTATTAATGACCTTACTGTTATTGTTATTGAAGATGCAAAAATTCCCCTGAATGCTTATGATGGAATGCAAATTAGTTATTGAAGTTGGCAGAAAAACATACAATATGACAAAGAGAACGTGGTTCGATTATCTACGTCGTCAATTTGCATTGAGTTGCCCACATCACTAGCTGACCAAAATATGTTGGGTGGATTAAAGTCTCCTAGAATCAAAAATATGGCATTGCTCACAACTTTTTGATAAACGTTGCAAATATTGGCAGATTTGATGATGACCTACAAGTCCTCGCAAGCAGACTCAAATTGACTAGCATGAGTTGCCTGAAGAGAACGATCGACTGCAAGGAGGAAACTACCACCATCACAAGTCCCCAGAGCCTAATGACTCCTATCTGGGTGAAACAGCCTCTAACAAAACTGTCTCAGTAAAGGCAATGATGTGGTAGTTGTTAGACAGGACTGACAGCTTCAAGTCTTCAGTTTTAGAGCGCAACCTCCGGACATTTTGCTAGTATATGTTCATTTCGAAAATATTTTTTGACGAATAAATTCAAGTGATTTATAATTAATAACGTGGTAGACGTTAGAGTCTTTTCTACTTTTCAGATAAATTTTCCGATTTTTTACCCAAGCAAATTTAAAATTAAGTTCCTCTTAAAGAAATTTAGAATCATAAAGTAATTTCTTTTTATAAGCAGTTAGGCACTAATTTATGAAAATCCTTTCTTCACCTTCTATATTTAATGTTTCAAAAGTAAATTTTTTGTTAATCTTATACGCGGCAATAATCGTATCTCTAATAAATTCATTAGTGTATTTCACTACAATTCTAGAAGGTCACTCAGGAATGTTATCTCTCCGTTGGCTTCGATAAGTTTTAAAGAAATGAGTATCTTCTACTGGTAATTGCAAAGAGATTTTCCCAGTACATTTCCGGAAGCAGATGCAGGGACATTGATGATCTCATGCAAATTGGTCAAATTCATCTCTTCGGCGTGATTGAGTCTTTATTTAGTCTATCAATATCCCGATGTAAGCCAACGTTTTCCTCTTAGAGCTTTTTCATTCGTGTGCTATGTTCATCGAGTGTTTCTACGATGCTCTTAAATTCAGGAAAGCTTGCAACAATTGATTTAACGGATTTATTAAATTCCATCTTCTTGGATTTCAACGTATCAATATCGAGAGTCATCCGATCGACTATTTTATTAAGAGCTGAAACAGATGCGTTACCCTCGGATTCAGAGTCAGAATTATTTGCAGGAGCAGCAAGTACCCAGGCTGAACAGAAGATCAGTATTTAATTTAGCGCAGGTTGCGTGATAATTAGAATTGCAGGTCACGGATACCACACCGGGGTTAGTGCGGTTGATTTTCGCTGAGCATTCTTTAGAAGTGCCAGTCATTTTTATGACTATTCTAATTGAAATTGAGCAAGAAAAATAACTTGATAGAAATCTCTAGCAAGTAGGCAGCAAGTAATTGATGTTGTAGATAGTAATCAGCAATAACAATGATGAAATTCACGTGTAGATGACGGCAAGAGAAAAAGTATCATAGACAGCAACCAGTAAAATCATTAGAATAATTCGCATGTAGATGGCAGCTGCAAAGTTATGTGTGATATGTCAGATATTTGGAAGTTAGCGACTTACCATTTCACACTATGCCACCATACAGCTATCTCGAGGCATGATAAAATAAAAAACTCTTAATTCTTTATTGGTTTTATTGGCTCTTTTGGCCACCTATTACACGGGTACTTTTTAACCTAAGCGTCTACTATATTGAACGGACTGTCTTTTGCTCGTGCTGGAAAAAACTCAAAAGCCAC
Source organism: Dioctria rufipes (assembly GCA_963924295.1). NCBI lineage: Eukaryota > Metazoa > Arthropoda > Insecta > Diptera > Asilidae > Dioctria > Dioctria rufipes. The sequence continues at coordinate 151,819,149 of OZ002743.1, read as the reverse complement.
GAAAAAATGACGCTAATAAGCCTATTACATATTTTTTGTTCTTTCTCTTTTACATAGAGGGCGCGACATCACAAAGGAATTACACACTGAGTAAGTACAGCTCCCACCCGACCAATTTATAAGAAATCCACACAAACACAAATCACCTTTCTATCGGCAAGTATAATCCAGCGCAGCCCCAAATGTCGCAGAATGACAACAACAATCATCAGCAAAGCACACCTGGAATCCCAATGGATTATCGAATCTCCAGAGGATTACAATGATATGTGACGAGACCAGCAACCAAAAGGAAGATGTACAGGAATAAGCGGGAAAATGCAATGTGATATTCCAAGAGCAATTCGAAAATTATAGAAATAAGTCACCAATAAGCGAGAACTCCAATGGCCAGCACCAACTTATGAGTTATATAGTAAACTAAGAAATGAAAAATAAACGCGGATTGATTAATCTGACAGTTAACACTTGTTCTTCTTCTTCTTTAGTTTATATAATATTTCTAGAAATTTTATAAGGGTAATTTAGTTTATATAAACGTGCTTAAAGTTTTATAATGGTAATGTGTTCATTTAAGTAAAAACCACAATTTTTTAATTTGTGCATTGCAGATAAAAAAGGAAATGTCGGTTAAGACAATTTTTTAAATTGCAGATATATGGCTTCCGTTATATTTTTATATGAAGAAAAGACATCTTTTTAGGTATATAACATTTCTAATGTTACTTTTACGAATTAATGTCACCTATGTGAAAATTTTAAATTTTATTATCTTTAATTAAAATTTTTAAATACTGCTTATTTTTGAGAGTCTGTATTTTTTAGAAGTATCTATGATGATATTCACATTAAAATTTTAATTGCAGCTAAGTTTCACCACGTACATGCCGAAAAATTGTAATTCTAAAATGTAAAAATATTAATATTTGCATTATATTGTTTTATAAAGGTAACGAAAAGTAATTTCCCTAACATTTCAATTACTAAAAGTCTGAGAAAATTCCAAGCGTTGTGGAAACGTTACCATCACCATTATAAACAAGATTTATAAAGGTAGCTGAAACATTACTGCAATCACTGCTATGACCAAAAGAAAGTAATCGAGAACACCCTGGATTATATAAGGGTTATATAAGAATTTATATTAAACATCTTTGTTTGAGTATACACGACAGAGATCAAAATTACTTGGGTTGCGGCGTTAACTTAGCAGCTACACTGGATTCAATAATCAACCCGTGAATGATGCGTAATTCTTTCACAGAGTTAGTCATGTTTCCGATGTGAGCTTCTTAACTAATGAATGCGAATTTTTTCAACTTGGATTAAATTTTTCACCAACTCTTAAGGTAAAGCATAAAGACCTTTTAAATTTGGTGACACAGCTCTCCAAGATGCGGATGTTAAAGAAAATTTTGATTGTGCTGAGACAATGAGAAATACGAAAAAATAGTTTAGTAAGTAATAGTCAGGATGAAAAAACCGTTATTAGTATAAGGAAAACTGAAAATTAATTAATTATTTAATTTTAACTGAAATTCTGTAACAATTTTACATAGAGATGATTATTTAGAACAAATGCAAGACTGTTTAACTAATATGAAAATAGAAGAGCTAGAAAACGATCCTACATCAAAGTATAATCGTCTTTTTATAAGTGCAGTAAATAACTCAAATTTAAAATTTGACTCTAAAGATAAATATTTTTTAAAGAATACTAATTCCTCCATACATACTTTATATGGTCTTTCTAAGCTACATCAATACAATACCCCGGTTCGACCTGTTTCGTCTTTGTTTAATGCTCCGTCCCAACTTTTGGGTAAAAAACTTAGCGAAATTTTTCCAAAACTTATTAATTTTACGCCCAAACATTTTGTGAAGAACTCATTTGATTTAATAAACAAAATAAAGCATTTAAAAGTTCCTAATAACGCGTAATTGGTCTTTTTCGATGTATGTAATTTATTTCCTTCTATTCCCGTTGAGAAATTAATTGGTAATTTAAATGAAAAAATTCTATGTGAAGTACGAAATCCTGACCGCTCTCTCCAGCTTATGAATTTGATCAACACATGCTTTGGACAAAATTATTTTGGGTTTAGTGATAAAATTTAAACTCAAAAGGATGGACTTGCTATGGGTTCGTCCTTTTCTCCTTTTTGTGTCAAATTTTATATGGATTCCTTTGAAAAGAAGTAATTTAGTAGTAATAATAATTTAGCTAAACATATATTGACTTTGTATCGATATTTTGTATTTGGACTGGCACGGAGAGGCAATTAACGAGCAGATTAACCCTCCCTTTTTTAATGAATTTACCACTAAAAACTTACTAACCAATAATATATTGTGGTTAAAGAAAGTCACAATAGATAGGAGCGGAGTGTATAAAGTAAGCTGGAGCGTTTGCTCAGGGTTCTACATAGGCAGAACAAAGAGATCCTTAAAACTAAGATTCAACGAACACATTAAAATTCATCTAATTCAAATGATCCAACTTCAGGTTTTGCCAAACATCTAAAATCTACTGGGCATAAATGTTCTACCCAAAATATAAGACTTTTACATAATATTGATGGAGGAGAAGCATTGGATCGATATGAAATATTCGAAATCAGAAGGGCTAATGATGACGGTTATGCTTTGTTGAATGATCAGATTGATTTTTATAATAGGAGGCCCTTTTAAATTCTAACCTACGTAAGTTTCAGCATTAGTCAACAAATTATACATATATGATTCCTGGATGGAACCACAAAAAAATGTTACTCAAGTAGCTTAGTTCCTGGATGGAACCACCAAAAAATGTTTACGTAGTATATGATTCCTGGATGGAACCACCAAAACATGTTCCAGAAATGTTGCACAAGGTAACTTTTGGTTCCTGTAGGATTACCAAATACTTTAATGCATAGAGAATAGTTCCTGGAAAAAATACTATGTATGGAAAGGTTATATCATGCGCTTGTATATATTGGATATAAGTCCCTTGTTGTTTAACAATACTGTAATTTCAGAACGTGTGTAATGGAACAGTTTCAGTAGAATCGTTCACAAGCCACATATGATGAGGTTATCTTTGGTGGATTATGTTAGTGTAGCGCTATATTAAAATCAGAACGAGCATAAATAGATTTACATTTCGATTTAAGAAAAAGATTCATATGCAGGTTAGCTTAAGCACTGTAATTCACAAAAAAAGCACTTATTTACAGTAAATCTAGAAACTTCCTCAAATTTGTGATCTTAAATCTATTTAAATTACAATTTCAAGCAAACAAAGGATAATTCGCAAGTATATTCCAGGTAACCCGCTTTGGGAAGTATAGGAATAATTATCTTGAATTTATCCTGTAATTTACTATTAAATTAATGTCGAAAAAATGTTATTAACTGCAAAAATTTAATTCTATCACTTATTTAACACAAGAAAATTTTATTAACTTGATCACATTAATGTCACTAAATTGAGATAGTAAGACAATTTGCACGATTTGCACAAAGTAAAACTAAAACCAGGAAAAAATGAAAACCAAAAAAAAATTCGCACTTTAACTGTATCACGACTTGACATCTTGAACTCAAAAATTTTTAGAGATAGATCCAGGCGAATGCTCGGCCTAATATAGGGTCTAAACCCCCATCTTTTGTTTTGGAACCTTTAACCATAATGCAAATTTCTCAAAATGTTTTATTTTTAATCAGGTGTAATTTATCTCAATCGATGAGGAATATTAACATCTATCTCTTCTCATCAAAAGATCTCCATCATAATTTAATTTCATGAAATGAAAATTAAAATTCCAAATTGTGCTATAACATGGCGCAATTAAATTTTTGTCATTCATGTTGAGAGAATTCGATGTGGAATGTAAATTTTAGCTATCTCGCTTTTACTCGCTATCTCTTTGCTTCTCATTAGTTATATGAGAAATCAAAAATTATTAAATATCTTTTCCTTGAGATACTTTAGCACCTTTTTAATACCACCATCAGATTCCTCGTAAAAAAATATCCCAAATTCATGTGCCATATGTTAGCAATACATAAAGTTTGACAGTTCCGCAGTGTTTGTTTTGACGGTTTCGCGGTCGCGAGTTTTCCGTGCGTTTTCCACTGAAAGGTGTATTGCTTAAAGGTAAGTTGTTCAAATTGTGTTTTGTGCATTAATTAGTGTTTGTGTGTGTTTAATTTATAAGAAAATTCGTTTGTTTACGACATTTGTCATCTTAACCTCTCTTCAGATGAGATTTTCATTTGTTGTTTTTTCGCGGAAAAACATCGCGCGAGGTTGGTTTTTTATAAGAAATGGTTTCAATACTTCAAAATCTTTGATTTTATTCTATTGTGAAACCTTAATTATTGTGAAAACTATATAATTGAGTGAAAGTGTTTTGACATAGATAATGTGTATTATTACGCTTTTTCAAGGATTGGTACAAATTTCAAGTGCGGGACATTGAAATTTAGCCAATTATTAACAAATTTCAATTTCCCATGGTGTTGTTGTTGTTTTGCATATATGTATTTATGTTTACATTTTGCATGGGGAAGTTATGAAAAACTTATGCTTTTCTGTACAAATTTGTTGATATTTCTTAATACATAATTAGTTCATTGTTTACTTTATTTTATTAATTCATGTTTTCTTTTTATTTCAAATAATTTTCCTGGATGTATGTAGGTACATGAGTATCTTGCTTTGTGGGAGTAATGTATCCAGTTGATATCCCTGGGTTTGAATTCACGTTAAGTATGTCAAATTAGTTTGATTTTTATTAATTCCTTTTCTTTTCAGTTTCATTCATCGCTGAACATATATATGACTCTTCGATGATCTTTTGTTCGTGTGCAGCTCGGTTAACGTATTTGTAAATTTGTAACTTGATTAACTTAGCATGTTCTGCCCGTAGTTAGAGCGAACACGCAAATAATGAAGAAATATGATGAAAGTTATAACCCTGGTTCAAAGTTAGTGATTTCGTAGCTTAATTTTTCCGTTCACCAAGCTTACTACACTGTAACTCGCACTCCAACTAGATTTTTTTAAATTTAATAAATGCTATAATTTGTAATTAATACATAATATATATGCCTGGTAATATTATTTCAAAACCACAATTATAATTTAAATTTATCTGTAAAGTTAAATTTTATATTGAATAAATGTGAAAGAATAAGTAAGATTAAATTAAATTTATGTTTAGACAATTTTATTGTATCTGACAATGTACTCACCAGCTCAGTATTAGGCACTCGATCAAATTGGTTTTCTAATTTATTGAGGTTTGGAATTGGACTATTCTTTATTCTAGTGGATATACAGAATAAAGTGAGGTTAGTAATTCTGACTGCAGTCGATACCCACAGAAAGAATCTTTATTCGGTCGAGACCCGTAATAAAGTGGTTTATATTAGTAAATTTCTTATTCGGTCGATACCCGCAATAAGAATCTTTATTCGGTCGAGACCCGTAATAAAGTGGTTTATATTAGTAAATTTCTTATTCGGTCGATACCCGCAATAAGAATCTTTATTCGGTCGAGACCCGTAATAAAGTGTTTTATGTTAGTAAATTTCTTATTCGGTCGATACCCGCAATAAGAATCTTTATTCGGTCGAGACCCGTAATAAAGTGATTTATGTTAGTAAATTTCTTATTCGGTCGATACCCGCAATAAGAATCTTTATTCGGTCGAGACCCGTAATAAAGTGATTTGTGTTAGTAAATTTCTTATTCGGTCGATACCCGCAATAAGAATCTTTATTCGGTCGAGACCCGTAATAAAGTGATTTATGTTAGTAAATTTCTTATTCGGTCGATACCCGCAATAAGAATCTTTATTCGGTCGAGACCCGTAATAAAGTGATTTATGTTAGTAAATTTCTTATTCGGTCGATACCCGCAATAAGAATCTTTATTCGGTCGAGACCCGTAATAAAGTGATTTATGTTAGTAAATTTCTTATTCGGTCGATACCCGCAATAAGAATCTTTATTCGGTCGAGACCCGTAATAAAGTGATTTATGTTAGTAAATTTCTTATTCGGTCGATACCCGCAATAAGAATCTTTAATTTAATCGCTATTCAAAATAAAATCTTTAATCTAGTCGATACCCAGAATAAAAATAATTATTTGAACTGTCAATTAAATAAAGTATTTAAACTGTTAGTAAAATTTATAGCACTTGGGAATAACACTGGGAAATGTTAATAAAATTTAGAGCACTTGGAAATAACACTAGGAACTAGAATACCAACTTGATCACTGCACTGCCAAACTGCAAAAGAGAACGAGTCAAGTCAGATTCCGATTTATATAGCCATGGGTTGCTCATGGCACCAAAGAACGGCATTCAAAGGCGCATGGCAAATTGGCATAGCAGCTGCACTTCGTTTTCTATTGTTTAAAATGCAACAAAAGAACAAAAAAAAAAAAAAAATAAAAAAAAAAAAAAAAAAATAAAAACTTTTTTGTAAATTCTATTCAGTCAGAAATATTCGTTGCCTACTGAATTTTTTCTAAATAGATTTTTATTTTCAACTTACCAAGTGCAAATCCATTGTACTACCAATGTACAGTTCTTTCTCGCTGGCTCACTTCACTGCAGCGTTGATAATTTGAACTTCTGATGATAATTTACAGAAAAAATTATCATGCGTGAATGCAATGTACTGCCCGTGGACAGTTATCTGGCTCATCTCTCTGCGAAATTAGTACAATTGAGACCTAAAAATTTTTATTTCTTTAGGTCGATATATACATGTGTCGACATGTAAATTTTCTGGTTTTAATGATATCAGAATTGTGATGAATTCTGAACATAGCATGCGTATGTAGCTCGGTTAGCGTGGTATGTATGTATGCAATTAGCATATCATAGTTGACCCAGATCTAGATTTAGTGCAAGCCCTAATGATATCTTAAGCAGATGAAACGCGTACGCTGTTAGTCATTTGTAAATAAAATTATTGTGGAATCGGAGCAAGTGTTTTTTTTTCTCAAACAAAGATGTCTAAAAACAGATTCCTCCAAGTGTTAACACATAAATCAATAAATGTAAGTTATATTAAGGTAACCAGAATATTTTTGTTACTCACTTTATAAAACTTTTAGTTATACAACGTTACCTAAATCAATATTTATATAATCCTCCATTTAAGCTGTATAAGGGGTTTATAGTGGTTACAAAGAGGTTTCGAGTACTAGTCTATATAACTCAAGCTAGATATTATTTGGTAATGGAAACCTTACGGTTACTACTATATAAAAAAAAACATGTTTCTTGGGATATACCCTTCAGAAGATCTATGTTCACTTGTACTTCTCTTTAATACTGCTGATCTCGGAATACAAAGATACAAACTAATATTATTAGTTGGGCCACTAAAATAAAAAAAAAATATATATATATATAGAATAATGAAGAGTGTTTAGCAAACCAATTAGAGGCTTTCGGGGAAATTCCTGAACTGGCTATGGCATCAGACCACATAGCGACGAGACTTTCATCGCTTCATTCACCCAATAAAATGGGGACCGAGAAGCCTGTAATTTTCCGACTATCTCAGCCGATAAGTCCAAAGACGATATGGATGTCGGGGCAGGAGTGTGAAGAGCTGTGTCTAGACTTGAGATTGAATCATTTCTGCGCCTAGGAAGCCACGATACAGTGTTCGATACACCAGGGTTATGCCATACTGAGACTGACTGGTGTTTACGAGAATCTCACAAAAGTTCTGAGAAATAAGCATATTCTTCGACAGTCAGGCAGAAATTATGTGTTGAAATCAATGCTTATGTGGGAATGTCAAATCGTCCTTGTAAAACTGAGTAAATCAAATCGGATGAACCTTATCTGGTTTCTGAGCGAGTCATCAAGGGTACACTGACAACGAAAAAGCTAGTGAACTTGCTAGACAAGGCTCAGCTATATTTCCAGTAGGCCTAGGAGGTAATTCATAAACGGGCATTAGAGAGCCACAGAATGTACTGGAGGAGCATTGTGGTAGAGAGCCATACCAACCGATTCATGGCGTCCATTTATTAAGAGGGCAGGGGAGCTTCTCAGGTACAGTATTACGGGTGTTAGGCTCTTAACTAACAAATCAACCGAATATTATAAATACTATACATATTATAAAATAAAATTAAATGCAAAACCATGTATTAGTGTTAGTCAGGCAGAGTGCACGAAAATTAATTTTATTATATTGAATAATCATAAAGGAAAAACTATTGCAGAAGATAATTTACTTTGAAAATAATGGGGAAAATATATTATAGAGGTCACACTAAATATTGAAAGAAAGACCTTCTGAATACTCCACAAAAACTAGCTCGGTAGACACAGAAAGGAAGAATCGAATGATAAAACGTTGAAAGACAAGTATAAGTAAACGTGCCTGTAGTATTTTTAAATGTCTGTCTATACCTACCTGGAAATAAGATGGATAACCCCATACAGTCATTACAGTCATTAAATTAACATAAACCTAATTGAAGATAACTAAAAGTAAGGTTACCACTAGTAAAATGATAGTTTTGGCAAGTTTCATTCGGAGTTCGGTAGGTAAAATTTCAATTGGGAGCAATAAATGATAAGGTCCCTTACATAATTTGGATAAATTTGAATGAGAATCACCCTTAAACTACGTATAAATACTGCAGCGGGGAACTGTCCAATGTAACAGATGGGAATAAACTAAAAACATTTACATATGCTATGACCTTCCCGCGTTTAATAATAGGCCGTTCTTAAGTGACCAGTCAGGGATTCAATGAAGATCACAGTTCATGCGCTCTATGCAGTCTTCTGGTAGACCGAGAAGACGACTCAAATAAATTGAGATGTTTATGAACAGACTGAACAGTAGGGCTCGTAATATGGACCCCTGTGGAACATTGTATGTCAGAAGAAATGTTGATGAAGTGAATTTCTCTCTGATGCTTATCAGCAAGAAAATCGACACTCAAACAATATGGCACAATCAAAGAAGTTGATGTTACACAACAGCTTCTGTAGTAAGGAGCAATGATTAATCAAACGCTATTGTGAAATCTAAAAGGACAATGGCACAAACTTCATTAATATAAATAGCACTGTGTGTGTCACCACTCACATTGAGAAGACCAATCTAGCAACTATGTCCACTCCGAAAGGACAAAACCTAGCTTATGCCATACCATATATTATGTAGTCATTAGTTTGCAAATAAATAATTATTTTAAGTGCTTTTTGGAAGAAAAGACAGTCGGTCGAAATTCAGACGGAACTGCAGCTCTACAAGATTTTTTGGTTCATTGTAAATACAAAACGGTATCAACAAGATTTGGATTTGTCTGTATAAAATCAAAGTACAAGAGACAAAGAAAAATCTGTGGAAAATCTGTAGTACTTTCCCATTGCTATGATGTATTAATATCTAAACAAATATTTTTAGTGGAAGTTCTTAAGGGTACTGTAAAACTGAAATATGCAACCAGAGTTGGATAGCGTACAACATCCTCACATTTTATTGCAGAGCCAGTTTCTAGCATTCCTTTTTTATGAAACGAGATGCCTCTTCCATATTCATAATAAGCTTACTTAGTACTCATATATTGGTCTTAGCCGACCTTCTTTCTTGAATAAAGATAAATACAGTTTGCTTTAGACTAACAAGCGGGTCATTTTATTTTACTACACCTCCATTCGTTACAATAGCTTCGATAATGATGAACAACTAAGGATCAAAAAGCGTTGTGAATAGCGGTAGAAAAGAAGGGCTGGTGATTTACTGCGTTGAAAATCATACAACTTGTAACAAATAGTTGGTGGCATCCCAAGAAAAAAATTTTTTTTTATATAGTAGTAAGGTTTCCATTACTTAATTATATAACTCGAGTTATATAGACTAGTACTCGAAACCTCTTTGTAACCACTACAAACCCCTTATAGAGCTTAAATGGAGGATTATATAAAGGTTACCGTAACTTGATTTAGGTAACGTTATATAACTAAAAGTTTTATAAAATAAGTAACAAAAATACTTTGGTTACTTTAATATAACTTCTTATATAACCCTTATATAACCTAGGGTGCTCTCGATTGATTTCTTTTGGTCATAGCAGTGATTGCAGTAATGTTTCGGTTACCTTTATAAACTTTGTTTATAATGCTGATGGTAACGTTTCCACAGACTGCTTACTTTTCGTAATTGAAATGTTAGGGAAATTACTTTTCGTTACCTTTATAAAACAATATAATGCAAATAATAATATTTTTACATTTTAGAATTACAATTTTTCGGCATGTACGTGGTGAAACTTAGCTGCAATTAAAATTTTAATGTGAATATCATCATAGATACTTCTAAAAAATACAGACTCTCAAAAATAAGCAGTATTTAAAAATTTTAATTAAAGATAATAAAATTTAAAATTTTCACATAGGTGACATTAATTCGTAAAAGTAACATTAGAAATGTTATATACCTAAAAAGATGTCTTTTCTTCATATAAAAATAAAACGAACACATATATCTGCAATTTGAAAAATTAGCTTAACCGACATTTTGTTTTTTCCTGCAATGCACAGATGAAGAAATGGCGGATTGTACTTAAATGCACAAATTACCATTGTAAAACTTCAAGTAGTTTTATTTAAACTTTTTAAACTATTTATAAAACTGCTAGAAATATTATATAAACTAAAGTATCTACCATGCCTCGAAAATGGTCCTTATATACCCTTTAATCATAATATATAACCTTTGGTAATGTTACATATTTTACAGTGACAAAAAACAGACGTTAGTGTTCTTATATACCCTTTGGTTATATTGTGATAAATAAATAAAAATAGTTTTATAACGGCTCCATTCGACACTAAAACTAATTTGTTTGTATAACGATCATCGTAGTTACTAAAGGGCCAGCAAAAAATTTTACGATATTTTATAGTGCATACATGTATTACCAAAAGCTCTAAATTTTTATTAAAGTCTCCTAAATTATTTAATGTTGTCGAGTTATATAAGAGTAACCGCGGATACAGCAATAAACACTTATTACCAAGAAGTTATATAACGTCGTGATGAAAACAATTATAAAACTTTCTTATATATCTTCTAGTAATGGTTACTATATGTTATATAGACCGGCGATTGAAACATTTCCATCTCCAAATTATAAAAAATAAAACCTTTTAGTAACTTTCTTCCACGACAACCATTAGTAACCTTAAAAAAAAACTCTAATATAACTACGTAACCAATTGATAATATTATAAAACTCTTATATAACCACTCAAATTCTTATATAACCGAGTAAACATTATATACATCTTATAAAACTACCCATCATCTTCAGTCAGCAAAAATTGGAAAAATTGTTACCTGGGTGTAGTGGATCTCGAAGCCTATATTTTGGCCAAACAAATTGATTTTAGTTGGAAACTGCTTCAACGAAGAGAGCCACGATGAGGTATTGACTGACAAAGGCAACGAGTCTGCGGATGAGTCATTTGATTGAGAATTACGAAAATTTGCTGGAAAATGACACATCTGTAGTGGAGATATGCTATACCATTCATATGAACAATTATCGCGATAATCGAAACAGCTTGAGATTTCCACGATTACCGGGAGATTCAAAAGGTGCTCGAAAACTAACTTGCGGAATCAAAGCAGCCCAAAGCTCTGAACAACAAATCTTAAATAACAAGAAAATTGAAAATGTCATCTTAGCGTTAACGCTGTGATTATCTTTTAACAGTTTGCGAAATAACTTCGGCATAGCTAATGATAAAAATAATTTCTCAGATAAAAACTAAAATGGCACAGGAAGCAATTTGGGAAACGTTAGAGTAATAAGCAGATGGCAAAAGGAACGATTAAAAATCCCAGAAGAAGGACTTTTACTGTATTACTTAAGAAGTCTTATGACATTGAATCATCCAAGACTTCACATATGTACTGCAAAATAATATTGGTATCCCCCTTAATTCTTCGCACCCTTGCAATCGCTTGGACTACTTATAGCAAAACGTCGTCTTTACTGACATACCATAGATGGTTAAAAAAGTAAGTTTTGACTCCTTAAAATTTCAGAAACAGAATTTCTTCCCTACGTACATATGAAGATGTACAAAAGCTGTAAGTACATACCTACATGGAAAATTATATGTAAACAAATCTGAACTTGCGACTCGGGGATTCATATAACAACATGGTATGGAATTTTAGCAGTAATATACGCAGAGTATCGCACGTGTAATCCACATGTACGACCTTTAACGATAATTGGAATTTGATAGAATCAGTAAATGGAATAAGTTTTGTACCGAAGACGGGATTGAGCTTGTAAAATCTCCCTGTTTCCTAGAACATTAACGACTAATGCAGCTAGATCTGAAGGTAATCGATTTTCTTGTGAATCCACTTTTGAAGCACAATCACATCCACTCGTCATTTCGATATTGTCTATGTATACTTACAATAAATACTCGTAGTTCGATTGGCTCATAGGCAAGAATCAGAAATAAAGGACCCTATAAAAACTGGGGAGTCTCCTAATGAAATTTTCGACTTCAGAATTTCGCCTGAAGTTTTCCGTCAGTTAATTTTTTTTTCTATTTTTTTTTATTTGATGTACTTTTTTTAAAACGGATTTAGCTTTGGTGGATGTAAGAATTTTATTGAATAAAGGAAAATGGGTTTCACATAAGTAGTTTCGAATTAAGGGACTTACCTGTATTCTTGGGGTCGCGTGCTTTGAACTCTTTTTCCAATTCGGGAAGTTTATCCCTCAGTCTTGCGCCTAACTCTCGTAAAGCAGAGCTTTCTATAAGACCAACTCGCTGCCGGAATGTTAGCTTTCGGGTTTTTGATGCTGCTGCCGTGTATTGAATAAAGTGCGTATCTAATTGCGGATTTAGCTTAAGATAAGCGCCTTTATTTGATCCTATTGCATAATAATTTGAGGCTGAAAATATCGTTATTACCTGTGTTTGTTTTTTTTTTTGGGTGGGTAATAAAAATTACTTTGTGAAGATTTTGAATTGTAAAGAATTCTGTAAAATTGTTTACCTTTCCACCGTGCGTTAATTCATGTCCGTCCGGTTTACATTCATGTGAACGAACTAAAAATTTTAGTTTGTATTTTTGAAGGAATTTTTCTGTTATATCTGGGCCAAAATATGTTCCAGCACCGCGTAAAGCATTTGGTTGGCAACCCTCACCATGTTGTGGATCACTCCACATTACGTCAAATACCTAGAAAAAACAAAGAATAAATTAACGCATTTAATTAAATTAATGTGAAGATATTCATCTGCCTGTGTATAAGTACTTAATTGATGAAGTCATGTATATACGGATATATTTTGTCATAAGGGGAGGTTACCGTTCATGGCGACGAAAAATTCGATTTTTTTTACAGAGCACGTGCGTAAAAAGATATTTTCATATCTAAAGTATTTTAGAATTCACAGCCTGTTGAGAGCTGAACCATCCGCCCCGGCGCTGGAAAGCAGGTAGCTCAATCGCTCAGAGCGCGCTTGCTGGGGAGATCTTTTCTGACTACCGTTAACCTTCAGATTCAGTACAATCAGTTCTTTGAGAAAGGAGAAGAGCCTCTGTATGGTGTTGGAATAGCTGAAGTAAGCTTTCAAAGCTTTTTATAACGTTAATCTAGAGCAAGCGATTTTTGTCAATAACAGCGCAAAAATGTTTTTTTTTTTTTTGTAATCGGCTGACATTTTGTTATTCAGAGGTGTTTTTGAAAACGAAAACCGGTAAGTCCCCGCAAATTTTATCTAGTTTAATCATTTTCAACCCTATTTGTTTCGGATGAACTGGCATAGCTGTGGAGCGCCCCACGGAGACCAAAACACGTCATACACGGCGTTGTTTGATGGGAGCTGGAGCCGCCATTTTTTTTCTTATAAATAAAATTGCAATTTACTCTCCATTGATAGAAGAATAAAATACGTTAAAACCGATTTCCAAAAGTATTTATTTTATGTAAAAAGAAATTTCCAAAGTTCATGCATATTTCATGCCTCTCGACGGTAACATCCCCTTAATGAATTTGATAAAACTTGGTTTTTTTGTATAGTGCTATGGAAAGATAATGTTCATTAGATTAATGCACTATAAAATTTCATCAAATTTGGTTTAATTGTATGTTCTGTAGTCGAATATGTGTAATGCTTTCCTGTTTTTTATAGAATGGAGATCACGCTATAGTACATTATATTCGTATGCTTCTACTAAGTTAGCTATAAACTATACACTGAAAGGAACCATTTTGGTGCATTAAAAAGTGAATACAGAAAATTGAATTAAAATTTGTATAAACTATTTGATCATGGAATTCAATATGGTAGCCTTAAAGATTTAATAACTTTTGATTTCCGACTAGGCTGGACAAATAGATGCAAGTTGGCTGTCAGCTACCGTAATGCCAGCGTGCGATTGCTAGTATATATTTGACACTGCAGGAGAGATACCACTGAACAATTTTCTTTTCTAGAATACGTTTTTATACCCTAGATGAAATCTAAAGGGTATACTAAGTTTGTCATTCCGTTTGTAACACCTAGAAATAATGATGGTAGAGCAAAATGGTTTGGACATCCATGCATAAAATTCAAAGTTATTTTGATTTTTGCATGTCCGTCGGTCCGCCTGTCCGTCTATCCGATCGTCTGTCCGTCCGTCCGTGTTCTCGATAACTCGAGAGCGCGTGTACCTAGAGAGCTGAAATTTTACAAATGGCCTCTTAAAAAAAAAAAAAAAAAAAATTAAGTTCGAAATTGGCACGCATCGAGTATTTACTTCCTTCGTAGGGTTACTATACAAAAATTTCGTTTTTCATTATGTATTTGGACAATGCTTGAGAACGCATCAATGTAGAGAGCTGAAATTTAATACAAGGTGTTTTCATAAAAATAGTAAATATAATCTCAAAAATGGACTTCTTGCTGTTACCATATAAAAATTTAGGTTTTTTTACGTATACTGTAAAACGATCATTCCTCCTATTTATTGTACTGAAAAGTTCTTTAGAATATGAAATCCTATAAAATTGGTTGTAATTATTTTTTCTGTCCAACGAACCGTTCTAGAAATATATACGAGAGAGATGGGTGACCATTCGAAATGACATACGGGCAGTCATTTAGGGTATTATAACAAGACCAAGACCAACTATACTTTTTTTTTTAATTCTTTAATTATTATGGGCAAATGCATTTATTTATTTCAGCTTAATAAAAAAGCTTTTATCATGGTAGAAAAAAAAATTAAGAAAGGTACTGCTTCAGCGATTTACATTGTGTGCACTGAACAAGCACATGTTAGGAAAATTCGTATCCAATCTTCTTTTCCTTTCGTCACAAAGTAATTTTCCAGACAATAAATACATTTATTCTCATCAAAATCGTGTTCTTTGTTATCGCTTTCCAGAACCATGTTAATTTCCGACTCCGAGCTCGAAATGACTTTCCTTTTTTTGCTTGCTTTCCTGCTTTCCTTTTGGGTTTGCTTTCCTGTTAAAATTTTGTTATTTTTAAAAAGATCTTTTCTTGCAATTCATTAATGTTTTCGAATAACCTTAAAATTATTCCAAACTTCCTTGAACCGCTTCAATTTTTCAGGGAGTGCAGGAATCAGATAAATTTGTTACAGAAGATTTCCTGGATTGACATCTCTTTTAGTAGTACTTGGGTATGGTAACACTTCCCCAGAACCAACTTTATTGCTGGAATTTGTGGATTCTAATATCAGTGATGATTTAGAACTTTAAGGCTCGAAAGAAGCCTGGTTATTTGATGTTGAAGTTTGGGAGCTTTCCACAATTGCATCTGGAACTGAAAACTCATTGTTGGGAATTGGATACGGGTTAAATGGAAAATTTCCCGGTACTTTAAATCCTGATACAGGATTAGATACCATGCATGCTTTCCCCAACTTTGCGTGAGCATTTGACCGAACTGAAGTCGAGTTAATTTTCTTCCAGCATTAGCACGAACCCTCTGATGACCGGCACTGTAGAAATATGACTTTAAAGATTTAAATACCGCTCTATCGAGTATTTGTAGGTAATGAGTCGTGTGGGCTAAGAAGATACAGCGACAACATCATTAGTCCGAGCCATTGTAAGTAACAGAACTAAAGTGCGATGCATGCGCAACCAAGATAAGTAGCACCTTACCCGCAGGATTTCTAGGAATAAAATGATCTCTTAGTTATTCGATAAAAATTGTAGTGTTGACATAAGCCGACTTTTGACTTTTCCTTTAATGGTATTTTTAGTTGTTTTCTGCAAAAATCAAAAACAAAATGCTACTCTACGCACTCACCAATACTCACAGGAAATGCGAAACTTTGCATTCTTTTCAAATGATTCGTAAGACATAATTCATTTTGTTCTCTTAAAACAGACTCAGACCCATACGTCCCTTAGAAGAGTGTTTTTCTAGAGACTCCACATTTCCTAGCTACAGCGTTAATCGAAGATCTGTTTCTGATAGCCAGCATAGCACTACTTAAATCATCTTTAGTCTATGAGGCCCTACATGATGTTGTTTTACTCTTATATTGAGATTGGGTCGGCATTTTGAGTAAAAGATAAAATTACATAAATGAAAGCTGCTCATCTGTACCGGAAATATCTGGGCATTTTGGGTATAATGGGGAGATACCGGAGAGATGACCACCATAGTATCAGCAATCAAATCGATAGCACAGCGATGAATTTTAAGTTAGGTATTTTTAACTCACCTAATGTAAAAGACCAAATTAAACATTACTTACAGAAAAACTATAGTGGAAATTATTAAAGACTACGATTTTGTGGCAGCTTATTTTGTATTTTGACAAGAATACTCACTAGTTTGGACCAAGTAAGCAGGGCTTTCCTTACTGGTCTGAAGCGGGGAGCGTATAATAACAAGAGAAATATCTTGAACAGCTGTTCAGTACGAGGAGATTACTCATCACCATCAGAGTAGGCGTGATTTGAAAATATAAAATAAAAAAAATGAATTTAAATTTTAAAAGAAAGAATTTCACGTAGTATTTAAGGAAATTCAGGACGTGTGTGACAAAGAGATATATACTTGTTTTTTTCTGAAGGAGAAATATTTACAATTTTCAGTAACCCAAGCACGTCTTTTTTTACGCACTGGCGAATAATGATGTAGTGGTGCACTGTTTTTTTTTTTCACTCTAGCGAATAAAGGTGCTCAAAAGATATTTCTTGTTAGTATACGCTGGCCGCTCTGAAGTTCGGAGGCAATTGGCACAATGTGCGTGCAAGTAAGTGCAGTCATGCACGTACAAGACACAGATTTACCGACATGGGCAATTTCACCCCTTAAGGGCGAACCACAATTCCACCGTTTCGATCCCATTCGTACAAATGTCAAATTTGCTTATATGAGACATACGTGCAATTGGACACATTACACCGAACAGATTACGTTTGGACTTTGTACCGGGTTAAACTTAATTTTCTTCAAGAAAGAATTTTTTTGGGATTCTCCGGTATATAGCAAAAGCTAAAAAATGTTCTAATTTGTTATTTCATCACACAACCCATTAATTTTTAGCTTTTGCTATATACCGGAGAATCCCAAAAAAATTCTTTCTTGAAGAAAATTAAGTTTAACCCGGTAAAAAGTCCAAACGTAATCTGTTTATTTTCCTCCTGGGCATGTATAGGAGTGTTTTTTCCTCATATAATTTACACCCAGAATTTATTTCTGAGTTTATATGAGAAGAGATCAGTTTGATCTATTTTCAAGCGTCTGCAGCAGGCAGAAAACCAAGCTGCATCGATGAGTGTAAGGTTTTCTGCTGACACGAAACGCTTCTTCTTCTTCCTTTTCTATTTTGTTTTTTAGTCCACTGCGTGGCGTATACAGGTTCGATTCGCTTCGAATGAATCTGTTTCTTTAAAAAAATTTAAATTTTTTTAATAAATAAAAAAATTGTTTTTTTCTATTTTTCTCAAACTTTTTATTTCTTTCTTCTTTTTTTCATTTTTTCATTTGTTTTTCAAATCACCCAATTTCGCTATTTGTGACCTGTTGATGAGTCGAACCAAGACTTGAAACTTGTCACCAAAAATTAATAGGTTATGTGATGAAATAACAAATTAGAACATTTTTTAGCTTTTGCTATATACCGGAGAATCCCAAAAAAATTCTTTCTTGAAGAACATTACACCGAAATGCATCGAAATGGATCGAATCGAGATGTTGAGCAAATTTCAACTTTTACGGATGACATAACCTAGAAAAATCATCTGTAAAGATTTCTTTTTACACAAAGATGCATGAAAAGGATTTTTTGAGGAAATAAAAAAAGACATGAATTATATGACAAAAAAATAATTCTTTCATGGATGAAAGACAAGATTTGACAAAAATTTTAAAAGTCAAGTGTTTGAAACCGAACGGAACAATTGTGCTCATGCATCCGTTTGGATCGAAATGGGTTGGATCGAATCGGATCGAAACGTCGGAATGGAGAACAATCTTACTACAAGATATTCAAATTTAATATATCAGATCAAAAGCACTATACATTTCTGAGTATATTTCTTTTTTAATTACTCAAATCCGTCAAAATATGACAAAGTTATTGTAGTTTAAAACAACGGAAATTGAAAACGGCCGCGGCCCGCGAATCTGGGATGACGTCACGATACACAATACGCACGATGCCAGTGTGCACAATATAATATTTATAAGGCGACATTTTATGAAATAAATCCAAAACAAATCCAATCCCGAGCGCTTTCTATCTCGGCGACGCAGCGACTACACTCGCGGCTGCGCTAGACCGCTAATTGTCTTGTGTATCGTGACGTCATCAGTCGATCCTTCATGTTAGACGCGTTTTTGAGAATGCGGCACTAAAATCGCTATAATTTCGTCGTTTTTTATCCGATTTTTATAATTCTTTCACTGAATTAATTGTTTTTTTTGCGACTATGATTCTGCATAATTAAATAAAATTGTCGTTGTTTCTCATTGCGTTTGGCACTTAAGACCATCTTACCCCTGAGGCCATCTCACCGCGACTTACCCTGTATGAAATATTATAGAAGTTCACCAAACCACTCAAATCGAAATCCTCGAGAATACTTCCCAAGCAATGAAACAGAAATCTAGATGTGTGCGTTCGGAGTCCGTTCTCTAAAATGTTCTATATTGATATTTATGGAAAAGTGCCAAACATTGAGTTTATACATGCTATAGAGCCTAAACTACTATCCATACAGGAAAATAAACTTCTAGTGATTTACAGCTTGGTTCCTTATCTTCACAAAGGCCACACATACTATATACCTTACTTAACAAAATAGTAGTAGGCAGCTACATTCGATATAATCAATCTCCGTCATGCCATGACGGCACAACGCCATATACAACGATTACTCAGCTGAGAGTTTTGTTTGAGGAATCGTAGTCATAGATTCATTTAAATTTTTTTAAATAATTTTATTAGAAAAGGCATAAAAATTTTATTTCGGTTCGGAAGATAAGAAAGCAAGCTCAAGATTATCACAACACTATTTTTCTGTATGAATAGTAGCTTAGGGTGGAGGAGCTATTCAAAAAAGTGGCAAATTTTGGTTGGTAAGTGTAACTTCAAAAATAAATATCTCAGAATCACAAGGGAAAATTATTTTGGAAAGAACAGCTGCTATCTGGATAGTTTTACAACCATATTATAGGCATGCCAACTCCCAACATTGAAATGTGGATCAAAAGTGCCCATAGGTATTAAGTGCTACATTTCTACCTATTGTTTTGCATCAGTGGATGAGAAACAAATCCGAATCAAAAAAATTTCTAATTCTGGATCGTTTTATTGGAATTATAAAGGATAGTTCTTCATGTGATGCTGATTTAAATTCTCTTATTATTTCATCACCAAAAATTTTCCGAACGATGATTCACATGAACCATTTTATTTGATCGGAGATGAAGTTTAAACATTAAAAAAAATTGTACGAGCGTTTCTTAAAATAATTTTTAACGAATACAAAAAAAAAAAAATATCAAATGTCATAAAAAGTGTGCTTTGGATGTTATGCTCTAAATTTCAAATATTTTAATCATCTCTTTCTTGCCAAAAGGATACAACGGTAATTGTAATAAAATGAGCATACATCCCACAAAATTTTATTAAATTACGTGAAGAAATATTTTCATTTCCTGCATCAGTTGAGGATTGCGTTGAACAACACATAATATTATAGAGTTAGCTGAACCTTCACCAAAAATTGATCAATGGCTAATTGAAGCTGATATCATTAAAAATCGACTAGGTAATTATTTAGTTAGTTAGTTTATCTTAACAATGGAATTGTTGTATTAAATGAACAAAAGTAGATTCAGGTACAAACATTTTCCTTTTACCTCTTTGGCACTTCACCCCAAGCTTTTTAAAAATTTTTCTGGCTAGAATAATCCAAGAGCTTTGGATTGAGTGTGTGTTTAAATTTTTGTATAGCATTAATTAAGCTTATATCATTTAGATATACTTTTTTAAAAACAAAATAAAAAACATCAATGTAACGGGTGATATTTATTATCATAAAAAAGTATCATTCTTTACATTTCTTTTTTTAAATTATTTCTTCAATTTTTTTTATGACAACCCTACGGGGGAGTTGCCTTATTGGTCCCATCTTCGTAAGTAAATTTACTTTTCTTTAAAAAAGCCTTTGTGCAAAACTTCAATACTCTAAGTGAAAGCATTCTCGAGTTGTCGTAGTAAATATGACGTTCGTTATACACAATTTTCTGCGTCTTTGTGGCCGTTTGCCACCACTTTCCCACCATATAATGTGTCTGCCACTTTTATCATTGATCATGAAATATAATTCTCTGCTGTCACATAAAAATCAGCTTTTATGAAATCACGTAAATTAACCGGTTTTTTTGAGATCTTTGCGACCATCAATGAATATGGTTTTTAAAAAAAACATTTAAATTTTTTTAATAACTTTTTTTTTTCTATTTTTCTCGATTTTTTTTCATTTTTTCATTTCTTTTATTTGTTCTATTTTTTC
This sequence comes from Dioctria rufipes, assembly GCA_963924295.1. NCBI lineage: Eukaryota > Metazoa > Arthropoda > Insecta > Diptera > Asilidae > Dioctria > Dioctria rufipes. The sequence continues at coordinate 151,798,066 of OZ002743.1, read as the reverse complement.
ATTTGTTTTTCAAGTCACTCAATTTCGCTATTTGGGACCTGTTGATGAGTCAAGCCAAGACTTGAACCTTGTCACCCAAAATATAATGGGTTGTGTGATGAAAGAATAAATTAAAAACATTTTTTAGCTTTTGCTATATACCGGAGAATCCAAAAATAAGTTCCTTCCTGAACAAACATAAGTTTAATCCAGAAAAAATCCTATAGAGTAATCTCTATCTTTATTAATTTTATTATATCTACCTTGTACCATTTCTTATTAATTATTAAGACTTCATTATTAAGCAATTTTGAAATGAACTTTCACTGTCCATAGCTATTGAAAACTGACTGAAAGTACTGTACAAACTTTAATAAACATCTAATATCTTCCCGTTCATTTGGATTAAACTGGAACTTTTATAAACATCCATTAATGAAAAATTTACGTCCACACCCATCAAACATTCCACAAAAGTTTGACAAATATTTGTCGAACATTTGGGGAATATTTGTTATATGTATGTATATGCGCCTTTATAGTCTGCTTAGCTCAATAATCTACGTAAAGGATGGGCTTTCAACGAGAACGAATCAAAGGCCAGTCATACCGTATTGCTTTTCAATGTGGCATACAATCTCCCAAACCTACATGGTACGCCTCATCAAGTTTGAAATAAATTCACAGAGCTTGCATAACGGTAAATACTATATTAACAGAGCACGTTACCAGTTAGTCAATATCACCCCAATCCAGGAGTATCTTATACGAACCCAACCTAGTTATAAAAAGCCTGCTGGATCTTCTAAAACGACGGACTATAAATACCTAATACCCATGCTCTCAGCAAAGCTCGAGGCTACAAACATCTAGCTCCATGAGAGTAGAATAAGTTCGTACGACTACAAAGGTCATTACTATCGATTGTAAAATAAACTCACAAGCCATTCCCACAATGTCTCTGCCACTATTTATAAACCATCCGGCCCTAGGTATTTATAATCCACAAGCTTGTCAATTGCTCTCTTTTGTTCCTCGCAGTCTAATAAAAAATCTTACTCTTACACGAATGATACCAAAACGACTGATATTGCGTGGCGTAGCGCTTGTAAAGAAAAAAAAAACGACAAAGAAAAAGAAACAACCCCCAAAATGAGAATACCATCCAAAAAGAAGACAAGCACAACATCGAATCGAACTGAGGAAGGAAGAAGATAAGACCCAATGCCCAGATAGGAAGGATTCCAAAATCATCAAAGAAAACAAAGCCAATCAAAAATTATAAAGGTGCTTGGGAACTACTCATACTACTTATTTACTTACATCAAATCAATTTTATAACTTAAATAATAAAGGAGAAACAAACGACAGACGCGGCTTCAAAATTGATGCCAACAACTAGGGATGAATTTAATCAAAAACATTATATTTTCACGTTCGCCTTACACAGTCGTCGAGAGAGATATTTTGACATTAATCAAACCTGAATATCCTCTGGAAGGATTAAGTTCAGGAATGGGACTCGGGCTCAGTACACTGAAGTTCGCTGGACTCGAAAGTCGAAACTATTTCTAATTATTTGTTACTTGCAATGTACACAGTTTGAAAATTGGTTGATGGTTTTTGACAGTATCCTTGAATTGTTTCGACATTTGTGATATTATGCAAAAGTTTTGTTGAATAACACCAGGCGGGGTGGGATTATCATTATTATACCCTAGAGGAAATCTATAGGGTATACTAACTATGTTTGTCATTCCTTTTGTAACACCTCGAAATAATGATGGTAGAGCATAATATTAAAAGTTGTTTTGATTTTTGCATGTCCGTCCGTCTGTCCGTCCGTCTGTCCGTCCGTCTGTCCATCTGTCAGTCTGTTCGCACGATAACTCGAGAACGAACATACTTAGAGAGCTGGGATTTTGTACACGGAATTAAAAAAAAAAAGTAATACTATGTTCGAAAATGAGACAAATCGGGCAACTCCTTCGTGGCATTGCCATACAAAAATTTCGTTTTCGACTATATATTTGGACACTACCTGAAAACGCGTCGACGTACAGAGCTGAAATTTGGTACTTGGTGTTTTCATTGTACTAGCAAATAAAATTTCAAAAATGCACTAAATCGGGCAACTCCTTCTTGGTGTTGCCATATAAAAGTTTAGGTTTTTTTCGTATGCGAAATGTTTTTAATCTCAAATGGAAGTCCATTGAAGATCTCACTGGAGGTCGCCAATAGTTCCTGACGAACCCTTTCTGTTCTTGCTGCTTCCACTCTTATATCATTTCTTTGTCTTGAATTGTGAGTATGGAGACTTGTTGCCGTACTGATTTTTAGGTTTGTTTTAATTTTTTTGTTCTTCGACTTATAGACAAACTTAGCTTTCTACACGAAGATTTTTTGCTTTAGACTAAGTTTTTTCGTTGTTCTTAGTAATTCCTTTGTAGACGTTAGTCAAGGTACATTATATGGGGTTTTAAGAGCTCTATTTATAGTTATGTGTTCTATTAATTATACAGTTGGAGCATTGAGACCATACAAGTATGCTATATTTTATGTGTGATAGTACATGAGCATTATATAATAGATTTGTGGTTTCGTTACTTAGTGTTAAATTCATTCATTTAATTGCATCCAACATCGGTATAATTTTATTAATTTTGCTGTTTATATGAGTGTTCCACCTAAACTTCTTATCTAGGATAAGACCATTATTTTTTATTTCCTTAACTCTCTGCAAGCTTATGGATCCAAGTTTTATCTGTGGGTCTTTACTGACTTGTCGAAATATTATGAATTTGATTTTTTCTTCGTTCAGCGAAATTATGTTTCCATCCGTTCATTGTTTATATCTTATAAATCCCCATTCACAGTTCTTTGAAGGACATCTTTTGTTTTCGCCCCATATATAATGTTTGTGTCATCAGCATATACATATATTGTTGTGTCTTCAGGGTTCAAGTAATTTATAACTCTGTATTCAAATAAGAACTATACTAAATATATTTATAAATTGAGTACTTCACAATTCAATAATAAATTATGCAATAAGTGATGTTGCTTAAATGGGATCCACTGTAGTACTGATCTCTCTCCATCATTGCTAATTCTTCTACGGTTAAGCTTCTCTTATCAGTGTGAATAACTAGAGTGGATGATGTTGGTATTATGTAATTAGGTAGATACGATGGTATGCCTACGATACGATGGTATGCATACACCCATATGGTTACAGTATATCTAACATATATGATAGTTTATTTTAATTTCTGGGTTCCACGTCTTGTTTATGTATAGTAAATAGAGGCTAGGTCCAAGGATGGAGCCTCATGGTACACCAATGCGGAGTATTTCCGGATCACTATGTATTTTTTGTACTTTAGTAAACAATTTCCTATTGGTTAAATTGCAGTCCACCAGAGTATATAGGCTATATCCCTTATTCCAAGCTCATTCAGAAACTTCAGAAAGAGATCAAAACCTCCTCTAAGATCTACAAAAATTGCTCCAAACACTGACCAGTTTTCAAGTATTGGATATATATATATAGCCCAATATATGCCAAAAAATGCCGTCCCTCTCCTGATCTTAGGTTTCTAAAGCCAAAATTTTGATATTATCAGCGTTAGTTTAAGTATTTGGTCATAAACTACAGGAAAACTGACGCTTTTTTCGTCAGCCTCAAAGTTGCTAAAAAAATGTTTTTGCTTTAACTTAATAAGAAAATTCTTACTAATAAGATCAATTATTATATGAATAATCCTGCGTCCGCCTGTTTGTATATTATTGAAATTTGACAACACAGTTTGTGTTAAAAAAATACGAAATATATGTGCAGAGGTAACTAAAGCGGAAACACAATAATCTATAACGTGTTTACTAATATTCAAGCACAATATGGATCAATTCATGTACTGTTCCTACAGAGCCATGATTGCGTGAACCCGACTCTTGAGAAGTTTTTTTTAGTTTTTGGACCAATACGCTCCGGTTTAACATCCATAATCAATACTTCTTGTTAGAGGTCAAAGCGGCTCATTGTGCTAACCTGCCATAATCCCTCTCACAAAACCTTCCTGTCCTCTTAATGAGGCACATAAGCCTGAAAGAAGTGGTGTGTCTTCCAAATGAATACTCCAACCCAATGTCAGGTTCAAAAAAGTAAATACCAGCGCCGACTCCCTCATTGGTGAGGAGATTTTTTAGGAGATTTTAGAGTGGACCAGAGAAGGCCCGATAAGGCACTTCACCTAACCCACAAATCATTTTTAGGAAAAGCCACTGCGAAGCGGCGCCCATAATTAAGCTCTGATACCATCGCATCAAGTGGCTTACGGGCCAGGAGGTTTTCCAGACCACACGCCAGTGGGCAATGGGAAGAATCAGGACAGCTGTTCAAAAATAGAGGTTACACGTATAAGAGGTGACAATCCACAGCGTAATTAAAAAGCTTTAGCCAATTTGTAATTTATTCAAATCGTAATGTTAAACGTGCCACAGTTCCGTAATTTCGAATTGCACAATAGTGTTCGTATAATTCGTTCGTCTCATATTGCAAGGAATATGATGGTAACTAGCGGTACAATGCTATTAGGAATACCCAGAATATAATCATATAGAGAAACTATGATCCACGATGACTTTGAAATAGGTATTGAGAAATGAAATATATTTCAATAAATTTCAACTTAATCAATAGACGACTATATCAACTGGCATGTTCCTGATTGAAGGGATTATTGACGACTAATAATATTCACACAGCAAAGCGGCTGTAAGCTAAAAGTCTACAGATTTTAGCTCACACTATTTGGTATATCCAAATGAAACGGAGTAAATTGAAGATACTTTTTTAATTTTTTGCGAAAAGAAATTTTATTTAGCCGATTGGGAGTCTTTACAAGAATGCCTATGTGGTCCCTTGTATGGACGTCGTGTTACCGACAATTAATACATGTTAGCTATTTGGTTAGTAACTTACGTCTGTTTTTAAATATTGATTTCAAGAAAATTTTGTTATTTAGGTTATTAAGTATTTATTATGTTTTTTTCTTTTATTATTTTTTTTTATTTGCTTAGCTTAGGTGTTTGTGGGGTTGCTAGAATGCACCAAATGGATTCTCGTACCAACTTTACAAAAATCTCGTACGTCATGAAAAATTCTCGTACACTAGGTTTATCGCGAAATTAATGAGAAATGGCGGCAAAATTAAAACTGGCAATCGGTTAGTAGCATTTCATTTTATTGTTTTATAAAAAAAACAATGGATACATTTAAAAAAGTTTTATTTGATAAAGATTTTAAAACAATTTTTGTATTAAAATTGTTCATAGTCTTGTTCTTAAAATAAAAGACATCTAGATCAAGCTAGGATTATCTGGGTCCGAGTTAATATTTTGATCATCAAATCATCACACATTCCACGTCGTGCGACTTTTCATTTGGTCAACCACCCAATCAATCTTTCGACTGTGTTTTAACACATTGAGCTGAACGGAGGGCTCCTACTATTACGGTCTTTGTTGAGAGCTTGTTCCTTAATTTTTTTTTTGTTATGTTGTTCTTGTTAAAAGTCCTCTCGGTATCAGTATTGGAATGTGCAAAAGTTAAAACGGATAGCGTAAATGAAGCAGAACTGTATATTTTTGGTCTGAGTGATTAAGTATCGTCTCGGTGTCTTGCCGATAAAACTTTGTCTTTTGCTTTTATAACTGCCAATGCCTCCAATAATTCAACATCGAGAGGAAAACGTGCCTTAATTCCTATGCAGGGTGCAAATGGTTACCGAAACTATTTGCGAAAAAATGGTGACATTTTCACCATGCGACTATCAAGTCTTGAGAAGGATTTGCAGCACCAAAATACAGTATATTGATTCCGTTGAACCTACAGAACGTTTAGAAATTACCTTTAGATCTTTGGTAACTGGCGAATCTTGAATACTTGAATTTTATTACGTTTGTGTTGCACAGTAATTCTGCTATTACTTTTTTGTAGCTCATTACAAATTACTACAACACAATATTTTTCACCGCCAATTGTTTAAAACTGAATGAATCACCTCATGTTAACAAATTTGTCTGAATTTCCCTGAAATTTGTGATATATTGTTTACATCATATGTTGCCATTAGAAAGCGACTTGTAATGTATCGATGCCTAATTGTTGAAATCACAAATTGATAAAAACTTCATGTTCGTGTGCGACCTCCCCATCACTGACCAAACTAGACCGTCTAAGCTACTAATTATGCGGCTGTGGGCTGCACACTTACCACTTTTGTGTGGAGCATGGTCACTCCAGCAAGAGAGAACTCTTACTATGTAATTGAAAGGCGAATAGAACTTGCAAAGTGCCCGTTCTTTAGCCATTTCGTTCTTCGCAGAGACTGATTAACGAGATTCCTACTGTCCCCCAGAGACATGTAGATTAGGATGTTAATATTGCCACAGCTTCCCACTCATGACATTAGCTCATGCCTCCGGGGCGGAAAAGTGTTGATAGCACCCTCGACCGCAGAGGCCCTGTCTTTCGGTTTGTAGACCGTTTCGGGTTTAGAGCATGAATACAGCGTTCTGCTGTTGGCAATTTCAGTGGAATCTTGTTTTGTCTCTGTCAACCGATGGGTAGCGAAGATGATATCAGGGTCATCAACACTAGCCCAAAGGGACCCTAAGGAATCCATGAGTACTAAAACGCAAAAGAATATTGCGCACATCTGGTTCTGAGATACCAGAAGATAGTAACATTCATCCAGAGGGATTTTGTCCACAGTTCTCGGTAATATATGAACTTTTGGTGCAAACCTGGCCTGATTCCCAGGGGAAGCCATTATCCAGTGGCAGCTCATTATTACAGGGGTACTGCACGACCCGGGCTTAGCCCCGTTAGTACGATAAATGATGACAGTAAGCCTCGGAGAAAACTGTCAGAGCATTACACGCCCAGCAGGAACCACTAGGAGGTGGGGTTAGCCCAGTTAGCTATTGAGTGGCTATTTACTTGCTCAGCCGTCATTAAGCCCTGGAGCGAAATGGGACCAGAGCAATTTACGCTTCATAGCTCATGTAACTAAGTCTCTATATAACGTCGTAGGCCCACTTTTAGGTTAGCAGCCTGACTCGTGGTCGCCTAGTTATTAGAGCATTCTCCACACTCGGTTTCCTAGAAGAAGGAATCCGAGGTTCTGAGAGTCATAGTTACTCCCGCCGTTGTTGCAGATACTCTTGGCACTTTCCCCTGATAAGATCAAGCCTTGAGCCTAAAACTATCCCAATATATTTTCTTTCTAATGATGTTAAAATAAAATTGCATGTATAACGAATTTATGGAAATTATGGTGTTTGAACCAAATCCAAGCTACTTTTATATGAAAAATTCCTGCAGTAAGACAAGGTATGTATGCAATGTTGGCCGCAATGCCTTTTCAAGTTTACTTAATGACTTGTATATTCCGGGAGTTACGGTTCTGCTTATTTTTCTTAAATTATATTTTACTGCTCTTTTGCTAGTAGTATTTTTACAGAGTGAAAATTCTGGTTGGAAAATATTTGACGCTGAAGTTCTCGTACTTTCCCGTACGAGAATACATTTTGCCTCGTACATCGTACCTGAGTACAAATTCGCGTACATATACGAGAATTATCGTACGTCTAGTATCTCAATGTGCCACGAGTCACAAAATTGGTAAGGTGAAGCTAGAGTATAGTAGACGTAGTTAAAACTAGATGAGAAATGTCTAGAGTGTAATATAGTAGTAGGGGATGACGAGTCTGTGCGGGTAATTACAACAGTGCAAGTACTCATTCAAAGTTGAACTTTAACGGAGGAAAGAAGCAAGTTTAAAGTGGAATGTAATTTGATATTAAAGAAAAAATAGTTTGTGTTAGAATAAGATAGTTTAGACTTAGTTAGATAGTTTAATAGTTTACCCAAATAATGAATGATGTGATTGGTGATGTGTAGTATGTAAATAGGAACCATTCATAATGGGATCTACGCAGCATGATGCTTATGCCGGCGTACGTCACTTTGAGTCACCTGTTTGCGTTTATTCATCCCCTGCCCACGTCGGTGTGGGACCCGAAGGGTACGGGGGCTAGCGCGAGAGGTAGATTCATGACGGTGCGTTTGTCATGGTGAATAGTCTGAGACACATTCACTGCAGTAATTTCGACTTTGCAGTAGCTGTTGCAGTAAAGTCGACCTCACTGCACATGTGTGCCACATTAACTGCAGCACAGTCATTTTGACCATCAGCTTTATTGTACAAATTCGAATGATCACGCTAATAGCTTTCTTCCATTATTATGAAACAAACTCTTGCAAATAAGAAACGCAGCCAGAGTTAACGTCAACTAGAAAATTACAGACTGAAAATGTTCAATTTTTTTTTCTTATTTTTCATATAATCCACCTAATATTTAGGTTGTCAGTACTGAAAAACTTGCAGCAACTTTGAAATATCTCAAAGTCGAAGTTGCTGCAACTGCAATTATTGTGGCAGCTTCAAGTTCAACCAAATAAGTTATCACGTGAAGTCAATGAATTCAAAGTTGAAGTCAAAGTTACTGCAGTGAATATGTTTCAGGCTAATTGTTATGGTCGTAGCGTATTGCATATAGCAATATGCTACATTGAGATACTGCAGCATGTACGCCGGCCTGCGGTTAAATGATAAATGAACGCACCCCAGGGATCGACAACGTCCAACGTCATTCCCAAACTAGAAAGGAAGAAGAAGGCAATTTTCTCTTAACGTCAGATCATCTGAGAAACGACAGTGGCGGTGAACTTAAGTAAAAGAATTCTCAAACATCCGCGTGGAAATAAAATCTGTAAGTAGATTTAGGATATTTTTCAGTTCCTATACTGATATATTTTCAATCAACCTAATTAGTTTCATACCTCGCGCACTTTCAGCAGACAACAAAAAGAAAATTACGAACCGGGTACAAGCTCTTGGTCACCAGACAAATTACTGGAACTAGCCGGATTGGAAAATCTGGAATATTTCTACAGTGAGTACACTGAATAGAACGAAACTAAATTTCCGAAAGCATCGAAGAAGAATTAGACCCTGCAACAAAAGCAGCTCATGAACATTCAGTTCAAGGTAAAAAACTCCATTGATCACAGGGCGAAAAACTAGTAATGAGCGACAAGAGTGGGATTAAAGAAATTTCTGATCCAGATGTAATTACAACTAGGACACAAAAATTGGAGGCATCATCGCCAGCAGAAAAAGATTGAAATATGCTGAGATATAGGTGATGATAGTTCATAAGGTACGTTCATATTATGCCGATATCTACATACATATATATATATATTCATCATATACAAATAGTAAGGACAAGATTATATTAACTATCATCTTGGTTATATATTTCCGCAGCAAAAGAGTCAAAAATAATAATGGAACAATAATTTTATTGTTCGGTTTTAAATTAAGTGTAGCAATTTAAGTTTAGGTTAGTTCTGACAGTGGAACCTAGCTAGTTAACTATGCAATGAAGAATTATTTCTAAATGTCAAATTTAGTATGTTCCGTGTTATATCTATTGGTGTTTGTACCACTTCAGTACACCATTGCTTGCTATTTATTAAAGGCAGGACTAATCTCAATTTTTTTTAGGATTATAATTAGAATCAGAGTTGTGATCGTATGCTAAAAGAACAACAGAAATAGGAGAAGCTTTTTTTCAATTTGAGTTGCAAAGTTACACGATCAACAAATTGTTTGTGTCAAAATGATTTTCTTGGGTAAAACAAAAGACTTATTCATCTCAAGCAACAGCATTAAAGTCTTAGTATTAATTGTAATTTAATGCTAGTAATTTACGGAAATTTCATTAGAAAAAAAAAAGAAAAAGGGGGCTCACCAGAAGTCTCAATATTGAGGATAGAATTCTAATGCGAAGGAACTCTTATAGAATCAATGATTATTATTTGCCTGGGCGCACCAAAGATAATAATCAATAGTTATTGCACGCGTTTTTAAATAAACTGTACTCTCTACAGTAAAATATTACAAATTAAAATACCATTGAACATGATGAAATTTCGTACACTAAGTATATTGAAAACATTTCGCTAATTGTTAATTGGAACTTAGTGCAATGGCATCAGATTTCCAAAGAAAACTAGTTTCTAAATTTACATATAATATTCCTTTTTACATCTAAAGTTTTAGTTATATAAAGTTGGTATTGTGGCAGGTTTTTCTAATTTTTAAAAAAAATGTCTTGAATATGGTTTTGCAGAGGAGCATTTGGTTAAATAATACATTTTATCCGCTATTATTAGAAATGATATCGTAAGAAAAAAAAGGAGAGAAAACTATATACATATATATCTAAAGAAAGGAACTAAACTAACGTTAGTTTAGGCTTCATGCCTATTCATCCTAGGAAAACTAAAGAACAATGATAAATGAAATTCTTGTGCGTCTCGTTTAGCTTCAACTTTTCTTAAACTCTTGTTCATGAAACATTTCTTCGTAAGTTTTCTTTGTAAGCTTTGTAAAAATCGTAAATTTGCATTTATGAAATTACCGTGAATTTCGCCTAAAATTTTCGCATTTTAAAACAGTAAAGTACAGGGTAAAGGAAATTTATTTGCAAAAGATAAGAAAAACATTTAAAGGAAGTCACAAAAAAAAAATCTTAATGTCAGTTAAACAAGGAGATAGAACAGAATAGAATAATCTTGATTAGTATTTAAAACATACTTTCAACAACTGTAACATTTTATAAATTCTATACATTTCCTTTTAAAACCATTAACAGAGCTCTCTCTAGTTCTACCATACGTACTGCTAGGAAAATAATCGTGGAATAAGTGGTAATTTTTGTAAGAAGGAAAAGATTTGCTGTTATAACGTAAACATGAATCTTTGAAAGTTTTAATTCTTTCTTCACTATCCTGGAGCCCTCTCGTATGAAGGTCGTTTAGGTCAACAAGGGACTCTGAAAAATCTTTCCCTCAGAGTCAGATGGGTGGTTGCGATAATTTTTTTTTGATTATGGCTGACGGCAGCGGCAGGTTTTTTTCGTGGAACCTCCCCACACTCTCCGCCAATAGCCGAGGCGAGCTAGCGTGCCGCCCTACAGTCAACGCTGTGCGTCGAGTGATCTATCAGCTCATGCTGACAGTCTGGACTTTACGTCCAAGCCAGTCACTCAACATAATACCATAACATAATTTTCCTCTCGGGAGAATCATTTTTGCCTAACCGTGTCGGTGTAAGCCACTGCGGTGTAGGTTGATTGATTTCTCCCCAAGAACGTGTGTGCGAGTGAAGTGTCTCACTGAGTATTCTTTACTCATGCATTGTTTTTATTCTACCTTCACAGAGGAGACGATCCGACCAGCTACCAGGAAAACTGTACCAGTTCTAGGAATAAATAAAATGCTTAGTTCAAGTTAACATCTGTTTTATTTTAAAGAGTCAACCCTCAGCCAGGTAGTTTTTACCTTCGTATTTTACGCGTGTTTCGATTTTGTTTTCGGCAATTTCTCCAACATTTATCCAATTCTTTCGAGCGTCTTTCTCCTTAATGGGACGATCGGTAACTCTTCAGAATTCCTTTGATACTTTCAAAAAATTTTTACCTTAGACTTTTTAAAATGTACTTCAGTTTTAATACACTCCAAAGTAACAATTTTAGTTTTAACATAGCCTACATAACATTATCTACACTATTTCATAAAACTTGTAATAAAGCTATATAGTCAAGCCAACAATAATATTACCCGAAAGAACCTCTTATAAAACTAAAATGGCCCACACTACAATAAGCTGTGAGGACCTATTTTTAAAAATATATAAAGCCTTATTGGTCTTATCTGGATTACTCTTTGCGATGATTTGCAGTTCTCTGTAAAGCCTTTCATAAAACTAAAAGCGTAATTTCAACTCATCAACCTGTCCGCATAACATTATCAAAACCATCATAAAGCTATTCCTCAAACCTTTTCTAAGATAAAAAGGCACTGGAAATACTATTTCAGGAAGCCTTTCAAAAATAAAATTGATCTTTAAATCCATAATTACATAATCACCTTAATAGAACGAAATCGAATTATACGTTCCACTTTACAATAATTTAATAAAATGTTGAAATGTAATGCAATTTTATGTAGGTATAAATATCAAAGATAAGTACAGTTTGAACAATTTAGTGTAGCAAATTTTATTGCTATTTAAAATTTACTGATTATAATATTACATAGGATAGCTCGAAAAATAATAACGCGCCTCAGAAATATTAAAAGTAGGAAAAGATTAGAAATATTTGTAAAATATATTTTTTTTTTGTACACTGTATTTAATTTTGATATTATTTTAAATACGTTCGGAATTAAAAAAATGTTTAAAAATGATATCTCCTAGTTCTGAAACGTCTTCTTAAATTCCTAAAAATAATTAATTTAATTTACTCAAATAATGTTACTTGTTTTTGCATAAGTCTATTTAGTTTTATATATACCCGCGATTAAACTTATTTTGACTTGTCTATTTCTTCTTGACGTCTAATCATTTATAGTCTAATTTATAATTTGTAATCTATCATTCCAAAGCTGTCAAATCTCTTTGAAGCAAGATCATAACTTACCCACTTCCGTTTCTTTTTATGGAGCATTATTTTCCGATTCACCGTCACTAAGCATTCTTGGCAATAATATTACCAGTAAGTTAAGCTGGACAGATCACATCTTCTCTGTTTCCAAAAAAGCATAGAAATATCTTAGATTTCTTAAAGGTGTAAGAAATATTTCAGACCGTTAAATCTAGCGCTACAAGTCTTATATCAGACCTAGAATGGAATACAGTATTCTTGCATGGTACATGACGAAGATACTTGGAAAGACGTACTAGGTTTATAGGGAATTTGACTAAGCCTTTTAAACTTAAAATGGTTTTGTGAAATAATTTTGAAATGCATTCGTAAAACCTCTGCATATAACAGTTATGATAGATGCCTACATAGCCTAGTAGCTCTCTAGACCAAATTGTCCCTTGAATTGGATTTAAAGTACAGCTCCGTGCTTCTTAATATATCCTTCATGAGTCTTATTTTTAAGTTTTTTCAAACATTAATGCAATAGTCTTCGAGGATGGGATAAAATTATACTAAAATCAAGCGGTATTTAATTCCTATTTGGCTGCTTAATGATTTTATCCTAGTTGACTGGATAACAACGACAAAACTTCTATAAGAACAAATGGATTTAAATGCTAAATAATATTATTGCTACTCTCCAGGTGGCTTTTAAAACATCACAATAAGATCAATGGGTCTAGAAGACCACTTGATATGACTTACAATCACCATAAAACTATTTAGCAAGTTCAAACCTTAATAAAACAATTATAAAGCCTGAGTAACTTGGGATTCGTGCTGCCTCCTTGATCGATCTCTCCAGAAGTATCCAAAACTTCATCTCTTTTCTTCTCTCCTTCTTTGTTTTGTCAAATTTCGCTGTAATTTTCAGCAAAGATAAAAAAATAGTGGGAATGAAATTGCTAAGGAGTAACTCACTCATTATAATTTACGGTGTCTTATTTATTAGCTTTTTAACTTATAATTTTATTTAGAATCTTCATTTAATATTTATTTATTTATTTATCATTAAATTATTGAGATATTATCTTGATTAAAATTATGGATTTCTTTAATCTACATGAGACTCCCAATATGGCGGCAAGAATTCTCATAACAAAAAGTACTAGCCAAACAGATTTTCTAGACTCTCCCAAAAAGTCTAGCACCACAGCATCCAACTAATATGATTCTCCATTCTCCAACATCCGGTAATGGTCTCTATCCGAGACCATTACAATCTCATCACAACTGTCGAGCTAATAATTACCCTTTGACTCATCAGTCGAACTAAATAAACTGATCTAAATAAATTAAGTTATCACGTGTACATAGCAAGTGCAACAAAATTGGATCAGCGAGCCGCCATCCAAGGAAAATTGGGTGCTTCTCAACGCCTTGTTGGTCACAATTATTTCTTTTTTTTTATTCCGTATTTTATTCTCCTGATGCTTTTCGCAATTATGTGCATATATTAGCATTATATTAGGAAGGGAATATTTCAAATATTGCATTTTGTTTTGACGCGTCGTGTTGAAATGAATTTGGAGTGAAATAAAAAAAAAACATGGGAAAAGTTGGTGCAGAGTTAAAAAGCAATATGTTGGTATTGGCACGAGACAATTTTTCCGCACGTGAAATACTATATCAGCTCGACTGGGTTGTTCACAACGAACTGTTGCATGTAATTTGAAAAAAAAATCGTATAGCGAAACGAAGCAGTGGGTCTGGTAGGTCGCGGAAGACAACGCCTTTTGAGGATAGACTCTTGGCGCTCCAATGTCTTCGTAATAGATTTAGAAGTACTACAGACCTTCAGTATGACATCTTTCTGTCCCAAATATTTCTAAAAGCGCTGAAAGGCGGATATTAAAAGAGGCCACAATTCCAGCCCGTCGTTATATGAGGAAGCCACTTTTGATCCAGCAGATGAGGCGAATGCGTCTACCTTGGGCTAAAGAACATATTTTATGGACCCAAGAGATGTGGGACAAACTATGTATGCATGTTGGAGATGGCAGACTATTTGTTGGGAGAAGGCGCGTAGTAAAACTGCGTGAAGAGTGTATGCAGACTTTGCCTAGGAAAACTGAACGTGTAATGGTTTGGGGTTGCTTTTCTGGAGATAAAAAACGTCGATTGTGCTTTATTGACTGAATATGACTTTTGTATATTTGGATATTCAACAAGCAATAGGTGAAGACCTAAGAGAATAATATAGAGTTGTTAAGCTGATCTGCATATGGCCCAGATCTCAATCCAATCGAAAATGTCTGGGCTCTATTGAAACTAAAGAAGGCAAGGAATATACCAGAGAAGATTGCACGATTGAAATATCTGATCTGTTATACTTGGGAGTCCATTCCATCCAGTATATTACGAAATTTAACAGAATCCATGTCTAATAAGAGTAAGGCTGTGATAAAGGCAAAGGGAAGGACGACAAAGTATTGAATTATTTAAATCTTTAATATATTCATTTATTAAAGAAGAAGAAAAAAACAGAAGTGTATAACGTTAATGAAAGTATTTAATTTCTTCAACTTTCTACATCCTATTGAATTGCCGTAATTCCAGAACATCAGCTTGTTTATTCCAGAAATTATTATTTATTTGAGAACGGTTTTAAATTGTCTAGAAATAACGGGTTTTCCAATAAGAGGTGTTATTTTGATATACCAAGAAAAATACCATTTTTTGGAATAAATGATCAGACCTTTATTTCACTATAAAGAGGAAGGTATGCCGCTAATAATAGAAAATAACATCAGCCAAATGACCACCACGACCACGCCTACAGGACCATATCCTTTTCATGAAATTTTCCATAACCAAATCGCAAAGTGGCTGCCCTATGTCCTCGATAGCCTCACGAATTCCATCTTTGAGGTCTTGAATCGACGCTGGGCTGTTGGCGTAGACCTTCTCTTTCACGTGGCCAAGGTGTTAAGTCACAAGATCTCCGTGGCCAATTGTGATCACCTCTTGAGAGATAACACGGTCCGGAAGCTTTTCCCGTAAAAGATCAATGGTTTCGTTGCTTGTATGGCACGTAGCGCCGTCTTGTTGAAAGTAAACGTTGTCTAGATCAATACCGTCCAATTCCGGCCATAAAAAATCTTTAATCATCTGTCGATAGCGCAATCCATTCACCGTAACTGTTGCTCCAGCCTCATTTTCGAAAAAGTAAGGTCCAATGATCCCGCGGGACCATAAACCGCACCAAATAGTCACACGTTGAGGATAGAGAGGCTTTTCAACAATAACTCTTGGGTTTTCCGAGCCCCAGATGCGACAATTTTGCTTGTTGACGAAGCCATCGAGGTGGAAATGGGCCTCATCACTCAAGATGAGTTTTCGATGGAATTCAGGATCATTTTCATGCATTTCAAGGACCCAATCAACAAAGACTCGACGTTGTTGATGATCGGCCGGCTTGAGTTCTTGTGTTAACTGAACTTTATAAGCCTTAAGACCCAAATCTTTATGCGAAATACGCTGTAATGACGTTTGTGGAATGCCTAATTAAAAAGAACGACGAGGAATGGACAAACCTGGGTTTTCTTCAACACTTTCGGCTACAGCAGCAATATTCTCGGCTGTTCTTGAGCGACGTGCACGGGTTTTATTCTTCACATCACTAACTTGTCCCGACAGCTCGAATTTTTCTACCAATTTCTGTATTGCGGTCCGACAAGGTGCTTCACGACGACCCAAAAATGTTCGAGTTTTACGAACCGTCTCTGCCACATTTTCACCATTTTTATAGTGAATTTTAATAATTTCAATGCGTTGTTGAATCGTGTACCGTTCCATTTTTATAAATGGCGTAGTTTCTACTTGTCAAATGTCAAAAAATGACAGCTCCAAAAGTGGCTTCTACCGAAATAGCGGGCTAATTAAAATAACACCTCTTATTAATTAAAATAACACCTCTTATTATTATTAGAAGTAACCATTATATTTTGCATCAAGGACTGCAAGTGACACATTTGGGCTTAGTCATTCTTAGTATTGTATGTCGAAGAATCTTCATACTTCCTCCTCCTCTTCTTCTCCGTCATATTTTGACTCTATCCTGATACTTCTTCCATCATGGAAAGAAAATGTTTTTTTTCTTCGGGAGACTGTTCCATTTAATTGTTCATATCGCGGCAATTTCCATTTCGTTTATTTCATTCTCCTTTTTCATGATAGCTAAAACACTTTCATTTATTTCACACTAACATACCTACCTATCTGTCGTGTAGTTGCACAGCAAAATGAGCAGGCTAAATAAAATTCTAATCGATATAAAGATTACATTTTCAGCATAATAAAAGCTTTGTGGGATAAATCCAACTCCAGTTTAATTAATTTTTGGATGGTGCACAACATATTCAACCATCCTACTTGATGGTCTTCCCCATTTTACAAATCCAAATACCTAGCAGAAGAAAAAATTATGCTACAGCTTGCAAGCACATCACATAGAGCATATTATAAAAATGACTATGAGAGTGTTTCACTCAACTAAGTAGATCTTTGAGGTATTTTATATTCGAGTAATATCTGCTCATTTCTTATTTTAAGGCTGGACGACTTAGACCACACCGGGAATCATGAATTCATACTAAAGTGCAGTATTTCATTAATAACTTTACGTCAGAGCAAATATTCTAGGTAGACGTTTTATTGTATAATTAACACCGGCTAACCCCTTCTATAGCTGAGTGCTTTCCATGTTCCAGGTATTGTTGGCAAAGTACACAGCACCTGGAGACTTATGCTTAAGAGTTCAAACGAGAGAAAACTCCGCACTGCAATGTTTCTGCAGTTTTTGCGTGTTAAATAGAAATCTTCACCTTGCCCTCGTACGTTACTGTTCACTTCTACTTAATTTCGTATAAGACTCTTTTTATTTCATATGTTTTATGGGAAACTGCAATATTTCGTGACTTGACGGAAATGGATTTGTGTCGTGAGAGGATATAAAAAAAAAGACTAGTATAATGGCTTGTTAAAGCAAATGTTTGAAATACTCCCCTATATTTAGAGTCGCATGCACTCAATTAATTTGCCATATACAGGAAGGTTCAGTATACTCCATCGTCTTCTAAACGCATGCAAGGTTTCCCCAACCAATAAGCTGGTAATGAGTGATGTTGTTTTGCAACAGAAACCGAACTTTTCCATGAAAATTTCTATAACAAGTAAGAAAGCTAGGTTTAAGGCAAATTCTTATGATACCCTAGATGAATGCCCGTATGCAATTCTGTGCAAGTATGATTTTTGAAGTGGTTTTACGCATATATTTCTAAAACGATTAGTCGAATAGTAAAAATGGTTATAAATAATTTCATAGGATTTCATATTCTGAAAAACTTTTCAGTACCGTAAAATGTGGTTACTTTGCGCCACTTAAACGTAGAATATTTTTCTATAGCAAAATATATCAATTACTTATAAGCAGAATAGGTAATATTTGCTTCAAAATTTGAGAAAGGATGACGTTGAATTATTTTATTTGTATTATTAATAAAAATAAAGTGGCGCAAAGTTGTTCCTATTAGCTACTTTGTACTGGTTTATAATTTCTATCAATATCTTATCTTAAATCGCAAGGGGCGCATTGTTATGAGCTCTGGAACCAAACTTTGAGCCATGGAAACAAATCTAAACAAAATTAGCAAGTATTCTTCTCAATTTTAATTACCAAACACCTATTCAATAAGTAAATGAAAGTCTACTGATTCAAAAATGAACAAAATTTAATTCATATTACAGTCCACAGCATAAAACAAAAAACAAATGCATACAAATAGGAAATAAACAAAAAATAATAAACAAAAAATAGGGCATTAAATTCCCCAGCGTGTTTCAAGCTCCTCTATGCGAAAAATTCCTCGTTTGGAAACCAGTTTAGGTTCTTCAATTGAGCCAATTATATCAGCCCAATTGTAAAGGATTTTGTCCTTTTTCACCGGCCACTTCCAGTTATTTCGGGACTTAATCATCGTTGACCCAGTTGAACCAGTTGTGATGAAATTTTCAAATTCCACGTCATCTTCATGTTCTTCTAGTTCGTTAGAAAGATTCCCGTCACAACCGTCATTTTCGTCATGGTCAGAGCTGAAACATTGTTCAATTTCAGATTGGTTGAGCTTTCCTCGTGGTCGTTGAAATGGTTCACGATTTTCTTTCGAATTTTCTTCCGATTGAGTACTACTAGTATCATGAAAAGTTGATGTAGAAGCTATAGCATTATTTTGATTGATTTGATCAACTCAGAATGTGTTTCCGGATAAATTTGTCCATCCTCAGCACCTACAGATAAACTTTTACCTGAAGCTAAATCTACTTTGCGTCTTCTTTTCTTTTCATCTCCACAGATATCCAAATGCCGATGCTCCAATATTTCTATGAAGGATGAATGAATGCTGGATAAATTTATGTTTCCTCCACGAAGCTTCCGAAGCAGTTCTTCTTGATTACAAGGATATATGCCGCATTTATTAAATCCAGACTGCAGATTCTGCTTAGCATTAATCAAACTACTCATAAGCTCACTTAAGAGTTTTGGAAAGTGCTGATTTTAGAGAACAACTTGGTTTTGTCCACTTGAGGACGTTTTGTAGCTCGCTAAAATTTTTCTCTATGCAACCTTCATGGGATGAAAGAATGCAGCGTCGAGAAGTTGAGTTATGTTTGTGTTATTTGGTGGAAGGCACACGAAGTCGATATTACACTGCTTACTATAACATATGGTGATAAATGTGAGGACAAATTGTCATCTATAAGCACGTTTGTGCCCTCCTGCTTCTTAAGTCGAGGTAACATTAAGGAACCAATCGTTGAAGGTGTTGGTATCGAACCAGCCACTTTTCGTGTTCCTGAATCGGCATCCTGTTGGACCGCCTTCTGTCCAAGTACTCCATAAATGCGATGATTTATACACGACATAAGGTGGCAAGATACCTCTCTCGGTATTTCCTGCTAATATTACTGATATTGTAGATTTACTTGTATTGCAAAATCCTTTCCAGATATTTTACTCCCCGTTTAGTGATCACTTTTTTTTTTGCCCCGGATCATCGGTCAAGTTCGTCTCATCATAGTTCCATATGTTTTCAGCAGGAACGCCAAGAAGAACTTCAGCAAGGTTGGAGTGATAATTTTTTAATATTTCGTCATAAATACCTGCTCGACTACGCTTAATATTCGATGGAAAGCGAACCGTGAGTTCCAAATGACTTTTCAAAAATTCATTGCTCATTCATTACTGGGAAGATTATCCTTGAATTCCTTCACAGTTCTGCCACATCGATTCAGATGTGATTTAATTATGAATCGCAGTTCCACTTATCTACTGGGAAACCATAATCTGACATAGCTAGGATGCAGTCAACAAAATTGTTTCCTCATCATCGCAAAAAGGGCTAGAATGTCCTGCCTTTAAAACGTGAGCTCCTCTTAATTTATTTTGAATAGTACCTCGAGGAATATTGAACTCTTTTGCAGCCAAGCGTTGAGAAATGTCGCCCTTCGTTTTCTAAGCATTCCTCCAGCCTTTCTTTAGTATAGTCGATATATCGTCTTGCTCCAGGCTTCCTCTTATAATTTCGTTGCATATTTTGGTGTTAGATGTGGTAAAAAGGTCAAAATGATAATTAAAAATTTATAACGCTATCATTGAAATTGGTTTATACTCCGTAGGAGCAACCTTGCGCCAGTGGCGCAAAGAAACCCCAAAATGTCGTTAAAGTGGAGATTCTTTCAGGAAATTTATATTATCTAAGAATAGAAAAATAAACCTTTGATGAAGCCACTGAGCTAATTTAATATGTGTATATCGATGTCATTCCAATATGACTACCTCTAAAAGCGTACTTGAAGTTCAAATATTTTCTAAACTTTGCAACACTAAAATTTAACACTCTTATTTCACAAAAATGTGTATCTCCGAAAATAAGCCTTTCCCTCGCTGCACGAACTCGAGCTAACTCAACAATGAAGAAGAACTATGTGGATATCAAGGAATTTCCAAATTATAACGGTAGACCCAATCATGTTGCGACATGATCATTTCAATGGATTTTCCTATAAATGGCGCAAAGTAACCACAGTTTACGGTACATTAAAACTTTCTAGGACTGATCGCTTTCAGAGTATATGTATATAAAAATCCTAGCAACATCAAGGAGGGGCTACGCGATTTAGTCCATTTTCTAAATTTTATTTACTATTGCTATAAAAACATCATATACAAAATTTCAGCTCTCTACGTCGACGTGTTCTCAGGCAGTGCCCAAATATATAGTGAAAAACGAAATTTTTGTATAGCAGCACTACGAAAGAGTTGCCCGATTCAGCCTATTTTCGAAATTAAATTTCCTTCTTCTTTTTTAAAAAAGCCCGTGTGTAAAATTTCAGCCCTCGAAGCAAACTGGTTCTCGTGTTATCCTGCGGACGGACGGACAGGCGAACAGACGAACAGACGAACACACGAATATACGGACGGACGGAAATGCAAAAGTCAAAATAACTTTTAATTTCATGCATGGGTGTCCAATGAATTGTGCTCTGTTATCATTATTTCTATGTATTACAAACGTAATGACAAACTTAAAATACGCTATAGATTTCATCTAGGGGATTAAGTGCCAGATATCACGATGCTATATATCATGTAGGTGGCGGAAAGTATGACACGGACAGGACCAATATAAAGCACCATACCAGAGGAGTGATTCTGATCTCTTTGTCGTAGCTTAAGCGTAAATTTTAGTTACATATTTAGACCTTTCACCACAAATTTGTTGTACTTTTATATTCACCGTATTCATTTTAAATTATCCTTTTCATCAACCGCAAAATAAATAAAAAAACAAGTTAAAAGCTAATATTGGTCTAAGACCAATTCTTATGATACCCTAGATGAATGTCCGTATGAAATTTCGTATGGGCACCCATTTGAACAATTTTGATTTTTGCAGTGGTACTTCGCATATATTTCTAGAACGGTTCGTCGGACAGAAAAAATGATTATAACCAATTTTATAGGTCTTCATATTCTGAAGAAGTTTTTAGTACAATAGAATCGTTCAGGACTGAACGTTTTCACACTATCCGCAGAAAGCCAAAATTTTTATATGGCAAGACCAAGAAGGAGTTACTCGATTTAGTCCATTTGTGAAATTTTAGTTGCTAGAACAATGAAAACAATATGTACCAAATTTCAGCTCTCTATATTGATGCGTTCTAAGGTAGTGTCCAAATATATAGTGGAAAACGAAATTTTTGTATGGAAACCCCACGAACGAGTTGCCTGATTTGTCTCCTTTTCTAACTTACCAAATTTACAAAATTTCAACTCTCTAAGTATACGCGTTCTCGAGTTATTGTGCGCACAGACGGACAGACGGACGGAGATGCGTGGGTGTCCAATCCATTTTGCTCTACCATCATTATTTCGCGGTGTTACAAACGGAATGACAAACTTGGTATACCCTATAGATTTCATCTAGGGTATAAAAATGAATTTGCAATGAATTAATGTCAGAATACACGCCTAATAGTACGACAAATTAGTCAACTGCTTCCGAAGTTGTGACAAAAAATTTGTACTGCTGTAAATGTATATTCTACACCTAATTAGAGCAATACAAGTGTTTAAATTCGAAATATTATTTTGAATTTGCATGTGAAATATCATTTTCAGTTCATTCTACGTAATGCAAGGCTTTCTGAACTGAATAAAAACATCAATAGAAAAGTTCATTTAATTTTGTCGTATATTTTGACATTAAAGTACGACAAAAGATCAGAATCAGCCATTGGTATCTAATTACTTAATTCTCCTCTACAGAATCATAACGAGCCTTTAGACAATAATTTTTTTAAAGAGGTGTTAAACTTTTAATGTGCCAAAGCCAGAGCCACATACCAAAGCTCAAGTCATAGGAATAGACTGTTTACGAAGATCTGACGGGATGCTGATTTCACAAAGGTAAGAGCATCTTAAGTTTAGTTTAAATTGGTGAGTAAATGTATGTCTGGTTAGAGTAAATCTGTTAATCGTACTCATTTAATTGATTGGGCAAGTAATTGGTCGGGTGCTAAAGTTAGTAGTTGGTATCAGTGGCGTATCTAGGTTGAAACATTTGGGAAGCGAGCATATTAAAAAAACAGTGTCACTGCATAAAAATAAATTTTATTTCAATAAGCATTAAAAAAAAAATCAAAATATAGGTACACATATTTTTTATAATAAAAATGTAGTCTTCCGAGATTCAAGGAGCTCTAAAATCAAATCTACCTCCGATTTCTGACTAATGCCTCTGTACATAATCATATTCTGCGTTTCGTAGTTGATAGAAATGCATATATCGAACCACATTTACATTTCCGCATAAATATCCGGGAAACAAGTTAAGGCAAGTACACACCGACGCGGTGGCGGTAGTGGTAAAGACGGTGGTGGCGGTGGGATGCGTTCACACCAAACGTGGTAGCGGTGAGTTACTGCATGTTGCATTCTTACCGCCACCGCGAAAGCAAAATTCATTTCAGTTGAAACAGTGCAGTCATCGCAATGAGTGAAGAACTGATTTCAGTAGTAAAATTAAGCAAAATTCTGTATTAATTGTCACGTCTAGAATACCGGGATATTAGAATTTGTTTTTTTTTCAAAACTAACTTCATTTTGTTTATGTTCCGTTAACCGTGCCACCGCGTCGGTATGTGCTTACATTCACCCCACCGCCATCATCACCACTACCCCTACCGACAGAGCCAGCGCCACCGCGTCGGTGTGTGCTTGCCTTTATGGCTGGAACAGAATGAACGGATCAATGCCGGAGTAAACACGCAGCTAACTGTCAAACAACGCAAGAAATAAAGTGCTGCCCAGAACGAAATTGCCACGACTGACTGTGTTTAATGACAATTCAATGCAATTGTCATATTTTCAATATTGTGCTTGTGGATATTTATATATTGTTAAAACTTGTGCGAATAATAAGAGTAACATTTGAAACATCCCGCAGCTCAATAATTAATTTTACATTACAAATTTCATTCAAAACAAACGTTTGGTTCAGCTGTCAAAAATTTTCAATCCGGCACTTGCGTAAAAGTTGAAAGTTGACCAACTTTCTTGCGGCAAATGCGGTAACTGCGTTCACTGTGTGCGCATTAATGTATTTCAAATGCATTCAACTTTTGCGTGACATATGCTTTAATTTAATACGATCATTCCCGTCTTTATGTTCCAGGCTGTGACATAAAACAATTTTGCTACTTGCAAAAGTATTAGAGTGGTACGATTTCGCACTTCTCTTAGCATTTGTTGTTATGGAAAAATGCATTACTTTCAACTTCAACCTTCTGCACAATGTAAATAAGACTCCGTACTAAAAGTTTTATTCAGGATTGTGTTATTTAATTCCTTCTGCATTTACCAGCATAAAAATCTAAGTACTTTCTTTAAGAAAATTGTTTATATTTTATTACTCAAACATAACACTACACATAAAAATGAGAAAATGCGTTGAAATCTGTTGCCTTCATACAAGCTTTCATTTCTCTGTGTGTTTTCTCACGGAGTAATTTAAATTCACTTCAAAGTGGGAGCAAATAGTTCTTAAATCAGATCTACTTTTGTTTGAAACTGATTTTCTTTTGAAAATGTATAAAAACCTAAAGTATAAATTATACTACCATAAAGGCAGCACATTTGCCTATAAAATAGGATAATATTTGAATTATAATTTAAAAGTTATGAAGAGTTAAACACAGAAAACCGTTGCAGTCCGTTCGATTCACAGCGCAGTGAGCAAGCGCAGGTTGCGAAAATATGAGGCGAATGTGTATCTCTGCCGATTCATTGATTAAAAAATACTTTGAGTCATGTTTGAAATGAAAAAAACTGAATTATTTGATATGGGATGTTGGAAACATTTTTAAATTGATAGAAGCATTACGGGATAATATAAAAAAAATGGTTAATATTGTTTTTTTGTCTTTATTATACTTAAGAAGTTACTGTGTGTTAAACGTTCAAAGATGATATCGAATGTAGCTGCCTACAGATTCGGACTCCGGCTGCACATACACTCAGCTTAGAGGTATTGAGCGTAAAATTGTAAGGCGACTTTGTAATCAAAACTATTTTATTATTTTGTTAAGTAAGGTATATAGTAAGTGTAGCCTTTGGGAAGGTAAGGAACCAAGCTGTAAGTTACTAGAAGACTATTTTCCTGTATGGATAGTAGTTTAGGCTCTATAGCATATATAAAGTCAATGTTTGACACTTTCCATAAGCATCAATATAGAACATTTTAGAGAACGGACTCAGAACACACACATATAGGTTTCTGTTTCATGGCTTGGGAAGTATTCTCGAGAGTTTTGCAATGGCTCAACCAAAACCCTCGAGAATACTTCGCAAGCCATGAAACAGACTCACTCCCTACCACATGCGAGGCCTGACGTAGTCCTTACATTATAAAATATTTGACGTGCTCTTATGTAAAACTGACAAAAGTTTGATGTAAATAGCTCCCCCGCTCTAAACTACTATTCATACAGAAAAATGGTGTTCTGATAATCTTAAGCTTGCTTTCTTACCTTCGGAACCGAAATAAAATTTTTATACCTTTCCTAACAAAATTATTTAAAAAAATTTATCTGAACCAAATGACTACGATTCCTCAAACAAAAATTCTCAGCTGAGTAATCATTGTAATGTCGCTGTGCCGTCATGGCATGCCGTGGGCTGATGATATCGAATGTAGCTGCCTACAGATTCGGACTACGGCTGCACATACACACATGCAAATATCACTCAGCTGAGAGGTATTGAGCGTTAAATGGTAAGGTTACTTTGTAATCATAAGTATTTTATTATTTTGTTAAGTAAGGTATATAGCAAGTGTAGTCTTTGAGAAGGTAAGGAACCAAGCTGTAAATTACTAGAAGACTATTTTCCTGTATGGATAGTAGTTTAGGCTCTATGGCATATATAAAGCCAATGTTTAGCACTTTTCCATTAATATCAATATAGAACATTTTAGAAAACGGACTAAGCACCCACACATATAAATTTCTGTTTCATGGCTTGGGAAGTATTCTCGAGGGTTTTGGCTCAACACAATTCGTCGTTTTACACCAGCATAGTGTATCAAATATTAGTTTTACTGTGGTTCATGTGTCACAACGTGGAATAATCGATATTACTTTATTTTGTAATATTTGAAAGGGTAACTGCATATCCGGACAGCTCCAGTATTCGGACACTTTTCATTTTATTTAATAAAAATAAGAAAAGTACACGCATTAGCCTTAGAACTCCGTTAGAATTTTGTTTATTTAATCTTTTTAGATGAACATCCAAAATTTGGGAAACACACGTGTCGTTTTTGAGAAAATTAGTCTGTGTATGTACTTCGCGTCAGTAAGCTCAACACGTGTTTTATGTAAAGTGCAATTAGAGCGTTGGACATCAGAGAAAGTCAGATAAAATTATTAAGTATTGCTTTATTTAGTTTAACTGTCTTTGTATTGGTTGAAAATTGTATTTTATTAGTATTAAATCAAAAATATGAAATATTTTTTATTAAATTCATAAAAATTTTAGAAAAAAATTGTTTTGGAGACTGAAAGTATGCTTCAAAAGAGATTGTTTCCTGTGTACTCTCTAACACAATTATCAAATATGTTTTTTATAGGACAGAAAAAGTTAAACATGTTTTTTTATTAAATAAAATTAATAAAATTTTTTATTAAATTAAATTCCATTTCTGCTGTCTGACTAGTAAAACGGCAGTTTAGTGTCCGGACAAAAATATTTAATACGTAATCGATTAATTAAAAATAAAAGACACCTGGGTAGTAAATAGTCATAATAATTTTCAAAATAATGGAAGACAGTACTCATGCATACAAAAACAGAGTAGTGATTACTGTTTTAGAAATGGCTCGAGAACTGGACCAATATTTAAAAAGTATCGGATAGGACGACATATTAAGTGATCCTGACCGAATAGTAAATGGGAATAAAACAAGTTTTTTTCTTTGTCCGAAAACCAGTAAAGTAATTACATGCCGTGGATTCAAAAACGTTTATCAAATTTATACCGGAGAAGAAAAAGAATTTTATTTTCTGCAGGCAGAAAAATATTTCCCAATGGTAGCCTTTTTATATTTGCAGCACTAAAAGATATTGTAAATAGCATCCCAGTGAAACTGTTTTGAGAACAGAAAGAGGATGGATGAGGAGCGATAAATTTTTCGAATATGTACCTAGTTAATGGGTGTTTCGAAGAGTTAGAAAATACTAGACCGGAGGCACCTTTTTCATAAACGGCCACAAATCACACTTTACGTTAGGGCTGAGTGAAAATTAAAAGGAAAAAAGTATAATTTTATATGCATTGCCACCAAACATCGCTCATATGATGCAGTCAGCTGACGTCAATTAGAAAAAATCATTCGGGAATGGCAGTCAAGAATGTTGGCCAGCTATAAAAAAAAAATTTTCTGTCTTTTGCTGAAAATTGTAATCTTACGAAATATAAAAATTTGGAAACACCATTAAAAATATTTCAGGAAATATGGGCTTTACCCTTACGACCCGAAATCAGTTGTTTTCAGTTAACGTGTGAAAGATGTGGTTGAAAATTTTGCAGCTACTCGAAATGCTGTATACCAACTACAATGCAAGAATCAATTCCAGTACAGAAGTTTCACACAGCTATTGAGCTATTGGATTATGAGTTAAGAAATCTTCACGAATATTAAGTTTTGGACATCATCAAGGAAGCCGGAGCAGAAGATTCCACAGAAGCGTTAAGCAGGATTTACATTATGATGGCATGCAAGTTTTACAGAAATTGTGAGGGAGATAGTACATCGTATGCGGAAATTTATTTATGAGTGACGAGAGAAGAAAACGCGTTCTGCATTTTTTCCAGACCTCGATTTGTCAATGTGTGCGTGTCCGGAATCATAAAAAGACATCAAGCATAGTAAGTTTTTGTAGTTACTGAAACTAAAAAATTGTTATTGGCAACCCTAATTTGTCAATTTCGACTACTCGTGCTGCCATATTGATGTTGTTACTATAATTTTATGGCATATACATATCTGTCAAGTCAAATTATTTGTTGAAATAAATTAAAGTAAGTTTTAATTGTGTAGTTAAATATTGCGAAATTGAAAGTTTTTAAATATTTCTTTATAAAAAATTTTGATGTTATTTCTTAGGTAGTTTTCCGTTCAAAAGCAGGAAACAGTACGTCCACAAATTCATTGCATTGGTCCTTTTCTTTATAAATTGTTAAGAAAATCCTGTCTTTGAGATAATCCGCATGTGAACACGAACAGGACTGGAATTATCTTCACCGGCGTTAATTCGGTAGTGGAGTGGAATTATTTTCATGTGAGCACTTGAGTGGGTCGAAGTGGATTTACGTTTACATATTAGCAGATTAGTTACTGAAGTTTTTGTTTACTACGAAATAAATAATAAATAAAAATTTAGTTATCGTACAAAATGTTGTTTGTAGAACTGAATTACAGTACCATCTGATATTTTGCGAGAATTTTTTTCTATACCCATATCGTTTGCTTCGAACTCCTTCGTGCTTTCATTCAATATTTTAGAAATTGTAAAATTATACTTCTTTCCATGATCCGTCTTTCAACATCTACGAAAAAACGATTAAAAACTTGACAATTTACAATTTGACAGTTTGCGACTTTTACCATAAAAAGTAGAGGCGAGCGTACGTGTGAGGTATTGCAATGATTGCTTCGGCAGCATTTAAGTTTCAATAAGCTATCTCTCTCACAATTACATTCAACGATCTGACGAGAGGCACATATGAAAGTTGCAACTGGTAAGAGTACTGATTAGCTATCGATTCTAATTAAAAAAGTTGTAACTATTTCTCCAGAATCTAGTCTTTCTTGTCAACGACTGGTCCTTGTGTATCACCGGGATCAATTCGATGCTGTATAGAGAAGACTAATGAAAAAGGGTAAAAGCATAAAAAAAGGCAATTAAGAAGAAGAAGAAGCAATATTTTAATCTAATTACAAAACGATGTTGATTATAACGATTTAAAAACAATGGTTGGGATTCTTGCACTAGGTGGTTGGTGATACTACCCCAAGTGCACTCCAATGTTTTGTTTGAAGTATTCGCCTGCATAAATTCTTTCGTTTTTTTATGATAAAAGTGCCTTAAAATGTGTTCATAATACTTTCAATTAATAAAACGTATACAGTTTTATGAAAAAGGCAATTTGTGTTTATTTTTAACAAAGAATGGGTAGTAAATTTCTTCCAAAAATCCTAGGACACTGAAACGGTAGTGTCCGGATACTAAATGTTGGTGTCTGAATACTAGCTAAAAGCGATTTTTTTTTCTTCAAACCCCAAAACTATAACAAAATGTTTTTAAATAACCTTAAATTATTTACTTGCTAAATGCAAACAGCTTAAATAATAATAACAAAACAAAATATAGTGCATATTCTTAATAGTAATAAAATGATTGAGCGAAAAAGTAAGATGAAACGTTGTGTCCGGGTACTAGTACATTTACCCTATCAGTAAATCTTCTCCTGTACACATAAAGAGATAATATTCGAAATATGGCTTAACACCTAAAGAATATCTAGTGTTGTGTTTTTTGTGCAGGGCCGGTTAATAACTAGACTACGAAATTTACTCGTCTGACTCCTAATAGAAATTGGATACGACTATACTGTAAACTGTACTGGAAAAGTTACATACGATATACAATCATGTCTAATTCAACATCTAAGCAAATGATTGAATGTATATGCCCCATGTATATATCAATGAATAAATGCATGGATGTATTCTTATAATTAATTATGTACTCAGAAAATATCTATGACCCTTCTGAAGTAGTATCTCTCCTGTTTTATACCCTAGACAGACGGTCTCAATCAATGATCATTCGGTCGTAATTTTAATTTTCAAAAATCGCTTTACCTTAGAATTTTAATTTTAATTGTTAAGTGTGTGCTGTCAATTACATATAAAGGTTTACAGGACGTTCATTTTAATTCACAACACAAGTAAAAAAGCTAGAATTGGTCTAAGACCAATTCTTATGATACCCTAGATGAATACCCGTATTAAATTTCGTATGGTCACCGATCTATAAGTTTGATTTGAAAGTTGTTTTTCGCATATATTTCTAGAACGATTTGTCGCACAAAAAAAATTTTATAGGATTTCGTATTCTGCAGAAGTTTTTAGTCCAATAAAAATGTCCTGGACTGATCGTTTTCAAAGTATACGTAAAAAACCGAAATTTTTATATAGAAACACCAAGGAGTTGCCCGACTTAGTCCATTTTTGACATTTTATTTGCTAATGTAGTAAAAACATCATGTACGAAATTTCAGCTATCTACGTCGACGCGTTCTCAGGCAGTGTCCAAATATATAGCGGAAAACGAAATTTTTATATGGCAACCACACGAAGGAATTGCCCGATTTGTCTCATTTTCGAACTTAATTTTACTTTTTTTTTTAAAGTCCGTGCACAAAATTTCAGCTCTCTAAGTATACGCGTTCTCGAGTTATCGTGCGCACGGACGAACGGACGGACGGACATGCAAAAATCAAAATAACTTTTAATATTATGAATGGGTGTCCAATCTATTTTGCTCTACCATCATTATTTCGAGGTGTTACAAACGGAATGACAAACTTAGTATACCCTATGATTTCATCTAGGGTATAATAACATATTGGGTAACCAGATTTTTGAAAAATTCAATTACGTATGAATGATCATTGATTTTGTCCGTCTGCCTAGGGTAGTAGCAGTTTTGTTTCAGGTATAATTGAAGTGATCTTTGAAAAGCAAATACCCACTTTAGGCGCTACACCTCCAGACACAGTCAAAAACGATGCATTATGATACTCTGAAATTTTATTTAACAATGTTTATTTCTATTTAGCGGGAAAAATCTGGAGGGGGGGGGGTTAAGATTTGATCTAGTATATTTGGGAAAATCTAGTACAGACCCAAATTCTTTAGGTCCTGAGAAGAAGTTTGAGTACTCACACTCCCATACATATTTGGAGGCTTAAATAGCTATTTATAGCCGTCCCTAAACTCACTTTTGTAGTATTTCCCTCTTTTTTATTCGAATGGAGGTACTAGATTTTTCGCGCCTTAGAACAGCTCTAACTCGATAGAGTTATGTGCGATCGGAAAACGGGTTTCTTCGCCTCAGCTCATTACAAGCTACAAATCGCAAAAGAAAAATATTCTCTGTATTCTTTTAAGGTAGAGGGTAGGACCCCCACCGCGGGTAATGGTTCCAATACCGCATGTTGCGCATCAAATTAAAGGTCTCGCCGAGTACGATCGGGTGGTGTATATTTTTCCCCATTCAGAAAACTTTCTCGGGATGTTTTTGGAACCGGAAAACCCATTTTCATACACTTGGGTTACATACACCCCTGCTACTACAATTCGCATATACTTTTGCAGTTATTTCTTCCAAGGCCATTTATGATCTGTTGTGAACATTTTTATCATAGGAAATCATTTTTCACGAGAAGTAAAAAAGTCCACTTTTTCACCCAAGAAAGTCCCTCAAACTACATACGATCGCCAAAGGTTTCCCCCGCTAG
Source organism: Dioctria rufipes (assembly GCA_963924295.1). NCBI lineage: Eukaryota > Metazoa > Arthropoda > Insecta > Diptera > Asilidae > Dioctria > Dioctria rufipes. The sequence continues at coordinate 151,766,807 of OZ002743.1, read as the reverse complement.
ATAGAAATAAACATTGTTAATGAAATATGTTCAGAGTATTATAATGCATCGTTTAAGACATCTCTCATGTCTGGAGGTGTCGGGCCTAAAATTGTATGAAAAGTGTATTGTCCATAAGATCTTAATTTTTTCAATCAATTCAATAGTTACACTAAAAACAGATGTTAAGTTTTTCATTAGAGTTAATAATCACCATTTTTATTTTTTCACTATTAAGCTTTAACTTATTCATTTTTAACTTTATCAAATGGTGATTTTAGTCAAATTATTCCTATTCTGATTAAAATTCATACTGTCACCTGTAATATACAATAACGCATCATCTGCACAGAGTCTTAATGGTCAGTGGTCCAGAATATTACACACATAAGTTATATAAATAAAAGACATCAATGATCCCATAATAGAACCAGGTGGTACACGAAGGCACAGTGTTTATTGCTCCTGACATAAATCCGTTTATTTTAGTCCCCTGCGCTCTCTTCGTTAGAAATCTGTCATTGATTCAACTGGATAAACTGTTCTTATACACAAAATGGGGTTTTGATGGTAACTCTGGCCGTAGTTCATACAAGCAGACTTTTCATGGTTCTGAAGCCACTGATGCGGCTATTTTTATTACATGCTATGTTCCACTTCGTCTTATCTGTAGTGAAAAAATTATTTGGCAAAACCTACGTCCAGCTTCTACGAGAAACTGCAGATTTTTAAAAATTTAATTTATTTTATCAGAGGTTTCAGTAACACTGTTTACGGCATAGGTACTACTTGGTAGTGTGCCATAATTTAATCTTTGCAATGATCGATGAGAAAATTTGTAATACGTTTGCATATACAAGATCTACGAAAAAATGTTATACTATACAGGGTGATTCTGATCAAGATACCTTCCGGTATACCACGCGATTCCTTGAGGTAAGCCGATCAAAAAATTGTTCCACATAGCCCCCCCCCCCCCCCCCCAGAAACCTTCCCTTAGGAGTTGTGGCCAGTTGAAGATTTCCCCAATATTCGTGAACCCTGATGGGAATAAATGAGTATAACTTTTGAACCACACTATAGATTTTGGTTATTGTTGACTTATTTAATAGCCCAGAATAGTAGCTATCAAAAAGTGTATTCCTCTGTATTTGTTAATTAAGCATCTTTCAGCTATTCTCAAATATTTCCAAAATTTTGATTTTTTTTACACACAAATTTCATAAATACCGTTATTTATTTCAAAAACTTTCTTCTATGTAACCCAAATTTATTGCTTCTAATTAATGCCCCTACTACCCTCTATCACTGGAAAAAAAACGCATGCCAATACCTGAATCAGTTTTAGCACTGGAGGTTTATTGGCAGATTCAAGCCAGATAAAGCTTGCTTTATATTTTTGCCAGAAACAATAAAAAGCCAATCGTAAAAAGTCATAACTTATTCGGTCCCTGGTTTAAAGAGAACAAGAAGCTGATTAAAGGTATGTTATCTAAGATTTAAACGCTAGTACGTAATAAATATTAACAAAAAATATTGTTAATTACTAGTGTGGTTTTCAAATGAAGAATATGCGGATATACACCTCATCTACGGTGAAACTCACAGAAATAGCGGCCTAGCAAGACGATTGTATCAGGAGAGATTTCCTCGTCATAGACTTCTGGATCGCAGGACCTTCGAAAGTGTAGATAGGCGTATAAGGGAGTGGGGGACAGTTCAGTATAGACGACTGGATCAAGGAAGAGGGAGGCATGATGTAAATCTTGAGGAGGAAATATTGAGAATGGTAGCTGCAGATGAAAGTACTAGTACCAGAAGATTAGCGCAGCGAACAGGAACCTCGCAGTCAACAGTTTGGCGAATACTTAAATCTAATCAGCTGTACCCGTACTATTTTCAAATAGTACAAGCTTTACAAGAAGGGCATTCAACTAAACGCCTTCAATTTTGCAGATGGATCCTTGAAAAAGAGCCAACATTTCCATCAAAAGTATTGTTAACAGATGAAGCTACTTTCACCAGGGATGGAGTAGTAAATACTCATAATTTGCACACCTGGGCTTCACTGAATCCGTACGCCATTTTAGATGGACATCATCAGAGGAGCTTTAAAATAAATGTGTGGGGTGGAATTATTAACAATTACTTATTAGGTCCGTTTGAAATACCTACAGTGAATGGTACCACTTAGAAGACATGTTGGATGAGTACATTCCGCTTTCCCTTAGGAACGAGATGTACTTTATGCACGATGGCGCTCCGCCGCATTACTCTGTTCAGGTTAGAAGTTACTTTAACGAGCAATATACTGCGCGATAGATAGGACGTGGAGGACCAATTTCTTGGCCTGCTCGATCACCTGATCTCACCCCTCTTGATTTTTTTTATGGGGCTATTTAAAAAGTATAGTTTATAGTTCAGTTATTACTTCTAGGGAAGATCTATGGAATAGGATACAAAATGCTTGTAACCATATTAGAAATAATAGTAATAATTTTGTTAGAATGAGACACTCATTACTTCGTAGGGCGCAATTATGTATACACCAGGGAGTACATCAATTCCAGCATATTTTATAGGGTTTGTTACTTTAAATTAATAAAGTAAAAATTATTCCAAAGCAATTGCGTTTCCAGTCATAAAAGATCCTACGTACCTACCTGTGATTATTGCTTGTATGCAATTTTATGATCTGGCTTGAATCTGCCAATAAACCTCCAGTGCTAAAACTGATTCAGGTATTGCCATGCGTTTTTTTTCCAGTGATAGAGGGTAGTAGGGGCATTAATTAGAAGCAATAAATTTGGGTTACATGGAAGAAAGTTTTTGAAATAAATAACGGTATTTATGAAATTTGTGTGTAAAAAAAATCAAAATTTTGGAAATATTTGAGAATAACTTAAAGATGCTTAATTAACAAATACAGAGGAATACACTTTTCGACAGCTACTATTCTGGGCTATTAAATAAGCCAACAATAACCAAAATCTATAGTGTGGTTCAAAAGTTATACTCATTTATTCCCATCAGGGTTCATGAATATTGGGGAAATCTTCAACTGGCCACAACTCCTAAAGGAAGGTTTCTTGGGGGGGGGGGGGCTATGTGGAACAATTTTTTGATCGGCTTACCTCAAGGAATCGCGTGGTATACCGGAAGGTATCTTGATCAGAATCACCCGTATATATGCTGCAACATCAAAAGACTTCAATCGTATTGATGAAATGATTATAAGGGATATAAGGACAGCGAACTTTGAATTCAAATGATGATGATAATGACAACAGCGAGGATGACGATGATGAGGATGATGACGAGGACGATTATAATAATGATGATGACAAAATGGAGACCATGGCGATTTCCTTTGTGATTTTGAGGACGCTTGGCTATTAGGAACCTGGAATAATGCATTGATTCTTCCACCCTATGAGGATCCTTTGAAATTCCAATTAGTACCTTATGCGTCACTGCCTATGCAATTCAATGGAAGTCCGCTTATCATAAATAATAGATAATTTGAATTTTTTCCTAGAATTTGCAAGATTTAATAAAGAAGAGGAAGCAAAAAATTTATATAAATACAGGAAATAGGTATGCATAAAATATTCACTATAACCTCCAGGAATCTAAATGTTATTTCCGCATTTTCTAACATTGCCAACGACGATAGGTTCATGTGAACGAAGTTTCAGCAAATTAAAATTAATAAAAAAATTTTCCGGTGTACATTGGGTCAAGAAAGATTGTCAAAAAAATTACAAGCATTCTGAATCTCGAGAGTATTATAAACTAGTTCGGTCAGGTCAATGTTTTAAATGTACGTACTCGCAAAAAATGAATATCAACTAATAATTTTATGTGCAGTGTAATTCTTCTATATGAATGTTTTATTATTTTTGTCATGTTGTTCAACTTTGTTCAGTCAGCTGATAGACCACGTCAGGATAGGTAAAGTTAAATTAGGTTATGTTGACAATTTTATAAATCAGGGGCGTAAATTTATACGTTTGCTCAGACACCAAGGCGAGTCGTTAGAGCTCTGCATAAAGGAACTGAGGAAAGAAGTGAGCTCTTAATCTCTTGTCCCCTACTGGTAACTGCTTAAAAACTCAATCGCTCTTTCACTTACTTATATGTCCCAATATAGTAACAAAACCAATGTCACTGCTTCACCAAATGTAGATAAATCCGGACTTTTTCTAATATTTGAGTACTTTCTTTAGTTATGCTAAGTTTTCACCCTGAAAATCGTACTAACTGGTAACGGTGCCAATTTTAATGAACAAGTCAAAAGTATTTTGATTTCTGACAGTAAAATTATTACTTTTGTGGCCAGTACTGACAGCATTACCATATTTTATTGGCAACGCTGGAAATTTGTCAAAAGTAAAGATGGACTGTAACAATTTCGCTCACTGATGATGTAAAAAATTGATTTAGATGAAAAAAGAAATATTTGATTTTTTAAAATTAGAAAATAAAATCAAAACTTAAAATCAGATTTTGTATACTTCTTTTTCAATTTCGAATTTGTTTTAAAGGGATATATAGCTATAACAACGCTTTGAAGGGCTTATTGAACCCTTTTGTTAAAAACCAAACCATTTTGAATGCATTTTTCGAAATAACAGTTATATGATGCAAGTAATTTAGCAATATTTTTTATAAAAAAGTGAATGCATTTATGTGGCTCCAAATGAATGCCATATTTGCCATATGGTGTAAAATGATATCTTGGCATATCATCAGCCACCTTGACTCCACGCACTATGTTTGTAAGTTTTGAGATATTTCTGAGTATTTTTAACTCATATCTAACCTCCCATTGCAGCTGCACCGTTCGACAAGAGTACATGATAAATACGTGTAGTCGCGATTAAACCTGAAAGCATCGGCCCAACGACCACCGGCCCATCGGGCTAGCGCCCGATCTTCCGTCCTCCCAGTCCGGCTCTGGCGATCAGTTACAAACCGGTTTCCTCAGCACTCATGCATTTTCTCATATTCGTGTTCATCCTTTGAAGGTGAGCAGCAACGACTTACACCAAATAAAGGTAAGACACCTTAGAAATTGTACCGAATGCTAAAAACTGTGTATCTGTTTATTGCAACGAATAGTCCACTGTTTCTATTCCTTTCAATGTAGAGATGAATCCAAAATCTTTCTTGCTTACGTTTCCTGTATTGATAATAATAACAATAGACAAAATTCTCTTCGTCACTTGATAACTCGACATTATATTAATTATTATAAATACTTCAAAAACTTGAGATTGGCTTATTACTGAAGCAAAGCGATTCGAGTTCCATCATTTTTGTAGCTCCGCGTGCGAAGCATCAGTTGCCAGTTCGATCAGCAGCCAATCCGTCACAACTGCGTAGCTCCGTGTGCAAGGGCCTTAAACGCGAGTGTTGATCCTCCGTTGTTACTTAACAATTTCTATTTCCGTGATAGTAAGCATAATTTGAGGAGGTTACCTCTGTTGCATGTTAACACCTCAAGGTTTAATCTTAGCATATACAAACCTATTAATCGCATGTCTATACTAATCCTACTTTAATCCGGTATCTAATGCGGTATTGACCTAAAAAATGAGTATTATAAGTAAATATAAAGCTCACATAAGGAATAACATACGAGTTTTGACTATGTTTTATTGAAAATAAGTGCGATTAAGAAAGAAAAAAGTGCGATTGGTCAGATGGAGAGACAAATTATCTTATATACTTTTGACTTATAGTATTATTGTTCTATCCGTAATGGGTGGTAAAAAATTTTAAAATTTGGAAATTTTAAGCTATCTTCTATGCTCCATTCTCTTGTGCTGGCAAACAAAATAAAAATATTATTTTTCATTCTTCTCGTGAAGAAGTAAGCAGAACTGAAAAATTTGACAACTGTCAAAGCTTTAATACGAACGGACTAAACGGATTTCCGATTAGTACTACGTAAGTCGACTTACGTAAAACTAGTACTAAATAACTCCGGTCTAAACGTACTCGTTGATTTATCATCGATGCACTTGTTACTTGTTTCTAATTTTGTGTTTACATCTCATTTGCTCTGCATTTTCCGTCCTTCATTGTAACTTACCCCTTTCAGATATTATTAAGGATTTTCGGCCTTACTCATGTACACGACTCTTATATGGTATGATACCCGAATTCCTGTTTGTTATATGTTCTAAGATTCCCATTGCCAGAGGATGTTATAAAGATGGCACCCGAAAACGTTGTAAGTGTTGTAAAAGACCTAGGACACTTAGGGGTAATGTCATAAAAGATGTCACAGGCTGCAATGCTTAGAAGACAGGTGGAAATAAATTGATCAAAAGAAGAAAACTAAAGTGCAGTTCTCTTTTTTTTTTTTGTCTTAAAAATACTTCAAACAATTCTTCATAACACTATTTTCAACACGATAGTTTTATTGTCTTTAGAAAATTTTCCTCTTAATTTTTTGAAATCTATAGAATATTTGTAAGGGGCTAACCCTAAATTCCCTAAATTTTTCTTTGCGATTATCTGTATATGGTTGCGTTTCATTTTGTTCAAGAGATATTGTTTTAAATTTTTGTTTTTATTTTTTTTAAAACTGTGAATATTACAAATTTAAAGATAGTTTTTAGCATACTTACTTGTTTCCATTCAACCTTATCAATTATATCCGCCCCTGGAGCGCCACTTTCCATCACTGGAGGGCGAAGAATAGAAATATACTGAAATTAAAAAAAAAAGCTTAATAAAATTTTAAATAAATTGTTGTATAAAGTCTCTCGTAATTTTTAAGTTAATTTTATAAATAATTTATATTATAATTTTGCTGTCGATGGACCTGCTCCACACTGAGGCCTTATTGTGGTTGGTTGGTGGAAGGAGAGGTGTAAACACTCCAGTATCCTTTGGACACTACATTATATTAACGTCCCTATCTTTTAATAGAAGGATCACTACATTGATACCCACTAGGAGCGATTGGGAAAGGAACGAGGGAATAGTAGCAACAGATATCTATATTTACGGATGGGTCAAAGACTAGTGCAAGTAGAGGAGAGGGAGTATACTGCAGCAAATACCACTGGATACAGTTGGTATCCAAATATAGACTGCTGGATTTAGACATTTGCATATACAGGATGTGTCCAGATAATAAGTTGAATAAACCCATAACGAACAATTAATTAAAAATAAAACTACAAATGTTTAGTATTCTTCAAAATAGCACCCTTGGGGGTCAATAGACTTTTTCCAGCGATTTTGCCAGCTCTGGTAGGCTTCCTGGAACACGTTGGTGGGCGCCTCCTTCAGACACTTCATCGCGGTGGCTTTCATGACATCTAGTTACCGTCCCATAACGATGACCCTTTAAGCTTCTCTTCATTCGAGGAAACAAAAAGAAGTTTACTGCTGCCAGATCGGGACTGTGTGGTAGCTGGGGCAGTGTTGCCACGCAGTACCTGGCCAGGAATTGGTTGATAATGAAGGCGGTTATTGTCAAGGAGTCGATAATTTCCATTGATCTCCTTCCTGACGCGAAGCATGCGGTTTCGGAGTCGTTCAAGGACTTTCAAGTAAAATTGGCTGTTGGCAGTTTATTCCTGCTACACACTTCCATCTGTGACATGCTCCGCACATTCTCTTCAACACGAGACGTGAATGGGCGTCCAGGCCATTGTTCGTCGTCGACGTTCTCTCTCCTCTGCCGGAACATCTTGTGCCGCCGGTAAATCATGTTTTGGGAAATCATATCATCCACATAAGCTTGTTATCAACGATTTTGTGGGGTGGATCTCTGCCTGAAGAATGGTAGGTGATGCCGCAAATGCGAGTCGGTGTATTTATATATATATGTCATATATGCCTGTTCTACCAACCATTTTGGATCCATGCGTGTACCATTTAAGAGATCTTTTCTCAAAGGTTAAGTCACCAGAATGCTACTATGGACGCTCTCCTAAAATTGTTTTGAATGGTGTTTCAAAAGTTATGGAATTTCGGTATAATGTCTGAGATTGGCCGTCGCTTCAGTTGTGTTAAGGGCGTTCTGCATTAGATCACAGATTACAAGATTATGTTTACCCTTGATTATTATGACCACTTCGTTCGCAAATCCCTGATTATAAAAACTAGAATTGGCCACCTGTCAGTTGGCATCAGTTCCCATTGAACTGTCTCATAGACCCTAAGCACTCTCTTAACTCAACTCTTAGTGGATATGGGACCAGTTGTCAAGTCGACATAGGATCGGATTGACCTTCTTGTATATTTACCTGGGCCAGCGGAAACAAGAGTCACTTACTATTCCTGTGGAAATCAGTCAAATACCACAGTCGTCGACCGAAATCTTTATTGGGTTTGATCCCTTTTAGCTCTGAACTACTTACTGGTGATACCAGCTACGATTCCATCACTACCGTCCATACGACGTAGCTTAGTTCGGACATTATTGGTAGTCTCGGGGTCTATCCCGTTCTAGTCGTAAATAGGTTTGGAAATCGCGTCACTCCATCGCAACTAGTCCAACCTTACCTTTTTTGGACACGCATATGCGGCTAAAAACGAAGCAGCTTTCGACAATATTGCTTCTTGTAGCGACTGTAGGCGTATTGCTTTCACCTTACAGTTGTGTCGACAACATCAAGACGTATGGTTGTAATTGATGACCAAGACTAAATCCCAAGAATTCGGCTATTACCAAGCTAGTACCTCATCAGCAGTCTTTAGCTACTCCAATATTCGCCATACTTTTTAAACTAGTACCCCATCAGCAGTCGCTAGCTAGAGGCTAAGCTGCAGGTCTTCCAACTACGTTGACATCAAGCCATACTAGCAAAACTAGTATTTACAGGACTATATTAGCACAGAAACGCTAAAGGGACAATCTACCGCGACCACTGTTATCTAACATTTTATCTATTGTTGTGAGGAGACGGAAGTTAGACTAATAGGATGGTAGGACTTGGGCTATGCATGTGGCTGCCCCCACCCTTAGGTATAAATGATAGCTTCATATCTCTCCACATCGCTGGTATAGAACCTAGAGTGTAGCTCGCTCTAAGGTTTTGATTATATACGGTAGCAATTCCTCTAACCTTTGTTGAAGCAGGGCTGGACAGATGCCATCAATTCCATGCGATTTGAAAAGCTGATGACCCATTTAACTTATTTGAGGTGAAGATTCTCCAGAGAAGCCTTTCAACATGATTCAAGACCTTTTTCAAGTTTTAATTTTTTGGGGTGCTCAGTATTATTTCTAATATCATTGATTCGAAGAAATGAGTTTATAATAACAACTTTACTTTTCTTTACTTTTCCCGGCTGCTAGTGTAGCTACCATCGGTCTTTTGTAGAAGGCTGATACCGTTTGATGTGATCCTTAGCGAGAACTTAAAGCAATTTCTTTCGTCCTTTCAGCAGTATGATTATCTTAATGTAGAATAAAATTTATTTACATTATTCTTTCCCTGTACCCTTCAAATGTAATTTACAAATTTATAACACTAAAAATGAAGCATTAAATTTAAAAAAAAAATCTCAGCAAACGTATAAAAATAAATAAAAAATATTTAAACTGATTTCGGCATGTAGTACATGTGGTTGAAGCATATACAATGTTTCAAATGCACGTCTTGAACAGGTTTTATTACATAAGAAATATTGAGACTATAACTACAAACATACAGAAGCAAAACAAAAAAAAATTTGTCTCTTAAAGTAAAAAATTCGTTCACGTAATTCCCAAGAGATGTACAACACTTCTTCTGAGATACCATAAAACTGCGGGAACATGTCGAGGTTAAATGTTCTTCTTCAAACAAGACCATGGCTGAACTCTACTTTCATCGTAATATTTCATGGTTTCATATGCCATCAGCTTTTGGCAATAAAAGTTTTAAAATAAGCAAAAAATTGTGAAATAAAATCATCAACTTCGGGTTGTACCATAGAAAACGAACGTCGTTAAATTCAGTCTAAAATGTTCATAGAACAGAATTTAATGAAGAACTCTTGGCGAATATGTATGAAGTTAAATATATTTTTCATACAAGAAATACAAGAAAGTAATCTATAGAAAAGTCCTTTCTCAATGGGATTGAAATACGTGAAAAATGTAAGAAACCCGGAAAATTTCTAGTCTATAATACATACATATACGCTTATACCAACTTTCACTTGGAAATAGAATGTTTTGAGTATATGAGAGAAATTCTTTGCACTATTGGATAACACTTTTCACATCTCTAGGGAATATTTTCTTTTTAACCGCTTTGTCGTATATGTATTCAATTCGAAAGTGTTGCAGAACTTTCTGCTGAAAGTTAAGTGCTAGAGAAGAATCTCTCTTTAGAAAGTTTCCAAATCAAATAACGAAATCGGAGATGGATCACGTAAAACGATAACCTTTTAAGAAAGTATCTATTGAGAAAATTTCTAGAGTTACCTCTACGTGATATATAATTAGTAGGTAGGTATAAAATTGTAGATGATTAGCTATCGAATTACTGAATTTTTTCGTTTACAATTATAGTCGTTATAATTATGGTCGTTGTCAAAAAATCAAACTCGATTTTGACGAAAATGAGGAAAATATTAACCGCGTTCTTTATTTATTAACTTAAATTTGGTTAATCATTTACATATAAAACAAAACAACAATAACATCTTGGATAACCTATGTAGCTTTCACTCAAGAGACCCAAATTATGTGCCAAATTTCATTGTTTACCATTAATTTACATATCTTCTTTCATTATGGAGAGGGAATATTATTATCAACTTTATTGGCATATCAAAATTCCAGTACACAAGGCACGTAACCGAGTTACTCTAGTATTAAGGAAGGCTAAGCAGATATATATATTTCACGAACAGACATTAAATCCAAGTCTCCCATTTAAGAAACTCTGGTGTAATCTTAGGATGCCTGGTTGCTATGGTAAATCAATAAATTGTAACTCTGATTTTAATCCTAACAAACTGAATACTTTTTCCAATCAGCAAGGTGTGATTACGGCTCCCGCAAATGGTCTTCCTATTGTCAATACTCCCAATCAACTCTATAGATCAACTTTATTTTCTTTCATGGCCGTAAATTCGTGTGAAGTAATTAATGCTATCGGGTTTATTCCTTCTAAATCAGATGGACTCGATGAATTTTTTTTCCTTTTTTCATAAAATCTTATTACGCGTAATTATCGACCATTTAATTCACGTCCTAAATTTGTGTTTAACTAACTCTGTTTTCTCCTACAGTGGGAAAATGGCCAATACCTTACTGAAAAAATTCTCCTCTGTTGATATGTACGTATTCTGCCTTTCTTTTTCAAAGTGCTGGACAGACGAAGTTATATTTATTCCTAGATGCTAGATTTTTTAGTGGACAGTAGATTTTTTTACCAAATTGGCAATAGTGAAATCATCCTAAGGACAGTCTCATTGCGGGCAGCATACTTGATAAGGAATTTATTAATGTATTGGCACTGCTTGATTTTTCCAAAGCTTTTAATAATGTCAATAACTACAGGCTTTCCTCTCTCCGCTTCTCAACTCATTCCGAGTTTTCTAATGAACAGATTTCAATAAATAAGGATCGATGAATCCCTGTCAGGAGTCCTGCCAGTACACTTGATGTGGTTCATGATGCTGATATTCACATGTATGGTGATGATGCCCATGTTTACCTCAGTAGACCAGTCATACTATTAGTGACTGTATTTGTTACGTTTCAACAGTGATCTCATCGAAATCCCGAAGGGACCTGACTTAACCAGCTAAGTCTGAATCTGAGTGAATCACACTATATGCTTATATAATGTGGCAACGCGACTGACCAGTTTCTATTATTTCCAAATTCTAGTTAAGTCATCATGTAAACTAGGTAAATCATTTCGGGCTAGTAATACCTTGCCGAACACAGACAGCCGTAGCTAGGTAGGCTTTGTTTTTCTTTATAACGTTGTTGTTAAAAAAAATATTATGTTTTTGTTCAGAAGTTTTGTGACAGCCTTCATGAGAGACGAAAAATAAATATATTTTCTTTTCAAGACTACCGGGAACAAACATCAAGGAATTTTCTTTATTTTGCTTTTAATGCTTTAGGTTCCCTAGGTCTCTTAGTTACAGAACTGATCAAGATAGAGCTACATCTGTACGACGTGGATAATTCCTTGGGGAACAAATATTCAACAAGGACCACCGCTGCTACAGAGCTCTGGGGACACGAACAATCTCGCCTTTCTGACTTCCTCAGTATGATCGTCAAGAAATCTTATTCTTTTGTCTACAACTCTCATCAAGGCAGCTGTACTTTGTGCGTGGTCACGCCGCTCCAGTGTCAACCCAGGCATACAATTACTGCTCGTACGATCATAGGGACTGTAAGGGTCTCTCTTTGTATTTGGGTCATACTTTAGAAGTACCTCATGTTAAGGACACCTGTGACAAGTTGGGAATCTGACTACGCTGGACTAGCAGCCGACAAGGTTTCTCACAACACCAGGTGGTATTGTCTTTGGGACAGTAAGACTACGCCTCAGTCGTCTGAGTCCACCAAGAAAGCTCTTGACCGAAATAGTTTGCTCTAGGACAACTTCTTACTACTGCCCTGGGGACCGTTCTACGTGTACATTGACAACAAGAGACACCAATTCGTTCTCCTCGTTAACTGTCATAGGGACAGTCAACAAATCCCTAATTTATTTATCCGTACAGGGCGATTACTGAACTACATTATATGCAGTAATGCCAACTAGCTGGAGGAACTCCAGATCGAAGATTATTCGGACAGTTTAGTGCCTTGCTGCTGACTATATACCATACTGAAAGGTCATCAACCAGTTTGCCCCACTAGTACCAATTAGTGAAAACGAATCACGACTCACATACAACAATAGATAATCAGTAACCAAACTCACTACCTAAATATACTTATAAAAGTTTGCTAGATCCTAATGAATTTCCTAGTATTCTGTTTGACAATTCTCCTTTGATCTTAGTCAACTCTGCAATAAGTCTAGGAATAGTTATTATTTCTCAAATTTAATAATCTGTGACCACATAACATTAACTTTTCGGAAGATCTATGATAAGCTATGGCTTGATACTGACATTTGTAGAGGGGGATACGGTCACGATTGCCTAAAACTTGGTTACTAGCTTATAACACATCTGACAATATAATCTATTCAACGCTAAATAATGCGTTCTCCCTCAATGCTGCTTATAACGATTCGTTTTATTTTTGAACTTCCGAGGTTGATTAAATTATTCGGCAACGATGAAAAAGCTAACTCTGTGTAAAAACTAGGTGTAAAACAAGTATGTGCTCTCTCCACTCTGCTGGTGATCGCCACATTAACTGAAGTAATAACAAAAGCGAACTAAATATCTAGAAGAATCAGATGGATGGACACTAATAAAAGGATTAGAAGATAATAAATACAAGAAAGGCAAAGCACACGAGAATCAGTACCACAAACACCAGTCAAATCGTCATTATCCATACCCCAAGAAAGCAAGTATCAGAGTTCAGCTACCAGTAGTATCATTACTGTAAGTGCAGGAGCAGAAGTAGACATAGGGTGAAAGGCTAAAAAATCAAAGAATGGATTTGGGAAGAGTAAAGCCAGTTTCAAGTCTCTGAATAATGCGAGAGGTACAAAATTTAGAATATTAAACTCATATAGCTAAAGTATAGTTGATAAGTAACTATTTGTGAGTTAAAAGTAAACAGTAGAGTGAAATAAAAGAACTTATGAAGTATATCTGAAATATTGTGTCTTAAATAACGAACAAAACCCACGCTCGCGACAATATTGTAGAATACTGTAACAAAATCTTCAATTTCAGTAAAGTTAACTTAGAAAAATAATCAATATTAGATGAACTAGCATTTATGGCCGGCCTCACAGTCCAGACTTAAGCCACAGCTATGGCTTAAGCCAAGAGATGATAAATATTTCAGTTTCACAGTCAAAGCTAAGTGACATCACTGGCGTAAGTCAAGTTATACTAAAGCTCGTCATCTCGAAGGCTAAAGCCTTAGATGCTCCTGTGAAACACATATGGAGATTATTGCTGAATATGGAATATATTTTGCATAAATAATATATGAGTAGTGAGTTAATTTTTTTAGCATACACGGAGTGAGTTATTTTTGCATTTTTCGATAGATTTCGCAAATTGAATGTAGTCTTCTTGGGGGGGGGGGGGGGGGGTTTGTTTTTTAAAAATTCGGTGTGCATGTTCGTCTCGACGCCGCGCATCTTTTGGTCAAGTCGGTTTTGCGTGGGGTATTTCTCTCCCGACGGGGGAAGGGGGTAAAGTTTGAAATGTTTTGGTTATATCTCCTGAACAAAGAGTCGCAGACAGTTCATTGATGTCTTAAATGAGAGCTGCGGTCCTAGGCTAAAGATAATATTAATGGGGTACTGGGCGGGGAGGGGGAGGGCGGAGTGGGGGAAATTAGAGGGATATTTGGTTTTCCAATAATACCTCAGCCATTTGACATCGGACCATAGGGGTGTAGCTGTTCAAACTTCTTCTCAGAAAAAAACATATTGGAATCTGTACTACATTTTCCAAAACGTACCAGAACAAACTTTGATACCCCCCTCCCTGGTGGCGCAGTATTATATGATTTGTTTTTAAAACGACATCATTCTTTGTTTTTGCCCGTTTTTCCATTTACGCACTTTTTTAGTACTTCACTTTTTTATATTCTAACTGATGTACTAGATTTTTTGCACCTTAGATCGACACTAACTCTGTAGGATTACCTCCAATCGCAAAACTGATTTGTGCATGTGTATTTCATTAGAATAAAAGAAAATGTGTTCCATGTGTTCCGAGTTTCGGAATCGTAATAAATCCAGGAAGGGTTTCGAAGGCCGCACAAATGGATGAATATTTTTCTCGGAATAATGTACAGCTCACCCATATTTTTTTTTTCTCTCAAAAACGAAGCCGAACTTCATATCAATTTTTTATAGATAGATAAGACTTCCAACTTCAAAATAAAAATAAGTCCTCAATAGTAAATAATGAAAAAAATACTATTATTAACAAAAAAAATTTTTTCGTTCGGTGCTGCTATATTTTTTTATGAAAAATATAAAGTATTAAGCTTCATTTGGCATTTGAATAAAAAAAATCGGTTACTCCGTTCTCGACGTTTTATCGTAAAATCACGAAATTTCTTACCCCCAGCGGGGGGGGGGGGCCGTGGTAGAGGGAAACAAAAAAATATGAAACAAACATCATTGTTAGAATTATGTATGTATAAAAAAAAGGAAAACCCACCCAAAATGGGTTGGACGCACATGTACGGCGATACCGCTCAAAGGGTTAAAACTAAACTCAAGTTTTCCAAGCGAAAAATTCTTGTCTGGTTATAGTTTTGAGTGCTGTCAGGTATGTAGTATCAGCATTTCATTTGACGTTTTTAGGAAGTAATCAAGCAGTTTGAGATAAAAATGAATTATTCATCTGATACAGAGGAAATAAGCGATGAAGAAATGCATAATATAATATCGGAAAGTATTACCCATGAAAACATTTCGCGAAATGAGGTGAAGCTGATTTTTATTCTCGGCTCCGACTGTCGAAACATTCGGCAATGATTATTTCGGACCTGATCGCAGATAAAAACTCGACTAACTCGTAAATAAATTAAGTTATAATACAGCGTTAAATTAAAAATATTATCATACGCCAGCATGATGTTATTATTATTTCTTCTGTTTTATGCCGGCGAAGAACTCTTAATGCCAGCTGGAGATTCTTGTGGTGTATCCGAAACAATAACTTCTCGCATTGCAAAAAAAAATCTCTTCTCAGTGCTTGCTTAAGAGAAAAGTTTGTGCATTTCTTGCTAATGCCCGGTATGCTAGAGCCAAGGAATTTTTGTTTCTATACAAAAACTATGTAAAAAAAACTCATGGAATGCTCAAGGAATTTTTTCCTTTGCCGATTCCTTGAAGCAGTATGCTAGAGAAAAGTAATTCGAATAGAAAAACTCTACTTCTCGATTGACAAAAAGAGCTCGTTCATTTTCGAAAAATCCATTTATCTCAATATTTCTTGAAGAAATAAGTACCGATGCACTTATTTATGTAAGGAATTTTGACGTATGTGGAATAATTGAAAAATTGAAGGAAGGAACTGCGATTTTGCAAGAAGTGAATCAATTTTAAACTGGAAAAATTCCTTAACCGAATTCCTTGGCTCTAGCATACTGCGCTTAACAGATAAATAAAGGTCAGGTACTGTTTTAAATTTTTATAACATACCACGATTTCTTGATGTTATAGGAGTAATAGTGCATTAAAATCAGCTTTTCTGAAGTTAAAAGTACGCGAATTTTCGGTGGAAAATAATACAGGGTTATCACCATCGATGTTGACAACTGCTTCTAGAATGGGATGTTAAGTATCTTCTGGCACAAAAGGTTTTCTACATGGATGCAAAACACAATTAGATTCATCTGTAGTAAATACGAGATTCCAAATTTTATCACGGTAGTTTTTTACTTCATTTATACACATCGGATAAATCACATGTGATACTAGCAACAAGAAAAGAAGTTGTATGAGATGAAGAAGAGATCGGAAATAAGGAGTCAACATCATCGGGGGTAACCCATTGAACGTTTGGAAGATTAAAATCTCCAAGGATCAACATGTTATCCGTATTGTGTGCTAATCAATAGCATCGGTTACAGCATACAAAACATACAAGAGCTACCAGGAGGAATGTACAAAGCAAAATTATGAAAAGGTATTTTCCCAACTAAAGTTTAAGTTCAAGTTTATTGAAGTTTAATTATTGTAAGTACAACAACAATTTAAATCTAAAATTTCAATAAAAAAGTAAGTTAATGATTCACATTAGCTATGTTTGTGTGTGAGCACAGTGCAGCCTTGAACTAGAAGCTATTTACAAAATTTTAAGGAAATTTTGAAAGTTTATAAATACTGAAAAGCATACTTATATAAAATAAGTAAAAAACGAGTTTTCAAACAAAACTGAGGCCAAGCCGCATGAAAAAATAGAAAATAAACTTTTCCTCACACACAGAGGTGGATTCAGATTTTTTTGATTGGGACATTTCTCTTGAATATTCTTTCTCTTCATGAATCAAATCACTTATTACCTCTGATTGATCATACTGAAATATATCGGTGATTGTCAGCGAATAAAATCTAAGTCCACCTCTATGTGTGAAGAATAGTTTATTTTCTAATTTGGCCTCAGTTTTGTTTGAAAACTCGTTTTTTAAAAGGCACTGATTTACCAGTTTTTCAAAAAATTTATTCGAGTATCAAATCGTTGTTGAAGTAGTGCAACGGTGTTCTGAAATTCAAATTATGTTTTAAACAGCGCTTTTTAGCTGTGTTTCAACTTGATCCCATATAACATGAATTTTCCCGATTTTCCATGTTTTCCACACACTTTTCCTATTACTATGAATTTTTTTTAAAAATTTACATAAATTTTCCTCAATTTTTCATGCAAGTTTTCATGATTGTTGAAGAGAAAGTATTGATGCCAGTAGGATGGAAAAAAAATGATTCCGCATAGCTTATAAAACTTTTTTGTCACTAATCATATCGAAGAAAATTTTTTTGATGATTTTCCAGCTTTTCCGGGTTTTCCATAAAGTTTTCCACAAAGGCAACTCATTTTGCTCTACAACTTTGTCTTAGGTTGCAAAACGCTCAAACGCTTCCTTGGTCGGAAAAACTCCGGAAAAGCGTTTTACATGAATTTTCCTCGATTCTTTCTGCAAGTTTTTACCATTGTCGGAGAGAAAGTAATGATGCCAGTTGATAGGGAACTTGATCCTGCATAATTTAGAAAGCATTTTTACCAGAAAATTTTCCGGAAAAGTCGGAAAATTCCGGAAATATTTTTCGGAAAAATCGGAAAACTCTGCGGATTTATCACTAATCAAATTTGTACCAAATTTTCAAATGATTTTTCCCGATTTCCGGGTTTTCCATGGAAATTTCCGGTTCAAATTTTGATAGATTTAATTGTCACGCGACATGAACCTGTATACTACATTTCAGCTCGCTGTGATGACGAAAAGTGAGTCTACGAGAGTGTCGAAAATAGTAAAAAAGAAATATATAAATAAATATACAGACAGACAAATTCGTGTACGAGTTAAAGGGACGGGCTGGCCTCAATAAATATGATGTCAATGTTTACATAAAGTAAGTATTTTTCTGAAAGATATTTGAATGATTTTTGATATAGATCTTAGTTAAGTTTTTAGCTTCAAATTTTCTTTGACTTCAGGTAGTAAGTTATTATAAAGTTTTGGTCCAATTATACTGGCATGTCTGTGATGTTAAGGCTGTTGAGCATCGCTTAATTTCCAAAGGTAATGTTGCTTGTATACGTGTGCAGTAATTTTGTGATGTCCTGGGAAATTGAATAGATTAAAAAAAAATAAACTTTAGTAACGTAAAGCAGTAGATCTGTCGAATAGTCATTACATCGAAATCACTGAAAGCTTTCGTGGTTGAAAAGTACTTTGACTTTCTTAAACATAATTTCATGATTTTAGTTGGCAAATTATGAAGTGGCATAGTTGTTGTTGTGAAGGTCGCTACCCAAGCTATACTATCATATTGTCAAATAGAAACCATCCTCATAGAGCTAAAGCCGAGAATACCACGGATCATTAAGATTTTGCAAATAGTTTTCCTCAGCCTCTTAGTCACAAAAAGTATATAACTATGCCCAATTTTAACTGGCAGTCAAATACTTTACTTCGTTTACTTTTTAAGCACAAAGTTATCGACTGGTAAGAATACGTTCATATGGTGGCCCCAAATACCATGTAGTTTGTCCTATCAAGATTAAGGCAGGTTGCACACTGCACAATCACCGACTGTAGTCGGTGACTAAAAAGTCAGTTGACTTTGCTCGTTATACGCAACAGGATTTGGTATCGAAAACTACTCTATTTTACGTCAGTCAGCAACTCAAAAATCAGAAGAGAGTTGACGACTGGCAACTGACTGAATCGAACCGACTGTCGCGCTCAGTCTGCATCAGCAACCTTAATATTAATCAGTTGATTCTTGTTGATTGCTTCCGCCATAAGCAAAGGTTTTTCATTTGTTAAATCGTATTAAAGTTTGTCCTGACTAAAGTACGTATTTCTATAAACATTTTAAAAAGGACTTACATATAATATTTATGGAGTAAGATCTTTTGCTTTTGTGAAGAGAACATCCTGAAAATTTGAAATGGAAAAAAACCGGTTTATTTCTGAATTTCCTCGAAGCCACCAGCAATTTAGGAATCTTACAGCTTTGATGAAATTTTCAAATTTTAAGTAAAGTTCCGTATATTTTATTATATTTTAAATACATTCATATCTAAGTAATTATGTTAATAATCGGAAAGCATGGATGGATTTTTCCACATCCTTTTTCTTGAAATCCTTCTTGTTCTTCTCCTTCTCCTCAACCACTAGTAAATTACTACAGGGTTTATGTTTCATATTGCAATTTTTAAATCAGTTCCATAGTATTCAGCAACACTGTAAAATTTTAACGAAAATCAAAATTCCACTCAAATTCATCGTCTTCGACTGGATTACTAAGCTGGCAGAAGACGATGCAATATGCGCACATGCCACGATAGTCAATCATCAGCAACGATTAAAAATCAATCAATCGGTGACAAGTGAACAGACCATTCCGCTGACTGGACAATCAATTGACTCAGCAGTGTGCGGTCTCCCTAAGTGCTAACTTATGTCTACATAACCAAGCATAAATTACATTTGGTTCTCTGTTTGCATTTACATAACAGTTGACCATGCATTAATTTTAAATAGCAGAACTGTATCATCAGCAAATGCTACCACTTCTCCCCTTAGGCTAAATTCACTAAATCTGCAGAGATCATTTGTAGATAAGAAAACCGATAGGACTTAATACAGTTTCTTGCAGGAGTCCACATCTTACCGTCAGTTTAGTGCTCAATGTATGATCAATTTTCGCAGTCTGTATTCTGTATCCTATCAGAGAGATAGGACGGAAAGAGTGAAAGAATATTATTCTTAATACCAATGTTATGTTATGTTACAGTAATGCGTAAAGGTTCAAAGTTAGATGCATTGGGAACGTCAATTTTAGTACAGCTGTAAGTACTTCTCACACAGCGATAATGATAATCACGGGGGAAAATTTGAAAGTCATTGTCAAGTATTTCAGCATCTGAAAAGGAACTGTTAAGCTCTGTTAAAACAATAACATCGTGAAAAAATCGTAAAAAAATTTAAGTACAATTGAAGAGGAGTAAACTACCAAATTTATCTCAGGCAATTGTTTACTCCCTTCGTCCTTATAGTTTACGGATACCTATAGCAGAGTAGAACAACCCAACTACTGAAAATAAGTTTTAGAATTTTAATTAAAAAAAAAACAGCCTAAAATTTCTCCCATAAGAGGGAACTATTAAATATGATACGAAAGTAAATGGGCGAACAGTAGTTAGCTGCACAAGCTACGGGAAGAAGTATTAGTTTTATGTAAGTACACATCTCGGTAAAATGCTTACAAATGTATTGTTCCATATATTAAACAGCTGTTTGACCGTAAAGTGGTATTCGTTCGTAAAGATGCTATGGACAGCGCAAAATGGCTGTAATAATGTTTAAGATAGTTTGACAGTTCTACCAAGCTGAATGACATGGGAAGTGGAACAAAATGTCGCTAGCTTAACTTTTCTTGCAGAATTAGTTTTGCTTGTCATTTTGCCCCTTTTCCTCTAGTACAAGTTTATGCATGCTATATGTTCTCTTTCTTCCACCTTAGATTTACATAGGAACCTTTGTATTGAAAATAGACAGTATGTTAGTTAAAAACTGTTGAAAGGGAAAGTATATAATCACATTATAAAAGTATCCTATTCACCTGACAGTTCTGACAAAGCTGTCCTACTGTATGAATATACCGTGCCTATAACCTTGAGGATATGTCTGACTTATAACAATGGACTGAGCGTATTGTCATTTTCTTATAGGAAAGAATGGCGCAAGTTTTATAGATTTCTCTTTCGCGCTATGGCAGAGTTGGAGCCATCAACATAAAATATCGCTTACTGAACGTGTTCTTATGTCGTTTGATGTTTTTAAGCTGGCTGCAGATGCAATCATCGCAGGATTTTACTAAAGCTTTTGACTGTGTAAATCACTCGATGCTCCCCAAAAATCTTCAAGCATTTTTCCGGTTTTCTTCTAGTGCTGGCAAATTGATACAGAGTTTTTTATGTGATAGATATCAACAAGTGCGAGTCAACGATCGTTACTCTGATTTACAGCCGCTTTTCTGTGGCATTCCACAATGATCAATCTTAGGCCCATTGCTGTTTTCCTTATTCATCAATGACTTGCCAGACATTGTTCAAGAGGTTAGTACCCATTTATATGCTGATGACCTATTGGTCTTATTGAAGACTCCATTGTAAGGATTAATGATGACTTAGGACGAATCTATGATTGTTCTCAGCGTAATCGTTTGATGTTAAATCCTAATAAGTCTAAATATATAGTTTTTTCCAATAATACTTTGGAAACTAACCTTCCGCACATCATGTTTGGGGGTGAAATATTGACTAGGGTAAGCAAAGTTACGAATCTCGGTGTTGCTCTTAATGGGAGAGTGAAATGTTGCGATCATGTTCGCGGAGTGCTGGGTAAGGTGTATGGAGGTTTGCGACGACTCTGGCTCTCTGCAAAATTATTAAGCACGGACATTAAATGTAGATTAGTGAAAACCCTCATCCTGCCCTATTTCTCTTATGGAAACTTGATTTTTTCCTAAATTGGATAGCTCTCGTCGAATAAATGTTGCCTATAATGATTGTATTCGCCTTATTTTCAACTTACGTAGACTTGACCATGTTTTTAATTTTATACCCAGAATACTGGGCTGTCCACTGAACATTTATCTACGACGACAAGCAATTCTATTCCTCTTCAAGCTTATTCGTACTAAACGCCCTTTACTTAATGGATGAGCTTCACTTTCTCCAATCTAGGCGCCGTTATGATCATCGGATTCCACGTCATAATTGCTTGGTTCAGGAAAGTTGTTTCTTCATTCAGATCCCACGGCTTTGGAACACATTACCTGTTATTGTGCAGAGAGCGATTACTGTCGGTGAATTTAAGAGGTTGCTATATTCAATTCAAATCTAAATGGTTTCAAGAATGCTGCTAATTAATTAGTTATTTTCTTGCTTTACGGACTAATGTCTTTAACATAACATAATTATTTATCACATGATTGAGTATATTTGTGGTAGCAATATTTTCATAATATAATTCTACTTGAATTTAGTTTTTGCTATGTGATTTTATTTTCATTAATATTTGATATTAACGCTTAGTATAAGAAACTATTTGAACATTGTTTTCACTGTAACTATATTTTTGAGTACTTAGAAAAGATTGTTAAATCTTATGTACCAGCCCAACTAAATAAATTAAATTGAAATTGAATTGAATAACGTAAAGATAGTGTTTACCATGCTCAGTCTCTCTTGCCCATACGCAGGAGTCAGGTAAAAATAAACTTTTCAAAATTAAAGTCGGAATGAGTTTCAGGTCTAATAAGAGTGCTTCTAAGTGATTAAAATATCACCTGAAAACAAGATATATGTTTTTGTAATTTAATTCGATTTTCGGGTGCAAAATTTCATCTATTTGGTTGTGTTTTATATGTAATAAATGTTTTTAAAGGGTGCTTAAACTCTGGCATACAGAAACACAATATTTTTTGTGCCACATGAAATAGCAAATCGCTCAGTCCATTGTTATAAGTCAGCAGACTGAATACAAAGTAAATTACTTTTATAGTTAGGAAGGTTGTGAAAGAAACTTAAAAACAAATTTCTTCCACGTATAAGGCATGCGTAATTTTCATTCAACATTGAAAATGTAATTTGGCAACAGGTGGCTATTTCGCATTCAAGGGACATAGCTAATAACAAAAATTTATCACTTCGCCAAAAATTCTGGAGCACAGGACTCAGTGAATTTTAGTTTTGAGAAAGACAGGCGCCCTAATATTAACGGTTTTCTTTTTATAGCTAAATATATATTTTCTCAATTTTAAATTAAATCAAAAATATCGTAGGTTTTAATTTTAAATACATACCTTTCCTCTATCCAAACTTTTGATTAAATCCAAATCTGTTGAATCTGAAATGCCACCATGAACAACTAAAACTCGATTATTTACGATTGTTCCCAGCGGTAGCCATCGATAGACTTCTTCAATTAATTTTAATAGCCTTTCTGCATTGTGCTGTAAAAATTTAAGTGGATTGATTAACAAGAAGTAAAAAAAAAAAAATTAACAATTACCCTGTATTTTTGATGAACTTCCCTTATGAAACCATATCTGGCATTCATTACGGAATCTTCGTGATTACCTCGATTTAGAAACACGCCACCAGGGAAGACAAGAAAACATGACAATAGCAAAAGAAATACTTCAAGACCCTTTTTTCCTCTGTCAACAAAATCACCATTAAATACGTAAGGATTCTCTGTAGATGGAAGTCCATTCTATGATTTTTTTTTGTAATGATACAAGAGTGAAAATTTTAACATTAGCTTAATCCGCTTTATAAGATAAAGTGAAACGTACAAACCTTATGGAAAACAACAAGGAGATCATCTAATTTACCATGAAGATCACCGCAAATTGTTACTTGTTTTGAAATAGCTGTTGATGCTTGATTTAGATTTGGAAGTCGTTTTAGGCGATTTGCAGCTTCTTTTAAGATGCCAGCTACATACTTAGCATGCAGTCTATTATACTGCAAAAATCAGCATCATATCATTTGTTAAGTATAGTAATCATGTACGTTTGTGTGTGTATGTACCTTTTTCTTGCGAAATAAATCTATTAAGGTTGTAATATCCTTCTTTTGCAAAGGGAAGCTAAGATGTGGTCCTCTATATGTCTTTTCTGAATCAACTATGCCCTCTTCGGCTAAGTCATCTGACTCATCTGAGAATTTTGTATCTAGATTATCTGAAATTAACACAAGATAGATTTTTAAGTATTTTAGTATTTTAATGGAGTGTATTGAATATTTAGAGAGATGAAATAAAATAATCAAAGTATTATTTCAAAATGAAGGTAGGTCAATTACCGCCAATATCCATCTCCATTTCCACAACATTGCCACACAATTAACTATGCTTTCAAGCTAAATTATTAATGGCAACATCCGAATACCATTTCAATTTTATTTTCATCAGAACGTAGTTGTCTCATCTGCAGAATAGTAATGTTTCTGGTACTCTTGGGTTTCCTTATAAAAACCACAGCTCATTCAACTATAACACCCGTCAAAATTTTTTTTTTTTTTAGTCCGAACTTAAACTGTTTTTGTTTGATTGTTCACGTAGAAGGACAACGAAAAGACTGCTCTTGTCAGGATACAGACATTGCAACCATTCTAATGGGAGACTTAGGCTAGGTCGAGAGCGAAATAAATAAAAAGGGAGAGAAAGATTGAGAAAGAGGTTGAAGAAGGAAATAAGGGGAGGGGATTATTATCCTTCACGAGAACGACAATTTCATATCTAAGGTATTTTTCCAGGCGAATTTGCTTAATTCACAGAATCTCAAATTTTGTGTTTCAGGACAGTGAGATTATAAATGCTCGGCACAATAAGACTCTTGGTCACGGGGGCTTGTGCGAGATTCATTTACGTATATGTATACAGGAGCTTCTGCATGTGTACTGGTGTTACACCCGGAGGCTATTTATTGGAAACGGTCCTTTTTAAACATTCAAAACTTTGTAGGGGGGGTTAAAGTTATTTGGTCATGTTTTTATAGATGACCTTGTAACTTCAGAACGTTACACCATGATAATGATAGACAATCATTGGACTTTTCCAATGTTCTATACATTTTTCCTCTCTTCCTCTGTGTTTTGAAGTTATGGGTCAACAAAGTTAAGATTTCGGAATTTGAATTTGATTTTTTTTTTTATTTAACTACCTACTTTTTGTAATAAATATTTTATATTGGATTTAAGAAGCCTGAAAGCTTCGGTTTAAAATGACCTATCACATTCTGTACCCCAAATATAATCTTTTCTGCGTTTTATCCAGCTTATCGATTTTTAGTTCATAGAAATCAAATTGCTTATGTAACTTTCGAAATAAGTTTTCCCAAAGTTGAGTCGCTTTCAGCATCGCATTTAATCAAAATTCTTAGCAAGAGTCATTTCATAGCAAATCGACCAAAAATCATAGAAAGTGTGATATGACCACAACCATTAAACCATTCACCATGAAAACAAAAACAGAAATTAAAAACTTTCCCTACAAAATGCGTATTTCGCGAGTTATGGCATTTTCAAAATTTCGCAAAAATTCTGCCCTGGTCTTCTTTAAAAATTAATTCATATTTTCTATTCTATGCTAGGACAATGAAATATAGCTCATTTTGAAAGATAGGATTTCATGTCATTTAAGAAAAATAGCATATTGATAATATATGCGGAAAAGGATATCAAGAATAGGCATCTAATCCTATATCCTTCAATATTCTGGAAGACGTATATATGATTTTATTAATTTTTTGTATTTTTTTCCTTATATAGGGTGGGCCAAAAGTCACCATGGGGGCCAAAAGTCACCATGGGGTTTAAAAATTTAATAACTTTTTCGTATGAGTGGTGGGGGGAAATTCTAAAGCTGGCTTCCCACGACGTGTGGTTTCACACGCCGCGCCGCGCGAGCACAAGCCAACGCGCCGTGGGAAGGGTCCGGCTCGAGGTGGCGCGAGCTCGCCTGTGCTGGCGCGCCCGATCCATTTCGAGTCGGTAACTTCAAAGGCGCGGTGCGAGCGTGCGCGAGATGGCTCGAGGCGGCGCGTGACATTTACTCTTCATTTCGGCGGCACCGCCCGCAAGTCAACTCGAGCCAACACACGCCGTGGGAAGTGTATATGCGCGGAGCGAGCTGACGAGCGCTCGTAGCAGGCCTCCCACGACGTGTGATTTCACGGGCCGCGCCGCGCGAGCACGAGCTGGCTTGGCTCGTGAAATCACGCGCCGTGGGAAGCCACCTTAACGATTTCCGAGATAACGGGACTTTTAAGACAGTTGGGTATGTTTTTATAGATCAACCTGTAACTTCTGAACGTTACAGCCTATGCTGATAATTTTGTTAGATTGATAATAGTTGGATCTCTTTTTAATGGTACTAAATTCGCCCCCCCCCCTCTACTACTATTTTTATACAAGTTTTCATATTAGATTTAAGAAACCCAGAAGGTACCTATTAAAATGACCTATGACGCTCTGTACCCAAATGTAACCCTTTTGGTTTTTTTGCACTTTTTCTTAAGTATATTCGCATATATTTTCAAGATGCTATTTTACCTAGATAACTTGAAATCCTATCTTACAAATGAGCAATATTTCATTGTCCTAGAAGAAAACATATATATGAATTTTTAAAGAAGGTCAGGACAGCATTTTTTCGAAATTGTAAAAATGCCATAACTCGTAAAGTACGCAATGTATAGGGAGAATTTTTAATTCGTATTTTTATTTTCACAAACCCTCCAAGTAGTATGTAAATTTTCAGAAAAATTGGTGATGATCATGTCACACATGTTGCCTATTTTGATATGGAATGACCCGCAACTATTTCAAGACTATGTTTGCAAATATTATACCAAAATTGTTCATTTATTAGTATATCCCTAAATATCAATGACATACCACCTATATAGTCGAGAATAAGCTGAACCACGGCCTAGTACTCGAAAACGGCAGGTTCACCTTATTTCATTAAAATTTTAAGCTCTATACATCTAAGTCCCCGGAAACAAGATGATATACACTCAAGACTAGACACAATATAAAAACCGGTTTTTGTATCGAGTGTCTCAACAACCCATGGTACACGTAGTTGATATATAGTTGATACACGATTGAGACAGCAAAGAAAATTCACCATTTCCATATGATCTCCATGCACACAAACACGCATACATATGTAAGAATACACTCATGTATCATCTGAGTCTAACCATTTGCTTTAATTTGGGCTATACACGAAATGCTCTAAAATAGTGCTAACAAAATCAGTTTCAGTACGGTGTATCTATCGAGTGTGTATCATCGTTTGTCACCGGAATAAATACCTCCACAATGAGTTTTCCCAAAGACGAGACCTAACTGGATCGTTTTCGCGTACCCGAAAACAGAAGGCATAACATTTCGTCCCGAGTTCAGGATAAAAATTTTAAATATGCAAGAATTGCTCGTTTGATAGCATACTTCCCAATTATCCTCTAAATACGTCCTAGCTGAAGTTTCTAAAAGTTAAGAACTAGCCAAATCCATAATGGGAGATTCACCCATTTCATCAAAACCCGGTATTATTCTTCTACTACTCCCTGGATACCCTCTAAATATGTGTTTTAAACCTCTAAATACCTATTAAGTAAGCCATTTGAAGGTCAAGAATTAGCTAAATCTCTTTTCGCACCCGAGATTATACATTATTCCGTAAATACACCCTAAATTAGTTGTTAGCTCTTAAATACCTCTTGAATGAGTATTCCCTTAGTCTACATTAATTTAAATCGATTTCTCGCGTTAGCATGAACATAATATTTTCATTTCTGTTTCATATGTCACGGGCCGTCCATGCAAATATATTGATGAGAAGTTTCCGAAATGTTTGCCCTTAATCGGGAACATACAAACAAGGAGACGGGACTTATTTCGAAAAATGATATGCCATGTTTGTGAAGGAAACATCTTTTTTGGCCAAAATAAACTGTCATTATGACTATTAAATGATAACGTTTGGAACAGCGTGGTGTAGGAATTCGGAGTGTATAATTAGAGTCCTAGCTTACATCGAAACGCATTGAAAAATGTTTCATATAGCCTGGCAAGAATATCGACTATCGATGTCAAACTATCAAAACAGACTTATAAACTCTAAAGTCGGCGGAAGAGTGATTTAATTGAGACAATGAGGAATGGAGAGGATAATGACTCGAAACAACCGAAATTTGCTCTACAATGTTTGAAAAGTTGAAAATGGTATTGTGATTTTTGATTGCCTAGTCCTCTAATTACAATCCGATTAAGAATGTTTCGCCCATCATTTAGCAAAAAGCTCCAGGGATAATGTATATTTACTTTGAGGTAGCTGTCGTGGCTAGTTCGAAAAATATGGCTATATTTACCAGTCTCGTATGCTGAAAAAGTTGGTGGAAAGTCTGCTTTAAAGCTGTCAATTAACCAATTAGAGCCAGGAGAAAACAAAAGCATTTAAAAATCAATGGTGCTATATTCTTTAGGAAGTATGTCGTCCCAGTCAATTATATGAAAGATATTTCTTTTTATCTAATGGTTTCGGAAAGGCGGTGTTTGTTGTTGTTGCTTCAAAACACATTGGGTCTAAGTGGTAAAAATATTCGTCAAAGGGAGATAATTGAAACACCGTTTTTAGAGGGGAACGGACATCTTATTAGCTAAAAGCCCAATGTTCTTTCGAATAATAAATATATAAGTTTTTATTTTCCAAAGGACTTTTCTGGTAGAAATCATCCAGTCGCTCTTATGTGGCTATAATTTCAAAACAATTAAAACGGACAATCTCAGCACCTGCAGTGAAAAATTCGATAAGCTTATTAATTTTTCGGAGGCTTATAGTTTGACGTCCACCTCCTTGTTTGAGAAGTCTCACAGATTGAGTGCGTGGCGGGCTCTGTTCACCAGTGCTTGTCCAATACTCATCAACCCGATTACAGTAGTATTAAAATTTTATGTGCTGAACGTAATCATAGTAAACGTCTTACTCTGGAGGCCTTGAAATTCAAAGCACAAAAAACACAATGAACATACGAACAGACACAGATACACCATTTGCAGTCTCTTAGAGAATCCCCTATACTCTTATATTTATATATGTATATAGAATTAAAAAAAAAAAACGTTTCGAATCCCTTGGGATCACATACTCATAAACCAGTAGATTTTTAAAACTTCACTAGAACAATTCACTCCGCTTAATTTTGTGTTAATTTATTATTATTTATTAGTTTTGATTTTGTTATATTTATTTTTGTGTTCATTTACATAAATTCAATAAATTTAATGTTCGATCGAATTTAAAAGCTAGCAAGTAACAAAAAGACTCAGCTATTGTATTGTAACAGATAAGCAAATATATGTACTTGTATAGATAAATGACAATGCTTTTGAGGACGACAACGATATTTGCCTAAACGTATTGGCCTAATATAACATGATTAATTAAAAAAAATTTATTAATCACTGACTGCTACAACCGCAAAATTAAAATAAATCAGATTAAAACAAGTAAAAAAGTTTGAATTTGTCTAAGACCAATTTTTATGATACCCTAGCCTAGATGAATGCTCTTATGAAATTTCGTATTGTCACCCTTCTGTGGAAGTTTTATTTTTGAAGTTGTTTTTCGCATATATTTCTAGAACGGTTTGTCGGACAGAAAAAATGATTATAACAAATTTTATAGGATTTCGTATTCTGAAGCAGTTTTTAGTACAATAAAAATGTCGCGGATTGACTGTTTTCACAGTATACGTAAAAAACTAAATTTTTATATGGCAGCACCAAGAACGAATTGCCCGATTTAGTACATTTGTGAAATTTTATTTTCTAGTATAATGAAAATGCCGCGTACCAAATTTCAGATCTCTACAATGACGCATTCTCAGGCAGTATCCAAATATATAGTGGAAAACGAAATTTTTGTATGGCAACCCCACGAAGGAGTTGCCTGACTTTTCTCATTTCCGAACTTAATTTTACTTGTTTTTTTAAAGTCCGTGCACAAATTTCAGCTTTCTAAGTATACGCGTTCTCGAGCTATCGTGCGCACAGACGGACAGGCGGACCGGACAAACGGATGGACTTAGTATACCCTATAGATTTCATCTAGGGTATAAAAACAACAGTCGAGCATCACAAGAATATTCTGTTGATGATGCAATTGGTTCTTTTAGCACGATTCTTGATGATATACGCTAAAATATTTCTGAATTTATCATTAATGTTCTTTCTGGCTAGTTTTCTGCTGCTGTTAGGATCTCCGAGCTCATCGGTACTAGTTTGACACTCGGCCTCGATTCCGCTGACTGTTGCCACCTCTTCTTTAAGTGCATACATTAAATGACTTGCCATCACCAGGTTTGGAATCCTCGACATCTGCTTTACTTTCACCGAGTGTTGCTTCTAATGCTTTGCTGTCTGGGGGCTCTCTTGGCCTCTCATTGCCTGGACAGAATGAGATTGTTGATCTAAGATCAGCTATGCGTCCACGATATTTGTTTGTTTCAAGGGTAGTAGTTAAGCTATGCCGGTTCTGGCTCACTGTTTTAGCTTCCAGGATTTCGCCACAGATGGCGCCACCGTCGCTAGGTGGTTTGAGCCCATACTAAGTAGGTTTGTGTCTTGACTGTATTGGTTTGCGCCTTGGATGCACCATTGTGTCTTGGGTGCACCATTGAGTCTCGACTGCGCCCTAGCGGGATTAATCGGTACTACCGGGATGTGTCATTTGGTCTTGACTGCGCCCTAGCGGCATTAACAGGTACTACCAGCATGTTCCGGTTTTCTAGCGACATCTGTTCGGGCGCAAACGCCATTTCTTGAGTAAGGTTCCCTAGCGGCCTTAGCCGGAACTACCTGGATTTGCTGTTTTCTTTTATTGGCGGGAGAGTTCAGCATCATTCGAATTTCACAACATGACATCACCATGAACAGATTCTAGAAGTGAGACATTAGCCGATACGCAGCGACATCTGTTTGGGTGCAAACGCCATTTCTTGAGTAAGGTACCCTAGCGGCCTTAGCCGGAACTACCAGCATGCCTTGGTTTTGCTGTTTTCTGTTATTAGCGGGAGAGTTCTAGATATCGGCATGATGTCATCATGTTTTTGCTGCACCTAAATAAGTTTTCTTAGCAGGGAAGTTGTAGATATCAGCATCATTCGAATTTCACAACATGACATCACCATGAACAGTATTGGCGGGAGAGTTCAGCATCATTCGAATTTCACAACATCACATCACCATGAACAGATTCTAGACGATGTCAGTGAGACATTAGCCGATGCTACCAGCATGCTCCGGTACTACGGCTTTCTTGGATGTGTGGTACGGTTCCCTTGGAAGTTTTTTGCTTCACTTTTGGCCCACACGTGGCAGCATGCTACGGTTTTGGGAAGTTTTTTCTTCACTTTTGCCCACACGTGGCAGCATGCTACGGTTTTGGGAAGTTTTTTGCTTCACTTTTTTGGATGTGTGGTGCGCCTAAATGTAGGCTTTTGTTGTTTTCAAGTGTTGCGCCTGGTTTTCAATTAATATTAGTAATAATTGATTTTTCTTGAGTGCCTAAATGTAGGCTTTTGGTTATGAACTAATAATTAAAGTTAATAGTAGGAAATTTTTGTTCATGCCAATGGATTCTAGATGGTGGGTATGTGGGGGGGATAATAAAGATAGGGAGGGGGGGGGTAATGAAATTTTCATCAGAAATGCTCTACGGGCTCTGGTTTTCGAGATATTAGCGTATTAATAATTCAAGTTATTTTTGCTCATGGAAATGTATTCTTGGCGGTGTGGAGTGGGAGTTTTCATCAGAAATCCTCTACGGGCTTTGGTTTTCGAGATATTAGCGACATCTGTTTGAGCGCAAAACGCCATTTCTTGAGTAAGGTACCCTAGCGGCCTTAGCCGGAACTACCACCATGCCTTGGTTTTGCTGTTTTCTGTTATTAGCGGGAGAGTTCTAGATATCGGCATGACGTCATCATGGTTTTGCTGCACCTAAATAAGTTTTCTTAGCAGGGAAGTTGTAGATATAGGATTGTATGGGTGTGTTGGATTGGGCTACGTTACCTGTTCCAAGGCTTGGGTAGAACGTGTGTGTGTGTGTGCGTGTGTGTATGTGTGTGCGTGGGTGTGTGTTTGTGTGTGTGTGTGCGCGTGTGTGTGCGTGTGTGTGTGTGTGTGTGTGTGGCTTATCATATTATGAGAGGAACGATGGATACTCTACCATGGGGGGCATTACTCCATTTCATCAGATCAACAAGTGGCAACCGCTGAAAGAATCTAAGTCTAGTGTAAATAAATTATGTATTATAGTTTCAGTTTCATTTAATAAAGTAATTAAAGTATTATAATTATAAAACATCTTTTTTATTGATCCAAGAATTGTGTTTTGATGAAAATCCAAGCCATTTAACGTAAGCTTTATCTCCACTCTTCTTTAAGATTTTCTCTACGAGGTATAGGTTTGGGTGTTTAACTTTCAACAGCTCCAATTCGTAAAAGCATCCTGTGATTGGATTTCCTTGATAATCTTCCAGCCGATATGTGATGGGGTTTGTGTTTTGAACATTAATAATTTTAAAAATCTCAGCTGTCCAGTTTGGTGTATAGCCTTTCTCAAATATATGCTTGTATTTGCTGATGCGTACAAAATCCCCAACTTTATACTTTGCAGGAACAACAATTTTTATATGATTGTATACAGTTGAAAGCAGTTGTTTCTCATTGGAAATGTTGATATCACGGGGTCTCATTTTTGTAGTTCGATGTATTCTTGAGTTGTATTCAGTGAGCAGTTACTTTACCATACTAATCCACTGATAAGTTCCATTAAAACTGAATTCCTTCCACATCATATCCTTCAGAGTTCGGTTAAATCGTTCCACTATTGATGCTTTGAGGAAACTGTACGTAGAGTAATGATTAATTGCATGCTTCCGCATTAGATTTTTAAAGAGGCTGTTGTAGAATTCCTTTTCATCATCAGTCTGCAGGTTTTTAGGTATTCGTCCCTCGCTTAATATAGATTGCATGGCATCTCTTACTTCTACACCAGTTTTTCTTTTATTTGGAATTGCCCATGCATATTTGGAGAAGGCATCAATTACTGTCAGCAGATAGCGGTAACCCTTGTTCACATACTTGTAGGGATCCATTTCAACCAAGTCTGCCTGCCACAAGTCATCTAGTCCTTTGATAATCACACGACGTCGTTTAAAATTTTTTCTCGCTGGTTTATGCAGCTCATTTACCACTTGTCTCTTACTCATCGTAATTATAAATGAAACAGATTTCTCAAAAGTTTTTACTCATATACACCATCTGTTGGTGCCAAGTCTTTCTTATTTATTACTGAAGTAAACAGATAGTTTTCAATCCTTGCGATTTCGCCATTGATATATAGCGTTAAATTTGCCACCTCTATATTAATAGTTTTTCTTATTTCTTCCACACTTATTTTAATTTTCTTGTCAACATAGTCTTTGGTTGTAGCATCATCATTTTCAAGGGGCTCAAGTCGTTTTATACACTTTGAGTTCAGATCGTAGTCTCCATTTATCGTTAAATTAAATCCAATACCCCGCTCTCCTTGTTCACCAGCTGGACCCTGAGCTCCTTGTTTACCAGCTGGGCCTTGAATTCCTTGTTCACCGGCTGGTCCCTGAGCTCCTGTTGGTCCACGTTCACCTGGTTTCCCAAGATATCTGGTAATGAGGTAGTATTTAAACTATAATATCTGCTTCTCGCAACTCGTCCAGGATAGATACAATTTCATTGTTGTGACTGGTGTTTCCAGCCTGCTTTGATGCCATTAGAAGGCGCAGTCTATCCACTAATTCATTTGGATCATCCCAGTAAATGTGATCAATGTTTTCTTTAGGCAGACGCATTAGTCCCATGCCTTTATGCTGTATAAGTTTACTGATTATAGCTTTATACTTAGCCGCTCTAGTACCTTTTATTTGTCCATCTTCAGCATAGTCACGTTTATATGCATTGGTATCTTTCAAAATAGATCCATAATTAGTTAAATCCTCTTTAGTATATAGACTTTTTACAGGATCTTTCATAAATAGCAGCTCAGATAACCCCAAAGTTGTTTTATAGCTCTTCCCCTTGATAACAATATTTCCTACATCATCAACATCAAACGTTGAATTACCGATTCTCCACGCGCTATCATCATAGTAAACTCCATAGATTGGATCAATTTTAGCGCTATTATCAGTGAATAGCTTTAAATAGTTTGAAATTATGTATCCAGACGTATCGGGGGAGGTGACAGGAGACCTTTCTGTCAATGTTCTTGAATGTTCAGGTGTTGCGAATTCTTCCTCAGATGTTAAGGAATAATCTCCAAAATTTATGGGTGTGCTACTAGCCTCCATTTTAACATATTTTCGTTTTGGAGGGGTGAAAGGTTCCACAACCTCATTGGATTCTTCTTCTTCTTCTGCTTCTTCTTCTTCTTCTTCTTCTTCTTCTTTTACATCTTTTGTCTCAAATTTGACTATATCCGGCGGCTCGTATTTAACTGTTCTAACAAACTCTTTTAAGGGTTTAGTGATTGGCTTAAAGGTTTCCTCGAGTCGAGCTTCTGCTTCAATTTTTCCCATCCTTAGGGCTTTTAATTTCCTTCGCACTGCATTCCTAGTCTTGATAATTTCTTTTAATAGATTTTCATTCATCTTCGTTATTAACTCAATAGCAACTTTCCAAACAGCTCTGATAACAGCTTAACAGCTTTCCAAACAGCTCTGATAACAGCTTAACAGCTTTTCAAACAGCTCTGATAACTGCTTAACAGCTTTCCAAACAGCTCTGATAACAGCTTAACAGCTTTCCAAACAGTTCTGATAACAGCTTAACAGCTTTCCAAACAGCTTTGATAACAGCTTAACAGCTTTTAAACAGCTCTGATAACAGCTTAACAGCTTTTCAAACAGCTCTGATAACAGCTTAACAGCTTTTAAAACAGCTCTGATAACAGCTTAACAGCTTTCCAAACAGCTCTGATAACAGCTTAACAGCTTTTAAACAGCCCTGATAACAGCTTAACAGCTTTTCAAACAGCTCTGATAACAGCTTAACAGCTTTTAAAACAGCTCTGATAACAGCTTAACAGCTTTTAAACAGCTCTGATAACAGCTTAACAGCTATTAAAACAGCTCTGATAACAGCTTAACAGCTTTCCAAATAGCTCTGATAACAGCTTAACAGCTTTCCAAACAGCTCTGATAACAGCTTAACAGCTTTTCATACAGCCCTGATAACAGCTTAGCAGCTTTTCAAACAGGTCTGATAATAGGTGAACAGCTTTAATCTATTCAGCAGGTCCACAGGATTCGGTGTGCTTTCGTCTGAGTTACAGCTTCGACTTATGAAGATTTCGCATGTTTCATCCTTTTATAGTACAATGAAGGTATCAAATCCTTTACGGTAGCGCCCCTTGTTTAATGAGCTGTCCTTATCAATCAACAAGAAACCATATTCATCCTTCCAACACTCAGCACAGGCTCTTCGAAATTTATCAAACTTCATGTCTGTATTCACATGATCATTATAGATATGTTTCAAATTCAAGTCATCTTGCTTGAATAAGATGATTAAATTAGCATTGTCACGTATTAAGTGCTTTGGTATATGCGTATATGTTTGACAGAGATAGAAGCTATCTATATCTTCGTGGCGACACATGCAAAAATAGGATCGCACATTATCTTGCTTTTCACATGCTACATCATCGAAAA
The DNA here is from genome assembly GCA_963924295.1 of Dioctria rufipes. Classification (NCBI taxonomy): domain Eukaryota; kingdom Metazoa; phylum Arthropoda; class Insecta; order Diptera; family Asilidae; genus Dioctria; species Dioctria rufipes. The sequence continues at coordinate 151,731,168 of OZ002743.1, read as the reverse complement.
TAAACACTGAATGTGATTTGGCTTCCTCTGGAGGTAGAACGTCGCAGTTGTTTGAGAATGTATAATACCCCAATCCTGATATGGGAGTCATCACTCGCTTCAAGTATTCATACTTTGGTTGATGTAAAGATTTTGAATATATGTAAATATTTTCATATCTCAGACCATTGGGATGTTCCAGCAAACTTATCATAACATTAGTTTTTCCACAATTGGATGGTCCAACAATGATGCTCCTTATACTATTAGACAATAGGGGACCATGCTTCTCTTTCACCTTCATAACAGCTACATCAGCATTTCGAACAGGAAAAGCTTGTTGTTGTTTAATGAACCGCATATTGAAGACTAACGGGATTCCTATAAATACACCTGTTTATATTACATTTCAACAGTATCATCGGAAACTTATAAGATGTCGGATCACAAATCGAAACGCTCCAGAAAATCTTTGAAAGGGGGCAGAGGACTATTAAATTCAGTCATCAACAAATTACCTGTAGAATTACATCTACTGGGATATCAGTACTGTGGACCAGGAACAAAGTTACAAAAAAGATTGGCGAGAGGAGATCCAGGCATTAATCCACTGGACGCAGCCTGCAAGGAACATGATATAGCATACTCGCGACATAAAGATACAAGTGATCGACATATAGCTGATAAAATATTAGCTGAAAAAGCCTGGCAGCGTGCAAAATCTACGGATGCAAATTTGAGTGAACGTGCCAACGCCTGGCTTATAACAAACGCAATGAAGGCTAAAATTAAGCTAGGTATGGGTCTTAAGGCTAAAAATAAACGCCAACCCACGTTCCGAGAAGCAGTACGAAATGCACGTAAGATTTTAAAAGTAAAAAAACCAAAAGATTTGATGGAAGCTACAAAAATAGCTCTTAGTGCAGCTAAAAATATTGTGAAAAGAAAGAAAAAATCAATTAAAAATGCACGAGTGATACCTGTACCAAAGGTTGGTGGAGCACTTCCGTTCCTCATCCCGCTGTTTGCTGGGCTTTCAGCATTGGGAGCACTATCGGGAGGTGCAGCAGGCATAGCTAAAGCAGTAAATGATACCAGTGTCGCAAAGGCAAAATTGGAAGAAAGCAAACGTTATAACCAAGCAATGGAAACTATAGCGGTTGGCAAAGATGGAAACGGGCTGTTCCTGAATCCGTACAGAAAAGGACTTGGACTCTATCTACAACCTCAACCAAAAAACTATTAAAGACGCTACCCAAAAGACCGCTAAACGAGTTGGATCTTCACAAGTATACCACACACTTGCCGCACTTCAGAGGAGTATTTATGCGTGATAATCTTCCTAAAAAGCCATGGAAGCGAGAAAGCGGAATTGTTAACTTGGACATCTCAACTGGAGCCGGTACACACTGGGTAGCGTACTACAAGAAAGGTGATAACATCGAATACTTTGATAGCTTTGGCAATCTCCAACCACCAAGGGAGCTCATAAACTACTTGGGTAGTAATATTACGTACAACTACAGCTCTTATCGGAACTATGATGCAGTAATTTGCGGTCACTTATGTTTAGAGTTTTTATATAATTGTTATAGCCATTAATTATTATCTATAAATAAATGTATCTATATTGAAATTGTGACAGTTCATTATCAACCGCCATGTCATTAACACTTACTCTCACGGGAAATTCATCTCTACTCACTTCTGAGTACTTTCCCCCGCTGGAGCTAGCAACGGATTATGTTTGTGGATTAATTGATTTTCAAACATACAACTCTATACCAAATATTGATGTGAGCAATAATCTGGTTCATGTAGGGAATGAGGTTGTTGAGATACCTGTTGGATCCTATGAGATTGATGATATAGCAAAATATGTACAAGGATACTTGGATAAAGAAGGGAGAAGGATAAAGGTTGCGATAAAGGCTAACAATAATACATTGAAGAGTGAAGTCAAGGCAACTGAAGAAATACATTTTGAAAAACAGAGATCCATAGCTCCTCTGCTATAATTCAGTAAAAGAAATTTGACTGCTAATATAGTGCATACATCAGAGTTGCCAGTCAACATCATTAAAGTAAATACTATACGCATCGAATGTAATATTATATCAGGATCATTCTTCAACAACACACAAGTACACACTCTCCACGAGTTTTCCCCGAACGTTGGGCCTGGGTATAAAATAGTGGAGGTATCCAAAAATGTAATCTATTTGCCTGTGAACACCAAACGTATAAGTTGTCTAACATTGAAGCTCCTTGACCAAGACGGTGACTTAATCAACTTCAGAGGAGAGACTATAACCATCAGATTACATTTGAAGCCACAGCATGTTGATATACAATAATGATAAATACGAGTTCGGAGCAGACAAGATCATTAGTCAGCGGACAACCTTGAAGCGATCAAGACATACATTAACACATGCAAATACAGCATATTTACAATCAATTGGCTTAACGCTGAAACAATGAATAAAGGAATACTAGATATTGCACCAGACGCTCACTTTGATAACAGTGTTACTAAATTTGAACATCACTCCTATTCACCATTTCTAACATCATTTAAAAACAGCGATGAAATCCGTATCTCTGTACAACATCAGGACTTGAATCTTCTACCCAGCAGGAGTTTTCTTCACATTGAGGGGTCGCTAACAAAGCTGGATGGAACCGTTTCAGCAACTGCAAAATTAGCTAACAACGCTCTACCATTTCTTTTTGAGGAAATACGCTATGAATTGAATGCAGTGGAAATCGATCGTACAAGAAATCTTGGGATTGCGGCAACATTAAAAACCTACGTATTGCTAAATGCAAATGTAAGCAGGATACTACTCAACGGCAGTTGGTCACCAGATTCATCCGTTATACCAACCAATGGACTGTTTAACTATTGTGTACCTCTGAAATATTTATTGGGATTCGCTGAAGATTACAAGAAAATTCTGATAAATTCCAAACATGAACTCATATTGATCCGGAGCAGGACAGATGATAATGCCATTATATCACCCACTGATGTGGTGAAAATTGAAATTAATTAACTTCAATGGAGCATTCCACATGTTACAGTATCCGATGATGAAAAGCTGCAACTATTTAAAATTATCGGGAGAGGTCGCCCGATACAAATACCATTCCGCAGCTGGGACATATATGAGTATCCAGTACTACCGGAATCCACGCATCAAACCTGGTCAGTTAAGACTTCCACTCAACTGGAGAAACCTCGATTTATCATCTTAGCATTACAAACGGATCGAAGGAACGATAAAACCAAAGATGCAAGCAAGTTTGATCACTGTCAACTCACCGATGTTACAGTTCATTTGAACTCAGAATCATATCCCTATGATGATTTGAATTTGAAATTTGATTTGAATAGATACGCATTGCTGTATGAGATGTATATAAAGTTTACACAATCATACTATGGTCATCAGTATCAGCCGTTCCTCACATGGGAGAAGTTCAAAACCGATGCTCCGATCGCTGTCATTGATTGCTCACATCAAAATGAAACAATAAAAACTGGACCTGTTGACATAAGGCTAGAATTCAAGACATCTGAAAATATACCGGCTAATACAACAGCATATTGTCTGCTTCTACACGATCGAATAGTGGAATACAGTCCGCTGACAAGTGAAGTTAGAAACTTAAATTAAGAAGATGGCTGTCATCGTAGACGTTCAAGGATTCAAAACTAGTCTCAATGAATTTATCACTAAAGAACTGGCAATTTTAAACAATGAAAACCAGATACAGCACTTTATATTTCAACCACCGTTCAGATACAAAGATTTGACTTCAGCAAAAAAGAGGCAAGTAAAATGGCTTCAACACAATTTTCATGGATTCCGCTGGGATGATGGCTACATACCGTATCACAAGCTGTACACTATAGTTGAACCAACTGCTTCGAAATAAAATCATATATGTAAAGGGAGCTGAAAAAGTTCAATGGATGCAGAAGATAGTTGGAGAGAGTGAAATCATTATCAATGTCGAAGATGAATACAACTGTGGAAAACTAATAGAGATTAACACAAATGCGCCATCTTGCCAAGTTCATATTGGACAATGTGCTATAAGAAATACTTTTATAATAAGAAATTTTATTGGAAATAAAAACAAATGTTTATAAAAGATAAGACTTTTCAAACACACATACCCCAGAACCCTCACTGACATCTTCTAGAATCTGTTCATGGTGATGTCATGTTGTGAAATTCGAATGATGCTGATATCTACAACTTCCCTGCTAAGAAAACTTATTTAGGTGCAGCAAAACCATGATGACGTCATGCCGATATCTAGAACTCTCCCGCTAGCAAAACCAAGGCATGCTGGTAGTTCCGGCCAAGGCCGCTAGGGTACCTTACTCAAGAAATGGCGTTTGCACCCAAACAGATGTCGCTGCGTATCGGCTAATGTCTCACTTCTAGAATCTGTTCATGGTGATGTCATGTTGTGAAATTCGAATGATGCTGAACTCTCCCGCCAATAAAAGAAAACAGCAAATCCAGGTAGTTCCGGCTAAGGCCGCTAGGGAACCTTACTCAAGAAATGGCGTTTGCGCCCGAACAGATGTCGCTAGAAAACCGGAACATGCTGGTAGTACCTGTTAATGCCGCTAGGGCGCAGTCAAGACCAAATGACACATCCCGGTAGTACCGATTAATCCCGCTAGGGCGCAGTCGAGACTCAATGGTGCACCCACGACACAATGGTGCATCCAAGGCGCAAACCAATACAGCCAAGACACACCCCCACATTTAGTAAGGGCTCAAACCACCTAGCGTCGGTGGCGCCATCTGTGGCGAAATCCTGGAAGCTAAAACAGTGAGCCAGAACCGGCATAGCTTAACTACTAAGGGTCCATTCAAACACAACTGAAGATGATATTATTGTTCTTATATCCAAGGGAACTGGTGTGGACCTAGGTTTAACGACCTATAGTAGGATCGATTACAGGGCCCAGTCATGGTTGCCGCTCCTTCACAAGTTTATTCAGGGCCTGAAAATTTGTTTCTGATAGTGGCGACTCCAGATATCTGGCCGAGTGGATCAATTGTTCGTGAGTTAATCCCCTGGAGTCGAGTGTCTTCGGCTTCCGATCCAAAGAACTTATCAGCGAGATTTTTTTGCACAATTCAAAATTAACAGACACCTCACCTTGACTTATTATTGTTTAGATGCCATCTGTTTGATTGAAACCTAGTTCTGTAGTTGAATTTCGCAATGATCGTCACCTTTTTACTCTTGCTGCTGCTGTTGGCGGTGAGGTTATGTGTGCTATTCGTCATAACATTCCGTGAATAGTTATTGATGAGGTTGCTGGTTTTGGCGTCTTGGAGCTCTTGTGCGTCGTTTTGAGATTCCCTCATCAGTGCGAATATGTTGTCCATGCTCCGCCTGGTTCACCCTCTTCTACTTGTCTATGAGATATTAGCTGTTGATGTTGATGAAATTCCAGAGAAGTTCTAGAGATTCAAGTAACTGTTGTTATCGTTTTAGAAGCGGCGATTTTTGTAAACTTAACGACTGGCTTTTTGCTTGTAACTGGACCATCTTTTGAATTAGCGAGACATTGATACCGTTCTACAATCATTCTACGACACTCTTTCTCAGTTCTGTAAGACACTTAAACAAATTGGAAGAAGATTTGCTCCACAAGGTACGATCTGAACTATTTATCTTACTCTGTGTTACGCAATCAATTTACTTCTGCTCTTGAAGCACTTTTACTTGAATAGAATTAGGTTAACTTTACGCACTGGTCCTAAGCAGCTCTGAAGATTTGTTAATTCTGAGAGTAAATATGACTGTTACCTCTACACGTTATGTATTAACGACGTTGAAAGTAATGACTCTCTGACAATTGCTAATCTTTTTGGTGACTTCTTCAGGACTGCATTTTTGGATATTAACTGTGATATTAATATTAAGGATTTTACCCACTTGACCAGGCTTCCGTCGAGTTCCCTTGATAAAGTCTTAAAGCATAAATATTTCGAATTTAACTAATAGCTTGTTAAGTGATCCTAATGGGTCCGTACTTTCTGAAATTATTGCTTATCCACTTTTTGTGGTGTCTTTCCGAAACCCTGGAAATTAGCTATAATTATTGCTCTTCATAAGATATTTCGAATTATCGACCTCTTGCTAATTTATGTTGTATTATTAAGATTTTCACAGCCTTGATTTGTAATGCCTTCTATTTTCATTTTAAACCTTATTTGGGCCCTTTTGCATGGCTTTATGATTAATAAATTCACCACTACTAATTTATTTGAATTCTCTAATTTTTCTATTTCGCAATTGAAGGTGATTTCCTTCTTTTTATATTAGCTGGATTTATTATAATCTGTAAGGTCGTATACAGCGTATTCTATTTCGAGGTGAACTTTCCAATAAAATGAACAAACTATCTCTGGTGTCCCGCAGGAAAGCCATTTAAGACCATTACTTTTCATCATATACATCAATAATGTATTTATGACTGTGTCTAGTTCGAGAAATCATTGTTTGTCGATGCTGAAATTTTCCATATCGTTTCTAGTGTAAACGACTGCGTTCTTCGAATTCTGACTTACAATTAGACGCCTTCCATAAATGGAGTTTGATAAGCTTTCTTCTATTGAACATTGGCAAGTATATGACTATGTCGTGTTCTCATCGAATCGTGTGTAATTTAACTTCAGTATTTACAGTAGCTCATTAATTCGGCAGGACAAAACTAAAGACTTGAGGATTATGCTCAATTCTCATTCGATGATCATATTGATTAGAAATCAGAAATTATTTATTTTAGATTCACATCTTTTAACTAGTATACTTATTCTATAGGTAAAAATTAAGTGTGAATTTACATAAAGTTATAAAGTACCTACACTAATTCATAAAGTAAAATAAAAATCAGGATAATAATAGTAAATCAATATAATAAGAAATCAATATAATAATGAAAAAACAAATTGATAAAAACAAGAGAACAAAAATAAAATAATGATAGTAGTTGTGAAGAATCATCCAAATGATAGACTGTGTTCATATGCCCCATGCTCAAACACATTAATTCAATTTAAATAACGTTTTAAATTAACTTTAAACTCCGCCGTCCCTGCCCGCCCCCTGACATGAAATGGAAGTAAATTCCAAAGACGAGGGATGTGAATAAAAAAAGAACGCTGCCCAACCAAATGTCGCATGCGAGGAATGAGTAGAGTTTCATGACACGTAGAATGCAGAAAATGCAAATGTTCACACAGATATGAAGGAACACCCGACCTTAACAACTAATGGAAAAACAGTAGGGCTCTCATATCGAGATAAAAATTGAGCGTGCATCCAAGGACAGAGCAGCCATAGGTAAATACTTGATCGCGACGTCTTAAATTGTAAATAAATCGTACGCAATCGTTGAAAGCGACGTTTATTTTGCAGTTACATGTGGCGTCAAGTTGTGGGTATACTGTGGTTCTGCAGTAAATAAAAGGAGGTATCAGCAACAATTTGACAAGTTTCAGTTTTAAATTAACAGATAGCAAGCTGCCCGAGAGCCGTAACTGTTTTAGTCCTGCGTAAATATTTTGCAGAGAATAATCCACTTGGTCACAACATTCAAGTTTGCCATTAACAATTACTCCTGCCCACGAGGAAATATTCTTTAAGTCATTGTTGACTCTGTCAGTACAGTCCTCTACTAACCCGATTGGTCTAGATAAATATATTTGCACATCGTCTGCATATAAATGGATATTCACATCTGCTATAATATCAGGAAGGTGATTTATAAAAAGCGAAAATAGAAGTGAACCAAGAATAGAGCCTTGTGGCACTCCACTGGAAAATCTTTTCCAATTAGACTTAATGTCGCCGATATTTACTTGCTGGAAACGGCCGGATAGGAACTCACTAATAATTTTAATGGCAGAGTTCGAAAAATTATATACTTTGCGCAACTTATTGAGAAGAAGGCATTGATTGACCGAATCAAATGCTTTAGTGAAGTCTAGTAATACTAAAGCCATCATTAAATTATTATCAAGAGACATGCGGATATCAGTGGACACTTTTAACAGCGCTGTTTCGTAGCTGTGGCCAGTACGAAAACCGGACTGCATTTTTGATAAGAAATTATTTTCTGATATATAATCAAGAATTTGAATATAAAGGGTTTTCCAATAAGAGGTGTTATTTTAATTAGCCCGCTATTTCGGTAGATGTCACTTTTGGAGCTGTAATTTTTTGACATTTGACAGGTAGAAACTACGCCATTAATAAAAGTGGAACGATACACGATTCAGCAACGTATTGAAATTATTAAAATTCACTATAAAAATGGTGAAAATGTGGCAGGTACGGTTCGTAAAACTCGAACAATTTTGGGTCGTCGTGAAACATCTTGTCGGACCGCACTACAGAAATTGGTAGAAAAATTCGAGCTGCCGGGACAAGTTAGTGATGTGAAGAATAAAACCCGTGCACGTCGCTCAAGAATAGCTGAGAATATAGCTGCTGTAGCCGAAAATGTTGAAGAAAACCCAGGTTTGTCCATTCCTCGTCGTTCTTTGGAATTAGGCATTCCACAAACGTCATTATACCGTATTTTGCATAAAGATTTGGGTCTTAAGGCTTATAAAGTTCAATTAACACAAGAACTCAAGCCGGCCGATCATCAACAACGTCGAGTCTTTGCTGATTGGGTCCTTGAAATGCATGAAAATGATCCGGAATTCCATCGAAAACTCATCTTGAGTGATGAGGCCCATTGTCACATCGATGGCTTCGTCAACAAGCAAAATTGTCGCATCTGGGGCTCAGAAAACCCAAGAGTTATTGTTGAAAATCCTCTCTATCCTCAACGTGTGACTGTTTGGTGCTGTTTATGGTCCCGCGGGGTCATTGGACCTTACTTTTCGAAAATGAGGCTGGAGCAACAGTTGGATTGGATGGAATGGATTGCTGGAGCAACAGTTACGGTGAATGGATTGCGCTATCGACAGATGATTAATGATTTTTTATGGCCGGAATTGGATGGTATTGATCTGGACAACGTTTACTTTCAAGAAGACGGCGCTACGTGCAATACAAGCAACGAAACCATTGATCTTTTACGGGAAAAGTTTCCGGACCGTGTTATCTCTCGAAGAGGTGATCACAATTGGCCACCCAGATCTTGTGACTTAACACCTTGCGACTTCTTCCTTTGGGGTCACGTGAAAGAGAAGGTCTCCGTCAACAGCCCAGCGTCGATTCAAGACCTCAAAAATAGAATTCGTGAGGCTATCGAGGACATAGGGCAGCCACTTTGCGATTTGGTTATGGAAAATTTTATGAAACGGATATGGTCCTGTAGGCTTGGTTGTGGTGGTCATTTGGCTGATGTTATTTTCCATTAGTAACGACATACCTTCTTCTTTATAATGAGGTAAAGATCCGATCATTTATCTCACAAAATGGCATTTTTCTTTGAATATCAAAATAACACCTCTTATTTTAAAACCCTTTATAATAGCTTTTCAAGAACTTTGCTGAGGAAGCAAAGCAGATTTATTGGCCGGTAGTCCCTAGAGGATACAGGGGCAGTCAAAGGTACAACTACGGCATTTTTCCATATTTGAGGAATCTGAGAAACGGTAAGACACGAGTTGACAATAAAAACTAAACTATCTAGAATAACTGGTAACAGCATCCTGAAAAACTTAATCCACTTACAAATAAAGCTAACCCATCTTTGGGATTCATTAAAGACGGTCGAAGGTGTTTAATAACCCATTTATAACATAGCTTTTATATAGTATATTAGTTCGACCTATTCTAGGGCACGCTAGTCTTGTCTGACTTCCTTTATTTGCAGTTCAGATTAACCACATTGAGGCTGATCCACTCCGACTGCCTCCGCATCTTGATTGACTTTAGCTTATTTCTTTGGGGTTTCTCGAAATCAACTGAACAACTCCAGAATTGTTTAGAAGATGTGGATAATTTCCCTCAACTGATGAGGGCTTCGAATTGGTCATTTCCGGTCCGTCCTTCCAGGAACACCGTACAAAATATGTATACACGATTCTATTATACATCAATGGCTTGTCTTTTTAATGGTCACATTAATTGCACAGACACACCTATCATTTTTACCTTTGTGCAGTAATCAGTACGATGAACATTAATACCAAATACACGAAAACTAATGACAGACACTGTAGAAACAAGTTTTAAGCTAGCATTGTGGTCGAGACTAGAAAAATTGCTACTCCCAGGGCTCTGACTAATTATTTGATTTTCGACTTCTTTGTTTTTTTTTTCCGGAGTCACTGAATGTACCAGACTAGAATACGACGTACAAATTCCGGTTGCTTTATTCCTAATACATGCGCTCTGAGATGAGTAGGTTCTCTTGGGATTATGGTACCATTTAAAAACTACTAGATCTAATGGAGATATTTTTTTCATATTTCATTTTCCCTTTAGAGTTTGTCTCCTATAGGAAATTAAGGATCAGCTCTAGCGTTGCAATTAAAAATTTTCCCACGTCAATTTTTCTTTTCTGTCTCTACTGTTGGTTGTGTAGTTTTTACCAACCAGACGAACGATCTAACTATTGCAAGATACATTCAATTTTGAGATTAATTGGTAACATTACAGAAATTTTAATTATTCCCTTTTTTTTTGCCTCTCCCTCCCCAGCAATCGAATTTCCGAGTCCCTTTAAACATGCGAATAAGATAATTCATGAACCCACTCTGAATGCTTTTTGTTAATGAATTAATAATGTTCAACCACTGATGTAACGCCTTAAAACATTTCTCTCGTCTTTCTTCCATTCCAATGAAAGCAAATCGTACTAATACTAGAGTCCATAAATTAATGTGCGTTTCGGGCATTTTGAACTCCTGTGTTGCTACAGGACAATAATCTTATACCTGTGTAAATATATCCCAAAAATCTTATCTGCTTGAGTGATTCTACCTGAAATTTGCTTCTGATACTTGTAAATTTTAGAAGTCCATTGTCCTTCGCATTCATCGTCCTCAAATCTTCTTAATCTCACTGAAAAGAGGGCGAAATCATGAATAATTCATGCAAATTACGAAATTGCGCATCGTTGGCTCTAAAAGCAAAAAGGAAACATCAAAGTTTTTCTGCCCCAACATCGCATGTACTGAGACTTTTTTTTTTTTTTTTTATTGACTTCGAAATAAAGGTTATTCCCATTATCATTAATCAGTCCATATAATATAACATTCTTATATGAAAGATAAAATTCGTCAACCTGGATAATGGCTATCCTCTTTACGTGGTTAGCTATAGCTCAAGTTTCTTTCAAGAATAAATTATATACATGAAAATTTCGTGAATCGAGAAGTATGGAGAAATCCTGAAGAATATTGGAGAGAGTGTTGATATTTGGAAGGATAATGTGAGCCTGTTCACACTTTAAAATAAATTAATCATAAACGCTGTGATGGAGGAAACTTACCATTTGAAGATGCTCTTGATGTGGGCTGAGAATCTAAGGGGCGATTAGCTGCCTCTGGAATGTGTGTCAGTAGTGCGTTGAAAAAATTGTACAACTGAAATTGAAAAGGAAAATTACAACATTAAATTTTGGTGGTAGGTAAAGGAAAATTTATATTTATGTACAAGTCGGGAAAAGATAAAAGTTCACAAAATAATCAATCAATCAAATGAAGGAAATACGGACCTGTAGTCTTTGATCTGAAAATTTTCTTACTTAATATCAATAAGAACTATTACGAATCAATAAATTCTTAAACGTAACGACGGGTCTTAGTTGATTAATGGAGGTGGTCTAGATGAAGATTAAAAGTGATTTATACCCTCTCATATTGTAGAAGCTTATAGTTTCTTTTTGGAAAAGTATCACGAAACTCTACAAATTTATATGTGTATATTATACATATTATATTTTCTGATAGTTGTCTTTTACCTATCTCATGGGCATTGCTATTTAAATTTTCTAACAGAAGAGACCCGGTGTGAAGGGGAAATAACAAAATTAGCGGTATCAATATTTATTAATTATAGGTAAGTTAATCTCCAATTAGGGTGGATGGCGTGGTTTTTTTTATAATAATAGTAGTTAAATACAAAAAAAACAAAAACAAAAACAAAAAAAAAAACAATCAAAATTTCGATATTTTAACTTTGTTGAGTCATAAAACTTCAAAACAGAGAGAAGGGGAAAATTTTATAGAGACTTAGAACTTTTCAACGATTCAGTCTAATAAATTTTAAATCATCATCATTGTGTATAACGTTAAAAAGTTACAGAGTAATCTATAAAAACATACCGAAATATTTTAAAGTCCCGTTATCTCGGAAACCGTTAGGATTACCCTTAATCACTCCCATACATTTTTTGCCTTCAGGTGTAACCATGGCCGTCTTTAGCCAAGTGGCGGCCCTGGGTACTTTAGGATATTGGGCCGCTAACAGAAATTTATTTTCTAAAATACTTTGGGTTATCAACAGAAATAATAACATAAAATATGTTAAAGTCTGTCCCGCATTGTAGACTTTTTGTCAAGTAACTGTTTTGTCTCCACCGGCAATTCCATTAGGCTCTAATGTAAATGCCCACATGAACTGAGGTGACAGCAACGTAGCACTCTGTTTCCTCCGGCTAGCAACTTTTGGATGACGAAACTATCACCGCGCACAGATAACATCGCCGCTTGACTGCCTTTGTTTTGAGAGACATTGTAGAGTTAGGAAGAAACTTACTCAATTTTTATATTTTAAGAAACATCTATCCATCAAAAAGTACAGGTATCTGTGTAGCAAGAGTTTGGAAACTATTGAGCACAAATAATTTTGTGACAATACAAAAAAAGTGATAGAAGTCCTCAGTAGTAAATAATACTATTGTGTTGAAAAAATACTACTATTAACAAAAACAGATTTTCTTTCCGGGCTGTTGTATATTTTTATGAAAAATATAAAGCATTATGCTTCATTTGGCATCTGAACTAGAAAAATGGGTTCCTCCGTTCTCGAGATACGATTTTTTGAAAATGACGTTTCATCGTAAAATCACATGGGGCACATGGTAGGGAACGAAATATGGGTAAGCTAGCTATTTCCTTCTATCATCCAAATCGGAAATGGGCGGGTGCAAAAGCAAGCTATTTTTTATCGTTTTCGTGTGGAATGGTTGACGTAGTATTTACGTCTAAAATATTTCCAGTTTTCTCTTCTCATTGGGAATTCGACATGCAATTAACGTCTAATCGACCAATATAGGTCAGGTTCACTAAAAACTTTGCATTTTTGACAGGTTGAGACGACAACCTTTCGACCAAAATTGTTAGTTGGGATAAGTTGTAAAAAATGGTCGCTTACAATGGAAATAATTAATTATTTAACAACATGTGCTTCGATAATTAGCTAGTTTACAAAAGTTACAGCCGTAATAAAATATTTTTTGTTTTTGTAATGAAAAAAAACCACGTCTGGCACGGTGCTAGCAACGAGGTAATTCTCTGAGAATAGTGAATTTATATTGTCCGATGCTTATGAAAACAGATGAAAAAAAACAAAAATCGAACCAAAATCATTTTGAAAACTGCTTTTTTTTACCTGTGGAATGAAATGCGCACAAGCATATACAACGCGTCTCACCAGCCAGATGGGCAGCATGAGTATTGATATGCTGTAAGGAAAGGCATATCAAAAAACTAGGCGAACTAAAGTCATTTCTCGAAAACGTTGCTAGCTCTTAGATTATTGAGATCTCAACATGAAAATTTAGCTATTTACTAACAACATTATGAGCATTAATGAGGAAATGAAAAGCGGAATACTTTTATGAAAGGAGTAGTACCTACCGGAGTACGTTATTATTTTTCGGAGTACAAATACTTCAATCGGAGTACAAATGACAGCACTGGTTGGTGAACAGACCGCTACGCGTATTCTTAGACTCGCTTAAAGTCACTGGCTTGCTTTAAAGGAGATGAATGGGTGAGTAAAATAAACCCACTCAGTGGCCGCAGTGCTTATCTTCTTATCTCTGTTTTTAAACCACCCAAGAATTAGGATCAATTTGTAGTTGATTATCATTTTTTGTAAATACCAAACTTGTAGACATTTTTAAAGGAAGCTATAGAATATGATGTTGTAATAGATAAGGTTGATGAAAATTTTATATTCGACTCATTTTGAGTACAGACAATGAAGTACACGATTGAAATTTGTGGAGTAATGACAGCACCCAAAATTTATTAAATTGGAATATTCTGAATATACTAAACCTCTCAATTAAAAAAAAAAATATATTTACGATATTACTTTTCAATACAGTGTACTACAATTTAGTCTTTATTAGATTACAATACTTGATCAATTGCAGTTTAATATATTTTTATTAAAATTTAATTTATAATAGCTTGCACCTTTTTGGCTACTAACTTTAAATTAGATTGTATTCTTTTGAATTAAAATTTAATATTATTCGATATTTCATTTTAATGTACTGATTTGCCTAATAATAAAAGTTATTTAAAAATATTAGAAACTAATAGATGAAAATTGAAATTTCATCTGAATGTCCAACATTTATTAAAATCTAATTGCTATATGATCTTAATACTAAAGTGGTATTAAAATATATCCAGAAATTTTTAACCATGTAAAGTGTAAGGTTAATAAAATTCTGTACTTGGTTTGATTTTCTGGAGAGGTGTAGAAATAAACACGCGTTATAAACAGCGGAGAATTGAAGGAAACCGATAAACCTAAATAAATGCCCATATAAGGAATGATTATAATTAACGAAGAGTATGATAAAACGAAAAGCAATGATTCGATGGTGCGAGGTTGATGGCGTTTTTTGAGATTGCTTCAGGCAGAAGAGTTTGGAGCGTGTTGTTCTTTTCTGGAAAAACTAAGGAATGTTTCAGCAAAAACAGACCACCTATCCCCTCCCATTATACATCACCAGGTAAACAAAATTAGGGAATGCTGGTAAGATTGCATTTGTAAAAAGGTGTGCACTTATAATTGCAAGCCATTAAGGCTGGGTCTATGTCATAATTGGGACAACTCGGTGCACAGTCAGCAAGATGGGGTCGGGCGTTAAGATTTTTGAATAGATCGCAAGTTGATTAATGGAATATTTATTTAAACACCTAAGGCAACAAAATAACGATTTTTAATTTTTAAATTTGTCCCCCAATTTTTATTTAAAATGATTTAAAAATGAAAATTTAATGATTTTTTTTAATTTCTCTGGTTTGCGGTGCGGGGCTGCCACAAATTTGAAGTAAATTTAAAAAAATTTTAACATAAGCTTTCTGAAATAAATAAGCAGAAAATAACGTTTTAAGATTTTTAAAATTCAACTTATTTTTATGAAAATTGTATGCAATATATTGCTTTCTTAATGGGTAAAATGCGGGTAAAGCAAACTATTGCGTCAAATTGTTGCAGATATAAGTGGATTTTTAAAATTCGGAAAACGTTATTTTCTGTTTATTAACTTCAAAAAGCTTATATTAAAATTTTATTTTATTTAGTTCAAATTTGTGGCAGCCCCGCTCCACAAACCAGAGATATTAAAAAAAAATCATTGAATTTTCATTTTTAAATCATTTTCAATAAAAATTCGGGGACAAATTTAAAAATAAGAAAACGTTGTTTTTTTGCCTTAGGTGTTTAAATAAATAATCCATTAATCAATTTGCGATTTATTCAAAAATCTTAAAGCCCCGCCCCATCTTGCTAACTGTGCACCGAGTTGTCCCAATTATGACATAGACCCAGCCTTAAGAGCAAAGATCCTATACAGTGTAGAAGTAAGCCAAGAATAAAGTCGTAAATTAGTTCTTACCACACATATGGAAAATCCGAATATGTCTCAAAGAGCCTTAGTAAAAAAGTTGAAAGTCCCGAAGACTATCATTCAAAATGTTCTTAGTAAATTTCGGGAATCATAAGTTTAGCTCTTGAATTATATGTATTTTCATTATCTCCTGTGCAGAGATATAAGTTTAACAAGAAACTTAATTCTATAGATTCCATTTAATGAATTAATTAAATTAACTTGGATTGAATGTTGTAGTGTCTAGAGAAAATCTGGCTCAGGAAGTAAATTAGGTTCGGTAGACTAAAAATTGATGAAAGAAATGTTAGACAACTTTAAACGAAATCCCAACATGCCGTTAAGAGATATGGCAGATAAGGCTGGAACGTCATCTGTTACGGTCCATCGAATCAAAAGAAGACAAGAAAAAGCCTACGAAGTTTTCATGTTCAGAAAACACCGAACAGAATACCAAAAAGGAATCAACTTATAAAATTCATGAAAATGTATGAAAATTTCCTAACGAAATTCGACTGCTGCATTATGGATGATGAAATTTAAGTGAAAGCGGACTACAACCAGCTTTCAGAGCAAAAAAACCGCGGTGACGCAGATTCCAAGATTAAAAATTGTTAGTGCACAAAATTTCCCGGTAGCCTAGTACGCTGTTCAAGTGAAAATTTCGTTTTCTATACAAAATCTATGTAAAAACAATTTTGGCGAAAAATGCCATGAAAATTCGGTTTGAGATTTCGTAAAGTAGTATGTTGTTCGAAAAAAAAAAATCAATGTTTAGATCATGGAATGCAGATGGCCCTAATATAAAGTGGAGACATTTTTTCGCAGCGATTTATATATCCAGACATATATTTCGCACGGAAAAGTTGACAGATATATATATGCGGCCAGAAAGTAATCAGAAAATATGCAATCGACAAGGTAAGCGCTGTGAATGTCTTGTATGGTTCATGCAAACCAAGAGTTCTGGTGTCACGTGATGCGGCAATGGCCATTTTGCTAAGTCAGGGTTGGCTCACTATGATTGTGTGCTTCGAAGACACCCAATAAACATCCAACACCAATCCCAACTAAATCCGCCAATAAATCACCAGCTAAAGATAGATGCCCAACCAAAAAAGCACAGAAAAAGCGGAAAATGCAAGATAAAAGTGCATTTAAAGTGTTTCAATACAACGACATTTGCCGTAAATGCGATTTCGAATAATGTGCCATTAAAATTTTGCTAGAAAACAGAAAAATACAACAAGTTCAGCTTTTTATTTCATTCAATTAATTTTTCCATGTTATTTTCAATCATTTCAGCACATTTTTCGTCGACTAGCCAACCTTGACAACATTTCACTTTTCTTTTAAATGCCTATATTGTTTTCATTTTGCACCCAATCAATCTACAATGTTCAGCAAAAGTTCCTTTTTCCCAGACTTCCCAGATGTGCTTGGATTTATCAAATTCTCCCTAAGCGGAAGTTATGGGTAAAAGTTAAAAAGGTGGCCAACCCTGACGACATTCCCTTATGTGTAGCCAAAAATTCACACTTTGCGTAACAACATCAACACGGATGTATACGTTAAGTAGTGGCTTCAGAATCGCCTTCTTTCATTCTTTAGAAAGCATGAGGCATTAGCTTTCTTTTGGCCGGATTTAGTAATTTCCTACTACGGTAGAAAAATGAGAGATTTCTATGATGCCCAATGCATGTCTGTATTAGCCAAAGAAGCGAATCTTCCAAATTATCCAGTACTAAGCTAATCGAAAAATTTTGGTGCAATATTGACAGAAAATTCAAAACAAAATCAAGAAACACTCCGCTAAAATAGACATTGTTAAGATGCAGTATAAAAGAGCATCCGATACTGTCTGTGTACAAAATTTAATGAAGAAAGTAAAGCAAAAAGTTTATAACACGTAGTATCGAAATATAGATGATTAATTAAATAATTGAAATTATGTGATAACAAACAAAAAGGTGTTTCTTGTTGTATTCATCATTCATAGGTGGCCAGTGGTTTTCTGAAACTGTCGTTATTATACATAAATGAACGAGTTTAAAGGATAAAATACTTATTAATAAAATAATGGCCGGCAGTTTTGTTACGATTTTAATGGATATTGTACTGTACGTATGTCAGTTATAAAAGAAAGTAACAAGAAAAAAGTGAGAATTGGTTGAGAAAATGGATAAATAATGCAACACATAGCAGAAGAGCCCGAAAGAAGCCGTCAGAGGAGCACTTGTAGGCTAGGATGACCTGAGGGCCAAGATTTAGTAGGGGAGCGAACCTGTTGTACCTCGGCCACTATTACAGTTATGTTTTTTTTTTTAATTTTGTAATGCTCTTAGCGTTATTTGATATATACCGTTGAAAACTTATACTATCTCGTAACACAATGTATCTTTTTTTCCAAAAGCTCAGTGTACATATAGACCTTTTTTATATTTTGATATAAAAAGTGAACTTTTGCCCAAGGTACAACCTACCTGATGTACCTTGGACACATCCTGTTGTACTTTAGACAGTAGAGTAAATAACAAAATATTTTAGATAAATAAGGCATTTTTAGTGTTATTCGAGGACATTAAATTACGTCAATTAAGTTTGGACCGCCATTTCATGGTAGAAAAGTTTTTAATACGTCAAAATTTAGGGCTCAATTAGGGTTAATTTAATGCCACTTCCCCGAATTTAATGCTTTAGTACTTTTTAAAAAAATCCATGGATAATTCAACTTTATTAAAAGTTAGGACCACCACTACTGAGAATAGGTTAAATAGTATTGTTACAATAGTGTGCACTGCATAATATTTTAAGGCTTAATTAAGGCCAATTTAATGTCTTTTCTCCGAAAGTACGAAATCAATTGAGGCCAAGAAACCATAAGTAAAAGTTTAAAAAACAAAATGCTCCATCAATGTTAACCTACACGCTACCAACATTTTAATAATACTGTGTTTTTCAGTCGGATTAAATCTGTGATCAACAAATAATACTGAAAAGGAGTTGAATACTCTAATCTTTTCCGAACTGATAAAGGTTAGTAAGGCGTTATCCACAGAAATGTAGAGAAAATATAATTTATTTGACTGTTTTTCTATAGTATCTATTATGCCTAATCTCCAACAAACCAACTAAGAAACCATGAATCAGCGGTTAACTATTGCTGAGTGCAACAGCGAAATATAGATGCTAAATTGGTGCTCAGCTTAGAAATTGACATACAATTCCTTGAACACAAATAGAATTTCACTACGCTAAATTTAGGTTACCACACTTCCTGTTTTCTGTACGAGTATACTCCATTGTGCTGCTGAGTTTCATAACGTAAAACATGAGGGAGATTAGTTTTAGATAAACTTTTTTTTTGCTATTTGTCAAATTACAAAAGAATTTACGTTAAATTTATGTGGAGATACTAATTACATTTATTCTCTGCAATTTATTAAGTTTTTGTAGCTTTACACAGTGGTCACTGTAAACTAAATTTGTTTGTCCTAAATTTCCGTGTATCGTAAGAGTTTAAAATTCTAACCATGGTTCGCCGTTGATTTGTTGCAGATAGCCATTAAAACCTACGATTTTTTGGGTCTTAAAAAACGTTTTCCATTTTAAAGTTGGTGGTCCTAACTTTTAATAAAGTTGGATTATATATGGATTTTTTTAAGAAGTACTAAAGCATTAAATTCGGGGAAGTGGCATTAAATTAGCCCTAATTGAGCCCTAAATTTTGACGTATTTAAAACTTTTCTACCATGAAATGGCGGTCCCAACTTAATTGACGTCATTAAATTAAAGTCCATGAAGTCACGTTAGCTATATACTCCCACATGCTAAGTGCTTGATTTATGAATACCTATTTACCTAGAATTTAATAGAAAAGACTAATTTGTACAGCTTTTTATTAGCAAATAGGTACTGTTAATGAAATAGAAAAGATAACATATTTAGTTTTCTTTAAATAATGAATTTATTAGCAAATTATTAAAGAAAATTGTCCCAATATTTGGCAATTTCTTGACTTCGAAAATATATCTTTTCGATTAAATTTATTTAGGCGGTTTTATTTCCTGAACAATTTCGGACCAGCCGTAAAGAATACAATCAATTTTATCAGGCCACTTCCTGTTTTTTAGAGACTTTTGCATGGAAGATTGAGGCACCCTCTTTGCCCGGGAAAATTATCGCCTTCATAAATAAATATGTATCAGAAAATCTCCAATTCCATATCTGTCATCAGTAGAATGCGAGTTTGCTGTAGGATCTATGTACATGATTAAAAAAATCAGTTGAAAGTCTGGAAAGCCTGTTAGAGTTCGAAGAGTCTTGAAGATAAAACACATCACAATCATCTGAAGAGATGCTGGAGCTACTTTTCGGAAAAACCTTCCTTCTGGTATGACTTGTGACGTTTTTTGCTTTTCTGTTCTTTACTTTGGACTCTCTCATATTTCCTTTTCCAATTTTAAATTATTTTAATCCCTGAATTCTTTTCGTCTCAGGCGTTTTAATAAATATACGACATTTTCCTTTTTCTCTTCCCTTACGAATATTTTTCTGGTCCAAGCTTTCGGATGTGGTCTGATCATAGCAAAGGCAGCAATATTGGAAGTTGATTATGAAGTTTGATCACATATGACTTGTAATTGTGAGGGAATAAGGACATCTAGAGGATTATCATCATTATTCGTGGTAATTGGAACTTCATCATCTTGGACAATTCACATAGCAAGAGGGCGCGCTATATTTGACGGGGTGAGAGCTAAGAAAAAACCTTTTCCAATTAAGCGGCTGACATAGTAAATGGTAACCGGTTTACCGACATATCCTGGAGTCATCATGAGTTCCTTCCTCGCAGCTTTATAGTATGTTTTGAATAGCTGGTAAATTTTATCATTTTATTTAGCAAATTGATAAGCTCATTCTCTTACATTTGTAAGAGTTAAACCGTCTTGTAATGTAGCCGCTTCTTTTATTTAGTTGAGGAGAAGTAGCTCTTCCTCTTCTACCATCACTTTCTTAGTAGAATTATTTTCGCGTAGACTACTTTTAATTTTACTACTACTTGCCCCTTGCTCTAGCGTCTGGCCACTTCCCAGGAGATCAAGAACTCCCACCACCACAGCAGGTTAAAGATCTTATGGAGCACTGCAATATAAATAATCTGAAAATGATTATCGGCTGCGATGCCAATGTTCATCATACAGCTTGGAAACAGCAATATCAATGAAAGATGTAAGAAGATTCTACAGTCTGACATCATTTCTTCTGAACACTCTGGAGAAAATAATAGACAACAATATTCGAACGACGTCCCTCAAAAGCTGTTCACTCAACGCCAATCAATATGCCTACCAATTTGGAAAATCCACCGAGGATACTCTCAGCACTCTGGTAGAGACTATGGTAAAAGCTTCACAGGAAAAGAAATTCCTTATATGTTCCTTTATGGACATACAAGGCGCATTCGATAACACTCTCTTTGACTCGATCAAGACGGTATCCGAAGATAGAGGCATAGAAACCTGAATTTTGAGATGGATTGGCAACATGCTTGAGAAACGCTGCATACCCATGAACGGCGAATCCACAACAATCATGGCCACTAGAGACTACCCACAAGGTGGGGTTTTATCACTACTTCTATGGCTCTTAGTTGTGGATGAGCTATTAAACTTACTCCAAGAGGCCGGCTTTAAGGCCTAAGGATATGGTGATGACATTAACATTTGTGTTACAGGAAAGTTTGAATCAGCTTTACCCAACGTTATGCAAACTGCTTTTAACATCGTTACCAGATGGTGCCAGAACATATTGATAAAACCCGGTAAAACAGTGCCAGTTCCCTTTACTAGAAAAATGAGTCTTCAGATCACATCTACTAACTTAAATAGAATTGCAATAAAATATCCCAGAGAAGCAAAATATCTAGGAATAGTCCTATACAGCAAGCATAGCTGAAATCCCAACCTGGAAATGATAACTAACAAAGCCTTGTGGCCATTCAACTCTAGCCACAGGCTTTTCGGGAAAAAGTGGGGTCTGAACCACAAAATGACTTTATGGTTCTTACAGGGTATAGTCAGACTCATACTTTCTTATGGGGCAAATGTGTGGTGGTCTAAAGCATTGAAGGCAATCATCAGAAGAACCCATGAAAAGGTGTAAAAGGATGGTATATTTAGGCGCCTCTGGCACCTTTACATCATGTCCTCAACGTGCACTTGAAGCCATTTTTGGCTTACAGCTTCTCTACCACTTTATTCAGAGAGAAGCAACGGCTAGTATGCTTCGAAAGAAAAGGCCAGATGAGCGCACTTACTCCAGGGTGGGTCATCTCAGTAGCTTCGAACAGGTAAACATTAACGACCTAGAAGCTCCAACAGATACTATGGTCAAGAGACTTTCTTTTGAAAGAGGTTACAAGGTAACCATTAATGAAAGAAGCCAGATACTAGACAGAGGACTCAAGCTTCGAAATGGGCCCAAATCTGGTATACTGGCGGATTCCGGAAGGACGGGAAAACAGGTGCAGGGGTGCTTGGTACAGAAGTGGAACTATCCATTCAGCTTGATGCTTCACCTTCCATTTTTCAGGCGGAATTCTATGCTATAGAGGTTGGAGCTCAAGAAAGCCTAAAAATGAGCTGTAAAAACTCCAACAGCTACATTTGTTCAGATGGCCAAGCTTCGCTCGTAGTTCTTTCCTCTGAAGCATTTGAGTCGAAATTAGTCTAGAGCTGCTACTCGAAACTCCAACTAATGTCTAGGGACAACCAATTAACCTTGGTTTGGGTCCCTGGACACGAGGGAGTGGACGGTAATGACAAAACGAACAAACTGGCTAAAAGTCGCAGCTGAATGTCCATATACTGGTCCCTACCCGACATTTGGCCTACCAAAAAGTCACTTTAGGGGGCAACTGCTTAAGTAGGAAAACAGGCAACTGGATCTCCTTTGGCGTAGCGCGCCCGGTATGAGGCAGGCGAAGAAATTTTTAATCCCCTCTCATCTCCAGACGCGCCAACTTATTGGATTTAGCAGACAGTCGCTCAGACTGTTTACTAACGCAGTCACTGGTCGAGCACTTGTCTCTCCGGATAATGTTTGTACTCTAACCCCAAAAGCAATAATCGAGCTCGTTAAAGGGCCCGATTTTGCCTAACCACTCTAGGGGAAGGCACAATAGATCAGCTATGGTCGCAGTGTCCGCAAGGTCCTGGAGAACTAGTCGCCCCTACTCTTAACATTAACATTAACTTTGTCCGTTCCCAGTCTTCAAAATGTGATCTCGGTGTCTCCTAACGGTGCTTCGGAGTATTCCTGTAAGTCTTGACACACCCAGTAGAGTTGAAGTATAATTTTTTAATAATGGAAGAGCTTTTATTATCTATTGGTACCCTCTTAACTCCACTCTTACTACGCGGAATATTTTCAGCTATAAAGTATAACGTTATATGTAAGGAAGGTATTATAAGGATACACACCTTGCACACCTTGTACCGTGGACAATGTGGACATGTCCAAGCTACTACATGCTCATTGTATCCAAGGTACGACGCACGGATAAAATTTATTTAATAATGGCATTACATTTATAATTTAAGTTTATAACAGTTTTGGCTACTGGTTTCAAAAGATTAGTAAATAATAAGAGAGAGAGGTCTTTTGAAATTTAGTTAATTGTAACATTATAGATAATTAAGGTAATACATACCCGAAAAATTTTATTTTTGAATGAAATATACTTTTAAACACGACCAACACTTGTCAAGAAAAACTTGCAGTTAACTAACACACAGCATATGATTACCTACCAGCAGTCCAAAATCCTCGAGAATACTTCCCAAGCCATGAAACAGAAATTTATATGTATGCGTTATGAGTCCATTTTCTAAAATGTTCTATATTGATACTTATGGAAAAGTGCCAAACATTGACTTTATATATGCTTTAGACCCTGAACGACTATCCATACAGGAAAATAGTCTTCTAGTAATTTAAAACTTGGTTCCTTACCTTCCCAAGGGCAACACTTCCTATATTCCTTACTTAACAAAATAATAAAATAGTTTTGATTACAAAGTAACCTTACCATTTTTCGCTCAATACCTCTCAGCTGAGTGATAATTGCATGTATGTATGTGCAGCCGTAGTCCGAATTTGTAGGCAGCTACATTCGATATCATCAGCCCACGGCATGCCATGACGGCACAGCGACATTACAATGATTACTCAGCTGAGAATTTTTGTTTCAGGAATCGTAGTCATTTGGTTAAGATAAATTTTATTAAATAATTTTGTTAGGAATGGTATGAAAATTTTATTACGGTTCAGAAGATAAGAAAGCAAGCCTAAGATTATCAGAGCACCATTTTTCTGTATGAAAAGTAGTTTAGGGCGGAGGAGCTATTCAAATCAAACTTTTGTAAGTTTTACATAAGAGCACTGCAAATATTTTAGAATACCAGGACTCCGTTGGCCTCGCATGTGGTAGGGAGGGAGTCTGTGTCATGGCTTGTGAAGAATTCTTGAGGGTTTTTTGCAGACGCATTGAACACGATGGGTTTTTTGAAAGTTCAATCCAAAGATAACCTAATAAGAAGATAGGACACAGCCGAATAATTTGAAATTTTTCGTGTCTTTTACACGAATGGGGGAAAAGAACTTGGCCAAAGTTAACTTAACAACAGTTAAGAAGCAGGCGAGAGTTCCGAGTGTTTTACATTTAAAATGCACACGGCAAGAATAGGAAGAAAGAAAGCAAAAAAAAATCACACTCTCTTTAAAACTTTTATGAATAAAGATAAAAAAATGTGAAAGCACAAATGCATGCACGCAACGAAACAGAATGGCAAAAGTTTCATTTTCGTAAATAAATGAAAATGTGAAAACCGGATTTTATGAAATATTGACAATGTTTGGTCACATGTTGTTGCTGTAAATGGACACATGTTGCTGCTGTAATCCTATGATATATGAACAGCACGTGTTTGTGTTTACATTCGTTTTGCTATGAAGAGATTAAGTGGGGAACTCATGCTGGATTCTCTGATATTTTCGGGAAAAATGAGAATTTTATTTGAGAGGAACTTTACATCTTCTTTCAGCATCTTGGCCAAAGCGAAATTTATCTTTTTCTTAACAAGTAAAAATGCTGGAATTGGTCTAAGACCAATTCTTATGATACCCTAGATAAGTGCCCGTATGAAATTTCGTATTGTCACCCTTCTTTGCAAGTTTGATTTTTGAAGTGGTTTTTCGCATATATTTCTAGAACGGTTTGTCGGACAGAAAAAATGATTATAACCAATTTTATAGGATTTCGTATTCTGAAGAAGTTTTTAAAAATGTCTTGGACTGATCGTTTTCACAGTATACGTAAAAAACCTAAATTTTTATATGTCAATACCAAGGAATTTTTTGAAATTTTATTAGTTAGTATAATTAAAACACCATGTACCAAATTTCAGCTCTCTATATTGATGAGTTCTTAGGCAGTGTCCAAATAGTATATAGTGGAAAACGACAGTTTTGTATGGCAACCCCACGAAGTTGCCCGATTTGTCTAATTTTCGAATTTAATTTTACATTTTTTTTTAAGTCCGTGTACAAAATCTCAGCTCTCTAAGTATACGCGTTTTCGAGCTATCGTGCGCACAGACGGATGGACGGACGGACAGACGAACAGACATGCAAATTTCCAAATAGCTTTTAATATTATGCGTGGGTGTCCAATCAATTTTGTTCTACCATCATTATTTCGAGGTGTAACAAACGGAATGACAAACTTAGTCTACCCTATAGATTTCATCTAGGGTATAAAAATGGGAGGTAGTGTGACCCGAAAAAAATTATTATGATTAGTTTGATTGGATTTTGAGGGATTTAATAAGATTTTGTCGTTCGGGTAATCCTACGTTCTCTCGATTTTTGTTTTTAACTCGTTGTCTCAGTTGCACTACAATATTGCATAGCCAAGTTCTTTTCCCCCATTAATGCATAAGACGAAAATATATGAAATTACTTGTTTCATTCTAAAAAACAACAAAAAATTTACAATTTTGTTATACTGCTTCCTATCTTCTTATTAGGTAATTTTTGACTTGGTTATGCACTATTGTAGTGCGATTGGAACAACAAGCTAAAAACAAAAATCGAGAGAACGTAATATTAGCTGACCGACAAAAACTTAATGAATCGCTCAAAATCCGCGAAAATATCAGTGAATCCAGCATGAGTTTTTCCCACTTAATCTTTTCAAAGCAAAACAAATGTAAACAGAAGCACGTGCTGTTCAAATATCATAGAATTATAGCAACAACAACATGCCCCCTTCTCATTTAATTACGAAATTGAATCATTTGCCATTCTGTTTCGTTGCATGCAATCTGCGCTTTCACATTCTTTATCTTTATTCATAAAAGTTTTAAAGGGAGTTTGATTTTTTATATATTTTTCTCTTCTTTGTTCCTTTTCTTGCGGTGTGCATTTTAAATGTAAAATAAGTAAAAAAGCTAAAATTGGTCTAAAGGTGGCTTCCCACGGAGCGTGATTTCTCGAGCCAAGCCTGCTCGTGCTCGCGCGGCGCGGCCCGTGAAATCACACGCCGTGGAAAGCCTGCTACGAGCGCTCGTCAGCTCGCGCCGGGCCTATACACTTCCCACGGCGTGTGTTGGCTCGAGTTGATTTGCGGGCGGTGCCGCCGAAATAAAGAGTAAATGTCACGCGCCGCCTCGAGCCATCCCGCGCACGCTCGCGCCGCGCCTTTGAAGTTACCGACTCGAAATGGATCGGGCGCGGCAGCACAGGCGAGCTCGCGCCACCACGAGCCGGACCCTTTCCACGGCGCGTTGGCTTGTGCACGCGCGGCGCGGCGTGTGAAACCACGCGTCGTGGGAAGCCAGCTTAAGACCAATTGTTATGATAGCCTAAGATGAAGGCCCGTATGAAATTTCGTATGGTCACCGATCTAGATCCGATTTTGTCCATTTTTAACTTTTTTTTGCCATTACTACAGAAAACCCATGTACCAACTTTCAGCGCTCTATGTCGACGTGCTCTCTGGCAGTGTCCAAATATAAAGTGGAAAACAAACTTTTTGTACGGCAACCCCACGAAGGAGTTGCCCGATTTGTCTCATTTTCGAACGTAATTTTACTTTTTTTTTTAAAGTGCGTGTACAAAATTTCAGCTCTCTAAGTATACACGTTCTTAAGTTATCGTGCGCACAGACAGACAGACGGACGGATATGGAAAAATCAAAATAACTTTTAATATTACGCGTGGGTGTCCAATCCAATTTTGCTCTACCATCATTATTTCTGTGCATTACAAACGAAATGAAAACTGAGTATACCCTATAAATTTCATCTAGGGTATAACAATCCGAAAACTCTTCTGTCCCTAGTAACCACAATTCCGATGTCCTCACATTTTCCAAATAAATCAAATCAAAAGTTGATTTAATTTCGTAGTAATTATGTGAGACAGCAAGCTTAAATTATTATTAAATTACTTGATTTGAATTATTTTTTCCTTTTATTATTTATTTATTTTCACTAATTTTTTCTTTTACCTGACAAGCTTCAGATGCACGAGATTTCACCTTATACTAAAAATTAGATATAACAATTCGTTTTTATATTTTAAAGATACAATAGTTGAAGGCAACAGAAAATGTGAAAGGGCTACATGGCATTCATCAACAGAAGATGAGGACGGAAGTATGGCGAAGAAGCGGAAGCAAACAACTACATATACATATAAATAGCATACATCCAATTTTCCTTCACAAATTGTGAGGAATTCCTCAATTTTCGAAATTCCATTATCAACACTGATACTGATGTAATAACCTTGATTCCCAACACATTATTAAGTGAAACACTAAAATACATAGGTGTATTATTCAGATTTCACTGTTCAATGTTAAAATATCTTATTTTCTTCATAAAACGATAATTTCAGAGCGGCGTTTAAATGAAATGGAAAAAACCTCGAAATATACGTTGATGAAAAGTTCCAAAATTTAGAAAAAGAAATAAGAAATCCTTCGAAAAGTGGCGAAAAAGTTGTAAAATTGCATAGAAAATCTGATCGTGAAAATGTTAAAAACTTCAAACTTTCAACAAAATGGAGAACCAGAGGTTGTAAAACCAAATATTTGTACAATGGAGGAATTTTCAGAAATAGAAAGTAGTTTAGCAAGAGGAGAAAATCCATTAGTAAGTATTATTTATATTTTCTAACTTTCAAGCTAATAACTTTTATATGTTATAGAGTTTCCTTAATAAAGTAACGGCGCTCGATACGGGAGAGTTTTTTAAGAAGTCCATTTTGAAAATATTCTCAACGGAAATGATTTCCAACCTTACATGGAATAATATAGAAGGGGAAAAAATTGGTTTAAGAAGAACCAAGCTTACCCTATGCATTGAAGGTGACAATATTCCTTTTATTAATAAATAACTCTAGTAAAGTACCTTTTCTATTTACTTTTAGAATCTTGCGAGAAGCGATTTGGAGCTCAACAGAGGATAGATGTGCAAGATTTATTTCGCAAAACCCTGTGTAGTTTAAAAGACTCCATAAAGAAAGGAATAAACTGGAAAAGAATAAAGTAAGATATAAATTTAGTTATTTTATTACCTTAAAGACAAATAACTTTTTCGTTCACAGAGAAACTGGAGGAAAAACACCCAGAATTGCATAAATTTAAGATTTTTTTTTCTTTCTTTTTACAACTGAATTGTTTTGTTTTGTTTTACTTTAATGAATAACTGAAAAAAAAATTTTATTTTGTTAACACTAATATCTTTAAAATGCTTTTTATTTATTGTAGCAGGGAGAAATTGTGAAGAATTTCTGTGGAATAATTCTGCAGAATATCCGAACAAACCCTCCATAGAGTATCCGTGGAATATATACATTACTTTTCCAAAGACATTGTTCTTATGATTTCCGTAGTAGAATTTCTGTGGAATAATTTTGCAGAATATTCAAACAAACTCTCCATAGAGTATCCGCGGAAAACATCCGCTAAGTTTCCAAAGATATTTTTCTTATTATTTCTGAAGAAATTCCTTGGAATAATGACGGCATACTTTCCTTGGACAGCGTAACTTTTGCCCCGTGACATTCCCATAAAATTCTTTTGATATTCTGGGGAATATTCCACGGAACACATTCTTCGGACAGGAAAATTTCCTAAGAATATCTGATGAACATCCGTGGGCTTGGTTACTAGGGGTGTCCTAACTTGTCATTACGCTAACTTTGGTTCGAACGCTGGAAGATTTGAAAACAGTTTACTGACCGAGGTACAACCATTTCCGAGGTACAACATCTTCCTCCAACCCATATTAATTTGTGTCTTGCTTACACAATTTCATTTTTCATCAGTTCAAAAATTGATCCCAAATACCAAAAACTAATACAAAACTGAAGAGCTGGTTGTGGTGAGTAGCGACAAGAGATCGTTATCTAATTGTACTGCAGCTATTTTTCAATTCTGGATATAACGAAATCTTATCTCGAAATCCCAATTAAAAAGACATTCCACAAACGGCAAGAGCAAGAAAATAGCATTCATCGCTTCGACAAGAGGATTTTAATCAATAATCCATTGGTACACACTAAGGTCTTAACATTTTTAATATGCAAGACGAAGTTATTGCAGGATGAGTATCCTGGAATGATGTCTACGTAGAAAAAAGATGAAAGCATACAATCGGATTGTGAACTTTAGATACTCTGAAAGTGGCAGGCTCGGCCAATATAAGGTGTGCCAAGTATCTAAAATAAGCAATCTGCTATAATAGCTGTGTTCTTTTGTGTTAGCAGAGCAGAGAAGAACAAAAGATACACAAAAGAACAGCTCATACATTTTCATAGAAGATGTATAAATGAAGCGAGCAGTACAAATAGTTCGCTTCAATCGACAGAACAATTTGTTCTCTCCAATATATGGGAGTTCTAGAACAAGGTACACAAAAGAACACAGCTAATATATAAAATGTCGTAAGTTAAGTAAGAGTAGGGGCGACAAGTCCCCTAGGACTCTGCTGACACCGTGTCCAGAGTTGATTTAAAGAACGATTATGCGAAATTTAGTTTTTTACGAGCTTGATTATTGCCTTTGAGGTTATGCTTCGAGGTTTCAGTCTCTTTTCGCACAGTTGACACAGTTCGCTATTGGATTTGTTCATCTTCTTAAAAAAAATGGAGGGGGCCATGTCCAGTAACTGCAACGTGTGGCAACTTCAAACTAGTCTCGAGTGGATATAGCCAAAAACGCAATTTCCAAGCTCTGTAACGTAGACTTCTACCTAAGAAATGGAAGGTACCAATGCACCAAGGGGAATGAGGAGTTCCATTCTTCAACCACCACACCTGCGCTCTATTTTATTATCGTTCTGGGATTTGTAAGTATACCATACATGGGCCCGTTGCGGGAACTGGAGCTGTCTGCCTAATATATGGCTTCTTTTGTTGTTAACTACCTATGTAGTAACCTCTTTCTAAGGAAATTCGTTTGACCATATTATCCGTTGGAATGGAATGTTTATAATTATAGCTTACAAGTTATGAAATACCCCTAAGATCACTCGTGTTGAACGATACTACATGAAACATTTAAAATTTTCTGGCTTCACAATTGTAAAGGACCCTACAAGTAGGAAAGCCCTGTCCCATGTATGTGACATGCACCACCGTGTAATAATAGCTCGCATACATATAAATTGAATATGTCCTACGTGTAACGTCTATATAAAAGTTTTATAAGTAGATTCTCAATAGATGCAAATTAGCGTGTTCTGAAAAGCTTAGCAGGGATATTAATTGTGCCACTTGGCACAATTTTGTTATCGTCTTAGAAGGCATTATCCCTTAAATTATTTGTGAACAATGTATATATGTATCCAATATATATAAGAAAGAATATAAACATATATATACGTTCAACACTAAGGCTTAACAACCCTTCCTCAGATAACAACAAATAACGACTACTGAATCATGGGGACTTGCCGTTCTTAACATTTACTTCTCATGTTCCGGCACACTTAAGAGTTCTAAGCAATACCCCTAATTGAGTTATAATGCGACATCTTTCAACTGCTTCAAGATCTTGAATCGTTGTTAAATTAGATAATTTCCTTTCTACAACATTATGCTTTTACCCTTGGGCTACCCTACAGTTATCGCTTACTCATAATATTTTGACATTCTAGTTTCATTAAGGAATTTCGATTTAAATTATTGAACAGAATTCACGAAGAAATATTTTAAGCCGTTTCTTTGAAGCGAAAATTAAAATTTATCAAGGATATTTATATTTCTATTTACTTAACAGTAATACATAGTAAATAAGGATTACTAAATCTTTTGGAGGTACAAACTTGTATACCTTTTATATAGGCAGTCTAATACGAAATAAATAAGTAGAATTGAAGGCAAAGCATTGGCACCGGCATGGTAGTTGACACCCTTCGGCAGCTCGAATCAATTATTAATACAGATTTTTATCGTAGTGGTTGGTAGCCATGTCAAATAACAATGAAAAAAATTCTTTGATGTATTTATTACATTTTCTGTCAATCTTAACTAACTTCACTATCCATGTACGAGAAAGTTATGCAAAAAATTTAGGGCATTCATTTAATACAGATTATGTGTATAAAGTGGGAAGTGCGAGTTTTAATTTAGATAACGAAGTGAAAATAAGTGAAAATATTTTATTTGGTGCAACAACTGGTGACAGAAGTTGGATAAACCTTCGAGATTAATGGCCGGTTTTACAGTCTAGGTTAAAGCCAGAACCAAGCTAAGCCACGGGCGTAGCTTAAGCCCAGAGCTTAAGTCTATTTCATTTTCAAGCTCTCTGCAAGCTGAGGTTTAGTTAAACCGCAGATGAAAAATTTTAAGTTGTCATCAGTGCGGCAATTGCGATTTTTTTAACGAATTTAACTAAGTGAAGAGAGGAAAAAGAATTTTGAAACCAAACTGTGATCAAATATGTGGGTACCATGTTTTAAAGAGTTAGAGTTGAGCTAGCGTTACGTTTTTCTGGTTGATTCGATGCTGTTTCTATGAACGGCTTCTGAGTTGAGTTGACAGCTGAAATATTTCGTACAAGTAGTCAGATGTGTGTTGGATAAAATACCCATCCGCACTATTCTAATAATAACTTAAACAAAACCCAACTCAACTCGACTGGTTTCGTGAGGTTAACATGGATTTAACGAAACTCAATTTTATTCTCGTTCTCATGAATGAACACTAACTCGAGTTCTATTCAGATTGAACTCCGCATGGAAACTTTTTGCACCTGGAAGATGGCATCAATTGACAATTGGGTAATGTCAACAACCTGTAACTAAATAACTGAAGCTTAAGCCCCCAAGATGCAGGGATTAAGTTAAGCTTTGATTAAGCCAGTCATGTAACTTGAGCCTTTACTGTGAACAATAGACAAATTTAATCCTTATATTAAACCATAACCGGCCATAAGTTGACTTATATATTAAAGTATCATTGAATTTATGAGAATTTGTGATGGGTATGCCCCAGAACTATAATTTTTCCAAAAGGTATTTTTGATATTTTTTTAGAAATTCACTAATCAGGGCCTACGCACAGGGAACGTAAAAATGTTACTAGTTTGCTTCGGATCCTTTATGTCCTAGACAGATGATGGCCATTGAACTAGTGAACTAGTTCTTGACGTCATAATGACGTCAAAGTGCGTAAAATGTTTATACGATAACTAGATCATAGATCCCAGATCTAGTTCACTCTGGTTGAACTATTTCAATACAGAATTCTCACCGACTGTCACACCTCTTGTAGTGACTATCTAAAAGATTTTTTTCTCTGCCATTTACTATGCTCATTATTCTGGAGATCAAATATTAAATAAAGACGACTTAATAATAAGAGCTCGTTTTTAAAGTGGTCAAATATGCACTTTTGATCATTGGTGCACAAATAAGAGTTTTTAAATTCTCTCTGCGATTCATTCATTTTACGTCACTTTTATCGTCTTTAAAGCTATGATGTGTAAAAGAGAGCGTCACATTTATTGCATGAATATTCTTGCAATCACTACGATTCATGGCGATGTCAAATACGATTGATTGAAAATTTAACTTGATAGCTTTGCGATTGCTACTAAAATAAGAAATAATTAATAACATAAAATTAAAGAATAGTCATAATAATATCTACTTAAATTGTGGTGTTAATTATGGAAATAATATGTTTTTCATAACCTATAAATATAAATCTGGAGTGTTTTGTTAAGAAAATCATATCTATATAGAAAATTGGGTTTTAAACACCAATATACAAAAAGTACAAGAGAATAAGGCCCGGTGCACACATGAGTGTTTTGGACGTACGGTGACAGCGACAAGCGAAAAATCAATACATACAATATGGCGAAAGAAGCTCTGCCAGAAAGCGTGATCAATGGAAATATTGTATCACCATATATTTGTATTCTATATATTCATTGCGTCAGTTATATTGACAAACCGAAATTGTGGTACCGTTGCGGCGCCATAGGAATCTACGGCAGAAAGTGGATGTAGTAAGGCATTTACTTTTTTTTTTTCAAAGCCATCCTTGTTAGATGAGCGTGAAGTGAGCTGTGGCCGGTGATGATGCATATCATAGTTCTGCATTGTTTCCTTCCGAGCCCCAAGAGAAAATCCGAGAAATTTCTACTGGGCCCATCAAGAAAATGTGCTGTACACCTGCTAGTGTTCAGGTTCGCCCATGCTTCATACGAATATCCGTTTTAATGAGAAACCCAATAATCGAGGTAGCGGGTTCCTGTTCAAGGAAGGGAGAACTATAGCCATACCTGGCTAAAACGACAACCCTTTTATTCCTCATGTGAGCAAGAACCCACTGAAGGGACACCCTGTTATGGATATACAATTTATCCATTGACGATCTACAGTCCTCCAGTAACTTAGACATTATTCGAGGGCCACTCTGAGTAATCACGGCTACCTGACTATCAGAAAGGATAGCAATATCTTTTCTCTTGATTTCCATATCAAAGGCTATCTTCGGTGCCATTACAATGGCGAAAACTTGAGATTGGAAGACAGTGGTGATCCTTTCAAATGATTACTCAACCCAATGTCAGGCTCAAGATAGCTAACATCCGCACTGGCTCTCTCATTAGTCAGACAGCCGTCGGTGAAAATTTTTAGAACAGACCGGGGAAGGCTCGATAAGGCACTTCCTTCAGCACACGATTTCTTTCAGGAAAACTCATAGAGAAGGAACGACCAAACCGAAGCTCTGGTACAATTATATCAAGCGGCATGGGAACCAGAATGTTTTTCCCGTTCCAGATCACACACACCAATGAGCAATGGGAAGAACGAATTCAACCGTCCTCTCAACAACCCCATGAGCTCAATCTACATACAGTCCTTTTCGCATCTGCCTGAATGATAATATCTATGGATTGCAGGTTAAGGGCAGCAGTACCCTTCGATCAGATGGAGCCTATAACTCCCAGGCAAGTAAGCTATACATGCAAAGGATTATTCGCGCACAATCCGCCAAATCATTGTGCGAAGCATTGCCCGCAGAATTGCCTACTGCACTGATGAAATCTCATCGTCCACATTATCCACACATCCTTTCCCTAATAATTTCGTATACATTCTTAAAGCTTATTATACGGTTATAAATTGTAGTTGTTTTCATTTCAGAAGGATGGCATCTGGAGTGTGCAAGTTTGTGCTCTCCAGGATCGAGATACACTCTCCTATTATTTCATAAATATCGTCAGTTGGTGAAAATGGCTTCGGAGTAGAGAACTCGTGCAATATTTACTGTATTATTTAAATTTTGTAAATTTACGAAATCACTGTTACTCAAAAATAATTTTATTTTATACAGTTTTCGAATATTTTCCAACTCAGTAGTAAAACTCATGCACAAGCCAAGTTTTCAGACTTGCATGAGCGTGTGTAAGTAAGACTGAAGTTGGACATTTTTGTGTTATATATATTATTACAATCTGAGGGGATATCTTATGATGCAACGCACAGCATGGTAGAAAGAAGATAAAGAAAGGGATTAGAGAACATGAAGAGGGTGACGGAAGTGCTGATGTATGTCACTCTTAAACATTAGCTGATTATATGCCGAAAGAAAGACAGAAGATCGTACACTGTTCTACATTCGCACAGTTCGGGATAAAAAAGCATCATGAATGAAATCTACAGAAACTAAGCAAATTTGATAGCTTTTGCTATCGAATTGTACTAAAGTCTCCATAGAAGTAGCTGCTTGTGGAGACAAAAGTTAACATCCGATTTTATCTACAACTTGGCATATGCAGGTCAAGTAGTACGACTTGCATGAACGTGTGTAGCGGCCTTTAATCCTGTCAAGGAAATCGCGAGTTCACATGTAAGAGAATTCAATTGAAAGCAAAGATAGTTAGCATTCCAACGGCATATTAATATTTTACATCTGTTAATCAGTAATGGAATTATTATCAGTAATGGAATTATGGGTAAAAATTTCATTTATCCGATTTACTAGATTTTTCATCCTGGATAATACAGTCTTTCCCGGATAATGGAGAGAAATCAAAATATCAGCGGAAATATTATTCATCCCGAATAGTTTCCGATTAATCGAATCACGGATAATCGGGTTTCGATTGTGTTTTGTAAATCTTTTTACTACGAGAAAATCTTTCAAATACTCTCTAGAAGATTATACAGATATCAAAAATCGTTTATCGTTAAGAAGCATTAGGGAAAAATGTAATACTTTTACCTGCTCCTTACATCTAAGGTTTCTTAAAGTTGTAAGTACCGATAATAGACATTAAAAAAAAAATTTAAGAATCAATATTTCGAACGATAAAGAATTACCAAAATGGAACTGAAGCCTTCCTGTAGAAGAATTCGAGCTTAATCCTATTCAAACGCAAGCAGCTCTAGGCATAGCGTTGGCGAATAAAGTTTAAAATTACAAGAAACAGGGATAAAGGATAGGCAGTTTATTGCCTCTTTTTTTTAGGACCCATTTGGGATTTCTTCAGAATTACCTCCTTTGAGCTGATAGCTGCTATCTCTTATATTACGGGAAGAATTATGTTTTACTAACATGGTGGAATTTTGCCGCACACAAGGTGAAAAGATTTTAATACCTAAGCAATAAATATATGTAAAAGGGGGCTGGAAGGTATGGTCCCATATCGTGGCCTGGATGATAACCAGATGGGCATCTACTCGAGTTTTATTTATGGAGGATATATTGAAACAATTAGTTTATGCAACAAATGTTTCCAATAGACAGGATTGTGTGGTTGTATGGTTTGGGTGACTTTAAGCACAGCAGAGTTGAAAGGATCCTTGAAAAGAATATGTTCACATGCATACAAAATGGTGCAGTCATACTTTGAATTGTGCAAGCTATACACTGTAGAGTGTGTAGTGTAATTTGCATGGCACCGCTGAACATAGTTATATTCATGGCCGTCTTTGCCAAGTGGGGGCCCTAGGCACTTTAGGATATGGGGGCCCACTAATAGAAATTATTTTTTAAGATACTTTGGGTTATCAAAGTGAATAATAACGCCTATCGCGCACTGGAAATTTTTTGTCACATAAGTGTTTTGCCTTCACCGTCAATTCCATAGGCTCTAATGTTAATGCTCGCATGAAGTGACGTGACAACTAGGTAACTTTTAGTTCCTCTGACTGGCAATTTTTGGGTGACGAAACTATCACCGCCATCACATTTATTTGAATGTGCATGCCCTGGTAACATTTTTGTTGCCGCTTGACTGCCATTGTTTTGGGAGAGGTAAGGAAGAAAAAGATCAACGATAGTGTAAGAGGAGGATATAAATAATGAAGCATTAACACGGGAAGTGCAAATGAGACCACCCCTATGCAACAAAAATTTGACGGAATATTCTGATCGTATTTGATGATAAAAATGTGGAGAAAAATATCTAAGAAGGTATTTATATATGGTGAGAGACTTTTGGTCTGTAGTCTCCTTTTTACAGAGACTAAAATCTCCGAAATGTTTACACAGCAAGAGAATTTTGCCTCCAGAGACCAAAAAAATAGGCCTCCGGAGACTATAATAAAAAATTCTCCAGAGACAAGTCTCCGAAGTGAATACACGAAATATGAAGTTTGGTCTCTAGATCTTTGTTAATTGTCAATCTAGAGATTGTTACAAAGAGTTATTTCAAAAGTTATTAATATGTTAATGTTATGAGAAAAGTGAAAAAGTTTAAAAAAATATATCCTTGGTGTACACATTTTATGGGAGAAACACGACAAATTCGTGTAATTTAATTTTTTTTTCCAAAAATAACCAGATCTCTATTAATGAAATAAATTTTCTGTGCTAAACCCATTATATGTATGAATTATTAATTTTTTTACTTTGTAACAAATTGTCAAACTCACTCCACTTTATTCTTTTTCCTTTCCGAGTAGACCTACACTTAACAGAACACAAAAAATGTTTCCGGAGACCTGGACCCGACAAATGAACAAACCTCGAAGACCGGAGACCGAGTCTGAAGACTTGGTTTTTTAAAATGCACGACGGGAGACCGGAAATAAAAAAGTCTCTAGAGACTAGGTCTCTTTAGAGATTTCTTGCGTTTCCGAAGTGTATACACGGGTCTTTGGGTCTCCAGAGACCAAAAAAGTGGTCTCTGGAGGCCAAAGTCTCTCTTCGGGTTCAATTGATGATCTCATATTAATACTTGAATAAGTTATAAAAGCTTTTAAAATACGTATTAGCAAATCGTCAAATCTTTCAACACTCATATGGGAATCGCAAAGGAATTTTTCAGGATAGGATCATAGTTCATGAAACATTAAATGAGATTTTCCTTTAAGCAGCCTTTAGCTCCAAATTAGAAGGACATTGATATTTTCTGAATCCTTATTACAAATACACATATTACAGCTGCCTCTTCGCAATTTATATTCACGAATAGTGATATAAAACATGACTTTTTGGAGTGACAGTTACTCAGTGTGTGCATACTAAACTACACATGACAAAAAGTCTCCAATGGGCGCTATGACTAACAAGAAACAAATTTTCACTTATTACCAAATCCCAACAATGAGTTTAGATACTGAAAGTATACAATGAGAAAATGCCGGAAATTAAAAAATGCTTTTTCGGAAAATTTGTTGCCATGTATACACAGAAGCTCGAGTAGATTCCATGGTCTACTTTCAGCGAAATTCTAACAGCTAAACTAACTTGTAATATGATCATCGGTTGGTCTAGTATTACAGTGGACAGGGGGCCCCATGAATCGCAGGGCTTTGGGCACAGGCCCAACTGGCCCATGGGTAAAGATATTTCTGGTTCTATTCATCAAAATGGGTCGCTGTCCGCTATCACTAAAGATATGTTTTGATTGCTCTCCTTTTTTTTCTGAAACTTACTCACATTAATATTTTTATTTTTAATTGAGATTTGAATATATCATTGCTTGCGTGTGTCCTCCTGTCCATCTTTCATAGAGCCGAAATAAAATTTTTGACATTAAATGTGGCAGCTATGAAATTTTAAAAATAAAGTTCGTTGATTGTGTGAGGCGTTCGCTTGTAGCAGGAGTGCAGTGAACTGGATATGAATCGCTTTTTAATCGATTTCTAAAAAAGATATAGTGGGACGATTTGGCTGATTATTAATTTTTCCTTGTGTACAGAGTATGCGTTAATTGGGTGTGGGAGAGGGTAAGGATTTAAATAATATGGCCAATTTAGTACCATTGAAAGGTCTTAAAGAATAGGTACTAACAATTAATTGACAAACGCATTATTTTGATTCGAAATTCCCAAGTTTTCAGCAATTGGGCCACATATAACCGCGTTATTACACTTTCCTAATATTTCTTCCATTCTTTTTTCTTCATGCATTATAAAAACACATTTCGAAACTTTATATAATATATATATACTAATAATTTGCGCCTTTTTCGAAGAGCTTTAATTTTCTTTTAAAACATCTATTTTTAAACATAAAAGAACATTGGCAGTTATTATCTTGGACTGTATTACACGCATGTGGCATCATCTTAGGTTTTCTTTTTAGAAATTTTAAAGTCTAGGCTGAAGCACGTTTTATATTGATCTAGAGGAGAATTCACCTACTTTTTTTCGAAAATACAATTCTTCGAAAAACTTTTCTTCCAAGGGACATTTTTTCAAAAAACTTTTCTTCGAAGCGAAATTTCTTCGAAAAAAATTTATTTTGAAAATCATGTAACGGCACCAAAAAATTCAGTTAAAAACACCATTTTAAATTACGTTTAACCATTGATTATAGCAAAGTGCAAAGTGCAAAAAATATTAAAACAATCTTTTAATTTTAATTATAGAAAAATAATAAAAACTAATGCCCCCCAGCAAAAAATTTGGCGAACGTCCGCAACAGTGAAACTTAAGCGACAATAGAGCTGCACAATGCGAAACATGACAGTATATGCGACAGAGTTAAAAATTATTTATATTATCGAAGCGATATAAAAGCGAAACGATACCGAATATAAATTCTGTTTTCTTTTATTGATCTTTCATAAACACTGTTTTGTACTCGAACTTCTGAGAACTTTACAGTTTCCAGATTTTCAGTTCTATTTTCCATTCTGAGTTTACATTTCAGCGTGAACAGAAATTTGTTGTCTTTGTATTTCTATCAATGAATTGTAATAGGTGGCAATTAAAATTTCATTTAATTAACATTAAACCCCAGTTCACGAGCGCGATACGATACGTGCGATATTTTCGTGAGGTCCTGCTCTTCATATAGATCTATCTCCACTTGCGACTAACTTTTATCCGGCGATACGTTCACAAGGTAGACAGCGGCGTCAAATTAATTTGTTTAGTATCGTGGAGGCAAGGAGAATTAGTGCGAAATTTACATATATTAATGTATTTACATATTATAGTTAATTTCGACATCTCTGCGAAACTTTAGCATCCGACAATAAATGTAAACAAACGTAGATGTTGAGGTTAAGGTGAAAATAGCACCAAATTAAGAGCATTGCTGCGATAAATTTTTGTATCGCACGAAAAGTAGAAAGAGTAAGCATCATGCGCGTAGCGAGGTAGGGGCATGGGTGGGCAATACCTCCCCCCACAGAGAAGCCCGTGTAGGCTCGGTGCCCCCCCCACAGAAATACGAAGCAATTATTACTAATAATTTGCAATTTTTTCTTTCATTCATTCTTCTTTCATGTAGTAAGATATACATACAAACATAATTGATTTTATTCAATTATTTGCAAAATTTTGAATAACTTCAAGATCTTTTCAAATTATTCATAATAATGAATTTTTCGTATATCTACTCTACCTCAATTTCCTGTGTAAAGAATTTCAATTCAAAGGTAATTAATTTTGAACATGATAATAATGTATGTATACATTGTTGTGTAAAGAACAATCGGCTATACAGCGTGTGATCATCATATTAATATGATTAATATTTTCTTTCAATTTTATTCTATTGGGTAATATTTGATTTCCGTGATTTAATAATCAGCCAGGATGGCCGAGTTATAGGCGATATATTGATATTTAAAAGCCTTCGTTGCTTTTTTAAATGAACAAAAGAGATAAAATAAACAAGAACATCTGTTCTTGTTATCAGTGCAGATTCTGATCATCAGAATCTGGTTTGTGTGTAAATCAGTACAAGCTCTATTGTGCGTGCTGTGTATATTCATACATGTGCCGCTATGTCGATCGTTCTCGATTTATTAATTTTGTGAAAAAGTCAGTCAATGAAGTCGTCTCGAGTTGAAAACAACTACGTGTTATTACTTAGGCCTTTTTCCTAGTCCCCTCCAACAAAATGTCTATCAGTCAAATAAAATTCTCATTTTTCCCAAGCCCATCAGAGAATGAGTTACAGTAGCGTTGGGAGATTGTTGCAGGTAAAATTCTCTCGAAAATGGGAATTAATGGCGAATTTTTCCACAAATTATTATATTATGCGAATTCCGACTATTTTTATCCTAGGTACCAAAAGCATAAGAAATACACCAAAAGGAATAGTTGAGTTCACGTAACTTTCGAAAACTATTTATTTTATTTTTATGGATATAGGAGAGATATCTATAAAAGTACATTAGCAAGTAGGCGCAAACTAATCAGTGCTACTACATATTAATTTATTACTTTTCAATATCTTAATGGCAGAAATTGCCAGAATATGGAATTCCCACGATCTCCCAATAATGATAACACCCACCCTCTTTAGAGCAAAGCGTGTAAACAGAAGCACGTTCTGTTCAAATAACATAGGATTATACAGCAACAGCTTTGTAACAAACTTTGGTGACCTCTTTCAATATCTCAGAAAAAAGTGCTTTCACAAAAGCGCGGTATTACATGAGAGTAAATCTGAAAATTCCGCCACTTCTCATTATCATTTATTTATGAAAATTAATTAATTTGCCGCTCTGTTTCGTTGCATGTAAATCTGCGATATCACATTTTTGGTCTTTATTCGTCAAACCAGAAGGCGACATCATGAAAACTGGAAATTAAAAGGCCTTAACGGGCCGGCTGCAGTCGTGCATGTATTTACCCGCCATTCCTATTCTAAGCAAATTGTCAATTTGCAAAAAGTAAACAACGGTTTTGTGCGGAGCATCTGTGATAAA
This sequence comes from Dioctria rufipes, assembly GCA_963924295.1. Classification (NCBI taxonomy): domain Eukaryota; kingdom Metazoa; phylum Arthropoda; class Insecta; order Diptera; family Asilidae; genus Dioctria; species Dioctria rufipes. The sequence continues at coordinate 151,689,607 of OZ002743.1, read as the reverse complement.
AAATGTTCTTTTTCTACTTTATTTTGAAATAAATGACATAATTAATTTATATAAATCTCTGCTTCTATTAACAAAAAAGATAATTCAGAGAGTGCAGTTGCCTCAAACAGGATTTCCCTAGTTTATAAACCAATTTATATTTGCAAGCACTGACCGAACACTTCATTTCTGTTTTTTAATAACTTTTCAACTTACAAGGAAATGGTGGCAATGGAAACATCTTAAAAGAACTTGTCGCACCTGGGTTTGTCGCAGCCATAATTTTTACAAAGGATTTTCAATTGGGAGATCCAAGAATAATAGCCCTAGAATGCCGAATATCAAAAAAATACTACCATTCCTTGCAAATCTGAAGATAAAGAGCTGATTCAGCAGATCTGCAACCTAGAAAGATTTCCCACTAGTTTTAATGGGGTGGTAACTGGCAGTGGATATGTTTCATTAATCGAATCGAATAAATATTTCGATAGATATGGCGTTTAATGATTTAATACAGATCTGCTTAAATCTCATCTATCTCACTGGGAATATTAATTATTTGCGAATTTTGTATGAATTTAAGAAAATGAACTTTGAACTTAGCACTATTAACTTATTGAAGAATTGTTGAATATGTTTGAACAGCTATAGATTCTTCAAGAATAATTTAAATCTGTTTAAAGGTTTTTTTGTACGTCATTTATATAAATAAAATGGATTTGTAAATATGTATCTCTAGTACTTAATATTTCTTCTTTATTTTAAAAATGAATAAAAGTACATTTAAATCAATTCGTTGCTGTATCTTCATCCCCTTAAGCGTATCTAACAACCACTTAACAGACGATTATTTTGCACACCACAACAGTGTACTTCGCATCGGACTGTTTACTGAATATTATACCCTAAATGAAATCTATTGGGTAAACTGAGTTTGTCATTCCGTTTGTAACACATAGAAATAATGTAGGTATAGCTAAATGGATTGGACACCCAAGCATAATATTAAAAGTTATTTTAATTTTTGCATGCCTGTCCGGCCTCACGATAGCTCCAGAACAGATTTACTTAGAAAGCTGAAATTTTGCACAAGAGCTTTTCGAGAAAACAAGAAATTTAAAATCGGAAATGGAATAATTCAGGCAACTCCTTCGTTGAATTGCCTTGCCATACATAACTTTGGTTTTCCACTATATATTTAGACACCGCTTGAGAACGAGTAGACGTAGAGAGCTGAAATTTTGTACACGGTTTCATAAAAATGGTGAGTATAATTTCAAAAATGGGATAAATGCCGCAACCCCTTTTTGATGTTGCCATATAAAAATTTAGGATTTATAAGTATAAGTACTGTGAAGACGATCAGTCCCAGATGTTTTTATTGTACTAAAAAGTTCTTCAGACTATGAAATCCTATGAAATTGATTACAATAATATTTACTCTCCGACTAACCGTTTTAGAAATATATGCGAAAAACTACTTCAAAAATCAAATTTGCACAGATCCATACGAGCATTCATCTAGGGTATCATAAGAATTGGTCTTAGACCAATTCCAGCTTTATTGAAGAAATAATTTTCTAATTTCAGGGCTATTATTGGGATACATTCACAATTTATTAGAACCATGAATTTGAAATAACTTTTTTTTAGAAAACCATATAATTATATGTTAGTAAATTATTCTTATTTTATTCTTGTTTTTAGGAAATATTCTTATTGTTGTTTAATTTAAGCATACATTGGTTGAAAAAAAACAACGGTAATCAATGAAATAGTTTGCTTCATGTAAGGAAAGTTGGATTTAACACTGATTAACGTTTTAGAAAGATATACACATTTTTGAAAAATTATACTTGCTTGAAGAATATTCTTCAATATTGTGTCAGTCTGCCCACTACTGCCCCCCCCCCCCCACCCCTACAACAAAACGCTGGTAAGCATGTTCAGCAACAACCACAGTGCTGCAGCAATCAGAGCTCTGTCGCATTCATTAAATCGCGCTCGTGAACAAGCCCTAAGGATAAAATGAGAAGCTACATTTATAGGAGACTGGATTAGATCGGTAGGTACCTACAAGCATTGGTTAATAAATTCTATTCATACGTATACACTGATATCGCGAATGATTGAGAAATAATTTCATTTGCGAATCGCTAAAAAGTTATCGTTACCATATTAGATTAATATTCACTTTGGATACATTTAAATTTATCACATTTTGTGTAAAAAGAAAGGCAAAATGAATCCGAAGTGATACCACCAATTTGATACAATGTTCTATCAATATTTGCTTCCGCTCGAGGTTTCACTTTTATATCTCATTTGAATTCACTAGCGAAATTTATGTTCCACTTTGTGACATTCTTGCGATTCGCATTAGGTTCGTAATGTTTGTTGGTTAGTATATCGAGCTACGTCAGCTGAAGTTATGGTAACAGTTTCAGCGTGCATTCTTGAAATCGTGTTCTGTTTTCGGCACGCTAGTACTTTAACGTAACATATATAGGCCTCGACTTGATGTAGGGAAGCCCTGAAAGTAAACGATTTGTCATCAAATAAATGCAATTTTCGGAAAAAAGTAATTTCGAAGGAAAGTATTTTCAAGGAAGTTGTTCGAAGAAAAGCTCTTTTGAAGAAAAGTTTGTCGATGAAAAGTTTTCGAAAAAGAGTTTGCGAAGAAAAGTTTGCGAAGAGAAGTAAGGATATCCTAGAAGAGATGGGATTCCAGTACGATGGCGTCACGTGTTATGTAATCAACTGAGGCAAGCCGCACGCACCACGTTCCACCATATTGTCTGCAGAGAAATTTGTGCTTACGTCGATTAGACTTTTAATGTATATATTATCCTTTTCTATCCTTTCGTAACGCTTAAGTATTGGCCATGTAAGGTAAATAGTACAGAAGCTATGTGGGATGGAGTTTTCGTTCTTGGATGACGAATGTATCCAGTATAAGATGTGTGTTTTAAAACAATTTGAATCTGGAACATTTTCATACTTGTGAATTTAAATTAAAAGTGGGTGGGCATTCCTATTCACATGCAAATACCAGACGATGACTAGCATATGAAAACTCTTATGCCGCAAATTAGCATCCTGGCAAAAATCATAAAACTTATAAGTTATATGATTTTTGATCCTGGTAAGTGAAATCATCTCCTATAATATGTACATACATTTACATTTATCATAGCTGGCACGAAAACTAGATGTAGCATACCATACTAGAGCAGAGTATACCGATTGTGCAATGGGTAGTGCATTTTGGAATGAACCATAACATGTTTTAGGGCCTGCCGAAAGCAAACGTTTTTATAATAGCAGTTTTGTATACATTTAATTGACTTCGTCAACACTTCAGATACGAAAAAATATGAATCACTCGACGTATACATCATTCCAAATATTGTAGTCCATTCTGGAATGGACTACCCAGCCATATAAATTTGTGTACTTTTTTGGTATTGCATGCGACATCTAATTCTTGTGCCATCTATGATTTTATTATATAGCAATGAAAACAAATTTCAATGCAGTAATTCGAAAGAATACACGAAAAGATTCGGTCTTGCAAGTAGTTTGGTTCCTGGATGAAACCACCAAAACATGTTTTACAAAGGGAATGTGACTCCTACAATGGGATCACAATAATGTGATCTATCAACGCAATTCTTGACTGAACTACAAAAAATTTATGCAAGGAAATATTACACCATATCGATGCTGAAAAGCATAAACGTCGTAACCGACCAAAATGAAACTTTTCACTAGAGCCCAAAAATTTTTCAAAATCAGAAAAAAAAATCATAACGTCTAAACTATTTGTGATAGAAGTTCTATTTTTGGACAGATTTTTTTTTTTAAATTATACCCACAATTTGCAATAAATAGAATTACGCTAAAGTTAGTATAAGTATTAGTTTTGCTAGTTATAGCAATCCGTTTTGTTTTATGAACCGCAAGAATGCTGTATCTGAATAGCTGTAATGTATGGAGCGAAATGAATGTTAAAGAAATATACCTTACTTATTTGTATGATATATGTGAGTTGTATCAGTTCTAAACAGAGTCTAACTCTTGATATACACTAGCACAGAAGAAGACAGGCAGTTTAAATAAAAGGCTGTAGTTATTATTTAGTTTTTGTTTAATACTCTTCTAATGTAGTAACACCATATTCTGAGTTATTTCTAGGTTGAAAAGAATAGAGTAACTGCATCTCTCATGCAAAACTAACCAATAACAAAATGCATTCCACGCTATTTTGACATAGACAACAAGTCATTGAAAATGTAGTAACTTTGAACAATATCGAAAGTTAATACAGAAGTCATCATTTTACGATCCGCTAAAATGGCGTAAGCCTCTCCAGCCGTCAAACCTCGGATGCTGTATATAACTCGCTTAAAAATTTGCAAACCTTAATTTGCTTTAAGCGACATGTGCTTAAAAAGTAGCGGATTTTGACCCTATTACTGCAAATCAAGTCGAAGGTACTGTAAAAGTAGAGGTGTTTTCAATGGCGTAAATTATTTTGTTTTCATCGTAGAGATATGAGAACCAGACCATTCAACGCAGTTTTTTTCTGATTCAAATGGTGTATATAACGTATTTTCGACATTTTGGTCAGTTACGACGTTTATGCTTTCCAGCGTCGATATGCTTGTATAATAAGCTGATGTAAATTCCCTGGTTACGTAATGATGCTGTGCTTGCTGCACGTGTATAACGAAACGCTTATCGATAGAGCCGTTATAAGCCACATAAAAATAAGTACTTTATACTTTGGTTTTATTTTAGTAATTCTTTTCAGCTTGTTCGGGGCTGAACAGATTAACCATATGTATATTAATTAATTTCATAATTTATTGGAAGGAGGAGAACTAACGACAACCAAGACAACCACATTTTGCGAAGTAACAGTGATGTACCTGTTCTGAAAGAAAATTTAATTTTAAGATAATTACTAAATTGCCTCGCCTCGGGCCAAGATCACTAGCACAAATGTGCAGGAATATTGGATAAGTATTTTCCCCTAAAGTAAATGGCTTTAGCAAAAACTGGTCGAGGTGATTCAAGCGAATCCTTCAAGTCAAGCATCCGTTGAGCGTGCATTTAGTGCACTAACAACGATATTACCAAAACAAAGGCTTAGATTAAGTAGTGAAACTATTATTAATCTATTATTACTAGACAAATTAGATAATTGTTATATATACATATCTAAAAGCGTAAAAAACAGGGGGTTTTCTAATAAGAGGTGTTATTTTGATATTCAAAGAAACATTTTTTTGAGATAAATGATCGGATCTTTATTTCATTATAAAGAGGAAGGTATGCCGTTAATAATGGAAAATAACATCAGCCAAAAAACCACCACGACCACGCCTACAAGACCATATCCTTCTCATGAAATTTTCCATAACCAAATCGCAAAGTGGCTGCCCTATGTCCTCGATAGCCTCACGAATTCCATCTTTGAGGTCTTGAACCGACCAGGGCTGTTGGCGTAGACCTTCTCTTTCACGTGGCCTCAAAGGAAGAAGTCGCAAGGTGTTAAGTCACAAGATCTCGGTGGCCAATTGTGATCACCTCTTCGAGAGATAACACGGTCCGGAAACTTTTCCCGTAAAAGATCAATGGTTTCGTTGCTTGTATGGCACGCAGCGCCGTCTTGCGGAAAGTAAACATTGTCCAGATCAATACCATCCAATTCCGGCCATAAAAAATCATTAATCATCTGTCGATAGCGCAATCCATTCACCGTAACTGTTGCTCCAGCCTCATTTTCGGAAAAGTAAGGTCCAATGACCCCGCGGGACCATAAACCGCACCACACAGTCACACGTTGAGGATAGAGAGGCCTTTCAACAATAACTCATGGGTTTTCCGAGCCCCAGATGCGACAATTTTGCTTGTTGACGAAGCCATCGAGGTGGAAATGGGCCTCATCACTCAAGATGAGTTTTCGATGGAATTCCGGATCATTTTCATGCATTTCAAGGACCCAATCAGCAAAGACTCGACGTTGTTGATGATCGGCCGGCTTAAGTTCTTGTGTTAACTGAACTTTATAAGCCTTAAGACCCAAATCTTTATGCAAAATACGGTGTAATGACGTTTGTGTAATGCCTAATTCCAAAGAACGACGAGGAATGGACAAACCTTGGTTTTATTCAACACTTTCGGCTACAGCAGCAATATTCTCGGCTGTTCTTGAGCGACGTGCACGGGTTTTATTCTTCACATCACTAACTTGTCCCGACAGCTCGAATTTTTCTACCAATTTCTATATTGCGGTCCGACAAGGTGCTTCACGACGACCCAAAAATGTTCGAGTTTTACGAACCGTCTCTGCCACATTTTCACCATTTTTATAGTGAATTTTAATAATTTCAGTGCGTTGTTGAATCGTTTATCGTTCCATTTTAATTAATGGCGTAGTTTCTACTTGTCAAATGTCAAAAAATGACAGCTCTTATTGGAAAACCCTTTATAATAAATACTTTGTAATTATAACATTTTCGTCGTTAAAACATGTTTAGCTTATCAGCCAAATAGAGAAAGAAGATAAGAAATGCGCGCAGCATAAATATATTACATGAATATGCGCACCGTGATTTTAAACGACGGGACGGTGGTAGATGTTTGTGAAAGTGTAGAATTATATTTTTTAAACCACCGTCCGTCTCGATAATTCTGGACAAGTTTAGACAAGTCCAGAAGAATGTGGAATTTTCACAGTTAGATTAGATTAGATTTGATTTGTGGAGGGATGTACAGGCGTTGGCCACATATTCACTGCGACCTTATAGATCTACTGTGTGTCCCCATTCAATTTTTTCCCTTTCTAGGTTTAGACTGCGAATGAACTCAAGGACCATTGCGGGAGATAGATTCCACATGTAGTGTGGTGGAGGAAAAACATGTTCGAGGAGGAGTAGTCGCCTGGCGAATGCTTCGCAGATGCAGAACAGGTGCTGCGAGGTTTTCTGAGAAACCTCTTAGAAGCGGCAGGATGTAGTCACAGCCAAACCTATCTTGTGTACGTGATACCTTAATGGGCAATGGCCTGAGAAGAGCTCTGTGATCATTTTGAGCTTTGTTCTCTTAAGAAGTAGTACTTCTTTAGTTTTTCCGCCAGAGGTATCGATAAAGTTTTTTGCCTGACGGAGTCCCTGTGATCTTTCCCAATAGAGGGATTTTTGATTGTTCTCCCAGATATTTAAGGTAGCTCTGAGGTAACTATTTGAAGTGCCACAAAATGGCTCTGGTCCAACAAAGAGAGTTTCCGCTCCTCTTTTGGCTAGACTGTCAGCAATTTCATTTCCTTTATGACCGTCATGTCGAGGTACCCACATGAGGATGACCTTGTTTCTCCTTAATAGGGTTTGCAGACATTCCCAGACAAGTCTTGACTTGATAGTGTAGGACTTTAATGCCTTGACAGCAGCTTGACTTTCCGAGAGGATATAGATAGTTGAGCCATTTATGACTTTCGAAATCAGGTATTGGGGCATTCTTATATGGCTAATACCTCAGAATACGATGGGGGTAGAGCCCAGGGCCCAGGGTGGTGGTGTTATGGCCCAATATAAGGAAGATTCTTCTTCCAGCAGCCAAGGACGCATTCTAGCGAAATAATCAGCAATTGCTAAACAATAACCTCGCATGGTATTGTTCTGCAACTGTCGGTTATTTTGCTGATTAGCCCAACAGCTGGCTGCGATGAGCGCTTAGTGGAGCAATCGACGATTACAATAATAATTAACCTCGCATGGTAATTATTATGTAAGGCGATTGTTTACTACTAAGCGACTCAGGTGCTGCAACCGGTAGAACAAACGACAAGGTTGTTGTCGTTTGTTTACATCCGCATTGTGAGCAAAGAAAGCTTACTTCCGAGTATAGGTTCATAAAAGACCAATGACTGGTCTGTCGAGTGCCGTAGTATTCTCGCCGTTAAGCGTTCAGTTTAGAGTCGCGTTTTTCCAAGTTAGCGTGAAGTTAAGAGTGCGGGTCGTGAATATTTTTAACATTGTTGAGATAAGGCAGTTTTTAAACATTCAGTCAATAAAGAAGTAAAGTAATTATCGTAAAAACGTCTTTTAATTGCTCGAGGGGCACGACAATTTGGCGCAGCCGGTTTAAAAGGTATTGTATTTTTAAAATTTTTATATATTGGGAGTTAAGGTTTTTTAGCTGCTCCATTTTTTCTTAAACAAGGTATACGTTAATTAAATTGGTGCAAAGCCTCATTTGGCTTCGCCATTTATTTAACATTATTTTTAGCTGCTCCATTTACTTTTCAGCCTGAAGTGATTGATTGATTGAGTGAATATACATACAATAATATTAAGTGTTGAGTGTAATTTAGATTTTGATAAATTTATCTGTGTTAGAGAAGGTAATTAAAAAACTTTTCTCTCACCTCCGTGTGGTCTAGACTCATGATTTAAATTACGAGTATAGGTTAAGTTATTAATTCAGAATTTTCGTTTGAGGTGATTTTGTTCAATTTAATAGTGATGCTATTGTAATGCTTAGTGTGCGTTGCTGGGTTAAGCGGTAATAGTTAGGGGCGCTTGGAAGTTTTCTCGTGTGTTGGGTGAAAAATTTAAAGTATGAGTAAATATTTAATTATTTGGGGTTTCGTTTTGTTAGCGACCATTTTTACCGCATATAGTATACATATTATTCTCATTGTGGGCCTTCAGGTTTTGTGATGTAATTATTTTTCGTTGCGTTAAATGTGTTAAAGTTTCCTCGCGTTTGCAATAGTAGATATCGATAGGGTTCAAGAAACATCTATGTCAGTGGCGAGGTCTAATGTATTGACCAGGGAGCAACTATTGCAATTCCAGTCACAGGAGCAGGAACTGGAAAGTAAATCAGAAGAATTAAAGCAGTGCCAAACAAAGCTTCAGTATTATGAGAGAGACTGGCAATATATCACAGATCATTTAACAGGAGAATTGAAAAAACGTGTGGCAAGTGGAGATCTCAAGAATATTCTACAGGAACTAGAAACAGCTACTCAAACAAGCACGAAAGGAAAAGTTGTGGATCTTTTGATGACTATAACCTTCGACATTATTCAAAAAGAAGAAGGGACAATAGAAAAGGCACTAGAGGATAGCCGCGAGGAAATTAAAGCTCTGGTTAAGAAGGTAGATACCTTAAAAATTCAATTGAAGGAAGCAGAGCAGACTGCGGCCGAACTCGAACGGGAATTGCCGATAGAATTGCAGGAACTTCAGTCAACCACCAAGGGCAATAGCAACCAAGGAAACAGCAGAAAGTGGTCACCAAGAAGATTAGTATTTTGGGACCATCAGTCCGAGCCAAAACAAAATTCGATCGCACGCGGCAGTGTAATTAGCGTAAAGGAAAATAAGGAAATAAGACATAAGGAAAGTGGAAAATCAAACGAAGATCACATAAAAATGGTGGATATACACGATAAAGTGATGGATATGATCGTTAAGTGCGTACCCATGTTTTCCGGAGATCGATCTCCAAAACTGGTGAAAGAGGTGTACAGATTCTTAAGCTGCAGCAAGGATTTGTACGACCGACTGAAGCCTGAGGAGCAGAACATTTTTATGAAATGTGTGAAGTATCGGTTGACAGATGATGCTTACTATCTGGTAAGTTCAGAGGAACCAAAAGATTTTGAAGCTCTGCAACTGATAATTAAAACAGCTTGTATGCCGAAAAAGTCATTTAGTGAATTGCGAACGGCGATGGTGGCCTGCAGACAAAGACCAGGTGAAGACATCCGAGAATTTGCGGACCGATTGAAGGAACTGTTGAGCCAGATCAAGACAGCCGTATCAGCAAAGTACCCGAACAAAGACGGAGGACTAATAGCGGAGTTAGAGTCTGATGCAGTGGCAACCTTCAAGGGTGGTGTGCTTAATCATGCCACTCAGGTACATCTGACGGGAAGGAAGTTCGAGTCTCTGGAGGCAGTGCGTGAGGAAGCGACTTACTTCGAGAAGGATGCAAAACGTCTTCAACTTCGGCCATCAGGAGTAGGGGAGATGTTTAAGAGTAACGGCGGAGCCCCTCAGAATACATGGGAGCCCAGGTTGGCCAAGAAAGATCCAGGGAGGCCATCTCAGTCAAATGTAATAGAATACCGAGGAACCCCGCCAGTCAGCGAGGTTCTAAGCAATGCTTTCGATGTGGAAAGGAGGGACACTTCGCAAAGGAATGTGGTGCGGAACGGCAGCCTTCATTCTGCACCAGATGCCGAGGCTATGGTCATGTAGCGATGGAATGTAGGAAGCAGCAAGTGAGATTCGCGAATGTAGCCACAAGCGGAAGAAATGAATCTCGAGAGGAAAGGGAAGTTTTATACTGCCAGTTTTGCAGAACTTGCGATCACTTCACTGAAAACTGTCTGCGGAAGTACTTAGCAGAGCAAAACAGTCGGCAGTTGGGAAACGGAGAGCGGCAGCTGGGGAATTCATCCACAGCTGCCTTCCATTGACAAAATCAGAATTTTTTAAAAATCAAATAAAGGAAACCAGTACAAGAATTAAGTCCGTTAAATAATAACATAATTACAGTAGGATCAGACATAGGAGTGGAAGATAGATTAAGATTACTTGTGGATACTGGAGCGACTTGTAGCATAATTAAGATAAGTCGAATAAAAAAAAAATACACCCATACAGACTCAACAAAGAATAATGATAGGGGGATTATTTGGAGCTCAAAACAGCTCGATTGGAACTTGCAAGGCCCATTTACGCATCGGTTCAGTCATTCGGTCCTGTGAATTTCACACGATTGAAGACACAGACTCAATACCAACCGATGGGATACTGGGGATGGACTTTCTTAAAGGCAAGGCCATCATCGATTGTATAAATGAAAAGGTGGCAATACAAGGCGAGGCAAGACATGTGAAACAAAATCCACTCTTCCGAAACATAACAGGAAATGAATGTGTCGAGACAATCGTCTTGAAGAAGGGTACGGAAAAAAGCACAAGTATACCGAGCATTAATAAAGTCTTAGTTACCTCAGCTGAGGAGGTAAAAAATAGGATTCAAGAGCGGATGTCAGCATTGAAAGATATTGTGAGTAAAGCAAATGGAGCTGTGGATAGTATAAACAGGTACCTAGGGAGGGTGAATAGTAGTAGTAAAAAAGAGAATACGAATCCAGCTGAAGACGAGACTGAATTAGATAAGTGGGACACCAAGATAGAAGAAATGATGCAGGTGAATCACACAAGTATAGAGCCACAGTTAGGCGGATGTGAAAGAAGCACTTTGCCAACAGCCCCTCGCATGGGAACTGAACAAAGGGTTAAAAGTGTTAAAACAGAAGCATCCTTAAGGTGGCCTCAGGAAATGTGGGGTGAATCACACATGGCAGGGGGCGATGGTGAAGATAGGGAATCCAAACCTCCTCGCAAGGAGGTGGGACTTCTTAACTTTGGACCCAAGATACCGGAGGACCAGCGGAACCACCCACAGATGAGGAAGCCACCATTTTCCAGACATAATTCAGGTTCAACTTTCAGGGTAGAAGCCAGGACAGAACAACTGGTAAAGATAGATGTGGCCAGTCAAGAAGAGTTGGTATGCATGGCGGCGGAAATCAGACCAGCAGTATATTGTGGGAACACTATAATTAAACCTAGGAATGGACAGGCCTTTGTGGGTGTTATTAACGCCCGAACAGAACCGGTTGAAATTATGAATTTTCAGCCCCAATTAAAAAGATTAAACGAGTTTGTAATATACCCATTCTCACACCCTAGAAGTAGGACCCACGCCAGCCAACACCGACTTAAGTTCATGAGGGACTCGTTAGTGCTGGAGGAAAGTCTTAACGCAGAAGAAAAAGAGTCCGTTGCTCAACTCTGCTATGAATATAGCGATATTTTTTATTTACCGGGAGATAAGCTCACGTACGCGTCAACGAAAACTTTCAAATTGCCACTTATGCCTAACGCAGGCCCAATACATAAAAAACAGTACAGGATGCCAGAAGCTAGCAAAGCTTCTAGAAGAAGATATCATAGAACCCAGTAAAAGTCCATTCAATTTCCCAGTTCTACTTATCCCTATAAAGGGAATGGATGAAGATGGTAATCGGAAGTTTAGACTGTGCGTAGACTTTCGAGAACTGAACAAAGTGTGTATCCCTTACGCATATCCTCTCCCACGAATAGAAGATATATTGGACAGATTGGGTCACTCCAGGTACTTCTCCACGTTAGATCTAGCTAACGGGTACCACCAAGTACTAATTGATCCAGCAGATAGGGAGAAAACAGCATTCAGTACCAATTTCAATCACTTTCAGTATAAGCGATTGCCATTTGGACTAAAAACTGCCCCCCCACCCATTCTTTCAGTCGTTATTGAATGGGATTTTGACAGGGCTACAAGGAATAAAATGCTTCGTTTATCTAGATGATGTGGTCATCTTTGCAAAAAACTTTGGATGAACACCACGAGAAACTACGGGAGGTATTCCAGCGTTTTAGGGAACACAATTTAACACTTCAGCCTTCGAAATGCCAATTTTTGAAGAAGGAAGTTGTGTACTTAGGCCATGTGTGCTCAGAAAAGGGAGTAATATAATTGGGACTCTAAATGCGACAATTCCTGTGGTAATTATAAAGAGGCTTAAACTACGCCACCTGTCTTGGATTACCCCGATTTTGGTAAGGAATTCACATTAATTACAGATGCAAGTGGAGAATCCTTAGGGGCAGTCTTAGAACAAGAGGGAAAGCCGCTAAGCTATGCCAGCCGTACTTTAAATCCTGCTGAGAGTAATTATTCTACCACCGAACGGAGATGTTGGCCATCGTTTGGGATGTGCGGAATTACGGAATTACAAATGTTATCTGTTAGGTAGACATTTTAAAGTTAAATCCGACCACCAGCCTGTACGCGGAATTTTTAAAGTGAAGGATACTACATCCCGTATGGTGAGATTTCATCAGAAATTATCTGAAGGCCCGAAGGAAAATGGCATTAAACGAAAGTCAAAATCGGGAATCCGAAGACGACTGGGACGTGATGAGCGAGTGTGAGTTGATTGCCGGAAGAGCGATAAGACAGCCAGAGCCAAAATTAATTTCGGACCCGAAGGAGGTACAGATGATCTTGAAAGATTATCATGACTCTAGGTTCGGAGGACATTTTGGACGAACTAAAACGTTCGACAGAATTAACGTTTCTACCGCTGGAAGGGGATGAAGGGTGAGATCGCAAGATATGTTCGACAGTGTGTAAAATATCAGAAAACCAAGCACGCGTGAACCATTAAGATGCCTATGGTAGTGACTGAAATTTCAGAGAAACCCGTTTGAGAAGGTTTCCATCGATTTGGTGGGACCTCTACCTGTAAGTCACAATGGCAACAAATATATCCTATCATTAATGGATGATCTTACGGGATTTGTTGACTTCGTGGCTATACCAGAGCAAGAGGCGTATACCGTTGCCCGAGCTTTGTTTGAACAGATTCTGAGTACGTTACTCACTGCCGAAACAACTGGTAACTGATCAGGGGGCGAATTTCACAGGAGAAATTATGAAAGCCCTCTGCAGATGTTAAAGGTAAAAAAATTGCAAACCACGGCATCTCATCCTCAGTCGAATGCGGTGAGAGACAACATTCTACTTTGGCAAACTATTTGAGGACTTTCGTGGATCGGGAACCACAAGCATGGGACGAATATTTAAGAACGGCGGCTAATGCGTATAACAATACAATACATACAGGCACTAAACTCACATCGATGGAAACACTTTTCGGGTTTGCATCGAGAATTCCCAGCAGGTCACAAACCAAACCAGAACCATTATACAATGCCGACAGATATCATGCAGTACTACGTTTTAAGCTGCAAAAGTCATTTGAGCTGGCAAGGGAGAATCTGCAAAAGAGTAAGGTTACGTCAAAGAATTATTATGATAAGAAGACCAGGGCAGAGCGGTTACATGTCGGCGATAAGGTCTTGGTCAGAGATCCAGCCCGCGCAGGAAAATTATCAGCAATTTTTAAAGGACCCTATGAGGTCATACATGTACACAGTCCGGAGAATGTAACGATTCTTCAGGGCAAAAAACTTAAGCGGATTCACACTAACCGTTTAAGAAAATTTGTTGAATGATCAATTTCACTTCACCCTACTTAGTTGATTACTTATTAACCTCTGTTATTTTACAGGTATCATATTGTAAACAGAAGTATTCAGATAAGGGGTCAGGTATTCGGATGAAAAGGTAAAGAAGGGTATCTTAAATGAGGTAAGGTTTGGTAAAATTTTTTTTAACGACCCAGTAAGAGTTAAAAAAAACAAAAAAGGAAGGAAACAATAAAGAAGAGAATTATAAATAAAGAATAAATAACTAATTAAGACAAATAAATAATAAGAAGAAATATGAGAAGCTTTTATTTTAGATGTTAGGAAGGTTGCCAGTAGATTAAGGAATACAGATAAGAAGTAGGAGAACCAAAATGGAAAGGCTTATGATAATAATATTAGTTAGTGTGACATCACTGTATGCAGAGAATGCCTACTACAGCATCAAACCCCTAAACAGAGAATTATGTACCAGGATCAGGCACATCGGAGTAGGTACCAGATGCGAAGTGGCAACGAAGGAAATAAGAACCTGGGTGTCCAGAATTGAACGACAGAATGAAGAGCTTAGCCATCATATGCATGGGGAAGCATCCCATCGTACGAAGCGCTCATTTTTAGATGGAGTGGGGTCCCTTTTTAAGACACTTTTTGGAACAATGGATCAGGCCGACTCGGATGACATTAATAGCAGACTTGAAGATCTTGATGGGAGGGAGAATCGGACCTTTCACCTTCTGAAGGAGCAGACGACTTTAATCAAATCAACATTCGACGTATTTAATGCATCACGAGCGCAGGCTGATGCAGAACGTGACGAGCTCTGGAGTAAAATTTCATTCCTCATCGCTGCTCAGCAAAATAAGAGCGATGAGTTGTCAAATTTGCAGCAAAGAATGGAGATCAATGAAATTATTACGCTAATGACAATTCAGTTGCAAGAAATTAGCGATATACAGGAGACACTGTCCAATATTTTGGTGTCGTTGAACGCAGGAAAATTACACCCCGCTATAATTCACGCTCGAGAAATGTCTGAGATAATGGCAAACGTTACTAGAGAATTTGATTTAGACGAAAAATTCCAAGATTTCCAGTTATTGATCCAGATTGCAAAGGTACAAGCTATTCAGGCAGATCAAAAAATTTTGGTCAGGGTAGAAATCCCCCAACCACAAAGAGTTTTATTCGACTTGTACAAAGTCTATACAATTCCTACAGCAATGGACCAGAAGGGCTACCATATATATGATCTGGACGCCGAATTCGTTGCAGCAAACAACCACGAGCGACAGTATACCTTGCTAAACTACCAACAATATCATGAATGCCAGCAGCTTATAACTTTAGCAGATCATAAACAGATTCTGTGCCCTCAGCTAGGTCCCGTCATCACAGCTATTGGTGACAACTGCGTCCTCAATTTATTTCGCAGCTTCAACGTCAACGTAGGAGCATGCAAGGAGAAGGTCGTGGCCAAATAGGACAGCTTAGTCAAAATGGTGACAAGAAATCATTGGCTTTTTGTGATGTCCGGAAAAGCAAAATTAGAAGTGAACTGCAGGAACTCGCCAACCGCGATAGGAGAACTTACGTCAACGGGGGTACTGACGATCGGAGAACACTGTCATTTGCAAATGGGAGACTTGCTGATAACCTCTAAAGATGAATCTCGCAGTAATCAAGTTCTCTGGCAACCAGTACGGTCGGAGCTACCAGCTTGGGACAGCATAACACCTCAAGCAGGATTGAAGAAAACAGATACGTTGAAGCCAGAAAAGCACGAGATACGTTTATTGGCGGCGCATAATTTTAATCAGGCGTGGAAAGCACAAGAAGTCAACATTAAGAGAGTTCAGAGTGATATCAAGGAAGAGGAGAGCAACAGACATCAAATCCGGCCTCACCATATTCATATAGTGGCCACATCCATCACAGGAGGTTTGGGTATAATTAGTTTGACACTTATCATAGGAGTCTTCATGCACTTGAGACGGTGGAAAAAGAACCAACATCGAATAAGCACTAGAAGGCTGTCGACTTTACCTACGATACTGAAATCAACCAGAAAGTCGAAAATGGTACAGCTGGAGCAAGAGGATAAAGAAATTGACAACGGCATTGAACTGGTCATCCCCACAACAGCCAACTTGCCCACAACTCACCTACCAACCGCCGTTGGGAAGCAATTAGTTCAGTTAGAATAGCTACTGTAGATGTAAAAATAATGTAACTTGTGTAAGTACACGGCAACCTTAGGAATTGGTATATTCGTAACTCTATATATAATATAAGCATAGTATGTTTGTGAGACCCGCACAATAGTAAAATAAAATAAAAATAAAGAGAATTTTTCAGAAAAATGTATAAAAACGTGAAGATGTAATTATAAAATTATTAATTATTAATTCAATAAAAAAGAAAGAAATTAAAACATTAGATATAAAGATAAGTAAGATTATATATTAAGGTCCATGTGAATTAATTAGTCATGAAATTTTAATAAAGTATGTATGAGAAGAAAATAGAGAAATTAAAATGAAAAAGAAAAGATGTAAAAATGGAAACTTTAAGAAATGAAAAAGTAAAGATTTCAAATAAAAAAAAAAATGTGTAAGAAATGAAATATGGAGATATATACATATATATATGCGAATGGAATTAAGCAAACATAATGCTAATAGAAAATATCAAATGTTAGAAAGAAAAGAAAAAAATGTAAAGCGAAGAAAAATAAGAGAATTTAAGTAGTAAGTATGGAAAAGAATCTGAACTGAACGCGAACCAAAATATTTTCAATTTTAAGATTGTTGCACTTTTCAGATCTAGTTTCCTGCGGAAACTAGTTTTTCCAAGGGGGGAGGGATGTTATGGCCCAATATAAGGAAGATTCTTCTTCCAGCAGCCAAAGGTGCATTCTAGCGAAATAATCAGCAATTGCTAAACAATAACCTCGCACGGTATTGTTCTGCTACTGTCGGTTATTTTGCTGATTAGCCCAACAGCTGGCTGCGATGAGCGCTTAGTGGAGCAATCGACGATTACAATAATAATTAACCTCGCATGGTAATTATTATGTAAGGCGATTGTTTACTACTAAGCGACTCAGGTGCTGCAACCGGTAGAACAAACGACAAGGTTGTTGTCGTTTGTTTACATCCGCATTGTGAGCAAAGAAAGCTTACTTCCGAGTATAGGTTCATAAAAGACCAATGACTGGTCTGTCGAGTGCCGTAGTATTCTCGCCGTTAAGCGTTCAGTTTAGAGTCGCGTTTTTCCAAGTTAGCGTGAAGTTAAGAGTGCGGGTCGTGAATATTTTTAACATTGTTGAGATAAGGCAGTTTTTAAACATTCAGTCAATAAAGAAGTAAAGTAATTATCGTAAAAACGTCTTTTAATTGCTCGAGGGGCACGACAATTTGGCGCAGCCGGTTTAAAAGGTATTGTATTTTTAAAATTTTTATATATTGGGAGTTAAGGTTTTTTAGCTGCTCCATTTTTTCTTAAACAAGGTATACGTTAATTAAATTGGTGCAAAGCCTCATTTGGCTTCGCCATTTATTTAACATTATTTTTAGCTGCTCCATTTACTTTTCAGCCTGAAGTGATTGATTGATTGAGTGAATATACATACAATAATATTAAGTGCTGAGTGTAATTTAGATTTTGATAAATTTATCTGTGTTAGAGAAGGTAATTAAAAAACTTTTCTCTCACCTCCGTGTGGTCTAGACTCATGATTTAAATTACGAGTATAGGTTAAGTTATTAATTCAGAATTTTCGTTTGAGGTGATTTTGTTCAATTTAATAGTGATGCTATTGTAATGCTTAGTGTGCGTTGCTGGGTTAAGCGGTAATAGTTAGGGGCGCTTGGAAGTTTTCTCGTGTGTTGGGTGAAAAATTTAAAGTATGAGTAAATATTTAATTATTTGGGGTTTCGTTTTGTTAGCGACCATTTTTACCGCATATAGTATACATATTATTCTCATTGTGGGCCTTCAGGTTTTGTGATGTAATTATTTTTCGTTGCGTTAAATGTGTTAAAGTTTCCTCGCGTTTGCAATAGTAGATATCGATAGGGTTCAAGAAACATCTATGTCAGTGGCGAGGTCTAATGTATTGACCAGGGAGCAACTATTGCAATTCCAGTCACAGGAGCAGGAACTGGAAAGTAAATCAGAAGAATTAAAGCAGTGCCAAACAAAGCCGACGACAAGGTTGTTGTCGTTTGTTTACATCCGCGTTGTGAGCAAAGAAAGCTTACTTCCGAGTATAGGTTCATAAAAGACCAATGACTGGTCTGTCGAGTGCCGTAGTATTCTCGCCGTTAAGCGTTCAGTTTAGAGTCGCGTTTTTCCAAGTTAGCGTGAAGTTAAGTGTGCGGGTCGTGAATATTTTTAACATTGTTGAGATAAGGCAGTTTTAAAACATTCAGTCAATAAAGAAGTAAAGTAATTATCGAAAAAACGTGTTTTAATTGCTCGAGGGGCACGACAGTGGCGCGGTCTCGGTTGTGGTGAAAAATAATAAAGTTAAAATTGAAAGGAGTTTAATATATAAAAATTGTAAAGTAAAAGGGATCGTGAAAAAAAGAAATGAAAATAGAAAAGGGAGCTAATATACTGAGATTAAGTAGGATTTATTTTTAAGTTGTGTGCAAATGGACTCCTACTAATTTCGAGTAAATCGCTATATATTCTATCAGCAGCCTTCTATCCTATACCTATCGGAATAAATATAAATGTTAACATCATGTCACGGGTTACCAGCGGCAAGTTATTATTAATTTACAGGATAAAGAGTAGAGGTTCAGGAACAGATCCCTGTGTAACTCAAAAGGTTAAGGGAACCAGATGGGAAAAATTATCCTCACCCACGCATACTTGTTGTAACATGCCGGGCAGAAAGTTTTTAATTAAAGTCGCCTTTTTTGAAAAATGGACCAATAATATTGGTGAGATTGATGAACATTTGGCTCCATTCCTTCTGAGATACATGTTCTTGTATTAGTTTTAGACACATGGTGGCAAAAATTGAGCTTTTTTTTTTTTTGCTGCTCGCAGCTATCAGACATAATTTCGCTGAAGAAGATAATGTACATAGATGTTGAGATTTCATAGCTCCGATTTTGCCTTGCATTTCATCCCACAGGTAACAACCCACATTTCCTTATATTATAAATAGTCAAGTTATTAAGTTACAGCAAGTTTACGCAGACCACTCGGTACTTTTAGTTTCGTTAAAACAACTTGAAGATCGGTATTAAAAACAAGAAAGCAAGAAGAGTAGTATCATTATGATCTGGTAATTTGTTTGAGTTTCGTTCATTCGGGCTATTTCCTGTCTTGCAAGATTTTTTATTTTAGAGCTGCTTTTCTCATTAATTAAACTTTTGTGGAGAAGGCATTTATTGCACGGGTCTTTTTTTAGTTTAAAAAATCCTAGGTTGAAAAGTGATCTATTATGTGCATACTGTGTATAATAGACACATTTAAAGAACAGTCTAAGTATATTTTTCGACTTAATTTTCTGTAGTAATGGCTCTCAATTGTTCTTCAAGATCTGTGCATTAATTATGGGCTTATGTTTACCCCTATTATCATTTTTTAGGGTTCCGAATTCATTTGCGATTCTGTAAGACATTAAAAACTTTCTGCAAACGAATATTCGACTACGAGTATTTCAATTAGCAATGTACAGAAATGACAAATGATTAAGAATATAAAAACAAAATCCTGATAAATTTAGTTCTCAGAAATATTTTATGATTTTCCTTCTCGTTATTTCACACTAAAGACTTTTTGAGAACTAGCAAACAACAGCAACGATTATTAAGTATTTAGAATAAACTTGATTAGCATTGTTTGTGACGCTATGGTTTTTTATACAAAGAAAATCCACAACGTAAAATTTTCATCTAAATCGTCGCAAAAGAATAGAAAGCCTTGGGTCCCAAAACTGTTATATAACAGCGGAAGATATGCCAAGCGCTTGTAAAGTGAAGTGCTTCCACACAATAGCCTGAAAATATCTTTTCCGAAGCGTTCTGTTACCATAGCCAAAGAAATCTTAGCGGAAGCAGATCTCTCTCTTCTCTGAGTTTAGGCTTATTCGTTTTTTGTTGTGAAAAGATGACTCATATGCATCTGAAAGCGCAGCAGAAGTATCAATCTGTTCCGAAGATCTCTCTTACCGGAGCCAAAGAAGCCTTGTGGAAGAACATCTCTTCTCTGAGTATAGGCTTATTCATAACCTATCTGTGTAAAAAGATGACTCACATGCATCTGAAAGCGCAGCATAATTTTAATTCTTTAGTAATCAGTTGAAGTGTGCGGTTAATTGAAATTCAATTTAACTTAAAATTAAGCGGATCGCATTCCGAATAAAATCGAAATTTTTAATAAAGCCTTTATCTTAAATCCCTTTGTATTCCCTACAACCGCTGCAAGAATGCTACCCTACAAGCGATCCAATATTGCTATCCTGCAAGCGCTTCAAGAGTGCCAGCCTACAAGCACCCCAAGAGTGCTACCCTATAGGCGCTTCAAGAACGTTTCCCAAGAATCTGTAACTGAGCGCTTCTCTCTGCGGACATACTCACGTTAAAACGATATGAACAAGGATACGGTGGAGAAGCGCTGTGAATTTCCAAAGAAGAGCTCCTGCATCCGTCTTTGAGTGCTTCGATTTCCAGCTGAGATTAGTTCGACAAAATCATGAGAATTTTTTACAATTCCTCAAAATAAATACACCCCACCCACAAAATTCCTCACAGAGGAAAAAATTACTCTTATATTGAGGAATTCTCCGCATATTGACAACATGGAAGTATATTTCGTTTCGTGATTATGGGATATTGAAAAAAATAGATAACTTTCCTATTCCTGACCTCTCCGAATTTATGGGACTTTAAGGTCAAAATTTCGGAACTTTAACTCATTATTATATTTCATTTACCTACTAAGATTTTTTTGTTTAATTGACGTCGTTATCCATTCAACTAACTTTGTGTTCTTTCCAATAATAAGGCACGGCGCAACATTGTAATTCTATTAGTCTGAGTTTGAGTCACAGCGGTGCCCACTACCGGTGCCCACTACCTATGCTGAAAATAATGAAAGAGTAGGTTAGGTGGTGAGGGTTACCAAATTTGTGTACATTAGTAGCTCAAGTTAAGAAATTACTTATGACACAGATTCAATATATTTTATAGAAAAACTATTCCGTCAAATTAATTCAAATAGAGAAAAAGGTCTAACTAAAAAAAAGTGCAGTGTAGAAATTGTACCAATTGGTGCGACATCTATATTTCTGTCTGCACACAAAGGATAATCAAGCTTTCGAAGGGATGTTAGGAGACGTGCATAGCATGGCGAGGCGAGGCTGAATATATATTGCGCGCTGGCACATCAATGTCATGAACACTCTCATAGTATAGCATGCAATCATTTTATTTCTTAACTCTTGATATAGCCTCGCCTCGTTGTGCACATACCTTTAGATTACTAACGACTTATTGTAAAACATACTAAAAACAATCTATTACAAGAAATTAAATGTATAAGCTATGTGAAAATTTCATAAACACCCCATAAAATTACTGCTCATACTGCTTATATATAATCGTAGCACTTCCTTAATAAATCAAGTCTTTTGAGATTAAGTTCCAGATAACATGAAAAAATTTATCTCGATAAACGACAAAGATAATGTTGTTATGTTCGTATCTTGTTTGAACTGAAACTGATGCACAGGGTCGCATTAATAACGCTCGAGCTTTTTATTTAATGCTTTCTATGAAATATCACACAATAACAACATCACTAGGCGTTCGCTCCAAGCTTTAGTTCTCTGGATAACGCTATTATATAACATAATAATAATAAATTTACTACCCCACTCGTCCTTACGATTGTCCTCTCAAAGTTATACGACCTTTGTGGAAACAAGAAGAGGACTAAGGGTTACTTAACACACCTAGGGGTTAATTGAATTTGTATATAGTAAAGCATAATAATAGTTAAACATTCAAACATTTTTTACTTTAAAGAGGTGATTTTCATTCACTTGACACTTGAGCCCAGTTTTAGGGTTATGAAAGATTTTATTGCTTCACCAACCACCATACAAAACAGTATGTTTTCATTTTTATTGAGGCTTCTTCGTCGTCGTCGACGTCGTCTCGTAAATAATTTATATTCTTACTTTTGTGTGCCCGAAAAACGTTTTCTTTTTAAAACAATTTGACACAAACACATATACACATAAACTTTACTCATTGTTATCGATTGATTTCATCAATGGAATAAATCGTGGTTTTTGTAGCTTGTTACAAACCCATTTACATACACAAAATACATACATTGATCAAAACCTACTTTGAA
Source organism: Dioctria rufipes (assembly GCA_963924295.1). NCBI lineage: Eukaryota > Metazoa > Arthropoda > Insecta > Diptera > Asilidae > Dioctria > Dioctria rufipes. The sequence continues at coordinate 151,667,112 of OZ002743.1, read as the reverse complement.
TAATTTTAACCTACCGCTCCTGAAAGGAACCCACAGGATTTCCTATTTTTTATTTTTTTTTTTTTCGTAGTAGCAAAAAGCTAATAGGACGAAGGACACTCTCCAATAAGTTTACCTAACGTTCGGTTGACCCTAACCTCAAATGTAATGTACCTGTCTGGAAGCTTTACCTACATCCGCACCCACAGTTTGCCTCCCACACTACACATAAAGTCGAGCACTTCATTAACCTTTTCTCAAATGAACAATTTTTGGGGTCGGAGCTCTAGGAATGAAGGGAATATCTGCAATTATAGGGCAGTTCATTGAATATTCATATCGCGCGGATGTCGGTATGTATTTGCTTTGTGGGATGAAGGACAACTACACAATAACGTTTTTAATTGTTAATGAATAAGACTCATTAAAGGTCCCGGAAAAAGGGAACAATAGAATGTTGAAGAAACAGGAACATTATTAAAATGAACAGGTAATCGATTTGTACGAACGGACGTTGAGTTTTCTTCTGTTTTTTTTTTTGGTTTTTTCTTTAAACCTTCTTGTGAAAAAGAAACCCTATATAGTTAGCGTTGGGTGAAATTTGAGATTCAGGGACTGATTAAATGAGTTTCGACCATATAGAAAAGACAGGGTTGTATATAAAATCTCTGAACTTTATCGGTATGTACCTATGTATGTAGTACCTACCTTACCTTAATAAAAGTCCAAATTAGGTTAATCATCTTTATTGACTAAAGAAGGGATGATTTGAGGGTTTTGAAACATCTTCGAATATTCATGGTGGTCTGGTCTTGAATTATTATATTCGTCGTCTTGTTGGAAGCAAGGTGAAATCTATCGGTTTTATTTACTTTTACTTCAAGGTTATGCTGATTAAAATTTTGACTTTGTTCAAAAATTTCTTTTGAAAATATGAGACAAGCGTCTACGTTCTTTTTCTTTTTAAGACTCTTTTACAAATGATTGCGGTTATCTGTACCTAATTAAAACTGAAAATAAAAGGAAAACGAAAGGAAGTAAAAACCATTGAAGTAAGATACAAGATTATCAAATTCATCTCCATTAAAGAAAAGGATGTTCAAAAAAATATTTAAAAGAATAAAGAAGAAAATGGGCGCATTTATCACTTTTTTAAAAGTAGTGATCAAGAAGTTTTATTGTTTTAGATGTACTCCAAAAGTTTTCAAATTTTGTATGTTGGGTAGGGAACAATAAATAGGACCGGGGTAATAATCTTATAAATAAAGTAAGAATTATAGCACTACTGCCACATATTGTCCCAAAAATATTTAAGAAATGAAAGAAATTTGGACATTCAGGACATTCATTTAGATTTTTTGTTTTTTATGATATTGTCAAACCTCAGGAGATATCTTATGATCCCGTATCAAAACCTTGGGAGGAACTGATAGCAGAAACACATTCAGGATTCGGAACTTCCTCACGGCGTTGTAAAAATTTCTAACACGGGTTTGTAAATGATGCAACACAAAACCAAGCCAGCAACTAGCCTCAAGGCCTAGCCGCAAAGCGCGCTTTGCGCAATGGTGGAAGTTTTTCTCTCTCAGGCCTACTTCTGTCAACAGATATGTATAATACTATCAAAATTACAATGGCAGCACCGGCCTCGTGGTATCATTTTGTTTTCAATTCTCTGTGGCAAGCCTTGAGATGAGCTGCGAGGGAGAGAGGCCAGGCCTGAGGCTGGATGTATTTATGCAGTGAAGAAAGCGTAGGGAATTAAGGACTATTGGCATAGACAAATTAGTAACATACAAAGACTGGACACGTAGAACAAAAATATGCAACGCTTTTCTAGAATATAAAAATTAACGATGCCTCGACGATGCCTCGACTTGGCACTTGATGACGTGCACAAAGGGTAAGCCACTAATGCCTCGCCCTCGCTCCATACAAAATCACAGTTGCCTCGATCTGATGAAGAGAAGGCCACAAGTTTTTCTTAGAAATTTACTGGAAATTTCTTCCTTCGAATTTTTATGCATTGGCCAGGCCGAGAGCAGTGCCTCGCTCGAATATAAAGTCTAACAACGATGTCCATACTGTATCTGAAAATAAGTCTAGTCGGCCACCAAAATGAATAAAAATTCTACCGAAACACTTTGTGTAAATTTCTAAAAAAAAAAACAATTGCTTATTGCTTGTCTAGCGTCTACGCTCATAAAAATTGTTGTCGCCCTCCAAAAGTGCGTATGAATTCTAAGGAAACAACTTCCAGTAATTACTAAGAAAAAATTGCGACCTTCCCTAAATCAGGTCGAGGCATCGTTGTTAGATTTTATATTCGAGCAAGGCACAGCTCTCGGCCCGGCCAATGCATTAAAATTCGAAGGAAGAAATTTCCAGTAAATTTCTAAGAAAAACTTGTGGCCTCCTCTTCATCGGATCTGCAACTGTGATTTTGTATGGAGCGAGGCATTAGTGGCTTACCCTTTGTGCACGTCATCAAGTGCCAAGTCGAGGCATCGTCGAGGCATCGTTAATTTTTATATTCTAGAAAAGCGTTGCATATTTTTGTTCTACGTGTCCAGTCTTTGTATGTTATTAATTTGTCTATGGCAGCAGGGTCAATATCGGGAATTATTGTCGCTGAAATTTAGAACGGAATTGAGTGAGGCACTTACGCTAACGAGCGTTCACTTAAGAGAAATCAGCGAAATGTAAGAACCAATGACGAGCATATTAATCAGCTTAACCGTAGGAAAACTACACCCGTTGATAATTCATGTACGAGAGATGACCGTGATAATGAATAATGCCACACTGGATTCAGATAAAAAATTCCACAATTTCCAATTACTGGTACAAATTGCAAAATTACAAGCTCTCCATGTAGGCCAAGAAGTCCTGGTCAGGGTAGATATCCCACAGCCCCAAAGAGTTGCATTTGATCTGCATAAGGTATACACGATCCCGATAGCTATAGACAAAGTTGGGTATCATGTATGTATATGATCTGGATGCTAAATTTGTGGCAGCAAATAATCATGAACGACAGTATATCTTGCTGAATTACCAAAATGCGTTAACAGCCACATCAGATCACTTGCAAATACAAATTAGGGCCGACGATTACCGCTTTTGGAAAAAATTGCTGAACCTTTTCCGGAGCTTCAACGTAAATGAAAAAGCCTATAAGGAAAGAGTTACAGCAAGTGGAGCAGTTTAGTGACAATGGTGACAAGAAACCAAGAAGATCAAATAGACAGTGAACTGCCAACATTCATCAACTTCCATCGGAGAGCAGGAGCACACAGGGGTGTTATTCATAGAAGAGCATTGTCATCTGCAGATCGGCGATCAACAAATAGCAGCTCAAGATGCCGCACAGCGCAATATATCCCTATGGCAGCCTAGACGAATAGAGTTACCAACCTGGAACAGGATCGCCATGTAACCAGATAAGCGCAGAGAGGAGGTAATAGCAGGCAAAAAGGAAGAAATATCATTGCTGGCTAGTGATAGATTTAATCAAGCATGGACAGACCAGGATATCGCAATAAAGAGCGTTCAAGAAGAAATCACCCAGGAGGAGACAAGCAGAGGCAGAATTACACATCCAGGTCATTTAGCAGCAACAACTAATACCGGATGTTTAACCATAATCACCATAGTAATCTTAGTAGGAGTATTGTGCCATTCGAAGCGCTGGAAGAGAAACCAGACCCAAGTCTTCACGAACAGAGTGATTCTTCCTATAGTTCAGAGGTCAGAGCAGGAAACCAAGGCCCATAATGCAAATATCACCATTGAGATGATTCTGCCTACGACAGCAAACTTGCCCAGCACCAATCTGCCGACTATTATGGGGAAACAACTTTATTTTATGTATTATTATATTTAGAAAAGTATTTAAGGGCAACCTATAGTTAGAGATTAACTGTACAATTATTAGCATGTATGTGTATTTTATAGTATTATTAATTAAATAGTTTATATAGTAGGTAAGAATAGTATATTTTGTTTCATGTAGGTGTGAAAATAGTAAGTACTCTGTAGAAGTATACACAAAATATAAAAGAATGAATTTGTAAAATTTGTAAGTGTTTTTGTCTAATTAATAGCATTGAGCTATAAGAATATAAAGTTTTTTAATATTTATTTATAATCGATAAATTTAAAAATAAACTTAACGTTGTAAATGTAGGTAAATGTAAAAAATGTTGTAATAATGTAATAGAATGTGACCCTACGACTCCCAATTGAATATGTAGCCGAATACATCAGGTCTACACCCTTCGGCGGATCAGTTTTTCCCAGGGAGGAGGGATATCGTGGCCCGAAGTTGTATGCGGACGCGGAACTGCATGGAGCATGTAGCTGGCAGGCGAAAAGTGTGGATTAGCAATAGACAATCGCCAGGCGTATTGCTTCCTATAGCAAAATTCTGGGCTATATTGCGTGTTGTTTACCACTGACTGCATAATTACTTCACGAGCACAGCTGTGTGCCTAATTACTTCACTGGCACAGCTGTGTGTTTGTTTACGAATGAAGCATCAAATATCAAGCATGTTATTTCGCACAATGACCTGCTTGACGGTTACCGGTTGGTGTACTGTAGTCCAGCTGCTGACTAGAATGGCAGTGACCAGCAGTTTCGTCAACGGTAGTAGAACATTACCACATAACAAGTATGAGAAGGTCATGTTCTACTTCTGAGTTCCGCATATAAGTTTACGAAGAGCGCGACTGACTGGAGGTAAGCAATTCCGTTTTTTATCAAATGATCGTTGGACGGTTATTTCGCGTTACAAAGTATAAGTAGATGATAAGAACGTATGACTATTCGCGGTTTTTAAAGTAGTCAAGTATTCAGCGGATAATAAAGAAATTATTAAAGTAAAATTTGATCATTATTATTAAAATTTCCCGAGTGATTAAGTTTTCAGGGAACACGACATGGACAACCCCCTACCCCAACCGCGCCAACTTCTCCTCTAAAAGTTCTTCATTTATATTTTATACTCTCAACCCTTAAGCCACATTAATATTTCGTCAAAAAAATTTCCGTTCCATTAACCAAAGCGATTTTTCAGTTTTTTTATTGGGTTTATCATATCCTGAGATTACCTTTGTGAATTATTGCAACTCCTGATTTTTTTCAAATTTTCGTTAATCCACTTGTAACGGCTATAATCTCTCTATTAGGAAGAAATATATATATTTTTTCCTTGGTATAGATATGACTAGCCAGAAGGTTATACACGTCCATTTTTACACCAGCAACCTTCCCACCCAATTTTCTCCACCTGTCATTTTCGGTCCGAACTCCCATTGTTTTGATGCCACCTACATTTCTCTTTTTCTCTCCCTTCCGCCATTAATACAGGAAAAACTCGAAAAAAACTTCACATCCCTCAAAAACTACCCTTATAAAAAGAATTTCAATTTATTTTGACCATGGAAGATAATAGACAATAGACACATGTGCCTCGAATATAAAAAAGTGAACCCTTACAACAAAATCTTATATCCTTTTTCGTCCTCAAGGATCCGCCCTTTTTCACACTTATCACGTTTACCCTTATTCCCCAGGTCTATTAAGAGTTCCAGGTTTCTTCTGGCCTTAGCAGATATATACTCATAATGTTTACGAAAATTAAGTTTCTTATCAAATTACCACCAAGTCCAGTACCTTAAAAACCCACATAACCTCATTACCATCTATATCGTATTTCATCAGCAGTGGTTGACATGAGCGACTTAATGACGTAACTTTACATTTGGAAGCAAATAGGCCGAAAAACTATTTAATTTAGCGTGAATGACTCAAATTTGAACAAACACTTTCATATCATCTGTATACAGAAGGTATTTACAAACAGAGAAGCTGTTAACAATGTCATTGATATATAAAAGGAATAGAATTGGCCCTAACTGGGTATGTACATTTCACTTGGGATCTATAATATATGAAGACGGTTCGTCTATTTTCACTATTAATTTCGTTTAGTCAAAAAATATTGAATCCACTCTAAGAGCTTAAAGTGGAAACCTAAACCACCTAGTTTTCTTTCGAGAAATCAGAATACACTACATCAACTTTGGTAGGTACTATTTCATTGAGTTTAAAGTGAAGTTAGTAAAACTAATTAAATTAGTTACAGTTAGATCTTTTATACATAAAGACCGATATACGAATATTAATTTCTTATACGATTATATTTGATTATAGCATAAAAAAGTTTAGGAAGAATACATAATTTAGTAATACATATCTCGATAATTTTTAACATCATACTTATCCCCAGATTTAAAAATTGGAGTTATATATGAGCATTTTAAGTATTCAGGAAAATTGCCAGCCGATAAGAATAAATTAAAAATTTAACACTATGGATAAAATAGGATTGACTGCACTTTTTAACAGAAAAAGGAAAATTTAGCTACAAAGCTACTCATAGATCAAATTTAACGTATGGTTTTTGGATTTTGTTTTTATATATGCCCCACTAACAGTAATTTTTAGACAGAAGAAGTTTACTTAACTTAAATGCAAATAATCGCAGTAAAAAAAGAAATTTCATGTGTTCACAATAAAAAATTGAATTCGGTTTGAAAATCAGCGATACACTTTTTTATAATAAATTCAATTATGTTCTTTTTAGAGTATATGTAGGTGGGTTGCAGAAGAATATCTTAACTAGTACTTTCGTAACCGAAAGTTCTTTCACTACTGTCGTAAATTATTTCTTTAACGGTCGAAAAATTCATTGGCAATACATGCATAACCAAGCCGAATGAATTTCTAACTTAAACAGGCCGGATAAAATTAAGAGAGAAGAAAACTATTTTTCTTTCAATTATGTACTTAACGGCATGTTAACGGTAAATACTTAATTTTTCTGAATTTCTCTATCGTGCAGCAATTTTATAGCATTCTGTTTACAATCAATTCTTATCGCTTTGTGAGCAATACTTAACTTCTAAGTTAACACTGAAATAATTTATAGAGTTTTTTGCTGGAGTCATAAACATTATTGAAAATAAAAAAGAAAAAAGAAAAGAAAAAAATTATTGTATGCCATATATGACTTTTTCAACGTAAACGTAACAGATTTCGAATCAAGTGGAACTTATTCAATTCAAATGCAACGATATTCACATCAACGAAATCAATATAAAAAGGAACAGTATTAAAATTAATTATTCACTTCATATCGATGAAAATTTTGATCAATTCTACATAAAAACACTTTTAACTTTTAAATTTATTGTTGTTATTTACAATGCTTCATTGTACTGTTAGCACTATTCCAGATCTCATACGCATCATCAAGAATTTATTTCGTTACTATTTGTGGTTTCATTACTAAACATGAATCGAAGAAGAATAATAGTTCGGTATTGAATTAAAATAATATTTTAGAAAACCATAAGTTCATAATATAATGCAATTATAGAAATGAGCGCAGAACGTAGCGGAAATGAAAACCACTATAATAATAACAAAAATAATAAGTGCATTAGTAAACACAACAAAGATATTTAGTTGAAACCAGTATTGAAAGATGACAAAACAAAAAAACAAATAAGCTGCTGATATTGCCATACGCCGAGTCAACTAAACTTACTTGCAAAGACTACGGCCTAGACTTTTTAAGAAACTATCCAAAAACCAATCTAATATTGTTTTTATAGACAAATGTGGATGCATATTAAAACCTTAAGGACCGGTCCCGCGCTATCGTGGAAATTCGATCCGACCACGAAAGATCGGTCTCGCGCTAACGCGGAAATCCGACCCAACCACGAAATAATAATAATAACTTCAGAGCCATCTCTTGGGTAAAATTATCCGAAGTGTTAGAAATCAATATATAAAGAGCCAAAAAAAGCATCAAAATGGATAAACGTACGTGAATTAAAAATATTCTTTGTATTAATAATAACTTATCTTAAAGGGTATATCAATGAAATTTAAAGACTGTAAGACTGTAACTAAGCAATATAGCGGAAAGCGTTAGGAGTCAGTACCAAGATTTGCAAGTTTCATACATTTTTCAATGCGAATTTCTGCCAAACTATTTCTAGCAGAATAATGATTTAACCTTAAATCAAAGATAGAAGAGGTCTAGTGAATAACATCGGGAAAAATAAAGAAAAATGTATTAGAATGTATTATCTCGGAAACTTCTAAAAAATCTTAAAAAAATGTATATTAAAGTTTCGACTTACTCTCTTTCGGGTACCATATACTTTCCAGCAAACGCGATTGTTTATTTTAGTAGAGTAATCTATTGTTGTAATGTACGAAGTGCTTAAATACTTTTCACAAACATGTATGGGTATACTAAAACAATTAAACAAGCTTCATTCGTACTTGTGACGTTATTGCCACATAAATTGATTTTGAAATATGTTACAACTTGATATATGACGTTGTTGATAGAAAATCAAATCATTTTATGGTTATTATTTTTACAAATTATTTGAATTTGAGTTACTAGTGCCAAATTCCGTTAATCTGAAAATGATGTAAATAGGAGATAATCATGAGAAAAAATTTTTGTTATTTATTAATTTAAGAGTAATTCCGAGTTATTGGTACGAAACTAAAACTATAAATTTTGGTAAAAGTTATTATAATATCTTGGAGTGTGGTTCTTGTTAACCAAATCCAAAAGATCGATTTTTTTTTCTCTGCCAGTCCAGATTTTGTATTAAATGCAGTCTTCAAAATAATTTTTGAGTCATTTACTTGTTTCTTACTTTTTATAATGTTGGCCTCTTGAAATTCGCCATTATAAGAATTTTAAAATACACAGAGGTTGGAGATTCTCGCACGATCTTAATTACTTTTACATCATGAAGTTTTAAATTTGTCATATTCATGGGTCCAATGTTAGAATAGAGTTCCTTGATGTCATAAAAATCTTCGTAGCACAATTCTTTTACTACAAAAGGTTCTAATTGCTTTTTCGCAGCACGAATGGCGGCAATGAAGCCGTCAGGAGTATAAAATGGTCCACCTCTAAATTGACGTTTCACCTATCTTTCAATGAGTGAATGGGCCGAGTCACCCTCGTTCTGTGTGTGGGCCTTGATCAAGAATTTATGGGTGATTGAGCTTATACCGAGGCAACGTACATAAATTTTTTTTTGTTGCCCCACGCAATTATCGGAATAAAAAATAGCTTCAGAATCAGGCATGGTAGCATACTTTAACACACAAGTACCTAATTCATTTACACCTCGATGTGCGTTTGACTCATCCCAAATGTAGCATTCACAGCAATTTGTTTGCAAGTCATAAATAGTGAAATTGAATGCGTTCAACTTCGATTTATAGTAAAAGACAGAAGCATCTCCTTTGGATATTTGCATGAAAGCTTGGAGATCGTATATTTTTCTTCTCTTGAGCAATTTTTCTCAATTAGATGTCGATCGTAGTTCTGCTTTAGATCACCTTTTTCTTCATTAGCAGCGTTTTCATATGCCACACAAATTTCACATAAATCTTTCTTGGGAACAAAAAATGAAATATTAAATTCCTCCGTAAACATCCGGTGAAATATTGCATAGCTTCCAAAAGATTTGTTTTTGTCTTTGCATGCCGCTACATAATCTCTATGGATATCGGCCAATGTGCGACTACCGTTTACGAATGTTCGTAATGTATTCGCACGGGTATAATGGCTCTCAATTTTAGGAATAGAATTGATATGGTGGCGAATTCCATCGCGTATAGCCGGGTCCAACGTCTTATGCTTTCCGTGTTTTCCTCGTTGATCTGGTTCGAGTAGTACATCTGCCACCTTATTCCTTTTTTTCCTGTACTGTACGTATTGTTCGATCATTTATGTCTAATGTATTTTTATACCCTATCTGAAATCATAGGGGTATACTAAGTTTGTCATTCCGTTTGTAACACCTCGAAATAATGATGGTAGAGTAAAATGGATTGGACACCCATTCATAATATTAAAAGTTATTTCGATTTTTGCATGTCCGTCCGTCTGTCCGTCCGTCCGTCCGTCTGTCCGTCCGTCCGTCCGTCCGTCCGTCCGTCCGTCCGTCCGTCTGTGCGCACGATAACTCGAGAACGCGTATACTTAAAGAGCTGAAATTTTGTACACGGACTTTAAAAAAAAAAGTAAAATTAAGTTCGAAAATGAGACAAATCGGGCAACTCCTTCGTGGGGTTGCCATATAAAAATTTCGTTTTCCGCTATATATTTGGACACTGCCTGAGAACGCATCGACGTAGAGAGCTGAAATTTCGTACATAATGTTTAAACTACATTAGCAAATAAAATGTCAAAAATGGACTAAATCGGACAACTCCTTCTTGGTGTTGCCATATAAAAATTTCGGTTTTTTACGTATACTAGGAAAACGATCAGTCCAAGACATTTTTATTGTACTAAGAACTTCTGCAGAATACGAAATGCTATAAAATTGGTTATTACCATTTTTTCTGTGCGACAAACTGTTCTAGAAATATATGCGAAAAACAACTTCAAAATCAATACTTGAATAGATCGGTGACCATACGAAATTTAATACGGGCATTCATCTAGGGTATCATAAGAATTGGTCTTAGACTAATTCTAGCTTTTTTACTTGTTAGAAAATACTTTACATACGCGAACCTTTTCACAATTCTTAAAAAAGTAGAATGCATTATTATTCTGTCGTGGTTTTCTTGTACCTCCTTCGCGAGTGTAGCGATATTTTGGCACAATAGCCGTCATATAATTGTTAATAAACTGTCTCTGTTTTTCGATCTGACTTAGTGACCAAATAAGCTGAGAATAGCTGCTGTTTTTCTTCTTGACTCAACTTAGATGAACAATTCAATACGCATTTCTCTCCGCAAACTCCTATCAGTTCCCTTCGCTACCGGATTTGTTTTTTATTTGTATGAGAGGAATATGAACCTCTCGACTATTTCTCAGGTTCTTTATAATATTCCTTTTCCAGTTTTCTGTGTTTTTTTTTCTTTTCACACTTTTCTTGAGAGGACTCACCAAAATAGGAATGTCTTGAGTAGATGTGGATGTGTCATTACTACTAATACCTAAATTTAAAGTAGGTACTGTTCCCTATGGAACGAAATGACGTGGAAACACTCGCGTTTTTTTCTTAAATGTGATTATCAGAATCGTTGTCTTGACTGTCACTATCTTCATCATTTTTGGGTACGTACAACTTGTCGTTAACACTATCATCAGCATCTTCAGAAAATGAAGAACTGGAAGTATTTGAACTTGCGATAATGCCATTGTTTTGATTTTCTGTATAAAGAAGAAAATAGTTAATAATATCCACCCGTAATATGTTATAATTTGAATATCACTTCTATTTATTTATGAGAAATATTTACAAATTATTACACATACCAGATCCTTTTGAAGTCTCTTGCGCCGACATTGTAAATTTGTCAGGTTTCATTCCCACAGGATGTGCTGAATGTTCATTTTCAACGTCATGTACTTTTTCCTCCTTTTTCCTCCTCCTTTACATTACCAGTTGATTCCATATCGCTATTTACCACGATAGTCGACTGTTGTATTTTCACAATGAGTTGGCACATTCATTTCCTCCGAGTATTCATTATTCAAAATTGTAAGGAAGTAATTTTAACAAGATTGACACAAGTATAAATAATTAAAAGTGCTTCACGGACTTGACAATAGTATTTGCAATAAGAACGTCATAAGGTTACTTAGTTAAAAATTTAAATTTGAAATTAGCTGCTTTATTCTTGTATTAACGTCATAAAAGGAAATAATACTTTTACAAAACATTTTCTTCAGTGCAGGACCGTCATATTTCAAAATGATACAAACTTGAATAATGTGATTATCTCGTTCATAACGCATAAAGCAATATCGTCTTAACACACAGTTTGACTCTCTTGATAAATTGTCACCAAGTTATCAGGATGAGTGAAACCTCACAACGGTGTTGTCCTAAATTAAAACTACAAATCGCAGGGTTACAAGAACGACATTAACGCTCTCTCGTGGCGAGCGTTTTAGTTACAGATGCTACGTTCTTACAGTTAAAAGATCATACAAAGTGAATTCCTTCTGTATAAATAACATAAAATTCGCATTTTTTTACTTATGAAGTTGTTATATAGGGTCCGCCATCTAACGTTTTTTTTTTCAACTGGTGCTTATTTCGTGAATGGTAACACTTAGCTCATGTCTGATTTGACAAATAATTAGTTTTATTCTTCCGCTGAACGAATATGGTTGTGTATACGCTTGAACAACGCTGGGAAATATTGCCCGCGATCGACTTACAGAAGATGCCGATTTTGCCAAAAAAATCATCTTTTCGGATGAAGCTCATTTTGATCTTGGCGGGTATGTAAACAAGCAAAATTGTCGCATTTGGGGCACAGAAAACCCGCACGCATACATTGAAAAGCCGATACACCCAAAACGAGTCACTGTTTGGTGCGGATTTTGGTCCAGAGGCATAATTGGGCCATTTTTCTTCGAAAATGAGCAAGGAGTGGCCGTTACAGTCAATGGCAATCGTTATCGGGCCATGTTGAACGAAAATTGAAGAGGAGGATATTGGCAACATTTGGTTTCAACAGGACGGCGCTACGTGCCACACAACCGAAGCTACACTCGATGTTTTGCGCCCTGTTTAAAAAAAAAAAAAGTTATTTGGCGGACCCTATATTTAATGAGCGAAACGATAAAAATTGAAGAACTTTAAATCAAACTCCGTTAATTGATATTCTCATTTCTTTAGATTCTGACTATTTAAGAAAGATAAAGCCTAAATCTAGCAAATAACGCCGAGTTTTTTCATTTTTAGTTGCATTCTTTTCATTATTTGGCTCTAAGAGTACATTTCTTTCTCCCGATATTTCACCAAAGAGAAATTGTATTATTTCATTGTAGGTTGTTGGAATACAAAAAAAAAGTGGTTCGTTTAACAATTATGTGAAAAAAAAAAAATTAAGGAGAGTTAATTCTCGTTAAAAATTTTCAATTTCTTTGAACTGCAAATTTTAATTTTTCATCTTAAATTGTATAGTTTTATCGGATGTTGGGTTTTTGTCTTTTACACTAGATGTCTCTAATCTGACCTGTGGTTAAAGTGTAGGCTAATTTTATATGAATTTTCTCACTTTCAGGACACAAACCTACGTATAGTAAATTTTATTGCATACAGGCTTGCTGGTATCTAAATTGAAACTTTTGCTGAGTACTGACTCCTCTAAAGCATTTGAAGAAGATTGTGAGTGTTTGTCTTTGCGTTACTGACCGTGTTCATGTACAAAAAAATCATGGAGATAACGTCGTTTTGATTATCAGCATTGCTGAATTTAATGAATTTCATATATCTGCCAATGAATAATCGAACTGATTCAGCATCATAATTACGTGCAATCGTACTCTGTGGTGTCTTTATTATGCATATAATTTTGACCATTTATTTATTTAATTATTTTATTTTTCTGATAATTTTGTTTTGTATATAAAGCAGAAATTTGTAGCGATCAGCATGTTAGATACATTGATACATTTGTATAATGATAATTGATCTTGATATAAAGTATTATTTTTTGAATATGTAATTTTATAATATGTTGCTTAAAATTTTGTAATCTCTTTTTAATGGATGATTGTTTACTTAATTAACTCAATTTCAATAACCACTTTGCATTTCTATAGATCGTTTGTGTTCGTTGCTGCTATTTAATATGCTTGCAAAATAATCCTGAATTAGCTATCAGATGGGATGGTCTTAGGTTTGTCATCTTAATGCTCGAAGCTTGTTTCCTAAAATTGACGACTTTAGAAATATTTTCTTCAATTGCTCCTTAGATGTATTTGTGTCTCAGAGACATGGTTGAAGCCTGTATATGCGGCATATACATATGTGATGAATTGGTAGACCTCCATCAGTTTTCAACTTTTCGTAATGATCTGTGTACAAACCGCCGAATGTCTCCAATACTACTACTTTGGAAGCTTGCCTTACCAGATTTGGACATTTATACTCACCTATAATTATTTCTGGCGACTTTAATTCAGATTAACTTGAACGCAGTACTACAGCTACTGCATTGCCTAATATAATACAAATATGGATTAGATTTTATTAGCACTACTACCCCAAAACATTTTACATCTAGTTCCTCTCCTTGCTTGACTTATTTAGATGCTATATTTTTTAATCAAATCTTATTTCTCAATGTAGCTTTGCTTACCGTAGATGGAAACGATTTCGCACTTATGAATGTTGGAATACTTTTCGATCTCTGCGTAATGCCGTAAACAAAAAAATCTTACATTCCAAGATGTCTTACTATAGATCCAAGCTTGATGACAGAGTTTCCACTAAGAATCTTTGGATGAACCTTAAAGATATTGGCGTTGGGAAATCTAAGCCTATTGACGTGAATGTTGATCTTAATAAACTGAATCAAAGCTTTATTTCAACGTATAACTCAGGCAGTGAATATATATTTAATACTAGATATGCTGAATTCTTTCGTAATATTCCTGTTGAGGGATTTTCCTTTGCGCATATGACTGAACAGGAGATATAAGCGGTAGTTATTGGTATAAGATCGAACGCAATGGGTTTTAATCGCATACATCCTAGTTTTGTTAAAGCTATTCTACCTATTTTGCTACCGTATCTTACATACAACTTAAACGCTATCATAACTTCTTCCTGATTTTCGAAAAGGTGGAAATTAGCTAAGATAAAACCAATTCCTAAAAAATCTTCATAAACATACCATCCTATCTCTAATCTTCCATTCTTCTCTAAGGTGTTCGAGAAAATACTGCATAACCAAATCTTATGTTATATTGAAAATAATAACTTGATATCCGAATATCAATCTGGTTTCAGAGTTAAGCATAGCTGCATAACTGCTTTGAATAAAATATCCGATGATATTCGAAATTCAACTGATTTTAATATGGCGACAATACTTGTACTGCTGGACTTCTATGAAGCTTTTGTAAATGTGGATCACATTATTTTGTTTAATAAGCTCGTAGCTTACCTCAATTTTTCCTCATTTGGCTGTAAGCTTATAATATCTTACCTTAGTAGCAGCCAGTAGCGAGTTGTTAGGGGAAATAGAGCCTCTAATTCTATCTTCTAGGTCTTGCTGGGGTTCCTCAAGGATCAATTTTAGGACCATTACTGTTCACTAAGTTCATTAATGACTTAACCTTGAAAGTTAAACATTGTAAATTTCATGTGCATGCTGAAGACTTTCAACTTTATATCTCTAAGCCACTGGAATCAATTGATGATGCAGTACATTGCACCAATACCGGTCTTATGCACATACATTCTTGGGCACTGCAGAATTAACAAAATCTTGACGCTTACAAGCCTGGTCATAGTTAAAGTTGAGCTCAATACATATTTTTTCCCTGCTTTGAAGATTATAGAAAATTAGTTCATAACCTGGGTATAGTTCTCAGTCAAACTTTAAGCTCAAGTATTTGCTATCCTCCACAACTCTCAGCATCTGCAGTATATACTCACTGCAGAAAATAATGTACGGTTCCCTATATTCGGTACAACGAATTCCCGTAAAACAAGTCTAATGTTCCCTTAAAAATTGGCAATATACCTTTCGGCTACCTAAAGTTAATCAAATAGTACATAGAAAAATATATTCTGGGTAAATTTCTTTTCAAATGGTGTATACGACCCTTTACAAAAGGAATTTTTAGATGAAAAGTATTTACCTTTACCTAAGCTATGTTATTTTCCTCCACATATTTTATTATTTTGTGACCAATAAGTTCTAAAATCTTAAAACTAAATCGGTTTCAAATATACTCTCATTTGGAAAAATAATATCAATTCCATAATGTTATGGAAAAACGAAACCCTTCACTTTAGTAAAAATACCCCAAATACAAGGCATACATTATCTTATTATAACCCGATGAAATATGCATGTGTGCACTGTGTACAGTTTTATTCTGACCTTTGTATGGTTAAGGCGTGCGCCAATTAATAATTTCATCGATAAAAAAGTTATTAAAATTGAAGCTGGAAGTTTACCAAATATTAGTGAATTCTTTAACCATTTCATTTCATTTTTTTAATTGATATGCTTATCAAATAATGTGAGATAATATTTAAAAAACGTTAATTAATTACAGAAGCTTATTAGTATCAAAAATATAAAACGGCTTGTAAATGTTATATAATCGTATATGTTTCAAAACCTTTATTGAAGTTACTTTTTGTTTCGAAAATAATAATATGTTTATTTTGATTTAGTAGGTACAACCCAATTTGTAAAGCACTGATTTTTTCTTTCACCTATTCCTTAATAAAAAAATTAATTGTTTTAGGAAAACTTAATTTGAGGGAAAAGTACGACTAATGGAGATATTTTTATCTATATTAAGGAGATATTTTTAGACACCAATTGTATCTATAGTAATGTATTATTTACTTCTGTTTAATAGTTCATCAAACATAGTGCATTGATCGTTCGCTTGCTCCTTTGGGCAGAATTCTTATATTCGGTAGAAAAGTACTCAATACGCATCTACTTATGCCCCTTTATCAAAGGTACTTTTTTATGCTAACTATGTAAAAGTCTCCGTACTCAAGGTAAAAGTTTCGAACTTATTTATGCACTATTCCATAATACCTGTGAAAATATGTATAGTTCAAACACTTTTTTACCCTTAATTTATTCAATAATTTCTCGAAATTTTACGGATATTTCCACAAAATTTTTCGAAAAATTTACATTAATTTAATGCATTTCGTTAATTCATTGAATATCACCCAACTTATATGTAAACAATTTCACTTCTCCCGATACTAAATTCAATAAGGCTTATTATTATTATTTATAGGAAAGTACTGGAATGATAAGCCCTATATGTCAATGTGGATTGAGCAGTTGGCCAAAGGACACTGAATTGTTTGAACAACAACAACAACAACGTCGGTTGTGAAGAAAGGCCCACATAATGTGCCAGAGCTGAGAGCCCTTGAAAAGTATTCGGCTCTATTAAAAAATATTTTGAGGAAAGATGGGAGAACTGAAATTTTACTACAAAATGTTTCGAGACTTTGGGTGATGGGCAGCAAAATGTTGACAAAAGATGTTGTTTAAAAATTTATATTTTTGTTTGCTATTATATTAACAGGCAGTATTAATATAGTTGGGATTTTGTGATGGAATGTTCATCTTAAGAGGCTGATCATTATTATGATAAACCACAGGCTGACCCAACAATACCTGGTAATGGATTGTAATCAGTGATCAGAGGCAGAGGATCATATTCAACCGTGAGTTGTTGTTAATGTATTAATAGGTAGGATTAATACACATGGTATTTCTATGATGACAAGTACATCTGACGGAAGCCTGACTATCAATCGTGATAAATCTAGGAAGCCCAACACCACGAAGAAAGTGAGCTATACTCCGTATGTAACGAAGTCATATGACCGCCCACTATCCCAATCATCTCCAGTCTCTACTATTTAAAAAATTCACGTGACCATACCCTGATAAACGCTTCTCCACGGAGTACCAGCAGAGAGGATGTATATCACTCAGATGATTACGTTTTTAGGTTGCACACAACACTACAGTAAGCCGTGTATATAAGAAGGGGGCCGTCATGGCAGTAAAATTAGTTGTCAATCTTGAGCCATCCAGTAAACATCAGCACACACCAGTATACCTGCCACCAGTGAAATGAACCCGTAAACCAAGCCCTACCCGCCAACGCGGTACGATCCACCAAGCAGAAACGACTTCAGTAGTCAACCGACGAGTCCTGTCCACCGAGAGATTTATGTCTTCTCAGGCGTGGAAGCAGAACACCTGCGCTTCCAATTAGGTAAGTGGTACATAGGTAGTATAAAGGTACCTTCAGGACTGAATGTGTGCTACGGCTTTTGGTGTGGCAGGCACGATTTTTGTGTATATGGCTGGTGACACACCGGCAGGTTTTCGTGGAACCTCCCCACACTCTTCGCCAATAGCCGAGGCGAGCTAGCGTACCGCCCTGCAGTCAACGCTGTCCATCGAGCGATTTGTCAGCTCATGCTGGCAGTCTGGACTTCAAGTCCATCGCTCAATCATAGCTTCATAACCAAAATTTCAGGCGTCGCACTACAACCGCAGTCAGTTCACTCCGTGCATCGCGACTGATCACATCGTTGTCCAATATTTAACCTTTTCCTGCAGTGTCTGAACGTTATTCGTATTGGGCCTAGTAATAGCTTTTGCATGTATTTCCTGAACTGGTTCTGCTCCGTGTTGGCTATATCTACGGCGTTCGTACGTTATTTGTATTGGACCTGGTAATAGCTTCGCACGCATTACCGGCACGGACAAATAGGAGCGGGTCCAGTAATGCATACGAATGCTGTTACCAGGACCCGCTGCTCTTTGTGTTGGCTACATTTACGGCCTTCGTAATTTATTCGTACGTACCTACTGGTCTTAGGCTTAGTATTCGCACGTGCTTATTATCTCACTCATGAGAGGAGAGGAGTGCGGTGGTGGTCGAGAAGTCGTTGCAAAGCCCATGAAGCTCTGTATACAATAAGCTCTGCAAGTGACCGTACACTTGTATATCTTAAGATACAGGGTATTTTGTGAAAGACTAGCAAATTTTCTTAATCACCCTGTAACTCCGACATGGTAGTGATGCCCTCCCCCTTGTCATACAATTTTTTGTTTGTCTACGTGACTATTATCAAGTACTGTTCTAAGAACCACCATGACCGAAACACCCTGTATAAGGGGTACTATACGTATAATTTTTTTTGAAGAATGTTCGCGATGCCGCCACTGTAATTCATTACAAATCAGGCTTTAAAAAAAAGTGTTTATACAAATAATGTAGGAAATTTAGTCTTCCTCAAAATTTGTGTTAGCCACATACACAACTACGCCACCTTTTGTAGGGCAAAAACGCTTATTGACTGAACTATTAGTACTTCTTAGAATGTCATACCATATTTCACTACTTCTGAATTCCGTACATTACAAAATGTTGTATGGCATCGTCAAAATTGGTCTACCGCCCCTGGGAAGGTGGCCAACATCAAGAAATACTTACTATTTCGTATCACTACTTCTTTACCATTTATTTTATTTCCAGTTCCAAACGATTTTTTTTGCATTTCACAATTCTTTTATTGTCTAGTTACTACAAATAACACCCCATAATGCAAGAGAAGTTTATCTGCATATTGAAAATTCCCTTCTCTCCTATTTAGGAATAATGACTTCCTTTGGGAATTCATAAAACGTCACATAAATTGTACAGAAATTTTGTTCGTCAACAAAAACACTGACAACCCTTTGACTGATATTTGAATTTGTTTCTGGATTTGATTTAAGAATTATTACTCAAAGCGACTGTGCACATATCTACCCGGAATCCTGTAGGGCTCATTGAAACAGAAAAGGCTTCCTGGAAAATTGTAAATATGAAACGAACTCGCCTACAAATTTTCATATTTGCAAAAGCTTTTGCCTTCTTAGCCCCTTTCAAAGGAGGTAAGGATTATGTACCAAAAATTGAAGATTTTCCGTGTGTTTGAGGAAAGGCTTAAATTTGGATGAAGAGATATATTTTCTAACAGGTTTACAGAAAAGTATTGTACAGTTTTGTGATAGAATGGAACTAGAAGAGGGTTTACATATATTATACCTTTTTATGTTTTATTTACCTTTGCTACCTTCATCATAATGTAAATATTTTCTCTAGTATGTATAGCTTGCAAATGATACAAATGTCGACGTTAGATTCAGTACTACTAAACGGAGGTAAATAAAAAAAAAATAAAAAAATAAAAAAAAAAAAAAGGAGAAAAATTAGGGAGGAAAAATATCGAGGCGGACATTAATTTCAAATTCTTGATGCCCTCTGTTTTTAACAATAAATCATTCTATCTGACAGACTTTCACACAGTGATAAACAATCAAAATGCTTAGGTCCATAACTATAGAAGCTGCAGAGAATCAATGTTGCTCATTAATCACTCCCGAAACATCTCTGATGTAATATTGAAAAAAAAAAAAAAAAACAAAAAACAAACAAAAAAATGAGAAAACATGTTGACAAAGCGAGACCAAAAAATGTCTTAAGGAATTTTCTGTGGTAAATCCCTGCTGAAAGTAAAAAAAAAAGCTTTAAACTTTTTTTCCTTCTTTTTCCAAGATACTTAGCCGAATTCCTTAGATTCAAGTCCCCTTTTGCTCTAAATTACGAAATGGAGGTCGTTAAAAGTTACTGAGCGATTGTCATTTCTCTACTTTCCTTCCAAGCGTGGGGAGATCTTATCGTACAAAAAGTTCACGTATTTCTTCTCTCTGAAGCGTGGAACTGCAATTTGTCATGTTGCTAATGTACTCTTACCAGTTTTAAATACATTAGGAGTGTGCACGCATTGTTATTTTCGGATGGTTGTTATTGTCTGTTTTATATATGCATATGTATGAAGAGGTTTTCCATAGGCTTCTCTTATGAAAAGTGTTAATATGCGAAATTTGTATGAAAACTGTATGGACACCGCGATATAGGGAGAATAATTGATATGTTCGCAGGGGGCATGATTCATATACCGTGTTTTCGTTTTTGCTACCGAAGCATAGCACCAGAGACAACTGGGGTTACTCTAACCTGCACCGAAGTGTCAATTGTTTCAAGTGCTAAGCTCCGTGTTCGAATTAATTTGTGTTATAATCTGTCATTCAAAATGTCACCAACAACACCAACTGGCAATTTTCGCAGTTTTCAATTTATTAGAGCATTACCGTGAGGAAATAGAGTACCTACATATTTTGAGGAAAATAATAACGTTTTTGAAAGTTGTGAAAATGTGATGACTGTGATTATTGAATTTTTGCGCGCTTGAATTCAAGAAATATCCAATGAAGTTTCCGTATTATCACTCCATATCACTCAATTCACATGTTTCACTTGTAAAAAACAAATGTCTCCATTGAGATCAATTGCTGGCAATCCTATATAGAATGCTTGAAAATTGCTGTTATCGTCTGTAAAAAATACTATATATTAAATTAAAAAATAAAAACATTTCAAATCTGTAACGATTTTGTCAAAACAAATGCAACACATAATTTCAAAATGACAATTGAGAGATTCGTATACTGAAAATAATTACATTGTGTTAGGAGGGCTACAGCTGCCCCTCATCTGAGCTAGGGGCTAGCAGAGGTAACACCAGGAGTAAAATGTGACATGACTCCAAGGCCGGCACGCAAACTCGAACATGTGTTTGCTTCTTCAAAGGACAGGAGTTAACCCCGAAGCAAAAACGAAAACGCCAATAGCCTACCAGTAGCAAGATGTCAAAATTGTGTTAAGTGAAGTATGGGGAAATTTTTGTTTTTATTAGCAGTATAGTGTCTGTGTAGGGTTTGCAATGCAACCCCCTTGCGGGATAGTGTTTGCAATAAGATATGTTTCATATTAAATGAAAGGCCTTCGAGAGTAAAATATATTTCAGAATTTTTCTATATATGTACAATAAACACGGTCATTGGCAAGTTCGAGCATCCACGATCAGTGACTGGGTGATTCCCCGCGAAGTTCACTTTTGATAGAAAAGCTTTCATCCTACGTAATTAGTTATTTCCTAAATCATATAACGTCGAATTTTAAAAGAGTAACATTATAATATTGATTGAAATAAACTTTTTTCTGTGGTGCCGATTTCAGCTAGGAGCCATGCAATATGCATACGAATGTACCGTAAAACGGGGCAGATTTTCAAGGTTGCATTGATTTTTTTTCGCATACACTTGTTTATGTGAACTAGTAAATGAAAAAATCATTTCACTTAACATTTTGGAGAAGAATGCCCTAAAAGGGCCTGCCAAAGTCACCCCGGGTCTGGGGTGATTTTGGCAGGTGTATAACTTAAGAAGTTTCCATAATTATTAAACAAAAAAGCACTAGAAAATAGTATAAATCAAAGTAGAGAAGATTTATTAGAAAAATAAATTAGCATAAAATTAAAGGTAGCTTATGAAAAAAAAAAAAAAAAAAAACAATAACCGTCATCTTCACATTTTGCACATTCTTAAAACGGATCCTTGCCGTCTTCGTTGCAGTATTCGTGTAGCTACCCATGGCAAGTGACATACTGTAGCCATTCTATGTCCTTATAAGAGCTCCATTTTAATGTACATAATGAGTACAGGACATCATTATCATCATTTTCTACGACATAGCCACCTGATGCAATTATCCGCAATCAATGGTCTCTTCCTCAGGGATTAAAGCAAGCGAACCACCAATATTCTCCTTGTGCACACCACTTAGTCTATTCTAAATGGTTTCACGAGACACTTTCCACTTTTTACTCTCACTGACTTGTAACATGCCCTTTTTAATATCTTCTAGTTTTCCTATGACGTCATCATCCATATAGTTTCGATGCCTACGAGTTCTTAGCGGCCTAATATAATTTCGGGGCATTTTAAAGTGACACACGTGCATCCGCTACCGAATCCTGTAACACCTTAGCTGTGTTCTTTTGTGTCCGCAGAACAGGACAGAACAAATGATACACAAAACAACGCCTCATACATTTTCATAGAAGATTTATAAATGAAGCGAACAGTACAAATAGTTCGTTTCAATCAACAGAACAATTTGTTCTGTCCAGTATATGAGAGTTCTAGAACAAGGTACACAAAATAACATAGCTATTGAACTATTCAGTACTCCGCGCCTCTTTATCACCACGTCAACCGATCACCGGCACTAGCTGCCAAAGTCACCCCGTTTTATGGTATACCTAATATAGTGCCATAGGTGGGATGGAACAGGATAACTGTCCATTTTACAGCTCCTTAATAAGATCTGGAACAAAATAGATGCAGCACATTATTCTTCGCATAAACTTAAGGAGAGACCCAGCGTATTACTAATTTTCTCAGAAAAGGTAAAATGGTTGTGGTTAGCGGGAAATATTATATAGTTTTGCAGGTATACAAATTGGTTTGATAGACTGTTCACAATTTTCTTTTCTAAATCAATTTATTTTAGATAAGCAAAACTTATCAAAATTGAACAAAATTATTTCTCTGGTAATTTACAAAACAAAACACAAACGACTTTTAGAAAAATCGATAAAGAATAGCAATATGTGCAAAGTTTCTGAATAAAGTGATATGTAATTTCAAAATTACTACTAGCTTTGGAGGGTGACAGTTAATCTTTAAATGTAGAAAATAATGATATTTAACCAGGGTCAGGCGCAGATACAAGGTGGTGGTAATGGGTGCAATTGCCCCCTCTCTTCCTGGTCAAACTTCTTACTGTTTAGAAGAATCGTTATAAGACTATCGCTAATTAAGCCGATTACAAATAGCGTTATCAACTCATACCTAATCCCCAATCTGTACAGCATAATGTTTCCACAATTTCAAATTAAATATTTCTCATAATAAACGGACAAATTTTTTTGAATCTAAGGTGCTAAACAGCAAACAGAGCGCGGGGAATATGAAATAATCGTAACACAACACAACCGATGAGCCAAGCTTGCATCGGGCGCGCTGCCATCTAAGTGATTGATGAGGCGCATAGTTACAAAATTTATCAGCTGATGTGTGACACCTATGTATCTACAAATTGTATGCACTTCGAAGTGTGCTGGCCTCTGGCAATTATTTACAGATTTATTCGTTGGCTCCACTGACTTATAACAATGGACTGAGCGATTTCCTATTTCATGTGGCACCACAAAAAATATTGTGTTTCTGTATATCACCGTTAGAGCAGCCTTCAAAACGTTTACTACATAAAAAACATGTAAAACTCAGTGAAATTTTACATCCGAAAATCGAAATACATTTAAAAAAAAATATTTTTTTATGCCGAAGTGACATTTTAATCGCTTATATGCACTTTTATAAGAAATTAAACTAATTCCGACTTTAATTTTCAAAAGGTTATTTTTACTTTTCGACCCAGCGATCAGAGAGGTCTCATCGGTATGGTTATCTCTGATCGCCTACCATAGAAGTTCAATGTTGGAGGTCACACCAATTGCCCATATAAATACTTTTTATAAAAAGTATGTGTGAATTATATGGTGGCAAGATAACTCATTGCGCTTTGAAATTGGGTAATTGTTCCCCTTTTTTTGCCTGGCGGCATATGGATAAACCAAGTAAAAATTACATGAAGGAGATTTCTCGTCTAACAGACTGAAATTTATTGAAAATAATTTCAATAAATTTACAAAATGCATTTTAAGTGCAAAAAAATTATTGAGTTTTTCGACCCAGCGATCAGAGAGGTCTCATCGGTATGGTTATCTCTGATCGCCTACCATAGAAGTTCACCACATAATTCACACATACTTTTTATACCCTAGATGAAATCATAGGGGTATACTAAGTTTGTCATTCCGTTTGTAACACCTCGAAATAATGATGGTAGAGCAAAATGGATTGGACACCCATTCATAATATTAAAAGTTATTTCGATTTTTGCATGTCCGTCCGTCCGTCCGTCTGTCCGTCCGTCCGTCCGTCTGTCCGTCCGTCCGTCCGTCTGTGCGCACGATAACTTGAGAACGCGAACACGTAGAGAGCTGAAATTTTGTACACAGACTTTAAAAAAAAAAGTAAAATTAAGTTCGAAAATGAGCCAAATCGGGCAACTCCTTCGTGGGGTTGCCATATAAAAATTTCGTTTTCCGCTATATATTTGGTCACTGCCTGAGAACGCGTCGACGTAGAGAGCTGAAATTTCGCACATGATGTTTTTACTACATTAGGAAATAAAATGTCAAAAATGGACTAAATCGGGCAACTCTTTCTTGGTGTTGCCATATAAAAATTTCGGTTTTTTACGTATACTTTGAAAACGATCAGTCCAAGACATTTTTATGGTACTAAAAACTTCTGCAGAATACGAAATCCTATAAAATTAGTTATAATCATTTTGTCTGTGCGACAAACCGTTCTAGAAATATATGCGAAAAACAACTTCAAAATCAATACTTAAATAGATCGGTGACCATACGAAATTTAATACGGGCATTCATCTAGGGTATCCTAAGAATTGGTCTTAGACCAATTCTAGCTTTTTTACTTGTTATAAAAAGTATTTATATGGGCAATTGGTGTGACCTCCAACATTGAACTTCTATGGTAGGCGATCAGAGATAAGATGAGACCTCTCTGATCGCTGGGTCGAAAAGTTCAATAATTTTTTTTGCACTTAAAATGCATTTTGTAAATTTATTGAAATTATTTTCAATAAATTTCAGTCTGTTAGACGAGAAATCTCCTTCATGTTATTTTTACCTGAATCCTGCGTATGGGCAAGAGACACGGAGCATGGTAAACACTATATTTACCTTATTCTTCCTGCGATGATTGCATCTGCAGCCAACATAAAAACATCAAGTGGCATAAGAAAACGTTCCGTAAGCGATATCTTGTGCTGGTAAGTTGGTAGCTCCAACTCTGCCATAGGGCGAAAGAGAAAACTAAAAAATTTGTTCCATTCCTTCCTATAGGAAAATGACAATACGTTCAGTCCATTGTTATAAGTCAGAGGTTGGCTCTAGTATAAGATTCCTTGGTGTGCGGAGGGGTAGAGGCAGATTCATCGCGACATATTTGTATCTTGTTGGTTTAAACCGATCTTACATGACTCGCGAATATTACCGAAAGTTTCAAGCGAATATACAACAGTAGAATTGTTCGGTAGCCCTTTGAATCAGGCCAAAATTACCGATTCTAGACGGAATATGTGCGAATACCGAATAATGATCAACAGTAATCATCTATCGTTTTCGTGCATCCCTACATGAGGTGTTCTCGCCTTCATTCACTTAATATTCGGTGATATTCACGAGTGGCTTGCTTTATATTCGGTGAACGAATATTCGATGTATGTTTTTTTTCTTCAAATGCAAATCGAATATGAAGGATATCCAATTAAATGTTAACCATATTTTTGATTTCACACACACAAATCACAAGATCAGAACGGATTTCTTGAAAGATAGGTAACTCTAAATTGCTTCACTCCCCTCCACCGAGCGATAACCTGAATTCGCACCTGGGGCCGGATTCTGTAACACGGAGAATTTGGGAATTTGGGAGATGAGAATTGCGTTTTCTTAGAATTCTTAATTCCCTAATTCTCCATTCCCAATTCACTAACATGGTTGGAGAATTAGGGAAAACGTAAGAAATGTGAAAAAGTGCGTATCGTTTGGGACGATTAAGGGTATCAATTTTTGTTGTAGTGGGTTGGACTTTTTTCATATGTGAAGTACATCTGCCTATTACCTTCCACTGTTAAAATAAATTTAAATTTCTTTTTTGTTATAGTAGTTTTTGAGGGATGTAGGAGGGTAGGTTTTCTCGAGTTTTTCCGGGATAACGAGAGAATGGAGAGTAGAAGGAGAATGTATGTGGTATCAAAAAAAAAATGGGAGCTCAGGGCGAACAAGATAGGTTTAGGAAAAGGGGCGGGGAGAGTGCGGGGTAGAAATGGGAGCTGATTAAGGGAAATTAAAAAAAATTAAGACAATATCAGGAGCTGCAATAATTCGCAGGGGTAAGCTCAGGATCTCTAAGCCCAATAAATAAAAGTAAGAATTCACTTTGGGAAATAGCCATGCATGGGTATTATGGGCTATATTTTATTTCGATTAACGGTAATTTGCAGATTTGAGCGGCCTCGGCGGTAAATTTTGATATAGCAATATTCACGGGCGCCTAACTCTATGTGGGAGGGCTGTAGAGTATTGGAATTTTTTTGATAGATTAAGGGTTTAGAGTACAAAAATATAGGTGAACAATTTTTGGGGCAGGGTGTTTTGGGGGTTGGGGGTCGTACCACCCCTCATAGTGGGTTGCTCAAACTACGTCATGTTTGGTACCAAATTAAAGAGGGAGGAGAGGGTAATCGAGTGGTGTAGTTTGTCTTTATCGTTTTAACGTGATAGCTGACTTTTGACCGCCGAAAAACTATTTTTTTACACTACGGTCATATACACCCCAGTTTCCATATTTTGCATATATTTCATCCGTTCTTTGTTTCACATCCATAAGTACTCCGTTGTGAACATTTTTGTCATGGGAAGTAAATTTCCAGGACTTACCAGTTCTTGGCAATGATGAGATGAAAATATGTCAATTTTTGTACCAAAAACGGCCAATTTTTCACCTTAAAAAGGACTGCTACACTTCTTTTACAGTTATTTCCAAAACCGTTTATCAGGTTCAAAAATTATTTACATATTTAATTAGGGGACAAAAAGTAGATGCGATTTCATCCTACACACAAGCTTTACCGTGTATATTTAAAAATTTTACAGCATCTCTTCTGTACTGGACGACAACCAAATTGATCAATTTCGCGTGATTTGCAATTTTAAGCAGGTACTTTGAGAGACAAAATCCTTGTTCCTCTGTTAGTATTGCATGGATTTCCATAATTTGTTTTTTACTATATAGCCAGGATTCGCAGTGAATACATAAGTCAATTTTAAATTCCTAGGTACCTAGATACCTTCACAAAACGCAACAAAAGCAGAAAATACAATTTTCCACTTACTTTTCCACTTGCAAAATACCGGAGAATTAACAAGTGGAATGGAGAATTCGGGAATTCTTACTTTTTTTTATTGGGCTTAGAGATCCTGAGCTTACCCCTGCGAATTATTGCAGCTCCTGATATTGTCTTATTTTTTTTTAAATTTCCCTTAATCAGCTCCCATTTCTACCCCGCACTATCCCCGCCCCTTTTCCAAAACCTATCTTGTTCAAGCTGAGCTCCCATTTTGTTTTATACCACATACATTCTCCTTCTACTCTCCATTCTCTCGTTATCCCGGAAAAACTCGAGAAAACCTACCCTCCTACATCCCTCAAAAACTACCACAACAAAAAAGAAATTTAAATTTATTTCGACAGTGGAAGGTAATAGACAGATGTACCTCACATATGAAAAAAAGTCCAACCCTCTACAACAAAAATTGATATCCTTAATCGTCCCAGGCGATTCGCACTTTTTCACATTTCTTACGTTTTCCCTAATTCTCCAACCATGTTAGTGAATTGGGAATGGAGAATTAGGGAATTAAGAATTCTAAGAAAACGCAATTCTCATCTCCCAAATTCCCAAATTCTCTGTGTTACAGAATCCGGCCCCTGATCGGGATGGGGGTAAAAGATTGCCACAGGAGAAATGGTGTAAGTGTGACTAAATAAATAGTCTAGTCTAAAAATATTTACTAAAAATCATAAGTTAATAAAGCATTTTGGCGAGAAAATTGCGAATTTTGCAAAAATTACTACAAATTTTAGAAATTTTTGAACTTGAGGTTGCCCAACATTTTATTGGAGGAGGTTTGGTAGAGGGGTAGGAGAAGATTGCATGGAACAGAAGAAAATTTTTCTATTGAATAAACTTTGATTTTACTTTACCTAAAAAATAAATGACCCGTCTGGACGAGACCTACTGCCCTGTGAAGCATTAGGGACGCGCAACTAAAGACTTCCTAACGAATATACTTAGGTTATTGAATTAGAGAAACAATTTCTTTGGAATGTCCAACGCGGCATTGATCTTCTTTTTAGCGAAATCAATATAATGTAATGATGGGGTGTAGTAATCAAAGAAATTGATCCTAATGTAGAGCGTCACTACTAAAGTAGGATACGCTCTGTTCGATGGCGTCAACACTGCAGTGCAGAGGATACGCCGATATTACTATAAATCAATAAAATACGTGTTAGCTCTTAAAATCCAACTGTAATTTTTTAACTTGTCACATCGTTTTTATACACAAATTTCACAATGAGAAATGCTCACCTCAATAAAGAAAGCTTACATAAACATTACTATTCTTTGTTTTACCTTCTCTTATTCATATTCATTTGTTCTAATTATTATTTCACTATAGTGACCATCATGAGCATACACACGGTGACTCACATTACACAAGCACTTTCTGTTGCACCTGACCCAGTGCATGGGACTATGTAATATTTGTTGTGCCCGTAGAAATGATGAGTCAAAGCGTGGATACACATATCGACAATAATTAAATGAATTTCTTATGTTATTGTTTTGATATTAGGTCACTATGTGATTTACAGAAATGATGTGGTGCAATGATATCATGAGGTCGTGATATCATGAGATTACTATAATGAGATTATACAATGATATGAGATTAATGAGATCATACAATGATATGAGATCACCACACCCTCACCCTTTGAGTCTTTAGTATTTTAAAGACGAAACATGGATTATACTAAAGTTTAATACTATAGTTAATGTTACGAATATTTATTTAGGTTTTTATTATGAAATATGAGAATATTTGCTTTTCTTAGTTAATAGGAGCCAGTGCCGTTTATTTCGATTATTGTATTGACACCTCTCTTTGCAATACTTTGAATGGACCTTTATATGGTTTTTGAAGTTTCTTGCGATCTTCGTTTTTCAAGAGTACTAAGTCATTTGTTTTGATGTTTATTGGATTTGGTGAACCTTGCTTTTCAACTCGTTTCTGTTAAATGTTTTCTATTAAATATCTTGCTTTTGAAATAGCTGTTCTCAATCTGAATTTTAGTTCATTTGCGTAGTTCTCCAAATTGTAAATTTTGTCACTATTGTTAATTACGTCAAATGGTAGGTAAGGTAATTTGCCAAATGTTAATTCGTACGGTGTATAATTTGTGTCTACGTGAGATGTAATGTTATAAGAAAAAGTGTAATATAGTATCCATTTATTCCATTCTAAGTCTTCGGCGAACGAAAGCATGTATTCATTAAGAACGCGATGGTTTCGTTCCGCTATTCCCATACTTTGATGATGATAAGGGCTGCTAAAAATTTGTTCTATTTCAAGTAGTTTACATATTTCTCGCATTAATCCGTTAGTGAATTCTGTACCTTGGTCCGTTTTAAAAATCTTAAAATGTCCATATTTTAAAATGAATTCATTTACTATTGTTGAAGCTACTGTGTTAGCATCTTTTGTTTCTAGTGGCGATGCTATCACGAATTTTGTCACTTCGCACTGCATAGTAAGTATGGATCGGTAATTATTCGAGATCCTAAGTGGTCCTACTATGTCCATAGCTACGGTTTTCAAACTTGTTGTCGGTGTGGCGATCTTTATCATTTTTTCTTTAGTGTGTTTTACCTGTTTGTTGAATGCACATTGTTCACAGTTGTTAATATATGTTTTTACCATTTTGTTTATGTTTTCCAACAAAAGCGTTGTTTAATTTTTAGTATTGTTTTTCTTACTCCTAAATGTCCTCCGTGTGGTGAATTGTGATATTCTTCTATTATCTTATATTGTATTTCAGTGTTATTTATTCTTTTAGGGGGTTCATATCATATTATTTTGAGTTTTGCGCGATTATTATTTTCTTTTCCTAGCTGCAATTTGTTAAATAAATTTTTAAATTTTTCTTTTCGAATGCATTCAAATATATAATCTTTGTTTGATAGAGCTAGTTCATGAATATTCATTTTCTGTGTAGCATCCAATAGCTTCCTCATGATAGAAACGTATTTCATATCAGAGTTATCGTTATTGCCTTTCTTTTCGCTACTTCGTAACTTCTCCGTCATAGAATCTTGTTTCGTATCAGGATTGTCGTTGCAATATACTGTTATTTCATTCTTCGTACGTACGATTTCTATTTGTTTATTATAATTGCGCAACATTATGAATTTTAGCTTTATTATATTTCTGATATCAGATATGGAAGTGGAATCCCAAGTGTAAAGTTAATCAGGCTTTAAATGTGGCTGGGGAATATTTCCAATTTTTACTTCCTTATTATTGCATGCTTTTTGTTTTTCTATCATACCCCTTGTTAGCATTAGTGTTTTATTTACTGTTAAGTCTCTTTCTTTCGGAACCATATTTTTCAGAATATCGGAGTCTAATTTTATTCTTGACAATGCGTCAGCGTTGGTGTTTATTTTACCTTTCTTAAATACTATGTCGAAATCATAGTCAGCTAAATCTAATCTGATTCTCGTGAGTTTTGACGAAGGCTTTTTGTGTGTGAACAATGATACTAAAGGTCTATGGTCAATGACTACAATGAATCTTTTTCCGTATAGGTACGGTCTGAAGAAATTTATACCCCAAAGTAATTCTTTTTCGATAATAGGTTTGTTTATATCGTGTTTTGACAACGATTTACTTGCGTAGGTTACCGGTAAATCATACAATGATATGAGATTACCACAATAAGATCACCACAATAATCTACAAAGAGGAACAGCAAGAAGTTCCGTCTCTCAATCTCTCCATCACTCTAATTCTAGCATGACTCATCAAATTTACTTATATTATCCTTAAACCTCTTCTCAGACAGCATCTAGCTGATATTAAAGAAGAGAACTTTTATTATATTGAATTTAAATAAAAAGATTACTCTTTTGGACTTTTTACCGGGTTAAACTTAATTTTGTTCAAGAAAGAATTTTTTTTTTGATTCTCCGGTATATAGCGAAAGCTAAAAAATGTTCTAATTTATTATTTCATCACACAACACATATATTGAATTTAGTTTAGAGATTTCCTATTATTTTGTAGAAGTCGTTTGTTCACGTTTTAATACTTGTGTGCGCTTTTCAATTTCCGGTTATTCATGCAATGGAGATTGAAGATGTATGTGAAGCTCATTCACAGTCACTACGCAAATCACTAACTCGGTCCTTTAGCTTAGAACTGAATAGATTGAAACTGGAGCTTGTCTTAATACCGTCAGGAAGCTCGTTATAGATTTTGCCCAGCGTGTATACATTTCTGATTCTGTACTGTTTTCTATTTCTCATCCGATAGCTACACAGTTAAAAATTGCCGGATTAACCTATTATTAAATCCGAAAAGCGTTAAAAATGTTCTCTTTATGGTGCTATTTAGCACAATATTACACTGAAAATTTCGATAAAATCTTTCACTCCTTTTGGAATAAACTTTACACAAAATGGTATAAATGTTGGCACATTTTCTATTGAATTTACCTAGAATATTCTACATTCAAATGATGTTAAATTTTTCACCAATCAGTGCTTACTTTTAAGCTTAACTGAACATTTCAATGCTTTTCCCCGAACAGTTCATGAGATAATAAAAGCACAGTCTGGTGTAATTCAAGATAAAATGTTCTCGGATTTGTCAGTAGTTATTGAAAGGTTTTGATCCAATTACATGCGAAATGTCTGTGTTCAATGTAGTTTTTAATGAAAGTAGAAAATACGTGGTAGTGAAAACTGATGAAATTAAAGTGATTAATATTTTAGAAGAAGGAATGTGCTGTGACAGTGAAATTTATGAAATATTATTTTATTCTAATTTTTTTTTATTTTGCGATTTAACAATAGAAAAAAATTTTTATCTTTGTGATGAAGGTGGAGCGGATATTGACGACGAAATTTTACAAAAAATTTTGACGAACTCGAAGAACACCTTTGAAAACACATTTTTTGTAAAAGAGTTCATAAATTATGGTAACGATAAAATTTTAAATTTTGTCCTAGTTTTTTTTTTTAGTTGTCTCCTATTCTGATAGTCATTTACCTTCAATTTTTTAAAAAAATTTAATTGAGGCGATTATAGAAATTGTAGAGATTAGATAGTCAAAATTTATTATGTTCTCACTCATTTTTAAATCAAACAAGTGCTAAAGTGGTGAATACCTAATGTTGTTTTTATTTTAAAATCAAGGCGGAATCATGTCGAACTGCTTTCAGAAATTACTCTTCTCCATAATTTTTTTTTTCTTTAGATGTATCAAAAAGAGAACTGGTAATTGTTTTGGGTTACTTCGAGTTTTCATAAATTGTTTTTGAACACTCTTTCCGCCAGCATATTTTTAACCATTTAGCTGAAAAACAAATGCTGAAGTTTAACTAACTTTACCTTAAAGAAAGTTTATAATTGACAATTCCAGACAGATTTTATGAACCCTTAAGATTACATGCGTGGCGATCTTTCGTGCATGTTTTCATGTATTGACAATAATTATTATCCTTAAATCAATTGTTAGTTTTCTTCCAGTTTAATTCAAAAATGTTTTAGAACGTGTTAAGGATACTCAAACTCAAACGAAAGATATTGAAAGTGAAATTCCTTTTACTGCGTCTGTCAAAAAATCTAATTGTTTTTTAGGATCAATTCCAAAAAAAAATGAAACTGGAAGTTGAGGTTCTTAAAGAGGTAATAAGGAGTCATATGTATAATAAAAGTGATAAAAAATATGAAAATTTAGGAACTAACCAATTACTTAGAAAATCATCCTGAAGGTAAAAAAAAAAAATACTACAATTTTATGAGAAAGGAGAAGAACTACTAAAAAAGTATCGAATTAAATTGGTAAACATAATTGTTGGACACTTAAATCAAATTCATGGAAATTATCGATCTACAGAAAACAAAATTCTGTGGGCTAAGGCAACAGCACAGATTTTCCCCAGATTATGTGAAGATCATAACCCTCACAATTTCGTAAGTATTAATATGATTCATGCAAAATTATATTCCATATATTTGTCATCATTATGTATATACAGGGTATATTTTACAATCCTCAAAGCCGTACTGGATTCTTTGCGTTCTGATAAGGGACAATAAGCAGGTCCTTAGGAAATAATTCAAGAAATGAATGGCAAGACGAAAACAACGTCACAGAATTGATCGAAATTTCAGAGGAAATAGTTCAGGATTTAAATGATGACGTAAATTGGTTGAAAGCTGCCCTAAGAAAAATATGAAACAAATTTTTGAAACAATAAAGAAAACTCCATCACTTAGACATGTGAAATTTTCATTAGGAGAATTTCCAAGATACTGGTAAGTTGTAATTTAATATAATTTAAATATCATTGTTTTGAAATGCCACCGTTAATATTCACATTGTAAATTTCTAAAATTTGTCATTTGATTGATGTTAAGATCTAACTTTGTTTAGATATTATACTAGGCAATGATTTCATTTCTGAAAGTGAATGTTGATGTCATAAAAATTTAACGAAATTTTTTTGAAAAATAAAATACTGAGGAAAAACAATTTAGCAAATCTTACATTAGTAGATTTTTTTCTTATTTTTAGATAAACTACGGCTTTGAAATTCGTTTTGGTCAAAAACATGGATTTGAGAAGAACTGGGAAGTGATAAGGCAGAGAATCAATGAAATAAAAGACACAAAAAAAAATTGAGATCTATGATTCACTCATGTCAGATGACGAAAGTAAGAAAAAATCAATTTCGTCAATTATCGAATTATTTATACATTATTTTTTTACAAAATTTGATCAAAACGTGACATCCTTATTAATTCTTATCAGAATAGCCAGCAAATATAGCAAATATAAAATATTTCACTTTAGAAATAATACATACATTATACATATACTATATGAACGTGATGTGTAGAATTTTGATTGAAAATTGGTAGGATTAAAAATATATTATCTTGAATTTTTACAATGAAACTTTTTTAAAGTATGATATTAAAAAAATCTTGATATTCTTCTTGTTATGAAAATAATTTTTAAAACTGCAGATGTTTTATTTGATTGAAAAGTCGAAAAATCTATTCACATCATACAATCACAAATAAAATTTTGGAATAATGCTGAATAGTTTTTTAAAATATATTTTCTGGTTATATCTAAATATCAAGTTTATCAAGTTTACTTTACCTTAGTTTCCTTTTCAGAACCTAACAGATATAAATTTAAGATACTTATCTCTTTCAGCTAAGTTAAGTATCTCAAAATTTTATTGCTCCCAAAATGCTAATTTTGACAAAAAAAAATAAATTTAGGAAATTTTTACGGACGTAACTGAAATTTTCAATTTGTGGTGGATTCCCGCCTGCAAAATTACGTCCAAATCTAACTTTAAAGATTTCCATTTGGATTTTAAAAATTTAGTTTTCATATTAATTGTTTTTGTCT
Organism: Dioctria rufipes; assembly: GCA_963924295.1. Taxonomy (NCBI): domain Eukaryota; kingdom Metazoa; phylum Arthropoda; class Insecta; order Diptera; family Asilidae; genus Dioctria; species Dioctria rufipes. The sequence continues at coordinate 151,632,129 of OZ002743.1, read as the reverse complement.
TACTCTCAATGATGGTATTGAATGAATCCATATAACCTTGTCTCTTAACACCATTGTTATTTATAACTCACACCACAAATTTATTTTCAGAAGAACTGGACACCTGAAAAAGTCGCAAATTGTTCTAATCTGGAGTTAAATCTTAACTCCACATGTAAACATCCAAATGGACAGATCTGAAATCAATCGAAATGGTGGGACCTTATTCGACACCGAATCGGTGGCAAAAAAAGGAAAATCTCAGTTAGATTTTCTTTGATGAAAATTATAATTTATTAACGATATTATACTATTGATAGATATTTAATTCAATTGGTAGATCTTTAACTCGATTACGTAAATGTGAATTCAAAATTTGCTTAACTAAAATAATCTTGACCGTGACAAAAATAACCCGAGTCTATTTGAATGTTACATGACCGATTCGCTCCCTTATAACTTATCGAATGCCTGCAGCTGCCTTTCAATGATAGTGATGATGACTATGTTATTATCGTACTCAGTACAGTTACGGTATTGTTATTTTGTAATCGGTTACTAAATAGACTACATGTATATTTATGTTGATAAGTTCGCGCGCAAATTTATGAAAAAAATTAGCTTTTTCAAGGTAAATCATTTGATTAATTCTACGGCATCATAGGGTATCTCCTGAGCTTTGGCAACATCATAAAAAATAACATATGCGTGTAATTTCGTCGAAGGTGTTCTCCAAGGCATACTGAATAGAATTGAAAAGAGCCCTATTTCATCAATCTTGTCATCCTAATTTTTTCGGTTTGTATGCACTGACTTCACGCTAGTAATCCATATGTAATATCCGGCGCTATATATGCATTATAAATAGCAAGAGCTGTGTCATTCTTTAACCTAGGACGTCTTCACAATACATACACGTAATATTGGGTTGATTTTGGAAGCTATTTTGTCGTAATGCCCGCTCCAGTTGTGTTTCTTATAATATGCATACCTAGGTATTTCACCTTAGTTACCCTTTCTATTTGTTTTGGATAGATTTCAGCCTTCTTGCATTGTTTAAGCACCACGTAATGATGGTAGAGCAAAATGGATTGGACACCCATGCATAAAATTAAAAGTTATTTTGTCCGTCTGTCCGTCCTCAGGATAACTCGAGAATGCGTGTACTTGGAGAGCTGAAATTTTGCAAAATGGGCTTTGAAGCGAAAAAGTACAATAAGTTTCAAAAATGGGACAAATCGGGTAACTCCTTCGTAAGGTTGCTATACAAAAATTTTGTTTTCACTACATTTTTGGATAATACCTGAGAACGCATGAACGTAGAGCGTTGAAATTTTGTATATAGTGTGTCCATAAAAATAGTAAATATAATTTCCAAAATGGAATAAATCGGGCAACCCCTTCTTGGAGTTGCAATATAAAAATTTCTGATTTTTACTTATCCTATGCAAATGATCAGTTCTATACGGTTTTAATGTCCTGAAAAATTCTTCAGAATATGAAATCCTATAAAATTAATTATAATCATTTCTGCTGTCCGACGAACCGTTCTACAGATATATTCAAAAACCACTGCAAAAATCAAACTTGCGCAGATGGGTAACCATACGAAATTACAAACGAGCATTCATCTAGGGTATCATAAGAATTGTTCTTAGACCAATTTTAGCATTTTACTTGGTTACTTGTTATATTTAGTGTTAGCTTCCTTCGACCCCTTTATAATTCTAATGAGTCTTTCTATGCTGAGATCCGATTCTATATTTAACTTATATTGTACCATAGATTTGAAGCCATTGTATCTTATTTACAATATTGAATCCCAGCGATATCAAGCTGTCGATGTACTGTTCAGAGATATTAGTGGATACCAGTAGATCTGTATTTGTATCTCTCAACTCACTCGATGAAGTCCGCAGTATTTTCATTTGGTGATCTATACATTGTCAATATTTTAATTTTTTTATTATCTTTGTTTGGTCATCAAACAAATTCTTTTTATCACCGCCACCACTGTCCAAGAAATAGATTATTTTTTGTCACTACCGCCACTGGAGTCTACCTAGATATTGACTAGTTATCGACAGATGGCGTGCATGGCTCTATTTAGATAAACGGATATCCACAGCTGTACTTTCGTGAGCTTTTGAACTTTCGTGCTATAAAACCACGAACACGGAGCTGAAGACCAGCCAGTTTTCCTCTGACCATCCAACAAACAAGTCTAGGAAATTGACCTAAACTTCACCTATCGAAACTGAGCATACTGAGCCAGCTTCAAATTTCCTTCCTCCAAAATACCCACCAGGATATTGACCTGGACACTTCCCCAATCCATAACGGCCTGAAAATTGATCAGGTCTCCCACACTCCCGTGAAGTTCCCACAAATACTGACTTGGGAACTCCCCTAATAGTATAAGTTAAAATAAACTTAAGCCATTCCTGTGTGGTAATTGAGAAAAGTGATCTTGCTACCCACAACTTTTATTTCTTCTTATTAAGAGTTTTTCTTCTCTAATTCCAGCTCTGCCTAGATACCAGAGAACGGACTAAATTCTTTATAATTTTATTACATATTTGAATTGTATTAAGTTGATTTTTTTGTTAGCATTAAGGTTTGAATTTTGCTTTTGAATAAAAAATATTGCACTTTGCTTGGTGTTATTATTCCGGCACCTATTTCTTTTTTATGTATTTAACAATCTTCCCATGAAATTTAAGCAAGTATTTTTTCATTTTTGAGTTTTCTGCATATTACATAATTTCTGAAAAATACCCCCGGATATACATAATGCGGGTGACCCCCCCCCCTCCCTAGAGTTCTAATAAATAAAAATTTACACTCTAATCAAATAAAATGAAAAATACAAAACCAAATCTTTTCAAATCTGCTAAGTTCGCATTAAAAAAATAGAAAATAATTTCTCCCTTCTCTAGAGTTCCCTTCATTTTAATAAATTTATATATTCAAATTATATTAAATTTGTGTATAAATTTTAAAATGAGCATGGTATACAAAGAAAGCAAGATCTGGGGCCGGATTCCGCAACTATTAGTTTACGCGTGCACACAAAATTTTGTGTGCACCACCTTGTTTCGATTCCGAAAAAATGGAAATGAGTTTTTCCTGTCAAAATTTTGTACACTTTACCTGACATTTTCTCCCGCCATTTTGGTCGTGAATTTTGAAGAGGTACCTGTGAATTTTTTTCAAGCGTTATTTTCAAAATTATTTGTTATATTATTTATTTGACCTTTTTCTAAGCCGTAGTCGCATTAATACTAGTGAATTCATGTAACTCATTTCTTATAACTGAACTTAACTTTTTCAAAAAGACTATTTTCTCACTCAAACAACATTCAGCACAGAAAATTTTTCATTCAGCATTTAAGTGTACACTTTTCCTCACGGTGAGTTTTTTAAATCGTGTGCATTGGCAAATTTTTCACAGTTGCGGAATCTATCCCCTGGGCGTTTTAGTTTAAATACTACAGTGAATAACAATAAAATTTGGAACTCCTAACGTTTATCAAAATATTTAATTAAATTACTTTGTTTTGACTTTGCTTTCTTTGCGTACCATGAAAATTTTAAAATTTATACATAAATGTAATATAATTTTAATATTTAATTAAATGGAAAATGAAGGGAAAATCTAGAGAACTTTTGTGATGTATTCACTACGTGAAAGGGGAAATTATTTTCTCTTTTTTTTAATGCGGATTTAGGAGATTTGAAAAGATTTTTTTTTATATTTTCCATTTTATTTGATTAGAGTATAAATTTTGATTTAAAAAATTATTTGTTATATTTATTATTTTTTCTTTTTTAGTCATAAATTATTCTCAAAAAAGTTAAAATTATACGACTAAGGAATTTTCAGTACAAGCAAAATTTTGTACTTTTTTGTGATTGAAAGCTCACAAAAGCCGGGTATTTTGATGAAAAGTAGTATGTTGAGAAAATTATCATAGCTGGGGTAATTAATCACATATTCAGTTTTCCTGAAAATATTTAATTTAATTTTATACATATATTTAGCCTACCTAATTAGCATTCACCGAAATTTTTTTAACCATTTAATTTGCAAGAAATTGCTGTTCAGCCCAGGAAATTATGGTGTTTGAACGAAATGCAAGCGACCTTTATATGAAAAATACCATCAGTAAGCCAAGCAAGAAGTGTATAATGTCTATTTTACGTGAGTGTAAATTTTACTATGCTTACGGGATGAAAAACTTATATTATTTAAATAAAAGAACTCCGGCGATATCTGAATGCTTATGAAATTTTCATGCTGAAACGAACAGAGAAAGCTATACAGATTGGTCCACAACTGATGGCAAGTGCGGTTATAGGGGGCGATCGTCCCCCCTTGAGCAAATATCTGGATCCGCCCTTAACCCCTCCCTTTTATTATTTCTACAATTAAAAATAGCTTTATATCCAGGAATACTATAATATTTGGTTTCATTTGTAAACATATAGCCATTTTTCGTTGTGAATTATTATACAGGGTGTTTTCTTCATTTTGGTCCATAGAGCGGGTGGTGATAGTACTCACCTAGGCAAACAAAAAATTGTATGGTAGGGGGGGGGGGCATATCAACCGTTTCGGAGTTACAGGGTGATTAAGAAATTATGCAAGATTTTCACAAAACACCCTGTATTTTAAAAATACAGGGCGTACAGCCACCGTATAAAGCTGATTGTATTCAGAATTTGATGGACTTTCTAACGGCGAACTATTTCTTAGGTTTTTTTTAAAAAGAGAAAATGGAGTAAGATGTTTAATCTTTTGCTTCCTATAAATCACCTTGAATCGATAGCATCATTCTTATTATGCTGCAGGAGGTAGGTATAAGAAATTGATATTCTGAGGCTAATGCTGATATATAAAGGCTAGCCATTCCATTCCTATGTCCCTTGCATCTGGAGGCAAACTAAAATGATCTTCATTCTCTAGGCAGGCCGAAGCGGGCACATGATTTCTAAGGACTTCAGACCAATCAGCCTCACATCGTTTCTTCTGAAGAATTTTTAAAGGCTGGTAGAGACGTCCATGGACAGCCTGCTTAAGAGTTATTAAATTTCTAGATCACAGCACACATACTTAAAAGGTTGAAACTGCACTACATGATATAGTAAGAACCATTGAAAGATCAATGGAGGAAAAAAAATACAACAAAGTTGCATTTCTTGATATCGAGGAACTTTTAACAAAATAAAAATAGTGGCTATTCTGGACGCCCTGACTGGTATAGGAGTTGAATCCTATGGATCAACTCAATGCCCAATAACTGCTCAATAAACGCAGAGCTTGGCAACAATTAAGTTAACAGGAAGGTATTCCACAAGGAGAAGTACTTTCACCTGGATTGTGGTTACTGGTGGTTAATGCAATTCTCATCTCTTTACAAAGGTAGGGAACAAAACCGGTAGCTATGCTGATGATTTAGTCATCTTGGTATCGGGAAAGTTCTTATCGACGATCAGCGAACTAACCCAAAGAGCATTACATAAGCTTCTTAACAGGGCTATAAGTTCCAGTTTGGGGCTTAACCCCACAAAGACTAAACTACTCTGCTTTACACGGAGAAGGACTATTCCGACTTTCGCTCCCCTAAAATTGGGTAACATTATTCTTGAATTTAAAGCTGAAGCCAAATAACTAGGATTGTTTTATAGTACTGTGTGAATGCGGAATAGTCCACCATCTTCTGTTTTTCCACGGGCTAACAAGCTGCGAAGGTTCAAGAGTGACATGAATGGATGCATTGAGAAGATATTGACACCCCCGGGCGGCCCTGGAACGTAGGCCTCGGTAAGGCCCGTTGTTCACCCGCCAGACCGACGAGCAATGAGGATAGGTCCCAGCCAGACGCTTTTATGAACCATAAAATTGGCTCCAAACCCTCCCTACCGCTTCTTGCAATTCATCCAGAAGGTATAAGCCAAGGAATCTATGTTATGGCCCAATATGAGGAAGATTCTTCATGCAGCCAAGGGCGCATTTTAGAGAAATAATTAGCAATTGCTAAACAGTAACCTCGCATGGTACTGTTCTGCAACTGCCGGTTATTTCGCTGATTAGTTCAACAGCTGGCTACGATGAGCGCTTAGTGGAGCAATCGACGATTACGATAACAATTAACCTCGCATGGTAATTGTTATGTAAAGCGATTGTTTACTACTAAGCGACTCAGGTGCTGCAACCGGTAGAACAAACGACAAGGTTGTTGTCGTTTGTTTACATCCGCGTTGTGAGCAAAGAAAGTACTTCCGAATATCGGGGCATAAAAGACCAATGACTGGTCTGGCGAGTGCCGGTTAGTTATCAGTCATTGCAGTGTCAAGTTTCGGTTCGGAGATGTATTATTAAGATAGATCATTTTGTTTTCTCGTAATAAAGAATTATGTTTTAAAGTAATTTGAGCGTTGTTCTTATTTGAAGAAGGTTCACCGTGATTAATTAAGTGTTTCTTATTTATTTGATGGTTTCGTGAATTTTATTCATTGATTGCTTTTGGGACACGACATTTTGGCGCAGCCGGTAAATTTAAGGTAAAAACTATTTGAATTTATATGTGTTTTACCTTTTACGTAATAAAAATAATTTTGTTTTAAATAATTTTAATTTTAATTGTTTAATGAAAAAACATCGGCTGTCGTAAGACGCCATTAACTAGCAAATTTCGGCGAGTTATCGCCTGCTAGAATTTTATTTCAGAGAAAGTGTTAAATTTAAGATGTGATAAACTTCGGAATAAGTGATAAGATGAAATATTTGTAAATACTTGGTGATATAGGTATGTGTTTTAGCTACGCGAGAGTTAGTAATATAAATTTCACCAGCTTTTAACGTCACGTAATAACGTCGTTTTATACTCACGGAAAAAATCTTTGTTTATGTGCATTCGCTCGGCCAAGTGTATTCGGGTTCCATGCGATTAAGTAGGTAGGAAGTTTTAAATAAAGTATGGTGCATCTGATGTATCGGGATAAGTAAAATAGAAACATTAAGAGAGTATAATACGTTTGATTTGTACATAGGTACGCATAAAAGAGGAGTTTAGAGTATTGAACGTAGTAATTATATTACAGTTTTGAAGTTTTAGAGTTATATATGAGTATGTACAATATTAAGAATTTTAAGATGTGTTAAAGTTTTTTTTTTTGAGCTGTATCATTTTCTGCTCTCATTAATACATAGTAAGGGTATTTAACCGACATGTTGTCCGGGTTTAATGGGCTCGAATAGGGTTAGGTTAAGTTAAGTTTTTAAATATCGGGAATAATCTTGGTAGAAATATGAATCTGGTCGGGTCGTCGCATTAATATTTAACATAGATAGAGCTGTAGGAGACTTTCTTCGCCGGGGTATCGATGTTATTAGTATAATAGCTAGGTTATAAAACTTAAATGTCCACAGGTAGGAGTAATATCTTAACTAGGGAAGAATTAGCACGCTATCAGGCCCAGGAAAGGGAATTAGAGCTAAAAACACAGGAACTTAAGGAATGTCAGGCAATATTGCAGAATTATGAACAGGACTGGCAATATATTGGGGAGCATATAACAGGAGAGTTACAAAAGAGGTGGACAGAAGAAGAGGCGAAGAAATTACGAGAGGAATTGAATGAGAGTGCTAAAAAAGGTACAAAAGGTGAAGCTTTAGATCATTTAGTGACAGCAGCATTCGAAGTTATCCAGAGTCGTGAAATAGAAGCAGAAGAAGCATTGGAAGAAATCCAGAAGGAGAAAAAAGGGCTCTTAAAGAATATAGACTCGCTAAAGGTACAGCTAAAGGAGGCTGAGGAAACTACAGCAGAACTAGAGAAAGAATTGGAATTCGATCAATCATCACAAGAAGGTTCTAATCAAGGAGTTAATAAGGCGGGCACGAGTAAGAGGTGGAATCCAAGGAAATTAGTATTCTGGGACCAGCAACAGGATAAAAAGGGGACCTCTGGGACGTTTAAAGAAATACAGCAAAAAACGTCCAGTAACAGCACGGAACAAGGTCGAAATAAACCCAGAACAGAATCTGTCAAGTCAAAAGCACCTCCAAAGAGCAACATGGCAGAGGCATACGAGAAAATTATGGACTTGGTCTCTAAATACGTGCCAATGTTTTCAGGGGAAAGGTCTCCAAAGTTGGCAAAAGAAGTTTTTCGTTTCCTTAGTTGCAGCAAAGACTTGCACGATCGACTGGAAGCAGCAGAGCAAAGCATTTTTATTAAATGCATAAAATACCGTTTATCCGATGACGCTTACTATCTAATAAGCTCACACGAGCCAAAGGACTTTGCATCTTTGCAGCAGGCGATTAAAACAGCCTACATGCCACGGAAATCTTTTAGTGAATTACGCACTGAAATGTTAGCCTGTAGGCAGAGACCTGGTGAGGATATTAGAGAGTTTGCAGATAGGATGATGGAGCTGCTGGACCAGATTAAGTCTGCGGTGTCAGCCAAATACCCCAATAAGGATGGAGGTTTGATAGCAGAGCTAGAGGTCGACGCGGTAGCTACTTTTAAAGCTGGTGTCGGCAGTCAGGCCACACGGGTATACTTAACTGGAAGAAAATTCGAAGCATTAGAAGAAGTTCGAGAGGAAGCTTTCTATTTCGAAAAAGATTCGGAAAGACTTCAGGCCATGGCACCAAGGGCCTGGAAAAAAGCACCGGAACATGCCATGGAAACACCACAGGAAAGTTGGAAGACCGGAAACTTTAGCGAGATCAGGCAGAAACAAACTCCAAAGCCTTTCCAAGCAGTACGGAGACCGGCAAGAAATTGGGAAACTCCAATCAGAGCAACACAGCAGCCTAGAGCCGTCAACTGCTTCAAATGCGGACAGCCGGGACACTTTGCTAAAGAATGCCAGTGGAGAAAGCAGCCTCCTTACTGCACTAAATGCCGAAACTATGGGCATGAGGCGCCAAGTTGCAGGAATCAGCAAGTCAGATTCGCAGATACAGTGGTGGACAATTCTACAGAATGCACTCAGAGAAGAGAGGTTCTCTATTGCCAGTTCTGTAAGACCAGTGACCATTACACGGATATCTGTGTAAGAAAGTACTTGGCAGAACATAGAAGCCACCCGCAAGAGGGAAACGAGAGGCGGCAGCTGGGGACTCTTTCCGCAGCTGCCTTCAATTAAGAGAATCGAAGTATACCCAGTCGACCATAGATAAGAATAGTGCAGTAAAATTAGGGTTATTAAACAATTGTATAATCACAGTCGACGCAGACATAGGACCAGAAGGTAAATTAGTATTATTAGTAGATACGGGATCTTCATGCAATATAATTAAGGTAAATAAAATAAAAGGAAGTACGCCCATACAAACCCAAGAAACAATCACTATAGGAGGATTGTTTGGTACACAGAGAAAATCTTTAGGAACCTGTCAAGCATTGCTAGGCTTTGGTACTAGCCAACAGACTTGTGTATTTCATGCAATACACGATACCGAATCTATACCCGCAGATGGAATATTAGGCATGGAATTCCTTAAAAACAGAGCTGTTATTGATTGTGTTGGTCATACACTGTCAATTCAAAGCGTAGAAGGAAACAAGGGAGTAAGACCACTTTTTGAAAACATAACAGGGAAAGAAAATGTTGATATTCTTACGTTAGATAGATGTACCTCTAGTCGATCTAGTACAGAGAAGCCGCAGGAGATTTCACCAGAAGCTGTAAGGCTACGAATTCAAGAAAAAGTCACAGGGCTAAAAGATATTGTACTCAAGGCAAGTGCCGCTTCAGATAGCATAGAGAAATACTTGAAATATGTGAGCAACAGCGATGAAACAGTGAATATACAACTGGAAGGTAAACGGATAACACCGAAGGAGCGGAAAATAGCTCCAGAGATGGACGATCTGGATCTTAGGCAAAAGCAGGGAAATAACTTAACCGCGATTCTTCGCACAGGAGCGCAGCAAAGGGATTTTCGTCCTGCAGTAGAAAAGTCTATAGCGTGGCCCAAAGAAATGTGGGGTGAAGAGCAGGTAAGGGTAGCGGTTGAAAGGAAGAACGGACTAGGACATCCTCGCACGGAAGTCCATCTAAATAGCCTCAAAACTGAACCCTCTGCCTCTTTTCTCAAATTTCAGGACACGAAAAGACCAATACGCTTGGAGCCAAGAAGCGAGCAGCTAGTAAGAATTCAAGTCTCGAGCGATTCTGAACTGGTATGTATGGCAGAAGAGATATGTCCCGGGGTGTATTGTGGGAATACCTTGATTAGGCCCAGTAACGGACACGCCTTTGTAGGAATTGTTAATGCTAGGACTGAGGCAATCGAAATAAAAAATTTTGAGCCTAAGTTGGAAAGCTTAAATAAGTATTTGGTAAGACCATTAAGAAATCCCGAGGGCAGAACAAAAATCACTCAGCAACGGCTTCAAGTAATGAAGAAATCGCTGGAGTTGGGGGATGAGCTGAATTCGGAAGAGAGAGAAGCAGTAATGCAAATCTGTTACGAATACAGCGATATCTTTCACTTACCTGGGGATAAACTAACGTACACTCCGACGAAAATGTTCAAACTTCCCTTGATGGCCGACACCGGGCCCATAAATAAAAAGCAATATAGAATGCCTGAAGCCCACAGGGAGGAATGTCAGGAGCAGCTTAAAAAGTTGTTGGAGGATGACATAATCGAACATAGTAACAGCCCGTTCAATTTTCCAGTCTTATTAATACCAAAAAAGGGAACTGATGAAGCAGGTAAGCGAAAGTATAGACTGTGTGTGGACTTTCGCGAACTCAACAAAGTCTGTATTCCTTTTTCTTATCCACTACCACGGATTGAAGACATTCTGGATAGATTAGGTCATTCTAGGTATTTTACTACCTTAGATCTTGCAAATGGTTATCACCAGGTGTTGGTGGATCCGGCAGATCGTGAAAAGACAGCTTTTAGCACAAACTTCAGTCACTTCCAATACAAGAGATTGCCATTCGGATTGAAAACGGCACCATTATTCTTTCAATCTTTATTAAATGGGATATTAACAGGTCTTCAGGGGATTAAGTGCTTTGTCTACCTTGATGACGTAGTGATTTTTGCGAAAAATCTGGATGAACATAACGGAAAGTTACGAGAAGTATTTCAGAGATTTAGGGAACATAACTTAAAACTACAACCTACTAAATGTCAATTCCTGAAAAAGGAGGTAGTATACCTCGGGCATGTTTGTTCGGAGAAAGGTGTACAACCTGACAAACGGTTAGTAGAAGTGGTACAAAACTTCCCCCGTCCAAAAACAGTGAGACAGGTTCAGTCTTTCTTGGGGTTGGCCAACTACTATCGTAAATTTGTTCCCAATTTTTCAAAAATTCTGGCTCCAATTAATAACCTTTTGAGGAAAAAGGTGAAGTTCAATTGGGGATCAGAATGCGAGAACTCCTTTAAAGTCATTAAAGAAGCTCTCACTTCGCCGCCAGTATTAATTTATCCAGATTTTAATAAGGAGTTCACTCTCATCACGGATGCGAGCGGAGAATCTCTAGGAGCAGTCCTAGAACAAGAAGGTAGGCCAGTTAGTTATGCCAGCCGCACTCTGAACCAAGCGGAGAAAAATTATTCTACCACGGAACGGGAATTGTTAGCCATTGTATGGGCTGTACGCAATTATAAATGCTACTTACTGGGAAGACATTTTAAAATCATAACTGATCATCAGCCTCTCCGAGGGGTTTTTAAGGTTAAGGACACCACATCTCGCATGGTGAGGTTTCACCAAAAGCTTTCGGAGTTTGATTTTGAAATTGTCTACAAGAAAGGTAGGGAAAATGGCAATGCGGATGCTCTTAGTAGAATTCCCAGAGACATACAGCAAGCGGAGGAAAAGTGTGGTAAGGAATATCCATGTTGTGCAGTTACTCGAGCACAGGCTAAGAAAGATACAAATGACGGAAATAAGAAACAAGACTCCGAAGATGAATGGGAAACGATAGAGGAGACTGAGGATAAGAAAGTAAGGCTACGAAAAGGCTCAAAGCCACAGAATGTCACAGACCCAAAAGATATCGAGGTAATTCTGAAAGATTTTCATGACTCGCGATTCGGAGGGCACTTTGGGCGAAATAAAACCTTTGAAAGAATAAAAAGGTTCTATCGTTGGAAGGGCATGAAGAAGGATATCGCCAAACATGTCGGGTGTTGTGCGAAATGCCAGAGAAATAAGCACTCCAGGGCGATTAAAATGCCGTTAGTGGTAACAGAAATTTCAGAAAAACCATTCGACAAGGTATACGTAGACTTAGTGGGGCCGTTGCCTACTAGTCATAATGGTAACAAGTATATTCTGTCCATGATGGATGATCTGACTAGATTTGTTGACTTTGTGGCCATACCAGACCAAGAAGCGAACACCGTAGCGCAGGTCTTGTACGAGCAAATCCTTAGCCGTTACTCATTACCCAAACAGTTAGTAAGTGATCAAGGAGTAACTTTACAGGCGAAGTTTTAAAGGCTCTTTGCAAAATGCTTAAGATAAAGAAACTACAAACCACCGCCTATCACCCACAGTCCAATGCGGTAGAGCGGCAACATTCTACGTTAGCTAACTACTTGAGAAGTTTTGTAGACCGGGAACCCCAGAGCTGGGATAACTTTTTGAGGACAGCAGCTCATGCCTATAATAACACGGTACATGCTGGTACAAAGCTAACACCCATGGAAACTCTTTTCGGATTTGTATCAGAAATCCCTAGCAACTTACAACATAAACCTGAACCCGTGTACAACACTGATAAGTATCATTCGGTGTTGCGGTTCAAGTTACAAAAAGCGTTTGAACTGGCAAGGGAAAACTTACTCAAAAGCAAGCTAACTTCGAAAAAGTATTATGATAAGACAGCTAGGCCAGAAACCATACATGTGGGGGATAAAGTTCTGGTGAAAGATTTGGCTCGAGTAGGGAAGTTAGCTTCAATTTTCAACTCCCCTACGAAGTAATTTATATTCACAGTCCCGAAAACGTTACGATCCTTCAAGGAAAAAAGCTCAAGAGGATTCACACGAATCGATTGAGGAAATATAATGAATAATTCAGCATAAAATTGGATCATTCCAGAAAGACGGAAGCCTAAAAGGAGTGCAGCACGAGGCAATAATTTTGGAATTGTCGGAATTGGATTAATTAATTTATTTCTTCTTCCTCTTAGTTTGTTTTTTTTTTTATTACAGAATATAAACACGTACAAGACCAACACGGATGCATAAAGAAGATTATACTACGAAGGGCGAGAAGATAAGAAGATAAGGCAGTCGATCTAAAGGAATAGTAAGTATAGTGGAAAAAAATATATAAGAAAGGGTGAGAAGGAATTAAAATTAAAATTAACAAGAAGCAATTTGAAAAAGAAGTAAGATATCTAATTTTTATGAAGTCAAAGAACCAAGATTTAAAGAGAAAGATTTAAAGTATATAGTATATAGATAAAGACAATTTAAATAAGAAATTTGAAAAAAGAAATAATAGATTTAAAGAAGCAATTTGAAAAAGAAGTAAGATATCTAATTTTTATGAAGTCAAAGAACCAAGATTTAAAGAGAAAGATTTAAAGTATATAGTATATAGATATAGGAAAAATAAGAATAAGGGTTGCCATAGATTAGCATAGGGTTTAGTATCAAGATGAAAGCAGTTATAACGGTAATATTTGCACTCATCACCTTGCTGGATGCAGAGAAAACAGGCTATAATATCCAACCGATACCCCATACAGGAGTGTTGTTCGAGCACGTGGGAAAAGTCAATTTCTACAACAAGCACTGGACTATCCTGTCGAAGGTGGAAATGCCGGATCTAACAGAGGACATGGAATTTGTGAATAATTGCACTAACCTAATTACGCAGCTATGTTTGGAGGTGACACACGACGGAATAGTATCCAGGTGCACTATAGCGGCCAAGGAGATAAGAAGTTGGGTCTCGAAAATTAAGAGGCAAAACGAGGAACTCCTACACCATACCCAGAGTGAATCACCACGACGAAACAGACGTTCAATTTTTGATGGATTAGGATCAGCATTCAAATACCTTTTCGGGACAATGGATCATGCAGACTCAGAAGAGATCCATGCAGCCCTAGATGATCTTAGCGGAAGAGAGAACCGAACCTTCACTCTGTTAAAGGACCAAATAACGGTCATCAAGTCTACATTCGACGTATTCAACGCTACCAGAGTACAAGCGGCAGCAGAACAAGAGGAGCTAGGTAACAAAATCTCAGCATTAGTAAAAGCACAACAGGGTCAATATCGTGAATTGTCGGCATTGCAGCTTAGATTAGAAATGAGCGAAGTAATTACACTGATGACTCTTCATCTACGAGAAATCAGTGATATGCAGGAAAATATAATCAGTATGTTGGTCGCTCTGAGTGTCGGAAAGCTACATCCATTGATTATTCACGCGCGGGAAATGAGCGAAATAATGAGGAACGCCACTCGTCAATTGGATTTAGATGAGAAATTCCAGAACTTCCAGTTGTTGACGCAGATTGCAAAAGTGAAATCCCTTCAAATAAATCAAGGGATATTTATCCGGATTGAAATTCCACAGCCACAAAGAGTTGCGTTCGATATGCATAAGATATATACAATTCCTGTTACAATAGATGACGCCGGCTATCACATATATGATCTGGATGCCGAATTTGTAGCCGCTAACAACCATGAACGGCAGTATGTCCTAATGAGTTATCAGCAGTATCAGGGGTGCCAGCAGCTTTCGAGCACAGCCGATCAGCCACAATTCCTTTGTCCACAGTTGGGCCCGACCTTCACAGCAATTGGAGAAAATTGCGTATTAAACCTTTTCCGAAGCTTCAATGTAAACTCGAGAGCATGTAAAGATCGAGTTATACCGAAATGGAACAGTCTAGTTCGAATGATGACGAGGAACCATTGGCTATTTGTGGTATCCCAAAAAACAAAATTAGAGGTGAACTGCCAAAATTCACCAACTACCATTGGAGAACTATCATCTACAGGGGTGTTATCAATTGAAGAACACTGCCATTTACAAATTGGAGACCTACGGATAGCTGCAGAAGACGACAGCCATAAAAATATCTCAATTTGGCAGCCAAATCGTTTAGAGTTGCCAGCCTGGAATGCCGTAGACCTAACTAAATCAAATAAGCAGAAAGCGGAAATTATAGAGAGTAAAGAGAGTGGGATAAGACTGTTGACAGCCAAGAACTTCAACCAAGCATGGAAGGACAATGAAGCTGATATAAAGCGAGTACAGGAAGCCATTAAGAACGAAGAGACTAGCAGACAATTTATTCCACATCACGTCCACTTAGCAGCTACATCAGCTACCGGGTGTTTATGCATCTTCACCTTAGCAGTACTAGCAGGAGTAGTGTGCCATCTAAAGCGACAAAAAAGTGAACAAACTCGAACGATCATCAGCAAACCGTTTACGGGGCCAATTCAATCGAGGGTATCCAAGCAAGCAGAATCCAGTATAGAAGTCGTCATTCCCACAACAGCAAACCTGCCAACAGCAAATTTACCTACCGTCATCGGGAAACAGCTGGTACAATTAGAATAGTAGAGTAATTATTGTATTGTAATAATATATTTAGGGAAATTTTGGGCACCCACAGAAATTAGAATGTTAAGGCTAAGGTTGTAAAAAGTATTAAAATTATTGAAGTTTTTTTTTTTTTTTTCTTATGATTTGGACAATACTTTTAAAATTGTAATTAAGGTAAAAATGAAAGGAAAACAAAAAGCATTATTAGAGAAAAGATTATTGGCGACGGAATTATTAAAAATTAGAGTACTTATTTAAGATATATCAAGCTTATAGTTTATTGTAACAGAAAATAGGTAGAATGGATAAAAATGTGGAAATATATTTTTTTTTATTTTGTGAGATGTTTGAAGAAGTTATACTGTAAAAAACCAAAAAAAAAAAAAAAACACATAAAAGCAAATGTTAAAATAAGAGGAACGTAAAAAAAACTAAGAAAACAAATGTAAGAAATACTGGAAAGAAAAAATGTTAAATAAATTAAAGAAATATAGAAATAAAATTGAATGTGAGAAGCAATAAAAGAAAGTAAAATGTGGAAAAATAAAAACATAGAATACAGAAAGCAAAAAAAAGTGTAATGTGAAAAGAACATAGGAAAGAATATATATATAAATGGTGAAAGAGAAATTAAATATTAAAAAGAGAAATGTGAAATGATGTAAAATCAAACAATGTTAGAAAAAGCAAATAAGAAAATTTCGAAAGATGTAAAAATGTAATGTACAGAAATGTAATGAAATAATCTGAACCGAACGAAGATGAGCTATTTTCAGTTTATTTAATTGATTGCATTCTCCAGATCTAGTTCCCTGCGGAAACTAGTTTTTCCAAGGGGGGAGGGATGTTATGGCCCAATATGAGGAAGATTCTTCATGCAGCCAAGGGCGCATTTTAGAGAAATAATTAGCAATTGCTAAACAGTAACCTCGCATGGTACTGTTCTGCAACTGCCGGTTATTTCGCTGATTAGCTCAACAGCTGGCTACGATGAGCGCTTAGTGGAGCAATCGACGATTACGATAACAATTAACCTCGCATGGTAATTGTTATGTAAAGCGATTGTTTACTACTAAGCGACTCAGGTGCTGCAACCGGTAGAACAAACGACAAGGTTGTTGTCGGGTAGGCCTGCTCAGTCTTAGCAGCTTTTTTGTGAAACCTGGGTTAGGTTTTCCCCACAATTCATTTGCTGTTCTACCCGAAGGGTCGTCTAATCAAAGACAATTGTGTTGGTAATCGGCCAAAGTCTCGATTTTAGATACAAGGTGTCTTGGTGCGATCCCAATTGCGATAGCTCGTCTGTTTTTTCGTTTTCGTCAGCCTCACTGTGACCAGGCACTCAACATTTGAGTACCCTGTTACATTAATAGAAGGAACTCAGGATGGCCTTACACTCCAGTACTAAGTTGGAGGTTGTGAAGTGCTTGAAAAGGTCTTGACGACCGCTTGGCTATCCGAGCAGATGGCAATCTTCTTATTCTCAGTGTCTGAGCCAAGGAGGTACCTTCCCGCTTCAAGAATGGCATTTACCTCCGCCTGGAAGACCGTTACATGGCGTTCCAGGTGTATGACCAGTTCCAAATGTGGCTCTTCACAGAAGACGCCCGCTCCGGTGTTGGCTTCAGATTTGGAGCCGTCTGTATAAATTATACTGTCTATCAGTGGGTGATGTACGGAGTGTGCTGCATATTCCTCCCTAGATAGGATTTTCGTTTTAAACTTGCTAACCAGCATGATCTCGATCCAACAGTGACATACATCAGCACTTCCGTTACTTCCCTTAGTTCCTGCAATCCTTTCCCTATTTCCTCCCTACCATTCTGTGCTTTACTGCATAGGATATCATCTGAGCTTGGTTTGATAATAAAAAAAAGTCCAAATTACATTGGAGGATAAATAGGAATGAGCACGTCAAAAAAAACGGAAAATGCACTTTATGCCTGTAAGAAAACTGGTGTACACAGCCCCGCATCGTGCACTGGACGTACACGGCTATTGTAAGACCTATCCTTACCTATGGAATCTTGATGGGGTAGAATACTCTGGAGAAAGCGACTCACCTGGAAAATACAGACAGCTGCCTGTCTAGGTTTTAAAGGAGCTCTTCGGACAACACCAATGGCAGCAGTGGAGATTATACTTCGGCTTCTGTCCCATGACATCCATGGAAATGGGAAAATGTATAGCTGCAAAAAGTGCACCAAGGCTTAGAGAGTTAGGTTGCTGGATAACCGCAAACATTGGTCAGAACAGAAACCTAACGCTCTATCTTGAACAGTGCAAGCGGGGAGCTGCGGATTACACTGTCCCTCAGCTAGAATTTGAGAAAGCTTCCTCAACTCGTATTCCTAGTTGGGAGGAGTGAGAAGAAATGTTCGTGGCCAATGACTCAGATATATTTATCTTTACAGATGTTCGAGAATGGATATATTATTGGGAGCCGGGGTATACTCAGCATTCTTTCAAATATTAGAATCGTACCGATTATCGAATTATTAAAGTGTGTACTAAACAGAGGTTCTGGCTATCAATGAAGCAGCAAGGCTACTGGAAGCAACTTCTGATATATCCAGCGATCAAGTTATCAGGATATGTACTGACAACCAACCTGCAATCAGAGCTCTGGACTCGGCCACCATTAGATCGCACCTATTGGACGAGAAGGAGGTTGAGAGCGTTTAGCACCTGCTGTGTCAATGACCTAATCTTGTTAAGCGAGGGAGGAATACTTTTGGTAGCCACTTTTTCTACAAATTGAGGGAATTAGTAGACAAGGAGTTGGGTGACCTGGTAAGTCATCAACTCTTGTGGCTGGTTTCAAATCCATCGCTTAAATTTCTGGAATATTTTCCAGGCATAGTCCCAATAAAGTGGCATCACAATGGACCATGGTCGCCACTCTAACCTAACCATACTTAAGTTTTCTACATTTTTCAGTGAAATTTAAGCACATTTTACATTTTTTAGCATGGTAATATGAGGTAAGTTTGCATTTGAAACATAATCCTTTTTGTTCATTTTCTGTAAAAGTATGATAAGAGACAATTTTCATAATGTCGAGAACACACCACAATTCATAGATACAAATTAAATAAAAACTTTTGAATTTCATTCATCGCAATACTCAATGGGCAGGTACTATCCATTCAAACAATCAATTTCGAACATAAAAATAACTTATGGTGATTTTTTCTTTTTGACGTCTCAGGCATTTTCGATTCCTACACCTAGTCTTTTACTCATCACGCTGACCCAGAGCTGGTGCTGCTTGCAAGTTTGTTTTTTTACAGCGCTCTATGTTCGTTTTCTACACCGGTTTCAAACTTTCTTATTCAATAAAAATTTGTGGTTACTGGTCGGAACTAAACGTCAAATCAAAATTATTTGTAATCGAAGTGTGAATGTGTTCATATTTAGTTAAAGCGCAATAATTTTATTAAATTGGTTTATTTTTTATTATTAAAACTATAATGGACGGAAATTTTCAGGTACTCTACTTTCGTTCAACTTATCCGCGTTCCGGAAAGGGTTAAGATCGATGTAGATCTGACAGCTCTCGGTTCAGTTCAGTGCCAGTTCGGTTTTGTTGAAAAGAATTCACCATTAGCTTTTCTTATTCCTGTTCTAAGCGGAGTTAGTTTTGATGATTCAATAATTCTTAATTAAATTTCAATAATATTGCTTATGATGAGCTATCATAGTAGGTAGGTTCTTGTAAAAGAGCTTAACTAAACAATTACAAATACGCAATGTAAAAAACTCATGAAAACGTAAAATAATTCTTATTAGCTCCAAGGTCCTTAAGTCATTTCAGTTCTTTAAGAAATATTGATTTGGTTACAATGACCAGCAAAATAACGGAATTAATTACATAAAAAATCGTTCTCAACCAAATGCCTACCATTAATATTTACTCGCAAGCATGAAATCAATATTGAAAATTAAAAAAACTGCCTTAGTAAAATATACTTACGTAATACGCAGGAAAACATATCAAATTTAAGACGCGTTTTAGGTAACTCCCTGTAGAATTTAATTTTTACATCTGCATTTTGGTCGAGATAATCAGATAACATATAAAAAAGTTCCTAACTGCTTAAGAGGTACATTAACCTCATTTCCTTGCATATACTTACCTACTATGTGCTCCGCAAAAATCAATTTTATCATCACCCAATGTCGGGTAGGAGAACTTGGTTTGAAACCTTAGAAAATATCCACTTAGAGCACGAGGAAAATGAAAGCGCAAAGTTCCTTTTTTTTTCATACACCAGTAATATTCGCGTAAAGAGTTTTGATTTTTTTTTTTTTTTTTTTAGATTTACGGAACAGAGTTTTCGTGCAACTTTTCAATTAAGGTATTGATCCTAAATTAAATTTTAAATGCTTTTAGAGAAAAATTTATGAGGAAAAATGAATGCGTTCAGAGCTTCATTGGATGTTTTATTGAGTAAACGTTGACGCTTTTATAATAAATGGTAAATAAAAATTTTGAAAGCTTTGTAAAATGAGTTTATCAGAAAATATTAAAAAAAAAAAAAACAGAAAAAGTGGTAACGTGATTATGAAGAATTGGATTTATGGTAAAATGTATACAACAGGAGGAAGCATCAATCACTTTGGGATACTTGACAGCAAAAATATTTAAAAATTTTAGAGATATTAAATCTATTAAGTATAAGCAAAAGCTTCACGGGAAAAATTTGGCATAAGAGAATTTCCAAAACTTAACTAGTGTGCCGGATAATATCTCACCAGTTTTCGTCAAATTGCTTTTGCCTGCTACATATATTACCTGTTGTCAACCCTACCTTTAATACTGCTATAAATACGTGAAAGTTTCCAGGAAGGTAGAAGAAAAGAATTGTAATAGCTATTTCTAAAAACAACTACCCGACCAATCAATCAATTATGATTTTTAGCGAAATCTCTAGGTCCTATTAACTAAGAAGTTTATTACTGTCTGTGTTTCGCGCTCACCGGAAATACAGCTGTGAAACATTTTTTTCGATAAGGATAATATGGAAATCCTAGTATACTATTGAATTTTTCCAAAGATTTTAAAAGCATCAATACCAGTTAATTTTTGCAGCAATCCGTTTTTTTTTAAACTTTCCCTATTCGAACTTTCAATGATTGGCAACTTTTCACCTAGACGAACACAGCAAGTGACATATGGAATACCCAAGGCTCTATTCTGGGTTCAGTATTATTTTGGCTTTATATTTATAACTTGCTAGAAGTTATTAGTCATGCTAATATATATATTCTTGGTACATCCGGATGATATGTGCAGATGCTCATGATATTTTTCCTATTGGCCAATCTGAAGATTGCACTTTTTAAAAATTCTGTTTAGTAAAACAAAGTTTATGAAAAGAAAAATAACAAAATTATTACATTTATTTATAGTGACATAATTATGAGGACTCGATGGCTGGCTTAGGGCGAGGAGGGTGGGGGTGGGGGGGGGGTAGACGTTTATATAGACGGCATAAATGAATAGAGTCGTCACGGGAATGGAGGTTGGCAGTAAAGATGGAATGCCGACGGGGGTGGAAATAGAGGACCCATTATGTCAGCTAGTGTATATATGTAGTAAGCTTTCGGAATTACTTTTACAATCGCAATTTAGTTGCCGTAAAAATTTATGGTTAATGGTTTGCCGAAATAGATATCGATGATTTGGTTCAGTTTCAATCCACTGGTATTAAGTTATTGATTCGCGTTCAGAGCTATTTAAAATCAGCGGTTATTTGCCGGTTAGTTGTAGGGCGTTTTAGCTTACAATACTCCGCAGTTCGTCAATTCTTGATGCGTAGTGGGTGATGTTAGGATGAGTAGAAATTATGAGTTGAAATTTTTCAGGTGCATGTTGGAGAAAGTGCCGAAATATAATTTTCTAAATAATTCGCTTCAGATTTAAGCTAGAACAAAGTCGAGCAATAATAGCTGTTGAAATTCTCTACAATTCATTTTATATGTACTTTCTTCTACAATAACTCAATACAAAAAGGTACAAAAAAAAAGTCGGGTTGAAAAACGTTCTGCGCTTTTTTCTCGTTTCTGAAATCCTACTTCAAGCCAAAAAATGTCTATTATAAAAGTTGTAGAGAATAAAAAAATCTATATGAACTTAAATATTAATACGAAAATTTTTCGAGCGTTCGGAAAGTGGCACTGTACTTTTCACCATACTGAATGAACGAGAATCTATGTATGCATATAAATGCTGCATTGGAACCCTATTCTACACCACACTGAAGGTAGAGTTCTATGTGCGTTTTTTAACGTGGTTTCTTCGATTGACCTATTCTACTTTTCTCAATAATTTCATTGGTCTCCTCTATAAGACATGATTCCCTAACATTTACGATCGCATGTGTCTAAAACGCATTACCCTGAATCGCTTGTTGTTTTCCGGGAAATAAGTTGGTATGTGATGTTTTCTATCCAAAATGGGTGAAAGGATCATGTACATGAAATTCCCCATTATTTGTAGAGCTACAATTTCTTGAAATTCTGAGTTTAGTTTTATTAGTTTAGTTTTATTATTAATTAGATTTGGTGCAACAAGAATTACATCTTTTTGTTTTGTACCTAAAGCAACGGAACATATTAAAAATAAGAAAAAGATAAAAGAAAGGAGTATAAGAGTATAACCGTATAAAACAACAAATAGCAGTACAACCAGTAAATAAAAAAGATAATAAAAAATAAAATAACTCTAAGTAGAATAAGAGAGAGAGAGAGAGAGAAAAAAAAACATATGTAAACAAAAATTAAAGAATCAGTCAACCTTTGAATATGACTAGGAAGTGAGTTCCAAAGTCGAACAACTTGAACCAAAAAGGAGCGTGCACCAATCAGAGTATTAAATTTAGGTGTAAGTATATTAATTCGCCGTTGCGAGCGAAGGAATGTGAGAGACGACGACAGATACTCAGGACCATTACAATAAATTATTTTATGGAGAAAACACAATAATTTAACATCGAAATACATTTGAAGGGAGCAACCAACTATGGAGGATATATACGGCGATACATGATCATGACGACGTAAGCCATGCACAAAACGAACACAGTCATTAAAAGCAACATTTATTTTACTAGCACACACAGAGTCAAGACAGGGAAAAATTACGAGCCCGTACAAGAAAAATGGAAAGATAAGTGCCTTAATTAACCTTATACGTGTTGTAGTTGGTAGAAGCGGCGCAGTTATCCTGAGCCTTCTTAATGTTGCATAAATCTTTGCCAGAGATGAGTTGATATGATCAAAGCAGGTCATTTTATTATTAAGAACAACACCCAAATTTTTAGCTTTATCAACACGACTTAGGGTTAAATTATTGAGGTAAACTGTAGGTAAATACAAATTTTCATCAAGCTCCGTGCGCGAAAAAATGGTATAGCATGATTTTGATGGATTAACAGATAGAGAATTATCAATTGACCACTTATAAATGCGAGCTAAGTCACTATTTAGTTTATTTACATATGTATTGATAAAGCTAGTTGGTGCGCTAATATAAAGTTGACAATCATCAGCATGTAGGTGTATATAAGAGTGTCTTATTACAGAAGGCAAGACATTTATGTACAACCCAAATAACAATGGTCCTAAGATCGAACCCTGGGGAACACCGCAAAGTATTCTGGCGGTCTTTGATAATCGGTCGGCAGATTTTACTTGTTGTGTCCTGTCAGAAAGGAAACTATGAATGAGCCTGATAGCAGATGATGACATTCCAAATTTAGAATATAATTTATCTAGCAGCATTTCGTGATTAAGACTATCGAAAGCTTTAGAAAAATCAAGAAGAACTAGGCAACAAATCTCTTTTCGGTCCAAAGCGAATCTCAAATCTGTAGTGACTTTTACTAGGGCAGTCTCGCATGAATGATTTCGGCGGTATCCCGACTGCCATTGTGTAAGGTATGAGTACTGATTCAAATAACTGAGAAGTTGATTACTTAAAAGTTTTTCGAAAACTTTTGAAAGGTAACATAATATGCTGATAGGTCTAAAATCAGAGGGAGTAGAAGGACAGGGCTTTTTGGGAACGGGAATAACAAGGGCATGTTTCCACATAGCTGGGAAAGTGGAGGAAATGAATATATGATTAAGTAAGTGGGATATGACAGGTAAAACATTCGGCAATAGTAATTTTATGAATTTGGATGGAATCCCATCAGGACCAACAGCATGTGATTTTATGCTACACATCGCCACCAGAATATCATTTTGATCAGCACAGCGAAATGCAAATCCATCAGAACTTTCATTAAAATTAAAATTGGATAAGAAAGAGTGAGTTTTGAGCTTTGAACAGAACTAAAGTGCAGATTTAGAGAATCAGGCTCCAAATCACAGCGAGAATCTGCTTTTGCATGAACACCGTGTGTTTTAAGATTTTTCCACAGTGTCTTAGGCGGTAAACTATTATTAAATATTTGACCAAAATATGCGCGTTTTGCAATATTGATCTTGGAATTTACAAGGTTTCGTACTTTTTTGTAAGCCAATCTTGAATTATTCGTTCTAAGCCTCTTGTAACGACGATATAGATATTCGCGTTCATTTATTAGATCATGAATCTCTGACGAGAACCAAGGTATAGCATTAGGTCTAGCAATCTTGGTACGAAGGTGAGCAAACTCATCATGTAGCAAATTTATAAATAGATAAAATAAATCAAACTTATCGTCAATGTTCATAGTATAATATATCTTATCCCATGGGAGACTATTGTACCTTTCAAGTAGCGCACCAGAGTTAATGCTATCATAATTACGGAAAGAGATGCAGTTTGTTGGAGTACTGCCGTCCGTGGTAAAATTATAGCAGATAAACAATATGTCGTGGTCGAAGATACTTGGAGGATCAATTTGATTGTTGAAAAGCACCTTGTTATGATTGGTGGTTAAAATCAAATCCAATACAGATGGTGAAATTGCATTATGATATGTGGGCAAAGAATTGATAATGTGTAAGTCCGATCGTTGGATAACAGAATGCAAGTGAGTGTTAATATATCCAGTCAGCTGAACGTTGACATTAAAGTCACCACAAACAATCACATCTTTATATCTCTGAGACATGTCCATTAAAATATTTTCTACCTCACTAGTTTTATCAGGAGAGAAACAGTTGGGAGGACTATACACACAAACAATAAGGCACTTTTGGTCATGACTATTACAAATTTCTACACATACAAGATTAATGCAAGACGCAGAAGACGATATTTTTACTAATTTTGATTTGAAAAATTTCTTCACATAAATAGATACACCACCACCAACACGATCAACACGGTCGCAACGATATAAATTAAATTCAGGTAAAGCAACATAATTCGAAGGAATACTACTATTCAACCACGTCTCACTCATACACAACACATCTAGGCTAGTATTTTCGAGGATAATCCTGAGGTCATCTATTTTATTCCTAATACTGCGGGCGTTTAAGTGGCACAAGTTGAGGCCTTTTTGACGTTTACTTAATATATTTAATAACACCCCAGTTCGGCTCAAGCTGCTCCAATTATCGCTATTCAGCGTTAACTAAACAAATACTACGCTTGGCACTCTCAGGCTGACAAGAAGAACACAGTGTGGCACCTATACTATCATAACAATTAAAGCCATGTACAAGTATTAAAAGCATAAAAAATGGACGAATTACAAGAAAAAAGAAAAATATGATAAAATAACGTGAACTACTAACAGAGATAAAAGTAATTAAATATTTAAAGAAAAGAGAAAATAAAAATAAACGCAAAAATACAGATACAACTTTCATTATGATGTCGAAGTTAAACTCAATCATCGTTGGGTACAGCTGTAGCGTCATTCCCGATAACATCTTTAGCATTAGTATCAGCATTAGCTCCTATCTCTGGCATGGGAGCAGCATCATCGGTGCGGAACTGGCTTAACATTTCATTGTCACTGATCCTCAACCATCCATCCTCAGCACTAACCCGCACATGCACTAATCCATTCCGAGTAACAACAGAGTGTAGATGTTTCTCTCTCCTTAAAATGAGAGCTTCACGCAGTATACGATGATTTTATTTGGTAAGACTTTCATAGACTCCCACATTGCCATTAGACGAGAAACTAGAGGAAATTTGGCCCAATTTGATCGGTCCCACACTGCGACATTTTTCAAGAAAGAGTCTCTGATCGTTAGCAGAGGGGAACTTGACAATAATAGGGCGCTCTCCCGATTTGTTGTTTTTATTTCGGAAAGCAAATGTTGGCATGGGCAAGCGGACCCCAGCAACTTCAGCGATTCTATCAGCTATCTGTAGCGGCTCTTCTTTTCGAGCAAATGGAACCCCAGTGATGATAACGTCACTAAGTCGCTGCTGCCTCCGAAGATGTTCGACTGAATCCCTCAACACAGCTACCTCGAGCTGCAGATCATCGCAGATACCTTGCAGTTTGCTGACTTCACTATTGAAAGATCCCACAATCTCAGTGAATTTATTGGCAATATATTCCTCCATCTCATCGAACCTGTCATTTATGACTTGAGAAATGTTTTTTAATAGCTTCTTTTCCAGCAATTCAAAGCTATCGCCACAACTTATAGAGGTTGCACGGGCAGGAGTAGACGAGGTAGAAGCACTGACGCCACTTTTCACCTTGCTGTTGGTTTTCTCAGCAAGTTGATTTCTTGTCTGTCTAGGTGAGATCTGCTGCACTCTTTTAGAAGAGAAGTTACTCCTGTCAGGTTTATCACCACCCATAGTTTTTGGTATGTGTGTTAAATATGCACTTATTTTGCACCACAAAACTGCGAAAATGTAAAAATTATTCACACAAAAAACAAAATCCAACTCTGAGAATTATAGTTCGCAATATGGCACCGAGTCCTCAGCAAATAAGAAAATAACCACTAGAAATAACTATTTCGAGATTGACGCAGGAAAGCCGGTGGAAAATTGTAGAGCTTAACTTTAATGCGACTACTCACTACAAGACATACTTAATGAATGAGTTGATTCCGTTTATTCCACAGATGCGAAGTGATCATTTGGAAGGTGACTTCGGTCATTACAACTGCATCTGACAAGGGCGCATACTTGATTTAGCAATGTTTAATTTCTCAAAAACATTAAATAATGTCGACTATCGATTATCGAAGGCTTTCAGTACTACCGTAATATCATTGACTGGCAGATTTTGAACAGGATCCATTTAAAAATGATAACGCAGTCTTAAATCCTCTACCAGTAGGGCGCAGAGTGTATATCATATTGTATATCAACAAAAAAAAAAAAAAAATCGCTTCATTACTTGAGAAAGAATCCTTCTGGAATTTCAAAGTAAAATTCACTTTAACACAAAATCTCAAGAGAGAACAATTTCAAGGATTAAAAGCACCATACACACTTCCAAAAATTTCTATTGGGTTGGTACCTGCATGAATGTATTTGATTTTCTCCTCACGTTCTTCAGACCAAAATCGATGGGGAACCTTTAAGATTATAGTGACTGTCTTGATTTGACTGATGTCCTGTCTGGTTGCTGTCGTTAGAACGATTGTTTATATAAACATTGGATTCCCTGCCCTTGTATCCATCAATTTTGTACGGACACAATATGTTGTCGAAGCACAGATTCTTCCGCACCTTCATTCACTCCAACAACGATGTAATCAAACCAAATGGTGTACATAGAATAAATCAAGGACTACAAGACACAGAGACGTGAATACACGAAGGGGTCTTGTTTAATTTCCTTGCCCTTTCCTTAGTCGAAGCTTGACTACATAATATTCTCTTTTTATCCCTCGGTAGTAAAATTGAAGATCCATTTTTGTACTTCGGAGTTCAAGCAGCTAAATTAGTTTTTTTTCTGCTTTTGGAATGCCTGGAACAAATATATGTGCGTAAATCTATAGTAACGGTGACGGTATTGAACATAAAAATGCTTTATTACGGAGAGGTATCGTAAAATATAATTCGCCTTTCCGATAAGATTTTCGGGTTGGAATGTCTACGTATTTCCCATTTCCGGGCACAACAACACACAAAATGGATTTTCTAGATTAGCACTTTCAGTGCCAGGTCACTGAAGTCACGGTATTGCTTTTAGGACAACATTTTTATAGGGAAAAGAAAAACTCCATAAAACTGTTTTTTTTTTACTTTGGACCATGTAATGAAATGAAAAGGTTGTTTTAAACATTCGGAAACAACCAAGTGGAACTTATAGCGAAACGGACATAGACTGATGATGTTTGTGGGTAGTTTTTGAGCATGTAGATGTTTTTTTTTTCTTTTTTTTGTTATTGAGATTTTTGTGTATTTTATTTATTTTATATTGGGACACTTAAAGGATGGGGTATTTGGACGGTCCTAATCGATACTTACTTTTCATTTTTTAATATTGTTTTTTAATAGTTACTAAGTGTCACTTATTTGGCATACATCACTTTTAACAAAATCAACTCATTCCTTCAAGGAGTTTTAGACAATTTTCATGAACTCACCACTTACACAAGAAATTTTCTCTACAACTAACAAAATTCGTTATTATTGAAATTCAGAGACAGTTTCATAGATGTAAATTGCTTCTTTTTCTTTAGTTTTCCATATAAAGTTTTGCTTTGCAGATAGTTTGCTTTGTCCTTAATTCAATATCTTTCTCTTTTCCTTGAACAGACGTTGGTACGGACTAGATGAACGAACTTCACTTTTATCTGCACGTTGTTTCCACGCACTAAATTTTCCCACCCATACTAATTTTAAGTGAAGATTTTTGTTTTAATAACTTTCTATCAACTGACAGACCCCTGACTCAGAAAGTTTGTGTCTGAGCGCCTGAACGCCTGAGAGTGCCGTTCGTGACGCAATAGTTTTAGGGTAGTAAATGTTGATGGATTTACATGGGGTTTTTTGATTTAGAATGGGTGAATGGGGAGACTTCCGATGGAGTAAAATGTTCTTACATGTCGGGGGTTTTGGAGTTGGGATGGTAGTTACCACCCTTTGAGAATGCCGTTCGTGACGAAAGAGTTTTAGGGTAGTAAACGTGGACGGATTTACATGGGGTTTTTTGAATTTTAATGTGTGAGTGGAAAGGTTTCCGGTGGAGTAGAGATTCGAGTTTCGAGAGCAGACTTTTGCGAGTTGAATTTCAATTTCGAGAGTCGATTTTCAAGAGTCGGATTTCGATAGTCGATTTTCGAGAGCCGAATTTCGAGAGTTGATTTTCGATTGACGAATCTTGGGAGTCGAATTACGAGAGTCGAATTCGAAGAGTCGGTTTTCGAGATTCGATTATCGAGAGTCGAATTTCAAGAGTCGATTTTTGAGAGTCGAATTTCGAGAGTCGAGTTTCGAGTCGATTTGCAGTTAGACAATTGTGATTATAGTTATGGATGCCCAAACTTTTAACATTTAATCTGAGTTGTACCATTTCTTATTTTGCAATTATTTTTTACTTTTTAGTCCATTTTATTTACAAAAGTTATTTATTTTAAAAGTTTTTTTAATATATTTTATTTTAGTTGATTCAGGAAGGAAATAGAGCATCATATATTATATATAACTCTGGCAGAAAGTTTCAGGTCAAGGTGAATTTCCAGCAGGAAAAAAAATAGTGGGTCCGTGTCTAATATGTGCATGGAGGTGTCGTCCAAACAAAAAAATTATTCTTATATAGTAGCTGTGTTCTTTTGGTTCCGTGAAGTGCACTGCAGAACACAGGAGATTGCGAATTGAATTGACTTGTAGAGTGCATAGAAATAGAATTTTTTTGCAAGCATAGAGAGAATAATCTAGGTGCCATGACTTTAATTCTTCTGCCCCGAAGTTTATCAAGTTCTATTTTGACATTTTGCAAGGATTCAAGTCATGGCAATTTGGTCATTTTCTCTATACTTTCAAAACATTTTTTACTTTTATGCACCCTACAAGTCAAATCAATTCGCAATCTCCTGTGTTCTGCAGTTCACTGCACGGAACCAAAAGAACACAGCTAGTATTAAAATTATATGACTTTGGTTATACACACTAGTACACTTGAAACTGCTATGTGACCAAAAAAGTGCTTATTTTGGACCCGACCATCTCCGAATTGGATGAAACATTCACAGTTTGTAGGGAATACCAAAATAGCTCACCCATCTTTTATTGTTTTTCCCTACCACCCCCACCCTCAGCTATGAGAGTTAGAAATGTCGTGATTTTACGATGCAGCGTCATTTTCAAAAAATTATATCTCGAGAACGGAGGAACCGATTTTTCTAATTCAAATGCCAAATGCGGCATTCACAATGCAGAGTGGTATATAGTAACGTAGAGAGGCAACTAGCGTCTATTTTTGCACGCAATAGTGTACACTGCCATCTCTGCTTGGCTTAGAGCAGCGCAGAGTAGAGCGGCATGAAAATATGTTCTATTCTATTTTCACGCTGCCATTTTCGAAACCTTACACACTGGAATTTCGAACTACTACCATGTAGAAGGCGTGGAAAAAGCTTCATACTACTTTTTATCAGAACTAACATGTTTCAATGTTATTTTCTGATTTAATATTTTTTATGAATGATTATAAATAACATGAGGTATGTTTTGCAAACTTCATGATTTAAAACCCAAAAAGATACGTTAATTTTTAGCTAGCTCCAAAGCAATCAGGTGGTGCAGCAGGTGTCCCCTTTTCGAGTTTATGGATGTCTAAATCATCCACAGTTGTTTGGTTGTTTGCTGATTTAGCGTTGCTATGGCATTTTGTTACATTAATTTCAAAGTTCGTTGTTGATATGGTGTAGTTATGGCGATTTGTTACGTTAATTTCAATGTTTGATTTTCACTCTGCATTCAATTGTAAATAGTTTCGCTCTAGACTCAAAGCTCACTTTGCTCCACTCTGCACTGTGAATGAAGCACTATTCTATTTTTACGCTGCCATTCTCGAAGGCTTGCAAATTGGAATTTCAAAACTACTAGCATGTAGATGGCGTGGAAAAAGCTCCATATTTCTTTCTACTATCACTAACATGTTTTAATGTTATTTTCTGATTTAATATTTTTTATGAATACGAGTAAAAAACAAGTTGTTTTTTTAAACTTCATTATTTAAAAGCCAAAACAAGTACGTTAATTTTTAATTAGTTTCAAAGCAATTAGATGGTGCAACAGGTGTCTCCTTTTCGATTTTATTATTTTGACAACGATAGTTGTTTGTTGATTTGGCATTGCTACGGCATTTTGTTATATTAATTTCATTTAATAAATAACTAATAAGGAATTGGCATATTGGGTGAAGCAAAAGCTACTCGGCGAAATGTATTAGTGTGCTGTGTTTCTATTCGTTTCGTCATGGCAGTAATTAAATCGTGACATTTTGAAGGGGGGCATTTTTTATAATCCAAATTGCTATGTAAAATAAACAAATTTTTAGCGCCCCTTTATTTTCAGAGAATATTTCTTGGCATTGCCTTTGTATGACTGACATAATTTATACCGTAGGCAGACGGGCAAAATCAATGATCATTCGTTCGTAATTGAATATTTCAAAAATCGATTTACCTTTGAATTTTCATTTTATTTATTAAAAATGTGCTGTCAATTACATACAACAATTGACAGGACTTTCGTTTGAATTCACAAAACCTGGGGTAATTATAACACAATTATAAACAAACAAATCAGCATTGGAAATTGTTAAATATTTTATTAATATTGCAACTTTTATTTTGCTCAAAATACTATATTTCATTATTAAAGCTATTAAAATTACTTGTAGTATGCTTTCCCACGACAACAACGCCGTTTGTTCCTGCAGCACAGCATAGCGCACTTCATTGTGATAATTTAATACTCCGGAGTCTCGATTATATAAAATATCGTTCACAAAAGAATATTTCATAATTATGTGTTACACTACTATTAAGTAAAAATCACGTTTAATTATTTATTTACCACAATATTCCTAATTCAAATCCGCACTTCTTTTCATAAAATATGAAATATCAGAAATGTTGAACTGACGCCCAATAGGCAGTAGGCCCTTATGTCATTCCCCCCCCCCCCCCCCATTATAGGTCATAGAATTGCTGAAACACGTACACTGTATTTGCACAGTACCCCGCTTCTTAGTTATTTAATGAATCAATGATTAATTTCAAAGTTAGTTGCTGATTTGGTGTTGTTATGACGATTTGTGATATTAATTGCAATGCTCGAATTTCACTCTGCGCTGTGTTGTGAACAGCTTCGCTCTAGACTCAAAGCTCACTCTGCTCCACTCTGCACTGTGAATGCGGCATAATGCTTCATATTTTTTATAAAAAAATATAACAGCTCCAGCTCTGAACGGAAAAAAGGGAAGACACTCGAGCACTTTGTTTTTTTCTATTTTTATTTTGAAGATAGTTGGAACAATATCTATCTATGTACAAAAACTTGCGATGGGGCTTGGCTTCGTTTTTGAAATATGACTTTTATAGTCACCGTATACGGAAAGTAACCTGTTTGGGAGCACTGAACTCAGGGGAATATATTTTGTTTTTTCCACTGAGGACATCTAGCACTTTTCTTTTTGAATTTGTATATTACAGCTAGAAGCCTCATCTTTCCATGTACAAAAAATTGTGATGGTGTTCGGTTTCGTTTTTGAGATATGAATTTTTAAAGTCACCGTATATTTATGTTTGTTTATCGGAAATTTCACATTTGCACATTTCCGTATTTAGTAAATTAGCATTTCAGTAATTCGCAATTTGCATGTTTTACCCGAACAAGTTAGATCAATTCAAAGTGTGAAATAAATAAATAAAGCAATCGAAATACCTAATTCGTAGCAATTTAGTTTATCGTTCATCCCATTTTCTAAAACAAAAACTAACGATCTACGCATGTGTTTAAAGAAAGTGTAGTGACAAACCAGTATATTGTATTGAAGAAAAAATACAATGAAGTGGCAGTGTAGTGCTCGTGAACGATACAAAAAAAAGCAGTGATACATATCGAATTGTTAACGGCAATGTAGTTAATCGCGTGAAAATTCTGAATAAGGTGTTGGGAGTAGGTAAAAAAGTGTGTTGTATTTTCTACGTTAAAGTAACCAAAAAACAATCTATGGTGCCACACAGCCAGCCAATTCTTCAAGGCCATCCAACCGGCAAGAGGGGGCTTTAAGCTTGCAAGATCTTCACGTTGATTTGTTTCGCTCTTCAAATGCAGGCTCTACAAGCACATCCACCAGAAATTCTGAGGGATTTAATCAGTCTGACTTAAAATCGTTCAACTTAGTTTCAGTGGCTAGAAAAAGACTTAAGAAAGACAAATGCGGAGAAGTATCAAATAATCGCATTTTTGCAACAAAGATCTGCACGATCAAATATGTATTCGACATAAGTTATTATATGGCACACAGAGCATAGAGTTTCCAAATTGAGAAAGGTGTCATATTTTCACCAAATCCTAGAATTGGCAGTAAGATTCTCATGAAAGAAGTTAAAAGCCTTGGGACCGAGTTTTATGAAGATGATGAAATAAGTCGTGTTTGCCGGGAAAAGCGAGATTATGAAATAGTTTTCACTGAAGGTGCTAAAGTAAAAGGACAACGTAGATTAGCTCTGGTCAATCTCAGGGAGACTTATTAACTTTTTAAGGACAAACATTCCGACAAAATGATTGGATTCTCATCACTTGCCAGCCTTCGTCCTGTGCAGTGTATTTTAGCAAATCCAGGTAGGATTCATTGTGTCTCACTTTGCATACATCACCAAAATATAAAACTGATGTTTGATGTTTTAAAAAGAAATAAGCTGATTTCGTGAACTTCCTCCAACAATTTTGAGCGAAAATCCTGACGAACAGTGATTTCTTACTAAATGTAAAAATTGCTCAATGTTACAAATTCTGCGCGAGGAAATACATTTGGCTCTTTTGGATATTAATGACCTGACCTTATAACAGTGAAACCAAACCGACAGATGTATGTTTCAAACTTTGTTGATTCATTCATTTCATTTCATTTCATTTCATTTCATTTATTTGGTTATAATTATTTTGTACAAATAAGAAATTTATTTATTTATGTACATATCTTTGAAGTTGAGAAAACAGTAATTTTGATTATTTATGATAGCAAGAATGTATTGGAAAGCTTAGTAATTATAGATAATAAACATAATAAAGATAAAGATAAAATGAACGCCGAACAATGAATTGTATATGAAGACGAAAGTAATATTCTATTCAAATCCAAAATGAGTAAACTTAGTTAAAATTAGATAGACTATGAGAAAAAAATTAAACTAATCTAATATAGTATTAGTCAGTGGCCTGTGTAATGTGCTTTCAGCAATACCCTGAATACCCTCAACGATCCCGCACGCCTTATGGCCTGGCATGAACAAAAAATAAACGCTTGGATTGCAAACAAGAATATCTAGCCACTAGAAGATTATTCGTGCGCGCAGACAGTAGGGAAACAAGTTTTTCTTTCAAGAAGAAAGGATTGCCATTCAAAATCAAATTGAATAAAAATATATTCAAGCGAATTTTCATATACGAGGAAAACGAACACCCAAGGAACTGATCGGCGAACTGGGATACATGATCAAACCGGCGAAGTTTATATATGTACATACCGTACTATAGAATTAAAACAGACATTAAGTTTATTGCGCGAGACAGAGTCAAGGTTGCCACATATTATATCTCCCTGCGTGATAATTGGTAGTAACAGTGATTTAGCTAGAGTGAACCGAGTGCTAAGTGGTGTATACGATGCGCTACATCAAAGTTTGCGAAGACTTCCATATACCCTTGAGACTATACTGTTGATATGATCATTCCATGTTAAGTTTTTATTTACAATAATACACAAAGTTTTTACTTTATCTAGCAATGGTATAGGCGTCGAACCAATATGTAATGGAGAAAATGTACTAGTATTAATAGACTTTCTGAATAGCAATATCGCCTGAGACTTGTCAGGATTTAACTTTAAATTATTTTTTAGTGCCCAATTATAAATAGCACTCAAGTCCTGATTCATCTGTCGGGTGCAGTTCTCAATTAACCCACGGGGGCTACTCAGATATATTTGAAAATCATCTGCATATATTAAAATGTTAACATATTTGAGTATATCAGGAAGATCGTTTATATAAAGTGTAAACAAGAGCGGTCCCAATATAGAGCCTTGAGGAACTCCCGAACGTAGGAAGTCAGACCACTTGGATTTAAATATTACCCTCTGTTTACGGTTTTCAAAAAACCTTTCAATAAGATTCAAAGCAGTCGAATCAAAATTATAAAAATTCTTCAATTTACAAAGTAGACGCTTGTGATTAACAGTGTCAAAAGCCTTAGAGAAATCCAGCAGAGTAAGTATAGCATATCTAGCTTTATCAATATCCAGACGCACATCATCAGTTAATTTGAGTAGAAGCCGTGGAGCAACTATGATTAGACCTGAAGCCATTTTGCCAAGGGGACAAGAGCTCATTGACATCGATGAATTCAATGATACCTGTGGAGATAACTTTTTCCAGAGCTTTACTGAGACAACATAAGATGCTTATGGGTCGATAGTCAGAACAATAGGCGGGACTTTTCCTCTTAGCAATTGGTACCACAAGGGCTTTCTTCCCCAAAGAAGGAAATTTAGAGGTCATTAAGCAAGTGTTAAAAATATGTGTTATGAACGGAAGAGTACATGGAAGCAGAAGTTTAATAAATTTTAAAGGAATATTGTCAGGTCCAACCGCATCAGATTCAATAGATTTTATGGCAGCAAGGACTTCAACTTTAGTGACATTACGAAATGAGAGGCGATTCCGCACTCCTAATCTTGGCTCGATATCAGAAACTGAAATAGAAGAAGTGTCGAAATCTAAGAAACTCTGGTTAAGAATATTAGGATCAATATCGGGATCAGAAACAATTTTCTTATTCACTCCAATTGCTTGCAAGTTTTTCAATAATTTTTTGGGAGGGATTTCTGAACTTAATTTGTTAGAAACAATTTATAAGTTTCTACCGCATTCTTATATAGCGGATCAACAAATAAAATATGTCAAGCACAGAAATGAAAATATGGGAAAAAATGAATGTGTTGCTATTTTTGATAGTAGAGTATAAAACCGAATGAATTTCTATAACCTGTGCAAAATGCGCGAAGAATTTAGAATCGAGGTGTAGTGGCACTACTTTGCTTCTGCTCACGGGAAGAGGCTATGCGACGCTATAAGTGGTGTACTAAGAAATAACGCCACATTAGCCAGCCTTAAACGACCACTACATCGACATTTATTTATTTATTTAGAACTTCATCAATGATCTGATTACTGAGTTTACAAAAGTGAAATATAGCAATAAAATAACAAAAGCATACATAACCATAATAACGATAAGAAGTATACATAACAATAATAATGAAAAACAAGTAACATTAACTAAGCTGATCTCTTATTTGACTTTTTGAAAGATGAAAGTCAATGCAATCAAACTGGCGGTTAAAGAGACGAGACATTGATGAAACCGGCTCGTGCATGCCATAGTTTGTACTATGCTGAGGAACAACGAAGAAGTCACAGTTCCTCAAGGAGCGCACGGGAACAGATATGTTGAAAGTATTTAAGAGCTTAGGGGAGTTTATCACTCCTTGTATACACTGAAATGCAAAGACAACCCTGGAAGTTTTACGTCTATTCTCAAGAGAATCTAATGGAAAGAGTTTAAGTCTGTCAACATATGGAGGCAGAATAATAGGGTTATCCCAATGAAGTCCTCGCAGGGCAAATCGGATAAATCTCTGCTGGACAGCCTCTATGCGATTTATATATACAGAATAGAAGGGAGACCAGACAGGACTGGCATACTCCAAAATGGGTCTAACGAATGTGCAGTAGAGGATCTTCGTTATGAATGGATCATTAAACTCTTTTGACCATCTCTTTATAAACCCCAGAGTAGCATTAGCCCTGGCCACGATTGAATTAATATGATGTTCGAAGGAAAGACGAGTATTAAGGAAGACACCCAAATCTTTGGTTTTGTCAAGTCTAGTTAATAAACATCCATCTAAAGTATAATTAAATTCCAATGGCCTCCTTTTACGAGAAAAGGACATAGTAGTACATTTGCTAATATTAAGAGGAAGACAGTTAATAGCACACCATTTATGAAAGGTGTCTAAGTCCGAGTTTAAAAATCCGCACTCGTTTTCATTAGAAACAATGCGGAAGATTTTGGCATCGTCGGCGTAGCAAAGAATTCTTGAATTAGCCAAAATCAGAGATACATCGTTGATGTAAATTATAAAAAGGAGTGGTCCAAGATAGCTACCTTGAGGTACGCCGGAAGTATTATTTATTTCGTCAGAAAGGGCTGAGCGGAATATGACTCGCTGCGTACGATCAGATAAATAAGAACGAAGCCAATTAACAAAAACAGTATGAAAACCAAGAACAGTCAACTTGTGAATTAAAATTTTATGATTGATTCGGTCAAAAGCTTTACTGAAATCAGTGAAAATGCAATCCACTTGCTTACCGTTTTCAATAGCAGAAATGCAGAACTTAGTAAACTCCAATAAATTAGTCGTAGTAGATTTCCCCTTCATAAAACCATGCTGAAAAGAGCACAGGAAGGGCGACAGGTCTGTAGTTAGAAATGTCGCTCTTATTGCCCTTCTTGTGCAAAGGAATAATCAAAGATAGCTTCCACTGTTTCGGAAAAATACCAGAAGTTAAAGAGAAATTAAATAAATAACAAAAAACAGGAACGATAGATGTAGCACAATGTTTTATGAGTGTGGAAGGAACGCCATCCTGACCGCCAGAAAAACTATCAGCTATGCTAGAAATGTACATAGAGACAGACGCTTCATCGAAAAACAGGTCTTTAGGTTGAAGAGAAGTCAGCTGAAGCTTCGTCAAATGGGTAAAATCATTATAACTAATATCACAGTGGTTATCACAGAATGCAGTTTTAAAGAAGTCACCAAAAAGATTGGCAGTCTCTAACGGATCCACACTGTCTAAGTTACCGAGTCGCAACGATGAAGGGTATCCGTCACAGTTGCGCTTAGAGTTAACAAACCTCCAAAATTGCTTTGGTTCAGCACGCAAAGCCGATCTCATTCTAAATACATAATCGTTGTACGAGTCAGTCAAACACGAAATGTACTGAGCACGCGAATTAGAATAAATAACGTAATCAGCATCACTCCTTGAGGAACAGAACCTCCTCCAAGCTTTATTCTTTAAATTTTTAAAATGCTTCAAAGAGCCATTGAACCACGGTTGACAATTCGAATCACGATTCGAACGAAAAAGTGGTACACAGTGAGTAAAACAAAGAAATAATGTGTCATAAAACGTATTAACAGCTTCATCAATGTCACGTTCACCCAGCACACTGGTCCAATCACAAGCGGATAACCATTCATTCATTTTATAGAATCAGTTTTTTTAAAGTTATAACAGTAGTTACTAGAAGTATTAAATGATGAAGTTACAGGATCAAAAAACAAAACTACATCTAGTGCCGGATGATGACTTGTTTCAGGAACCATAGGAGTTAAACAACGCTTAACGAGAGTCCCATTGGAATCGGAGGACAATACCAGGTCAAGACATTTTCCCGAGTCATTAATAACGCCGCTAGACTGCATTAGGCCTGAAGAAATAATGTTATCAATAAAAGATATGGCATGTTGAGGAGTCGCCGAGAAAGAAGGCAGCAAGCCCTCATCGTCCAGAGAGTGTTCCCAGTTAACACTAGGCAAGTTAAAGTCACCAAAAAGCAATAATTCATCAGCAGGCAGCAAAACTTCAGTAAGCCTATCAATACATGCAGCCAGCAAGTCAAATATCACAGCTGATGAGCATGGAGGGATGTAAAGTGTTGCAATATATACGTTTTTGTGTGAGAGCTTGAGAGCTACACATATAAATTCCAGATCGCCGGACTCAACAAAATCGATTAATGTGCATGGAAGGTTGCGACGAACGGTACAAAGCACTCCACCTCCAACAGGAGCATCCAAATATAGACGATGGCGATCACGGCGAAACACCAGGAACTCGGGACTAAAAAGCTCTGCATCTGGACGGAGATTTCGCCAACAAGTTTTTTGCCTTAGCAGAAGATGCAGAGCGCCCCGTTGGAATAAATTTACGCACAATAGAATTGTGGGGCCAAATCTCAGGAGAAAGGACCGCCTGAAACAGATTTTCCGGAACCAAAACTCTGAAGGACGCAGAAAATGAGCGTTTCTCACGATCATGTCGAGTAGTTAATTTTTTGCAGGTGATCGAAGAGGTCGAAGTACCAACGCGTGATGAAATATGTCTGGTTATCTCATCCTCGGTAGTGTCAGGATGTACTCTGGATACGAAGACACACTTTGGAAGCCTGGCTGGCCGCAGCGAAACAGCGTCCACAATTACAGTCGGAGTATCATTGGTGAAAGCAACATCCGCAACCGAAGCAGACCGCAATATACCGACATCCGAAACTGAAGCTTTCGTCCCACTATCAAACACCTCGTCCGCAATCGGAGATACCACGGTATCGCCAACCAAAGACGAAGTCCCGCCAATGGAGGCCACATTGGTATCTAGAGAAACCTCATGTTGAACGTACATATGGTGTGGGTCTTAAGGGCTCAAACTCACCCCATCGTTGTAGTCTATACATACAATAAGCAGTCCATTATGTAATACATTAGTAGATGGTAGCTTACTTTGATACACCGTAGCTTAATTGCAGTGGCATTTTAATTTTGTTCACATTATGGAGGGAATATTAAATTTAAGTGTAATTTGTTTATCATCGTTAAAACAACAACTTTTATTGTAACTAATTATAATATGGTAATTAATGTTTCCCTTGAGTGCCCCATGGTTTTATTTAAATAGTTCAAAAAAATTTTATTTAGGGCATTTTAGATAATTACATAATTGTATCTAAATAACCCAAAAAATAAAGTTTTTTTTTTTAATTTTTTATATTGCATTTTATATCCGCAAAAAAGATCTAAAAGTTTGTTTTTGATTGAAACAAGCTATCCATCGCCCTTACTCGAAATCTTAGCTACTCACCTAGTTTTAACTGCGACAGCTGAGAGAATGTTTTGCATATTGAAAAAGTTGAAATCATGGCTCCCAGATTCCACAGGACAATTAGCAGGACTCGCTCTGCTAAGCGTTCATCGAAATGTTTAAATTGAAATGATTGAAGAAATTTTCCACATTACAGCGAGAAGGAGAAGACTAAATTTAATTCTGTAGTTTTTTTTTCTTTTTGTATAAAAAGTGGACTTCTTCGAATGTAGATATATGTAATAAAAATAGAGTTAAACAACATGTTTTTAAACTTAACTTTTTAAATTTCGGAAGCTTAATACTGCAGCCCACGGAGCTCATTGAGATCACGTTAATTCTCATTTATTCTTTCGTCTCTAGAGGGTGTTACTCTATTAGTTTAAGCCCCTCCCATTCGTAATGTATATATCCGACTTTGGCGGTAGCTTCAGACAAGCAGGATAAAGCTAAGATCAGTTCCGCTAAATTTAATAATCAAATGACTTTAAAAAATTATATGTCAAAAAC